>CAVLGL010000091.1:27208785-30133558 GCA_963668995.1 Parnassius mnemosyne
GCGGGATTCGAAACCCTTGTGACCCTTGCGCTGCAATTCATTATTAAGCTATGGAGCCATCCGTGTACCAGAAAAATTGTCGATGCCTTCATTAGGGCAAATCCTTCCTGAAATGAGACAGGCTTATTTCCGGCTGTAAACTGCAATGGATTGAAAACAACTAGAAAGCAGATTTTATTATAATTATTAATGTTTGATCACAAACTACAGTGTGAGGGGCGGCCACTTGTTTGGTGCCGCCCGTTTCCGCTCCATTCACAAAATTGATAAAACCGGTTCATATTATCTACCAACCCAGGCCACGCGTTATTATTACAGAAAGGTTCGTATGACATAATGGGTCTTTAAATAAAATTATTACTTTATTACCTTAACAATTACAAATAAACTATAATTATTAAATTATAATTTTCAAGTAAGTTAATATCTTAACGTTTAGTGGCCTTTTTCATGAATACGCTTCAGTTACCTTAATGTCTATTATGTTTATTTTTTTAAACTTACCTATGTATACACTAGTTTAATTTAGTTTGTTTTACGCAATTCCACGTCTAAAGCACGTAGATGAATACTTGCACGTATTATTAGACAATAGACTTTTTTTATAGAAGAGGGGGCGAACGAGCATGCGGCTCACCTGATGGTAAGTGACTACCGCCGCCCATGAACAACCGCAATACCCGGGGGGGTTTCAGACGCGTTGCCGGCCTTTTAGAAAGGTGTACGCTCTTTTCTTCAAGGTCCCTAAGCCGTATTGATCCAGAAATATCGCCTGTGGTAAACAATTCCACAGAGAAGTTGTATGAGGAAGAAAACTCCTAGTAAAACGTACAGTCGTGGACCGCCAAGCATCCAGATAGTGAGGATGGTATCGTGAATTTTGACGCGATGTGCGTTCGTGAAATTTGGCGGCTGGAATTACTTACATATCTTCACGCACAATCCCTGACGGGGTAGCCAGAGAGAACAGATCGCCAAGTGTCACGATCCTTACATACCTCTTTCGCTTCTTTCAGATTCATTATCTTCTTCATACATGCACGTCTAGGTATCCGAGTACTCTTGACCCTACCCTCTTCGAGCAATTTGCTCACATGGTCTTCGAAAGTTAGTCTCGGTCTACCTCGACACCTTTTAATATTAACTTTCGCGCTATATATTTTCTTCACCATTCGGTCTTCACTCATTCACTCAACGTGCCCAAACCACCGAAGCACGCCCTTATCAATTTTTGTGATAAGGTCATCTTTCAAACCTGCCATATTGCGAATCTCTTCGTTTCGCTTTCGGTCGGCCAAGGTAACGCCGCACATTTTACGAAGAGATCGCATCTCCACTGCATTCAACTTGCTTTTATGCTTCTTCTGGCATAGTCAGGTTTTGCTGCCATATAACAAAGTCGGTACCAACACTGCGTTATGTATTGCAAGGCGTGCACTCTTCACTACGCCTTGCCTTTTGACTAACGCAGTCAGGGCACCATTGACTTTGTTCCCGGCAGCGACACGCCTGTCCACATCTAAAACACATCTTCCATCCCGGCTAAAAGCACTCCCCAAGTATACAATTTCATTTACTTGTTCTAGACATTCCTGATTTACCCATATTTCACACTTCGTTCTCTCTTCGTCCCTTTCAAATACCAGAACCTTAGTTTTATTAGCGTTCAAACGGAGACCTTTAATTTCACATTCCTATTTCATACACGTGACTAAGCCTGCAGTTCTGCCTCTGATGGTGCAATAAGCACTGCATCATCAGCATACAGCAGACAATTTACTTTTATGTCACCCAATTTCGCACCCAAACAGCTATCTTTCAGCTTTTGTAAACAGCTGTCGAGATACAGCTGTTTACAAAAGCTGTATCTCGACAGTGAAAATTAACAGCCAGGAAGACATGACACAACCCTGTTTTACGCCCTTTTGGACGCTAAACATGGGTGACAGGTCATGCCCTACCCGCACACAGGCTTTACAGTCACAGTAAAGAGACTGCACAGCCCTTAGCAATCGACCATCCACACCATACCCCGGCAACAGTTCCCACATTTTCTTCCTTACAACCTTATCAAATGCTTTCTCAAGATCCACAAAAGCACAGAAAATCTTCTGGTTAGCAGCCAGAAGCTTTTCCGTGATCATGCGGAGAGAAAACATTTGATCCGTGCATCCTCTTCCAGGTCTAAATCCGCATTGTGCCTCCCATAGAAATCTTTCCGATTTCTCTTGCATCCTACGTGTCAAAACCTTCGAGTAAACTTTGTTCAATTAGGGAACATGAATTAAATAGGCGACTCACACGATAGGCAAATTGTATATTTAAAAGGAATGAAAAATACAAAATATTTGGTGGCGATCGGGTCGCGAGCTATCGGCAAGTGCCGGTCCCAGGCGTGGCGGTGAGAAACCCCCCGCACTTCACATACTCCCCGCAAACACCGTCGGTGCTGTCGTAACGGCGCCGACATACTCCCGGCGCTGGAAAGCTTAACAGCTTTCAAGATCTTCCAACTCATCGGGCTTCGGTAGTAGGACGATTCTGTTTAGGGCGCGCCGCACAATTCCTCTTGCAGTGTCTATATCTGCGACGCGTGTCAATTCGTCAGATCCCGGGAAGAGTTTTCTTACACGTCCGAGACGCCAATAGAGCGGTGGAGCGTTTTCCTCTTTCAAGAGGACTAGGTCGTCAATTTTTAGGCTCTCTTTGGACTTCGTACGCCACTTCGTCCTCAACTGCAGCTCCGCAATGTACTCGTGGCTCCAGCGTGGCCAAAAGTGTTGCTTAAACTGCTCGATGCGCTGGAATCTGTCGAGACGATTGGCATTAGCGGATTGTAGACACGGAGATGGCAGCGAGCTTAGTGGTCTACCAATTAAAAGTGGCCCGGAGTTAAGGGATAATAGTCCGTGGGAGAGGAACTTAATGGACATAGGGGGCGGCTATTTAGGATACATTCTATTTGTGTGAACAAAGATGACAATTCCTCATAGGTTAGGTGCGTAGTCCCTAATATCCTAGCCAGGTGGAATTTGGCTGACTTTACACCGGCCTCCATCAAACCATTGAAGTGAGGAGCGTATGCAGGCGAAAAACAAAATTCAACGCCTTCGTTAGCGGCAAAATTAGCGATAGTTTTGGCATTAACTTCAAAAAACTCTTTAAGTTCCTTTGAAGCAGCTACAAAGTTTCCACCATTGTCGCAGAATATCTGCTTTGGTAGCCCTCTCCGTGAAACAAAGCGTCTCAAAGTTAATATAAAAGCATCCTTGGACAGCTCACTAACAGCCTCCAAATGGATGCACTTATACCTAAAACATATGAAAATACACAAATAACATTTTGTAATTTTACAACCACGACCTTTGCGATCCGTGACCATAAATGGCCCAGCGAAATCAGTCCCTACTGTAATAAAAGGAAAGTCGGGCATTAGTCTTTGAGCAGGTAGGTTGCCCATTATGTTTTTCATAGACTGACCCTTAAAGCGCCTACATACGGTGCAATTATGCACAGTACGTCTAGCCAGACTTCTTCCACTAATGGGCCAAAAACGCGTTCTAATAGAAGCCAGTAAGGCTTGGGGCCCCAGATGTAGAAGCCGTACGTGTTCTTGTTGGAATAAAAGTTGAGTAAAATGGTGTTTAGAGCTTAACAACATGGGATGCTTCATATCGAAACTATATTCAGAAGCCTGAATTCGACCACCTACTCTTATCACTCCTTCATGTAAAAATGGATTAAGTGCCGAAATGTGCGACTTAGGACTTAGGGAATTTCCTTTTAATAATAAGTCGTATTCTTTAGGGAATGCCTCTAATTGGGAAATATACACTAATGAATTAAGAGTTTTATTGAGCTCGGCGGTAGTTAAGGAACCTGTAATTTTAGTTTTAGAATTTTTACAGTTATTAATAAATCTATGTACATAGGCTAAAATATGTTGTAATTGTTTTAATTTAGAATATTTGTTAAAGTTAATAATTGATTGATAATTATCACAAATAGCAACTGGATGTGCTTTAACTTCCGGCAAATTCTTCATCTCAATAATAGTCTGCGACTGCATAGAAGGCCACTCGGACTCTGGCAACGATAAAAACTTAGGTCCATACCACCACATATCACATGCAGCGATCTGTTGTGGGTTCACGCCACGGGATAGCAGGTCAGCTGGGTTGTGTTCTGTAGGAACGTGGTGCCATGAATTTGCGTCAGTCAGCTCTCTAATGGCGGCGACTCTGTTGGCAACGAATGCTTTCAAGTTAGAAGAACCGCAGCGCAACCAACTAAGAACTACGCTCGAGTCAGTCCAATAGACATGACGCGATATTTTACGTCGCAAGGCTTTGGTCACAGATGAGCTCATTTCAGCTGCCAGAAGAGCACCTGAAAGCTCCAAACGAGGAATTGTAATAGGGCTGGATGCTGGGGCAACGCGAGATTTCGCACATAAAAGTTGGACATGTATTTGTCCTTCTTTATTTGTAGAGCGAAGGTACAAGCATGCAACATAGGCGCGTTGCGATGCATCGCAAAAACAGTGGATTTCAGCAGAGACTGGATATTCTATTGATACCCATCTAGGTATATTTAGTGAAAAAAGGCATTTAAGTCCATCAACAAAAGGTCTCCAGACATCGACCATATCCTTTGGAGCGGGCTCATCCCAGTCCAATTTGAGAGACCATAAGGTCTGAATTAAAATTTTGGGAACGATAGTGGACAAGGATAGGAGGCCCAAGGGATCGAAGATCTTGAAAGTTGAAGAAAGTATAGTGCGCTTGGTGACGACGTCAGACTGATCCACTGTAATGGGAAAATTAATGCTGTCGGTCGAAGGACTCCAATCTAGGCCCAGCGTATTTGTAGACTGACTCAATGTCAGGTTGCCGGATGACTGGACAACGTCTGAAGGCAGTAAAGAAGGTAAGTTGGATCGGTACTTACGCAAGTCAAAACCAGCCATAGAAAGAGCCACATGTGTTGATTTCTGTATAGACCGTAATTGATCTTCATCATCGCTAGAAGTTAGTAAGTCATCAACATATATGTCCTCCTGTATGACTGCCTTAATAACGTCATCGTCACACTCCTCGCCCACTTGCCAGAGACACCTGGTGGCAAGGAAACTAGCGCTAGCAAATCCATAGGTGACCGTGTTAAGCCTGAGTGTTTGTAATGGTTTGTCCTCCGCATCACGCCATAAAATCAGCTGTAGGTTTCGGTCAGACTCATCTATTAAAACCTGCCGGTACATTTTTTCAATATCCGCTGACAACACATAACGATATTGCCGGAACCGGATGAGGATATTGAAAAGAGAGTCTTGAACTGTAGGGCCTATCATTTGAATGTCGTTTATAGACAAACCAGATGAAGTGCGAGCTGATGCGTCAAAAACGACGCGTAGACGTGTTGACTCACTGTCTTCACGAATGACAGGATGATGCGGAACAAAATAGGCAAGCTCAGGTCGGTCTACCTCAGATATTGCTAGATGTCCTAGTTTGCGATACTCCTCAATGAAATCAACATAGGCGGACTTAAGTTCCGGTTGCTTGCGAAAGCGACGTTCCAGGTTTATAAATCGCCGCCTGGCTATGAAATAGGAAGTGCCTAGGCAGTCTGGTTTGTCGATCAATGGCAGCTTGACACAAAAACGACCTTCTTCAGTGCGTTTTGTGTGCTGTAAAAAATGTTGTTCGCAAGCTTTCTCTTGGTCTGTAAGAAGGGGCCTTTGTGGCAAGCTTTCAAGCTCCCAAAACCTCTTCAAATCATTGTGAAGCTCAACTAAAGTATTGTTGCTTTCAATACTTACAAAATTACATTTCACTGGGGAATTTAAATTGAGATTGTCATTTTGAATATAGTGCATGGGACCTGCGATAAGCCATCCTAATTTAGACTCATGTAGAATAGGATTTCCTTTGCCTAAAGAGTACTGTTTGGTTCCAATAATGGACCAAAATAGGTCAGCACCGATGAGCAGTCCTATGTCAGACGGCTCATAAAAGCTGGGGTCTGCTAATGCAAAGGACTTCAGGTTAAGGTATGTAATAGACACAAGAGACTTAGGTATCTTACCTGATATTTGGGGTATGACTAAACATGACGTCATAACGCTGAAAGAACCTACCTTTGAATGAATTCGAACATTGCAACGTTCAGCATTAAGCTTGACAATAGTGTTACATATGCCGACCACATTCCTAACATCAGACGTGGAAGAAGTTAAATTTAACTTTGATTTAAGTGATTCTGTAATAAAGCTAGACTGACTACCGTTGTCTAAGAGAGCTTTAGTGGTAATGTAATTGATTGTTTTGGGATTAAAAATATCAACCAAAGCCGTACATAGTAGTGTCTCAGAAGCAGAAACAGCTGACATTGAAACTGGCTCAGAGACTGCAACATTAGTGACTGCCACATTGGTATCAGAATCCGTAGGTTTGTGTAAAAAGGTATTGTGACGTTTTTTGCATATCTTGCACGTACCTGGAAGCTTGCATGCGCGCGTATTATGCCCTTTGCGCAAACAGTTGGGACACAACTTTAGCTCGGACACTAATGAAAGTCTATCATCAATAGATTTCGATTGAAATTGTGAGCACTCATAATTACGATGACCTTGACCACAGAAAATACACTTGTGAGGGGCAGTTGCTGATGAGTCGCCCTGCTCAGCGCTAACGAATGACTTAGTATGAGAAACGGGATTTTGTTTGACGCCTTGATTGTGATTCGGGTTTGACTTTATATTTTTGTCTTGTTTACTGCGATGAACAGACTCTAAAACTTCAGCGCGGCCCTTAATAAAACTCATGAAATCATCTAGGCTAGGCATATCCGAAGCATTAACATTAGCTTGAATGTACTCCTCCCATTTAACACGCGTGTTGCTGTCTAATTTCGCTGAGACTATGAATATGATCAGTGTATCCCAATGATCAGTTGGCTGTTTTAAAGTATTTAAAGCACGTAGGTTTTTTGTGACGTGGTCTACTAGAAATCTTAATGACTTGTCAGACTCACGCAACGGCTCAATATTAAACAAAGACTTCAAATGATTATTTATTAATTGACGAATATTATTAAAACGCTCACAAAGAAGACTCCATGCCTCAGGATAATTATTGTCGCAAACTTCTAAATTACATATTACACGAGCAGCTTCACCTTCTAGATAGGAATTTAAATAATGAAATTTGTGTATATTTTTTATTTTTGTATTATTATGTATCAGAGAACTGAACGTATCACGAAGTTCCAACCATTTGTTGAACGTACCATCAAACTTATTAATTTTAATGACTGGTAAACGAAAGCCGATAACTTCGTGATCATCTTCATCAGCTGTGTAAATACTGCTATGCTGAAGCGACGACTTTTTTGTCGTACTGCTTACGGAAATAATTTCCTGAGCCAATGCGATCGAATTGTGGAAAGCTTGTTCGATAACTTCTCTGGTATCCAATTCTAAGCTTAAATTATTTTCCTCCAATGCTTCAATCTGATTTTGCACGCTATCGAATTCGCCAAATAAAGTCTCAAGTTTAACTAATCGCTGCGATAGCACGCTAACTTCCGTAGGAGTAAGCTTTTTACCTTTTAATTCTTCTAAATGGTTATTAAATTTCGTAACACGGCCTCTAATTGAAGCGCGTTTTAAATTAAGAGTTTTGTACTTTGCCTCCATACTAGCAAAGTTAACGCGCAGACAATCAAAACAACTAGTTATGCGCTGTACTAATCAAATAAATAAGAATTGCATACAATACGTTCCTCGCTTCGTGGCCGCTGTGACGGAAACCGGTTCAAAATCAGCAGAAGCGTGGTGAAAGGTGGGATTGATGACGCGCGACGCCCGCGGTCCAGTACCACGACGTGAGCCCGCAGTGCTGGCAGTGACACGGGATGCGATGATAGTCTCGAGCGACCGCTGCACCGTAGCTGAAATTGATTGTTGGAATGCTTTGCAGATATCTCCGTACATAAAATAATAACGGGAAGCAAGGTTGATCGTAAATTTAATTGATCTGTGCAAATAATGGTTTAATTAGCGTAATATAGGGCTTAGCGAATGATTATGCTATAGTGATGACTAATTTATTTGCGTGCATAAACAGCTAACAGTGAATAGCGAGAAGTGAATTTACTTGCATTGAGGAGTTAAGCTCAAATTTTTGCGTAGCTATGTACATATGTATGCTTACGTTTAAAGAAATAGGTTCAGCTATTTAAATTATAACTATTAAACAGTGGCTACCAACTAATTAAATGCTAATTATAGGCGGCTTGAAAAACAGCACTGATTACCTAGCGAATGATACGGCTAAATAATAGTAAGAAATGATAGACAATTAGCTGATAGGTAAGCAAATAGGTGTGAATAGGTGATTTTAACTCGTTAGGTATGTAAATTGTCGGTAGGTTTATCTAGGTAATTCTTTTAGGATTGTTTTAATAGGTATTTTATTTGGTAGGATTATTGAGTAGGAATAGTTTATTTAGATTAGCAGTTTTATATACGAAAGGGTATAAGATAGACAAGGAATATAAAGGATGTTGCTTAAGAATAGGTAGGTAGGGTAAGGCAACAAAAATAGGACTAGATTCCTTGTTTCCCTGTTCACACAAATAGAATTTTTAGGAATAGTGGGACACGAAGAGGTAAAATAATAGGAACGGGCTCACTTTTAGTTGGCAAAAACCGCTGCTGTGGCGCGTAGACTCCGCTGGACCTCAGCTTGGTCGGTTCTCAATAGCTGTCCTCTTGTCTTCTCTCCGCTCCAGATGAATTCTTCTTGACCGCTTTGTTGTTCTTAGGACTCGGGATGGTACGCCAATTTAATAATCTTCTTAGCTGATGTAGTAGATCGGCGTGGCTTCCTTTGTTCTCGTAGCTCGTAGTACTTGCGTTCGCGACGTTGTAAACGCGGGGTAAGTGCTACGACCTTTGGACCGTATTACGCGGCGAAATCGGAATTCGATATTTTAATTTATCACGGTCGCCACTTTGTTCAATTAGGGAACATGAATAAAATAGGCGACTCACACGATAGGCAAATTGTATATTTAAAAGGAATGAAAAATACAAAATATTTGGTGGCGATCGGGTCGCGAGCTATCGGCAAGTGCCGGTCCCAGGCGTGGCGGTGAGAAACCCCCCGCACTTCACATACTCCCCGCAAACACCGTCGGTGCTGTCGTAACGGCGCCGACAAACTTTACTTGCTAAACTGGTCAAGCTAATCGCCCGATAGCACCCGCAGTCAAAATGTGAACCTTTACCTTTATATAAAGGCACAATGACTGCGGATCGCCAATCATCCGGGACATCCCCCGTCCGCCAGCACAAATTGCACAGCAGATGAAAGCTGTCTCAGACGCGAGGCCCACCATACTTGACCATTTCAGCAGTTACTCCGTCTAGTCCCGCAGCCTTACCACATTTCAAACTTCGAATCGCACGTTCAATCTCTTTCATACTGATGACCTCAGTGTCATCGAGGTCCGGGTCTGGCGTATCAGTCACGGCGTCATCCCCGGATCACTCACTAAGATCATCACACGCATACATCTACACTACTATTATAAAGAGGAAAGATTTGTTTGTTTGTTTGTTTGTTTGAATCGAATAAACTCCGAAACTACTGGACCGATTTGAAAAATTTTTTCACCATTAGAATTCTACATTATCCCTGATGAACATAAGCTATACAATATTTTCAAAAAACTCAGGGATCCGTATGAACACTTCGTTAATGTAACCCAAGGTGTGAAAAAAATACCAAAAAGAATCCTTATATCGCGTACGCTGCAGAAACTATTGATAATGGAGCAAAGTAATGTACTTCAGTTTTATAGAGGATATCAATATTTACAAAAAATTCTGCGATACCATATGTTTAAATATTACAGTTGTGACACAATAACTACTATTTTCATGTTAAAATGTCAAATAGTAACGACGGTACAAAATAGGCCACATTATTCGTATCAGTACCTGTATCATGCATAATCACCAATTACGTTAACCATGTAATTTTAGTAACATATTTCATTTTTTAAATCTTTGTTAATTTAGCAACCGTCCGTCGTGATGTCTCTCTCGAAGTTCGCATGTCGCAAGGCGCAGACGCGTGATATACGCGGGTGAAACCGCGGGACACAGCTAGTTTCTCTATAAAATTCGCTCCATCGCTGCATGACGTCCGATTTTTCTGAGAGGACGTCATTAGTTCTCGAAAGCACTTTGTTCATTTTTAAGGCCGTCGCACCACTTCGGGTCCTTCCAACCTCTTTCCAGAAGAGTTTGGAGTTCTCCTTAAAGTTGTGCGACAACCTTTCGTCCGCTTCCATTCTACACCTTTCACGCACTTCCTCAATCAATGCTTTCGTGTGAACTTTCTGCAGCCTATGTCTTTCTTTCATCTTCTCTCTCATATCCTTATCATTACTAGAGGCCAAGTAGTCTAACCATGCTTTCTTCTTCTTCTTTACAGCTTCTTTCACTTCATCATTCCACCATGCATCTCTTCTTTTACTACTGCCTCTTTTTATTGTTCCACACACTTCTTCCGCTGCACTTACCATTCCATCCCTAAGGTTCTGCCATGTTGTTTCTACACATTCGTTTCTGCCATCGAACAATTCCTCAGAGCACTCCCCGTGGTAAATTCGATAGAAAATGCAAAGGGATGCAACATCTCTACGCAGTGCCAGTGTATCGAGCCGATCAGAAAGAACTCGGTCGTCAACGAGTCGAACCGCTCCGCGCTGGATGCGGTCAAGTGGAAGGAGCTGTCACTGGGGTACCCCGACCCAGAGATGAGAACAGTATTCCATGTGAGGCCGAATATGCGCTTTGTAAAGTTGCAAGCGATGTGCCGGCATGAAATACTGACTCGCTCTGCTGAGCACGCCAAGCTTTTTATATCACTTTAATCGACAGAAGTCATAAAACTACTGTATTTACAAAAGTGTACAATGACACCATAAGAATAAGTTTTAGAAGAGAGTTTGCATACAAAATTGTCCAGAAGTAAGATTATAGTGATTTTTTAATAACACTTAGAGTTGAATAAGCGAGGTATAGTATGCAAAAAAGCAGTTCCTATATTACAGCTTTAATGATAAAATCAGATTGAAGTGTTACAAAATACTTAAAGTTGTATACAAGAGATTTCATATTCTATTTAAGAACCCTAAGTTTACTTAGATCCCATAATACAGACTTCATACAGCTTGAGCTGTATAATAACTCATAAACCACTCTTATAAGTTTATAACCCTCTTTTCAACACTCATAATCGCATTTACAAGACCCCTAACTTCAATGTGTGCTGGTATATTGATGTTCATAACGCTTGTGTGCTGCTTGGGGGGAATATAAAATAAAGCATATTCTTACGTCGCCACTGCAAGGGAAAAAGAATGCCCCTTCACTAATTAACTGACTCTACCATTCAGACCGAAACACAGGAATGTTCCAGGAATAGGTAAAGGGATGGTACCTACCTATACGGAATCCTAGGCATAATAGGAGTCTCACAATTTAGTATAGATAACAAAATATGATTAGATATAGACGATGACATTATGGTAAGGGTGTCTATGTATGCACGTACGTAAGGTCAAGTCACCATTATTGTACTGTATTATTGTATTGTGTCGGCTTACCGGACTATGAGAGTGAGGGAAACGAGAGTGCACCTGTGCTTGCGCATTCACTTGGGCACTATAATCCTGTCTTGCGCCGATGGTTATCCTCCTTTGAGGCCGGCCGCCGTAACCGAAATTCGGTATTTAGGACATTATTATTATTTAATTCATGAGTAAAGAAAAGATGATCTAAGTTTTTTCAAATGAAAAGTTCTGGGATGGGAAAAAAGCACTGAATTCGCATGACCGTCACGCTCGGATACATATATGTGTGTATTATATATTTGGTTTTTACCTATTAAATTGACCTTTTTTATAAAATAATTTAACATGCACTTTTTCCATATTTTTTATTTCTATTAACCAAAGTAATCACCCATGCAATCGATGCATCTTTACCAACGCAGTGGCAGTTTGTTGATTCCCTTGCTACAAGCAAGTTGGTTGTATAGTTCTTGAAGAAATCAGCTGGACGGGAGGCAACAAATTTTTCAAAGGCATTTTGTACTGCTTCCCGGATATTGAATTGATTTCCCGCCACAAAGTTATCAAAATTATGGAAAAAGTAGAAGTGTGCAGGCACTAGGTCTGGTGAGTGTGGTGCTTCCAACCCCAGCTCTTGTAACTCGGAGACTGTCTGTTGTGCAGTATGAGGTCGTGCGTTCTCGTGCGGGAGCAGAGGGGACTAGCGATTGACCAAAGCTGGTTGGAGATGTGCTAGCTTCTCCATCATTGTGTTCAGTTCTCTGCAGTACACAATTGCAGTACTGCTCATTCCTTGTGGTAAAAAGCTATAATGGATCATACCAGCGCTAGACTCATTTAGGGCATAGTTTAGGTGCTGAAACAGAATCCTACCAACTTGCTGAGCACTTGCAATTGTTAAACAGAATCCATGTTTCGTCGCAGGTAACAATGCGATACCTATTATATTAGTGAAGTTAAGAAATTTTTACTTCTGATATGCTTTTCTACGACTGAGTTTTTTTAGCAGCAATCTATGGACGAGGCCTATGCTTATTAGAGGATTTGTAATGGAGCTTAATCTAATGCTTAATTAACTTTGTTAATCTTGTTTAATAACAAAATTTGATTTACAAAGCTGGTCCGTACCGTCAAATGAATGGGCGTATCGCATCGGTTGTTACGTGAATCGTCGGCAAATTGCGCGACTTAAGGCCAATCTTCTTTACTTAATCGATTCAGCCAAACAGAAAATTAGCACGGTAAGACAGACATACACAGAGACAGACAAAAACTTTAAAAAGGTTTTTCATGTCATATTAGCATGCAAATAGCTCCTGAGATTAATAGAAGCCAGTTATTTCAGTATTACATACAGACACTTCAATTTTATTTGTATAAAAAGTTTTAAGCATCCAATAAATAAATCAATGAACATTATAATATTCTTTGCTACGTGAATAACTTGAAAAATCTCAAAGCCAAAAATATGACCAAAATAATGTGATAAATCACTTATAATTCATCATTGTAATGACAAATGTTTTTTGTTTCAAAACTCTTTGAATTTTAGATCCCAAGACTTTTATTTATAATCTCTTTTTATCCACGTTTTCCCAACTTGGGTCGTAACTCTCGATGATAAAAATTCGACTTACAAATTGTTATAATGTGAATTTCACATAAAGTATCCTTATTCAATGCCCATAAAAGTTTATTGCCATTATTTGATACAATTTATTTTTATTTTTCGTAGAAGTCCGTAGTCTCACCTACCCCTCTGAGTGACATGCGTAAGTGTTTATGTTTATGTTAAGTTGTTTTGCGTAGATACTTTCACAGCCTCTCATCTCAGGGGTATCTTTTTCAGAGCCGGGGCGGTATCCGAGGCAGCTGCTAAGTAAGTGGTGCAAATATGAGTCTCTGAAAGATGACTAAATACGACTGTTTGAGCCATTTGCCGTAAAGACTATCGGTCCGTGGGGTCCACGTGCGGTAAATTTCCTAAAGGAACTGAATCGGCTAATGGTCGTCGCTGGTGGTGATAAGAAGGCCTGCTTTTTTCTCGCTCAAAGGCTAAGTATAGCCATTCGGCGAGGTAACACCGTCAGCGTTCTTGGCGCGATACCACTGGAGGTAAGACTATATGATAATTAAAGCTTTTAATTTTAATTTTTTTATTAAAGATTTTAAATATCTAGTAGTAATCTATGGCCAAGGCCTATGCTTAGTAGAGGATTTGTAATGGGGCTTTAATATTGATAAATACTAGAAATCTTACGTTAAATTTACTTTGTTAATCATGTTTAATAACAAAAGTGGATTTACAAAGCTGGTCCGCGCCAGCAAATGAATGGGCGTATCGCATCGGTTGTTCCGTGAATCGTCGGCAAATGGCGCGACTTAAGGCCAATCTTATTTATTAATACTTCAGCGGGGTAAATGTACTGATGGCAAAGAAAATTGTTTTCAATAATTTTCCTCTTTTTATATTTTAATACTTGTAATAATTATTTAATTGCTATTGTTGACATTTATAATAATATCCCCAGACCGAATTTCTGTCCCGGTGGCCAGTATCAATGGACTTGTCATCAGCGCAGGACAGGATTATAGAGCACGAATGTATGCGCAAGCACAGATGCACTCTTTATTCGATGGAAAGGAAACCAATATGACCGGAGAGAGACCAGGCGCAGAAGCAATGGCTTTACGTGTTTTTCGAGGCACGGGGGTGAAACTCCACAAACTTCCTGATTCCAGACAGCTACTTAGAATTTCTTGACAGAAAAATTCAATTACTGATCTTTAATGGTTCGTCTGATCCGAAAAAACAAGTGTTGACCTTCATACAACAGTTCGTTATATTAATTGAATGTTACTCTCATTGCTCCTGATCTAGTCGATAAGTTTCATCACAAACAGTACAGCCATTGTGAAGATTAGCCCGGATAAACAAACAGACAAAAATTAAAATAAATGCTTGTTGTTTTGCCAACCCTACCTCTGCAAATTATCCCGGCTCAAGATATTTAGCCCATTAAAGCTTCGGAAAGTCGGTGCCCCGTCCCTGCCTGAGGAATTTTACTAATACATCCTTCCCCTGCAGCATTTCAAAAGCATTCTACCACCAATGCCCTCCTCATTGAAGATTAAACTGTTTTATACTTAAATTAGTTGGATAAAATCTTGGTTGTATTTTCGTTTGGATACTTCGAGCTGCGAAACAGCGTGTCTTAATCGAAACATTGCTTTCCAAAGCTTTACAGGTCTAAAATTAAAACAAGCTGTAGTCAACCTTTGTGCAAAGACACAAATCGCTAATTTTCAGTTCTGGATAATATTGTGATTGTGTCTTTTAAAATCATTTTGTATAAACCTATAACATTATTTTGCGAACTTGACCGTATACGAATTGCCTTGCTATATTATGGTATAAGTCGAGAATATGGTCCGAGTCAAAAATCAGTTATTTGGTTTTTCTGTTGAGAAAATCTCAGTACAGCCCGAAGTGAGGAAGTTGACGGTATTTCGTACCGTGCCTCGGAAAGCACGATAAGCCGTTGGTCTTGCCTGATCTAAAGAGAGTATTTGCGCACACACTCGTGCACCATGTTTCTGGCCTACGCAGATGGCGATTTGTATTTCAGACCGTGACTGGCATTCGGTCTGGTATCACAAAAATCTACTCTCCTTGCGAAACTACAGTAACATAAAGCTTGACAATAAGGACAAAATGTACAATATTTACTGAAGGCTTCGTCCTCAAAATTAGCTTAAAACAATACTTTAAGAAAAAATTCAACATTGTGCTGACATTTCTGCTATTCTACTCTTATATTTCATAAGGTCCACTCCATATACTCTTTGAGCACCGTAATATCCTAAATATACAATGTTATTAATTATTCGATTTCAATATAACATTGCGAAGAAAAACCGAGTGTGAGGAGCGCTACAAAGCTATCATCTTGTTTTCAAACCTCAGTTGACAAGGGTCACACAATTAATTAAAGCAACGTAATGAGAACAAAAACACTGTGAATTACTGCCAAATATATAATTATTAGGAGCTGTAATATAATATTAAAAATATCGGGGGGGAATATATTTTTGTTGATGGATACATAAATTTGGATAAAAAATTCTTTGTAACAAATATTTCACAAAAGCATAAAACAGAAAGCCGATGGTTTCAGATGGGTCAGGACCATGCTTTGTGCAATGGACTTTTAAATGATTAATAATGATGATAATGATGATGGATATAACGAAAAGCAAAGAAGGAGACTTAATGGTACTCCTAACGCCAATTTGCCTTACAGAAATAATGAAATTAGTTTATGGATGAATTTCATTATAGCCTTTTAAAAGTCCGCTGGTAAACACAGGCCACCTCCATAGATTTTTTATATAGATTGCCGTAGTTGCGTAGCAACATAACAGGCGAGTTAGCAAGAGCAATTTTATATTATTTAAAGTTGTAAGGTGACTGCTTATCTCCTATTTCATTTCCTTTGACACCCCTTATGACGCCCACGGGATAATATGGGAACGATATGTGTGTAGTGGTATAAGGGAACAGAATTTAAAAAATCAACTTCAATATAGATTATAAATACTCTAAGTTTAAAAAGGTAATACTAATCCAAACTTATTTATGTTAGTTCAAAAAAAGAAGCAGCAAGAAAGCCAGCGGGACTTTTAATAGCCAATCGATTGCCGAAGGTCACCAGCAGTAAGCTTTAACGCGTTTAAAAGGTAACAAACGTACACACAGTCTACCTGATGGTAAGTGGTTTCTGTGGCCCATAGACATTTAAATATATCCTCGATGACGAATCAAAATGCGTTGTCATCCGTGAAGACTAAGATGGAATACCTCGTTTCCAGTAAATGGGTTCTCCGGTTTCCTAAACTCACCATACGAAACACAGCAGCGTTAAGCTGCTATGTCAAGCTGGTATTCTGTGAGAGAATGGTCCTTCCCCGGTCGAGCCGATCTATTCGTGCTATTACTATGCCAGTAATACGGCTACAGCATGTCTATACCACGTAAAAAATGTAATAAATACTCGAGTGTTTTTTTTATAACAGTAAAGTGACAAGCGAACGCATAGATAACCGCAACCGACTAATAAAAAGAAAGATACATATGCATTGTCACCTCTGAGATAGAATGCCTCTAGGTCTGTGATCATCCTTCAGACTGGAATACAGCAATGCAAGCAGTGCTATTTGGTGGCCAAAATAGGTAAGTTGGTGGGGTCCCTACCCAGGTGGACTTCTAGGTCGAAAAAGAGGCCTTCTTCTTAGATGAGCAAAAGTGGTAGCAGAGCATCAATGCATCAATACAAGTAAGAAATATCTGCCTCTCTAGAGCCTCAAGAATAAATATTGTTACGAAAACGGTGTTCTTTTGCAAGTAGTAGTCTATAAAATGTGATGTAATGTCCGAGGTGATCCTGAGCACGTTTTCAGACTAAAGGCTCGGCTTCTGTGTTTCATGTCAGTTATGTGTGATGTAATTGATCTCGTTGTTTTCCTTATTCAAGAAAGACCACATTCACAACCAGGCTTTTAATCGGGAAAATAGATGGGTTCTTCCAATCAACTGCCTGCCTGTTGCAATTCCTCTGGCGTTGCATTTGTTCATTGGCGGCGGTAGTCACTTACCATCAGATGAACCGCATGTTCGTTTGCCCCTTCTCCTATAAAAAAAAAAACTTCTTCTCCTTCGTAATCGGCCCGTAGAAGTCCACAGCTGCATGTGGGCTTATCCTCCTATCATCTTATTAATATATATTATATACACAGGAATAACCTTAACTGTTACGCTTGGCGGGCAGGATGACGATCGCAATACGGGATATCTGGCACATTTAATGCTGCAGCATTTACTCTTCGCCGGTCTGCGTATTTTAACAAACAAGTTGGTTATAACGCCGTCTATTGGATGCCATAAGATTTTCGCCTGTTCGCCACACGTGACAAAATAGGGCACTGTATTCTCTCGCATCACCTTCAGGCTGAAAGAAATGTAATTTCCCATATAAAGAGATTTTTTTTAGAATAATGGTGACAAACGATCGATAGGCCGTGATCGATAGACATCCTACATCTATCCTTAATGAAGAATTAAAATGCATATAGTTTGTTATCCCTGAGGACTAAGGAATGCATTGTTTTCAGTAAAAAAGGTTTCCGGAACTTCACACTCACTATACGAAACACAACAGCAATAAGCTGCTACTTAACGTTGTCTTCCTGTGAAAGCGTGGTCCTACCCCTGTTGAGCCGACCCATTTGTGCCACAACCATAATATCTGCAACGTGCCTCTAACACGTAACAAAATAAACCTAATACGATTTTAGAAAATAGAGACGAAAAGAAAAGAGAAAGTTTATCGCTACATATAAAGCCCAAAGCGTCGGCTATCATGAATATTTGTATTTGCTAAGCGCGCAGATCCATTGTGATTTATTGGTGAATGATAAGGTCTGTATCACCGCTGCTGGGCGCTTGCTAAATTCGTAAAATAACTAGGGAATTGTGTCAATTTAATCGAAGTTTTTGTAAGTTTTTTTTGTGACGAATTCGCGTAGAGGCATTTATTAATAATTTTGTGAGTGCTGTAAAAGTGATTCATTCACCCAATTACTAATTTTACTATAGTTGGCACACTTGGATAAACGGCTAGCAATCGATTTTTTAATTATTTTCAGTTGTTATCAAAAAGGAGCTGCTATCCATGTTATGTTTCAGTTTCTTCTGTCACCTTTTTCAACCCTCTCGGGATGATATTATAAAGTAGCTGATCCTCTTACGCCGCCACTACATGACAAACAAACATTTATGGTATGAAATAGAATACAATAGAATAGAATAGAATGATTTTTATTCAATATGGAATATTACATAATACTTATTGAAAGTCATTATTTTATTTACCACTGGTTCGGAAATACCTCTGTCCTGGGAAGAAACAGCAAGAAACCCAACGGGACTTTTTTTTAAACATAATTTCACTTAACAATAATTTTTTTTATACAATTTTAAAGAATTTTCATAGAACCAGCATGGTGGCGATCATCATATTCCCGGAGGTTATTTTCATTCATGTATTCCTTGTTATTATAATAACCCTTTTTGTACAGTTTTTCTTTAATAAAACTTGTAAACTTGTTTATTGACAAACTTTGAACATGTTCTGGGATTTTGTTGTAAAAGCTTATACATTGCCCCATAAATTAATTACTAATTCTGTGGAGTTTAGTAACTGGCATTACAAGCTTATGTTTGTTCCAAGTGTTTAAGGTATGAACATCCTTATTCTTATTGAAGCTATTTATGTCTTTATGTACATACATTACATTTTCATAAATATATTGCGATGCCAAAGTTAATACGTTTATTTCTTCAAATATTTCTCTGAGGGACTATTTAGATTATAAATCGCCCGTACGGTTCTCTTTTGCAAAACAAATATAGCTTCAATATCAGTCGCATTACCCCATAGCAAACTTCCATAAGAAATTACGCTATGAAAGTAACTAAAACACACTAACCTAGCTATCTCAACATCTGTGAGACTTCTAATCTTTCTTACAGCATATGCTGCAGAACTAAGTCTGCTTGCTAATTTATATATATGGGGGCCCCATTGAAGTTTCGCGTCAATAGTAATACCGAGAAAAACAGTGGTATCCACAAGACTCAACTCCTCCCCATTTAAGAGCACATTGGTTTTCGAATGTTTTACATTAGGTATTGTAAATTTAATAAATTTTGTCTTATTTCCGTTTAAGAGCAAATTGTTGGCGTTAAACCAATGTACTAGTTTCGATAGAGCATTATTTACATCGTCATATTTAATTGACTGCCGTTTCAGTTTGAAAATTAAAGAGGTATCGTCAGCAAATAATATTATATCGTGATTGTCCCCTACAAGATAAGGTAAGTCATTAATATAGATTAAGAACAGGAATGGGCCTAGAATTGAGCCCTGAGGAACACCCATTGATACTACCGATTCGGAGGAACATTTACCATTGATGACAACTTTTTGAGTTCTGTTACTAAAGTATGAAGTAATAAGTCTAAGCGCCAAATTTTTTACACCGTAATGTTGTAGTTTCCTGATTAATGTCTCATGATGAATACAATCGAAAGCCTTGGAAAGGTCACAGAAAATACCTAAGGCATCTTGTGAATTCTCCTAGGCATTAAAAATATATTTCATAAGCTCAACACCGGCATCAGACGTCGAGCGACCCCTTGTAAAACCTAATTGATTTTTATGAAGTAATTTATTTGTATTAAAAAAAATTAACAATTCATCCAAAATTATTTTTTCAAAAATTTTACTGAGAGTTGGTAGTACAGAAATAGGTCTATAATAAGCGGGGTCCAATGTACTACAAGATTTAAATAAAGGTATCACTTTACTATACTTCATTAAATCAGGAAACACATCAGAATCGATACAAGTATTAAAAATAATAGCAAGATGAGGTGCAATTAAATCTATTATGGACGCAATCACTGTAACGGAAATCCACCAAAAATCTGCGGTTTTCTTTACATCAATGGTTTTGCAGTATTTTACAATATTATGCGGTAATATTTTTTCCAATCTTAATTCTTTTAAACAGGTATTAACATTCCATTTAAGTAAAGACTCCGTGACATTTGGAGAAGTATTCAATGACTCTGTTGTCAAGATAGGAACATAAGTGAAATATTTCTCAAACACCGCTGCAACTTCTTGATTTGATTTAGTCAATTCATGATTAATTTTTAATTGATAGTTTGATTTACGAGGTTTCTCTTTACCGGTTTCGCTGTTAATTATGCTCCACGTCATTTTAATTTTATTCTTAGTCGTCTTAATTTTGTTAGTAATATGTAATGATTTGGCTGTGGATCAAACTTTTTAAAATTTTAGAATAATTTTTTACATATTCTTTAAAATCATCGGAAAGATTATACGATCCTTCATGGTAAAGGTCATATAAACTTCGTCTGCTTTTATGAATTCCTACTATCGCCCACTCATTAAATGCCTTGCGACTGTTTCTGGAGAATGTTTTAGAAGTGAGTGTTTCATTAAATTTATTGTTTATAAGGGTAAATAATTCTCTATATAAATAGTATTCATTGTTCTTATGTCCGGGATATCTTCGGAATAGTGCCTCATCCGTCACTATTCCGAAGATATCCCGGACGTGAGTCTGAGCGAGATTAGAATGGCTCTCCAGCACCTTAAAAACGGTAAGGCCCCAGGCGAGGATGGAATTACAACGGAGCTTCTGAAAGCGGGTGGAAAACCGGTACTTGAAGTCCTTCAGAGGCTCTTTAATTCCGTCCTCCATGGTGGCATTACACCGGAGGCGTGGAGCAGAGGTGCGGTGGTCTTGTTCTTCAAGAAAGGTGACAACGTTCTCTTGAAGAACTACAGACCGATTTCCCTTCTGAGCCGCGTCTACGTGCTGTTTTCGAGAGTCATTACGAATCGTCTTGCGCGCAGACTTGACGACTTCCAGCCTCCCCAACAAGCTGGTTTTCGAATGGGCTTTAGCACCATAGACCACATACATACCCTTCGGCAAATTGTACAGAAGTCCTAAGAGTACAATTTGCCACTATATCTGGCGTATGTGGACTATGAGAAAGCCTTTGATTCCGTCGAAATTTGGGCGGTGCTGCAGTCCCTTCAGCGGTGCCAAGTTGACTGTCGGTATATCGAAGTGTTGAAGTGCTTGTACAGTAGGGCTACGATGGCTATCCGAGTACAGAACCAGAGTACGAAACCTATCCAATTGCAGAGAGGTGTAAGACAGGGTGACGTCATATCCCCGAAACTCTTCACCACTGCATTGGAAGACGTTTTCAAGCTTCTGGACTGGAAAGGATACGGTATCAACATCAATGGCGAGTACATCACTCACCTTCGATTTGCCGACGATATAGTCCTTATGGCAGAATCGCTGGAGGACCTAAGCACTATGCTCAATGACCTCAATAGTGTTTCCCAACGGATAGGTCTTAAGATGAACATGGACAAAACTAAGATCATGTTTAATGTCCATGTCACACCTATGCCGGTAGTTGTTGGGAACACTAAGCTCGAAGTTGTTGACGAGTATGTTTACCTGGGACAAATAGTCCGACTAGGTAAGTCCAACTTCGACCGAGAGGTCAATCGACGGATTCAACTCGGTTGGGCAGCGTTCGGGAAATTACGGCACATCTTCTCGTCAGGTATACCTTAAACCTTGAAAACGAGACTGTACACCCAGTGCGTGTTGCCAGTGATGACATACGGAACTGAGACGTGGTCCTTCACTGCTGGCCGGATGAGGAAGCTCAAGGTCCCTCAGCGAGCTATGGAGAGGGCTATGCTCGGAGTTTCTCTGCGTGATAAACTTAGGAATGAGGATATCCGCAGTAGAACCAGAGTAACCGACATAGCCCAACGGATTAGTAAGCTGAAGTGGCAATGGGTCGGCCATATAGCTCGAAGAACCGACAGCCAATGGGGAAGAAAGGTTCACGAGTGGCAGCCTGGTACCGGTAGGCGAAGTGTAGGGCGTCCCCCCACGAGATGGAGTGACGACCTGGTAAGACATGCAGGAAGTCGATGGATGCAGGTGGCTCAGGACCGTGCTTTGTGGCATTCTTTGGGGGAGGCCTATGTTCAGCAGTGGACTTGTGAAGGGCTGTAATGATGATGATGATTGTTCTTATAAGAAAGCGATAGAAGGTATTTTACCATATTACTTCTAAATCTCTCCAGGTGTTTTGCATTAATAGGAACAAACACAATTTTCTCAATTACCTGTTTTTTGTGCATAAGGTAACGAAACCAGTTGTCCACAGTGATCTGAACTAAGTTTTTGAATTATTGATTTGTTGATTGGTACAACAACTGTTAAAATATTATCAATAAAAGTTTCACTACAACCTGCAATACGTATACTCGTAGCTTCAAACAATAAATTATTAAGATTATAGGATTTGAACAAAGAACAAAATTTAATACTGATGGAAGAAGTTTCCAGGAGATTGATATTAAAATCTCCACACTTTACAAGAGATTTATTCTGTTTATTAAGCTAAACTAAAACTTCTTCCATAATTTTTTCAAAAGTATCGTAACTTGAACATGGGGGTCTGTAAACACTGACAACAATAAGGTGCTCAAGCTCAACACATGCTATTTCTACAGTACGCTCAACAGAAAGGCTCACAATTTCTTTACGTTCTTTACATGATAAGAACTTATTAGCTAATATTAAGGAGCCACCACTTAATTTAGTATCTCTATTGAACGAACTGACCACCTGGTGATTACTGAAATTAAATATGGAGTTGTAATCTTTCAACCAATGTTCGGTAATACATAAAATATGTATACTGTTGCTATTTAAAAATAATTCAATTTCTAATTCTTTGCCTAACATACCTTGTATATTTTGATGTACCAGGTTGGATACAGTTTTTATTATTGCTATTTTTTATTATTACTGTTCCCATTTTTGGGCAGGGGCTCCCCAGTGCCAGCTCCTTCCACCTGATCGCATCCAGCGCAGAGCGGCTCGAATCGTCGACGACCGAGCCCTTTCCGATCGGCTCGATTCATTGGCACTGCGAAGAGATGTTGCATCCCTTTGCATTTTACTTAGGACCATTAGACTTAGGGACCTTCAAGAAAAGAGCGTACTCCTTTTTAAAAGGCCGGCAACGCATCTGCAATTCCCTCCCTGGTGTTGCAGTTGTTCATGGGCGGCGGTAGTCACTTACCATCAGGTGAGCCGCATCCTTGTTTGCCCCCTCTACTATAAAAAAAAAAGAATGTGCAAAAATCAGTTAAAACTAAAATTAATATTAAAAATTATTCAAATGTATGTAAGGAAAAGCAAGGACGGGTTATGTCGGACTCGCACCGACTAAAACCCCATGGTGTTCCACCCTCGTCGCATATTGGCAGGGCCGCGGGAACGCTTTCGCACACTTCCGCGGCCTCACCTGCACTGGCCACCCCATGGCGGCCCCTCCTCGGGAGAGGACCACTCCTCCCCCATCTCCTTCTCAGGTAAGGCGCACCAGAACACATGGCGCGCCCTCCTCCTCGGCCTCCAATTTCCAATGCGCAACAGACGCCCCCGTGTCCGATGCGCGAAGGCCATAGGGCCAGGAAAAACTAGCACTCAGAAGCACCGGCCTTCCTGACCCCAGCGGCGGATCTGGTCTATGGCTCCGCCGCCAACCAAGATTCGGCTGCGGAGAGTAGGGAGAGCGGCGCCTCGCAATACTGACACTCCTCTCCCCCCGCAGCCCCACCACCACCACATCAATTGACGGTGCGGCCCCGTCAGAGTCGCGGAGGATAGGGCGAGTGGCGCATCGCCATACCAGCACGCCTCCTCCTCCGCGACTCCACCTCGGCTGCAGCGATAGAGGGAGCGGACAACCCTCTCGCAGCATCCCACCGACACACATCCGAAGTGGGCTTCCCAAGCCCACCCGGAGTGGCCACCTCGGGCCGGCCCTACACCACGGGCCAGCCAAGGGGTTCCTCTTTGTTCACCGTGGGTGACCAAGCCACGGCTACTAAGCCCCCCCGCCACGACAAGGCGGGAACCCGTTCGGGGGGGTAACACACACTGTCCCTAAAGAACCTAGCAGTGAGCGTTGATATTCATTTTGATATTTTAATAAGGAGTCAAAACGTTCCTCGTTATATTTGCATGACTTTACCAGATTATCCATGGCCAGTATGTGTTCTTTTATCTCATTCCCTGCAGATTTATATTTATTTGACAAAATTTGTAATGAGGTTTGAAGAGATAATATTTCTGAATTAAGACACTCTATTTCAGTCTCATAACAATTTTTCATGTTTTCCACCTCAATTGAATATAACTTAAATTTACTAATTAACTCTTGCTTTTCCTTACATACATTTGAATAATTTTTAATATTAATTTTAGTTTTAACTAATTTTTGCACATTCTTTTTTTTATCGTAGAGGGGGCAAACGAGCATGCGGCTCACCTGATGGTAAGTGACTACCGCCGCCCATGAACAACTGCAACACCAGGGAGAGAATTGCAGATGCGTTGCCGGCTTTTTAAAAAGGAGTACGCTCTTTTCTTGAAGGTCCCTAAGTCGTATCGGTCCGGAAAAATCGCTGATGGTAATGGATTCCACAAGGGAGTCGTTCGAGGAAGAAATCATCTTCTACATCGTACAGTGGTGGACCGCCAATCACCCAGATGGTGTGGATGGTATCGGGAGTTCTGCCGCGATGTGCGTTCGTGAAATTTGGCGGCTGAGATAAATCCGAACAATTCCTCAGAGCACTCCCCATGGTAGATGCGAAAGAAAATGCAAAGGGATGCAACATCTCTTCGCAGTGCCAATGAATCGAGCCGATCGGAAAGGGCTCGGTCGTCGACGATTCGAGCCGCTCTGCGCTGGATGCGGTCAAGTGGAAGGAGCTGGCACTGGGGAGCCCCTGCCCAGAGATGGGAACAGTATTCCATATAAGGCCGAACCTGCGCCTTGTAAAGTTGCAGGCGGTGTGCCGGCATGAAATACTATCCCGCTCTGCTGAGCACGCCAAGCTTTTTAAAGGCCAATTTGGCCTTATCTTCCAACTGACCACGAAACTGCACGTCACTCGATATGTCGACTCCGAGGATACCGATACTGGCTGAGGCAAGAAGGGGAGTGCCTTGAAACTGAGGAGATACGACAAAGGGGTTCTTTTTAGCGGTAAACGCGCAAACTTGTGTCTTCTGAGGATTAAACTGGACTAGATTTAGTCGCCTCCAATCCGAGACTTTGTTCAGCAAAGACTCGACTTCAGACACAAGTTTGTTCCGGTACTCGGCGACGTATTCCCGAGAAATATTGGCACGGCCGGTGTATAGAGCATCACCAGTGCCGTCATCCGCATAGCAATGAATGTTACCAGTTAGCAACATATCATTGATATGCAGAAGAAACAGCGTTGGTGATAGCACACAGCCTTGTGGAACACCAGCGTTAATAGGCTTGTAGTCAGAACATGCACCGTCTACAACGACCTTGATGCTCCGATCTGCAAGGAAGCTGGTGATCCAATTGCACAATTTCTCGGGAAGCCCATAGGAAGGGAGCTTCGAAAGAAGCGCTTTGTGCCAAACCCGATCGAAGGCCTTCGCAATGTCCAGACTAACGGCCAACGCCTCCCACTTGGACTCTACTGCCTCCACCCATCTATGGGTCAGGTAGACCAGAAGATCACCAGCTGATCGACCCCGACGAAAACCGTATTGGCGGTCACTAATCAGCTGGTGATCCTCAAGGTACCGGATGAGCTGGCAGTTAATAATGGATTCCATTATTTTGGAGAACAAGGAGGTGATCGCGATAGGCCTATAGTTGGACGGGTCTGAGCGGTCGCCTTTTTTAGGGATCGGGTGGACAAAAGCTGTCTTCCATGAATTCGGGACTACGCTTTGGAAGTAGGAGTACCGGAAAAGACGCGTTAGGACCGGTGCCAACTCCGGAGTACACGTCCTCAGCACAATTGGGGGGATTCCGTCAGGCCCACTCGACTTCTGGATGTCCAGGGAGAGCAGTGCTTTGCGAACCGAGCGCTGTGAGAACAGCACATCCGGCATGGAGCACTCACACCGCGGGATGGTCGGCGGTGTTTTCCCCCCGTCATCAAGAGTCGAGTTGGACGCAAAAAGGGAGCCTAGGAGGTCGGCTTTGTCTTTTGCAGCTTGGGCCAGTGTGTCGTCCTCCCTGTGCAGAGATGGTAGTGATGGCTTACAGAAATTCCCTTGGACAGCCTTGGCGAGAGACCAGAATGCACGGGTTCCTGAAGGAAGGCGAACTAGTTCCTCGCCAATTCTGCCTATGTGCTCTGACTTTGCCTTGGCAATAACTCTTTTGAAGGACCTGGAGGCGAAGTTATACTTCTTTTTAAGTGTGCTGGTGTTTACATCCCGAGTCGCCGAAGCCGCAGCCCAGGCTTGATAACACTCCTGCTTACTTCGTAATGCAGTCTTACAGGAGCGACCATACCAAAGCTGAGATCTGCCTCCGATGGGTACCACAGATGATGGAATAAATAGTTCCATTCCCTGCAGCACCACATCAGTGACAGAGTCAGCAACAGCGCTGGGATCGTCCGGCGAGAAGCAAACCCGCCCCCATGGGAAGGATGCAAAGAAAGACCGCATTCCGTCCCAATCCGCCGACCTGTAATGCCAAACACGGCGGCAACCTGCAGAACGCAACTGCGAAGGGAGCGTGAGTGGCACCACACTCCGGATCAGACAATGGTTCGAAGAGCCGAGAGGGGCATCGACGGAAACCTGATATCCGTCCGGATGAGAGGTCAGCAGTCCTTATCATTTGCCAATAAATCACAATGGGTCTGCGCGCTTAGCAAATGCAAATATTCATGATAGCCGACGCTTTGGGCTTCATATGTAACGATAAACTTTCTCTTTTCTTTTTGTCTCTATTTTGTAAAATCGTATTAAGTTAATTTTACTACGTGTCAGAGCCACGTTGCAGATATTATGGTTGTGGCACAAATGGGTCGGCTCAACAGAGGTTTCACAAGATACCAGCGTTAAATAGCAGCTTATTGCTGCTGTGTTTCGTATAGTGGGAGTGAAGATACGGAAAACCTTTTTGCTGGAAACAAGGCATTCCTTAGTCCTCAGGGACAACAATCTATATGAATGTTTTTTCTTGTTAATTTCTTGAATAGGGAAAACAAAGATACGTCACACATAACTGACATGTAACATAGAAGCCGGGCCTTCAATCCTAAAACGTGCTCAGGTTCACCTCCGACATTACATCACGCTTGATAGACCACTACATGCAAAAGAACACTGTTTTCATAAAAAAAAAATATTCATGATGCTCTACAGAGGCAGATATTTCGTACTTGTATTGATGCAGAGACCCCATCATCTTACCTATTTCTGCCGCCAAATAGCACTGCGTGCACTGCTGTATTTCGGTCTGAAGGATATAGAGAGCCAGTACAATCACAGACCTAGAGGCATTCTATCTCAGAGGTGACAATGCATATGTATCTTTCTTTTATGAGTTGGTTGCGGTTGTCTATGCGCTGCAGTTGCCACTTAAGATCAGGTGGACTTTAAGTTCGTTTGTCACTTTACTTTAAAAAAAAAACACTTCAGTTTTTATTACATTTTTACGTGGTAGAGATATGCTGCAGCCGTATTATTGTTATAGTTACACTGCTGCTTTATCTTAGGACCATAACACAGAAGTGAGTCTAACACGTCGCCGGTCTTGTTTGTTGTTATCACAAACCCGATGCATCCAAGGAAGGTACGTTTGCATTATCCATACAGTTCAGCTGACGTTCAGTGATAGCTCTGGCCTATATTATGTAGATCTATAATCAACTGATTATAGATCTACATTATATAGATACAACTGATTTTAGATCTACATAATATACTGACGAAGCGTCAGTAGCCTAATGGCAGGATCCGGACTGCGAACACGAAAGGTCGTGGGTTCGAATCCGCCATGCGACTACTGTCGTGAACTACTTCTAACACAAGCATTTTAAGCTTACCAGAAGTGGTTAAAGGGAATATTAGTAAAGTTTAATAGCTTTACTAGAATTTTATTTAAAAAAAATTGAGAGTCAAAATAAAGATGTCTAGTCACTCCTTAGGTTGTCACACTACATAAGTTGCTGGCCTAGTAAAAGGCAACTAATCGGATGTTGGGTTTGTGATTTTGCAGGCGGTGGACTATTCACCTATCCCTTCTTTGACAATTGATCTAAACCTTTATTTTTGGTTACCCCTCTGTAGCCGAGTAGCTTGAGCTCCTTGAACTCTGCCTATCCTTTCAGGGATTACAGGCATTAAGTTATCTATGTAGGTATATGAATCTGTTACAGTTACCGTTACGGTATATCAAAAGTCCATTACTAGACATAGGATTTCCATAGATTGCCCCATATATTTACCATAGTTGCCACGCTTTGCACAGTTTTTTTTAATTTTGTGTTGTTATCCGAAAGATGCTGCTCCCCATCTTCTGTTTAATATCTCTCTGTTTTCTTTTACGACAACCACGGGACGATATGTGGTAGTGTAGTAAGATATGACGTATATTCTTACGTCGCCCCTACACGGTCTACGCTACTACGGGACACTATAGTGTACACTAGAATATATACGTGATATATTATGTCAATTTGATTCATTAACATCTAAATCTCCGTTCATTAAATCTACATTGTATCTAAAGTAACATTGAGACATCAAGGACGATGCATTATTCATATTGCGTAATGACTCTCTGATCGAGAAATTATAATATTCATACACCTAATGAACTCTAATGGTTTATGCTTGAGATGATATTTCTTTAATGGTAATATTATTTTATAATTTGAATACTATGTTAATTAATTAATTAAATAATGTCCTCCAGAAGGAATTTCGATCACGGCGTCCAGTGTTAACGGATATAAGCCATCAATGTGGGACAAGATTATAGAGCATGAGTGCATGCACCAAGGCTGGTGCACTCCCTATTCCCACGGAAATCCAACACGAACAGAATCAGGCGCATTCCCATGCACGGGTATGTACGGGTATGAAGCACCGCCTTTTATTTATTTCATTTCTTTTAATAAATTTTACTTTGGATTATGCTATTATAAGTAACGTTTAAAGTCACAAGATAGAATTCAAAACAACTAGATAATTAAGTCCTTCGGTACTGTACATTTAAATGTGTAATATATATATATATATATATATATATATATATATATATATATATCCCCATCAGATATATATATACATATATATATATATATATATATATATATATATATGTATATATATATATCTGATGGGGTGTGAATTCCATTAATGTAGGTAGTTCTTTTTCATGGCTATTCTTGTGTTAAATCTAAATAAAATAATATAAAACAGTTCTGGTATTTAGTATTAGTTGATAGATAACTAATAGTGTTAAAAATGATGTTTAAAAGTTTTTTTTATAGAATGGGTATGACAAGCGAGCACACAGTCCACATGATGGTAAGTGGATGCTGTCGCACATAGACATCTACATTTAACTACGATGAAGAATCAAAATGAAGATGCGGTGTCACCTATGAGGACTACAATGGAATGCCTCGTTTCCAGTAAAAAGGGTCTCCGGCTCTTTACACTCACCAAACGAAACACAACAGCATTAACCTGCTATTTTACGCTGGTATTTTGTGAAAGCTTTGTCCCGGTTGGGCCGACTCATTCATGCTGCAACCATAATATAGCTGCAGCGTGGCCTTACCAAATAAAAAAGTTAGTTTAAAAGTTGAGGTAATAGGAGCACATAATTCATCTGATAGTAAGTGATGCTGCTCCCAATAGATAGATACTTACATAATATATACTAAACTAAGATCAAATTTCCGATGCATTTATTCCGATAGGAATGAGATGGAATGCTTTGGGCCCTTTCTACTGTGTAGTGGCGGCGTGAGAAAATCCATTACATCATATCATGCGGTAGGCGTGGGTTATTTAGAAGGTAACTATTACCAACAAAATTAAAAATATTATACCGGGATTGGCGACGGGAGTGGTATTAAAGGAGTCATCTGGCCTAGTGATTATGATAAATCCACCTTAAAACTGGAGAGGTTCATGTCCAGAATAGATGTGTCACAATTAAACGCATTTAAATGTACAGTACCGAAGGACTTAATTATCTAGTTGTTTTGAATTCTATCTTGTGACTTTAAACGTTACTTATAATAGCATAATCCAAAGTAAAATTTATTAAAAGAAATGAAATAAATAAAAAAGGTACTTTAGGTATCAATCTAGATGTAATCGGAACAATTAAAGTTATCCAATTCAAAAGAAATAAATACTTTAAGAGCGTATGGCGGGGCATTCGTCGTAGCGGCGCGTTTCTCATAATAAACAAAATAATAAAAAAATAATGTCCTCCAAAATGACTTTTGGACAAGGTAGCCTCGTCATCTGCATAATACAGAATTATAGTGTACGAGTGTGTGCGCGAGTACAGATGCACTCTCTATTCCTTCACTGTAATCACGTCACGAGCGGAGGAGATCCAGAGCGGGAACAACGTCTGTACACGCCTCTAGCTGCCCCAACCAAGGCTGACGGGATTAGGGCCCATGAGTAATCCCATCGACGAGTAGCAGAGGGACGGGGCCAGAATATGGCCACGTGGAAATTCCTAATTACAATAAACCAGATGGGAGGACGCTAGAAAGACATAGTACTTACCATTATCCGAAGCTAACTTCGCACCAAGGCTTGGGCAGGCCGTGAGTGTGTGTAATAGTGGTTGGCGAGTAGTGTACAGTGAGGTGTGAATGTGTGGGGCCTTGTCAAGCATAGGCGACCAGCCGCGGCCGAGTTCCAGGCTGCTCCAAAATGCTGCACCGCTTCAGACTGCTTCGACGCCGGACCACAGTCACTTTCCTCGTTCGTCACGATGACAGTCAATTAACTCTATCGTACGATTTACTAAATTACAGAAGCCACTAACTATCGCGGGTTATAAGGTTAACGCACAAAACGCACACGGAGTTTACGGATCAAAGGTCACTACCATTTCGCGTCGCAACAGTTAGTTCTAGAATATCAGAGGCCGCACTAGCTAATATTGCCGAATGCACTTATGCAGATTCTGAGTCAGACACAATGAGTCCCTGGGAAGCTCTCCAGCAGGAATGCACGTCACAATGGTAGACCGTATATTTACTGGCCACGCCGAATTATTCCCGAAGATTTCGAAGAGTTCCCGACAAAAATGACAGCATGCTGTTCCAAGCACAGCTGACAGACGACTCCTTTGTCGCTCGCGACCCGCGCGCTCTTGCCACGCTCGGCCGAACTTCAAACCGGTATCGCGCCGAGCCGAGTGACATCTGGCGTCGATTCTTGACAGCGTTTGGCGCGAACAAAGTCTTTACGTGTTTTCCGAGGGAGTGTAAAACATCGCCAACTTCCAGACACTGCGCTGCCATCGATAATTTATTGATATAAAATCTCAATGACTGATTATCCACATGATTCTGACTACAAGATGAACAACGCAGTCGGGTTTTCCTTGCAACTTTGACGGCCTCCACGCAACTGTGTGTATTGATGATCCACCAAGTGCTCTCTTTGAGTCCGTACTCCATAATAACGGAGTAGTAAAATTTACCGTTTCACAATCTCTCCAAATTTTTGTTCAAACAGTTTTAAAGGTCATGAAGCGTTCTAATGGGCCTCTTTTGTTTTTAAAGACGGTATTATAGAACTAGAACTTTGAATTTGGGAAACTTTACTTGGGAAAAAGCTTTATGGGGTAAGAGCACAAAAAATATATTAAATAGTACAACTAGTTGTTCCCAACGTCTTCACTATGTTTAAGTCTATGTCGTGTGCCTACAGGCCACAGCATCCATTTACTGCAATTTTGTCGTCATTCGTGTAGTGGCAGTGTAAGAATATCTACTACCACATATTCTGTGGGTGTTGTAATAGGTGACAGAGAAAACGAATCAGGAGACGGGCAGCAGTGTCTTCCTAAAAACGACTAAAATAAAAAAATACGGTTACCAACCCGCTTGCCAAGCATGGCAACTATGCTAAATATTCTCCTATGGCACCATCTATGGGGAGGCTTATGTTCAGCAGTGAACTTTAGTGGGTTGTAACGGTAAGAAAAAGAGACATAATGTTCGGTCAGTTTGCACGACCGCCTAACGTTTATGAGATTCCTTAATTATTATCCAATGAAACTACTGCAAAGTCCATTTCCGGGTGTCCTATCTACCGCCTTTATTCCTTTGCATACGTTCAGAGTTCGGGGGTCCATATAAGTTTAGAAGACATGAAACCAACCGCATGGTATCTTTCGCCTTTTTGTAATTTAGATTTTAAACCTTACAAAAATATCGTGAAGTGTAAAAGAAATTTACAATAACGCTATATTCCGCGATTATCTGTTAAGATTATATGTATGAAGACAGTCGGGGCCGAATCACCGGGGGCTGCAGTCCTTGAAACATGAGGCAGATAATCAGAAGTCCAGGTGAGTGCACATGCATTCATTCACATCCTGCCTGTAGCGCGAATTTTTGTGTATTTGTACCAACGCGAAATATTAAAACCTCCTCGCCGTTCGCACTGCACACTATAATGCAGTCTGCTATTCATTTCAACCTGCTGAACCTGCAGTTGGTCAGTTAAACCAACAAGCAGTATTTAGCCCTTGCCCGGATTAGAACTATTTTTAGTCACTTCAGCCGGGATAGTTTTAACCATTTTCTGTGCCTTCATGCCGAATTATAATTAATAAATTTAACCAATAAATACATTAAAAAAATCATCTTAAATACGTAATCGAAGCCATTATAAACAGTTTCCAATAGATTTTTCTCAAGTGGCAGCCTCATGCCAGGATAAAATTCCACTACTAAGTGTAAACATAGGGGAGGATATATTTAATGTAACTATTTAGACGCTTATTTGATACCTTGAGGTTCTTATATTGCTCAGTCCACTCAAACGACCAAAAATTAAACTTCATAAACGTTAACAGCGACTCTGAAATCGTAGGTAAAACATAATGTAGCGAAGAGTCAAAGCTTTTAAAAAATCTTCTAAAGAAGGTCTTTACTTTTATTAAAGGATTTTTTTTTATATTTTCTTAACTCGTATAAACGTGATATGCGATATCTACACATTATCAGGTTTAATATATTTTGGAACTTGACTTTTAAGTTACACTAACCACCAACTTTTTTACTAAAAACACTAGATAAGTTATAAAAGTTCTAATGGATTGCATCAGTAGTGTGGTTCATCATCATCATCATCATCATAATTACAGCCCTACACATTCACACCTCACTGTACACTACTCGCCAACCACTATTACACACACTCACGGCCTGCCCAAGCCTTGGTGCGAAGTTAGCTTCGGATAATGGTAAGTACTATGTCTTTCTAGCGTCCTCCCATCTGCTTTATTGTAATTAGGAATTTCCACGTGGCCATATTCTGGCCCCGTCCCTCTGCTACTCGTCGATGGGATTACTCATGGGCCCTAATCCCGTCAGCCTTGGTTGGGGCAGCTAGAGGCGTGTACAGACGTTGTTCCCGCTCTGGATCTCCTCCGCTCGTGACGTGATTACAGTGAAGGAATAGAGAGTGCATCTGTACTCGCGCACACACTCGTACACTATAATTCTGTATTATGCAGATGACGAGGCTACCTTGTCCAAAAGTCATTTTGGAGGACATTATTTTTTTATTATTTTGTTTATTATGAGAAACGCGCCGCTACGACGAATGCCCCGCCATACGCTCTTAAAGTATTTATTTCTTTTGAATTGGATAACTTTAATTGTTCCGATTACATCTAGATTGATACCTAAAGTACCTTTTTTATTTATTTCATTTCTTTTAATAAATTTTACTTTGGATTATGCTATTATAAGTAACGTTTAAAGTCACAAGATAGAATTCAAAACAACTAGATAATTAAGTCCTTCGGTACTGTACATTTAAATGCGTTTAATTGTGACACATCTATTCTGGACATGAACCTCTCCAGTTTTAAGGTGGATTTATCATAATCACTAGGCCAGATGGCTCCTTTGATACCACTCCCGTCGCCAATCCCGGTATAATATTTTTAATTTTGTTGGTAATAGTTACCTTCTAAATAACCCACGCCTACCGCATGATATGATGTAATGGATTTTCTCACGCCGCCACTACACAGTAGAAAGGGCCCAAAGCATTCCATCTCATTCCTATCGGAATAAATGCATCGGAAATTTGATCTTAGTTTAGTATATATTATGTAAGTATCTATCTATTGGGAGCAGCATCACTTACTATCAGATGAATTATGTGCTCCTATCACCTCAACTTTTAAACTAACTTTTTTATTTGGTAAGGCCACGCTGCAGCTATATTATGGTTGCAGCATGAATGAGTCGGCCCAACCGGGACAAAGCTTTCACAAAATACCAGCGTAAAATAGCAGGTTAATGCTGTTGTGTTTCGTTTGGTGAGTGTAAAGAGCCGGAGACCCTTTTTACTGGAAACGAGGCATTCCATTGTAGTCCTCATAGGTGACACCGCATCTTCATTTTGATTCTTCATCGTAGTTAAATGTAGATGTCTATGTGCGACAGCATCCACTTACCATCATGTGGACTGTGTGCTCGCTTGTCATACCCATTCTATAAAAAAAAAAACTTTTAAACATCATTTTTAACACTATTAGTTATCTATCAACTAATACTAAATACCAGAACTGTTTTATATTATTTTATTTAGATTTAACACAAGAATAGCCATGAAAAAGAACTACCTACATTAATGGAATTCACACCCCATCAGATATATATATATACATATATATATATATATATATATATATGTATATATATATCTGATGGGGATATATATATATATATATATCTGATGAGGTATCTGAGTGTATCTCCTATACTATCACTATCACTTTCACTACTACCCATCACAAGTCCACGGCTGAACAAACACCTACTTTATAGAATGCTAATTGCGGCTTTGTTTTGTATAGTACTTACTTACTTATCTTCACGCACAATCCCTGACGGGGTAGCCAGAGAGAACAGATCGCCAAGTGTCACGATCCTTACATATCTCTTTCGCTTCTTTCAGATTCATTATCTTCTTCATACATGCACGTCTAGGTATCCGAGTACTCTTGACCCTACCCTCTTCGAGCAATTTGCTCACATGGTCTTCGAAAGTTAGTCTCGGTCTATCTCGACACCTTTTAATATTAACTTTCGCGCTATATATTTTCTTCACCATTCGGTCATCACTCATTCGCTCAACGTGCCCAAACCACCGAAGCACGCCCTTATCAATTTTTGTGATAAGGTCATCTTTCAAACCTGCCATATTGCGAATCTCTTCGTTTCGCTTTCGGTCGGCCATAGTAACGCCGCACATTTTACGAAGAGATCGCATCTCCACTGCATTCAACTTACTTTTATGCTTCTTCTGGCATACCCAGGTTTCGCTGCCATATAACAAAGTCGGTACCAACACTGCGTTATGTATTGCAAGGCGTGCACTCTTCGCTACGCCTTGCCTTTTGACTAACGCAGTCAGGGCACCATTGACTTTGTTCCCGGCAGCGACACGCCTGTCCACATCTAAATCACATCTTCCATTCCGGCTAAAAACACTCCCCAAGTATACAATTTCATTTACCTGTTCTAGACATTCCTGATTTACCCATATTTCACACTTCGTTCTCTCTTCGTCCCTTTCCTTTCCCTTTTTGTTTTGTATAGTGAGTTTAGAGAACCGGAAACCCGTTTTTTTGATAAAATTTGATAAAATTTGATCTTAGTTTTTGACAAAACTAAGATCAAATTTCCGATGCATTTATTCCGATAGGAATGAGATGGAATGCTTTGGGCCCTTTCTACTGTGTAGTGGCGGCGTGAGAAAATCCATTACATCATATCATGCGGTAGGCGTGGGTTATTTAGAAGGTAACTATTACCAACAAAATTAAAAATATTATACCGGGATTGGCGACGGGAGTGGTATCAAAGGAGCCATCTGGCCTAGTGATTATGATAAATCCACCTTAAAACTGGAGAGGTTCATGTCCAGAATAGATGTGTCACAATTAAACGCATTTAAATGTACAGTACCGAAGGACTTAATTATCTAGTTGTTTTGAATTCTATCTTGTGACTTTAAACGTTACTTATAATAGCATAATCCAAAGTAAAATTTATTAAAAGAAATGAAATAAATAAAAAAGGTACTTTAGGTATCAATCTAGATGTAATCGGAACAATTAAAGTTATCCAATTCAAAAGAAATAAATACTTTAAGAGCGTATGGCGGGGCATTCGTCGTAGCGGCGCGTTTCTCATAATAAACAAAATAATAAAAAAATAATGTCCTCCAAAATGACTTTTGGACAAGGTAGCCTCGTCATCTGCATAATACAGAATTATAGTGTACGAGTGTGTGCGCGAGTACAGATGCACTCTCTATTCCTTCACTGTAATCACGTCACGAGCGGAGGAGATCCAGAGCGGGAACAACGTCTGTACACGCCTCTAGCTGCCCCAACCAAGGCTGACGGGATTAGGGCCCATGAGTAATCCCATCGACGAGTAGCAGAGGGACGGGGCCAGAATATGGCCACGTGGAAATTCCTAATTACAATAAAGCAGATGGGAGGACGCTAGAAAGACATAGTACTTACCATTATCCGAAGCTAACTTCGCACCAAGGCTTGGGCAGGCCGTGAGTGTGTGTAATAGTGGTTGGCGAGTAGTGTACAGTGAGGTGTGAATGTGTAGGGCTGTAATTATGATGATGATGATGATGATGAACCACACTACTGATGCAATCCATTAGAACTTTTATAACTTATCTAGTGTTTTTAGTAAAAAAGTTGGTGGTTAGTGTAACTTAAAAGTCAAGTTCCAAAATATATTAAACCTGATAATGTGTAGATATCGCATATCACGTTTATACGAGTTAAGAAAATATAAAAAAAAATCCTTTAATAAAAGTAAAGACCTTCTTTAGAAGATTTTTTAAAAGCTTTGACTCTTCGCTACATTATGTTTTACCTACGATTTCAGAGTCGCTGTTAACGTTTATGAAGTTTAATTTTTGGTCGTTTGAGTGGACTGAGCAATATAAGAACCTCAAGGTATCAAATAAGCGTCTAAATAGTTACATTAAATATATCCTCCCCTATGTTTACACTTAGTAGTGGAATTTTATCCTGGCATGAGGCTGCCACTTGAGAAAAATCTATTGGAAACTGTTTATAATGGCTTCGATTACGTATTTAAGATGATTTTTTTAATGTATTTATTGGTTAAATTTATTAATTATAATTCGGCATGAAGGCACAGAAAATGGTTAAAACTATCCCGGCTGAAGTGACTAAAAATAGTTCTAATCCGGGCAAGGGCTAAATACTGCTTGTTGGTTTAACTGACCAACTGCAGGTTCAGCAGGTTGAAATGAATAGCAGACTGCATTATAGTGTGCAGTGCGAACGGCGAGGAGGTTTTAATATTTCGCGTTGGTACAAATACACAAAAATTCGCGCTACAGGCAGGATGTGAATGAATGCATGTGCACTCACCTGGACTTCTGATTATCTGCCTCATGTTTCAAGGACTGCAGCCCCCGGTGATTCGGCCCCGACTGTCTTCATACATATAATCTTAACAGATAATCGCGGAATATAGCGTTATTGTAAATTTCTTTTACACTTCACGATATTTTTGTAAGGTTTAAAATCTAAATTACAAAAAGGCGAAAGATACCATGCGGTTGGTTTCATGTCTTCTAAACTTATATGGACCCCCGAACTCTGAACGTATGCAAAGGAATAAAGGCGGTAGATAGGACACCCGGAAATGGACTTTGCAGTAGTTTCATTGGATAATAATTAAGGAATCTCATAAACGTTAGGCGGTCGTGCAAACTGACCGAACATTATGTCTCTTTTTCTTACCGTTACAACCCACTAAAGTTCACTGCTGAACATAAGCCTCCCCATAGATGGTGCCATAGGAGAATATTTAGCATAGTTGCCATGCTTGGCAAGCGGGTTGGTAACCGTATTTTTTTTATTTTAGTCGTTTTTAGGAAGACACTGCTGCCCGTCTCCTGATTCGTTTTCTCTGTCACCTATTACAACACCCACAGAATATGTGGTAGTAGATATTCTTACACTGCCACTACACGAATGACGACAAAATTGCAGTAAATGGATGCTGTGGCCTGTAGGCACACGACATAGACTTAAACATAGTGAAGACGTTGGGAACAACTAGTTGTACTATTTAATATATTTTTTGTGCTCTTACCCCATAAAGCTTTTTCCCAAGTAAAGTTTCCCAAATTCAAAGTTCTAGTTCTATAATACCGTCTTTAAAAACAAAAGAGGCCCATTAGAACGCTTCATGACCTTTAAAACTGTTTGAACAAAAATTTGGAGAGATTGTGAAACGGTAAATTTTACTACTCCGTTATTATGGAGTACGGACTCAAAGAGAGCACTTGGTGGATCATCAATACACACAGTTGCGTGGAGGCCGTCAAAGTTGCAAGGAAAACCCGACTGCGTTGTTCATCTTGTAGTCAGAATCATGTGGATAATCAGTCATTGAGATTTTATATCAATAAATTATCGATGGCAGCGCAGTGTCTGGAAGTTGGCGATGTTTTACACTCCCTCGGAAAACACGTAAAGACTTTGTTCGCGCCAAACGCTGTCAAGAATCGACGCCAGATGTCACTCGGCTCGGCGCGATACCGGTTTGAAGTTCGGCCGAGCGTGGCAAGAGCGCGCGGGTCGCGAGCGACAAAGGAGTCGTCTGTCAGCTGTGCTTGGAACAGCATGCTGTCATTTTTGTCGGGAACTCTTCGAAATCTTCGGGAATAATTCGGCGTGGCCAGTAAATATACGGTCTACCATTGTGACGTGCATTCCTGCTGGAGAGCTTCCCAGGGACTCATTGTGTCTGACTCAGAATCTGCATAAGTGCATTCGGCAATATTAGCTAGTGCGGCCTCTGATATTCTAGAACTAACTGTTGCGACGCGAAATGGTAGTGACCTTTGATCCGTAAACTCCGTGTGCGTTTTGTGCGTTAACCTTATAACCCGCGATAGTTAGTGGCTTCTGTAATTTAGTAAATCGTACGATAGAGTTAATTGACTGTCATCGTGACGAACGAGGAAAGTGACTGTGGTCCGGCGTCGAAGCAGTCTGAAGCGGTGCAGCATTTTGGAGCAGCCTGGAACTCGGCCGCGGCTGGTCGCCTATGCTTGACAAGGCCCCACACATTCACACCTCACTGTACACTACTCGCCAACCACTATTACACACACTCACGGCCTGCCCAAGCCTTGGTGCGAAGTTAGCTTCGGATAATGGTAAGTACTATGTCTTTCTAGCGTCCTCCCATCTGGTTTATTGTAATTAGGAATTTCCACGTGGCCATATTCTGGCCCCGTCCCTCTGCTACTCGTCGATGGGATTACTCATGGGCCCTAATCCCGTCAGCCTTGGTTGGGGCAGCTAGAGGCGTGTACAGACGTTGTTCCCGCTCTGGATCTCCTCCGCTCGTGACGTGATTACAGTGAAGGAATAGAGAGTGCATCTGTACTCGCGCACACACTCGTACACTATAATTCTGTATTATGCAGATGACGAGGCTACCTTGTCCAAAAGTCATTTTGGAGGACATTATTTTTTTATTATTTTGTTTATTATGAGAAACGCGCCGCTACGACGAATGCCCCGCCATACGCTCTTAAAGTATTTATTTCTTTTGAATTGGATAACTTTAATTGTTCCGATTACATCTAGATTGATACCTAAAGTACCTTTTTTATTTATTTCATTTCTTTTAATAAATTTTACTTTGGATTATGCTATTATAAGTAACGTTTAAAGTCACAAGATAGAATTCAAAACAACTAGATAATTAAGTCCTTCGGTACTGTACATTTAAATGCGTTTAATTGTGACACATCTATTCTGGACATGAACCTCTCCAGTTTTAAGGTGGATTTATCATAATCACTAGGCCAGATGACTCCTTTAATACCACTCCCGTCGCCAATCCCGGTATAATATTTTTAATTTTGTTGGTAATAGTTACCTTCTAAATAACCCACGCCTACCGCATGATATGATGTAATGGATTTTCTCACGCCGCCACTACACAGTAGAAAGGGCCCAAAGCATTCCATCTCATTCCTATCGGAATAAATGCATCGGAAATTTGATCTTAGTTTAGTATATATTATGTAAGTATCTATCTATTGGGAGCAGCATCACTTACTATCAGATGAATTATGTGCTCCTATTACCTCAACTTTTAAACTAACTTTTTTATTTGGTAAGGCCACGCTGCAGCTATATTATGGTTGCAGCATGAATGAGTCGGCCCAACCGGGACAAAGCTTTCACAAAATACCAGCGTAAAATAGCAGGTTAATGCTGTTGTGTTTCGTTTGGTGAGTGTAAAGAGCCGGAGACCCTTTTTACTGGAAACGAGGCATTCCATTGTAGTCCTCATAGGTGACACCGCATCTTCATTTTGATTCTTCATCGTAGTTAAATGTAGATGTCTATGTGCGACAGCATCCACTTACCATCATGTGGACTGTGTGCTCGCTTGTCATACCCATTCTATAAAAAAAACTTTTAAACATCATTTTTAACACTATTAGTTATCTATCAACTAATACTAAATACCAGAACTGTTTTATATTATTTTATTTAGATTTAACACAAGAATAGCCATGAAAAAGAACTACCTACATTAATGGAATTCACACCCCATCAGATATATATATATACATATATATATATATATATATATATATATATATGTATATATATATCTGATGGGGATATATATATATATATATATATATATATATATATATATATATATTACACATTTAAATGTACAGTACCGAAGGACTTAATTATCTAGTTGTTTTGAATTCTATCTTGTGACTTTAAACGTTACTTATAATAGCATAATCCAAAGTAAAATTTATTAAAAGAAATGAAATAAATAAAAAAGGTACTTTAGGTATCAATCTAGATGTAATCGGAACAATTAAAGTTATCCAATTCAAAAGAAATAAATACTTTAAGAGCGTATGGCGGGGCATTCGTCGTAGCGGCGCGTTTCTCATAATAAACAAAATAATAAAAAAATAATGTCCTCCAAAATGACTTTTGGACAAGGTAGCCTCGTCATCTGCATAATACAGAATTATAGTGTACGAGTGTGTGCGCGAGTACAGATGCACTCTCTATTCCTTCACTGTAATCACGTCACGAGCGGAGGAGATCCAGAGCGGGAACAACGTCTGTACACGCCTCTAGCTGCCCCAACCAAGGCTGACGGGATTAGGGCCCATGAGTAATCCCATCGACGAGTAGCAGAGGGACGGGGCCAGAATATGGCCACGTGGAAATTCCTAATTACAATAAACCAGATGGGAGGACGCTAGAAAGACATAGTACTTACCATTATCCGAAGCTAACTTCGCACCAAGGCTTGGGCAGGCCGTGAGTGTGTGTAATAGTGGTTGGCGAGTAGTGTACAGTGAGGTGTGAATGTGTAGGGCTGTAATTATGATGATGATGATGATGATGAACCACACTACTGATGCAATCCATTAGAACTTTTATAACTTATCTAGTGTTTTTAGTAAAAAAGTTGGTGGTTAGTGTAACTTAAAAGTCAAGTTCCAAAATATATTAAACCTGATAATGTGTAGATATCGCATATCACGTTTATACGAGTTAAGAAAATATAAAAAAAAATCCTTTAATAAAAGTAAAGACCTTCTTTAGAAGATTTTTTAAAAGCTTTGACTCTTCGCTACATTATGTTTTACCTACGATTTCAGAGTCGCTGTTAACGTTTATGAAGTTTAATTTTTGGTCGTTTGAGTGGACTGAGCAATATAAGAACCTCAAGGTATCAAATAAGCGTCTAAATAGTTACATTAAATATATCCTCCCCTATGTTTACACTTAGTAGTGGAATTTTATCCTGGCATGAGGCTGCCACTTGAGAAAAATCTATTGGAAACTGTTTATAATGGCTTCGATTACGTATTTAAGATGATTTTTTTAATGTATTTATTGGTTAAATTTATTAATTATAATTCGGCATGAAGGCACAGAAAATGGTTAAAACTATCCCGGCTGAAGTGACTAAAAATAGTTCTAATCCGGGCAAGGGCTAAATACTGCTTGTTGGTTTAACTGACCAACTGCAGGTTCAGCAGGTTGAAATGAATAGCAGACTGCATTATAGTGTGCAGTGCGAACGGCGAGGAGGTTTTAATATTTCGCGTTGGTACAAATACACAAAAATTCGCGCTACAGGCAGGATGTGAATGAATGCATGTGCACTCACCTGGACTTCTGATTATCTGCCTCATGTTTCAAGGACTGCAGCCCCCGGTGATTCGGCCCCGACTGTCTTCATACATATAATCTTAACAGATAATCGCGGAATATAGCGTTATTGTAAATTTCTTTTACACTTCACGATATTTTTGTAAGGTTTAAAATCTAAATTACAAAAAGGCGAAAGATACCATGCGGTTGGTTTCATGTCTTCTAAACTTATATGGACCCCCGAACTCTGAACGTATGCAAAGGAATAAAGGCGGTAGATAGGACACCCGGAAATGGACTTTGCAGTAGTTTCATTGGATAATAATTAAGGAATCTCATAAACGTTAGGCGGTCGTGCAAACTGACCGAACATTATGTCTCTTTTTCTTACCGTTACAACCCACTAAAGTTCACTGCTGAACATAAGCCTCCCCATAGATGGTGCCATAGGAGAATATTTAGCATAGTTGCCATGCTTGGCAAGCGGGTTGGTAACCGTATTTTTTTATTTTAGTCGTTTTTAGGAAGACACTGCTGCCCGTCTCCTGATTCGTTTTCTCTGTCACCTATTACAACACCCACAGAATATGTGGTAGTAGATATTCTTACACTGCCACTACACGAATGACGACAAAATTGCAGTAAATGGATGCTGTGGCCTGTAGGCACACGACATAGACTTAAACATAGTGAAGACGTTGGGAACAACTAGTTGTACTATTTAATATATTTTTTGTGCTCTTACCCCATAAAGCTTTTTCCCAAGTAAAGTTTCCCAAATTCAAAGTTCTAGTTCTATAATACCGTCTTTAAAAACAAAAGAGGCCCATTAGAACGCTTCATGACCTTTAAAACTGTTTGAACAAAAATTTGGAGAGATTGTGAAACGGTAAATTTTACTACTCCGTTATTATGGAGTACGGACTCAAAGAGAGCACTTGGTGGATCATCAATCCACACAGTTGCGTGGAGGCCGTCAATGTTGCAAGGAAAACCCGACTGCGTTGTTCATCTAGTAGTCAGAATCATGTGGATAATCAGTCATTGAGATTTTATATCAATAAATTATCGATGGCAGCGCAGTGTCTGGAAGTTGGCGATGTTTTACACTCCCTCGGCAAACACGTAAAGACTTTGTTCGCGCCAAACGCTGTCAAGAATCGACGCCAGATGTCACTCGGCTCGGCGCGATACCGGTTTGAAGTTCGGCCGAGCGTGGCAAGAGCGCGCGGGTCGCGAGCGACAAAGGAGTCGTCTGTCAGCTGTGCTTGGAACAGCATGCTGTCATTTTTGTCGGGAACTCTTCGAAATCTTCGGGAATAATTCGGCGTGGCCAGTAAATATACGGTCTACCATTGTGACGTGCATTCCTGCTGGAGAGCTTCCCAGGGACTCATTGTGTCTGACTCAGAATCTGCATAAGTGCATTCGGCAATATTAGCTAGTGCGGCCTCTGATATTCTAGAACTAACTGTTGCGACGCGAAATGGTAGTGACCTTTGATCCGTAAACTCCGTGTGCGTTTTGTGCGTTAACCTTATAACCCGCGATAGTTAGTGGCTTCTGTAATTTAGTAAATCGTACGATAGAGTTAATTGACTGTCATCGTGACGAACGAGGAAAGTGACTGTGGTCCGGCGTCGAAGCAGTCTGAAGCGGTGCAGCATTTTGGAGCAGCCTGGAACTCGGCCGCGGCTGGTCGCCTATGCTTGACAAGGCCCCACACATTCACACCTCACTGTACACTACTCGCCAACCACTATTACACACACTCACGGCCTGCCCAAGCCTTGGTGCGAAGTTAGCTTCGGATAATGGTAAGTACTATGTCTTTCTAGCGTCCTCCCATCTGGTTTATTGTAATTAGGAATTTCCACGTGGCCATATTCTGGCCCCGTCCCTCTGCTACTCGTCGATGGGATTACTCATGGGCCCTAATCCCGTCAGCCTTGGTTGGGGCAGCTAGAGGCGTGTACAGACGTTGTTCCCGCTCTGGATCTCCTCCGCTCGTGACGTGATTACAGTGAAGGAATAGAGAGTGCATCTGTACTCGCGCACACACTCGTACACTATAATTCTGTATTATGCAGATGACGAGGCTACCTTGTCCAAAAGTCATTTTGGAGGACATTATTTTTTTATTATTTTGTTTATTATGAGAAACGCGCCGCTACGACGAATGCCCCGCCATACGCTCTTAAAGTATTTATTTCTTTTGAATTGGATAACTTTAATTGTTCCGATTACATCTAGATTGATACCTAAAGTACCTTTTTTATTTATTTCATTTCTTTTAATAAATTTTACTTTGGATTATGCTATTATAAGTAACGTTTAAAGTCACAAGATAGAATTCAAAACAACTAGATAATTAAGTCCTTCGGTACTGTACATTTAAATGCGTTTAATTGTGACACATCTATTCTGGACATGAACCTCTCCAGTTTTAAGGTGGATTTATCATAATCACTAGGCCAGATGACTCCTTTGATACCACTCCCGTCGCCAATCCCGGTATAATATTTTTAATTTTGTTGGTAATAGTTACCTTCTAAATAACCCACGCCTACCGCATGATATGATGTAATGGATTTTCTCACGCCGCCACTACACAGTAGAAAGGGCCCAAAGCATTCCATCTCATTCCTATCGGAATAAATGCATCGGAAATTTGATCTTAGTTTAGTATATATTATGTAAGTATCTATCTATTGGGAGCAGCATCACTTACTATCAGATGAATTATGTGCTCCTATTACCTCAACTTTTAAACTAACTTTTTTATTTGGTAAGGCCACGCTGCAGCTATATTATGGTTGCAGCATGAATGAGTCGGCCCAACCGGGACAAAGCTTTCACAAAATACCAGCGTAAAATAGCAGGTTAATGCTGTTGTGTTTCGTTTGGTGAGTGTAAAGAGCCGGAGACCCTTTTTACTGGAAACGAGGCATTCCATTGTAGTCCTCATAGGTGACACCGCATCTTCATTTTGATTCTTCATCGTAGTTAAATGTAGATGTCTATGTGCGACAGCATCCACTTACCATCATGTGGACTGTGTGCTCGCTTGTCATACCCATTCTATAAAAAAAACTTTTAAACATCATTTTTAACACTATTAGTTATCTATCAACTAATACTAAATACCAGAACTGTTTTATATTATTTTATTTAGATTTAACACAAGAATAGCCATGAAAAAGAACTACCTACATTAATGGAATTCACACCCCATCAGATATATATATATACATATATATATATATATATATATATATATATGTATATATATATCTGATGGGGATATATATATATATATTACACATTTAAATGTACAGTACCGAAGGACTTAATTATCTAGTTGTTTTGAATTCTATCTTGTGACTTTAAACGTTACTTATAATAGCATAATCCAAAGTAAAATTTATTAAAAGAAATGAAATAAATAAAAAAGGTACTTTAGGTATCAATCTAGATGTAATCGGAACAATTAAAGTTATCCAATTCAAAAGAAATAAATACTTTAAGAGCGTATGGCGGGGCATTCGTCGTAGCGGCGCGTTTCTCATAATAAACAAAATAATAAAAAAATAATGTCCTCCAAAATGACTTTTGGACAAGGTAGCCTCGTCATCTGCATAATACAGAATTATAGTGTACGAGTGTGTGCGCGAGTACAGATGCACTCTCTATTCCTTCACTGTAATCACGTCACGAGCGGAGGAGATCCAGAGCGGGAACAACGTCTGTACACGCCTCTAGCTGCCCCAACCAAGGCTGACGGGATTAGGGCCCATGAGTAATCCCATCGACGAGTAGCAGAGGGACGGGGCCAGAATATGGCCACGTGGAAATTCCTAATTACAATAAACCAGATGGGAGGACGCTAGAAAGACATAGTACTTACCATTATCCGAAGCTAACTTCGCACCAAGGCTTGGGCAGGCCGTGAGTGTGTGTAATAGTGGTTGGCGAGTAGTGTACAGTGAGGTGTGAATGTGTGGGGCCTTGTCAAGCATAGGCGACCAGCCGCGGCCGAGTTCCAGGCTGCTCCAAAATGCTGCACCGCTTCAGACTGCTTCGACGCCGGACCACAGTCACTTTCCTCGTTCGTCACGATGACAGTCAATTAACTCTATCGTACGATTTACTAAATTACAGAAGCCACTAACTATCGCGGGTTATAAGGTTAACGCACAAAACGCACACGGAGTTTACGGATCAAAGGTCACTACCATTTCGCGTCGCAACAGTTAGTTCTAGAATATCAGAGGCCGCACTAGCTAATATTGCCGAATGCACTTATGCAGATTCTGAGTCAGACACAATGAGTCCCTGGGAAGCTCTCCAGCAGGAATGCACGTCACAATGGTAGACCGTATATATACTGGCCGCGCCGAATTATTCCCGAAGATTTCGAAGAGTTCCCGACAAAAATGACAGCATGCTGTTCCAAGCACAGCTGACAGACGACTCCTTTGTCGCTCGCGACCCGCGTGCTCTTGCCACGCTCGGCCGAACTTCAAACCGGTATCGCGCCGAGCCGAGTGACATCTGGCGTCGATTCTTGACAGCGTTTGGCGCGAACAAAGTCTTTACGTGTTTTCCGAGGGAGTGTAAAACATCGCCAACTTCCAGACACTGCGCTGCCATCGATAATTTATTGATATAAAATCTCAATGACTGATTATCCACATGATTCTGACTACTAGATGAACAACGCAGTCGGGTTTTCCTTGCAACTTTGACGGCCTCCACGCAACTGTGTGGATTGATGATCCACCAAGTGCTCTCTTTGAGTCCGTACTCCATAATAACGGAGTAGTAAAATTTACCGTTTCACAATCTCTCCAAATTTTTGTTCAAACAGTTTTAAAGGTCATGAAGCGTTCTAATGGGCCTCTTTTGTTTTTAAAGACGGTATTATAGAACTAGAACTTTGAATTTGGGAGACTTTACTTGGGAAAAAGCTTTATGGGGTAAGAGCACAAAAAATATATTAAATAGTACAACTAGTTGTTCCCAACGTCTTCACTATGTTTAAGTCTATGTCGTGTGCCTACAGGCCACAGCATCCATTTACTGCAATTTTGTCGTCATTCGTGTAGTGGCAGTGTAAGAATATCTACTACCACATATTCTGTGGGTGTTGTAATAGGTGACAGAGAAAACGAATCAGGAGACGGGCAGCAGTGTCTTCCTAAAAACGACTAAAATAAAAAAATACGGTTACCAACCCGCTTGCCAAGCATGGCAACTATGCTAAATATTCTCCTATGGCACCATCTATGGGGGAGGCTTATGTTCAGCAGTGAACTTTAGTGGGTTGTAACGGTAAGAAAAAGAGACATAATGTTCGGTCAGTTTGCACGACCGCCTAACGTTTATGAGATTCCTTAATTATTATCCAATGAAACTACTGCAAAGTCCATTTCCGGGTGTCCTATCTACCGCCTTTATTCCTTTGCATACGTTCAGAGTTCGGGGGTCCATATAAGTTTAGAAGACATGAAACCAACCGCATGGTATCTTTCGCCTTTTTGTAATTTAGATTTTAAACCCTACAAAAATATCGTGAAGTGTAAAAGAAATTTACAATAACGCTATATTCCGCGATTATCTGTTAAGATTATATGTATGAAGACAGTCGGGGCCGAATCACCGGGGGCTGCAGTCCTTGAAACATGAGGCATATAATCAGAAGTCTAGGTGAGTGCACATGCATTCATTCACATCCTGCCTGTAGCGCGAATTTTTGTGTATTTGTACCAACGCGAAATATTAAAACCTCCTCGCCGTTCGCACTGCACACTATAATGCAGTCTGCTATTCATTTCAACCTGCTGAACCTGCAGTTGGTCAGTTAAACCAACAAGCAGTATTTAGCCCTTGCCCGGATTAGAACTATTTTTAGTCACTTCAGCCGGGATAGTTTTAACCATTTTCTGTGCCTTCATGCCGAATTATAATTAATAAATTTAACCAATAAATACATTAAAAAAATCATCTTAAATACGTAATCGAAGCCATTATAAACAGTTTCCAATAGATTTTTCTCAAGTGGCAGCCTCATGCCAGGATAAAATTCCACTACTAAGTGTAAACATAGGGGAGGATATATTTAATGTAACTACTTAGACGCTTATTTGATACCTTGAGGTTCTTATATTGCTCAGTCCACTCAAACGACCAAAAATTAAACTTCATAAACGTTAACAGCGACTCTGAAATCGTAGGTAAAACATAATGTAGCGAAGAGTCAAAGCTTTTAAAAAATCTTCTAAAGAAGGTCTTTACTTTTATTAAAGGATTTCTTTTTATATTTTCTTAACTCGTATAAACGTGATATGCGATATCTACACATTATCAGGTTTAATATATTTTGGAACTTGACTTTTAAGTTACACTAACCACCAACTTTTTTACTAAAAACACTAGATAAGTTATAAAAGTTCTAATGGATTGCATCAGTAGTGTGGTTCATCATCATCATCATCATCATAATTACAGCCCTACACTAGTCTACTGCTGAATATAGGCCTCCCCCAAGGATTGAGAGAACTTTTTTCCCCGTTACGAGGCTGCCACTCGAGAACCTTTTTTCCCCATCGGTTATTGGTTCTTCGAGCTATATGACTGACCCTTTGCCACTTCAGCTTACTAATTCGTTTGGCTATGTCGGTTATTCTAGTATATTAAATATCTGAGATATTCTCATTTCTAAGTTTATCACGCGGATAAATACCGAACATATACCCAGCCCATAGCTCGCTGAGCGACCTTGAGCTTTGTAATACGGCCAACAGTGAAGGATCACGTCTTAGATCTATTCGTCATCACTGCCAACACTCACTGGTTGTACAATCTTGTTTTCAAGTTTTGACGTATTCCTGACAAGATGTGTCGTAATCTCCCGAACGTGGTGTGTTTCATAAGATTAAAATTAGGACCAAAATAATACCAACACATATTTCTTTTGATTTTTTGATAACACTCAAAAAACTTTTTATTCGAATGAAATCACGAGCACAGTTATACGTTGAAGACAGTCCTCAAGTAAATCACACAAACATTCAATAAGCATATTTTTAAATAAAAGAGAACGTACGAAAATAGAGCCATATTTAAAATATTAGCGTACATTATTCAACAACCAATTCTCTGTCGGAATGAGCTCTACAGATTAAATATTTATCCAAGAACAGCCATTATGCTTGACTTACGACTCAAGTTTTCACATCTTTGGTACTTTCTGATTAAAAGGAACAAATGGACGAAGGTTTTTTTAACATAAGATCCATTTTATTATATTAAGTAAACATCAGTCTTTCAAGTTGAAAAGATATTAAAAAGTTTCAAAAATCGATAGGGTGATAAAGGATCTTACATCTGTCCTCAATAAAAAATATGAGCAAATTAATTATCTAAGATCCGCGTGAAATCGTATGTCTTACCTATGAACTATGAACAATTAAGTGAGTGAGTATTTCCTACAATTAAGTGAACTATCACTGTAACCACAAAACTCCACACCACTATCCTCAACACCACTGTCACCAACACCACTATCATCAACACCACTATTCCCAGCACCACTACTCTAAGGAAAACTTACATATTCTTTATGACGCGTTTCGTATCTAAACGAGTCATTCTCAAAACAAATACAACTTCAAACAAAGAAGGCTATACAGATGCGTTATCATCTCTAAAGACCAAGATTGCCTATATACTGATTGTACTTATACCCTTCAGATGGGAACACAGCGGTACGGGCACTATTTCTTGGCGCCGGAAATAGGAAAGAGGTTAGTAGTTACCAAGAAGGACTACTTAATAGAATAAGGGTGACAAATGAGCACACATTCTGTAAGTGAATGCTATTGCCTATAGACATATATATCTATCATTGATAAACAATCAAATGCGTATGATTTTTTATCATTGAGGACTAAAGCTGAACGCACATTTGTCCACGCCGCATGCGCTGCACGCGCAGAATTTTACTGATGGCCTCGCACATTTGCCCATACGCATCGTCCGCGCCGTAAGCAAATCTTTTGTATTGCCAACACATTTTGTAGTTTTGTCCAACCACTGGTGTGAAACGGTACAGTGAAATTGATCGCTCGAAATCGCTATGGAAAGAAATATAGTAATAGCCTGCTTATTGGTAGAAGAAGAAGAACATAAAATTCGAAAAAAAAGAAGATTCGAGATTCATAATATTAATTTAAATAGGCATGGAGCATGGAGGTATGGAGAATATGAAGGGGATATACTTTATTTAAAGACTTAATAGATGATGATGAACGATTTTTTTAGATATTTGCATTTAATATACAAGAAATTTCAATAATTGCTACATATACTAAAACCATATCTAAAACTCAAGATTTAGAAGACCAATTGAACCAGAGAAAAGACTTGTATGTTTGAGGTAATTATTTTTATTGATAATTAAGTTATCAGATATAATTGGGTTTTTGAATTAAATTTAACAATTTTTTTGTTAGTTCAGTATTTAAATAATTTATCGCTAAGTAAGTAAGTAAGTAATAATTAATTACGAATGAATGAAAAGTTATAAAATACATAAATTATCATGTAAGTCGAAACCACCAGTTATAGTGGAAAATCCACTAAGTTGGCAACATTAGACAACACTGAATATCAGCACGCGCCGCGCTATATGACGTCTTCAGCATTCATCCTTCGATATCGTATACCTACCGCATTTTATAAAATTCGGCGCGTACGGTGCGGGTGTAATGTGCGAGGTTTCATATGATTTCATACAACGAATTGTAAAATTCGGCGCGTACGGCGCGTGCGGCGCGTGCGACGCGGGCAAATGTGCGTTCACATTTGAACACTTGAACACATTGGAACATTCACCATACGAAACACAGCAGTATTAAGCTGCTATACTGCTATTTTATACGGTATTACTGTCGGCGCCGTTACGACAGCACCGACGGTGTTTGCGGGGAGTATGTGAAGTGCGGGGGGTTTCTCACCGCCACGCCTGGGACCGGCACTCGCCGATAGCTCGCGACCCGATCGCCACCAAATATTTTGTATTTTTCATTCCTTTTAAATATACAATTTGCCTATCGTGTGAGTCGCCTATTTTATTCATGTTCCCTAATTGAACATAGTGATATGTTCAATTAGGGAACATGAATAAAATAGTGATATGTTCTGTTATATAATACATAGTGATATAGACATTATAGATAGACAACGCATCTGTAGCCTTCTTTGTTTGAAGTTGGCTGCAGGTGTCCATGGACTGCAGTAGCCACTTACCATCAGGTGTACTGTAAGTTAGTTTCGTTTTATAAAAAATGAAAAATTCTGCATAATATAGTGTTATTAAATGCATTAAATGAAAGTAGTGGTAGGAGACCTCTCAAGGTAAACACAACGTGTCAGGGAATGTCAATAGATGATAATCTATTGTAGATAGTGTGCTCGGTTACAACCCTTAGTTCTATAAAACTACTGCCAGTAAAATCTGATAAAGCAAGCCATTGATGAAACGCCCCTATCCTATTAAACTAGGTTAAATATATCAGTGCACAAACTTAAGCCATAATTCAATTGTAATGGTTGTTCGTAGTTATCCTTATCTGATCAAAGAGTGGCATGTTTTTTGTTAAGCCTGAGTGTGGCTTGATTATGTACCTATTACAGTGTACATTTGAATAAGTACGTAACCCATGAGCACAGGGTAAGGTAGCCAGTCTTTCGACGTACTACAGGATACATTATTAAGGATAACTCAAAAACTACAGGCCAGATCTTAATCAAATTTATATGTTACAACATGAAAAGCACCAGCTTTTAAATAAAAAAGGATTCATCAAAATTGCTTAATTTTATATTGTATGTTGCATCTATCCGTCAAATTATAAAATTACAATCTCCTATTACGTTAGATTTGCCAGGTAGAATCGCATGAAGCAATATGAACATCGTATCTAGTTTATGAGTTTTTCGATATTGTAACAACTTAATGCTTAAATGCAATAAATAGTGAATCCTAAGTCAAGCTTCTGCAAATAGAATAAGTGTTGTAATAATATGTATGCATTATTAAACTATATAGAAAAATATAAAAAATGAAAAACAGTACTGCTGTTGATTAACAAATTATATTTATAATTTAGTTTTTATTATTTTTTATTTTATAAAATTATTGTTCTGCAATTTGCTGGTCTACACTAGAATTTTATTCGTTATCGGCCCATAAAAGACATACAGTTGGACATTAATTTCTCCGTTTTAGGATGGATTTACCTTAATCGTCACGTTGGCGGATGGATTGAAAATTGCAGTACCAGAAGTCTCGTAGGTTCAAATCAGCTGCACGTCGCGGGTCTGGATATTTTACGTCAGGGCAGATGGTAATACCACCAACTCTCATATACCGTTAACGACACACTAAACAATCTAAACAATAGTACTTATCTTCACGCACAATCCCTGAAGGGGTAGCCACAGAAAATAGATCGCCAAGTGTCACGATCCTTACATACCTCTTTCGCTTCTTTCAGATTCATTATCTTCTTCATACATGCACGTCTAGGTATCCGAGTACTCTTGACCCTACCCTCTTCGAGCAATTTGCACACGTGGTCTTCGAAAGTTAGTCTCGGTCTACTTCGACACCTTTTAATATTAATTTTCGCGCTATATATTTTCTTCACCATTCGGTCTTCACTCATTCGCTCAACGTGCCCAAACCACCGAAGCACGCCCTTATCAATTTTTGTGATAAGGTCATCTTTTAAACCTACCATATTGCGAATCTCTTCGTTTCGCTTTCGGTCGGCCATGGTAACGCCGCACATTTTACAAAGAGATCGCATCTCCACTGCATTCAACTTGCTTTTATGCTTCTTCTGGCATACCCAGGTTTCGCTGCCATATAACAAAGTCGGTACCAACACTGCGTTATGTATTGCAAGGCGTGCACTTTTCACTACGCCTTGCCATTTGACTAACGCAGTCAGGGCACCATTGAATTTGTTCCCGGCAGCGACACGCCTGTCCACATCTAAATCACATCTTCCATCCCGGCTAAAAGCACTCCCCAAGTATACAATTTCATTTACTTCTTCTAGACATTCCTGATTTACCCATATTTCACACTTCGTTCTCTCTTCGTCCCTTTCAAATACCAGAACCTTAGTTTTATTAGCGTTCAAACGGAGACCTTTAATTTCACATTCCTCTTTCATACACGTGACTAATGACTGCAGTTCTGCCTCTGATGGTGCAATAAGCACTGCATCATCAGCATACAGCAGACAATTTACTTTTATGTCACCCAATTTCACACCCAAACAGCTATCTTTCAGCTTTTGTAAACAGCTGTCGAGATACAGTATGAACAGCCAGGAAGACATGACACAACCCTGTTTTACGCCCGTTTGGACGCTAAACATGGGTGACAGGTCATGCCCTACCCGCACACAGGCTTTACAGTCACAGTTAAGAGACTGCACAGCCCTTAGCAATCGGCCATCCACACCATACCCCGGCAACAGTTCCCACATTTTCTTCCTTACAACCTTATCAAATGCTTTCTCAAGATCCACAAAAGCACAGAAAATCTTCTGGTTAGCAGCCAGAAGCTTTTCCGTGATCATACGGAGAGAAAACATTTGATCCGTGCATCCTCTTCCAGGTCTAAATCCGCATTGTGCCTCCCATAGAAATCTTTCCGATTTCTCTTGCATCCTACGTGTCAAAACCTTCGAGTAAACTTTACTTGCTAAACTGGTCAAGCTGATCGCCCGATAGCACCCGCAGTCAAAATGTGAACCTTTACCTTAATATAAAGGCACAATGACTGCGGATCGCCAATCATCCGGGACATCCCCCGTCCGCCAGCACAAATTGCACAGCAGATGGAAGCTGTCCCAGACGCGAGGCCCACCATACTTGACCATTTCAGCAGTAACTCTGTCTATTCCCGCAGCCTTACCACATTTCAAACTTCGAATCGCACGTTCAATCTCTTTCATACTGATGACCTCAGTGTCATCGAGGTCCGGGTCTGGCGTACCAGTCACGGCGTCATCCCCGGATCCCCCACTAAGATCATCACACGCATACATTTCTCTATAAAATTCGCTCCATCGCTGCATGACGTCCGATTTTTCTGAGAGGACGTCATTAGTTCTCGAAAGCACTTTGTTCATTCTTAAGGCCGTCGCACCACTTCGGGTCCTTCCAACCTCTTTCCAGAAGAGTTTGGAGTTCTTTTTAAAGTTGTGCGACAACCTTTCGTCCGCTTCCATTCTACATCTTTCACGCACTTCCTCAATCAGTGCTTTCGTGTGAACTTTCTGCAGCCTATATCTTTCTTTCATTTTCTCTCTCATATCCTTATCATTACTAGAGGCAAAGTAGTCTAACCATGCTTTCTTCTTCTTCTTTACAGCTTCTTTCACTTCATCATTCCACCATGCATCTCTTCTTTTACTACTGCCCCTTTTTATTGTTCCACACACTTCTTCCGCTGCACTTATCATTCCATCCCTAAGGTTCTGCCATGTTCTTTCTACACATTCTTTTCTGCCATCGATGGTGTCAAGCTTTTCGGCTACTCTCGCATGATATTTGTCCCTAGTATCCGCTTCCTGAAGCTTCCAGCTTCGGATGCGATAGACCGACTGTGGTTATGTTACTGCCTTCCGGTAGCGCCAACCTGTGAACAGACCCCTAAATCTAGTAATCACTAGATAGTGATCCGTTCCCAGGTCAGCACCCCTGAACACTCGCGTATCCACAACCTGTTTTCGCAGTCGGTCATCCACCAGGAACAAATCGATCATACTTCTCTCATTCTTTCTTTCTCTAGTATACATATGGATTTTCTTGTGATTAAACATAGTGTTTGTCACAAAAAGACCCTTTTCCTTGCATACCGCCAGTATAAGCTTGCCAGCATCATTAACCCTTTTATCGCTAAACTTTCCAAGTACCGACTCGTACCCTGGTCGAGCGGTACCAACCCATCCATTCAAATCACCACATACAACAATTCTTTCGTTTCCCCTAACCAAATCTAGAACTTCTCTTACATTCTCCCAAAACTCCTCCAGCTCAGCCCTGGACGACGAAGCTACCGGCACATTAACAGCCAAAAGGAATAACTTCGTCAGTCCCAATTTAAAGCGCACCCAGAGAGGTCTTGAGTTCACAAACTTATATTCAGTCATAACATCGACCAACCGAGAAGACAGCAGCACCCCCACTCCCTGGCAGGCGTTCTCGCTCTCTGGGACTCCGGACCATAGAGCAAACGCCCCGCCAGGGAGCTCTTCAGTACCACTGCCCTTCCGTTTGGTCTCCGACATACACACGACATCTAATTCTCTTTCTTTCATTATTTCGATCAACTCATTCGTCTTATCTCTCATGCCTCCTCTAACATTCCACGTGCCAACTCTGCACTCCGTCCTCCACCTTTCGCCGTGTCGGGCTGTGCGTGACGGGTGGCGGTCCCCATCGCCGCTTTGCGCGCTGCATTCCACACCAACGGGGACGAGCTGGTGTGCGTCGCCTTGGGGGGACGCCCTAACCCTCGTTGACATGGGTGCGCAGCTGAGTAGAATTGGAGCCCTGAAAAGGGCTGGCAGGGGTCGCGACGAGCACGCTTCTACAATGACCCCCTAAGGATTATTATATCTGGATAACAATAGTTATCCAGATATAATAATCCTTCCATCCATTACGGCCTATAAAAGTCGAGAACATAGGCCTCTCCCATAGATTGCCTCATATGGGGGCATACTATTTCGGCTTCATTGTCACGCTTAGCAGGTGGGTTGGCGACCGCAGGTTTATTATTTTGAGTTAACAGGAAGATGCGTCTGTCCATCTACTGATTCAGTTTCCCTCTGTCGACTCTTAGCAACACCACGGGACGAATTGTGGTAGTGAATATTCTTACACCGCCAGTTATAATCCTTACTCATTTCCTGTTACACCCACGGTAAGGAACGTAGTAATGAATTCTCTTTGCCGCTAAGGCAAACGTTTTTGCGTTTTTTTAAATACATCTTTCAAAGATTAAGCGGATTATACGGATATATAAACAAGTAACCTCTTGGCCGAGAATACTTAATTAATAATATAATATAATATAATAATACTAAATAATATTTCTTTTCGAGTAATGTTTTAATAACTCCCTCTCTTGGTCCCGACAAAAAAATAAGTGTAACTTTGTAAGGAATATGCTTTTTAATTTAACGTTTGTTTCTTTTTTTGATTAATGGTGTGGCTAGAATTTTACTAGTTTTTTTTTGGTACACATTTTATTTCAGTCTTTTCTCAACACATGTTGTAAGGGTACTGCTTTCGTCATAGATCGTTACTCCATGTTTTTATACGTGGCAGAGCCACAGTGAAGTTATGTTTTCGTTGCGTCACTTATGGGTCGAGTCGGTCAGGGAAGGACCACGCTTTCACAGAATACCAGCGTAAAATAGCAGCTTAATGCTGTTGTGTTTCATATGGTGAGTGTAGAGAAGGGGAAACCCTTATTACTAGAAAAGAGGCATTCCATCTAAGTCCTCAGGGGTGACAGTGCATCTGTCTATAGGTCACAGCATTAGGTGAAATATGTGCTCCTTTGCCAAACTTATTCTATGAAAAAATCTACTAGAGGCCGCTCAACACTTCGCCTACGAGGCTGTTACTGCCATCGGTTGTCGATTATCCCAGCTATATAGTCTCCGAGTTATCATAGCGTTTTTTTTTACTTTTTGAAAGTCAACATAGTTACGCCATTGCTCCAACAAACTTCTGTTACAGGAGATTTTGTGAGAAGAAGCAGAAAGAAACTCACAAGGAAACAATTTTTCTCACAGCAGTAAATAGTGAAATGTTTTACACATTTTTCCCCTTTTATTCTTCTACTTTTAGGAAAATCTGTAGTTTGGTTTATCAATTTCTTATCTAACTCATATAAATTTAACTTATATTTCAGAAAGAAACTCTCAACACTTTTCTAACAAATTAATTTCCTCCAGGATGAAATCTGTTTAACACTTTACCTCATTCCTAAGTGGCGCCGCCCTGGTGGTAGAAATCGCGAATAAACTTATTGACGAAGAAATCAAAAAATAACATATTGTCGAATTCAGAACCTCCTCCGTTTTTTAAACTGGCTAAACATATATTTGTTTAATGGCAAAACCAGAGAAAAATCGTATTCCATAATAACTTATCGTAGCTTATACGCCATAAAACTCTTATTTGCGTAGGTTGTCCCAGCCACGACAATATTACTCTACGCTTTGACGCTCAAACCAAACTTTAAAGCGATTATAGACAAAGAATTTCAAAGAATCTATCACCCCGGGTAGTGGGACTCTTTTTCTCTAATAATTTGACTATATAAATGCATAATTTAATATCTAATAATAATTTAAATTTGACATATAATTCTAATGATAATAATCATAAATTTCATGTAATTGACATAAATAATTTAATAAAAAAGTTTTGGACAAAAGATAGGTATTGCCTATCTAAACATAATTTAAGACTGATAGCAAATGTGCTATCTTATTATTTACTTTTTAACTCAGCAAAGATTTTGGCTACCATGACTGCTTTTATTGAGCATAATCATTTGAAATTTAATTTGGAATCAGTTCCAACTAATTTAAATTTGTGAATGTGACAATAGAGGCAATCTCTAGCAATAATAAGAGTTTAATTAATTTCGAATACAGCCCACAAATAAGTAATAAAAATTGTTTACACCGGGTGGATCAAAATATACAAGGCATGTTGGGCAAAGAATTGGAAGGAATTGTTTTTAAATAGTAACAATATAGACATTCTTTGTATTACTGAACATTGGCTAAAGGATTATAATTTCATGTCTAATTTCAGAAATCACCAGGTGGTCAGTTCCTTCAATAGAGAAAAAAGTTTACATGGTGGCTCCTTAATATTAGCAGATAAGTCATTATTATATAAAGAACGTAAGGATATTGTGAGCCTCTCTGTTGAACGAACTGTAGAAATGGCCTGTGTCGAGCTCGAGCGTCTCATTGTTGTAAGTGTTTTCAGGCCCCCATGTGCTACTTATGAACATTTTGAAAGGATTGTGGAAGAAGTTTTATTCAAACTTAGTAAACAGAACAAGCCTGTTGTAATATGTGGAGAGTTTAACATCACTCTCCTTGAAACTTCTTACATTAGTATTAAGTTAAGCTCATTGTTTAAATTATATAATCTTGTAAATTTATTCTTAGAACCAACACGTATTGCTCGGCCTAGTGCGACCTGTATAGATAACATTTTTACAGATGTTAAGCCCTTGCATAAATTAATTATTCAAAATTTAAGTTCAGATTACTGTAGACAGTTGGTATCACTATCTTACATACACAAAAAAAACAGAAAAATAAGAAAGTTGTGTTTGTTCCCATAAATGAACATCGCTTGGAGAGGTTTAGAATTTATATAATAAAAAGACTTCCATCACTTTCGTTTAAAAATAGTGCTAATTATTTGTATGCTACATTATTTAAAATTATAAGTTGTGAATTTAGTAGGATATTTACTTCTAAAACTTTCTCTTTTAACAGTCGCAAATCATTTAATGAATGGGCGTCAGTAGGAATTTATAAAAGTAGGCGAAGGTTATACGAGCTTTATGATGAAAGATCATATAACAGTTGTGTTATATTTAGAGATTATGTGAAAACATATTCTAAAATATTTAAAAAAGTGTGCTCCACTGCTAAGGCTTTACATTAAAGCAACAAAATAAAAACTGCATCCGACAAAATTAAAATGACCCGGAGAATAATAAATAGTGAAACGGGCAAGGTCAAACCGCGCAACTCGGATTTTCAATTAAATATTAACAATAATTTAATGCGATCTGATCAAGAAATTGCTATGACTTTTAAGAAACATTTTACTGATGTTCCTTTTTTGACAACAAAATCATTAAATTCTTCTCCTACTGTCGCCGAATCATTGCTCAAACAAAATGTAAAGGCATGTTCAAATACTTTTAAATTCCATAGAGTACTGCCAAAAGATATTTTAAAACGATTGATGTTAAGAAAACGGCAGACTTATGGGGGATTTCCGTTAAAGTTATTTTATCTATAATAGATATATTAGCACCTTATCTAGCAACTATATTTAATATAAGCGTCGAATCTGGTGCATTTCCTGATTTATTGAAACATAGTAAAGTCATACCTATATTTAAATCTGGTAGTACATTAGACCCCGCCAATTTTAGACCAATTTCTGTACTACCAACATTCAGTAAAATTTATGAAAAAATTATTTTTGATCAGATGTTAAGTTTCTTTAATATTAATAAATTGGTACATAAAAATCAATTCGGTTTTACAAGGGGTCGCTCGACAACTGACGCTGGAGTTGAGCTTATTAAACATATTTTTTGTGCATGGGAGAATTCAGAGGATGCTTTGGGTATATTTTGTGACCTTTTCAAGGACTTCGACTGTGTTCACCATGAGACATTAATCAGGAAGCTACAGTACTATGGTGTCAAGAACACAGCGCTGAAACTTATTATTTCATATTTAAGTAATAGAATGCAGAAGGTTATTATCAATGGTAAAAGTTCTTCCGGGTCACCTGTACTAATGGGTGTTCCTCAGGGGTCGATTCTCGGCCCATTCCTGTTTCTGGTGTATATTAATGAATTATATCACCTTGTAGGGGATAGTCATGATATAGTATTATTCGCTGATGATACTTCCTTGATTTTTAAACTTAAACGTCAATCATTTAAATGTGACGAAGTGCATAATGCTATATCAAAATTAGTGCATTGGTTTAACTTTAATAATCTGCATTTAAACGGAAATAAAACTAATTGTGTTAAATTTACAACAGCGAATGTTAAAAATATGAATACCAATGTGTTTTTAAATTTGGAGGAAATGAGCCCTGTTGTATCCACTGTTTTTATTGGGATCACTCTTGACGCAAAGCTTCATTGGGACCCCCATATATCCAAATTAGCAAGCAGACTAAGTTCTGCAGCCTATGCTGTAAAAAAGATTAGAGGTCTCACTAGTGTCGAGACAGCTATATTAGTTTATTTCAGTTATTTCCATAGCATAATGTCTTATGGGATTTTGCTATGGAAAAATGCGGCTGATTCAGAAACTATTTTTGTTTTATAGAAGAGGGCTATTAGAGCTATTTACAATCTAAAACCGAGAGAGTCTCTTAGAGATAAATTTAAAGAAATAAATATATTAAATTTTGCCTCTCAGTATATTTACGAAAATTTAATGTATGTTCACAAAAACAAAGATAGTTTTAGTAAAGAAAGTGAAATACATTCTGTAGACACTAGGAAAAAACACAAGCTAGTAATGCCAGTTTCTCGACTCCACAGAGTCAGTAATTCATTCTTGGGGCAATGTATACGGTATTACAACAAGGTCCCGGAAAGTGTACAGGTTCTCTCTATTACCAAGTTTAAATGTTCTATTAAACTGAAACTGTATAAAAAGGGTTATTATAGTATAAATGAATACATGGTTGAAAATAACCCCTGGGAATGAGGTGGTCGCTTCCAAGCAGTTTCTAAAATAAATTTTGTAAATAGTTCGTAATCGTTTATATTGTAAAATTTATTAAAAAAATGTCCCGCTGGGTTTCTTGCTGATTCTTCCCAGGACAGAGGGTTTTTTTTTCGAACCAGTGGTAAAGTAAAAAATGACTTTCAATAAGAATTACACATGTAATATATATTGAATAAAAAATTATTCTATTCTATTCTACAAATGTCGACTGGGTAAGTCATATAATATATATGATAAGATATAAGTCATAATATATCATCCTCTTATCTATTTCTATCGCCCAATAGCTGTGCTTACAAAATGTTTTGCAGCACCTATTTCCATAGATAACCTTGATCCTTCAATGTTTGTTTCAGTCTACGCATACTCTTATGGATCCCGTGGGTGACGTAAGCGGCGGCAGAGGAAACAAATCAGGAGATGGCAGCAGCGTCTTCCTAATAACGAGTAAAAATAAAAATTTGCGGCTGCAAACCCGCTCACCAAGCGTGGCAAATATGAAAAATATCTCCCCTACGTGGCAATCTATGGGGAAGGCCGATGTTCAGCAGCGGACTTTAATAGACTGTAACGGTTATGGTAACGCATACTCTTACTATATGTAAAGTATTACAGTAAAATGTGTGTTTACTTTTACTAGGTGGTTGTTCCACGTTTCTGTCTGGGGGTTCGTCTGAGTAGGTACAACCCTCATAATTATTTCTGCCTGCAAATTAAATTGCTTTTGCTGCTTTGTTTTGGTCTGAAGTGTATAGAGAGCCAGTATAACTACATGCTGTGAGGTATTCCTTCTTACTGTACAGAGGCGAGAACTCATCTGTAACCTTCACTATTTGAATTTGGCTAAATGTGCAAAAAGAAACCGTGACAAGACTATAGGTGCCGTAAGAAATCTAATGAATTAATTAATTAAAACTATTGAATCTTACATGAATTTATGACCAAAAGGCGGACTTATTGCTAAAAGCATTCGTTGCCACTCAAACTAAGGACAGTGAAAACACCACTAAGGTGTTTTTTTTTTGTAGAATAAGGTTAACAAATGCACACGCAGTCCACCTGATGATAAGTGGATGCTGAAGTGCATAGAGGTCTACATCTATCCTTGATTAAGAATCAAACTGCGGATGCGTTGCCACCTCTGATGGCTAAGGTGAAATGCCTCAAATTCAAATATTTTTTTTTGTTAAAAAAAGTAATGGAAAACTGGCGTTTTTTTTTTACAGATTTTTGATGAATTGGTGTTTCAGAGAACCTAATATCTTTGTAAAATCTTTTTAATATTTTAGCTTGTATTTCCATGTTTTACTAAAATCGATAAATATCTATTATCCCCAGGGTGCCACTCCATTTATTTACTTCCTAAAATCAATACTGTATATTTTTTACACCTCCGAATAAATTTAACCCGTATAATACGAGTATGTTCCCGAGTTCGAAATTTAAATTAAACGCCTCTCTGATTTTTAAATCCGGCCAGCTTACCGACTCGTAGCTCCGATGTCTAACTAATCTAGTTGAATACGCATTCGAGGCTTGGATTTTGGCTTGGGAGGTTTTTCCTTTTACATTTCCGGCTGTTATGTCATCGTTGCGATTCTTGTATCGATATTTATTATTCAACGCAGTCCACATACAAAGCACGCTTATTTAATTTCCTCTCGGTAAAATAACTGGCTATCACTGGTTATGGTTTCTGAGCTAATGGCTGCTGTGGAACAAGTTTAAACATGTAACGATATTAGTGGTGTTGTACTGTATAACTGTTTTACAACGTAAATATAACAGTTTTGTTGTGGAGAATCTAAATATGGTTACTGCTAACTGAATGAAAGTTTACAGGTTACTCAAATTTATTATTCAAGTTATTCATTATTCAGGTAAATACACCCATTTTGTTAGTCCACTTAAAACTAGTGAATAGTAATTAACAGAACTTATTATTACGAGTATACATAGTGGGCATGGAACCCATAAGCACTGTGTTTCAGTGCCGTATCACATGACAATCTAACCTTAAATATATGGAAACTAGGAGGCCGTCGTTACTGTCTCTCATGCGACGCATTAAGGAGGCTATTCCTTTGCGTAATATTACTATAAAGCTGTCCACGCGTGCCTCAGCAAACATAAGAAGCCTGCAAAAGTGAATGCTGCCAAATCAGATTAAGGGGATGCGGTGGACATTTCCTTGCCTTGAAATTCTCTTAAAAATAAATGGAGACCTTTTTTATATTATTATTTCTAACTTTATTTGTTTTGCTTATTAACTTTCTTTCAATTTTCTCTTTATATATATTGCACTTGCAATTGTAACATAATACCTTACTACTCATTGTTACATTCTTCTATTATCACTAACACAGTCTAAGAAGCAGAAGAAGTATATAGTATACTGACATTTCTACTGATCCCATTTGTTCGAAATAGACACTTGTATTTTATTTCATTTCCGTATAATTTATTATTGTTCATATTATATTGGTCATAGTAACACATTACAGTAAGTTATCGTAAGAAGTTAATATTAATGTTAACCGGGCACAGTCAAGGATATTTTTGGTCGACATTACCATTCCTTATAACGAGAACCTCGTGAAAGCCGAAACAGATAAGCTAACAAAATATCTGGACCTGGCTCACAAGGTGACAGACATGAGGGGTGGTCTACCAGCCGAAATTATTCCTGTGGTCGTTTCTGCAAGCGGGTTAATCCCAGTCAGCCTCTCGAATCATCAGAGGCGACTAGGACTTCGTGACGGACCACTCCAAGCTCAAATGCAGAAGGCGGTGCTCCTCGATACCGCCTGCATCGTCCGCCGGTTTCTTTCCGTTTCCCCCTACCCCACGGCCGTTTGGTCTCGCCTGCCGAGGGATTCCATCTGGATGGGTTTTTATATATTTATGTATTTTTTATGTATTTATTCTATTTTATTGATATTTATGTAGGTTTATATCTTTTGCTTACAATTATATATTTAAACAGCACAACCAGATGAGAAAGCTTTATAGATAACCCAATAAATATTAATTAAATTCAATTTTAAAAATGGTTGTTAATGCTTGGTAGACCAATTTAATTCCATTTAGCCATAAGGTATTCCCTCAGGAAGCGAGTTCTTCGTGCATCATTAACCCCAACATTTCACAGTTTCAGAAGCAAGATTTTAATTGATTTAGCTGATCTTGGAATAACTTTCTAGAGACATCCGAATTTCTTACTATGTCTAGTATGGGGCTGACACAGGATGTTATCGCGGAAACTTTTTAAAATTATTTATTTATAAAAACACAATCTACATAATTATGTAAGGACAACTCATTACTAACAAGAGAATGATTTCTTATATTTACGCGAACACTAAATATTAAATGCAACTTTCACCGTTATTCTAACCGTTACAGCCTCAAACACTGCCGTCTACATCTGCATCCACTGTTGAACGTAGGTCTCCCCGATAGATTGGAGGGATATTTACCATAGCTGCCACGCTTGGCAAGCGGGTTGGCAACTGAATTTAAAATTTTTAAATCCCGACGTTTTGTATGATTTACACAACAAAATTGTTATTAGGAGTGTTAAGAAAAAAAGGACAAAGCGTCTTTGTCGAATAAGTCATAATTCATTGCTTAAGATTTGAACTGGTTGATATGTGAGTTAGATCCAAGAAATCACTGTATTGATGTTCTAAAAATAATGTCGGTGATTAAAGTAATATGCAAAAATAACAGGTGGTTTATAGTGTATATGGCTTAACAGCACATGTGTCTGTTTAATAATAAGAGGAGCCTGAAACTGCTCCAACGCGAATACACAAACAATACCTATACATGTCCGAGAATAACTATCGACGCATTTCCTATCGTGAGTGTTTAATAGACTATCGTAGGTAACTTCAGAAAGATTTCATAATCTCCAATAGAAGACATTGCATAATCACTCATACTGTGAGAAGACGTCTGGTATTGCACTCTGTACTAAAGTAACTACTCTGTGTTTCCTTTCGCCAATGCAATCCTTTCAATCAATTTACGATAATGTAATGTATGTACACAAAAATAAAAGTATTAAAAAATAAATTATTTTAATTGTGTAATTACAAAGACCAGTTTATAGATTTCGTTTAGAGAACATCATCAATGTATCAAACGAAGTCAATTAAATAAGCATTATTAAGAATGAATCAAAAACTACATACCTCTTTAAAAGAGTTATGTAAGGATCGTGACACTTGGCGATCTGTTCTCTCTGGCTACCCCGTCAGGGATTGTGCGTGAAGATAAGTAAATGTACGTAATCAAAAACTACTGGTCAGGTCTTGATCAAATTTATTGGGAACCACATTAGAAGCACCTGTTTGCAAATAAAAAAGAATCATCATAATCGGTTCACCTAGAAAAAAATTTAAAGTAGTAACCTAAAAAATACAGTCGAATTGAGAATCCTCTCCTTTTTTTGAAGTCGGTTGATGAACATGTTATAGGAAACGCAATATAAGATGTTGTATTATTATAAATTATGTAGAAAAAAATAATATGGAAGTGACAAACAAACTTACAGTCTACCATAGATATTGGATACTGCAGCTCATAGACACCTGGTAATTTATTATTTTGATATTTACCTATGTGAATAAAAAATGCCTCATACCTGTTCTTATACTGGCTCTCCGTACCCTTCAGGCTAGATCAAAGCAGCAGCAGTGCAAGCACAGTTGCTTAGCAGGGAAGTAGGAAATAGCTCAGTTCCTGAGCTACTTTACCTATGAGTCACCACCACTTGTAAAGAAACCATTCTTTCAATTCTTCCTTCTTAAAACGAACTACCAATCCACCTGATTATGAGTGGCTACTGCAACCCACGGACACCTGCAACCAACCTCAAGCAAACGAGGCTACAATGTGTTGTCACCTTTGAGGACTAAGGTGAATATTTTAAGTAAAATAAATAAATAGAAGAGGGGGTAAACAAGCATGCGGCTCACCTGATGGTAAGTGACTACCGCCGCCCATGAACAAACACAACACCAGGGGAATCGCAGATGCGTAGCCGGCCTTTTAGAAAGGTGTAAGCTCTTTTCTTGAAGGTCCCTAAGTCGTATCGGTCCGGAAAAATTGCGGGTGGTAAACAATTCCACAGAGAAGTTGTACGAGGAAGAAAACTCCTAGTAAAACGCACAGACGTGGACCGCCAAACATCCAGATGGTGTGGATGGTATCGTGAATTTTGACGTGATAAGGGTTCGAGAAATTGGAATGGATGGAATGGAATGGAATTAATCATAACAATTCCTCAGAGCACACCCCGTGGTAAATTCGTGATCGCCAGTGTATCGAGTCGATCAGAAAGAACTCGGTCGTCGACGATTCGAACCGCTCTGCGCTGGATGCGGTCAAGTGGAAGCAGCTGGCACTGCGGGGCCCCGGCCCAGAGATGAGAACAGTACTCCATGTGAGGCCGAACTTGTGCTTTGTTAAGTTGCAAGCGATGTACCATCATGAAATACTGTTTCACTTTGATGAGCACGCCAAGGTTTTTAGCGGCCAATTTGGCCTTCCCTTCCAAGTGACCACGAAACTGGAAATGTCGACGCATAGGATTCCGATGTTAGCTAAGGCAGCAAGGGGAGTGCCTTGAAACTGAGGAGATACGATCAAGGGGTTCTTTTGAGAGGGAAACGCGCAAACTTGTGTCTTCTGGGGAATGAACTGGACAAAATTTAGTCGGCCCCAATTCGAGACTTTGTTCAGTAAAGACTCGACTTCTGACACAAGTTTGTCCCGGTACTTGGCGACGTTTTCCGAGAAATATTGGCACGGCCGGTATATAAGGCATCACCAGTGCTGTCGTCTGCATAACAATGAATGTTACCAGCTTGAAACATATCATTGATATGCAGGAGAAACAGCGTTGGTGATAGCACACAGCCTTGTGGAACACTAGCGTTCATAGGCTTGAAATCAGAGCATGCACCGTCTACTACGACCTTGATGCTTCGATCAGCAAGGAAATCAGTGATCCATTTGCACAATTGCTCGGGAAGCCCATAGGAAGGAAGCTTCGAAAGAAGCGCTTTATGCCAGACCCAATCGAAGGCCTTCGCTATGTCCAAACTAACGGCAAATGCCTCCCCCTTGAACTCTACTGCCCCGCCCTTCTATGGCTCAGGTAGACCAGAAATTCACCAGCTGATCGAACCCGGAGAAAACCGTACTGGCTATCAATAATCAGCTGGTGATCCTCAACGTACCTCATGAGCTGGCAGTTCATAATGGATTCCATTATTTTGGAGAACAAGGAGGTGATGGCGATAGGCCTGTAGTTGGACGGGTCTGAGCGGTCGCCTGTTTTAGGGATCGGATAGATGAAAGCTGTCTTCCATGAATTCGCGACTACGCCATGATAGTAGGTGTATCAGAAAAGACGCGTTAAGACCGGTGCCAACACCGGAGCACACCTCCTCAGCACAATGGGGGGGGGGGGGGACGACTCCATCAGGCCCACTCGACCTGCTGACGTCCAGGGAGAAGAGTGCTTAGCGCCGAGCGCTGTGTGAACCGCACATCCGGCATGGAGCACTCCCACCGGGGGGTGGTCGGCGGTGTGTTCCCCCGTCATCTAGAGTCGAGTTGGACGCAAAGAGAGAGCTGAACAAATCAGCTTTCTCCTTCACGGCATGGGCTAGGGAGTCGTCCTCTCTATGCAGAGATGAAAGAGAGGGCTGACAGAAGTTCCCTTGGACAGCCTTGGGTTGGCCAGGGGTTCCCAAAGGAAGACGAACTAGCTTCTCGGTAATTCTGCCGATGTGCTCAGACCTTGCCTTGGCAATAACACTTTTGAAGGACCTGGAGGCGGAATTATACTTCTTTTGAAGAGCGCTGGTGTTCACATCCCGAGAAGTTGATGCGTCAGCCCAGGCCCGGTAGCACTCCTGCTCATAGCGTGATGCTATTTTACCACCAAACCATGGCTGGGATCTGCCTACGATGGGTACTACAGAGCATAGAATAAAAAGCTCCACACCCTGAAGTACCACACCAGCAACGGAACCGACAACAACTCTGGGTTCTTCCGGCGAGAAGCAAACTCACCCCCTAGGGTAGGATACAAAAAAGACCGCATCCCTTTCCAATTGGCCGACCTATAGTGCCAAACACGGCGGCAAGATACAGATCGTAACTGCAGCGGGAGCGTGTGTGGTACCGTACTCCGGATCAGATAATGGCCCGAAGAGCCAAGAGGAGCAACGACAGAGACATGATATCCGTCCGGATGAGCGATCAGCAGAAGGTCCAACAGGGAAGGTACATGATCCTCCACATCTAGGATCTGCGTAGGCACGTATAATAATACCGGCGTAAAATAGCAGCTTAACGCTGCTGTGTTTCATATGGTGAGTGTAGAGAACCGGAGACCCTTTTTACTGGAAAGGAGGCATTCCATCTTAGTTCTCATGGGTGACAACGCATTTGTATTTTGAATCGTAATTGCGGATAGATGTAGATGACTATGGGCCACAGCAACCACTTACCATCAGGTGGACTGTGTGCTCGTTTATCACCCTTATCCTATAAAAAAAAATATTATGTTCAGAATAGTGGCGACTAGCTTCGCTAAGCTCGCTAGCTTCTCTAAACTAGGGCAAGCCCAAGATATTGTGGTTTTGTTGTTTTTAGCAGAGTTACGGCCCTCCGTTGCCCCGACAAAGGTCGACTGGGCTAGAACCCATAGTAGCCCCCTCGACAAGCAACAGAGGGTTCGGGCCCAATGACCTAGGGATAATTCTCAAATAAGGGCTAATAAGCAATCACAACTTACCGAGTTCCGGAGGTAGGGTTGACCACAGGATATTAGTCAGGTGGTAAGTGAGGTGTATGTAAGTAGTGTGCGAAAGTGTGTAGATGTAACCTAACGTTACCGATGATCTGAGAGCAGACTCACAGGCGCTGCTTTCTCCAAAATGTTCGATCCCTCCAGTGGGCATGCACCAATTGAAACCTTCTGCTTTTATTTCACTACATTAGTTTATGAACTTTATTGTACATTTAATTAACTTCAAATTCAACCAAATCAACGTTAATCGAAATTAAAACTAGTGACACGCTGCACAACTTAAAAACGGGCGGTCAAAGTTCAATGTCCCAGGTTCAATTAGCACAAATTTATAATTACGAGCACGAACGCGATCTCTTCTCGAGTGACAAATTTTTAACGTTCCAACCGACAAAGCCAATGTCTTATTACGATATCAAAATGACGCACAAACAACTCGTCGATGCAAATTAATGGCAATAGAAGTTAATTTAATCACTCAAAACTCCCGAGACGCCACATTGTCACGTAAAACGCACGAGATTAGACAACGCTATTAGAGGCAGTCGTCACGCGACCAAACTTTACGAAAGTAGCTTCTAGACTTACACGGCGGCCGCGCCTAACTCACTTAAAACTAATACAACAAGAACCACAATAAGACCAGCCTCGTTGTCTCATATACGAATGAAATAAAACAACTCAAAGGAGGCGGTTACAACCGTAAACTTTAGACCGTCTTATCGACTCGGCGTACGCGCACAATTAACCACACCGCCCGCGCCCAACCAACTGACCTCTCCCACGCGTCAGGCTACCGAGCGCTCGGCCGAGTGACCCGCAAGGGAGAGGGGGGCCGACGGTGACCTTTAAATTCCATCGGAAGGACACGCCGTCGCGTGTCTTGGTTATTTATTTGGCCTAAACAAGCAGTATTATAAAAATACACCAATCTTGATCTGTCTCCATTTTTCAGTTTCATATTCAGTGCTGTCGAGGACGTGTTTACTAAAGCACACAGAAGACATACTACACCTAGATAGATTGTATGACTATATGCATGCCTTTGGTGGCTCTAGAAAAGCCGTTTGGATTTGCATGAGCGATAGAAAATGATATTTACATACAATATAATACATGAACAAAAGAAAAGCATGAACAAAGTTCAAACAAACTACGTACAAAATTAAAAAAAAAATAACAAATTACTTATATTCTACATCGAATCATCTCTCTTTCTTAAAGAAAGATTTGATTACGCCTGCGTAAAATGTTGGTGAACTTTTTAATTGTACCAATAACTGCTTATATGGATATGAGCTGTTTTTCTCAACAAATTTAAAGATTTTACCTTTTCCTCGCCGACTAGCACTTTAACACACTTCAATTTATCACAAGGAACACTATTATCCTCCATTTTCCCTAAAAATCTTTAAAATAATCATAAATTTTCAACTCGCAATATTCATTCGCTCAAGTATCATCATCCTCAGTCATGCAGGCAGATAGATAAATAATTTATTTGTTTCTCTAATTATACAGGTAGGTTCAGTGGCTAAACTATAATAGAATTATTTTGTCACACCACATATTGCCGCAACAAGTTCTCAAGAACCGCAGAAATTAACATTTTGTAACTTTTCGGGATTTATTTTATTTCAATGAAAAATGTCAAAACATTATTGATAACAACACGTGCTTTTGTTGGTATATTGGTGCCAACAGGCAAAATATTATTTTGAATAAATTCTGCCGTCTTGGTACAAAATAAAGGAGTAACTAAAAAATTCTGAGAGCGAATGCGCAAAAACGAATTTCTCTTCCATATGTGTACTAAATTATCATTGCACTAATTAGCAGGTATAAGGCGAAGGTAAAAATGGAAAACAAATGACTCATAACAGTTTTTTTATTTTTTTTTTATTTTATTTATTTATTTCAACTAACAACTATCATAACAGGAAGAAAACCTAATGCGACAGTGTTATCATGCATAACAAAAATGTGGTCATTAACTGTAACATATTGTAAACAATCCTACCCTAGTAAATTCACTCAAGGTGCAATAGAATAGGTCAATGCCTTCAGCCATTCTATTAAGAATGCGTAACGTTCGCGTTAAAGGCGCCTTATCGAGTAAATTGGTACGGGCTCGCGGCACAGACAGCAGCCGCGGCCGCCGCCGTTTCCATACGTACCCGTCTGAAACACACAGCCCAATTCGCCCCAATATGTCACTATTATATATTTTTCCTCTAAGTATTTTAAAAATATATAAGGCAAATGCTAGGCCTCGTCTTACCCTCAACTCGTTGTAGCCAACCATACCCAGAATAAATAAAGTTGGGTACATTAATGGATACATAGGGTAGATTCCATAATAGCGCATATATAAGTATCTTATAAATTTATTTTGCACTCGTTCCAGCATTGCACTATACCCATTTTCGTGCGGTGACCATATTAAGGCGTTACACTCCAGATTACTCCTTACCAGCGTGTTATACAGAGTGATGATTACCTTAATGTTCGTGAAGCCGTGAACTGTGCGAAAAATGAAGCCCAAGTTTCTATACGCTTTTTTGCAGCAATAGATAATGTGTTCCCTAAATGTTACTTCACTATTTAGTAGAACGCCTAGATCTTTAACTTCGTGAACTCTTACAATTTGCAAACCATCCACTTCATAGTTATGTACATTGGGCTTGCGCTTTATTAACATAACAATGTCGCACCAACCTTTGTATCCGCAACGCCGCCGGGTACCTGCCTTCGATGATTAATTTGTTGTTATCGATAATGGCGTTGCCCCCGCGCAACTTTCTCACCTCCCTAACCGGGCTGAGACCGAGCTATGATTTATGACCCCAACTACACGGACAAAACAATTTTACTATAGGTACTTACTTAATACAAAAAATTACATAATATTAAGGTCTCTGTAAAGTACAATGCATGTTGCAGTTTAACATAACAAATGGGTCCTAGCTCAGCGATTAGTATTGCTAAGGGAGCAAACACAGATTATCGGCTATTAATGTCCTCCAGACCGAACGGCCGTCACGGCGACCAGTCTCGACGTATACTAGCCATCTACGCAGGACAGTATTGTAGTGGCTGAGTGTACACGTAAACACAAGAGCACTTTTTATTACCTCACTCTCATAATCCGATGGCTCGGTAATCCGGCACAACCGGAGAGAGATCAGGCGTAAGCCCAACGGTTTTACGAGTTTACCGAGGCATGAGGGTGAAACACTGCCCACTGCCAACTTCCTGACTCTGGTCTGCTTCTGAGAATTTCTTGACAGAAAATCCCAATAACTGGTTTAGGTCTGATTCGGGATTTGAATCCTAGACCTCATGATCAGCAATCGCGGTTACGACCTTTAGAACAACGAGGCAGTTAATTCAGCTATCACCTCGATATGATGAGACGAAAATGAGGACAATAGAATAATCAGTTTAAGTATGTATAAACGATATCCCTGCAGGTATCCTTACTATGTTGACGGCTCCGTGGCGCAGTGGCTTAGCAATCAGTTGCTTCGCTGGGGGTCGCGGGTTCAAATCCCGCACGGAACAAGTATTTGTATGGCCTACAAATAATTGTTCCGGGTCTGGATGTTTGTCCTTGTGCAATTTATGTTTGTAAACTGCCTCCACGACACAGGAGAAATCCTAGTGTGAGAGTAACGTTTTTATTAAACAAGAAAAAAAATGTTATTGCTTAATTGCCAAGCACGAGGTAATACAGCACCTACACTTGCAATTAACAATTTCATTGGTAACGGTGGAGATCAAGCGCGGGTTATTTGCGTACTGTGAAATTTAGTATGAGTACTTATTCCTTGATCTACCATAGTCCACTAGTGGAATAGTTTGTTCACTAAGATAGTGTTGGTACACCAGGAGGCGCACTTATTAGTTTCCTTTTATTTTATTATTTTTATTGTGTTTGTTAAATAAATGTTTTGCTATTTTAAGAATAAAAAATACTGGGCTTTGTTATAAACTAATTTGCTTAATTCCGCGTAAAGAAAGAAAATGATGTGTCCTGCCCAGCTTTAAGGACCTTACAACTGGGTACACATCATTTTCTTTCTATATGCGGAATTAAGCAAATTAGTTTATAACAACCCCATTATAATGGATTTCCACAAAGTAACGCCTGATTCTATTAATCATCTAAAAATAATACTATTTTATTATTATGGTTACTGCTATAAAATATGAATATTAAGAATAAACACAAGTTAGTTAGCAAAGAACCTTTCACTATGGTGTTTAGTTATAAAATGCCAAATTCTCCTGTGGGTGTACGCCGTATGCGGCGACCTTTGAAGTTGCGGTGGCGCCCTTGACAAAATGCGGCACGTACCAAGATAGCAGGATACAAAAGCGACCGTGTCTAAGTGAACAGACTATAATGTATTCCATTACAGCCTATAAAGTTCTACTACTGGAAATAGGCCTCCTCCTTAGATAGCTTCATAGGAGCGATTATGCCATTTTAATTTGTTATCAGGAAGATGCTGCGAGACGATATGGGGATGGTGGATATTCCGCTAATTATTTTAAGTAAAAATTACAAAAAGGAACAGTAGACTTTTACGAATTGATAATGATGATGATGAATAAGCAGAATTTAATTTGTCAAAATTCATTTTTTTTAATTTTCCCCAATCTTACCGATTATACTTATATAATATTCACTTTGTCTAAACTGGGCCCTATAAGTAGATAATATCGACATCAGATGGGACAACCTGCCTAAATGAGATTTTAATAATATTGCTGGTATAGGTACGAAAGTATGGCGGCGGGACCTTTTACTCTTGTAAATATGCATACTATACTTTTTTATGTAAGAAATGGAGATGTTGAGTGGCATCATCATTATCTATCTATATATTGTCGTGTAGTGGCGGTTAAGAATATCCACTACCCCATATCCTCCCGTGGGTGTCGTAAAAGGCGATAAAGGGAAACAGGCAGGAGATGGGCAGCAGCATTTTCTTGATAACAACAAACTAACAATAAAAAAAAACTGCGGTTGCCAACCCGCTCGCCAAGCGTGGCAACTATGGCAAATACCTCCCTATGAATGACAGTAACAAAGAAACGGCCCCCAGTCCCCGGCGGCCCCGCTATTCCTGGCTACGGTGGCGACAGGCAGGGGGTGCTAAGAATCTCCGGTGGAGGTTCGGTTGCCACCTTAGACGACTCGACCTGGCAACGTACAACGCACCCACCCTGAGGACTGACGAGAAGATCGTGGAGCTGGAAGAAGAGATAGACAAGTTGCGCTGGCATATTATAGGATTATCTGAAGTCCGAAGAGAGGGGGAGGACACGGTAATTCTCGAATCCGGCAACTTGCTCTATCACCGGGTGGGCGACCATCTGTCCCAAGGAGGTGTCGGATTTATCGTCCACAAGTCTCTCGTTAACAAAGTTGTAAAGATCGGTAGTGTGTCGACGAGGGTTGCGTACCTTATACTCAGAATCACCAAACGATATTCGCTGAAGGTCATACAGGTTTACGCACCAACCTCGGCACACTCCGATGAGGAGGTGGAGGAAATGTATGAGGATATCTCTAGAGCCATGCATTCCTCCAAAACCCAATATACGGTGTTAATGGGAGACTTTAATGCAAAACTAGGCACAAGAGAGAACGGTGAGCTGAAAGTAGGGAAATTTGGAATAGGGCAACGGAACCCAAGGGGCCAGCAGCTGGCCGACTTCATGGAGAAAGATGGACTTTTTATGATGAACTCTTTCTTCTAGAAGCGGTCCCATAGGAAGAGGACCTGTTCGAGCCCCGACGGTTCGACAAAAAATGAGATTGACTTCATTATGACGACCAGACGACAACTGATGTGATGTCTTCGTGATCGCGAGGGTGAAAACTGGTAGCGATCATCGAATGGTTAGAGGCACACTGAACCTAAACGTTAAGTTGGAGAGGTCTAGTCTAATGAAGTCAACGCTCCGTCCCCCTCGTCCTTTGTTCCAAAGTCCCGAAACCTTTCAGCTCGAGTTACAAAACCGTTTTCAGTGCCGAGAAAACTGCAATGAAGTGGACGACATGAATGACAAGCTCGTGGAAACTGTGCATGCGGTCGGAGCTAAGAGAGCTTCTGCAAGACCCGCCGCAGAAGAACACTAAAACTCTCCGATTACACTCTTAATCTCATGGCTGTTAGACGGGAGATGAAGCTACATTCTTCAACAGACTTGACAGCATACAGGCATCTGAACAGACAGATCTCCAAATGCATGCGGCGGGACTTACGCAACTTCAATACAGCTCGTATTGAAGAAGCGATCGAGCGGAACCAAGGCTCCAAAGTCTTTGCCAGAGATCTGTCTGTCAGAAAGAGCCAACTGTCAAAGCTGAAGACAGAATGTGGCAGCATCGTTTCCGGGACACTTGAGATTTTGAGTGAGATTGAGAGGTTCTATGGGCAGTTGTACACGTCATCGTTGGAGCTACACGCAAATGTGAGTAACGATCCAAGAGCGAGTCTCATCCGACACTATTCCGAAGATATCCCGGACGTCAGTCTGAGCGAGATTAGAATGGCTCTCCAGCACCTTAAAAACGGTAAGGCCCCAGGCGAGGATGAAATAACAGCGGAGCTTCTGAAAGCGGGTGGAAAACCGGTACTTGAAGTCTTTCAGAAGCTCTTTAATTCTGTCCTCCATGGTGGAATTACACCGGAGGCGTGGAGCAGAAGTGCGGTGGTCTTGTTCTTCAAGAAATGTGACAAAGCTCTCTTGAAGAATTACAGACCGATTTCCCTTCTGAGCCGCGTCTACGTGCTGTTTTCGAGAGTCATAACGAATCGTCTCGCGCGCAGACTTGACGACTTCCAGCCTCCCGAACAAGCCGGTTTCCGAAAGGGCTTTAGCACCATAGACCACATACATACCCTTCGGCAAATTGTAAAGAAGTCCGAAGACTACAATTTGCCACTATGTCTGGCGTATGTGGATTATGAGAAAGCCTTTGATTCCGTCGAAATTTGGGCGGTGCTGCAGTCTCTTCAGCGGTGCCAAGTTGACTGTCGGTATATCGAAGTGTTGAAGTGCTTGAACAGTAGGGCTACGATGGTTATCTGAGTACAGAACCAGAGTACGAATCCTATCCAATTGCAGAGAGGTGTAAGACAGGGTGACGTTATATCCCCGAAACTCTACACCGCTGCATTGGAAGACGTTTTCAAGCTTCTGGACTGGAAAGGATACGGTATCAACATCAAAGGCGAGTACATCAGTCCTTATGGCAGAATCGCTGGAGGACCTAAGCACTATGCTCAATGACCTCAATAGTGTTTCCCAACGGATAGGTCTTAAGATGAACATGGACAAAACAAAGATCATGTTTAATGTCCATGTCACATCTATGCCGGTAGTTATTGGGAACACTATGCTCGAAGTTGTTGACGAGTATGTTTACCTGGGACAAATAGTCCGACTAGGTAAGTCCACCTTCGACCGAGAGGTCAATTGACAGATTCAACTCGGCTGGGCAGCGTTCGGGAAGCTACGACACATCTTCTCGTCAGACATACCTCAAAACCTTAAAACGAAATTGTACAACCAGTGCGTGTTGCCAGTGATGACTTACGGAACTGAGACGTGGTCCTTCACTGCTGGCCGTATGAGAAAGCTCAAGGTCGCTTAGCGAGCTATGGAGAGGGCTCGGAGTTTCTCTGCGTGATAAACTTAGGAATGAGGATATCCGCAGTAGAACCAGAGTAACCGACATAGCCCAACGGATTGGTAAGCTGAAGTGGCAGTGGGCCAGCCATATGGCTCGAAGAACCGACAACCTATGGGGAAGAAAGGTTCTCGAGTGGCAGCCTCGTGCCGGTAGGCGAAGTGTAGGGCGTCCCCCCACGAGATGTAGTGACGACCTGGTAAGACATGCAGGAAGTCGATGGATGCAGGTGGCTCAGGACCGTGCTTTGTGGCATTCTTTGGGGGAGGCCTATGTTCAGCAGTGGACTTGTGAAGGGCTGTATTGATCATCATTATCATTATCACCCATCATAAGTCCAGTTTTCAGTTAAAATAGTATGAGCTCCGCTCTTCTACAAAAAAAATATTTTTAATAAAAATTAAGGTCAGTTACAAAGGTCAAAATAAATCATAATCTAAAGCCAGTATGGTGAGTGTGGAAAGCTAGAAACCCTTAATTCTAAATTTTGGTTCAATAAAAATGTCTATGAGCTACAGCGTCCTCTTACCATTTGGTAAACTGTGTGCTTCTTTGTCGTCTTTATTCTAGAAAAAAAAAATCAACACTTAATTTGTGCAGGAATCGAACCCGTGACCCGTTGCGCAAGCAAACGACACTACGCTAGTGAGCCATTAAAATTAAGTTTGTCCGCATTTATTAAAAAAAGTTACTCCTATTTAAACAATAAGCCACCTCTATATTAAATTACCCGAACGTCGTTGTGACCGCTAGAGAGTATTATTAAAATATTCCTCCAAAAATGTTTTGGACTGATCTACTTGATTACATGGCGGCAATAAACTCCGCTTATCGTTTAGATTATCTATTGTGAGCTTGTGTACAAGTTGTTGTCATTTTTTTCATTCGTTTAACCAACAGCATTTCCTTGTTATTATTTTGAGACTACCTCGTTGGTTTTGTGATTGTAAGCACGACTGCTAGTCGTGTTGTACCGAGTTCGAATACCGGGTCCAAAATTAGTAACTAGGTTTCCTGTCACGAAATTCTCAGAAGCTGCACGTATGTTGGATTGCACGTGAAGTTGTTCCTTTCGAGATGGATTACTTTCACATAGAAATATGAGAGTAAGGGAATAGAAAGTGGACCTGTGCTTGCGTACACACTCGTGAACTGTAATACAGTTTTGCGCAACTGGCTTTAGTCTCCAATGACACTAGCCGCAACCAAAATTCGGTTTGAAAGGGAATATTATTATGTTTTATTAACTGTAAGCGAAGAGTAAGATGGCTCTCCAGTAATTAAAGTGAAGGCTAGGTAATACAGGCAGGAAGTCGATGAATGCAAGAACGCCAGGACCATGTTTAGTGACATTCCTTGGGGCAGGCCAATGTTCATAAATTTATTGTAAAGACTATGATAATGATGCTCCTAATTTATTGATTAGTATTTTTTTATAGAATAAGGGTGACGGTTGTAGAGCCACGCAGCAGATTTTGCTGTTGCACGTATGGGCCGGTTCGAGCCGGGTTGGTACCACGACCTTACAGAAAACCGGCTTGAAGTAGAAGCTCTGCTTTTGCGTTTCGTCTGGTGAGTGCAGGTGGCCGGAGGCCAAATTCCCCCCCCCCCCCCCCCCCATCAACATGGTAGCGGAATTAAACGAAAAACTACCCCAGGAGGGTACCAGCACTCCTGGAGAATCCCTCGCTGAGCATCTACAACCATGTTATTCCACCCCGCAAAATTCTGCTCAAAAACGTAACTGCTCGGGGCAAACTGAGCAACAAAACCAAGGCGATCCCTGCCACGCTATCCGTGAATTTCTGCAACATCAGGGGACTACACTCGAACCTAAACGCCGTCCCCTACCATCTCGAGAAGGCGAAGCTCGCCTTGCTCTTTCTGACCGAGACGCAGGTTTCCTCTCCGGCTGATATTTCGTATCTCTTTTACCCGGGATACAAATTGGAGCACTCCTTTGTGCGTCGGGCTGGAGTTTGCGTGTATCTCAGAGAGGACAGCTGTTCTCGACGCGCCGGCAGTCTTGAAGGTTCGGACCTGTCCATCCTATGGCTACGCGTAGACAGCGACGACCATCCGCGCATCTACGGATGCGCCTATAGGTCCCATAGCGGTAATGCCGAAACAGACCGACTTATTGACCACGTCCAAATGGGTACAGATTCTTTGCTACAACGGGTCCCAACCGCAGAGATCGTTATCCTTGGCAATTTTAACGCCCACCACGCAGAATGGCTCGGTTTACGTTTAACCGATCATGCGGGGAGATCTGATTATGACTTTGCTTTGGCATATGGTCTGACACAAATGGTTACTTCGCTTACGCGGATTCCAGATGTGGAGGATCATACACCTTCCCTGTTGGACCTTCTGCTGACCTCTCATCCGGACGGATATCAGGTTCCCCTCTCGGCTCTTCGGATCATTGTCTGATCCGGCGTGTGGTGCCACTCACGCTCCACTCGCGGTTGCGTTCTGCAGGTTGCCGCCGTGTTTGTCATAACAGGTCAGTGGATTGGGACGGAATGTGGTCTTTCTTTGCTTCCTACCCATGGGGGCAGTTTTGCTTCTCGCCGGATGATCCCAGCGCTGTTGCTGACTCTGTCACTGATGTGGTGCTATAGGGAATGGAACTATTTATTCCATCGTCTGTGGTACCCATCAGAGGCAGATCTCAGCCTTAGTTTGGTCGCTCCTGTAAGATGCAGCATCACGCAGTAAGCAGAAGTGTTATGGAGCCTGGGCTGCGGCTTCGGCGACTCGGGATGTAAACACCAGCACACTTAAAAAGAAGTATAACTTCGCCTCCAGGTCCTTCAAAAGAGTTATTGCCAAGGCAAAGTCAGAGCACATAGACAGAATTGGCGAGAAAATAGTTCGCCTTCCTTCGGTAACAAGTGCATTCTGGTCTCTCGCCAAGGCTGTCTAAGGGAATTTCCGTAAGCCATCACTACCATCTATGCACAGGGAAGACGACTCACTGGCCCAAGACGCAAAAGACAAAGCCGACCATTTAGGCTCGCTTTTTGCGTCCAACTCGACTGTTGATGACGGGGGGAACACACCGCCGACCATTGCGAGGTGTGTGCTTCATGCTGGATGTGCGGTTCTCACAGCGCTCGGTTAGCAAAGCACTCCTCTCTCTTTACATCTACAAGTGGAGTGGGCCTGACGGAATACCCCCAATTGTGCTGAGGACGTGTGTTCCAGAGTTGGCACCGGTACTACCGCGTCTTTTCCGGTACTCGTACACCCTAGGCCCAGTCCCGAAATCATGGAGGACAGATTTTGTCCACCCGATCCATAAAAAGGCGACCGCTCAGACCCGTCCAAATATAGGCCTATCGCGATCACCTCCTTGTTCTCCAAAATAATGGTATCAATTATTAACTGCCAGCTCATGCGGCACCTTGAGGATCACCAGCTGATTAGTGATCGCCAATACGGTTTCCGTCGGGGTCGATCAGCTGGTGATCTTCTGGTCTACCTGACCCATAGATGGGCAGAGGCAAAAGAGTCCAAGTGGGAGGCGTTGGCCGTTAGTTTGGACATTGCTAAGGCCTTCGATCGGGTTTGGCACAAAGCGCTTCTTTCGAAGCTCCCTTCCTATGGCCTTCCCAAGAAATTGTGCGATTGGATCACCAGCTTCCTTGCAGATCGGAGCATCAAGGTCGTTTTAGACGTTGCATGCTCCGACTACAAGCCTATTAACGCTGGTGTTCCACAAGGCTGTTTGCTATCACCGACGCTGTTTCTTCTGCATATCAATGATATGTTGCTAACTGGTAACATTCATTGCTATGCGGATGACAGCACTGGTGGTGCTCTATACACCGGCCGTGCCAATATTTCTCGGGAAAGCGTTGCCGAGTACCGGAACAAACTTTTATCTGAAGTCGAGACTTTGCTGAACAAAGTCTCGGATTGGAGGCGAGTAAATCTAGTCCAGTTTAATCCTCAGAAGATACAAGTCGTATCTCCTCAGTTTCAAGGCACTCCCTTTCTTGCCTCAGCCAGTATCGGAATCCTCGGAGTCGACATATCGAGTGACGTGCAGTTTCGTGGTCACTTGGAAGAGAAGGCCAAATTGGCCTCTAAAAAGCTTGGCGTGCTCAGCAGAGCGGGACAGTATTTCATGCCGGCACACCGCCTGCAACTTTACAAGGCGCAGGTTCGGCCTCACATGGAATACTGTTCCCATCTCTGGGCAGGGGCTCCCCAGTACCAGCTCCTTCCACTTGAACGCATCCAGCGCTGAGCCGCTCGAATCGTTGACGGCCGAGTCCTTTCCGATCGGCTCGATTCATTGGCACTGCGAAGAGATGTTGCACCCCTTTGCATTTTCTTTCGCATCTATCACGGGGAGTGCTCTGAGGAATTGTTCGGATTAATCCCAGCCGCCAAACTTCACGAACGCACATCGCGGTAGAACTCCCGATACCATCTATACCATCTGGATGATTGGCGGTCTACCACTGTGCGATTTAGAAGATATTTTCTTCCTCGCACGACTTCCTTGTGGAATCGATTACCATCAGCGATATTCCGGACCCATACGACTTAGGGACCTTAAAGAAAAGAGCGTGCTCCTTTTTAAAAGGCCGGCAACGCCATTCCTGGTTTTGCAGCTGTTCACGGGCGGCGGTAGTCACTTACCATTAGGTGAGCCGCATGCTCGTTTACCGCCTCTCCTATAAAAAAAACAAACGAGCACACTGGCCACCTGATGGTAAGTGGATGCTGTGGCCCAAAGACATCTACATCTATTTTCGATTATGAATCAAAACGCTGATGCCAGCTGACTCATTCTTGCAACAACTATACTACTAACATAGCTGCAGCATGGTTCTACCAAGTTAAAGTAGATATCGTTAAAAATTATCAAACTATTCAATTTACAAACATTTAGATCTGATTGAAACATGCTGCTGCAGGTTTATTATGGTTGTAGCACAAACTGGTCGGCTTGGCCGGGGAAGGACCATACTCTCTCAGAATACCATCGCAACATAGCAGCTTAATACTGATGTGTGTGCTATCGTGAGTGAAGAAAACCGAAGAGCCTTTTTACATCTTGGTAGTTAGGGGTGACACTTTTTCTGCATTTTGGATTCTTAGTCTAGGAATATACCTAGTCAGGTCATAAATTCTGTCACATGTTTAATATAAAATAATTGAAACAAGTTTATTCATTATGTAACCATTTATATACCAAAATGAACTTAACAAAACATAGATTCTTATGACACTAAAGTTTATTTCAAAACGACCTCCGTGATTTTGAATACAGGCCTGCAATCTGCGCGGCCAGTCGTCTATCGCAGCATGAACCAGGTCCATGTCAATATCGGCGGCTGCCTTAATCAAGGAGTCTTAAGTGACTCCAAATTGGGATGAGGCTTTGAGCACGCCTTTTCCTCCAAGTGTTGCCATATCTTGTAATCTAATGGATTAAAATCTGGACTGGAGGAGGGCCAGTCTTCGTGCCGGATGAAGTCGATTTCACACGCCGCCAGCCAGTCTTGTGTGCTCTTCGCTCTATGAGCTGGCGCCGAATCTTGTTGGAATACCCAGTGCCTGTTATTAGACATGGTATGAGAAACAGTTTCCACAAGGTTCGCCAGGACTGTATTTTGATACACAACTGCATTCGTTTTTACACCTTTCTCACAAAAATGTACCTCTGTTAAGCCCCATTAAGAAACTCCTAACCATACCATGAGCGAGGATGGAAAATGACCTCGTTGGACACGCGGAATACGGTTGCTCGCTTCTTCACTACTGTGTGCGTACACCTTATTATTTTGTTTGTTGTAGCTCTCTTCTACGGTAAAAATTTTTTCATCCGAAAAAGAATTTCCCGACAATTTTTTCCCGCGTACCGCTTCAACAAAGCGCAGCATCTCTTCAGTCTCAGGTCCATTAGAGGAGCATTCAAACGATGTCCTGTTTTTCTTCGATATGCCCGAAGCCCTAAGTCTTCATGTAACACCCTTTTCAGCATGGTTCTGCTTAACCCCATCTGAAGGGCCAACAGTTTCTGCTTACGTTTGGGATTTCTTTGAATTCGCGCCTTCACAGATTTTATCACTGCTGGAGTCCTAACAGACCAAGGGCCACCACTTTTTGACCTGTCATCTACACTAGAGTCTTCATTGTATCGTTTGATGGTACGATAAACTACTGGTACAAAACTGGTAAAAAAAATCTTTTGGTTATATTCAAATTTTTCAGTATGTCAAAAATTTGAATTGGCGCGTAACCGCAACGATCCAACGCAATAACTGCAACACGGTCTTCTTTAAGCGTCCACTCCATATTTAAAAATAAGTAAAATTCTAAAAAGTATACAGTTTTATTTTCATGAACAATTCGAAATTCGAATTCAATAAACTTTTTTGTGGCCAGCATTCTAAAAGAAAAGTTTTTACTGTGTGACAATACTTATGACCTGACTAGGTATTTATATATATGCACACCGGCACAATTAGCGGAACAGAAAAAAAAGTGAGACTATGAGATAATAACGCATATATTTGATGAAAATGTAATTAGACACAAAATAACAAATTGATTAACATCTTTTAACAACGACTTTGAAAAGTCTTCGTTATTTTTCATTGAAAAATAGAGAAATTTGAAATAAGTGAAATTTTAAGATGATTATGAACCATCACAAAAAATAAAAAAAAGTAAGCATTAAATGATTTAACAATAAAATTAAAGCAAAATTAATAACGAGTGTTTCCCCCTCTTGCTCTGATTACGGTTTCCATTCGTCTGGGCCTGCTACAGATTATGTTATCGATGATTTCTTGAGGCAACCGCTCCCACTCCTCAAGTAATGCATTTCCAAGTTCATTCAGATTGTTGGGGGGTGGCATTCTGGATTTAACCCTTTTTTTTAGCAAGTCCCAGACATGCTCTATCGGATTCATATCGGGGGAATTTGCTGGCCACTGCATCATCGGTATACCTACGTGGCTCAGATATGCCTGTACCGATTGTACACTATGAGCACTATCTTGCATTAGAATAAAGTCGTCACCAGTAAATGGGGCAAAAAGAACATGTTCTTCTAAAATGTCTCTGATCTATCGATCTGCTGTCATGGTCCCTCCTGTGACTATCACTAACTCCGTGCGAGCTCCCAAACGTATCCCTCCCCAAACCATAATCGAGCCGCCACCATAAGCCACTGTGTGTTCAAAATTAGACTGTATGTGGCGTTCTCCTTTGTGTCTCCATATTCGCTGTCTCCGATCGATCTGTTTTAAAAGAATTCTGCACTCATCCGTAAAGAGAACCTGCTGCCATTCGTTCAAATCCCAATGACGATGTTCTCGCGCATAGCTTAATCGGTTTACGCGGTGACGTCTCTCAAGTTTTGGGCCTTTGGTAGGTATATACGACCCTAAACAAACTTCTTCAAATCTCTTGCGAAACGTACGCTCACCTACTCGTACTCCTCGAACGTCTTCCAGTTCATTTCGAGCTTGTACAGCCGTTAATCGCGTATTCCTACGAACTCCAAGTTGTAAAAAACTGTCATCTCGCCTCGATGTACATCTTTTTCTACCTTGACCCCTCCTCCTCACAAGAGAATTAGACGATCTGTACCGCTGGATGCTGCGATGAATCGTTGATACTGGTCGACGAAGCCTTGAGGCAATCGATCTGTAGGTATGGCCATTTCTTCTCATTTCATCAGCCATAATGATTTCCAGTGATGTTAAGTCAGGCATAATAAAGAGCTTTTAATAAAATAAAATTGCCTATAGAATAACAAATTTATAAAAAACCATTAAGTGCAATTTTTCAAAAAAATTACAATTACGTAGTTATTACTCGAACAAGTTGACAAAACGTATTGTTCGGGAAAATAAAACAAATGAATGAAAAAAGTGTATGTCATCTAATTTTCTATTTTCAAATTTGACAATAAATTAAAAAAATATCATAACTGGCCAGTTCCTCAAGTAAAAGATTTTAAAATCCTGCTTTTTTTGTGTTCCGCTAATTGTGCCGGTATATATATATATATATATACAGTGGCGGTCACATAATTAAAGACACTCTTCTGTGTGACCACATAAAACAGTATTACAGACGTGTAGAGTATCCAAAGTAGGTATTATATGTAATTATATTTCATAGTTATTAATCTTCACACGGAGATCGTATTATTAAAATGGAAACATCAAAAACGTGCTTTAGCAATAGTTGAGATTTTATTCCTTTTTTAAACAAATTAAAAACTTTTATTGTTATTTTATTGTATTTTAGGGTTTGGAAAAGTCAACACGGCTCCCGAAAAGTTTGATCGATAGAACCTGCGACATCATTACTAAATTGATTGATGCTGAAAGTGTGAAGTGAATAGGGTGACCGCATTGGCGTTAATACTGAGGATATATGGAATAAAGTAAAGTTTACTAAAACCTGAAAACATTATTGAGCATGAAAAACCATGAAAAGGATTATACGTTCGACTTAAGTATTTTATGATGCTTTAGAAAATAACTTTAGATCCAATAGTACCAATAAAATTGTTAATTTTAGTAATTTTTAATTGCTGCTTTATTATATGAAAGTTGTTCGCGCCCGAACGCTGGTTTCGGAATTTGACGCCAGAGGGCGCTCGGCTCGGCGCCATACCGGTTTTGACGTTCGGTTGAGCGGGTTGGCGAGAGCGCGCGAGCGCAGGAGTTGTTTGCTAGCTGTGCTTGGGACAGCACGCTGTCATTTTTTTGTGCGGGAACGCGGAATCCTTTAGGCGCGTCTAGTAAATATACGGTCTAGCATTCGTATCGCGCATTCCTTGCTTGAGAGCTTTTCCCGAGACTTCTTGTGTCTAACTCAGAATCTGTATAAGGGTATTCGAGGATATTAGCTGCTACTGCGGCATTTGATATTCTAGAAATAATTGTTGCTACGCGAAACGGCAGTGACCTTTGATCCAGACATTCGTGTTCGTGCGGTGTGTTACGTTTTTGCTTATAGTAACGGGATTTCGTATCGACCGACATTCTGTATTTGTGTTGGGTGTTACGTTTTATAACAAATTAGAGTTAGTGTCTTCTGGAAGTTAGTTAAATGTACAATGAAGCTGAGAGACTGAGTAGTAACTGTGGACAACTCCGCCGAAGATTACCACAATTTGGAGCGGTGCTGAAGTCCGAGCTGCTGCCGACGGCAACGGTCTCATAAGGTCTACCACACTCAGTCACATACAGATACACATCACTGACCCTTACTTCCCATGCACCATACAACCACATGCGATCTGACCGAACACTGAGGGACCAGTCGCCTTGGATATAGGTAAGTAAGCTCGGTTTTAATATTCTCCCTGTTGAATGGCAGTAGGATAGAACGCTCCCCCTTATTGTTTATTGTAATTAGAGATTTTCCACTTTGGCTTTAGGAGGCCCGACCTGTATCTACTTGTGGGATCTTCCTTCATGGGCCGGGAAGATCCTTTTCTTGGATAGGCAGCTGCACGCGGTAACACTAGTGGTGAAGAAAAATATCGTCAGGAAATCTGTATATCTCAAAAAAATGCTATGTGGTACTACTCCTCCCCTGCCTAGGAGTCTGTCTATGTGTGTACCTCCCTCTTATCTAGTTTTGCCGCTAAACAGCAATGCATGCACTAAATGCGTGGTCTCAAGCGTATAGAGAATCAGCATAATTACAGGCTGTGAGACATTCCACATTAGTGCACAGGGGTAAAAGCGCAACTGTAGCTTTCTTTGTTTGAATTTGGTTTCGCGTCTCCATGGCCTTTATTAGGCACTTACCATCAAGTCGACTATATTTAGTTTTTTTACTTCAATTTTATGAGAAACATGTACTTAAATATTTCGTGTACAAGCAAATTCTCTTCTATTCCAAAATGAGAAATAAGAGGTCTGCGCTAGCCAAAAGGACATACTCGTATATAGGCTTTTACGTTACTTGTTTCTAAAATTACAATAAAGTTTTATAATTTCAGGTAACTATAACATTTTGGTTTTGGTCATTAAAGAACAAAAACTTACTATTTTAATCCAACGACTAATTAAATTAATAGTGTTAGTACTAGGCCTTGCTTATGTATACTCTTAGGTACTAGGGCAAACAAAGTTTGTGGGCCTTAAAAATACTAAAAACATCTAAATGTACTTTTAAGAAATAATAAATGGTTAATTTTTATACAATGTGGAAGTAAATGTACATTTATTTTATTAGAAATATTATACTTCAAGCTTTACGTGATAGGGCCATGCTGCAACTATATTATGGTTGTAGCAAGAACGGGTCGACTCGACTGGGGTAGAACCACGTTCTCACAAAATATCAGCGTAAAATCGTAGCTTAATGCTAGTAGGGTAATACTGGAGCTGCTGCATCACTCACGTCCGTTCTCGTTGACACGTAAAACGAACGAAAATTGACAAAACACAAAAAAAAGCAATACACCGGCCGACGCGCGACAATTCCTTTTCATTCTAACTCGCAGCCGCGCCCTCGAATGGAATGCCAGCGGGAGCGGGGGTACCAGGCGGTGACTGGTACCATCGAATGAACGCGCCGCGCGAGCGTCGTGAATTTAAGTTTCAATTTTTAAAATTAGGCCTAAACAAACCCCCGTCTCGGCCATAAGGACTTATGTCCGCGAGTAAATTGGCAAACGGGATAGGGTCGCGACGGCACGTTGCAAGACCGAATCTCCAACCAAAACCTCGGCCACCCTAGGCACCCCATCCGATTCGTATGACAACTTAACAATGCGCCCACGGCGCCAATACAAAGGCAAAACGTTGGGTTCTTTTACTAACACAAGGTCTCCAACCCGAGTGGGATCCGTCTTGTCAGACCACTTAACGCGCTGCTGCAAAAGATGTAGGTACTCCAGAGACCATCGGTGCCAAAAACTCTGACTCATCTGTTGCAGCAGGTTAAATCTGCTCAACCGCGAAGAGTTTATTTCCCTGAAGGGGTACTCGGGCAGGGCGTTAAGAGGCTGGCCAATCAGGAAGTGGCCCGGGGTTAGGACCTCCAAATCGTTCGGATCAGACGAGAGGGGACAGAGGGGCCGAAAGTTGAGTACCGCCTCAATTTTACAGAATACAGTGGCAAGCTCCTCAAATGTCAAAATAATTTCGCCAATAACGCGACGGAGATGCGTTTTTGCAACCTTAACCACCGCCTCAAAAATACCGCCCCAGTGTGGGCAAGCCTTTCCAGCAAGAATTTCCACTGGATGCCTTTCTTGGACATTGCATTACCTAAATAAGTCCTGTTGCTGCAGAGAAATGCGACGAACTATTTCAAATATCTATCCGTGTCCTTATAATTCGTTCCGCAATCAGACCGGATCAGGTCCGGCAAACCGCGACGCGATACGAAAAGGCTTCCGTGCTGAGGGCACTTACAAATTCTAAGTGAACCTTAGTGGAGAGGCACACGAAAACACAAAGATAGGCCTTATATATACGAAGGTTGGAGGACTTGACGAGGAAGGGGCCAGCAAAGTCTGTTCCGACTCCAGCGAATGGTCGTATGGCCCTGACGCGGTCGGCTGGCAAGTCACCCATCATAGGCTACGATATGGTGGCCTTCAGTTTATAACAAGGTATACTTAAAGGTGACGCTCCGAATGGTGCGTCGGCCAGCCAAAATTCAAAACTCACCCTGCAAAATAGCCGAAAGAGCGTTACACCCAGCGTAAGCATTTTTAACATGGTGAGTTACCAGCAACCGAACAAAGGCGCCGTCCTTAGGGAGCAGTAACGGGTGTTGAGCCCCGTACGGCAATTGAGAATTTTTCAAACGTCCGCCAACGCGCAGCATCCCAGAGTCGTGCAGGAAGAGGTTCAGACGGGCCAGAGCGCCCTTAACAACGGAGCCCCGCTTCAAGGTTTCAATCACGGGCTCAATATGCTCCGCTTGGACCATACGGGTCCAATGCATCAAAGCTTCACGACACTCGCTAGGGGACAAAACGGAATCAGAGATTCGGTTGGACGGGTCTCCCGAATTGCGGACAAATCGACGCAACCAAGCAGTCACTCCTAAGAGCTTAACGAGAGAGCTGTACCGTTCTAGCAGGGAGAAATCCCGAGTGCGCTTATCCTTACTCGGGCTCGTAGGCCAGGCAATTCAATCGGTTCGGAGTATTTATTCTGGGGCCAGAATGACTGAGACTCAGTTAACCAACTAGAACCCCACGACAGCGGGTGGTCAACCAAATAGGGGGCTTCACAGTCGCGAGAAGCGCAGTCTGCGGGATTCAACTCCCCTAGGACATGTCTCCAGTTTAGAGACGTCCCAGAATTCTGGACTTGAGACACGCGGTTCGCCACAAAGACCTCCAGATTGTGAGGTGCAGCTCTGAGCCAACAAAGTACTATCTCATTGTCCGACCAAGCGTAGACGTCCGTAATGTCGATTACAGACTTCAAAGACGAGTGAACGTGGTTGAGGTGTCGCGTGAGAAGAGCGGCTCCAGACAGTTCCAATTTAGGAATAGTTAAGCGGGACCTAATGGGAGCAACCTTGCTTTTAGCAAGTACGAAATGAACGGAAGTATTGGCAGAAGAGCTCACAGTCCGAAAATATACGACAGCAGCATAGCCTTTCTCAGAGGCATCGCAAAATCCATGTAGGGTAGCCCTGCATTTCCCTGGAGAGAGTAAGCACCTTGGCATGTAGACCCGGTTGATGTCTGGAAGGGAGGACACAAATGTGCCACTCTCGCAAGAGAGCCCCGCTAATAGGCTCGTCCCAACCCAATCCGGATATCCAGAAGTTTTGAAGAAAGCACTTAGCCAAAAAAATGACCGGAGTAATCCATCCACTAGGATCGAAGGTGCGGGCTACTGTAACAGCACGGAGCGCTTGATCCATGCTTTAGGAGGGGGATCAAGTTTGACTCGATACGTGAAAGTATCATGAACAGGTTGATATTGAATGCCCAGCACAGTCAACAAATTAGGATTTTCAGGGTGCTCGAAAAGATGAGGGTCTTGTTGATCCTCTCCTGGGAGGTCCTTCAAAATATGAGGGGAGTTCGACAACCATTTGCGACACTCATAACCTCCGGACTTTAGGATGGCAATCAATTCGTCTCGCAATACAAGAGCCTCCTCGACGGTAGAGGCGCCCGTGCAAATGTCGTCCATATAGACCGAAGTCTCCAAAATAGAAGCCCCCCGAGCGTATTTTAGACGCTCTCTCTCAGGGAGTTCAAGGAGGGTTCGCATGGCGATATACGGGCTGGACCGGAGTCTATAGATGGTGGTGTTCAACTCAAACACCTGTACTGGATCGCTGGGCTTCTCCTGCCACAATATCAGCTGAAATCGACGGTCATCACGATGGACGATTGCTGAAACATCATCCGAATGTCGGCTACGAAAACCACTTGGTGCCGACGTAAGTGGGTCAAAATGTCGGATATGTCCTTGATCAATTTAGGACCAGAATGGAGACACTGGTTCAGGGACACACCATTTGACGAGGGGGCGGAGCCGTCAAAAAGTATCCGAATTTTACTCCCAGGGGTCCTCAAGACCACATGTTAAGGAAAGAAGCAGTGCTCCTGTGATCGCCAGTCGAAGTTGGACGATGACATGTGACCCAGTTCTTGATACTCACACATGAACTCGACATATTTGTCGCAAAAGCCCGGGTCGCGCCTCATACGCCGCTCCATGGAAAGCAACCTCTTTTCAGCAACAAATCTATAGACCCCGGTTGGGACCACTGATGGCCTGCCGGTCTCAAACCCGATGCACAACGAACCGCGCTGTCATTTATACGGACGTTAGGGAGAAGGCCTACAATGTCATCGAGGACATTTACCTTAACTAAAATGTGAAGGTGTTCGCTGGCAGGGCTGAACACCAACTCCGCTTGTCCCCTAGGAGCAGGAGGTTTGGCACCTCCGATACCTACCATTGGACGTGATTTAGAGCTCCAGGGAAGCCCTAGTCTTCCCACCAACCAAGTGGAGGCCACACTGCGTTGTGAACCCGAATCCAATAGAGCGCGAACCGTTAAACAGTCGCCAGCTTATCTGAAAGAGCGTTTTTCATACTTAAGCTTATCCCGTTCGATGTCCAATAAAACTCTGACTATCCCGTTGCATAAATCTACATACTACTCAGATTCCTTTACGGTATCATCAATTACACTTTGGAATAACCTTCCACGAGATATAAAAGATGCTCCCTCAATAAATTCATTTAAACGTAAGGTTGAGGCACATTATTTAAAATTACTTGATTAATATTATTGGTTTATATAATATTATATTTTCTTATACTAGATTGTATGTATTTTATTGGTATAGTATGTATTTTTGTTTATATGTATATATACATTTATATATATGTGTGTGTATGAAGTGTCAATATATATAAGGTAACATATTTATATAATATTATATTATTGAATAATATGTGAAGTTAGTTTCTAAAGTAAGTTAGTTTTTTTTTTTTTCCTCTGTTGCGGCTCTACCCATAACTCTCACCACACTACCAAAGGTTAGCTGGCAGAGAATGCCTTTTTGGCATTAAGTTCGCCTTTGTACCAAATGTTTGCTTGTTTGAGTGCAATAAAGAATTTTCTATCTATCTATCTACACCTTCACTGAGTCCGTCGGCAATAGAACAGTTTGACAAGTGGACTGTTGACGGCTAAAAGGATCAGTGGAGGCGGCCGTGGTGGGAGCTAGGGCGGCAGCCACCTAGCTGGAGCTGCCTTCATCGGACTGGCACTCGAACTGGGGGTCCCGAAAGCGGCATTCCGGCGGCATCTCAATGACCCGCGGTTGCAAATCACCAAATGGGCCGACCTGGGGTGCTTCAGGGAATCTCGGCCTTGAAGCCCGGGACAGATTCGAGGTCGCAGGAACTTGGTAGTACCGGCACCGACCAAAGGGGGGAGGGTGGGGCTCCGGTCGCGGCCACTCAGCTAACGGGGATGAGAAGGGCCTAGGTGACCGCTGGCCGTAAAGTTCCTCTCAACACGCTGAGGGGTGGGCGACGACCCCCCCGGGAATGACCTGGCTGGCAGGCGAGCGCCGAGTGTCGCCCGAAAAAAGGCGTGGTTGAGCGCCCCCGCCCGTGGGGTCGAGGGCCCGGCAGAGCCCAGAGAGGACACGCTGTGCGAAACGTCTGGTACTGTGATCGTCAACCTGCCCGCCAAGCGTAACAGTTAAGGTTAATCCTGTGAATATAATATATGTTAATAAGATGATAGGAGCGACACACATTCAGTTGTGGACTTCTACGGGCCCATTACGAAGGAGAAGAAGTGTTTTTTTTTTTATATAGGAGAAGGGGCAAACGAACATGCCGTTCATCTGATGGTAAGTGACTACCGCCGCCCATGAACAAATGCAACACCAGGGGAATTGCAACAGGCATCTTCCCGATTAAAATCACGATTGTGAATGTAATCTTTCTTGAATAGGGAAAACAATGAGATCAATTACATCACACATAACTGACATGAAACAAAGCCGAGCTGGAAATCTGAAAACGTGCTCAGGATCACCTCCGACATTACATCACACTTGATATACCACTACTTGCAAAAGAGCACATTTTTCTTAATAAAAATTATTCCTGATGCTCTATAGAGGCAGATATTTCTTACTTGCATTGATGCTCTGCTATCACTATTATTCATCTAGGAAGTGTCCTTTTCTACCTAGAAATCCTTCTGGGTAGGGATCCCACCATCCTAACTATTTTTGCCGCCAAATAGCACTGCTTGCATTGCTGTATTCTGGTCTGGAGGATATAGAGAGCCAGTACAATCACAGACCTAGAGGCATTCTAACTCAGGGGTGAAAATGTATCTTTATTTGTATGAGTTGATTGCGATTGTCTATGCGCTTCAGTAGCCACTTAAGATCAGGTGGACTCTGAGTTCGCTTGTCACTTTAGTGTTATAAAAAAACACTGGAGTATTTATTACATTACATATTTTACATGCTGCAGCCGTGTTATTGGTAAAGTTATAGCAGTAATAGGTCGGCTCGACCGGGGAAGGACCATTCTTCACAGAATACCAGCGTGACATATCAGCTTAATAATGCTGCTGTGTTTCGTATGGTGAGTGTAGAGAACCGGAGACCCTTTTTACTGGAAATGAGGCATTCCATCTTAGTCTTCACGGGTGACAACGAAACTGGATTTTGAATCGTCATCGAGGATAGATGTAAATGTCTATGGGTCACAGCAACCACTTACCACCAGGTGGACTGTGTGCTCGTTTGTCACCCTTATCCTATTAAAAATCAATATGAACGCGTGGAAGCTTACTGCTGGCTGGGTTTTTTGCTGGTTCTTTTTCGGAACCAATAAAAATGACTTTGGATGAGTGTTACCTATTTAAACTTAGATTATTTCTTTAGTCTGAGTATTTATAATCTATATTAAAATTGATTTTTTAAAACTATTCCCTTATACCACTACAAATATATCGTCCCCATATTATCCCGTGGGCGTCATAAGAGGCGTCAAAGGAAATGAAATAGGAGACAAGCTGTCACCTTACAACTCTAAATAATAAAAAAACTGCTCTTGCTAAAGCGCTCATTACATTATCCAATTTTTAGAAAATCTAATTAGGAATCTAAGTTGGAAGCTAGTGATCACATTACACTAAATTGAATTCTAAATCGTGACGAAGCACATTCGTAAAAGAAGTATCGACGGGGTTGCACGTTTGATCGATGGCGCCGTATTTAACAAAACAGCAGAAAATAGGACTTGCCTCAGCCGTAGTGGGAACAATGGATATTAAAAAAAGAAAAAAGAGAATATGCTGGGTTAAGGAATACTTGTCATTGTATTTGTAAATATTTAACAACACCTTGAAGCCCTCTTCACGCATTGCTTTTTTTAAATAGTTTTCATCATTTTTATTATACAAATAGGGCATTTACCCTATACAGGTCTATAATTTGTAATAACACCTCTTTTTCTGTGGACATGCTGCCACACGAACCACTGCTCAGTACTGTCGCTTCACTCGCCATCGCAAAAAAATGTCGCACGCGCAGTCAAGACATCCACTTAGGTCGAAGCGCGGGCGCCGACTGGTTGTTCTAAATCGTAACGTTGCGATTACACTGTCCTAAATTGTAGACAATTTAGAAAGTAGAGCGGTCGGAACCTCCAACTTTAACTAAATCGGATCCTAACTGTTCTAACTGTGATTACACTTTCCAATTTCCTAATTAGATTTCCTAAAAATTGAATAATGTAATAAGCACTTAACTCGCCTGTCATATTGCTAACAACTACGTCAATCCATATAAAAAAATCTATGGAGGTGGCCTGTGTTTACCAGCGGACTTTTAAAAGGCTATAATGAAATTCATCCATAAACTAATTCCATTACATTCTGTAAGGCAAATTGGCGTTAGCAATACCATTAAGTCCCTTTCTTTGCTTTCCCTTCATCATCATCATCATCATCACATTACAGCCCTTTAAAAGTCTACTGCAAAAAAAACATAGACCTCCCTAACGGAATGCCACTAAGCATGGTCCTGACCCATATGAATCCATCGGCTTTCTGCTTTATGCTTGTGTGAAATATTTCTTACAAATTTCCACAAAATCCATCAACAAAAATATATTTCCTCCGGATATTTTTAATATATTACAGCTCCTAATAAATACAAATTTGGTAGTAATTTACCGTATTTTTGCCCTCATTACGTTGTTTTAATTAATTATGTGACCCTTGTCAAATGAGAGTTGAAAACATTATGATAGCTTTGTAGCGCTGTCTTCACACTCGGTTTTTCTTCGCAAGGTTATATTGAAATCCAGTAAATAATAACCTTGTATCTTTGGGATATCACGGTGCTTAAAGAGTATATTATGGGACCTTTTAAAAATAAGAATAGAATAGAAGAAATGTTAGGACAGTGTTGAGATTTTTCTTAATGTGTTGTTCTAAGCTCATTTTCAGAACTTTGGTAAATATTGTACATTTTGTCCTTGTTGTAAAGCTTTTTGTCTCTTTGAAATTATAGAAATAACAACTTGTTGCTTCGCAAGGAGAGTTGCTTTTTGTGATACCAGGCCGAATCCCAGTCATGGTCTGAGAAACAAATCGCCATCTGCGTAGGCCGGAAAAATGGTGCACGAGTGTGCACCATTTTTAAATCTCGATCGCAAATACTCTCTTAGTTAGGTGGGACAGCAATCCGACACGGCCGGAGGGTGATCAGGCGCAAGACCAACGGCTTATCGTGCTTTTCGAGGCACGGGACAAAATACCGCCAATTTCCTGACTTCTATTTCTTTTTTATCTTTTCTTTTTTTTTCTTAAAAAACTTCACCCCCAAACTAGGATTTTCTCCTGTATCATGGAGGCAGTTTACAAACACAAATTGCACAAGGACAAACATCCAGACCCGGAACGATTATTTGTAGGCCATACAAATACTTGTTCCGCGGGATTCGAACCCGCAGCCCTTAACGCAGCAACTCATTGCGAAACCATTGCGCCACGGAGCCGTCACTTCGGGCTGCTACTGAGAGTTTCTCGATAACAAAACGACAAAAAAAACCAAATAACTGATTTTGACTCAGCCGTTATTCTAGACGTATACCATAACTAGCTGATCTCCGCGACTTCGCCCGCGTGTAATTTAGGGTTTTAATTTTGTTTCACGGAACCCCAATTATTTTTCTAAAATATAAGTAGTCTAAGTTACTTCTTATAACATCAGCTATTTACCAGTGAAAGTACCATCAAAATCGGTCCAGCGTTTCGGAGATTAGCCGGAACAAATAGACAGACAGACAGGCAGACAAACAAAAAATTTAAAATTTGTGTTTTTGTTATAGGTACCGTATAATATACTTTCATATGCAATTAGTAAAAAGCTGTTATCTTGACATTACAAACAGACACTTCAATTTTATTTATTTGTATATATATATAGCCAGGCAATTCGATAACGGTCAAGTTCCTCCAAGAACGCAAAAAAAATGTATATTTAGGTTTATACAAAATCAGGTTAAAAGACACAATCACAATATCACCCGGAACTGAAAATTAGTAATTTGTGTCTTTGCACAAAGCATGTTTCAATTTTAGGCCTGTGAAAAAATTTGTATGGCAATATAATTCTGCCACTCAAATATTTATAAAATATATAAATATTTGAGTGGCAGCCTCGTACCGGCAGGCGAAGTGTAGGGCGTCCCCCCACTAGATGGAGTGACGACCTGGTAAGATATGCAGGAAGTCGATGGATGCAGGTGGCTCAGGACCGTGCTTTGTGGCATTCTTTGGGGGAGGCCTATGTTCAGCAGTGGACTTGTGAAGGGCTGTAATGATGATGATGATGATGAAAAAATTTGGATAACTTTTTGGCAAGAAATCAATTCAACACCCGAGAGGCAGTACAAAACGCCTTTGAAGAATTTGTTGAATCCAGTCCAGCTGATTTCTTCAAAGAGGACATTAATAGTCCAGTTTAATCCTCAGAAGACACAAGTTTGCGCGTTTACCGCTAAAAAGAACCCCTTTGTCGTATCTCCTCAGTTTCAAGGTACTCCCCTTGTTGCCTCAGCCAGTATCGGAATCCTCGGCGTCGACATATCGAGTAACGTGCAGTCTCGTGGTCACTTGGAAGAGAAGGCCAAATTGGCCTCTAAAAAGCTTGGCGTGCTCAGCAGAGCGGGACAGTATTTCATGCCGGCTCAACGCCTGCAACTTTACAAGGCGCAGGTTCGGCCTCACATGGAATACTGTTCCCATCTCTGGGCTGGGGCTCCCCAGTGCCAGCTCCTTCCACTTGATCGCATCCAGCGCAGAGCGGCTCGAATTGTCGACGACCGAGTCCTTTCCGATCGGCTCGACTCATTGCCACTGCGAAGAGATGTTGCATCTCTTAGCATTTTCTTTCGCATTTACCATGGGGAGTGCTCTGAGGAATTGTTCGGATTAATCCCAGCCGCCAAATTTCATGAACGCACATCGCGGCAGAACTCCCGATACCATCCACACCAGATGGTCCAGATGGATGATTGGCGGTCCACCACTGTGCGATTTAGAAGATTTTTTCTTCCTCGCACAACTTCCTTGTGGAATATTTTACCACCAGCGATTTTTCCGGACCGATACGACTTAGGGACCTTCAAGAAAAGAGCCTACTCCTTTTTAAAAGGCCGGCAACGCATCTGCAATTCCCCTGGTGTTGCGGTTGTTCATGGGCGGCGGTAGTCACTTACCATCAGGTGAGCCGCATGCTCTTTTGCCCCCTCTCGTATAAAAATAAATAAATAAACCGCCACTGCATTGGTAAAGATGCATCGAATGCATGCGTCATTACTTTGATTAATGGAAATAAAAAATATAGAAAAAAACTTATGTTAACTTATTTCATAAAAAAGGTCAATTTCAGAGGTAAATACAAAATATATAATAAACACATATGTATCTGAGCGTGACAGTCACGCGAATTCAGTGCTTATTTCCCATCCCAGAAGTTTTCACTTCAAAAAACTCCTTCATCCTCCATCATCTTTTGTTTACTCACGAATAAAATAATAATAATGACCTAAATACCGAATTTCGGTCACGGCGGCGGTCTGATATCATCATATATGAGAACTTCATTTTAAATTGGGATTCAAATATTATGCATCTTATTATGTTGCATTTTGAGAGCTACAAGTTAAGTTATAGTCCTATGTTTCATTTTAAAAATGCTAGAGCAGTAAAATCTACATGAATTCCCTTTATCCTTTGGCCTTTGAATACTTTTTCATTTCGTGAACTTTTATCATTAAGAAGAAATTAAAATTTATCATAAAATTATATTTTTTTTCCTTTTAGCATCATTCGAATAAACTGTGAAAGTTTTTTTCTTTTTAAGAAAGGATGGAAACATTTCTGTAATTTACTCTTGTAACGATTGTTTTTATAGAAGAGGAGGCTAACGAGTTAGCGGCTCATCTCATAGTACGTGTTGATCGCACCCCATGAACAACTGCTACACGAGAGGAATCACACGTTCGTTGCCGACATTTTAGAAAGGAGTAAGCTAAACGAGCTTACTCCTTGAATGTCCCTCAGTCGTATCGGTCCAGATAAATCACCAATGGTAAGCGATAGCACAAAACTGTCATGAGAAGAAGAAAATTATTGATTGTTCTAACTTGTATATGAAGATGGAGTTTCCAGTGTAACTCAAACTCCATCGTGATACAAAATGTCACTTTTAATATTTTAACTTTAATTGTCGCTTTATACTTAATGAGAAAGTTTGCTAAAAGGCGTTTGGAGACAGCAATATGTTTAGTACCAATGTTACTAGTCTCGAGCGCGGGCGCAACTAGACGATGTGTGGCATGACGCTGCTACCCATCGCCAGTCTATATATTTATGTCTGACCTTAACAAGATGGTTATACCGCCATCTTCCGGAAACTATCAGAGTTTTTTTGCTATGTAGTACATACTCCAAGCTATTAGTACACTGTCGCTAAATAAAATTGAACAAATAACAATTCAAACTTCTCAATTCATGTTAAATAAGTACGATTGCTTCGCAATCAAAACTACGTAAATTAAAAATAATATTAAAAAAATTGTGAATTTGAATGAAAAATTAAATGGGATACCACTTACACCGGTAAGCGTTCCCGAGCCTCGGCTTATTTTTAGGTTTTATTATAAACTTTGCCGTCTAAGAGCTTTTGCGATTTTGAGCTTTGAATTTAAGCGATATACAGAAACATATTACGTTTCTGAACGGTAAGTACCGGATGATACGCTGTAAATTAAAATTAGTTATATGCAGCTTTCAATATTCGAACGCATAAAAAAGTAAAATTAGTTGACATAATTGTTATCTTTATATGTTGTGTTTTTTAAAGCTTATTCCTTAAATAAAAAGTAAATTATGTGCTATAATAACATGCAACACTCTGAGGAAGAGACTTTCAATGGCGGGGGGACCCGGGGTTCGAAACTAAGACTCTGAGATTGAGATGTAACAGTAGTACGTGTAGTCAAACTAGTTAGTGGTTAAAGTCAATCCCAAAATTAATTTGGTTATTCCGAAAACAAAAGAAAGGCAAAAATTCGTATCCTTCAAAAATCTTTCCAATGGAACAGACATTTGTAATGTTTTCGCTAGTCATGTTTCGTCAGTATACAATCGCAATAATGATATTCAAACTTTGATACTAGTCCTAATCTTATGAAACCTTGTTGAAATGTGTGCCTTGACTATATATCTTATACATTGGACCAGGTACAACGTTTTAAAAAGACTTGACATAAGGAAAGGAGCAGGAGGTGATGGTATTCCATCGTTTTTTGTACGTAATTGCGCTAACGCATTGGCCTTGCCTATTGCACTGATTATCAATAGATCTCTTAGAACTGGTACATATCCTTCCTTATGGAAAGAATCCCTTGTATTTTCTTTGTACAAAACTGGAGGCAAAGAGGAAACTGAAAATTATAGACCTATTTCTATTATTTCCGTTTTTGCAAAGGTGTCTGAGCAACTTATATGTCCCTTTATTTTATGGTACTTTAAACAATTTCTTACACCTGAACAGCATGGGTTTGTGAAAGCTCGTTCAATTACTAACCTTGTTTCCTTTGTGGAATAAATAACGAAATATCTTAATACTAGCAAATCATAATATAAATGAAATAAAAGGGATCTACGGTTCTCTACACTTACCATACAAAACACTGCAGTTAATACTGTTGTTTTACGCTGGTAACCTACGAGAGTGTGATCCTACCCCGGTCGAGACGACCAAGTCATGCTGCAGCCATAATATAGCTGCAGCGTGGCTCAACAATAATAAATATTTTATTTTATTTCTCAAATATGCAGCACTCCTCACGATGTTTTATTTCACCGCTTTGCTGGAGCACGAATGTGTTGGCGCTACAGGGGAAGGACCACGCTCGCAATGAATACGAGCGTGAAACAGCCCCACTATGCTGCAGTGTTTCGTAAAGTGAGTGCAGAGAACCAGAGACCCCTTTAAATGGCAACGACTCATTCCATCTTAGTCCTCCTCCTATGGATTTCAGCGTCCACATACCAACACTATGTGCTTGTTTGTCCCACTTATTTATTTCTTAAATGTTCCAAAGGTCCTAATCCATAAGTGGATTTAAAAGCAAGATAAGGAGAGGGTAATAAATTAGAACAACTGCAAAACTTAAAAGCAACACATGAGCATGTGCGGCTCTAACTTGACCTTCGTTTGTACAAAGAGGGTGATTAATTTAAGTTGGATAAGTTGCGAGCAGCCTGTGTGCAATAGCTGTCCTTCGACTTACGGAACTTGTCTAAAGTCAACCCCGAGGCTTTATGTTGTTTAAACGAGGATTTAATTAATAAGAAAAATGGAGTCTACATGTGACCTTGAGTGCTGCAAAAGGATCAAAATATCTGGAATTAAAATAAGTTTAAGTTAAACGGGATGAAACACGTTTTTTTTTGTTCAATGTGTATCTAGCCATGCTTGAGGTCGTTGAAGAGGACATAAAATCTTATTTTTTATATTAACTTGAAGTAACGTACGAACTTATAATCCACCTGATGGTGATAACTGTAGTCCAAGGACACCTGCGGACAAACTTCTGTTCAGTTCTGGACAGGATACGTAGTTTCTAATAGTTTTCTAATACAGTCAGGTCTGGCAACTTTACGAATGGATGTTAACTTTGCCATTAGCGGTGTACTGGTATAATATTACGATTAACAATTTTCTAATAGTTACTTCAGAACGTTTTTAGATGAACTGATTTTGATGATTATTTTTTTATTTGAAAGCTGGTGCTTTTCACATGGCAATCTCATATAAATTTCATTTAGATCTGACCAGTAGTTTTTGAGTTCTTGAGACATCGACTACATTGATGATATTCTTATTTTATGTTTATTGAAGTCGGATATATATATTTATTGATGTATCTTAAAGTAATGCTTTTTCAAATTTTTCCTTTATCTGTGCTATAATACGTTACTTTGTGGCTAATTTTAGGATTCTGAGCCCACGGGAAGTACCCTGTAGGTTTTGATTCCCTTGCGAATGTCGAAAATTTTTTTCTTTTGATTGTGTTGGCTTAGAAGTTTGATTTTTTCACAGCTCCAAGGGAGAGTAGACGTGAGTATGTGATATGATATGATTTCAGCTTGATACCTCGACGCGTTCCTGACAAAAGGGTCTTGACAGACAGACAGACGGACAACAAAGTGATCCTATAAGGGTTCCGTTTTTTTTCTTTTGAGGTACGGAATCCTAAAATATATATATTTTATTTGTAATCCAACGGGTTTAGATATAATCTTAACCGTGAAGTAGCGGTGTAAGAATATCCACTACCATAGTGAGATTTTTGCCATAGTTGTCACGCTTAGCAGGCGGGTTGGCAAGCGCAGTTTTTTTATTAATTTGAGTTGTTATCAGGAAAATACTACTGCCCATCTTCCGTTTTAATTTCCCTTTATCACTTCTAACGACACCAACGAGACGATATGGGGTAGTGAGTATTCTTACACCGCAACTACACGGTTTAGTATATAATAATTAAAACACAATTTCACTGTGGTAGAGCCACGCAGCAGCTTTTGCTGTTGCACGTATGGGCCGGCTCGAGCCGGGTTAGTACCACGACCTCACAGAATACCGGCGTGAAGTGGAAGCTCTGCTTCCGCGTTTCGTCTGGTGAGTGCAGGTGACCGGAGGCCCAATCCCCCCCCCCCCCCATCAACATGGTAGCGGAATTACGTCATAAACTACCCCAGGAGGGTACCAGTACCCCTGGAGAATCCCTCGCTGAGCATCCACGACCATGCTATTCCACTCCTGAGCGTGGGTGCTCAGGCTGCCCCGTGTATTCTGGGGGGGGGGGGGGGGGGGGGGGGGGGCAAAATTCCGCTCAACACAATAACTGCTCGGAGCAAACTGAGCAACATGACCAAGGCGACCCCTGCCACGCTATCCGTGAATTTCTGCCACATCAGTGGACTTCACTCGAACCTAAACGACGTCCACTACCATCTTGAGACGGCGAAGCCGGCCTTGCTCTTTCTGACCGAGACGCAGGTGTCCTCTCCGGCTGATACTTCGTATCTCTCCTACCCGGGGTACAAATTGGAGCACTCCTGTGTGCCTCGGGCTGGAGTTTGCGTGTATGTCAGAGAGGACATCTGTTCTCGACGCCTCGGCAGTCTTGAAGGTTCGGACCTGTCCAACCTTTGGCTACGCGTAGACAGCGACGACCATCCGCGCGTCTACGTGTGCCTCTATAGGTCCCATAGCGGTAATGCCGAAACAGACCGACTCATCGACCACGTCCAAATGGCTACAGATTCCTTGCTACAACAGGTCCCATCCGCAGAGATCGTGATCCTTGGCGATTTTAACGCCCACTACGCCGAATGGCTCGGTTCACCGTTTAACCGATCATGCGGGGAGATCTGTTTATGACTTTGCCTTGGCATATGGTCTGACACAACTGGTTACATCGCCTACGCGGATTCCAGATGTTGAGGATCATACACCTTCCCTGTTGGACCTTCTGCTGACCTCTCATCCGGACGGATATCAGGTTTCCGTTGATGCCCCTCTTGGCTCTTCGGACCATTGTCTGATCCGGAGTGTGGTGCCACTCACGCTCCCCTCGCGGTTACGTTCTTTTTTTTTTATAAGAATAGGGTGACAAACGAGCACACAGTCCACCTGATGGTAAGTGGTTGCTGCGGCCCATAGACATCTACATCTATCCTCGTTTGCGAATCAAAATGCAGATGCGTTGTCATCCGTGAGGACTACGATGGAATGCCTCATTTCCAGTAAAAAGGGCCTCCGGCCACCTGCACTCACCAAGCGAAACGCAGAGGTAAACCTCTAAACGTTGGTATTCTGTGAGGTCGTGGTACCACCCCGGTTCGAGCCGGCCCATCCGTGCGACAGCAAAAGCCGCCGCATGGCTCTACCACTATTAAAAAAGTTCTGCAGGTTGCCGCCGTGTTTGGCATTACAGGTCGGCGGATTGGGACGGAATGCGGTCTTTCTTTGCTTCCAACCCATGAGGGCGGGTTTGCTTTTCGCCGGATGATCCCAGCGCTGTTGCTGACTCTGTCACTCATGTGGTGCTACAGAGAATGGAACTATTTATTCCATCATCTGTGGTACCCATCGGTAGCAGATCTCAGCCTTGGTTTGGTCGCTCCTGTAAGACTGCATTACGCAGAAAGCAGGAGTGTTATCAAGCCTGGGCTGCGGCTTCGGTGACTCGGGATGTAAACACCAGCACACTTAAAAAGAAGTATAACTTCGCCTCCAGGTCCTTCAAAAGAGTTATTGCCACGGCAAAGTCAGAGCACATAGGCAGAATTGGCGAGAAACTAGTTCGCCTTCCTTCGGGAACCCGTGCATTCTGGTCTCTCGCCAAGGCTGTCCAAGGGAATTTCTGTAAGCCATCACTACCATCTCTGCACAGGGAGGACGACTCACTGGCCCACGACGCAAAAGAGAAGGCCGACCTATTAGGCTCCCTTTTTGCGTCCAACTCGACTGTTGATGACGGGGGGAACACACCGCCGACCATCCCGCGGTGTGAGTGCTCCATGCCGGATGTGCGGTTCTCACAGCGCTCGGTTCGCAGAGCACTCCTCTCCCTTGACATCCACAAGTCGAGTGGGCCTGACGGAATCCCCCCAATTGTGCTGAGGACGTGTGCTCCGGAGTTGGCACCGGTTCTAAGGCGTCTTTTCCGGTACTCCTACTCCCTAGGCGTAGTCCCGAAATCATGGAAGACAGCTTTTGTCCACCCGATCCCTAAAAAAGGCGACCGCTCAGACCCTTTCAACTACAGGCCTATCGCCATCACCCCCTTGTTCTCCAAAATAATGGAATCCGTTGTAAACTGCCACCTCATGCGGTACCTTAAGGATCACCAGCTGATTAGTGACCGCCAGTACGGTTTTCGTCGGGGTCGATCAGGTGGTGACCTTCTGGTCTACTTAACTCATAGATGGGCGTTGGCAGTAGAGTCCAAGGGGGAGGCATTGGCCGTTAGTGTGGACATTGCGAAGGCCTTCGATCGGGTTTGACACAAAGCGCTTCTTTCGAAGCTCCCTTCCTATGGGCTTCCCGAGAAATTATGCAATTGGATCACCAGCTTTCTTACAGATCGGAGCATCAAGGTCGTTGTAGACGGTGCATGCTCCGACTACAAGCCTATTAACGCTGGTGTTCCACAAGGCTACGTGCTATCACCAACGCTGTTTCTTCTGCATATCAATGATATGTTGCAAGCCGGTAGCATTCATTGCTATGCGGATGACAGCACTGGTGATGCTCTGTACACCGGCCGTGCCAATATTTCTCGGGAAAACGTCACCGAGTACGGGAACAAACTTGTGTCTGAAGTCGAGTCTTTGCTGGACAAAGTCTCGGATTGGGGGAGACTAAATCTAGTCCAGTTTAATCCTCAGAAGACACAAGTTTTCGCGTTTACCACTAAAAAGAACCCCTTTGTCGTATCTCCTCAGTTTCAACGTACTCCCTTTGTTGCCTCAGCCAGTATCGGAATCCTCGGCGTCGACATATCGAGTAGCGTGCAGTTTCGTGGTCACTTGGAAGAGAAGGCCAAATTGGCCTCTAAAAAGCTTGGCGTGCTCAGCAGAGCGGGACAGTATTTCATGCCGGCTCAACGCCTGCAACTTTACAAGGCGCAGGTTCGGCCTCACATGGAATACTGTTACCATCTCTGGGCTGGGGCTCCCCAGTGCCAGCTTCTTCCACTTGACCGCATCCAGCGCAGAGCGGCTCGAATTGTCGACGACCGAGTCCTTTCCGATCGGCTCGACTCATTGGCATTGCGAAGAGATGTTGCATCTCTTAGCATTTTCTTTCGCATTTACCATGGGGAGTGCTCTGAGGAATTGTTCGGATTAATCCCAGCCGCCAAATTTCACGAACGCACATCGCGGCAGAACTCTCGATACCATCCACACCATCTGGATGATTGACGGTGCACCACTGTGCGATTTAGAAGATGTTTTCTTCCTCGCACTACTTCCTTGTGGAATAGTTTACCACCAGCGATTTTTCCGGACCGATACGACTTAGGGACCTTCAAGAAAAGAGCCTACTCCTTTTTAAAAGGCCGGCAACGCATCTGCAATTCCCCTGGTGTTGCGGTTGTTCATGGGCGGCGGTAGTCACTTACCATCAGGTTTGCCGCATGCTCGTTTGCCCCCTCTCCCATAAAAAAAAAACAGTCAAAATGTCACTTTGAACAGTGTGAGTTAGAAAATAATATTTAGTTATTGTTATGGCCTACGGCTGCTCCAGCAAGGGTTAAATCCTCTGGGGCCCATGACCAGAAGACTTCACGAGCAGACGCAGTTCGGGCCTCACTATGGCCGCGTGGAATTTCCTATCACAATAAACTATATGGGAGCAAACTAGAAAGCAAAGGTACTTACCTGTATCAGGAGCTAACTTCGCTCCAAGGCTCGGGCAGGCCACGAGTGTGTGTAGTGGTAGATAGCGAGTCGTGTACAGTGAGGTGTGAATGTGTGCGTCCTTGGCAAGCATAGGCGACCAGCAGCGGCCGAGTTTCAGGCTGCTCCAAAATGCTGCATCGCTCCAGACTGCTTCAGCGCCGGACCACTTCTTTCTTCACTGTCACCATTCAGTCTCTTAGCTTCATTGTAAATTAACTTACTTCAGTTCGCCTAATTCCACACTCATCGCAGAATCGAACACGTGATATCCGACACGGCAAGGACAGTAGCACTAAATTCAATGTCCCGGATTCACTTATCACAAATTATAAATTCGGCACCAGAATAACACGTCGCGACAGAGTCAAAATACGCCTCGTTGACACGCAAATTAATATAACTAGGCAACCAAAACACAAAAGGCACTAACGCGACGAGCCAATTATAACGATATCTTGCCAATTAACCGGGAGAAGCTCTCAAACTAGGAATGCGCGGTTCGAATCCTAGACTGTATATCTAATCGACGTGCGTACACTATTCCGCACTCCCGCACGAATTAAATATCGCACAATTCACAGATCTACGTGACGAAGAAGCACGTACTTCATCTAGCTATCTAGATCCACGACGGGCCGTGAATTTAGGTAAGAGGACCTGACGGTCTCCCCGCATCGTGGCCGGCGGGGCACCGACGCTTCGCCCACACGTCGAGCGACCGACTGCCCACGCGTCGAGCGAGTGACTGCCCACGCGTCGAGCAACCGACTCCCACGCAGCCGCCCCACCTCGGTGTTTATCTCACCTACATACCAAATCAGGTGTGGCGCTAGCTCGAACGCAATTGGATGACGTACAAATTACCTTTTTTGGGCCTAAACAGTAATGTTATTATTATTTAACATAGTTTGCAAAACTTGTACCCATTATATACACATAGTTTTGTTTGTTGTTCAAACGTGAGTGGCACTAGCAGCGCATAAATTAGGTACTATGCAGATTGGTACGCGATGTTAGATGCTGCAAAAGCATTTTATAAAAGCAAATTTAGTTTTAGTAAAAAAGTGATATTGATACTGTAAACACCAGGAACAAGCACACGCTAGTGATACCAGTTTTTCGACTGCACACAGTCAGTAATTCATTCATGGGGCAGTGTATAGTTGTAGTTTGACTGCGAACATATGAATTACTAGCTGTTACCCGCGACTTCGCCAGAGTGGAATATTGTTTTCATGGGTTTAAATTTTATAGCAATGAACCCTAATTCTTTTCCTAAAATAAAAGTAGCCTTAGTTACTCCTTATAACATCAACTATCTGCCAAAGAAAATCCCATCAAAATCGGTTCTCATGTTTGTGAGCGATGCGTGTTCCGCCAGACGTAGTAAAGCGGTTAGCCACCGTAGAGTCTATATCACCTGAGGAGGCCTCGTGTAGAGGCGAAACACGTGTCGTATTATCGTCAGTGGTGTGTCTTGCCCAGTGTGGTGGTGTTGGAAGTAGCGGTACTGGGATTAGTGGTGACGGGTATAGTACACACAATTGAGGGAGGGAGGGAGGTGCTCGTCATGCTAGGTAAGACACATCATTTTATTTTATAACGCGGATATTTGGGAAGTAAATTTTTTTAAAACCTTTTATAAATAATTTTTATTATTTTTCTTTTCTCGCACAAAGGCTATGTAGCCATTCAGCGAAGAAACGCAGAAAGGTTCGGCCTCACATGGAATACTGTTCCCATCTCTGGGCTGGGGCTCCCCAGTGCCAGCTTCTTCCACTTGACCGCATCCAGCGCAGAGCGGCTCGAATCGTCGACGACCGAGTCCTTTCCGATCGGCTCGACTCATTGGCACTGCGAAGAGATGTTGCATCTCTTAGCATTTTCTTTCGCATTTACCATGGGGAGTGCTCTGAGGAATTGTTCGGATTAATCCCAGTCGCCAAATTTCACGAACGCACATCGCGGCAGAACTCCCGATACCATCCACACCATCTGGATGATTGGCGATCCACCACTGTGCGATTTAGAAGATGTTTTCTTCCTCGCACAACTTCCTTGTGGAATAGTTTACCACCAGCGATTTTTCCGGACCGATACGACTTAGGGACCTTCAAGAAAAGAGCCTACTCCTGTTTAAAAGGTCGGCAACGCATCTGCAACTCCCTTGGTGTTGCGGTTGTTCATGGGCGGCGGTAGTCACTTACCATCAGGTGAGTCGCATGCTCGTTTGCCCCCTCTCCTATAAAAAAAAAAAACACCCAGCGATCTTCTTTATTAAAACTAGAATGTTTTTTTTTTTAATTTAAATAGTCTCGTAAATCATCCTTAGTAGGACTAGGAGTAGGTGTTAAAGGACTTAGGAGTAGGTTCTTAAATAATAATTGGGATAATCCTGAACATGTTAATATACATAACGTCGATCATCACCCATCCTATGCTAGAAAATAGTTTTTTATGTCATAGAAATTTTCGTGAATTAATTCATGGACTTCAAAAGGCGTTCCATTTCTTTTAGCCATTTATATAGCAGTTATAAAAGATACGGGTGCATACATGGGACCACTTCTTATAATATGGCAATTAATCTGTCGTTCAATTAATAAATGAACTGCCTCACTTTCAAAAATATTAAGTTCTGTTTTGTTCTGTCATTTTTTGTCTAATCTTCTTCTTGATGTCTGCTATAATTTTATTTTAATATTTTTTTCTACCGACTTCAAACAGTTACAGTCTTCATACAGTAAGTATGTTCTTTTTATAATATGTCAATAAATTTTTCTGAGTGAAACGATTTCGATGATTGCTTTTTTATTTGAAAGACAAATTTAAATTTTTTTATTAAATTTAAATTTTAAATTATTCTGTTTCTACTGTAGGGGACTACCCCCACCTCTACTAAACTACGTTTCTGGACTACTAGATATCATAGCTGCTAGCATATTGTTTTGAATTGTAGCTTAATGTATAGAAGTAGATTATATTTTACTAGAACTACTACTTTCTGTATTTGGTATTTTATCTCGATCTTTATCCGAATGGTTGCAATTTTCTTCAGGATAGAAAAGTGGTTAACTGCTTGTTGAAGCTAACAAGCAACAATTTCAAATATCTAAAATTTCATTAATTTTAATAATGTATTATATAAATAAAATTAAAGTAAATCATGTAATAGCGGCATAAGAATTTCCACTATCCCATTTCATCCTGCAAGAGGCAAGCGAGAGAAACTGAAACAGGCAACACCACTCTGATAAACTAAAAAAATTGCAGTCGCCTACTCGCTTGCCAAGCGCGGCAACTATGGCAAGCATTTAAGCAATCTATGGGAAGGTCTGTATTCAGAAGTGGAATTTTGATACACTGTAAATAATTAATTATAAAATTGTTTAGATTAAATCCGTCATACAGCCGTGTGATCGATAGACGATCTTCAACATTGAAGATTTCATCCTCACTTGATGACGAAGTGGATAAGCTGAATTTATTTTGCATTTTGTAGGATACATGAGTTACCCGCGTCATCACGTGTCTGAGGCGCGCGACATGACATGACGCTTAGTTCAAGCATTTAAGATAGCAATGGATAGAAAAATTAGCATAATAAATGTCTTAGTACAGAAAGTGTCCCGAAGTTTTCTGAAATAAATGTTCATATTTCGTAGCAGATTGCGCGGAAACTATAGGTGATATCACTTTTATATGTATAAGAGGTTGATAGAAAATATATCAAGAATAATTTTGTACCTACACACTTTTCATGTATCGTGTACGGTTTTCTTTTAAACTAAAAAAAAAATCGCACTTCGGTATACTTTCTGGTGCTCGCGGGGGAGTGACGCTCACTAAGGGGTAGAGGGAGAGTGGATAAAATTTAAATTTGCGTTTCTACTTACATATGCCGATAGATAAAAGTATTCCATTAATTTTGACATTTTTTAGTTATAATGATAGAACTAACCTCGCTCGTAGAAGTATTCTCTGCTGGTTTCTTTCGGTTGTCATAGGGCTAGGGTTTATGCGTCGTTCAAGTGTTGAATTATTTTAATTTTACATTATTTCTTAATCTATGCGTTGAAATAACTTGCTATAAAGAGCAAAGTTTAGCTTCATAAAATTGTCTTGACGCTCAATTTTTTTAGGATTAGGGTGACAAACGAGCACACAGTCCACCTGATGTTAAGTGGTTTCTGTGGCCCATAGATATCTACATCTATCCTCGATTACGAATTATAATGCAGATGCGTTGTCACCCGTGAGAACTAAGATGGAATGCCCCGTTGCCAATAAAAATGGGTCTCCGGTTCTCTTCTTCTTCTGGTGAGTGCACCATGCGAAACACAACAGTGTTAAGCTGCTATTTTACGATGGTATTCTATGAGAGCATGGTCCTTCCCCGGTCAAGCCGGCCCATTTGTGCTACAACTATATGTACCAGTAATATAGCTGCAGCATGGCTCCAGCAAAATCACTTTTTTAATTTTCAATATTTTTTGTCAAAATATACCTGATTGTGATTTATGTATATGAAATAGGCATATGGTATAGCGTACTTTTTTTTCGATGAAAAACAGATGTATATTTTTGTAGAACATTGTATTTACGTATCACTAACTATAACACCAGCGCACGCGGACAAATCATTTCGGGAGCGTTTTTTCTTCTGATTTGCTTAACAAAACCAATATTTAAGGCTAGTTGAGAGATACAGCATAATTCTAGGATAGCCTATACTAATAATGATACTTCATGAATTTGGCTATATTATAAAAAATAATTTTTCAAATCGGACAGGTAGTTCCAGTCATAGGCGGCACGTTTAAACAAACAAAAAAAAAACTTTTCCACTTTATTACATTAGTATACATTATCATCACTATTGTTAACAAAGTCAACTAATAGTCGCCCTCGAAACAGCCGAAATCATAAAATAAATTTCAGATTTTTAAATAAACTTCAAAAACACACCCGTTGTTTATTGCAATAGTAACATAACCTAAAATAATACTCTAAGTTTAACACATATTACAATAAGAACGACATAATTCTAAATTTTACATATAGTGTTCAGTATTGAAATTAAGAATTTAACAAAAAAACCAATTTGTAATATAATTTATAGAATCAGGCGTTACTTTGCGGAAATTCATTATATAAAAGCTTTTTGAAAAATTTTTTTTTAGAAAAATTTAATTTGACATGGAGTCTTGCCTGGTCGGCCGTGATAGCCTTTTTAATATAATTAATTTAAACGGATATTTGCGAAGTAAATTTTTCTAAAAGCTTTTATACCAATTTGTAATGTTTTTTTTCTTTTTATGCATGTCTGTCTGTTTGTTCGGGCTAATCTCCGTAATGGCTACACCAATTTTCGCAAGATATACACTGGCAGATAGCTAATGTTATAAGGAGTTACCAAAACACTTTTATTTCAGAAAAATAATTAGGAGTCCGAGTAAAATACTTAAACCCCATTAAATCCAATCGTATTTAACTCCACGTGATAGAAGACTCCGGAACAGCTAGTTTTGACTGAAATAAAATGCAGTGTGCTTTTGTAGGCAGTAATGGTAATGGTAAGCTACTAGATTTATTATTTTAAAGCAAAACGGTTTGTTATTATAATATGTACTCGCAAGTTTGTCGTACGAACAGAATCAACACTAACGAACAAATGTTTGCTGTGAAGTAAACGCGTGTATCAACTTTGTGCCCTATGACAACGAGTAACAAAATAAATCAGTTTATTGAAACAGGCTATGTACCGATACTGATTTAACTGCTATAAACTTTGTATAGCATATATTCTTTATGAAGGTTATCTTATAAACAAGCAAGGTTAATGCTGTTTAAAAAACACCTGACTGCGTAAAAATATTAGTAATAACCAATTAAGCAATTATAAAAGAACTTTGTAGCAGCTTTATTATAAGTGTTGAACATTTTAGCGAGAATGGTCTCTAACCAACTTTAAAAATCATTACAGATCCCAAATATCATTCAAAATAAAATTTACTACAGAAACCTAAATAGGATTTTCAAAGACCAAAACAATGATACCCCACCTGACATAGTTCGTCGAATTTCATTTTTTTTTCTTTAAAGTAATATGGCGTCTGGTTGTCGCCAAGTTGAATTTTGATTACTGTCATGTCTTCTATAACACAAAATATTAAGACAAATCGATTGACGCACGAATCTTCAAAATCGATCCACGCATTTGGTCTCTAGAGCGCCACAAAGAAGAAACATACACACATACATATAGCTGATAAACACGCTACCCTCCGCAGTCGAGTAATAAGTTATTTTGTGTGCTTTATTTAAGGTTGAGTATCCATTCTAATCCGACTCACTAAGAATTATTTTATTTTATATATTCCGCTTTTTGTTTTTTTTATTTATTAATTAAATATATCTAAGTTTTATATTTTTAACACACCTAGTTACACGCACAGTAAAACGTTACGTAATATGCGCGGGGCACTACTGTGCCCTATATTTAACAGTTTCTTTGCCATCGGGGTAGAATTTTCAAATGAAATCAGTCTTTACTGACGTTTATGTATGAAACCAAAAAAGAAGTCTTCTTTTAATGAAGTAAAAAAAAACCCACCCTTATACGAAAAAGCAACCAAAAAATCAACTTTTTATAGAATATCAGTGACAAACGAGCACACAGTGCCCCTGATGGTAAGTGGATACTGTGGCCCACAGAATTCTACATTTTTCCTCGATTGCAAAGTGCATATGCGTTGTCACCCTTGAAGACTAACATGGAATGATTCGTACTCAGTAAAAAGAGTTCCGATTCTCTACACTCACCATACGAAACACAGCAGCATTTGATGCTATTTTATGTCGGTATTTTGTGAGAGTGTGGTTCGGTCGCTCGACCCATTCGTACTACAACCATTAATATAGGTACAACGTGACTTTTTGGGAGATGTGAAAGAAACATTGTTTAAACGAAGTAACAAAAGAACTAAGGTAGCAAAGGTCGTCGAAAGTGTGAAGTGCTTGCTCTGAACTGTAGCGGGGAACCCCAGTAAACCAGGGTACGATTGCAACAGTATAATTCATAATACATTAATATTACTACTATGTTTTTTTTATAGAACATAGGTAACAAATGAACACACAGTCCACTTAAGGGTAAATGGATGTTGTGAGCCCTAGACATCTACATCTTTCTTCTATTAAGTATCAAAATGAAGATGCATTGTCATCCTTGAGTACTAAGATGAAATGCCTCTTTTTCAGTTATAAGGGTCTCCGGTTCACTACACTTACCATACGAAACACAACAGTATTAAGCTGCTATTTACGCTGGTATTCTGTGAGAGTGTGGTCCTTCCCGGTCAAGTCAACCCATTCGTGCTACAACCATAACATAGCTGCAGCGTAGATCTACATTTACATACGTGCACAATATTATTTGGAATCGATCTTTTGCACAGTGTTAGCTCAGGGGCTAGTACATTACAGTGTATAATTACACAGTAGGTAAGCTACTTGAGTTCGATGCCCGTTGACACCAATGAAATTGTTAATTGCTTTTTTCATCATCAACATCGTGAGGAATGCTGTCACGGATAACGGGGAATCAGGGTTCGATTCAAGAGAGGGAGCCTGAAAAACGGCTACCACATCCACGGAATGCGCCCAAATTACTCACTTCCATCACGGCACTCTTACGAGGCGTCGTAATCAGAATGAGTACATTTTAAATAACGAGGAGCAATTGAAGAACAAGTGTGCTGCGATCGTCTTGCCTGCTAAGTGTGACGATTATGGCAAATTCTTGCAGTAGGTAGATTTCCAGCATTGAAGGAGACTTTGAAGAGGAAGGTGTTAATTCAATTTGTTAAGTTGTATTAGAATTTTCATCTCGTCAAAAAGATTTACACAATGGCGCAACATAGGGGGAAGCGTGAGAAACTTCATGACGGAAGTGTGGAGTGCGTGCTCTATTTATTATGAATATGTATTATTGTGACGAGTTTTGGTAGACTGAAGACGTTTGAACCGAGAGAGAATTTACAAGAAATGTTTTAATTTCATGAAGTCAAAATATTTTTGAAGTGAAAACTTATTTAGTATCGTTGTGATTTAAAACACGATGGAATAAAAACGCGACGCTAAAAGGAGACAAACGTATACATCAATAGGATTTAGTCCGTAGGCTGAATTCGTGTCCTTCTCTTGAAGTTTAGTTTTCTGAAGCTTTTACTTCTGCTGCGTGTGAACTGCATAATGTTTTTATGTAAAGAAGGATAACTAATAAGGGCGTAGTCAACCTGATGGTAAGACATTTTTTTATAGAATTAGACTGACAAAAGTGCACACAGTGCATCTGATAGTAAGTGAATCTTGTGATCCATAGTCTTCTGAAATCATTAAGCTGCTTTTTTATGTACATGTTAAGGCCATGTTCTGCTAAAACTCGGTCTTTCCACGGTCTCACCGACTTATTTGTGCTACCACCAGAATAAAGCTGCAGCGTGGCTTTACCACGTATAACAATGCTGCGGCATAGATACATACATCTAAATTGTATTTCTTATATGGAATACCTCGTTATTAGTAAGAAAGGAAAAACATGAAAATGTGTCCGCGATTCTAGTCTCTCACCATAGAAACACTTAGCATTATGATGCATGTTTTTGCTAAATATTGAACTGAAGTGATAACCGAACTTATAGTTCACCCGATGGTGAGTGAATCTTATAGTCCACCCGAAGGTAATTGAATGCTTGGTTGGTCACTAATGAAGTGTCACAAGTTATCTAACTTGTGACACTTGATTATGTCACATGCTCAATAGAACAATAGGCTAGACTAACTATTCATTCAATATAGTGAGTCATGTAATTAGTAGAGTCATGATTATTAGTTTTTTAAGCGTTTACTTATTTTAGGTTTATTGTGAAGTAGGGTGGCCAAACGTAAAATATTTTCGGGGATAAGGAGTTTGAAAACTATTGATTTATGTGTGACTAATTTTATTAAAAACTAGTTTTATTTAAATGTGTTGTGTACGTGTAATTAAACGCGAAAAAAATCATAATATCAAATTTTTCAGATAATTGATAGAATCAGGCGTTACTTTGCGGAAATCCATTATAATGGGGTTGTTATACACTAATTTGCTTAATTCCGCGTAAAGAAAGAAAATGATGTGTCCTACCCAGTCTTAAGGGGACCTCCCACCCTCCCTCCCTCAATCGCGCGCACTATATCCGTCACCGTTAATTCCAGCACTACCACGCCCAGCACCACCACACTAGGCACGATACACCACTCCCGAAAATACGACACGTGTTTCACCTCTACACGAGGCATCCTTAGGTGAAGTAGACTCTGCGGAAGCTGGCCGCTAAGTGAGCGGCGAGCCGAAACTACTGCTATTTATACTACTTGCTGACGCAACCGCGCTCCAACTACGTAGCGAGCGATTACGTCATGCGATCAATCACCGCCTGACGTACGCCGATATTTTCTGTGAAATTAACAACAAACTACTGCAAAACGTCCGCCTACCCTACAACCACGCAACCAAACGCTGACCACCGCACCGTGAGGTTGACAAACGACCATGTTGCGAGGCTATATATCATGAAGGAGCAGGCTTGAACATGTTTAAGAGAGGCGAATGGAAAGATTTGTTTGTTCATTCAGCAGTGCAATATTACCATTATTAATTTTTAATATCTCTAACCGTTCCAGCACACACAGTCGTAGTCTTTATTACAAGTATGTAAGATTTTAAAGGAGTGGTCATTGGCTAGGCTGTGTCCAGTGTCTAAGAGATGATTAGCAAATTGTGATTTATTGGGGTTACAATTCCTATACGCGGCTAAATGCTCTATATAACGTGTTTCGAAGTTGCGACCAGTCTGACCCACGTAAGCGGCTTGGCATTCGTCACAAACTAGTTTATAAACACCAGACATTAGACGAATATCTAACTTATGTGTGTGTGTGTGTGTGTGTGTGTGTGTGTGAGTGTGCGTGTGCGTGTGCGTGCGTGCGGGTGTGCGTGCGTGCGTGCGTGCGTGTGTGTGTGTGTGTGTGTGTGTGTGAGAGAGTGTGTGTGAGTGTGTGTGTGTGTGTGTGTGAGAGAGAGAGAGATATAGAGAGAGAGAGTGTGTGTGTGTGTGTGTGTGTGTTTGTGTGTGTGTGTGTGTGTGTTCATTAGGTGTAATGTGTGATTGGCACATTAATTCGATTTTTTTTTAATTCTAACTTCATCTAATATCTGATATTTAAATTGTACAGAAGGATTTGGGCGCTTCCCGTTTTTGGGAGGATATACCTTAATCATTACGCTTGGCAGTAAAATTACCCTGTAGTGAAGGTGGAAGAATATCCACTGCTCCATATCATCCCATGGGTGTTGTAAGAGACGACAGGGGAAACAAATCAGCGAACAACGCAGCAGCATCATCTAATAACAACTTAAAAAATCTGCGGTTGCGGGCAAATATCCATATGAGGCAAACTATGGGTGAGGCCTAAGTTCATCAGTAGACTTTTAATAGGCTGAATCGGTATCGGTATTTCCTGTAGTCGTCTCTTATTGTTACAAGGACGACCTCTAGGACCAAAATGGGGTGATATTGCATGCGTTAAGCGAAAGCGCAACATACCTTATGTTCTACTATCGCCTAAAAATTAAGATTCCAACGTTTTATCGCATGCAATGGTATCAAGCAATCATATTATACATATAAATGATATAAAAAGCACATTGTTAGAAAGATAAATGATTGCTGAACTCATTAATATTTTTTTAAATCGATTAATTGCTATTTTTAAATAAAAAAAGGGTTTTAGTGATGATTTATCAAGTCTGCAAGGCTTTTAAACACGATAACTTTTGAAAATATCAATTGTTCAGCTCAATATATTTTTAAAACTCTTCATCTATCATGTGCGAAGCCATTGAATGTAAATGGCAGTTTAATCTTGTTTAGTTTAGCTATAATAAATTTTTTCGGCTGCAAAATGGCGAAATTTTCGGTGTATTCAGGAGCCTTGTATGAAAAATTATTACTCAATAGAATAGAGACTGCATCACTAAGTTCGGCGTCAGTCGCCGTTGTGAGTGGACATTGTTTCAGTTGTTTATAGCGGCTCAAAAAGATCGCTGTACAAATACTCAATATTCGAATAACCAAATTTCTTAAATACTTCATTTTAATAATAATGAAAGATTTTCTTATTACAATATTTTAAAAGCACAGAATAAATAATAGTATACGTACTAAAAGTAAGTAGTATCAATTTTTTCGTCATGGGTGTCATTTTCATGGTTTTTGAGGGTGTTGAAGCCGATAGAGTTGTCGAAATGTAAATCCAAGATGGCGGCTGCAAAAGGTATCAATTTTTTCATCGTGGGTGTCATTTTCATGGTTTTCGAGGGTGTTGAAGCCGATAGAGTTGTCGAAATGTAAATCCAAGATGGCGGCTGCAATAGATATAAATTTTTTCACCATGGGTATCATTCTCATGTTTTTCGAGTGTGTTGAAGCCGATAGTGCTGTCGAAATGTTAATCCAAGGTGGCGGATGCAAAAGGTATAAATTTTTTCATCACGGGCGTCATTTTCATGGTTTTAGAGGGTAAAGTCGATAGTGTTGTTGAAATGTAAATCCAAGATGGCGGCTGCAATAGCTATCAATTTTTTCATCATGGGTGTCATTTTCATGGTTTTCGAAAGAGTTGAAGCCGATAGCGTTGTCGAAATGTAAATCCAAGGTAGCGGCTGCAATAGGTATAAATTTTTTCACCATGGGTATCATTCTCATGTTTTTCGAGGGTGTTGAAGCCGTGCCGTGCTGTCGAAATGTTAATCCAAGGTGGCGGCTGCAATTGGTATCAGTTTTTTCATCAAGGATATCATTTTAATGGGTTTCGAGGGTGTTGAAGGCGATAGTGCTGTCGAAATGTATTTAAACTACTTTAAAAAATTCCGTATAATCAATACGTAATTTTTTTAATGCGCTTAGGGCATGCCCAATTGAATTTACCAATTTTTTTATTATATTACGCCTTCACCACTCGGCACATTAAATGAGTTTCTTTATCACACTTGTAGAAGAGTATTCTTAGAATCTAATGATTTCACCGTTAAGTACATTCAAAATTAGGTTATACTGCTTTTACTGTTATAATGCTTTTCCACATAATCTTAGACATAGAAACAAATTACCTACGTTATTAACGAGAATTGTAACAATTACGTTAAGCGCCGGATAGACTTGGCTCAATTTGATTGCAAAATGTATTAACATCCAACATAGTACGTTTATAATGAATGCCAACATAATAGAAACGACGGAGGGAAAGTGAGACAGAAGATAGACAGAAACACCTTCCTGATATAATTTATTAATCAGAAATAAACCTGCTTTTACCAACCCGCCTATCAAACTTTGCAACTATGGCAAATAAACAAACAAAAAAAACATGATATTAACATAAACACTCACGCCTCTTACCCAGAAGGATAGGCATAGACTACAGACTTCCATTTCGCACGATCCTGATACACCTGGTGATCTGTGTGCTCGTTTGTTATGCTTGCACTTATTCTATATGTCGGAGCGTCTATAAAATATCACTGGAATCGAGGTGGACATGAGGGTATATCGAGAAACTCCCACTTGTTTGTGCAGTATAAAGTTCACTGTAGGTGCCGTGCGCAGGAGATTCCGCTTCAGTCATTCAACGAGTGTGGTCATTCTACTAGTGCTACGATAGTTTCGTGGTTCTGTTCGTTGTTGTAATTCTTCTAATGCAGGTAAGAAGGATTGGTTTTGCTGAGAGGCTGCCCTGTGTTACATTGAGATAAGTAGTGTTGCTGTTGGTTTACATATTTTGGTGTTATCATGTAATTACGTACCTCACGTTACATTGTTGTGTGATTGTGGCGGAGACGTGTTACGGTGTGGTCGAATTGTAATTTCACTATACTGAATGTATAGTGCGTTACGTTGTCTTATTACTGATAATGATTAAACTGCGTAAGCAAGAGAGCAAGTTGAAAATCCGCTTTCACACTTTTATTTTTAACAATTAACGCTATCCTGATGTATTTCCGAGATCAAAATTGGAATCCTCTGTTGTAATTCTCCGACATCAGAAGTGAGATCTCTTGTTGTCATTTCCGATCAGAAGTGGGATAAAGTCCCTGTTATCACCCACATATAATCTTCAAATAATGTGATGGTTATTACCTTTGTGAAATACTTCACGTTGGTGACTTTGTTTTTATTAAATGTCGAAATAAAATTTGCCGTCGTAGTTACGACACTGATGAATCATTAAAGTGTAGAGTAAAAGTTTAAAGTGAAATATTTTTGAAGCAAAAAGTTAAATCTTTTTGTTCGATTTATAATAAAAAGTACCTGTAAGTACTCGTACTTTCTTTATTTCTTAATGTAGCCAAATATGATAACAAATGTCGAAAGAAATATTGGAGGTACCTCTAAATGAGTTATAGTTTGCATTCAGTGGAAATTTAACTTGCTCGAGTTATGTTATAATTTGATACAGGAGGTGTGATTTACATGGGATAATTTTAAAGTTCAAAATGTTTAAACGACGTATCGAAAAAATGTTTAACTTTAAAGTGCTATGAATTAAAAACACTAAGTAGTATTTTCGTGTTCTAAAATGTTGATAAGTGTTACAGTTTACTCCGAGTATTACGTAGTCGACAAAATTGGGATTTGATGTTGAGAGTTTAGTGGAAGGCGTGGTGCTGTGGCGCTCGTTCTTAAGTGGAAGTAAGCTGTCTGCTTATGTCGCCGCGGACACATTAATTGTTGCTGCTACCGATAACCATTTGATACATGAGGAAAGTAAATTTATTCCTAACATTGTCTTAAAAAATATTTTGTAAGAATAAGTCTTTACATTTTTAATTGGTTGCGAAAAATGCCGGAAAACCAAAGTATAACTGATGAAAGTGAAGTAGAGCAAATTAGTTCTGACATTGAAGAGAGTATTTAAGTTTACATGAGGATCGGACCATACATTGTCATTTCCGACATATAAGAAAATCCTCAGTGGTGGAAACGTGTTTGTATTTTGATTCTTAATCCAGGAAAGCATAAGATATAGCATCTACTTAGGTTAGGTTGAGTGTATGCTTTTCACCTTTACTTCTAATAAATTTTATTAAGCCGAAAAACCAATATTATCTTAATTCTATTAGATATTTATCAACCACGATACTAGGCTAACGACAAACAGTCAGTGTCAAGCTTAAAATAAATTATATTTAAATTAAATATTAGATTGGCGGAATACGTATATAATCGGATCACATTTCATAAGCTTATACTCGTGTCAATCTATTGTATCTATAATCTCGTGTAATCTAATTCATTGTTAAAATCTTATAAATGAGTTAATAATATTTTTTTTTCATTTGTTATTTAGATTTTTTATATTATGTGACGTATTTTTTAGAGTGCCTTTATTGAATATTAATATTAATTTGTAGCTTATGACTTATAGAATCACCTCAGTGTCAGTCTGTGTTTATCTGACACAGATGTTTTTCTCAAAGGCTGTTAAAGTAGACGATTTAACTTTGATTTTTATTTATTATATGCATTTATCTTACCTACAATCGATAGCATTATCATCATCATCATCATCATTAAAACAGTAATACACAATAATACAGGGTAATGAAGCAGAAAACGGGCAGCAGCATCTGTCTGATAACAAATCAAAGTAATAAAAACTACAGTTGAGAATCCGCCTACCAAGCGTGGCAAATATGGCAAATATCCCTCCTATGAGTCAATGTACGTATGAGGCAAATGTTCAGCAGCGGACTTTTAATAGGCTATGATGACTAGAAAAATTCCACAGGTGGAAATAGGTCTTATGTTTATTCCTCGTTGATCATCCACATGTTGGTATACTGCGAAAACCTCGTAACATCGCCTGTCATTTACCGCCATCTTTTTCTAAAAGAACCAACCTGATCACGCCGTTCACTTTTGAAAGTATTCAATATGACCTCGCTATCGACTTTCTCAACAATCGTACCTTACCTGCACGCCGTACACTGCTGATTGACCAACGGCACTCTTGCAACAGACTGATGACGGAAAGTCCATCCAAAATCTCCGCCTGGCCAGCATGGTCACCTTGAAAAAAAAAAACAGTTTCAACCACCAAGTCGTTTCTTCTACCTATCACTTGTTTTAAACCAAAATATTCTAGTACCTACTTTCAAATCCTGGTTTTCAAAATTTGTGGTTTACCCTAAAACAAAGTAGTATGCATAATAATCAATTATAATTAGAACTAAACTAAAAAACCTTACAGAGTCTTCATTTTTTTGATACATTAAACTTTTTTTAAATACTAATAATAAAGTGACTGTCAAGTTGTTCTAGTGGTTATAAACGCGACTGCTGATCATGAGGTCCCGGGTTCGAATCCCGGGTCGGGTCATAAAAATATCAGTTATTGAATTTTTCCATCAAGAAACAACCAGTAGCTGCCCGGAGTCAGGAAGTTGGCGATGTCTCACCCCCGTGCCTCAGAAAGCACGTTAAGCTGTTGGTCCTGCGACTAATTTCTCTTCGGTCGTGTCTGTTTACCGTCCTATCAGACTACGGGGTGTCGTAAAAGAGAATGGAGGGAAATAAACCAGGGATGGAGAGCGACGCGGTGTCCTCCTAATAACAACTAAAAGAAATGCCGTCAATAACCCACCTGCCAAGCGTGGCCACGATAAACATTTGCGACCAACATCTAACAAATATGGCTAAATATTAAGCTGGCAGAATACTTTAATGATGTTGTGTTTCGTATGGTGAGTGTAGAGAACGGAAACCTTTCTCACTGGAAACGAGGCATTCTATCTGTCCATTGTAATTCTTAATCGAGGATAGATCAATTTTTATGACCGCAATACAATAACTATTTACGATCATATAGGAACGTGTGTTCGTTTTTCACCCTTATTGTTCTATAAAAAGACTTCAGATACGCATCTGTCATATTCTTTTTGGCACAATAAAAGACAACTAACTTGGCAGTAGACCTTCACAATTGAAAACCACCTTTTTCTATATTTGCTATAAAAGTATGACTTTGCTTGAAAGAAATTTAATTTCATTGTCCCTCTATTTCTTAGTCTTAGGGGAAATCCCCGAAACGAATCATTAATTAATGAAGCTATTAACAGCTTTTTTGCCATTTCTTTAGGCTTTATAAAATAAATACTCGTAATGTACTAACTGTGCAAGGTATTTTAATTTTGGAAAGTATTGCTCTTTGCATAGAAATTACTTTAATTAAAATTTCAAAATATAAAATACAGCTATCAGACGCTTAAATTATACCTTTTTATTATATCTTTGTATTTTTTCTAAGATAAGGGTGATAAATAAGCATACAGTCCACTTGATGGTGCAGACATCTACATTAATCCTTGATTAAGAATCAAAATGCAGATTTTTGTCACCCTTGAGGATTAAGATGGAATGCCTCGATTTCAGTGAAAAGGGTCTCCGATTCTCTATACTCACTATAAGAAACACAGCAGCATTATGCTGCTATTTTACGCTGGTATTTTGTAAGATCCGATTGTCATCGGTTGAGACCTTTATTTAATGTAATTCATAAATATATTATCTAAAAGATGCATAGACATATATTTTGAATTACGTAAAAGAAAAAGAAAAATATTTAATAGTTAAATGCATTGTAAATACGTTAATTTAAAAGAAAAAATCTTTAATCATTTACATTACGTACAGATATTTTCTTCAAAAATGTATTCCTATTTCGATTTCAAATGATTACGTACCGTGCATTTAATTGGAAAATTCCATAGTCTTTTGTTTATGACCTTATATTTTTCACATAATTCTCTCGTTTATTAAAATATTGCAGAATCAATGAATTCCCACGATGCATTCGCGCCTCAATGTAAAATATTTCATACGAATGATTTGTAGGTAGCAAGCAAGGTCGAAAGTGGAATGCAATATGTTGCTTACTGGGTAGCATGTTTTATTTTTGCGTACAAAATGGGTACGGTATTAAATTGCTTCTTAAAAGCGTAATAATTTTAGTTTCCTTTTGGATCGTGTAAAATATTTACTAGTGATAGTTTACTTTGTAGATTTTTAAATGATACGTAAGATACCTACTTCTTAATCAACCCGTAACCGTCCACAATTTATTCGAATTGCAACACGAATCCTGCCACAGGGCAGAGCCATTTAGGAATGAGGTGAAATATGTGACAGACTTCATGGCGGGCGAAGATAATTTGTTAGTAAGGTGTAGAGAATAGATATTTTTATTTATTTAAGGAGTAGGTATTACATAACACAATCTATGCTCTGTGAACCCTGTACTAGGTAAACCTGTCTTACAGGGTTCCAGACCTTCCATATTGTAATAGTAGTCATTGGTACATAATACATTTACAACCAAACTTAAGCAAGAATAATTAACACAGTCAGAAACAAACAGAATTTGGAAAAATACACTCAAGTCTATATAGTAAAAAAATATGACAAAAACAATGGGTAATGGATAAAATTTGTTAAATCTTATTTGTTAAACGTGAGTTATGTATGAGGGACAACGTGATTGGCAGGTGGTTAAGAGTTTTTATTTGATGTTTTGAAAGTGTAGATATGTATGTCTAATGGAATATATTAAGTTACACAAATCAGAATTACAGAATTTAATTTTCTTATTTTGGTTATTTTACTGACGTCAACAAATTTTCGGTCTGATCGTAATCTAGCGACAATAACCAGGCGTGTACCTTTTTTTTACACAAGTAATAATTCAGTGGAAAAATGTCCAGTTCTCTGTGTAATTTGTTGTACAGATGTGGGTCTAGGAAGTATAGAAAATGATGAGAGAAAGCAGTGTTAAATTTAGAAACAGGACATATATTATGAGCCCTTCTTTTTATTTTATATAGTTTTGGATCAAATAAAGTAGATTTATGTTGCCTGAGAATACTACTTAATACAAAAAATTGACGAACTGTTAATAATTGACAGTCAGAGTAGAGATGTTTAGTAGGGAACCGAAATGATTTATAGGTCATTACCTTGATGATCGATCTTTGAGCTCTTTCTAGTGGGATAATCATACTTTTTACTTTTTTTTCTTTCTAAAATATTAGCTATATTTTATATTTATTAAATTATAAACGGTCAAACTAACTTACCGATAATTCTAGAATAATTAAAAAAAATTAAATGTGTAAAAAATTAAAGAACACAGCGCTGAGGCATTGTTTTGTTTCATACACTAGAAACCGAAAAGTTTTATTTAAAACGAAACTTTTCAATTATGATGTCACTGTGTGACCATTTACTTAAAAATTATGTTTATTAACGTGATGGTTGCATCCATTTAGACTTAGGTATTATTATTATAGTTACGCGCCACTATAAATGTCTTGTACATGGCAACACTAGTTACACTAGCGCCTTATAGTGTCGTGTAGCAGAACTAGGAGAGTCGAGATCCTTCCAGAAATTTCGGGACCGATATGTACTCAAACATTCTAGATGTCGCTACAGTGGAAGGTTCTGGAAACTGTCTGAGGCCCTATATAAAGCCGGTATGGACCACGACCAGGTCAGTATTGAATTGGTGATACAAGAGAATACTTCGAAGCGAAATAACGGTGAACTGTTTTATTATTAGTGTGATTTTAGATTGTAATTAGTGTTGTGTAATTAAAGTGTTAATTTTGGTAATTCAATCGGCAGTTTTTAATTGTCTCGAACCCCAAGCTCGTAACATTATATTACTATTTCTTTCAGTATTTTTGTGTTGTATTGTCTTTTTTGTTGGTATGTAATATGGGTGCAATGTGCCTGAAATAAAGAGAATTTATTTATATTATTTTTTAATTTATGTTAACTCAGTCGATACCAACGAAATCTGGTGAGCGTAAGGTTATTATCCCTCATAATGATTTCTTATATTCATCCGAAAAAAAAATGCGTAAAATTAGTTTTATTCCATTATAAGACCATTCATCATTTAAAATGGAATTGATCGCCCCATATCGTAATTTTGGTGGGACCAATGAAGATAAATGGCGATGTAGTAGATAAACTTAAATATAGGATTATATTTACCTAAGAAAAACCGGCAAGAAACCCAGCGGAACTTTTATTTTAACATTAAATTGCAATATAATATTTTATACAATTAAGTACGAAAACATTTTGAAACAGCATGGTAGGGATCACCTTATTCCCAAGTGTTTTTCAATCAATCATATAGTATAATAACCAATATTATACAATTATTGCTTAATGAAAATTATTTTATTATTTTAAAATTTTTGATAGATAGTTCCTGCTCATTTCACTGAACTTTATTGTAAAACGTATACATTGCCCCATTGAAGAATTACTGACTTTGTGGGGTCCAGTAACCGGTATAACTACCTTGCGTTTGTGCCTAGTATTTACAGAAAGTATATCACTATTTCATGAACTAAATTAAATTTTATAAATATTATACGTGGTAGAGCCACGCTGCAGCTTTATTATGGTAGTAGTACGAATGGGTCGGCTCGACCGGGGAGGGACGACGCTCTCACAGAATACAGTGTAGAATAGCAGCTTAGTGCTGCTGTGTGTTCGTATGGTGAATGTAGAGAATCGGAGACAGTTTTTATTGGAAACGAGGCATTCTTAGTTTTCATAGGCGACAACACATCTGCATTTTGATTCTTAACCAAGGACGTCTAAGAGCCACAGCATCCATTTATTATCAAGTCATGTGCTCGTTAGTCACCCTTACTCTATATAAAATATACGATATTTTACTATTTTATTCATTCATTAGAAATTTAATCAGTACCGTATAACAAAATGCATTTTAATTTCCCCTGCACAGCGCACCGTGTTTATCGAAAATTAATGGTAAAATTATGAATAACGCAGCACGGTGTTAAAACTGACAAAACAATTTGTACGGAAGCAAGGCTTATTTAAATTATAAACTACAATTTTATTATAATATATTAGCTTAGATTAAATTAATCATTATTAATTTGCTTCATATTATTATGACGATGTTAAATTAAATGTTACTGTATAGTTGCGGTATGAGAATATCCACTTACCCATATCATCACGTGGATGTCGTAGGAGGCTACAAAGGGAAACTGAAATGAAAAAGCTGCGGTTTCCAGTCCGCCTGCCAAGCATGGCAACTGTCGCAAAATAAGGATATCTATGGGAAATCCTATGTCTATGGATTAATTTATATATTTAATACAGCATACGATAAGGTAGACATAGACAAATTTTCTCATCACTTTCTCAAAACCTGAAAGCTAATGTATTTAATCAGTACCTGGTGTCAGTGTAGACATATATATCCGATACGTACGAATAGTTCTTTTCAGCTGGTCAGATGAGAATCTCAAGGTTGCTTAGCGAGCTATGCAGAGTGCGGAAGACTTTGTTCAATGTTTTTCTGTGTGATAGACTTATAAGTTAGGATATTTGCAGTGGAATCAGAGAAACTGACATGAACCAATGGATTAGTAAGCTGAAGTGGCAATGGGCTGGCTATTTAGCTTGAAGAACCAAAAACAGGAAGGTAAGACAGGTTCTTGCTTTATACCGTTAGGCTAAGTATAGAGTGGCCTACCACTTGGGATGATGTAATACATGCAAAAAGTCGATAGCTGCAGTTAGCTCAGGTCGGCGTTTTGGAGAGTTGATGTTCCTGGAAAAAGGTCTATGTTGATAAGTGGATGTAATTTGATTATTTATAATTATATATTGTCGGAAAATATTCCATACGAATTACATCGTTAACCAATATCTGTATCATATAATATATAATTATTGTTTGTTTGCACAAACACCATCTTTTCAGCAAATGTCCTCAGGATACTGTTGTGACTTCAAACTCTGTTCAATAGGGGTGCCACTCTTTGATATCTAATGGTGTAAAATGATCAGTGGGGTCTTCAGCACTCGTCCCTAATGCACTACAAAATCGAGCCATCCACAAAAGCATCTCGAAGGCATTGTTATTTTTAGACACGAAGAACAATTTTTTCTCTTTTTTTTAAAATTGATTGCACAACCAAACTGCGGAATTTACTGTAGCCAGATGTTTTTCCGGACCGATACTTCTTTCTAAAAGGCCAGCAACGCACCTGCAATTCCTATGATGTTGCAGATGTTCATGGGCGACAGTGATCATTTACCATCAGGTAAGCCGTACGCTCGTTTATCTCCTGTTTCATAAAAAAAAATTGAAGAATTACTGACGGGAAGCAACGCCAAATCTATGGAGAGATCTGATATTATGATTGCTGATATCTTTACCAACTTTGGCAATTCTTTCCTGCTATGATAGTGATCCAAGTCCAAAAGTAACCTAAAGAAGAAAAAGAAAAGAAAAAATTCTAAAATTACTTACATCATACTCAGGGTATCTCTGGTTGAACCCAAAATTACCCGTGATAGACTTCTTCACGATATCCGAATACAGTACTGGATCATATGAGTAGCAACAACATTTGACCCAATTGTTAGTGATAAGTGTGTATCAGTGAAGAGGGTTGGACGGCTGGCATCCTCAAATTTATGGGTTTATAGTGAGTGATCCTGGCGAGGAAACTTGGCTTGAGAGACCGCGTTGACCTGGGATTGATCCGTTATTATATTACCCGACAGAATTATATTCAGCTCGCTTCTGGCTATTTACTCTATTAGAGGTCTTGATGTAACGATGAGATGGTTTGGCGGTGGTGGAGGGGCGTCATTTGGGAAAAGAACTGCGCTTTTTCTATATGGATTAAAAATGAATTGAAAACTAATTTCAATAGATGCTAGGACTGCTCGGAATCACAGGAACCTCTTAGTGTTTGTCGGAACATAGGAACCTTAGTGTTGACCGGAACACAGGAACTTAAGTGTTGACTGAAATACAGCAGTGCATGCACTGCAGGGTATAGAGAGCCTCTAACTACTGAAGAGTGTACAGAACTAGTCACAATAGTAGTTACACGCTGTGAGACATTCCATCTTATTAGCCTTCTTTGTTTGGAATTGGTTGCATTGCATCTGGAGAATTATAAGAAATACAGACTTAAGGGAATGAACAGGAGGATCTTTGTTTCAAGTTAGTGACAGGTGTCCATATGCTGCAGTAACCACTTAACGTTAGGTGAAGTGGACTGTTAGCGTATAGCTTAAATTTCATTAAAATAAAAAGAGTGTGGTAGATTGCATAGTGGAAAAACTTAATAACTGTTTATTTTTTGGCCCAACGTGGTATTAAAATCCGGAACCTCATGTTCAGCAGTCGAATTTCTTCTTCTTCTTCAAGCGCCTCTCCGACTAGCGAAGGTTGGCAGTCAGCTTTGAATACTCCTTCTTGTTTTTCGCAAGGCGAAAGAGCTCGCCAGTACTCCCGATTCCCGTCCATTCTCGGATGTTGCACAGCCAAGAGTTTTTCTACGACCAACAGCTCTCCTTTCTGCAACCTTTCCCATTATAATGAGTTGCAAAAGTTAATATTTTTCATGCCTAACACGTGTCCGATATATGCAATTTTTTTTCTACACAGTCTCCAAAAGTTTGCTGTTACTGGTTGACGCGTCGCAGAACTTCTACGTTCGAGATATTTTGAGTCCAACTAATGGCGAACATACGTCTATATGCCCACATCTCGAAAGCTTCCATACGTTTCATGAGGTCTTCTTTAATAGTCCACGCCTCGCATCCGTAAAGAAGTATAGGCCGGATGTGGCAATGTAGGAATCGTATGTGCACAGGGATCTTAAGTCTGCGATTGCAAAATACTTTTTTAACGTGCATGAGGCACTTTGAGCTATTTCTATGCGGGTCTTTAACTCCTGTTCCCTTCTCCAGGTGTCATTAAGCCATGTCCCTAGATATTTCTACATGCGCACTCTCTCAAATTCTTAGCTCGCTACAATGATAGCAATTTCATCGAAGCTCTGTATAGATAATACATAATAAGTCGCATTTAAAACCGCACTTTACTTTAAAACGTAATTCTTATCGAAAGCCGCACTGGTTTGGAAAAAAGCCTCTGTCCTGGGAAGAACCAGCAAGAAACCCAGCGGATCTTTTTTTTTTTAAAGTAAACTTTATATGAATGGTAGAGAAAACTATTAACAAAATTTATTTTACAAACAGTTTGGAGCGACCACCCCATTCCCAGGGATTATCATCAACCATTTTAATAACCCTTTTTATACAGTTTTTCTTTAGTATCTAAAATAATTCAATTTGGTAATAGAGTGACTTAGTATAGAATACTGGTGAATAATATGGTAAATAACACTTACCTTGTGGGGACGGGACTTACAACTTCTTTAAATATAATACTCGTTTACTTCATAGCGTGTTGCTTTACCAGCAGACTAGACGGGGCGCTACCTCTTGCGGATTTGCCACTTCGAGAAATACTAATACTATTACGAGGAGCATGGTGAAACATCACCATGCTAACATGTACTATATCGAGCACGACATGACTGTTTCTCAAAAAAATGGAGTATAAATTGTCATCATCATAACCTTCCATTACAGCCTATCCAAAGTCCACTGCTGAAGGCCTACTCTATAGATTGCCTGACAGGGATATTTGCCATAGTTTCCACGCTTGGCCACGATTGGCAACCGCAATTTTTATTAAAGTTTTTATCAGTATTTTGAAGGCTTTTAAAGATAAAATTTCAATATTAATATATATAAATTATTTTTATATTCAAAGAAAATAATTTTCGCTAAATATTACCATCGCACATCGTGGCAAAAATTGGGATGATAGACAGTCCACTACTGTGCTGCGATTTTCTATTAGGTTTCTTCCTTACACTCCCTTATGGAATCTACTACCATCAGCGATTTTGCAAGAAAAAAGCCTACTCTTTTTAAAAGGCCGGCAACGAAAAAGAAAAATTCCCATGGTGTTGCAGGTACTCATGGGCGACGGTAGTCACTTATTATCAAGTGAGCCGTGTGCTCGTTTGCCACTAATAAATAAAAAGCGTTTTATAATAAATAATTGTTAACAATCAACTGTTAATAACATCGACCACGTCCAAATGGCTGCAGACTCCGTGCTACTACAGGTCCCATCCGCAGAGATCGTGATACTCGGTGATTTTAACGCCCACCACGCTGAATGGTTTGGTTCTCGTTTAACCGATCATGCGGGTAGATCTGTCTATGACTTTGCTTTGGCATATGATCTAACACAACTGGTTACTTCACCTACGCGAATCCCAGATGTGGAAGACCATGTACCTTCCCTGTTGGACCTTCTGCTGACCTCTCATCCGGACGGATATCAGGTCTCCGTCGATGCCCCTCTGGGCTCTTCGGACCATTGTCTGATCCGGAGTACGGTGCCACTCACGCTCCAATCGCAGTCGCGATCTGCAGCTTGCCGCCGTGTTTGGCACTATAGGTCAGATGATTGGGACGGGATGCGGTCTTTTTTTGCATCCTACCCTTGGGGGCGGGTTTGCTTCTCGCCGGAAGATCCCAGCGTTGTTGCCGATTCTGTTGCTGATGTGGTACTTCAGGGTATGGAACTTTTTATTCCATCCTCTGTGGTGCCCATCGGAGGCAGATCCCAGCCATGGTTTGGTCGCTTCTGTAAAATAGCATCACGCTATAAGCAGGAGTGCTATCGGGCCTATTGTAATGTTGGAACTCGGAAGGTGCTGAATGAAGGAGACGTGTTGCTTGTACAAGAACTTTAATTATACTGTCCTCTATTCTATACTTAATACTAATTTTATAAATGTATATTGTCGGAGGTAAAGGGGAGTCTACAGGGCAATACACCTCCCACCGACCAAAAAATAAAAAAAAATTAATGATTACATTTTTTTTTTATAAACTTTAAAAAAATATTTTCTTATATTTTGTTTTACATTTCAAGATACTTTTATTTAATTCACTTTTTTATTAACTTTATATATTTACTTTATTCTTCGGTAACTATTATTTATTTTTCATTTTACTGCATGGCATTAAATATCATTAATAATAATATTCATCAAATAATTGTGTCTTTTCTTTCACGTACACAGCTCGCGTATACATCATTAAGAACATGGCCAATGTATATAGTCCTTTCTATGATTCTCATTTCAGTTAATAAAATAGTTAGGTACGTACGAGTAACTTAACTTAGTCATAAAATTATATGTCATTTGAGAGAAGAATTATTTCCTTTACATATACATATTTTTAAGAATCGAGGCTCACTATTTAATCATATATCATAAATAAACTATTTAAATCCCTTAAATGGTTTCCTAAAAGAATAATTTCAATATATTATAAATCTTATAATTTACTGAGGTCATTCAATTTAACCAAAAATTTAATTATTTCATTTCATATTAAGATGAACAGAACAAAGAAGTCAATGTTAAGCCACGTAATCATTTTCAATAACAATAACATAATCACATAACAAAAGACAGATCAAAATACAAATTGCGATCCCAGCTGCGTAAGCGATTTGTGACACTTTTGTTTTCAATTCCAAAGTACGTTTATGGGAAAGTTTGCGATTACATCGTATGATGTTATTATTACATACATATATGGATACGTGTAAAATAATAGATTTATTTTTATGATTCTTATTTATACATAATTTTAGATAGTTACTTTAATTTTACATCCATCAAAAAAAAATGCGTTATTTTTTTTTTAATTACAATTTCTGGGAGTATGATATTTACTATATCGTTTACAGAAAATAATTGAATAATCACTGTAACACATATCAACTTTACACAACAAAACATTAAAATTTAAACATTCAAAAGAACAATTTTTGTTTTTAAGTAGGTTATTACATAAATTTAAGGTCCTTGCTTTTATAAAAGAAAAGAAAAGCTAACACTTATAATTAATACTTAATAGTTTTAACTCTTTTCAAATTGAATCTTACATTTAAATAAAATTTACTATAGGAAAAAAAACATGTGATATAGAGATATAAGGAAATGTGTCAATGAGAAGGACACGTTTTGCTTACTCGGTTCAATAGTTTAGCTTGATTTATTTTTTATTTTTACATTTAGTTAACTATTAGGTATTTATTTAACTTCTTTATCAGATATTCTTTATTACAAAATTTTACCATAACTTTCAAAATGTTTTATTATGAATACACTTAAAATGTATCTGAAAATTCTGGCATTAAACACCTTTTAATTTACGTTTTAAATATTTTACATTGCATTGTGTCATAATAAATTTACATACATTACCAAGTATTCATTATTATAAATGTTATTTATCATTAAAAGTCGTAAACGCATTAATACCTTTTTAAGATTACATGACTCCTAAGAAATGTGTTTATCTCATTTGAAATATAGATTTATGAAAACATAGGTTATTACACAAATATAAGTTTATATAGCAAAATATATGTTTGTATAGTATTTTTGGTATATAATAACATAATATTTGGTTTTATGTCTATAAAAGAAAAAAATATTACATTATGAAACTTATATAAGTAATAGCGGATCGATACTGTTTCGACTTGATTTTAAAAACAATATATTAACCAAATTTAATTGAAAATTGTTCAACTTTTACATAAACAAGAAAACATAATATAAAATATAAAATTCAAGGTTAAATTATTATTTTAAGGAAAAAAATCTTGTAAATTCATATAAAATATACGCGAAATATATGCGCGAAAATGTTTTTTTTTTTTTCATATTTAATTATTGATGTTTTTGTGTACATGCGGTTGTGTGTCTATAATTACAACATGTTTAATTTGTGAGTATTAAATAATTGTTAGTTGGCTGAAATGTGCGCCATGCACTGTACTTTATTGTATAAATATAATATTTATACTCTACTCTGATTACGTTCGTATCTCTAATTTATTTCAACATCTCCTTCCTATTTTTTTTTTTATGTTGAATTTTGAACTTTGATTAATTGATTCTATATAATACGAAACAATCTTTTATAACTATTCATTATTTTTATAACGTAATTATTATTATTTCGTGTATAATATGTACCTATTGCAATAATAATTTATATTATGATTTTATTTTATTTTAAGCCCTATACTCTAAATTATTGCGATTATGGATAAAGTATATTATTTGCTATATGATTATAACACGTGTATTATATTAGGTATTTATTTAATTATACATGCAGTTATGTGGATCGATCCTATAGGTACTACATGTGCAACTAGTAGGTAGCATTTTGGGTAGCATCCTAGTAAAGAAATGCAAATAACTACCTATCTCATTTTATAGATTTGGTCGGGGATCCCCTTAATACCTTGTATGTAACACATTTTATTTTTTGTCATGTCCTTTTATGATTTAAAATTTTCTCATTTCATTGTACTTAATTTCATACCAGTACGACTACTCCTATTTACTTTGTTTAAATTATTAGGCCTTAAGTTATACATATATGTATTTATATTTTCTTTATAATTCTCGTATGTACATACTTTCTTTCCTTTCATAATAATTTATTCCTTTTGACCTTTTAGCTAGCTTAATTTGTTTTCGTAATTCTATTCACTTATATATTTATTTATTTATTAGATATCGGGAATCGGAGTATTAATTCACTTCATTTATATTTTATTTCGTGATATTTATCACGCGGGTACTTTATAAATATGGGCCCCCCATTTACTTGGGTATTATATTACATTTTCATAACATTCATCTCATTTTATTGGTACATTAACTTTTTTTTATCATACTATCTCAAGGTAGAACTGTACCTTGGGTTGTGCGCACAACCTTGAGGTCAACTTTTAAGTCATTTTAAAAGGACTCCAACAATTGTCACGGAGGAAAACTAAGTTCACACTATGATCCAATGAAGGATGTGACCCCTATGTACCATTATTAAGGGTAACAAATTTAAGACTTCTCTGGTCCCCAACAGTACTAATATGAGTAAACTCGTTCACATCTCATTTGTACTGAAGGTATTGTTCCCTAGTACCCGTTACTTCCGATTTTATCATCCAATCATGGAAACATACCCTGCTCGAGGACTATATGCTTTACCAGTGATGGACGTTCCCGTATCTCTCCATGATTTATTTATCAAGGTCATTATAATATGTTTTATTTCTATTCTCTTAATAAACCATTTTGCTTCTTTATTTATACATGACCCGTGTTTTTTTTTTTTTTTTTTTACATCTTAGTATCTGTTTGGGTGTATCGGGTATTTTTATTCACTTGCATGCTCCACTTCCATATACTAATTTGCATTATTCTCGCTCATAATGAGTTCCATACCAAGAGTTTAAGCATTCATCAATATTTGGGTGATCAGTCCAATATTGAGGAAACTTAGCAACTCGATCATTCGTATTCACACTTTCGAACATTCTTTTCTTCCATTCCTCATATCTTTTAATTACATACATTCTAATTTTGTACAAATTGGATAACATTTTTGTCAGTCTATTTTTTTTTGCCGTTTTTAACTGTTAGGGAACATTATTATTAAACCTCTTAATTATTTTTATTTTATTTTACAGTATTTCATTATTTTCATATTTATGTTACACGTTATTATTATTTATATTTATTATTATCCACGTGTTTACAGGTCATTTCTTATTTATTTTTTGATATTATTATTTTCGTCTTTATTAGAATGTTGTTATGATTTATTTTTATGCACCTGTTCATATATCGCATGTTGCTCTCTATTGTTTTAAGATAAGCTCATTGCATAACATTTCATATTTATAGATATATCATTCATAAGAAAAGTTTAGCATACTTATTATATTCACTGTGTAAAGATTGTTACATTTGAATTTTGAATTGAAATTGAATTTAACTTATCTAGATTAGTTTGTGGTCGTTAAAAGAAAAAGTGTTATTTTACTATAAAATATGAAAAAATTAATTTATGATGAACTATAGTAAATTTAAGGACATAAAAATGTAATAAATCACATTATTTCATTAATTTTTGCACGACACAGTTATAAAATAATATAAGACAATAACTGAAAAAATTGAATATAAAATCGTCTTGTACCTTAATAAAACATGCCACAGAAGTGCATACATAACTTAATTTATAATTATTGCTTTTTAATTATTTTTTTTCAGATACAGTAATAAGATATTAAAAAATCAATTGAATCGTAAATTATCTGATAATTGCTTTCAATTTAAACATAGGTGTATTAAATATAGAATATTTAATACTTAAATTCATAAAATATAATAGCAAAAAGAACATAAAACAATCACAAATTGATAAATAAAGTTTTTGATGGAGATAAAATCACAAAGGTGGGAAGTTACCTCTTAATATCTTCTTTGTACTTTCTGACTCAAATTTCACATTCTTCTGGGCTAAGCTTCCTAGGGTACAACTGCTGTTCCTTTCTTCATTATACTTCTCATAATTATCAATATTAAGTATTTTATTCTTCATATTACCTTTGAAATTTTTATAAAGTTTATCTTTTTAAGTTGATCTTCATTAGTTTATTAAATATTTTCTGTAATTTTCTTTAAAAAAAATAGTAATATCAGTCCTTTTCTTATATTCTTATTATTTTTCGTCACGTCCGGTATTGCCGTTAATATTTTTTCATAATTTAATTTAGATTTCTTATAATATTTTTTTTTCTTTTAAGTAATAGGCCGCGGCGGTGCGCGTGCATTGTCGCAGCGCACCGCCTGGCAGGGTCGCCATGTAATGTCGGAACTCGGAAGGTGCTGAATGAAGGAGACGTGTTGCTTGTACAAGAACTTTAATTATACTGTCCTCTATTCTATACTTAATACTAATTTTATAAATGTATATTGTCGGAGGTAAAGGGGAGTCTACAGGGCACTACACTATATTATATTCTCCATACCGAATTTTTGTCACGGCCATCTGCGCTGGACAGGATTACAGTGCCCGAGTGTAAGCACAAGTTCACTCTCTATTCCCTCACTTTCATAGTCCAATAGGTCGGTAATCCGACACGTCCGGAGAGAGATCAGGCGAAGGACATGTGTCTTTACGCGCTTACCACCGGCGTGAAACCTTGTCAAATTTCTGACTCTATGGCTGCTAATGACAATTTATTGTCAGAGAAACCCAATAAATAATTTTGGCCCGATCCGTACGTTTACGACCACTAGATCAACGAGGCAGTTAAATGTAGCTGTCTATGGGCCACAGCTTCCACTTATCCTTAGGCGAAACGTGTGATCGCTTGTCCCCAATTCTATAAAAAAGAATGAAAGAAAAAAATGATATTGGCCCAACCCGGCATTGGAACCTAGTGCGTTTATGACCGCTGCACTATCGAGGCAGTTTATTTTATAAAACTGAGGTGACAAACATTCATTTTATATCTTAATTCCTCCATTTCTATTCGGACGCTCGGCTGGTCTCCATCCCTTTTGTAGACATAATAATAATAATAATGTCCTCCAGACCGAATTTCGGTCACGGCGGCCAGCCTCAACGGAGACTAGCCATCGGCGCAGGACTGAATTATAGTGCCCAAGTGTATGCGCAAGCACAGGTGCACTCTCTATACCCTCACTCTCAAACTCCGATGAGACAGTAAGCCGACATGACCGGAGAGAGATCAGGTGCATGACCAATGGCTTTACGTACTTTCCGAGGCACGGGGGTGAAACACCGCCAACTTCCTGACTCCGGGCAGCTATTGAGAAATTCTTGATGGAAAAACTCAATAACTGATTTTTTTGGCCCGACCCGGAATTCGAACCGGGGAACTCATGATCAGCAGTTGCACTACTACAACTACTAGACCAACGAGGCAGTCAAGACATAGACATACCACACATTCGAACCCAACGATTTGCTTCGTCGTTCATAATACGTGCATCAAGAAGTAAAATAATTCACCAGCATCTGTCTACCCATCTAATTATAATGTGGGTATGTTAAAGGCAAGAGTGAATAGGCTATTTTAAAACTAAATGACAATAGGAAGAGACAAGTATAGAGATAGTTAATACTTAATTTCAGTAAAAGATAATTCACGATTAAAAGCTGTTGCTTTTTAACCTTTACATTTATCACTCAGCGAGCTACGGGAGCGCTAGAAGTTTCTCTGCTGCAACTAAGATATCCGCAAGACAAAAGAGTATAACTGACATAGTTCAGCGGATCAGTAGGCTGAAGTGGCGATAGGCCGACCTTATAGTTTGAGCAACAACAGATGTGTATGTATTAGGTGGACTACTTGCTTGATTGTCACGTTACAGTTACGGCCGTTACAACCTATTAAAGCCACTGCTGAACATAGGCCTCCTTCATAGATTGCCCCATAGGCGAATATCTTCTATAGTTGTCAAGACCAGCAGCGCCTTGACAACCTATCTCCTGATTTGTTTCCTTCAGTCGCCTCTTATGACACCGAGGGGGTGATATGGGTTAGTTACTTACTCCACTACTTCACGTAAGTTACTTAAATAAAAATACCGGTAGGAATCAAACTAACCTTAAAGTCTCGACAAATGTGCATCCGTGAAAATTGAATCCTATAGCTCCATTAGCACAGCATCCGTCGGTACATTCATTAACATGATACTGTGCGGTAAAGTTGCATCAGGCAGCGACCGAGTTTATCAAACGGGCACGCCATTGTTTTCAATATTGGCAACCTTCCACGAAACAGTCTATTAGGCTCATCCGAAAATGTTGAGAGGAGGCGAAAATATTTACTTATTTTATTTCTAATTGTTTGCATGATTCCATCAGTTACAACCTATAAAAGATCCACTTATGAACATAAGACTCTCCCATATATTGTAACATAGAGAGGATTTTGCCATAGTTGCCACGCTTGGCAGGCGGGCTGGAAACCGCATTTTTTATAATTTTGAGTTGTTCTCAGGAAGATGCTGCTGTCCATTTTCCGTTTTAGATATCCTCTTCCCTGGCATTTCTTTATACCTGTTCGTAATGTTTTATCACAATCGGTTCGACACTTCCGAAGATCAGCGCGGACAGATAGGCTGTTTTTTTATAAATGGTTATTTGCCTTTAATGCCATGCTAATAATCCCCTGAGCTTGATAAAAGCTAGTTATTTCAATATTACAGACAAGCACTTTAATTTTATTTATATGTGTATAGATTGGCCCTGTGACGAGCCAGTAAGAAACATAACGTGGTTGTTTAAAAAAAACTTAATAATAATATACTTATGTGAAATTTAAAACAATGACAAGAAAAATAATATCTGCGGAGTTTATTTCAGTTTCCTTTCCGGTCAGAGGAATCTCATTTTGAAATGTTTGTAGATTAAAATTGAGAAACGGAATTTTTAATTTTAAGATGGTTTTGAAATGAAATGAAATATTTATAAAAATTACCATTTTTAATACAATTCAATTTGTCGGTGAAATTTCTTAAGAAACTGTATACCAACTCGTATCTGTATATATCACTGTGAAAGACGCTAAGATTAATTGTTTTCGCGCCCAAAATTATTAGAGTCATTCAGCGTGAGAACCCAGAAAACGATTTTGGCACTGTACTGCAGGGTAGGACTGATTTTAAATTTTAGCAGCATAACAAAAGTCCGCTGCTGATCATAGGCCTCCCCCATAGATTGCTTCATAGAGGCGATATTTCAGTTGCCAATCTTGAGAGGCTGGTTGGCATTGCAAGTTTATTTTTTGTTTAGTTGTTATTTGGAAGCTGTTGCTGCTTATTGGTTTGTCCCTCTGTAGCCTCTTACGACACTCACGGGATAATATAGCGTAGTTAATATTCTTACACTGCCACTACACAACTACAATAAACATTGTGTACAATAACAAAGAGTTTTTTTAAGAGTTATCGTAACTTCCACACTAGGAACTTCTCCTGTATGGTGAGCGCAGTTTACATACATATATTTCACACTATTCCGATAATCAAAGGGATCCGAACTCGTGGCCTTCGGCGCTGCGAAGCATTGCTAAGCTACTGCACCACGATGATCTCAATCGTTTAATATTTAGTTTAGTTATATTTACATTGGTGGTAGTTTGTTGACTCTATAGATTTTCGTAGTCTCGCAGTTTGTTGCTACGTCAAAACGTGGCGTGGACCCAAACTAGGCCTTGTGGGCTTTATAAAACTTACATAGCGCACTCTCGTGTCAACATTACTCTTAGGGATAATTTTTACTAGCTTTTATGAAACTTGTATGTTTGTTTATTTAGGTCAAATCTTGCAACTGAATTTTAAAACAGATTACTATTATTATTATTACCGATTGAGTTGAAATTTTATTAGAAGATTTAAAACTCGACCCATAGTTGATTACTTGAGAGATTAAAAATCGACCTATAGTTGATTACTTGGGAGATTATTAAGTGTTCTATGCATATTACAATTTTTGCTAATTTTGTTTTATTAACTCGTAGGGCTAGTGGTAAAAAGCGCGACTGCTGATTATGTTAGCACGGATTCAAATCTCGAGGCGGACTAAAATCAGTTATATAATTTTTATATCAAGAAATTTTCAGTGGCAGCACGGAGTCATGAAGTTGGCGGTGTTTCACCTCCGTGCCCTGAAAAGTACGTAAAGCCGTTGATACTGATCCCGATCTCTCTCCGATCATGTCGGATTGCCGGCCCATCAAACTATGAGAGTGAGGGGTGCACCTGTGTTTGCGCGCACACTTGTGCACTAGAATCCTCCTGCCTTGCGCAGATTGCTAGTCACCGTCGAGACTGGGCGCCGTGACCGAAATTTGGTCTGGGCGACATTACAATTTTTAGCATGATGTAGAAGAGGCACGATGTGTTTCTATTGATGCTGCATCAAATAGTTTGATTGGACAAATAAAAGACTACGCTCACACAGAATACAGCCATAAAAACAGCATAATTCTTCCGGGCTTCGTATTGTGTATTTATTTCTGTATAATATATCAGTTAGCAATATGCCTATTTATATAATACACAAGAATTTTAAATCTTAAAATATGAAAAATAGCTTGACTCGTGTTATCAAATCCATGTTTAATTACTCTATTTCGTCTGGAAATTTTCCCTTTTCCTGAAATGAACCAGATTAATCCTATAACCAATAAAGCAAATCGCTCTAGTTTTCTGACTACCATCCCATATCCATAATTCCATTCCTTTCAAAAGTTTTTGAGCGTATAGTTCATCGACAATTGAGCCTATTCTTATCTTAGTGGAGTCTCTACAATCCGCTTTCTGTGCTGGTCATACATAGTACATCTACTGCCTAAGTCAAGGTTACGCAGGACATACGTCATGGTTCGGCTCTGATAGGTATGAGAGTGATACGTATCTAGACGAACTCCTGGTCAGAAAATAGTCCTACCAGTAGTAGGTATTCATTTACAGTTCTTATTCTTTAAGCCTCAAAATTTAAAGTAACAACACCCTGAATCAACGTTTTTTAAATGTGCATATACAGTATAATATACACGTAAAAAAACTACCGTATTAAACTGGAGACAAATTGTTTATTTAGGAACAGAAGTTTACAAGCAAGGAAAATATTTGTGAAAAAGAGAAGAAACGTATTTTCGAAAATTTCCTTTGAACTAATGCCATTTGTGTGTTTTAATGTTTGATTTCTCTCTGGAATAATTTTGGAAATACTTTGGTGGGAGCCATTTGTTAAAGCAATTATTTGATTTAAGGCAGTTATTTGAAAAATATCAAATATAACTAAACATAAAATGGAAGATTTTTTTAAAGAATAGGGGTAACAAAAGAGCACACAGTCCACCTGATGGTAAATAGATGTTGTGGCCCACAGACAACTACATCTGTCTTTGATTAATAATGGAAATGCAGTTGCGTAGTCATCCCTGATAACAATGATAGAATATCTCGTTTATAGTAATAAGAGTGTCCAGTTCTCTACACTGACTATACGAAACACAGTGGCATTCAGCTACTATTTTAAGCTGGTATGTTGTAAGAGCATGGTCCTTCCCCTGTCGAGTTGACCCATTCGTGCTACAACCATAATATAGCTGCAGCGTGGTTTTACCACGTGTAGTAAAGTGAATCACGTGTAGATAGATTATCATAATCATCATTGCTACCCGTTACATCTGCTGTAGCTCATTTGCTGTTTCATTCCCTGTCGCCTCATACGACACCCTCGGGAGGATATGGGGAAGGTGTAGTCTCTTACCTCACCGCGGCAGACACGGTTTTCAGAGCACGTTGTTTGTTTATTTAGTAAAGCACACAATTAGCAATTAATCATGAAGTAAACAATCGTGTTTGAAGACGATATGTACACCATGTACCGTCGGTCTAAGCGACGGTACTTAAGTAAATATACACGGGAAATAGTAGTTGCTTTTTATGTATACTTATTTTATAACTAGCTGTTTACCGCGGCTACATCCACGTAGAATTTATTACAATTGTATGTCATGGATTTTAATTTTTTGCACGGAATTCTAATTATTTTTGTAAAATAAAAAACCAAGTTAAAAAGTTAAAAGCCTAGCCTAAATTACTCTTTATCAGATCAGCTATTTGGCAATGAATAGCCCTGGCAAACGGGCAGACAATAATTTAAAAATGGTTAAAAAAAGACGAGATCTATATATATAGACCTATATTATACGCGTTATAAAATAAAATGAGGTGTTTTACCTAGTTCCCGAAATCTCTCAATTGCGTGCACTATCCTCGTCAACACTTGATGTTCACCTGATTCAAGTAGAATGCACCATATTTACCACACTCTGTACAGTAATTTGCATTTATGTTTTGGTCATGCATCAATTTTATTACGTGCGGTATTTAAATCTGCGACCCCACTACGCCCTAATCCTACCTTAGCCAATGTTGTACCAAACTACTGAGCATAGGCATCCTCCAAACCTTTCTACTGATCACGATATCCAAAAAGTTATTACTTGTGTGCAGTGCAGTGCTAAGTCCGCCCATGTTTCTCGAGGGATATCTCGGCATTTTGTAGTCAGTGGGTCTTGCGATTTTGTAACTAACGACATTTAATTATTAGAATCGGTTGTTACTTTGTGGAAATCCATTATGTTATAGATTTTGAAAATCAAATAGCCAATATAATACGCGTTATAAAATAGAATGAGGTGTTTTACCTGGTTCCCAATATCTCTCAATTGCGTGCATTATCCTTGTCAACACTTGATGTTCACCTGATTCAAGTAGAATGCTTCACAGCCAATTCTCCGTATTATTAATATGACAGTGGATGCATCATCATAACAATGGATGATTCCTAAGATGGGCTCCTAAATTTAATAATAGTGTGGCATCAGTATCTGATAAAAAGTAATAATGAATGTGGAAAGAGCGACAAAACAAATTTATGCTGCAGAAGTGAATGAATGATAATTACGCTGGGAATGAGGCGATCGCTACGAAACTATTAAAGAAGTCTCGCAGGTTTTCTTGCTGGTTCTTTCCAGGACAGAGGTATTTTCCGAACCAATGGTAAATAATACATAAGAGTGACTATTAATAAGTATTATTTATAATATTTATTAAGTAAAAAGTTTCTCGTTCTGTTTCTATTAAAGTCTGTGAGAGGGAATCTCAGTCCACGGGGGTGACAACGATTAATAAGGCTTAAAATTCGTACTAAGTCCCTTTACCACTTACCATCACGTAAACTGTAAATTCGTTTGTCACTTCGGTTTTATTATAAAAAAACTAGTTATGATATCTGGGCGTCAGTCATATAAATAGTTTAATGCTCTTAACGTGGCGTTAAAAATATCTCGCATAAAGCCGCGAGTCTTCCATCTGAAAGATTCATTATTTGTCTTTTCAATCCTTCTCATAATTAACGTCACGTTTTCTCCACTTCGGACTATGAGATAAAATTTTCTGTGTAATTGAATACGCTTTTTTAATGGTGAAAGCTGGATAAGCTTAACCATTTAATATTAAATTCCAGTAAATTTACTTTTGCCGTGCCGTGGCGGTTAAGAATATCCACCATATCTTCTCGTGGGTGTCGTAAAAGGTGACAAAGGGAAACAGGCAGGAGATGGGCAGCAGTGTCTTCCTGATAACAACAAACTTACAATAAAAAAAAACTGCGGTTGCCAACCCGCTCGCCAAGCGTGGCAACTATGGCAAATACCCCCCTATGAATGACAGTAACAAAGAAACGGCTCCCAGTCCCCGGCGGCCCCGCTATTCCTGGCTACGGTGGCGACCATGGTAACGGCGGGGCAGGGAGTGCTAAGAATCTCCGGTGGAGGTTCGGTTGCCACCTAAGACGACTTGACCTGGCAACATACAACGCACGTACCCTGAGGACTGACGAGAAGATCGCGGAACCAAGGCTCCAAAGTCTTTGCCAGCGATCTGTCTGCCAGAAAGATACATCTATCCTCAATAAAGACTCAAGATGCAGATGCGTTGTCACCCGTGAGGACTAAGATGAAATGCCTCTTTGCCAGTAAAAAGGGTCTCCAGTTCTCTACACTCACCATACGAAACACAGTAGCGTTAAGCTGCTATTTTACGCTGGTATTATGTGAGAGCGTGGTCCTTCCCCGGTCGAGCCGACCCATTCGTGCTACAACTATACCACTAATATAGCTGCAGCATGGCTCTACCACGTACGTTTTACGTTTTTATTTTACAGTAATAAAAGTAGTTTGAGTTGCGAAACATTCATACATTTACTTTTACTAAGGAAGTTTCTCCTCTAAAACGTAGAATTTATATTTCCTTTGGTCAGAGTATAAATTAATGTCCTCTCTCTATTGTTTATTATATTCAATGAACCCGGTGAGGGATTAGGTAAATTAATAAAATACATTGAAAAAAAATGAAGGTATTAATATAATTTTTACGCATATAGAACTAAAAGTTTTCAATAATTCGAAGAGTTAGTAGATTTTTTGCAATGTTGATAGTTGGTAGAGTTGGTAACACTGAAATACACAGTCTACCTAATGGTTAGTAGATACTGTAGCCCATAGTCATCGACATTTATCTTCAATTAATAATAAGTCATCGACCTTAAACCGTTTATCTGCAAGACGTAAATTGTTGGTTTTTAGTCTATATGTGTGAAAGTTATCCACGTATTTTTGACAATGTTTTATTATTATGGTCCACCTCATATTTAGTAGCTAATTCTGCAAGATGGTTTTCTAATTTTATTCCTAGTTCCGTAGAGTCTATTTATGTAGGCACCACTCGCATAACTGTTTCTGTCGTCAAACAGCAATGCTTTTGCTGCTGTGTTCCAGTCTGAAGGGTAGAGCGAGCTAGTATAATTACATGCAACACAAGTACAAGTAGTGTGTGTAGTATTCCAGTATAATTACACGCAGCATAAGTAAAACTAGTGTGAGTATTGCTATATTGCAGTATAATTACACGCAGCACAAGTACAAGCAGTGTGTGTACTACTGTATTCCAGTATAATTACACGATGCACAAGTACAAGCAATGTGTGTACTGCCGTATTCCAATATAACTACACGCAGCACAAGTACAAGCAGTGTGTGTACTGCTGTATTCCAGTATAATTACACACAGCACAAGCACAAGCAGTGTGTGTACTGCTGTATTTCAGTATAATTACACGCAGCACAAGTACAAGCAGTGTGTGTACTGCTGTATTCCACTATAATTACACACAGCACAAGTACCACTAGTGTGAGTACTGCTGTATTTCAGTATAATTACACGCAGCACAAGCGCAAGCAATGTGTGTACTGGTGTATTCCAGTATAACTACACGCAGCACAAGTACAAGCTGTGTGTGTACTGCTGTATTCCAGTATATTTACATGCAGTACAAGTACAAGCAGTGTGTGTACTGCTGTATTCCAGTATAATTACATGCAGTACAAGTACAAGCAGTGTGTGTTCTGCTGTATTCCGATATAATTACACGCAGCACAAGTACAATTAGTGTGAGTACTGCTGTATTTCAGTATAATTGAACGCAGCACAAGTACAAGCAGTGTGTGTACTGCAGTTTTCCAATATAATTACACACAGCACAAGTACAAGCTGTGTGTGTACTGCTGTATTCCAATATAATTGCACGCAGCACAAGTACAACTAGTGTGAATACTGCTGTATTTCAGTATAATTACACGCAGCACAAGCGCAAGCGATGTGTGTACTGCTGTATTCCAGTATAATTACACGCAGTACAAGTACCAGCAAGGTGTGTACTTCTGTATGCCAGTATATTTATATGCAGTACAAGTACAAGCAGTGTGTGTACTGCTGTATTCCAGTATAATTACATGCAGTATAAGTACAAGCAGTGTATGTACTGCTGTATTTCAATATAATTACACGCAGCAAAAGTACAAGCAGTGTGTGTACTGCTGTGTTCCAATATAATTACAGGCATCACAAGTACAAGCAGTGTGTGTACTGCTGTGTTCCAATATAATTACAGGCATCACAAGTACAAGCAGTGTGTGTACTGCTGTATTCCAATATAATTACACGCCGCACAAGTACAAGCTGTGTGTGTACTACTGTATTCCATTATAATTACACGCAGCACAAGTACAACTAGTTTGAGTACTGCTGTATTTCAGTATAATTACACGCAGCACAAGTACAAGCAGTGTATGTACTGCTGTATTCTATTATAATTACACACAGCACAAGTACAAGCTGTGTGTGTACTGCTGTATTCCAATATAATTACACGCAGCCCAAGTACAACTAGTGTGAGTACTGCTGTATTCCAGTATAATTACATGCAGTATAAGTACAAGCAGTGTATGTACTGCTGTATTTCAATATAATTACACGCAGCAAAAGTACAAGCAGTGTGTGTACTGCTGTGTTCCAATATAATTACAGGCATCATAAGTACAAGCAGTGTGTGTACTGCTGTATTCCAATATAATTACACGCAGCACAAGTACAAGCTGTGTGTGTACTGCTGTATTCCATTATAATTACACGCAGCACAAGTACAACTAGTGTCAGTACTGCTGTATTTCAGTATAATTACACGCAGCACAAGTACAAGCAGTGTATGTACTGCTGTATTCTATTATAATTACACACAGCACAAGTACAAGCTGTGTGTGTACTGCTGTATTCCAATATAATTACACGCAGCACAAGTACAACTAGTGTGAGTACTGCTGTATTTCAGTATCATTACACGCAGCACAAGTACAAACAGTGTGTGTACTGCTGTATTCCAGCATAATTAGAGGCTGAAATGCATTGTCTTGTTAAAAAACCAAACACAATATGTGATATTTTTCGATACAAGTTGATACAAATAATTCTTGTACAGTATTAGTTTATCCACTATTAAACACGAAAAACAAAGAGTGACAGCATTCAGAAGGACGGAGGAAATTCCATTAGCATGTAAACTGCCCGTTAGTACGGACTTACGGCTTGATGGCGGCAGTTTGTAACACCACGCTTTAATTGTCTAGTCTCGGGTTAAGTGATACGAGGGAAGTGTATACTTGCTCTAAAACCAGTTATTTTCTACAGAAAAAGAACCCCACAGAAGAAACCTATTTTTTTTTAAGTAGTAATCTATTAATACTAAAGAAGTAACTTAGTAGTATATTAAATGCAGCTATATTATGGTTGTAGCACGATTGGGTCGGCTCGACCGGGGAAGGACCACGCTCTCACAGAAAACCAGCGTAAAATAGCAGCTTAACAGACCCTTTTTACTGGCATAGAGGCATTCTATCTTAGTCCTCACGGGTGACAACGCACCTGCATCTTGAGTCTTTATTGAGGATAGATGTAGATGTCTATGGGTCACAGTAACCACTTACCATCAGGTGGACTGTGTGCTCGTTTGTCACCCGATCCTATAAAAAAAAAAAAAAATAAATACTTGTTATTGTTCCCCACGACTTCGTCCGCTTCGAAATTTTTAGGATTAGATTTTATGGAATTTAACTATTTTTTGCGCGGAAGTATAATTCTTTTCCCAAAATAAAATTTGCCTAAGTTACTCCTTACAATATCGGCTATCTACCAGTGAAAATCCCGTCAAAATCAATATAGCCATTTCAGAGATTAGCCGGAACAAAAGACAGACAGACAGAAAAACAGACATAATGTCTGTTTTATGTCTGTTTTTCTGTCTGTCTGACAGACCAAAACTTTAAAAATGTTTTTTTTTTCTTATAAGGATCGTATATGCTTTCATATGCATTTAGAAAAATGCTGTCATTTTAACATTACACACTTACACTTAAATTTTATTTCTTAAAGTTTATAATAACATAAAATAAATATATGAACATATAAAAATAATAGTAGTATATTTTATTAGTTGTAATAAAGTTGTAATCTATTATATTGAAGACTAGCTGTCCCTCGCGACTTCACCCGCGTGGAATTTACTACGTTTCCATAGGTTTCAATTTTTTTGCGCGTAACTAAGTTAACTAATCCTAAGTTACTCCTAATAACATCAGCTATATGTCAATGAAAGTCCCGTCGAAATCAGTTAAATCGTTTTGGAGATTAGCCGGAACAAACAGAAAGACAGACATTTTAAAAATATATTTTTTTTATTAGCACCGTATTTACTTTCATATGCATTCAGTAAATAGTTGTTATCTTAACATTAAAAACAGACACTTCAATTTTATTTATTTGTAAAGATATAAATATAGATTATATAGATAGGCCAGGGCCCTTAACCGACGAGCAGGTGTATCAATATAGTGTCAAATGGAAGTCCGTAGTCTCTGCCTACCACGCTGGGTGACAGGCGTGAGTTTTTTGTTATGAAATAATAATATAAATTCAAATCTGCATTTTATTTCTTAATCGAGGATAGATGTAACATTGTTCACATTCTGTTAAAATTTCAACTGAACGAATGAACGGACGGACGGACTGACAGACAGCGGAGGCTTAGTAAAATGGGCCCGTTAGTTACGCTTTGGGTACGGAACCCTAAAAAGACAAAAAACAAGATAACTGCGGAGTTTCCTTCGCTGAGTAGAAATTCTCCGATCAGAGAAGCTCTTTGCGAAACGGTAGTAGATTTGAAGAAAAATGACATTTGACAATTGAAATTTTATTTCGTTTTATTTCATTTCATTTTACTCTTATGCCTCTTCTTCACGGCCTTATATTCTTAAATTACGGAAGACCAATGTATGGATGTGTGGTTTGCTATGACTACAGAACTCATACCAATCTCATCGTAGACAAGCAATCTGCGCAAGATAGGATTATGGTGCACGACTGTATCTATTTCCTCACTCTTATAGTCCGATGGAACAATCATAGGCGATCCTAGGATTTAAATGTTTTTCAATAAATCGGGGTAAAACACAATAAAGAAGCAGATGTTCTATGGGCCACAATCAGACACAATAATTCATATTGTGTCTGATTTTTTATCATGGAACATGCTTGAGTAATGGACGCCCGACGTGTATAAATTTTTTTTAAATCACTAATGTCAGTGTGACTGTTACAAATATGAAAAGAAAATACCAACGGCATTTATTTCGTAGTTCTTTTCCGGTCAGTGATACCACATTTTTAGAAGTGAACAAAAATAACAGTGACAAACGAAATTTTAATTTCTTACGAAGAAAACCAAAGAGATCTGTATTAGCATTTGACGCCTCTCCTCGTTGAGTCAGCGCTCATCGCACGAGTGTTTAAGCTGTAGTATAAAAAGAGAGCTAATTCATTCGCCGGAAGCCACAAGATCATTTTTTTATAGAATAAGAATAACAAACGAGTACACGTTCCACCTGATGGTAAGTGGATAGTGTGGCCCGTATACATCTATGTATACATAAAATGCTTCGTTTCCAGGAAAAAGGTTTCTGATTCTCTACACTCACCATACGAAAAACAGCAGCGTTAAGGTGGTGTTCGCTGAGAACCTGGTCCTTTTCCAGTCGAGCCGAACTGCTCATGCTACAACCGTAATGTAGTGTATCTTACAAAGAGAAACGAGCTCAGGATAAAGTTGACCGCTAAGCAACTTTGCGCTACCTTATAATGACTATTATATATTATATTTAAAAATGTGAATTCCAAAGGAATAAAAGTCTAGCCAATGCAAATTTTTCTTTTATTTTTCGTCTTCACTTTTGTTTCAGTTGCATTCGCGGAATGACATTTTTCATCAAAAAACTGCAAACTCCGAAAGCGACAAAATCTGCGGGCAATTTATATCCAATTAGTAAATGGAATTTTGCTTAAAAAGACCTTTTTAGCTGCCTCTATTCGCGTGTTTTCTTTAAAGTTTCCCCGGCGGACTATTTTTTTTTACAGTTTTTTATATACCGTTGCACTTTTCATTGTTCTAGTTTTGAAACATGTAAAGTAACACTAAAAATATTTTTTAATTTTTATTATTATTTTTGTTGTACGTGGTAGAGCCATGCTGCAGCTATATTAGCAGTATAGTTGTAGCACGAATGGCTCGGCTCGATCGGGGAAGGACCACGCTCTCACAGAATACCAACGTAAAATGGTAGCTTGACACTACTGTGTTCCGTATGGTGAGAGTAGAGAACTGAGACCCATTTTACTGGAAAATAGGCATTCCATTTTACTCCTCACGGGTAACGACGCATCTGCATTTTGATTCTTTATTGAGGATAAATGTTGATGTCTATGGGTCACAGCAACCACTTACCATCAGGTGGACTGTGTGCTCGTTTGTTACCCTTATTCTATATAAAAAAATACTACTTTAATTTTTAATACGTTGGACTAGGCAATCAACTTTACCTGATTCTACACGGAGAAGGAGAAGAGAACACGTCCCGGATCGACTGGGAGAGAATGCCAAAAGGTATTAAGTGCGCCCATTGTAATCATTTTTATTAATGTGTTTCATGTAATAAAATCTAAATAAATTGCCGTATAGTGGCGGCTTAAGATAATCCACTACCCATATAAACCTGTTACTGTCATAAGAGTTAACAGTGGAAAATGAAACATGAGATGTACAGTAGAATCTTATTGATTATTGGTAACAACTCACAATAAAAAAATAAAACTGCGCTTGCCAAACTGCCTGCCAAGTGTGGCAACTATTGTTATAATCCTCCCATGAAGTAATCTTTGGGGACGGCCTATGTTCAGCAGTTTTAACACAGGATTTTTTGATAAGAAATCCTCAGTAGCAAGCCGGAGTCAGGAAGATGGCGGTGTTTCACCCCCGAACCTCGGAAAGTACGTAAAGCCGTCCATTGGACAATGAGAGTGAGGGGACAAAGAATGTACCTGTGCTTGCGGATACACTTGGGCACTATAACCCAACCTGTTCTGCGTAGATGGCTAGTCTCTGGCCGCCGTTATCGAAATTCGGTTTGGAGATATTATTATTATGTTTACAGGTCACGCGAGCAAGTGAATACTGCTTTAATGCTTTAAAAATCCTTCAATTGACGCGTGACGTCATGACGCTATCGGCAAACCTGCGCGCAGCTTATGGAATCGTACGGTCGTACACATTCACATCCTTTTAAAACTAAAGAGAAATCGCATTCACGCGAAACGTGGAGATATTTTACCATTGAGACACTTCTGAATATTTATGAAAATAAAACCGTTACATCTTTCAAGAGGCAAATACCTTATAACGACTAAGGTTTATGTTCCTTTTGCACACCTCGAACGCGAAGCGAGAGAGTTTGGGCTATTTAATAACTTTGGGATTTATCGTTTACTAGCAGTGTAAGAATATCCACTACCCCATATCGTACAGTGGGTGTCGTAAGAGGCGACAGATGGAAATTGAAACAGTTGACGGGCAGCAGTATCTTCCTAATAACAACTCAAAATAATAAAAAACTGCGGTTGCCGACCCGCCTGACTAGCGTCGAAACTATGGCAATATCCCCTCTTTGGGAAGGCCTATGTTCAGCAGTAGTCTTTTACAGGCTGTAATGGACAAATTGTGGATGGGCTTTACTGACGACTTGACAAGGTTACACTATGAGTGGATAGTGTTTTTTTTTTAATTTTATAGTATGAGGGTGACAAACGAATACACAGTCCACCTAATGGTAAGTAGATGCTGAGGCTCATAGACATCTAGGTACATCTGTCCTCAATTAAGAATCACAATGCAGATGCGATGTGACCCCTGAAGACTAAGATGAAATGGCTCTCTACACTCACCAAACACAGCAGCATCAAGCTGCTATTTCACGCTGGTATTCTGTGAGTGCGTGGTCCTTCCCCGGATCGAACCATTCGTGCTACAACCATAATGTAGCTATAGCATGGCTGTACGACATTAGCTTAAGCATATTTTTAACTACGTTTGACAATGTTAGGATGCCATATAGATAACGGTTTTTAATGTTAATTAACCAATTTTGTTGAATGTCTGACGTCGTAAGAGAATCGATCACTCCATTTGTCACGTGGGTATCGTAAGCGCCGGCTATAGGAAATGCCAGAAAGCTACGATATTTGGCGATATAACCTCACTTACGTCAGGTGTAAAAATACCCAGACCAACTAAGGGACGCAGGGACAAAGGCGTGAAACGTCTGAAACCATGCGTGACGATTATGGAAAATCATCCCTATACCGGGAGAGACCCAAATACACGATGACGACGTTATTTTTACCGATTTTAAAAAGGAAAGAATGCCGCATTGATGACAATATTATTATATTAATGTAAATTACATAACCAATTTTTGTTTAATTAATAGAATAAATTTTCACTGCGGCTCATATCAAAACAATTTGCGATAGTGTTAATGTCGGTGTACGAGCCAGCTGTGTGACGCTGACGCTGCGCTCACGGGCTTTATTAATAACTTAATTACTAATAATGTACACATAATTAGTTTTAAGTGTAATAAACGTATCCAACAATAACGGTTGACTTTTTGTAAAATCACATCGTACACGGTGCTGCCATAATGATTCCTTTTTTTATGGAATAAGTGTGACAAACGAGCACAAAGTCCACCTGATGGTAAGTGGACGCTGTGGCCCATACATATATATCTGTCCTCGATTCAGAATCGAAATGCAGATGCCTTGCCACCCCTGAAGACTACGGAATACTTGGTTTTCAGTAAAATGGGTCTCCGGTACTCTACACTCACCTTACAAAAGATAGCAGCATTAAGCTGCTATTTCACGCTGGTATTTCGTGAGAGTGTGGTCCTTCTCCGGTCGACCCGACCCATTCCTACCACAACCATATGATAGCTGCAGCATGGCTCTACTACTTCTTATGTTTATACGCGAACAATATACATTTAAATGAAATTAATTTTTACAGATTTTATTAGGTACCATATTAACTTGTTTGTTGTGTATTTTCCATTCAGGTCGTTTCAAATAGTGTTCGACGTCCAAACAACGTGGTTACCCATGAAACGTTGGAAATATAAAATAAGTTAATACACGTAAAAAATGTTCTATTAAAAAAAAAACACGTGGTAGCTCGAAAGGTTAAGCGCTCGCTGTAAATTCCATAATACACAAGCAACCCGGGGTCGATCCTCGCCGGCACCAATAAAATTGTTAATTATTATTTAAAGTGCTGATTTACCACGTGCTTTACGATGAAGGAAAACAACTTAAGCAAATCTGCATGTCTTAGAAATAAAAAAAATTCGAAGATTTAAATTAAATTAAACCTATCAATTTATTACATTACACAATTTATATGATATAAAAGCGTGTCGCGAGATTTTGTTTGTTTATTTTATTATTATAGTTTTTTTTTTTAATATAGCGTGCGGTTCCTAAAGTTCCTAAAGGAACTCCATCTGCGACTGGTCGTTGCTGCTGGTGATGGGCTGATTCTTTTCTTGCTCAAAGACTAAGTACGAGTATAGTCATTCAGCGGGGAAATGCAGCGAGCGTTCATGGCACGTTACCGCGGGAAGTAGGACTGTGTGATGATTAAGTTATTAGTTTTAGTTTTTTTTATTATTATAGTTTTTAATACTGTATATAATAAAATATTGTATATAACCTATTATATATTATGTTATGTAAATAAAAAAAAACTGAATGGTCACCAAACATTGAATTTAGACGTACCATCATATGGACTGTGTCACCCATATTCTATATTAAAAATATAATTTATGTTATAATTTGTAAATATTTAAAAAAAAATCTCTCACACTAAGAAGGTAATATTATCGATGCGGTATTTCCTTGAGCCAATAAGTTAATCGTAAAGTACTAGTTCTTTAACGCCCCCCGCAGTTTTCACCGCGGGGCTGTTGCTTAACGCGATAGCCGTACAATTTTGTTTGAATACCCAGTCGAGGGCACGAACGCCGGGTTTTATGTATTTTTTTATTCGGCCACATAAAGTTTTAAGTACGTGTTCTTGTGCTATCTTGGTGTTTAATTGAAATTGTTTTGAAATTAAACCTTTAAGAGTTTAAAAAAAATGTCCAAAACTTGTTTATTTTATCGTTATATTTTACTGTAGTTTATATTTAGAGTCATCTAGCGTTTGTAGGTAGAACTTTAACTTTAAATCAATAAGAAACATTGGGTATAGTTCAATTTTATGAAAAGAGATGGCACTTACAGATTTTTGTGCAAAATTTTTAGCGAAAATAACAATATAATAACAAAAAACAATGTTTTTAAATTAGTAATTAATACATTTTATACCTTAAGGTATGTTCGTACACTGGTACGTAAACATTATACTAAATGAACAAGCTCACCTTTGGAAAAATCAGGAAGATTGCAGGCAAGCTAAGGAAGACCTGACCGCATTGGTTGTAAATGCAAGGTGCTGAGACCTAACAAACCACAGATTAGGATAGCAATAAGTGTTATTGCAGGATAAAGATAGTTCTTTTAGCAAGCATTTGTGCATCATCGGTGGCAGAGACAGTGTAGGAGAACAAAATCGTCGGCAACATCAAAGGACCGCTGAGTTTCCTGAGGCCAGTATTGCTATTTCTAAAGCTCAGAACATTTGGCTTAATGAGGAGTGTCGTCGTTGGTTTTCCAATAGAGATAATTTAAAAATCCACCTTAAAGTATTATACTCTGAACTTTCATATAAATTACACAATATTGAATTTGATATTTTGGATGGGAAAAACAGAGAACTTGCTTCAATGGCTGTTTATGAGTAATATCAAATTCATTCCCGTAAATTACAACGACTTGTATCCTCTTCATCCCGTAATCGTAGTAACGACATACATACAGAATATCACCAATTTTATCCCCGAGTTAAAAATCTTTCCGATGTCCAGTTTCCAACAGATGAGTTGTCCCTTTTACATAAAGGCCTAAAGTATAATTTAACACCTTCGGTCTCCCAAAAATCGTTAGAGACTATGGCTGCTGACGCGGAGGTGGCTGTTGTGATCGGGAAGAAAGATAACATCGTTAAAAGTTTGGTAGCTAATGAAATTCGGGCTGTGCCCGCGTCTTCCCATTTCAATTCTGAGTTCCCTGTTTTTAAGTCCCTAAAGCAGAGAATAACGGAAAACGACCTTATTGTTACTAAAGCCGATAAAGGCAATACTGTTGTTATTATAGAGAGTAGTGGGTACAGCCAGAAAGTTAACGATGTTATCCAAGGTGATGACTTTGAGCTATTGGAGTCTGACCCAACCAAAAAGTTTACTTCGGATATTAAGTTATGTATATGACGGCACCTGCACCGTTGTGGGTGTGGTGGCGTCGGTCTAGCTAAACAGAATTCTTGTAAACGACACGTGTACCGCACACCTGCGGCATTGCACGTGCGTTGCCGCCCGTCCTGCTTGTATAAAACGGACGGAGCGGCCGCCGTTAGGGCAGTCTTGGCTCTGACGTGGAACGGTGCGCTTGTCGTATTGCGTTACTAGTTTATCCTCGACTCGTTGGATATTTAATTCGTGTAAACGAATTAATTATTATTCCTAACTACAAAATTAGTCTCTGTACTATACTCAATTACCTTTTCTAGATCAGAAGTGGGATAAAGTCCCCATTTTTGCCCACATACAATCTTCGAATGATGATTCTGTTTTTATGTTAAATACCGTTATGAAATTTGCTGTCCTACTTACGATATTGTCGTATCATTAAAGTGTAGAGAAAAGATTAAGTGAAATTATTAAAGCCAAAAGATAAATCCTTTTTTTTCGATTAGTATTAAAAGTACCCGCAAGTATTTTCATTATTTCTTGACGTACCTAAATATGTTAACAAATGTCGAAAGAAATGTTGGAGGCTTTCTAGTATTTATAGTTTGCATTCAATGAAAACTTAACTTGTTCAAGTTTTGCTGTGATTTGATAGTTCACGCGAAACATGATTATCATTTGCTATACTTAGAAGTTCAAAACGTTTAAGGGTGTACCAAAATAAAGGATTAACTTTAACATGCTATGAATTAAAAATAATAAGTGACATTTTTGTGTTCTAATCTGTTGACCAGTGTTGCAGTTTGCTCCAAATATTATGTGGTCGACAAGATTGGGGTTTGATGTCGAAGGATTTAAAAGTCTTTACAACAATGATCAATGAGGAAGATGCCGTGACGGCTAATCGAACAAGGTCAGGTACGGCCGAGCGCTGGTATGATTGAGCCTACACCGCTACAGTCGGTAACTTATCGGCTGATCTTACGACAAGGCAATTCAAGCGGCCGCCGAACAAATGGTGCTTTGGCGCTGTAAATGGACGTCTGAGGCTTGGACGGCTTTCGTAGATTTTGCGCGGTTGCCTCCTTTCCTTTGAAATATGTTGTAGTATTTGTCTCTACACATAGTTTCCCTTTTTTGCAATGTTTTCAAATGGCATACAGTTGCCGTTTCTTAAGAGAATCTCGGAATCCCATGGTTCACAATACATTTCTCTTAATTTTTAATTTTGCAAAGCAGTGCGACGATTCACTAGCGCCAGTACGGCGCGACGGCTCTCTAGCGCGAATGTGGCACGAACGCAGCAGAACGGAAAGTTGGAGTGCGTTTGCCTGGAGGTAGCCATATCGGTGCGTCCATAACTTAAATGAAGTCTGGGATGGTCGACCGTTGTAATATTTAACAAGAGTTTAATATCTGTTAGCAGGTGGTGATAACTGATAGACCGTATGCTGTTCACTGTCAACCGCACGAGGACGTGCGACAGTCAGAGGTAGCCGTGTCTGTGCATCTAGAAAATACTAGAGACATTGCAACACCCTAACGAAGAAATTATTCTAGTGCAGAAAAGGAACATGAAGTTGCAGGGAGGCTGGTCTGTGCTGCACTGGGATATGTGTAGAGTTGCTGTTGGTTTACATACTTAGGTGTTGTCGTGTCACTACGTCCCTCACGATACACTTTTGTGTGATTGTGACGGGGACATGTTTGCGGTATGGTTGGTCTGTAACTGTTCTATACTGAATTGAAAAAAAAAGAGAGTAAGAAAAAAAATGTGGTTCTTACTATCATTGCAGGGCGTTTGCCGGTCCAATGATATAGCTAAAGGGAATAGTGATTCCGGACTAGCATAAATAGTACTTGAAAAAAAAAAGCGTAAGAAAAAAAATAGTTGTTACTATCATTGCAGGGCTGTGTGCCGGTCCAATGATATGGCTATAGGGAATAGTTTTTCCGGACTAGCGAAAACAGTACTTGGAAAAAAAAAGAGAGAAAATAGAAAAAGCTACAGACTAATCATTCCGATATAAAATAAAGATGATTAAAGTTTTGTAGAGCTTACTGCCGGAACAAAGCTGACTGTCACCCAAGTCTGAAAGGTCAATATAGACCGGACCAGACGCTGTTATGTCAGGATAGTCGAACGATGTTTTTTTGTCTACAGATAACTAAAATTGTGATGGAGCGCGTGCGAGGACGCACGCATGTCAGTATGGCCGTGACGGCACCTGCACCGTTGTGGGTGTGGTGGCGTCGGTCTAGCTAAACAGAATTCTTGTAAACGACACGTGTACCGCACACCTGCGGCATTGCACGTGCGTTGCCGCCCGTCCTGCTTGTATAAAACGGACGGAGCGGCCGCCGTTAGGGCAGTCTTGGCTCTGACGTGGAACGGTGAGCTTGTCGTATTGCGTTACTAGTTTATCCTCGACTCGTTGGATATTTAATTCATGTAAACGAATTAATTATTATTCCTAACTACAAAATTAGTCTCTGTACTATACTCAATTACCCTTTCTACATATACAACAGTCATCATATGTTTTTCCCGATCACAACTTGTTCCAATGAATCCTCAAGCACCCATTTTATATGGGTTACCAAAAATACATAAAGAACATGTTCCTATTCGTCCAGTTGTCTCATATATTGGTGCACCAGCTTATTTCCTTGCTAAAAAATTAAACTTCCTCCTTCGAGAGAAATCTGGATTCAACCCCACTTACAGCCTAAAAATGGCTTAGATCTCATTTACAAAATTAAAGATATTCGAATTCCTCCTAAATCCATATTGTTATCTTTAGACGTTGATAGTCTTTTCACAAATGTCCCATCCCCTGACTGTTTGCGTATACTCGCAGATCTCTTTGAAAAACGTCGTCTACATCCCGGGTAAACAAATGATCTTCTTAACTTAACCTCTCTCTGTATGAAACAAAACTATTTCCGGTTTAATTACCGTTTCTATCTACAAAAAGAAGGGTTAGCTATGGGGTCCCCTCTAAGTCCCCTTATGGCAGACATTTTCATGGATAATTTCGAAAAACAACATATAGTTGTCAATCAAAATATCTTATATTACTATCGATATGTAGACGACATAATTATTTGCTGGACTGGCACAAGGAGACAACTGGATGTTTTCCTCAATAAAATAAATAGAGTCCATGACAAAATTAAATTTAAACTTGAATTGGAACAAAATTGTTCCCTTAATTTTCTCGACTTAACAATAACAAGAAAAGAATCGTCACATGTTTTCCAAATTTATCGAAAGCCAACTCACACCGACACGGTCATCCCCGCGTCATCATGTCATCCGTGGCAACATAAAGTAGCCGCTTTTTATTGTTACATTAACCGTTTGTTCACTGTCCCATTAATTAAAGAAAATTATTTAAAATAACTTAATATAATTTATCAAATAGCGGTCTCTAACGGTTTTTCAAAAAATCTCATTAACAATTTAATTAAAAAGAAACAAAAGCATGTTATTCGCAACTCTCTGTACGCGGTTCAACCTCAAAGTGTTCATCGATATGTGAGCAGTTTGACCTACTTAGGCCCCATATCTGAAAAATAAGCTAATACTCTTCGACAAAACGGCGTTCATGTGGCGTTCAAAACAAACAATTCTTTTAGAAATATCTGTAATAGTAAAGATAAGTTGGATATTCGTCAAAAGTCAGGTATTTACAAACTTGTTTGTGACGAATGCCTTAGCATTTAGCCGCGTACAGGAATTGCAATCCCGATAAATCCCATTTTGCCAAACATCTTTTGGACACTGGACACAACCTAGCCAACAACCACTCCTTTAAAGTCTTACATACGTGTAATAAAGGGCGGCGGCTTTGTGTGCTGGAACAGTTAGAGATATTAAAAAGTAATAATAATACTGTTGCATTGCTGAATGAACAAACAAATGTTACTAACTCACCTCTTTTAAATATCTTTAAGCCTGCTCTCTAATAATAGAGAGCCTCGCAATATGGTCGTTTGTCACCCTCACGGTGATCGGCGATTGGTTGCGTGGTTGGAGGGTGGGCATTGCGCGGCGGTTTGTTTTTAATTTTACAAACGGCTGCGTAAGTCCAGCGGTGATTGGTCGCATGTTTTATCGCATGACGCAGTCACTCGCTCCTTAGGTAGAGAGCGGTTGCATCATCGGTTTGTATAAAAGGCACTTGTTTTGGCTCGCCGCTCACTTAGCGGTTAGCCACCGTAGAGTCTATATCACCTGAGGATGCCTCGTGTAGAGGTGAAACACGTGTCGGATTATCGTCAGTGGTGTGTCTTGCCTAGTGTAGTGGTGTTAGGAGTAGCGGTGCTAGGATTAGTGGTGACGGGGATAGTGCACGCAATTGAGGGAGGGCGAGAGGTGATCCTCATACTAGGTAAGACACATCATTTTATTTTATAACGCGGATATTTGCGAAGTAAATTTTTGTAAAAGCTTTTCCAAAATCGTCACCCATGGACGATTTGGGATCCTATAATTAATAAAATTAAATCCAAACCCAAGCATACCACCGCTAGACTTCAAGATACTGTGAGCTCATTCTGCGTAGATCGGACCAAAAATAATTAATATTCAAAAACTGAAGGTAGCCGGGTTAACTATGACATCGGGACGTCAAACATCTCAGTCCCTCTCGTGACCATAGGTGCTGTAAAGCACCCGAAACGTCGGGAATTAAAAAGTTAAATTAAGTGCGATAAAATCCGTAAAAATTAGTTTTATTTAATTTTTCCACTTTAATTTTTTATTTGTTATCAGCATCCTTGTAATTTAAAACTCGATGAAATGAAAAAACGACACTAAAAAGAGACAAACATATACATATATAGGATTTTACCATTAAACACCATTAAACCACCCGTGAACTACTCCTAACACCATCATTTTTAGTTTAGCAGTAGTGGTTAAGTAGCATATTAGTAATGTTAATAGTATTGCTAGCATTTTTTAAAAAACAGTGTTTCCTGTTAACTCGATCTCCTCTTTGTGCGGTGCTTTAAAGAGAGTTAAGAGTTTTAACTCTTAAAATTAACAAAATAAAAAATTACGAATTTATAGAATAAATAAAATTAAACACATTGAATAAAGTTATATTAACTAATGCATTCATAACAATCTACGATTTCGTAACTTCAGACCATCTAGAGACATTACCTCAGAGTAAATCAATTTTTTTCCAATAAAATGACTTAATATATTAATCGAAGTAGATGGCGCTATTTTAAAGCAATATTACTCAAGCATAATAATTGAGTTTCTAAAAGAGTGGCGTGAGAGAATTTGTACCCCATTTCGCTCCATTGATGTCGAAGATTCGACTGTGGGAAATGCAAGAAAGATCTTATGGCTTACGGTAAATAGAGTAGTAGTAAAGTAGAGCGCTAGGTATCTTCTAATTTCTTAAGAAATTATGGAACATTTTGTCTACCGTCCTGTTCTAGTGCGTGTTATACTCAACAAATGTCTTTGAAATATTTTTCGGGTTTACCTTTGTCCATGTGAATATCAATATCAATCAGTAGGCAATTCAATTCTCGAGTGAAGTTTGTTTGCCTAACGCGCCACAACATGCAACATGAGGAACGTTTTTTTTATTTTTCTTTTTACTATAATGTATAAGTATACATACTTTTAAATTGTTATATTTATCAAATAGTCATTTTCTTTATTATTATTTCTTTTTATTTAATTTTGTTATACTATTTTTAACTGATGTGTCTACAAATGTTAAAATTTAAGTACTTATTGTGTTTGTGGCGTGTTGTTTGTTTGTTTCTTTCTTTCTTTCTAATAAATTAAGTAACAATACCTCAATCAGCGAGTGTATATTGGAAAACTCCCCGGCACGTGTCGAAGTAACGAGAACTACATTAAGAAGTACACGAAGAAAACATCTAAACGGATTTGTTAGTATGTGAGGAAGTAAAAATTGCAAGTTTAGCGAGTCTAAATCGCTTAGGTGTCCATTTTGTCGTACTGCCGTACGTGATAATGGTGGAAATTTAATTATAGCTAGGTGAGATACAACTCGCACGCAATAGAATAGAATCATTTTTATTTTATGTATTCATCCGCCATTAGTTTTTTCAATAGATTTTACAGATCCGGCACCACTAGTCCCTAATAACACAATTACAAAATTTTGCTTCCACAAGGCTAATTATGAAAATATAAGGAAGGATCTAAATGAAATTGATTGGAGGGAAATTTTGGGTGAATGTCTTTGTGTTGATAATATGGTTGCAGTATTTTATGACATAATTCGTAAGTTAATACGTAAATATGTACCTAAGGCTAAATCGCGTAGTCATAAATACCCAGTTTGGTTTACTCCGTGTCTGATAAAATGTATTAAAGAAAAATATAAATGAGAGTTCGCAAATATTACAATCCTCGCGATAAACTCTCTTTTGACTTACTGAAAAGAAGATGTGAGGAGATGCTAGCATACTCCTACGCTAAGTATAGAAAACGCCTTGAACCCTCTTTAAAGTCAAACCCAAAATTGATTTGGTCATTCCTAAAACAAAAGAAAGGTAAAAGTTCGTATCCTTCTAAAATTAAAGACGGTAATAAATTTGTTTCTAATGGAACAGACATTTGTAATGTTTTTGCTAGTCATTTTTCGTCAGTATACAGTCGCAAAAATAATAATATTCAAAACTTCGATACTAGTCCTAATCTTATGAACCCTTGTTGCAATGTGTACCTTGATTATATATCTTATACAGTGGACCAGGTTTACAATGTTTTAAAAAGACTTGACTTTAGGAAAGGAGCTGGAGCAGATGGCATTCCATCAATATTTGTTTGCAATTGCTCTAACGCATTGGCCCTGCCTATTGCACTGATAATCAATAGATCTCTTAGGACTAGTACATATCCAACCTTGTGGAAAGAAGCCCTTGTGTTACCTTTGTTCAAAACCGGAGACAAAGAGGATGCTAAAAATTATAGACCTATTTCCATTATTTCTGTTTTTGCAAAGGTGTTTGAGAAACTTATATGTCCCGTTATTTCATGGCACTTTAAACAATTTGTTACATCTGAACAGCATGGGTTTGTGAAGGCTCGATCAACAGTAACTAACCTTGTTTCCTTTGTGGAAGACATTACTGAATCTCTTGATACTGGCCAATCCGTTGATGCAATCTACACAGATTTCAGTAAGGCCTTTGACAAGGTTGATCACTCTATTTTACTTGTCAAACTCAAAAGGATAGGTATAGCAAACCCTTTGCTGGACTGGTTTAAGTCATATCTTGCCAATCGGTCGTCAACTGTTGTTGTTGATGGTTATGCTTCTGAGCCGTTTTTTGCCTATTCTGGAGTACCTCAAGGATCTCATCTTGGGCCTTTGTTGTTTAACATTTTCATCAACGACATCAATAAATGCTTTGAGAATTCTAAGTTTTATTTATTTGCTGACGACCTAAAGATCTTTAGACCTGTCTCCTCAAATTCTGATGCAGAATTCTTACAGGAAGACTTAAATAACTAGACATTATGGTGTCGTAACAACGGTATGACACTAAATGCTGACAAATGTCATGTTATAAAATTTCCTAGAAAGAAAACATCTCTTGCAACAACATATTACATTGATGGTCGTATTTTGTCTGAAGTTCCTCACATACGCGATTTAGGAGTTACGCTTGACAATAAGCTTCGTTATAATATCCACATTGATAATGTTGTCAACAAGGGTTTTAGGACTCTTGGCTTCCTCTTCCGTAACTGTAAGCAATTCAGGGATACTCGCACTAAAATAATTATTTACTCAGCTTTGGTACGAAGTATCTTTGAATACTGCAGCGTAGTTTGGAATCCCCACTTTAATATTTACTCACACAGAATCGAAAGGATACAAAAGAGATTTCTTTTGCATTTATCTTACGATCATAATCTAGTTAAAACTCTTAGAACTTACGAAGATAGGCTAAATTACTTTAACCTTCAGCCACTTTCGAATCGAAGACAGCTCCTTGACCTTATTTTCTTGTATAAGTTGGTGAATGGCGTCATTGATAGTTCTTATTTACTAGCCAAATTAAATTTTCGTACCCCATTGAAGTCAAAAAGGCCGTTGTCTTTTATACTATTCGTAGAAAAGAGCACACGTTCTCGTCAAGCGCGCTATTCTCCGATTAATAGATTGATGTTGAGTTATAATGCTATATATAAATTATCACATAAGAATTGTATTAGTGCCATAATGAATACTGATAATAAACATAAAGATAGAAAAGTTGATATTGACATATTTTCAGATAATCTTAGGAAATTTAAAAGTGATTTATTACATTTATATTCTTCAAATAATTGTAATTCACAGTAAAATTATATTGTTTTTCTTACTAGTAATATAAAAGCTAAATTGTGATTAAGTAATGATTGTATATTATGATTTATTAATTATTTTATTTTTGTAATGTTTAACGTTTATAAAATTTCTAATGTTAATAACGATAGTGGAATCAATGCATGATTTAATTTAAATAATTATATAATACTAAGTTCTGATATATTTATTGATCTCTTAATTCTTGTATTCAATTTAATTCACTGCATATGTCTACTTGTGTCTATTTTCTTTTATGAAATGTGTGTAACACCTGTTATTAAGTCAACACTTAGTTTTTATGATTTTTTGCAAAAATATTATGCTTTTGTTAGTGTATGTCTTGTTGGTGTTAAATAAATAAATAAATAAAATAAATAAATGTAGATTATAAGAATACTTATTGAAAGTCATTTAAGCTTTATCACAGGTTCGGAAAAAAAACATCTGTCCTGGAAATAACCAGCTATAAGCCCAGCGGGACTTTAAAAGTAATAATTTAGAATGTAATATTTAATACAATTAGTATGAAAACATTTAAAAACAGCATGGGAGCGATCTCCTCATTCTCAGGGGTTATTATTAATCATGTACTCTTTAGTAGTTTAATAACCTTTTACTAAACAATTTTTGCTTAATATTTTTTTTACACTTTTTGATAGATTAGTCGTACATATTTTCTGGGACTTTGTTGTGAAAGCGTATACATTGCCCGATGGAAGAATTACTGGCTCTTTAGAGTCTAGTAACTGTTTATCGATAGCGTCACGACAAAAGGCATCAATAATATTTTGTACGGAATTTAGAAGTTTACTTTCTGTATTCGATAACGCTAATGGAAAAATAAATATTAATAGAAAGTAAAAGCTGACTTTAAAGAAGAAATCCATTATGGCCTTATTAGAATATCCTTACAGCCTATAAAAGCTCACTTCTGAACAAGTCCTCTCACTAAGATTTACTTTTAGGCGGGATTTTGTCATAGTTGCCCCGCTTGGCAGGCAGGGTCGGCAAGCGCATTTTTTTTATAATTTTGAGTTGTCATCCTGAAGATGCTGTTATCCATCCCCAGTTTCATTTTCCCTCTGCCATCTCTGATGATACCCACGGGACAATATGTTGTAGAGGATATTCTTACACCTTCACTACACAGTTCAGAGAAGAAATAAAAAGATTAAATAATTTTACATTCTGATGACGCGGCTTTAATTCTTCTGCACTCTTCATTCTCGTTATGTTTTATAGTATCTTATTAGCGTTAAAGATTGCAGATTGTCAAATTGGCTAATCGCTTTAAGCAATCGAGCACAGAACGCGCTCGTTAAAAGTGAGAGGGTGATCACCTCCAAACATTCTGCACACGAAAAAATTAAAATAACAAGCTATATACGTCCTACTGCCGGGCACAGGCCTCCTCTCATTTCTGAGAGGGTTTTAGGGCAAGGAAGTGTCCCCCGCGCTGCCCCAATGCGTATTGGCGAACTTCATGTTTTCGAAATATTTTTTTCTTATTTTCCAGACACGCACAGAAACATTACTCACGATATTTTCCTGCATCACCGAGCACGTGGTAAATCAGCACCTACAATTGCAATTAACAATTTCATTGGTGCCCGCGGGGATCATTTGACATTTGACGTTGCCTCGCATCCAGTAAAAAGGGTCCCTGTTTTTTTACACTCACTATACGAAACACAGCATTACAGTGCTATTTTACGCTGATATCGATAGAGCGTGGTCCTACCAGTCGAGTCGACCAAGTCGTGCTGCAGCCATAATATAGCTGCAGCGTGGCTTTACGAAGACAAAATTACTACAAGTTTCGAAATATTTTTTTAATTACTCAGACATACACTCCTCACGATGTTTTGCTTCACCGCTTTGCTGCAGCACGGATGTGTTGGCTTAACCGGGGAGTACAGAATATCGGAGGCCCTTTTAACGGGCTACGATACATTCCGTCTTAGTCGTCAGGGGTTAAAATTTATTGTCATTTTGATTTTTAATCAAGGATATATGCAGTGTCTATAGGACACAGCATTCACTCACCATCGGTCAGTGTGCTTGTTTGTCCCCCTTATTACTTTATTAAATTGTCCAAAGCTACTAATTCAGAAGTGGATTTAAAAGCGAGATGAATAAATGGTATCTAATAAATTAGAATAAGAGTTAAACAGATTTCTTCACATGAAGTTAGTACAAAGTAATCCTAGATATAACTTAAAAGCAACACACGAGCGTGTGCGGCGCAAACTTGCCCCTCGTTTGTACGAAGAGGGTAATTAATTTAAGTTGGATAAGTTGCGAGCAGCCTGTGTGCAGTAGCTGTCCTTCGACTTAAGAAACTTGTCTTAAGTCAACCCCGAGCCTCTATGTTGTCTGAACGAGGGTTTAATTAATTAGAAAAAGAAAAACAAGTCCCCTTATGACCTTGAGTGCTGCAAAGGGATCGAAACGTCTAGAATTAAAAATAAGTTTAAATTGAACGCGAGGAAATACGTATTTTTATATTCAGTGTGTGGGTATTTAGTCATGCTTGAGGTCATTGAAGAGAACATAGCATGTTTATTTTTTTTGTAAACCTGAAGTGACGTACGAATTTATAATCCACCTGATGGTGATAACTGTAGTCCAAGGACACCTGCAGCCAAACTCATTCAAAGAACGCTACAGATGCACCCTTGAGAGATAAGATAAGATGGAATGCCTCACAGCCAGTAATTCTTCTGGCTCTCTGTACACTTTAGACTGGAACACGGCAATGCAAGGGGCAGAAATAGGTGATAAGTAAATTCCTATTTTTCTACAGGTTCCTCACTCTCTCCAGTTATTAAGTCCCAGTCAATCTTAGAAATTAATTCCAAGGCCAAACCTTTACAAATACCCTTCTTATTCTCGCTTGTCTCTGTTAACGATGTTCGTAAAACATTTGCTTCTATTAAATCAAAAGCAGTGGGTTGTGATAATGTGAGTCGTACTCTGATCTCTTTAGTTCTCGAACTTTTTCTTCCAGTCATTACTCACATCATTAATTTTTCTCTGTTGTCAGGGGTATTTCCTTCTTTGTGGTGTAAAGCCTATATATTTCCGCTTCCTAAAATTTCAAACCCCTTGCAACTCAATAATTATAGACCTATTTCTATTCCTTCATTCTTATCAAAGATCCTGGAATCTATAGTTCACCGGCAAGTATCAGGTTTTATATATAATAATAACTTGCTCATTCAATTTCAGTCGGGCTTTCGTCCCGGACATAGCACCACCACTGCACTTCTTAAAGTTACAGAGGACATTCGGGATGGCTTGGAGAATAGAAAGGTCACTGTGCTAGTTCTCGTGGAATTTTCTAATGCCTTCAACATGGTTGACCATGATATTCTCCTCGCTATGCTCGGTAATCTAAACTTCTCCTCCATTGCTTTAAATTGGTTCTCTTCCTACCTTTGTGGTCGCCAACAAGGTGTTCGAGTTGGTAATCATTTGTCTGACTGGTGTCAGCTTGTATCTGGCGTGCCACAGGGTGGAATATTATCTCCTTTATTGTTCTCTATTTTTATTAACTTCCTTTCCTCTCAACTTTACTGTTCTTACCATTTCTACGCCGACGACTTGCAAATTTATACTCAGACTGATGTGGATCACATTGATAATGCTGTTATCAATATTAATACAGATTTATTAAATTTTTTAAGATGATTTTATAAATTTTTAGAAAAAAGCAATTGGGCTAGCAAATTTGGCATTCTAGTGAATCCTAACAAATGCCAAGCAATTTTAATAGGAAGTGCTCGTCAGTTATCTAAACTTGATATTTGTTCTGTCGCTCCTGTCATGTTTGATGGATCATGCATCCCTTATTCCAGCACTGTGAAAAACCTAGGCCTCTGTATGGACTCAACTCTCAATTGGTCCACTCACATTCAAACAATAAGTGCTTCAGTTACTGCTTAGTTGGGTGCCCTAAATCGCCTTAGAAACTTCCTTCCGGTCAAGGTAAAGATAACTCTGGTGCAGTCTCTTATTTTGCCCATTATTGATTATGCTGATGTGTGTTGTACTGATCTTAATGAGAACCTTCTAGACAAGCTGGATCGTCTCGTAAACAACTGTGTCCGATTCATCTTCTGTCTTCGCAAGTTTGCCCATGTTTCCTCCTTTAGATTTCAGCTAAATTGGCTTCCCATTCGCCAACGGAGGCAAGTCAGGACACTTCTCACACTTTTTTCTATTTTATTCGACAATCGTTGTCCCGACTATTTGAAACGTAAGTTTCAATTTCTATCTGATACGCATAATAGACCTCTACGTTCTTCGGAGACTCTTACGCTCTCCATTCCACTTCACCGTTCCGGTTTCTCTTCTTCCTCGTTTGCTGTACGAGCTGCGCGACTTTGGAATGCACTGCCTGAAACTTTGAGACAACGCTCCAACAAAGTAACATTTAAAAAGTATGTTAAAGAACATTTTCTGAAAGTCGTAAAGAACTGTGTTAATAGTTAATTTCATCATAATATGTTTTTTACGTATATATGTATATTTGTGTGTATATATGTATTTATATGTGAATTTGTGTATATATATATGTGTGTATGTGGTTTGTATATATATATATATATATATATATATATATATATATATATATATATATATATATATATATATGTGTATATATGTATGTATGTATGGTATTTGTATTTTTTATTTTTATGTTTATATGCTATAATTCCTAAATTCATTATATTTCTTATTCTGTACTGTTATGTATTATAATAACCGCCTTCGATGTTTTTCCACTCCTCAAGGTTGACAGGCAGAGAATGCTTTAAGCATTATGTCCGCCTTTTGTACTTATATATTTTATAAGGTTCAAAAAAGTTAAATAAATAAATAAATAAATAAGTGATACCTACCAAGACGGACTCCAACGCAGAAAAAGAGACAGCAAATAATAAATAATTAGCTTCGACAAACTTTTTTCCAATATTCAGTGCGTGTTGCCAATGACTGAAAAAGATTCCACGAGTGTATAATATAGTACTCCATGGAAAAGTTTATTGTTTATACCACTGATAGTACATTTCGATTAGGTTCATAACTTATACTTACAAAATTATGTCCATATATCTCACTGACAGTATTTTTTATAAAACGCAATATTACCTATACAAAAGTGAAATAAATAATTTGATTGCTATATGATATATATATATATATATATATATATATATATATATATATATCATATAGCAATCAAATTATGACGTGAAGAACCACGTGAAGGACCACGTCTCAGTTCCGTATGTCATCACTGGCAACACGCACTGGGTGTACAGTCTCGTTTTCAAGTTTTGAGGTATACCTGACGAGAAGATGTGCCGTAATTTCCCGAACGCTGCCCAACCGAGTTGAATCCGAATACCCCCCATGAGCAATGACAATAATATATATATATATATATATATATATATATATATATATATATATATATATATATATATATCAAGCCATGGTAACCCCGGAAGCCCTCGCTACAAAAGTTAACAATACGCAAACAATTCGGGTTTGACCCTCGCCGGCACCATTGAAATTGTTAAGTGTAATTTTATGTGCCATGTGCTCAGCGGTGAAAGAAAATCGTAAGAAAACCTGCATGTCTAAGAAATGCAAAAATCGGAGACATGTAACATCCGCCAACACGCATTGCGGCCAATGGTGGTAATTTCCTTGCCCTAAGCCCAAATCAAAAATGATAGGGTGAATATGCTGGGCCAGCAGTGCAACGCACAGAATACCAGTGTGGAATAGTAGCTTAATTCGGCTGTGTTTCATATAGTGAGTGTAAAGAATCAGAGATCCCTTTTACTGGAAACGAGGCATTCCATCTTAGGCGGCAGGTGTGACAACGCATCTGCATTTTGATTCATAATCGAGGATATGATAGATCCACTTACCATTAGATGGACTGTGTGCTCGTTTGTCATCTTATCAAAAAATAAACGATTTGAAAAGGATTACGATTGAATAAAATCTATGTATTAAGAATTCAGTCCACATAGCGTAAGTCATTATAATTTCAGTGTTTAAAATGAAGTCGTAATGTAGAAGAAGTGGACTGGAAGATATTTCACTGCCATTTCTGTGGATACTACGTTTGCCGCAAGGACAGTACTTGATTTACGACCGCTAGTTTTTGGCAGCTGTCCGATGTTCCGCTCTCGGCTTAGAAGCCATTGTCTCGTCTTGGTCCCTCATTCCGATGGCATGAGCAATGAGATCTGCGGAGATTTGCGGTTGAACATCCACTTTTAATTACAATTGCTTGGTACTTGGCAATACAATGTTCTATAACAACTATAAATTGTTCGGATTAATTCCAGTCGCGAAATTCATCCAATACCAATGCACATCACGACAAAACTCACGATATCATGCACACCATATACATGCTTGGTGGTCAACCACCGTGCGATTTAACAGCGGGTTACCGCAACGACACGAATTAGTGACCTTTAAGAAACGAGCTTACACCTTTTCTGAATGGTTGGCAACGCAACTGCAATCCCCTGATGTTGCAGATGTTTATAGGCGGTGGTCGACACTTACCTATAGGTGAGCCGCATGCTCGTTTACACCCTTCTATAAAAATAGCAATAAAGCGTGAAGCAATGAAGCGTGGCATCTTTGGAAAATATTTCTCCTTTGAGGCAATCTATGTAAGAGACCTTTGTAGAAAGGACTTTTATAGAATATGATAATGATGATGATGATAATGATAATGACTAATGCCCGATTCCTATATTCAAGAAACGTTTCGTTCTCCGTAACGATCCGTTTTAATACATACTAGGCGCATGCACAAACAGTTTATATTACAATCTATTCATTCAGCAACTTAATATGACTTGAAATTAAAAAAAATATATAAAATGTCTATAAATAATTTTGGCAGGTATCTTGTTTTAAAAAGGAGTTTTCATGCACAACATTTACTGTGGGTAATACATCACGTAAAATAAAACGATGCGTTTTTAAATATAGAAAGCCAGCATTAGTAAAAATGCTTATGACAAACTTGAAAATAAATGAATTACAAGAGTCGATAGTGCAAAAACTTTTGGCACATTAATTATAAGTAATTTTTAAATAGTAGAGCCACGCTGCTGCTGTAGATTTTACGAACTGATAGAGAGCAACGCCAGGAGGGATCTAGACTATGTTTTACCCAAACATTTCATAGATGGTATAGGCATGCCGTAGCATATTATGACTGTAGCCCGAATGGGTTGGCTCGACTGGGGAAGGGCCACACTTAAAGAATACCAGCGTCAATAGCAGCTCAATGCTGTTGTATTTTGGTTAGCGAGTATAGAGAACCAGAGATACTTTTACTGAAAACAAGGTATTCAATGTTAGTCCTCAGTGGTTATAACGCATCTGCCTTTTGATTCTTAATCAAAGATAAATGTCTGTGAGTTACGGCATCCACTTGTCATGATGTGAACGATAATTTAGTTCAAAGTCCACTTCATGACCACACGGTCGTTAGTCACCCTTATTCTATAAAAATTAACAGCAATATATTATTTAACTTTAACTACAAATGGGTTGGCTCAACCGGGGTAGGACCACGCTTTCAGAGATTACCAGCGTAAAAAAGCAATTTACTTATAACTGCTGTGTTTCGTACGGCGAGTAAAGAGAATCTTAACTTTGTTTCTTATTCGAAGATAGATATAGATTTCTTTGAACAGAAGTATCTACTTACTATCAGGGTCCATACGCTGCAACAAATAGGTTGCTTCGACCACGGAAGGGCCACTCTCCCAATACCAGTATAAAATATTACATAATATGGCTGATGTGTTTTGTATGGCGAGTGACAATAACCAGACACGCTTTATCTGGTAACGAAGCATTCCATGTACGTTCTCAGAGGCTACAAATGAGCTATTAATGTTTGCTGCAGTAATAAACATTAAACAAAATCGTAACGACATAAAGGGAATGAATGATACTGGGACCACATAAACATCATTTTGTATTCAAAGACTGTCTCAGACATGTAAAGGCAGCACACACGTCTAAAGTCTGAATGACTACAGATAATAAATTAGCGGCAATTTGCCGATTCGCGCCGTCAGCTAGAGTCTACCTGGTAGGGAAGGGTACTAAAATATTTATTATCGATAAATTATTTCATCGTTTATTTAATCCATTACTTTTAATACATATATTGTCGTTAAGAATTAAAATACAGACACCTTGCCACCCCTGAGTGACAGTTTTCCTGTAAAAAGATCTCCGTTTCTCTATATTCACTATAGGAAACAGTAGCATTAGGCTGCTATTTTACGCTGGTGTTCTGTGAGAGCGTGTTCCTACCCCAGTCGGGCCGACTCATTCATGCTACAACCATAATATACCTGCAGCGTGGCTCTACCATGTACAAAATTCTTCCCCTGACATTCTTAGTATGAGTGTGGTTCTTTGTATGTGCAGTGCAGTGCAGCATTCATCACACTGACGCCGCAGTCTGAGACAATCGTTAATACAATCCTCACTGAATGAAGTCACGTACAATTTTCAAAATCAAAATCTAAATTGGGCACTTAATGTTTCCTTGCAAAAACAACTTCGCTGCTAAAGAAAACATACTCAATATGATATATATTAAATTTAAATGATTAGCGTTTTTTATAGGACAGGTGAGCCTCATGCTCCGCCTATAAACTAAAACGGCAACACCAGAGAAATCGCAGGTGCGTTGCCCATCTTTTCAAAAAGATTACGGTGGTTTCTTGAAGGTCCCTAAGTCAGATAGTATGTGATCAACGCCGCACTAAGTATTGTTGTTAATTAGAATTATAAGTTCTATATATGCTTACATGATTATATCGTAGGAATAAGAAATATTTCAAGGCTCCGTGTAAGTCCTCTAACACGCATTGAAAGAAAGAAAGAAAGAAAGAACTATTAATTTGATACACACGTTTAAAAATAAATAAATACCCAAAAACAAGGGGTAAAAATATGCACGCATCAGTTTTATTTGAGTATTTGGGCATTAAAATGCTTAAGCATTAACTAATAAGAAGCAGTAAATACAGGCATCATTAATTAATGATAAAACAAAAAATGTGAAATCAAATAAATGTTTCCAGCATAATGCTGCAAAGGCAGTGTTTGTTTTCAGTGGGAGTCTTGTGACTTCACTGACAAGTCGGTGTAAAATCCTTCAATTACGAGTTACAGAGTAATTAATTACGAGTTAGAGAGTAATGCTAACGTACATGGATAATGCACATACACATTGGGACTAACCTAGCTAACAGATGTATAAATGTTAAATCTATACAAATAATAAAGTGTTTGTTTGTAATGTAAAAATTTTTGTAAACTTTTTACTAAATGCATATGAAAGTACATATGGTACTTATAGTAAAAAGATTGTTTGTCTGTCTGTCTGTTTCTTCTGGCTAATCAATCCGAAATGGCTGGACCGATTTTGACACGACTTTCACTGGGAGATAGCTTAAGTTATACGGAGTAAATTAATCTACTTGTATTTTATGAAAAAAAAATAGGGTTCCGCGCAACAAAAATTTAAACCTAAGAAATCTAAGCGTAATAATTGTAATTATAACCGTGTAGTGGTGGTGTAAGAATAACCGCTATCACATATGATCCGTAGTCGTAGTCGGGTGTCGTAAGAGGCGGCAGAGAGAAAATGAATTAGGAGATAGGCAGCTGTTCAGTTCCTGATAACAAATCGAAATTATAAAAACCTGCGGTTGCTAATCCGCCTGCCAAACGTGGCAACCACGGCAAAATCCTCCCTATAAGGAAATTTATGAGAGAGCTCTATATTCAGCACTGGACTATGATAGGCCGTAATGATCCTATAATAGGCTGTAATATATTTTTAAAATACACATTGGCCAGCGCGGTGGACTATTTCATACCCTAAGTATCCTTTTAGAAATTAGTGGAGGCTTTTATTTGGTATGCTTTTAAAATATAGAGCTATATGTCTTTGATTCAGAGGAATACGAAAACAAAAGAATTGCTTACCGAACGCAATACTAGTATTAAAAAAAACAGTACGCGTCAGCGTTGTGTCAGCGAAAAATACAATTTAATCTCTATAATGTTGGTCAGATGTTTTAGAGGCGACGATACGATTTTTCTGTCGTATCGTGTTATCCTTTTGGTGTCGTAAATATAAAACACAAAAGTAATATTTTTTTTTATTTATTATATATTAGAATCGACGATACGACATACTTAGCAGTGTTCTCAGGTCAGTATTGTAAAGTTCGCTTAAGGCTAGGTTGCATAAAAATTCCCTCTGTCTCGGTAGAGAGTCTGAGCGACATTATAATTATTATTTTAAGATTACTTTTACATATTTAAGAACAGCCACATATTTGTTTTATTTCATAGACCTTACTTTTATATGTTTTTTATATCATTTTTATTCAAGTCCCAACTCTGTTATTATAATGCTTTTGCATCTTAGAGACCTTCCATAATAACGCTTTTGTTACATAGACCTTACCTTACTATCATATGTCCATAGTATGGGACTATTACATTACAAAACAATACTTCAGAAGGAAGTCGCGATCATGTCTAACTGTAGGTATCCGTGTCCATCAGATTGCGAATAATGTATGGAAAAATGGGCCTGATTTTGACGCTCTAGAACCGTTACTTCTTGAATAGTATATGTTCGGAAAAAATACACGCGAATAGATTTTTAAAATACTTTATATGAATAGAGAACGGATCAAGTATTTGTATGGACTACAAATAATTGTTGTAGGTCTAGATGTTTGTCCTTGTGCAGTCTGTGTTTATAAACTGCCTTGAGGATACAGGAAAAAATACTAGTGTAACGATTTTTTTTAATTTGACTTAGAAAATCCTCGCTTTAAGGGAAATGTGTAGAAGTAAGTGACCTGCAAGTTCATAGTTGACTTTTTTCTATCTTTTATCTATTAATTTATTCTATATTTTAATACCATAAGAGTACCATGTATGGGTATAATGGGCAATCTTAATAATATTGTAGCATTTTCTCCCAGTCATCTCTTGGCGAATTGAAAAACATATTAGGTAGGTTTTTACATAATAATATAAGTTAATGTATATGATTAAATATAATGTTAATTATTGAAATCATTGATAATTTTATACGCGGTAGAATCGCGCTACAACTTTGGTAAGGTGTAGCAGTAATGGAACAACGCATCCGCATTTTGATTTTTAATCCGTGATAAATATGGATGTCTATGGACCATAGCATCTACTTTTCATAAGGTGGACTGTTTGTTACCCATATTATATAACAAATATATTTCAAAAAATCAAATCCAACTGAAAATAACTTTGATCATAAATCATCACTATCATCGTAAGAAGCTTCACCCATCAGTAGGCAGTTGGATTTCATGTTAATTACATAGAGTTCAACTTTCACGAGATAAATTTACTAAATAGTTCGTTATGTTGTCGTATCGTTGTATGTTAATTTATTCTAATATGTTATTCACGTCTTTCTTGCCGTGAGTCCATGATATACGCCTCTGTGCCACTTCATTCATATTGGATTGCCTATTTTATTCTATCCAACCAAAAGAATAGTTGAATTTTGTTAATTTAGTGTGCCTGTTATCCTCCCAAAAATGTAACATTCAAAATTATTGTAACTGGAAAACAATTTAAATTAATTTAATAAAGGAGATTTTACGTCATAGAGCCATGCTGCAGCTATATTATTCTAATAGAACAAATGGGTCGGCTCTAACGGAGAACGACCACGCTCCCACAGAATACCAACGTAAAATGTTCTCAATGGTGCTGTGTATTATGTGGTAATGAAGAGAACCGGAGACTCTATTTAGTCGCAAGAGGTATTCTTTATTAGGTCTTAGGGGTGGCAATTCATCTGTACTTTTATTCGTAATGGATAAATCTAGATGTCTATAGGCCTCAGCATCCACTTACCAGCAGGTGGACTGTGTGCTCGTTTGCTACCATTATTCTATTAAAAAATTCTCTCCGACATGTTCAATGTATAAGTGTTAGATATAGTATGTAGAACCAATGAATTCAATTGACTTAGGGTAACTTTTTCAAATTAACATGGTCTCCAAGGCACGGAGGTGAAACGCCGCCAACTTCTGAACTCCAGGCTACTACTGAGAATTTCTTGACAGAAAACCCAATAACTGATTTTATCCCGACCCAGGATTCGAACCCGCGAACCTCATGATAAGCAATTGCGTTTACGACCACAAGACCTACGAGGTAGTGGAGGCACATATTAGGCGTATAATACACATTGAATAAAACTACATTCATCATCATCATCATCATTACAGTCTTTCACAAGTCCACTGCTGCACATAGGCCTTCCCCAAGGAATGCCAAAACTATATTAAACGGAATTGATTCCGTAATTGGAGGTTAACAAAGTACAGTGGTTTGTTCTACATGGAGACACAGTTATCTAATGAATTCTTATATTTTTAATCTGGAGGTAGTCGTGGTTAACTATGACATTGCAGTCAGTGATACAGTCTCCCCCGTGACCATGGGTGCTGTAAAGTACTCGAAACTTCGGGAATATAAAATAAGCTAATATGCGCGACAAAATCCGTAAAATTAGTTTTATTTAGACCCAGTTATCTATCAATTTATACACTTTAAGGGTTTCCTGCCTCAAGAGGAATAACAGAATCCTTAAAAGATCATATATTTGCCGTCTACCCGTCAGTCCTGACTCCTTCTGCCAGAAACGGTTATACTTCATCATTACAGCCCTTCACAAGTCCATTGCTGCACATAGGACTCATGTTATACTTGGTTGGTACCAAATTGAAATTAATATTTTTAGGGACCGCCCTTAGACCTGTAAAAAATTTTTCAAAAATTGTCGGTAATAACGTAATCTAAGGATACGGCCTTTGGTGTCACCTAATTTCATACTCACAAACTCCTTAAAACCTAGAGGATACTTCCAATTGACCTGACCGTAGTTAAGTTAAATATACCTTGATTTCATTTTAATTTAATTTTGCGTGTAATTCGTTTTTAATCTTTTTATTTATTTAATAAAAGATCGGACCAAAAATTTATATTCTAAAAAAAGTAAAAATTAAACGTGATTAAATCCGTAAAATTTGTATAATTTAATATGAATATCTTTTCTTTGTTAGTAGATACCTCACATATTTTTTTTGCGATTACAAACTTACATTTGCGGCTAGAACATCGACCTTAGTATACACGGAACTAGGGAAGAACATTTTTATCTACTGACTTAACATCCAGCCTTTCGGACGTGCCAGTTTTCGAAAGGGCTTTAGTGCCATAGACCACATACACATCCTTCGGCAAAACGTACTGTAGGCAGGAGAGTACAATCTGCTACTTTGTCTTGCTTTCGATTGTCGAAATTTGGGCAGTGCTACAGTCACTTAAGCATTGTCAAGTTAAATGTCGCTATGAAGTGCTGAAGTGTTTGTACAGAAAGACTACGATAACTAAGATAAGTCACTTTTTTTGTTTAATTGTAATTAATTTGTCATGTGTTTAGATGTAATTGTTGCAATAGATATCTTTATCTATACTTAATATAATGCAGTGGAAGAGGTTTTTTGGGGTTCCATACCCAATGGGTATCCAACGGAACCCTATTACTAAACTTTCACTGTCCGTCCATCCGTCCGTCCGTCTGTCAGTCGGGCTGTATCTCATGATCCATAATAGGTAGACAGCAGTTAATAAAAATTAAAATAAATTAAATATTAAAAGGTGCTCACCTGCTAGAAACGTGTATTACGATGGTACGGAACACTTCATGTGCGAGTCCGACTCGCACTTTGGCAGTTATTTTTGTTTATTTAAACACCTACAATTTGATTTATTTTTGTGTTTTATAGCCAGATTCATAAGGAATATTATAGGCTAGCATTAGGCTACACTTCACAACTAGCTATAAATATTGATTTTTGTTTATCAAGTCAGAATAAAAAGCACAACTGCTTTATCCGCGTGTGCTGGCGTAATGGTTAGTGATACGTAAATAAAATGTTCTACAAAATATTGACCATTACTCCATCTAGATATTATTTTATACTTCAGGTCAGATACTTTGGACCATAGTGTAACAGGCTGTAACTTTAATTTTATGCGAGGTATCATGTCGCGCGACTAAGACGAGTGATTTACGCGGGTGAAACCACAGGGCACAGCTATTGTCTTTATAACCAGATTATGAGATCTATTTAATGCAAAGAGATCTAAGACAAAGTGTGGTTTTAGGTAGAAAATGCCCTAGTAAAATTACCTAGTAAAATTCACAGCATTTTTTAAATCTAATAACCATGAAACTTTTGTTAACTTAATCTACACATATAAATAACATTTAATTGTTTGTCTGATATATTTAAATAACTAGTTTATCACATGGTACTACTCGTAAATCATAAATAACTAATTTTATAAAAGTATTGTCTGTCTGTCGGTTTGTCCGGGCTAATCTTAAGGAGGGACTGAACCGACTGTGATAAAATTTCACGAGCAGATGAGAGCAATGCCAGGTTATATTTTATGCGATTTTTTAAAAAAACTGAAATATGATAAAGTAAATGGTCTTTTATTATTCTAAATCTAAATAACTGGATGAAGCCGGGACGGGCCGCAATTCAATCAGTAAATATATTTATACGTGATAGTGAAAAGTTGGAACTATATTATGGTTGAAGCATAAATGGGTCTGTTCGCTTAAGTTAGGATCGCTCTGTCACATATTATCAGCGAAAAAATAGCAGCTTTATGCAGCTGTGTTTTGTATGGTTAGTGTAGAAAACCGGAGACACTTTTTTGAATACAAGGCATTCTATCCTAGTCCTCACGGATAACAACGCATTTGCGTTTCGATTCTTAATCGAGGATAAATGTAGATGTCTGTGAGTCACAGCATACACATATTATCAGGTGGACTGTGTGTTCGTTTGTCACCCTTATTCTATAAAAAAAAAACAATAAACTAGAATAAACTAGACTTGTTAGATAATTGTGACTCCTGGGAGTACAACCCAACTTACTCGTTTAACTTGCAATTGCTTAATATTTTAGAACTGAAACTGCGATGTTGATGTGCCTCGGCCGTAGCGAGATGTCGCTACGCGAGCAAGCGAAGCACGTGAGCGGAATTGCGGAAGCAATTGTGAATATGAAATTTGAATTATTTAACCTATATCATGGACGGGACTGAGTGAAAATTGTAAAACAAATGTCTAAATATTTCTTACATATCTGCAAATACTACACTTTGAATAAAAATAATTTTACGGATTTTATCGCGTTTCATTTTAACTCGTTATTAATAAGTTAAAAAGAGAAAGAATGCACGTTTATTCCATTTAAAGCATTTTTAGAATAAGGGCGATAAACAAGCACACATTCCCCTGGTCCACTGGTAAGTGGCATGTGACACTTTGCAAATGACTTTCATTAAGTATTACACATGTGATCTATATTGAATAAAAAAATATTCTATTCTATTCATCCTGTGGCACATAGCTATAAATAACTTCACATTAATAGTTCATATCCAGACAAAGCCGAGGCGAGTCGTTATTTTAAAATATACTAGTAGCGATCAGCTCATCCCAGAGTTTATCATTAATGATGTTTTCTTTGTCCTACAACCAATGGGGAAGAAACATTCTCGAGTAGCTACCACGTACCGGCAGGCGAAGTGTAAGGCATTCCACTATATAGAATGACGACCTGGTAAGACATGCAGGAAGTCGATGGATGCAAGTGACTCAGGACCGTGCTTAATGGCATTCTTTGGGGGAGGCCTATGTTCAGCAGTGGACTTGTGAAGGGATGTTAATGATAATGATGATAATGATGCGCCCTTTAGTAGCATAACAGCCTTGCGTATCCGTTGGGTTGCCACGCACGTGTCACGGTTGGATCGAATCCCGCACACTAGAATTGTTTGTAATCCTACAAATAATTGTTCAGCGACTTCTTGTTTGTCCTTGTAAAATTTAAATCATGTCGAACGCTTCCACGATACAGAAGTAAATGCTACTGTGAGCAAGGTTTTTACCTGACTAACACAGGGGGAGGTTAATGTTTTTCAAGTGTATGTGTGTATGTATGTTTATGTCTTTGTCTCGCTCGGTAGCCTAAACGGCTTAATGAATTTTAGCATCTCGTTAGATTTGTCTTAGTTATGGGAATAGTATATAGTGTAAAATGTAAATTTAGCACCTATGATAAAAAAGGGAGGGAGAATAGGTAAGTAGGTAAATTATGTAAACGCCTAGATTTTTTCAAATTTATTTATTTAAATGTTCGATTTGGATCTGCGCAATAGGTAAACAAACTTTACTCAACTTACAATCTGCGTCCTGCTGATTTTTAACCCACTTCAAAAAGAAGGAGGTACTCAATTCGACTGTGTTTTTTATGTGTGTAACATTATAACCTTTTTCTAGATGAGCCGATTTTGATGATTCTTTTTTTTTTGAAAGCTGGTGCTTCTCATCTGGTCTAAGCAATTTGAGTAAGTTCTGACTAGTAGTTTTTGAGTTATCCTTAATAATTTATATTGAAGTCGGTTGTACAATTTTTTAATTTTACCACTTGAGTGGTCCCGGCTTCGAATCCCTTGTCAAGCTAAAATCAGTTATTGGATTAAGTTTACGATAATTAGTTAACGGCGTTTCACCCTAAAAAAAATAAAAAAGTAAAGTTGCAGCCTATTTACGTCCCACTGCTGGGCACAGACCTCCTCTCATTTCTGAGAGGGTTTTAGGGCAAGAAAATGTCTGCCGCGCTGCCCCAATGCGTGTTGGCGAACTTCACATGTCTTCGAAATATTTTTTTCTTATTTCTCAGACACGCAGGTCTCCTCCTTTCCTTCACCGCCGAGAACGTGATAAATCAGCACTTAAAATTGCAATTAACAATTTCATTGGTGCCGGCGGGGATCAAACCCGGGTTGCTCGAGTACCGTGAAGCTTACAGCGAGCGCTAACCATCTGAGCTACCACGGCTTTAAAAAAGGTTATTCTATTCTATTCTTTTCAATTTCATTCCATTCCATTCCATTTAATTCCATTCCATTCCATTCATTTTATTCTACTCCATTCAATTTCATACCATGCCATTCCATTCCATTCTATTTTATTCTATTCCTTTCTATTCCATTCTATTACATTCAATTCTACGCTATTCTATTTAGTTTCATTCTATTCCATTCTATTCCATTCTATTATATTCCATTCTATTCCATTCAATTCTAATCTATTTCATTCTATTATATTCTATTCCATTTTATTCCATCCTATTCGATTCTATTCTATTCCATACTATTTCTGTTCACCTCTGAGGACTAAGATGGAATGCCTCACAGCCTGTAATTATACTGGCTCTCTATACCCTTCAAACTGGAACACAGCAGTGCAACAAGCTATTTGGCGGAAGAACGGAGCACCTCACCAGACGTTATCTAGGCAGAGAAGGAATTCTACCAGCTAATATTTATTATATTGCCTCATTGGTGTAGTGGTCGTGAGAGCGACTGATAATCATCATGTTTTTCTGTCTAGAAATTAATAGTAACAGCCAGGAGTCAGGAATTTTTTGATAGTTAATTACTAACCAGTAAATTACTAAGTATTAAATAAAATTTTATTTTAAAAATAGCCAAATATAATATAATGATGTTACATAGTTATAAGTCCATTCAATTATTTTATTGTATATTTCTTGTATATTGCAACGCCCGACAGGGTCTATAATTGTCACTGTAACTGCTAATGTACTGTACATTATAGAAGCAATAAACGATTTGATTTGATTTGAATTTGGCGGTGTTCCACCCCTGTGTCTCGGAAAGCACAAACAACCGTTGTTTCCTCGCCTGATCCCTCTTCCATTGTCCCATTGGATAATGAGATTGGAGGAATTAATAATTAAGCGAACACCTGTGCTTGCACATACACTCGGACACTATAACCCTGTCCTGAGCAGGTTGTTAGTATCCGTTGAGGCTGGCCGCCGTGACCGAAATTTGGTCTGGAATGACGTTATTAGTATTCTGGTAAGGTGAAAATGTGTGATAGTGTAGTATAAGCAGCCGGTGGTCCTCAAAAGCTGGCTCTTTATAATGGGTTCCATATTATTAAGAACAAGGAGGTGATGGCGACAGTCCTGTAAGTGGTAAGGTAGGGTGGGTTTTGAGCGGTCGCCTTTTTGAACTATTGTGTGCACTAAAGCCATCTTCCATAAGTTCTTGACTGCGAATAGGCGGTAGGAGAAAAGATTTGTTAGACTCTATTAAGCCCACTCGACTTATTTAGGAACGTACTCGACAGGTGGATTTATAATCGCAGTACCAGATGTCTCGAACATTTGATGCTGCTTCCCCTCGCCGGTCTGATTACTTTACACCTGGCCTAAACGATATGATTATACCGCCATCAAACAGAAGCCCTAAAATCTTTTTGACAATTCCCATAGTCTCTTACGAAAGTCACGAGGTCGTGATTTTTTTTTATAGGATAGGATGACAAACGAGTACACAGTCCACCTGATGGTAAGTGGTTACTGTGACCCATAGACATTTACATCTATCCTCAATAAAGACTCAAGATGCAGATGCGTTGCCACCCGTGAGGACTAAGATGGAATGCCTCTTTGCCAGTAAAAAGGGTCTCCGGTTCTCTACACTCACCAAATGAAACACAGCAGCGTTAAGCTGCTATTTTACGCTGGTATTCTGTGAGAGCGTGATCCTTCCCCGGTTGAGCCGACCCATTCGTGCTACAACTATACTACTAATATAGCTGCAGCATGGCTCTACCACGTAAAGAATAATATATTATTCCACCGCTATAATACGGAAATTATGTTAGGAACATTTTTAACGATATCACATGAAATAGGTAGATACTGGTAAGTAATGACGAACAAGTGCTTCTGAATCAGTGGCAACACTTACTGCATATTAAAATATTTGCTTTTATTTAGATTTTAAACGGTTTGCTTCTTCGTTCCTAATGCGTACAGCAAAGGAGTGAAATAATTTGCCGGCATCTGTCTTTCTATCAGATTACAATTAGAGTGACTTCAAGACAAGAGTGAATGGGCTTTTGTTAAGACAAGTTAGTGCGCTTTACCTTCTTCGGGTTCATCACCACTTACCATCAGGTGGGATATTAGGAGACACTGGCTAATAATTGTAATAAAAGGGATAAGAGGAATCCTCCAATATGTCCGTAATACAAGAACTCCGATTTTAAAACCACAAAGATTCTAAAAGTTCAACATGTTTAACCGACCTCTAAAAAGGAGAATATTTTCAAGTTAACTATAATATTTTCATTTTCTAATTGTATGTTACATGATATCTTCGTCAATTGTGAACCGATTTGGATAATTCTATTTTTTTAAATAGTGTATTTTATTCTCATTTTAATTCCGAAACTTATTTGTAAAAATAAAGACAAATTTGTTAACGCCATCAAAGATAGTAGGGCTACCTTTGATTTAAATATTAACACTGTTCTTTGATTTTCTACAAAATAGCGTATTATTTTATATGATAACATAAAGAAATAACATTTTTAACATCGTGGAGCTACTGCAGCAGTAACATGAACGATTTCCATAAAAAGATCTCTAAGGAAAATCTAAATCTACATTGCTTCGCAAAAACAAGATCATCACAAAGGCAGTTCAGATAAGAAACTCTAGAAGTCTTTCTAGATGTCATTTATATATAATCAACTTTTGTAGTATTTAATTTACAACCTAATTTATTTAGTGACGAGTACCACTTGTAACGAGGCATTACCCTTTAGTAATGACAACGCATCTGTACTATGACTCAAACTCGAGGATTAAATCTATGGCCCACAACATCCACTTTCCACCAAGTACCTTACACAAGTATCAAAATAAAATTAAGTTAATAAATGTTTATTTAATTTTCCAGAGGCAGCCACTTGACAAGTAGAAGCGTTCGAATGTTTCATTACTTACGCTCTGATGAACTTTTCTATTAGGCTTACCTTCGCTAAGATTGGCAGCAAGTTAACCGAGTATTTTAATCAAATTTCGATTTGCAAGTAAATATCAATTACTATATATGTAGTAATGCCACGGAGCATATTATGGGTCATATATGAGCGTCTATGGACTACAACACAAATGGCATCTATCAGAGACACGCCTAGCAGAATACAAGCGAAAAACCGGTAAATATGAGACACCAACACAATAACAAATACTGTGGCATTAAAGCTATAGAATCATGCTGATTCGGATGCTTTTTTGTTGCAGCAACCTAATGTTTTTTTGTTTAAAATTTAAAAGGTAGAGTTATAGCCTTTATGCGGCCTACTGAGAAGAGTCCTGCGCGAGTACTGTCCTGTAAGTCCAAGGAAGAGTCCGATGCCCCAATACGTGTAAGCGGATTTCACTTTTCTTTTAATGTGTAATACATATGACCCTGTTGTTTCGTATGTGGAGTAACGAGCAACAGAGACACTTGTCACTTGTAACGAGGCTTTTATTCTTTGTCTATAAATATAACAACGCATTTGACTTTGGTTTCTTTGTCGGGGATAGGTGTAAGCGTCTATGGGCCACGTCATCCATTTACAATCAAATGAACTACGTCCTCATTTCCTACTCATTTTTCTAAATATCAACACTATAATAGGAGATATTTAAGTCCATTGCTGAACATAAGCTGTTCCAAAATGTGCCGGCTGCCATGAATAATTAGAAAATTCGTTCGTTAAGTGAGGACTGGTGGTTAGGTGAGTACATAACTGAACTGGTGAGAATCTGCACCTTCTTGAAGTCGGTTAAAAAACAACGTTACCTTCTAACTAGGATTTTCGCCTGTGGGGCCAGTTGACACACATACGTTTCACCAGTACAAACATCCAAGCCTGAAACAATTATTTGTAGGCCGGATTGCTCCGTGCGGAATTTGAACCCGCGGCCCTTAGCGCAACTCATTGCTAAGTCACTGCGCCACGGAGCCGTCAATAAAAAAAAAGTTGAGATTAGTTTCACTTTTTTCTTTAATTTTATCTTTAAGAAAGTTAAACCTAAAGCGTTTTAACAAAAAGTGCAATATCATTAAAAAGATTTCTTAACTCCGTTTTGATAATGTACTTATTAACGGCTCTGTGTCCGTTGGAGTGCAACGGCGGCAAAACAAACGCTTTCTCTCAGAACGATCGCGTAGCTTGTTCCTTACACCTTGATTCGTTTTAGTTTCGTTTGAGTTTCAGACCAGCTTATTATTTTTGAATTTAACTTAGATAACAAGTGTTAAATTTGTAGTAGTATTCTGGTAACATAATAAAATACCGGCCAAGTGCGAGTTGGACTCGAGCATGTAGGGGTCCGTACCATCACAAGGGTTTTTAGTACGGGAGCCCCCTTTAATTTTTAATTTATTTTAAGTTTTATTATTTGTTCTTATAGCGGAAACAGAAATACATATTCTGTGAATATTTCAACTGTCTATCTATTACGGATCATGAGATACAGCTCGCTAACAGACTGACGGACGGATGGACATACGGACGGATGGACGGGCGGGTAGCGAAGGCTTAGTAATAAATAGGGTCCCGTTGATTACCCTTTGGGTACGGAGCACTAAAAATTATGTTTGTGCCCGTCTATTCGTAATTTTGTTAGAATAGTGTCCTAATGCGGAATTTAGGGTGACTGTTGGCTCGGTCTAGCTCATCACATCTTATCATCCATCAACAATAACAGGTTATCGACAGTATAAGTTGTGCAAATAATTAAATTGCCCCCACGATACAAAAGGAAATCCTAGTGTGGAGGTAACGTTTTTTTTTAACTTTTGAGAGCCTAAACACACTTGTATTTTATGCTTACTTGGAATGTTTAATGGCATCAATCGTAATAATGTTAATAAAGTACTGCAATGCTTTTTTTTTTAAATAAAGAATTCTTTTCCAAGCAACTACCGAGCGATAAGTCTCTCCGACGCACTCGCTATTTCTCCATTAGTACGGTCAGCTCGAACCCATCTCCTTTTAAATTTGATTCTCGCGTTCGTATTTCTCGAGCAAGAAAGGCGAACTTTGGATAGAACTAATTTCTAGTTCAGCACGTATAAGTAACTTATTTATAAATAGTCGGTAGTATGAGCAGTAATTTATAATGAAATAGAATAGAATAATATTTAAAAAATACTCATTGAAATTCATTTGAGCATTACCACTAGTTCGGAAAACCCTCTGTACTGTGAATAACCAGCAAGAAACTCAGTGTATACACCGATCTAGACAAATAATATAAATTGAAGTGTCTGCCTGTAATATTTAAATAACTGGCTTTTATTAAACTCGAGGGCTATTTACACGCTAAAATGCATAAGACACAATTTACAACATTTTGTCCGTTAGCCCGGGCTACTCCTTGGAACGACTACATCAATTCTAATATAACTTTACAAACAGATAGAGAACAATGTCAGGAGAGCAAGGCTACATTTTACCTGAACAATTTACTCGTATATGTAGTATAGGCATGCCAAGTAGGACCACGCTCTCACAGAATACCAAAGTAAAATAGCAACTTAATGCTGCTGTGTTTCAGTATAGAGTATGGTGGTAAGCTTATGTTGCATTACGTTGAGTGTGGTGTACCAGATACCCTTTTTACTGGATACGAAGCATTTTAGTCCTCAGGGTCCACAGCGCATCTGTATTTTGATTCTGAATCTGGGATAAATGTAGATGTCTGTGAGCCACAGCATTCACTTACTATTAGATGGATTGTGTGCTTGTTTATTATATCCCTTATTCGTCGGTCCTACCTGTGAAACGAGAGAGAACCGGAACCAGCGTCTCAGCGGTCAAGAATCCAGTAAGTCAGAGAGTAGCCGACATTGTAACTGCAAAGTATAAAACTGACGCAATGAAACTATTCGAGAATATAATGCACAAGAAATAGAGAACTTTACGATTAAGTATTTGCGTTTTGTCTTCTAGACTTGAGTGAATTTCGTTTATTTCCATTCTATGTAAAGGAGTTTCTCGAAATTCAGAGCTTGAGTGTATTTCAAGGGAATAATGTCTGTAAACTTCACCGAGTCTTTTCCAGACGTAATGGAAACTTGAATTTTGGAATTTGTAACGCTAACTGTAAAATTTATTTGAAAATTATGTAATTCTTCAAATATATTTTTTTATTTTTTTGAATACAAGTATAGGTAGGTATACATTTTATAATTTCTAGCTTTTCTCTTGTAAAACTAAATTGACACTCGATCTTACAGTCCACCTTACGGTAAGTGGCTGCTGCAGTCCATGAACACCTGCAGCCAACTTCAAACAAACAAAGCTACAGCTGCGTTGACACCTCTAAAGATGGATAGGATGGAATGCCTCATAGCCTGTAATCTTACTGACACAACACAACAATGTAAGCACTGTTATATGCACCAAGTTATTTGTGGTAAATTAATTAAATAAGTATTTTTTATCTATATTTACTCGCTTACTACTACTACACATTGAATCTAATTTTATCGATTTTATTTACTTTAGTTTTAAAGTTTGCACTCCCGACGTTTCGAGAACATCGCAGCATCTATGTGCTGCGAAGCATCCGAAGCTGTATGACTATGGAGTCACCAGGGTACCGAGCTACTTAACGAGATATCCTGATGTGATAGTTAACCCTGGCAATCAGCAACTAATCATCTCCGTGGTGCAGTTGTTTAGCAATGAGTTGTTGTGCCAAGGAACGCAGGTTCCAACACTGTACGGAGCAAGTGTTTTTATGGTCTACAAATAATTGTTCCATGTGTTGATATTTGTTGTCACATATAAATTATAAAGGACTGACCACTAGTTTTTGAGTTATCCTTAATAATTTATATTGAAGTCAGTTATACAAAATTTTTAATTTTACATCTTATCAGAAACAATCACAGGCGCGCGTATAATAAACCCAACACAGTTTTGTCGCAATCGGATGTATAGTACAGGCACGCAAATAAGACGAACAAACAAACAAATATTCGTTTTTTTTTGTCTAAAACTATCAGATGCGCGCTTATAACTTACTAAAGTATCAATATCATAGGGTTCGAATCGAAAAACGAACAAATAAATTAACCCTTTTCATTGGAAACGAGGCATTCTATCTCAGTCGTCAGGGTTGACAACACATTTTTATCTTGATTGAGGATAGATGTACGAGTAGTTTTTAATGGACCATGGCATCTACTTATCTTCAGGTAGACTGTGTGCTCGTTTGTCACATTTTTTATATAAAAAAATTGGCAGAGCCGTGGTAGCTCTGGATTTTTTTTATAAAATAATGGTGGTAAGTGAACACATTTCACCTAATGGCATGCTTAGTAATATTTTTTCTGTCAAAATCATGTGTTGGCAATCGGATGTAAAGTACAGGAAAGCAGAGAAGACGAAAAAACAAACAAATATTATTTTTTGTCAAAAGTCTTCGCGTGCGCATACCCAACAACTCACTATACGATCAGCAGACGAGCAACTATTACCATAGATTACTAAAGTCTACGTGGAGTAAAACGTTTTGGAAATACATTATATAGTACTACTCATAATAGTTTGAAATGTGTATCTTCAATAGTGTCTAAAAGAAAATAACCATTTAATCTATCTGCATTAAAATTAATAACTAACTAGATAAAATCAACATCATTAAAACCATCATCATCATCATCATTACATAAATATATAAAATAAATAATCTCTTCACAAATGCACTGCAGAACATAGTCCTTCACTAAGAAATACCACAAAGCACAATCCCGAGCCACCTGCATCCCTCGACTACCTGCATGTATTACCAGGTCGACACTCCATCTAGTGGGGACCGCCCTGTACTTCGCTTACTTCCTCTCAAAAAACTATTTTCCCTGTAGGTTGTTGATGCTTCGAGTTATGTGGCCGGCTCATTGTCTCTTAATCTGTCTGTTGAGATAAGTTTGTAACTTTGTCACTACTGCGTTTATCTTCATTACAAATTCAATTTCAATTAATTCAACTAGATAAAATATTTCCCTTAAGCGTTTCAAAGCGCTACTGTGCTAGAATATTGATGAAAAGCTCATTTCCTATTGAAATTCAATACAAACTGGACATTAATAGCCTTAACGAACTGTATAGATGTATTCGTTGCGTCGTTGTAAAGGCTTCCATTCATAAATTATTAGATAGAGAACAGTTTCGTATTAAAATTTCTTACATTTTACAAAGCAACACATATAACTATAGTGCATTGTACATACGCTGTGTAGTGGCGGTGTAAGAATATCCACTATCCTGTATCATCCCGTTGGAGTAGTAAGGTGCGACAGAGGGGAACAAAACGGGAGATGGGCAGCAGCGTCTCTCTGATAACAACTAAAAATAAATTACTGCGGTTGACAAACCGCCTGCCAAGCGTGGCATTTATGGAGAATTTCCCCTTAAGGGAAATCTATGTATCATAATACACTGTATCTTAGCACTGACATCTGAAGCGAATGTGATTATTATTTTGTTCGTTTTAGTTGTTTGAAGTCGGCTTTCACTTTCCGCAAACCTCCATATATTAACAAGTGCATTTTAATGAGAAGCCGTCTCAAATAATCCCTCTTGTAAGTAGAACAATCCTCGACACCTTTTATTATTCGGTCATATATCAAGTGGGAAGTTATTAATGCCCGTACGTTTCCCGAGAACGTTTCGTTAAATTAAATTCTTATTAGAGATCGTCTAATATAGAACTGTTTGCACATTTTTTGTATATTTGATAAATTTTTTCACATTTAAAATATTAGGTATGTTCCGCTTCGAAGTAGGGTTAGAACTCATCCATGATAGCCTATTAATTAGTACTGCTGAATATAGGCCTCTCCCATAGATTTCCTCATATTGGCGATTTTGCTAAAGTTTTTATAAATTTGAGTTTTCATCAGGAAGATGCTGCTGCCCATCACCTGTTTCAACTTCCCTCTATCGCCTCTTACGACACCTACGGGATGATATGGGATGGTGGATATCCTTACACCACCAGGGCACTTTCAGATCTTAATAACAAAAGGTCTTTATTAAATTTATTTATTAGATTTAGAATTCTAGGCATTTAAGGGGTAAAATGAAATTAAGATTTAGAACTTATAATGAATTTAATAGCTTGTGAGTTATGGGGGGTTCGAAATTAGTTCGAAATAACTTATTTTAATATACACACTGCCGGTGCGTCACCCTTTTTTTTTCCGAACTTGGCTGGCCCACTGCCGTATGTCTGGAAATGGATTTTGAATAATTAAAAAATAAAAATTTTGTACAACAGACTATAGTATAAACTATTAAGAATAACTCAAAAACTATTGGTAGACCTTGACCTTCAAATTTATATAGGACCATATGAGAAGCACCAGATTTCAAATAAAAAAGAATTTGATTTTTTAGATCAACATCTAGTAGTAGTTGTAGTATTTTTGAGGTTTGCTTAATAATGCGTATTTAATTGACTTCGAATACATCGATAACATTCTCATTTTATTTATAATGAAGTCGGTTGTACAAATTTTTTAATTTTGCCACTTGTCTTTTCTGAACTTGTCTGACCAACCTATACTCCAACGAATATGAGCCAGCCCACTTCACACAGTTGGTTTGGTTGTGATGCCAATATTCGAAAAGGTTTATCACTTCCTTGGGTGTGCTAGTTTCCTGGTTAAGCTTATCCTATAAAACGTTGTACGAAACCAGGTCAAATGCCTTCGACAAGTCCTAAAAAACGCATAAACCAGCGTTTTTCGCGTAGTGTAATACTGGACAGTATGCTTGAGTCGCAGTATGGCAGTTTCAGTTGAAACGTCCTGAAAGCAAACTGAGCCTCATGTATGTGAATGTGTTAATGTTTCTTTGTGTAATATTAGTTACATTATATATAAATTATATTAGAATTTAGTTAACCAAACAACGAATAGTCCTCAAAGTAAAAAAAAATGTGCCAAAATTTAAGAGCAAACATTGTGTAACAAAAAACTTGACCTCAGTATCAACTAGCGACATCTGGTGAGATAAGTTATTTGAGGAAACCTATGTCATCTTTTATAAAAAGGAGTACAAGTGAAGAATACTGACGTCTTTTGCGGTGCAAGTAAAAATGTTGATGCAAATTGAGTTTCCATTCAAAGATTATTTGCATTCCGCTTCGGAGCGTAAAAGACGCCTGTGTAAACGATTTGAGGCGCTGCACTTTGAGGGGTGCGACTATGTAGTTTTAGTTTTATTCATTTGAAATTAGAGCTATGAAAAGAAGACGTTAATTTATTGAACGTAGAGGTTTTTTGTTTTATAGAATAAGTGTGATAAATATTCTCAGACATTTAAGTCTAGCCTCAATTAAGAATAAAAATGCAGACGCGTTATCACCTCTGAGAAATTTGGGGCGCTTTAATAGTGCTTTCTGCTATGTATATTTCTTTACTTAGCGTTATTAGGTTACAAAGGTAAAGTAAAGTCACAGCCTAAATGTAAGTGTGGCGGGTGGAAGAAAAAGGGGAGATCTCCCGCCGGGCAAGGTGTTCTGCCCGGGGAGCGGCACAGAGAGTAAATACCTTACTTTTATCCTGGTGCTTAACAATTAGTGAGATCTTAAAATTGAATCATTTTCACAAGTCCATTGCTGAACATAGGTCTCCACCAAGCAACGCCACATAGTACTGTCCTGAGCCAGCTGCAACCATTGACTTACCATATTGATGTTTGCAGGTGACTCAGGTACTTTACATGGCATATCTTACTATGTCGTCACAATTTCATTGAAATCAGTTCAGTGGTTTAGGAGTACATCGCGGACATACAACGTAACAAGTAATTTTTATATATAAAAAAAAAATATATATATATATATATATATATATATATATATATATATATATATATATATATACTGTTACGGCCTACGGCTGCTCCCTTAAAGGATCCTCAGGGGCCCATGAGCTGAACACTTCCCGAGCAGACGTAGGTCGAGCCTCAATGTGGCCACGTTTAATCTCTCTAATTACACTAGAATATATGGGGGAGCGTTATACTACGGCCAGTCGACCGGAAGGAATTTAGACGAAGCTTACTTACCTATATCCAAGGCGACTGGTCCCTCCGGAGTCGGTCAGGTCGCATGTGGTTGTGTAGTGCAAGGGAAAGAAGGGTGATGTGGTGTGTATCTGGGTGTGACTGATGGTGATTGAACCTAGACCTTGGCCGTCGGCAGCAGCCCAAACGTCGACACCGCTCCAACTTGAGGGGGCCTTTCGAGGTTATCCACAGTCACTTTCTTCTTTCGTCACGTTGACAGTCAATTAACTCTATCGTACGATTTACTAACTTACAGAAGCCACTAACTATCGCTGGTTATAAGGTTAACACACAAAACGCACACGGAGTTTACAGTTTATTAAAGGTCACTACCGTTTCGCGTCGCAACAGTTAGTTCTAGAATATTAGAGGCCGCACTAGCTAATATTGCCTAATGCACTTATGCAGATTCTGAGTCAAACACAATGAGTCCCTGGGAAGCTCTCCAGCAGGAATGCGCGTCACAATGATAGACCGTATATTTACTGGCCGCGCCGAATTATTCCGAGTTCCCTAACAGAATACAGCGTGCCAATCGTTAGCACCGCTTATGGACGACTGCTTTTTCGCTCGCGACCCGCGCGCCACTCCACGCTCGGAAGAACTTCAAACCGGTATCGCCGAGCTGCGCGCCCTCTAACGTCAATCCTCAAATCAGTGTTCGGGCGTAAACATATACATATATATATATATTACTAGGTCATAGTCAACTATTTACAAATTCGCAGCTTTTTATGTTCCACGGCTATAATTTCTAAAAGGGTTTTTGGGAAAGAAATTGTACGACGCGCTGCCCCGATTTGCGTTGGCATGTTTTGAAATATAAATTAGCAAATAAGGAGTTAGCGCTATGTAATACATAAATATATTTAAAATGAATTTGTAGCTGAATTAATGGGACGGCCATATAGGTCGAAGAACCGAAAACTGATGAGAAGAACTCGGTCTCGCTTCCACACTATCATTAATGTTAATAGCATATCGATTGCATTAAATTAATAAAATAATTCAACAACACATTTGTAACTCAAATGGGTCGGCTCGAACAGGTAAGGACTACGTTCTCACAGAATACTATCATAAATAGCAGCTTTTAGCTGCTGTTTCGTATTGTGGACAGGAGGAGGTCCTCTTATGAGGAACCGAGGCATTCCATCTTAGTTTTCAGGGGTAACAAAGTTTCTGCATTTTGATTCTTAACTGAAGATAGATGTGGACTGTGGTATCGTTTCTTACCCTTATTCTGTAAATAAAATCAAATTCATAATAACTTTCTAAAGATTGTCTTTAATTTAGTATTCATTTATTCAATATTTTAATTCATAAATAGGAACATCTAAACTAAATCGAAAAAAATCATTCTTGTTGCCTACAACGACGCGCGACATTTAGCGGAGAATTGCTCAAGATATCCAATAAAAAAATCAAATTGATCTAGTTTCTAGTTTTATGATTTAGTTTGAATTTAAAAAGGTTCAAATTTTCGGAAGTATTAATTACCTTGAGTTCTAATCAAATTCAATTGATTCAGAAGCGCGAGTCACGACTAAGCCAGGAAGCGGCATTGATTTTGGATTATTTCTTTCAAAAATATCAACGAATAAATATGTCAATAACAAAGTCAATATACTTTGTTAGAATAAAAGATTCTTCACTCTTTGTGAGATTTTCAAAGGAAATATTACCCAATAAATTATTAAATGCTTTTATAAGGGCTGAGACTATTTACGATAATTCAATTCACTTGAACGTCCCAGACAAACGTATGTTCCAACAAAAACCCGTTCAAACGAAAACAGTATAAATCGCGAAAGCAATAAGGACACTATAATCTCGGCTGTTCTCTATAGGGAATCAAGAAAAACATTTTCAGATACAAATCACCCGCTCTTTGTTAACGATAGTGATGGGCTGCTTAAAGACGGTCAAGGCACTAAAGAGTCGATAGTGTAAAAACTTTTGAGCACATTAATTATAAGTAATTTTTAAATAGTAGAGCCACGCTGCTGCTGTAGACTTTACGAACAGATAGAGAGCAACGCCAGGAGGGATCTAGGCTATGTTTTACCCAAACATTTCATACATGGTATAGGCATGCCGTAGCATATTATGACTGTAGCCCGAAAGGGTTGGCTCGCCTGGGGAAGGGCCACACTTAGAGAATACCAGCGTCAATAGCAGCTCAATGCTGTTGTATTTTGGTTAGTGAGTATAGAGAACCAGAGATACTTTTACTGAAAACAAGGTATTCAATGTCAGTCCTCAGTGGTTATAACGCATCTGCCTTTTGATTCTTAATCAAAGATAAATGTCTGTGAGTCACGGCATCCACTTGTCATGAAGTGAACGATAATTCAGTTCACAATCCACTTCATGACCACACGGTCGTTAGTCACCCTTATTCTATAAAAATTAACAGCAATATATTATTTAACTAACTACAAATGGGTTGGCTCAACCGGGGCAATTTACTTATAGCTGTTGTGTTTCGTATGGCGAGTAAAGAGAACCTTAACCTTGTTTCTTATTCGAAGATAGATATAGATTTCTTTGAACAGTATCTACTTATTATCAGGGTCCATTCGATGCATTAAATAGGTTGCTTCGACCATGGAAGTGCCACTCTCCCAATACCAGTATAAAATATTAGCATAATATGACTGATGTGTTTTGTATGACGAGTGACAATAACCAGACACCCTTTTTATCTGGTAACGAGGCATTCCATGTATGTTCTCAGAGGCTACAAATGAGCTATTAATGATTGTGCAATAATAAACATTAAATAAAATCGTAACGACATAAAGGGAATGAATGATACTGGGACCACATAAACATCATTTTGTATTCAAAGACTGTCTCAGACATATAAAGGCAGCACACAGGTCTGAAGTCTGAATGACTACAGATAATAAATTGCCGGCAATTTGCCGATTCGCGCCGTCAGCTAGAGTCTACCTGGTAGGGAATGGTACTAAAATATTTAGTATCGATAAATTATTTGATCGTTTATTTAATACATGGCTTTAAATTTACTTATATGATGATATTATGACTTCTTATATTTTATTATGACGGTTGTTGTTTTATTAAAGAAAAGGTTACATACAAGCACACAGTCCACCTGAAAGCAAGTGCTGTGATTCAAGGACACTGACATACATATAATGTCGTTAAGAATCAAAATACAGACGCGTTGCCACCCCTGAGTGACAGTTTTCCTGTAAAAAAGGTCTCCGTTTCTCTAAACTCACTATAGGAAACAGTAGCATTAGGCTGCTATTTTACGCTGTTGTTCTATGAGAGCGTGTTCCGACTCATTCATGCTACAACCATAATATACCTGCAGCGTAGCTCTACCACGTACAAAATTCTTCCCCTGTCATTCTTGGTACAAGTGTGATTCTTTGTATGTGCAGTCACTGCATTCATCACACTGACGCCGCTGTCTGGGACAATCGTTAATACAATCCTCACTGAATGAAGTCACGTTCAATTTTCTAAATCAAAATCTAAATTGGGCACTTAATGTTTCCTTGCAAAAACAACTTCGCTGCTAAAGAAAACATACTCAATATGATATATATTAAATTTAAATGATTAGCGTTTTTTATAGGACAGGTGAACCTCATGCTCCGCATATAAACAAAAACGGCAACACCAGAGAAATGGCAGGTGCGTTGCCCATCTTTTCAAAAAGACTACGGTGGTTTCTTGAAGGTCCCTAAGTCAGATAGTATGTGATTAACGCCGCACTAAGTATTGTTGTTAATTAGAATTATAAGTTCTATATATGCTTATATGTTTATATCGTAGGAATAAGAAATATTTCAAGGCTCCGTGTAAGTCCTCTAACACGCATTGAAAGAAAGAAAGAAAGAAAGAACTATTAATTTGATACACACGTTTAAAAATAAATAAATACCCAAAAACAAGGGGTAAAAATATGCACGCATCAGTTTTATTTGAGTATTTGGGCATTAAAATGCTTAAGCATTAACTAATAAGAAGCAGTAAATACAGGCATCATTAATTAATGATAAAACAAAAAATGTGGTGCCAAATAAATATTTCCAGCATATTGCTGCAAAGGCAGCGTTTGATTTCAGTGGGAGTCTTGTGACTTCACTGACAAGTCGGTGTAAGATCGTTCAATTACGAGTTATAGAGTAATTAATTACGCGTTAGAGAGTAGTGCTAACGTACATGGATAATGCACATACACACTGGGACTAACCTAGCTAACAGATGTATAAATGTTAAATCTATACAAATAATAAAACGTTTGTTTGTAATGTCAAAATTTTTGTAAACTTTTTACTAAATGCATATGAAAGTACATATGGTACTTATAATAAAAAAATTGTTTGTCTGTCTGTGTTTCTTCTGGCTAATCAATCCGAAATGGCTGGACCGATTTTGACACGACTTTCACTGGCAGATAGCTTAAGTTATATGGAGTAAATTAATCTACTTGTATTTTATGAAAAAAAAATAGGGTTCCGCGAAACAAAAATTGAAACCTAAGAAATCTAAGCGTAATAATTTTTTTTATAACCGTGTAGTGGCGGTGTAAGAATAACCGCTATCACATATGATCCGTAGTCATAGTCGCTGTTCAGTTCCTAATAACAACTCGAAATTATAAAAAACTGCGGTTGCCAATCCGCCTGCCAAACGTGGACACCACGGCAAAATCCTCCCTATAAGGAAATTTATAAGAGAGCTCTATGTTCAGCACTGGACTATGATAGGCCGTAATGATCCTATAATAGGCTGTAATATATTTTTAAAATACACATTGGCCAGCGCGGCGGACTCTTTCATACCCTAAGTATCCTTTTAGAAATTAGTGGAGGCTTTTATTTAATATCCTTTTAAAATATAGAGCTATATATCTTTGATTCGGAGGAATGCGAAAACAAAAGAATTGCTTACCGAACGCAATACTAGTATTAAAAAAAGAGTACGCGACAGCGTTGTGTCAGCGATAAATACAATTTAATCTCTATAATGTTGGTCAGATGCTTTAGAGGCGACGATACGATTTTTCAGTCGTATCGTATTATCCTTTTGGTTTCGTAAATATAAAACACAAAAGTAATTTTTTTTTAATTTATTATATATTAGAATCGACGATACGATATACTTAGCAGTCCTCTCAGGTCAGTATTCTAAAGTTCGCTTAAGGCTAGGTTACATAAAAATTCCCTCGGTCCTGGTAAAGAGTCAAGAGCGACACTATAATAATTATTTTAAGGTCCCATTCCTATTAACATAATACTTTTACATATTTAAGAACAGCCACATATTTGTTTTATTTAATAGTCCTTACTTTTATGTTTTTTTACATAAGGTACTTCAAGTCCCAACTCTGTTATTATAATGCTTTTGCATCTTAGAGACCTTCCATAATAACGCTTTTGTTTCATAGACCTTACCTTAATATCATATGTCCATAGTATGGGACTATTACATTACAAACCAATACTTCGGAAGGCAGTCGCGATCACGTCTAACTGTAGGTATCCGTGTCCATCTGATCGCGAATAATGTATGGAAAAATGGGCCTGATTTTGACGCTCTAGAATCGTTACTTCTTGAATAGTATTTGTTCGGAAAAAATACACGCGAATAGATTTTTATAATACTTTATATGAATAGAGAACGGATCAAGTATTTGTATGGACTACAAATAATTGTTCTAGGTCTAGATGTTTATCCTTGTGCAATCTATGTTTGTAAACTGCCTTGAGGATACAGGAAAAAATCCTAGTGTAACGATTTTTTTATTTGACTTAGAAAATCCTCGCTTTAAGGGAAATGTGTAGAAGTAAGTGACCTGCAAGTTCATAGTTGACTTTTTCTATCTTTTATCTATTAATTTATTCTATATTTTAATACCATAACAGTACCATGTAAGGGTATAATGGGCAAATTTAATAATATTGTAGCATATTCTCCCAGTCATCTCTTGGCGAATTGAAAAACATATTAGGTAGGTTTTTACATAATAATATAAGTTAATGTATATGATTAAATATAATGTTAATTATTGAAATCATTAATAATTTTATACGCGGTAGAATCGCGCTACAACTTTGGTAAGGTGTAGCTGGAATGGAACAACGCATCCGCATTTTGATTTTTTATCCGTGACAAATATTAATATTATTCTATGGACCATAGCATCCACTTTTCAGAAGGTGGAGTGTTTGTTACCCATATTATATAACAAATATATTTCAAAAGATCAAAGCCAACTGAAAATAATTTTGATCATAAGTCATCACTATCATCGTAAGAAGCTTCACCCATCAGTCAGCAGTTGGATTAAATGTTAATTACATAGAGTTCAACTTTCACGAGATAAATTTACTAAATAGTTCGTTACGTTGTCGTATCGTTGTATGTAAATTTATTCTAATATGTTACTCACGTCTTTCTTGCCGTGAGTCCATGATATACGCCTCTGTGCCGCTTCATTCATATTGGATTGCCTATTTTATTCTATCCAACTTAAAGTATAGTTGAATTTTGTTAATGCAGTGTACCTGTTATCCTCCCAAAAATATAACATTTAAAATTATTGTAACTGGAAAACAATTTAAATTAATTTAATAAAGGAGATTTTACGTCATAGAGCCATGCTGCAGCTATATTATTCTAATAGAACAAATGGGTCGGCTCTAACGGAGAACGACCACGCTCCCACAGAATACCAACGTAAAATGTTCTCAATGGTGCTGTGTATTATGTGGTAATGAAGAGAACCGGAGACTCTATTTAGTCGCAAGAGGTATTCTTTATTAGGTCTTAGGGGTGGCAATTCATCTGTACTTTTATTCGTAATGGATAAATCTAGATGTCTATAGGCCACAGCATCCACTTACCATCAGGTGAACTGTGTGCTCGTTTGCTACCATTATTCAATTAAAAAATTCTCTCCGACATGTTCAATGTATAAGTGTTAGAGATAGTATGTAGAACCAATGAATTCAATTGACTTAGGGTAACTTTTTCAAATTAACATGGTCTCCAAGGCACGGAGGTGAAACGCCGCCATTTTCTGAACTCCGGGCTACTACTGAGAATTTCTTGACAGAAAACCCAATAACTGATTTTATCCCGACCCAGGATTCGAACCCGCGAACCTCATGATAAGCAAATGCGTTTACGACCACAAGACCTACGAGGTAGTGGGGGCACATATTAGGCGTATAATACACATTGAATAAAATTATATTCATCATCATCATCATCATTACAGCCTTTCACAAGTCCACTGCTGAACATAGGCCTTCCCCAAGGAATGCCAAAACTATATTAAACAGAGTTGATTCCGTAATTGGAGGTTAACAAAATCCAGTGGTTTGTACTACATGGCAATACAGTTCTGATGTGAATTCTTATATTTTTAATCTGGAGGTAGCCGTGGTTGACTATGACATTGCAACGTCATACAGTCTCCTCCGTGACCATGGGTGCTGTAAAGTACTCGAAATGTCGGGAATATAAAATAAGCTAATTTGCGCTACAAAATCCGTAAAATTAGTTTTATTTAGTCCCAGTTATCTATCAATTTATACACTTTAAGGGTTTCCTTTAAGGGTTGGTTTATTTGCCGTCTACCCGTCTGTCCTGACTCCTTCTCCCAGAAACGGTTATACTTCAACATTACAGCCCTTCACAAGTCCACTGTTGAACATAGGCCTCATGTTATACTTGGTTGGTATTAAATTGATATTAATATTTTTAGGGACCGCCCTTGGAGCTGTAAGAAATTTTTCGAAAATTGTCGAAAATAACGTAATCTAAGGATACGGCCTTTGGTGTCACCTAATTTCATACTCGCAAACTCCTCAAAACCTAGAGGATACTTCCCATTGACCTGACCGTAGTTAAGTTAAATATACCTTGATTTCATTTTAATTTAATTTTGCATGTAATTTGTTTTTAATGTTTTTATTTATTTAATTGATTTAAAATTTAAAATATTAATTTGCCGTGTAATGGCGGTCAAGAATATCCACTACCCCATATCCTCCCGTGGGTGTCGTAAAAGGCGACAAAGGGAAACAGGCAGGAGATGGGCAGCAGCATCTTCCTGATAATAGCCAAAATTACAATAAAAAAACTGCGGTTGCCAACCCGCTCGCCAAGCGTGGCAACTATGGAAAATACCCCCCTATGAATGACAGTAACAAAGAAACGGCCCCCAGTCCCCGGCGGCCCCGCTATTCCTGGCTACGGTGGCGACCATGGTAACGGCGGGGCAGGGGGTGCTAAGAATCTCCGGTGGAGGTTCGATTGCCACCTTAGACGACTCGACCTGGCAACGTACAACTTACGCACCCTGAGGACTGACGAGAAGATTGTGGAGCTGGAAGAAGAGATAGACAAGTTGCGCTGGCATATTATAGGATTATCCAAAGTCCGAAGAGAGGGGGAGGACACGGTAATCCTCGAATCCGGCAACTTGCTCTATCACCGGAAGGGCGACCATCTGTCCAAGGAGGTGTCGGATTTATCGTCCACAAGTCTCTCGTTAACAACGTTGTAAAGATCGGGAGTGTGTCGACGAGGGTTGCGTACCTTATACTCAGAATCACCAAACGGTATTCGCTGAAGGTCATACAGGTTTACGCACCAACCTCGGCACACCCCGATGAGGAGGTGGAGGAAATGTATGAGGATATCTCTAGAGCCATGCATTCCTCCAAAACCCAATATACGGTGTTAATGGGAGACTTCAATGCAAAACTAGGCACAAGAGAGAACGGTGAGCTGAAAGTAGGGAAATTTGGAATAGGGCAACGGAACCCAAGGGGCCAGCAGTTGGCCGACTTCATGGATAAAGAGGGACTCTTTATGATGAACTCTTTCTTCCAGAAGCGGCCCCACAGGAAGTGGACCTGGTCGAGCCCCGACAGTTCAACAAAAAATGACATTGACTTCATTATGACGACCAGACGACAACTATTCAGTGATGTCTCCGTGATCGCGAGGGTGAAAACTGGTAGCGATCACCGAATGGTTAGAGGCACACTGAACCTAAACATTAAGTTGGAAAGGTCTCGTCTAATGAAGTCAACGCTCGGTCCCCCTCGTGCTTTGTTCCAAAGTCCCGAAACCTTTCAGCTCGAGTTACAAAACCGTTTTCAGAGCCTAGAAAACTGCAATAAAGTGGACAATTTGAATGACAAGCTCGTGGAAACTGTCCATGCGGTCGGAGCTAAGTTCTGCAAGACCCGCCGCAGAAGAACACAAAAACTCTCCGATCACACTCTTAATCTCATGGCTGTTAGACGGGAGATGAAGCTACATTCTTCAACAGACTTGACAGCATACAGGCATTCGAACAGACAGATCTCCAAATGCATGCGGCAGGACTTACGCAACTTCAATACAGCTCGTATTGAAGAAGCGATCGAGCGGAACCAAGGCTCCAAAGTCTTTGCCAGAGATCTGTCTGCCAGAAAGAGCCAACTGTCAAAGCTGAAGACAGTATGTGGCAGCATCGTTTCCGGGACACCTGAGATTTTGAGTGAGATTGAGAGGTTCTATGGGCAGTTGTACACGTCATCGTTGGAGCCACACGCAAGTGTGAGTAACGATCCAAGAGCGAGTCTCATCCGACACTATTCCGAAGTTATTCCGGACGTCAGTCTGAGCGAGATTAGAATGGCTCTCCAGCACCTTAAAAACAGTAAAGCCCCAGGCGAGGATGGAATTACAGCGGAGCTTCTGTAAGCGGGTGGAAAACCGGTACTTGAAGTCCTTCAGAAGCTCTTTAATTCCTTCCTCCATGGTGGCATTACACCGGAGGCGTGGAGCAGAAGTGCGGTGGTCTTGTTCTTCAAGAAAGGTGACAACGCTCTCTTGAAGAACTAGAGACCGATTTCCCTTCTGAGCCGCGTCTACGTGCTGTTTTCGAGAGTCATTACGAATCGTCTCGCGCGCAGACTTGACGACTTCCAGCCTCCCGAACAAGCCGGTTTCCGAAAGGGCTTTAGCACCATAGACCACATACATACCCTTCGGCAAATTGTTCAGAAGTCCGAAGAGTACAATTTGCCACTATGTCTGGCGTATGTGGACTATGAGAAAGCCTTTGATTCCGTCGAAATTTGGGCGGTGCTGCAGTCCCTTCAGCGGTGCCAAGTTGACTGTCGGTATATCGAAGTGTTGAAGTGCTTGTACAGTAGGGCTACGATGGCTATCCGAGTACAGAACCAGAGTACGAAACCTATCCAATTTCAGAGAGGTGTAAGACAGGGTGACGTCATATCCCCGAAACTCTTCACCGCAGCATTGGAAGACGTTTTCAAACTTATGGACTGGAAAGGATACGGTATCAACATCAATGGCGAGTACATCACTCACCTTCGATTTGCCGACGATATAGTCCTTATGGCAGAATCGCTGGAGGACCTAAGCACTATTCTCAATGACCTCAATAGTGTTTCCCAACGGATAGGTCTTAAGATGAACATGGACAAAACAAAGATCATGTTTAATGTCCATGTCACACCTATGCCGGTAGTTGTTGGGAACACTAAGCTCGAAGTTGTTGACGAGTATGTTTACCTGAGACAAATAGTCCGACTAGGTAAGTCCAACTTTGACCGAGAGGTCAATCGACGGATTCAACTCGGCTGGGCAGCGTTCGGGAAGCTACGACACATCTTCTCGTCAGACATACCTCAAAACCTTAAAACGAAATTGTACAACCAGTGCGTGTTGCCAGTGATGACTTACGGAACTGAGACGTGGTCCTTCACTGCTGGCCATATGAGAAAACTCAAGGTCGCTCAGCGAGTTATGGAGAGGGCTATGCTTGGAGTTTCTCTGCGTGATAAACTTAGGAATGAGGATATCCGCAGTAGAACCAGAGTAACCGACATAGCCCAACGGATTAGTAAGCTGAAGTGGCAGTGGGCCGGCCATATAGCTCGAAGAACCGACAACCAATGGGGAAGAATGGTTCTCGAGTGGCGGCCTCATACCGATAGGCGAAGTGTAGGGCGTCCCCACACGAGATGGAGTGACGACCTGGTAAGACATGCAGGAAGTCGATGGATGCAGGTGGCTCAGGACCGTGCTTTGTGGCATTCTTTGGGGGAGGCTTATGTTCAGCAGTGGACTTGTGAAGGGCTGTAATGGTGATGATGATGATTTATTTAATAAAAGATCGAAACAAAAATTTATATTCTAAAACTGAAGGTAGCCGGGATAACTATGACAATGGAACGTCGGGACCTAAGCCCCCCCCCCCTCCGCCCCCAGTGACAATGGGTACGGTATAGCACCTGAAACGTCGGTATTAAAAAGTAAAAATTAAACGTGATTAAATCCGTAAAATTTGTATAATTTAATATGAATATCTTTTCTTTGTTAGTAGATACCTCACATATTTTTTTTGCGATTACGAACTTACATTTGCGGCTAGAACATCGACCGTAGTATACACGGAAGTAGGGAAGAACATTTTTATCTACTGACTTAACATCCAGCCTACCAGACGTGCCAGTTTTCGAAAGGGCTTTAGTGCCATAGACCACATACACATCCTTCGGCAATACATACAGTAGGCAGGAGAGTACAATCTGCTACTTTGTCTTGCTTTCGATTGTCGAAATTTGGGCGGTGCTACAGTCACTTCAGCAGTGCCAAGTTAAATGTCGCTATGATGTGCTGAAGTGTTTGTACAGAAGGACTACGATAACTAAGATAAGTCACTTTTTGCGTTTAATTGTAATTAATTTGTCATGTGTTTAGATGTAATTGTTGCAATAGATATCTTTATCTATACTTAATATAATAAAGTGGAAGAGTGTTTTAGGGTTCCATACCCAATGGGTATCCAACGGAACCCTATTACTAAACTTTCACTGTCCGTCCATCTGTCCGTCCGTCTGTCAGTCGGGGTGTGTCTCATTATTCATAATAAGTAGACAGCAGTTAATAAAAATTAAAATAAATTAAATATTAAAATGTGCTCTCCAGCTAGAAACGTGTATTACAATGGTACGGAACACTTCATGCGCAAGTCCGACTCGCACTTTGGCAGTTATTTTTGATTATTTAAACACCTACAATTTGATTTATTTTTGTGTTTATAGCCAGATTCATGAGGAATATTATAGGCTAGCATTAGGCTACACTTCACAGCTAGCTATAAATGTTGATTTTTGTTAATCAAGTCAGAATAAAAAGCGCAACTGCTTTATCCGCGTGTGCTGGCGTAATGGTTAGTGATACGTAAATAAAATGTTCTACAAAATATTGACCATTACTGGAGTAATGAGATTATTTTATAGTTCAGGTCAGATACTTTGGACCATACTGTAACAGGCTGTAACTTTAACTTTAAGCGAGGTATCATGTCGCGCGGCTAAGACGAGTTTGTAAAAGTTTTGTCTGTCTGTCGGTTTGTCCGGGCTAACCTTAAGGAGGGGCTGAACCGACTGTGATAAAATTTCACGATCAGATAGAGAGCAATGCCAGGTTATATTTTTGCGAATTTTTTTTAAAAACTGAAAAATTGATAAAGTAAATTGGTTTTTTATTATTCTAAATGTAAATAACCGGATGAAGCCGGGACGGGCCGCAATTCAATCAGTAAATATATTTATACGTGATAGTGAAAAGTTGCAACTATATTATGTTTGTAGCATGAATGGGTCTGCTTGACCAAGGTTGGATCTCTCTGTCAAAGTATATCAGCGAAAATTAGCAGCTTAACGCAGCTGTATTTTGTATGGTAAGTGTAAAAAACTGGAGACACCTTTTTGGATACAAGGCATTTTATCCTAGTCCTCACGGATAACAACGCATTTGCGTTTCGATCCTTAATCGAGGATAAATGTAGATGTCTATGAGCCACAGCATACACATATCATCAGGTGGACTGTGTGCTCGTTTGTCACCCTTATTCTATATATAAAAAAAAACAATAAACTAGAATAAACTAGACTTGTTAGATAAGTGTGACTCCTGGGAGTACAACCCAACTTACTCGTTTAACCTGCAATTGCTTAATATTTTAGAACTGAAACTGCGATGTTGATGTGCCTCGGCCGTAGCGAGATTTCTCTCTATGAGCGAGCAAGGCACGTGAGCGGAATTGCGGAAGCAATTGTGAATATGAAATTTAAATTATTTAACGTATATCATGGACGGGACTGGGTGCAAATTGTAAAACAAATGTCTAAATATATATTACATTTCAGCGAATACTACACTTTGAATAAAAATAATTTTACGGATATTATCGCGTTTCTTTTTTACTTATTATTAATATGATATAAAGATAGAAAGAATACACGTTTATTCCAGTTAAAGCATTTTTTAGAATAAGGGTGACAAACAAGCACACAGTCCCTGGTCCACTGGTAAGTGGCATGTGACACTTTGCAAATGACTCAATGAGAATGACACATGTAATCTATATTGAATAAAAAATTAAAACTATTCTATTCATGCTGTGGCACATAGGTATAAATAACTCCACATTAATAGTTCATATCCAGCCACAAAGCCGAGGCGGGTCGTTAGTTTAAAACATACTATTTTATTAACATTTAGAAGCAGCATGGTAGCGATCACCTCGTCCCAGGGTTTATTATTAACGATGTTCTCTTTGTCCTACAACCGATGGGAAGAAAGGTTCTCGAGTACCGGCAGGCGAAGTGCAAGGCATTCCACAAGATAGAATGACGACCTGGTAAGACATGCAGGAAGTCGATGTATGCAGGTAGCTCAGGACTGTGCTTAGTGGCATTCCTTGGGGCAGGCCTATGTTCAGCAGTGGATTCGTGAAGGGCAGTAATGATAATAATGATGATGATTTGCCCTTTATTAGTATAATACAGCAGTATCGCGGGGTCGAATCCCGCACGGTAGAATTGTTCGTATGGCCTACAAATAATTGTTCGTGGACTTGTTGTTTGTTCTTGTAAAATTTAAATAATGTCAAACGCTTCCATGATATAGAAGTAAATACTACTGTGAGCTAGATTGCTTTTCAAGTGTATGTGTGTACGTATGTTTATGTCTATGTCATGCTCGGTAGCCTAAACGGCTTGATGGGTTTTAGCATATTGTTAGATTCGCCTTATCTGTGGGTATAGTATATGGTGTAAAATGTACGAATTATAAATTATAAATGTTACCACGCATAATCATCGTGTCGCAACTTATTCAAAAAGTTTTCAATTCATACTTTAAAGCAAGAAGAATATACTTTGATCAAATACTACTATTCAAAATAATTCGAAATGATTTAGATTGTGGTGAACTACTTAACAAATTATATATCCGTGTCCCTAGTCGTTCTCAACGCATTAGAGAAGTGCATGCACGTAAATTGTTTGCGCCTAAACTATGTAAAACCAATGCAAGTGAACGCGCCCCATTTAGACGTATTATGAAAGTATATAACATGCACTTTTCGAATATTGATCTATTCACTTCATCACAATTACAATTTCGCAAGAACGTTCTAAGAAAGTTGGTAGACGTTCAATAGTATCTTAAAATATTTTACAAGATAAATTTGTACTGTTAGCAATTTTTTTTCTGTTTTCCTTTTGTCTCATTTTGATTTTTATGTTACTGAGAACTGTCAATTTTATTTTATTTTCCCTTTCTCACTTAAACTCTGTTTACTGTGCATTTATTATTTACTGTTACCAATTTAATATTACTTTGTGGATAACGGTGCTGGTTACATATTGAATAATATTATTTATAAAATTTTATTTGGTTTAAGCATTATTATGTAATTGTTTGTTGTCCTGAATAAATTAAAAAATATATAAATAGCACGTATGATAAAAAGGGTAAATTAAGTAAACGCCTAGAGTTTTCAAATTTATTTATTTAAATGTTCTATTTGGGTCTTAACTGCACAATAGATAAACAAACTTTACTCAACTTACAGTGTGCGTCCTGCTGATTTTCAATCGACTTCAAAAAGGAGGAAGTACTCAATTCGACTTTATGTATTTTATGTGTGTTACCTCATAACTTTTTGCTAGGTGAACCGATTTTATAGTCTCAGTAATTTGAGTAAGGTCCTACCAGTAAATTTTGAGTTATCCTTAATAATTTATATTGAAGTCGGTTGTACTCATTTTTTTATTTTACCACTTGTGTGGTCCCGATTTCCAATCCCTTGTCAAGCCAAAATCAGTTATTGGGTTTTTGTGACGAAATCTTCCGTAGCGGTCCGGAGTCTAGTAGTTACGGCGTTTCACCCTGATGATTCGGAAAACAGGTAAAGCCGTTGGTACGGCGTCCGGATTGATACTGCTGTGTTTCGTATGGTATTTTTACTGAATATTAATTTTAATATTAGTATTAGTAGTATTAGGATAATAAAACTGAGGCATTCCATCATAGTCTTAAGGGGTGACAATGCATCTGCGTTTTGATTCTAAATCGAGGATAAACGTAAATGTCTATCGGGTACAGTATCCACTTACCATTAAGATTTAGCGGTGTTTCATCCCTGTGTTTAGGAGAGCACGAACAACCGTTGTTCCTGCGCCTGATCTCTCTCCCATCGTCCCATGGGATAATGAGATTGAAGGAATTGAGAGAGCACCCGTGCTTGCTCTCTGGCGTACCTCTAAGTACCTCAAAAGCTGGCACTTTATAATGGATTTCATTATTTTGGAAAACAAGGAGGTGATGCTGATAGGCCTGTAGTTGGTAAGGTAGGGTGAATTTGAGCGGTCGCCTTTTTGAACTATTGGGTGCACTAAAGCCATCTTCCATAAGTTCTTGGCTGCGAATAGGAGGTAGGAGAAAAGATGTGTTAGACTCCATTAAGCCCACTCGTCTTGTTTATGAACGTACTCGACAGGTGGATTTATAATCGCAGTACCAGACGTCTCGAACATTTAGTGCTGCTTTCCCTCGCCGGTTTGATTACTTTATACCTGGCCTAAACGATATGGTTATACCACCATCTAACAGAAGCCCTAAGATCTTTTTAACAATTCCCATGGTCTCTTACGAAAGTCACGAGGTGATGATATTTTATTCCACCGCTATAATACGGAAATTATGTTAGGAATATTTTTACCGATATCACATGAGATAGATAGATACTGGTAAGTAATGACGAACAAGTGTTTCTGAGTCAGTGGCAACATTCACTGCATATTAAAATATTTGCTTTTATTTAGATTTTAAACGGTTCTTCGTTCCTAATGCGTACAGCAAAGGAGTAAAATAATTTGCCGGCATCTGTCTTTCTATCAGATTACAATTAGAGTGACTTCAAGGCAAGAGTGAATGGGCTTTTGTTAAGCCAAGTCAGTGCGCTTTACCTTCTTCGGGTAAATCACCACTTACCATCAGGTGGGATAGTAGTCAGACACTGGCTAATAATTGTAATAAAAGGGATAAGGGGAATCCTCCAATATGTCCGTAATAAAAGAACTCTGATTTTAAAACCACAAAGATTCTAAAAGTAAAAAAGGATATTTTCAACTTAACTATAATATTTTCATTTTTTAATTGTATGTTACGCGATATCTTCGTCAATTGTAAACCAATTTGGATAATTCTATTTTTTTTAATAGTATATTTTATTCTCATTTTATTTCCGAAACTTATTTATAAAATAAAGACATGTTTGTTAACGCGATCAAAGATAGTAGGGCTACCTTTGATTTAAATATTAACCCTGTTCTTTGATTTTCTACAAAACAGCGTATTATTTTTTATGATAACATAAAGAAATAAAATTTTTAACATCGTGGAGCTACTGCAGCAGTAACATGAACGATTTGCATAAAAAGATCTCTAAGGAAAGTCAAAACCTACATTGCTTCACAAAAACAAGATCTTTATAAAGGCAGTTCAGATAAGAAACTCTGGAAGTCTTTCTAGATGTCATTTATATATAATCAACTTTTGTAGTATTTAATTTACAACCTAATTTATTTAGTGACGAGAACCACTAGTAACGAGGCATTACCCTTTAGTAGTGACAACGCATCAGTACTTTGACTCAAACTCGAGGACAAAATCTATGGCCCACAACATCCACTTTCCACCAAGTGTTGTCACCTTATACAAGTATCAAAATAAAATTAAGTTAATAAATGTTTATGTAATTTTCCAGAGGCAGCCACTTGATAAATGTTTCATTACTTACGCTCTGACGAACTTTTCTATTAGGCTCACCTTCGCTAAGATTGACAGCAAGTTAACCGAGTATTTTAATCAAATTTCGATTTGCAAGTTAATATCAATTACTTTATATGTAGTAATGCCACTGAGCATATTATGGGTCATATATGAGCGTCTATAGACTACAACACAAATGGCATCTACCAGAGACACGCCTAGCAGAATATAAGCGAAAAACCGATAAATATGAGACACCGACAGAATAACAAATACTGTGGCATTAAAGCTATAGAATCATGCTGAGTCGGATGCTTTTTTGTTGCAGCAAACTAATGCTTTTTTTTTGTTTAAAATTTAAAAGGTAGTGTTATAGCCTTCATGCGGCCTACTGAGAAGATTCCTGCGCGAGTCCTGTCCTGTAAGTCCAAGGAAGAGTCCGATGCCCCAATACGTGTAAGCGGATTTCACTTGTCTTTTAATGTGTAATACATATGACCCTGTTGTTTCGTATGTGGAGTAACGAGCAACAGAGACACTTGTCACTTGTAACGAGGCTTTTATTCTTGGTCTATAAAGATAATAACGCATTTGAATTTGGTTTCTTTGTCGGGGATAGGTGTAAGCGTCTATGGACCACGTCATCCATTTACAATCAAATGAACTACGTCCTCATTTCCTACTCATTTTTCTTAATATCAACACTATAATAGGAGTTATTTAAGTCCACTGCTGAACATAGGCTGTTCCAAAATGTGCCGGCTGCCATGAGTAATTAGAAAATTCGTTCGTTAAGTGAGGACTGGTTAGGTGAGAACATAATTGAACCCTGGCACTGATGGACCTGCTTCACATCACTAGTTTATTTTTCCTATATATTTATCGTCGATCAACCAACGGATGCCCCACGTGTTGGTAAGGTTAGTAGTTGGAGTTGAAAGTTATAATATACCCCTGGGGTATTTTTTACTTTTTAGAAAACTACATTATAATATTACTTATATTATTCTTTCAGTTCAGTTCAGATCTGAACCCTTCTATTCCATCTATTACAGCCAACAAAACATAGCTGCTGAACATAGAACATAAACCACCACCATTGTATCTATAGCCTCATAATTGCGTACAACGTATTTTGTATAGCTTCATATAGGAATTTACCATAGGTTCCACACTTGGTAGGGAGTTGACCACGGCAGTTTTTTTTAATTTTGAGTTATTATAAGGAAATTGCTTTTGCCCATCTCCTGTTCCAGTTCCCCTATTTAAAGTCTTTCGACACCCTCGGGGCGGTATGGTGCAATGGACATTCTTACACCGTCACTACATGGAAAAGATTAGATCTGAAACCGTTGGATTTTTTATTTTGATCTACGGAAATAATTTTAAATTAATTAAACTATTATTTTTAAATAATTATAAGTTTAACTAAAAGTAAAAACCGACTTGAAATTGCTAAAATAAAAGTTATTTATTTGCTACACCTAGGGGTGGATTTTTTTTTCAAAATTTATGTGGGACCACACTTGAAGTATAACCTACTTCATACAAAAAGAACGACGGAACAACGAACGAATTGAGAATCTGCACCTTCTTGAAGTCGGTTAAAAAACAACGTTACCTTCTAACTAGGATTTTCTCCTGTGGAGCCAGTTGACATACATACGTTTCACCAGTACATACATCCAAGCCTGAAACAATTATTTGTAGGCCGGATTGCTCCGTGCGGAATTTGAACCCGCGGCCCTTAGCGCAACTCATTGCTAAGTCACTGCGCTACGGAGCCGTCAATAAAAAAAAGTTGAGATTAGTTTCACTTTTTTCTTTAATTTTATCTTTAAGAAAGTTAAACCTAAAGCGTTTTAACAAAAAGTGCAATATCATTAGAAAGATTTCTTAACTCCGTTTTGATAATGTACTTATTAACGGCTCTGTATCCGTTGGAGTGCAACGACGGCAAAACAAAAGTTTTCTCTCAGAACGATCGCGTAGCTTGTTCCTTACACCTTGATTCGTTTTAGTTTCATTCGAGTTTCAGACCAGCCTATTATTTTTGAATTCAACTTAAATAACAAGTGTTAAATTTGTAGTAGTATTCTGGTAACATAATAAAATACCGGCCAAGTGCGAGTTGAACTCGAGAATGTAGAGGTCCGTACCATCACAAGGGTTTCTAGTAGGGGAGCCCCCTTTAATTTTTAAATTATTTTAAGTTTTATTATTTGTTCTTATAGCGGCAACAGTAATACATATTCTGTGAATATTATAATTGTCTATCTATTACGGATCATGAGATACAGCTCGCTAACATACAGACGGGCGGATGGACGGGCGTGTAGCGAAGGCTTAGTAATAAATATGGTCCCGTTGATTACCCTTTGGGTACGGAGCCCTAAAAATTATGTTTGTGCCCATTTATTCATGATTTTGTTAGAATAGTGACCTAATGCGGAATTTAGGGTGACTGTTGGCTCGGTCCAGCTCATCACATCTTATCATCCATTAACAATAACTGGTTATCGACAGTATATGTCTCCATGGCGCAGTAGCTTAGCAATGGGTTGCAGCGCGTTAGGGCTGCGAGCTTGAATCCCACACGGACCAAATACTTGTAAGGCCTGCAAATACTTGTGCAAATAATTAAATTGCCCCCACGATACAAAAGGAAATCCTAGTGTGGAGGTAACATATTTTTTAAAAATATTTATTTATTTTTACATTAAACATAATACTAATCACTTTTGAGAGCCTAAATACACTTGTATTTTATGCTTACTTGGAATGTTTAATGGCATCAATCGTAACAATGTTAATAAAGTACTGCAATGTTTTTTTTTAAATAAAGAATTCTTTTCCAAGCAACTACCGAGCGATAAGTCGTTCCGACGCACTCGCTATTTTTCCATTAGTTCGGTCGGCTCGAACCAATCTCCTTTTAAATTTGATTCTCGCGTTCGTATTTCTAGAGTAAGAAAGGCGAACTTTGGATAGAACTAATTTCTAGTTTAGCACGTATAAGTAACTTATTTATAAATAGTCGGTAGTATGACGGCTCAGTAGAGCAGTAATTTATAATGAAATAGAATAGAATAATATTTAAAAAATACTCATTGAAATTAATTTGATCTTTACCACTAGGTCGGAAAAATCTATGTACTGTGAAGAACCAGCAAGAAACGCAGTGTATACACCGATCTAGACAAATAATTCAAATTGAAATGTCTGCCTGTAATATTTAAATAACTGGCTTTTATTAAGCTCGAGGGCTATTTGCACGCTAAAATGCATAAAACACAATTTACAACATTTTGTCCGTTAGCAAGGGCTACTACTTGGAACGGCTACATCAATTGTAATAAAACTTTACAAACAGATAGAGAACAATGTCAGGAGAGCAAGGCTACATTTTACCGGAACATTTTACTCGTATATGTAGTATAGGCATGCCAAGTAGGACCACGCTCTCACAGAATACCAAAGTAAAATAGCAACTTGATGCTGCTGGGTTTCAATTTAGAGTATGGTGGTAAGCTTATGTTGCATAACGTTGAGTGTGGTGTACCAGATATCCTTTTTACTGGATACGAAGCATTCTTAGTCCTCAGGGTCGACAGTGCATCAGTATTTTGATTCTGAATCTGGGATAAATGTAAATGTCTGTGAGCCACAGTATTCACTTACTATTAAATGGATTGTGTGCTTGTTTATTATATCCCTTATTTGTCGGTCCTACCTGAGAAACGAGAGAGAACCGGAACCAGCGTCTCAGTGATCAAGAAACAAGTAAATCAGAGCGTAGCCGACATTGTAACTGCAAAGTATAAAACTGACGCAATGAAACTATTCGAGAATATAATGCACAAGAAATAGAGAACTTTACGCTTAAGTATTTGCGTTTTGTCTTCTAGACTTGAGTGAATTTCGTTTATTTCCATTCTATGTAAAGGAGTTTCTCGAAATTCAGAGCTTGCGTGTATTTCAAGGGAATAATGTCTGTAAACTTCACCGAGTCTTTCCCAGCCGTAATGGAAATTTGAATTTTGGAATTTGTAACGCTAACTGTAAGTTTAATTTGAAAATTATGTAATTCTTCAAATATATTTTTATTTTTTTGAATACAAGTATAGGTAGGTATACATTTTATAATTTCTAGCTTTTCTCTTGTAAAACTAAAGTGACACTCGATCTTATAATCCACCTTATGGTAAGTGGCTGCTGCAGTCCATGAACACCTGCAGCTAACTTTAAACAAACAAAGCTACAGCTGCGTTGACACCTCTAAAGATGGATAGGATGGAATGCCTCATAGCCTATAATCTTACTGACTCCCTTCAGAGTGGAACACAACAATGTAAGCACTGTTATATGCACCAAGTTATATGTGATAAATTAACTAAATAAGTATTTTTTTATCTATATTTACGCGATTACTACTACTACACATTGAATCTAATTTTATCGATTTTATTTACTTTAGTTTTGAAGTTTGCACTCCCGACGTTTCGAGGACATCGTAGCATCTATGTGCTGCGACGCATCCAAAGCTGTGTGACTATGGAGTCACCAGGGTACCGAGCTACTTAACGAGATACGAGTATCGTGATGTGATAGTTAACCCTGGCAATCAGCAACTAATCATCTCCGTGGCGCAGTTGTTTAGCATTGAGTTGTTGTGCCAAGGAACGCAGGTTCCAATACTGTACGAAGCAAGAGTTTTTATGGTCTACAAATAATTGTTCCATGTCTTGATGTTTGTTCGTGTGCAATTTATGTATGTATACCGCCCCCACGACACAGAAGAAAATTCTAGTGTGGAGGTAACGTTACATAAACAAAAAATCCAGTCTCCAGCTTTTAGCTTTTATTTGTACGACGATATGTGGAACGACTATATAGTATCTTGAAGTCTTGAAAACGTAAGTTGGGATATGGATACCGTTTCCGTTACCGTTACAGTCTATTAAAGTCCACTGCGTTCAGCAGGATATGTAGAACATTGATTGCCTCATAGGGGGAATATGTGCCATAGTTGACACGGTTGGCAAGCGGGTATGCAACCGCAGGTTTTTTTTACTCATTTTTTGGAAGACGCTGTTACCCATCTCCCGATTTGTTTACCTCTGTCGCCTCTTACGATACCCACGGGATTATATGGGGTAGTGGATATTCTTACACCACCAGTACACGGTAAAAGGTATGGATATAATTTTATTAATTACAAGATCCTAAGCAGGTAAACAGAACCGTGGTAGTTGAGAGGTTTTGTAGTCCACCTGATGATGGCATGCGTAGTAATATCTAATTTTTACCGACTTCAAAAATCAAGAGGTATTCAATTCGAATGTATGCTTTTTATGTGTTACCTCATAACTTTTTTCTAAATTAACCGATTTTGATGATTCCTTTTTCATTTCATAGCTGATGATCTCATATGGTCCCATATAAATATGATCAAGGTCTTACCTTTAGTTTTTGAGTTGTCCTTAATAGTTTTTATTGAAGTCGGTTGTACAACATTTTTAATTTTACCTCGGTTATTACAAAACATCGCAGGCGCGCGTATAACAACCCAAAAAAGTATCGTTGTAATCGGATGAATAGTACAGGAATACATAGAAGACTAACAAACAAACAAATATTCGTTTTTATTGTCTAAAATATTCGCATGCGCGCGTACAACTTACTAAAGTATCAATATTGGAATCGAAAGACGAACAAATACATTAATACTTTTCATTGGAAACGAGGCATTCCATCTTAGTCCTCAGGGTTGACCACGCATATTGATGCTTCATTGAGAATGGATATGGGCCATGGCATCTACGTAGTTTCAGGTGGACTGTGTGCTCCTTTGTCACCTTTTTTCTATATAAAAAGATTGGCAGAGCCGTGGTAGCTCTGGGGTTTTTTTTATAAAACAATGGTGGCAAGTGAACACATTCCACCTAATGGCATGCTTAGTAATGTTTTTTTCTGTCAATAACAACTGCTGGCATGAAGAAGCATTTGAAAACACGCTTCGTCGTAATTGGATGTAAGGTACAGGAAAGCAGAGAAGACGAATAAACAAACAAAACATATTTTTTATCAAAAATCTTCGCGTGCGCGTACCCAACAACTCACTATACGATCAGAAGACGAGCAACTAATACAATAGATTACTAAATTCTACGTTAAGTAAATCATGTTGGAAATACAGTATAATATACAGTATATAGTACATCCTAATTATTTGAAATGTGTAGCTTCAATAGTGTCTAATATAAAATAACTATTTAATCTTTCTGCGTTAAAATAGATTACTAATTAGATAAAACCACCATCATTAACACCATCATCATCGTTATCATTACATAAATAAATTAAATAAATATATTATATATATTTTTTAAATCTAATACAATATTAAAGACTATAATAATAATAAAAAAAACAAAAACTAGAAACTTAATTATCATATAGTCCTACCCCCCGCGGTGTCGTGCCAAGAACGCTGGCTGCGTTTCCCCGCTGAATGGCTATAATTAGCCTTTAAGCGAGAAAAGAATCAGCCCTCTTATCACCAGTAGCAAGGACCAGCCGTGAATGGAGTTCCTTTAGGAACTTCACCGCACATGGACCCCACGGACCGATAGTCTCCACAGCAAATGGCACAAATATGTAGTCATCTCTCAGAGACTCATACCTGCGCCACTTACTCAGTTCAGCTGCTTCTGATGCCGCCCCGGCTCTTAACGAGGTACCTCTGAGATGAGTGGCTGCCAGAGTGTCTACGCAAGTAGCATCCCACACTAGGACTTTACCTCTCTCCCAAGGGACCAATGTCATACCGTCGGGTCTCCTGCCATCGTCTCTAAATATTCCACAAGGTTCTAAAACTGAGGGAACATTTATAGAGACAAGAGCCCTTCGGATTACATCTTTCAAAGAACTGTGTCGTGAAAACCTACCAGCGCTTTTCTTACATGAAAGTCCGTGGAGCCCAAATTGTCGACGCTGCTACCACAGGGGCACTCGGATTCCTACGGCAATGCGCAAGCTTTCCCCATCAAGTAATCTACCGCGATTACTTGATGGTAAAGCGTATAACCAGTGACTAGATTCCTTAGTCGAAACAGCCAGAAGGCGTGCCTTATCTTGGTCACATTGGAAATTATGAAACAAATCCTTCTGTACGTCCCGTATTAACGGAATATCCCACTGTTTTGTTGGTAAACATCCAATGAAACATTTTCACCAGGACAGAGCGTTTGCCATGTCTGCCCTGCCTCCGTAGCAAAGCATAGGTCTACTTTATTATTTAAAATTATGTTACATAAGTCACTGACACTATGCACGGAAGCAAGGAAAGCAGGCAATGCAACGCTAAAAAGATTTCTCACACCAATGCCACCAAATTTTATAGGTAAAGAAGCTTGAGTCCAGGCTGTTGTATTTAAAGTTAAATTTATAATTTTATCTATAGCTATTTTAAGATTATCATTAATATCTTGTAAAATATCCGAACATTCCAGATTCGAGCGGAGTAAGTATGTAAATCTAGGTACAAGAAGACAATATTTTAAAATAGTAAGAGCTATGTGGGGGTTTAATTTATACAATTTATCAACTTGGTTTAAAAACCGATCAAATTTTGTTTTTAAAACTGATTTAATACTACCGAAAAACAACGGGGTACCTAGCAGGTATAGTGATTCCGTACTGACAGTTTTTATTCCTGGACAAATATGATTGAAATTTCGAATTAAAATGTCTCTATGAGGAATAGATAAATTATTGGATAAAAATATTTCACATTTATTGTTATTTGCTTCAAGACCAACATTTTTAAAATAAATAATAAATAATCTCTTCGCAAATTCACTGCTGAACATAGTCCTTCCCTAAGGAATACCACAAAGAACAGTCCCGAACCACCTGCATCCCTCGAATACCTGCTTGTATTACCAGGTCGACACTCCATCTAGTGGGGACCGCCCTACACTTCGCTTACTTCCTCTAAAAAACTTTCTTCCCTATAGGTTGTTGATGCTTCGAGTTATATGGCCGGCTCATTGCCCCTTAAGGTTTCTGTTGGGCTAAGTTTGTAACTTTGTTAATACTGCGGTTATCTTCATTACAAATTCAATTTCAATTAATTCAACTAAATAAATTATTTCCGTTAAGCGCTTCAAAGCGCTACTGTGCTAGAATATTGATGAAAAGCTCATTTCGTATTGAAATTCAATACAAACTGGACATTAATAGCCTTAATGAACTGTGTAGATGTATTGGTTGCGTCGCTGTAAAGCCTTCCTTCCATAAATTGTTAGATAGAGAACAGTCACATATAAAAAAAATATATATTTTACAAAGCAACACATATGAATATAGTACATTTTACATACGCTGTGTAGTGGCTGTGTAAGAATATCCACTACCCTATATCACCCCGTGGGAGTATTAAGGTGCGACAGAGGGAAACAAAACAGAAGATGGGCAGCAGCGTCTTCCTGATAGCAACTAGAAAAACTGCGGTTGACAACCCGCCTGCCAAGCGTGACATTTATGGCAAGGGGGAACCCTTAGGGGAAATCTATGGTGGAGGTCTACATGTCAAAGATTCGCTAAAATCCAGCCCACTATTCTCCCAAGGTGACGTCCAGCCGTAGGTGCTTCTGAAGTCATACACTATGTCTTAGCACCGACTTCTGTTCTTTGTTCGTTTTAGTTGTTAGAAATCGGCTTTTACTTTCTGCAAACCTCCATATATTCACAAGTACATTTTAATGAAAAGCCGTCCCAAATAATCCCTCTTACTCGTAAATAAAACAATCCTCGACACCTTTTATTATTCGGTCATATATCAAGTGCGAAGTTATTAATGCCCATGCGTTTCCGAATAAACCAAATTTTTATTAGAGATCGTCTAATATAGAACTGTTTGCGCATTTTTCGTATATTTGACAGATTTTTTCACATTTACAGTATTAGGTATTGTTACGGCCCCCAGCTGCCCCGTCAACAGTCGACTGGGCTAGGGCCCATAGTAGCCTCCTCGACGAGCAGCCGAGGGTTTGGAACCAATGGCCTATGGATAATTATTTTAGAACGGCTAACAAGCAACAAAACTTACCGATTTCCTGAGGTAGGGTTGACCACAGGGTACCAGTCAGGTGGTAATGGAGGTGTATATAAGTAGTGTGTAGTAGTCTGTATGGATGTAACCTGACATCCCCGATGTAGTCGGATAGCAGATCCACAGGCACTGCTTTTCTCCAAATGTGTGTTCCCTCCAGTGGGCGTCCACCAATTGAAAACTTCTGCTATTATTTCACTAAATTAGTTTATCAACTTTATTGTACATTTAATTAACTTCAAATTTAAGTAAGTCCACGTTAATCGTAATTAAACAAGTGACACATGGCACAACTAAAGAAGGGTCGGTAAAAGATCAATTTCCCATGTTCACTTAGCAACAAATTATAATCGAGTACACGCGATCTCCTCTCGAGTCACAAATTCTAGCGTTCTCCCGACAAGGCAAAATTCCTTCGTATGATATTAAAAGGTCACACAACCAACTCGTCAATGCAAATTAATGGATAGAAGTTAATTTAATCACTCAAAACTCAAATTAGGCCTCTTGTCACGTAACCCTCAAAACAGACAAATCAATTTGAGGCGGTCTTAACGAGAACCAAATATTCAATAGTAAATTCAAAACGACGCGCACAATTAACTCAAAATTTTAGACCGTCTAAATCAACAACGGCCGCGCTCAACCTACTAGCGGTCGCAAACAATACTAGTCGAACAGGCTGCGCCATTCAAGACACTGTTGCCAGCCCACGCGGCTGAAATCCGGGAAGCGGCACACCGTCGCACCCCCGGCGGCGTTTACGTCACCTCAAGACCATCGGATGACGCGCCGAGTCAAACGTTATAGGATGCAAATTTCAAATGCCCCTATTTGGCCTAAACAGTTATGTTTCCGCTACTAAGTAGGCTTAGAATTCATCCATTACAGCCTACTAAAGAGTACTACTGAACATAGGCCTCCCTAATAGATTGTTTCATAGGGGGGATTCTGACATAGTTTACACACTTGGCGAGCAAGTTGTCAACCGCATTTTTTATTAATTTAAATTGTCATCAGGAAGATGCCGCTTCCCATCACCTGTTTCAAATTCCCTCTTTCGCCTCTTACGACACCGATGGTTCGATGTAGGGTAATGGATATCCTTACACCGCTACTACACGGTCAATGATTTGTAAAAATGACACTTAGCAGACCTTAATAACTCAAGGTCCTTATTAGACTTATTCATTAAATTTAGGATTTTAGCTATTCATTGAGTTAAGTGAAATTCAGATTTAATAGTTTGTTAGTTACGGGGAGTTCGAAAGTAGTTTGAAATAACTTATTTAAATATACACACTGCCGGTGCGTTGCACTTTTCTTGTCTGAATTTGGCTAATCCACTGCCGTATGTCTGGAAATAGTTTGTGTGAAATATACACAACTGGTGCGTCACCGTTTTCTTTTCTGATTTTAGCTGACCCACTGCCGCATGTCTGGAAATAGTTTGTGTAAAATATACTGAGCCGGTGCGTCACCTTTTTCTCTTCTGAACTTGAACTTAACTGACACAGTATCGTGTATCTAAATGTGTCATAAATGGTCGATTGGGTCGGCCATTTCAGCTTAGAGAAATTTTTGTAATAAGTAACGTACCCGCCTACATATGTTGAACACAACCTCAAGTACGGGTGCGAAGGCTGGGTACAAGCCCAGGTAAGCGTTTTTTCAGAGCAGAGTTTAATAGCTTCCAGATAATATAAGAACATTAAATATTAAATTAAAAAGCACTTTAACTCTGAGGTCCCTTGACCGATTTTTATTCCGATGATTTTTATTCGCTTAAAGTTTTTCTGATATTTATTTTTATAATAAAATAACTAACATATTAACTAAATATTTAAAATAGATTAGGTACAAAGTGACACTATAAGTATATATTTTAAAAAATAAGCATGAAAACCGAGAACACCGTCCACCTTACTCTAAGGGGATGCTGTTACGCAAAGGCACCGACATCTACCTTCTATTAGAAATCAAGATGCAGATACGTCGTCACCCCTAAGGACTAAGACGGACTGCCTTGTTACTAGTGAAAGGGCCGGATTTCTACAATCATTTTATGAATCACAATAAAGCTGTTGTCTTAGATCGGTATTTTGTGAGGGCATGGTCCACCCCCGGTCTAGCCGAGTCATTTGTGCTACAACCATATCGTTATATCTGCAGCATGGCTCTACCACGAACAAAAATATTGAATTATTGATTCCATCATATTTTTTTTCTTTTTAAATGTTAACATTTGATAATTTTGTTATTAATATTTTTAAATTAGTTATTATTATTTTAGTACCGTGTCTCATGTCTCAGAAAAAATGATGAATTAAATTAAATGAACTAAATATTCTTTATTTTTAATGTTAGTCCTGATTCTTGAACAAAAGATATAAAGGCCGACCTCATTTTTACTTACTAACAAGTAAGCTGCGTGTTGGTCTGCCACCTATAACAAGGGAAAATTAACACGATTTTAACACGAAGCAAGCTCTGCACATTCCTGAGCTTCCATTGCTCGAGGACTTGGCATAAAACACCTGAGGCTTCATCATCATCATTATCATTACAGCCCTTCACAAGTCCACTGCTGACCATAGGCCTCCCCCAAGGAATGCCACAAAGCACGGTTCTGAGCCACATGCATCCATCGACTTCCTTCATATCTTACCAGGTCGTCACTCCATCTAGTGGGGGGACGCCCAACACGAGGTACGAGGTACGAGGCTGCCACTCGAGAATCTTTTTTCCCCATCGGTTGTCGGTTCTTCGGGCTATATGGCCGGCCCATTGCCACTTCAGCTTATTAATCCGTTGGGCTATGTCGGTCACTCACGTTCTACTGCGGACATCCTCATTTCTGAGTTTATCACGCAGAGTAACTCCGAGCATAGCCCTTTCCATAGCTCGCTGAGCGACCTTGAGCTTCCTCATCCGGCCAGCCACTATGTCTGGCTTATGTGGACTATGAGAAAGCCTTTGATTCCATTGAAATTTGGGTGGTGCTGCAGTCCCTTCAGCGGTGCCAAGTTGACTGTCGGTATATCGAAGTGTTGAAGTGCTTGTACAGTAGGGCTACGATGGCTATCCGAGTACCGAAACTCTTCACCGCTGCATTGGAAGACCTTTTCAAGCTTCTGGACAGGAAAGGATACGGTATCAACATCAATGGCGAGTAAATCACTCACCTTCGATTTGCTGACGATATAGTCCTTATGGCAGAATCGCTGGAGGACCTAAGCACTATGATCAATGACCTCAATAGTGCTTCCCAGCGGTTAGGTCTTAAGATGAACATGGACAAAACAAAGATCATGTTTAATGTCCATGTCACACCTATGTCGGTAGTTGTTGGGAGCACTAAGCTCGAAGTTATTGACGAGTATGTTTACCTGGGACAAATAGTCTGACTAGGTAAGTCCAACTTCGACCGATAGGTCAATCGACGGATTCAACTCGGTTGGGCAGCGTTCGGGAAATTACGGCACATCTTCTCGTCAGGTATACCTCAAAACTTGAAAACTAGACTGTACAACTAGTGCGTGTTGCCAGTGATGACATACGAAACTGAGACGTGGTCCTTCACCTGAGGCTTAGTAAAAAAAATTTAAAGTTGCACATAATAGTTTCCGAAGTCAGTGTTAAGACTCAGTAGTATAGAGTATATAGTCATATAGATGTCAGTGATATAGTGTTTAAAGAAATTGAAAACCCGACTTCAAATTAGAATAAATAAAATAAATTTAATATTAAATTTGGGTTTGGCTGTTTAAACAGCAAATCGCGAACAACAAAAGCAGAAAATTTTGAACTAGAGCCAACACATGACGTTTTACTATCGGCCACGTAAACAAAATTACATGGGAGAGTTTCAAGCGGTCTATAATTTTGGCTAATCAGGTTAGAAAGAAAGTCTTTTCGAGCGAAATGCTCGTCCCGGTAAAGACGATAATGTTTAACGAATGTCTACTTTATTACTGAAAATACATACGTTTTCTAATTTGTAAACATTTAAGGTCGAAAATGTTTATAATTTTCTATAGAATAAGGGTAACATACAGGTAAGGCCACCTGATGGTAAGTGGATGCTATGACCCATAGACATCAATATTTTTCCTCGATTAAGAATCAAAATGTAATCAAATCTCGGGGGGATGAGTTGCTCGCGTCCGTAGACTTCGACCACCTAATGCCAGGCCCACCCTACACGTGTCTTCCGGGTGGTGGCTAAATAAGCGACAATACCGAAATAACAGATTCGGCTCCTCGCCTTGTGGTAGCGGCGTAAAAAATGCCACCCCCTACTTTTGCACCATGAAACAAAAAATAACGAATGGCCCCGAGTTTCCGGCATGCCTTTAATGGGGCAGAGGTGCGATAAAAATCCGGGAGGAAAACTGGCAACTAGGTTCGCCATCCATCACGTTCTGTCCCCTGGGGAGGCGAAAAGTGGATTGCGGAAACCCGTTTGACTACGTTGAATGTATGTGGATCAATGAATGATAAGACGGATGAAGTATGCGATATGATGTATGATAGAGGAATATACGTGTTATGGGTAAATGAGAAGTAACGGAAGGGAAAGGATGCCACTACACATGGGATGTATACCACGTACTGGTCTGGTGTAGACGAGACCGAGCGGGCATGCCAGGGAGTAGGTATCATCCTTTCAGATAGGATAGGTCACTGTGTGAAAGAGTATTAATGTGTAAGCCCAAAACTGCTATGGGTACGAATGAAAGTGGGCCTAAAGAGGTTGTTTGTTCTAGGGCTCTACGCCTCAGACATGTGTAAGCCCACTTATATCCGAGAGCAGTTTTGGGAGTTGGTAAGGATGGTGCTAATGAAATGCAAAGATAATAAAAATATTGTTATATTGAAAAGGAAATAGATTGAGACGTAAGAAATTTTCGAAGAAGAGACAAATTGGTAATATATTGAATGTCAGTCAAATTAAGAGTACCTTTAACCAACGAGAGTGTTCGCGCAAAACACTTTCAAGGATTGACGCGAGAGGGCGCTCGGCGCGGTGCATTCATACCGGTTTGACTTTCGGTCGTGGGAAAAACGCCCAAGGGCAAGGAGTCGTCTTTAATCGGTGCTGACGTGAGCACGCGGTCCATTCTGTTAGGGAACTCGGAATAATTCGGCGCGGCCAGTAAATATACGGTCTATCATTATGACGCGCATTCCTGCTGGAGAGCTTCCCAGGGACTTATTGTGTCTGACTCAGAACCTGCATAAGTGCATTCGGCAATATTAGATAGTGCGGCCTCTGATATTCTAGAATTAACTATTGCTACGCGAAACGGCTTCCGAACAAGCCGGTTTCCGAAAGGGCTTTAGCACCATAGACCACATACATACCCTTCGGCAAGTTGTACAGAAGTCCGAAGAGTACAATTTGCCACTCTGTCTGGCGTATGTGGACTATGAGAAAGCCTTTGATTCCGTCGAAATTTGGGCGGTGCTGCAGTCCCTTCAGCGGTGCCAAATTGACTGTCGGTATATCGAAGTGTTGAAGTGCTTGTACAGTAGGGCTACGATGGCTATCCGAGTACAGAACCAGAGTACGAAACCTATCCAATTGCAGAGAGGTGTAAGACAGGGTGACGTCATATCCCCGAAACTCTTCACCGCTGCATTGGAAGACGTTTTCAAGCTTCTGGACTGGAAAGGATACGGTATCAACATCAATGGCGAGTACATCACTCACCTTTGATTTGCCGACGATATAGTCCTTATGGCAGAATCGCTGGAGGGCCTAAGCACTATGCTCAATGACCTCAATAGTGTTTCCCAACGGATAGGTCTTAAGATGAACATGGACAAAACAAAGATTATGTTTAATGTCCATGTCACACCTATGCCGGTAGTTGTTGGGAGCACTAAGCTCGAAGTTGTTGACGAGTATGTTTACCTGGGACAAATAATCCGACTAGGTAAGTCCAACTTCGACCGAGAGGTCAATCGACGGATTCAACTCGGCTGGGCAGCGTTCGGGAAGCTACGACACATCTTCTCGTCAGACATACCTCAAAACCTTAAAACGAAATTGTACAACCAGTGCGTGTTGCCAGTGATGACTTACGGAACTGAGACGTGGTCCTTCACTGCTGGCCGTATGAGGAAGCTCAAGGTCGCTCAGCGAGCTATGGAGAGGGCTATGCTCGGAGTTTCTCTGCGTGATAAACTTAGGAATGAGGATATCCGCAGTAGAACCAGAATAACCGACATAGCCCAACGAATTAGTAAGCTGAAGTGGCAGTGGGCCGGCCATATAGCTCGAAGAACCGACAACCGATGGGGAAGAAAGGTTCTCGAGTGGCAACCTCGTACCGGTAGGCATAGTGTAGGGCGTCCCCCCACGAGATGGAGTGACGACCTGGTAAGACATGCAGGAAGTCGATGGATGCAGGTGGCTCAGGACCGTGCTTTGTGGCATTCTTTGGGGGAGGCCTATGTTCAGCAGTGGACTTGTGAAGGGCTGTAATGATGAATGATGACGCGAAACGGTAGTGACCTTTGACCCTTTAAACTCCGTGTGCGTTTGTGCGGTAACCATTATACCCAGCGATAGTTAGTGGCTTCTGTAAGCCCCCTCAAGTTGGAGCGGTGTCGACGCTCGGGCTGCTGCCGACGGCCAAGGTCTAGGTTCAATCACCATCAGTCACACCCAGATACACACCACATCACCATTCTTTCCCTTGCACTACACAACCACATGCGACCTGACCGACTCCGGAGGGACCAGTCGCCTTGGATAGATAAGTAAGCTTCGTCTAATTCCTTCCGGTCGACTGGCCGTTGTATAGAACGCTCCCCCATATATTTTAGTGTACTCAGAGAGATTCCACGTGGCCACATTGAGGCCCGACCTACGTTTGCTCGGGAGTCTTCTGCTCATGGGCCCCAGAGGATTGGATCCTTTAAGGGAGCAACCGTAGGCCGTAACAGAGAGTGTATGCGTAGTATATGGATGTGGAGGAAGTGAGAGAGGTGTGTCAGGATCATGCCAAATGGAAGTCCGTAGTCTCTGACTATCCCTCTGTGTGACAGGCGTGAGTGTTTATGTATGTATGTAATCAAAATACGTTGTCAGCTCTAAGGACTAAAATGGAATGCCTCTTTTGCAGTAAAAAGTGTGTCCTGTTCTTTAAAATTACCATACGAAACCAAAGTTAAATTAACATTACACATCTTTTTCTGGCTTATGTTTAGGCGTCTTTGAGATTATATTTATTTAACGGCTTATCGTCTTGTCAACGCTCTATTAAAAATGGTCTACTCCCATTTTTAGTAGACACATTGACCGATTGTGGCATTCAGACAAACCCCTATGAAACGGACATGAAAATTTGGAGTATTATAACATACTGTAGGTAAGAACTTAGAAACTCGTTATCTGTCCTTAAGGAATTCAGAGATATGATTCTATCTTTATTTGCCAACCAAGTGTACATAAATGGTCTTATAATAATAACAATTTGTCTCAACTTAGTAGCCTTTTTCAAGCTTTGCAAATTTGGGAAAAGGAGTAAAATAAGTTATTAAATACAAACATTATAGTGTACTTAGATTAATGAATTAATAATATAGTCTAATTATTTAACAGTATTAGGTCCTTAAATATGAAATTAGCATTTTGTCGTACTGGCCACTTTGATCTGAAATATCTCCTCTTTGGTTAAGAATTTCAAATTCAAATTTATAAATTCATTTAGCTGGTACATTTGACTTTTGAAAACAGTCATGCATTTGTTTTTTCCTCATTATTTTTTTCTTTAGCGTCGCTTATTACCGCACAATGGAAAACATGAAATATCGGTATATTTACTACCGTGGCACCAGTGCTACAGAAACAGCTATAAGGATTAATGACGTGTTACGGCGCTGGTGTCACAAAAGAAAGCACGGTACGTTTTTGGTTTCAACGTTTTCGTTCTGGAAATTTCGACCTTCAGAACCAACCTCGTGGTCGGCCGAAGACCAAAGTAGAAAATGAATAATTAAAGGCTATTGTGGAAGCGGATCCATCACAAAGCACTTCAGAGATAGCTGCAAGCTTTGGGGTAAATGATAAAACTGTATTAATGAATTAATACAGTTTTATCACACAGTTGAAGCAAATTGGGAAAGTAAAAAAAAACTTGAAAGATGGATACCTCATGAATTGAGTGAATCGAACTTGCAAACACGCGTCGACTGCTGTGTTACTTTGCTAAACGAAACATAAACGAAAATTGACTCAGAAAAAGTTAGTTGTGAGTGTTTGGTGGAAAAACGCCGGTGTCGTTCACTAACAGCTTTCTAAAATCTGGCCAAACGATTACGGCAGATATCTATTGTCAGCAACTGCAAACCATGAAGCTAAACAACCGAGATTGGTCAATCGCTCTAGGCCACTGCTGCTTTACGACAACGCAAGACCACACACTGCACTGTTGTGCAACAACCACTAAGTTAGATGAGCTACAATTGTAATGTCTATGACATCCACCATACTCCCCGGACCTTGCTCCAATAGATTACCATATTTTCTAGAATTTGGACAACTTTTTACACAGAAAAAAAATCAACTCCAATGCGGCAGTCCAAACTGCCTTCAAAGAGTTTATTGATTCTCGCCCCTATGGTTTTTTTAGTAAATGGATCAACCTATGAGATGGAAAAAGTGCATAGATAACAACGGTGCATACTTTGATTAATTAAATATATTTTACAAAAAATTTACTTTACATTCCTCCCGTACAAAACACCAATTTCATATGTAAGGACCTAATATTAAATCGTGAAAAATATGGCACATTTTATATCAACACAATATTTATTCTTTCTCTGATACTGTCCATAATAATTGTGTGTAACAAAACCGCTTTTTCCTTTATTGATGTATTTTTGTTGACTTAATGTTTAGGTAGATTAGTTCTGTTATTTGTGTAAAAGATATGTAATTTGTTATTCGTGTTTTGCTTCAATGTATTCCTTGACGAATAGAAACACTTTTCTATTAAGAATGATTTTAATTCATTAATGAAAAGTGTAATCTTATTTTCAGTTTTTTATGTGGATAGGTAATTTATTGTATATTTTAATAGCCATGTAGTATGGATCATGGAATATGGATCTTGATGGTGGTAGGTATAGTCTGTCTCTGTGGCGTGTGTTTAAATTGTGATTGTCTTTTACCTTTGTGAAGTGATTTATGTTCTTGAATACAAATATGCAAATGTCAAATATGTATAATAATGGTAGTGTGAGGATGTTATTTTTAAAATAGGGTTTACAACTGTCAAGATTTACAATTTAGCTGATGATTCTAATACTTTTCATTTGTAATATAAGTAGCTCCTGAAAGTGAACACTATTTCCCCACAACATAATGCAGTATCTTAAGTCATCAGTGCGGTTTTTTCGTTTGTGCTACATTTAAGATGGATTATAGCGTTTGTTAATCGAGATAGTTTTTTTTTAATAAATTCGATGTGTGGTTTCCAGTTGATGTGCGTGTCTAGTAATATGAATGTATCTACGGTTTCTAGTTGTGTGTTGTTGTATGTTGTCTCGATGTTTATGGGAGTGTTTTTGTATGTTCTAAATTGGATGGTTTTTGTTTTGTTGTAGTTAAATTCTAAGTTATGTTTGTTGAGCCAGCCATTTACTGTGTCTAGAGTTTCTCGAAGTTTTTGTGTTGGGCTTTTAGTTTTGTCATAAGCAATCAATATTGATATATCATCAGCGAATAAGACGGGAAATGTTTGTTCTTTATTTGGTACTTTTGGCAAGTCGTTAATGTTTATCAGAAATAGCACACAACCTAACACGTTGCCCTTGTTGAAATTGAACAAGGAATGCGCCTTTTCTCAGATTTCACTATTTTAACCTCATTTGTCATCATCATCGTCATCATTACAGCCCTTCACAAGTCCACTGCTGAATACAGGCCTCCCCCAAGGAATGCCACAAAGCACGGTCCTGAGAAACCTGCATCCATCAATTTCCTGCATGTCATTTGCACCATACATCTCATTTGTGTTGGAGTCGAAATGGTCAATTTGTACTATATGTGATCTATTTTCCAAATATGCTTTAAACCATGTGTAAGCTGGTCCGCGAATACCAGAACCGTGTAGTTTGTGTAAAATAATGTCGTACAGTACTTTTTCATATGGTTTCGTCATGTCAAGTAATACTCCCAGTACACGTTCCTTATCATTTATATGTTTTAGGGCAGTCTGGATATACTTATATACTGCTAGTGTAGTTAATCTTGATTTCCTAAAACCATTTTGGCTGTCATCGAGGATGTTATATTTTTCTAAAAAATCATACAATCTGATACACATTGTTTTTTCAAACACTTTCGAAAACGTGAGTAATAAAGTTACTAGGAGTGTAAGCGTCGCACTTTTTGTATATCGGTTTAATCAATGATATTTTTAGTGGGTCTGAAAATTGGCCATCTCGGAGACTTTGATTCACTAGGAATGTGAGCGGTATTGACAGTTTTTCTGCACATTGTTTTAGTAGAATAAGAGGGATTTCATCTATGCAGTGGCATGCAGGACACAAGTACATGGAGCACATTTGTTAGTTTACGACGGGTCGACCTAGCGCGTTGTTTTTGTTGATGTTACTCGTGTCCATGCCGACAGTAGTAAAATACTAACTGAAATTATTGCAAATAGTTGTTGGGCATTTTACAACGTGGTTGTTAATTTTTAATGAAATATTTTGTAGAGGGAGTCTTTTTTTTTTGGTTTACCTGTTTTTTCCTTTATGATATTCCACATCGTTTTGTTTTATTATCGGAGTTTTCCATTTGTTTCATTCATTGCGTATTCCCTCTATTAGAACAGAATAGAATAGAATAATTTTTATTCAAAATAGATGACAAGTCATTCTTATCGAAAGTCATTTTATACTTTTATCACTGCTTTGAAAAAAAACTTTCTTTCAAAATTAAATTTAAAAATAATATACAGGTTGCACAAACTATAATTATAAAACTTATATAAGAAACACACCTCATTCCCAGAGGTTATTAACAACCATGTAGCCGTTTATATTATAATAACCCTTATTACCCAATTTTTGTTTAACAAATTATTAAAAACTAGTAAAAGAAACACCTCGTATATTTTCTGGGACTTTGTTGTAATGATTTGTCTTATACAATGCCCCATGAATAAATTAAGGACCCTATAGAGTCGAGAAACTGGTATCACTTGCTTGTGTTGGTCAATACAGTATATTATGCCATTATACGGCCTTTATACAAAATAAGATAAAAGAAAGTAAACCCTCACGCCTGTCACCCGGAGGGGTAAGCAGAGACTACGCACTTCCATTCGATATACCTTCTTCACGTTCATATATCTACGCAGCTCGTCGGTTAAGGGTACTCTTAATTTGGACTATCTTGTATATGTCGCCAATTTGATCGATAAACTTCCATCAAGGACATCTCTTGTCAACAATGTCATTCACTTCTGCAATATGACGTACATGACGAAACCACCGTTGTATTAATCTGTTCTTTATCCTGGTTACAAAATCTTCTTGCAAATCACACTTATCTCTTATTGCATAATTCCTATTCACAATAATATCTAATATAATTTAAATGTCTTCAACCGTTATATTCATCACATTATAGAGAAAAGCATGTTTATGTAACTTACTTACTGCTTATTTAGCATAAAATGTAGATAAAAGAATTTGTTGAAGTCTAGAAGACGGAACTAGCATACTTAAAAGCTACTCAAAGTTCTTTTGTCTGATGAAAGTTGTCATTTTTGCTAATATCGTATTCATTGCGAAACTTTATACGAAAAACGTCCAATATCACTTGACTTTTTCCAATGTTTTAACATATCAAATAAATCACATCATTGAGTATTCACATCATACTCTATGGTACAAAAATAAACCAACTCATAAACTGACCATAATAGTAGTCCAGAGGCTCAGTATATTACCGAGTATAAAAGACTTCTGAAAATTAACAGGTAATTCCAAAATCTGCACAAATTTTTCTTACAAATGATATGCATTTTATACATGGTAGTGCCACGCTGCAGCTATATTATGGTGATATCATGAATGGGTCGACTGGATCGATATAGAGCATTTTATGAAATTTATGATACTATTGATCAACATTTGCACCTCCCTACACCACGCTTGTCATTTAATTTATGTATATACCTTTCCTGATACTTTTTAGTTTCTATCCATGGAGTGACGACCAGGTAAGATAAGGACCATGCTTTGTGATATTCCTTTAGGGAGGTAAATGTTCAGCAATGGACTTGTAAAGGGCTGGAATAATGATGTTTAAATAATTTTATATCCAATATAAAAAGACAAAATATGAATGGTAACTGAATAATCGCTTTGAAAACACGATTCCAACGACACTCATGAAATAAGTCAATAGTTTTTCTACATTTCCCCGCGTATGTCAAGAGGCTTTTAACTCTAGATCAAACTATTTCTCCGCAGTGTGTGCACGGACAATTAAGGTTTTATTTTAAAATAACATTGCTCATATACCATGTAGTGGCGGTGTACGAGTCTTCACTGTCCCATATTATCATCCCGATGCTGTCGTAATAGGCAACAGAGGGAAACAAATCAGGAGAAGGGAAGCAGCGTTTTCTTAATAAAGATTAAATATAAAAAAAACTGCGGTTGCCAACCTGCTTGCCAAGCGTGACAACTATGATGAATACTCTATGAAGCAATATATAGGGGAGGCCTTCGTTGATGATGATGAAAACAAAATTTTGATCATTATGTGATTAATAAGGTTGTGAAACTGATTAATTCCTTTTTTTTTCAATTTAGTTTCTATTTTCTGTGTATTGGCAGTAGAGAATCCACATCTCCATATCATCCCATGGGTATCGTATGAGGCGACAAGAGGAAACTGAAGTATGAAATGTGTAGCAAGGTCTTCCTAATATAAACTGCGGTTGCCCTCACGTCTCCAAACCTTACTTTTCTAAACCTACTACGCCTGCTAAACCTATTTTAGTTTTATGTTTTTGATTATAATAATAATGATCCTTGTACATACTAACTAATAAAAATTTCATACGCTTTTTACTTCGCTGACGCCCGTAAATGCATGAAAAAAAAAGATAAAGAAATAAAAATAAAAATAACAATTTCTTTATTGAATTACCCTGTACATTAGCGCCGTGGTAGCTCAGGGCTAAGCACTCGCTTTAAATTTCACAGTACGCGAGCAACCCGTATGAAGACAATGGCGGCCGGCACCAATGAAATTGTTAATTGTAATTTTAAGTGCTAATTTACCACGTGCTTGGTGGCGAGGGAAAAAACGTGACGAATGTAAGATGAGAAATAAGAAAAAAAATAATTCGAAGACATGTGAAGTTCGCCAACACGTATTGGGGCAGCGCGGCGGATATTTACTTGGCCTTAAACCCTCTCAGAAATGAGGGTAAGTCTGCGACCAGCAGTGGGTCGTACTTAGATTATTGATAGGTCTTCGAAGACCCATCAATAATCTAAGGGGTCGTGTATAGCCTGTAACTTTTACATTTTTTTAATTTTCTATACAATACTTAAAGATGACATAATAAATAAGTATCAACGGTTACCTCACTTCGCATGCAATACGTAATTACGTTTAATGATTTAGAACTAACATTTAAATCATTCTTCTATCAAAGTTCACATATGTTAAATAATACATAACAATATTTCATTCTTTTAACATTCGTCGTTTCTGTTACTAGTCGATTTACGACAAGCCGATTCAACATTGAGAGGGTAACTAACGATGCACTTCCGCAATGAAGCTGAAACAAGGTATTGATTGAAACAATCCTCTCTTGTTCCTTGGATATTGTGTTAGCGGGATGTTGGATCAAATTTATGATATTACAGCGATATACTGAATAACTGATCAAGTTTATATGGTCATTGAAAGAAGCTGATAAATAAGCCATATAAGCCATATAAACAGGTATTATTTATGATTTTGCTTTTACTCATTTACTCCAGCAGCTCAATTCATATATTTTTGTAACTTTTATTTAATCAGATATCAAATTACAATTCTTATCAAAATTATAATAATTTTACTTTTATTTTGCCCCAGAAGAAGAGTAATCTTATTTGAGTACCTATATGTATATATGTATGTATGCCTCTTTCTATGAAACACTCTTTAGCCTAAACGGCTCGATAAATTTTTACAGATGGATTGTCGTTAGATTCGTCTTAATAGTGGAAGTGACATAGTGTGTAAATTTCTTCTTCAGTAAACTTTTTTACGCAGTCGGTATTTTTAATTACTTTCAACCATTAGGCCTAGTTCACCTAATTAAAATCTTAGTTTGCGAACACAGCAATCTACTAAGACTAACTGTGGTGACGACGTTGATGGTGAAAACATCTATCTTCGTTTGCGAAATAAAATGCAGATGCGTTGTCAGCCGTGAAGACTAAGATAGAATGCCTCTTTTCCAGTAAAATGGGTCTCCGGTTCTCTACACTCACGAAACACAGCGGCATTAAGCTGCTTTTTTACGTTGGTATTCTGTGAGAGCGTGGTCCTTCCCCGGTCGAGCCAATCCATTCGTTCTACAAGTATACTAGATATTAATATAGCTGCAGCGTTAATCTCTACCATGTTGCAAAACTATCACAAAATACCAAATTCGGCAAAATTTAAATATGTTAGGACTTTTTTTAAGTTCTTAAGAAGGAATCATGCGCCCGATTTCGCCGGGCGCAAGTATCCTTCGACCCCGGTTGTGCGAGGTACTCGTAAATGAAATAATAATAATAAAGTACTCCAGACCAATTGCGGCCACAGCGGCCACAGCGGCCACAGCGGCCACTGCGGCCAGTCTCAACGTGTATATATTGCCCGAGTAAATGCGCAAGCTCAAGTGTACTCTCGTCTATCTCACTCTCACAGTCCAATGGGATGGTAATCTGACAGGAAAAAGATCGGGCGCAGGACCAACGGCTTTATATGCTTTTCGAGGCACAGGAGTGAATGAAACACCGCCAAATTCCTGACTCCGGTTTTTCTGTTAAGAATTTCTTGACAGAAAATCTCAATAACAGAATTTAGCCAGTCCCGGGATTCAAATCTGGGACCTCATTTTTATAGGATAAGAGTAACAAACGAGCACACGTCCACCTGATGGTAAGTGTTTACTGTGGCCCACACATCTTTACTCGAATACGAATCAAAATGCAGATGCCTTGTCACACATGAGGACAAGTTGGAATAGTTTCAAGTAAAAATTTTCTCCGGTTCTCTACACTCACCACAAGAAACACAGCACTTCTAGGCAGAAAAGGAGCCTACCATCTACTAACTACAACCCATTTATTTATTTATTTATTTAAAAAATTATGTATGTTTTGGACTTGGGCGTTTCAGGTTCTATGAAGTAATGAGGGCACGACTTTTTCTACCATCAGCGCGGCGCCACTTAAAATGAGGTGTTCTTGAAAATGTGGTGTTAAATTTGACCGATGTCATAGCGGGGAAGTTAATTTGTTCGAAAAATGTAAATATTAATGTTCCTTTCTATACTATTAGTTATATTCTATATTAATTAGGTTACTTACTTATCTTCACGAACAATCCCTGACGGGGTAGCCAGAGAGAACAGATCGCCAAGTGTCACGATCCTTACATACCTCTTTCGCTTCTTTCAGATTCATTATCTTCTTCATACATGCACGTCTAGGTATCCGAGTACTCTTGACCCTCTTCGAGCAATTTGCTCACATGGCCTTCGAAAGTTAGTCTCGGTCTACCTCGACACCTTTTAATATTAACTTTCGCGCAATATATTTTCTTCACCGTTCGGTCTTCACTCATTCGCTCAACGTGCCCAAACCACCGAAGCACGCCCTTATCAATTTTTGTCATAAGGTCATCTTTCAAACCTGCCATATTGCGAATCTCTTCGTTTCGCTTTCGGTCGGCCATGGTAACGCCGCACATTTTACGAAGAGATCGCATCTCCACTGTATTCAACTTGCTTTTATGCTTCTTCTGGCATACCCAGGTTTCGCTGCCATATAACAAAGTCGGTACCAACACTGTGTTATGTATTGCAAGGCGTGCACTCTTCACTACGCCTTGCCTTTTGACTAACGCAGTCAGGGCACCATTGACTTTGTTCCCGGCAGCGACACGCCTGTCCACATCTAAATCACATCTTCCATCCCGGCTAAAAGCACTCCCCAAGTACACAATTTCATTTACTTGTTCTAGACATTCCTGATTTACCCATATTTCACACTTCGTTCTCTCTTCGTCCCTTTCAAATACCAGAACCTTAGTTTTATTAGCGTTCAAACGGAGACCTTTAATTTCACATTCCTCTTTCATACACGTGACTAATGCCTGCAGTTCTGCCTCTGATGGTGCAATAAGCACTGCATCATCAGCATACAGCAGACAATTTACTTTAATGTCACCCAATTTCACACCCAAACAGCTATCTTTCAGCTTTTGTAAACAGCTGTCGAGATACAGTATGAACAGCCAGGAAGACATGATACAACCCTGTTTTACGCCCGTTTGGACGCTAAACATGGGTGACAGGTCATGCCCTACCCGCACACAGGCTTGACAGTCACAGTAAAGAGACTGCACAGCCCTTAGCAATCCACCATCCACACCATACCCCGGCAACAGTTCCCACATTTTCTTCCTTACAACCTTATCAAATGCTTTCTCAAGATCCACAAAAGCACAGAAAATCTTCTGGTTAGCAGCCAGAAGCCTTTCCGTGATCATGCGGAGAGAAAACATTTGATCCGTGCATCCTCTTCCAGGTCTAAATCCGCATTGTGCCTCCCATAGAAACCTTTCCGATTTCTCTTGCATCCTACGTGTCAAAACCTTCGAGTAAACTTTACTTGCTAAACTGGTCAAGTTGATCGCCCGATAGCACCCGCAGTCAAAATGTGAACCTTTACCTTTATATAAAGGCACAATGACTGCGGATCACCAATCATCCGGGACATCCCCAGTCCGCCAGCACAAATTGCACAGCAGATGAAAGCTGTCCCAGACGCGAGGCCCACCATACTTGACCATTTCAGCAGTAACTCTGTCTAGTCCCGCAGCCTTACCACATTTCAAACTTCGAATCGCACGTTCAATCTCTTTCATACTGATGACCTCAGTGTCATCGAAGTCCGGGTCTGGCGTACCAGTCACGGCGTCATACCCGGATCCTTCACTAAGATCATCACACGCATTCATTTCTCTATAAAATTCGCTCCATCGCTGCATGACGTCCGATTTTTCTGAGAGGACGTCATTAGTTCCCGAAAGCACTTTGTTCATTCTTAAGGCCGTCGCACCACTTCGGGTCCTTCCAACCTCTTTCCAGAAGAGTTTGGAGTTCACCTTAAAGTTGTGCGACAACCTTTCGTCCGCTTCCATTCTACACCTTTCACGCACTTCCTCAATCAATGCTTTCGTGTGAACTTTCTGCAGCCTATATCTTTCTTTCATCTTCTCTCTGTTGGAAATAAAAGGTTGAAAATAAATAAACCAAACCACAGATTCTTATAGAAGAGGGGGCAAACGAGCACGCGGCTCAACTGATTGTAAGTGACTACCGCCGTCCATGAACAACTGCAACGCCAGGGGAATTGCAGCTGCGTTGCCGGCCGTTTAGAAATAAGTGCGCTCTTTTCTTGAGTCCTAAGTCGTATCGGTCGGGAAAAATCGCCCGTGGATCGTAGATAGATGATTACAGTACTGGGTGCTTCACATCTTTGATGCTGCTACGTACCTATATATATTCATTGATATATTTTATAAACATACATATACAACATATATCAGTCCAATAAATAAAGCAATTTATGAAATGAGAGGAAACAAGTGCCCAGCTGTATCCAGTGTGTACATACATGTATCAGCTTTAAATTTACTTCACGTTTATAATAATCATAGGTCTTCGTTCTTCGATGTATATATATATATATATATATATATATATATATATATATATATACTCTATCGTACGATTAACTAACTTACAGAAGCCACTAACTCTCGTTGGGTATAAGGTTAACGCACAAAACGCACACAGAGTTTCCGGATCAAAGGTCACTACCGTTTCGCGTAGCAACAGTCATTTCGAGAAAATCAAAGGCCGCACTAGCTAATATTGCGGCGGCCGTGGTGGGACCTAAGGCGGCAGCTAGCCAGGGCCGTCTCCATCAAATGGGGAACAGTGGTACACCAGTCGCGGCCACTCAGCTAACGGGAGTGAGAAGGGTCCAGCGGACCGATGAGTGGCCGTGAAGTTCCTCTCCACACGCTGAGGGGATTGATGACTCCCCTGCCCCTGGGGGAATTACCCCCCGACTGTTCGGGGGAGGGACCCCTTCCAAACCTAGGGGCCCGGTGGCTGGCCGGCGGGCGCCGAGAGTCGCCCAGCAGAGGGCGTGGCTAAGCGCCCCCGCCCGTGGGGGTCGAGGGCCTGGCACAGGCCCGAGAGGAGACGCCGTTCGCACCCAGGCACAAAATTGCATGATGATTGCCCTGGCAATGCAGACAGGGCCGCCGATGCGGACAGTCTCTCGGGAGGTGCCCTCCCAAACATGAGCAGCACCAGCGGCGCTCCTTGGCGATAGTTCGCCTCGCCGGAACCGGCTTACCTAATGATTTCAGGCACGACGTTACCCGGTGATCAGATGCTCGACAATAGGAGCAGGGGAGGGGTTGATGACGACTTGCCTGGCGGATTCAGCCTCTCACTGGGCACGGCTCGTAAGTCGTCCACGGTGCCCGTCGCGTTCTCGATCTGCCGGCACTGCTCCTCTAAAAAACACAGCAGGTCATAGAAGGGCGGAATATAGGAGGCCTCGTCTCCGCCGTACCTCTCCTTAAAATGGATTCGAAGGTCGAGAGGTAGACGGGACAGCACGATGCGGAGCAACAAAAAGGCCCATTCGCCCACTGGTAAATCCAGCCGCCTCAACGTATTACAGGCCACCAGGACTGGATCCAACAGGTCCGGATGTAGTCTGGCTCGGTCACTAAGCAGCGGGAGGCTAAGAAGCTGCTTAACATGTTCGTCCGCAATTCGCCGGACGTTGGCGTATCTTCTGGCTAGGAGGTCCCGAGCAGTCTGGTAGGCGTCGTCCGTGAGCGAAAAGAACTGCTCGTAGTCCGCGAAGCAGGAGTCCAGGACTCCCTTTTCCACATCCGAATCCTCGAGCTCAGCGTAAGCCTCCTCCACTGCTGCCCTTCGAGCATCCACCTGCTCGAACCGCTTCATCAAGTTATGGACCCTATCCGGTCGACCTATCAAAGCATGGGCGCTTGTGGTCCAGCGTAACTCTGAGGACTAATATGAAATGCCTCGCATTTTTTAATAATACTGATTCACTGTGCCCCTTAGATCAGAACACAACATTGCAAATACCGCTATATGTTGGCAGAAATAGGTAGGAGAATGGTGTCTACACAGACGGAGGCATAGGTAGAAAAAGAGTCCTATCACCTAGGTCTCCCCCATAGAGAGTCTCATTGGGAGGATATTTGTCATAGTTGCCAGTTTTGGCAAGCGGGTTGGCAACCGCAGTTTTTTATTTTTAGTCGTTATTAGGAAAACGCTTCTGCCCATCTCCTGATTTGTTTCCCTCTGTCGCCTCTTACGACACCCACTGGATAATTTAGGATAGTGGATATTCTTACACCGGCGCTATACGGTGTTCTCCTAGTCCCAGTGAATATGTCGGATTATTTCCCAGGGATGCCTGGTCTCGGAATACAGATTACAGTTTGCTGCAGAAATTTGTATGTTCCAGACGAACTCCTAGACAGAAACGGATTCCTACCACCTAGTACCACTTTATACTACGAGAAGCCAATGCTTGATTGCTATTCCACCTGATGGTAAGTAATAATAATAATGTCCTCCAGACCGAATTTCGGTCACGGCGGCCAGTTTCAACGGAGACTAGCCATCTGCGCAGGACAGGATTATAGTGCCCAAGTGTATGCGCAAGCACAGGTGCACTCTCTATTCCCTCACTCTCATAGTCTGATGGGACGGTAAACCGACACGACCGGAGAGAGATCAGGCGCAGGACCAACGGCTTATCGTGCTTTCCGAGGCACGGGGGTGAGATACCGCCAACTTTCTGACTCCGGGCAGCTACTGAGAATTTCTTGATAGAAAAACTCAATAATTGATTTTTTTGGCCCGACCCGGGATTCGAACCCGGGACCTCATGATCAGCAGTCGCATTACTACAACCACTAGGCCAACGAGGCAGTCCCATGGTAAGTAACGATGCAGCTGAAGATAGTGAAGCTGTCAAATAGCATCACTTAGATAATACAGTGCAAATTAATGCGGGGGGTAGAACATTATCTTTTCTGTATTACTATTCAATATTCATAACTCGATATGTATATTTGTTTACTTCACTAAATATGGATTTGTATTAGCCCTTTACTTAAATATGTAACGTTATAGTGAGGTAGTAATATCAACATTTGTTATTTGTAATATTTTGATAAATAAATTAATAATATAAAACAACAATAGCCCATTATCCTTCCATCTATTTTCCATCCGTGAAGACAACTTCATCATCAATAGATATATCCATCCTTGAGTGCACCCACATTATAGTCTTTATTATTGTTAAACTACTTTTATACTTAGATTTACCTTCTTTAAGAAATAAACGTCTTAACAGTTGCATGATAATATAGTTTGTGTGATGGACTATTTTCATACCTTTGACAAAATGAGTGAAGCCCACCATTGACGCCTATAAAAGGCCACTGTTGAACATAGAATGCCTGCGCTATAAGATTATCTCATACTGAGATTTCGCCATAGTCGCTACGCTTGACAGGCGGCTTAGCAACCGCATTTTTATAATTTAGAGTAGGGCAGAAAGATTCATCGGACAGATGCTGCAGCCCATCCCCTGTTTTAGTTTCCCTCTGTTGCCTCTAATGACAACTACTGGATGATATGGGGGAGTGAATATTCTTACACTGCCACTACACGGAGCATATAGTCCACCGATGGAAAATGAGTGAGGTGCCTATAGACACTTATAACTATCTTCGTTTAAGAATCAAAATTCAGATGCGTTGCCACTCCTGAGGACCAGAATGCCTCATTATCAGTGTAACGTGGGGGAGCCACGGTGCAGCTTTATTATGGTTCTAGCACGAATGAGTCTTTTCGACCGGGGTAGGACCATGCTCTCACAGAATGCCAGCGTAAAATAGCAGCTTAATGTTTCTGTATTTCGTATAGTGAATGATGAAAACCGGAGACCGTTTTACTGTTAAAACTTGAAAGAACAACACTTGGTAATACCTAATCAAAGGGCAAGCGGATAAACGGTAGACGAAGTTTATTTACATACTTGTAACTCAGTTGCTCAAAACAAACTTTTCTTATTGAATTTTCGGAACAATAAAATAAGTAATATGAGAATTTTAAAAGATTTCGTAATTGGTTTACAATAAACGTCCTTTCAAATCATGAAATCGAATTTAAAGTTAGAAACTTATTTTAAAAGTATTATTAGATCAAGCTTTCTGAAGAAAATCGCATCGTAAGATATCTACAATCCCCTCAAAGAATTCTTTTTTATATAATATAGTATAAGGTTGTCAAACAACCACACAGTCCATCTAATACTGTAGATACTGTGGCTCATAGACATTCTACATCTATCCTCGATTAAAAATCAAAATGCAGATGTATTGTCACCCTTGAAGACTATGATGGAATGTCTCATTTCCAGTAAAAGGTGTCTCCGGTTCTTTACACTCTTACGAAACAGCAGCGTTAAGCTGCTATTTTACGCTGAGTAGTCCGTAGTCCCGACGTAGTTCTTCCCCGGTCGAGCCGACTCTTACGTGCTACAACCATTATACAACTAGTATAACAATTAAGCAAATAAACAGTTATTATAAATTGCTTTTTGCGTAAGTTTGTTTTTCATTTTAAACCGTCACATCTCTAATAACTTGTTTTGCACACCGACAAAAATGATCACTTCCCGTATTTCTTTACCTTATTTGCATCACCATCCTAATTTCTAGATTGTTAGACATTAATTAGGAACAAAATAAACACATACTACAGCAGTTACATGTCTACCTCGAATGCTATCTGGAAGTCACCTACCATACAGCACCGCCTGCTAAGCAAATAACAGAACATCTTTAAAGACGTGTTTCAATTACCTTACGTGATTTAAGAATATTCGGCATAGTATAAAACCTACCCTAGGTTTTATACTATGCTTAATTGTTAAAATCACCCAGTAGTTATTAAGTTAGTAAGTTAGTCTAGTCTCCCTGTGAACTCACAATGTAACAGTAGTTAAGTTAATTTGTATGTTAAAAAATAAAAGTAATATAAGAAAAAGTCTTCGTCTCCTTCCACTCGTGTATTTATCAAAAACAAATGTTATGTATTAAATAAGTATTTCAACGAAAAATTTGCAAATCAATTCATAAATTATTCATTCACGCTCATGTGTACCACAAATAAATATAATCCGCAATTATATTGAAATTAATACGTTGGTTTTGTTCATAAACTTTTATTTCATTGGAATAATATTTACAATAATAGATATGTCCAACTCAGGCATAAGCGGGGCGGACTTATTTATGATACAAAAATGTATTATATATGTAATTAAAATTACATCTATTTATTGGAAAAAGGGTAAACAAATATTTGGTGTATTATATTTAATTAACCTGACATAGTCCAACGTTTCAGTAAGCATAACAATGGGCCGGCCATATATGTATATCGAAAAAGCGAATCTCTGTTTTAGGATTAGCATGGCTATTCATAGTCTAGTTATTCATAGTCTATAACGGATAATTTTGAAGACACGTAAGGAAGGATAAATTAAATTACAATAAAAAAAATATTTTTTTGAAAGAAATTTACATCACATGTTCAATAAGGGTTTACTGCAGGATACATGTAAAGTGGCAAGTTTCTCACAAAAAGACGTTTTTTCCCCAAAAGTTAATATTTCCTGATCACAATCATTATCGTCACAGCAAATCACAAGTCTGCTGATGAATATAAGCCTTTCAGATAGATTACGACAAAGTACGGACCTGAGCCTCCTGCATCCAGATGTTTTATCATACACATATTGAGGTTTGCCCATCATTGTATGTATATATGAGTATGAGGCTGCCACAAACCGACCCATTCGTGCTACAACTAATATTAGCTGCAGCATGGCTCTACCACGTAAAGGCTTACGTAAATTTATAATATTTTTTTAAAGAATAAAGATGATAAACGAGCAACCAGTCCACCTTAAGATACAAGTAAAAAGCTTTACCGATTCTCTTCACTGTTATTCTGTGAGAGCGTGGTTGTAAAATATTCATAATCATATGTTAAATAGCTAGATTTGTAGTAATTTAATATAATTTATAAAAATATTATCAAGCAAATATTATCTTCTATACAACATATAAATAAAATTGATTGGTGTCAGTGAAATTGATTGGGGGGTCATTGTAGAAGCGTGCTCGTCGCGACCCCTGCCAGCCCTTTTCAGGGCTGCAATTCTACTCAGCTGCGCACCCATGTCAACGAGGGTTAGGGCGTCCCCCTAAGGCGACGCACACCAGCTCGTCCCCGTTGGTGTGGAATGCAGCGCGCAAAGCGGCGATGGGGACCGCCACCCGTCACGCACAGCCCGACACGGCGGAAGGTGGAGGACGGAGTGCAGAGTTGGCACGTGGAATGTTAGAGAAGGCATGAGAGATAAGACGAATGAGTTGATCGAAATAATGAAAGAAAGAGAATTAGATGTCGTGTGTATGTCGGAGACCAAACGGAAGGGCAGTGGTACTGAAGAGCTCCCTGGCGGGGCGTTTGCTCTATGGTCCGGAGTCCCGGAGAGCGAGAACGCCTGCCAGGGAGTGGGGGTGCTGCTGTCTTCTCGGTTGGTCGATGTTATGACTGAATATAAGTTGGTGAACTCAAGACTTCTCTGGGTTCGCTTTAAATTGGGACTGACGAAGTTATTCCTTTTGGCTGTTTATGCGCCGGTGGCTTCGTCGTCCAGGGCTGAGCTGGAGGAGTTTTGGGAGAATGTAAGAGAAGTTCTAGATTTGGCTAGGGGAAACGAAAGGATTGTTGTATGTGGTGATTTAAATGGATGGGTTGGTACCGCTCGACCAGGGTACGAGTCGGTACTTGGAAAGTTTGGCGATAAAAGGGTTAATGATGCTGGCAAGCTTATACTGGCGGTATGCAAGGAAAAGGGTCATCTTGTGACAAACACTATGTTTAATCACAAGAAAATCCATATGTATACTAGAGAAAGAAAGAATGAGAGAAGTATGATCGATTTGTTCCTGGTGGATGACCGACTGCGAAAACAGGTTATGGATACGCGAGTGTTCAGGGGTGCTGACCTGGGAACGGATCACTATCTAGTGATTACTAGATTTAGGGGTCTGTTCGCGGGTTGGCGCTACCGGACGACAGTGACAGAACCACAGTCGGTCTGTCGCATCCGAAGCTGGAAGCTTCAGGAAGCGGATACTAGGGACAAATATCATGCGAGGGTAGCCGAAAAGCTTGACACCATCGATGGCAGAAACGAATGTGTAGAAAGAACATGGCAGAACCTTAGGGATGGAATGGTAAGTGCAGCGGAAGAAGTGTGTGGAACAATAAAAAGAGGCAGTAGTAAAAGAAGAGATGCATGGTGGAATGATGAAGTGAAAGAAGCTGTAAAGAAGAAGAAGAAAGCATGGTTAGACTACTTGGCCTCTAGTAATGATAAGGATATGAGAGAGAAGATGAAAGAAAGATATAAGCTGCAGAAAGTTCACACGAAAGCATTGATTGAGGAAGTGCGTGAAAGGTGTAGAATGGAAGCGGATGAAAGGTTGTCGCACAACTTTAAGGAGAACTCCAAACTCTTCTGGAAAGAGGTTGGAAGGACCCGAAGTGGTGCGACGGCCTTAAGAATGAACAAAGTGCTTTCGAGAACTAATGACGTCCTCTCAGAAAAATCGGACGTCATGCAGCGATGGAGCGAATTTTATAGAGAAATGTATGCGTGTGATGATCTTAGTGAGGGATCCGGGGATGACGCCGTGACTGGCACGCCAGACCCGGACCTCGATGACACTGAGGTCATCAGTATGAAAGAGATTGAACGTGCGATTCGAAGTTTGAAATGTGGTAAGGCTGCGGGACTAGACAGAGTTACTGCTGAAATGGTCAAGTATGGTGGGCCTCGCGTCTGGGACAGCTTTCATCTGCTGTGCAATTTGTGCTGGCGGACGGGGGATGTCCCGGATGATTGGCGATCCGCAGTCATTGTGCCTTTATATAAAGGTAAAGGTTCACATTTTGACTGCGGGTGCTATCGGGCGATCAGCTTGACCAGTTTAGCAAGTAAAGTTTACTCGAAGGTTTTGACACGTAGGATGCAAGAGAAATCGGAAAGATTTCTATGGGAGGCACAATGCGGATTTAGACCTGGAAGAGGATGCACGGATCAAATGAATGATGAAAGATTTTCTGTGCTTTTGTGGATCTTGAGAAAGCATTTGATAAGGTTGTAAGGAAGAAAATGTGGGAACTGTTGCCGGGGTATGGTGTGGATGGCCGATTGCTAAGGGCTGTGCAGTCTCTTTACTGTGACTGTAAAGCCTGTGTGCGGGTAGGGCATGACCTGTCACCCATGTTTAGCGTCCAAACGGGCGTAAAACAGGGTTGTGTCATGTCTTCCTGGCTGTTCATACTGTATCTCGACAGCTGTTTACAAAAGCTGAAAGATAGCTGTTTGGGTGTGAAATTGGGTGACATAAAAGTAAATTGTCTGCTGTATGCTGATGATGCAGTGCTTATTGCACCATCAGAGGCAGAACTGCAGGCATTAGTCACGTGTATGAAAGAGGAATGTGAAATTAAAGGTCTCCGTTTGAATGCTAATAAAACTAAGGTTCTGGTATTTGAAAGGGACGAAGAGAGAACGAAGTGTGAAATATGGGTAAATCAGGAATGTCTAGAACAGGTAAATGAAATTGTATACTTGGGGAGTGCTTTTAGCCGGGATGGAAGATGTGATTTAGATGTGGACAGGCGTGTCGCTGCCGGGAACAAAGTCAATGGTGCCCTGACTGCGTTAGTCAAAAGGCAAGGCGTAGCGAAGAGTGCACGCCTTGCAATACATAACGCAGTGTTGGTACCGACATTGTTATATGGCAGCGAAACCTGGGTATGCCAGAAGAAGCATAAAAGTAAGTTGAATGCAGTGGAGATGCGATCTCTTCGTAAAATGTGCGGCGTTACTATGGCCGACCGAAAGCGAAACGAAGAGATTCGCAATATGGCAGGTTTGAAAGATGACCTTATCACAAAAATTGATAAGGGCGTGCTTTGGTGGTTTGGGCACGTTGAGCGAATGAGTGAAGACCGAATGGTGAAGAAAATATATAGCGCGAAAGTTAATATTAAAAGGTGTCGAGGTAGACCGAGACTAACTTTCGAAGACCATGTGAGCAAATTGCTCAAAGAGGGTAGGGTCAAGAGTACTCGGATACCTAGACGTGCATGTATGAAGAAGATAATGAATCTGAAAGAAGCGAAAGAGATATGTAAGGATCGTGACACTTGGCGATCTGTTCTCTCTGGCTACCCCGTCAGGGATTGTGCGTGAAGATAAGTAAGTAAGTAAGTAAGTGATTGGTGTCTGTCTATAATATCGGAACAACCGCATTTTATTTTAGCTCAAGCGGTTATTTGTTATTAAGCATTTATAAATTATAATAACCATTTTAAAATGTTTGATATAATGTAAAATGATGTTTCTATATACGCGTCTTGACAGTAAAACGGACTCGTATGCCATGACGGCAAAAGGCATGATTCTCTCTTATGCCGTCATGCCTTTTCTACGCCACGCTCTTGACTCCATTAAAAGTGACATGAGTTGGTTGTAAATTTGGATAGATTTTTTTTAAACATGCATCGTATCAAATAAAAAAAAAACACCTTATATCTTGCAGTGGATTACTTTAGTTCGTTCAGAAAATTTGCAATAGTTTGCTTCCGAAAATATTTATCACGGTGAGAGCGTGTGAAATTTTTGAATTAGAAGACAATTCAGCATCTCGACACAGCGCTTAAAAACCAAATTTGAAATTCAAAACAAATGCATATTTTCAATCCAAGAACAAGAAATAGAATATGTCATAAAGAAACATTTGTATACCTTACTTGGATATTCTTATAGTACCACTACAAGGTCAAGCCTTGTAGTGGTAGTATAAGAATATCCACTACCCCATTTCCCATTTCCTAATTTGTTTCCCTCTATCGCCCACGGGATGATATAGAATATCTACATATCCTTACACCGCCGCTATACGGTAACTACCTCAAGGCATCAGAATAATACATCGGCGGAATATCACGCTAGCGTTAATTTACTAAAAACTAAAAATGCGCAGCGTCCATATTGATATTGATTGCTAAAATATCTCAAAAAAATAACATTTTTAGTAGATTCATAAGATTTTTTTATTATATTTTTATAGTCTTCTTTTATTTATATTCTCTAATTGATAAGCTTTTATTGATAAGATTCTTCTTTTATTGATAAGCGTTAGTAGCCGGCTTAGGGTTCGAATCGGCTATTCGACTACTTGACAGCCACTTCTAGCACAAGCATTTTTAGCTTACCAAAAGTGGTTAAAAGGAATATTAGTAATGTTTAATAGCATTACTAGTATATTTTTAATACAAAAAAAAAAAATCAATGTACGTGGTAAAAACTAAAACATGAATAATACGTGGTAGAGCATGCTGCAGCTATATTATGGTTGTAGCGCGAATGGGTATGCTCGACAGGGAAGGACCACGCTCTCACAGAATACGATCATGAAACAGCAGCTTCATGCTGTTGTATTTCGTATGGTGAGTGTAGACAACCGGAAACACTTTGTACTGGTAACGAGGCATTCCATCTTACTCCTCAGGGGTGACAACGCATCTGCATTTTAATTTAATTTGATACACAATGATTTGATAATGCAATTTTTTATTACCAACAACAAACGATCTAACACCTTACCACATGGTATGTGGCTTCTGTATGCCAAAACATGCAGGTTTCGTCACGTTATTTTCTTTAAGTGACGAGCAAGTTATAAATCACGGTCGAACCTAGTTTGCTCACGTTATTCCCTGAGCCACATTCGATTGAAAATCGTTTATGAAATTCGACGCTACAATTAATTATCTACCTATTAATTGTTCCAGTGGTATCATAATTAAACAAGTCTACGATTCACGTTCATATAAAATATATTGTTTTATTTTATAAAGTGAATAAAACGAGCAAAGTGCGATTCGGTCATCGTATAACACGTTTTTAGTAGGGGAGCAACAGTTTATTTTATTTTTATTATTTTTTGTTATAGTGAAATTTCAACTATCTACCTATTACGGAATATGAGATACAGCCCAATGACAGACAGACGGACGGACAGTGGATGCTTAGTAATAGGGTCTGTTGGTTACCCTTCGGGTACGGAACCCCAAAACGAACTTAAAGTCTACCAGAGAGTAAGTGGCTATTGCTGTATAAAGAGATATGTGCAGCGAACTTCAAACAAAGAAGGCTTAAGATGCTTTGTCACCTCTGAAGTCTGATGTGAAACGCCTGGCAGCCTGTTATTATACTGGCTCTCTATACCGTTTAGCTCGGAACTCAGCGATGCGACCATTGCTATTTGGCAGCAGAAATAAATAAGAGAGTGGTAGTTAGCCATTTTTTATAGAATAGGGTGACAAATGAATACACAGTCCACCGGATGGTAAGTGATAGCTGTGACCCATAGACATAGACATCTATCCTCAATAAAGAATCAAAATGCTTTGTTCCCCGTGAGGAATAAGTTGGAATGCATCTTTTCACTGGAAAAGAGACTGAATAAAGGGTCTCCGGTTCTCTACACTCTCCATTAGAAACACAGCAGTGTTAAGCTGCTATTTTACGCTGGTATTCTGTGAGAGTGTGGTCTTTCCTCGGTTGAGCTGACCCATTCGTGCTACAACTATACTACTAATATAGCTGCAGCACGGTTCTACCACGTATAAGCTACCTGGACACGAGACTCCTATATTTTAAATTTTTTGGCTTAGATTTATGCACGTAAGTTTATATAGTAGCTTTTTTGGATAAAAATCAAGAAATCGTTATAAAAAAGGAATGAGTAAAACCCTTATTTCAGAAGAGGACAAAAGTGTAAAGTATTCTTTAAGAGTACTCCGAATCAAGTCTAGTTAAAACTCAAAAGAACGTCGACCCTTGTCAATATCTAATCAGAGGACAAACGGACAGACGCAAGGCAGAGTTTATTTATTTTTGTAACTCAGCTCGAAAGAAACTTTGTGATTCAATTTATGGAATATCAGATAATTTATACGCTATAAAAGGTAGGTACAAAAGATCGTCAGCATTTTTACGAGCGCCTCGCAAATTATATTTTATAAAAGTTGAAATTTCGAAATACTATTTCACTTGGAAACACGAACTTTTAAAACACTAAGGAGCTATGAAAGTAATCTAATTTCTGGCAATTTTTGTTTAATAAGCAACGTGCCGCAGTGTACGGTGATGAAATTTTCTGGGTGTAATTAATATACGAGATAGTCATTGGAGTATTTTAACCCTTCAGCAAGGTACAGCACTTCGAGGAAGAAATGTTTGCTCTCCGCTTATTTATTTAAAATCTCAATGGCCACGCACAATTGCTACTACTGAACTGTTTTGATGAAATATTATTAAAACTGCAGTATTTTAAGGCCATTTATTTATATAACATTATTATATACAATTCTTTGTACTGTTATTAATTAAATATAATAATAATAATTTTAATTATAACAATATCTAGAATTTTCTCCTGTATCGTGGGGGAGGTTTACATACATAAATATTTACAAGGAGAAACATCCAGTCCGGGAACAATTACTTGTTGGCCATATAAATACTTGTTCTATGCGGGATTCGAACCCGCGGCTCTCAGGACACTAGGCAAAATAATTGAGCACAGTCAAGCGCACTGTTGATCAGCTTGTGTAACTCATTGCTAAGCCACTGCGCTACGGAACCATCAAAAATGTAGTATGAAGTTCTGAAAAGCTTTAGCGCTGCTGATGTCCCAATTCTTGGTATTTTACACCTGACATAAATCCGTGATTACCGTATAGTAGCAGTGTAAGTATATCTCGTTCCTTGGGTATCGTAAGAGGCGACAGAGTTAAATATACCAGGAGATGGGCAATAGCGTCAGCGTGCAATTTTTCACCAAATTTATGTGGGACAATCTTTGAAGTATAATTATTCAATAAAGAAAGAATCATCAAAATTGGTTCATATTCTGTAAAGATACTGCCTAACATACCTACTAGAAATATACATGCGAATTGAGAACCTCGTTCTTTTAGAAGTCAGTTAAACATCAGTGGTTGCCAAATCGCTTGCCGAGCGTGGGGACTACAGCAAGTAACCTCCTCCCCCGCTATGAGGCAATCTATAGGGGACGCTTTTGTTCAACAGTGGACTAATAATATAGGCTATAACAATTTCGTATGTATACTGTACATGTGTACATGCACACACTGAACATGTATGTGTATGACATACATTTATAAACACATAGGAACAGAATGTCCGATAACAATTTAGTAACATTACAATACTGTAGACTCAGACAGATATCGTACACATATTGAGGCTAACAAATGCCGGCTCCCTGTGGAACTATTCTGCCGCATATAATTTCGTGGCTTAACAACGCAGCGATAATACAGAGCAGGTAAACTCCACTATGATTACGGTTTTAGACCGTGTTTAATATTTAAAGCTGAAAATTAAATTTTTGTATCTTTGAAATTTCAGTAGGTGGTGTGTAATTTAGTCCTCTGGCTATCCTAAGAGGCGTCGTAAAAGTTTTGGTAATTGTACTAAGTTTAAGTCAAAGCTTTTAATTTAATTTAAACTTGTTTAAATATCTTAAGAACGTCAAATCTACATCAAAACACATTTGCAAGGAGCGGTTTCCTTTTATATTTACAAATTTTCCACTGGCGCACCCCGTTATACCTTTCGCATTTATAAACTGAAATAATAATTAGATAGTTACGACGCTATTTTTCACCTGGACTTACAAACTGAATACGTCCAGCGGTGGACTGCTGAATGAAGATAAATACATTCAGCATCAGTCATGTACAATACTTTCGACACCATCAGGTGTGCATGCTGGTTTGCCCTTCCTCTAAAAAAAAACCCAAAAGGTTACTATGAGAGAAAGAAAAAAATTAGTTATTTCCCTCGGTGTTAAGGCCCCTTTATAGTCAAAGTCGGCCCAGACAGTGTCGTTACTAACTTTCCTACTTGACCTACAAATAAAATATATATATGACAGTAATATACAAGCTGCCAGCTGGGACATTTGAATTCCAAATAAGAATGCCGTGGGATTAGTCTGACACTGTGGCGACAAACCCGTAATCCGGGCAGATTTGAAATGCGAATTTCACTTCTAAATTTGAATTTCATGAGCGCTACATGAAAGTGCGATTTGACGTAAGGTTAAAAGTTATTTATAGGTTAAACTGTAGAATTAACTGCTCTAAATCGTTAAAAAAGAAAAAGAGTAAATGTTGATTATCTTTTATTGTAATAAATTTCTATTTAAGAGTTTTGACGGGAACTTGAACTTAGGTACGAGTTATGGTCTCGAATAAAAGTAAAAAATGTACTGGGAATTTATAGACCTATTCCAATAATTTGATAATCAAAAGTCAATTTGACAAGTTAAGACAATAAAGCGGCCCAAACTATTACAATAACTAAAGGATATTATTTGGCTTTACATCTAATACTTATTGTGTAGATTAAATAGATGATAGAGTGGCTAATAATACTAAAGAAATTTATTTATTTTTAGAAGCGACATTATCTCTATGGTTATGGTAAAATAATTTTAAAAAGTTATGGGTTAGATTCCACTATTTTCGTAATATATATTTAAACTTACTTGGAGAGGTAAGCCTAGTAAATGTCATAAGTGTTACTAGTATTTCTTATAACAGCAAATCGATTTTTTTTATAAAACTTAATTGACAAACGTTCTTACAGTTGACTTGATGGTTAGTGGCTACTGCAGCCTATGACCATCTGCAACCAACATCAAACCAAACAGAAGACTACAGATGCGTTATCGCCTTTGTGGACTAAGAAGTAATTCCTCACAGCTTGTAATTATACTGGCTTATATATCCTTTGAGATCGGGACACAGCAGTGTGCGCACTGTGGTTGCCGGCAGAAATAGATAAAAAGGTACGTTTCAGAAGAATTCCTAAGCAGAAAAGGAGTTTTGCCACCGATGCTATTGTAAATACAAATATTAATAATTTTTCTCAAAATAATAATTTTTTTATTTTTATTCACATAATGTTTATAATTGGTTTTTCTATGTGTACAACTGGCAGTAACAGAACCACAGTCGGTCTGTCGCATCCGAAGCTGGAAGCTTCAGGAAGCGGATACTAGGGACAAATATCATGCGAGGGTAGCCGAAAAGCTTGACACCATCGATGGCAGAAAATAATGTGTAGAAAGAACATGGCAGAACCTTAGGGATAGAATGGTAAGTACAGCGGAAGAAGTGTGTGGAACAATAAAAAGAGGCAGTAGTAAAAGAAGAGATGCATGGTGGAATGATGAAGTGAAAGAAGCTGTAAAGAAGAAGAAGAAAGCATGGTTAGACTACTTGGCCTCTAATAATGATAAGGATATGAGAGAGAAGATGAAAGAAAGATATAGGCTGCAGAAAGTTCACACGAAAGCATTGATTGAGGAAGTGCGTGAAAGGTGTAGAATGGAAGCGGACGAAAGGTTGTCGCACAACTTTAAGGAGAAATCCAAACTCTTCTGGAAAGAGGTTGGAAGGACCCGAAGTGGTGCGACGGCCTTAAGAATGAACAAAGTGCTTTCGATAACTAATGACATCCTCTCAGAAAAATCGGACGTCATGCAGCGATGGAGCGAATTTTATAGAGAAATATATGCGTGTGATGATATTAGTGAGGGATTCGGGAATGAGGCCGTGACTGGTACGCCAGACCAGGACCTCGATGACACTGAGGTCATCAGTATGAAAGAGATTGAACGTGCGATTCGAAGTTTGAAATGTGGTAAAGCTGCGGGACTAGACAGAGTTACTGCTGAAATGGTCAAGTATGGTGGGCCTCGCGTCTGGGACAGCTTTCATCTGCTGTGCAATTTGTGCTGGCGGGCGGGGGATGTCCCGGATGATTGGCGATCCGCAGTCATTGTGCCTTTATATAAAGGTAAAGGTTCACATTTTGACTGCGGGTGCTATCGGGCGATCAGCTTGACCAGTTTAGCAAGTAAAGTTTACTCGAAGGTTTTGACACGTAGGATGCAAGAGAAATCGGGAAGATTTCTATGGGAGGCACAATGCGGATTTAGACCTGGAAGAGGATGCAAGGATCAAATGTTTTCTCTCCGCATGATCACAGAAAAGCTTCTGGCTGCTAACCAGAAGATTTTCTGTGCTTTTGTAGATCTTGAAAAAGCATTTGATAAGGTTGTAAGGAAGAAAATATGGGAACTGTTGCCGGGGTATGGTGTGAATGGTCGATTGCTAAGGGCTGTGCAGTCTCTTCACTGTGACTGTAAAGCCTGTGAGCGGGTAGGGCATGACCTGTCACCCATGTTTGACGTCCAAACGGGCGTGAAGCAGGGTTGTGTCATGTCTTCCTGGCTGTTCATACTGTATCTCGACAGCTGTTTACAAAAGCTGAAAGATAATTGTTTGGGTGTGAAATTGAAAGAAAGAAAGAAAGAAAGGTTTATTCTCCAAAATGACGCCATCACAGATAACATAAAAAAGAAACACATAATTTACAAATAATATTGGCTATACAATACAAATTACAATATACTACATATTACAAACTATACAATACCAATACTCATATATGTCAAGGCGTCATCTGGGAACAGGAGCACACTCAGCATAATGCCATGAATTTTTTTTTCTCTCCATGGCGCTGATTTTCAGTGTGTCCAACCAGTGACTTACCGAAATCAGTGCTATACGTATACTCATGACAGAATTATGCACAACAAGGGGGAAGGAAACAGTAACTATCTTAAGTGAGAGGGAGAGAGTAGAGTTCAAGGTCGAATGCCACTTCGACACAGCGGGACGTGCTGTGTCGAAGTGGCATTCGACCTTTTGTTTATTTTGCTTTCAGACGCTCTTAGAAGGGCTATACGAACACTACAAAAGGGGAGATTATTAAAATACTATAAAGGGCTATATACTACAAAAGGGAAATTATTAAATTATTAAAATACTATAAAGTGCTATATAATAAAATGAGCAGATAATTTGTAAAAAGAAAAGAAAAAAAAATGTAATTATTGAAGAGTATAAAAGTATATAAGAAGACAAAAGCCGCATTCAAAAGGACGATTTTAATGCTCCGTTGTTAATAATCTATGACGATGAGGTACGTAATCGTGTAAAGCGTTATAAACTTTGATCAAAGTTAATCTGACTTTGCAGTAATTGTGTTCTATATTTATTTTTAAATGTGTGTACTGCTTTCAGATTTCGCAAAGGAGGCGGTATATCGTTCCAGCACTTGGATGCGGCGTATTTGAAACTTCCTCGGAAAGCGTGAGTGCGGTGACGAGGCACGACGAGAGTATTCCCTCTGGTGCGTGTATTGTAAGTTTTTACATCACGTGACCATATGAGTTTGTCAGCAAGAAAAGGAGGTGTTTTATTTTTTAATACCCCGAATAGGAGAGTTGCCATGTGCAGTTTTCTGCGATATTCCATTTTTAACATTTTGGCATTGTTAATGTAAAGGGTAACGTGCGTGCGAGGCGGTATTGTAAAACTAAATCTTGCACATGCATTTTGAACACGTTGCACTAGACGTCGCGACCGCGCTAAAAGTCTCGGGCCATATACAATGTCCATATAATTAAATTTCGAAAGGACAAGAGTGTCACACAATTTTACGCGAATATCCGAATTTAAAAACTCCCTTATTTGATAAAGAACCTTAAGTCTATAAAAGCAGTTTCTGCTAGTACTTAATATGTGGTTCTCAAACTGTAGTTTGTCATCCATTAGTAAGCCCAGATTGCGAATCTCATTTACACGTTCTACGATTTCGCCTCGAATTTGGATGCATGCCCCTCTTTCTGATATATTTTTTATTTGATTTTTAGAACCCATAATTAGTAGTTTAGATTTAGTTCCGTTTAGTACAAGGCAGTTTGAGTCGCACCACGCGGCTGTACTTTCGAGGTCTTCGTTGATTTTATTAACGACTTCTTGAGTATCACGCGGATTACATGACATGTAGACTTGCAGATCATCTGCGTATAAATGAAATTTACAGTGCTTAATGTTTTTTACTAAGTCGGCACTGTAAACTGAAAACAATATTGGAGCCAGGTTCGATCCCTGGGGCGCACCGGCTTTGATTTTTTTTGATTGCGAACGTATTAATGTTCCTCGGTCATCGCTCAGTTCTACAGTTTGTAGTCGGTTTTTAAAATAACTATCGAACCATTGTACTGCGCTGCTGCTGAATCCATAGTAATGAAGCTTTGATAAGAGAAGGGAAACATTAATACAGTCAAATGCACGAGAAAAATCTAGTAATACTAGTATTGTGCCTTTTCCTTCATCTTGAGCGGTTAGTACATCGTCATTAAGTTGGGCTAGGGCCGTCGTGGTGCTATGGTTCTTACGAAATCCCGACTGCATTTCCGGTAGAATTTTTTTTCTATCTAAATACATGGTTAGCTGTTCTGCGACAATTTTTTCAATAATTTTAGAGACACAGGGGAGAATACTGATGGGCCGAAGGTCTTTTTCAGACAAAGGATTTGAGTTCTTAGGTATGGGTTTGACTAACGCATGTTGCCATAATGTCGGATAGGTGTTAGAGTTAATGGATTTGTTCACCATAGCAGTAATAGTTGGTAGTGTTTTCGGAAGGGTCATACGGAGCATATCGAGAGAAATCCCATCAATGCCTATGGCTTTAGATTTTAAACTTTTAATGAATTTTAGTACCTCTAGTTCATTTACCTCCTTTATCTCAAATATGTCATTAACGCAGCAGTGGAACTCAAAGTACGTTAAATATGACAACGAGACGTTTCTATTTCCAGGCACGTTTAAAAAATAGTCGTTTATTTTATTTGGATCATTAAACAAGTCTATCGGGATATTGTGTTTTGGTTTTATCTTAACATTGGACTTTATATGTTTCCACATTGAAATGGGATTATTTATATTACGATTAACATAAAAATTATAGTAGGCTTGTTTTTCTCTATATATTGCCTTATTGACGCAGATTTTTAGATCTTTATAGTATTTAATATGTATGTCGTTTTTACTTTTTCTCATTTTAATGTATGCGTCATCTCGTTTTTTTATCATCAATTTTATATTAAAGGTTAGCCACGGGAATTGCTGATGTTTAATCGTTTTTTTTCTAAGAGGCGCGTGAATTTCGAATAGTGTAAGTATGGCTGTGTTAAATAGCACTACCTGATTATTTACATCCGCGATACTCTCAATTTCTTTCCAATTTATTGATGTAAGGTCCTTATGAAAGTCTCCCTCGTCTATGTCAGAGATTATCCTACTCATTATTGTTACTGGTGCCGGCTTTTTTTTACTCATATCAATTTGACATGTAATAAAAGCATGACTACTTAATTCACGTATAAGTTCTACAGTAACTGCGTTTACTTCTATGTCGGTACATATTACGTCAATTAAAGTCTCGCTATATTCCGTAAAGTGGGTTGGCTTAGTTACATGCTGTTTTAATTTGAAACAAGTAAGAAAATTATTTAGCTTTATAGTGGTATTATGCGTCATATTTAACATATTAATATTAAAATCACCGAGAAGAAGTAAGTTTTGGCTCCATGAAAAAGTCCCCATAGTAACGGTAAGCGCGTCTATGAATGTCATACGACATTCAGCCACGGCGGTCTATACGCAGTACCGATAACGAGTTGCTTTCCGCCGCTAGAGGTCGAGATCCACATTTGTTCTACTAGTGGGGCCGGGGGGTGGGACAGCACGCGAACGCCGACGCCTCGCTTCACATAGAAGCCGACGCCGCCGCCGCGAGAGCGCACGTCGGGCGGACGCGGCGCGTGCCGCAGCCGGTAGCCGGGCACCGAGGCCGCGCGCCCCTCTTCGCCCTCCCGCAGCCACGTCTCATTGATGGCCATGATATCGACACTATGCCGTTGCATTGCGACAATAAATTCATCGTGCCGCGTTCCAAGGGACCCTGCATTTAAAAGACCAACTTTTACGTTACTTTTAGAAGCCATAAACGAATTTTAGATATACATATTTATTTGACATAATAGGTTCCGACGCAAAATTTAACTTTAGTTTGCTTCTTGTACAGACAAAATTAATTTTATGTGATTTGATAGAATAAATAATATTTATCGGGATACCACAAATTTTTAAATAGTTATCCATTGAGTAAATTTTCTTGTACCTTAATGTACTCGTATAGTAATTATTGTATGTATGTATTGCAGAACTTAAAGACAAAACGCTAGTGAGTCTTTTCAATACATTGATATTAGAAATTTGTGCCAGAACTAACCAGGATATATTATTATTCCACATACGAGTATAGGCATAGTATATTTCATTTGACAGAAATAGAATCCTAAAATAGTTCTTAAATAAAAATACAAACACAATTATTAACGACTTACATAAAAATGTGCAATAGCAGAACAAGGTTATATTTAAAAAATTCAGATAATTATTACTTTTATATTTTTTTTCCATTGCTTCCGATAGCCCCAACTGAATTTGTTCCAAAAACCCTCTCGAGATCTACTTCACTTTTTATGCGATTAGACGTTGTTCCGTGTTCTCGACGAGTATAAATTTTTCCCTCTTTTGACCATACGTAGCGCCAATCAAATCGTCGAGCGAATTCCTTAGTTCTAAAAAATACATTGCGGTTCAATTTAGTAAGCCGTTCGTTTATATAGAAGGCTCGTGTATTTTCGGAGCGGAGACCCAGACCTTCGGTAGTTAAGGAGCGGCGCACGCGCGCGGCCCGCAGCAGAGTGTCCCGCGTGTGCCTGCGCGCCAGCCGCACGACTATGGGACGGGGCTTCGCTAGCCTACTTTGCTCGTCGCGCATAAGACCAACTCGCACACAACTCACTATATCGCGCTCTTCTAGGGTTACGCCCAGCTTAGTAGCGCACGCAGTCACAATGTGTAGAACATTTTCTGCGCCCTCTTCTGGAATGCCTGCGACTTCGATATCATTGTACGGAAGCTCTTGGTCTCGATCATTTAAATCTGCTCTTAAGTCCGCAATAATCGTCTCGAGATCCTGAATTTTGCCGCAGACATTTTTGGACTCAATTAGGGTTTGTTGTTCTTCAAGACGGGTGTATTTGTTTTCTAATGTATCTAGGCGTTCTTCACACGATTTTGGGAATTACGCAAATCAAACATCTCCTGTCGGAAAGATCTAAATTCTTCCCTGGTTTCTCGCAGTTCTTCTCTAAATCTACGTAGTTCAAGAGCTAGTTCCGACTCTTTGAAACCTTGCGCCACAGGGCTTTGGGGTTTCTCTTCGCCTTGCTTGATAATATACTCGGAATTGAGTCCTCGCACAGGCGTATTCTGATCTGACTTTCGGGGCGTCCGTATTTTACAGTCCGGACACAACCAAGTAGGTTGGACCTGCACACCTTCAGGAACTTTAACGCAGGCCCTGTGTGATTTTCTATCGCATTTAGGACACGTAATGCCCTCTGCCGCCGCCATAAACTTTCCGCACGCACTGCACTTCATCGCGTTAGTTTAAGTTAATTGCAATGTAATGATGCAGATAATTATCACTAGATGTCGCCGAATATATATTGTAATTGACACTTTGTATTTCGAGGGTAAATAGACGATGTACATTAAAGTTATTAATAAAGGTACCTCTTATATTTCCCTTTTAGATGTTTTATTTCAATTTTCTTTCACCACAATCCTTAAGCACACACAAATGTTTGTGTTTTTAAACCAGTTTTTAAAGTCCAGAAAAAAATGTTTCAAAACATCGATATCACAACTTTAGACGTTGATATTAATTTTTATTTCGCGACAAGATTTGCTTACTTCTAGTAGCACTGACATCCGCAACGTCACTCGAATTTTTTTTTTTTGAAAAATTGGGTGACATAAAAGTAAATTGTCTGCTGTATGCTGATGATGCAGTGCTTATTGCACTATCAGAGGCAGAACTGCAGGCATTAGTCACGTGTATGAAAGAGGAATGTGAAATTAAAGGTCTCCGTTTGAATGCTAATAAAACTAAGGTTCTGGTATTTGAAAGGGACGAAGAGAGAACGAAGTGTGAAATATGGGTAAATCAGGAATGTCTAGAACAGGTAAATGAAATTGTGTACTTGGGGAGTGCTTTTAGCCGGGATGGAAGATGTGATATAGATGTGGACAGCCGTGTCGCTGCCGGGAACAAAGTCAATGGTGCCCTGACTGCGTTAGTCAAAAGGCAAGGCGTAGCGAAGAGTGCACGCCTTGCAATATATAACGCAGTGTTGGTACCGACTTTGTTATATGGCAGCGAAACCTGGGTATGCCAGAAGAAGCATAAAAGTAAGTTGAATGCAGTGGAGATGCGATCTCTTCGTAAAATGTGCGGCGTTACCATGGCCGACCGAAAGCGAAACGAAGAGATTCGCAATATGGCAGGTTTGAAAGATGACCTTATCACAAAAATTGATAAGGGCGTGCTTCGATGGTTTGGACACGTTGAACGAATGAGTGAAGACCGAATGGTGAAGAAAATATATAGCGCGAAAGTTAATATTAAAAGGTGTCGAGGTAGACCGAGACTAACTTTCGAAGACCATGTGAGCAAATTGCTCGAAGAGGGTAGGGTCAAAAGTACTCGGATACCTAGACGTGCATGCATGAAGAAGATAATGAATCTGAAAGAAGCGAAAGAGGTTTGTAAGGATCGTGACACTTGGCGATCTGTTACTCTCTGGCTACCCCGTCAGGGATTGTGCGTGAAGATAAGTAAGTAAGTAAGTACAACTAGAAATGTATTAAACGAGCTTAAACCGATGGGATTCTAAAATGACTTTTACTCAAAGGAAACGAACAATGATATACATTATTTATTAGTTCGATTTAAAGTATTTTGACACTCAGCTATCTGTATAATTCTCTGACTGCCTCGTCGGACTACTACTGATCGTTAGCCGATTACGTGGTCCTTGGCTCGAATCGTCTGCATTCACTCGGTCAAGGCACGATTATATTTTAAGTTTTTCTGTCAAGAAGTTCTTAGCAGCCACTCGGGGTCATGAAATTGGCAGTATTTCACCCCCGTACATCGCAAAAGCACGTATATGGTGGTCCTGCGCAAGATGTCTCTCATATCGTGTCGGAATATGAAGGTAAGTCAATAGAGAGTGCAAAAATGCTTGCGCACACACTCGTGCACCATATCATATTCCGTACAGATGGCTAGTCTCCACTGAGATTGACCACAGCTACCGAATACTCACTATGCTGTTCCCAGCTAGAGGAGTTGATTCTTCTGTGTTACATTTGAAATTAGAATAAACGGCTACAACGCCATCTATTGGAAATAAAACGACACAAGGGCATGATATTTTCCTGGCATATAGAACAGAGACAACCAAAAAACGGGTTGAGATGGTGAATATGTGTTTTTTTAATAGAATGAGAGCGACAAACGTACACACAGTCCACCTGACGTTAAGTGGATACTGTGGTCCATAGATATTTTTCGTGGGTAGGTGTGCAACAAGTAACAGCTGTCTAATTTGCTCTTATATTTTATTTACATTTAAATTATTTTAAAGTAGTGTTTGGACTATATTTACATACTAATTACATTTTTATTACCTTTTCTTTGGAAGTCATATTGAAATACATGTCCAGATAAATATATTTGTGACTTACTCATACCACCCATCAGTGTAACTTATTTTTGCAAACTATATCACTCACTGGCACTTCACTGATATCACTTGAAATATTGCAAGCAATGGCAAAAGTATCTGATGTGGAGGTCTTGCAGAGAGAACTTGAAGGAAGCTGGAGTCGCAAGATGGCTGATTTTGAAAACAGATTAAAGGCTGTTTCTACACCAAGTAATACCTCTCTTAATCAACTCCGTGAGGAGTTTTATGAATTCAAAGACCTTGTTAGCTCTGTACTCACTCTCCTTCGGCAACAGATTCATGCCTGCACTATGACAATTGATAGTATTGATATGCAGCATAGGCAGAACATTCTCTTATTTAATGGGATCTCTGATTCTCCTGAACTTAATATTGAACAAGAAATACTGGGCATCATACATAATAAAATGGGCATCCCACATGTAACAAATTTATCCTTTTTACGTTCTCATCGAATTGGTGTTCATAAGGATGGTCATTCACGGCCAATTCTTGTACAATTTCAAGATCACCGCACAAAGTCTGAGGTGTGGAAAGCTAGAACTAAGTTAAAGGGCTCTCAAATATCGGTGTCAGAGTTTTTAACCAAAATGAGGCAATCTGTTCATAAAAAAGCATGCAAACATTTTGGATTGAAGAATGTGTGGACCTTCAATGGCACAATTTTTATAAAACTCCCCAATAACGAACGGGCAAAGATCTCCACTGAAGAGGAGATTGATAATCTCATTGGAAAGTTTCCTGGCGATTGCTCACCAGTTAGTCATGGCATAGCTTCTAATAGTGGCGTTACTAATGTTGCAAAGAAGCCCATTCAAAGCCAGCAAAGTTCTTCAAGCTCAAAAAGTCAGTGTGAGATTTCTCGGCGCAATCAAGATGGTATGGTGGGGCAGAAAGAGGATCCTAAAAGGTCCCGCCGTTTAATAGCTAAAAAGTAGCTTATTTAAATTATCTTGTTATATTCTTAGGTATCCTTGTTTTTTTTTTTTTTTATATTTAATATAAGGTACATGTCATGGTTCTGATTTCAACTTTAGCATAGAACACTATTATGCCTATACTGTTGAGTAGTTCGCTTGTAATAGCTGTTTTATTGCATTTTTTTTTAAATTTCTTTTCCTTATAAAATAAACTCCTTTGGAATGTTTGTCCTTGTAAATCAGGATAGAATTTAATCATGTTTCATGTCTAGTATATCACTTGCTTATGCTTAGTTTTCTCTTTAGTTAGTTAGTAGAGGAGTCTTACTTATTTAGTAGGTTTATCTATGCTATGCATGTTAATGGTAATAATCTAATTACAATCATCTTTATAATTTGTGCTAACAATACTTATTGTTTTTTACTTTTATAAATGTACCCTAAATTGACCGTAAAAACTATACATAATATTTTCTATTTGATTTATAATTTTGACATTATTTTTTTTTTAGCCTTGGTAGACAAAGGACACATGTACCATACAGCCACTATCGATTTTGTACTTTAATTTTGTAATCGATTTATTATGGTAGACTTATTATTTTGTGAGATACCTATTTAGGAATATTAATATTATTAGACAAAATATTTTGCGACTTCAGATATTATATTTTATAGTTTGCACATAAAATTTATTTATATTAAGTTTACTTTGTAAACGGTTAACTGATGGGATGGTGTTGTTTATGTTTACTACGTTTTAGCATATAAATTAGTTTTATAGTTTACATTCCTTACTTTTATATTTTATATATAATTTTGTTTAGTTTTTTTTTTTGTATATTTATTTTATTTATGTATTATCTTAGTCTATGAATTATGTCTGATTTTGAGTCATTTAGCTCTGCAAATGATTCTTCTGCCATATTATTTTACTCTTGTGATGATTCCTTTACCGACAGTGTGCTTGATTTACACCAACTACTCAAAGAGGTTTTTAAGCCTTTTAACAACTCTCTGAACATATGTCACATAAACGCTCAAAGTATCCCGAGCCACTACACCGAACTCGAAGCTTCATTTTCACCCGAGCATATTCATGCCATATTAGTGTCGGAAAGTTGGCTAAAGCCTTCTTTACCGTCAACTTTATATCCCCTACCCGGCTTTGTACTTGTTAGGAATGATCGGGTTGGAAAAGGTGGAGGTGGTGTAGCCATTTACCTACACGCATCAATTCCTCATAAAATTGTTTCAGCATCTCCTTCCTGTTACTCTGCCTCTTCTGAGTTTTTATTTTTGGAACTTGATGTCAAGGGTATAAGGATGCTTCTAGGGGTAGTGTATTGCCCCCCTTCGACAGATTACTTCGCCACTTTAGATATGGCTCTTGTTGATATTTGTTCTGAGTACGCACACTGTATAATCATGGGTGACTTCAATACAGATTTGTTGAAAAACTCTCCTCGTTCCAAAAAACTTCTTTCAATTGTTGAGTCGGTTAATCTTTCTATTCTCCCTTTAAAGGCTACTCATCACAATATTGGAACCGATGACTCATTGATTGATCTCATCCTTGCTGCTTCTCCTGATCGTGTGATGATGCACGGACAGTTACCTGCTTTGGGCATCTCACGTCATGACTTGATTTATTCTTCGTATAAGCTTAAACCTCCCAAATATTCCCCTTCTGTACTGCATCTGCGCAGTTTTTCTAAAATAGATTTTGACAAGCTAAGGGATGACGCTCTTAGTCTGGATCTAACCTCATTTATTGCAGCACCTACTGTTGACGATAAAGTCTCTATCCTTAACCAAAATATTCTCAGCCTTTATGATGCTCATGCCCCAATTCACAAGGTTAGATTGAAGCGTCCTCCAGCCCCATGGATGACAGAGGGCGTAAGGATGGCAATGACTAGACGTAATCGAGCTTTTCTTCGTTTTAAGAGAGAACGTAATGAAGAAAATTGGTCATCTTTTAAAGCAGCGAGGAATAGGTGCAATCAAATGGTACGGGCAGCTAAACGCCGATATTTCCATAATTGTATTAACAACTCTTCTCCCGCCGAAGTGTGGAAATTTCTTAGATCTTCTGGTCTTTGCAGGCCAGCTACATTGGATTGTGGTCCTTCTCTTTCACTTGATGAAATCAACCAACATTTCGCTTCTGTAACAGCAATGGACCCTACAATTCGCTCTCAAACTGTGGCTTCCATTGCTTCTGTGCAAATTCCTAATATACCTACCTTTAATTTCTCTCCTGTTTCGCAGGATGATGTCAAAAAGTCTATTTTAGCAATTCAGTCCAAGGCGGTGGGTTATGATGAGATTAGTAGACAAATGGTAGTATTTATACTAGAGCACCTTCTTCCGGCAATTTCCCATGTTATAAATTTTTCCCTTGATTCAGGTCAGTACCCTAATCTTTGGAAAAGGGCTTTTATAAAGCCCCTTCCAAAAGTTCCTTCTCCCATTCTTCCCAATCATTTTCGCCCTATATCCATTCTACCCTTTCTATCCAAAATTTTAGAATCCTGTGTTTACAAGCAAATTTCTACATTCATTTCGAAACATAACCTACTGAGTATATATCAGTCTGGGTTTCGCCCTGGTCATAGTACCAGTACTGCTTTAATTAACGTCACAGACGATATTAGAAACGGCATGGAAGAAAAAAAAGTAACAGTACTGGTACTAGTTGATTTCTCAAATGCTTTCAACACAGTTGATCATGAAATCCTTCTATCCATACTGTCTCATCTAAATTTTGGCCCTACAGCATTGGAATGGTTTGCATCTTATCTTCGCGGTCGACAGCAGTCAGTCTGTGTGGGGCAAATAACCTCAGCTTGGGCTGATGTGGAAGCTGGTGTACCGCAAGGCGGTATTCTTTCTCCTATAATTTTTTCTATTTTTATAAACTTTATTACCTCCATCTTCGATTGCTCGTACCATCTGTATGCCGATGACCTTCAGCTATACGTGCAAGCTGAAATTGGGGATATCCATAATGGGATTAAAAAATTAAATAACAACTTACAAGCTATCAAGGATTGGTCTACTCGTTATGGAGTATTGGTCAATCCTTCAAAATGCCAAGCTATACTGGTGGGTAGCTCAAGGATGCTAGCCAAGATTAATCTTGCAGACATACCCTCTATCTACTACAATGGGATTACAATACCGTTCAGTAAGTCTGTAAAAAATCTTGGCCTACACATTGACAACACGCTGAATTGGAGAACTCAGGTTACTGAAGTCAGTCGTAAAGTCACTGCTACGTTACGTACTCTGTATCGTTTAAAACATTTTCTCCCCACAAAGTCTAAGATCATGCTTGTCCAATCACTCATATTACCCATAATTGATTATGCAGATGTGTGTTACCCGGATCTGTCCCAGGATCTTCTGAACAAGCTGGAACGCCTTCTCAATAACTGTATAAGATTTATTTTCGGGCTTCGTAAGTATGACCATATTTCGCAATATAGATCTAAGCTTAATTGGCTTACAATCCGGCAGAGGCGTATTTCCAGAATATTACTTGTTCTTTTTTCCATATTAAATGACCCATTTTCGCCTTCTTATCTTAAGAGCAAATTTCACTATCTCTCCTCATCTCATGATAGGGTTCTACGTTCGTCTTCTAACAACAAAATATGTATTCCAGTTCACTTCACCGAGTTCTATGGTAACTCCTTTACAGTTCAGGCTGCACGCCTTTGGAACTCCTTGCCTGACGACATCAGAAAAGCTCCCAATAAGTTTGCTTTTAAAAAGTTGGTGCGTAATCATCTATCTGTTAAAGACAACGCTACTTAGATGAATCATCCATGTCATTTATATTTTAGACGTATATATTTATAGTTATTTATATGTATTATTTGTATATGTATGTTGGTATGAATATATGTATGCTTATGTATGTACGTATATATTTGTATACATGTATAAATAGGATATATTTTTATAGTTTATTTATTGTATATAATAGTAAAATGTATATAAAATGTAATTAATTATACATTTCTATTTTCTTTTTATTCTATATTGCTACACCTACTTCAAATTCTCACCACTCCATGGGTTGACTGGTAGAGAATGCCACAAGGCATTAAGTCCGCCCTTTGTATTCTTTTAGGTTAAGGAATGCAATAAAGAATAAAAAAAATAAATAAATATTAACATGTTATCTCGATTAAGAATCAAAATGCAGATACGTTGTCACCCCTGAGGACTTAGATGTAATGCCTCATTTCCATTAAATAGGTTTTCCGGTTCTCTACTCTTAACATACGAAACAGCAGCATTTAGCTGCTATTTTACGCCGTTATTCTGTGCGTAAAGTACGTTTACGGTGGTTTAACCGAGCGAAATAAAACATTATATTTATTAACTGTCAACAGAAATAGTATTGACGTTAAGAGCCCTTGTACAGAAGCGAGAGAAGAGTTTGTCTTTAAATTTCAAATTTATTCAAATGAATTTGATTCGTTGCAGGGACGATAAAATAAGTAAGCAGCATAAGTGATTAATGAATAATACAACGTTCAGTTTGATCAATTACGATACAGAGTGCTTCTAAATTGAGGATTTTGAAAATTGCTCTACGAAACATAAGTAACAATCATTTATGCTCAGTTCAAAGTTCGCACTCTAAGGTCGAACGCAAAATTGTCAATTATTGTGGCTGAGAATTTGCATATGTACTGCTACTACGCATAGGTAATTTTATTCCAATATTAAGGTAGAGATATTAATCAATTTGACATATTAGAAATTTTCTGCAATCCCATAATAATTATCATCATCAAGGGTTATTTTATAAAATACGAGTAACAAACAAGCAAACAGTTCACCTGATTGTAAGTAGATGCTGTGACCCAAAGACATCTGTTTTTTTTTTATATAGAAAGCTCACCTGATGGTTAGTTACTACCGCCGCCCATAAACAACCGCAATACCAAGGTGCATTGCCGGCCTTTTAGAAAGGTGTAAGCTCTTTTCTTGAAGGTCCCTAAGTCGTATCCGTCCGGAAAAAACGCCGGTGGTAAACAAATCTTGAGAGAATTTGTACGAGAAACAAAACTCTTTGTAAACCGCAGTGTGGTGAAACACCAAACATTCAGATGGTGAGGATAGTATCGTGAATTTTGACGCGATGTGCTTTCGTAAAATTTGGCGGCTGAAATTATTTCGAACAATTTCTCAGAGCACTCTCCTTGGTAGGTTTGATAGAAAATGCTTTGCATTTTCTATCGAGTGCCTTGAAACTGACGAGATACGACAAAGGGGTTCTTTTAAGCGGTAAACGCACAAACTTGTGTCTTTTGGGGATTGAACTGGACTAGATTTAGTCGTTCCCAATCTGAGACTTTGTTCAGCAAAGACTCGACTTCAGACACAAGTTTTTCCTGGTAGTGGGCAACCTTTTCTATTATTATGTAGACAATGTTGCCCATCACGTGGTTTGTTTCCTTCTGTTGTCTCTTACAACACCCATGAGATGTTAAGTGGACTACCACTTACAAAAATCGTAAAATGTCCACTAGGACATTTAAATTTTTTTTAAATTTATTTATAGATATTTTACACTACATGGTCATTTTTTATTCCTTTGAGCTATTATCAGTAATTTAAGCTATAAAACAAGATTATACAAACAATGCGTGTTGCTTGTGATGACTTAAGGTCCTAAGACTTGGTTTTTCACTGTTGGCCGTATGAGGAAGCTTAAAGACGCTCAGCGAGCAATGAAGAGGGCTATTCCCGCGGCTTTTTTTTTAGTAATTGATTTAGAAATGAGGACGTCTGCAGTAGACCAGATTGAACGTTATAGCCCAACCTACTAGTCAGCTGAAGTGTCAGTGGGCCGCCTATATAGCCCGAAGAACGGAAAACCGATGGAAAAGAATGGTTATCGAGTGGCAACCTGGTAGCGGTAAGCGAAGTTTAGGGCGGCCCACACTAGATGGAGTGACGACCTTGTGAGATCAAGAAGTCTGAATACAGGTGGTTCAGCACCGTGATTTGCTTGCGGCATACTACAGTTGCATAACCCAAAGATTTTCAAGCTGTGCGGGAGAGGAGACCAAAGACCGGGCCTCGGGGAATCATGCTGCATCACGATAACGCCTCTTCACATACCTCCCTTAGAACAAAAGCATTTATTGAGGAATCTGGTGTTGAAACTCTAAATCACCCACCCTATAACCCTGACTTAGTTCCTTGTGATTTGTTTTTGTTCCCAAGAGTCAAAGAAAAAATAAAAGGCAAGTTTTTTTCAAGCGCCGAAGAAGCCGTGGCTGCATGCGAAGAAGCGATTTCCGACCTGTCAGATCAAGACTGGCAAAAGTGTTTTCAGAGTTGGTTTAGGCGAATGGAACTTTGTATAGAGCATGATGGTATATATTATTTTGAAAAGATGTAAAGTAAAATATTAATAGTATCTATAATACTTTTAGTATATCTCAAAATTTATACTCATTAATGTTATTTTACTTGCACTGGTTTAAGGAAGCTGTAGTAATAAAGATTGATTATGTTTACGCGAAAATTACAAATTTATATAAAATAAGTTTTTACGGATTTTATCATGTATATAAACTTATTTTAATTTTAATCTGAATGTAGCCGTGACTGTGACATTGGGACGTGGAACATCTCAGTGCTCCCCGTGACCATAAGTGCTGTAAAGTAATCGAAATGTCAGGAATATAAAATCATTTTTAATATGTTTTATCTATAACCAGTATTCTTCAAAAAATACAACGATAAAACACCCAAACCTGGAATATTTTTTAGATCAAACATACACTTGTTCATGCGGTGTGCATCAACCTCGATAAATGAACGAATCACGAGCGCAGTAATTTTATTCAAAATTGGAATTATAAGCTATATAGGACATCCGAAACTTTAAAAAGTTGAAGTTCGTGATGCGTGAAAATCCCGGTGCCTGAAGTAAATCCTCTCGCTAATTGGAATTAAATTGAACTTCCGGACTTTTCACTTTCATTTTTAATACATAGGGCGTTTTAAATTCAATGTAATTTGATAAATGCATTTCATTATCATAAATTAATGTTAAGATATCAAAGTAAAAATTCCGGAAAAGCAATTTAATTTAAACGCATTTATCTAATTAAATTGTATAAATTATTATTTTATTATTTATTCGATCTAATTTGACAAATATAATTTTATTATACATTTATATAACTATTTATTTTGTTTGAATGAATAACGTTTCCTACAAGCTAGAATTTGTTCTGTAATGATGCAGATTTCAGATTGTGATTGACGAGAGCCAGACATCCCTTTTACTGGTAACCAGGTCCTCAAGGTTGACAACGTTCTGTATTTATTTTCAACCGACTTCAAAAGAAGGAGGAGGCTATCAATGTGACTGTATTTTTTGTTGCGTGTTACATCAGAACTTTTTCTAGGTGAAACGATTTTGATTTTTTTTTATTTGAAAGCTGGCATTTCTTATGTGGTCCCATTTAAATTTGATCAAGATCTGATCTGTAGTTTTTGAGTTATCCTTAATAATGCGCATTTAATTGACTTCGACTACATTGGTAATAATGTTTTCATTTTATTTATATTAAGTCGGTTGCACAAAATATTTAATTTTACCAATTGTGAGATGGTATAAATTTGTCTATAGGTCACGGCATTCACTCACCATCAGGTGGTCTCTGAGTCGATTGTAGTTGTACTTCTATAAAATAAGCTTATTTAGCTTATTTCCTGAAAAAGAAATCTGAAAGATATTAATAAATTATTTATTTCATTGTTTTTAATTTTTATAGCATTTCCTATAAAATCCACTTAATGCCTATAGGCGTTTTCTACCAGATAATCGATGTAGTGGTGAGAATTGGACGTAGATGTAGTAATTAAATAACAGCTTAAAAAAGATTAAAAACTAAAATATTATGAATATTTCTTTATGTGGTAGAACCAGACAGCAGCTTTATTATGGCTGTGGCATAAAAAGAGTTTGTTTGATAGAATAAAGACCATGCTGTCACAACAGCATCAATAACAGCTTAATTCTACTGCGTTTCGTATGGTGAGTATCAAACCGGAATCTTTTTTTATTGGAAACGAAGCATTCCATTTTAATTCTCAGACGCAGCAATGCATCTGCATTTTGATAGATGTAGATGTCTATGTGGGCCAAAGCATCTACTTACCTTGAGGTGCTGTGTGCTCGTTTTTCACTCTTATTGTATAAAAAGATAAATACTTAATATATTTTAATAAACAAATTATTTATTATTTGTACATTATTGTATACATTCGTAAATTCTTAAAGAATCTCTGCGAACCTAGACAGAACCACAGATTAACTAATAATTTGAATGGATGTGCGGGAAACGTGGCAGGAAGAACTAAGTACTTCTCTATGGCACAAAGTAAGTTTGAGCCCGCAGGACTAAGGCGTGTTGCAAACAATCAAGTCTCGGCAACTCTTTTAGTATGTAGTTCATATTACTTATGCCTCGTTTATCTGGTTTTCTTAAATATGACTGCCAATCATGACGTCCCCAGTTTAAAGCCCGGGTCGGGCCAATAAAATTAGTTAGTGAGTTACTCTGTCAGGAAATTATCAATAACAGCTCGGAGTCAGGAAGCTGACGGTGTTTCACCCCGTGGCTCAGAAAGCACGTAAAGCCGTTACTCCTGCGTCTGATATCTTTTCGGTCGTGTCGAAGTGCCATCCCATTGGACTATGTGAGTGAGGGAATAGGGAGTGCATCTGTTGTTGCGCATACTCTAAGAAACTATATTCTTGTCCTACGCAGATGGCTAGTCTCTGTTGATACTGGCCGCCATGACCGAAATTCGGTCTGGAGGAGATTATTATTATGACATATTACTTTAATGTTAAATCATAACATTTTGTATAAAAATTTTAAAAAATCTCGAGAATCAATCAAAGGATTTTAATCGCCAAAGATCTAAGAGATCTTTGGCGACTAAAGAGAAAGAGATGGATAGCCATCTGCGTTGGACTATTATAGTGTGCGAGACAGATGTAGATGAAGATGATTTTCTGTTTCTTCACTTTCATAATCCAATGAAACGGTAAACCAATACGACCGCAAAATCGACCAGGCGCAGACCTTGCAAGTCACAGGGGTGAAACACCGCTAATTTTCTAACTCTGGACAGATACTGATAACTTCCTAACAGAAAAACTCAATAACTATTTTTTTTGGAGCGAATGATTCTATTCTATATTATTATATAATAGAATCAAACCTTGTAGTGGCGGTGTTAGAATATTCACTGCCCTATGTCAATTCGGCGGTGCCGTAAGAGGCGGCAGAGGGAAACTAAAACAGAAGATGGGTCTCCTGACAACAATTTAAAATAATAAAAAACTTCCTAAGTGTGGCAACTATGCTAAATCCTCACTAGGAGGCAATCTAAGTCCTATGTTCAGGTCAATGGACTTTTATAGACTGTAATGGAATAAAATAGAAACCGGGTTACTAATTTTGTTACCTATAAAAAAATTAAACAATGTAGTTATTTAGTTTGTAACTAAAATTTTACATAATACAAAAAATATAAAAATATTAAAAGCAATATCTTTCTTTCTTATACAAAACAATGTTGTAGTTGTAGCTCTCGTACAATTTGCATGATATATAAAATTCGTTTTACAAATTCCAATCATGTTTAAGTTTCGATTTCGTAGACAGCGTATAAATGAAATACTTTAATACCAATCAAAGTGAAGGTAACCTATCAAATACAAAGGTTTTTATATTTGAAACTAAATAGATGGAACCAAAGCTGGAATATTAAATATAACTCCTTACAGGCTTAGATATTATTTGAAATTATGATCTGGTAGATAAAAGGTCATTGCATTTTTCATAGAATAAAGTTAACAAACGAGCACACAGTCAACCTGATGGTAAGTAGATGCTGTGGTGCATAGATATCTTAATCTATCCACGATTAAGAAAATTAATTGGTATAAATTAAGGGTGACAAAGCATGTAAATAAAAACCCTTGAGGTCTATGATTAAATGCTTCCTATACAGTAAAATGACAATACTATTGAACACTGCGTCACACTGGTAACTAGGAAGCTAAAAGAAAACAACTTAACAACAGACGTATATAACTTTAACTCTTAATACATGAGTAACCATTTCTGAAATTTTTGCCCGTCTGTCTGTATGTCTGTCTGCCCGAGCTTATCTTCAAAATTGCTGATCCGATCGTAATGAAACTTGACAAATAGATAGAGAGTAATTTCAGGGGTGATCTAGGGTATATTTAATGCAAAAATCATGGAGATTATTTCAAAAAGATCAGAATAATATTAATGTTCTTTGATGATTAACTTTAACTAAGAGATAGACAAGTTGCGCTGGCATATTATAGGATTATCCGAAGTCCGAAGGGAGGGGGAGGACACGGTAATCCTCGAATCCGGCAACTTGCTCTATCACCGGGAGGGCGACCATCTGTCCCAAGGAGGTGTCGGATTTATCGTCCACAAGTCTCTCGTTGACAACGTTGTAAAGATCGGGAGTGTGTCGACGAGGGTTGCGTACCTTATACTCAGAATCACCAAACGGTATTCGCTGAAGGTCATACAGGTTTACGCACCAACCTCGGCACACCCCGATGGGGAGGTGGAGGAAATGTATGAGGATATCTCTAGAGCCATGCATTCCTCAAAAACCCAATATACGGTGTTAATGGGAGACTTCAATGCAAAACTAGGCACAAGAGAGAACGGTGAGCTGAAAGTAGGGAAATTTGGAATAGGGCAACGGAACCCAAGGGGCCAGCAGCTGGCCGACTTCATGGAGAAAGAGGGACTCTTTATGATGAACTCTTTCTTCCAGAAGCGGCCCCACAGGAAGTGGACCTGGTCGAGCCCCGACGGTTCGACAAAAAATGAGATTGACTTCATTATGACGACCAGACGACAACTGTTCAGTGATGTCTCCGTGATCGCGAGGGTGAAAACTGGTAGCGATCACCGAATGGTTAGAGGCACACTGAAACTAAACGTTAAGTTGGAGAGGTCTCGTCTAATGAAGTCAACGCTCCGTCCCCCTCGTGCTCTGTTCTCGAGTCCCGAGACCTTTCAGCTCGAGTTACAAAACCGTTTTCAGTGCCTAGAAGACAGCAATGAAGTGGACGATATGAATGACAAGCTCGTGGAAACTGTCGTGGAAGCGGTCGGAGCTAAGTTCTGCAAGACCCGCCGCAGAAGAACACAAAAACTCTCCGATCACACTCTTAATCTCATGGCTGTTAGACGGGAGATGAAGCTACATTCTTCAACAGACTTGACAGCATACAGGCATCTGAACAGAGAGATCTCCAAATGCATGCGGCGGGACTTACGCAACTTTAATACAGCTCGTATTGAAGAAGCGATCGAGCGGAACCAAGGCTCCAAAGTCTTTGCCAGAGATCTGTCTGCCAGGAAGAGCCACCTGTCAAAGCTGAAGACAGAATGTGGCAGCATCGTTTCCGGGACACCTGAGATTTTGAGTGAGATTGAGAGGTTCTATGGGCAGCTGTACACGTCATCGTTGGAGCCACACGCAAGTGTGAGTAACGATCCAAGAGCGAGTCTCATCCGACACTATTCCGAAGATATCCCGGACGTCAGTCTGAGCGAGATTAGAATGGCTCTCCAGCACCTTGAAAACGGTAAGGCCCCAGGCGAGGATGGAATTACAGCGGAGCTTCTGAAAGCGGGTGGAAGACCGGTACTTGAAGTCCTTCAGAAGCTCTTTAATTCCGTCCTCCATGGTGGCATTACACCGGAGGCGTGGAGCAGAAGTGCGGTGGACTTGTTCTTCAAGAAAGGTGACAACGCTCTCTTGAAGAACTACAGACCGATTTCCCTTCTAAGCCGCGTCTACGTGCTGTTTTCGAGAGTCATTACGAATCGTCTCGCGCGCAGACTTGACGACTTCCAACCTCCCGAACAAGCCGGTTTCCGAAAGGGCTTAAGCACCATAGACCACATACATACCCTTCGGCAAATTGTACAGAAATCCGAAGAGTACAATTTGCCACTATGTCTGGCGTATGTGGACTATGAGAAAGCCTTTGATTCCGTCGAAATTTGGGCGGTGCTGCAGTCCCTTCAGCGGTGCCAAGTTGACTGTCGGTATATCGAAGTGTTGAAGTGCTTGTACAGTAGGGCTACGATGGCTATCCGAGTACAGAACCAGAGTACGAAACCTATCCAATTGCAGAGAGGTGTAAGACAGGGTGACGTCATATCCCCGAAACTCTTCACCGCTGCATTGGAAGACGTTTTCAAGCTTCTGGACTGGAAAGGATACGGTATCAACATCAATGGCGAGTACATCACTCACCTTCGATTTGCCGACGATATAGTCCTTATGGCAGAATCGCTGGAGGACCTAAGCACTATGCTCAATGACCTCGATAGTGTTTCCCAACGGATAGGTCTTAAGATGAACATGGACAAAACAAAGATCATGTTCAATGTCCATGTCACACCTATGCCGGTAGTTGTTGGGAACACTAAGCTCGAAGTTGTTGACGAGTATGTTTACCTGGGACAAATAGTCCGACTAGGTAAGTCCAACTTCGACCGAGAGGTCAATCGACGGATTCAACTCGGCTGGGCAGCGTTAGGGAAACTACGACACATCTTCGCGTTAGACATACCTCAAAACCTGAAAATGAAATTGTACAACCAGTTCGTGTTTCCAGTGATGACTTACGGATCTGAGACGTGGTCCTTCACTGCTGGCCGGATGAGGAAGCTCAAGGTCGCTCAGCGAGCTATGGAGAGGGCTATGCTCGGAGTGTCTCTGCGTGATAAACTTAGAAATAAGTATATCCGCAGTAGAACTAGAATAACCGACATAGCCCAACGGATTAGTAAGCTGAAGTGGCAGTGGGCCGGCCATATAGCTCGAAAAACCGACAACCGATGGGGAAGAAAGGTTTTTGAGTGGCAGCCTCGTACCGGGAGGCGAAGTGTAGGGCGACCCCCCACGAGATGGAGTAACGACCTGGTAGGACATGCAGGAAGTCGATGGATGCAGGTGGCTCAGGACCGTGCTTTGTGGCACTCCTTGAGGGAGGCCTATGTTCAGCAGTGGACTTATGAAAGGCTGTAATGATGATGATGATGATAAAGAGAAATGTGGGTGAAAGAAGTTACTAAGCAAAATAAATAAAGTTACAAATAATAATATACGTCCAAATGCTGGGCAAAGGCTCTATGTATTTTTAAGATTTTCAAGTCAAGGAATTGTCCACCGCATTACCTTAAAGTGATTCGGCGGACTTCACTTTTGCAGGCTTCTTATGTTTGCTGAGGCACGCGTGGACATCTTTAAAGTAATATTACGCAAACAAATAGCCTCCTTGATGCGTCGCGTGCGTTACAGTAACAATGGCCTCCTAGTTTTCATACATGGAAGGCAAGATTGTCCTGTCATAAGGCACTGGAATACAGTGCCTATGGGTTCCATGTCCAGTATGTATAATAATAATAACTTCTTTTAATTACTATTCACTTGTTCTAAGTGGCCTAACAAAATTGGTGTATTTACCTAAATAATGAATAAATAAATAAGAATAAATTCGATTAACCTGTAAACTTTCGTTCAGTTTGCGGTAACGTGTAGCATGGAGTAAAACAGCAGTAAACATATTGAGATTCTTCACAACAAAACTTTAAAAGTTATTTTTACATTGTAAAACAATTATACAGTACAACACCACTAATATCGTTACATGTTTAAACTTGTTCCACAGCAGCCATTAGCTCAGAAACCGTAACCAGTGATATCCAGTTATTTTATTGAGAGGAAATTAAATAAGCGTGTTTTGTATGTGGACTGCGTTGAACAATAAATAACGATACAAGAACAGCCAGAAATGCAAAAGGAAAAACCTTTTAAGCCAAACGCCAAGTATCCAAGCCTCGAATACGTATTCAACTAGATTAGGTAGACACTGGAGCTACGAGCCGGTAAGCTGGCCAGATTTAAAAATCAAAGAGGCATTTACGTTTAATTTAAATTTCGAAATCGCGAACAAATACGGGTTAATTTTATTTAACGAGGTGTAAAAAAATATATACACTATTAAATTTAGGAAGTACACAAATGGAGTGGCAGCCTGGAGATGATAAATACTCATCGATATTAGTAAAACATGGAAATACAACGCTAAAATATGAACAAGATTTAACAGATATTACTATTTATTAATACCTCAAACATTGTCGTAGACGATCGACAAAAACAACAACGTAAAGAGGGGGCTTTGTACGTGACACTACAGTGTTAGAATATATTTTCATAAAAACATTACTCCTAAATAAGGATTTTCTCCTGTGCCGTGGAGGCGATTTACGTACATAAATTCTAAAAGAACAAACATCCAACCCCGAAACTATTATATGTGTCATCATCATCATCATCATTACAGCCCTTCACAAGTCCACTGCTGAACATAGGCCTCCCTTAAGGAATGCTACAAAGCACAATCCTGCATGTCTTCTTAGGTCGACAATTTATCTAGTTGGGTTCTCATACGGCCCACAGTGAAAGACCATGTCCGCTGCTGAACATAGACCTCCCTATAGATTTCCTAGTAGGGTGGATATTTGTCATAGTTGTCACGCTTGGCGAGCGGGTTGGCAACCGCAGTTTTATTTATTTTTAGTCGTAATTAGGAAGACGCTGCTGCCCATCTGATTTGTTTCCCTCTCGCCGCTTACGACACCCACAGCATCCAAAAGAGTATGTGTAGACTGGAACAATGATTGAAGAATTAAGATCATGTATAAAGATGGGTGCTGCAAAACATTTTGCTAGCACTGCTATTGGCGGTAGAAACAGGTAAGAGGGTGGTAATTACCCAGTCGACATTGAGTCCCAGCACCCGTAAATCGGGTTGATAGATTAATTTACGTCCTTTGCTGTATCTACAATATCAAAAAGTAATTTGTATTAAACCTCTTTCGTCTATAATCGCTTCAAAGTTTGGTTTGACCGTCAAACCATAGGGTAATATTGGCGTGGCTGGGACAACTTACGCAAATGAGAATTTCATGACATGTAAGCTACGATAAGTTAGTATGGAATACGATTTTTTCTGGTATTGCTATTCAACAAGATCATTTCTAGCCAACTTAATACTAATATATTAAAACATTACTCGAAAACAAAAATGTACAAGGTAAAAGGCTAAGAAGTTACTTGTTTCATAATCCGCTTATTCATAGAAAGATGTACTAACAAAACGCAAAAACGATTGCCTTATAGTAAGAGATGCATAAGAGAATTCATTACTACGTTCCTTACCGTGGGTGTAATGGGAGGTGATTAAGGACTATAAGTGACGGAATATCCACTACCCCGATTCGTCCCGTAGGTGTTGTTAACAGTCGACAGAAGGAAACTGAATCAGGAGATGGGCAGACGCCTCTTTCTGTTAACTCAAAATAATAAAACTGCGGTCGCTAATCCGCCTGCTAAGCGTGACAATGAGGTCGAAATCCTCATATAAGACAGTCTATGAGAGAGGCCTATGTTCTTGACTTTTATAGGCCGTAAGGGATGGAAGGATTATATCCGGATATTCTAATATTTAGTGTATTGTTGACGGCATAATATGAGACTTCATCACCATATTTTATCCCGTAAATGTCGTATGGTACGACTATGGGAAATTCTATTAAACCTTATGGCTCACAATAAATGCTTTTGAGCATCTGCCCAGACGTAAATTACCCAGACCTGCAACCTGCAGCTGCTTTAAGCGTACGAGACATCTGGTAATGCAGTTTTAAATTTTCGTCCAAACGTGACGAATAAGGAAAATCTACCCTAAAACGTGGAATGTTATATTATGAGTGATAACGAGAAAAATTTCTTTTGTCGACCAACAAATGGACGAACAATAATTGCACAGAATAAAATAATACAAAAATTTAATTACAAATTTAATTTGTTATCAAAAGCAGCACTGTTTTAATTTTTTTATATTATTCAATATAGTTTAACAATACTCAATACATATTATGAATACAGTTATTCTACAATCAGAAGCTTGATTTAGGGTTTACTATTGATATTATAACTAAGAGTTTATAGATAGATAGATAGATAACTCTGTATTGCATTTAAACACAAAGTTATTACAATAACGGAAAACTTATGAACTACAAACAGTGGTCATATTGCTTTAAGTGATATCTACATAACAAACCGAACGTAAAAGGGCATTGGGCTTTTGACATGAGAGGGTTAAAGGTTAATGAACTATCTGTAATAGTGTACACAAACAATTATACGCATTGCCGGTGCGTCGCCTTTTTCAACCGAATTCAAAACAAAGAGGAGGTTCTCATTCGGCTGTATTTTTTATGTGAAATTTTTTCTAGGTAAACCAATTTTGATGATTCTTTTTTTATTTGAAACTGGTGCTTCTCATGTAGTGCCATATAAATTGATCAAGATCTGATCAATAATTTTTGAGTTATCCTTATTAAATTACTATTTATTTGACTTAGACTACATCGACGATGTTCTCCTTTTATTTAAGTATATTTAAGTTGGTTGTACACAATTTTAAATTTTACCACTCGTCTTTTCCGAACTAAGCTGACGCGCTGTGTTTACATTAGTAGTGAAATCTATAATTTCAAAAAATATAAGGTCTATCGAATGATATTTTAACGAGAGGAAATTGTAATTGATACGACTCGTTATAACAACACAGCAATTAAATCAGACTTGTCAGTAAAGTCCCACTGTGGTCGTTGTCAGCGTAGACGAAGGGGTTCTGAATCTTCATTCGGAACATTTTTACACAATTCAAATGTTTGAAATATTCACAAAAGTAACTAAACACATGTTCCAAAATGTATACTGTACTATACCGACAGACGCCTGTGCTCAAGACGAAAGTAATAGGTACATAAGTAAACCACACTCAGGCTTAACAAAAAACTTTCCACTCTTTCATCAGATACGGATAACCACGAACAACCATTACAATTGAATTATGGCTTAAGTTTTTGCACTGATATATTTATCCTAGTAATAAAAGGATAGAGGCGTTTCATCAATGGCTTGCTTTATCAGATTTTACATGATTTTATTGGCAGTAGTTTTATAAATCTAACGATTGTAAACAAGCACACTATCTACAATCGATTATCATCTATGGACATTACCTGACACTTTCTTTACCTTGACAGGTCGGTCTCCTACCACTACTTTCAATTTAATGCATTAAAACCCTATATTTATAATTTTTAAATAAACTGACGAATGAACTTACAGTGCACCTGATGGTAAGTGGCTGATATAGCCCATGGACACCTGCAGCCAACTACAAACAAAGCAGGCTACAGATACGTTGTCACCTCTGAGGACTGAGATGGAATGCCTCGCGACCTGTAATTATACTGGCTCTTTAGACCTTTTAGAGCGGCACATAGTAGTAAAAACACTAAAATTTGGTGGAAGAAATACGTAAAAGGATGGTCCCAGACGGATTCACAAAGAGTTCTACCAATAAGTACCAGGATAACATAAAAATGTAGACATCGCTATAAGACATAATCTATCTAGAAACTACTACCTATTAACAATAATTTTGGTGTTTACCACCCAACACCACCAACATAAATATGTTCGAAATTCAGTAGCACATTTCTGATAAAAATTTTTAGGAAACACTGACTATAGCGTTTTCTCAACCAACTTAAGTATTTTAACAAACAATTTACTACTGTTATATTTCGTTAAAATAATTCCGTTGCGGAAAAAATATGGATAATATTTTTAAGAGGATTTTAAATGCAAAAGTTATTCCTCGAGATAAAAGTTGTGACAAGAGGTTTTATCAATAAATAAAAGATTAAAGCACAATCAAATGAAATGTGTGTTGTTTTTCTAAGAAGCACTTGTCTGAGAAGTAAAATTTTATTACGGATGAGTTAAGTTTTGTACGTAGTAGATCCATGCTGCAGCTTATAGTACGAATGGGTCGACTCGATTGAGGAAGATCCACGCTCTCACAGAATACCAGCGTAAGAATACTATATGAAACAGCGGTACAGCAGCTTAATGCCGCTGGGTTTTGTATGTTGAGTGTAGATAACCGGATACCCTTTTTCATTATAAACGAGGCATTCTATCTTAGTTATCAGTGGTAACAAAGCATCTGCATTTTGATTCTAAATCAAGGATAGCAGTATACGCCTATGATCCATAGCAGTTTGTCACCCTTATTCTATAAAAATACGTCTTGGAACCTATTTCCTGCTTCTGTCGCCAAGAAATAGTACCCGTACTGCAGTGATATCATCTGAAGGGTATAGTGATCAATATTATCAATATTATTGCAGTTAGTGAGACATTCTATCTTAGTCCTCAGAGGTGACAACGCATCTGTAGACTTCTTTGTTTGAAGTTGTATTTCATTTAAGAATGACTCCTTCAGAAACTGACCGCTGACTATCTCTTCCTTCAAACTGTCAACATAACGTAATAATATAATAATAGTCTGTGACCCATTCTTAGTCCTGTTTGGTGATACGCAGTTGTGGAAATTATTAGAAGTTTGTTACAAGTGGCTTTTGATCTGCAGTAACCACTTGTCACGAGGTAAGATGTTAGACTGTTCATCTCAAAATAAAAACAAGTACAAGAAATCCTCAGCGAATCCTCCAGCGATTCTTCTAAAGGACTATTTCGTCGGCAAATTGACGATTAGCGATGTCCTCGCCATTGATGTTAATACCGTAATCCTTTCCAACCCAGTAGCTTCAAAACGTCTTCCAATGCAGGGGTGAAGGGTTTTAGAGATCTAACGTCACCCTATCTTACACCTTTGCAGTTAGATAGGATTCGTACTTTGATTCTGCTTGGATAGTCATCGTAGCCCTACCGTACAAACACTTCAACACATCTATAAACCAACAATCAACTTGGCACTGCTGAAAGGACTGTAGCACCGCCCAAATTTCGACGGAATCAAAAGTTTTCTTATAGTCCACATACGCAAGGCAAATCGGTAGATTGAACACTTCGGTCTTGCCGAATTTATAAACGCAGTTAATAAAATCAACATGTAACTTGCCATTACAGTTTTATTACACATAATGAATTATGTATATTCCCTAAAGTCCCTTTACCATTCTTGATATTATTATGCTTAAGTAATTTATAGTAGGGCACATATAATTTAAGGCAGAGGCAGGCCAAGTCCGGCCCGCTGAAGATGCAAGGAGGCTAGGTATCCGCGCAAAGGTGCGGCAATCATTTACGCCACGCCAATTGCTTACACTATATTATTGCTTACATAGTATTGCTTACATTATATTATTAAGCACAAGGACAAAGCAAATAGCTTATAGCTCCAATATGTCTGTATAATCTCATGTGACTAGCTTGTTGGTCTAGTGGTTGTAAACGCGACTGCTAATCATGATGTCCCAGGTTCGAGTCCCGGGTCGGACCAAAAAATAAGTTATTGAGTTTTTTTATCAAGAAATTATTAGTACCAGCCAGGTGTCAAGGAGATGGCAGTTTTTCACACCCGTCATACCCGTGCATGGGAAATCAAGTAAAGCATTTGATCCTGCGCCTGATATTGGTCATGAGTGTGTAACGAACCCCCCATCTTTTTTCTTTTCTACTATATATCCACTTATACTTGTATTTCTTTAGAATCTATATCTGTAAGATATATAAATATATCTAATTTATATGACCAGTATAACTTGATCTTTCTAAAGGTTTAAAAATAGGCCGTTTAATAAATTTATGGCGTGATCGTCTTAGTTAGGACCCTTCTTTACGTTATGTTTGTATAGTAACTTAGTTCTTTTAGGTGTATCTTGGAAGAATGAATATTCACGAGAGCAATCGAAAGCTGTTGGTAGAGTCTTATAAGCTAAAGAACTCCGTTCACGAAGACAGAGCTCAAAAAGGTTAAGGACAATAAATTGTCCCTATTCCACTTGTATCTGGTTCACAACAGTCAATTCCTTATTAATTAATCCCTTCCCGCTTGGAAAAGGCTCACAATATTTATATCAAATACCAGTTACAAGGGCTTCGCTCTCCCACATTTAAAAAAAAATGTGGAGGAGGTACACGGCCCCACACACGCCGCGCACGGTGAGCGCCAACCATTTTAATGCGCTACCCCCGAAGGGTACGCAAAGTTGGGAACTGGACCGTAGTCTACAGCAAAATAACTGGCGAACCAGTAAAAGAGGACTTGGTCCCTTGATAGTGCGTAAGCACAAACATCGACCGAAGTCGCGCATGTGAATGCGTATAAACGCCATACAGAATACGATCAAATCCAGCCACAGTGAAATGTACGTCACACGGGTTAGGCAACAATCGGCACACTGACCATAAAAAGCCTTCCGTGAGCGCCACCACCTGCCAGACAGCCGTTCCTGCAGACGTGATGTAAGTGTAAGGCATCACCACCAATTGCATGGTCAGCACGGCCAATTGGCCGCAGAGCGTGTCATGAGCCTACCCCTCACCTCAAGGGAATGGGGTCCCACGTTGCGCGGCTTTCGGCCGCAGCCTTGAGAGCCTCCTCAGATTCTCCCTCCAGCTACCACCCGCATGAGGTCAACACATATGCTCCACCAACCAATACAATGGCAGATATAGCCAATAGGCAGTTATAAGATAATATTAATAATTCGCCATCAGAAAGGATTTGTGTCACTGACGTTGAGTATATGCATTTTTCGATCATGTTTGTCTCACCCACAAACAAGTTGCCTTCAATCTCTCAAAGGTGGGAACTTTATAGAGATATATTATTAAGTTGTTATATAAAACATCATGGAGGGCAGACAGTCTGCAGCCCCGCAATGAAGGGACCCGACTTGGGCAAAGCTACTTAGGTTGTGAGTCAAACCAAGACGCAGAGAGCGCCATTGAGAAAAGCGACCCGCCAAACAACCATCGTAGAGACGCAATGCTACAGAATGCAACAAGCATCAATACGACTATCGTCGGGCTTACACCATCCCAAGGTCCCCCATACAGTCCCAGCAGACATCACCACCCGCATACCTCCATCGACCAGAACCACAAGATGCATCGAATCAGGTGCAGCACACCCGCAGATCCATCACAAGACACAATACTGCAAGTAGCAGCAGTAAGCATCAATGCAACTATCATACGGATGGCGCCCCCTCACAACACACCCACATGATCCCTATCGACTTTGGTAACAAAATTTGATAATTTTGTTAACTAAAAATACCACCAACGTATCATAGTAGTACGGTACTAAGACGTCAGTACCCAAAACTCCACGTATCATAGCGCTATTGCACTAAGACATGAAGTTGAGTATGCTTGCTGCACTTAAAAGTACTACCAAACACACTCACCCTAATCCGAAAGATAGCCGACGTATCATAACGCTATGCGCTAAGACGCCGCCCACAACCGGTAGGGATGTGCGATGTCCACGGGCAAGTCGTATTGCTACAACAAACCCGCTTACCACCGGCAATAAGATGATATGTCTAGGACACATCGGTTAGTGAGTTCAAGTTTACCTCGGTCTCAGAGGCTGCGAAGCAACCTACACGCCTCTATAATAATCCTTTTCAAGTCCCATTTCTTTCAATATAATGCTTTTACATATTTGAGACCTTCCACATATTTGCTTTATTTCATAGACCATACTACTGTATGTCTTATTCATATGGGACTTCAAGTCATAACTCTGCTATCATAAAGCTTATGCATCATAGAGACCTTCTATATTAATGCTTTGGTGCGTCAGACCTTACTATGTTAAGTCCCTAATATAGGACTAGTCATTGTGCAACCTTAGTACTAGCAGTCGGTCAGCCGACCACCCCATATATATGTACAACCTTGGGTATGTCTCCGACAACGCCCCAATATAAGGGAACATTACAAAAATACGTTCATTAACTTAGAAATTTTCCAATTATTACACGAACACCTTCACCAACTTAGAAAATTTTAATCCATTTTTTCTATTATATTACAAATGTTATTTATCTTTGTTATTGCAAAATAATCGCCTTGTATTTATATGATTTGATACATTTTTAACATTTTAAGCAGGTTTTTAATAAATTTAGGGATTTTTAGAGACATTTTATGCGTTTACTAATTATTATTCAATATTCCAAATGGATATTTTTGAACTCTATGCTTATTATTTGCATTTTATTGTTTAAATTATAATTTCTATGACATTTTTAAATGTCTGTATAATGAATTTAATTATTATTTATTAATAATAATTATGAGGCGTCACAAGCCACCTCATGCGGTACCTTGAGGATCACCAGCTGATTAGTGACCGCCAGTACGGTTTTCGTCGGGGTCGATCAGCTGGTGATCTTCTGGTCTACTTAACTCATAGATGGGCGTTGGCAGTAGAGTCCAAGGGGGAGGCATTGGCCATTAGTTTGGACATTGCGAAGGCCTTCGATCGGGTTTGGCACAAGGTGCTTCTTTCGAAGCTCCCTTCCTATGGGCTTCCCGAGAAATTATGCAATTGGATCACCAGCTTTCTTGCAGATCGGAGCATCAAGGTCGTTGTAGACGGTGCATGCTCCGACTACAAGCCTATTAATGCTGGTGTTCCACAAGGCTGCGTGCTATCACCAACGCTGTTTCTTCTGCATATCAATGATATGTTGCTTACTGGTAACAATCATTGCTATGCGGATGACAGCACTGGTGATGCTCTCTACACCGGCCGTGCCAATATTTCTCGGGAAAACGTCACCGAGTACCAGAACAAACTTGTGTCTGAAGTCGAGTCTTTGCTGGACAAATTCTCGGATTGGGGGCGACTAAATCTAGTCCAGTTTAATCCTCAGAAGACACAAGTTTGCGCGTTTACCGCTAAAAAGAACCCCTTTGTCGTATCTCCTCAGTTTCAAGGTACTCCCCTTGTTGCCTCAGCCAGTATCGGAATCCTCGGTGTCGACCTATCGAGTAGCGTGCAGTTTCATGGTCACTTGGAAGAAAAGGCCAAATTGGCCTCTAAAAAGCTTGGCGTGCTCAGCAGAGCGGGACAGTATTTCATGCCGGCTCAACGCCTGCAACTTTACAAGGCGCAGGTTCGGCCTCACATGGAATACTGTTCCCATCTCTGGGCTGGGGCTCCCCAGTGCCAGCTTCTTCCACTTGACCGCATCCAGCGCAGAGCGGCTCGAATCGTCGACGACCGAGTCCTTTCCGATCGGCTCGACTAATTGGCACTGCGAAGAGATGTTGCATCTCTTAGCATTTTCTTTCGCATTTACCATGGGGAGTGCTCTGAGGAATTGTTCGGATTAATCCCAGCCGCCAAATTTCACGAACGCACATCGCGGCAGAACTCCCGATACCATCCACACCATCTGGATGATTGGCGGTCCACCACTGTGCGATTTACTCTCACAACTTCCTTGTGGAATAGTTTACCACCAGCGATTTTTCCGGACCGATACGACTTAGGGACCTTCAAGAAAAAAGCCTACTCCTTTTTAAAAGGCCGGCAACGCATCTGCAATTCCCCTGGTGTTGCGGTTGTTCATGGGCGGCGGTAGTCACTTACCATCAGGTGAGCCGCATGCTCGTTTGCCCCCTCTCCTATAAAAAAAAAAAAAAAAAGCATGCACCAGCGTTGGTGCACTGCACTATAATCTTCTCCCGCACAGATGGCTAATCTACGTTAACACTGGACGCCGTGATCGAAATTCCTTCTGGAGGACATTATTTAATTAATGAATTAACATAGTATTCAAATTATAAAATTATATTACCATTAAAGAAATATCATCTCAAGCATAAAACATTAAGAGTTCGTTAGGTATATGAATATTATAATTTCTCTCACAGAGAGTCATTACGCAATATGAATAATGCATTGTCCTTGATGTCTCAATGTTACTCTAGATTTGTATCTAATGTAGTATCATTGATTTAATGAATGGAGATTTAGATATTAATGAATCAAATTGACATAATATATCAGTTATATATTCTAGTGTACAGTATAGTGTCACGTAATAGCGTAGATCGTGTAGTGGCGTCGTAAGAATAACGTCATATCTCACTAAACTACCACATAACGTCTCGTGGTTGTCGCAAAAGACAACAGAGAGATATTAAACAGAAGATAGATAGCAGTATCTTTCGGATGACAACACAAAATAATAAAAAAACTGTGTCAAGCGTGACAACTATGGCAAATATATGGTGCAATCTATGGGGAGGCCTATGTTTAGTAGTGGACTTTTGATATGCCGTAAAGGTACCTGTAACAAATACATATAGATACATAGATTGCATCATGCCTGTAATCTCCGAAAGGATAGGCAGAGTCCAAAGAGCAGCAAGTTATTCGGCTACAAGGTAGTAGCCAAAGATAAAGGTGTAGAATGATTGTGAAAGAAGAGATAGTTGAATAATCAACCACCTACACAATCACAAATCCAACATCCTATTAGTTGCCTTTTACTAGGCAAGTAACCTAAGTAGTGTTCTTAGTCTTAAAGGGTGACAAGACATCTCTATTTTGATTTTCATTTGATTATAGATCTATATAATATAGGCCAGAGCTATCACTGAACATCAGCTGAACTAGTATGGATAATGCAAACGTAGCTTCCTTGTATAAAAAGAAACCACAGACAAATTAAAAAATAATAATAATAATAAGTGTTTATTTCAGACGTAAGGAACATCCATAGATTGTTAGTATGTTAGTAACAATTTTTCCTTAACTTGTAAGTTAGTATTGTTAGTTAATGTGAATTATGTACAAATTATTTTTTTCGCCCAATAGCTACCGTCATACAGTGGTGCAGTATGGGGCAGTCGGGCCTGGCAGCAATTACCCTTAGGATGCCGTTGTTGCTGGTACGTAAGCGCTGCAGGAGAGACGCTGCTTTTCTACGCATTATGGCGAAAAAGTCATTAGTGTGTGCGTCTGCGAACATTTTAGAGGCACTACAGCGCCACGGCAGCCTCAACAGCATTCTAAAAGCGTTGTTATATTGAACACGCAGGGCGCTGTAGGTCCGGCGTGTATAAGTCACCCACAGAACACTGGTATAGAAAGACTGACAGAACGCTTTAAATAAAGTTACTTTCACGTCTGCAGTGCACAGGGGCGAATCTGCGGGCAAGCATATTGCCACTTACCGACAACGCTCTGCGCTCTCGCTCAATATCCTCATCATCTCCTAGGTCGATCGTAACTATATGACCGAGATATTTGAACTTCTGTACGACTTTCAGAGGTAAACCATCGAGACATACGGGTGGCACATGTCGTGGCTTCCGTTTCGGCGCCTTAAATACTAATATTTCACTCTTTTTTGAGTTGTATTTAAGGCCATGCTCCTCCGCATATGTCTCGCAGATAGAAAGCAGTTTCCTCAGACCTGCTATAGAAGGACTGAGCAGCACCATGTCGTCAGCATAGCTTATGTTGTTGACAATAATATGTTATAATAATGTTATAATGCTTAAACTATAAGGATGAATCGGGTTTGTGATAATAGCAAACACGACCGGCGACGAGTTAGGCTCACTTGAGCCCTTCTGAGTTATTGTCCTACGATAAAGACTAAAATGTTGTTGGTATAGAACTAGCAATAGCAGGAAAATAAGAAATCTAAAAAGAAAAATGTTTATTGTAATTAATGTCCCTCCATCTTGTGGAGAATTGCTTCTTACTGCGCTTGCAAATACGAGCCTGCCACTCAAGAACAATTCTTCCTCATCGGTGGTTGGTTCTTCGAGCTAAATAATCAACCCATTGCCACTGTAGGCTACTAATCCGCTAGGTTATGTTAATTACTCTTGTTATTCAGTTTATATGCTTGTATCGGATTTTGTCCCGCATAGAAATTCTGAGCAAAACTTTCGCTCCACTCCGTCTACTGGCCGCCTTACACTTCGCTTAACGGTACGAGGATGCCACACGAACACCTTTCCTCCCCTTCGAGCTGATGGCTGGCCTATTGTCACTTCAGCTGACTTGTCCGTTGGGCTGTTCGGTACTCTAGTTCTTCTGCGGATATCTTCATTTTTAAGTCTATGACGCAGAGAAATTATCTCTTTCCATAACTCATTGAGCGATCATGAGATCCCAACCTTACCTGGCTTACTCGTATCTATGTCCACTTTTATAAGAATGGCTAAATTAAAAAAAAAAATTATTTATGTAAGCATGGTGTGTGTGCCAAATTTCATCCAAACCCTAAACGAATTTCACCGCCGACAATGTGAGAATAATACGTCTTATAACACTTGAAAGTTGTCACCGTGTCCGAATAGAGATCGAAATCTGCCCGGAAACTCGAGAACATTATCGTCATTAGTCGCTAACGAAGTTTTATTGTTATTTTTCTCCTATTCATTTATTTTTTACCTTATTCGTGCCAGTATTTAAACACATTCTCCTGTTGGTGAGTAGTAGTCACAAGATACAAGAATAGGAGGGAAAGACAGGCGCTGGCAAACTATTCCACTCGTCAGTACGCATTTCAAATATTTTGGAAGCCGTGGAAGGAAAAGGGGAGATCGCCCGTCGGGCAACATGATCAGCCCGGGGAGCGGAAAACGCTCCGTGTGATAGACGAATGAATATTTCACTCGTCTAAAAACTAAAAACTGAGAAAAACAATAATTACAACAAATATTGAAAAATTTGGATGCCATGAGGCAATCTGGAGGAGGTTTAACTTCAGGAGTTGACTTACGATAGGCTGTCGTGATGGTGGTGGTCATTAATTGCATTTTAATAGACTTTGTTTGTATTATCTGTTTGTATCTATCATTTATTTAACTATATTAACTTTTGAAATGTGTGTGTCATAAGATGTGACTGTGGGTATTAAATACAACAAACCATACGTTTGACGTATCTTTGAACGTGGTAGAACGAAGCTACTGCTATATTATGGTTGTATTACGAATAGATCGATTCGACCAGGGCAAGGACGACGTTGTCACAGAATACCAGCGTAAAAAGCAGCTTAATCGTGCTGTGCTTCGTATGGTGAATATAGAGAACCGGACATCCTTTTAACTGTAATCGAGGCATTCCATTTTTGTCCTCAGGGGTGACATAGCATTTAGATTATTAATCAAGAAAAAATGTAGACGTCTATGGGCCATAATATCCATTTACTATCAGATGGATTATGTGTTCGTTTGCAGATCTACTTCTATAAAAATAGCCAGGAATACGACGGGAGTTGCGTCGAATGTTCGAAATTTCTAATACTCTTACTGCGATTTTCAAACCGTCTGTCAAGAGCAACTATGAAGGCAAATCCTTTCTGTAGTGGTAATGGTCCTTCTCCAGCCGTGGGCATTTACGAGTGATGATTAAGAAAAAGATTAATGTTCAAGGGCCCCAAAATATATTTTAACAGTATCAAAAAGCCCCTATGGAATTTAGTACTTTCCTACTCCTAACAGTTTAGTAAAAGTCCAGCGTCGAACATAAGCTTTGACCTTAGTTGTCACTAAAGTTTGTCGGTTATTTAAGTTAATATAGCCAATGCTACTTCGCCCTACTAATTCAATGGGGTATATCATTTACTCTCGTTCTGCTGCTTAATTTCTTAACTGGAATGACTGATGACTAGTAACTTTATTATATTTTAGTCAACTTCAAAAAAGGAAGGGCTTTACGTTTTGACTGTATATTTTGAAGTGGCTCGTTTCCAGTAAAAAGGGGTCTCCGGCTCTCTACACTCACCATATGAAACACAGCAGCGTTAAGCTGGTATTTAAACGGTATAACTGGTATTTAGTAGGTATGTAAACGCATAATAAAATGTGTAAGCATACTGAAGAACTGGACCACATATTTTCTATTTTATTATATCAAATAGCAGCTAAGTAGATCTACGAACTGGAGATAAAACTTTTAACGACGCGAAAGAAACCGCTTTCAGCGCTATGCTCGACTAACTTTACAAACTTTGGAATATTTTCTAGTCGACTGAACAAATGAATACGATGAAAAAAAATTAAAGTTGACGCTTAAATGGAACAAGGTAATCGGAATTTTTTTAATATACCACGTTTTTAAAACGTACTAAAAAAGTATAAACTTTCTTCTTCTCCATTTTTTTCATGTTTATACATTGTCATCCGATTCTGAGCTATGTTCAAAATGTTTCTAGCTCATCGGGAAGTTAGTTTAAAATCAATTATTAAGTTCGACCGGAATATACATACTCAAAAGCGTATTAATAAACACGGAGTAATAAAGAACGAAGAAAAAAGAATGAATTCTCGTACCGGTAAGTGAACGATGGACCCACCAGATGGATTGACGACTTAGTAATAGATGCAGAAAGTCTATTGATGCAGGGCTCAGATTGAGGCTCAGGACGCTGTTTTATGGCATTCCTTAGGGGAGGCCTATGTTTATTAGTGGATTAGTGATGATCTGTTATGATGATGATGAATTAAAGCTTTCACCAATTATTTAATTTCACCGATTATTTTTACAAATGTCTGTCAAATCATTTATATTTTAGAAGCCAGTGTGTTCTACCAAAAGTTAACTTAAGTAATTTCCTTTTTGCCAAACAAAACAATAACAGCATAAGTTTGCATGCCCCAAAGCGCGTAGATATGTTCTACTAGCGCCTAAACATCAATATTTCAACGTTTAGCCGCATAAAATCATAGTACTGACGAAGAAGATTTAAAACTAAACACATCGAGGACATAGTCACCAGGGCATTCATTAATTTGACTATGCTTTGCGTCAAACAATGTACGGTTCAAAAATGTACGGTTCAACGTAATTAGCACCTATACGTTTTTAGTATTGCTTCGGGCTGACTACTTTATCATCAGATAAAAGTTATCCATCGACTAACTTATAACCTAGCTAAATATAAAAAAATTAACTATTGTAACACAATTTTATTTTTAACTTGTGTTCATGTTTCAATAACTAAAAGTATAAGTCAAAAGCGTAAAGTTAAATAAATTAAAGTTTTTTTTTTTATGTATTTTAATTTTCATTCATTTAACTATTGAAATAAGTAAGCGGAGTTTACCTTTAATTAATTGTAGTACCTTTGTTAAATCTTTAAGTAATTATACTAATATGATGTGTTAGTGTTAACCGTTGTTTGTAAACCTAATAAAGAAAAAAAAGAGTAGATCTACCATGTCATATCCTCCCGTGGATGTCGTAAGAGGTGAAAACGGGATATTGAAACAAAAGATGGGCAGCAACCACTTCCTGATAAAAACTCAAAATTATAAAAAACTGCGCCTGCCAAACCGCTTCCCAAACGTGGCAATGACCCATGGCACCCAGGCCATCTTTGGTGGTGCCACTTAGGAATGAGGTAAAATATTTGATAAATTTCATAGCAGGGGAAATTAATTTGGTAGAGGTTTAGAGATTTATGTTTCTTTCTGAAAGGTTATTTATATTTTATATTAATTAGATTTGAAATGAATAAACCAAACTATGAATATTCCTTAAAGTAGAAGTAGATGATTAAAAAAAAGTGTAAAAAATTAAATAATAAAACACCGGAGCCATGTTTTATGTATATAAATAAACTAGGAAACGAAAAACTTAACTAAAATGCTACTTTTCAATGATGATGACACCGTGAGAGCTTCTGTGTAACAAATAAGTTCACTTAAGTCCCATATAGCGACTCTGGTGAGCCTAAAATAAGATAAAGAAAAGATAAGATGTATATGTATATATATATCTACATGTATGTAGATAGATAGATAGATAACTCTTTTCTCGTCGTTACAATTACGGAAGACTTAAGAACTACAAACGGTGGTCATATCGCTGTAAGCGATTTATACATTTCTACCTGACAAACCGAACGTAAAAGAGATAATGTAATAAATTTGGACGGATAAGTGCAACGTGCAATATAAAATAAAACTGAGGACAAAAACTTAAAATTAAATAAGATTATATATATATATATATATATATATATATATATATATATATATATATATATATATATATATATATATATGTATGTATATATATATATTTTTTTTTAATTTATTTATTCTTTATTGCATTCCTTAATCTAAAAGAATACAAAGGACAGACTTAATGCCTTGTGGCATTCTTTACCAGTCAACCCATGGAGTGGTGAGAATTTGAAGTAGGTGTAGCAATATAGAATAAAAAGAAAATGGAAATGTATAATTAATTACGTTATTTATACATTTTACTATTATATGCAATAAATAAACTATAAAAATATATCCTATTTAAACATGTATACAAATATATACGTACATACATAAGCATACATATATTCATACCAACATACATATACAAATAATACATATAAATAACTATAAATATATACGTCTAAAATATAAATGACATGGATGATTCATCTAAGAAGCGTTGTCTTTAACAGATGATTACGCACCAACTTTTTTAAAAGCAAACTTATTGGTATATATATATATATATATATATATATATATGCAAATAAAATTAAACAAAAAAGCAAGTATTAATAAAAAGAGGAAATATATATAATTTATTATTATAACAGGAAATTCAAATAATACTCCTTCAATTTTTGTTTTTAAAAATCCTGTAAAGATTGCGCTTGCTGGATGTTAAGTGGTAATGAATTCCAGAGTCGGGTTGCTTGTGAAGTAAATGACTTATTATAAAAAAAAGTTACGCTGCAAGGAGTATGTACACTTTATTTATGTATTATGTTTCGCACCTACCTATGACACCTAGGGTTGACTGGAAGAGAATGCCATATAGCATTAAGTACGCCGTTTGTACCCTTTACCTTTAGGTGTTACATTTAAGTTTTTAAATAAAGAAGTTAATAAAGATAAGCCCTCTCTTTTAACTTATTTATATTTTAGATTTTTGCCTTCGTCGGATGAGGTCTCCGTCTCTGCCTCCGCCGATTTATGAGTCAGGTAAGCCAGAAGATCACCAGTGGAGCAACCCAGACGGAAATCGTACCGGCGGTCACTTTTCAGTTGGTGATCGTCAACCTCATGAGATAGCAGTTCATAATGGTTTTAATTATTTTGGAGAACAAGTTGGATATGTCCGAGTGATCGACTTTTGGTTATTTTTTAGGGCTCTGGTACACTAAAGCTGTCTTTTTTGAGTTGAGGACTACGTCTAAAGAGAAAAAGTTGCAACGTTGCAACCGGTGCCAACTGGGGAGCACAGTCTTCAGCACAATAGGAGGAACTCTATCAGGTCCAGTCGACTTGACGTCTAAGGAGAGTAATACTATGCGCACCGAGCGCTGTTTAAACCGTCATATACATTTTTTATATAGGATAAGGGTGACAAACGAGCACACAGTCCACCCGATGGCAAGTAGTTGCTGCGGCCCATAGACATCTACATCTATCTTCTATTACAAATCAAAATGTAGATGCGTTTTCACCCGTGAGGACTAAGATGGAATGCCTCATTTCCAGTAAAAAGGGCCTCCGGCCACCTGCACTCACCAAACGAAACGCAGAGGTAAACCTCTACTTCACGCTGGTTTTCTGTGAGGTCGTGGTATCACCCCGCTTTGAGCCGACCCATCCGTGCGACAGCAAAAGCTACCGCGTGGCTCTACCACTGTTAAAATATACATACCTGAAGCCTAAATTATACTTCTTTTTAACAGTACTGGCGAAGCACTCCTATTATAGCTTGATGCAATTTTACAGGAGCGACCACAGATGCTAGAATAAAGAGTTCCATTCCCTGAAGAACCACATCAGTGACAGAACCATGTTCGAATCATCCGGCGAGAAGCATACCCGACCCTGTCCTCAAGGGAAGGATGCAAAAAAAAACCGCTCCTGAGCCAAACTGCCGATCTATAGTGCCAAATACGGCGGCGAAAAATTTGTAGAACACAAATGCGATGGGAGTGTGAGTGGTACTATAGTCTGGATCAGACAATAGTCCAATGAGCCAAGAAGGGCGCCAACGGAGAGCTGATAGCCGTCCCGATGAGAGGTCAGCAGAACGTCCTACAGTAAATCTGTACGAACCTCTACATCTAGAATCTGCGTAGGTGAAGTAACCATTTGTGATGGGCCATATTCCAAGGCAAATTCATAAACAAATCTTCCCGCATGATCGGTTAAACGAGAACCAATCCATTCAGCGTGTTGGCGTTAAAATCACCAAGGATCACGCTCTCTGCAGATGGGACCTGTTGTAGCACGGAATCTGCAGCGAGGTACAAAAGTGTTATAAATTGTACCTCGGATAGGAGAGAAGTATCGAGAGAAGAAGAGGACACCTGCGTCTCGGTTAGAAAGTGCAAGGTCGGCTTCGCCATCTTCAGGTGGTACCTAGTGAACATAGTTCGAATGAATTTGCAGAATATTGATGTTGCGGAAGTTGAAGAAATTCACGGATATCGTGGCAGGTCACCTTTGTCTTACTACCTACTTACCACAAGCAGTATTAGTCTTGAGCGGATTCCCCCCTCCCCCTCCCCAGGGTACGCGAGGCAGCCTGCGGTGCGCTAAGGAAGAGTAGGGTAGCTTGGGCCTGGATGCTCAACCAGGGATTCTACAATACCAGGGCTGCTGGTACCCTCCCAGGAATTTTTCTTATTTCATTAAAGTACCATGTTACGGAGAAGAGGGGTTAGGCCTCCGACCACCTGCATTTAACAAGCGAAGTAAACTTCTACTTCACGCTGGTTATCTGTAAGGTCGTGGGTCTCCTTGGTTCGAGCCGGTACACCCATTCATTACATTCATTCATTACAGCTCTTTATTTTATGTCTTATCAGGTCGTCACTCCATCTAGTCTGGATCACCCGTGTGACTCTTCCACTGCTATGTTGTCTGCCTATCTTATTCGTCATTGTTTATGCGTTACACATAATACTTAGTAGTAAGTAGCTTTGCTTTATTATGCCCTACAGTGGGCGACAAGGAGCTGATGATGAAGTAGTTTTGCACCTTTAAAGTATTTAGTTTAGTTTAAATAGGGCCCCAATTTCTATTTCGTCCCGGTTTACATAGCTACGCCACAATATACATATATACAAATGTATATATACATATAAAAATGTATATATATATAGTATTTATAAAAAGAGGAAATATATATAATTTATTATTATGACAGGAAATTCAAATAATACTCCTTCAATTTTTGTTTTTAAAAATTCTGTAAAGATTGCGCTTGCTGGATGTTAAGTGGTAATGAATTCCAGAGTCGGGTTGCTTGTTAAGTAAATGACTTATTATAAAAAAAAGTTACGCTGCAAGGAGTATGTACACTTTATTTATGTATTATGTTTTGCACCTACCTATGACACCTAGGGTTGACTGGCAGAGAATGCCATATGGCATTAAGTACGCCGTTTGTACCCTTTACGTTAAGGTGTTACATTTAAGTTTTTAAATAAAGAAGTTAATAAAGATAAGCCGTCATTATAATAAAATCGACCCTATGCGGCCTATGTTCAGCGTACTTTTGTGGTTTTTCGTAGATTATAATGGATGGATGGATGGATGATTTTGTTCATGATGTATGTATGTCCTATAAATAATTTTTATTTGTTCCGATAATACAAAATCAGTCCTCAATTATTAAAAAATTATGAATCCTTAAATATAATGAAATTAAATTACGCAGAAACGTTTATTCCTAATTTCAAATTCATGTCAGTGCAACGTTCTGTGAAAGGAAATTCAGCAAATTTAACGTGAACGACACCGCCAGATTAATGAAGTGTCGAGTGCTTTGGTAATGAAACTGTTAAACGGTACTATGAATTTGGAAATTCATTTTTAATTTTCCTCGACTGTGGTGTAGCCAACAACATTTTTGGATGGTACCTAAGCTACGTAGTCATCGCATTATAAAGATCTTAATGTGACGACAAAAAAGGCTAAATGAGACCAATATAATGATTTCTTATATTTACGCGAACACTACACATTGAATAAAACTATTTTTACGGATTTTATCGCGTTTAATTAACTTATTTTATATTCCCGACGTTTAGGTTGCTTTCCAGCAACCGTGGTCACGGGGGACTGAGGTGATTGACGTCCCGATGTCAAAGTTAACCCGGAGTACCTTCAGCTTTTTAATTATTAATTTTGGTCCGATCTACGCAGAATGAACTAACTGTATCTTGAAGTCTTGCAGTGGTATGCTTGGGTTTAGTTTTAATTTTATGAATTACAGGATCCCAAGCAGGTGGTAGTACCCAGCCTCCCTCTCTATTGAAATTAGGATGTTTTTTAATTTCAATAGCCTCACGTATCATCCTTTGGAGGAATCGATGTTCTTTCGCGAGGACTTGTGGTTTATCAAATCTAATGTAATGGCGGGGGCCGTCTAGGATATGATCACAAACTGCAGACTTCCCTGAACGTTGGTGCTTCACGTCAGCTATGTGTTTCGTCCTTGTTACGTCGAAGCTCAGCGCCGAAATTAAATCTTCCCAAAGATGAAATTACTGCATTGAAAAACTTACGCAACAGACCAGATCTTACGATTCTCCGCGCAGATAAAGGTAATGCTACGGTTATAATGGATACGTCGGATTACAATTTTAAAATACAACAACTTTTATCGGATGAAAGTACGTACGTTAAGGTCAAAACAGACCCTACAACTAATACGCTTAAAACAACTAGCGATCTAATAAAGAAATACTCCGAGAAACTGAATCTAGACGTAAATTCGATAATACCTACGTGTGCCAAACCGCCGAAGTTGTATGGGTTACCAAAAATACACAAACCGAACGCTCCATTACGTCCAATAGTGAGTCAGATCGATTCGCCAACTTACAGATTGGCTCAACACTTAGCAAAAGTACTATCACCACTCAGAGGAGATACAAGAGCACAACCTAAGGATTCATACCATTTTGTCAGTGAGATAAAAGACCTATGTCTTACTGACAATGAAACTATGGTCAGTTTTGATGTTCAGTCTCTATTTACATGCCTACCTGTTGAAGACTGCATCTCAATTATAACTAGGAAACTAGAGGAAAACAACATGCCAGCAGAATATGCAGTATTACTCAGACATTGCCTTACATCTGGCTACCTATTGTGGAAGGAACAGTTTTACAAGCAAGTAGATGGTGTTGCGATGGGCTCACCGGTATCTCCCATTGTCGCCGATATTTTCATGGAGGACTTTGAGGAGAAAGCCCTGCTTACTGCACCAGTAACTCCAAGTTTCTACAAGCGGTACGTAGACGATACTTTCACAATTTTACCATCAGACAAAGTAACTGCATTTTTAGAACATCTTAATTCCATAAACTCTAAAATTCAATTTACTATGGAGGTAGAGGCAAATAATTCTTTAGCTTTCCTAGATGTGTTAGTCATTCGAAATCCTAATAACACCGTAGGTCACACTGTGTATAGAAAAAAGACCCATACAAACCGATACTTAAACGGTGAATCCCACCATCACCCTTCACAGTTAGCTACCGTGGGCAAATCTTTGTTGCAGAGAGCACGAAGGATCTGTGACAGCAAACACCTGGCCGCCGAGCTTCAGCACGTCAAGCAGGTTCTGCACGACAACAAGCTTCGGGTTCCGCGCCTACGTCACAGTGACCGAGTGAAGCCGGCCACAGTCGAGCGTGTGCCTGCTGTACTACCATATGTCAGAGGTGTCACAGACAAGATTGGCTACATCTTGAAGCGAGCTTCTATTAGAACATTCTTCAAGCCGCCGAAGAAGATTAGTCAGTTCTTACCATCCGTCAAGTGCAATATTCCTCTACAAGATGCAGGAGTATACAAGCTTGATTGTGAGTGTGGTCTCTCATATATAGGGCAAACAAAACGATCAATAAAAACCCGCGTAAAAGAACACATAGCTGACGTGAAGCACCAACGTTCCGGGAAGTCTGCAGTTTGTGATCATATCCTAGACGGCCTCCGCCATTACATTAGATTTGATAAACCACAAGTCCTCGCGAAAGAACATCGATTCCTGCCAAGGATGATACGTGAGGCTATTGAAATTAAAAAACATCCTAATTTCAATAGAGAGGGAGGCTGGGTACTACCACGTGCTTGGGATCCTGTAATTTATAAAATAAAAAATAACCAAAGCATACCACTGCAAGACTTCAAGACACAGTTAGTTCATTCTGCGTAGATCGGACCAAAATTAATAATTTAAAAGCTGAAGGTACTCCGGTTTAACACTGACATCGGGACGTCAATCACCTCAGTCCCCCGTGACCACGGTTGCTGGAAAGCAACCGAAACGTCGGGAATATAAAATAAGTTAATTAAACGCGATAAAATCCGTAAAAATAGTTTTATTCAATGATACCAATATGATACGATGATATTATTTTGTAAGATAATTTTTTTTTATTCATCCGCTTATAACATTAAATCTATAGATCTCTTATCTATACATATACATAAAAGTGAGGTGGCATGAGTAAAACAGGTTAACATGCGGCATAAGAGAGCATCAGGCCGTTTGCCGTCACAATCAGTACTACCGTAAAGTTGCGCCAATATATGCTGCACATCGAAAGCAGCTTAAAATTAATAATAATAAAACACTGTAGTGTTTAAAAGTTGTAAACTATGTATAGTTTAACAGTTCCTTAAGTCAGTGATAGGACAAAGTGTATCGAAGACACAATTCCGAATGAGATACAATTACTGAGTAATGAGAACTGCCTACCCTTTTCACTGTTAACGATTTCCAGCTTAGTCCTTCGACTCACTACACCTATTCTATGCGATTCTCATTCGAGAAAAGATGTAGCTGTCTTAGCTAGGCTATAAGCATGCACTTCTTTAGAATTCCTTGCACGATGAGATCAGACCTCACCTACTCATCAAGAAATTGGTTCGTGCGCATCTACCGAAGAAACAATAGATATAAAATAAAGGTAAAGTTAGTCGTAGTTATTACATACGTAGTTCTTACACATTGTATGTATATATATATATATATATATATATATATATATATATATATATATATATATATATATATATATATATATATATATATATATATATTAATACACACATTTGTATATATGTATACAGTGGCGTAGCTATGTAACCCAGGGAAAAATAGAAAATTGGGGCCCTATTGTAATGAATGTAATGAATGAATGTAATGAATGGGTGTACCGGCTCGAACCAAGGAGACCCACGACCTTACAGATTACCAGCGTGAAGTAGAAGTTTACTTTGCTTGTTAAATGCAGGTGATCGGAGGCCTAACCCCTCTTCCCCTTAACATGGTACTTTAATGAAATAAGAAAAATTCCTGGGAGGGTACCAGCAGCCCTGGTATTGGAGAATCCCTGGTTGAGCATCCAGACCCAAGCTACCCTACTCTTCCTTAGCGTACCGCAGGCTGCCTCGCGTATCCTGGGGAGGGGGAGAGGGAATTCCGCTCAAGACTAATACTGCTTGTGGTAAGTAGGTAGTAAGACAAAGGTGACCTGCCACGCTATCCGTGAATTTCCTCAACTTCTACAACATTAACATTCTGCAAATTCATTCGAACTATGTTCAGTAGGTACCACCTGAAGATGGCGAAGCCGACCTTGCTCTTTCTAACCGAGACGCAGGTGTCCTCATCTTCTCTCGATACTTCTCTCCTATCCGAGGTACAACTTATAACACTTTTGTACCTCGCTGCAGATTCCGTGCTACAACAGGTCCCATCTGCAGAGAGCGCGATCCTTGGTGATTTTAACGGCACCACGCTGAATGGATTGGTTCTCGTTTAACCGATCATGCGGGAAGATTTGTTTATGAATTTGCCTTGGAATATGGCCCTACACAAATGGTTACTTCACCTACGCGGATTCTAGATGCATAGGTTCGTACACCTTTACTGTAGGACGTTCTGCTGACCTCTCATCCGGACGGCTATAAGCTCTCCGTTGGCGCCCTTCTTGGCTCATTGGACTATTGTCTGATCCGGACTATGGTACCACTCACACTCCCATCGCGGTTGTGTTCTGCAGATCGCCGCCGTATTTGGCACTATAGATCGGCAGTTTGGCACAGGAGCGGCCTTTTTTGCATCCTTCCCTTGAGGACAGGGGCGGGTATGTTTCTCGCCGGATGATTCCAACATGGTTCTTTTACTGACGTGGTTCTTCAGGGAATGGAACTCTTTATTCTATCATCTGTGGTCGCTCCTGTAAAATTGCATCGCGCTATAATAGGAGTGCATCACCAGTACTGTTAAAAAGAAGTATAATTTAGGCTTCAGGTATGTATATAACAGTTTAAACAGCGCTCGGTGCGCATAGTATTACTCTCCCTAGACGTCAAGTCGACTGGACCTGATGGAGTTCCTTCTATTGTGCAGAAGACTGTGCTTCCCAGTTGCACGGGTCATAACGTGTCTTTTCTAAAGCTTTTTCTCTTTAGACGTAGTCCCCAACTCAAAAAATCCAGATCCCTAAAAAATAACCAAAAATCGACCACTCGGACCTATCCAACTTGTTCTCCAAAATAATTAAAACAATTTTGAACTGCCATCTCATGAGGTTGACGAGACGATCACCAACTGAAAAGTGACCGCCAGTACGATTTCTGTCTAGGTTGCTCCACTGGTGATCTTCTGGCTTACCTAACTCATAAATCGGCGGAGGCAGAGACGGAGACCCTGGCCATCCGACGAAGGCGAAAATCGAGACGAAGATTTGTTGCATTCCTTTGCATTTTCTATCGCATTTACCACGGGGAGTGTTCAGAGGAATTGTTCGGATTAATTTCAGCCATAAAATTTTATCAGCGCATTTCACAAATCCACGTAATCGCAATGTTTGGCAGTACATTACTGTCGGACCGATACGAACAAGTTTACTCCATTTTAAAAAGCCGGCGACACGCCTGCAGTTCCCCTAGTGTTGTATTTGTTAATAGGCGGTGGTCGACACTTGCCATCAGGTGGTATATAAACAAGACAATAAGACCATGTCTCTGAATTCCGTTTAGAGCTCAACTGGTTACCCATTCGCCTTCGCCTGAACCTACAAATTGTTTCTCTTCTGTACTGTGTATTATTCGATCCAATGACTCCTAGCAATCTGAAGGAAAACTTTAAGTTTCTTGGTCATGACAGACCGGACTGAGTTCTACGATCAGCCGGAGAACTTATACTCGCGCCACGTTCATATCGAACTAAATAATTTAAAAACTCCTTCACAGTCAAGGCGATCTGCTTATGGAATGATCTTCCTTCGCAAATTCGTCGTGCGAAAACACTAGAAAAGTTTAAGACTGACGTCAAAAATTACTACCTAGCAGTGCAAATAACTACTGGTCATCATTTGCGACATGTAATTTTTGTGTCCTGTCTGTATTTATTTATGTAATTTTAATGTATATTTGCCTATTTAATCTTATGAATGTCTATTATATTTTGAATGTATATATGGGTGTATTAAATATTTTTTATTACGTATCAGTTTAGCTTATTTATGTATTAGTATGTACGTTTACTATAATATGCACCACCTCCCATTGTCCAATAGAACAACATTCTCCTAATCTTAAGGTTGTCTGGAAGAGATCGCTTATTAGCGATAAGACCGCCTTATTGTACCTACCTCTTAAGTTTTAGTCCTTGTAATTTGTTCTTTTTTATCGTTTTTCTTTGTGGTGTACAATAAAGTATAAATAATAATAATAGCAATAAGACGAAGTAGACAATTATCTTTAACAATGTTCTATTTATGTTCTGGAAGTGGGAGTAATTTGTTTGATTTCAGTTCGTGGCGTTTGCGGTCCGCGGCCAAAAAGTTAAAACTGGAAAATTCTTTATACAACTAGGATAGTACATAATTTTTCGAACGTCGTTCTTAGAGGCCGAGGGGCACCTTTAGCTTGGGGGCCCCGGGGCACTTGCCCCACTTAGCCCCTGGGCAGCTACGCTACTGAATGTACTCGTATATATTGACAATTTAAATATGTATGTACACAAATGTGCATGTATTTATTTTATCTACGATATTATTGCCGCAATGTATTTTTTTACATATATATATATATATATATATATATATATATATATATATATATATATATATATATATATATATATATATATATATATATCTATATATATATATATATATATTATATATATATATACATATATATATATATTTTTTTGATTCTATTCCTTTTTATTTTTTATTGCTACAGTTACGTTATATTTTCATCACTCCACACCTCCATAGGTTGACTGGTAGAGAATACTTTTAGGCATTAAGTCTTAATGCCATAATCCATTTTTATATGTAAATACAATAAAGATTGTAAATTAATAAATAAATATCCCCTAAATGGTATATAAAAGAAACAATTAATAGTAGACTTACATATAAGTTATGTTACCATAGTGACATAAATGTCTCAATAAAAAATATTATGAGAAGAGAAAACTTTTAACAATCCAAATACTAGCGATAACGCCACGTGTCACAATTATCTCAAAGTAATGTGAAATTATTCTAGGTAACACATAGCTTTTTCGCACTTAATCGTGTAATGGCAGTATAGGAATATCCCCTAACTCATATCGTTCTGTAAGAGGTGACAGAGAACATAAAACCAGGAGATGGGCAGCAGCGTAAAAAAAACTGCGGTTGCTAACCCACCTACCAAGCTTGACAACAATGGTGAATCCTGCCAATGAGGCAATCTATTGAAATGTAACGGAAAATAACTTGTAAGATACTTCATGCGTGATACCTTGCTTTTTGCTTCGGTAGTAATACAGCCCTTTCATTGGGAGAGCGGGAGTACAGAAGCTTCATACAATCGTCCCGAAGCGCATGCACACAAACGCGGAGTTCACCTACTGTAGCAGATCGAGAAAACTACGCGATATTTAGTAGTAGGGCATCAGGTATTTTCACTCCTACTCTATCTGTTTGGTACTCTAATAAAAATGTAGAAATAACATATTGTTATAATGAATTTTCTAGTCAGGAATGGAGAACAAATTTAATAAACCACTAAAACTGTATACCTGTTAAACACATCACCTTCTTCATTATCAGTTTCCTAAAAGTCCACAGCTGGACATTGAACTCTACTCTGAGGTAGAAAAACTACGATCGCAGTAACACTATGACAACTTTGATGCTGCTGCCAGTAATATTTTTTTATAGAAGAAGACAAACAAGCATACAGCCCTCATGATAGTAAGTGGATGTTGTTTCCTTTAGACATCTACATTTATCCTCAATTAAGAATCAAAATGCATATGCATTGTCACCCTAGAGGACTGAGATGGAATGCTCCATTTTCAGTAAAAAGGGTCTACGGTTACATTCACCATACTAAACACAACAGCATTAAACTGAATTTTACGCTGGTATTCTGTGAGAGCGTGGTCCTACCCTGGTCGAGCTGATTCATTCGTACTGCAACCACAATATATCTGCAGCATGGCTCTACCAATTATAATTTTTCTGTTTGAAGTAAACGAGATAGTTATACCGCCATCTGTCAAAAGCAATGGCAACTTTCAGACATTTTTCATAGTTCCTGTTTAGGACGGCCATGTGGTTCATAATGAGATGATATTACGCCATCGCCATATAATATATGCTATCATATGCTATAAGTCTTACTTAAAGTCGATTTTATTTGTTTCTTAAAGTTATTGAAAGTAGATAAAGAATTTTAGGCGTTCCTTGGTTGAGGCCTATGTTCAGCAGTGGACTCGTGAAAGGCTGTAATGATGATGAAGTGCCAATTGCTTGCACAATTTTGTAAAAACTTGTAAGTAACATCTATATTCCATGCTCATTTAATCCCAAATATTGTCGCAACAAATAAATGCACTCTTTATGATTTTTTTTATAAAATTCGGGTGATAAGCGATAAGATAGCCCAGCTGATGGTAAGTAGATGATGTGGCCTTTTGACATTTTCATTTATCCTCTATTAACAATCAAAATGCAGATGGGTTATCACCCCTAAAGACTACGATGGAATGCCTTGTTCACCAGTAAAAAGGGTCTTCGTTTCTCTACACTCACCATACCATACGCTGGTATACACTTTGAGAGTGAGTTACTTCCCCGGTCGAGTCAACCTATTCGTACTACAACCATAATATAGCTGCACATAAGTATGGGCTCTACCACGTAAAAACTCCCTCTGTTTACTACCTGGTCGAGTTCACACTTAGCACCAATTACCCGGTGGTTAAGTTTTACTATAACACAACTGTAGTTGCAGAGCGCTTACGCATCCTGAGGGAGTAATTAAATAGGCTCCCAACTATTTTGCCGTTCCTTGATAATATACTAGTATGAATAAACTTAACGCTATTGTAATGCAGATGAACTTCGTAAATATGGGAATATTAACTGATAAAATAACCCATGGGAATAAGGTGATCGCCACCATGCTGGTTCTATGAAAATTCATTTAAAATTGTATAAACAAAATTATTGTTTAGTGAAATTATGTTTAAAAAAAAAGTCCCGCTGGGTTTCTTGCTGGTTCTTCCCAGAACAGAGGTATTTTCCGAACCACTGGTAAATAAAATAATGACTTTCAATAAGTATTATGTAATAATCCATATTGAATAAAAATCATTCTATTCTATTCTATTCCATAAGGTTATCTCTAGATAATGAGCTTCTCTTGAATATTTCTAAGCCTGTATTTCATTTATATTTTTTTCGGAAATATATGGCAAATCCTCTTCGTGAGACTTCCCCTGCCCTATCTTCTTAAATGAAATGAAATGGTGTTAAAAAGATTGATGAACTGCTTAACCCTTGCTTCTTCATGACATCGCCCGGCCACATACTGCACAACAGATGCTTTCCTGAACCTTTCATCGGTCACCTTATTCTCCAGCCATGCATTGCTCCAACAGACTTTCAAAACTTTTTTTTCAATGTTACGTTTGCTGATCATGACGTCCTGGGTTCGAATCCCGGGTAGGGCCAAAACCAGTTATTGGGATTCTCTGTCAAGAAATTCTCAGTAGCAGCGCGGGGTTAGGAAGTTGGCATTGTGTTCATTCCGTGCCTCAGAAAGCACGTAAAACCAAAACTGTGTCAGATTACTGTCCCATTGAACTATGAGAGTGAATGAATGGAGAGTGCATCTGTGCTTGCGCGCATACACATTACAATCCTGTTCTGCGTGATGACTAGACTCCGTTGAGACTGGCCGCCGTGACTGTCTGGATGAAATTCATTTTGTAGCACATTAATTATTAATATAATGTTTTTTAAGGAGTTCATTTAGGCAAGGGCGTAAACAAATTTTCGATTATTCCATATAAAACGGTAACTTCATAGTAAAGAATCAATAATATGTGAATATTTCGCCTTGTCGTAATTTTTTTTTCATTCTAGCATTTCAAACATTTGGCAAATTGTGCCTAAGCGCCATTTTTGCGGTTAAATCAATTACTACAGAAATATTGAAGGTTCGTCGTTCACCTTAGATGTTATGCAGGAAATAGCTGCTGTAACTTAAACAGCTTTGCGCGTGGTTGCTCATTAAAATTAAGTACATATTTTCTACCACTTCACGCTTGGTGAGGGAAGACAAGTGCTGACGAGCGAGAGTGAAAACGAGGCCGTTACCGTTGCAGCCTATTAAAGTCCACTGCTGTACATAGCCCTCCCACATATTGTATCATTGGTTGGGTTATTTGCGATAGATACCACGCTTGGCAGGAAGATTGGCAACCGCAGGTTTATTTTTAATTTTAGTCGTTATTAGGAAGACTCTACTGCCCTTTTTCTTATTTTTTTTCTCTTTATTGCCTCTTACGATACCCACGGGATAATATGTCATAGATATGCTTATACCTCTACCACTCAGTAAGTAAAAAAAGGTCCGCTGGGATGAATTTGCAACCGCTAGCTTCAACTGCGCTTGCTTTCGCGTTGATTTTTTTGCGCATCTGCATTTTTATTCTTAATCGAGGGTACATGTGGCCTATGAGCCACTTACCATCAGGTGGACTGTGTGCTCTTCATTTGTTATCCTCATTCTATCAAAAAACAACATTGATAACTTGATTTAGCCTCGGGTGTTTGTTCGACTCGTTTACGCCTCTGCGGCGCAATGACTGCCGCTATGGTTGTGCACCTATCGGATGATAAATAAAAAGTTCGAGTGTCCTTTAATTATCACTATATTACTCCCGACAGAATACAAGCACATAATAATTTTTTTTGGCAAAAGTTTACTATACGAAAATTATGACAATTAAAATTATAATATATTTTGACTATTTAAATTTATAAAAGTAATTAGATAAGCGCGAAAGAAGAGGGCTAGCAAAAAACTGACATGAATTCGCTGTGGGAATTCTGAAACGACTGCTAGTGCGGGCGCTGCCGAGTGAGCGGCCGGACGATCTTATATATAAGATGGTAAACAATATATTATAATACAGCCATTGTACATAAGGGCGTACTCTTCAAAACAAAAGTCTGAATACAATAATTATACTTGAATAAGAAATCAAAGATATATTTAATTGGATTGAAAAATAAATTTAATGAATACTACAGAGAGAGTACAAGATATGTACAGGAAGTGTGCCTACATCGCCAACACTGCTTCTTAGCACCATTAGGAAACAGGTAACCACCCACCAGACGGGCAAGATAGAAGAGAAAGAAAAGTAAATCTCCAGCTAGTTATTAACGTAATAGAAGTGCACGTATACTAGTTTTAATTAACAAAAGCAACATGCTTATAGCCGTTTTTAGCTATTCTTTATTAATTATACGAAACTTATTTTCATTACTACCGCATCAGGAGGTTGTGACTTTGCATTATAGAAAAACATGAGATGCGTTACGCGGGAAATTCATCTAATTATTCATGTAGTTTAAACGTTTTTGTTAAAATACTAGTTTTGTTTCATAACGTGGTAGATCCACGATGCAGCTATATCATAGTTGTAGCGCGAATGGGTCGGCTCGACATTCTCACATCATAATACTAGCGTAAAATAGCTTGATGCTGCTGTGTTTCGTATGGTGAGTGTAGAGAACCGGAGAACCTATTTACTGTAAACGAGGCATTCCATCTTAGCCCTCGGGGTCGACAACGCATCTGCATTTTGATTCTTAATCGAGGATAAATGTAGAAGCTTATGGACCACAGTATCCACTTAAACCAGGTGGACTGTGTGCTCGTTTGTGAACCCCATGCACTAACATGTCCTTGAAACAAATTTCTCAGACATAAAGGTTTCCTTACGATGTTTTCCTTCACCGCCGAGCAAGTGACAAATAAACTAGCCATCAAAAATTCATTAGTGCTAATAGGGATCAAACCCTTGTTGCTCATGTACTGAGCTACTTCAGTTCTTATTATTGTAATAAAGTAAAGGAATATAGCATATAATAGTCCGTCTACTTTGCTGATGGGCACGTGCCTTCTACCATTTCAGCCTATAACAGCCTATCAAGTCCACGGCTTAAAATAAACCATCCCCACATATTGCCTCATGTATGGATGTGTGTGTGGGGCGAAGGGGTATTTGCTATAGTTGCTATATTTTTTGGCATCGGGTTGACAATTACGTTTATTAATTATTTTGAGTTGGTATCAGGAAGATGTTTTTTTTTTACTTAACAGGGGGCAAACAAGCATGCCGCTTAGCTACTGTTCCCCTTTACGGCTATAGTCACTTACCAGGGTAAGTGACTATCGCGGTACAGGGGAAATGCACGTTGCAGGCCTTTTTAAAAAAAAGTAGTTTCTTTTCGTGAGTCCTAAGTCGTCGCTGGTGGTAGTCGATTCCACAAGAAAGTTGTGCATGGAAGAAAAGTTCTGGTAAATCGAATATCTTGCTTGCTTGCTGCCCATCTATTGTTTTGTTTCACTCTGGCACCTCTTCCGACACTCACAGACAATAAACTAGACATAGCTATACCTAGTTTATTGTTCGCCAGTAAATTTTTATTTGTGATTAAAATTTAACATATATTTACTCTTGTTTGTGCTCTTGTTGTTAATTAGCTCTGTGACTCTATTCTAGGAATAAATCGTTTATTTTATTTATTTATTTTTCTTTACTTTTTCATCGTCGTCGTAGATCATCATCTTCTCGTTGGTCGTTCCACATGTTTCCACCACGCCGTGGATGTTAGGTCGCTGGTAAACTTCACAAACCTTCTCTATATATGTATTTCACTTTTTTATAGAATGCGGCCGTCCGGGCCTCTACAAGAGGGAGTTCGGTTGAAAATAAAGAGATCTCAACTTTTAACAATTGAATGATTTATTTTACTTTTATAGGCAAAAGTAACTGCGAAAAAAGTTGTGGGTTCAAGTCCGTCATTCGACTATTGACTTGAGTCATTCCTAACATATGGTATTGCTAGTATTTTTATTTTTATTTTCTATTTTTAACTCTCATTTCTACTTCACCGTTCGCATATAAACGCCATCTTGCCCTTTCCCATAATCTTTCATTGAATCATATTATTTCTACATGCACTAATTCTTTTACTCAAAATATTTCATTGCACATCACTTCATGTTTTGTTTGAAGAATACATCAGCCCACTTCGTAAATTAAATTGGTCATTCTAAAAGCTAAAAATTAAAAAAAAAAGTTAAGTTAAAAATAATACGAAATAAGCAAAATTAAACGCCAACAAATCCGTAAAAATAGTTTAATTCATTGTGTATAGGCTCTTGTGTTTATAAGAAATAATTATATGCTAAAAGTACTTTTACTTTTTCTTCATGCTTTTATTTCCTTTCATATTTATAAAAGTCCGTAATCAACATATATGTAGTTTAGGTGTTCGGCATTCCTTTTCAAAATTTTATGGTATTAGAGCACGTTGTTAGATCTTTGCCGACACAAAATTGTTGTTTAGCAAGTGTTGCAATATACATTGTGCTCAAATATAAAGGAAATCTGGATATAGATTACGGCTATTATTGGAATCATAACTGTTCATGTGTTATATCCACGTTTGGCAGGCAATTTGCCCAAATTACCATCTCTCAGAAGAACCAAACGTAAAAAAGGTGTATATGGACGCTGCTCCCCATCGTCAGTCTGTGATTTATAATTTTTTTCATAGAACTAATGTGAAAAACAAGCACACAGCTCACCCGATGGTAAGTTAATGTGGTGGCCTATAGGCATCTCTACCTATTATCGACTAAGAAATAAAATAGTCTGTCACAAAACTATGGATTGTCACCCCATGAGCATTTAGATATAATGCCCCTTTACCAACAAAAAAGTATCACTGGTTCTCTACACTCACCATACGGAACGCAGCTGCATTAAGCTACTAATTATAAGATAGTAGTCATAAGATAAATTGCACGTCTAACAATTTATCACTCCCTGGAACTGGAATGTCACGGTTCTCTTCCCACTTCATTGTCCTTTATCAAAGAGATGGCCGGCTATGCAGTATTGGCATGGAGTTTACTTTTAAAATGAATTCTGAAATTAAGGCTAAATATAAATATCCGATGAGCCTTAAATTAAACCTAAACAGAACCTTGGCTTGGACAATCGTCGTCGCAATGCGGGATTTGAACAAAGCGTTAATGTCCGCCGCGGGTGACAATAAAACTACTTCTACTATTCTACTACTTATACTACGAACTACGGCCTGAAAAGGTACCCTTGCATAAATTAACTTTACCCCTCCATTATAATTTAGATGAGCAGATTAAATATGGCCACTAAATAAATAATGTTAATCTACACTAGAGAGAGCAATATACAACATGCACTCTATCTCTAGCTAGTAGCTAGCTAGCTAGTTGAATTTATTTCAAATTTTACCAAATTTTACTTTTCACCTTTTTGTTCTGGCCTAAGAGAGTCAACTCTCTCTATCATCCCGTGGCTGTCGGAAAAGGTGCCGGAGTAAAACAAAACGTGAGATGGGCAGCAAACAAGCAAGGTATACGATTTACCAGAACTTTTCTTCCTCGCACAATTTTCTTGTGGAATCGACTACCACCAGCGACGACTTAGAGACCTTCAAGAAAAGAAACTACTCTTTTTAAAAGGCCCGCAACGTACCTGCAGTTCCACTATATGGCGATAATCCACCTGATTTAAGTGGATACTTTGGCCCATAAACTTCTATATTTATCCTCGATTAAGAATAAAAATGCAGATGCGTTGTCACCCGCGAGGGCTAAGATGGAATGCCGCGTTTCTAGTGAAAAGGTTCTCTGGTTCTCTTCACTCACCATACGAAACACAGCATTAGCATTAAGCTGCTATTTTACGCTAGTATTATGATGTGTGAACTTGGTCCTCCCCGGTCGAGCCGACCCATTCACGCTACAACTATGATATAGCTGCATCGTGAATCTACTACGTTGTGAAAAGATCACACAAAACAAGTATTTTTATCAAAAATGTTTAAAGTTCATGAATGATAAGATGAATTTCCCTCGCCACGCATTTCATGTTTTTCTATAAAGCAAATTCACAACCACATGACGCGGTAGTTAATGAAAATAAGCTTCGTATAATTAATAAGAATAGCTAGAAACGGCCGTAAGCACGTTGCTTTTGTTAATTAAAACTAGTCTACGTGCACTTTTATTAGGTTAATAACTAGGTGGAGATTTTCTTTTCTATCTTGTCCGTCTGTTGCGTGGTAACCTGTTTCCTAATGCTGCTAAGAAGCAGTGTTGGCGATGTAGGCACACTTCCTGTATCTTGTACTATCGCTGTAGTATTCATTAAATTTATTTTTCAATCCTATTAAATATACCTATGATTTCTTATTTTAGTATATTTATTGTATAAAGACTTTTTAACTGTACGCTTTTATGTACTAACAGCCGTATTATATATTGTTTAGTTTCTATATAAAATCGTCCGGCCTCTCATTCGGCAGCGCCCGCTGCCGAATGCGCGGCCTAGCCTAGCAGTCGGTTCAGAATTCCCACAGCAAATGCATGTCCGTTTATGTTAGGCCTCTGCTTTCCCGCTTACGCACTTACTTTTATAAATTTAAATACTAAAAAATAACATAATTTTCATTCCCATAACTTTCGTATATTAAACTTTTGCCTAAAACTGTAACTAATACTATTTAATTTGATTTCATATATGTGCTTGTATTCTATTCGGAGTAATATAGTGATAATTAACGGATACTTGAACTTTTTATTTAACATCAGATAGATGCACAACCATAGCGGCACTGTCATTGCGCCGCAGAGGCGTAAACAATTCGAACAAACACCCGAGGTTAAATCAAGTTATCAATGTTGTTTTTAATAGAATGAGGGTAACATACGAAGAGCACACAGTCCACCTGATGGTAAGTGGCTCATAGGTCACATCTACCCTCGAATAAGAATAAAAATGCAGATGCGCAAAAAAATCAACGCGAAAGCAAGCGCAGGTGAGGCTAAAAGGCGCGGTTGCAAATTCATACCAACGGACCTTCTTTACTTACCGAGTAGTACCGATGTAAGCATATCTATTACCCCATATCATTCCGTGGGTGTCGTAAGAGGTGATAGAGAGAAACAAATTCAGAAAAAGGGCAGCAGAGTCTTCCTAATAACGATTAAAATTAAAAAAAATACTGCGGTTGCCATCCTTCTTGCCAAGCGTGGTAACTATGGCAAATATCCCAACTAATGAGGCAATATGGGGGAGGCCTATGTTCAGTAGTGGACTTGAATGGGCTGTAACGGTAACGGCCACTTTTTCACTCTCGCTCGTCAGCACTAGTCTTCCCTCATCAAGGGTAAAGTGTTAGAAATATATGTACTTAATTTTAATAAGTAACCACGCGCAAAGCTGTTTTAGTTACTGCAGCTGTTGTTAAAATATGTGCTTATAAGTTTTTTTTGTTTGGAAAAAGCCAACAACTTAAGTTTATTTTCATTTGTAAAAAGTAATCGGTGAAATTTAATAATCCGTGAAGGCTTTAATTCATCATCATCATAACAGCCCATCACTAATCTACTGCTAAACTCCCTAAATCCTACCCCTAAGAAATGCCATAAAAGAGCGTCCTGAGCCTCAATCTAAATTCTGGATCAACAGACTTTTGCATCTCTCACTAAGTCGTCTACTGGGTCCACCCTTCACTTACCGGTACGAGAATTCATTTTTTTCTTCGTTTTTTATTACCACGTTTCTATTAATTCGCTTTCGAGTATGTATATTCCGGACGAATTAATGAATTGATTTTACTCGTAAAGTAACTTCCCGATGAGCATAGGAATATAGCTCAGTATCGGATTTCTGAAATTTACGCTATTTTTTAATATTTGCTAAACTTGGTGGTGGGCAGGTTTCAGGCTGCTTTGTATCTATAGTCGAATTTTCCTCTATTAATTCTCATGACACTCACGAGTTGATATAGTATAATGGACATTCATACACGATTACTCTACGGCACTACGTTACGATAAAATTAAATTAATTGTAGAAATAGCGAAGTTATAAAAGAAATAATTTTCAAATACAGAAATCATTAATTTTGTATTTCTGCTATAAGTAATAACGCAGTCTTTAACACCTTGCAGCTAGGCATACATTTTAGTGATTAAAAGCACTGACCCGAAACGCTCCTTCTTCAGTTTATTTTTAATTTTGCGAGTGAAATCTGGGAACGTTATAGAAAATTTCCTTGCAAAAAAGTATGTAGATCTTGGTCTAAATTGCAACAATCGGCGTATAAAACATCACGCAAATTACGTTAACTGCAGCCGAAGGACCCAAAAAAACCGTAACTAATTTAAAATACTTTATTATAATATAAAAATTACAATATAATTACTATAACTAAAATAAGAGTGAATTAGATCTATGCTAGATCTAGAATGAATTTTAATTATTACAGTAAAAATAAAGTAAAGGTATATGGCAGAGCTCCGGTTGCATCCGTTGACGTCAATGCTCACGTTCTGCTGAGTTGCGCCTCGTGCCGCTGCAATGTATCGGGGTCGCTGCTGTGTAGGCTCTTTACCTATGAGGCTATGTTATAACTCCTCCACCCTCAGATCAGCATCTATTTTAGAACTTTGAGAGAAAAAGTTGCTGGTAATGCCTTTTCGACTTCAGATTCTTCGGGCTTTTCAAAGCTATGTTGGGTGTTATTCTGGATCTGTTCTTGCTTCTTAGTCTTGTAGTAGTAATAAACTGAGATTATGATAGCGATAGATATTGCTATGCTTGATAACACGGCGTAAAAAGGAATAGTGGTGTGATATAAAGTTGAGAGATTCATCTCTCTCAGATGAAGTAGTGGTTGCATCATGAGTTGGTCCTGGGCTGCGTGGAGTCCTTTCAGTTTAATTGTATTAAGGCTGATTCGTGGTACCACTGTGTTGCCTTTTGCGTTTATATCCATTGGTATTTTCATTAGTTTCAGGGGATGGTCTTCTAATTGATCGTTAATATTCATCATCATCATCATCATTACAGCCCTTCACAAGTCCACTGCTGAACATAGGCCTCCCCCAAGGAATGCCACAAAGCACGGTCCTGAGCCACCTGCATCCATCGACTTCCTGCATATCTTACCAGGTCGTCACTCCATCTAGTGGGGGGACGCCCAACACTTCGCCTGCCGGTACGTGGCTGCCACTCGAGAACCTTTCTTCCCCATCGGTTGTCGATTCTTCGAGCTATATGGCCGGCCCATTGCCACTTCAATTTACTAATATGTTAGGCTATATGTTATGTCTGTCACTTTAGTCCTACAGCGGATATCCTCATTTCTGAGTTTATCACGCAGAGAAACTCCAAGCATAGCCCTCTTCATAGCTCGCTGAGAGTCCTTGAGCTTCCTCATCCGGCCAGCAGTGAAGGACCACGTCTCAGTTCCGTATGTCATCACTAGCAACACGCTCTGGTTGTACAGTCTCGTTTTCAAGTTTTGAGGTATACCTGACGAGAAGATGTGCCGTAATTTCCCGAACGCTGCCCAATCGAGTTGAATCCGTCGATTGACCTCTCGGTCGAAGTTGGACTTACCTAGTCTGACTATTTGTCCCAGGTAAACATACACGTCAACAACTTCGAGCTTAGTGCTCCCTACAACTTCCGGTAATAGGTGTGACATGGACATTAAACATGATCTTTGTTTTGTCCATGTTCATCTTAAGACCTATCCTTTGGGAAGCACTATTGAAGTCATTGAGCATAGTGCTTAGGTCCTCCAGAGATTCTGCCATAAGAACTATATCGTCGGCAAATCGAAGGTGAGTGATGTACTCGCCATTGATGTTGATACCGTATCCTTTCCAGTCCAGAAGCTCGAAAACGTCTTCCAATACAGTGGGGAAGAGTTTCGGGGATATGACGTCACCCTGTCTTAAACCTCTCTGCTATTGGATAGGTTTCGTACTCTGGTTCTGTACTCGGATAGAAATCGTAGCCCTACTGTACAAGCACTTCAGCACTTCGATATACCGACAGTCCACTTGGCACCGCTGAAGGAACTGCAGCACCGCCCAAATTTCGACGGAATCAAAGGCTTTCTCATAGTCCACATACTCCAGACATAGTGGCAAATTGTACTCCTCTGAATTTTGTAAAATTTGCCAAAGGGTATGTATGTGGTCTATGGTGCTAAAGCCCTTTCGGAAATCGGCTTATTTGTGAGGCTGGAAGTCGACAAGTCTGCGTGCGAGAAGATTCGTAATGACTCTCGAAAACAGCGCGAAGACGCAGGTCAGAAGAGAAATCGGTCTGTTGTTCTTCAAGAGAGCGTTGTCGCCTTTCTTGAAAAACAAGATCACCGCACTTCTTCTCCCCGCCTCCAGTGTAATGCCACCATGGAGGACGGAATTAAAGAGCCTCTGAAGGACTTCAAGTACCGGTTTTCCACCCGCTTTCAGAAGCTCCACTATGATTCCATCCTCGCCTGGGGCCTTGCCGTTTTTAAGGTGCTGGAGAGCCATTCTAATCTCGCTCAGACTGACGTCCAGGATATCATCGGAATAATGTCGGATAAGACTCGCTCTTGGATTACTCACACTCGCGTGTGGCTCCAACGATGACGTGTACAGCTGCCCATAGAACCTCTCAATCTCACTCAAAATCTCAGGTGCCCCGGAAACGATGCTGCCACATTCTGTCTTCAGCTTTGACAGTTGGCTCTTTCTGGCAGACAGATCTCGTGCATAGAATTTGGAGCCTTGGTTCCGCTCGATCGCTTCTTCAATAGGAGCTGTATTGAAGTTGCGTAAGTCCCGCCGCATGCATTTTGAAGATCTGTCTATTCAGTTGCCTGTATTCTGTCAAATCTGTTGAAGAACGTAGCTTCATCTCCCGTCTAACAGCCATGAGATTAAGAGTGTGATCGGAGAGTTTTTGTGTTCTTCTGCGGCGGGTATTGCAGAACTTAGCTCTGACTGCATGGACAGTTTCCACGAGCTTGTCATTCATATCGTCCACTTCATTGCAGTCTTCTAGGCACTGAAAACGGGTAGGTTCAGTGTCCCTCTAACCATTCGATGATCGCTGCCGGTTTCCACCCTCGCGATCACTGAGACATCACTGAACAGTTGTCGTCTGGTCGTCATAATGAATTCAATCTCATTTTTTGTCGACCCGTCGGGGCTCGACCAGGTCCACTTCCTGTGGGGCCGCTTCTGGAAGAAAGAGTTCGTCATAAAGAATCCCTTTTTCTCCATGAAGTCGGCCAGCTGCTGGCCTTTTGGGTTCTGTTGCCCTATTCCAAATTTCCCTACTTTCAGCTCACCATTCTCTCTTGTGCCTAGTTTTGCATTGAAGTCTTCCATTAACACCGTATATTGGGTTTTGGAGGAATGCATGGCTCTAAAGATATCCTCATGCATTTCCTCCACCTCCTTATTGGGGTGTGCCGAGGTTGGTGCGTAAACCTGTATGACCTTCAGCGAATACCGTTTGGTGATTCTGAGTATAAGGTACGCAACCCTCGTCGACACACTCTCAATCTTTACAACGTTGTTAACGAGAGACTTGTGGACGATAAATCCTACACCTCTTTGGGACAGATGGTCGCCCTCCCGGTAATAGAGCAGGTTGCCGGATTCGAGGATTACCGTTTACTCCCCCTCTCTTCGGACTTTGGATAATCCTATAATATGCCAGCGTAACTTGTCTATCTCTTCTTTCACCTCCACAATCTTCTCGTCAGTTCTCAGGGTGCGTGCGTTGTATGTTGCCAGGTCGAGTCGTCGTAGGTGGCAACCGAACCTCCACCGGAGATTCTTAGCACCCCCTGCCCCGCCGTTATCATGGTCGCCACTGTAGCCAGGAATAGTGGGGCCGCTGGGGACTGGGGGCCGTCTCTTTGTTACTCATATAATTGGGGGGGGGGGGGGGTTGAGACAATAGAGGTATGAGACAATAGAGGATGAGACAATAGAGGTAATCTCTAGCAGTTATAATAACTTAAATAATTTAGAATGTAGCTTACAAATCTTTAATTGTATGACTCCACAGAGTAATAATAAAAATTGTTTACACCTGGTGCATCAAAATATACAAGGCATGATTGGCAAAGAGCTAGAAATTGAGTTGTTCTTAAATAGCAACAATATTCATATCTTATGTATTACTGAACATTGGTTAAAAGCTTATAATTTAATGTTTAACTTCAGTAATCACCAGGTGGTCAGTTCTTTCAATAGAGATACGGTTTTAAGAGGTGGCTCCTTAATATTAGCTAGTAAATTATTATCATGTAAAGAACGTAAAGACATTGTGAGCCTCTCTGTTGAGCGAACTGTAGAAATGGCATGTGTTGAGTTTGAGCACCTCATTGTTGTGAGCGTCTACAGACCCCCATGTTGTACATATGATACTTTTGAAAACATTATGGAGGAAGTTTTTGCTAAGCTTAATAAACAGAATAAATCTGTTGTAATATGTGGAGACTTTAATATCAATCTCCTAGAAGCTTCCTCCATCAATATTAAATTTAGATCATTGTTTAAATCATATGGTCTTTTTAATTTATTTATAGAGCCAACGCGTATTTCTCAATCTAGTGCAACATGTATAGATAACATTTTTACAAATGTGAAGCCGTTGCATAAATGTATAATTCAAAAATTAAGTTCTGATCACTGTGGACAAGTAGTTTCGTTACCTTATGTTCACAAAAAGCAAGTAGATGAGAAAGTTGTGTCTGTTCCAGTAAATGCACGTCGCTTGGAGAAATTTAGAAGTAACATAGTGAAATTTTTAAATATTTTTTATATATTTTAGAGTCTGTATTGTACACGGAAAATCAGATCACTTAATGGGTGGGAAACTGCCTCCTAACATACAGGGTAACCTAGTTTAGGAGTCAGAGAACCAATGAATTGTATATTATATCTGTGTTCAATAAAGAATTATTATTATTATTATTATAGTGAAAAAACTTCCATCACTTTCATACCAAAATGATCCTAATTTTTTGTATGGAACATTATTTAAGCTTATTTGCAATGAATTTAATAATACTTTTACTTCTAAAACATTCTCCTTGAACAGTCGGAAGTCATTCAATGAATGGGCGACAGTAGGAGTCCATAAGTGCAGGCATAGGTTATATGATCTTTACCATGAAAGGTCATATAATCATAGCGTCGAATTTAGGGAATATGTAAAAAAATATTCAAAAATATTTAATAGAGTGTGCTCCATAGCCAAGTCTTTGCATTTGAGCAACAAAATTAAGACGGCTTCCAATAAAATTAAAATGACATGGAGTATAATTAATAGCGAAACTGGTATGATCAACTTTCGCAATTCAAATTACCAGTTAAGTGTTAACAACAAATTAACTGTATCAGATCAGGACGTAGCAATGGTTTTTGAGAAATATTTTACTGATATTCCGATCTTGACCACTAAGTCACTGAATTCTTCTCCTGCCGTCGCCGAATCATTACTTAAACAAAATGTAAATGTGTGTACAAAGAATTTTACATTTCATAAAGTGTCATCAAAAGATATTGTAAAATATTTTAAAACTATTTATGTTAAGAAAACTGCGGATCTGTGGGGGATTTCCGTTAAAGTTATTGCGTCTATAATAGATACAATCGCGCCTCATTTAGCTATTATTTTTAATACTAGTATCGAATCTGGTGTGTTTCCTGATTTAATGAAGCATAGTAAAGTAATACCTTTATTTAAATCTGGTAGTACATTAGACCCCGCCAATTTTAGACCTATTTCTGTACTACCAACACTTAGTAAGATTTTTGAAAAAATTGTTCTTGTTCAAATGTTAAATTTTTTTAATATAAATAATTTACTTCATAAAAATCAATTTGGTTTCACAAGGGGTCGCTCGACAACTGATGCCGGTGTTGAGCTGATTAAATATATCTTTAATGCATGGGAGAATTCACAGGATGCTTTGGGTATATTTTGTGACCTATCCAAGGCCTTCGATTGTGTTCACCATGAAACATTAATCAGGAAACTTCAACACTACGGTGTAAGAAGTGATGCCCTTAAATTTATTATTTCATATTTAAGTAAGAGAACGCAAAATGTTGTCATTAACAATATGAGCTCTTCCGGATCGATGGTACAAATGGGCGTGCCTCAAGGCTCAATTCTCGGCCCCTTTCTGTTTCTTGTATACATTAATGACTTACCTTACATAGTAGGGGATAACCATGATATAGTATTATTTGCAGATGACACTTCTTTAATTTTCAAATTAAGTCGACAGTTACTAAAATATGACGAAGTAAATAATGCTATCTCTAAATTAGTAAATTGGTTCGATGTTAATAATTTGCATTTAAATGGCACTAAAACAAAATGTATGAAATTCGTGACTCCAAATGTCAAACAATTAAATACTAATGTAATTTTAAATGGGGAGAAACTGAGTCTTGTAGATACCACCATTTTTCTTGGAATCACACTAGACGCGAAGCTTCCATGGAGCCCCCATATATCAAAACTAGCAAGCAGACTTAGTTCTGCAGCATATGCTGTAAAAAAGATTAGAAGTTTAACCAGTGTTGAAACAGCTAGACTAGTTTACTTCAGCTACTTCCATAGCATAATGTCGTATGGTATTTTGCTATGGGGACACGCAGCTGACACTGAAATTATATTTGTTTTGCAGAAGAGGGCCATAAGAGCTATTTATGATTTAAAGCCTAAAGAGTCGCTGCGACAAAAATTTAAGGAAATTAATATATTAACTTTGGCCTCTCAATACATTTATGAAAATGTAATGTACGTACACAAAAATAAAAGTAGTTTTACAAAAATAAGTGATATTCATTCTGTAAATACTAGGAACAGACACAAGCTAGTAGTACCAGTTACTCGACTCCATCGAGTCAGTAATTCATTCTTGGGGCGATGTATACGCTTTTACAACAAAATTCCAGAAAATATACAAAGTTTGACTTGTTCAAAGTTCAAAAACTTTATTAAACTAAGTTTGTATAAAAAGGGTTATTATAATATTAAGGAATTTATGGATGATAATAACCCCTGGAAATGAGGTGATCGCTACCAAGCTATTTCTAATTTGTTGTGTTGTTAATTTGTGTAACATCATGATTGTAAGCTGTTATTTAAAAAAAAAGTCCCGCTGGGTTTCTTGCTGGTTCTTCCCAGGACAGAGGTTTTATCCGATCCAGTGGTATTCAAACAAAAGAGTGACTTTCAATAAGTATTATTTATAATCTATATTGAATAAAAAAGTTTCTGTTTCTGTTTCTGTTTCTGTTTCTGCTACGCTTGGCAAGCGGGTTGGCAACCGCAGTTTTTTATTGTAAGTTTGTTGTTATCAGGAAGATGCTGCTGCCCATCTCCTGCCTGTTTCCCTTTCTCGCCTTTTACGACACCCACGGGAAGATATGGGGAGTGGATATTCTTAACCGCCACTACACGGTACAATATTAGTGATGTCATGATCGTTAATATTCGTGATGGTGAATTCTTGTGTTCGCAGGAAGCAATTAGTTGGTATTGTGGCTAAGTAACTACCCTTTAATGTAGTAATATCTTCACGCCCGCATTCTGTATGGACTTTAGTTGGTTGAGGAAAGGAGATGGTGTAGTGCTTGTCGTCAAGACGTTCCATGGCTTCTTTTGATAGTGCAATGTCGCTTATCTTACAGGATTTTGCTATAGTATATAACTTATAATTTACATTTTTGTACAATTTTTAGTTTCTTTTTTTTTCTTTTTTGTTATTTCGTTGTTTTTTGTCATTATCAGTTATCATTAGTTGAAGATAATTGTATTATTTACGTTTAGCTGATTACACACAAGTTCTACAATAGAGTAGACTAATATGCAATAATGTAATACTGTTTATGTCAAAAATGTCAACAAAAGCAAAGGGTGCAAAACAAAAAACAACTGAAGATCTGACAGCACAGAGTGTTTTCTTTTATAATTGGCTTTACAGCTCTGGGTTCTAGCCCTTCTTAGTCTGAAGTTACAGTGTATAATAGTTATCATTCATCGTACTCTGCTTCACAATAATATTAATCTTATCTGTCGAAACTTAATAATTTTTGTATTCCTTTTTGTATTGCACCTACTTGCTGCATTGTTAGCAACTTTTTTTATTGCTCTTTTTGTGTCACACTGTAAAAATACTTTAAGGTTTTTTTTTTGCAATACTGTTTACAACTGGTTAATTTCGTTGGTAGATAATTCCATTAAATTATCTTGTTAATTTAGTCACTAAACAACCTAGATTAACTTTTAAACGTCTGTAGTCTTGTTATGCCTGATCAAGTAGTCTTAGTTTGTGTAGATCACCTTTTGTTATTATTATTATCTTTGTATATTTTATTCATTATGCTTTTTGCAATCAGTCAACTGTTGGGTGATATATTTAAATTGAGTCGTATTTTTATTAGTTAGTTTAAGTAATTTATATTCTGTGTTATATAAGTATTTTTTAACATATTGTTTTATATTTATCATATACATATTATTATTATGTCAGCTACGTCGGATGATGAATCTTTTTATTCTGCACATGATTCAGATGTCTCGTTCGAGTCTTTTAATTATACTAATAGCTTGCCCTCCCTCCGCGATGAGCTTATTAATTTACTTACTCCTTGTAAAAATTTTCTAAATGTATGTCATGTTAATGCTCAGAGCATACCGAGTCATTACTCTTATTTTGAAGAAGTTTTTTCTATAGATTGTGTTCATGCAATCTTAGTATCAGAAAGTTGGCTAAAGCCTTCATTAATGTCCAGCATGTATCCCTTAAATAACTTTGTTCTTGTGCGTAACGACCGGACCGAAAAAGGAGGTGGAGGTGTCGCCATATACCTGAGAGCAAATATTCCTTATAAAACAATTTTAGCTTCACCATCTCCTTATTCTGCCTCATTGGAGTTTCTGTTTCTGGAAATCGATATCAAAGGTGTAAAGGCAATTCTTGGGGTAGTATACTGCCCACCTGCTATTAACTTTTTCAACGCTTTTGAAAGCGCTCTCTCTACCATTTCATCTGAGTACACGCACTGCATAATAATGTGTGATTTCAATACTGATTTGTTGAGAAATTCTTCTCGGTCTCAAAAATTTCGGCCAGTCATAGAGTCAGTCGATCTCCACATTCTCCCCTTACAGGCAACTCACCACAACATTGACACTGATGACTCATGGATTGATCATATTATCACAGCTTCACCCAATTATGTTATTAAGCACGGACAACTATCGGCTCCTGCTTTTTCACGACATGACCTTACTTATATATCATATAAGCTTGTTTCTCCTAAACACAATCCCGCAGTACTATATATTCGTAATTTCGCTAAAATGGATTCTGATAAACTTAAAAGTGACGCATATCGTATGGACCTAACCCCTGTTTTTAAATCAACTTCTATTGACGATAAAGTCTCCGTGCTTAATAATATAGTTCTTAGTCAGTACAACAATCATGCTCCTAAACATCAAGTAAGAGTAAAGCGTCCACCAGCCCCGTGGATGACTAGGGCCGTAAAGGTGGCAATGACCAGGCGAGATCGAGCATTTGTCAAATTTAAGAAGCATCGTACTCAGGAGAGCTGGGATTGCTACAAAATGCTGAGAAACAGATGCAATCAGATGGTACGAAATGCTAAACGCCGTTATATCCATAGCAATATTACAAATTCTTCGACCGCCGATGTGTGGAAATTTCTTAAAACACTTGGTATTAGTAAGGCTGTTACATCTGATCATGGTCCATCAATCACTCTGGATGAAATAAATCATCATTTTATCTCTACTCCTCTTTTGGATCCCACAGTTCGTTCTACAACAATAGCTTCCATTCAATCCATGCCTTCTCCTCCTATTCCTTTTTTTCACTTCATGCTATTAAATCCAAGGCTGTGGTTTGCGATGAGGTTAGTAAGGTTATGATATCCATGATCCTTGAGTGCCTTTTGCCTGCAATCACACATATCGTAAACTTTTCCCTTGACGCAGGACAATATCCTACTCAGTGGAAAAAAGCATTTGTGCGACCACTTCCTAAAATACCCAATCCCTTATTACCAACCCATTTTAGACCAATTTCAATTTTGCCGTACCTATCTAAAGTTCTGGAAGCCTGTGTTCACAAGCAAATCTCTATGTTCATAACCAAACATAACCTGCTGAATAAATATCAGTCAGGCTTTCGAGCAGGTCATAGTACTACCACTGCCTTGATAAAAGTCACAGATGACATTCGAATGGGAATGGATGAGCAGAAGCTTACAGTGGTAGTACTTGTTGATTTTTCAAATGCTTTTAACACAGTCGACCACGATATCCTTATAGCCGTCCTAGCTAATCTTAGATTCTCAATCCCAGCCTTGGAATGGTTTTCATCCTATCTTCGCGGCCGCCAGCAATCAGTTCGATTAGGACAACAGTCTTCAACATGGGCTGACATTGAAACAGGCGTGCCGCAAGGCGGAATACTTTCTCCTATAATGTTTTCTCTATTTATAAATTCTATTACTTCAGTTCTCAACTGTTCGTACCATCTGTATGCAGATGATCTTCAGCTCTATGTGCAATCTAGTGTTAATGACCTTAACCATAATATTCACAAAATCAACCACAACCATGATGCCATAAGAGATTGGTCGTACAGACATGGTGTTTCGGTTAACCCTTCCAAATGTAAGGTAATGGTTATAGGTAGTAGCAGAATATTAGCCAAGATTAATAACAATGATCTTTCTCCCGTATTTTACAATGGAACATTGCTGCCATTTTGTAAATCTGTTAAAAATCTTGGCTTACATATAGACCATACCTTGAGCTGGGGAGTTCAAGTTGCTGAAATAAGCCGTAAAGTTACTGCCACCTTACGATATCTTTGCCGTCTCAAAAACTTTCTGCCTTTTAAAACTAAACTTCTACTTGTCCAGACTTTGATATTACCCATTATTGATTATGCGGATGTGTGTTACCCAGATCTATCTCAATATCTTCTCGATAAGTTGGAGCGTCTTCTCAACAATTGCATTAGGTTCATTTTCGGCTAACGTAAGTATGACCATGTTTCTCAGTACCGTTCTAAGCTTAAATGGCTTTCTATTCGTCAAAAGCGTAGCTCCCGAATTTAACAAGTACTATATTCAATTTTAAATGACCCAAATTCTCCTTCTTATCTTAAGGATAACTTTCAGTACCAATATTCTACTCATGATAGAGTCCCCCGTTCCCAAAACAGGCTTAAAATTCGTATTCCACCACATAAGAGTGGTTTCTTTAATTCCTCTTTTACTGTGCAGTCCATACTGCTCTGGAATGCCTTGCCTGTTCATATAAAAAAAAACCAGTAACAAACAATATTTTAAAAGACTTGTTCGAGAATTCTTTAACAAGAATAATACCACCTGATTTATCCGATTTTTGTTTTTCTCACTCTTTCGCTTTGTAATTGATATTTTGTATAATATGTATTTTAATATGCATCATGTTATTTTATTTTTGTGTTATATTATTTTATATTTATTTAGAGATTTTGTATATATATGTATATTATATCCGTTTATATTTTGTATATAAAAGTATATTTTATCCGTTTATATATTTACTATTATTTTTTTTCTGTTTATTACTAAGTAGATAATATTTAGTTTGTATAGTTTAAAAATATTTTATTTATTTGCTTTTTGTTATAAGATATAATGTTTTTACTTATTTATTAATTAATGAGTGGTGTTGCACCTACCATAGCTTCTCAAATCATCCAGGGTTGACTGGTAGAGAATGCCACAAGGCATTAAGTCCGCCCTTTATATCCCTTATTATAAGGTAGATGTAAAAAAGAATAAATAAATAAATAAATAAATAGTCTGATTGGTGATGAGGTTCTGGATACAGTCGGATTGTGTTCGAATTTGGGTGATCGTTTCCTTTTCGCATAGGTACCGATTAATAAACTTTGGACATTCTGTCTCCATGTACACGAATTTTTTTCTATTAGTTGCTATTAAAGGATAGGGTGGAATAATAGATTGGTGGTTTTTGTTAGGTACAATGGATAAGCGGAATAGGTCGAAGGTATCTTTGGAAATAACAGGGAATTTCAGAACAATTACTATTTGATTTTCAGTGAAATAATAACCTGACTTAATGTTATCGTAATATTCTCTAGTCTCTAAATTTAATACATGTTCCTTGTCATAAATTTGTCTTAATCTTACTAACATAGACTTAATTACCTTAACACTTAACGTAGAATGGTGGGTGCTCGATGCACGACTAAATGCTAATATATTTTCTATCCTATTAAGCTCATTGAACATATCATCAATATTTTCTGTTAAAATTGTTAGTAGTTGAGCAAACTTAGAATACTCGATGAGGCTACTATCTCTATAAGTGGCTCTATCTAATAATTGGAAAAGCCTTGAATTAATTTTGTTTTCATTTTCAACTATCTGGGATAAACACTATTATGTTGCGACATCCATTCTTTACTAATGCTAATGTGACTATTGAATTCTGATTCGATCCTATCTTGATTATCCTTCATAACTTTTATGGCATTATTATATTTCGCGGCATCTAAATAATGTAGGTTACCGGTTACGCTTTTGATCACTGAGCCTAATCCGTCTATTAGACCTCTCTTAGTGCGACTAGGCTCTAAGCTATTTAGTTGTATTAATGCTTTATCTAGTTTGCTAGAAAGATAGTCCATTTGCAATTCGTACAGTAAGTTGGTGTCATTATTAAGTCTGTTCTTGTAGTTCTGTAGCTGTACCTGCAATAAGGTTACTTTGTCTATGATGTCGTCAAGTTTTACATATTGAAGAAATGTATGATAGTTAATTATGAGAGTCGTTGGTCCAAGTCTAAATGATGGTAGGCCTGGTTCGTCTTCAAGATATTCAAGTTTTATCTCCTGGGCTTCGATCGTCAGCACGGTCAGTACAGTCAGTAATTTTAGAGTTCTGTAACAAATTGGCAGTTTTAGGTACACTTTAAGTCTAGATTTGCCTATCGGACCGCGTTTCCTAGACGTGTAAATGTGTATTGGTAAATCAGCTAGAACATGGTCATGGGTGTAACGTGGGGCTAATTTTTGTCGGTTAGCTAGGGGGTTGGAAATGAAAACTTGTTGGTTGTTATTCAGCCTCTGCTTCCCGCGATTTATTCCGATTATTTATTATTGCTGAACGTTAGGATAAAGAATGTTCGTTAATTATTTCATACACGGTTTTCATTCGATCTCGTTGTGTTAGTATGTATTGCTGCAGTAAATGTTTTATCAAGTCGATGTTGATTGGGTCTCTTGGGTTGAAATGTCCATTGACAATATCGTAAGGCCTACATTTAGTGAAATTATGTACAGAACTATTGTATCCTAAGATAGCATAGGGCATTAGGTTTACTACATGCTCGTCTTTCTTTTGTAGTTTTAAGATTCGCAGATGTTCCAGTGGAAGATCTGCGAATCCTAAAACGTAAGCGCACTGTCCCAACGACAACGATAACATAGAGCGGTTCCACTCCACTAAACTGTAGTGGAGTGGAAGGGCCAAGAAACTCGTTGATACCGCGATGGTTGGTTTTACCTTCGTGGTAGTTCTCTATTACTTCGTGTTGTTGCAAATATTCTTTTACATTTTCGACCTCAACTTTAGTTAATACAAGATTCATAGACGAGTTTCTAAATTTATCTTGTAAGAGTGGAACGACGTTATACATACAAAAAGGGGGGGTTAATTAATAATCCGGTTTTGACTTTTGGGTTAACGTATTCTTTTATGGCGTTGACAAGGTCTACATCTTTTTCCGGTTGTCTTATCTGTACAGCTGTTCAAGTATGTGTATCAAAGTATTTGGTCACTATTGATCGTCTTTTTATGTTGCCTTCAATTGTTAATATTAGTTGTCTGTTGAATTTATTAAGAGAAGATATTCTTGGCTTATGTGGGCCGTTTGAGTAGTCGAGTCACTGCTAGGGGCTGTTTTTACTGATGGGTTAGCTAACATAGAACATAATTCTTCGTTATGTATTTCCCGGGTGAAAGCGCATCGGCATTGGTGTTATTTTTTCCTTTCTTATATATGACAGAAAAATCGTATTAGTTTAATTTTAATTTCCACCTAGTAAGTCGTGAGTTCGGTTCCTTAAGATTCATTACCCACTAAATGGGTTTATGATCAGTTGAGATTTTAAAAGTACGGCTGAATAGGTAGGTTCAAACAAGTACTTCATACTTGTTTGCCCACACGATGGCAAGGAGTTCTTTCTCTATAGTGCTGTAGTTCACTTCGCTCTCATTTAGAGTTTTAAAAGCGTAATATACAAGTTTGTCTGATCCTATGGGTCCCTGAGATAGGATGGCTCCTATCGCTACATTGGATGCGTCAGTGGTCAGGATGAATTTTTTGTTGAAGTCAGGATATTGAAGGATTGGGTCGTTAGTTAAGAGAGTCTTGCACTTTTCGCAGCAGCTAATAAAGTCTGTGTCAAGAGTTATTTTTCGTCCCTTTTTTAGACATTGTGTCAGAGGTTTAGTAATTCGAGCAAAGTTTGGGATGAACTTCCGATAATAACCAATAAGGCCTAAAAACTGTTTAATCTCTTTTGCGGTTTTGGGTAATGGATACTTTTCTATGGCTGATATTTTACTAGGATTTGGCTTAATACCATCTTTACTAATTATATGTCCTAAATAAGCGGTTTCCAATTTAAGAAACTCGGTTTTATCCATTTGTATATTAAAGTTGGATTCCTGTAGTTTCTGAAATACTTTCTCGAGATTTACCATGTGTTCTTGCAAGGAAGTGCTGAAGACAATAATATCGTCTAAATACACGAGACAAACTTTATTTTGTAGGTCATGGAGCACGTTATTCATGATACGCTGAAACGTGGATGGCGAGTTTTTCAGGCCCAAGGGCATCCGTAGGAACTCGAAATGCCTATGTTCAATGTTGAATGCGGTTTTTGGTATGTCACTAGGGTTCATTTCGACCTGGTAAAATTCGCTGGCTAAATCCAAGTTTATGAAGTATTAGCAATTTCTAACTTACCTAGTACATCCGATATATTCGGTATTGGGTATTTATCATTAATGGTTTTTTCATTTAACTTCCTAAAGTCGACTACGAGTCGCCATTTAGACTTGCCAGAAGCATCAACTTTTTTAGGAACTATCCAGATGGGAGAGCTCCATGCAGATTCGGACGGACGAAATATACCTTGCTCTAACATTTTCCTTATTTGTTGTTTAACTTCGTCTCTATGAACGTAAGGGTACCGATAATTTTTATTATATATCGGTATATCATCAGTGGTCCGGATGCTATGCTTTATTTTATTAGTAAATGTGAGTTGTTCGCCTTCCATATAAAAAACGTCAGCGTACTTCTTTGTAATGTGGGCATGGTTGAACGTTGTGAGAGGACTCTATGTTATAAGTCTCGGCACATATTGGGCGATCTAGGGAGAAAATTATATCGTTTGGAGTCGGGTTAAATACCTCTATAATACCGCGGTTATCTGACACTAACGTTAGACATTCGTTTATGACGCAATTAGAAATGTACTGTTCGCTAACTAAGGCTTCTCCGTCATGAAAATTATTAGGAAGTTTTATCAATTTTGAAGATTGGGATGGTATCACGTCGTCGTAAAAATTAACATTCCTAGAGTTATACATTAAGATGGGGTTGTTAGCGAGTCGTGTCACAAGTAATCTATCCTTTAGATCTATTCTAGCTTCCCATTTCTCTAATAGGTCGAGACCAATAAGGCCATCGAAGTAATCGTGAAATTTATAAATATATAATTTAATACTATCAGGCTCTTGGAATTCGGAAAAGCATGGAACAGTTATCGAATAATTATTCCTAGTTGTACCATGCACATTGGTTACCTCGAACGGATCATAATTTAAAGGTATATGTGAAAAATATTTTTGTATACGAGTAGCTTCCGAATTAATGAAGGACTGATTCGCTCCGGTATCGATTAGACATTTTAACGGATGTATGGAAGCTGTCTCTGCGTATGTAAGTTAACTTCTATTTTGGCTTTTTTGAAAAACGAGTCTTTTGAAAATCCTGAGGCGAACTGCTTGTAGAAGGTTGGCAGTCTATGTTATCTTGTTCGTTTATCTCAGTTGAGTCATGGTATTGGTAATGCTGTGTGTCGTCATAGTCATAGGTCACAGTATTGCTATAGTCGTCATTATCATTATAGTCGTAATAGTCGTATTGGTGTTCAGGATAATAGTAATTATCGTAATCAGCACATTCGTTAAAATTCATTTCCCTACTTTTGAAGTAATTTGAAGGCGGCGGGTTACCGTATTTGCGCCAATCATGACCGGTCAGACCTGTCGGAGGCATTGGTTTAGGTACGTAATGGCTAACCCCACTCATAGGCTTCGGACCTGAGTCATGGGGTGGATTCCTATTTGGTAATCTAAACGTATTACTATGGGGTTTATAATTAGGTGACAAAGCGCGGAACATTTGTTGAGTTCTCGTAGGCATGTTATACTGTAGTGGCACGTTAGGCCTAAAACCTTGCTGCTGTGGTACATGTAAAGGTCGCTGTAAATTGGGCATTGGTATCGGTGCAGGAAAACTGAATGGTTTTTGCAAAGGTAAGGTAATGTAGCTAGGTTGGAGAGGCTTAGGTGTTTGAGGTTTCCTTTCGGCGAAAGGTTCACCGCGTTGTTGCAAGTACATAACATTCAGTTCTTCCTGTACAAACTCCAAGGCTTTTTCAACGGTATCAGGACGCATGCAACGTATTCGTGAGCCCAGTGGCTCCTTTAAACCGCGCACGCGCTTGCTTCGTTAGATTCTTATATAATACACGTTTGGCTTCTATTTTAGGTTCTATTTTGTAGGCAAGGTTTCATGAAGCGTAACATACGTCATGATAGTGCTGAACAGTGTCTGACATCGTGCATAAAATTCATGGGGAGAGCTTTTCCCCTGAGTAGCTAATGAGAGGTCATTATAGAGCGCCGTTTCGTCTCTTTAGTCCGAAAAGTTATTGACTAAAGCTGTACGAATGCCATGCCAGCTTTCAGGAATACCATTTGAATTTAAAGTAGTCGCGGCGGGTCCAGTTATTTTATTTAATATACCGTTAAGCAAGCATAAGTTCGATAGTTCACTGCCAGGTTCATTACTTAGATAAGCGGCACATATTTGGTCACATAATTTAATAAACCTAGTTAGTACATTAGGATTACCGTCAAACTCTGGCACTGGGCGTAAAACTTTGAAAATAGTGTCAGGGTCGTGGGCCATTTTTGATTCCTCGGTAATTATATCTAACTCTAAATAACAACTTAAATCTCTATTATCGTCAAAGCTTTCTCTACGTGGCTGCCTACGCGATGTAGGGTCACAGTGGGATGATTGCCTTGGATAGAAAATTTTGACAGGAAAGATTTACACTAGGAAAAGGAAAGAAACACTAGATAAAATTCTGGTGTACTTAAATAAATTTCATCTCGGTTTTCTCGGGATCGATGTCTTGATGTATCCTCTTGGCTTGCAGTTGACCCGTAGCAGATTCGAATACTCGTTTAAAGCTTGAAAGGTACGATAGCCTAACTAACTTTTGAGTATCCTACCGACTGCGCCAATTACGTTAAATGCAGCCGAAGGACCCAAAAAAAAACCGAATCTAGTTTAAAATACTTTATTATAATATAAAAATTACAATATAATTAAAATTAAAATAAGAGTGAATCAGATCGATGCTAGATCTAGAATAAATTTTAATTATTACAGTAAAAATAAGGTAAAGGTATATTGCAGAGCTCCGATTACATCCGTTAACGTCAATGCTCACGTTTTGCTGAGTTGCGCCTCGTGCCGCTGCAATGTATCGGGGTCGCTGCTGTGTAGGCTCTTTACCTATGAGGCTATGTTATAACTCCTTCTTACAATAACTTATTGTTATTTGTTATTATGATAATATATATACGGATACAATGAATGGGCGACAGTAGGAGTCCATAAGAGCAGGCATAGGTTATATGATCTTTACCATGAAAGGTCATATAATCATAGCGTCGAATTTAGGGAATATGTAAAAAAATATTCAAAAATATTTAAAAGAGTGTGCTCCATAGCCAAATCTTTGCATTTGAGCAACAAAATCAAGACGGCTTCCAATAAAATTAAAATGACATGGAGTATAATTAATAGCGAAACTGGTAAGATCAACTCTCGCAATTCAAATTACCAGTTAAGTGTTAACAACAAATTAACTGTATCAGATCAGGACGTAGCAATGGTTTTTGAGAAATATTTTACTGATATTCCGATCTTGACCACTAAGTCACTGAATTCTTCTCCTGCCGTCGCCGAATCATTACTTAAACAAAATGTAAATGTGTGTACAAAGAATTTTACATTTCATAAAGTGTCATCAAAAGATATTGTAAAATATTTTAAAACTATTTATGTTAAGAAAACTGCGGATCTGTGGGGGATTTCCGTTAAAGTTATTGCGTCTATAATAGATACAATCGCGCCTCATTTAGCTATTATTTTTAATACTAGTATCGAATCTGGTGTGTTTCCTGATTTAATGAAGCATAGTAAAGTAATACCTTTATTTAAATCTGGTAGTACATTAGACCCCGCCAATTTTAGACCTATTTCTGTACTACCAACACTTAGTAAGATTTTTGAAAAAATTGTTCTTGTTCAAATGTTAAATTTTTTTAATATAAATAATTTACTTCATAAAAATCAATTTGGTTTCACAAGGGGTCGCTCGACAACTGATGCCGGTGTTGAGCTGATTAAATATATCTTTAATGCATGGGAGAATTCACAGGATGCTTTGGGTATATTTTGTGACCTATCCAAGGCCTTCGATTGTGTTCACCATGAAACATTAATCAGGAAACTTCAACACTACGGTGTAAGAAGTGATGCCCTTAAATTTATTATTTCATATTTAAGTAAGAGAACGCAAAATGTTGTCATTAACAATATGAGCTCTTCCGGATCGATGGTACAAATGGGCGTGCCTCAAGGCTCAATTCTCGGCCCCTTTCTGTTTCTTGTATACATTAATGACTTACCTTACATAGTAGGGGATAACCATGATATAGTATTATTTGCAGATGACACTTCTTTAATTTTCAAATTAAGTCGACAGTTACTAAAATATGACGAAGTAAATAATGCTATCTCTAAATTAGTAAATTGGTTCGATGTTAATAATTTGCATTTAAATGGCACTAAAACAAAATGTATGAAATTCGTGACTCCAAATGTCAAACAATTAAATACTAATGTAATTTTAAATGGGGAGAAACTGAGTCTTGTAGATACCACCATTTTTCTTGGAATCACACTAGACGCGAAGCTTCAATGGAGCCCCCATATATCAAAACTAGCAAGCAGACTTAGTTCTGCAGCATATGCTGTAAAAAAGATTAGAAGTTTAACCAGTGTTGAAACAGCTAGACTAGTTTACTTCAGCTACTTCCATAGCATAATGTCGTATGGTATTTTGCTATGGGGACACGCAGCTGACACTGAAATTATATTTGTTTTGCAGAAGAGGGCCATAAGAGCTATTTATGATTTAAAGCCTAAAGAGTCGCTGCGACAAAAATTTAAGGAAATTAATATATTAACTTTGGCCTCTCAATACATTTATGAAAATGTAATGTACGTACACAAAAATAAAAGTAGTTTTACAAAAATAAGTGATATTCATTCTGTAAATACTAGGAACAGACACAAGCTAGTAGTACCAGTTACTCGACTCCATCGAGTCAGTAATTCATTCTTGGGGCGATGTATACGCTTTTACAACAAAATTCCAGAAAATATACAAAGTTTGACCTGTTCAAAGTTCAAAAACTTTATTAAACTAAGTTTGTATAAAAAGGGTTATTATAATATTAAGGAATTTATGGATGATAATAACCCCTGGAAATGAGGTGATCGCTACCAAGCTATTTCTAATTTGTTGTGTTGTTAATTTGTGTAACATCATGATTGTAAGCTGTTATTTAAAAAAAAAGTCCCGCTGGGTTTCTTGCTGGTTCTTCCCAGGACAGAGGTTTTATCCGATCCAGTGGTATTCAAACAAAAGAGTGACTTTCAATAAGTATTATTTATAATCTATATTGAATAAAAAAGTTTCTGTTTCTGTTTCTGTTTCTGATAAATTATACGGCAATGAAATAAAATCAATTGTCTATTTCGAAGAAATGGGATCAGTAGAAATGTTAGTATACTATATACTTCTTCTTCTTAGACCGTGTTAGTGATAACAGAAGAAAGTAACAATGAGTAGTAAGCTATTCTGTTGCACGTGCAATTGCAATAATATAAAGAGAAAATTAGGTGAAAGAATGCTATTAAGCAAAATAAATAAAGTTACAAATATGCGTCCAAATGCTGGGCAAAGACCTCCATTTATTTTTTAAGAAAGTTTCAAGGCAAGGATTTGTCTACCACATTACATTAACGTGATTTGGTGCACTTCACTTTAGCAGGCTTCTTATTTTTGCTGAGGCACGCGTGGATACCTTTATAGTAATATTACGCAAAGGAATAGCCCCCTTGATGCTTTGCGTGAGAGACAGTAACGACGGCCTCCTTGTTTCCATATATTTAAGATAAGATTGTCATGTGATACGGCACTGGAACACAGTGCTTATGGGTTCCACGCCCAGTATGTATACTCGTAATAATAATAACTTCTGTTAATTACTATTCACTAGTTTTAAGTGGACTAACAAAATGGGTGTATTTACCTGAATAATGAATAAATAAATTCGACTAACCTGTAAACTTTCGTTCAGTTTGCGGTAACGTGTATCATGGAGTAAAACAGCAGTAACTATATTTAGATTCTCCACAACAAAACTGTTATATTTACGTTGTAAAACAGTTATACAGTTCAGCACCACTAATATCGTTACATGTTTAAAACTTGTTCCACAGCAGCCATTAGCTCAGAAACCATAACCAGTGATATCCAGTTATTTTACTGAGAGGAAATTAAATAAGCGTGCTTTGTATGTGGACTGCGTTGAACAATAAATAACGATACAAGAATCGCAACGATGACATAACAGCCGGAAATGCAAAAGGAAAAACCTCCCAAGCCAAAATCCAAGCCTCGAATACGTATTCAACTAGATTAGTTAGACATCGGAGCTACGAGTCGGTAAGCTCGAAGTTGTTGACGAGTATGTTTACCTGGGACAAATAGTCCGACTAGGTAAGTCCAACTTCGACCGAGAGGTCAATCGACGGATTCAACTCGATTGAGCAGCGTTCGGGAAATTACGGCACATATTCTCGTCAGGTATACCTCAAAACTTGAAAACGAGACTGTACACCCAGTGCGTGTTGCCAGTGATGACATACGGAACTGAGACGTGGTCCTTCACTGCTGGCCGGATGAGGAAGCTCAAGGTCGCTCAGCGAGCTATGGAGAGGGCTATGCTCGGAGTTTCTCTGCGTGATAAACTCAGAAATGAGGATATCCGCAGTAGAACCAGAGTGACCGACATAGCCCAACGGATTAGTAAGTTGAAGTGGCAATGGGCCGGCCATATATCTCGAAGAACCAACAACCGATGGGGAAGAAAGGTTCTCGAGTGGCAGCCTCGTACCGGCAGGCGAAGTGTTGGGCGTCCGCCACTAGATGGAATGACGACCTGGTAAGACATGCAGGAAGTCGATGGATGCAGGTGACTCAGGACCGTGCTTTGTGGCATTCCTTGTGGGAGGCCTATGTTCAGCAGTGGACTTGTGAAGGGCTGTAATGATTATGATGAACCACAAAAAACTATTTTTAAAATGTTTGTCTGTCTGTCTTTCTGTTCGTTTCGGCTAATCTCCGAAACGGATGGACCAATTTTGACGGAACTTTCATTAACATATGTCTGATGTTATGTGGAGTAACTACGGATACTTTTGTTTTAGAAAAAGAATTAGGGTTTCGCGCAAAAAATTTAAAACCTATGAAATCGTGGTAAATTACATGCGGACGAAGTCGCGAGAGACAGGTAGCCTTCAATATAATAGATTACTACTTTATTACAACTAATTTATTATACTACTATTATTTTATATGTTTTCGTATTTAGTTTATATTATTATTATGTTTAATAAATAAAATTTAAGTATTAGTATGTAATGTAAAAATAACAGCTTTTTACTAAATGCTTATGAAAGCATATACGATCGTTATAGCAAAAAAAAACCTTTTATTTTTTTTGTCTGTCTGTTTTTCTATCTATCTGTCTATTTGTTCCGGCTAATCTCCGAAATGTCTATACTGAATTTGACGGGACTTTCATTGGCCGATAGTCGATCTTATAAGGAGTAACTTAGACTAATATTATTTAGGAAAAATAATTAGAAATCCGCTCAAAAAAATTTAAAATCCATTAAATCTAATCGTAATAATTTCGAAACGGACGAAGTCGCGGGGAACAATAACTAATATTTAATATACTACTAAGTTTAGTATTGATATATTACTACTTTTCTGCCGACTTCCAAAAAGGAGACGGTACTCAATTCGACTGTATTTTTTTGTTTTTTTTTTATGTATGTTACCTCATAACTATTTACAGGATGGACCGATTTCGATAATCTTTTTTTTTATTTGGAAGCTGGTAGTTCTCGTGTAGTCCCATATGAATTTGATCAATGTCAAGGCAATAGTTTTTGAGTTATTCCTAATAACTTATATTGAAGTCGGCTGTACAAAATTTTTAATTTTAAATTATATTATATTTAATTATAAATTATAGGTTACTTCTAAGGGGTTCTTTTTCTGTAGAAAATAACCTATTTTAATGGCAGTATACTCTTCTTTCGTATCATTTAACCCGAGACAACATAATTAAAGCGTGGCGTTACAAACTGCCGCCATCAAGCCGTAAGTCCGCATTAACGGGACAGTTTACTTGCTAATGGAATTTCCTCCGTCCTTCTGATTGATGTCACTCTTTGTTTTTCGTGTTTAATAGGCCAAACTAATACTGTACAACTATTATTGGTATCATCTAGTATCGAAAAATATTACATATTGTGTTTGGTTTTTTAACAAGACAATGCATTTCAGCCTCTAATTATACTGGCTCTCCAGTCTCTAATTTTCACTTATTTTCCTCAGCCGCTAATTATACTGCAATACAGCAGTACACACACTGCTTGTAGTTATGCTGCGTGTAACTGGAATACAGCAGTACACACACTGCTTGTACTTATGCTGCGTGTAATTATACTGGAATACAGCAGTACACACACTGCTTGTACTTATGCTGCGTGTAATTATACTGCAATACAGCAGTACACACACTGCTTGTAGTTATGCTGCGTGTAACTGGAATACAGCAGTACACACACTGCTTGTAGTTATGCTGCGTGTAACTGGAATACAGCAGTACACACACTGCTTGTACTTATGCTGCGTGTAATTATACTGCAATACAGCAGTACACACACTGCTTGTACTTATGCTGCGTGTAATTATACTGCAATACAGCAGTACACACACTGCTTGTAGTTATGCTGCGTGTAACTGGAATACAGCAGTACACACAATGCTTGTACTTATGCTGCGTGTAACTGGAATAAGGCAGTACACACACTGCTTGTACTTATGCTGCGTGTAACTGGAATACAGCAGTACACACACTGCTTGTACTTATGCTGCGTGTAATTATACTGCAATACAGCAGTACACACACTGCTTGTAGTTATGCTGCGTGTAACTGGAATACAGCAGTACACACAATGCTTGTACTTATGCTGCGTGTAACTGGAATAAGGCAGTACACACACTGCTTGTACTTATGCTGCGTGTAACTGGAATACAGCAGTACACACAATGCTTGTACTTATGCTGCGTGTAACTAGAATAAGGCAGTACACACACTGCTTGTACTTATGCTGCGTGTACCTGGAATACAGCAGTACACACACTGCTTGTACTTATGCTGCGTGTAATTATACTGCAATACAGCAGTACACACACTGCTTGTAGTTATGCTGCGTGTAACTGGAATACAGCAGTACACACAATGCTTGTACTTATGCTGCGTGTAACTGGAATAAGGCAGTACACACACTGCTTGTACTTATGCTGCGTGTACCTGGAATACAGCAGTACACATACTGCTTGTACTTATGCTGCGTGTAACTGGAATACAGCAGTACACACATTGCTTGTACTTATGCTGCGTGTAACTGGAATACAGCAGTACACACATTGCTTGTACTTATGCTGCGTGTAACTGGAATACAGCAGTACACACACTGCTTGTAATTATGCTGCGTGTAACTGGAATAAGGCAGTACACACACTGCTTGTACTTATGCTGCGTGTACCTGGAATACAGCAGTACACATACTGCTTGTACTTATGCTGCGTGTAACTGGAATACAGCAGTACACACATTGCTTGTACTTATGCTGCGTGTAACTGGAATACAGCAGTACACACACTGCTTGTAATTATGCTGCGTGTAACTGGAATACAGCAGTACACACACTGCTTGTACTTATGCTGCGTGTAACTGAAATACAGCAGTACACATACTACTTGTACTTGTGCTGCGTGTAATTCTACTGGAACACAGCAGTATATACACTGCTTGTAAAAAACCAACCAAGTGCGAGTCGGACTCTTGTATTTAGGTTCCATACCATCACACACGTTTCTACGTATGGGAGCCCCCTTTAATTTTTAATTTATTTTTATTTTTATAATTTGATGTTATAGCGGCAACAGAAATACACACTAAAACTAGTTTTACGGATTTTAGCACTTATTTTATATTCCTGACGTTTCGAGTACTTTACAGCACCCATGGTCACGCGGGGTTACACGGTTATTATAAATCCGTATAATTAGTTTTATTTAAATGTGTAGTGTTCGCGTAAATATAAGAAATCATTATAGAAATACACATTCTTTGAAAATTTCAACTGCCTGCCTATTACGGTTCATGAGATACGGTCAGTGACAGACAGACGGACGGACAGCGGGGGTTATAAATAGGGTCCCGTTAGTTACGATATCAATTTTTTCATCATGGATGTCATTTTCATGATTTTCGAGGGTGCTGAAGCCGATAGGGTTGTCGAAATGTAAGTCCAAGATGGCGGCTGCATTAGATATCAATTTTTTCATCATGGGTGTCATTCTCATGGTTTTCGCGGGTGTTGAAGCTGATAGTGCTGTGGAAATGTAAATATAAGGTGGCGGCTGCAATGGGTATCAGTTTTTTCATCATGAGTGTCAGTTTCATGGGTTTCGAGGGTGTTGAAGCCGATAGTGCTGTCGAAATGTAAATCCAAGATGGCGGCTGCAATAGCTACCAATTTTTTCATCATGGGTGTCATTTTCATGGTTTTCGAGGGTGTTGAAGCCGATAGTGCTGTCGAAATGAAAATCCAAGATGGCGGCTGCGATAGATATCAATTTTTTCATCTTGGGTTTCCTTTTTATGGTTTTCTAGGGTAATGAAGCCGATAGTGCTGTCGAAATGTAAATCCAAGATGGTGGCTGCAATAGGTATCAATTTTTTTATCATGGGTGTCATTTTCATGGTTTTCGAGGGTGTTGAAGCCGATAGTGCTGTCGAATTTAAACTGCTTTAAAAATTCCGTATAGTCATGTTATACGTAATTTTTTTAATGCGCTTAAGGTATGCCCAATTGGATTTACCAATATATTTTGTTTTGCTATGTTGTTGTTTGATTAGTTTATGAAAGTAAGAGAAGATCTTTAATTTTCTACCGACTCCAAAAAGGAGGAGGTACTCAATTCGACTGTATGTTTTACTTATGTGACCTCATAATTTTTTTTCTGCGGAACCGATTTTAATGACTTTTCTTTTATATGAAAGCTGGTGCTTCTTATGTGGTCCCATATAAATTTGATCAAGGTCTGATCAACAGTTTTTTTTGAGTTATCCTTAATAATTTATAGAAGTCGGATGCACAAAATTTTAAATTTATTATTATATTTATACTGCATTTGTTCATAGTCTTTTTTTGTGTTTTTATCTCTCCTTTTTGTATTTATTTATTAATATAAATCTGTCTGTTTTTTTTCTTCAAATAAATACAGCTCAATTTATGTAACAATCGTAAAATAATTTGGTTTACATTTCAAGCTTGTGTAGTAAATTAATATACATACAGATGTAATCCTTTGTAATGCCTCCACTTAAGCAACTACAGACAGAGTGCATTGTGGACGTTTCGGGTTTGTATGCATAAATAGTCAAAAGCGGACATCTTTTGGAATCTTATTATAGTTCCAAATCTAATTTATAAAAAATTGTATTTGTTTGTTCGTATTTTATGCGTTCATAAGATTGCGGTAAAACTTTGTCACCTTATTGCTTGCACTTGCGCCAATGTCATAGACATAGTACAATTAACTTACAATAGGGAATGCGCGTATCGTACCGAAAAATTTATTTCAACGTTATATAACATTCAACTTCAATTAATGTATTATCATTCCTAATTAAACAATATAACTCTTCAGAATTTGAAACCATATTTCCACAATTATTTCACCCGCGGCAACAATGATTTCGGATTATTCTTGTAACATCTCATGGCATTTTTTCATCCTTTTTACGCTAGACATAAAATACCCAAACTGGAGTCGAGTAGCGTCAAAGGTATGAGACGACTAGCAAAACCGCACGTGATTATCAAGTAGATTCTCCCTACAACAGGAGAGCCCCATTTCCACTTTTAAGGGCTGATTATGCAGAAGATAACATTTATTCTTAAAAAGGGACCCATTTAACTTTAATCGAGGCATTTGATCTTTTTGGCCTTTAGATTTTTAATCTAGGATACATGTACTCGTAGATGTCTATGAGCCACAGCATTCACTTACAATTAGGTAGACTGTGTACTTGTTTGTGATACTTACCTATTCTTTAAAAAAGCAATGTTGCATATATGCACATCCGTTGCTTCCGTGCATAAATTAAAATTAAAAAAATATATAATAATTAAAGTCCTTACATTTTTCAGTAAAATAAGCAAAAAAATCCTGCGTGCTCGTTTGTCACCTTTATTCTATAAAAAATTAAAGAATGTGCTACGAAGTTGATGGCTCGATAATTTAAAAGTGTTTCGATTAGTCCATCACGGACGAACCCAAATGTTAAGTTTTCTTCCTCGCACAACTTCTTTGTAGAATCCACTAAAACAGGCAATATTTCCGGACCGATACGATTTAGGAACCTTAAAGAAAATTGCATAATCTTTTTTAAAAGGCTGGCAACGCATCTGCAATTCCCCTGGTGTTGCAGTTGTTCATGGGCGGCGGTAGTCACTTACAATTAGGTGAGCCGCATGCTCGTCTGCCTTTTCTATAAAAAAATCTAAAGACCAAGTAATTAATTTTATTTATGTGATAAGGGTGACAAGCGAGCACACAGTCCACCTGGTGGTAAGTGGTTGCTGTGGCCCATAGACATCTATATCTATCCTCGTTTGCGAATAAATTACAGAGGTGTTTTCAGTCATGAGGACTAAGATGGAATGCCTCTTTTACAGTAAAAAGTGTATCCGGTTCTCTACAGTCACCAAACGAAACACAGCAGCATTAAACTGCTACTTGATGCTGGTATTCTGTGAAAGCATTGTCATTTCCCTGTCGAGCCGACCCATTCGTACCACTACTATACTAATATATTATTAGCTGTAGCATGACTCTATCACGTTTAAATTAATACTCTAAAATACAGTTATCCAACACTCAGGCACGCTGTCCCCACAATTTGCCTGAAACGTTTAGTTGTCAGCAACGCGAAGTCGTGATCCAGTCGTGTGGTCCCGTTAATACGTCGCTCTGGACCCGTGTCAACACAGATAATATTTAAATTATTGTCTATGCGATACTCTGTGGCGAATGGAATTGGTTTTACAAGATGCGACAATCTTAATATAGACGAGTTAAACCCCGCTTTAAACATAGGTATTATGAGAAATATGTGCGCAAGAATATTTTTTATTGAATAATAAAAAATATATAAACGAGCACACAGTCCACCTGATGGTAAGTGTATATTATGCCCCCTAGACATCTGCATTTATCCCGATCAAAGACCAATATGCAGACGCATTGTCACCAATGAGGACAAATTTGGATGCCCCATTTCCAGTAAAAATGATATCCGGTTCTCTACACTTGCCATACAAAACAAAGCAGTATTAAGTTGCTATTTTACGCTGGTATTCTGTGAGAGCATGTTTCCATTGCGGTTCAGCCGATCTATTCGCGCTATAACTATAATATAGCTACAACGTGGCTCTACCATCCATAAAATAGGGAAGGAATAGAATCGTCATTTTCGAAGAAATGGCCTTGACGCCGCCATTTCACAATGTTTTTATGGAATATACAACTAATGCGATCAATCCGTCCATTACAGTATATCAAAAGTTCACTGCTCAATAGATTGCCTTATTGGGTTTTGCCTTAGTTTTTTTATTGCTTTCGGTTGTTATCAGAAAGATGATGTTAATGTTGAAGATGGAGATGGACAAAGTTCTGATTTAGTTTCCCACAGTTGCTGCAGTTGCTTATATTGCGACGTTGCAAATATACAGCGAAAATGAGTGAAATTACGATAATTTAATTCATGTACAAATAATTTAAGTCGATTAAGATAATTAATAGACTCGGGCGTTATTTAGTGGAAATGCATTTAAAGATGTAAAAAATTAATAGTCTAAGATCCCCGTAACACATTCAGGAAGTCGATGGATGATGACGGAAAAATATTTTGTAATGAAGCATTCCATTTTGTTCCGCAGAGGGACAATGCATTTGCATTTAAATTCTTAGTCGAGATCACCAAAAGTTAGAGAGTGTACTCATGCGTTATTTTTTGTATACGAGTAAAAAATTGTTTATGTGATGTCACTTCTAGTAATGTTCTTAAGCACTGAATAATTATTATGCGAAACCACGCATAACCTCTAAAACTGCTTATTATATTTTACAGGACGCCGCCGCAAAGATATTTTTCTGCTGGTTTATGTACAAAACATGTAAGCATAGAGGTAAGCAAAAATGTAGTCTTAACAAAGAAACCTTAACTGAAGTCTTATTAAAGTCCTCTGTTGAACAAAAGCCTCCCCAAGATGGCAGTATAGGGTACTTAGCCATAGCTACCACGCGTGGTCGCGGGTTGGCAACTGAAGTTTACTATTTTTTGAATTCTTATCAGGAAGACGTCATTTCATTGATTGTCATAGTAAATAGCCTATGTCCATCTATATTGCTGTACCTTTAAATGGTGAAAGAATTTTTCAAATAGGTGTAGTGGTTCCAGTTATTACCCTTCACATATACACAAACTCAAAAAATTTTTGTAATCTGTATGTCACAGGTTTATAGTAAAAACAGTTTATTGATCAAAAACCTAGCCTTTGATCAAGAGCCAGAAGAAGAGAAATAAGTTATTACTTAATCTTATCATTAACCTAAAAAAACTGTTTTTTGTGAAACCTGAACTTGTTTAGTTTTATGATAGTTAAAATTTAAGCTTAGGTTAGGTTACGTTCCCCTCTCCCGAACGGTTTCCCGCCTTGTCGTAGTGGAGGGGCTTAATTGCCGTGGCTTGGTCACCCGCGGTAAACAAAGAGGAACCCAGGTGGCCGGCCCGATGTTTCTATTTTGAGTGGGCTTGGCAAGCTCACTTCAGATGTATATTGTTTGGCTGTAAAATGAGGGGTGTCCTTTCTCCCTAATGCTGCAGCTAAGGTGAAGTCGTGGGGGAAGAAGAGTGTTGGTATGGCGATGCACTAATCGCCCTATCCGCCGCAACTCTGGCAGGGCCCCACCGTCAATGCAGTGGTGGTGGGGCTGCGATGGGACAGGAGTGACGGTATTGCGAGGCGCTGCCTTCACTACCCTACGCGGCCAGAACATGATTGGTGACGGATCCAGATACCAGACCCGCCGCTGGAGTCGGGAAAACTAGTGCTACCTCCGCGTATCGAACTCGGGCGGGTCCGTTACGCAGGTGTAGTTAGAGGCCGCGGAGAAAGGCGCACCTCGTATTCCCGGTGCACCTTACCTGAGAAGAAAAAGTGGGAGCTCAAGTCCTCCCCAAGGAGGGGTTGTATTGAGGCAGCTGGCGCCTGTACGGCCACGAATGTGTGCGGTGTGAGGGGGCGTTCCCTTGGCCCTTTCAATATTCAGCGAAGGTGGATCATCATGGGGTTTTAGTTGATGCGAGTCCGACATAAGCCGTCATTTCCCCCGCGAGACGGGTATGCAAAGGCATTTCCCATGTAACAAAAAAGGTTACTTTAGTTTGATTTTATTATAAAAAATGGATTTTGTTCAAAAACCTGATTTTACCACAAAATTGCGACATATACCTACAAATAAATACAATTGTTGTATCCCTTTGTAATGTCATAATATAAAAGCTTTTTAATAAATGCATATGAAAGTATATACGGTACTTATAAAAAAAAAACACAATTTATTAAAAAAATTATCTGGCTGTCTGTCGAAATGGCTGGAGTGATATTGACAGGACTTTCATTGCCAAATAGAATCAGATCAGCTCTGATAAAGAGTAATTTAGGCTAGGCTTTTAACATTTTAACTTAGGTTTTTATTTAACAAAAATAATTAGAATTCCGTGCAGAAAATTAAAATCCATGACATACAATTGTAATAAATTCTACGTGGATGTAGCCGCGGTAAACACCTAGTCTTAAAATAAGTATAACCTCTTGTCTGTGAGGCGACCGGGTCCCGGTTGCTGACAGAAAATGCGCGTCTGTGAAGCGACCGGGAGCCGGATCCAATAAGTGGTCCGTTGTCTTGCTTATATTAAGGGTTATCCCATATTTGTTTCTCTTTTTAACTCATTAAGAAAGCATAACGCTTAAATATGTTAGCTATTGGACCGCGATTTTGTCGGATAACGTCATGTAAAAGTCAAATATTATGAGAAAAAGTTCCCCGTCACCTACGTCTAACCACCTTGTTTAATTGTGTTAAAAAAGGTAAACAGCTGTTAAATAGGTTGATAAAGAGGAAATACGATGGAAAGGTAAGTTATGTTTATTTCCTATGAATAATATTAAAGCTGTATCTAAGTTATTTGTAATTTTAGACCTTTTCTTCAAACCTGCTTTTTGTCAAACTCTGAGCAAGACTTTGATTTAGTTTTATTTTTATTAAAACAAGTCTAATACATTAATTTAATATCATGCACTGATTGCCCAATTAATGAATATAGCTTAGATTTAATGTAAAACATGTATTAATAACTAAAAAGTGATTATTTCGTAAAATAGATATACTGTACTTCCAAACCGGGAATCGGTCTCACCACATACAGTGTTTGACAGATCTTATTTAGGACTAAGCATAGTATGGATATCCCTTGGATGTTAGAATTTTTCAAGCGACTTCACAAAGAAGTAGGAGGTTCTCAATTTGACTGATTTTTTTCATGTTTATTATCCAATTTTACTTTTTTATTGATATTTATCATTGCAAAAATATTCTTCGCCCAATGGGATGAAATTAAAGTCGGTTGTTATTTTTTGGTTGAAGTACTACTACAGGTTTTTCATTTTTCGTAATATTTTTGCAAAGTACAACTGTTTTTTATTTCCATGAAATTTTATCAACAACAAGAGGCGGGCGAAGAAAAGGCGCCGGTGGACGCAGGGCACGCAGAGTCTCTGGTCCACGTACGCGTGATGGGCGGCCTGGTAGAGTTGGTGGCGACTTACAATGGCCATCTTTTGACTCGTAATAGCGGTTTTTTATTAACACAAGATAATTATTGTACAATTTGTAATATATATACAGGATGGCCGGACCAATTGACGTCATAAAATTTTTTTAGGTCCGGCAGGTCGTGGGGTATTCAAATTACCCTCATGTATGTTCCGCGATTTTTGATAGTCTTCGAGTTATAATTTTCTTGAATTTTTTTGGTAAATTTCGACTTGACCGTCTTCAAAAATTAAAAAAAAATAGTTGAAGACTTTTTTGAGATTTTTTATTTTTGCAAATAAGTCTTCATGAGTTGTCCTTTTACGCACATTTAAAAAATAATCAAAAAAAAAAGAAAGAAAGAAATAAGTTTATTTGGCACATAAATGATAACAAACAAAAAAAATAATCAAATAGAATACTTATCTTCACGCACAATCCCTGACGGGGTAGCCAGAGAGAACAGATCGCCAAGTGTCACGATCCTTACAAACCTCTTTCGCTTCTTTCAGATTCATTATCTCCTTCATGCATGCACGTCTAGGTATCCGAGTACTTTTGACCCTACCCTCTTCGAGCAATTTGCTCACATACCTTTTAATAACACCTTTATTTTTTTTATAAACACCTTTTAATATTAACTTTCGCGCTATATATTTTCTTCACCATTCGGTCTTCACTCATTCGCTCAACGTGCCCAAACCACCGAAGCACGCCCTTATCAATTTTTGTTTATTTATTTATTTATTTATTTATTTAGAAAACCAACAGCGTATATAGAAAATATTAACATTAATGTAACAAACTTAAAGTATGGCCAATAACAGGTTTCCCTTATATTGTTTGATGGTAGGTGTATTGTTGTTAGAAGAAAAGAAAAAAGAACAATCTAATAGATAAATTATAAGCAAAATTATAAGCAATTCAATGTAATGAAGGTGGTCATAAGTTTACAGATCAGGAGAGATAGTCAGGTAGAATGATATATTACGTTACCTTTATATATATACAAATATATATATATATATATATATATATATATATATATATATATATATATATATATATATATATATATATATATATATATAAACATATAAGATATATATATATACATACATATATATTATTTACTTATGTATATATACATATTAAATGTTTAAATATATAAACATAATACAAATAATTAATTATAATATATATTAAATAAAATAACTTAAGTACTTATATTTATATTAGTAGCCTCAAAAATACATATAGAAGAAATAGATGAGAGAATATATGATTGTATGTGATTTTAACTTCAACTGCTCTATTTCGTAATAGTTTTCTTGATGTAATCTTTAAACGTAAGTTTAGATTTCGCAAAGAGGTCAATGTGTCCAAATTGTTCATTATATGTACGAGCAAGCCGCGAAAGAACAGTGTTTCGACAGTAGTTTGAATGATGCCAGGGAGTCTGTAACAATGTAGTATTGCGGGTACGGAATTTTGGAGTACGAAAGGTGATTCTTGAGACAAGATATGGACAGTCAATATTACTGTTTATTATATCATATAACAAAGCCATGTCAAGCAAAATGCGCCTGTGTTCCAGAGATAAGAGATTGTGCTCAGTGCAACTGTCTGTGTAAGTATCGATTTTATTCCGACAGCGAAAGTTAAGGTGATTAACAAATATTTTTTGAATACGCTCAAGGCGGCTTTTGTAGACATTGTACTGTGGAGACCATATTGAACTAGCATATTCCAAAACACTTCTGACATATGCAAAATAAACCATTTTAATTGTATTAATATTCGAGAATGGTTTACAGATGCGAAGAACAAAACCAAGATTTTTATAGGCTTTACTGATAACGTAATCAATGTGTTCGGATAGTATCATTTTATGATCAAAAATTACGCCTAAATCCCTAACACTTACTTTTCGGCTGATTTCTAATCCGTCAAAGTGATATTTATTTAGAATTGGCTTAGATTTCCGTGTAAAACTAATACATTCGCACTTGCTTGCATTGACAGTTATATTATTTATTTTGTAATATTCAAATAAACGGTCCAGGTCTTTTTGTATCAATAGGCAGTCATGTATGGTGTTAATTTTACAAAAAATCTTCTTATCATCTGCATACATGAGGTAATTTGTGTGTATAATGCACGAACCAATGTCATATAGGTAGGCATTGTAAAAAAGTGGACCTAAGTGAGAGCCCTGAGGAACACCTGTAGGTATGTTTATGTAGTTCGAACGGAAACCACCTATCACGACTGCTTGTGAGCGGTTTGTGAGATATGATTCAGTCCATCGGAGCAAGTCACCGTGAATCCCTAATATTTGTAATTTGTTGAGCAGGATCATGTGATCCACACGATCGAAAGCTTTTTCAAAATCAGTGTAGATCACATCAACCTGCCCACCTTGATCCATATTTTCAAGGACAAAAGAAGAAAAACTTGCCAGGTTCGTAGTGGTGGATCGCCTTTGTAAAAAACCATGTTGCTGCTCAGGGAAGGCACGTGAAAGCGTGGAGTAAATTACGTTATATACTACTCGTTCAAGGATTTTAGCCGCGGTGTTCAAAATAGAAATGCCTCTATAATTATTTATTTCTGTACGTGATCCCTTCTTGTGTACAGGGATTATGTGTGCACACTTCCATTGATGCGGAAATATCCCTTCACGTAGAGAGCGATTAAATATAATAGTCAAGGGGAGAGCAAGTGATTTAGCGCATCGTGACCAAAAAAAAGAAGGTAACCCATCACTACCGGCACCTTTGTTCGTGTCCAAAGTTTTCAACATTTTTTCAATTATTGCAGCGTTTGTCTGTACATTAGAAACGGTGTCAGTACACAACGATTCCGTATGTGGATATATGTAGTTATTACTAGGAATACCAAATACACTCTTGAAGAATGAGTTGAAAGCATTGCATATGTCCATACCATCGGTGTACTCTACATCTTTCAAAGACATTTTCTTAGGGTAACCTGACCCACCCCGAATGGCTTTGACGAAAGTCCAGAATGTTTTAGGATGTGTTTTGATGCTATTTTCACAACTTGACGTAAATTTATTAAAGCATTCTCTCTGAACACGGTGTTCTCTTGCTCGGAGTAACGAAAACTCATCGTAATCTAATCTATTCCTGAATTTTTTCCAACGTGTGTGAGCATTGTTTTTCTCCTTAATTATTTTTATTAAAGCAGGTGTGTACCATTTAGGATATGATCGCTTCCCTGTGTTATAACTAAAAGGCACATGTAAACGAACACAACTATCCAGTATGTTATAAAAGGTATTTGTAGCTTCGTCTACAGTGCCTGTACATAAAAGAGACCTCCAGTCCTGTTCTAAAAGATATGTATTAATTTTTTCATAATCAGCCCTCCTGAAATTTCGCCTCGGCGCAGCTGTTTCCCGTAGAGGAGTAATGTTTAAATCCAAAACTATGAAGCAAAAAGAAGGATGTGCGTGGTCCTCCCTGAGTAGCGGCGCAGCCGCAGGGATGATATTCAGAGGTAGATTAGAGAATGCAAGATCTAATGTGTTACCAGCATGATTTTTTAAAGTATTAAATTGTCTTAACCTTTGTGATAAGGTCATCTTTCAAACCTGTCATATTGCGAATCTCTTCGTTTCGCTTTCGGTCGGCCATGGTAACGCCGCACATTTTACGAAGAGATCGCATCTCCACTGCATTCAACTTACTTTTATGCTTCTTCTGGCATACCCAGGTTCCGCTGCCATATAACAAAGTCGGTACCAACACTGCGTTATGTATTGCAAGGCGTGCACTCTTCGCTACGCCTTGCCTTTTGACTAACGCAGTCAGGGCAACATTGACTTTGTTCCCGGCAGCGACACGCCTGTCCACATCTAAATCACATCTTCCATCCCGGCTAAAAGCACTCCCCAAGTATACAATTTCATTTACCTATTCTAGACATTCCTGATTTACCCATATTTCACACTTCGTTCTCTCTTCGTCCCTTTCAAATACCAGAACCTTAGTTTTATTAGCATTCAAACGGAGACCTTTAATTTCACATTCCTCTTTCATACACGTGACTAATGCCTGCAGTTCTGCCTCTGATGGTGCAATAAGCACTGCATCATCAGCATACAGCAGACAATTTACTTTTATGTCACCCAATTTCACACCCAAACAACTATCTTTCAGCTTCTGTAAACAGCTGTCGAGATACAGTATGAACAGCCAGGAAGACATGACACAACCCTGCTTTACGCCCGTTTGGACGTCAAACATGGGTGACAGGTCATGCCCTACCCGCACACAGGCTTCACAGTCACAGTAAAGAGACTGCACAGCCCTTAGCAATCGACCATCCACACCATACCCCGGCAACAGTTCCCACATTTTCTTCCTTACAACCTTATCAAATGCTTTCTCAAGATCCACAAAAGCACAGAAAATCTTCTGGTTAGCAGCCAGAAGCTTCTCCGTGATCATGCGGAGAGAAAACATTTGATCCGTGCATCCTCTTCCAGGTCTAAATCCGCATTGTGCCTCCCATAGAAATCTTTCCGATTTCTCTTGCATCCTACGTGTCAAAACCTTCGAGTAAACTTTACTTGCTAAACTGGTCAAGCTGATCGCCCGATAGCACCCGCAGTCAAAATGTGAACCTTTACCTTTATATAAAGGCACAATGACTGCGGATCGCCAATCATCCGGGACATCCTCCGTCCGCCAGCACAAATTGCACAGCAGATGAAAGCTGTCCCAGACGCGAGGCCCACCATACTTGACCATTTCAGCAGTAACTCTGTCTAGTCCCGCAGCCTTACCACATTTCAAACTTCGAATCGCACGTTCAATCTCTTTCATCCTGATGACCTCAGTGTCATCGAGGTCCGGGTCTGGCGTACCAGTCACGGCGTCATCCCCGGATCCCCACTAAGATCAGCACACGCATACATTTCTCTATAAAATTCGCTCCATCGCTGCATGACGTCCGATTTTTCTGAGAGGACGTCATTAGTTCTCGAAAGCACTTTGTTCATTCTTAAGGCCGTCGCACCACTTCGGGTCCTTCCAACCTCTTTCCAGAAGAGTTTGGAATTCTCCTTAAAGTTGTGCGACAACCTTTCGTCCGCTTCCATTCTACACCTTTCACGCACTTCCTCAATCAATGCTTTCGTGTGAACTTTCTGCAGCTTATATCTTTCTTTCATCTTCTCTCTCATATCCTTATCATTACTAGAGGCCAAGTAGTCTAACCATGCTTTCTTCTTCTTCTTTACAGCTTCTTTCACTTCATCATTCCACCATGCATCTCTTCTTTTACTACTGCCTCTTTTTATTGTTCCACACACTTCTTCCGCTGCACTTACCATTCCATCCCTAAGGTTCTGCCAAGTTCTTTCTACACATTCTTTTCTGCCATCGATGGTGTCAAGCTTTTCGGCTACCCTCGCATGATATTTGTCCCTAGTATCCGCTTCCTGAAGCTTCCAGCTTCGGATGCGACAGACCGACTGTGGTTCTGTTACTGCCGTCCGGTAGCGCCAACCCGCGAACAGACCCCTAAATCTAGTAATCACTAGATAGTGATCCGTTCCCAGGTCAGCATCCCTGAACACTCGCGTATCCATCACCTGTTTTCGCAGTCGGTCATCCACCAGGAACAAATCAATCATACTTCTCTCATTCTTTCGTTCTCTAGTATACATATGGATTTTCTTGTGATTAAACATAGTGTTTGTCACAAGAAGACCCTTTTCCTTGCACACCGCCAGTATAAGCTTGCCAGCATCATTAACCCTTTTATCGCCAAACTTTCCAAGTACCGACTCGTACTCTGGTCGAGCGGTACCAACCCATCCATTCAAATCACCACATACAACAATTCTTTCGTTTCCTCTAGCCAAATCTAGAACTTCTCTTACATTCTCTCAAAACTCCTCCAGCTCAGCCCTGGACAACGAAGCTACCGGCGCATAAACAGCCAAAAGGAATAACTTCGTCAGTCCCAATTTAAAGCGAACCCAGAGAAGTCTTGAGTTCACAACCTTATATTCAGTCATAACATCGACCAACCGAGAAGACAGCAGCACCCCCACTCCCTGGCAGGCGTTCTCGCTCTCCGGGACTCCTGACCATAGAGCTAACGCCCCGCCAGGGAGCTCTTCATTACCACTGCCCTTCCGTTTGGTCTCCGACATACACACGACATCTAATTCTCTTTCTTTCATTATTTCGATCAACTCATTCGTCTTATCTCTCATGCCTCCTCTAACATTCCACGTGCCAACTCTGCACTCTGTCCTCCAATCAAATAGAATATTTTTTTAACTTAACAAAAATATTTGAAAAAGATATAATAAGATAAACGTAATATGTACCAAAATGGTCTCCACTCAGCTTTAAGTCACGAATTGAAGATATCATTACATCAATTCGTAATGCTGATTTTCAGTGGAGCCAGGAGTATGAGGCAAATGACAATAAACAGCGAGAGAAAAAATATTAACAAAAATGTAAAATAAAATAAAATGAAATAAAATGAACAAATCTGTCATAATTCCATGTACCAGTGATACATTTATAGTGTAGTAATAACAAAAAAAAATACATACAGAAAAATAAAATAAATTGTGTGTGTGTGTGTGTGTGTGTGTGTGTGTGTGTGTATGCGCATGTGTGTGTGAGAGAGAGACAGAGTGGAGCGTTAGTGAGTGCATGTACGGTGGTAGCATTGAGAGTGTATGAACCATACCATATATGCCTATTTGCTGGATTTTTGTGCTGAAATCAGAAACTTTTTTAATAAAGAGAAAATGAGCTTTTGGTACAAGTATGATGGTTCCCCGGTATTTATTACTCCAAAAAGCAATGACGCAAGGTGCAGAGTACGTCTAGCGGCCATACTCATCAGGTCGTGTCGATTTAAAAATGGGGTTATGTGTGATCTCTTAGGGATTGTGAAGCAGAAACGTGCACAGGCGTTTTGAACTCTTTGTATTAATCTTTTGGTTCTAGCGAGCAAACACTCACCAAATACTGTATCCGCATAAGTTAGCTTCGACAGAATGAGTACTTCACACAACCTAATGCGCATGTCCACTGTCAAATACTCTCTTATCTGGTACGAGACTTTGAGTCTAAAGAAACAGTTACGCATGGTTTCTTGTACATGACCCTCAAAACGCAACCTTCCATCAATAACGAGACCTAAGTTCCGAGCTTCCAATACACGTTCTAAAGGATTACTCTTGATGTTAATTTGCGGATTGAAAGTTAGAATAGTATTTGTCTAGTTATGCGTTCCCAGTAACATATACTTAGATTTAATGGGGTTTAATACCATTTTATTTTGATCACACCAATTGGCTATGTGGTTCAAATCTGAATTGATTTTTGTTACTGTAATATTTGTGTCACTGGGTTCAAAGACATGTACAATTGAAGTTCATGAGCATATAGGTATATGATAACTACAGTTTTATATGGTGTTCACTATATCTGAGCTATATAATATAAAAAGTATAGGCCCCAAAATGGAGCCTTGAGGTACACCTCTTGGAACTGGCAACGTGGTAGATATACATTCCGATCCATTGTTTTTATTTATTTTAACAAATTGTGTAAGACTAGTAAGGTAACTTGCAAACCATTTTATTGTTAAATTATCAAATCCGTAATTAGCCAGTTTTGATAAGAGTAGAGTGGTGTTAATAGTATCAAAAGCTCGGGAAAAGTCAAGCAAAACTAACAGAGTACCCTCTCTAACATCTTGTGCAGCCATCATCCATTACATCCATCAGAGCGGTTGCAGTGCTACGAGACTTTCTGAATCCAGATTGCTTTTTAGGCAGAATATTATTAGCCTCAAGATACTCCGTCATTTGTGTACAGATTACTCTTTCCAGAATTTTTGACATAAAGGGCAGGATTACTTATAGGACGAAGATCCTTGTATTCATTTGGATAGGGCTTTTTGGGAGTCGGTTTTACTAAAGCTACTTTCCATCGCTTTGGGAATACACCTGTTTCAATAGATTTGTTTATTATTCTGGTAATAACTGTTAATGTTCGGGGTAGAGTCACAATGGCATTACTCTAAACATGAGTTTAGAGTAATGCCATCATGACCTTGTGTATTTGTTTTAAAATTTTTATTATATTGAGAACAGCTGTTTCATTAACGGTGTTAAGCTTAAAAGTGTTAGGCCCAAATCTATCAAATTCATAGCTAGTTAAACGTGATATACTGATCAGATGAAGTCATCATTGCCGGGAAGCTCAAGAAAATAATGATTTATATTATTTGGATTACATAAATGAGTTAGCAGTTCAATGTCTTTTTTCTTAAAATTAGCAACGTTTTGTTTGATATTTTTCCACAAATAACGGGGGTTTTGTATCGTATTAATATAATTATTAAAATTTTCACTTTCTTTCACTATGAATTGCCGTCCTTACAATGCTTTTCTGCCGACTTCCAAAAAGGAGCCGGTACTCAATTCGACTGTATGTTTTTTTTTTCGTTTTTTTTTTTTATGTGTGTTACCTCAGAACTTTTTTCTGGGTGAACCGATTTCGATGATTCTTTTTTTATTTGAAAGCTGGTACTTCTCGTGTGGTCCCATATGAATTTGATCAAGGTCAGACCAATAGTTTTTAAGTTATTCTTAAATAACTTATATTGAAGTCGGCTGTACAAAATTTTTAATTTTAAATTATTAATTAAATGCTTTTAATACAATGCTTTTTAATTAAATGTCAACTTCGTATCTTTACTAAAAGTGATGAAAATTTTGGTCTAAAATTAAAAATTTACATTTTGTGAGTTATTTCTTAAATTTTTAACTTTAAATTAAAAATCTAAAAAGGTAAAAATTCAAAATCTAAGCCTGTCTGAAAAATGCGCCATAAAAAAAATTACTACTTAATAGGACTTATTTGGCTAAAATCGGTCTTCAAAAACAGCAAGTTGGAAAATTATTAAAATTAGCCAACTTAGTTTTTTGCCATAATCATCATGCATGAGACTAATTTATGATGAGAGAATGTTGGAAAATAAGATTGATCAAGGAAAATTTACGATAATGTATAAAGTAGATGAAAATGTAGAAGAATTTAATTTTTAAACTTTACAGTAAGTTTTCGAAGTGACCACCTCTAGCAGCAATGCATGACCTACACCTGCGTAAAACATTGCGTTTCAATCTTCTAAAGCTTCTCTGTTATCCCTGACCACACGTTGGGCTTGGTAAAGCTTCTGCCTTAATTCTTGTTCATTGTGACATTCACGAGCATATGCTACTTCCTTGTAGTAGTCTCAAATGAAAAAATCTATGGGATTAAAGGTCCGGTGACCGTGGAGGCCACGAAATTGGACCACCGCGTCCAATCCACCTGTTGGGGTACGTTGCATTTAAGAAATTTCGTACTTGTACGGCGTTGTGACAAGGGGCGCCGTCATTTTGGAACATCATACTGCGTCTAAGTTCAAGATTTACGTCTTCCAGCAACAATGGAAGTTCATTTTCCAAGAAGTTTTTGTAGACTGTTCCATCTAGTCTGCTCGGCAACTCAAATGGACCGATTAACTTGCCATTGAGGACCCCAGACCACAAATTAACGCTAAAACGATGTTGGAACGTTGAAGCTCTCGCAGAGTGTGGATTTTCAATCGCCCACGTGTGGTAATTATGGATATTGAATATCCCACATCGCTTAAACCTTGATTCATCCGACCATAGTACTTTATCGAAAAAACCAGGATCCTCTTCATGTTTTTGTAACATGGTTTGGCAAAAATTAATGCGCAATTGATAGTCTGCAGGTAGTAAACTTTGGACTCGTCGAATGTGGTACGCGTGGTATCCTTCTTAGTGAAGTATGCTTTGGATAGAAGACCTTGGGATGTCCAGAGTACGAGCCATAGCTCTCGTACTCGTTGACGGATTTTTCTCAACCTCTTCCAGCACCACTTCTCTGCGATCAGGGTCTGCTCTAAGGATTCCTTCATGATTTCCGCGTTGACCAGGAATGCGGCCTGCCATCAAGGTATTGTGAGTGTTAATAAAAATACGATGGTCGGGAAAAGACGGCGGTTGCGGCCCACCACGACGTTGAAGTTGTTCGCGATACAGACGCGCTGCTTCAACGCAGTTTCCTCGTGCAACTCCATAAAAATAATGCATTTCTGCATACTCACTTAAAGTGTAACTCATTTCTTACACTTTTAAGTAAACAACATCTAAATCAGAATGTAAAACAGAGTCCAGTAAACGAGAAAAGTAGACAAACAAGTAAGTAATGGCGGAGTCCGAGAGCAGAGGCAAACAAAATTTTCAAACAATTTTCTTGTCATTGTTTTAAATTTCACATAAGGATATTTTATATAATATAGATAAGGAACTAAATGTAATTGGTAGGATTGTTTTTTTTTTTTTAAACAACCCCGTTAGGTTTCTTACTGGCTCGTCACAGGGCCAATCTATACACATATAAATAAAATTAAAGTGCTTTTCTGTAATATTGAAATAACTAGCTTTTATCAAGCTCAGGGGATTATTAGCATGGCATTAAGGCAAATAACCATTTATAAAAAAAACAGCCTATCTGTCCGCGCTGATCTTCGGTAGTGTCGAACCAATTGTGATAAAGCATTACGAACAGATATAAAGAAATGCCAGGGAAGAGGATATCTAAAACGGAAAATGGACAGCAGCATCTTCCTGAGAACAACTCAAAATTATAAAAATTGCGGTTTCCAACCCGCCTGCCAAGCGTGGCAACTATGGCAAAATCCTCTCTATGGTACAATATATGGGAGAGTCTTATGTTGATAAGTGGATCTTTTATAGGCAGTAACTGATGGAAACATGCAAACAATTAGAAATAAAATAAGTAAATATTTTCGCCTCCTCTCAACATTTTCGGATGAGCCTGATAGACTGTTTCGTGGAAGGTTGCCAATATTGAAAACAATGGCGTGCCCGTTTGATAAACTCGGTCGCCGCCTGATACAACTTTACCGCACAGTATCATGTTAATGAATGTACCGACGGATGCTGTGCTAATGGAGCTATAGGATTCAATTTTCACGGGTGCACATTTGTCGAAGACTGCAATGAAGTGGATGATTTGAATGACAAGCTCGTAGAAACTGTCCATGCGGTCGGGGCTAAGTTCTGCAAGACCCGCCGCAGAAGAACACAAAAACTCTCCAATCACACTCTTAATCTCATGGCTGTTAGACGGGAGATGAAGCTACATTATTCAACAGATTTGACAGCATACAGGCAACTGAACAGACAGATCTCCAAATGCATGCGGCGAGACTTACGCAATTTCAATACAGCTCGTATTGAAGAAGCGATCGAGCGGAACAAAGGCTCCAAAGTCTTTGCCAGAGATCTGTCTGCCAGAAAGAGCCAACTGTCAAAGCTAAAGATCGAATGTGGCAGCATCGTTTCCGGGGCACCTGAGATTTTGAGTGAGATTGAGAGGTTCTATGGGCAGCTGTACACGTCATCGTTGGAGCCGCACTCAAGTGTGAGTAACGATCCAAGAGCGAGTCTTATCCGACATTATTCCGATGATATCCCAGACGTCAGTCTGAGCGAGATTAGAATGGCTCTCCAACACCTTAAAAACGGCGAGGATGGAATTACAGCGGAGCTTCTGAAAGCGGATGAAAACCGGTACTTGAAGTTCTTCAGAAGCTCTTTGATTCCTTCCTCCATGGTGGCATTACACAGGAGGCGTGGAGCAGAAGTGCGGTAGTCTTGTTCTTCAAGAAAGGCGACAACGCTCTCTTGAAGAACTACAGACCGATTTCCCTTCTGAGCCGCGTCTACGTGCTGTTTTCGAGAGTCATTACGAATCGTCTCGCGCGCTGACTTGACGACTTCCAGCCTCCCGAACAAGCCGGTTTTCGAAAATGCTTTAGCACCATAGACCACAAACATACCCTTCGGCAAATTGTACAGAAGTCCGAGGAGTACAATTTGCCACTATGTCTGGCATATGTGGACTATGAGAAAGCCTTTGATTCCGTCGAAATTTGGGCGGTGCTGCAGTCCCTTCAACGATGCTAAGTTGACTGTCGGTATCGATATACCGACAGTGTTGAAGTGCTTGTACAGTAGGGCTACGATGGCTATCCGAGTACAGAACCAGAGTACGAAACCTATCCAATTACAGAGAGGTGTAAGACAGGGTGACATCATATCCCCGTAACTCTTTACCGCTGCATTGGAAGATGTTTTCAAGCTTCTGGACTGGAAAGGATACGGTATCAACATCAATGGCGAGTACATCACTTACCTTCGATTTGCTGACGATATAGTCCTTATGGAAGAATAGCTAGAGGACCTAAGCACTATGCTCAATGACCTCAATAGTGTTTCCCAATGGATAGGTCTTAAGATGAACATGGACAAAACAAAGATTATGTTTAATGTCCATGTCACACCTATGCCGGTAGTTGTAGGGAACACTAAGCTCGAAGTTGTTGACGAGTATGTTTACCTGGGACAAATAGTCCGACTAGGTAAGTCCAACTTCGACCGAGAGGTGAATCGACGGATTCAACTCGGTTGGGCAGCGTTCGGGAAATTAAGGCACATCTTCTCGTCAGGTATACCTCAAAACTTGAAAACGAGACTGTACACCCAGTGCGTGTTGCCAGTGATGACATACCGAACTGAGACGTGGTCCTTCACTGCTGGCCGGATGAGGAAGCTCAAGGTCGCTCAGCGAGCTATGGAGAGGGCTATGCTCGGAGTTTCTCTGTGTGATAAACTCAGAAATGAGGATATCCGCAGTAGAACCAGAGTGACCGACATAGCCCAACGGATTAGTAAGCTGAAGTGGCAATGGATCGGCCATATAGCTCGAAGAACCGACAACCTACGGGGAAAAAAGTTTCTCGAATGGCAGCCTCGTACCGGCAGGCGAAGTGTAGGGCATCCCCCCACTAGATGGATTGACGACCTGGTAAGATATGCAGGAAGTCGATGGATGCAGGTGGCTCAGGACCGTGCTTTGTGGCATTCTTTGGGGGAGTCCTATGTTCAGCAGTGGACTTGTGAAGGGCTGTAATGATGATAATGATGACATTTGTCGAAACTTTAAGGTTAGTTTGATTCCTACCGGTATTTTTATTTAAGTAGCTTACGTGAAGTAGTGGAGTAAGTAACTAACCCATATCACCCCCTCAGTTTCATAAGAGGCGACTGAAGGAAACAAAATCAGGAGATGGGTTGTCAAGGCGCTGCTGGTCTTGACAACTATAGAAGATATTCACCTATGGGGCAATCTATGAAGGAGGCCTATGTTCAACAGTGGCTTTAATAGGCTGTAACGGCCACGGTAAGCGTGACAATCGAGCAAGTAGTCCACCTAATACATACACATCTGTTGTTGCTCAAACTATAAGGTCGGCCTATCGCCACTTCAGCCTACTGATCCGCTTAACTATGTCAGTTATACTCTTTTGTCTTGCGGATATCTTAGTTGCAGCAGACTAAACTTCTACCGCTCTCCGTAGCTCGCTGAGAGATAAATGTAAAAGTTAAGAAGCAAAAGCTTTTAATCGTGAATTATCTCTTACTGAAAATTAAGTATTAATTATCTCTATACTTCTCTCTTTCTATTGTCATTTAGTTTAACAATAGCCTATTCACTCTTGCTTAAACATATCCACATTATAATTAGATGGATAGACAGATGCTGCGAATTATTTTACTTCTTGATGCACGTATTATGAACGACGAAGCAAATCGTTGGGTTCGAATGGGTGTGGTATGTCTATGTCTTGACTGCCTCTTTTGTCTAGTGGTTGTAGTAGTGCGACTGCTGATTATGAGTTCTCGGGTTCGAATCCCGGGTCGGGCCAAAAAAAATCGGTTATTGAGTTTTTCCATCAAGAAATTCTCAATAACTGCCCGGAGTCAGGAAGTTGGCGGTGTTTCACCCCCGTGCCTCGGAAAACACGTAAAGCCGTTGGTCCTGCGCCTGATCTCTCTCCGGTCGTTTCGGCTTACCGTCCCATCGGACTTTGACAGTGAGGGAATAGAGAGTGCACCTGTGCTTGCGCATACTCTTGGGCACTATAATCCAGTCCTGCGCAGATGGCTAGTCTCGTGGAGGCTGGCCTTTATAACCGACATTCGGCTTGGAAGACATTATTAAGTCTATTAAACGGTAAATAACAATAGTATGATTTTCTCTTATTTTGGTTTTTCTTTTTTTATTGTTTGTAATATAAACGTATTTTCTTTTTTTCTTTTGCTTTCTCAATTTATTATTTACAAACCTAACCTACATATACAGCATTATATTTTGATGATGTCGTCACTGGAAAGCCAATAGTACTAAAGCGCCATTTTGGCCAAAATAAGTTATATATATATATCGTTGGATTGGATTTTTTTTCTGCGTCGATTGGTATATATTTCGTGATGTTCTGAGCACTTTTTTGGCGCTTAAGCACTACAAAATAATGTTATTTATCATAATTTTCATGTTTTGACAAATATTTACGTAATACAAATTATGATTAATTTTTAGTCGTTGTCAGTTTAGTATTTTTCTTTACTGACAACAGACATTTCAATTTTGTTCAGCAACTCAAAGTACTGTAGTTTAAGTCGTTGATATAACTTTAGTATTTTTGGCGGCCGTAAATATTAGCATATATGTAGATAAGTAACTTTACCTTATGTACAAATTGATAAGCATGGCGCGTTAGTATATTTTGTTTTCGCAGTTTTCTTAGAGGTAACGGTTTTAGTAACTTTGCTTTACATGTCTAAGTATTTGAGTGTCTATCTAGAATGTTTTACATTCAATGAAATCGAATAATTATTTTATTAAGTATGGATTATTTTAATCGACAAAATATTAAGAGTTGGTTTAGCATTTAGATGTGTGAAAAACGTACAAAAAATATTCAGTTATGTCTTTTGAAATAAAATTTCGTTTTGATAATGATTCGTAAAGTACGTACAATCTATATTTTGATTTAGAAAAATTTATATAAAGGCACAATGACTGCGGATCGCCAATCATCCGGGACATCCTCCGTCCGCCAGCACAAATTGCACAGCAGATGAAAGCTGTCCCAGACGCGAGGCCCACCATACTTGACCATTTCAGCAGTAACTCTGTCTAGTCCCGCAGCCTTACCACATTTCAAACTTCGAATCGCACGTTCAATCTCTTTCATCCTGATGACCTCAGTGTCATCGAGGTCCGGGTCTGGCGTACCAGTCACGGCGTCATCCCCGGATCCCCACTAAGATCAGCACACGCATACATTTCTCTATAAAATTCGCTCCATCGCTGCATGACGTCCGATTTTTCTGAGAGGACGTCATTAGTTCTCGAAAGCACTTTGTTCATTCTTAAGGCCTTCGCACCACTTCGGGTCCTTCCAACCTCTTTCCAGAAGAGTTTGGAATTCTCCTTAAAGTTGTGCGACAACCTTTCGTTCGCTTCCATTCTACACCTTTCACGCACTTCCTCAATCAATGCTTTCGTGTGAACTTTCTGCAGCTTATATCTTTCTTTCATCTTCTCTCTCATATCCTTATCATTACTAGAGGCCAAGTAGTCTAACCATGCTTTCTTCTTCTTCTTTACAGCTTCTTTCACTTCATCATTCCACCATGCATCTCTTCTTTTACTACTGCCTCTTTTTATTGTTCCACACACTTCTTCCGCTGCACTTACCATTCCATCCCTAAGGTTCTGCCAAGTTCTTTCTACACATTCTTTTCTGCCATCGATGGTGTCAAGCTTTTCGGCTACCCTCGCATGATATTTGTCCCTAGTATCCGCTTCCTGAAGCTTCCAGCTTCGGATGCGACAGACCGACTGTGGTTCTGTTACTGCCGTCCGGTAGCGCCAACCCGCGAACAGACCCCTAAATCTAGTAATCACTAGATAGTGATCCGTTCCCAGGTCAGCACCCCTGAACACTCGCGTATCCATCACCTGTTTTCGCAGTCGGTCATCCACCAGGAACAAATCAATCATACTTCTCTCATTCTTTCGTTCTCTAGTATACATATGGATTTTCTTGTGATTAAACATAGTGTTTGTCACAAGAAGACCCTTTTCCTTGCACACCGCCAGTATAAGCTTGCCAGCATCATTAACCCTTTTATCGCCAAACTTTCCAAGTACCGACTCGTACCCTGGTCGAGCGGTACCAACCCATCCATTCAAATCACCACATACAACAATTCTTTCGTTTCCTCTAGCCAAATCTAGAACTTCTCTTACATTCTCTCAAAACTCCTCCAGCTCAGCCCTGGACAACGAAGCTACCGGCGCATAAACAGCCAAAAGGAATAACTTCGTCAGTCCCAATTTAAAGCGAACCCAGAGAAGTCTTGAGTTCACAACCTCATATTCAGTCATAACATCGACCAACCGAGAAGACAGCAGCACCCCCACTCCCTGGCAGGCGTTCTCGCTCTCCGGGACTCCTGACCATAGAGCTAACGCCCCGCCAGGGAGCTCTTCATTACCACTGCCCTTCCGTTTGGTCTCCGACATACACACGACATCTAATTCTCTTTCTTTCATTATTTCGATCAACTCATTCGTCTTATCTCTCATGCCTCCTCTAACATTCCACGTGCCAACTCTGCACTCTGTCCTCCAATCAAATAGAATATTTTTTTAACTTAACAAAAATATTTGAAAAAGATATAATAAGATAAACGTAATATGTACCAAAATGGTCTCCACTCAGCTTTAAGTCACGAATTGAAGATATCATTACATCAATTCGTAATGCTGATTTTCAGTGGAGCCAGGAGTATGAGGCAAATGACAATAAACAGCGAGAGAAAAAATATTAACAAAAATGTAAAATAAAATAAAATGAAATAAAATGAACAAATCTGTCATAATTCCATGTACCAGTGATACATTTATAGTGTAGTAATAACAAAAAAAAATACATACAGAAAAATAAAATAAATTGTGTGTGTGTGTGTGTGTGTGTGTGTGTGTGTGTGTATGCGCATGTGTGTGTGAGAGAGAGACAGAGTGGAGCGTTAGTGAGTGCATGTACGGTGGTAGCATTGAGAGTGTATGAACCATACCATATATGCCTATTTGCTGGATTTTTGTGCTGAAATCAGAAACTTTTTTAATAAAGTTTTGAAAGTGGCAACTGATTTACTATTTCTGATCGGTGGGGGTATGTCATTCCAGCACTTAGTGGCAGCAAAGCGGAAACTGCCACGGAAGGCAGCTATGTGATGCTTAGGGTATGTGAGTCGTGATGCTGTCGTAACCGCACGCTGCGAGAAAATGAGCTTTTGGTACAAGTATGATGGTTCCCCGGTATTTATTACTCCAAAAAGCAATGACGCAAGGTGCAGAGTACGTCTAGCGGCCATACTCATCAGGTCGTGTCGATTTAAAAATGGGGTTATGTGTGATCTCTTAGGGATTGTGAAGCAGAAACGTGCACAGGCGTTTTGAACTCTTTGTATTAATCTTTTGGTTCTACGAGCAAACACTCACCAAATACTGTATCCGCATAAGTTAGCTTCGACAGAATGAGTACTTCACACAACCTAATGCGCATTTCCACTGTCAAATACTCTCTTATCTGGTACGAGACTTTGAGTCTAAAGAAACAGTTACGCATGGTTTCTTGTACATGACCCTCAAAACGCAACCTTCCATCAATAACGAGACCTAAGTTCCGAGCTTCCAATACACGTTCTAAAGGATTACTCTTGATGTTAATTTGCGGATTGAAAGTTAGAATAGTATTTGTCTAGTTATGCGTTCCCAATAACATATACTTAGATTTAATGGGGTTTAATACCAGGTTATTTTGATCACACCAATTGGCTATGTGGTTCAAATCTGAATTGATTTTTGTTACTGTAATATTTGTGTCACTGGGTTCAAAGACATGTACAATTGAAGTTCATGAGCATATAGGTATATGATAACTACAGTTTTATATGGTGTTCACTATATCTGAGCTATATAATATAAAAAGTATAGGCCCCAAAATGGAGCCTTGAGGTACACCTCTTGGAACTGGCAACGTGGTAGATATACATTCTGATCCATTGTTTTTATTTATTTTAACAAATTGTGTAAGACTAGTAAGGTAACTTGCAAACCATTTTATTGTTAAATTATCAAATCCGTAATTAGCCAGTTTTGATAAGAGTAGAGTGGTGTTAATAGTATCAAAAGCTCGGGAAAAGTCAAGCAAAACTAACAGAGTACCCTCTCTAACATCTTGTGCAGCCATCATTCATTACATCCATCAGAGCGGTTGCAGTGCTACGAGACTTTCTGAATCCAGATTGCTTTTTAGGCAGAATATTATTAGCCTCAAGATACTCCATCATTTGTGTACAGATTACTCTTTCCAGAATTTTTGACATAAAGGGCAGGATTACTTATAGGACGAACATCCTTGTATTCATTTGGATAGGGCTTTTTGGGAGTCGGTTTTACTAAAGCTACTTTCCATCGCTTTGGGAATACACCTGTTTCAATAGATTTGTTTATTATTCTGGTAATAACTGTTAATGTTCGGGGTAGAGTCACAATGGCATTACTCTAAACATGAGTTTAGAGTAATGCCATCATGACCTTGTGTATTTGTTTTAAAATTTTTATTATATTGAGAACAGCTGTTTCATTAACGGTGTTAAGCTTAAAAGTGTTAGGCCCAAATCTATCAAATTCATAGCTAGTTAAACGTGATATACTGATCAGGTGAAGTCATCATTGCCGGGAAGCTCAAGAAAATAATGATTTATATTATTTGGATTACATAAATGAGTTAGCAGTTCAATGTCTTTTTTCTTAAAATTAGCAACGTTTTGTTTGATATTTTTCCACAAATAACGGGGGTTTTGTATCGTATTAATATAATTATTAAAATTTTCACTTTCTTTCACTATGAATTGCCGTCCTTACAATGCTTTTCTGCCGACTTCCAAAAAGGAGCCGGTACTCAATTCGACTGTATGTTTTTTTTTTCGTTTTTTTTTATGTGTGTTACCTCAGAACTTTTTTCTGGGTGAACCGATTTCGATGATTCTTTTTTTATTTGAAAGCTGGTACTTCTCGTGTGGTCCCATATGAATTTGATCAAGGTCAGACCAATAGTTTTTAAGTTATTCTTAAATAACTTATATTGAAGTCGGCTGTACAAAATTTTTAATTTTAAATTATTCATCATTATCATCATCATCATCATTACAGCCCTTCACAAGTCCACTGCTGAACATAGGCCTCCCCCAAAGAATGCCACAAAGCACGGTCCTGAGCCACCTGCATCCATCGACTTCCTGCATATCTTACCAGGTCGTCACTCCATCTAGTGGGGGGACGCCCTACACTTCGCCTGCCGGTACGAGGCTGCCACTCGAGAACCTTTCATCCCCATCGGTTGTCGGTTCTTCGAGCTATATGGCCGGCCCATTGCCACTTCAGCTTACTAATCCGTTGGGCTATGTCGGTCACTCTAGTTCTACTGCGGATATCCTCATTTCTGAGTTTATCACGCAGAGAAACTCCGAGCATAGCCCTCTCCATAGCTCGCTGAGCGACCTTGAGCTTCCTCATCCGGCCAGCAGTGAAGGACCACGTCTCAGTTCCGTATGTCATCACTGGCAACACGCACTGGGTGTACAGTCTCGTTTTCAAGTTTTGAGGTATATCTGACGAGAAGATGTGCCGTAATTTCCCGAACGCTGCCCAACCGAGTTGAATCCGTCGATTGACCTCTCGGTCGAAGTTGGTAAATTAATAATTAAATAATAAGTAAATTATTAATTAAATGCTTTTAATACAATGCTTTTTAATTAAATGTCAACTTCGTATCTTTACTAAAAGTGATGAAAATTTTGGTCTAAAATTAAAAATTTACATTTTGTGAGTTATTTCTTAAATTTTTAACTTTAAATTAAAAATCTAAAAAGGTAAAAATTCAAAATCTAAGCCTGTCTGAAAAATGCGCCATAAAAAAAATTACTACTTAATAGGACTTATTTGGCTAAAATCGGTCTTCAAAAACAGCAAGTTGGAAAATTATTAAAATTAGCCAACTTAGTTTTTTGCCATAATCATCATTCATGAGACTAATTTATGATGAGAGAATGTTGGAAAATAAGATTGATCAAGGAAAATTTACGATAATGTATAAAGTAGATGAAAATGTAGAAGAATTTAATTTTTAAACTTTACAGTAAGTTTTCGAAGTGACCACCTCTAGCAGCAATGCATGACCTACACCTGCGTAAAACATTGCGTTTCAATCTTCTAAAGCTTCTCTGTTATCCCTGACCACACGTTGGGCTTGGTAAAGCTTCTGCCTTAATTCTTGTTCATTGTGACATTCACGAGCATATGCTACTTCCTTGTAGTAGTCTCAAATGAAAAAATCTATGGGATTAAAGGTCCGGTGACCGTGGAGGCCACGAAATTGGACCACCGCGTCCAATCCACCTGTTGGGGTACGTTGCATTTAAGAAATTTCGTACTTGTACGGCGTTGTGACAAGGGGCGCCGTCATTTTGGAACATCATACTGCGTCTAAGTTCAAGATTTACGTCTTCCAGCAACAATGGAAGTTCATTTTCCAAGAAGTTTTTGTAGACTGTTCCATCTAGTCTGCTCGGCAACTCAAATGGACCGATTAACTTGCCATTGAGGACCCCAGACCACAAATTAACGCTAAAACGATGTTGGAACGTTGAAGCTCTCGCAGAGTGTGGATTTTCAATCGCCCACGTGTGGTAATTATGGATATTGAATATCCCACATCGCTTAAACCTTGATTCATCCGACCATAGTACTTTATCGAAAAAACCAGGATCCTCTTCATGTTTTTGTAACATGGTTTGGCAAAAATTAATGCGCAATTGATAGTCTGCAGGTAGTAAACTTTGGACTCGTCGAATGTGGTACGCGTGGTATCCTTCTTAGTGAAGTATGCTTTGGATAGAAGACCTTGGGATGTCCAGAGTACGAGCCATAGCTCTCGTACTCGTTGACGGATTTTTCTCAACCTCTTCCAGCACCACTTCTCTGCGATCAGGGTCTGCTCTAAGGATTCCTTCATGATTTCCGCGTTGACCAGGAATGCGGCCTGCCATCAAGGTATTGTGAGTGTTAATAAAAATACGATGGTCGGGAAAAGACGGCGGTTGCGGCCCACCACGACGTTGAAGTTGTTCGCGATACAGACGCGCTGCTTCAACGCAGTTTCCTCGTGCAACTCCATAAAAATAATGCATTTCTGCATACTCACTTAAAGTGTAACTCATTTCTTACACTTTTAAGTAAACAACATCTAAATCAGAATGTAAAACAGAGTCCAGTAAACGAGAAAAGTAGACAAACAAGTAAGTAATGGCGGAGTCCGAGAGCAGAGGCAAACAAAATTTTCAAACAATTTTCTTGTCATTGTTTTAAATTTCACATAAGGATATTTTATATAATATAGATAAGGAACTAAATGTAATTGGTAGGATTGTTTTTTTTTTTTTTTAAACAACCCCGTTAGGTTTCTTACTGGCTCGTCACAGGGCCAATCTATACACATATAAATAAAATTAAAGTGCTTTTCTGTAATATTGAAATAACTAGCTTTTATCAAGCTCAGGGGATTATTAGCATGGCATTAAGGCAAATAACCATTTATAAAAAAAACAGCCTATCTGTCCGCGCTGATCTTCGGTAGTGTCGAACCAATTGTGATAAAGCATTACGAACAGATATAAAGAAATGCCAGGGAAGAGGATATCTAAAACGGAAAATGGACAGCAGCATCTTCCTGAGAACAACTCAAAATTATAAAAATTGCGGTTTCCAACCCGCCTGCCAAGCGTGGCAACTATGGCAAAATCCTCTCTATGGTACAATATATGGGAGAGTCTTATGTTGATAAGTGGATCTTTTATAGGCAGTAACTGATGGAAACATGCAAACAATTAGAAATAAAATAAGTAAATATTTTCGCCTCCTCTCAACATTTTCGGATGAGCCTGATAGACTGTTTCGTGGAAGGTTGCCAATATTGAAAACAATGGCGTGCCCGTTTGATAAACTCGGTCGCCGCCTGATACAACTTTACCGCACAGTATCATGTTAATGAATGTACCGACGGATGCTGTGCTAATGGAGCTATAGGATTCAATTTTCACGGGTGCACATTTGTCGAAGACTGCAATGAAGTGGATGATTTGAATGACAAGCTCGTAGAAACTGTCCATGCGGTCGGGGCTAAGTTCTGCAAGACCCGCCGCAGAAGAACACAAAAACTCTCCAATCACACTCTTAATCTCATGGCTGTTAGACGGGAGATGAAGCTACATTATTCAACAGATTTGACAGCATACAGGCAACTGAACAGACAGATCTCCAAATGCATGCGGCGAGACTTACGCAATTTCAATACAGCTCGTATTGAAGAAGCGATCGAGCGGAACAAAGGCTCCAAAGTCTTTGCCAGAGATCTGTCTGCCAGAAAGAGCCAACTGTCAAAGCTAAAGATCGAATGTGGCAGCATCGTTTCCGGGGCACCTGAGATTTTGAGTGAGATTGAGAGGTTCTATGGGCAGCTGTACACGTCATCGTTGGAGCCGCACTCAAGTGTGAGTAACGATCCAAGAGCGAGTCTTATCCGACATTATTCCGATGATATCCCAGACGTCAGTCTGAGCGAGATTAGAATGGCTCTCCAACACCTTAAAAACGGCGAGGATGGAATTACAGCGGAGCTTCTGAAAGCGGATGAAAACCGGTACTTGAAGTTCTTCAGAAGCTCTTTGATTCCTTCCTCCATGGTGGCATTACACAGGAGGCGTGGAGCAGAAGTGCGGTAGTCTTGTTCTTCAAGAAAGGCGACAACGCTCTCTTGAAGAACTACAGACCGATTTCCCTTCTGAGCCGCGTCTACGTGCTGTTTTCGAGAGTCATTACGAATCGTCTCGCGCGCTGACTTGACGACTTCCAGCCTCCCGAACAAGCCGGTTTTCGAAAATGCTTTAGCACCATAGACCACAAACATACCCTTCGGCAAATTGTACAGAAGTCCGAGGAGTACAATTTGCCACTATGTCTGGCATATGTGGACTATGAGAAAGCCTTTGATTCCGTCGAAATTTGGGCGGTGCTGCAGTCCCTTCAACGATGCTAAGTTGACTGTCGGTATCGATATACCGACAGTGTTGAAGTGCTTGTACAGTAGGGCTACGATGGCTATCCGAGTACAGAACCAGAGTACGAAACCTATCCAATTGCAGAGAGGTGTAAGACAGGGTGACATCATATCCCCGTAACTCTTTACCGCTGCATTGGAAGATGTTTTCAAGCTTCTGGACTGGAAAGGATACGGTATCAACATCAATGGCGAGTACATCACTTACCTTCGATTTGCTGACGATATAGTCCTTATGGCAGAATAGCTGGAGGACCTAAGCACTATGCTCAATGACCTCAATAGTGTTTCCCAATGGATAGGTCTTAAGATGAACATGGACAAAACAAAGATTATGTTTAATGTCCATGTCACACCTATGCCGGTAGTTGTAGGGAACACTAAGCTCGAAGTTGTTGACGAGTATGTTTACCTGGGACAAATAGTTCGACTAGGTAAGTCCAACTTCGACCGAGAGGTGAATCGACGGATTCAACTCGGTTGGGCAGCGTTCGGGAAATTAAGGCACATCTTCTCGTCAGGTATACCTCAAAACTTGAAAACGAGACTGTACACCCAGTGCGTGTTGCCAGTGATGACATACCGAACTGAGACGTGGTCCTTCACTGCTGGCCGGATGAGGAAGCTCAAGGTCGCTCAGCGAGCTATGGAGAGGGCTATGCTCGGAGTTTCTCTGTGTGATAAACTCAGAAATGAGGATATCCGCAGTAGAACCAGAGTGACCGACATAGCCCAACGGATTAGTAAGCTGAAGTGGCAATGGATCGGCCATATAGCTCGAAGAACCGACAACCTACGGGGAAAAAAGTTTCTCGAATGGCAGCCTCGTACCGGCAGGCGAAGTGTAGGGCATCCCCCCACTAGATGGATTGACGACCTGGTAAGATATGCAGGAAGTCGATGGATGCAGGTGGCTCAGGACCGTGCTTTGTGGCATTCTTTGGGGGAGTCCTATGTTCAGCAGTGGACTTGTGAAGGGCTGTAATGATGATAATGATGACATTTGTCGAAACTTTAAGGTTAGTTTGATTCCTACCGGTATTTTTATTTAAGTAGCTTACGTGAAGTAGTGGAGTAAGTAACTAACCCATATCACCCCCTCAGTTTCATAAGAGGCGACTGAAGGAAACAAAATCAGGAGATGGGTTGTCAAGGCGCTGCTGGTCTTGACAACTATAGAAGATATTCACCTATGGGGCAATCTATGAAGGAGGCCTATGTTCAACAGTGGCTTTAATAGGCTGTAACGGCCACGGTAAGCGTGACAATCGAGCAAGTAGTCCACCTAATACATACACATCTGTTGTTGCTCAAACTATAAGGTCGGCCTATCGCCACTTCAGCCTACTGATCCGCTTAACTATGTCAGTTATACTCTTTTGTCTTGCGGATATCTTAGTTGCAGCAGACTAAACTTCTACCGCTCTCCGTAGCTCGCTGAGAGATAAATGTAAAAGTTAAGAAGCAAAAGCTTTTAATCGTGAATTATCTCTTACTGAAAATTAAGTATTAATTATCTCTATACTTCTCTCTTTCTATTGTCATTTAGTTTAACAATAGCCTATTCACTCTTGCTTAAACATATCCACATTATAATTAGATGGATAGACAGATGCTGCGAATTATTTTACTTCTTGATGCACGTATTATGAACGACGAAGCAAATCGTTGGGTTCGAATGGGTGTGGTATGTCTATGTCTTGACTGCCTCTTTTGTCTAGTGGTTGTAGTAGTGCGACTGCTGATTATGAGTTCTCGGGTTCGAATCCCGGGTCGGGCCAAAAAAAATCGGTTATTGAGTTTTTCCATCAAGAAATTCTCAATAACTGCCCGGAGTCAGGAAGTTGGCGGTGTTTCACCCCCGTGCCTCGGAAAACACGTAAAGCCGTTGGTCCTGCGCCTGATCTCTCTCCGGTCGTTTCGGCTTACCGTCCCATCGGACTTTGACAGTGAGGGAATAGAGAGTGCACCTGTGCTTGCGCATACACTTGGGCACTATAATCCAGTCCTGCGCAGATGGCTAGTCTCGTGGAGGCTGGCCTTTATAACCGACATTCGGTTTGGAAGACATTATTAAGTCTATTAAACGGTAAATAACAATAGTATGATTTTCTCTTATTTTGGTTTTTCTTTTTTTATTGTTTGTAATATAAACGTATTTTCTTTTTTTCTTTTGCTTTCTCAATTTATTATTTACAAACCTAACCTACATATACAGCATTATATTTTGATGATGTCGTCACTGGAAAGCCAATAGTACTAAAGCGCCATTTTGGCCAAAATAAGTTATATATATATATCGTTGGATTGGATTTTTTTTCTGCGTCGATTGGTATATATTTCGTGATGTTCTGAGCACTTTTTTGGCGCTTAAGCACTACAAAATAATGTTATTTATCATAATTTTCATGTTTTGACAAATATTTACGTAATACAAATTATGATTAATTTTTAGTCGTTGTCAGTTTAGTATTTTTCTTTACTGACAACAGACATTTCAATTTTGTTCAGCAACTCAAAGTACTGTAGTTTAAGTCGTTGATATAACTTTAGTATTTTTTGGCGGCCGTAAATATTAGCATATATGTAGATAAGTAACTTTACCTTATGTACAAATTGATAAGCATGGCGCGTTAGTATATATTGTTTTCGCAGTTTTCTTAGAGGTAACGGTTTTAGTAACTTTGCTTTACATGTCTAAGTATTTGAGTGTCTATCTAGAATGTTTTACATTCAATGAAATCGAATAATTATTTTATTAAGTATGGATTATTTTAATCGACAAAATATTAAGAGTTGGTTTAGCATTTAGATGTGTGAAAAACGTACAAAAAATATTCAGTTATGTCTTTTGAAATAAAATTTCGTTTTGATAATGATTCGTAAAGTACGTACAATCTATATTTTGATTTAGAAAAAGTTTTAAATACGCATTATGGCCAAAGTATGTTATTATACTACAGTCGTAAATTAGCTGTACATAATCTTATATTTTATGAGTTCAGAACTAGGAAGTCTATTGTTATTCTTGGACTGAAGACAGAAGGCAAACGTGGAGCTAACGAAATGTGCACCACCTTAGAAAGATATATCAAGATGGTAGACGATCATAGGTCAGTCAGACATATTTTGGTTTATAGCGATGCGCGTCCCGGACAAAATAAAAAACAGAATTATTCTTGCATGCATTCATACTCATCTGCAAAATAACAAGAACATTGCCAGCATTCAAATGAATCATCTCTATTTGTGGAAACTTTGAACATCAAAGAAAATTCCTGAAATGTATCACTTTGAATATGAAAATTTTCCTTGTGACGTTAATGTTCAGGACACCCTTCAAGATACGGATGTCGAAGACATTATCAAATTAAAAATTTAAAAATTTTGACTTCGTATATTTACGCGAACACTACACATTTAAATGAAACTAATTTTACAGATTTTATTATGTATATTAACTTATTTTATATTCCCGACGTTTCGAGCACTTTACATCACCTATGGTCACGAGGGGGACTGAGGTGTAAGACGTCCCAATGTCAGAGATAACCACGGCTATCTCCAGATTAAAAATTATTAATTTTTGTTGCGATCTACTAGATTAAAGACCTACATCTGACAGACAATGAAACTATGGTTAATTTTGATGTGCCGTCTCTGTTCACATGCTTACCTGTTGAAGACTGTATCTCGATTGTTACTAGAAGGCTGGAGGAAAACAAAATGCCCGTAGAATATGCAGTATTACTCAGACACTGCCTTACATCTGGCTACCTATTGTGGAAGGAAGAGTTCTACAAGCAAGTAGATGGCGTGGCGGTGGGCCCACCTGTATTTCCTATTGTCGCTGATATATTCAAGGAAGACTTTGAGGAGAAAACCCTACTTCTCCCGTACACCCAAGATTCTATAAGCGATACGATGACGACACTTTCACAATTCTACCTTTATATAAAGTAACTGCATTTTTAGACACCTTAACTCCATAAATTCTAAAATTCAGTTCACAATGGAGTTAGAGGCAAATAACTCTTTAGCATTTCTAGATGTGTTAGTAATTCGGAATCCTGATAACACCTTGAGTCACACTGTGTATACGGAGGGGCACACTGAAATGATCGGGAATAGAATATTTCGGATTGAGTTATAATAAAACCTTTTTTAGAATTTGAATACTGGCCTCTTAGAATCTTAATGACATTCAAACAATTTAAAAAAAATGTTTAAAAACAAAAACTATGTTGGTTTAAAGTTGATACGTCGTTAACAGAAATGGAGCTCACGCGTGAACATTTCCGTCCGATAATTGATCAAAATTTTCGTCGCGGCTTATCTCAAGATAAATGTCTCAGCGAACTTGTTTCGATTTATGATGTTGAAGCCACAAGTCAAACGACAATATACCGCCGTTATGCCGAGTTCCGACGCGGTCGTGTGTCGCTCAGCACTATTTCTTCTGCAGGTCGACCAAGAAAAGCGGTTACGCCTGAAAACATCGAAGCTGTGCGAACTATTATATTAGATGACTCTTATGTGACATACGAGCAGATTCGGGCTGTTATCAGTATCGGAATGACTGCAATTCAGGCGATATTACATAATGAGCTGTGTGTAAGAAAGCTAGTTCCTGCCGCAAAAGGCGGCTCGTGTAGATTGGTGCCGGAATTCTCTGCAACGCTTCAACGGAGGGAAGTCAAGTGCTGTTTATAATATCGTCTTAGGTGACGAATCATGGATTTATTCATATGAACCTGAAATAAAACATCAGTGAGTTTGGGTCTTCGAAGACGAGGTCAAACCAACGAAAGTGGTTCGCTCCCGCAGCGTGTCAAAGAAAATGGTCGCTACGTTTGTCTCGAAAAAGGAGCATATTGCTACAATTCCTTTACAGGAACGCAGAACGGTTACCAGTTAGTGGTATATCACGGATTGTTTGCCAGTAATAATAGCCGAACTCCGAAAGAATAACCCGAAACCTCGCTTCATCTTATATCACGATAATGCGAGCTCCCATACGGCTCGGAAGACAAATAATTTTTTGAAGCAGGAAAACGTTGAGCTGATAAGCCATCCTCCGTATAGTTTTGACCTGAGCCCAAACGATTTTATTACATTCCCTAGAATGAAAGATTTATTACGCGGTCAACGGTTTGAAGACCCCGAAGCAGCTTTGGAAGCGTACAAATCAGCCATTTTGTCAAGATCAACTTCAGACTGGAATTACTGTTTTAATGATCGGTTTGCACGAATGGAAAAGTGCATTATGTTGAACGGAGAATACTAAAAACAATGAAATACCATTTAGCTATACCGTGCATGTGGTTTTTCTTATTCCCGATCATTTCATGGTGCCCCACGTAGAAAAAAGACCCATACAGATAGATATTTAAACGGTGATTCTCATCACCATCTTTCACTGTTAGCTACCGTGGGTAAATCACACCTATCCGCCGAGCTCCAACACGTCAAGCAAGTTTTGCACGACAATATCTTCGGGTCCCGCGCCTACGTCACAGTGAACGAGTGAAGCCGGCCACAGTCGAGCGAGTGCCTGCTGTACTGCCATATGTCAGAGGTGTGACTGACAAGATTGGCTACATCTTGAAGCGTGCTTCCATTAAAACATACTTCAAGCCGCCGAAGAAGATTAGTCAGTTTTTGCCATCAGTCAAGTGTAATGTCCCTGTGCAAGATGCAGGAGTATACAAGTATGATTGTGAATGTAGTCTCTCTTATATATAACCAACCAAAAGATCCATAAAAACCCGCGTTAAAGAACACATAGCTGATGTGAAAAATCGACGCTTCGGGAAGTCTGCAGTCTGTGAACACGTACAGGATCGCCCCCGTCACTACATTAAATTTGATAGACCACAAATCCTCGCTAAAGAACACCGATTCCTTTCAAGGATGATTCGCGAGGCTATTGAAATCAAAATCATCCTAATTTCAATAGAGAAGATGGCCGGATGCTACCATCTGATTGGGATCCTATAATTAATAAAATTAAATCCCAACTCCTTACCCCATGTACATGCCTATAGCTGCCCCAACAAAGTCTGACGGGACTAGGGCCCATGAGTAATCCCATCGACGGGCAGCAGAGGGACGGCGCCCAATGGCCTTATGGAAGAGTTTCCTATAATACTAAGCTATATGGGAGAAGGCTAGGGAAATATAGTACGTATCTGGTTCCGACTCTTAGATCGCCCCAAGGCTCGGTCAGCCCGTAAGTAGGTGTGAGGTGCATGGCAAGTAGTGTTTAATGATGTGTAGATATCTGAGACCTGGACCAGCTTAGGCGACCAGCAGCGGCCGAGTTCCAGGCTGCCACACAATGCTGCATCGCTCTAGCAGGCTCCACTGCTGGAACATTTCTTTCTTCATTATCACTATTTCAGTCTATTAGCTTCATTGTACATTTAACTAACTTAAACTCGCCTAATTCCACATTCATCCTAGAATCGAACACGTGATACCCGACACAGTAAGGATAGTAGTTCAAAATTCGACATTCAATGTCCCGGATTCACTTATCACAAAATAATAAATAGGGAACTAACGCGATCTCTTAATGAGTCATACGGCTTAGCGTTAAACACAACTAAGTTTCTTCATTCGACACCAAAACACCACGTCGCGAAAAAAATTCAAAATACGCCTCGTTGACACGTAAACTAACAAACCAACCAACACCTAAAAAAAAGGGCACTTAACGCGACGGCACAATTATAGTGATTTCCAAACAATCAACCGGGAGACGCTAACGACCCAGGAATGCGCGGTTCGAATCCTAGACCGTATATCTACTTGACGCGCGCGTGCACAATTCCGCATCACCCGCACAAGTCAAATATTGCAAAATTCACATATCCACGTAGCGAAGTAACACGCACAAAACTATCTGGACCATACACGGTCGCGTGAACTTCGGCCGCGATAATCGAGATACGCGGATTCACGCGGATACGCGGATTGGGGAGAAACTGAGTCTTGTAGATACCACCATTTTTCTTGGAATCACACTAGACGCGAAGCTTCAATGGAGCCCCCATATATCAAAACTAGCAAGCAGACTTAGTTCTGCAGCATATGCTGTAAAAAAGATTAGAAGTTTAACCAGTGTTGAAACAGCTAGACTAGTTTACTTCAGCTACTTCCATAGCATAATGTCGTATGGTATTTTGCTATGGGGACACGCAGCTGACACTGAAATTATATTTGTTTTGCAGAAGAGGGCCATAAGAGCAATTTATGATTTAAAGCCTAAAGAGTCGCTGCGACAAAAATTTAAGGAAATTAATATATTAACTTTGGCCTCTCAATACATTTATGAAAATGTAATGTACGTACACAAAAATAAAAGTAGTTTTGCAAAAATAAGTGATATTCATTCTGTAAATACTAGGAACAGACAAAAGCTAGTAGTACCAGTTACTCGACTCCATCGAGTCAGTAATTCATTCTTGGGGCGATGTATACGCTTTTACAACAAAATTCCAGAAAATATACAAAGTTTGACCTGTTCAAAGTTCAAAAACTTTATTAAACTAAGTTTGTATAAAAAGGGTTATTATAATATTAAGGAATTTATGGATGATAATAACCCCTGGAAATGAGGTGATCGCTACCAAGCTATTTCTAATTTGTTGTGTTGTTAATTTGTGTAACATCATGATTGTAAGCTGTTATTTAAAAAAAAAGTCCCGCTGGGTTTCTTGCTGGTTCTTCCCAGGACAGAGGTTTTTTCCGAACCAGTGGTAATCAAACAAAAGAGTGACTTTCAATAAGTATTATTCATAATCAATATTGAATAAAAAAAGTTTCTGTTTCAGTTTCTGTTTCACCGCATCGCGGCCAGCGAACTACTGGTACTTCGCCCACGCGTGGAGCCACTGCAAGCCGCACACGGCCGCCCCACCTGGTGGCGTTTATTTCACCTACATACCATCGGGTGACGCGCCAGCTCGAACGCAATTGGCTGGCGTTCAAAAATGACCAAATTTGGGCATAAACACCCGTTATCCTCGGTCTGATCGGAACAAAAATTAATAATTTTTAATCTGGATGTAGCCGTGGTTATCTATGACATTGGAACGTCATACACCTCAGTCTTCCACCCGTGACCATGGGTGCTCTAAAGTACTCGTATCGTCGGGCATATAAAATAAGTTAATATACGTGATAAAATCCGTAAAATTAGTTTTATTTAAAAAATTATTAAAAAGTATTATAAATTTAAAGTTTATTTTACACAATAATTATACTCAGGTTTAGTAGATTCTAAATACCATTTAAGTATAATTTTCCAAACTGCATGATTTATACAACTTTTTTTTCACAAGGTATTCAAAATCTACTAAGCATATCAATTTAATATCTTCGAAAATTGTACCAAATAATAGGTTACTTAATACATAATTATTATTGTAGATTAATAATAAAATTGTATTGCGTGACCTTTGCCACATGTTTGCTATAAGTAACCAAGTTTTAAAACTGTTAAAAAACTATCCTGTAGTTTTTTATTATTATTTTTCATTAAAAGTGATTACTAAGCAAGTTAATATTATTTTCTTTTTTCTTTCCTAAACCAATACAGTAAAAAGATTAAATCTAACTGGAATTAGGAATTATAGTTTTTTTATTTATTTTGTTTGCTGCTAGTACAATTATTGTTAGCACAAGTACTGTCTATGTCCGTTAAGAAAAAAACATTTAAATTTAAATCATATGTCTTTTAGATAAGTCTTTTTGGCATAACAATGGTACTAACTTTTAATACTATACATCGCTTTTTCGTATGGTTTTGTGACATGTTATATTGTTTAAGTACTGTTATCCTGAGACCGTTATCAACCCGTAATGCGTGTTAGTACTTTTTCCTTACATACATTGGAAAGGACGTTAGTTGTTAGTATTTAAAAAAATTATATAATAGAGATAGGTAGTTTCTCCTTACGAAGTGTACAGAGCAAATGTACTAAAGGGACAGCTATCTTTTGAATTACAAGAAATATACAGAATATCTCGTTTCCAGTACGTAGATAATAGAGTCACGATATTTTTTTGCTTTTATTGTATTTCGATATCCTAATTAGAAAAAAAGTTAAAATGACTCTACTGTAAAATGCCCTTTTGGCGTTTAAATAGTATTGGCTTTGCAGTGACTATATATATATATATATATATATAATATATATATATATATATATATATATATATATATATATATATAATATATATATATATATATATATTTATTATATATATATATATATATATATATATATATATATATATATATATATATATATATATATATATATATATATATATTATTTAAACAACATAGAGGCTCGGGGTTGACTTAAGACAAGTTTCGTAAGTCGAAGGACAGCTACTGCACACAGGCTGCTCGCAACTTATCCAACTTAAATTAATTACCCTCTTTGTACAAACGAGGGGCAAGTTTGCGCCGCACACGCTCGTGTGCTGCTTTTAAGTTATATCTAGGATTACTTTGTACTAACTTCGTGTGAAGAAATCTGTTTTATTGTTATTCTAATTTATTACCATGTACATATCTCGCTTTTAAATCCACTTCTGGATTAGGAGCTTTGGATCAGTAACTTGCGTCGTAGAGCCACGTTGCAGCTATATTATGACTAGAGCACGACTTGGTCGTCTCGACCGGGGAAAGACCACGCTCTCTCGATACCAGCGTAAAATAGCACTGTAATGCTGTGTTTCGTACAGTGAGTGTAGAGAACCAGGGTTTTTACTGGTGGCGAGGCATTCCATCTAAGTCCTCAGGATTCACAACGCATATGCCTTTTAATACTTATACGAGGGTAGATGTAAATATCTATCACAATATCCATTCACCTTCAGGTGGACTATGTGCTCGCCCTTACTTTATAAAAAAAGACACGTTAAGTCTTCCAACACGCATTGGTGCATCACGGCGGATTTTTCCTTGCCCTGAAACCCTCTTAGAATTAAGAGGAGGCTCACCAGTGTGACTAATAACTAACTTTACTATACTTTCTTAACGTAAGCTACACTTTAAGACAACAGCTTATAATGGATAAGGACACAATATAACAACACCTAACATCAAACGACAAAGCGATGTCAACCACGTTTCCTACTGGAGTTACATAATTGTACCGCCGATAGTCTAGAGTATTACGTGGTGACCTTACCGATGCTAACATCGTGTCAAGCGATCCCCGTGGGTACCAATGAAATTGTTTATTGTAAGTGCTGATTTAGCACGTGCTTGGCGGTGAAGGAAAATATCGTGAGGAAGCATGCGTGTCTGAGAAATAATTAAAAAAAATTTTCGAAGACATATGAAGTCCGCCAACACGCATTGGGGCAGCGCGGGGGACATTTCCTTACCCTAAAGCTCTCTCAGAAATGAAAGGAGGCATGTGCCCAGCAGTGGGACGTATATAGCTTGTTACTTCAAATTTTCATTACTTTACTTATTATACAAAAATTATAATCCGAGTGCAGAATGTTTGGAGGTGATCACCCTTGATGCTTGATTGCTTACCGCGATTAGCCAATTAGATATTCTGCTATCTTTAACATTAATAGGAGACTATAAAACATAACGGTAATGAAGTGTGCTGAAGAATTAAAGCCGCATCTTCAGAATGTAAAATTATTTAATCGTTTTGTTTCTTCTTTGAACTGTGTAGCGGCGGTGTAAGAATATCCACTACCCCATATTGTCCCGTGGGTTTCGTAAAAGGTGGCAGAGGGAAAATGAAACAGAAGATGGATAACAGCATCTTCACAACCGCCTCCCAAGCGGGGCAAATATGAAAAAATCCTCCCTAAAAGTAAATCTTTGGGAGAGGACTTGTTCAGAAGTGGGCTTTTATAGGCTGTAAGGGTATTCTAATAAGACCGTAATGGATTTCTTCTTAAAAATCGGCTTTTACTTTCTATTAATATTAATTTTTCCATTAGCGTTACCGAATATAGAAACTAAACTTCTAAATCCCGTAGCAATAACAAAATTTTATTGAGGCATTTTGTCGTGACGCTATCGTAAACAGTTACTCAGTTAAACAGTTACTCGACTCTAAAGAGCGAGTAATTCACCCATCGGGCAATGTATACGCTTTGACAACAAAGTCCCAGAAAATATGCACGACTGAAACATATCAAAAAGTTTACTATACTACTAAAGAGTACATCATTGATAATAACCCCTCAGATTGAGGTAGCGATCACCTTATTCTCCATGCTGTTTCTAAATGTTTTCATAACAATTGTATAAAATTACATTCTAAATTTTTTTTTATGTCCCGCTTAAATATATGTTTAACATAGATCTATGTCCGCTTATTGCTGGTTTTTTCCAGGACAGATGTTTTTTTTCCGATTCCGTGGTAAAGCTTAAACGTCTTTCAATAAGTGTTCTTGTAATCTATATTGAATAAAAATGATTCTATTCTATTGTATTGCGTGCGAGTTGTACCTCAACTAGCTATAATTATATTTCAGCCATTGTCACGTACGACAATACGACAAAATGGACACGTAAGCGATTTAGACTCGCTAAACATGCGATTTTTACTTCGTCACATACTAACGAATACGTTTAATTATTTTTGCTTCTTAACAAAGTTCTCGTTACGTTGACACGTGCCGGGTAGTTTTCCGGTATACACTCGCAGATTGAGGTATTGTTAATGAAATGATTAGAAAAAAAGAAAGAAACATTTATTGCAACACGCCACAAACACACAAGGTACCGTGAGACCTGGCAACTTTGCCATTTTTGGAAGAACTTAAAAGTTAACCTCACTAAAAAGCTAACACCAACACACCCACCACAGCCATCAGAGTTTATAATGAAAATAATAGGATTTGACTTCAAGGTTGAAGGTAAGTTTACTTCATAATATAATACACAACACTCAAGAGTTATGATTTGCTCCTTTAATTGTTTGCAAATAGCAAAGTTAACGCTTGTGGAAAAGTTGCCCGCCAATTTTTCAATTTTTCATACAAACTTGAAAATATGTATCAGGGTTGTCAAAACTCCTTGACTACGTACTTTACTGCAGCCTTGACACCAGCATCTGACTTTAACAAGCCCTATAGTTAAAAAATGTTATTAAAAAAACCCGTCTACGTAAAAATAGTTTACAGAAAAGAGAAATATTTACACCCTATATCACTTTCACAAATATGGCAATCTAGCAACACTCCATATACCAAAGTCCATCAATCCGTTTGAGCTACACAGTGTGCCAAAGAAATAGCCACAGCTGAACATAGGACCCCTCTTAATTTGCCTGGTAAGAGATATATTTGTCACCCTTGGCAGCTTTTTATTTTCAAATTTTTATTAGAAAGACGCTGCTGCCTTCTTCTATTTTATTTGTCTCTGTAGCCTCTTACGACACCCACGGGAAAATAGGATAAAGCATATTCTTACATCGCCACTGCAAGGGAAATAGAATGCCTCTTCACTAATAAACTGGCTCTACCATACAGACCGGAACACAGGAATATTCCGGTCTGACAGCAGAAATAAGTTAAAGGATGGTACCTTCCTAGACGGAAACCTAGGCATAATAGGACTCTCACAACTTAGTATAGATAACAAAATATGAATATATATAGTCGGTGACATTATGGTAAGGGTGTCTATGGATGCAGGTACGTAAGGTCAAGTCGTCATTATTGTATTCATGACAAATGACTGCCGCGTTGGTCTAGTGGTTGTAGCAGTGCGACTGCTGATCATGAGGTCCCGGGTTCGAATCTCGGGTCGGGCTAAAATATCAGTTATTGAGCTTTCCACCAAGAAATTCTCAGTAGCTACCCAGAGTCACATGCTGGCGGTGTCTCATCCCCGTGCCTTGAAAAGCACATAAAGCTGTTAGTCCTGTGCCTGACCTCTCTTCTGTCATGTCGGTTTACCGTCCGATCTATCGGACTATGAGAGTGAGGGAAACGAGAGTGCACATGTGCTTGCGCATTCACTTGGGCACTGTAATCTTCTTCTGCACCGATGGTTAGCCTCCTTTGAGGCCGGCAGCCGAGACCTAAATTCGGTATTTAGGACATAATTATTATTTTATTCATGAGTAAACAAAAGATGATCTAAGTTTTTTCAAGTAAAAACTTCTGGGATGGGAAAAAAGCACTTAATTCGCGTGACCATCACGCTCAGATACATATATGTGTGTATTATATATTTGGTCTTTACCTATAAAATTAACCTTTTTTATGAAATAAGTTAACACTTTTCTTCAATATTTTTTATTTCTATTAATCAAAGTAATCACCCATGCAATCGATGCATCTTTACCAACGCAGTGGCAGTTTGTTGATGCCCTTGCTACAAGCAAGTCGGTTGTACATTTCTTGAAGAAATCACCTGGACGGGAAGCAACAAATTCTTCAAAGGCATTTTGTACTGCCTCCCGGATATTGAATTGATTTCCCGCCAAAAAGTTATCCAAATTATGGAAAAAGTAGAAGTCTGTAGGCACTAGGTCTGGTGAGTGCGGTGCTTCCAACTCCAGTTCTTGTAACTTGGAGATTGTCTGTTGTGCAGTATGAGGTCGTGCGTTGTCGTGCAGTAGTAACGGGGACTAGCGATTGACCAAAGCTGGTTGGAGACGTGGTCTCCACAGTACACATTTGCAGTAATACTCATTCCTTGTGGTAAAAAGCTATAATGAATCACACCGGTGCTAGGCTCATTTAGGGCATTGTTTAGGTGCTGAACCAGAATCCTACCAACTTGCTGAGCGTTTGCAATTGTTAAACAGAATCCATGTTTCGTCGAAGGTAACAATGCGGTACCTATTATATTTGTGAAGTTAAGAAGTTTTCACTTCTGACATGCTCTCCTACGACTGATAGTTATTTTTTCTAGCAGTTATCAATGAACGAGGCCAATACTTAGTGGAGGATTTGTAATGGGGCTTAATCTTATGTTTAATTAACTTTGTTAATCATGTTTAATAACAAAAGTTGATTTACAAAGCAGGTCCGCGCCGTCAAATTAATGGGCGTATCGCATCGGTTATTCCGTGAATCGTCGGCAAATGGCGCGACTTAAGGCCAATCTTCTTTACTAATACTTCAGCGGGGTAAATATAGGTATAGATAGCAAAAAAAGGTTTTCAATAATTTATCTCTTTTTTATAATTTAATATACGTAATATTTATTTAAATGTTATTGTTGACCTTTGTTGCTCTCATCATTGGGGGGTATTTGCCATAGTTGCCACGCTTGGCGAGCGGGTTGGCAACCGCAGTTTTTTTATTGTAATTTGGCTATTATCAGGAAGATGCTGCTGCCCATCTCCTGGCTGTTTCCCTTTGTCGCTTTTTACGACACCCACGGGAGGATATGGGGTAGTGGATATTCTATTTATTTATTTGTGATGACTTACGGAACTGAGACGTGGTCCTTCACTGCTGGCCGTATGAGGAAGCTCAAGGTCGCTCAGCGAGCTATGGAGAGGGCTATGCTCGGAGTTTCTCTGCGTGATAAACTTAGGAATGAGGATATCCGCAGTAGAACCAGAGTGACCGACATAGCCCAACGGATTAGTAAGCTGAAGTGGCAGTGGGCCGGCCATATAGCTCGAAGAACCGACAACCGATGGGGAAGAAAGGTTCTCGAGTGGCAGCCTCGTACCGGTAGGCGAAGTGTAGGGCGTCCCCCCACGAGATGGAGTGACGACCTGGTAAGACATGCAGGAAGTCGATGGATGCAGGTGGCTCAGGACCGTGTTTTGTGGCATTCTTTGGGGGAGGCCTATGTTCAGCAGTGGACTTGTGAAGGGCTGTAATGATGATGATGATGATGTTGACCTTTGTAATAATATCACCCAGACCGAATTTCTGTCTCGGCGGCCAGTATCAATGGACTTCTCATCTGCGCAGGACAGGATTATAAAACATGAGGACCTGATCTGAGGACGTGTTTTTCACGTGCTAGTTAAAAGTCTTCTTCGTCTTGCTCTGTAAATGTCAAACCTCTTATCAAATCTTGAATTTTTGATAAAATGAAAAAATCGCGTGGTGCGAGGTCTGGAGTGTGTGCATTATGGGTCACGAGATTTACCTATTCAGAAGCCAAAAATTACTTTGTCTGTTCGCGGTGTTTGCCAAAACATTGTTTTGGCGCAATAAGAAGCGACGTCTTGGCCGTTTTCCCCTAACTTTGTCAAAGACACTGGGTAAACATATCACATGGTATTACTCAGCATTAACTATCTTCTGCTCATCAAGTGGAATTTTGCAGACAGTACCCAACTGGGAGAAAAAAACGCAATAATTTTTCGTCCACGCTACTTGCCTGCCTCAATTTTTTTACTTGCTGTCGCCTTCTATCTCTGGAGCGTAACAATATATCTATATTTCATCTTCTGTCCCAATGTCATACACAGCATTTAAACGTCCGTCATACGTCTCGTGTCATACGTGTTCATCAGATAATTGTATTTTTAATATGGTACATCTATACGAATAAATAAAATTTAAGTGTCTATTTCTAATGTCAAAATAACAGCTTTTTACTTAATGCATATGAAAGTATATACAGTACTAATAACAAAAAACAATCCTTAAAATGTGTGTTTGTCTGTCTGTCTATATATCTGTCTGTCTGTCTATCTGTCTGTTTGTTGTTCCGGTTAATATCTAAAACGGCTGGACCGACTTTTACGTGACTTTTACTGCTTGTGTTTGCTACTTTTATTGTAGAGAAGGAATTAGGGTTCCGCACAAAAAAACCATGGAGTACATCGTAATAATTTTACGCGGACAAAGTCGCGGGTAACAGCTAGTCTTCAATATATCGCCAATTTGGCCGATAAAATTTCGTGTAAGTGGTGCTTGTCGTCTAACACATGCAAATTACTATTAATCTCCTCAACAGATTCATGTAAATCTGAATCACTGGAATGTTACCTTAGATACTTTTGGCATTAGTTTTATTTATCTATCTTATTTCTTTCCTGCACTGCTGTGTGTCGGTCTGAAGGATATGGAGAGCCAGTATAGTTACAAAAGTAAAGTTGCAGCCTATTTACATTCCACTGCTGGTCACAGGCCTCCTCTCATTTCTGAGAGGGTTTTAGGACAAGGAAAATGTCCGCCGCGCTGCCCCAATGCGTGTTGGCGAACATGCACATGTCTTCGAAATATTTTATTTTCTTATTTCTTAGACATGCAGGTTTCCTCACGATGTTTTCCTTCACCGCAAAGAACGTGGCAAATCAGCACTTAAAATTGCAACTTACAATTTCATTGGTGCCGGCGGGGATCGAACCCGGGTTGCTCGAGTACTGTGAAGCTTACAGCGAGCGCTAAACATCTGAGCTACCACGGCTCACAAGCTGTGATATATTCCATCTTAGTCCTCAGAGGTTACAAAGCACCTTTAGCCTTCTTTATTTAAAGTTGGCTGTAGGTGTCTGTGGACTGCAGTAGCTACTTACCATCAGGTCGACTGTAAGTTCTTTTACCACGTGTATTTTATACGAGCGACTCGCTCCGGTTTTGCCCAGATTGAATATTATAATAATGTGGCGTTATTTTCATTAAAGATAATCATAGATCATTTATTTCATATATTTTTAGTTTTTTCAATAACATCTTCAAATTTTTCGGGTAAAACAAAGTCTAGATCCTTCCTGTTGCTATCTATATGTAGGTAAAGTTTCATTATAATCGGTTCAGCTATTTCGAAGATTAGCCCGTCGATTCAGCCAAACCGAAGATTAGAATGGACAGACAGACAGACAGAAACAGACAGAAATTTTAAAAATGTTTGTGTATGTCATAATAGCATGCAAATAGCTCCTGAACTTAATAGAAGCCAGTTATTTCAATATTACACACAGATAAAGAAATGAATGAACAATATCATTGTTTGCCACGTAAATAACTTGAGAGATCTCAAAGCCAAAAATATGACCAAAATAATGTGATAAATCACGTCATAATTCATCATTGTAATGACAAAAGTTTTTTATTTTAAAACTCTTTGAATCTTAGATCCCAAGACTGGACGTTCCTTTCAATTGTGATCTGTTTTTTATCCAAGTTTTCCTAACTTGGATCGTAACTCTCCATAATAAAAATTCGAATTACAATTTTTTATAATGTGAATATCACATAAAATATCCTTATTCAATTCCCATAAAAGTATATTGCCATTATTTGATAGATCATTTTTTTTTCGTAGAAGTCCGTAGTTTCTGCGTACCCATCTGAATGACAGGCGTGAGTGTTTATGTTTATGTAATGTTATTTTTGCGTAGATACGTTGGCATCCTCTCATCTTAGGGGTACCTTTTTTAGAACCGTGGAGGTATCAGAGGCAGCTGCTAAGTAAATGGCTTTTTTAAAGCGCTGTTTTCATTAAATCTAGCGCTTTTTGTGTTGTCCTAGCGCTGAATGAGTTTTTTTGATCTGGCAGCACTGCCAAAAAACCCTCTATTAAGAAGTAACTTTCCTTTCAGTTTTAAGCGCGTTCAGTTCCCAGTTACAGTCAGCGTGTGTTATGCGATGACCGTAAATATAGCGCAAGGTCAAACTTTACGCGTTGTAAGAGTGGACCTCAGTACTGACTGTTTTGCACATGGCCAACTCTATGTTGCTTTTTCCCGCGTTAGTAGCCCCCGTAACCTTTTTGTGTACACCCCGTCTAAGTCTACTTCTAACGTCGTTTACACCGAAGCTCTATCATAAACTACTTAGAACTTTGATGATAATGATTTATTTGTTACCACTTATTGATACAGTAATGATATAAATCGTTTAATATTCTCTTACCTAAACGACAAATTCTTTATGTAAAATCTATATACGCGAGCTACGCCGCGGGCACAGCTAGTTGTATAATATATTTCAAAGTTATGTAAGTAACTAAATGAGTTATCTTCTTTTCGTCAGAGTATTTAAATAAGTGTACGATGAGGAGTAGGACTGTATGATACTTAACGTTTTTAGTTTTAGTTTTTTTATTAAAGTATGATGAGTTATTTTTTCCTCAGAGTATTTAAAAAAGTGACAGCTCCTTAAGTGCTCATAAAAAGGCTAGGTTTGTGGCAATGCCCAGCTCCTTGGCGCGGTGGCTTAGCATTGAGTTATGGCTCTGAAGGCCACGGGTTTGTATTCCGCACGGAACAAGTATTGGTATGGCCTACAAATAATTATTTCATGTCTAGATGTTTTTACTTATGCAATCGATATATGTAAACTGCCTCCACGATACAAAAAATATATGGCCGAGAATTGTCATTATCATCATTACAGCCCTTCACAAGTCCACTGCTGAACATAGTCCTCCCCCAAGGAATGCCACAAAGTACTGAGTAACCTGCGTCCATCGACTTCATGCATGTCTTACCAGGCCGTCACTCCATCTAGAGGGGGGACGCACTATACTTCGTCCGCCGGTACGAGACCGCCACTCGAGAACCTTTTTTGCCGATCAGTTGTCGGTTTTTCGAGCTATATGGCAGGCCCATTGCCACTTCGGCTAACTAATCTGTTTTTCAGCTTATTATTGGCCGAGAAGTTGCCATCTAAATCGCGTAAAGCAGTACCATGTTGCTTAGCCCAAAGCCTCAAAGATGCTACACATTTATGAGCTCTTTTGCTTAGCTTAGCTAAAATAACGAATTACCAAGCATTTTGAATTTAAAAGATAAATAGGACAGAACGTTTGAGATTTTTTTTAATTAATTTTTCTTCACCATTTGCCTATATTACTTATTCTGTACCTTCTCTGCAAATTTGGCCAGTTATTGCAAAATAACCCTGTATAATAGTTCGATCGTGCATGTATTACTGGTATCACATAAAGGCCGTTGCTGCAAAATGCCTTCGAGCAGCTTTGGAGTCCAAGAAGTGGTGTCCTAAAAGGCTTGTTGGTGATGTCGATTTAGTTGATATCTTCTCAATCTCCTCCAGCAGAGTACGCGCCCTGTAGCCAGCTTTAAAATGTATTGTTTATGTATTCTTTGGCCAGCTATATATCATAGAGGTAGGTACATTCCGGAGAATGTACGCAGGAAATACATGACTTGATTTCCCCCTTCCCCTTCTACGAACGGATAATAAGAGTATCGGTGGGTCACTACAGCTTAGTTGTGAACATCCTACGTATTTGAACAACCCTTTAGTTATAAACCGTTTGCTTTCGTTCGCTGTCGTCGCGACACAAACAAAAAGCACCAAAGCCTAATTCACGCTATCAAAGTTTCACAGTACTGCAGTATATATAGAATAGCTTTCTACTATCACACGGAGCGTTTTCCGCTCCCCGGGCTGATCATGTTGCCCGACGGGCGATCTCCCCTTTTCCTTCCACGGCTTCCAAAATATTTGAAATGCGTACTGACGAGTGGAATAGTTTGCCAGCGCCTGTCTTTCCCTCCTATTCTTGTATCTTGTGACTACTACTCACCAACAGGAGAATGTGTTTAAATACTGGCACGAATAAGGTAAAAAATAAATAGATAGGAGAAAAATAACAATAAAACTTCGTCAGCGACTAATGACGATTATGTTCTCGAGTTTCTGGGCAGATTTCGATCTCTATTCGGACACGGTGACAACTTTCAAGTGTTATAAGACGTATTATTCTCACATTGTCGGCGGTGAAATTCGTTTAGGGTTTGGATGAAATTTTGCACACACACCATGACTTACATAAATAGATATATTTTTTTAATTTTGCCATTCTTATAAAAGTGTACATAGATACGAGTAAGCCAGGTAAGGTTGGGATCTCATGATCGCTCAATGAAGTATGGAAAGAGATAATTTCTCTGCGTCATAGACTTAAAAATGAAGATATCCGCAGTAGAACTAGAGTACCCAACAGCCCAACGGACCAGTCAGCTGAAGTGAAAATAGGCCAGCCATCAGCTCGAAGGACCTACAACAGATGGGGAGGAAAGGTGTTCGTGTGGCATCCTCGTACCGTTAAGCAAAGTGTAGGGCGGCCACTAGACGGAGTAGAGGGAAAGTTTTGCTCAGAATTTCTATGCGGGACAAAATCCGATACAAGCATATAAACTGAATAACAAGAGTAACTAACATTATCTAGCGGATTAGTAGCCTACAGTGGCAATGCGTTGATTATTTAGCTCGACGAACCGACAACCGATGAGGAAGAATTGTTCTTGAGTGGCAGGCTCGTACTTGCAAGCGCAGTAAGAAGCAATTCTCCACAAGATGGAGGGACATTAATTACAATCGAAATTTTTCTTTTTAGATTTCTTATTTTCCTGCTATTGCTAGTTCTATACCAACAACATTTTAGTCTTTATCGTAGGACAATAACTCAGAAGGGATCAAGTGAGCCTAACCCGTCGCCGGTCGTGTTTGCTATTATCATAAACCCGATTCACCCTTATAGTTTAAGTATTATTTTTTAATTTGTCTGTGGTTTATTTTTATACAAGGAAGCTACGTTTACATTATCCATACTAGTTCAGCTAATGTTTAGTCATAGCTCTGGCCTATATTATATAGATCTATAATCGACTGAGAATCAAAATAGAGATGTCTTGTCACCCTTTAAGGCTAAGAACACTAGATAGGTTACTTGCCTAATAAAAGGCAACTAATAGGATGTTAAGTTTGTGATTGTGTAAATGGTGGATTATTCAACTATCTCTTCTTTCACAATCAATCTAAACTTTTATCTTTGGCTTCCCCCTTGTAGCCGAGTAGCTTGCTACTCTTTGGACTCTGCCTATCCTTTCGGTGATTACAGGCATGAAGCTCTCTATGTTCCTATATGTATCTGTTACAGTCAACGTTACAGTTTATCAAAAGACCACTTCTAAACATACGCCTCCCCATAGATTGCTCCATATATTTGACATAGTTGCCACGCTTGACACAGTTTTTTAATTATTATGTGTTGTTATCCGAAAGGTGCTGCTGCCCATTTTCTGTTTAATATTCCTCCGTTGTCCTTTACCACAACAACGTTGCGATATGTGGTAGTGTAGTAAGATATGACATATATTCTTACGTTGCCAAGCTACACGGTCTACGCTACTACGTAACGCTATACTGTACACTAGAATATATACGTGATATATTATGTCAATTTGATTCATTAATATCCAAATCTCAGTTCATTAAATCAATGATCTAAATTGTATCTAGAGTAACATTGAGACATTAAGGACGATGCATTATGCATATTTCGTACCTAACGACTCTCTGAGAGGGAAATTATACATATACCTAACGAACTCCAATGTTTTATGCTTGAGAAGATATTTCTTTCATGGTAATATAACTTTGTAATTTAAATATTATGTTAATTCATTAATTAAATATTGTCCTCCAGAACAAATTTCTATCACGGCGTCCAGTGTCAACGAAGATTAGCCATCTGTGCGGGACAAGATTATAGTGCACGATTGTATGCACGAACGCTGGTGCAATTCCTATTCCCACGGAAATCCAACATGAACAGGATCAGACGTAGGACTAAAGTCTTTATGTGCTTTCCGATGCACGGGTGCGAATCATCGTCATCTCCTTGACTCCGGGCTGCTACTGCTAACTTGTTGACGAAAAAAAACTGATTTTTTTATCCAACTTGGGATTCGAACCTGAGACATTATAATAAGCAGTCGCGTTTACAACCACTAGACCAACGAGCAAGTCATTTGTGGTTATATTATCGATATTGGAGCTATAAGATATTTACCTCGACCTTGTGCTTTATATAGTGTAAGCAATTGGCGCGCCGTAAAGGATTGCCGCACCTTTGCAAGGATACCTAACTTCCTTGCATCTTTTATAGTGAGCGGGCCGGACTTGGCCTGCCTCTGCCTTAAATTATATGTATCCTACTATATATTACTTAAGCATAGTGATATCGAGAATGGTAAAGGGACGTTAGGGAATGAATATCCATAATTCATGATGTGTAATGAGACTGTTATGGCACGTGATATTTTTATTTTATTTATCTGTGTTTATGAATGACGATGGAAGCTTAATAGTGAGAGTTCATGAATCTATTGTAAAATCTAAACCAAAAAAATCTGGAGCCAATATTTGTGCAACACACTGGAATTTTCTTGATTCCGACTAATGAAACGAAATAAAAGCTATCTTTGTCGACGCTACCGTTACAGCCTTTCAAAAGTCAACTGCTGAACATAGCCCCCTTAGGTTATGAGGCAATCTATGGAAGAGGATATTTGCCATAGTTGCTACGCTTGGCAGGTGGGTTAACCACTGCAGTTTCTTGTTCTTTAGTTTATTATCAGGAAGACACTGCTGCCCATTTCCTGGTTTATTTCTCTTTGTCGCCCCTTACGACATCCGCGAGACGATATGGGGTAGTGGTATTTTCGTTTATTAATGTGGCATTATTTAGTCAAGGACCATTTGTTCTATCATATTTTTTTTTAGTGTTTTTTTTTGCATAAATTATAATGCCTAGATCCCTTCTGGCAATTTTCTCTGTTTTTTCCAAAACACCCATTAACCTCTCGATTAACTATGTCTTAGCAACGATTTCAGATGCTTTTGAATTATGTGGAAATTATTTTAGTTCTCTTTAGTCGGTTGTTCCTCTTTTTTTAAATTCAATTTTATTTCTGTCATATTTTCTCGTTAAAATTCATGATCAACAGCCCTGAGATAATTTCGGCGCTCCATTATCTCACGAAACTGTTTATAAAATGCTTAAAAAAGGGAGTGAAGCATTTCATTAAAATTTTATACAGCGAGAAAGTGCCAAGGTACATCCATTATATTTACAACATTTTAAAGTACAATATCAAAATTTTACAAGTGGTAGGTTTCCTATTGTGTCTAAGATTTCATTTGGGCTGGAATCACACCTTATCTATTTATGCCGTTAGTGCATTTACTTCTTTGTTCCTTTTTTAACAGTGAGAAAGCTAGTATAGTTACAGGCTACGTAATTTCATCCTAATCCTTAAGACATGCCAAAGCATTTGTGGTTTTCTATGTTTGTAGTTGGCAGCAAACGTCTACAGGCTGCAGTAGCCACTTACTAATAGGTGATCTGTAAGTTCGTTTGGAAATTTTTCGTCAATTTACTTAGGCTTTAATAATAATAAAATGAAGGTCCATAAAATAAGATAATAATAATTTTCTGATATTCGATTTACACTCAATTGTTATAAAAAACGTATGCAAAAAATATTTTTTATAGAATAGCGGTGACAAGCGACTACATAGCCCTCCGGATGGTAAGCGGATGGTGTGGCCCATTAAAATCAACATTTCAATCGTCAGTTAAGAATCAAAATGCAGATCTGTTGTCACCCCTGAGGACTAAGATGGAATGCGCCGGCTCCAGTAAAACGGATTTTCGGTTCTTTACACTCCCCACACAAAACACAGCAGCATTAAGCTGTTATTTCACGCTAGTATTCATCACTATATTGACACTAATCAACTTCATCAGTCATTAAATAATAACGTTGCTTAATTTAATCTTAATTAATTTACTTTAAGGTCTTGTTTAATACGAAAGATGTCCCTCGGAACTTTGGCGTTTGCATAGAATTACAAGGTAATGTTAAACAAACAGATAGAAGAGGAATTTTTAAAAGAAAGAAAAATTTAGCACACAATATACAAAGAAGAAAAAATCAGTACTATTACAAATTATTTATGAATTGTGAAAACAAACCAGCAAAAACATGGGCCTTAATAAATAAACTTTCGTACAACAAAATAAAGGAAACTAAGGCTCCAGCTGAACTCCAGACAGAAACTGCCACGCTAACAGATCCTCTAGAAATATGTGAACATTTTAACCAGTACTTTTCAACCATCGGAGAATCCTTGGCAAGTGAAATACCTTCCTCTTTCCATCACAATAATATCTTTGCTACTGATAATCACACGGTACTGTCGGAAGACCAGATGTTGTTACAACTGATTCCTACCACTACAGAGGAAGTCCTCAGAATCTTCAACACCATTAGTCTCAATCCTGGTAATTATCGACCTATATCAGTTCTTCCTGTAATCTCAAAGGTATTTGAGAAAATCTTATACAACCCTCTTCAAACATTTTTAGAATCAACCAATTTCTTATATAATAAACAATATGGCTTTAGGCGAAAATCAAATACCCTATCAGCAACCATAGATCTAACTACAAAAATAAAACTTAATATTGATCAAAAGCATATTGCATTAGGTATATTTATAGATCTAAAAAAGGCTTTCGATACCGTTAGTCATGATTTACTCCTTAAAAAGTTAAAACACATTGGTATCACAGGTATAGCCTATAATATGATAAAATCTTACTTAACAAATCGCAAGCAAGTAGTAAGAATAGATAAGTTCCAAAGTACACCAAAAACTGTGACATACGGCGTGCCACAAGGATCCATATTAGGGCCGTTGCTATTCTTAATTTATATAAACAACTTAAAAGATATTGGCCTAAAAGGAGATATAACGTTATATGCCGATGACAGAAATCTATTCTATTTCGGCCACTCCTTAAATACTATTATCTCAGACGCGCAAAATGACCTTGACTTAATACATAAATGGTTCCAATACAATCTTCTAACAATAAATATCTCTAAAATTAATTATATCATACTCAAAGCAAAAAATAAGAAAATATTTGATTTTGAGCCTCTAAAAATAAATAACCACCTTATTAAACGATCCAATTGCGAAAAATACCTTGGCTTATTTTTAGATGATAAACTTACATGGAAACCTCAGATAGATAACATTAAATCCAAACTATCATCAATAACGGGTACCCTTCGAAGTGTAGCTCGTTGTTTCCCGCGTAAAATACGTTATGTTATTTACAATTCTCTAGTGAAACCTCACATCGATTATCTTATAGAAATATGGGGCTCAGCCGCAAAGAATAACTTAAACCCAATACAAAGAGCTCAAAACAAGGTTGTAAAAGTTCTATTTAACTATAACTATCTGACACCAACTCATAAAATATATACTGTTAAATATAAATCAATCGTACGTTTATCATACACGCATTTTGATTCGTAAAATAATAAATAAAGATATTCACACTCATTTAAGTTTCACTAAAAAGAAGCAAATTCAAAAAATTCAACTAAGAAACGCAAATGATCTCATTTTACGTGCACCAAGAACTAGTTACGGTAAGAGAAACCTAATGTTTGAAGGGGCACAATTATATAATAAACTTCCTAAAGACATTAAGGAATCGCAGTCAAATGTAAGCTTCAAAAAATTACTTAAATATCATATTATAATATATATAAAATGATGGTCTTACTATTAAATTAAAATATTATTATTATGAAAAACTTTTTATTGTTCATTACTATTAGAATAAAATATTACTAAATATGTATCTCAAGCCACTTCTTGTAACTTGGTGAACGTAGTTCAACTTTATATCTGTGATTGCATCTATGTCCGACGCTGTGACTGTTTTAAACCGTAGATAGAGGATTGACTAGATAAAGCATTCGCGTATGCTTTTGAGATAGAAATAGGCGGGAGGTACTTTCACTGGGTTACCAGATATTGTTCCATTTCCCCGGTTATGGGTTTATTTATATTCACAGCACTTACATTCATACAAAAAACTTAATTGATACCATAAAAAATGTTCTTTTATAATTCAGATGATTAATTAAGTTCTCTTGAAAATACATTCTGTGACTAAAAACTACGGGCGGAAACGGCGTAAAAACAAAATCATCATTCTGTATTCAACGGCGCATCGACGATTTTACTGGACATTCAATAACTCTTTGGATTTCGACGGCACTAAGTGAAGGCGCTAATAGTACAAAGTGTGATATCGCTAATAAATAACAATAAGTTATGTATGTACTTAAATATTAATTGAGAATAAAAATATTAAATAATAAACAAAAATTTCCTTGTGTCAAGTTTTGTTGCTTTTACAAAAAAAAAACAATGTTTTAACATACCATTCCATCACAAGTTCAGTGCTGAACACAGACCTTCGAAAGGAAAGGGTTTCCACTTACGTTTTGTAGTAGAAAACACGGTTATGAGCCTACTTTCGCGATTTCCTGCATGTTTTGCTAAGTTGGTGTCTTGTGTGCGGCAAGTTGTGGCGTACAAGAGAATTTGGCTGTACACGGGATGATATTACCCCGCATCGTAAGCAATAATACAAGATGGGGATGGGGCAGCAGCACTTTCCCGATGAAAACTTAAAATAATAAATAAATGCGGTGGCCAACCAGCATAACATATATTTTCACGCAGGCGTGGAAACTATGGCAAAAGTCATCCTATGAGGATATCTGTGGAAGGCCTTTATTAGGTGACTTACTTATGGTTACGTGGCTTAATCATGTTACCTAATGGTTACGGTGGTAAAATGTTTAGTTAATTTTTTTTATAGGATCGGGTGACAAACAGGCACACAGTCCACCTGATGGTAAGTGGTTACTGTGACCCATAGACATCTAAATCTATCCTCAAAAAAGACTCAAGATGCAGATGCGTTGTCACCCGTGAGGACTAAGATGGAATGCCTCTTTGCCAGTAAAAAGAGTCTCCGGTTCTCTACACTCACCATACGAAACACAGCAGCGTTAAGCTGCTATTTAACGCTGGTTTTCTGTGAGAGCGTGGTCCTTCCCCGGTCGAGCCGACCCATTCGTGCTACAACCATAATATAGCTGCAACATGGCTCTACCACGTAAGAAAATATACGTTGTAAAGCATCAAAAAAGGGTTTGTTTTTGTAATATGTTGGTATATAAAACAAAAACGAATGTTTTATAATATTCTATTTTAATTTACCATGCAGTGTAAGATTATCTGTTATCTCATATCATTCCATGGGTGGTGTATGAGGCGACATAGGGAAACATCAAAGAAGATAAACAGCAGCATTGTCCTGATAACAGCTAAATAAAAAAAAACAGTGGTTGACAACCCGCTTTCCAAGCGTTGAAACTATGCGAAATAACTATAATCATGCTTATGTTCAACAGTGGACTTTTGATAGACTGTAAAGATATATATTCTATTTAAATGAAAATATATTGAAATTTAAAAAGGAAAAAGAACTAAATTTTGTATACTTACATAACATTTAGAAATATTAACAATGTATGTAACATAAGTAAAAGAAATGAAAACACAATTATACATACATACATACATATAATCACGCCTCTTTCCCGTGGGGGTAGGCAGAGACCAGTTCTTTCCACTTGCTACGATCCTTGCATACTTGTTTTGCTTCGTCCACTTTCATTATTCCCTTCATACATGCTCTACGGTTTAGGGTACTCTTGACCTGGCCTTTTTTCAAGACGTCCCTGATTTGGTCTAGAAATGTCCGCCTAGGTCTACCCCTTCGAACACTTTCATTCACACTCGCCTTATACACTTTTTTCGTCAATCGTTCTTCATTCATTCTCTCGACATGGCCAAACCATCTCAGCATACCTTTCTCAATTTTTGTCACTACATCTTCTTTCAGACCACAACGTTTCCTTATCTCACTATTTCTTAGCCTGTCACTTAGTTTAACATTTATTCTGCTTTCATGTTTCTTCTGCCATACCCAAGTTTCACTTCCGTACATGAGTGTCGGAACCAACACCCCCTCATGCACAGCCAAACGAGCCTTATTAGACACCTTCCGACTGCTCATAAACGAGTGCAAAGCTCCATTCACCATGTTTCCTGCATTCACTCTTCTTTCGATATCACTCTCACACTTTCCATCTCTTGTAAACTTTGAACCCAGATACACAAACTCTTTCACCTGTTCAATTTGTTCATCTTCAATCACAATGTTGCAGTCTGTCACTGCCTCATCTTTTTCAAACACCATCACTTTCGTCTTTCTTACATTCATCTTCATTCCCTTTCTAACAAAAGCTCCACTCATAGCAGTTACCATCTCCTGCAACTCCTCGGCCGAAGACGCAAGTAATACTTGGTCATCAGCATAGAGAAAACATTTGACGAATAACTCATTCATTCTCAACCCACTTTCATTCTCTTTTAAATCTGTCAAACAATTGTCCATGAACAGATTAAACAGCCACGGTGACGCTACACATCCCTGTCTAACACCTTTTTCGATATTAAACCATTCATTGTATGCCCCGTTTATCCTTACACAAGCACTAGAATCCCTATAAAGAGATTGCATTGCTCGTATGAGGATACTGATCACACCGTTCACGGACAGTGCTGACCACAATTCATTCCTCACTACTCTATCATAGGCCTTTTCTAGATCTACGAACGCGCAGTAGACTTTCTTGTTTTTAGCCAAATACTTTTCGGCTATGCACCGCAAGGAAAAGACCTGATCCGTACATCCCATTCCCTTTCTAAATCCCGCTTGTGCATCCCATACTTTCTTGTCTGTTTCATTCACAATCCTTTCAATCAACACTTTCGCATACAATTTACCGACGACGCTGAGAAGGCTTATACCGCGGTAATTTATGCAGTCCTGCCGTGACCCTTTTCCCTTATACAATGGCACGATTACGGCTTTGCACCAGTCTCCCGGTACTTGCCCATTTCGCCAGCACAGATTGAAAAGGCGGTACAGCTGACTAGCCACCAGGCCCTGTCCAGCCCTCAGCATCTCGACGGTAATTCTGTCATACCCTGCAGCCTTACCTAATCTCATACTTTTCAACGCTTTCTCTATTTCATCCATGCTTATCTCATTTTCATCAACATTTATATTAGTTTCCGTGGAAGGTGGCAGATGCTGTACCTGCACTTCCTCTCTTTCAAACAAACTTTCAAAATACTCTTTCCATCTCTTTAACACACATTCTTCTTCTTTTATAATGCTCCCATCTTGACTCCTGATTGTACTCAGCTCCGAGGTAGAAGTTTTTCCTCTGGCTGCTTTGATGGTTTTCCAGAAAAACTTAATGTTTGACTGGAAATCTTCAGTGAGCCTCCTATCGAAATCATCCTTTCGTTCTTCTTTCTTTCTAGACACAATTTCTTTCGCTGCTGTTTTCAATCTTTTATACTTCGTTCTTGCTTCCTTTATCTCGTCATCCGTTGCCTATTGAACTTTTTGGTTAGCTTTTGTTGCTAACCAATCCAACCACGCTTTCTTCTTTTCTTGCACAACCTTTTGTACATCTTTATCCATCCACACGTTATTATTCTTTCTTCCTTTCCTTCTTTTAGCTACCCCGCATACCTCAATAGCAACATTTACGACCCCTTCCTTAAATGTCTCCCACAAATCTTCAATCACTCCTATCTCTTCTATCCCTTTAAAACTTTCTTTCAGTTTCTCTACATACTCGTCTTTCTTTTCTTTTTCTTGTAGATTTTCCACTTTTACTCTGTCCAAAACACTCGTAGGCTCGGCCACTCGGTGTCGCCACCGTTTAAAGAGGCCACGCATTCGGGATATGACCAGGAAGTGGTCTGTGTCGAGGCCTACACCGCGGTATGCCCGAGTGTCTAGTACTTTCTTCCTCAGTCTTTCATCCACAATTACAAAATCAATCATACTTCTAGACTCACCCTCATCTTTTGTATACAAATGGATCTTTTTGTGGTCAAACATTGTGTTGGCCACGCACAGATTCCATTCCAAGCATACTTCAAGCAGGCTTCTCCCATTGTCATTCACTCTCTCGTCCCCAAACGTACCCAGAACTCCTTCATACCCATCACGCTTTACTCCAACCCATCCATTAAAGTCCCCTAACATCACGATCCGTTCATTTTCTCCGCATTTATTCAAGACCTCTCTCATGCTATCCCAAAATTCCTCTCTCTCTTGTTGTGTTTTTAATGACCCACCTCCACGCAGATCCGTCGGTGCATAGACCCCAAGGATAAACAAGCGAGTGAGTCCGACTTTTAACCTAATCCAGAGGAGTCTTGGGCTTATACATTCATGCTCCAACACACATTTAACCATTCGAGATGAAAGAATCACACCAACTCCCTGACAGCCTCGGCTGGTCTCCCGACCAGTATGCCGTGTAGGGGCCATGAACCGTGGTGTCACATCCTTTCCTCTTGGTTTCGTTCACGCACAGAATATCAATGCAACGTTCATCCACATTCATCACACAATTATATATTAAATATAATTCAATAAAATCAAAATAAACAAATGATTACTTATTAATTTTTGATCACATTAATAAACAACAAATTTAACAAAATTTTTGTCTTCTTTCCTTGTAATTTTCGTTGTAATTCTTGGTTTGAGTAGCTTTAGAATTTCTCAAAAATGTGCATTTGTAAACTTGATTTATTCTTGGGTGCTGGTCGTTAGAATTGGATTAGAAGGGAGTATATATATGTATATATATATTATTTGCCTTGTATATAATATATTCTAATGGTATAAATAATAAGGTACAACTCCTAAACTATACTTAGATAGGTAATACTTATCTCTTGTCAAAAACATCTTTATTAATGTCATTATTTATGACAATTAAATAGAAATTATCATTATTATTACATTTATTTCTTAATTTATTTACACATTAATGTTTATAACACCTTTATAAAAGGGATTAAGGGTGGACTAAATGTCCCATTGGTAGGCATTCCCAGTCAGTTTACAATTATTATTGCATAATAAATTATTCATTTGTATATTTAGGTGAGGACTTTAAATTACTTATTTATTTCTTTTATTTAAATCTTTATTTGCATAAAACATGGCAGTACAGATAAAGTTCCAACATTTGTAAATGAGGATTCATGTTTAATCAATACATCTATAAGTAAATATTTTGTCATTGTCATGCCACCCAATTATTACAAGTCATAATAATACAGAATGTCAGCATTTTAAAATAAAATAAGCAATGCTAGTCAATTTTTAATACATACAGAACAATGTCAAAAATCATAACTACCAACAAGATCAAACTTATATCACTTATGGAGAAACAACAAGATACAACAAGAAATTATAACATTTAAAAAAATTATCTTAATTATATTATAAATTACATAAGTTAAGCATATTTAGTCCATCTAAAACAATGAGGCTTAAAATGTTTTGAGCATACACTGCTAAGTTTTGTTGGTTACCTATAATCACTACCAGTAGCGATTATCCAACAGTTACGGATAGCTGATTCCTTAGGAAAGCTGTGAAATAATATATTTAAACGAAATTAATATATTAAATATATAGTACACTTTTATATCAAGGTATTTAACAAAAAAAATCATGTATGCATAAATACAATACCTATAACAATTAAAACAATATCAATTGATTGAATTAAATAACAAGTATATGTAAATGTAATGATAATATTATTCATACCAAACATTTAAAAAAATTATGTACATATTAAGCTTTAGATATTGTTAATTAATACATTTACAGCCTAACAAATGTCCTCCACCGCTGAACATAGACCTCCGACACAGTATGTCTCCAAATAACTGCAGTTGCCAATTCTCCTGCCAAGCTAGGCAACTATCACAAAACCTATAACTTTTGACTTTTGATACTGACTAATGGTAACGGTAAGTATATTATCATCAAATTTTTTCTACATCATTAATTGAGAATATTATCTTATGTTGTTGTGTTATTGTGTACCTTAAGATTAAGACTTATTTATTTATTTATTATTTTATCTATGTTTATATTTATTTTTATATTAGTATGACATATATTTTTTTTAATAAATATTGTAATGTAATTGTTGCTAATGTAAAATAGAATTAATGGAATGCAATAAAGTTTTGTGCATCTGATTTCAGGCAATACATATTTTGTAAAATTAAATATACTTTGCCCAATGTTTATGTACTTGAATCCAAATATGTTTTCAGGTTGATACTTACATAATATTATTTGTGACGTCTATGTAATATGGAAAATGATTGAAGAATTGTAGGGCAATAAGGAGTTTCCTTTAAAGCTGAACATAAAAGTGTATGTATATGTATAACATTATGTGATTCATATTTATGGACATAACTACTAATCACAATAACAATTATTATTCAACAATGCGAAAACATTATTGTACTCGCTGATATCCCTAAAGTTTCTATAATCCTACCAAATTAAAAAGTACACGTTTGTTATGACTTTAAGCTTTCGAATGACCGTTCAAATTAAGGAGCATTATCATGAAGAATTTACAATTTGGGAGTCCAAATATTTGACAAAATACATCACAAAGTTCATTAAACACATGAAATGTTACACTTTATATTCAAAACAATAGATATTAATCAGTACAAGTAGCAAATGTAAGCACAAAACAAACTTACCGATGAAAGGTAATATTATCAATTTTTCGTTGACTGATGCTGTTGCATCCGAAATTGCTACAACTTACCATCTTTTTAACCTTACCTAATAACTAAAACCCACAAACAACACTAAATTCAATTACCTGTTTGCTTATAATAATAATGTTATTCACAAGAGCTTGACATCGTTAATGTCAAATAAAGGAGGGAAAACAATCAAAAACGCATACCTAGAAAAAGACAAGAAATATAAATTTGCTTCTCCCTTACTCTTATGTATAACTATATACGTGCATTCCTTTCACATGCTGATGACGTCATGGAATGTTTAGTCTATAAGATACTATGTCTATGTTTTAAACTGTGACTGTTTTAATTGTTTTCTTAATGTACCCCCAACCTCTGCGTTTCCCCAGATATTGTTATAACTTATAAGTTTTTATGTTCTCATGATAAGTGAATTTTGTATTCTTAATGAGAATAAATTTCTTAAACCACCACAAATGCAAAATTACTACGCTTCACTCTCGTGCAAAGCGTTTAAAAAACAATTCCTTGAGATTATGTCGCAGTAAAATTATCTTAAAATACGGATTAATTAGTCTTAAAATGCGGACTTTAAAAATTAAATATAGCTATACTAAAGATCGTCTTTCGGGATAAGTATTCGACGCAAATTACAATAAGTTATTTATGTGTCTATTTTTATAAGATTTAATTTTTAACACACTTTATAAAATAACAACCGTGGCAAGTTGGTAGTGGTGGTTAAGTGCTGGCCCTAAATATCACAGTTCGTGAGCAACTCAGGTTCGATCCCACCAGCACCAGTACAAATGTTTTATATTGTTATTTGAAATCGAATGCTGCACTTTAGCTTCCATTTTTTACTCTCGAATGTATGTATGGAATTTATGTACGTATGGAATTCAATGTTTGACTTTCTAGTCTGGTAATTATCTTCTGGCGATAAGCGTAGATGAAGCCTCGAAGTCACCCAGAATTTAAACGGACGAAAATACAGATCAGGACAAATTACTTTGTTGTACGCATTACAAACGACGAAGGAAGAAAAATGGTTCAAATGCTTGGAATATCGACAATAAAAGACTTAAGACCCTCCAACCGCCTAATTGTCCGATAGTGTAAAGGAAGATAGGAATAAACGCATAAAATTCCTGCACACACTCTCGAAAACGGATGTTTTAGAATAACGAGAGGCTGGCTCCTCGAGGCTAACAAGATTGGTTACAACTAATTCAAATTCAACAATCTAGCTTTAGCACGTAACATAGACAAGAAGAACACTTTCTATACTCTTGATAAGGACCCAGTTTGCTCACACGAATTTAATATAAGTTTGGATGCAATGCCAGGAATCAGGACCATTCGCGACACGCAAATATTCCCTCCAGTTAAGATTATACATTACTGACAACTTAGCCACGTCGTTAAAACTAATACTGCATTTTACAATCAAATTATCTTGAATTATCTTAGTTACTTAGATTTTTATATAATAAAAATAAAATGACAAAGAACATACAGTCCACCTGATAAGTGGCTACTGCAGCCCATGGACACCTGCAGCCAACTTCAAACAGATGCATAGTCACCTCTGTGAACTAAGACGCAATGCTTCACAGTCTGTAATTATACTGGCATTTATATCCTTTAGCCTGAAATACAGCAGTGCAAGCATTGTTATTTAGCAACAGAAATATGTAAGAGGGTGTTAATTTCCGCACGGTCTCATTGGCAAAAGATGAGTACTATCGCCTAGTGAATGATGATAGTTACTAAGATACAACATTCAATTGTAAAATATAAAAAATGACCTACGCTACTACAAACACCGTGAGCAAATTTGGCATGTATGACAAGTTAAATAAATATTTCGGGATATTTTAAATCCGTCAACACGCATTGGGGAAGTGCCGCGGACTTTATCAGCCCCTAATTCTCTCGAAAATGAAATGATGTCTTAAGTTTGTGGGATATATGAAAGCCGCTGCCTTACTATTACTTTAGCAATCTATCAGCACATTTGTATATGACAAATTTCAATAGAGAAGATGGCTGAGTGCTACCATCTGCTCGGGCTCCCATAATTAATAAAATTAAATCCAAACCCAAGAATACTACTGCTAGACTTAAAATAGGTACTGCAAACTCTTTCTGCGTAGATCGGAGCAAAAATTATTAATTAAAAGTTGAATGTAGCCTTCATCAACAGGACGTTAAACACCTTAGTGCCTCCCAGGACCATGGATGCTATAAAGTGCTAGAAACTTTGGGAATTACATACATACATAAACACTCACGCCTGTCACCCAGAGGGGTAGGCAGAGACTACGGACTTCCATTTGGCGCGATCCTGACACACCTCTCTCGCCTCTTTTACATCCATATATCTACGCATACACGCTCGTTGGTTAAGGGTACTCCTAATCTGGCCCATTTTTAATGTATCGCCGATTTGGTCGATAAACCTTCGTCTAGGGCGTCCCTTTCCGACCCTGCCGTTCACTTCTGCAACATAAATTTGCTTTGTCACTCTTTCCTCGTTAATTCTTTCTACATGACCAAACCACCGAAGCATTCCTTTCTTAATCCTTGTCACAACGTCATCTTGCAAACCACACTTTTGTCTTATCACACTATTTCTCACCCTGTCATTCAGATTCAGCCCTAGCATACTCCTTAAGGACCGCATTTCTACAGCATATATTCTACTCTCATGCTTCTTCTGCTAGACCCAACTTTCACTACCATATATTAAAGTAGGGACTAACACAGCATTATGAATTGCCATACGTGCCTTAGTTGACACATTCTGACTCCTCATAATAGCGTGTAGAGCCCCATTCACTCTATTTCCTGCGTTCACTCGTCGTTCTATATCCTTGTCATATCTACCATCCCTGCTAAATAAACATCCCAAATATACAAACTCATCCACTTGCTCAATCAACTCCCCTTCTATTCTTATTTCACATAAAGTTTTACTTTCTTCTCTTTCAAAAACCATCACTTTCGTCTTACTTGCGTTCACTTTCATACCTCTTTCTTTCAATGACCAATTCATTAAAGTAACCATCATTTGCAACTCGGCCGCCGACGATGCAAATATGACTTGATCATCGGCGTACAAAAGGCATTTGACGGTTGACTCACCCATTCTCAACCCACATTCTTCAACTTTCAAAGTTTGCAAACAACTGTCCATAAATAGGTTAAACAGCCACGGGGAAGCCACACATCGCTGTCTGACACCTTTATGAATGCCAAACCAGTCCGAGTATACCCCGTTGATCCTGACACAAGCACTAGAGTCCCTATAAAGATACCTTAATGCCTGTATCAAGCCAGCGCTCAACCCAAATGAGTTCAGTGTTTGCCATAACACATTCCTGTCCACTCTGTCATAAGCCTTTTCCAAGTCCATGTACGCACAAAAAACTTTCCGGTTTTTGGCCAAAAACTTCTCCGCTATTATGCGCATGGAAAAGACTTGATCCGTACACCCCACCCCCTTTCTAAATCCAGCTTGCACATCCCAAATTTTTCCATCAGTTTCTTCCATAACTCTTTCAATTAATTGGGAATTAAAACGTCGAAATTAAATGCTAAACAATCCGTACAATTAATTTTATTCCATGAGTCGTATTTTCGTAAATATAAGAAATCATTACAAAAATTTATATTCAAAAGCTAAAGGCAGCCTGGGCTAACATGACTTTGAGCTGTAAAACACCATCGAGAATTAAAAATATGCAAAATGATCTAAATTAAACGCGAAAAAATCTGTTTAATTCATTTTATTCAAATATTTGTGTAAATATTAGAAAAAATATTTATATAATATTTCACATATACAAGAAAAATATTATGTAAATTGAGATAAATGAGGAATAAGTAGGAAGAATCCCTACTCAATAATAGTCATAAATTTACAAATAAAAGCTGTTTTGCGTAGTTCTCAATGCTTTTTTCTTCAACTAAAGCAATATAAAGGGCATGCTAGAGGGGAAACTTGAGTCGTTATTCAAACGTAATGATTGTTTTGGATAAATATTTAATCAATTCCACCCATACTTGACGAATATCTAATGTTTGTTCTTGTTATGCTGAATGATACCTTACGCCTTCTTAATAAAGTGATAAATAGAAGTAATAAATTAAATATGAATATTCGCCATGTTGGTTTTTCTAGCAATATGGACGGCCCATTGCCACTTCAGGTTACACATCTCTATTTATACGTTGGGCTGTGTCGGTTACTCTGGTTCTACTGCGGATTTTATTATTTCTAAGTTTATGACACAGAGAAACATCGAGCTTAGCCCACTCCATAGCTTGCTGAACGACCTTGAGGTTACGTTACAGATACGGACAATAGGGTCGTAGGCTCGTACAGGTAGGCAAAGTATATGGTGGGGCACCCTATACTTAACCTACCACTAGATGGATTGACGAACTGGTAAGAAAATCTGTCAGTCGATGGATGCAGGTGGCTCAGGACCGTGCTTTGTGGCATTCCTTGGGGAAGGCCAATATTCAGCAGAGGACTTGAAAAAGGCTGTAATGATGATGATGATGATTACCGCGTATTGGTGGTATAAGAATATCCAATAAACCTTATGGCCCGTGGTTGTCGGAAGAGGTGACAGAGGAGGTAAACTAGGAGATGGCTAGCAGTGTCTTCATAATAACAATAAAAAAAAATTAAAAATTGCGATATCCCGCCTGCCAAGACTGGCATATATAGCAAATATACCCCCTAGTTGCAATCTGTGGAGGCCTGTGTTCAGCATTGGACTTTTGACAGGAGTAACGGTAACGGAATCATAACTTGTTTTCCTGTGTGCATTATAGATATTCCTAGTGGCGGCAAATTCAGAGAAGAAAACAGGAGAGACCCACATCCAGCTGTAGATTTTTACGGATTGATGAAAAAGAACGAGAATCATACTGAAACTCAATCTGTATGACGCAGTATTAAGCATAGAGTGCACTATGATTATCTAATGTGTAAAATGTATCTATTTAAGATAATTAATGCAATTAGGCGTTAATTTGCAGAAATTCGTTATATTCAAGATGATTGAATTAATTAACTATGGTCCGCGTCGTAAAATAAAATGATGGGTCTTACCTAGTTTGAAGAGTAAAGAATAAAAAAAAGTACCTCCAGCCCTTCCTCAATTGCGTGTACGATATCCTTCACCGCTAATCCCAGCACCACTTCACCCCACACCACTACACTAAAGAAGACATACCACCTTTGACAATACGACACTTGTAAAATACCCATATGTGTCGACTAAGTAATATCACAAGCTCAAACACCGTCTAAATAGCAGCGACATTGAAAATGTCATCCTATTCTTCCATTATTTGCCATAAAATCATCTCGTCATGTCGGATTGCCGCCCCATTGTACAATGAGGGTGAGGAAATAGAGCGTGCACCTGTGCTTGCGCATACACTCGTGCACTATAAACCTGTACGGCGCAGATGGGTGGTGATTATTGTACTGTCATCGGCTCTTAATACGTGTGGAAAATTTGGAAAATTTCAGTGAAAACTGAATTATATAATTCATGGGGAACCGGGATGTAGCTCATGCATAAATAGTTACATCCAGGTTAAGCTAAAACTATCGAAAAGCGAGTAAAAATAATGATATGTGAAAAGACTAACGCGTAATTGATGATTGATCAATGATGTTCGTAATTGCGATTCTTTGTATTTATGCTTTGATGGATATATTTGATGGAAGCAAGCTATTAGCCTCACTTTGAGGAGAACTATTCAATTAAATTGGTTACATCCCGTTTCAAGTCAAATGGCAAACTTGGCGCACTCTCAAAATTAAAGCGGATTTGTAATAAATTATTATTATTCTTGCTTCCTATTGATTAGCAAATCTTTATCAAATTGTCGATTATCAAGTTGTGAATTTTTAGAGATTATTTATAATAAAAGTTCTAAAGTTTCTCGAGTGGCAGCCTCGTACTGGTTGGCGAAGTGTAGGGCGGCCCCCTAATAGATATAGTGACGACCTGGGAACTCGATGGATGCAGGCGGCTCAGAACCGTGCTTTGTGGTATTCCTTGGAAGAGGCTTATGTTCATCAGTGGACTTGTGAAGGGCTGTAATGATAATGATGCTAAAAATAAACATTGAAGTTTACTAGGCGGTTAGACTTCTTTTCGGCAAAGGAGTCCGCCCAGGCTTACTCACTTTACAAATACCCACCCTCTTAACTATTTCTGCCGCCAGGCGTCAGACAGTGCACTGTTGTTTAACGAAGGCTAGTTAAATTCATTGGTGACAACGCCTTTGTAGCCTTCCTTGCTGTCTGACCTGTCACAAACCTTAAGGTTTGTGACAGGTCAGACTGTTAGATAGTCACATCAAATTTTTAAAAGTATTTCAATTTAATAAATACTCGTATATCGAATATAATACTTTAAAAATTGACAGCTTATCTTAAGTTTCAATGTACCTAAGTAACTCATTAACTTTACAAACAATATCTTAGTGAATACCTTCAAAATTCAAAAACCAATTTACATAGTACTTAAAGTTTATTTTCAAGTATTCAAGTATTTATTTGCTCGCTAAGTGTACAATTAAGTACACTGAGGTATATAATTTATTTATTATATATTATTTTAAAATTCATCATCATCGTTATAATCAATATTAAAGCCCTCCACAAGTCCACTGCTGAACAGAGGCCTCCGCCAAGGAGTGTCACAAAGCACGCTCCTGAGCCAGCTGCAGCTATCGTGTACCTGTATATCTTACTCCGTCGTCACCCCATCTATAGGGGAGGCCATCCTACACTTCGCCTACCGATACGAGACTACCATTCGAAGATTTTTCTTCACCGTCGATTATCGGATCTTCGAGTTATATGGCCGGCCCTTTGCTACTTCAGCTTACTAATCCTTTGGGCTATGTCAGTTACTCTCTCCTCTATTATCATTATATATTTATTCATATTTATCATAATATAATGAATTACAAATGGTACTTATCACTTAGTAGCCTTTCAAAACCGCTAACTCTTATAACTCAGCCCAACCTCCACAGGAAGTGATTGGATATGAAAATTTAATGGCTCTGTAGTGGAAGCGGCCGATCACTTAGCGTTGGTACGCCGTGAGGTTTTGCCGGTTAAAACAATATCACGTGTTTGCGTGATCTACCAACGAGTCCACTTTTGTTGCAGTAAATTTGTAATGAATTTTTAAAATTGATTTCACTCTGTGCTTTGTGTATTTGACATTAAATAACGAAATAATAAAGATTGTAATTGAATTTTTGATAAGTGTTTTTTTTTTCTACTTGCAATTGTAGTATGCTAGTATGACAGATGAAAGAACTGACAACAGGGCAAGAAAGATTTTCGAGTGGTAGTCTCGTACTGAAAAGCGTACGCAAATCTCAACTAGATAGAGTATGACCTGATAAAATACGCAGTTAGGCGATGCATGGAAGGCTTGGGACCGTACCTTATGGCAATTTATAGGGTCGGTCTTTGTTCAACCGTGGACTGAACCGTGATGGGTAGTAGTGATAGTGATGTATAGTTTATTTATTAATTTGCAATTTTTTTATAATTCCAGTACCGTTTCCTAGAATGCTTTTAATATAATCCTTAAGATTATCCTCGTTTAGGCCAATATTCATTTGTCAAACGTGTAAAAAGTTTTTACGTTCAACTGCCTTTAAGGACGCAATAGACGAGTTACTTCCTCTTATTACGGGTCTGGTCTTCGTACTCCCTCTGACTTTATTTGTTGTCCATGCATTGGTATCGCCGTTCTCTCTGCCTTACTGGCCACCGCTGCGTAACTAACCGCGGAGCTCGCTGCTGACGGCGTCACTGTCAACTCGGGGGCAAAGAGCGTGTGAGCGGGCGTGGGCTGCACCAGCAGCTCTGGCGGCCGTGGTGCCATCGACAAGCTTAGAGTAGTATCAGAACCCAAATTTGACACCGTTAACTTTCGTCGACTTTGTCGATTTTCTTCGCTATAAGGCTCCATATTTTTTCCATTTTTAAAAATGAAATCTGATGTTCTCGTAAACTGCATTTTTTATTAGCTTCACTTCGTTCCTCTCTTAGTTTAATATTTTCCTGAGCTAACACAGTAACAGTAGCTTTAATTTCGCTATTTACTTTATCCATTATATCTGCAAACTTGATCATGATGTCAAAGATCCTTTATTGCTTAGGGAGTGCTTTCCTCGAATGATAAGTTGGATAAATCTTTGTCCATCAGGTGAACATCAGAGCCACGAACTGAATTATCATCGGTCACTCGTATGCGTTGAGTTATATTGGAACAAGAACTGCACATAAAAGTGCACTACAATTGCTGTTGCTCGTCCCTAAACGCAGAAGAAGTAATATTTATGCATTTATAATGGAAGGCTGATTTGCAACCCTTGGATTTTAACAGGTAACCGATATTAACTTTTCTGTTACAAACAAAACAGTTTATATTGTCCAAATCGCAATGAAAACACTGTGCAACGGGAATAAATATAGTCAGCGCGAGAGTAAAGGAGCTCGATAGACAGCTCGGCACTTCGGGCTATCACTTGTTTATCATACAAAGTCTTTGTAATTGTCTTACAAATAATCCATTAAAACGTCCAAATTACACAAAATATAGTACTTTCCTATGCATTAAACAGATGTGTCATAACACAAAGTCCATTTTAAAGATATTTCAATAACTCTAAGAACACATTAATCCAGTTAAGAAAATAAATCACTTAGTGTGATCCGCACAGTCCGCGTGCACAAGTATCGTCAAGTATAGTATAATTTTCGAAAAACTGCTTTTTTTTAATTTTAAGTTTAAAACAGAATGTAACCATCAATTTGAAACTGTGATCAGCCTTTAAACACAAAAAACGACGTCGATTGCTGCAAACCGTTTCAAAATTGGCTGATGCGTATCGGATCGGGAAAAAATCGATGATGAAAAATTTCAAAAAAAGTGTTTTTCTAGATATATGTATATAATACATTATATATCAAAACTAGATCAAATATAGCGGAAAGTTCCAAGAATGGCCTGCAGGGTGAAACAATTTTTTTTACTGAAAACACTAGACATGTTATATATAGTTGGGGTAGGAGTGTGCATACTACACGTAAAAATAATAAGCTGCATAGTTTAAGCAAAATAATATATTTAACAAGTGTTTTGTATAACTGATGTGCTAAATTAAAGTCGTTTACCTACCAGCATATTTCCATACAACTATTTACAAGCCTGCAACTGTATTTTGCCACTAAATAATTCTCACAGTGTGCTTAAAACCTGCCCTTGCACTGTCACTAAAATGGAGACACTTCAGAAGTCACTTGAAGACATGTCAACTTTGTTTAACATTCAAATGAAAGAGTTTCAGAAAAGCCTAGAAGCAAAAGCAAGTAGCTCTTCACCAACAGCGGGTAATACTTCCTCACTTTCAACAGATTTTGAAATGTTTCGTTGTTTTGTGCTCACATCCTTAAAAACTCTCAATGAACAAGTGCAACTGTTATTCAAATTATATGACCAATCTGAAATGAGATCCAGACGTAAGATGATCCTTTTACATGGTATTAGAGAGGAGAAGAAAGAAGACCTTCCTTATACAGTATGTAAATTGTTTGCAGACAAATTAAAAATGACAGATATAAATACTGATGTAATCACCAGATGTCATAGCTTAGGCATTTCTAAAGAAGGTAAACCACGTCCTGTTCTAGTCAAGTTTAATAATATTGAAAATAAAAATCTCATTTGGTATTCGAAAACTGCATTCAAAAATACTGGTATTACTGCATCAGAATTTTTGACCAAGAGTCGACATGACCTTTTCTTAGCTGTTCGTAATCAGTTTGGCATTAATAAATGTTGGACAAAAGACGGTCACATAGTCATAATTGGTTCCAATGGTCGGCGATATACCGCCACCTCATTCGCTGATCTGAAATCTATTCCCTGTTCCACCAGTGATTCGGAAGGGTTGTCACTTTCGGGGAAGAGTGTTGGCGAAGATATTACTAAAGGAAACAAGATTATTACTACTACATCTAAGTGAATTATTAAGGCAAAATAACTTTATAACATGCCTCTTCAAATGCAGTCTGCAATGCATTTTATTGATCTGCCATTTTTCTCAATGATGTAGTGTTCTTTTTCCTTTTTCTTGTTATTATATTTCATAATAAAGCTAAGTACTTTAGTGTATTTAAGCTACTTTAATTTATTCCCTACTAAACATAGGTACTTCAGATTGTTACCTAAGTGTAAATATTTCTTTCTTTGTACTTTGATCGTTTGGGTGATTTCAATAACATAAGTACTTTAAGTTGAATTATTACTTCCACATATGACTGTGTTTGCTGTGTTGTACTGGCACTTCAAAATTTTAGGCTACTTTATTGTATTTCTTGCTAAAGCTAGGTACTTTAGACTGATATCCTAAGTAAATATTTCTCTTTGTACTATAGTTGTTTAAGTGATTTATTTATTAACATAGTTCCTTTAAGTTGTATTATTACTTAAGCATATGACAACATTTGCTATGTTGTACTGACACATCAAAATTATTACCCTTGTTCTCTCTATTATATTTCATAATAAAGCTAAGTACTTTAGTATTTTTAGACTAGTTTGTTATATTTATTACTAAAGCTAGGTACTTAAAATAGCTAAATAAAGATATCTCTCTTTGTATAAGTAGTGTAATCGTTAGTGTTTTATCCATTGGTATAGGTACTTTAAGATTTATTATTGCTCAGTATATGTGTGTGTTTACTGTTTTACTGGTACTTCAAAATTATTACTAATTGTATTTTTCTTTTCTGTTCCAAAGGTTTACATTCATATCAAACAATCGAAATAATTTTATATTTCGATTGTTTGATATGAATGTTCTTCTTTCTTAGTTTTATGGCCCCTCTTTTTAGAATTCTGCCAATGTCAAGTCAGTCATGGGAGGGGTAACATCACAAATTGTGACATTGATTTAAAACTGTCAAAGTAAATCTTGTTTATGTATAAGGCAAAGGTTGATGATCATACAGCCAACTCGTATTAAGTTTTACATTACCTTATTTGCGTAGTAGAAGAGTTCAATAAATTTAGTTTGTTTACTTTTAAGACCTACTGTTAATTATTTTCTTTATGCTTGTAATATTATTGAGCTTATAATATGTTTTTACTACGTATTGCTTGCTGTAAATGTTATGTACGTATGAAATGTAACATTTATTGATTGATTAGTTGCGATTTGCGATCTTCTAGTAACGCTGGTTGGTAAAGGAGACTTAGTTTATTTCTTATTTATTCATATTGTTCATATTTATCTAATATATTATTATTATTATTATTTTGTAACAATATATATAAACGAAATACCTTATTATATTTTATAATTTTCATTATTTATAAAAAGAAAGACTTATTATGATTTCTGCCTTGTTCAATGACAATAACTAAAATAATGATTCGTTTATGACACCTTACTCTGAAAGCGGCAGTAGTGACGATAATTTTAACAGTACGGGTTTCACTCATTTAAACGAAGTCCTATTTTCTCTATTCTCAGATGTACTGAAAAATTTCAATGTTATCCATATTAATGCCCAAAGTATTCCGGCACATTTTCCAGACATGCTTGCATCATTTAACACTAGTTTCCTCAGTGTTATTCTTGTCTCCGAGTCGTGGCTCAAACCATGTTTACCTTCCACATGCTATTCACTACCAGGATTTAATCTTATTCGAAACGACCGAGTAGGGTAGGGTGGTGGTGGGGTAGCAATTTACCTTAGATCTGATATTCCTTTCAAGATTATTAAGTTGTCTACTCAACCACCCTTGCCTAATGTAGTTGAACATCTATTACTGGAAGTTACATTATCTAACACCAAAATCTTACTGGGCGTTTTTTATAGCCCCTCCCTTCATGTGAATTATTTCCACTCATTTGAGAAAACACTTGAAGATTTGACTCCTCTATACAATCACATTATTCTAATGGGCGATTTTAACACTTGCATGATAAAGAATGATCACCGCAGTAAAAGGCTGCGCTCTATTACTGACAGCAGGTCTATGACTGAGCAGGTCGTTCGGGCTTAATTTAAATCCCAAAAAGACCCAAGCCATTATTGTTGGAAATAGCACTCTAATCTCGAGAATTTGTTGGGATAACCTTCCACCTATTGTTGTTGATGGTGTTGTGATACCTTTTAGTAAATCTGTAAAAGACCTAGGATTATATATTGATCAGAATCGTTCTTGGTCCCTGCATATTAAGGAGTCCAGCAGAAAGATGTTTGCGGCAGCATCTTATTTAAGACGTTTGCGTAACTCGCTTCCCATTCCTACTAGAATTTTACTGGAACAGTCTTTGTTACTCCCTATCCTTGATTATACTGATGCATGCTACTCCAATCTTACTGAGGATCAATTAAATAAACTTGAGCGTCTTCAGAATTTCGCTATCAGGTTCATATTTGGCCTTCGCAAATATGATCACGTTTCAGTTTCACGTATTAAGCTCCCTATCAGGCTTCGTCGGAATACTCATACTCTATCTCTATTGTACTGTGTACTTTTTGATCCTAAAACACCGAGTTATCTTAAAGAAAAATTTGAGTTCATGGGCGCAAATAAAGATCATTCCAGAATAGCTGATAAACTTTTACTGCGTATGCCTGCTCACAACTCAAAATTTTTTCATTCCTCCTTTTGTGTCAAAGCAATCAAATTATGGAACTCGCTTCCTTTAACAATTAAAAAAGCCCAAAGCATTGAGTCTTTCAAAAATGTGGTTAAAGATTATTATTTAAATATGTGTTCTACTTAATATATTTTATTGTCATATTTACTTTTCTTGATAAGATTTATGTATATGATATATAATTATAATGTATTACAAAAATATTTATAAAAGAGTATGTATTTTATGTATGTATATGTAGGTATATGTGTATATGTATGTGTGTATGTATATATTTGTTTATGTGTATAGATATATATAATATTTTTAATATCATCATCATCATTACAGCCATTCACAAGTCCACTGCTGAACATAGGCCTCCCCCAAAGAATGCCACAAAGCACGGTCCTGAGCCACCTGCCTCCATCGACTTTCTGCATGTCTTACCAGGTCGTCACTCCATCTCGTGGGGGGACGCCCTACACTTCGCCTACCGGTACGAGGCTGCCACTCGAGAACCTTTCTTCCCCATCGGTTGTCGGTTCTTCGAGCTATATGGCCGGCCCATTGCCACTTCAGCTTACTAATCCGTTATGCTATGTCGGTTACTCTGGTTCTACTGCGGATATCCTCATTCCTAAGTTTATCAAGCAGAGAAACTCCGAGCATAGCCCTCTCCATAGCTCGCTGAGCGACCTTGAGCTTCCTTATCCGGCCAGAAGTGATGGACCACGTCTCAGTTCCGTATATCATCACTGGCAACACGCACTGGGTGTACAGTCTCGTTTTCAAGGTTTGAGGTATACCTGACGAGAAGATGTGCCGTAATTTCCCGAACGCTGCCGCTGTTGAATCCGTCGATTGACCTCTGGGTCGAAGTTGGACTTACCTAGTCGGACTATTTGTCCCAGGTAAACATACTCGTCAACAACTTCGAGCTTAGTGTTACCAACAACTACCGGCATAGGTGTGACATGGACATTAAACATGATCTTAGTTTTGTCCATGTTCATCTTAAGACCTATCCGTTGGGAAACACTATTGAGGTCATTGAGCATAGTGCTTATGTCCTCCAGCGATTCTGCCATAAGGACTATATCGTCGGCAAATCGAAGGTGAGTGATGTACTCGCCATTGATGTTGATACCGTATCCTTTCCAGTCCAGAAGCTTGAAAACGTCTTCCAATGCAGCGGTGAAGAGTTTCGGAGATATGACGTCACCCTGTCTTACACCTCTCTGCAATTGGATAGGTTTCGTACTCTGGTTCTGTACTCGGATAGCCATCGTAGCCCTACTGTACAAGCACTTCAATACTTCGATATACCGACAGTCAACTTGGTACCGCTGAAGGGACTGCAGCACCGCCCAAATTTCGACGGAATCAAAGGCTTTCTCATAGTCCACACACGCCAGACATAGTGGCAAATTGTACTCTTCGGACTTCTGTACAATTTGCCGAAGGGTATGTGTGTGGTCGATGGTGCTAAAGCCCTTTCGGAAACCGGCTTGTTCGGGAGGCTGGAACTCGTCAAGTCTGCGCATGAGACGATGCGTAATGACTATCGAAAACAGCACGTAGACGCGGCTCAGAAGGAAAATCGGTCTGTAGTTCTTCAAGAGACCGTTGTCACCTTTCTTGAAGAACAAGACCACCGCAATTCTGCTCCACGCCTCCGGTGTAATGCCACCATGAAGGACGGAATTAAAGAGCTTCTGAAGGACTTCAAGTACCGGTTTTCCACCCGCTTTCAGAAGCTCCGCTGTAATTCCATCCTCGCCTGGGGCCTTGCCGTTTTTAAGGTGCTGGAGAGCCATTCTAATCTCGCTCAGACTGACGTCCGGGATATCTTCGGAATAGTGTCGGATGAGACTCGCTCTTGGATCGTTACTCACACTTGCGTGTGGCTCCAACGATGACGTGTACAACTGCCCATAGAACCTCTCAATCTCACTCAAAATCTCAGGTGCCCCGGAAACGATGCTGCCACATTCTGTCTTCAGCTTTGACAGTTGGCTCTTTCTGGCAGACAGATCTCTGGCAAAGACTTTGGAGCCTTGGTTCCGCTCGATCGCTTCTTCAATACGAGCTGTATTGAAGTTGCGTAAGTCCCGCCGCATGCATTTGGAGATCTGTCTGTTCAGATGCCTGTATACTGTCAAGTCTGTTGAAGAATGTAGCTTCATCTCCCGTCTAACAGCCATGAGATTAAGAGTGTGATCGGAGAGTTTTTGTGTTCTTCTGCGGCGGGTCTTACCGAACTTAGCTCCGACCGCATGGACAGTTTCCACGAGCTTGTCATTCATATCGTCCACTTCATTGCAGTCTTCTAGGCACTGAAAACGGTTTTGTAACTCGAGCTGAAAGGTTTCGGGACTTTGGATTAGAGCACGAGGGGGACGGAGCGTTGACTTCATTAGACGAGACCTCTCCAACTTAACGTTTAGGTTCAGTGTGCCTCTAACCATTCGGTGATCGTTACCAGTTTTCACCCTCGCGATCACGGAGACATCACAGAACAGTTGTCGTCTGGTCGTCATAATGAAGTCAATCTCATTTTATGTCGAACCGTCGGGGCTCGACCAGGTCCACTTCCTGTAGGGCCGCTTCTGGAAGAAAGAGTTCATCATAAAGAGTCCCTCTTTCTCCATGAAGTCGGCCAGCTGCTGGCCCCTTGGGTTCCGTTGCCCTATTCCAAATTTCCCTACTTTCAGCTCACCGTTCTCTCTTGTGCCTAGTTTTGCATAAAAGTCTCCCATTAACACCGTATATTGGGTTTTGGAGGAATGCATGGCTTTAGAGATATCCTCATACATTTCCTCCACCTCCTAATCGGGGTGTGCCGAGGTTGGTGCGTAAACCTGTATGACCTTCAGCGAATACCGTTTGGTGATTCTGAGTATAAGGTACGCAACCCTCGTCGACACACTCCCGATCTTTACAACGTTGTTAACGAGAGACTTGTGGACGATAAATCCGACACCTCCTTGGGACAGATGGTCGCCCTCCCGGTGATAGGGCAAGTTGCCGGATTCGAGGATTACCGTGTCCTCCCCCTCTCTTCGGACTTCGGATAATCCTATAATATGCCAGCGCAACTTGTCTATCTCTTCTTCCAGGTCCACGATCTTCTCGTCAGTCGTCAGGGTGCGTGCGTTGTACGTTGCCAGGTCGAGTCGTCTAAGATGGCAACCGAACCTCCACCGGTTCCACCGGCACCGATTCTTAGCACCCCCTGCCCCGCCGTTATCATGGTCGCCACCGTAGCCAGGAATAGCGGGGCCGCCGGGGACTGCGGGCCGTTTCTTTGTTACTGTCATTCATAGGGGGGTATTTGCCATAGTTGCCACGCTTGGCGAGCGGGTTGGCAACCGCAATTTTTTTTTATTGTTAGTTTTTTGTTATCAAGAAGATGCTGCTGCCCATCTCCTGCCTATTTCCTTTTGTCGCCTTTTACGACACCCACGGGAGGATATGGGGTAGTGGATATACGCCTATTTATGCACACTTCTATATATTTAAATGAAAATTATCTCCTTCACCAAGGTTTGCCTGAAAGAGATCGCTGTTTAGCGATAAGGCCACCTAATTGTACATTCGTTGATAAATTTAAGTTTGCTGTGTTGTGTAGTGTTTTATGTGCAATAAACAGTATAAATAAATAAAAAATAAAATAAGTTACAGAAGTTCCAATGGGGTTGTTTTACTGGTTTAATCATCAATACACCCCTTTACAAGTCCACTGAATATAGTCCTCCTCCAAGGAATGCCATAAAGCACGGAACTGAGCGATCTGCATGTCTTAACAGGTCGTTACTCCATCTAGTGGGTGGCCGCCTCACACTTCGCCTACGGTACGAGGCTGCCACTCGAGAACTTTTCTTTCCCATCCGTGTCAGTTCTTCGAGCTAAATGGCTGGCCCCTTGTCACTTCAGCTTACTAATCCGTTGGGTTATGTCGGTTACTCTGGTATATTAGAGATCTTAGATATTCTTTTTTCTAGATTTATCTCTTAGAGAGACCCCGAGCATAGCCCTCCCCATAGCTTACTGAGCGACCTTGGGCTTTCTAATACGACCAGCAGTAAAGGACCACGTCTCAGATCCACACGTAATCACTGTCAACACGCAATGGTTGTACAATTTTGTTTTCAAGTTTTGACGTATTCCTGATAAGATGATGTGTCGTAATCTCCCAAATGTGGTATGTTTCATAAGATTAAAATTAGGACTGAAATAATACCAACGTATTTTTCTTTTAATTTTTTGATAAGACTTAAAAATACTTCAGAAATTTTTTTATTTGAATGAAGTCACTTGCACAGCTAGTCGTTGAAATCAATCCGCAAGTAAATCATACAAACATCCTATGAACATATTTTTTAATAAAGGAGAAAGTAAAAAAATAGAACCATCTTTAAAATATTAGCATACATTATTCCAGAACCAATTCTCTGTTAGGATGAGCTCCACAGATTAAATATTTATCCAAGAACAGCCATTATGCTTGACTTACGACTCAAGTTTTCACATCGTTGGTACTTCTCATATTGCTTTGGATTAAAAGGAACAAATGGGCGAAGTATTTTTTTAACACAAGATCCATTTTATTACACTAAGTAACATCAATCTTTCAAGTTGAAATTATATTAAAAGTTTCAAATATCTCGTTAAGTATTTTTTTATAGGATAGGGTAACAAACAAGCACACATTCCACCTGATGGTAAATGGTTGCTGTGACTCATAAATATCTACATCTATCCACAATAAAGAATCAAAATGCAGATGCGTTGACACTCGTGAGGACTAAGATGGAATGCTTCTTTTTCAGTAAAAAGGGTATCCGGTTCTCGACACTCACCATAAGAAACACAGCAGTTTTAAGCTGCTATTTTACGCTAGTGTTCTGTGAGAGCATGGTGCTTCCCCGGTCGAGCCAACCCATTTGTGCTACAACTACCAATATAGCTGCAGCATGGCTCTACCACGTTAAATATATTATTTTCGTTAGATTTTAAGAAAATAAGAGTGCTAAATATTTGATATTAAATTGATAAATATCCTTTATAGAATAAAAAAGAGATCACCAGGATAACATCTTACTTCATGACAAGTGGATACTGCAGCTCAAAAGCCACTTGTAGCAAACTTCTAAAATTGTAAAAAGATGCGTTACACCCAACTAGACTAAAAATGCGTCACAAACTGTTATTATACTAGCTGTCTCGTCCTTCAGACTGTCAACATAAGACGGCTTTTGCGTAAATCATTTTTTTCAAATATGTGCAAATTAATTATCTAAGATCCTCGTGAAAATAAAATGATGTTTTTTACATAGTATGAACAATTCCTTCTTTCCTACAATTAAGTGCACTATCACTGTAACCACTAAACTCCACACCACTATCCTCAACACCACTATCAACAACACCACTATCATCAACATCACTATCTCCAACACCACTACTCTAAGCAAGACTTACACACTCTCTACGACGCGTTTCGTATAAAACGAGGTACTCGTATTCTCAAAAGAAGTACAACTTCAAACAAAAAAGGCTACAGATACTTTGTCACCTCTGAAAACCAAGATGCATTTCTAGTAATTATACTGACACATTATACCCTTCAAATGGGAACACTGCAGTTCGGGCATTATTTCTTGGCGACAGAAATACGTAATGGGATAATAATAATAATAATAATAATTTCTTTATTTGCTTAAAACATGGTATTTATAGGTGGTACAGTAAAATAAGTACACATGTTTTGCTTATAATTAGCATGCAAATTTAAGTTTATGTTATATACATTTAAAGTTACATTTATTTAAAAAAAAGGGTCAAATACATTCATAAAATTAATATTAACAAATCAATAATTATTAAAGCCTAAGGTCAATAAATTCTTTAATGTCGTACACTTTTAGCTCAATAAGCCACCTATATATAGTCTCGATTTAAATAAATTCATTTTCAGGTTTTTAATGTCATTGGGGATCTTATTATATATCTTAACACACATTGCTACACAACTTTTTCTGAATTTAACAGATCTCGGAATGACGCTTAACACTAATCTATCCGGATTTCTTTTCAATCTAGAGTTTATATCTCTGGCTTTCTGGAAGAGCTCAGTATGACTTTTGACAACTCATTTCAAAAATGGACAGTGCTGGCAACGGAAGTAAGCCCAGGCTCCAAAAAGATGCTCTACAGGACTCGCCCGGTGGAATCCCACATATGGCTCTGATGCATTTTTTTTTGCGCTACAAATGCCCTTTGTCTCTCAGTACTATTACCCCATATCATCACCCCATAAAGTAGAATGGAGGCTTCATACGCGTCATAAGTGGTAATAGCTGTTTGCAAGTTAGTTACGCTCCTTGTTTTATAAAGAGCATAAACAAAGCTGTTGATACGCTTGCATAAGGTCTCAATATGTAATTTCCAGTTTAGATCCTGGTCTATCGTTACACCTAAAAATTTGGTATGTGATAGTACTTACCAAGACTATTTTTTTTTGAATAAGGGTGATAAAAAAAGCACACAGTTCACCTGATGGTAAGTGGATACCATGGCTGATAGATATATACATCTATTCTTGATTAAGAATCAAAATGCAGATGCGGTGTTACCACTGAGGACTAAGATGGAAAGCCTCGTTTTCATTGAATAAGGGTATCCGGTTTTACAGCTGGTGTGTATGGTATAATTACGCTGGTATTCTATAAGAGGTGAGAGGATCTTCCTCGGTCTAGTCGACCCATTCGTACTATTACAGCTGCGGCATGGCTCTACTACGTAGGTTTATCCTTAATATTAAAAATTGAAACTTAAATTCACGACGAGCGCTCGGCGCGTTCATTCTACGGTACGAGTCATCGCCTGGTACCCCCGCTTCCGCTCGCATTCCATTCGAGGGCGCGGCCACGAGTTACTTAGTATGGGAAAAGAATTGTCGCGCGTCGGCCGTCGCGTTAAGAGCCTTTTGTATATTGATTCTGTAGCAAGTTTACGTGTCAGCTATGTTGATTTTGATTCTTATTGCGGCGTAGTATTTAATATTGAACTTTGAACGACTGTTCGTTATTTGTGTCGGGTGTCACGTGTTTGATTTCGATGAACGTTGAATTGGTTGACTTTGAAGTTGATAATATGTACAATAAAGTTGATAGACTGAAATAGTAAAGTGACGTCAGACTTGAGTTCAGATAAAGTGAACTACCACTAGAGGATCGCACATTTGGAAAAACGCAGAGCCTGCGGATCCGCGGTCCGACTTCAACGGTTAAGTCAGGTTTCACATTGTACACACTACTACACACTACTTACATGCACCTCACTTATCACCTGACTGGTACCCTATGGTCAACCCTACCTTCTGAAATATATAAGTGCTTGCTTATTTGTCAGCAGTTTTTGAACATTTATCCATAGGCCATTGGGCCCCGTCCTCTGTTGCTCGTCGAGGGGGCTAATATGGGCCCTAGCCCATTCGACCTTTGTAGGGGAAACTAGGGGCGTGTAAAATAGTGGTAGCAGAGCGTGGTTAATTGGTCTCCAATTACCCCCCAGCCGTGTTAGAAAAATAAAAATATTATTTTTTCTTCTTTTTTGTTTTTTTGTTTGTTAACGGGTAGAATTAAGAACCACGCCCGTTAGGCTGCGCAAGCAGGAGTTTCGAAGTGCTAGGTACGCGTCGGGTAGGTAGTTGGTTGTTATCACGTAATCGGATAATTGTCGTTATCGTACAATTATAGTAGATTAATTGTATACGGTGGTAGATTAATTGTATGCCGTGTAGTGGCGGTTAAGAATATCCACTACCCCATATCTTCCCGTGGGTGTCGTAAAAGGCGACAAAGGGAAACAGGCAGGAGATGAGCAGCAACATCTTCCTGATAAGAGCAAAAATACAATAAAAAAACTGCGGTTTCCAACCCGCTCGCCAAGCGTGGCAACTATGGCAAATGCCCCCCAAATGGATAAAGTTACTAAGAGACGGCCCCCAGTCCTCGGCGGCGCCGCTACTCCTGCCCACGGTGGCCGCCATGGTAACGGCGGGGCAGGGGGTGCTAAGAATATCCGGTGGAGGTTCGGTTGCCACCTACGACGACTCGACCTGGCAACATACAACGCACGCACCCTGAGGACTGACGAGAAGATTGTGGAGCTAGAAGAAGAGATAGACAAGTTACGCTGGCATATTATAGGATTATCCGAAGTCCGAAGAGAGGGGGAGGAAACGGTAATCCTCGAATCCGGCAATTTGCTCTATTACCGGGAGGGCGACCATCTGTCCCAAGGAGGTGTCGGATTTATCGTCCACAAGTCTGTCGTTAACAACGTTCTAAAAATAAAGATTGAGAGTGTGTCGACGAGGGTTGTGTATCTTATACTCAGAATCACGAAACGGTATTCGCTGCAGGTCATACATGTTTACGCACCAACCTCGGCACACCTCGATGAGAAGGTGGAGAAAATGTATAAGGATATCTCTAGAGCCATGCATTCCTCCAAAACCCAATATACGGTGTTAATGGGAGACTTCAATGCAAAACTAGGCAAAAGAGAGAATGGTGAGCTGAAAGTAGGGAAATTTGAAATAGGGCAACGGAACCCAAGAGGCCAGCATCTGGCCGACTTCATGGAGAAAGAAGGACTCTTTATGATGAGCTCTTTCTTCCAGAAGCGACCCCACAGGAAGTGGACCTGGTCGAGCCCCGACGGTTCGACAAAAAATGAGATTGACTTCATTATGACGACCAGACGACAACTGCTCAGTGATGTCTCAGTGATCGCGAGGGTGAAAACCGGCAGCGATCACCGAATGGTTAGAGACACACTGAACTTAGACGTTAAGTTGGAGAGGTCTCTTCTAATAAATAGGCAACAGTAGCAGTCCATAAGAGCAGACATAGGTTATATGATCTTTACCATGAAAGGTCATATATATTCATAGCGTCGAATTTAGGGAATGTGTAAAAAAATATTCAAAAATATTTAAAAGAGTGTGCTTCACAGCCAAGTCTTTGCATTTGAGCAATAAAATTAAGACAGCTTCTAATAAAATTAAAATGACTTGGAGTATAATTAATAGTGAAACTGATAAGATCAACTCTCGGAATTCAAACTACCAGTTAAGTGTTAATAACAAATTAACCGAATCAGGTCAAGACGTTGCAATGGTTTTTGAGAAATATTTTACTGATATTCCGATATTAACCACTAAGTCACTCAATTGTTCTCCTACCCTCGCCGAATCATTACTTAAGCAAAATGTAAATTCGTGTACAAAGAATTTTACATTTCATAAAGTATCATCAAAAGATATTGTAATATATTTTAAAACTAATGATGTTAAGAAAAGTGCGGATCTGTGGGGAATTTCCGTTAAAGTTATTGAGTCTATAATATATACAATCGCGCCTCATTTAGCTATTATTTTTAATACTAGTTTCGAATCTGGTGTGCTTCCTGATTTAATGAAGCATAGTAAAGTAATACCTTTATTTAAATCTGGTAGTACATTAGACCCCGCCAATTTTAGACCTGTTTCTGTACTACCAACACCTATTAAGATTTTTGAAAAAAATTATTCTTGATCAAATATTACATTTCTTTAATATAAATGATTTACTTCATAAAAATGAATTTGGTTTCACAAGGGGTTGCTCGACAACTGATGCCGGTGTTGAGCAGGTTAAATATATCTTTAATGCATAGGAGAATTCACAGGATGCTTTGGGTATATTCTGTGCCCTATTCAAAGCCTTCGATTGTGTTCACCATGAAAAATTAATCAGGAAACTTCAACACTACGGTGTAAGAAGTGATGCTCTTAAATTAATTATTTCATATTTAAGTAAGAAAACGCAAAAAGTTGTCATTAACAGTATGAGTACTTACGGGTCGATGGTACAAATGGGCGGGTCTCAAGGCTCAATTCTCGGCCCCTTTCTGTTTCTTGTATACATTAATGGCTTACCTCACATAGTAGGAGATAGCCATGATATAGTATTATTTGCAGATGACACTTCTTTAATTTTGAAATTAAGTCGACAATTACTAAAATATGACGAAGTAAATAATGCTATATCTAAATTAGTAAATTGGTTCAATGTTAATAATTTGCATCTAAATGGCACTAAAACGAAACATATGAAATTCACGACTACAAATGTCAAACAATTAAATAATAATGTAATTTTAAATGGGGAGAAACTGAGTCTTGTTGATACCACCATTTTTCTTGGAATCACACTAGACGCGAAGCTTCAATGGAGCCCCCATATATCAAAACTAGCAAGAAGACTTAGTTCTGCAGCATATGCCGTAAAAAAGATTAGAAGTCTAACTAGTGTTGAAACAGCTAGACTAGTTTACTTTAGCTATTTCCATAGCATAATGTCGTATGGTATTTTGCTATGGGGACACGCAGCAAACACTGAACATATATTTGTTTTAAAGAAGAGGGCCATAAGAGCAATTTATGATTTAAAGCCTAAAGAGTCGCTGCGACAAAAATTTAAGGAAATTAATATATTAACTTTGGCCTCTCAATACATTTATGAAAACGTAATGTACGTACACAAAAATAAAAGTAGTTTTACAAAAGTAAGTGATATTCATTCTGTTAATACAAGGAACAGACACAAGCTAGTAGCTTTTACAACAAAATTCCAGAAAATATACAAAGTTTGACCTGCTCAAAGTTCAAAAACTTTATTAAACAAAATTTGTATAAAAAGAGTTATTATAATATTAAAGAATTTATAGATGATAATAACCCCTGGAAATGAGGTGATCGCTACCAAGCTATTTCTAATTTGTTGTGTTGTTAATTTGTATAACATACATGATTGTAAGCTGTTATTTAAAACAGTCCTGCTGGGTTTCTTGCTGGTTCTTCCCAGGACAGAGATTTTTTTCGAACTACTGGTAATTATACAAAAGAGTGACTTTCAATAAGTATTATTTATCATCTATATTGAATAAAAAAGTTTCTGTTTCAGCCTCGTACCGGCAGGCGAAGTGTTGTGCATCTTCCCACTAGATGGAGTGACGACCTGGTAAGATATGCAGGAAGTCAATGGATGCGGGTGGCTCAGGACCGTGCTTTGTGTTATTCCTTTGGGGAGGCCTATGTTCAGCGGTGGACTTTTGAAGGGCTGTAATGATGATGATGATGATGATAGTCCCTGACAGCGCGATTCAACGCTCCCGGGGAGCCCTAGTCTTCCCAACAACCAAGCGGAGGCCACACCGCGTTGTGAACCCGAATCCAATAGAGCGCGTTCCGTTAAACAATTGACGCTCGGGTTGTACACCCTCACTGAGGCCGTCGGCACTAGAACAGTTTGACAAGTGGGCTGTTCAAAAATATAGTGGAGGCGGTCGTGGTGGGAGCTAGGGCGGCGGCTACCTAGCTAGGGCTGCCTGCATCAAAGGGGGAACGGTTGCTGACGGGGGTGAGAAGGGTCTAGCTGACCGCTGAGTGGCAGTGAAGTTCCTCTCAACAGACTGTGGGGGGGGGGCGATGACCCATCCGCTCCTGGGGGAACGACCCCCCGACAGAGGGCGCGGCTGAGCGCCCCCGCCCGTGGGAGTCGGAGGCCCGAAAGAGCCCTGAGAGGAAACGCCGTTCGCACCCAGACATAAAATGGCATGGTGATTACCCTGGCAGCGCGACGGCATCACTTCTAAATACAAATTACTACGCGGCTCAAATACAAATTAATTAACAAATAACAAATACAGTTCTTATCAAATCAAGTAAAATACAAATTACACAAATACGAATTACTATTTATTAAATTAAATACAAATTACAAAACAAATAAAGGTACACACCACATTCGATCCGCAAATAGCCTCGTTAAGACAAGCGACCGAGGGTCGTACCTAGCCCTAACAAACTCCCGCTTGTGCAGCCTAACGGGCGTGGTTTCTCATTCAACTCGCTAGCAAAGAAAAAAAAATATCTAATTTTTATTACGTACTATTTTTATCTTTATTAAAGACGGGGGATTGGAGAACCAATCATTCACGCTCTTACTACCAAAATTGTACACGCCCCTAGTTGCCCCTAAAAAGGTCGAATGGCTAGGGCCCATAGTAGCCTCCTCGACGAGCAACAGAGGACGGGGCCCAATGGCCTATGGATAATAGTTCAAAAACCATGAAAACCGCCTCGGTTTGGTTTGTTTAAGTTATACGCTCGTGACATGATGCTTGTATGGAATTTGACTGATTAAAGTAATTTCGTTAAAAGTAAGTGCACCGATTATATAGTGATTGTGGTTTGAAGTGCATTTTGCAATATTTAACTTGCTAGTCACATGAAGAAGGAAATTGTCCAGTGGTGACGCCTGTTGGAGGGATGCAGCATGGAAACCGGCCGCTGCCCGGTCACCTCAGCTGGACCAGGTTACCTACATTTACACACTAACAAACACCACTTTACATGCACCTACCCTACCTACGGTCTGACTGAGCCTTGGGGCGGTCTTAGATTCGGATCCAGGTACGTACTATTTGTTTTCCTAGCCTTCTCCCTATTTTGTAGTATGATAAGTCATTTGTCCATATGGCCATTTGGGCCTGAACCCTCGGCTGCCCGTCGAGGAGGCTACTATGGGCCCTAGCCAAGGCGACATTTGCAGAGGCAGCTCTGGGCCGTAACAACGTATAAAACTTGATTCTTATGTAATAAAAGTTTACTTCATAGACAAGTGCTTCTTAGAAAAACAACTCACGTTTCATTTTATTGTGCTTTAATCTTTAATTAATTGATAAACCTCGTTTCACAACTTTTATCTCGAGGAATAACTTTTGCATTTTAAATCCTCTTAAAAATATTACCCATATTTTTTCGCAACGGAATTATTTCACCGAGAGACAATAAGTAAATTGCTTGTTAAAATACTTAAGTTGGTTGAGAAAACGCTTTAGTCAGTGTTTCGTAAAAATTTTGTTCAGAAGTGTGCTACTGAATTTCGAATATTTTTATGTTGGCGGTGTTGGGTGGTAAAAACTTTAATATTGTTAATGGGTGATAGTTTCTAGATAGATTATTTCTTTTATCGATGTCTAAATTTTTATGTTGTCCTGCTACTTATTGGTTGAACTCTTTGTGATTCCGTCTGGGACCACCCTTTTACGTATTTCTTCCACTAAATTTAAGTGTTTTTACTACAATGTGCCGGTCTAATAGGTTTAAAGAGCCAGTAAGATGTCGCGAGGCATTCCATCTTAGTTCTCAGAGGGACAACGCATCCGTAGCCTGTAGCCTTTTGTTTGTAGTTGGCTGCAGGTGTCCAGGGACTATAGTAGCCACTTACCATCAGGTGCACTGTAAGTTCAGTGGTCACTTCATTTTTATAAAAAAAATCCATTATATAGGGTTTTTAATGCATTAGATTGAAAGTAAAGGTAGAAGACCGACCTGTCAAGGTAAAGAAAGTATCAGGTAATGTCCATAGATGATAATCCATTGTAGATAATGTGCTTGTTCACAACCCTTAGATCTATCAAACTACTGCCAATAAAATTATGTAAAATCTGATAGAGCAACTCATTGATGAAACGCCCCTATCCTATTATTACTAGGTTGAATATATCAGTGCACAAACTTAAGCCATTATTCAATTGTAATGGCTGTTCGTGGTTATCGTTATCAGATGAAATAGTGGCAAGTTTTTTGGTAAGCCTGAGTATGGCTTGATTATGTACCTATTACGGTGTACTTTCAATAAGTACGTTCGCCTTGGGCACTGGCGTCTGACGGTATAGTACAGTATACATTTTGGAAAATGTGCACAGTTACGTTTGTGGATATTCCAAGAATTTAACTGTGTGGAAATATTCCGAATGAAGATTCAGAGCCCCTTCGTCTACGCTGACAACGACCACAGTGGGACTTTACTGACAAGTCCGATTTAATTGCTTTATTGCTAGTGACGACTGGTATCAATTACAACATCCTCTAGTTAAAATATCATGCGAAAGAACTTATATTTTTTTAATTACGGTTTTCACTACGTATTTAGACAAAGCTTAGTTCGGAAAAGAAAAACGGTAAATTTTAAAATTTTATACAACCAGCTTCAATATACTTAAATAATAAGAAATTCATCAATGTAGTCGAAGTCAATGAAATACGTATTATTAAGGATAACTCAAAAACTACTGATCAGATCTTGGTAAATTTATATTGGACTACTTGAGAAGTACCAGAATTCAGACAGATTAAAAAAAAGAATCATCAAAATCAGTTTACCCAAAAAATGTCTGACGTAACACACAATAAATACAGCCAAATTGTGACCTCCTCCTTTTTTCGTAATCGGTAGAAAGAGGTGACGCACTGGCAGTGTGTGTAATTGTTTGTGTAAACTGTTACAAGATAGTTCATTAAACCTTTCTACCTCTTATGCCAAAAGTATTCTAATCGTTTGCAATGAAAAATGGTAAGAAAATGAATAGAGCCTGCGCCTAATCGTGCAATAAATATCTTGATTAGGGTCTGTATTAGAGCACGTACGCAAATTTTTGGTTTTTGTTCTAGTATGTTGTATTTCTATTAAAAATACTTTAAGAATTAAACTCTAAATGCTATGTTTCTTAAATATTCTATTATTATATATAATATAATATGTATGTTTATATAGATGTTATTTAATCGTCAGTTTTTTTCTTTTTATTTTTATTTTTATTGCACCTATACGTCAAAAGACAAATAAATTGTCCTCTTACGTTCGATTTGTCATGTAGAAATCGAAATATGTTTAAATGTAATACAGACTTATCTGTCTCTCTATAAAATCTTAGTCATGACATCAACAGTGAATCCTTAAGCAAGATTTTGTAAGTAGAATAAGTGTACTAATAATATATACTAAATATCGTTGAGCTATTTAGTAATAATATAAGAAAATGAAAAACAGTACTGCTGTTGATTAACAAATTAAATTTATATTTATTTATTTTTATTCTGTGCAATTATTGTTCTGCTTTTTGTTCATCGACACTAGAATTTTCTACGTTATCATTCGTGATATAACATTCCCTGTTTTAGAGTATATTTGCCTTAATCGTCACGTTTGGACGAAAATTGAAAATTGAAAATTGCACTACCAGGAGTGTTGTACGTTTAAAGCAGCTGCACGTTGCTGGTCTGGATATTTTACGTCAGATGGTAATACCATAATATATTGCAAGCCATAAGATTTTTATGGCATTTCTCATCGTTGTACCTTACGACTACGGAATAAAAAGGGGTGATGAAGTCTCATATACCGTCAACATTACACTAAATAATAGATTATCTGGATATAATACTTCCATCCATTACGGCCTATAAAAGTCACGAAAATAGGCCTTTCCCATAGATTGCCTCATATGGGGGATTTTGGTCTATTTGCTACCCTTTGGCGACCGCATATTTATTATTTTGTGTTATCAGGAAAATACTTTTGCCCATCTTCTGTTTCTTTTTCAATCTGTCGCCTCTAAACAACGGGACGATTCGGAGAACTGTACGTTCTTACACCGTTATAATCTCATATAACTCACCTCCTATTACACCCGCGTAAATGAACGTAGCAATGAATTATCTTATGCCGCTACTATAAGGCAATCTTTTTTGCATTTTGTTTGTACATCATTCTAATAATAAGCGGATTGTATGGATAAGTAACTTCTTAGTATACAATACATTTTTCTTTTCGAGTAATGTTTTAATAATTCTCTTTTTTGGTCACGACAAAAAAATAAGTGATACTATATAAGGAATTGACTTTTTATGTTAAGATTTGTTTCTTTTTTGATTAGTGGCGTCGCTAGAATTTTACTAGGTTTTTTTGCTCCACATCTTATATCAGTATCTTTAATCAACACATGTGAGAGTAACGTTTACGTCATATTAGATCATTACTCTATGTTTTTATACATGGCAGAGCCACAGTGCAGTTATGTTATCGTTGTATCACGTATGGTTCGGCTCGATCGGGGAAGGACCACGCTCTCACAGAATACCAGCCTAAAACAGCAATTTTCTGTGTTTCGTTTGGTGAGTGAAGAAAACCAGAGACCTTTTTACTGGAAACTTAGTCTTCGGGAAAGAGCATCTGTCTATGGGTCACAGCATAATCTTTTCATCAGGTGAACTATGTGCTCGTTTGTCAAACTTATTTCGTAAAAATCTACTGGAGGCCGTTCAACACTTCGCCTACGAGGCTGCTACTCATGAAGCATTTTTGAGTATCGGCTGTCGGTTCTCTGAGCAATATGGTCTCCGAGTTTTCATTTTTTTTTTACTTTTGGTAAGTCATCAAATCTATGCCATTGCTTTAGCAAATTCTTAATGCGAAAGACCTTGTGATAAGAAGCGGCAAGAGACTCACAAGGAAATATTTTTCTCCCAATAGTGATAAAATAAATAAATATATTTTTAAACAATTTACCATTTTCATTTTGCTACTTTTAGGAATATCCGTGGTTTGGTTTATCAATTTCTTATCTAATTCATATAACTTTATTTAATATTTTATAAAGAGACTCAACAATTTTCTAAAAAATTGACTTCACCCGGTATGAAATCTGTTTAATACTTCACCTCATTCATAACTGGTGCCGTTGGTAGAAAAGTCGCGGATACCCTGATTGACGAAGATATTAAAAAATATAATATTTTCGAATTCAGAACGTCCTCCTTTTTTGAAATCGGCAAAACATAGTATTGTTTAATGGATAATCTAGAGAAAAATCGTATTCCACAGTAACTTATCGTAACTTACATTTCATGAAATTCTCTTTTGCGTAAGTTGTCCCAGTACCGCCAATATTACCCTACGTTTTGACGCTCAAAACAAACTTTGCAGCGATTATAGATGAAAGAAATTTTATACAAATTACGTTTTAACCATGTAGATATAGCAAAGGACGTCAAATAATATATCACCCTGATTTACGGGTGGTGGGACTCTTTTTCTCTACAAATGTCGACTGGGTAAGTACCACCCTCTTACCTATTTCTACCGCCCAATAGCAGTGCTTACGAAATATATTGCAGCACCCAGCTTCATAGACGACCTTAATTCTCCAACCATTGTTCCAGTTTACGCATACTCTTGTGGATCCCGTGGGTGTCATAAGCCGCGACAGAGGGAAACAAATCAGGAGATGGCCAGCAGCGTCTTCCTAATAACGGCTAAAAATAAAAAAAAAACTGTGATTTACAACCCGCTCGCCAAGCGTGGCAACTATGAAAAATATCTCCCCTACGAGGCAATCTATGGGAGAGGCCAATGTTCAGCAGCGGACTTTAATAGACTGTAACGGTAACGGTAACGCAAACTCTTACTATATGTAAAGTATTATAGTATAATGTGGGTTTACTTTTACTAGGTGGTTGTAAGTACCCCATTTCTGTCCGGAGGTCTGTCTGGGTACGTACAACTCTCTTACCTATTTCTGCCGCCAAATTTCAATGCTTTTGCTGCTGTGTTTCGGTCTGAAGTGTATAGAGAGCCAGTAAATCTACAGGCTGTGAGGCATTCCTTCTTACTGTACAGAAGTGAGAACTCATCTGTAACCTTATTTGCTTGAAATTGGCTACATGTACAAAAAGAAACCACGACAGGACTATAGATATCGTAAGAAAACTAATTAATTAATTAATTTAAATTTTATTGTACCTTACAGGAGTTTATGATCAAAAGGCGGACTTAATGCTAAAAGCATTCGCTGCCAGTCAATCTAAGGACAGCGATAACACTACTAAGGTGGTGTTTTTGTAGAATTAGGTTGACAAATGCACACGCAGTCCACCTGATGATAAGTGACTGCTGAAGTGCATAGAAATCTACATCTATCCTTGATTAAGAATCAAACTGCAGATGCGTTGCCACCTCTGAAGGCTATAATGAAATGACTCAAATTCAAATAGTTTTTTTGTCAAATAATAATGGAACACCGGCGTTTTCATATTTTGTACAGATTTTTGCTGAATTGGTGTTTCAGAGAAACGAATATCAATGTTAAATCTTGTTGATATTTAAGCTTTTATTTCTATGTTTTACTAATATCGATGAATATCTATCATCCCCAGGCTGCCACTTCATTTATTTACTTCTTAAAATCAATACTGTATATTTTTTACACCTCTGAATAAATTTAACCTGTATAATATGTTCCCGAGTTCGAAATTTAAATTAAACGTAACACCTCTTTGATTTTTAAATCCGGCCAGCTTACCGACTCGTAGCTCCGATGTCTAACTAATCTAGTTGAATACGTATTCGAGGCTTGGATTTTGGCTTGGGAGGTTTTTTCTTTTGCATTTCCGGCTGTTATGTCATCGCGTATGTCATATGCGATTCTTGTATCGTTATTTATTGTTCAACGCAGTCCACATACAAAGCACGCTTATTTAATTTCCTCTCAGTAAAATAACTGGATATCACTGGTTACGGTTTCTGAGCTAATGGCTGCTGTGGAACAAGTTTTAAACATGTAACGATATTAGTGGTGCTGTACTGTATAACTGTTTTACAAAGTAAATATAACAGTTTTGTTGTGGAGAATCTAAATATGGTTACTGCTGTTTTACTCAATGGTACACGTTACCGCAAACTGAATGAAAGTTTACAGGTTAGTCGAATTTATTTATTCATTATTCAGGTAAATACACCCATTTTGTTAGTCCACTTAAAACTAGTGAATAGTAATTAACAGAAGTTATTATTATTACGAGTATACATACTGGACGTGGAACCCATAAGCACTGTGTTCCAGTGCCGTATCACATGACAATCTTACCTTAAATATATGGAAACAAGGAGGCCGTCGTTACTGTCTCTCACGCAAAGCATCAAGGAGGCTATTCCTTTGCGTAATATTACTATAAAGCTATCCACGCGTGCCTCAGCAAAAATAAGAAGCCTGCTAAAGTGAAGTGCACCAAATCACGTTAATGTAATGTGGTAGACAAATCCTTGCCTTGAAACTTTCTTAAAAAATAAATGGAGGCCTTTGCCCAACATTGGGACGCATATTTGTAACTTTATTTATTTTGCTTAATAGCATTCTTTCACCTAATTTTCTCTTTATATATATTGCAATTGCATGTGCAACAGAATAGCTTACTACTCATTGTTACTTTCTTCTGTTATCACTAACACGGTCTAAGAAGAAGAAGTATATAAATACTAACATTTCTACTGATACCATTTCTTCGAAATAGACAATTGATTTTATTTCATTGCCGTATAATTTATTCGTATATTTATTATCATAATAACAAATAACAATAAGTTATTGTAAGAAGGTAATAATAATATTAATTAAATTAAATTTGAAAAATGGTAATGCCCGGTAGACCAATTTAATTCCATTTACTTAAAGGTATTCCCTCAGGAAGCGAGTTCTTCGTGCATCACTAACGTCAGTTTTTCACGGTTTTGGAAGCAAAGGGTACTTATTTTTTAACTTTAGTATTGAAAGAGATTTTTATTGATTAAGCTGATCTTGGAATAACTTTCTGGAGTCGTCCGAATTTTTTACGTTAATTTTGTAGATTTTTACCATGTCCAGTATGGGGCTGACACAGGATGTTATCGCGGAAACTTTTTTAAAAAGTATTTATTTATAAAAAAATAATTTACATAATTATGTGAGGACAACATATCATTAACAAGATTAATGATTTCTTATATCTTGGATTTACAAGGTGTTGCTCGACAACTGATGCCGGTGTTGAGCTAATCAAACATATTTTCTGTGCATGGGAAAATTTAGAAGATGCTTTAAGTATATTTTGTGATCTTTCCAAGGCTTTCAACTGTGTTCACCGTGAGACATTAATCAGCTAAATAGTTTAGTTCCTGAGCCACTTTAGGTTTGAGTCACCACGACTTGTAAAGAAACCATTTTTCCAATTCTTCATTCATGAAATGAACTTACAATCAACCTGATTGTGAGTGGCTCCTTCAGCCCACGGACACCTGCAACTGACGTCAAGCAAAGAAGCCTACAGATGTGTTGTTACCTTTGAGGACTGAGGTGAAATGCCTCACAGCCTGTGATTATACTGGCTATTTGTACCCATCAAACCGGAACACGGCAGGGTGGTACTACTGCACTATACACTACTATAGCTATGAGTTACCATGCCTCGTAAAGAAAGCATTCCTCTTCTTCATCATTATCAGCCCGCATAACGTTGCTTTGTTACGCTGAATTGTTTTAAAATCTTTTAATTTTTGGATTTTTATAATTCTTTGTAATATTTTTTTCTGCTAGATCAGTTTCGACTTTAAAGCTAGTATCAAAATATATTTATGCTTGATTTATGCAGTATGCTTATAAGTTTTGCTCAAGGTACTGGCAGAATAATAGTTTTGGGGAAATATTGCTGTAATTTATGACGAGTCGGTGACCTTTTAGTTGCTGCAGCTTATATTAAAAATGTAGGAATATATTTGTCTTTTTTTATGCTGTATTGTGTTGTATTTATCATTAAATATTATATTCTTTTTTATAGGAATTAACAATATTTTTATTACATTTTACATAGCCCTTACGATATCCATGAAATGAAATCTGCTTTATGTTTTTCACATGGTGTTTAAAGAGACCGGAGACCCTTTTTCTACAGAAGAGACTTTCCATCTTAATTCTCAGTGGTGACAAAGCACCTGCATTTGCATTTTTATTCGAGGATCAATATAGATGTCACAACGTGGTGGGTTACAGCATCAATTTACCATCAGGTGAACTGCGTGCCTATTTGTCACTATAACTCTATATAAAAAAGGGGGTAAAGGTTTCCTTGAGCTGCCACCACATAGCGTTTTGCATATAGAAATTATTAATAATAAAAAAAAATAGTAAATCCAATTGGGCATGCCTTAAGAGCATTAAAAAAATTACGTATTACATGATTATACGGAATTTTTAAGGTAGTTTAAATACATTTCGACAGCACTATCGGCTTCGACACCCTCGAAACCCATGGAAATGACAACCATTATGAAAAAATTGATACCTAATGCAGCCGCCATCTTGGATTTACATTTCGACAGCACTGTCAGCTTCGACACCCTCGAAACCCATGAAAATGACACCCATTATGAAAAAATTGATGCCAATTGCAGCCGCAATCTTGGATTTTCATTTCGACAGCACTATCGGCTTCAACACCCTCGAAAACCATGAAAATGACACCCAAGATGAAAAAATTGGTACATAATTCAGCGGCCATCTTGGATTTACATTTCGACAGCACTATCGGCTTCGACATCCTCGAAACCCATGAAAATGACATCCATGATAAAAAAATTGGTACCTAATTCAGCCGCCATCTTGGATTTACATTTCGACAGCACTATCAACTTCGACACCCTCGAAACCCATGAAAATGACACCCATTATGAAAAAATTGATACCGATTGCAGTCGCCATCTTGGATTTATATTTCGACAGCACTATCGGCTTCAACACCCGCGAAAACCATGAGAATGACACCCATGATGAAAAAATTGATATCTATTGCAGCCGCCATCGTGGATTTACATTTCAACAACCCTATCAGCTTCAACTCTCTCGAAAACCATGGAAATGATACCCATGATGAAAAAATTGATACCAATTGCAGCCGCAATCTTGGATTTACATTTCGACAGCACTATCGGCTTCAACACCCTCGAAAACCATGAAAATCACACCCATGATGAAAAAATTTGTACATAATTCAGCCGCCATCTTGGATTTACATTTCGACAGCACTATCGGCTTCGACATCCTCAAAACCCATGAAAATGATACCCATGATGAAAAAATTGATACCTTATGCAGCCGCCACCTTGGATTTACATTTCGACAGTACTATCGGCTTCAACACCCCCAAAAACCATGAGAATGACACCCATGATGAAAAAATTGATATCTTTTAAGCTGCCATCTTGTATTTACATTTCGACAACCCTATCGGATTCAACTCTCTCGAAAACCATGAAAATGATACCAATGATGAAAAAATTGATACCTTTTTCAGCCACCATCTTAGATGTACATTTCGACAGTACTATTGGCTTCAACACCCGCGAAAACCACGAGAATGATACTCATGATTAAAAAATTGATATCTATTGCAGCCGTCATGTTGGATTTACATTTCGTCAACCCCATCGGCTTTAACTGTCTCTAAAACCATGACAATGACATGACACCCATGATGAAAAAATTGATACCTATTGCAGCCGCCATCTTGGATTTACATTTAGACTGCACTATCGCCTTCAACACCCTCGAAAACCATGAAAATGACACCCAAGATAAAAAAATGATATCTAGTGCGGCCGCCATCTTGAATTTACATTTTGATAGCACTATCGGCTTCATCACCCTCGGAAACCATGAAAATGACACTCAATATGAAAAACTTGATATCTATTGTAGTCGCCATCTTGGGTTGACATTTCGACGGCACTATCGGCTTCAATACCCTCGACAACCATGAAAATGATACCCATGATGAAAAAATTTGTATCTATTGCAGCCGCCATCTTGGATTTACATTTCGACAGCACTATCGGCTTCAACACCCTCGAAAACCATGAAAATGACACCCATGATGAAAAAATATATACCTATTACAGCCGCCACATTGGATTTACATTTCGACAGCACTGTCGGCTTCAGTACCCTCGAAAACCATGAAAATGACACCCATGATGACAAAATTGGAACCTAATTTACTCGCCATCTTGGATTTACATTTTGACAACCCTATCGGTTTCAACTCCCTCGAAAACCATGAAATAACTCATAATTCACAATTAATTTATTGCATGTCACAAAATATAAAGTTGTTACAATATATCTACAGAGCATGTGACAACCCTGTACGGGCGTAGCATATTAAGATGGATTTTAATTGTTAATTAATATGAAATCAAATTAAATTACAATTTTAAGGTACATTATTATTAATTAATTTATTAAATATCAAACCAAATAATACACAAATTTATTTAAAATGAAATGTCAATAAATATTTCATCTTAACAATTGGTCATTTTAATTCATATAAATATGATTTAAAACTTTGATGAAAATATTAATAATGTCATTTAAGTAAATAAAAATAATAAATTTAAATTTATAATTTGTCATTAAAATATTCATTTAAGTTATAATAGCTTTTTACAATAAGCATTTTCTTAAGTACTATTTCAAATTTACGACACTGGAGGGCTTTTATATTATTAGGTAAATGGTTGTTGTGGGGAGTTTCTGTATGACCGTTGTATGTAGCTTTTTTATATCTTGTAAGTTGTTGTCATGGTTACGAATAATAACAAGAAAAATGTAAGACTAGTTTTTCGTAATACGTATATTTTGTTAGAAGATTAAATGTTTCAAGTCTAAGAAATCTTCTTATTTCAATGTGAGGAGCTACATACAACGGTCATACAGAAACTCCCCACATAATTCCTTTTCGCGTCTGTCTCTACTAGAACTATATCTCCTTTCTTCATTTCTATTGTCTTCTCCTTCCATCTAGCTGTAAGTAAAGCCAAATACTCATTACGAACTCTGAAATCTTCTCTCAACTTTTGTAAATATTTGTATCTTACATATAAATTCATATTATCTACATAATCTAAATCAGAAGTATCATTAGAAGGTAAGCCATGAAAAAATAACATAGGTGTAAGTGGCCGCAAATCGTCGGTACAAGTCGAGACATATGTTAGTGGCCGACTATTAATGACAGCTTCACAATCGCACAAGACTGTGTCCAACTCTACCCAAGTCAATCGCTGACGCCCCAATATTCTTTTTTTTTTTTTTTTGCGCCCGAAGCAATTGGAAAAGGGCTACCCCGAAGGGAGGCAGAAAATGCATTACGCATACCACGATGGCCGGTCCATCGTGGTTATGAGGGACTCACTACCTACAAGGGGGAACCTAAGTGATACCCTCTAAAAACTGCCTTTGGGGACTGGCAACCAGCTGTTGAAAGCTTCACATGCCGTATCGTAAAGCGACCCTCTTTTGGGAAAAGAGGGCGCAGCCGCAATATTCTTCGCAACATCTCCTTTAATACTCTAATGAGCCTCTCCCACCCACCTCCCCACCAAGGAGTTCTAGGTGGAATAAAACGCCACTTTATAGCATGGACTGCCGTCACACTTTCAACCTGCCAATTAATATCCTTCAGTAAATTGGCAGTCCCTCGAAAATTTGTTCCGTTGTCCGTGAAAATGACGTCTATACGACCTCTTCGAGCAATAAATCTACGAAGACTCATAATAAAACTATTTGTGGACAATGAGTCTACCATCTCAAAATGCACAGCCCTAAATGTCGCGCAAGTAAATAAAACCACCCAACATTTCTCTTGATTACGTAAATATAACGGCCCGGCCAGATCTATACCTGTCATTTGAAACGGTGCCGTGCCTTGAATCCGTTCAAGAGGGAGTGGTGTCTCCGGTGTATCGTAATGTATGCCCTTTTGCCTACGACAAATTATGCATTTCTTAACTATATCCTTAAATAGCCATCTCACACTTGTAATCCAGAATATGTTTCTCAGCTCTGACATTAAAGTATGTGATCCAATGTGCTTTAAGTATATATGTTTCTCTTCAACGAGTCGCCTCACAATGACATTTTTCCCTGGTAATAATATGGGACTCGAAAAATCTTTATCATAATTTCCTAAACCTAATCTAGTCTTTACTCTCATAATACTATTACTATCTAAATGTATGCACAGTTTCTTATTCAATTTAGTTCTATTTACATAATGTTCACCCTGAATAAGTCTTATAAGTATATTCTCAGCTTCTTCGAATTCATCATTGCTTATATAAGCTATACTAAACATTCGTCGCCTTCTCCATCGGAATATCCAAGCTACTACACGTACAATTCTTGAATACTTAGAAAAGTATAAAAGCTTCTCGCTAAAATGTTCAGTATCTACATTAGTATTTACAAGTACCTCCTTCTTTGCTTCTATGGAAACAGCGTTCTCATCTACTGCGATGTGATTAGACTGAGGCCACAGTTCTTGGTCAGATAATAGCCAAGCAGGGCCATCCCACCAGTGACTGTCCACTAATGTCTTCATATTACAGCCACGTGACAGTAGGTCTGCCGGATTGCAGTGGCCCGGTACGTGCCGCCAATGTTCCTTCTTAGTGTGAGCACAAATTTCACTTACCCTATTGCTCACAAACGGCTTCCAAGAACACTGTCTTTGGATCCAGGCTAACACAACCGCGGAGTCTGTCCAACAATATAACGGGCAGGTGTCGTCGGTAAACAACGTTCTACTTATCTCATTTGCAAGCCGCGATGCAATAAGCGCTCCCATTAGCTCCAATCTAGGTAAGGTTATTGATCTTTTAATTGGCGCTACTCTACTTTTGGCCATAACCAGCCTAATCGTAACTTTACTTTTGCATTCGGTCCGAAGAAAGACGCAACCTGCATAAGCATTAATAGATGCGTCACAAAACAAATGTAAACTTTTGTTACAGTTCGTCAACCTCTCCTCTGATAAGCGTCTCGGCAACTTGCAATCATTTATCAGATGAACATGATTTAGCCAACTCTTAAATTCCTTCGATAACTCGTTGCTGATAGCTTGATCCCAACCTGTACTATCTATCCAAGCCTTTTGTACTATTAGTTTAGGCACTAGGGTAACAGGTGCAAGAAATCCAATAGGGTCAAATATCTGCTGAGTTAATGACAAAAGATCTCTCTTCGTGACACGATCTGGTATAGTGCTACTAAGACGGAAACTACACTGTAATTCGTCCGTAAGAGTATTCCATAGCACTCCTAATACAGATTGAGTCTGGACAGTGTTATCTACTCTAATAGGAGCTGTAACCCAACATCGTAAATCAAAACCCCCTTTAGCATAACTTCCTTAGCTTCGTCTATAAAAGTAAATAAAGCCTCTTTTGTATCAAAACTAGCTACACAATTATCAACATAAAAGGAGTGTTTCAAAATTTCAACTGTCTGACCGTACATTCCTTCAAAATTGCCTAAGTGATAATTAATCGTAGCCGCCAAGAGAAACGGACTACAAGTCACCCCAAATACTACTCTCTTATGTCTGAAAGTGACTTTCTCCCACCACAGAAACTTTAAATACTCTCTATCTTTCTCTGAAACTAAAATGTGCAGAAAGGCTTGCTTTATATCCGACGTGACGCCGTACGTACCTTTCCTAAAGTTCATCAATAATTTAGGGATTAGTTCTATAAGATTGGTACCCGATTCTATGCAGTTATTCAAAGACAATCCTTGCGCATCTTTACACGATGCGTCGAATACTGGACGTATCTTCGTTGTAGTCCTAGACATCTTAATGACTGCGTGATGTGGAATAAAGTGTCCTTCTGTTATATTGTTTTCAGTATGTTCTATAATATCTTCGTCTAACCAATTCTGAAAAACATCGTTATAACTTAGCAAATGACCAGTCCTCTCTAACTTCCTAGTCGTCGTTAAAAGTCTTTTATAAGCTACATTGTAATTACTGCCTATTTCGGGGTAACCATCTTTCCACAAAAACCCTACTTGGTAACAATTGTCTTTAAAACTAATATTCTGCTCAAATTGGCTCATTACCTCTTCTTTTTTCCTATCTTTGCACATCTGTTCATGTGGCTCTGAAATCCCTAATATCTCTAAATCCCACAAATCTGAAAGTTTACTCTGAGCGTGACAATTGAAAGTCATTGAGCATTGTGCAGCACTATAAAAGTTAGGGTCCTGTAATGTCCATCCTAGCCTCGTCTTAATAGCTACTAAAGGCCCATCTAATTGTACAATAGTGCCCGTACAAATTACTCCTAAATAATCAGCTCCTATTAATATATTTACATCGCTAAGGTCACAGTCACTGTCGTCAATACTTATATTCAGTGACTTTAACTTTGACCTTAGCTTGGGATCGTCTGCTTTGGGAAGATAGCCACAAATATCGTCGAGTTCAAGAGCAATGAATTTTGTAGAGAAAGAAGAATCTAGACTACTTACATTCACCTCGACAAGACTTTGGTTTTCTGCTGGCTTAGTAACACCACTAAATAGTGAATAACCTAAATTCTCTATACCTACTACCTTAAGGCCTAACTCTTTTACTACGTTTTTCCTAATATACGACCTTTGCGATCCAGTATCACACAGAGCACGTATTTTCTTCTTTTTACCCTCATGTGAAACCTCTAAAATCAAAGTCTGTAATAAAATATTTCCGCCTTTCCTAGAGAAAAGTGCTGTCGCTTCTTTGGGTTCCTTTTGTTTATCCCTATGAAGGTCCGGACAAAATATCACTACATGACGTTTACCTCAGGCCATACATTTTAAAAACGTCTTGCAGTGCTTAGCTACGTGACCTTTACGTAAACAAATTAAACAACCCCTCTTATCTTTGACAGCGGCTCTCTTTTCATCTAAAGACATTTTGAGCCCTTTATTACATTGAAGAATCGAATGAGACGTATTATCACAAAAATAGCAAAGTCATTACCTGTTTTACTGAAACTTGTCTCCTCTTTCGAAACGATGCAAGCTGCTGTCGGCGGCATATCAACACTGCTGGAAGAACTATAAGTATCAAAGTTAGCGCGCGTCAATTTAATGTGTTCCTCAGCCCCGGCTTCTCGTTTTAAGAACTCTAATAGTTGCGTTAATTGACCAACATCGTTTACAATTCTTGTTCGATTCCAAACAATTAAAATAAACATAACATAACATAAACACTCACGCCTGTCACCCAGAGGGGTAGGCAGAGACTACGGACTTCCATTTGGCGCGATCTCGACACACCTCTCTCGCCTCTTTTACATCCATATATCTACGCATACACGCTCGTCGGTTAAGGGTACTCCTAATCTGGCCCATTTTTAATGTATCGCCGATTTGGTCGATAAACCTTCGTCTAGGGCGTCCCTTCTCGACCCTGCCGTTCACTTCCGCAACATAAATTTGCTTTGTCACTCTTTCCTCGTTCATTCTTTCTACATGACCAAACCACCGAAGCATTCCTTTCTTAATCCTTGTCACAACGTCATCTTGCAAACCACACTTTTCTCTTATCACACTATTTCTCACCCTGTCATTCAGATTCAGCCCTAGCATACTCCTTAAGGAACGCATTTCTACAGCATTTATTCTACTCTCATGCTTCTTCTGCCAGACCCAACTTTCACTACCATACATTAAAGTAGGGACTAACACAGCATTATGAATTGCCATACGTGCCTTAGTTGACACATTCTGACTCCTCATAATAGCGTGTAGAGCCCCATTCACTCTATTTCCTGCGTTCACTCGTCGTTCTATATCCTTATCATATCTACCATCCCTGCTAAATAAACATCCCAAATATACAAACTCATCCACTTGCTCAATCAACTCCCCTTCTATTCTTATTTCACATAAAGTTTTACTTTCTTCTCTTTCAAAAACCATCACTTTCGTCTTACTTGCGTTTGAATTAAATTAATTCGTAATTCTGGCGGTATGAATGATGAGATTGAAAGAAAAAAGGCAGACTTTAGACGTATAAATAAGAGAGTAAAAGAAGTTGTTGAAAGGAAAAAGCAAGAAAGGATAGACAAGAATGATAGAAGGATATCTGATAACTTCCAGGCAAATATTAAAATGTTCTGGAAGCTCGTAAGAACTGCCAGGGGAAATTCAAAACAGCCTAGAATAAATGCTATACGAGACGACAATGGCTGCATGCTGAATGATGAAGTTTCGAATTTAAAGAGATGGAAGGAATACTTTGAAAGCGTGTTTAAGAGTGAAGAGTCGTCTGGAATAAGTGAAATAGAAATTCCGGAAGAAGTGGAGAGAGGTAGGGAGATAAGTGTAGATGAAATAATGAAAGCAATGAAAAGCATGAAAGCAGGTAAGGCAGCCGGATATGATAGAGTATCACTCGAAATGCTGAGGGCTGGTGAGGGTGTGGTTACAGGCCTGCTGCACACCTTGTTTAATTTGTGTTGGGAACTGAAACGGGTACCGGAAGACTGGTGCAAAGCCGTTATAGTCCCAATATATAAGGGAAAGGGGTCGCAGCAGGACTGTAAAAACTACCGTGGTATCAGCTTGCTTAGCATTGTGGGTAAACTGTATGCTAAGGTGTTAATTGAAAGAGTTATGGAAGAAACTGATGGAAAAATTTGGGATGTGCAAGCTGGATTTAGAAAGGGGATGGGGTGTACGGATCAAGTCTTTTCCATGCGCATGATAGCGGAGAAGTTTTTGGCTAAAAACCAGAAAGTTTTTTGTGCGTTCATGGACTTGGAAAAGGCTTATGACAGAGTGGACAGGAATGTGTTATGGCAAACACTGAACTCATTTGGGTTGAGCGCTGGCTTGATACAGGCATTAAGATCTCTTTATAGGGACTCTAGTGCTTGTGTCAGGATCAACGGGGTCTACTCGGACTGGTTTGGCATTCATAAAGGTGTCAGACAGGGATGTGTGGCTTCCCCGTGGCTGTTTAACTTATTTATGGACAGTTGTTTGCAAACTTTGAAAGTTGAAGAATGTGGGTTGAGAATGGGTGAGTCAACCGTCAAATGCCTTTTGTACGCCGATGATCAAGTCATATTTGCATCGTCGGCGGCCGAGTTGCAAATGATGGTTACTTTAATGAATTGGTCATTGAAAGAAAGGGGTATGAAAGTGAACAATTAAAATTTTTTCAGGTAATGCTGATTCGACTAATGGATACAACACATCCGCACATAATGGCGACCGTGAAAGCGGATAGACCTGGACAAACCGAACTCAACGCTATGAGGCGGAAAAGGGCATACACACGTCGAGTATTCATCAGGTCAGTGCGAGAGATAGAGGAGTCGAATGATATTGAGCAGATGACTGTCGAATTTCAGTATCTTGTAAAGAAATTGGAAGAGTTAAAATCTTTTGACTGTCAAATAAAAAATATGACGATCGATTCTTGCACGGATGAGCAATTTGATGAAGAATGTGATGAATGCGAATCGTATTTAAGGAAGTATTATGCAGTAAAAGTTAAGATTGAAAAATTACGAAAGGAATGTGATAGAGCAAATACATCTTCAGCGGCTACTGACGGATCTCATCAGAATAGAAACATAAAGCTACCGAATATCGAGCTCATAAAGTTCGATGACAATCCGAAGTCTTGAACCAGAAGATAAGTTCCAGTATCTCATACAGGCTATGAAGGAGGGGTCCAAAAGCAGAGAGCTCGTAACTAGCTACCCTCCGTCTGGCAAGAATTACCCAAGAGCGCTGGAGCAGCTACAGGGACGATTTGCTCGAGAAGGTATCCTCATCGAGACGTATGTGAGAGAGCTGCTAGGTCTCGCATTATATCAGGCTAAGGGACAAAATATGGATATAAGATCGCTTTACGACCAGTTGATGACCCATTTGCACGTTTTAGAGTCACTCAAAGTAACAACGGAAAAGTACGGAGCGATGTTGTATCCATTAGTCGAATCAGCTTTACCTGAAAATATTTTAATTGTTTGGAATCGAACTAGAATTGTAAACGATGTTGGTCAATTAACGCAACTTTTAGAGTTCTTAAAACGAGAAGCCGAGGCTGAGGAGCACATTAAATTGACGCGTGCTAACTTTAATACTTATAGTTCTTCCAGCAGTGTTGATATGCCGCCGACAGCAGCCTGCATCGTTTCGAAAGAGGAGGCATGTTCCAGTAAAACAGGTAATGACTTTTGCTATTTTTGTGATAATACGTCTCATTCGATTCTTCAATGTAATAAAGGGCTCAAAATGTCTTTAGACGAAAAGAGAGCCGCTGTCAAAGATAAGAGGGGTTGTTTAATTTGTTTTCGTAAAGGTCACGTAGCTAAGCACTGCAAGACGTTTTTAAAATGTATGGCCTGCGGTAAACGTCATGTAGTGATATTTTGTCCGGACCTTCATAGGGATAAACAAAAGGAACCCAAAGAAGCGACAGCACTTTTCTCTAGGAAAGGCGGAAATATTTTATTACAGACTTTGATTTTAGAGGTTTCACATGAGATTTGGATTATTGGATTTCTTGCACCTGTTACCCTAGTGCCTAAACTAATAGTACAAAAGGCTTGGATAGATAGTACAGGTTGGGATCAAGCTATCAGCAACGAGTTATCGAAGGAATTTAAGAGTTGGCTAAATCATGTTCATCTGATAAATGATTGTAAGTTGCCGAGACGCTTATCAGAGGAGAGGTTGACGAACTGTAACAAAAGTTTACATTTGTTTTGTGACGCATCTATTAATGCTTATGCAGGTTGCGTCTTTCTTCGGACCGAATGCAAAAGTAAAATTACGATTAGGCTGGTTATGGCCAAAAGTAGAGAAGCGCCAATTAAAAGATCAATAACCTTACCTAGATTGGAGCTAATGGGAGCGCTTATTGCATCGCGGCTTGCAAATGAGATAAGTAGAACGTTGTTTACCGACGACACCTGCCCGTTATATTGTTGGACAGACTCCGCGGTTGTGTTAGCCTGGATCCAAAGACAGTGTTCTTGGAAGCCGTTTGTGAGCAATAGGGTAAGTGAAATTTGTGCTCACACTAAGAAGGAACATTGGCGGCACGTACCGGGCCACTGCAATCCGGCAGACCTACTGTCACGTGGCTGTAATATGAAGACATTAATGGACAGTCACTGGTGTGATGGCCCTGCTTGGCTATTATATGACCAAGAACTGTGGCCTCAGTCTAATCACATCGCAGTAGATGAGAACGCTGTTTCCATAGAAGCAAAGAAGGAGATACTTGTAAATACTAATGTAGATACTGAACATTTTAGCGAGAAGCTTTTATACTTTTCTAAGTATTCAAGAATTGTACGTGTAGTAGCTTGGATATTCCGATGGAGAAGGCGACGAATGTTTAGTATAGCTTATATAAGCAATGATGAATTCGAAGAAGTTGAGAATATACTTATAAGACTTATTCAGGGTGAACATTATGTAAATAGAACTAAATTGAATAAGAAACTGTGCATACATTTAGATAGTAATAGTATTATGAGAGTAAAGACTAGATTAGGTTTAGGAAATTATGATAAAGATTTTTCGAGTCCCGTATTATTACCAGGGAAAAATGTCATTGTGAGGCGACTCGTTGAAGAGAAACATATATACTTAAAGCACATTGGATCACATACTTTAATGTCAGAGCTGAGAAACAGATTCTGGATTACAAGTGTGAGATGGCTGGGGTGCGAAGTCAGAAGTCCTCCACGTGTGCCTGGTAGTTGCGGGTCCCTCTCGATACGTCTGGAGGGAAGAGCAGATACTGGGCCGGTGCACCCTGGGCGCGGCCAGTAATCTTCCTCGTGAAATGAGAAGAAATTCTTACTCCTTGGGGACTGGTACTGCCGCGGCTAATTATTCTGACATGGGGGGGGGTCCGTCCCGGACCAACGGTGCGTTCCACTGCGTGATCCTCTGATCAGCAGAGGGCATAGCAGAGGAGTGAGGGCGGGCTCGGTGTGCACTTACCCTGCCTCCGGGCAGACAGTGAAGGATTCTTCCTTTGCTGTCACCGCCGGTCTCTTAATCCCAGTATCGAAGTGTCGTGGATCACGTCTCGCGGCTTTGATAGGGACCGAGGGTCTTGGCTTAACCGCCCGGACCGCGAGGGAGAAAACCTCTATAAAAAGTTACCCCGAATCTCAAGCGGCGACGCACCGCGAGGGGATGGATGGCTGACGGGGTTCTATGAACAAATCAGTCGTTAGTGCGCTCCTCGCCAGGGTACCTGCAGACCCCCTGGCGAGTACTAAATCCTCTAAATCTGCTTACCTTGGTAAGGGGTCTCTGCCAAGGTGGACCTTTAATTCCCCCATACTCGTGGGTACAAGAATGGAAAACAAAGACAAACAAAAAACAAAAACCGCCGTCAACGGCAACGTAGAGGAGAGGAGGAACGATGCGGGGACAGAGTCCGACGCCGCATCGAACAGCGAGGGAGGCTCAGAGAGCTCCCGACAAGTGGAGCCTGGGACCGCGGAGATCAGCAAGTTCTTCCTCAAGCGGTCCAGGCGGGATGGCGACCAGGGTTCGGCATCCGGTGAAGAGGAGGTTTCGGCCCGGAAAATCCACACCAACAGGCGGGGCGGGCTGAGAGGCAAGGGGAGGGTGCTCTCTACCAATCAGAGGGCCGAACGAGCGGCAAAGCTTGCCAAGGAGGGGCGCCACCTGGACGATACGGCTCGGGAATCAGGCGAAGAAACAGATGCGACTGGCGGCTCCGAGGTGGAGCGCAAGGCCAGATTCGTAAAGGAGGTGGAGGCTGCGATCAAGGTCGTGGCCAACAAGCAAAAGTCCTCCTCGAAAGTCAAGGCCATTCCCGCGGCCTCCGCCTCCATCATGGCGGCTGCGGAGGCCAACTTTGCTGGGGCTGGGCCTAATGCGGACGAGGTGGCGAAGCTGCGGGCGGACGTGGCCCGCCTGACGTCCGCCATGGAGACTCTCCAGAAGGAGAATGAGAAGCTCCGCGCAGACCTGGCCAGTCTACATGAGCCTGCCTCTCGCGCGGCGCCCCAGACGCAGCGCCCAAGCCAGCCCGTGCCGGTGGAGAACCAGGTTCTGAAGCTGGCTACCTTCCAGCTCCGGTTCTCCGTGCTGGAGGGCATCGTCCTGTGCCCCCCCCCCCCCCACCTAGGGGCAAACAAGACGGTGGCGAGGCCGGCAACGGCTTCTTACGCGACGGTCACGGCTGCCGCATCCAGGCCGGGGCCGTCCAGCCAGCCCTCGGGTGGGGCTGCAGTTGCCCCTCCCCCCCCTGAAAAGCCGGCTTCGGCAAAACCGATACCGGCTGAACCGGCTCCGGCTAAGCCGGCGACGGGAAAGAGAGGCAAGGCAAAGGCGAAAAAGGGCAAGGCGGCAGCACAGGTGATGGCTGCGCCAGCCCCAGTGCCTGCGGCGAATGGGCCAGCGCCAGCGGCAAGCCAGCTGCCGCCGCCGCCACCGCCCCCCCAGCTCCCTACACCTCCCGCGGCAGAAGCCGGTTGGCAGGTGGTCGGGGACAAACAGAAGGGGAAGAAGGCAGCCAAAAAGGCCAAAGAGCAGGAGCGGCAGCGCCAGTTCAGGGCGCGCAAGATCGCGGCTAGGCTCCGCGCCCCGAAGACCGCAGCTGTAGTCCAGGCCCGTCAGATGCGCAGACCTGCGCATCATGGGCCACCTGCGGTGCCGGAAGCGGACCACCAGGACGACGACGATGGCATCCTGGAAGGGACCGGGGTAGACCTGAGAGTGGCGGTACGTAGGCTCAAGGCCAGGAATACCGCCCCAGGACCCGACGGCTTGCCTGGCAAAGCCTGGGTCCTGGCCTCGGAGGCTCTCGGGCCCCGACTGGAGGGGCTCCTAAGCGCATGCTTGGAGAGAGGCCAATTCCCGCTTCGTTGGAAGACGGGGAAGCTAGTCCTCATTCGGAAGCCGGGGCGCCCTGCGGACTCTCCGTCCGCATAACGGCCCGTGGTGCTGCTCGACGAGGTGGGCAAGCTCTTTGAAAGAGTCATTGCAAACCGCCTCGCCGAGCACCTTGCGGGGACGGGGCCGGATCTTGCGGAACACCAGTTTGGTTTCCGCAAGAGGCGCTCTACGGTGGACGCCATCATGCGCGTGAGAGCCCTCACGACGGGGGCTGCAGTGGCCAGGGGGGGGGTTGTTTTGGCGGTGTCTCTCGACATCGCTAACGCCTTCAACTCCATGCCCTGGAGCTGCATTAGGGAGGCACTCCGGTATCACCGGGTGCCGACCTATCTCCGTCGTATAGTCGGGGACTATCTGACGGATAGGGCCGTCATCTACCCCGGTCGCAACGGTGAGTGGAACCGGCGAGAGATGTCGTGCGGTGTCCCACAAGGTTCGGTTCTGGGGCCGCCCCTGTGGAACATCGGTTACGACTGGGTGCTGCGCGCCGACCTCCCTACCGGCGTCAGCGTAGTTTGCTACGCTGACGACACGCTGGTACTGGCACAGGGGTGTCGTACGAGGCGGCGGCGGAAAATATGACACGCGGGGTTGCGCGTGTCATATTTTCCGCGTTAGTCGTTGAGAGGATCCAGCAGCTGGGTCTTGAGGGGGCTCTGCACAAGTCGGAGGCCATGCACTTCCATGGTCCTCGGAACAGGCCACCACCGGGATCCTCAGCGATGGTAGGAAAGGTATCCATCGGCGTCGAGTCGACGTTAAAGTACCTAGGACTCGTCCTCGACGGCCGATGGAACTTCGTTGAGCACTTCCGACGTTTGGCTCCCAAACTGGAACGGACCGGGGCTGCCTTCAGGCGGCTACTCCCGAACCTGGGGGGGGCCAAACGCCTCCTGCCGGAGGCTCTACGCGGGGATTGTGCGGTCCATGGACCTTTACGGGTCCCTGGTGTGGGCGCGTGGTTTGGCGCGGCTTGCCGTCCACCACCTGAACGCGCCCCAAAAGGTGGTTGCCGTAAGAATGGTTCGCGGCTACCGCACGATCTCCCGCGAGGCAGCGTGCCTCCTTGCCGGATTGCCGCCATGGGATCTGGAGGCGATAGTCCTCGCGCGCCTACACGAATGACGCGCGGAGGCACTATGCCGGGGGGAAACCCCGCTGCCGCGGCAAGTTGTCGTGCAGCGGACAGACTTCCGGCATGATCTCATGGCGACATGGAGAGAGCGACTGTCGCAACCCCGTGCTGGGCACGCCACTATAGCGGCGATAAGACCCCTCTTTGAGCAGTGGCTTGAGAGACGCCACGGCGTCCTCACCTTCCGCCTGACGCAGGTCCTCACCGGACACGGTGTGTTCGGGAGGTTCCTGCACCGAATCGGGCGGGAGGAAACGCCCGGGTGCTCCCACTGCGAGGATCGATCGGAGGACACGGTGGAGCACACCGTGGAGGTGTGCCCTGCCTGGGCGGAGCACCGTCGTGTATTCGTAGCGGCGATAGGCGGCGGCGACCTCTCGCGTCCGGCCCTGGTCGAAGCCATGGTCCGGAGCGCGACGGAATGGGATGCCGTCACCACTTTCTGCGAAGCAATGATGCTAGCGAAGGAGGTGGCGGAGCGGGAGAAGGAGAGAGCAGCAGCTTTCCTTCCCGGCCGCCGCGGAAGACGCCCCGGGCGTCGGGGGCTACGTCGTGGCCCCCGGCCACCGTAGGCGCGGGCCTGTGGACGGCGAGCAATGGGTAGCTCGCCGTCCGTCCGTCTAACGACGACAGGCCGTGTCGACGGCGCGTTTTGTTCCACGCGCGCCTCAAAGAGCTGTCAGCAGCGTGAAGGGGCCCGCAAGGGCCGACGCCTGCCGGGGCTGCGGGCTGTTCGAAAGAGATACCGCGGCTCCGGAACGTAAGGGCACTGAAGGAACACGGATGGTTTTTAGTCAGTAAAAGTCTGACACTCCCTTCCGCTCCACCCAGAGCGAAAGGCGTCATTCGATGATTTTCCATCCGCAAAAAAAAAAGTGTGAGATGGCTATGTAAGGATATAGTTAAGAAATGCATAATTTGTCGTAGGCAAAAGGGCATACATTATGATACACCGGAGACACCACTCCCTCTTGAACGGATTCAAGGCATGGCAGCGTTTCAAATGACAGGTATAAATCTGGCGGGCCGTTGTATTTACGTACTCGTAATCAAAAGAAATGTTGGGTGGTTTTATTTACTTGCGCGACATTTAGGGCTGTGCATTTTGAGATGGTAGACTCATTGTCCACAAATAGTTTTATTATGAGTCTTCGTAGATTTATTGCTCGAAGAGGTCGTATAGACGCCATTTTCACGGACAACGGAACAAATTTTCGAGGGACTGCCAATTTACTGAAGGATATTAATTGGCAGGAGGTTGAAAGTGTGACGGCAGTCCATGCTATAAAGTGGCGTTTTATTCCACCTAGAACTCCTTGGTGGGGAGGTTGGTGGGAGAGGCTCATTAGAGTATTAAAGGAGATGTTGCGAAGAATATTGGGGCGTCAGCGATTGACTTGGGTAGAGTTGGACACAGTCTTGTGCGATTGTGAAGCTGTCATTAATAGTCGGCCACTAACATATGTCTCGACTTGTACCGACGATTTGCGGCCACTTACACCTATGTTATTTCTACATGGCTTACCTTCTAATGATACTTCTGATTTAGATTATGTAGATAATATGAATTTAAATGTAAGATACAAATATTTACAAAAGTTGAGAGAAGATTTCAGAGTTCGTAAGGAGTATTTGGCTTTACTTACAGCTAGATGGAAGGAGAAGACAATAGAAATGAAGAAAGGAGATATAGTTCTAGTAGAGACATACGCGAAAAGGCTATTTTGGCCCTTGGGGTTAATCATGGAAGTAGTTACCGGGGCTGATGGTGTTACTCGTTTGGCTAGAGTCAAGACTCAAAAAGGTGAAACTTTGAGACCATGTCAGAGATTGTATCCGCTTGAGATTTCAAATGATTCTGACCTCTTGCAACGAGCTGAAGTAACGATAGAGGATGAGAAGTTATCAGTAAGTTCAGATAGTCCCGACTTACCCTCCTCGGTTACAAGTGGCGCGAAGGTGACGAAAACAACGCGGTGCGGTCGAAATGTGAAATTGCCTGCTCGGTACTTATGAATTACATTTGGTTTTATGGTTTTCCTTAGTATGTTGAGTTGCGTTAATTGGTTACCATTTTCTTTCGGGTCTGGAGTGTGTTGAGGATAAATAAATATTGTCTACGACCCTTTTAGGTTTTTTATATCTTGTAAGTTGTTGTCATGGTTACGAAAAAATTACAAGAAAAATGTAAGACTAGTTTTTCGTAATAAGTATATTTTTGTTAGAAGATTAAATGTTTCAAGTCTAAGAAATCTTCTTATTTCATTGTGAGGAGCTACATACAACGGTCATACAGAAACTCCCCACAGTTGTAAACCCTTATTGCCATGTAGTAGGGACCATTTTTAAATATTGTTAGATGTGCGGTAGGAGCAACCAGGTTATAACCACGGTGACGTGCGCCATATCGATTGGGTCTATCCCCAATTCGTTGAAAATAATGAGGACTTTTCCTAACAAAGCGGCATAATTCAAAAATATAAATGCACGTCACAGTTAATAAGTTGAATTTAGGGAAAATTTCACCCATGACAAAAAAATCATACTACTTACTTTTAGTACGTACTACTATTATTTATTCTGTGCTTTTAAAATATTGTAATAAAAATAATCTCTCATTATTTTTATAATCAAGTATTTAAGAAATTTGGTTATTCGAATATTGTGTATTTGTACAGCGATCTTTTGAGCCGCTGCAAACAACCGAAACAATGTCTACTCACGACAGTAACTGACGCTGAACTGAGTGAGTGAGTAAAGTGTTCTGTGGCTGTAGCTCAGAGTGCGGCTTCCGCCTATTTACAGAAATAACTTACATACAAGGCTACCAAATCAACGAAAATTTCGCTATCTTGGAGCCGAAAAAAATTAATTATAGCTAAACAAAACAAAATTATACTGCCATTTACATTCAGTGGCTTCCCACATAATAGATGAAGAGATTAAAAAATAGATTGAATTAAACAATGGATATTTTTAAAAGTTATAGTATTTACAAGCCTTGCGGACTTGATAAATCCACACCATAAGCCACTAAAACCCCTTTTTTGTTTAAAAATAGCAAATAATCTATTTAAAAAAAATATCAATAAGTTCAACAATAATTTATCTTTCAAACAATGTGCTTTTTATATCATTTATATGTATAATATGATTACTAGATACGATTTCATTCAATAAAACGTTGGAATCTTATTTTTAGGCGATAGTAGAACATACCTTGTGCTTTCGCTTATGGCAGGCAATAAACAAAGAAAAATATAAAAAAAGCAATTTATCATTTTCGAGATTCTTTTAGGAAATTTTGGCTAATTTTCGTATCGTAATTTTACGTTATGATCGTAGATTCTAAGATCAAAGCTTGTAGATATTACGAAAGGTCCCAGGTACGTTGATATTCGTAAAATGACGCAGAGTTGGCAGCGCTGAAGTGATTTTGTGAAAAGTGAAAATTGGATTCCCTGTAGAGCTGCAGTTGCTAATTGGATTAAAATTGGACCAGCGATCTCTCTTTTGTAGATGTCCCGGTGTAGTATAGGGTAAAGGTTCCTTTTAATCACGTTCCTCTAATCACGCAGGTGCGTTCAGTGACTAAACTAGGTACTTACTTAATACAAAAAGTTACATAATATTAAGGTCTGTGTAAAGTACATGTGTGTTGCAGTTTACAAATAGGTCCTAGCTCAGCGATTAGTATTACTAAGAGAGCAAACACAGATTATCGGCTATTAACGTCCTCCAGACCGAACGGCGACCATCCTCAACGTAGACTAGCCATCTGCGTAGGACAGGATTATAGTGGTCGAGTGTACGTGTAAACACAAGAGCACTTTACTTATTCTCTCACTCTCATATTCTGACGGATCGGTAATCTGACACAACCGGAGAGAGATCAGGCGTAAGCCCAACGGTTTTACGAGCTTACCGAGGTATTAGGGTGTAACCCTGCCAACTTCCTGACTCTAGTCTACTTCTGAAAATATATCTTGACAGAAAATCCCAATAACTGGTAAAGGCCGGATTCGGGATTTGAATTCTAGACCTCATGATCAGCAATCGTGGTTACTACCTTTAGAAGGCAGTTAATTCAGCTATTACCCTCGAGATGACGAGATGAACACGAGGACAATAGAATAATCAGTTTAAGTATGTATAAACGATATCCCTGCAGGTATCCTCACTATGTTATTGCTAATTGCAAAGCACGTAGTAATACAGCACCTAAACTTGCAATTAATTATTTCATTGGTGCCAGTGGAGATCGAGTGCGGGTTATTTTGCGTACTGTGAAATTTAGTATGAGTGCTTAGTCCTTGACCTAGAACAGCCCACTAGCGGTATAATTTGTTCACTAAGATAGTGTTGGTATACCAGAAGGCGCACTTATTAGTTTTCTTCTTTCTATAAGTATTATTTATAATCTATATTGAATAAAAAAGTTTCTGTTTCTGTTTCTGTTTCTTTTATTTTATTATTTTTATTGTGTTAGTTAAATAAATATTGTCCTATTTTAAGAATAAAAACAATACTATTTTATTCTTGTAGTTATTCATATAAAATACAAATGTTAAGAATAAACACAAGTTAGGTAGCAAAGAACCTTTCACTATGGTGCTTCGTTTTAAAATTCTCTAGCGGGTATACACCGCATTCGGCGACCTTTGAAGTTGCAGTGGCACCTTTGATAAGACGCGACAAGTGCCAAGGCGGCACAACACAAAGGCGACCGTGTTCAAGCGAACAGAATATAATGTGTTTCATTACAATTTATAAAGGTCTACAACTGGATATAGACCTCCTCCATAGATTGCTTCATATGGGGCGATTTTGCCATTTGTTATGGCAAATTTTTTATTAATTTATTATGAGGAAGAGGCTGCGGGACGATATGGGGTAGTGGATATTCAGCTAATTATTTTCGGTAAAAATTACAAAAAAAAAATCAAACAGTAGAATTTAATTTATGACAATTCAACTTTTTTTATTTATTTGTTATAATCTTGCCAATTATACCTATATTATATTTAGTTTGTCTAAATTGGGCCTTAAAAGTACATAATATCGACATCAGATGAGACAACCTGCCTAAATGAGATTTTTATAATATTGCTGGTGCTAATAGGCACGAAAGTGTGGCGTCGGCACATTTTTCTCTTTCAAGTATGCATGCTATACTTTTTTATGTAAGTATTGGAGATGATGAGTGCGATGATCATTATCATAATCACTCATAATAAGTTTACTGCTAAACAGACCTCGTAGTGAATCCCGGAATCTCATGTGTTTAAAAGTACAGCAACGTCGCCTTAAGAAATACAAATCGGCTCACGGCATTATGTATTATTTTTTCTTTCTTTTTAAACCATTAAAATTTTATATTTTAGTGCTATTATATACGAACTATAGAAGTGAAATTTAGACCCTGGTGCAGATTTCCTCTGAATTCAGACCAACTTTGTGATGTCCAGCAGTTTAATTAAAAAAAGTAATGTTTATTTCCTTTGACTTAATTTAATCTTTGTGGAAATATATGGGCGAGGCCTAATCTAAATCTAAAAGATACAAATTTTATGACGCACTCCTTTTTAGTTAAGATATCAGGAGCTCCGCTCTTCTACAAAAATTTACTTTTAATAATAACTAGCTGTTCCCCGCGACTTCGTTCGCGTGTTAGGGTTTTTATGTTTCTGCGCGGAACCATGATTCTTTTTCTAAAATAAAAGTAGCCTAAGTTACTCCTTATGAAATCAGCTATTTGCCAGTGAAAGTCCCATCAAAATCGGTCCAGCCGTTTCCGAGATTACCCGGAACAAACAGACAGACAGACAAAAATTTTAAAAATTGTATTTTAGTTATAGGTATCGTATTTACTTTCATATGCATTTAGTAAAAAACTGTAATTTTGACCTTACAAACAGACACTTAAATTTTATTTATTTGTATAGATAAAAGTCAGCTACAAAGATCTAAAACCAAAAATTAAATTCTAAAGCCCGTATGGATAGGATGAAAAGCCAGAAACCCTTAATTCTAAATCGTGGATCGATATAAATGTCCATGAGCTACAGCATCCTCTTACCATTCCAAACCACTACGGCATTGTTTTATTTTCAGGGTACTCTAGATATCTATATACTTTTATTTTAAACCCAACAGCTCAATTTTAAGACGTTTTGTAAAAAAAACTTCACCTCAGTCCTAACTAGAGACATCTGGTGAACGGAAGATTATTAGCCCTCATTGAGGCGATGAATTCTCTTACGCTGTAACCACATGGTATTTATTTTAAATTCTTGATTTGTATCATACGACATAATAACGTTTGAAACAAACACTGATTTTCGGCATCTATTTAATTGAAACATTTTATTCCTTCGTCTAAGTTAAAACCATTCATTAAGTCTGCAACGGTTTAATTCTCGTCAGATGAAGTTGATGAGACGACGCGCCGTTGCTATTTTTAATTTTATGCTTTCATTTTCTCTGGAACGCTCATTTGCTTGAATCTGCTATTTTATTGGTTAATTGTTATGGCTTATTACACTAAAGAGATTAAGACACTCTGGCGTTTCTTCATTTTTCGGTACGGTTTTTTTGTTGTTATATAAGCAATACGAGCTTTCAAGATACTGGTACTGATCGAATGTCCAATGATAAATATCTCTTGTATTCATTATCACCATCACTTTATCCTATAAGAATTCACTGCTGGACAAAGGCCTCCTCTAAAAACTGCTACAAACTGAACTAAAGGATGATAAACGATCACAAATTCTACTTCATGTTTAGTTAGTCCTATGACCCATAGATACGTATATCTATATCTCTCCTCGATTAATAATCAAAATGCAGATGCGTTGTCACCCCTGAGAACTAAGATGTAGTGCCCCGTTTCCAGTAGAAAAGGTCGCCGTTTCTCTACACTCACCATACGAAGCAAAGTGAACTCGTCGTTTTTCCTCGGTCAACCGAGGAAAAACGACGAGTTCACTTTGCTTCGACTTCGACCAATTCGTGCTACAACTATATAGCCGCAGTATGGCTCTCATGTATTGCTGCAGCATCTCGGTACTACCGCTTGTATATGGTGCGTCTTACCTAATGAAAAGAGCAGTTCTTTTTGCTCTCATATTTCGTACACTATCAGGTTAAACGTTAATTACACACTTGTTTTGTTACTAAACGAGGCATCATCATAAAGAATTGACTTTAAGATGTCTATTTGGCGGTTGGTTGCTTAGTTTCAGATTTTATCACCTCTGAGGACTAAGAGAAAGGCCTCGTTTCCAGTAAAAAGGGCCCCGGTTCTCTACACTCACACAAAAATACAGCCGCATTAAGCTGCTATTTTATACTAGTATTGTCTGAGATTAAATCGATATGAAAAATTCATCCGAGTAAGAACCATAATCCAAATTTTCTCACATAGTGCCAAATGATAAGCTATTAATACAGAAAGAAAATGAATAATGACGTTATAATTTCCCGGACGCAATCATTTGGCAAAAAGAAACGCTCGGATCTCCCATTACTCACGCGCCGTCGGGTTTTTCTATTAGGTTTACCTTCGCTGGAATGATGTTATAAGTGATAATAGTTACGAAGGTATTCGTCGATGGAATATTATTTTAAGAGGATATCCGGGTTGCGTATAGTAAAGTACGCATTCCTCAATTTTTTCTTTGGATGCGAGCTTACCTTTGAAGTAGTAATAATAATAAATTGCCGCCCAGACAAAATTTCGGTCACAGCGGCTAGTCTCAACGGAAACTAGCCAATCGCGCATCACAGATCCCGAGCTCAAGTGTATGCGCAAACACAAGAACACACTCTATTCTTTAACAACTAGCAACTTTCGCAAAATTCTCCAATGAGGCTATTGGGGGGGGGGGAGGGAAGCCCAGACTGTATTCGGACGGAAAGAGAGACGTCGGCAAATTATTGCACTCCTTTGCTGTACACATTACAAAAGACGAAGCAAATCATTAATTAGTGTTAATGCGTGGAATATACACAACAAAGGGGTGAAGAGCAGCCGACCGCCTGGTTGTTCGATGGTGTAAAGGAGAGGGAGGAGTTAAAGCATGTAATTCCTGCGTACACAAACCGAAATACAACCGAGAGGCTGGCTACTCTGCACGTTGCAAGGCTTATTTTATCATAAAAATTCACTAACAATTACCCGAAGTTTCATCGTAATCAGGTAATACTTGTACTTTACAAGAAAACAGTGTAAAAGTATAATAAGTCACGAAGTTGTATGCGGCAAAATAAATTTCTGGGGAGCAGGCATTTGTTGGCCTTAATGTATACGATACCTAATTGTATACGATACTCACCTGAAATGATACTGTATACTAATACAATGTCATCTTTACCTTTATCAATATACTGGGCACCCGCCCCCTACTGGGGACCCACCCCGGCTTTGACGGGACTTATTAATGCTGCGTCATTTAGATTAAAGTTAATCATCAAAGAAAGTTAATATTATTTTGATTTTTTTGAAATAATCTCCATGATTTTTGCATTAAATATACCCTACATCACCCCTGAAATTACTCTCTATCTATTTGTCAAGTTTCATTACAATCGGTTCAGCAATTTTGAAGATAAGCTCGGGCTGACAGACATACAAACAGACGGACAAAAATTTAAAAAATGGTTATTCATGTATTAAGAGTTAAAGTTATATACGTCTGTTGTTATGTTGTTTTCTTCTAACTTCCTAGTTACCAGTGTGACGCAGTGTTCAATGGTATTGTCATTTTACTGTATAGGAAGCATTCAATCATAGACCTCAAGGGTTTTTATTTACATGCTTTGTCACCCTTAATTTATACCAATTAATTTTCTTAATTGTGGATAGATAAAGATATCTATGTACCACAGCATCTACTTACCATCAGGTTGACTGTGTGCTCGTTTGTTAACTTTATTCTATGAAAAATGCAATGACCTTTTTATCTACCAGATCATAATTTCAATTAATATCTCAGCCTTTAAGGAGTTATGTTTAATATTCTAGCTTTAGTTCCATCTATTTAGTTTCAAATATAAAAACCTTTGTATTTGATAGGTTACCTTCACTTTGATTGCTATTAAAGTATTTCATTTATACGCTGTCTACGAAATCGAAACTTAAACATGATTGGAATTTGTAAAACGAATTTTATATATCATGCAAATTGTACGAGTGCTTACTACAACTACAACATTGTTTTGTATAAGAAAGAAAGATATTGCTGTTAGTGTTTTTTATATTTTTTGTATTATGTAAAATTTTAGTTACAAAGTAAATAACTACTTTGTTTAATTTTTTTTATTGGTAACAAAATTAGCAACCCGGTTTCTATTTTATTCCATTACAGCCTATAAAAGTCCATTGACCTGAACATAGGACTTAGATTGCCTCATAGTGAGGATTTGGCATATTTGCCACACTTAGGAAGTTTTTTATTATTTTAAATTGTTGTCAGGAGGCCCATCTTCTGTTTTAGTTTCCCTCTGCCGCCTCTTACGGCACCGCCGAATTGACATAGGATAGTGAATATTCTAACACCGCCACTACAATGTTTGATTCTATTATATAATAATATATAGAATAGAATCATTTGCTCTAAAAAAATAGTTATTGAGTTTTTCTGTTAGGAAATTATCAGTATCTGTCCAGAGTTAGAAAATTAGCGGTGTTTCACCCATTTGACTTCCAAGGTCTGCGCCTGGTCGATTTCCGGTCGTATTGGTTTACCGTTTCATTGGATTATGAAAGTGAAGAAACAGAAAATCATCTTCATCCACATCTGTCTCGTACACTATAATAGTCCTACGCAGATGGGTATCCATTTAAGCATGCCACCGTGCTATATATATATATATTACTAAAATAGTTTGAATAAAAGTAGTTTTACGGATTTTATCGCATTTAACTTATTTTATATCGGCGTTTCGAGCACTTTACAGCACCCATAATCACGAGGAGGGGGGGGGGGGTCGAGCAAATATAACACATCATTACTAAAATAGTTTTGCGTTTGCAAGAAAACACTGAGTCGTCTAAAGACGACTTCTCGACGATGAAGATCAGTGCATCACAAAGTGATATTCCGGACGATTAAGTTTGTGGCGTTTATTTATCGAATGGCTACGTTTTATGAGTCCTCAAGTTGTGAGCTTAAATCAGACAGAAAATGATATCGAAAACGTAAAACCTTTCATCTCTTAGATCTTTGACGATTAAAATCCTTTGATTGATTCTCGAGATTTTTTAAAATTTTTATTCAAAATGTTATGATTTAACATTAAAGTAATATGTTATAATAATAATCTCCTCCAGACCGAATTTCGGTCATGGCGGCCAATCTCAACAGAGACTAGCCATCTGCGTAGGACAAGAATATAGTTTCTTAGAGTATGCGCAACAACAGATGCACTCTCTATTCCGTCACCCACATAGTCCAATGGGATGGCACTCCGACACGACCGAAAAGAGATCAGACGCAGGAGTAACGGCTTTACGTGCTCTCCGAGGCACGGGGTGAAACACCGTCAGCTTCCAGACTCCGAGCTGTTATTGATAATTTCCTGACAGAGTAACACAATAACTGATTTTATTGGCCCGACCCGGGCTTCAAACTCGGGACCTCGTGGTTGGCAGTCATATTTAAGGAAACCAGATAAACGAGGCATAAGTAATATGAACTACATACTAAAAGAGATGCCGAGACTTGGTTGTTTGCAACACGCCTTAGTCCTGCGGGCTCACACTTACTTTGTGCCATAAAGAAGTACTTTGTTCTTCCTGCCACGCTTCCGCACAGCCGTTCAAACTATTAGTTAGTATGTGATTCTGTCTAGGTTCGCAAAGATTCTATAAGAATGTACGAATGTATACAATAATGTACAAATAATAAATAATTTGTTTATTAAAATATATTAATTATTTATCTTTTTATACAATAAGAGTGAAAAACGAACACACAGCACTTCAAGGTAAGTAAATGCTTTGGCCCACATAGACATCTACATCTATCAAAATTCAGATGCATTGCTGCGTCTGAGGATTAAAATGGAATGCTTCGTTTCCAATAAAAAAAGAATCCGGCTTGACACTCACCATACGAAACATAGTAGAATTAAGCTGCTATTGATGCTGTTGTGACAGCATGGTCCTTATTCTATCAAACCAACTCTTTTTATGCTACAGCCATAATAAAGCTGCTGTCTGGTTCTACCACATAAAGAATTATTCATAATATTTTAGTTTCTAATCTTTTTTAAGCTGTTATTTAATTGCTACATCTACGTCCAATTCTCACCACTACATCGGTTATCTGGTAGAAAACACCTATAGGCATTAAGTGGGTTATAGGGAATGCAATAAAAATTAAAAACAATGAAATAAATAATTTATTAATATCTTTCAGATTTCTTTTTCAGAAAATAAGCTAAATAAGCTTATTTTATAGAAGTACAACTACAATCGACACAGAGACCACCTGATGGTGAGTGAATGCCGTGACCCATAGACAACTTTATACCATCTCACAAGTGGTAAAATTAAACATTTAGTACAACCGACTTAATATAAATAAAATGAAAACATTATTACCAATGTAGTCGAAGTCAATTAAATACGCCTTATTAAGGATAACTCAAAAACTACAGATCAGATCTTGATCAAATTTAAATGGGACCACATAAGAAATGCCAGCTTTCAAATAAAAAGAAAATATTAAAATCGTTTCACCTAGAAAAAGTTCTGATGTAACACACAACAAAAAATACAGTCACATTGATAACCTCCTCCTGCTTTTGAAGTCGGTTGAAAATAAATGCAGAACGTTGTCAACCTTGAGAACCTCGTTACCAGTAAAAGGGATCTCTGGCTCTCATCAATCACAATCTGAAATCTGCATCATTACAGAACAAATTCTAGCTTGTAGGAAACGTTATTCATTCAAATAAAATAAATAGTTATATAAATGTATAATAAAATTATATTTGTCAAATTAGATCGAATAAATAATAAAATAATAATTTATACAATTTAATAAGATAAATGCGTTTAAATTAAATTGCTTTTCCGGAATTTTTACTTTGATATCTTAACATTAATTTATGATAATGAAATGCATTTATCAGATTACAATGAATTTAAAACGCCCTATATTTTAAAAATGAAAGTGAAAAGTCCAGAAGTTCAATTTAATTCCAATTAGCGAGAGGATTTACCTCAGGTACCGGGAGTTTCACGCATCACGAACTTCAACTTTTTAAAGTTTCGGTTGTCCTAGATAGCTTATAATTCCAATTTTGAACAAAATTACTGCGCTCGTGATTCGTTCATTTATCGAGGTTGATGCACACCGCATGAACAAGTGTATGTTTGAACTAAAAAATATTCCAGGTTGGGGTGTTTTATCGTTGTATTTTTTGAAGAATACTGGTTATAGATAAAACATATTAAAAATTATTTTATATTCCTGACACTTCGATTACTTTACAGTACTTATGGTCACGGGGAGCACTGAGATGTTCCACGTCCCAATGTCACAGTCACGGCTACATTCAGAATAAAATTAAAATAAGTTTATATACATGATAAAAACCTTTTTTATATAAATTTGTAATTTTCGCGTAAACATAATCAATATTTATTACTACAGCTCCCTTAAACCAGTGCAAGTAAAATAACATTAATGAGTATAAGTTTTGAGATATACTAAAAGTATTATAGATACTATTAATATTTACTTTACATCTTTTCAAAATATTTTCCATCATGTTCTATACAAAGTTCCATTCGCCTAAACCAACTCTGAAAACACTTTTGCCAGTCTTGATCTGACAGGTCGGAAATCGCTTCTTCGTATGAAGCCACGGTTTCTTCGGCGCTTGAAAAAAACTTGCCTTTTATTTTTTCTTTGACTCTTGGGAACAAAAACAAATCATAAGGAACTAAGTCAGGGCTATAGGGTGGTTGACTTAGAGTTTCAACACCAGATTCCTCAATAAACGCTTTTGTTCTAAGGGAGGTATGTGAAGAGGCGTTATCGTGATGCAGAGTAAATAATAATTATAATTCGCGTGGGGTGTGGCTTGATCGGTAGCGGGTGCGGAACGCACGGGGGCAGATTTCCGACTTCGCTTATCCGAACGGGCAGACACGTCATTGACACTCGTGCGCGTGGAGCTAATGTTTCGATACATTTGCGAATGCTAAATATTGTACGGTTATGATTTGATACTGTTTTCGTTGGATAAAATTAATTTCAATTACTTACATCGATCAAAATTACAACGAACTACAAGAACTTTTTTATTATGTTACTTGCTGCTACAGAACCCTTCACGGGCGAGTCCGACTCGCACTTCGCCGGTTTTTATCTATTTCTGCCGGGAACCACAGTGCGTACACTGCTGTCTCATTTTTGGCTCTGTTCTCACAGTTAGCAACCGCTGATTTTTAACCGACTTCTAAAAGAAGGAGGTTCTTAATTCTCGTGTTACGGTAATCGCGGATTTACGTCAGGCAAAAAATACCAAGGATTGGGACATCAGCAGCGTTAAAGCTGCTGCAGACAGTTGTGTTTGTGGATTAACTAACACGATACAGTAGAAAATCCTAGCGAGAGGGTAAGGTATTGTTATAATTAAAATTATTATTTTATTTAATTACATTACAAAGAATTGTATATTATAATGTTACATAAATAGTAGCCCTTAAAAATACTGCAGTTATAATAATATTACATCAAAATTGTTCAGTAGTAACAATTGTGCGCGGCCACTTAAATGTCTGCAGACTGTGTCCTCGTTTTACCTGTACGTTTTACGTTTAACCTTTATCCTATACAAAAAATGAGATTTTAAATAAATAAGCGGAGAGCTAACATGTCTTTCTCGAAATGCTGCACCTTGCTGAAGGATTAAAATACTCCTACGACCGTCTCGTGTATTAATTACACCCAGAAAATTTCATCACCGTACACTGCGGCACAACTAAACTAAATTCCATCCACATCATCTTGATGGTTGGCTACCTAACACTAAAGGTCGCTTAGCAAGCTATGGAGATGCAGAGAGGGTGATGCTCGGAGTTCATCTGGGTGATAGACTTAGAAATGGAGATATCCGCAAGATAACCAGAATGACCGACATAGCCCAACGGATAAGTGAGCTGAAGTGGGAAATCTACTTGTAATCGAAATGTAGGACAACCACTAGATGGAATGTCAACCTAGTAAGAGATGTAGGAAACCGATGGGTGCAGGTGGCTCAAGACCGTGCTTTCTGGCATTTCTTAAGGGAGGCCTGTGTTCAGCAGTGGTCTTGTCATTGGCTGTAATAATGGCGATAGTGATCTGATAGTGACAAAAGCGACGCTGAAATCCACCTCCGGAGTTCCCCACCACGTATGACCACATGATGGATGTAACAGTCACTGACTTTCCGGACAGATAGGATTTAGGTATCCAGAAGAAAATAATCTTAAACCCCTCTAAGGCCTATAACAAACAAGCTATTGTTCTAGTAATGCAGATATTCAATGGTAGCGGTGGATAATCATCTTTATGTAAACCACAGCTTATTTAGCCCCTCCCCCCTTTCTATCAAAATAAATTTGGTTGTTACTTGTCTTGAAAATATTTAACGCTGACAGCAGCGGAATCAAAGTAGGTTTTCTCGTTAATCACTAAGACAATATTTTACAAAGAATTTTACATTTCATAAAGTGTCATCAAAAGATATTGTAAAATATTTTAAAATTATTGATGTTAAGAAAACTGCGGATCTGTGGGGGATTTCCGTTAAAGTTATTGCGTCTATAATAGATACAATCACGCCTCATTTAGCTATTATTTTTAATAATAGTATCGAATCTAATCATCTATCCTCTATTACAAATCTAATAACAGTGGTAGAGCCACGCGGCAGCTTTCGCTGCCGCACGGATGGGCCGGCTCGAACCGGGGTGGTACCACGATCTCACAGAAAACCAGCGTGAAGTAGAGGTTTACCTCTGCGTTTCGCTTGGTGAGTGCAGGTGGCCAGAGGCCCTTTTTACTGGAAATGAGGCATTCCATCTTAGTCCTCATGGGTGACAACGCATCTACATTTTGATTTGTAATAGAGGATTGTAATAGACGAGCCGCAGCAACCACTTACCATCAGGTGGACTGTGTGCTCGTTTGTCACCCTTATCCTATTAAAAAAAATCTGGTGTGTTTCCTGATTTAATGAAGCATAGTAAAGTAATCCCTTTATTTAAATCTGGTAGTACATTAGACCCCGCCAATTTTAGACCTATTTCTGTACTACCAACACTTAGTAAGATTTTTGAAAAAATTGTTCTTGATCAATTTTTTTTATAGGATAGGGTGACAAACGAGCACACAGTCCACCTGATGGTAAGTGGTTGCTGTGGCCCATAGACATCTACATCTATCCTCGTTTGCGAATCAAAATGCAGATGCGTTGTCACCCGTTAAATTGTTAAATTTTTATGATGTTGAATGTTAATTTTTTTTAATATAAATAATTTACTTCATAAAAATCAGTTTGGTTTCACAAGGGGTCGCTCGACAACTGATGCCGGTGTTGAGTTGATTAAATATATCTTTAATGCATGGGAGAATTCACAGGATTCTTTGGGTATATTTTGTGACCTATCCAAAGCCTTCGATTGTGTTCACCATGAAACATTAATCAGGAAACTTCAACACTGCGGTGTAAGAAGTGATGCTCTTAAATTAATTATTTCATATTTAAGTAAGAGAACGCAAAAAGTTGTCATTAACGGTATGAGTTCTTACGGGTCGATGGTACAAATGGGCGTGCCTCAAGGCTCAATTCTCGGCCCCTTTCTGTTTCTTGTATACATTAATGACTTACGTTGCATAGTAGGAGATAACCATGATATAGTATTATTTGCAGATAACACTTCTTTAATTTTCAAATTAAGTCGACAATTGCTAAAATATGACGAAGTAAATAATGCTATATCTAAATTAGTAAATTGGTTCTATGTTAATAATTTGCATCTAAATGCAATAAAACGAAATGTATGAAATTTATGACTCCAAATGTCAAACAATTAAATACTAATGTAATTTTAAATGGGGAGAAACTGAGTCTTGTAGATACCACCATTTTTCTTGGAATCACACTTGAGCCCCCATATATCAAAATTAGCAAGCAGACTTAGTTCTGCAGCATATGCCGTAAAAATGAATTAGAAATCTAACTAGTGTTGAAACAGCTAGACTAGTTTACTTTAGCTATTTCCATAGCATAATGTCGTATGGTATTTTGCTATGGGGACACGCAGCTGACACTGAAATTATATTTGTTTTACAGAAGAGGGCCATAAGAGCAATTTATGATTTAAAGCCTAAAGAGTTGCTGCGACAAAAATTTAAGGAAATTAGTATATTAACTTTGGCCTCTCAATACATTTATGAAAATGTAATGTACGTACACAAAAATAAAGTGATATATAAGTGATATTCATTCTTTAAATACTAGGAACAGACACAAGGTAGTAGTACCAGTTTCTTGACTCCATCGAGTCAGTAATTCATTCTTGGGGCGATGTTTACGCTCTTACAACAAAATTCCAGAAAATATACAAAGTTTGACCTGCTCAAAGTTCAAAAACTTTATTAAAGTTTGTATAAAAAGGGTTATTATAATATTAATGAATTTATAGATGATAATAATCCCTGGAAATGAGGTGATCGCTACCAAGCTATTTCTAATTTATTGTGTTGTTAATTTGTGTAACATACATGATTGTAAGCTGTTATTAAAAAAAAAGTCCCGCTGGGTTTCTTGCTGGTTCTTCCCAGGACAGAGGTTTTTTTTTCGAACCAGTGGTAATCATACAAAAGAGTGACTTTCAATAAGTATTATTTATAGTCTATATTGAATAAAAAAGTTTCTGTTTCTGTTTCTGTTTCTGTGTAATTTACAAGAAGATGATGTGAGCAGGATTAAGAACAGATTAATACAACGGTGGTTTCGTCATGTAGAAAGAATAAATGAGGAAAGTATGACAAAGTTTATAAAATTTACGTTGCAGAAGTGAATGACATTGTTGACAAGAGATGTCCTTGATGGAAGTTTATCGATCAAATTGGCGACATATACAAGATAGTCCAAATTAAGAGTACCCTTAACCGACGAGCTGCGTAGATATATGAACGTGAAGAAGGTATATCGAATGGAAGTGCGTAGTTTCTGCTTACCCCTCCGGGTGACAGGCGTGAGGGTTTACTTTGTGTTATCTTATTATTTTGTATAAAGGCCGTATAATGGCATAATATATTGTATTGACCAACACAAGCATGTGATACCAGTTTCTCGACTCTATATGGTCCTTAATTTATTCATGGGGCAATGTATAAGACAAGACATTACAACAAAGTCCCAGAAAATATACGAGGTGTTTCTTTTACTAGTTTTTAATAATTTGTTAAACAAAAATTGGGTAATAAGGGTTATTATAATATAAACGGATACATGGTTGTTCATAACCTCTGGGAATGAGGTGTGTTTCTTGTATAAGTTTTATAATTATAGTTTGTGCAACCTGTATACTATTTTTAAATTTATTTTTGAAAAAAAGTTTTTTTTTTCAAAGCAGTGATAAAAGTATAAAATGACTTTCGATAAGAATTACTTGTCATCTATTTTGAATAAAAATTATTCTATTATATTCTGTTCTAATAGAGGGAATACGCAATGAATGAAACAAATGGAAAACTCCGATGATAAAACAAAGACGATGTGTAATATCATAAAAGAAAAAAACAGGTAAACCAAAAAAAAAAAGACTCCCTCTAAAAATTTTTCATTAAAAATTAACAACCACGTTGTAAAATACCCAACAACTATTTGCAATAATTTCAGTGAGTATTTTGCTACTGTCGGCATGGACACGAATAACACCAACAAAAACAACGCGCTAGGTCGACCCGTCGTAAAGTCACAAATGTGCTCCATGTACTTGTGTCTTGTAGACAGAAAAGAAATAATCGACATAATCCGCTCAATTAAAAATACATACAGCTACTGCATAGATGAAATCCCTCTAATTCTACTAAAACAATGTGCAAAAAAACTGTCAATACCGCTCACATTCCTAGTGAATCAAAGTCTCCAAAATGGCCAATTTCCAGACCCACTAAAAATATCATTGATTAAACCGATACACAAAAAGTGCGACGCTTACAATCCTAGTAGCTATAGACCTATAACTCTTTTACCCACGTTTTCGAAAGTGTTTGAAAAAACAATGTGTATTAGATTATATAATTAACATCCTCGATGACAGCCAAAATGGTTTTAGGAAATCAAGATTAACTACACTAGAAGTATATAAGTATATCCAGACTGCCCTAAAACATATAAATGACTAGGAACGTGTACTGGGAGTATTAATTAACATGACGAAAGCATATGATAAAGTACTGTACGACATTCTTTTACATAAACTACATGGTTCTGGTATTCGCAGACCAGCTTACACATGGTTGAAATCATATTTGAAAAATAGATCACATATAGTACAAATTGACCATTTCGACTTTAACACAAATGAGGTGTATGGTGCAAATGACATGCAGGAAATCGATGGATGCAGGTGGCTCAGGACCGTCCTTTGTGGCATTCCTTGGGGGAGGCCTATATTTAGCAGTGGACTTGTGAAGGGCTGTAATGATGATGATGACAAATGAGGTTAAAATAGTGAAATCTGAGAAAAGGAGCATTCAATGTTCAATTCCAACAAGGGCAACGTTGTGTGCTATTTCTGATAAACATTAACGACTTGCCAAAAGTACCAAATAAAGAACAAACATTTCCCGTCTTATTCGCTGATGATATATCAATATTGATTGCTTATGACAAAACTAAAAACCCAACACAAATACTTCGAGAAACTCTAGACACAGTAAATGGCTGGCTCAACAAACATAACTTAGAATTTAACTACAAAAAAACAAAAACCATCCAATTTAGAACATACAAAAACACCCCCATAAACATCGAGACAACATACAATAACACACAACTAGAAACCGTAGATACATTCATATTACTAGACACGCACATCAACTGGAAACCACACATCGAATATATTTAAAAAAAAAACTATTTCGATTAACATACGCTATAATCCATCTTAAATGCAGCACAAACGAAAAAGCCGCACTGTTAACATACTACTCATATGCATACTCCTGGTTAAGATACTGCATTATGTTGTGGGGAAATAGTGTTCACTTTCAGGATCTATTTATATTGCAAAAGAAATGTATTAGAATCATCAGCCAAATTAAAAATCTTGACAGTTGTAAATCCTTTTTCATTAAAAATAACATCCTCTCAGAACCATCATTATATATATTTGACATTTGCATATTTGTATTCAAGAACATAAATCACTTCACAAAGGTAAAAGACAATCACAATTTAAACACACGCCACAGAGACAGACTGTACCTACCACCATCAAGAATTAAAATGCTGATCCATATTACATGGCTATTAAAATATACAATAAATTACCTATCCACATAAAAACTGAAAATAAGATTACACTTTTCGTTAATAAATTAAAACATTCTTAACAGAAAAGTGTTTCTATTCGTCAAGGAATACATTGAAGCAAAACACGAATAACAAATTACATATCTTTTACACAAATAACAGAACTAATCTACCTAAACATTAAGTCAACAAAAATACATCAATAAAGGAAAAAGCGGGTTTGATACACACAATTATTATGAACAGTATCAGTGAAAGAATAAATATTGTGTTGATATAAAATGTGCCATATTTTTCACGATTTAATATTAGGTCCTTACATATGAAATTGGTATTTTGTACGGGAGGAATGTAAAGTCAACTTTTTGTAAAATATATTTAATTAATCAAAGTATGCACCGTTGTTATCTATGTACTTTTTCCATCTCATAGGTTACTAAAATAACCATAGGGGCGAGAATCAATAAACTCTTTGAAGGCAGTTTGGACTGCCGCATTGGAGTTGATTTTTTTCCGTGTAAAAAGTTGTCCAAATTCTGGAAAACATGGTAATCTATTGGAGCAAGGTCCGAGGAGTACGGTGGATGTTGTAGACATTCCAATTGTAGCTCATCTAACTTAGTGGTTGTTGCACAACAGTGCAGTGTGTGGTCTTGCGTTGTCGTGAAGTAGCAGTGGCCTAGAGCAATTGACCAATCTCGGTTGTTTAGCAGCTAGTTCTTCCTTCATGGTTAGCAGTTGCTGACAATAGATATCTGCCGTAATCATTTGGCCAGATTTAAGAAAGCTGTTAGTGAACGACACCGGCGTTAGTCCACCAAACACTCACAAGTAACTTTTTCTGAGTCAATTTTCCTTTATGTTTCGTTTAGCGTCATGTAACACAGCAGTCGACGCGTGTTTGCAAGTTCGATTTACTCAATTCATGAGGTACCCATCGTTCAAGTTTTTTTACTTTCCCAATTTGCTTCAACTGTGTGATAAAACTGTATTAATTCATTAATACAGTTTTATCATTTACCCCAAAGCTTGCAGCTATCTCTGAACTACTTTGTGATGGATCCGCTTCCACAATAGCCTTTAATTCTTCATTTTCTACTTTGGTCTCTGGCCGTCCACGAGGTTGGTTCTGAAGGTCGAAATTTCCAGAACGAAAACTTTGAAACCAAAAACGTACCGTGCTTTCTTTTGTGACACCAGCGCCGTAACACATCATTAATCCTTCCAGCTGTTTTTGTAGCACTGGTGCCACGGTAGTAAATATACCGATATTTCATGTTTTCCATTTTGCGGTAATAAGCGACGCTAAAAAAAAAATAATGAGGAAAAACCAAATGAATGACTTTATTCAAAAGTCAAATGTACCAGCTAAATGAATTTATAAATTTGAATTTCTTAACCAAAGAGGTGATATTTCAGATCAAAGTGGCCAGTACGACAAAACGCTAATTTCATATGTAAGGACCTAATACTGTTCAATAATTAGACTATATTATTAATTCATTAATCTAAGTACACTATAATGTTTGTATTTAATAACTTATTTTACTCCCTTTCTCAAATTTGCAAAGCTTGAAAAAGGCTACTAAGTTGAGACAAATTGTTATTATTATAAGACAATTTATGTACACTTGGTTGGCAAATAAAGATAGAATAATATCTCTGAATTCCTTAAGGACAGATAACGAGTTTCTAAGTTCTTTCCTACAGTATGTTTTAATTTTTTTTTATAGGATAAGGGTGACAAACGAGCACACAGTCCACCCGATGGCAAGCGGCTGCTGCGGCCCATAGACATCTACATCCATCCTCTGTTACAAATCAAAATGTAGATGCGTTGTCACCCGTGAGGACTAAGATGGAATTCCTCATTTCCAGCAAAAAAGGCCTCCGGCCACCTGCACTGACCAAGCAGGTAAACATCTAATTCACGCTGGTTTTCTGTGAGGTCGTGGTACCACCCCGGTTCGAGCCGGCCCATCCGTGCGACAGCAATAGCTGCCACGTGGCTCTACCACTGTTGATGTTATAATACTCCAAATTTTCATGTCCGTTTCATAGGGGTTTCTCCTTTAAAATAATCTATCGCCCCATTTGATCCACTAGATGTCGTGAATCTTGGGGAAATTACCAGAAAATTTTCGAAAGTTGGCGGTAAGCCGCTTCATAATGTATGCAAAGTGTAAAGACTGGCAATAGGGTAGAGCAAATTTAGGAGATATCTGTGAATGAATGCCACAATCGGTCAATGCGTCTACTAAAAATGAAAGTAGACCATTTTTATTAGACGCGTTGACAAGACGTTAAGCCGTTGAATAAATATAATCTCAAAGACGCCTAAACTTAAGCCAGAAAAAGATGTGTAACGTTAATTTAGCTTTATGTTTCGTATGGTGATTTTAACGAACAAGACACACTTTTTACTGCAAAAGAGGCACTCCATTTTAGTCCTTAGAGCTGACAACGTATTTTGATTACATACATACATAAACACTCACGCCTGTCACACAGAGGGGTAGTCAGAGACTACGGACTTCCATTTGGCATGATCCTGACACACCTCTCTCGCTTCGTCCACAGCCATGTACTACGCATACACGCTCGTTGGTTAAAGGTACTCTTAATTTGACCGACATTCAATATATCACCAATTTGTCTCTTCTTCGACAATTTCTTACGTCTCAATCTATTTCCTTTTCAATATAACAATATTTTCATTACCTTTGCATTTCATTAGCACCATCCTTACCAACTCCCAAAACTGCTCGGATATAAGTGGGCTTACACATATCTGGGGCGTAGACCTCTAGAACAAACAACCTCTTTAGACCCACTTTCATTCGTACCCATAGCAGTCTCGAGCTTACACATTCATACTCTTTCACACCTATCTTTTCTGAAAGGATGATACCTACTCCCTGGCATGCCCGCTCGGTCTCGCCTACACCAGACCAGTACGTGGTATACATCCCATGTGAATTGGCATCCTTTCCCTTCCGTTACTTCTCATTTACCCATAACACGTATATTCCTCTATCATACATCATATCGCATACTTCATCCATCTTATCATCCATTGCTCCACATACATTCAACGTAGTCAAACGGGTTTCCGCAATTCACTTTTCGCCTCTCCAGAGGACAGAACGTGATTGATGGCGAACCTAGTTGCCAGTTTTTCTCTCAAATTTTCATCGCACCTCTGCCCCATTCAAGGGGCGCCGGAAACTCGGGGCCAATCGTTATTTTTTGTTTGATGGTGCAAAAGTAGGGGGTGGTGTTTTTTTACGCCGCTACCACAAGGCGAGGAGCCGAATCTGTTATTTCGGTATTGTCGCTTATTTAGCCACCACCCGGGGCACACGTGTTGGGTGGGCCTGGCATTAGGTGGTCGAAGTCTACGGACGCGAGCAACTCATCCCCCCGATTTGATTACATTTTGATTCTTAATCGAGGATAAATATTGATGTCTATGGGTCATAGCATCCACTTACCATCAGGTGGCCTTACCTGTATGTAACCCTTATTCTATAGAAAAATATAAATATTTTCGACCTTAAATGTTTACAAATTAGAAACAGTATGTATATTCAGTAATAAAGTAGACATTCGTTAAACATTACCGTTTGTACCAGGAAGGGCATTTCGTTCGAAAAGACTTTCTTTCTAACCTGATTAGCCAAAATTATAGACCGCTTGAAACTCTCCTATGTAATTTTGTTTACGTGGCCGAGAGTAAAAATTCATGTGTTGGATCTAGTTCAAAATTTTCTGCTTTTGTTGTTCGCGATTTGCTGTTTAAACAGCCAAACCCAAATTTAATATTAAATTTATTTTATTTATTCTAATTTGAAGTCGGGTTTTCAATTTCTGTAAACACTATATCACTGACTTCTATATCACTATATACTCTATATTACTGAGTCTTAACACTGACTTTGGAAACTATTATGTGCAAATTTAATTTTTTTTTACTAAGCCTCAGGTGAAGAACCACGTCTCAGTTTCGTATGTCATCACTGACAACACGCACTGGTTGTACCAGTCTCGTTTTCAAGTTTTGAGGTATACCTGACGAGAAGATGTGCCGTAATTTCCCGAACGCTGCCCAAACGAGTTGAATCCGTCGATTGACCTCTCGGTCGAAGTTGGACTTACCTAGTCGGACTATTTGTCCCAGGTAAACATACTCGTCAACAACTTCTAGCTTAGTGCTCCCAACAACTACCGGCATAGGTGTGACATGGACATTAAACATGATCTTTGTTTTGTCCACGTTCATCTTAAGACCTATCCGTTAGGAAGCACTATTGAGGTCATTGAGCATAGTGCTTAGGTCCTCCAGCAATTCTGCCATAAGGACTATATCGTCAGCAAATTGAAGGTGAGTTATGTACTCGCCATTGATGTTGATACCGTATCCTTTCCAGTCCAGAAGCTTGAAAACGTCTTCCAATGCAGCGGTGAAGATTTTCGGGGATATGACGTCGCCCTGTCTTACACCTCTCTGCAATTGGATAGGTTTCGTACTCTGGTTCTGTACTCGGATAGCCAGCGTAGCCCTACTGTACAAGCACTTCAGCACTTCGATATACCGACAGTCAACTTGGCACCGCTGAAGGGACTGCAGTACCGCCGAAATTTCGACGGAATCAAAGGCTTTCTCATAGTCAACATACGCCAGACATAGTGGCTAGCCGGATGAGGAAGCTCAAGGTCGCTCAGCGAGCTATGGAAAGGGCTATGCTCGAGTTACTCTGCGTGATAAACTCAGAAATGAGAATGTCCGCAGTAGAACCAGAGTGACCGATATAGCCCAACGGATTAGTAAGCTGAAGTGGCAATGGGCCGGCCATATAGCTCGAAGAAGCGACAACCGATGGGGAAAAAAGGTTCTCGAGTGGCAGCCTCGTACCGGCAGGCGAAGTTTTGGGCGTCCCTCCCACTAGATGGAGTGACGACCTGGTAAGATATGCAGGAAGTCGATGGATGCATGTGGCTCAGGACCGTGCTTTGTGGCATTCCTTGGCCTGGAGGCCTATGGTCAGCATTGGACTTGTGAAGGGCTGTAATGATAATGATGATGATGAAGCCTCAGGTGTTTTATGCCAAGTCCTCGAGCAATGGAAGCTCAGGAATGTGCAGATCTCGCTTTGAAAAATCGTGTTAATTTTCCCTTGTTATAGCTGGCAGACCAACACGCTGCTTACCTGTTAGTAAGTAAGAATGAGGTCGGCCTTTATATCTTTTGTTCAAGAATCAGTACTAACATTAAAAATAAATAATTTTTAGTTCATTTAATTTAATTCATCATTTTTTCTGAGACGTAAGACACGGTACTAAAATAATAATAACTAATTTAAAAATATTAATAACTAAATTATCAAATGATAACATTTAAAAAGAAAAAAATTATGATGGAATCAATAATTCAATATTTTTGTTCGTGGTAGAGTCATGCTGCAGATATAACGATATGTTTATAGCACAAATGACTCGGCCAGACCGGGGGTGGACCATGCCCTCACAGAATACCGATGTAAAAGAGCAGCTTTATGCTGTGTTTCATAAAATGAGTGTAGAAATCTGGCCCTTTCACTAGTAACAAGGCATTCCGTCTTAATCCTTAGGGGTGACGATGTATCTGCATCTTGATTTCTAATCGAAGGTAGGTGTCGGTGCCTTTGCGTAACAGCATCCCCTTAGAGTAAGGTGGACGGTGTTCTCGGTTTTCATGCTTAATTTTTAAAATATATACTTATAGTGTCACTTTGTACCTAATCTATTTTAAATATTTAGTTAATATGTTAGTTATTTTATTATAAAAATAAATGTCAGAAAAACTTTAAGCGAATAAAAATCATCGGAATAAAAATCGGTCAAGGGGCCTCAGAGTTAAAGTGCTTTTTAATTTAATATTTAATGTTATTATATTATTTGGAAGCTATTAAAATTTGTTCTGAAAAAAAACGCTTACCTGGACTTGTACCCAGCCTTCGCATCCGTACTTGAGGTTGTGTTCAACATATGTAGGCGGGCACGTTACTTATTACAAAAAATTCTCTAAGCTGAAATGGCCGACCCAATCGACCATTCATGTCATATTTAGATACACGATACTGTGTCAGTTAAGTTCAAGTTCAGAAGGAAAAAGGTGATGCACCGGCTCAGTATATTTTACACAAACTATTTCCAGACATACGGCAGTGGGTCAGCTAAAATCAGAAAAGAAAAAGGTGACGCACAAGTTGTGTATATTTCACACAAACTATTTCCAGACATACGGCAGTGGATTAGCCAAATTCAGAAAAGAAAAGTGCATTGCGCCGGCAGTGTGTATATTTAAATAAGTTATTTCAAACTACTTTCGAACTCCCCATAACTCACAAACTATTAAATCTGAATTTCACTTAACTCAATGAATAGCTAGAATCCTAAATTTAATGAGTAAGTCTAATAAGGATCTTGAGTTATTAAGGTCTGCTAAGTGCCATTTTTACAAACCATTGACCGTGTAGTATCGGTGTAAGGATATCCACTACCCTACATCGGTCCATCGGTGTCGTAAGAGGCGAATGAGGGAATTTGAAACAGGTGATGGGAAGCGGCATCTTCCTGATGACAATTCAAATTAATAAAAAATGCGGTTGACAACCCGCTCGCCAAGCGTGACAAATATGGCAAGATCCCCCCTATGAAACAATCTATTAGGGAGGCCTGTTCAGTAGTACTCTTTAATAGGCTGTTATGGATGAATTCTAAGCCTAATTAGAAGCGGAAACATACCTGTTTAGGCCAAATATGGGCATTTGAAATTTGCATCCAATAACGTTTGACTCGCCGCGTCATCCGATGGTATTGAGGTGACGTAAACGCCACCAGGGGGGTCGGCGGTGTGCCGCTTCCCGGAATTCGGCCGCGTGGGCTGGCAACAGTGTCTTGAACAGCGCGGCCTGGTCGACTAGTATTGTTTGCGAACGCTAGTAGGTTGAGCGCGACATCGCACTTGATATATGACCGAATAATAAACGGTGTCGAGGATTGTTTTAGTTACGAGTAAAAGGGATTATTTGGGACAGCTTCTCATTAAAATGTGCTTGTGAATATATGGAAGTTTACAGAAAGTAAAAGCCGACTTCTAATAACTAAAACGAACAAAGAACAGAAGTCTGAAGTCAAGGCTGGACGTCACCTTAGGAGAATAGTGGGCTTGATTCCAGCGAAACTTTGACATGTAGACCTCCCCCATAAATTTCCCCTAAGGGGGAAATTTGCCATAAATGTCACGCTTGGCAGGCGGGTTGTCAACCGCAGTTTTTTTAGTTGCTATCAAGAAGACGATGCTGCCCATCTTCTGTTTTGTTTCCCTCTGTCGCACCTTAGTACTCCCACGGGGTGATATAGGGTAGTGGATAATCTTACACAGCCACTACACAGCGTATGTAAAATGTACTATATTCATTTGTGCTTGCTTTGTAAAATGTAAGTAATTTTTATATGAGACTGTTCTCTATCTAACAATTTATGGAAGGAAGCCTTTACAGCGACGCAACCAATACATCTATACAGTTCATTAAGGCTATTAACGTCCAGTTTGTATTGAATTTCAATACGAAATGAGCTTTTCATCAATATTCTAGCACAGTAGCGCTTTGAAGCGCTTAACGGAAATAATTTGTCTAGTTGAATTAATTGAAATTGAATTTGTAATGAAGATAACCGCAGTTTTAACAAAGTTACAAACTTAGCCCAACATAAACCTTAAGGGGCAATGAGCCTGCCATATAACTCGAAGCATCAACAACCTATAAGGAAGAAAGTTTTTTGAGAGGAAGTAAGCGAAGTGTAAGGCGGTCCCCACTAGATGGAGTGTCGACCTGGTAATACAAGCAGGTAGTCTAGGGATGCAGGTGGCTCGGGACTGTTCTCTGTCGCATTCCTTAGGGAAGGACTATGTTCAGCAGTGAATTTGTGAAGAGATTATTTATTATTAATTTTCAAAATGTTGGTAACCAAATAGCAATAAATGGTAAATATTTTTATCCAATAATTTATCTACTTCTCATGGAGACATTTTAATTCAAATTTTGAATCATATTTGTCCAGGAATAAAAACTGTCAGTACGGAATCACTATACCTGCTAGGTACCCCGTTGTTTTTCGATAGTATCCAATCAGTTTTAAAAACAAAATTTGATCAGTTTTTAAACCACGTTGATAAATTGTATAAATTAAACCCCCACATAGCTCTTACTATTTTACAATATTGTCTTCTTGTACCTAGATTTACTTACTTACTCCGCTCGATTCCAGTCTGGAAATGTTCGGATATTTTACAAGATATTAATAATAATCTTAAAATAGCTATAGAAAAACCCTGGACTCAAGCTACTTTACCTATAAAATTTGGTGGTATTGGTGTGAGAAATCTTTCTAGCATTGCATTGCCTGCTTTCCTTGCACCCGTGCATAGTGTCAGTGACTTATGTAACATAATTTTAAATAATAAAGTAGACTTATGCTTTGCTACGGAGGCAGGGCAGACATGGCAAACGCTCTGTCCTGATGAAAAGGACAAGAGCAAAAGCAACTTTCTGATAACAACTCAAAATTACAAAAATCTGCGGTTGCCTACCCCCTGCTATGTGTGAAATATATGGTAAAGTTCTATATGAGGATATACAAAATATGTTCTACCCAAACATGGTGTTCTATGTTAAGCAGCTATGATTTGTTTTTTGTAATGGATGGAATGAATAGGTTCAGATCTGAACTGGACTGAAAGAATAATGAAAGTAGTAGTATAATGCATTTTTTTAAAAAGTAACCACGAAGAGTTGTATTACAACTTTCAACTCCAACTGACAACCTTATCAACACGTGGGATATCCTGTTGGTTGATCGACGAGGCTCTAGTAATGGAAATCCATTAAAACGCTGAATTCACATTTAATAAACTAGTGACGTGAAGCAGGTCCATCATTTATATATTTTTATAGAGAATAAGGGTGACAAACGAGCGCACAGACCACACAGATGATGGTAAATGGATGCGTGTAGGATATATGTAGTCAAATTATTGATACTTATATTGACTCGAAATACCTCCTAATATAGTGTTGATAGTAAAAAAATTAGGTAGCAAATGAGAACGTAGGTAGTTCGTTTAATGATAAGTAGATGATGTGGCCCATAGATGCCTACACCGATCCCCGACTAGGAAACGAAATTCAAATGCGTTATTATCTTTATAGACTAAGAATAAAAGTCTCGTTACAAGTAGTAGAGCCATGCTGCAACATTATTTCTGGTATAGTTGTAGCACGAAGGGGTCGGCTCGACCGGGGAAGGACAACGCTCTCACAGAATACCAGCGTAAAATAGCAGCATAACGCTGCTGTGTTACGTATGGTAAGTGTAGAAAACCGGAGACCCTTTTTTACTGGAAACAAGGCATTCCATCTTAGTCCTCACAGGTGACAACGCATCTGCATTTTGATTCGTAATCGAGGATAATTGTAGATGTCTATGGGCCACAGCAACCATTTACCATCAGGTGGACTGTCTGCTCGTTTGTAACCCTAATTCTATAAAAAAGTGACAAGTGCCTCTGCTCCTCCTCACTCCAAATACAAACAGCAGGTCATATACATAATACATTAAAAGACAAGTGAAATCCGCTAACACGTATTGGGGCAGCGCGGCGGACACTTCATTGGACTGACATGACAGAACTCATGCAGGACTCTTCTCAGTAGACTTTATAGTGGCTTTAACTTTACCTTTTAAATTTAATACAAAAAAAATTGGATTGCAGGTATAGAATGTCTGTGGATTATCTCATATAGGGCAAACAAAAAAAAAATAGGGGACAAGATGAAGAATTGTCCAGCTGTAAATAACGGTTCAAAAACCTTCCAGAATGGCGCTAGCGTAGATACACGATATGGAATGAATGTAGCAGTTGTAGATGGATTAAAGTGTACTGAGTTAAAAATTTAATATTTTGGTGACTATAGTAGTTAGTTATAGTACAGGCTGCATACAAAACTTTAACTATTTACGTGGTAATTTATTTTTAAATATAACCTAAAATAAACACAGAGCGTTTTATTTTTGTAAATTTCATATACGTTTAGTAATTTTTTTGTGGGAGTTGTTATAAAACTTTTAAAAATAGCCCAAATTATTTTTTCTGTTATTAAAATTTACCCTGTTGCAATTGTAGCGCCACTCTTATTTAACAGATACTTTTTCATACGCAGAGATAGTCATCCTTACCACTACCCTCCACAGCTGCAGCAACAAAAAGGCATTACACTCAACATGATGCTGTAGCAGTGTTGCCACAACCACTGTTATTCTATCGGTGTATCATATTTAACGGTTTTTTGCTGCTATTCTGCGCTGATGTATTCTATCCTTTTTTCTAGTGTTCTATCCTACTGTTTTGTGGCCATTCATGGCTTTATTTACTACATTCATAGTAATTGTTATGCGGAAACTTGTTAATTAAAATTTGATTAAAATACTCGGTTAAATTGACGTCAATCTTAGCGAAGGTAAGCCTAATAGAAAAGTTCGCCGGAGCGTAAGTAATGGAACATTCGAACGCTTCTATTTGTCAAGTGGCTGCCTCTGGAAAATTATACAAACACTTATTATTTTAATTTTATTTTGATACTTGTATAAGGTGACAATACTTGGTGGAAAATGGATGTTGTGGCCGATAGATTTTATCCTCGTGTACGAATCAAAAGGCAGATACGTTGTTACTACTACTACTAAAGAGTAATCCCTCGTTACTAGTGATTTTCATCACTAAATAAACTAGGTTTAGGTATTATTGGACATATTGGAGGATTCCTCTTAGCCCTTTTATTAAAATTATAAGCCAGTGCTTGACTTAGTATAGTAGTATTAAGTCAAGCACTGGCTTAGTATAGTAGTAGTCGTGCTTGGGATAGTATCCCACCTGATGGTAAGTGGTGATGCAGCCGAAGAAGGTAAAGCACACTGACTTGGCTTAACTAAAGCCCATTCACTCTTGTCTCGAACTCACTTTAATTATAATCTGATAGAAAGACAGATGCCGTAAAATTATTTCACTCCTTTGCGGTAGACAATATGAACGAAGAAACAATCCATTCAAAATCTAAATAAAAGCGAATGTTTTAATGTGCAGTAAGTGCTTCTACTGATTCAGGAGCACTTGTTCGTCATTACTTACCAGTCTCCATCTATCTCATGTGTTATCATTAAAAATATTCCTGATATAATTTCCGTTTTATTACCCCTTGCGCGCAGCTTCTAAACTTTATTTGGTGAAATAAACATAACAATATTTCATTTATTTTACATTCGTTGTTCCTATTTCTAGTCGATTTATGACAAGCCGATTCAACACTGAGAGGGTAACTAACGATGCACTTCCGCAGTGAAGCTGGAACAAGGTATTGATTGAAACAATCCTCTCTTGTTCCTGGAATATTGTGTTAGCGGGAAGTTGGATCAAATTTACGATATTACAGCGGTATACTGAATAATTGATGCAGTTTTGTCGGAAAGAATCTGCTTTATAAGCCATATAATTTGTGTACTTTTACCTGTACATTCTATAAAAAGTTCATGTTGAAAATAGGGCGCTTATATATAATTATTAATAATGAAGATACATCCTAAAGAAAAGAAAAACAACCCAACTGTATACATCGCGATTATCGGATAAAACTGTGAGATAATATCGATTGAACTTCCAAATAACATTATTTTGAAAAATAAAGCTTAGTTTTTCTAGTGGTTTGGACATTATATTATATATATCCAGAAAATTAGACCTAGTGCCCAGCTTCTATAATAGATAGTGGCTGCTGATCGTGAGGTCCCAGGTTGGACTACAATCAGTTATTTGGATTTTCTGTCAAGAAATTCGCAGTACCAGTCCGGAGTCAGAAAGTCGGAAAGTGAGTGTAGCCGTTGGTCTTACGCCTTCTCTCTCTCTCTCTCTCTCTCTCTCTCTCTCTCTCTCTCTGGTAACCGTCCCATCGGACTATAAGAGTGAGGGAAGAGCGAATGTACTCGTGCTTCCGAATACACATTAGTATAGATAGCAATAAGATTTTGAGGCATTCCAGCTTAGATCTAAGAAGTGACAACGTAGCAGTAGTCTTAATTGTTTGAAGGGCGCTGCGGATGTCCATGGACTGCAGTAGCCACTTACCATCAGTTAGGCTGTATGTTCGTTTGTAACTTCAGTTTAAAAAAAGACACACTGACAACTTTTTTCAATAATTGCTAGTAATGTCCTCAAGACCGAATTCCGGCCAGTCTCATTGGAGACTAGCCATCTGCACAGGACAGGATTATAGAGCCCAAGTGTACGCGTAAGTAAATGTGCACTCTCTATTATCTCACTCTCATAGTCTGATGAGGCGGCAAATTGACATGACATGAGAGGCATCTGGCAAAGGACTAACGGCTTCAAGCGCTTCCCGGGGCACGAGTGACCCCGCCAACTTCTTGACTCGGAGCTGCTACTGGGAATTTCTTGACAAAAAAACCCAATAACTGATTTTGATCCGCGACTCGAACCCTGGACCTCATGATCGGCAATCGCTTTAACGACAACTAGGTCAACGAGGCAATCGATAGTATAGTATATGAGGTGTTTTACGTCCCAATGTCAATTAGTAAAATTAGTTTCATTTAATGTGTAGTATGCACGTAAATATAAGAATCATTTAATATTAATCGGGTAGAAACCGCCTTCTAAGTGGTTTTTATAGTATCGATGTCCGCAAAACTCCATATAAATAAAAAGGGAAAACTGTCCCTGGACCAATGCAAAAAGATGACCAGGTATATGTGTACGAAATAGATAAGGAAAACACATTAGGGTCGCGACGGTCTGTAAGGATTTATTGTCACATATACTATTATAAGATGTTATTTGTAACTTATTGATAAATAAATAAATAAAAAAATATCTGAACATAAGTACGTCAATAAATGCTTATTGCTCCATTACTTAACAAACGGCGTTTTTATATCAAGTATGTTTATCAAACATATATTATTTAGTATTATATATAAAAGTCTAAGAAATCTGTTTTTTATTGAAGTTCAGTTTAACACAAGGAGTTACTAAAAAAATCCATGTTGCAGAAGTGAACAGCAAACTCGGGAAGGGAGGTTCTACATAAAAGTTTATCGACCAAATTTGCGATATATTGAAGATGGGGCCAGATTCAAAGTATGCTTAACTGACGAACATGTATGCGTGGGTATATGGATGTAAAGGAGGTGAAAGAGGTGTGTCAGCATCGTACCAAATGGAAGTCCGTGTCTCTACCTACCCATCTGAGTGACAGGCCTGAGATTTTATGTCTATGTTATGTATGTATTCATTTTTACACGCACAAATGAATCATCATTGGCATATTTTTTTATAACACTAAAATCACAATCAAACTTACTATCCATCTGGGGATAAATGGCTCGAGTTGATGTACACCTGCAACCAATTTCATACAAAGGAGGATAAATATGCGTTCTCACCTCTGAGGACTAATATGAAATGCCTCGCATTTTGTAATAATACTGATTCACTGTGCCCCTTAGATCAGAACACAACATTGCCAATACTGCTATATTTTGTCAAAATAGGTAAGAGAGTGGTATCTATCCAAAGGGAGACCTAGGTAGAAAAAGAGTCCTACCAGCTAGGCCTCCCCCATAGAGTGCCTCATTGGGAGGATATTTGCTATAGTTGCCATGCTTGGCAAGCGGGTTAGCAACAGCAGTTTTTTTATTTTTAGTCGTTATTAGGAAAACACTTCTGCGCATCTCCTGATTTGTTTCCCTCTGTCGTCTCTTACGACACCCACTGCATAATGTAGGGTAGTGGATATTCTTACACCGGCGCTACACGGTGTTCTCCTAGTCCCAGTGAATATCTCGGCTTATTTCTCAGGGATGCCTGGTCTCGGAATACCGATGACCGTTCGCTGCAGAAATAGGTAAGTATGTCCCAGACGAACTCCTAGACAAAAACGGATTCCTACCACCTAGTACCACTTTTTACTGCTAGAAGCCAATGCTTGATTGCTACTCCACGTGATGATAAGTAACGATGCAGCTGAAGATGGTGAAGCTGTCACATAGCATCACTTAGGTAATACAGTGCAAATTAGTGCGGAGGGTAGAACATTAACTTTTATATAGCACTATTATCATAACTCGATATGTATTTTTGTTTACTTCACTAAAATATGGACTTGTATTAGATCTTTACTTAAATATGTAACGTTATAGTGAGGTAGTAATGACAACATTTGTTATTTGTAACACGTTGATAAATAAATTTATAATATAAAATAACAATAGCCTATTATCCTTCCATCTATTTTCCATCCGTGAAGACAACTTCATCATCAATAGATATATCCATCCTTTAGTACTCCCACATTATATTCTTTATTATTGTTAAACTACTTTTATACTTAGATTTACAATATTAAACTAAGGGATTTACTCAGTTTGTGTAATGGACTATTTTAATACCTTTGACAAAATGAGTGAAGCCCACCATTGACACCTATAAAGGCCACTGTTGAACATAGAATACATGCTCTATAAGATTATCTCATAGTGGGATTTTGCCATAGTTGCCATGCTTGGCAGGCGGGTTTCAAACCGCATTTTTTTAATTTAAAGTAGGGCAGAAAGATTCATCGGACAGATGCTGCAGCCCATCTCCTGTTTTAGTTTCCCTCTGGTGCCTCTAATGACAACTACGGAATGATATTATGTGGTAGTGAACATTCTTACACGGCTACTACACGGAGCACAAAGTGCACCGATGGAAAATGGCTGTGATGTTTATAGACACTTAACTTTATCCTCAATTAAGAATCAAAATACAGATGCGTTATCACTCATGAGAACCAGGACGCCTCGTTATCATTGAAAAGAGGTTCGGAATCTCGACGCTCTGTTTATTCAAAATCAGGTTAACTTAACCAGCATTTAAGTTCAAATAAGAAAATCTTCAAATTGTTCAAATCGGGCTCAGTTAGAATGTGAAAAAACGACCCTTAGAAATACCTAATGAATCAAACGGACAAACGGTAGACAAAGTTTATTTATATACTTGTAACTCAGTTGCTGAAAACAAACTTAACTTATTGAATTTTCGGAACACCAAAATAAATAAAATGAGAATAGTAAAATATTTTTATAGGATAAGGGTGACAAACGAGCACACAGTCCACCTGATGGAAAGTGGTTGCTGCGGCCCATAGACATCTACATCTATCCTCTATTACAAATCAAAATGTCGATGCGTTGTCACCCGTGAAGACTAAGATAGAATGCCTCATTTCCAGTAAAAAGGGCCTCCGGCCACGTGCACTCACCAAGCGAAACGCAGAGGTAAACCTCTACTTCATGCTGGTTTTCTGTGAGGTTGTGATACCACCCCGGTTCGAGCCTGACCAACCGTGCGACAGCAAAAGCTACCGCGTGGCTCTACCACTGTTCATATTTCGTAATTTGTTTACAGTAATAGTCTTTTGCAATCGTAAAATCGAATTTAACGTTATAAACTTATTTTAAAAGTATTATTAGATGAAGCTTTGTAGGGAAAATCGCATTTTACACAGCATCATTGAGCTGGTAGTCTGTCCTTCCCGGTTGAGGTAAGTCATTCATGCTACAACCATAATAATATAGCTGCAGCACGGCTCTACCAGGTATAAAGAAATCTTAAGATAATCTTTTATATGATCCTTTTAGTATATTTAGATAAATGTAGACAAACAAGCTGATTCGGACGGACTGTATCCACCTCATGGTAAGTGGATAATGTGACCCTTATATTTTCTACATCCATCCTCGCTATGGGAATCAAAACTCAGACGAGTTGTCACCCCTCAGAACTTTGATGTAATGCCTCATTTCCAGTATGTGTTTATTTTGTTTCCAACTTCTACTCGTGTATTTATCACAAACAACTAAATTAAAAAGTATTTCAACAAAAAGTTTCCAAATGAATTCATACAATATTTATTCACGCTCGTGTGTACAACAAATAAATATAATCCGCAATTCTATTGAAAGTCACATTACGTTGGTTTTGTTCATAACATTTAATTTCATTGGAATAGTATTTACAATTATACCAGGGACGTCTGCGATGCGTAGAAAAGCGGGGTGGTGTTATTTATAATACTAAAATTTAATATATAATTTAAATTATATGATGTGGGGACCGTTGGGTAAATAAAAGTCTCGTGACGATAAACTACTACTAGTACTAAATTAATGGAAGAACGGGTAATGATCCCGTTGGAGAGATTGGATTAAGTGACGGTTTCTAATGACCATCTTCAAGTTACATGGCATGATCTTGTTACAATCCTGATTCCCTTATATGGATAAATCCTCGAGTTACATCGAATAAAGTCTCCAATAAAGTTCTCAGTACAAATGGCATTTTATTACAGTATTTCTTATAATTTACTAGCTGGTACCCGGCGGTAAAAGGAAGAATTGTGTAAACATCGTTTTAAATTTATTATTAAATTAGGAATTATTAATATATTATTAAATTAGGATTTATAATACATTCATGATCAAATTAAATGATATATAAAGATATCGGTACGATACGCGCTTGTTTACTGTAAGTTAATTGCACTATGCCTATAACCCTCGCGCAAGTGCAAACAATATGTTAACAAAACTTTAGCGCAATCTGATGAACAGTATGGCAGCGCATGAAATACGAACGAACAAATATTAATTTTTACATTTTCGATTTAATTTGATACTCTTACCTACCTAGCACATGCACATTATATACTGCCTACACAACAGGACTACACTACACTACAGTCTTTTCACTAAGATAGTGTCAGTTGTGTATTTACTCCTGACGACTAACTATGCCTCGTTACCAGGCAAAATGTGTCCGGTTCTTCACATTCATCATATTAAACATAAATAAAATAACAGCATTAAGCTGCTATTTTATTTACGGTAGTATGCTGTGAGAGTGTGGTAATAACATACATATGTACTTCTATATACAGCATATAAATAAAGTCGATTGCTGATCTAAAGTCACAGAATAAATGCCTTTCATTTTAGATCAGGGCTTTATTTGCATTAAGATGTGAAAAACCATTTTAAAATTTTCAATAAAACGACGTATGCAGTGACGGCAAACGACATGACGCTTTCTTATGCCGTCATGCCGACTCCCCCGTGTTTCGCGTGCGCGTTTACTGTACATTTCGTTACTTCCCTGTGTGAGTTGTGTGCTGCGTGTGCCTTTCTTTTCGACTATACTTGACGCGTTCACCGCTTCAGACACAAATTTTGTATTTCATTTGAATACTTTTTTATTTAAGTTATTTCATATTTCTTTATTGGTTTTCATTTATTAGAAATTTTTTTCTCTGTCTGCCTGTCTATACTAGAATAGAATAGAATAGAATAGAATAATTTTTATTCAATATCGATTATTACATAATTCTTATTGAAAGTCATTTTTTATCTAAGTACCACTGGTTCGGAAAATACCTCTGTCCTGGGAAGAACCAGCAAGAAACCCAGCGGGACTTTTTTTTTCAAACATAATTTCGTTTATACAATTTTTAAATAATTTTTCATAGAACCAGCATGGTGGCGATCACCTTATCCCCTGGGGTTATTTTCATTCATGTATTCCTTGATATTATAATAACCCTTTTTGTACAGTTTTTCTTTAATAAAACTTTTAAACTTGTTTATTGAAAAACTTTGAATATGTTCTGGGATTTTGTTGTAAAAGCGTATACATTGCCCCATAAATGAATTACTGATTCTGTGAATTTTAGTAACTGGTATTACAAGCTTATGTTTGTTCCTAGTGTTTAAAGTATGCACATCCTTATTCTTATTAAAGCTATTTATGTTTTTATGTACATACATTACATTTTCATAAATATATTGCGATGCTAAAGTTAATATGTTTATTTCTTTAAATTTCAGACTGAGGGACTCTTTAAAATTTAGGCTGTAAATCGCCCGTACGGCTCTCTTTTGCAAAACAAATATAGGTTCAATATCAGTCGCATATCAGTCGCACTCCATAGCAAAATTCCATAAGACATTACGCTATGAAAGTAACTAAAATACACTAATCTAGCTGTTTCAACATCTGTGAGACTTCTAATCTTTCTTACAGCATATGCTGCAGAACTAAGTCTGCTTGCTAATTTAGATATATAGGGGCCCCATTAAAGTTTCGCGTCAATAGTAATACCGAGAAAAACAGTGGTATCCACAAGACTCAACTCCTCCTCATTTAACAGCACATTGGTATTCTAATGTTTTACATTAGGTATTTTAAATTTAATACACTTTGTCTTATTGCCGTTTAAGAGCATATTGTTGGCGTTAAACCAATGTACTAATTTCGATAGAGCATTATTTACATCGTCATAATTAATTAACTGCCGTTTGAGTTTGAAAATTAAAGAGGTATCGTCAGCAAATAATACTATATCGCGATTGTCCCCTACAAGATAAGGTAAGTCATTAATATAGATTTAAAACAGGAATGGGCCAAGAATCGAGCCCTGAGGAACGCCCATTGATACTACCGATCCGGAGGAACCTTTACCATTGATCACGACTTTTTGAGTTCTGTTACTTAAATATGAAGTAATTAGTCTAAGCGCCAAATTTTTTACACCGTAATGTTGTAGTTTCCTGATTAATGTCTCATGATAAACACAATCGAAAGCCTTGGAAAGGTCACAAAAAATACCTGAGGCATCTTGTGAATTCTCCCAGGCATTAAAAAAATATTTAATAAGCTCAACACCGGCGTCAGACGTCGAGCGACCCCTTGTAAAACCAAATTGGTTTTTATGAAGTAATTTATTTGTATTGAAAAAAATTACCAATTGATCCAAAATTATTTTTTCAAAAATTTTTCTGAGAGTTGGTAGTACAGAAATAGGTCTAAAATTAGCAGGGTCCAATGTACTACCAGATTTAAATAAAGGTATTACTTTACTATACTTCATTAAATCAGGAAACACACCAGAATCGATACAAGCATTAAAAATAATAGCAAGATGAGGTGCAATTCAATCTATTATGGACGCAATAACTGTCACGGAAATCCCGCACAAATCTGCGGTTTTCTTTACATAAATGGTTTTGAAGTATTTTACAATATCTTGTGGTAATACTTTTTCAAATCTAAATTCTTTTAAACAGGTATCAACATTCTGTTTGAGTAATGACTCGGCGACAGTTGGAGAAGTATTCAATGACTCTGTTGTCAAGAAAGGAATATCAGTGAAATATTTCTCAAACACCGCTGCGACTTCTTGATTTGATTTAGTCAATTCATTGTTAATTTTTAATTGATAGTTTGAGTTACGAGGTTTCTCTTTACCGGTTTCGCTGTTAATTATACTCCACGTGATTTTAATTTTATCCTTAGCCGTCTTAATTTTATTGCTAATATGTAACGATTTGGCTGTGGAGCAAACTCTTTTAAACATTTTAGAATAATTTTTGAAATATCTTTAAAAGCATCGGAAGGATTATATGATCTTTCATCGTAAAGGTCATATAACCTTCGTCTGCTTTTATGAATTCCTACTGTCGCCCACTCATTAAATGCCTTGCGACTGTTTCTGGAGAATGTTTAAGAAGTAAATGTTTTTTTAAATTCATTGCTTATAAGGGTAAATAATTCTCCATATAAATAGTTTGCATTGTTCTTATAAGAATGCGATGGAAGGTTTTTTTACCATATTACTTCTTATTCTTTCCAGGCGTTTTGCATTAATAGGAACAAACACAATTTTCTCAATTTCCTGTTTTTTGTGCATATAATTTTCGTTATTTCGTTATATTCGTTATTTTAAAAAAAAACGTTACCCCCACACTAGGATTTTCTCCTGTATTGTGGAGGCAGTTTACAAATATAAATTGCACAAGGACAAACATCCAGACCCGGAACAATTATTTGTAGGCCATTCAAATACTTGTTCCGTGCGGGATTCGAACCCGCGGCCCCCAGCGCAACAACTGATTGCTAAGCCACTGCGCCACGGAGCCATCAAACCAGTAATGTAATGAAACCAGTTGTCCACAGTGATCTGAACTAAGTTTTTGAATTATTGATTTGTTGATTGGTACAACACCTGTAAAAATATTATCAATACAAGTTGCACTACACCCAGCAATACGTGAAGTTTCAAAGAATAAATTATCAAGGTTATAGGATTTGAACAAAGAGCAAAATTTAATACTGATGGAAGAAGTTTTCAGGAGATTGATATTAAAGTCTCCACACACTACAAGAGATTTATTCTGTTTATTAAGCTTAACTAAAATTTCTTCCATAATTTTTTCAAAGGTATCATAATTTGAACATGGGGGTTCTCTAAACTTTTGAACTCTAAACACTGACAACTATAACGTGCTCAAGCTTAATACATGCAATTTCTACAGAACGCTCAACAGAGAGGCTCACAATGTCTTTACGTTCTTTACATGATAAGGATTTATTAGCTAATATTAAGGAGCCACCACGTAATTGAGTATCTCTATTGAACGAACTGACCACCTGGTGATTACTCAAATTAAATAAGGAGTTGTAATCTTTAAATCAATGTTCTGTAATACATAAAATATGAATAAGGTTAACTATTTAAAAATAATTCAATTTTTAGTTCTTTGCCTAACATACCTTGTTTATTTTGATGCACCAGTTTAATACAGTTTCTATTATTGCTATTTTGTGAAATTACACAGTTTATTATTGTTGAATTGTATTCTAAGGTATTTAAATTATTTTTCCTAGAGATTACCTCTATTGTCTTATTATCTAATTTAAATTACTTGGAACTAATTGCAAATAATCTGTAAAATTATTTTTCTGTTTAAAAAAAAGCAGGTTTTAAGGTAGCCAATAATTTGGCTGGGTTAAAATATAAATAATAAGATAGCGTATTTGCTACCAGTCTCAAACTAAACTTTGATAGGTAATACCTATCTATTGTCAAAAACTTCTTAGTTAAATTATTAATATCAACTAAAGAAAATTTATCATTATTATTCTTACAATTAAATATCAAATTTAAGTTATTGTTAAATGTCAAATTATGCATCATTTAATTTAAATTATATCTTAGTTTATTTTCCTGTGGCCACCCGTCTATGTAAGGCAATGTAAACAAGATAACTTTAACCACATTTATGTTATTGAGATATTTAATATATTTTAATAATTGATTCTTGTTCATATTGCCTCTTCTCCTAACAAAAATTATTAATATACTATTAGGGTTAAATTTACTAGTTAAAATTTTATTCATAATATCACTGAATGATGCTCCAGGCATACAGTAATTACTTATCTGTTGCCTTTTTAAACAGTTATTTAATGATATACCCAAATTTTTGCCTATGTCATCACTATACACAATTACATTATTTTTTTCATTAAAGGAATTACTGTTTAAATTTATCTGCTTTGTTATGGTACTATCATAGAGTGTAGGTGAAGAAAATGAAGTATTACTGCTCGTCATATAATTAACACACACTGTCCCTAAAGAACCTGGCATTGAGCGCTGATATTCATTTTGATATTTTAATAAGGAGTCAAAACGTTCCTCGTTATATTTAAATGACTACCAGATTATCCATGGCCAGTGTGTTTTCTTTTATCTCATTCCCTGCTAATTTATATTTATTTGACATAATTTGTAATGAAGTTTGAAGTGATAAAATTTCTGAGTTAAGACACTCTCTTTCAGTTTCATAAGAATTTTTCATGTTTTCCACCTCAATTGAATATAATTTAATTTTACTAATTAACTCCTGCTTTTCCTTACATACATTTGTATAATTTTTAATATTAATTTTAGTTTTAACTAATTTTTGCATTTTCCTAATATATTTATTAAATTTTATATATTTTGTTAATTTCCTTCTGCTGCTTGTAATCCTTTCTGCTGTTCTTGATGCGGTAGAATCTTTAGTCAAATCTATTGTTGTGGAGGGTTGCAATGTTTTACTAATCTTTAGTATAGCCAAACCGATTATGATTTATCTTCATAAACTGATAGAAAGCAATGCCAGGCGTGATGTAGGCTATATTTTACGTAAAACTCTTGAAAATTTATTTTATGTGTAATCGAAAAAGTAATAAAATAAATGGTCTTAAATGATTTAGCTAAAAGACGCCACATTAATAGATCTCAGAGAATGGTCGCTAATATTATATATATTGGTGGTACAGTTTTACGTAATATTGAATTACAATATCAGTTTAATTCAATTGCGTTCGGATGGTGACGAGATCCATTTTATTGACATCTAGGTACCTACTCCATTATTCATCACCATACATTAAATTAAGACAAGACATTCCACATTAGTCCTCTGGGGTGACGACGCATCTGCATTTTAGTTCTTAATCGAGGATAGACGTGGACATCCATGGAAACAGCATCCACTTACCATTACTTGAACTTTGTGTTCCTTTGTTAACGTTTTTCAATTAAAATAAAACTTGATCTACAGAATGTCTATACACCAAAATGGCACTTATTTAAACAAAGTTTGCTCACGTATTATAAGTATTTTTAAGCAGAAGATTATTCTCTGAGCTACATCGGGTTGAAAATCGTTTGTGAAATTCGACGCTACAGTTAATTTTCTACCAATTCATTGAATTTCTGGTATCATAATTAAACAATTCTGCAATTCATGTTCATATAAAATATATTGCTTTTTATTTTATAAAACTGAAGTGAAAAACGAACTAACAGTCCGTTAAATAGTAAGTCTCTAATAAATATGTGCAGCCAACTTCAAACAAAGAAGGCAAAAGATGCGTCGTCACCTCAAGACTAATGTGAAAGCCTGGCAGCCTGTTATTATACTCGATCTCTTTACCCTTTAGATCGGAACTCAGTCATATAACCATTGCTACTTGGCAGCAGAAATATAAGAGGGTATATTGATATACTGGCTTGGATATTATGTGCACGTAAGTTTACATAGTACTTTTTTGTTGGCTTAAGAAAGTTGTGTTGTTTTTAGAAACGTTAAATCGAATAAAAATCAAGAAATAGTAATAAAACTTTGTAAGTTATAAAAGAAAAGAACTAAAGTTTAAAGAATTCTTTAAGAGTACTCCGAATCAAGTCTAGTTAAAACTCAAAAGAACGTCGACCCTTGTCAATATGTAAGCAGAGGGCAAACGAACAGACGCAAAGTAGAGTTTATTTATTTTTGTTACTCAGCTCGAAAGGAACTTTGTCATTAAATTTATGAAACATCAGAGAATTTATACGTTATGAAAGGAAGATAGAAAGGATGTTTAGCATTTCTGAGAGCGCCTCGCAAGATATAGTTAGTCAAAGTTGGAATTTCGAAATACTATTTCAATTGAAAGCATAATACCAACGTAAAATAGCAGTTAAACGCTGATGTGTTTCTTATGGTAAGTGTAGAGAACCGGAGACCCTTTTTACTAGAAAGAAGGCATTTCATCAAAGCCCTCGTAAATGACATAATATGTGTATTTTGCGGACCGCCAATACAGTCGGTTGAGGAGCACTTCACTGCGCTGCTACTAGGTGCTAGGTAGTTGGCAACTTTGGCAAGATCTATCTAAGCAAATACTATTTCAATTGAAAGCATAATACCAACGTAAAATAGCAGTTAAACGCTGATGTGTTTCTTATGGTAAGTGTAGAGAACCGGAGACCCTTTTTACTAGAAAGAAGGCATTTCATCAAAGCCCTCGTAAATGACATAATATGTGTATTTTGCGGACCGCCAATACAGTCGGTTGAGGAGCACTTCACTGCGCTGCTACTAGGTGCTAGGTAGTTGGCAACTTTGGCAAGATCTATCTAAGCAAATACTATTTCAATTGAAAGCATAATACCAACGTAAAATAGCAGTTAAACGCTGATGTGTTTTTTATGGTAAGTGTAGAGAACCGGAGACCTTTTTTTACTAGAAAGAAGGCATTTCATCAAAGCCCTCGTAAATGACATAATATGTGTATTTTGCGGACCGCCAATACAGTCGGTTGAGGAGCACTTCACTGCGCTGCTACTAGGTGCTAGGTAGTTGGCAACTTTGGCAAGATCTATCTAAGCAAATGCTATTTCAATTGAAAGCATAATACCAACGTAAAATAGCAGTTAAACGCTGATGTGTTTCTTATGATTAGTGTAGAGAACCGGAGACCCTTTTTATTAGAAAGAAGGCATTTCATCAAAGCCCTCGTAAATGACATATGTGTATTTTGCGGACCACCAATACAGTCGGTTGAGGAGCACTTCACTGCGCTGCTACTAGGTGCTAGGTAGTTGGCAGCTTTGGCAAGATCTATCTAAGCAATCAAATTAGACAAGTAGGTATGTTTAGTAGGGCAAGGATAGGTAGAGAAGAAGGATCAGTTTTATACTTACAAAAATACTTACATCGAAATGGTCTTCACAGCAGTGCGCTTTAGTTTTAGGGCCTATTGAATCGACTCTTTGTACGGCTTTCATCCACTTTTTTCTCATTTTTGGGTCCTTAGGCACATAAAAAAAGAGTTTTTCAGGTGTTTAATTATTGAATTGAAGCACTGAGGCACAATACAGTATTTTCTTTCCATTTTTAACACAGAGAACTTTAAAATTCTGAAATTTACTGCGCAGTGGCGTGCAGAAAAGATTATGACCGGGAGTGTGACGTCATCGCCTAGTGAGCGCCCGCCCGCGTTTTTAAAAATCTTTGTTCAGAAACACACAATTTGATCGTTAATATCTCAGCGAATTATTAAGATATGAAAAAAGTAAAAACACAGTTTTTCTCATATTATTTTGTAGATTTAAAAAATGTTTGTCAGACCCATTGTATTTAATATATAAATTTTATTTTCTTCTTTTCTTTAAAAAACGTTACCTACACACTAGTATTGTTTCCTGTATCGTGGGGACAGTTTACATACATACATTTCACAAAGACAAACATCCATAGCGCGGCAACTCATTGCTAAGCCACTACGCTACGGAGCCGTCAGTATGCATATATTATACATATAAACTTTTCTCTTAAATTGTTCTGTCTATTGATGAATTGCATTAAAATCCGCTGCGATTTAAGCGTACAGACGGCTGAAAGCGACTTTGTTTTATACTATTTAGAGATTGACAGCAGTAGTCAGTGAGCATCATAACCTCTGGAAATATCAAATTTTAGTCCCTAAATGGTACTATTTTGTAACTAATGTTTAAAAATTGGTACCTTGTTAAATAAGGAGCAAGAATACAAAGAAAGTGGTCAGTCATCCTGACGTCAGGACTTTTCGGCCAAATGTAGTTTACGTAGTCGCTTTTCTATTACTGCTATTTTTATAAAGTAATAGTGACAAACGAGCACATAGTCCACCTGATTGTAAGTGGATGCTGTAGCTAATAGATATCTACATTGCACGCATGCATTGAAATGCAGATGAATTGTCACCCCTGAGGACTAAGATGGAATGCCTCCTAATAATTTAGTAATAAGGTATCTGGTTCTCAACACTCACCAGCACAGCGGTATTAAGCTGCTATTTCACACTGATATTCCGTGAGAGCGTGATCCTACCCCGTTTAAGCCATTCGTCCTTCAACCATAATATAGCTGCAGCATGACTCTACCACATATAAAGTGTAAAAAAATTATAAAAAAAAACTGCTAAATAAATCTGCAACAGAATAAAAGGGATCTTCGAACCTTGTCAAAGATTAATCATACAGACTAACGGACAGATGCCAAACTTTATTGATTTATTTATATTTGTGCCTTGCACACTCAGAGTTCAACTGACTTTTCTTTTATGTATCTTTTCAGTATTTATTCATATAACATTTATACTGCGTAGATAGGAAAAAAACTTAATCGTTTTAATCTGCAGGTAGCCATGATTAACTATGACATTGGAAAGTCGAACACCTCAGTCCCCCGTCACCATGAGTGCTGTAAAGTACTCGAAACGTCGGGAATATAAAATAAGTTAAAATACGCGATAGGATCCGTAAGAACTAGTTCTCTTTAAATGTGTAGTGTTAGCGTAAATATAAGAAATCATTATCTCCTACTGCGTTGTCACTCTAGTGGCTGCCCTACATTTCACTTTCAGGTATGAGATTTCTAGTCGAGCAATTGCTTCCCCATTAGCTGCCAGAATTTTGAGTTTTGGCCGGTTCATTGTCACTTCAGCTTACTTACCCGTGGGACAAGGATATATTGCATAATTTCTCATTTCTAAGTCTATCACGCAAATAAACTCCGAGTGAAACTCTCTCAGCCCTCTCCATAGCTCGCTGAGCGACGTTGACGTGTTGGATAGCCAACCATCAAGATGATGTGGATGGAATTTTGTATTAGTGTTGCTGCAGTGTACGGTGGTGAAATTTTCTTACTGTAATTAATATACGAAATAGTCGTAAGAGTGTTTTAATCCTTCAGCTTATTTATTTATAATCTCAAACTTTTTTTAAAAGACAAACGAGGAAAGTGTCTCCAGATATCTAAGTGGGCACGTACTATTGCTACTACTGAATACTTTCGATGATATACAATAATGTATACTATAATTAAATTTAATAAAAAAAATAATTATAAAAACACCTTACCCCCACGCTGGGATTTTTTCTTGTATCGTCGGGGCAGTTTACATACATAAATTTAAACAAATATCCAGTCCAGGAACAATTACTTGTAGACCAATATAAAATACTTGTTCCGTGTGGGATTCGAACCCGCGGCTCTTAGCTCATTGCCAAGCTACTGCGCCACGGAGCCATCAAAAATGTAGTTGTAAAAAATAGAGTTAATCCACAAACACAACTGTCTGTAGCAGCTTTAACGCTACTGCTGTCGCAAGTCCGGTATTTAACGCCTGACGTAAATCCGTGATTACCGTGTAGTGGTGGTGTAAGAATATACACTGTACCGTTCAGTAATTGTCTTAAAAGGTGACATAGGGACATAAACCAGGAGATGGGCAGCAGCGTCTTCCTTATAACAACTAAATAAATATAACTTTGCACAAAAAGTAAAACCTACTTCAAAATGCTAAAAAAGTTATCTGTTTGCTACCCTTAAAGGTGCAATTTCTTTCACTACAACCTTGAAGTATAATCTATTTATTGAAAACAGATTCGTCAAAGTTAGTTCACAATTAACAAAGATACCTCGTAACTTTCATACAAAAAAAACATACACACGAATTGATAATCTCTTCTTTTTAGAAGTCGGTTAAATATCTGCGGTTGCCAACTAGCATGCCGAGCGTGGAAACTATGGCAAGTAACTCCCCTATGAGGCAATCTATGGGTGACGCTTTTGTCAGGAGTGGTCTTATAATGTAGGCTATAACAATTGTGTATGTACACATAGTTCATGTACCGCTGTAAGAACCGTTATATGTACACGCACAGAACTTTCAAACTTGACATACAAACTAAAATATATTTGACATAAAGATACAAGCTGCCGGCTGGGACATTTGAATCCCAAATAAGAATGCCGTGGGATTAGTCTGACACTGTGGCAACAAACCTGTAATCCGGGCAGATTTGAAATGCGAATTTTACTTCTAAATTTGAATTTCATGAGCGCTGCATGAATCTGAAACTGAATCTGAAGTAATGTTCAAAGTTATTTATAGGTTAAACTGTATAAATAACGGTTCTAAATCATTCATTAACTAAAAAAATAAAATATAAGTTATCTTTTATTGTAATAAATAGTGGAGAGTTTTGGCGAGAACTTGAACTTACGTACGAGTCCATAATGAAAGAAAAAAAAATCTACTGGGAATTTATAGACAAATTCCAATAATTGGGTAATTAAAAGTCACTATGACAGTTTAAGACAATAAAGTGGCTCAAACTATTACTACAACTGAAGGATATTCTTTGGGTACCGGAACAAACTTGTGTCTGAAGTCGAGTCTTTGCTTAACAAAGTCTCGGATTGAGGGCGACTAAATCTAGTCGAGTTTAATCCTCAGAAGACACAATTTTGCGCGTTTACCGCTAAAAAGAACCTCTTTGTCGTATCTCCTCAGATTCAAGGCACTCCCCTTCTTGCCTCAGCCAGTATCGGAATCCTCGGAGTCGACATATCGAGTGACGTGCAATTTCGTGGTCACTTGGAGAAGGACAAATGGGCCTCTATAAAGCTTGGCGTTCTCAGCAGAGCGGGAGAGTATTTTATGCCGGCACACTGCCTGCAACTTTACAATTTTACGCAGGTTCGGCCTCACATGGAATACTGTTCCCATCTCTGGGCAGGGGCTCCCCAGTGCCAGCTCCTTCCACTTGACCGCATCAAGCGCAGAGCGGCTCGAATCGTCGACGACCATACATTTCACAAAGACAAACATCCATAGCGCGGCAACTCATTGCTAAGCCACTACGCTACGGAGCCGTCAGTATGCATATATTATACATATAAACTTTTCTCTTAAATTGTTCTCTCTATTGATGAATTGCATTAAAATCCGCTGCGATTTAAGCGTACAGACGGCTGAAAGCGACTTTGTTTTATACTATTTAGAGATTGACAGCAGTAGTCAGTGAGCATCATAACCTCTGGAAATATCAAATTTTAGTCCCTAAATGGTACTATTTTGTAACTAATGTTTAAAAATTGGTACCTTGTTAAATAAGGAGCAAGAATACAAAGAAAGTGGTCAGTCATCCTGACGTCAGGACTTTTCGACCAAATGTAGTTTACGTAGTCGCTTTTCTATTACTGCTATTTTTATAAAGTAATAGTGACAAACGAGCACATAGTCCACCTGATTGTAAGTGGATGCTGTAGCTAATAGATATCTACATTGCACGCATGCATTGAAATGCAGATGAATTGTCACCCCTGAGGACTAAGATGGAATGCCTCCTAATAATTTAGTAATAAGGTATCTGGTTCTCAACACTCACCAGCACAGCGGTATTAAGCTGCTATTTCACACTGATATTCCGTGAGAGCGTGATCCTACCCCGTTTAAGCCATTCGTCCTTCAACCATAATATAGCTGCAGCATGACTCTACCACATATAAAGTGTAAAAAAATTATAAAAAAAAAACTGCTAAATAAATCTGCAACAGAATAAAAGGGATCTTCGAACCTTGTCAAAGATTAATCATACAGACTAACGGACAGATGCCAAACTTTATTGATTTATTTATATTTGTGCCTTGCACACTCAGAGTTCAACTGACTTTTCTTTTATGTATCTTTTCAGTATTTATTCATATAACATTTATACTGCGTAGATAGGAAAAAAACTTAATCATTTTAATCTGCAGGTAGCCATGATTAACTATGACATTGGAAAGTCGAACACCTCAGTCCCCCGTCACCATGAGTGCTGTAAAGTACTCGAAACGTCGGGAATATAAAATAAGTTAAAATACGCGATAGGATCCGTAAGAACTAGTTCTCTTTAAATGTGTAGTGTTAGCGTAAATATAAGAAATCATTATCTCCTACTGCGTTGTCACTCTAGTGGCTGCCCTACATTTCACTTTCAGGTATGAGATTTCTAGTCGAGCAATTGCTTCCCCATTAGCTGCCAGAATTTTGAGTTTTGGCCGGTTCATTGTCACTTCAGCTTACTTACCCGTGGGACAAGGATATATTGCATAATTTCTCATTTCTAAGTCTATCACGCAAATAAACTCCGAGTGAAACTCTCTCAGCCCTCTCCATAGCTCGCTGAGCGACGTTGACGTATTGGATAGCCAACCATCAAGATGATGTGGATGGAATATTGTATTAGTGTTGCTGCAGTGTACGGTGGTGAAATTTTCTTACTGTAATTAATATACGAAATAGTCGTAAGAGTGTTTTAATCCTTCAGCTTATTTATTTATAATCTCAAACTTTTTTTAAAAGACAAACGAGGAAAGTGTCTCCAGATATCTAAGTGGGCACGTACTATTGCTACTACTGAATACTTTCGATGATATACAATAATGTATACTATAATTAAATTTAATAAAAAAAATAATTATAAAAACACCTTACCCCCACGCTGGGATTTTTTCTTGTATCGTCGGGGCAGTTTACATACATAAATTTAAACAAATATCCAGTCCAGGAACAATTACTTGTAGACCAATATAAAATACTTGTTCCGTGTGGGATTCGAACCCGCGGCTCTTAGCTCATTGCCAAGCTACTGCGCCACGGAGCCATCAAAAATGTAGTTGTAAAAAATAGAGTTAATCCACAAACACAACTGTCTGTAGCAGCTTTAACGCTACTGCTGTCGCAAGTCCGGTATTTAACGCCTGACGTAAATCCGTGATTACCGTGTAGTGGTGGTGTAAGAATATACACTGTACCGTTCAGTAATTGTCTTAAAAGGTGACATAGGGACATAAACCAGGAGATGGGCAGCAGCGTCTTCCTTATAACAACTAAATAAATATAACTTTGCACAAAAAGTAAAACCTACTTCAAAATGCTAAAAAAGTTATCTGTTTGCTACCCTTAAAGGTGCAATTTCTTTCACTACAACCTTGAAGTATAATCTATTTATTGAAAACAGATTCGTCAAAGTTAGTTCACAATTAACAAAGATACCTCGTAACTTTCATACAAAAAAAACATACACACGAATTGATAATCTCTTCTTTTTAGAAGTCGGTTAAATATCTGCGGTTGCCAACTAGCATGCCGAGCGTGGAAACTATGGCAAGTAACTCCCCTATGAGGCAATCTATGGGTGACGCTTTTGTCAGGAGTGGTCTTATAATGTAGGCTATAACAATTGTGTATGTACACATAGTTCATGTACCGCTGTAAGAACCGTTATATGTACACGCACAGAACTTTCAAACTTGACATACAAACTAAAATATATTTGACATAAAGATACAAGCTGCCGGCTGGGACATTTGAATCCCAAATAAGAATGCCGTGGGATTAGTCTGACACTGTGGCAACAAACCTGTAATCCGGGCAGATTTGAAATGCGAATTTTACTTCTAAATTTGAATTTCATGAGCGCTGCATGAATCTGAAACTGAATCTGAAGTAATGTTCAAAGTTATTTATAGGTTAAACTGTATAAATAACGGTTCTAAATCATTCATTAACTAAAAAAATAAAATATAAGTTATCTTTTATTGTAATAAATAGTGGAGAGTTTTGGCGAGAACTTGAACTTACGTACGAGTCCATAATGAAAGAAAAAAAAATCTACTGGGAATTTATAGACAAATTCCAATAATTGGGTAATTAAAAGTCACTATGACAGTTTAAGACAATAAAGTGGCTCAAACTATTACTACAACTGAAGGATATTCTTTGGGTACCGGAACAAACTTGTGTCTGAAGTCGAGTCTTTGCTTAACAAAGTCTCGGATTGAGGGCGACTAAATCTAGTCGAGTTTAATCCTCAGAAGACACAATTTTGCGCGTTTACCGCTAAAAAGAACCTCTTTGTCGTATCTCCTCAGATTCAAGGCACTCCCCTTCTTGCCTCAGCCAGTATCGGAATCCTCGGAGTCGACATATCGAGTGACGTGCAATTTCGTGGTCACTTGGAGAAGGACAAATGGGCCTCTATAAAGCTTGGCGTTCTCAGCAGAGCGGGAGAGTATTTTATGCCGGCACACTGCCTGCAACTTTACAATTTTACGCAGGTTCGGCCTCACATGGAATACTGTTCCCATCTCTGGGCAGGGGCTCCCCAGTGCCAGCTCCTTCCACTTGACCGCATCAAGCGCAGAGCGGCTCGAATCGTCGACGACCATACATTTCACAAAGACAAACATCCATAGCGCGGCAACTCATTGCTAAGCCACTACGCTACGGAGCCGTCAGTATGCATATATTATACATATAAACTTTTCTCTTAAATTGTTCTCTCTATTGATGAATTGCATTAAAATCCGCTGCGATTTAAGCGTACAGACGGCTGAAAGCGACTTTGTTTTATACTATTTAGAGATTGACAGCAGTAGTCAGTGAGCATCATAACCTCTGGAAATATCAAATTTTAGTCCCTAAATGGTACTATTTTGTAACTAATGTTTAAAAATTGGTACCTTGTTAAATAAGGAGCAAGAATACAAAGAAAGTGGTCAGTCATCCTGACGTCAGGACTTTTCGACCAAATGTAGTTTACGTAGTCGCTTTTCTATTACTGCTATTTTTATAAAGTAATAGTGACAAACGAGCACATAGTCCACCTGATTGTAAGTGGATGCTGTAGCTAATAGATATCTACATTGCACGCATGCATTGAAATGCAGATGAATTGTCACCCCTGAGGACTAAGATGGAATGCCTCCTAATAATTTAGTAATAAGGTATCTGGTTCTCAACACTCACCAGCACAGCGGTATTAAGCTGCTATTTCACACTGATATTCCGTGAGAGCGTGATCCTACCCCGTTTAAGCCATTCGTCCTTCAACCATAATATAGCTGCAGCATGACTCTACCACATATAAAGTGTAAAAAAATTATAAAAAAAAAACTGCTAAATAAATCTGCAACAGAATAAAAGGGATCTTCGAACCTTGTCAAAGATTAATCATACAGACTAACGGACAGATGCCAAACTTTATTGATTTATTTATATTTGTGCCTTGCACACTCAGAGTTCAACTGACTTTTCTTTTATGTATCTTTTCAGTATTTATTCATATAACATTTATACTGCGTAGATAGGAAAAAAACTTAATCATTTTAATCTGCAGGTAGCCATGATTAACTATGACATTGGAAAGTCGAACACCTCAGTCCCCCGTCACCATGAGTGCTGTAAAGTACTCGAAACGTCGGGAATATAAAATAAGTTAAAATACGCGATAGGATCCGTAAGAACTAGTTCTCTTTAAATGTGTAGTGTTAGCGTAAATATAAGAAATCATTATCTCCTACTGCGTTGTCACTCTAGTGGCTGCCCTACATTTCACTTTCAGGTATGAGATTTCTAGTCGAGCAATTGCTTCCCCATTAGCTGCCAGAATTTTGAGTTTTGGCCGGTTCATTGTCACTTCAGCTTACTTACCCGTGGGACAAGGATATATTGCATAATTTCTCATTTCTAAGTCTATCACGCAAATAAACTCCGAGTGAAACTCTCTCAGCCCTCTCCATAGCTCGCTGAGCGACGTTGACGTATTGGATAGCCAACCATCAAGATGATGTGGATGGAATATTGTATTAGTGTTGCTGCAGTGTACGGTGGTGAAATTTTCTTACTGTAATTAATATACGAAATAGTCGTAAGAGTGTTTTAATCCTTCAGCTTATTTATTTATAATCTCAAACTTTTTTTAAAAGACAAACGAGGAAAGTGTCTCCAGATATCTAAGTGGGCACGTACTATTGCTACTACTGAATACTTTCGATGATATACAATAATGTATACTATAATTAAATTTAATAAAAAAAATAATTATAAAAACACCTTACCCCCACGCTGGGATTTTTTCTTGTATCGTCGGGGCAGTTTACATACATAAATTTAAACAAATATCCAGTCCAGGAACAATTACTTGTAGACCAATATAAAATACTTGTTCCGTGTGGGATTCGAACCCGCGGCTCTTAGCTCATTGCCAAGCTACTGCGCCACGGAGCCATCAAAAATGTAGTTGTAAAAAATAGAGTTAATCCACAAACACAACTGTCTGTAGCAGCTTTAACGCTACTGCTGTCGCAAGTCCGGTATTTAACGCCTGACGTAAATCCGTGATTACCGTGTAGTGGTGGTGTAAGAATATACACTGTACCGTTCAGTAATTGTCTTAAAAGGTGACATAGGGACATAAACCAGGAGATGGGCAGCAGCGTCTTCCTTATAACAACTAAATAAATATAACTTTGCACAAAAAGTAAAACCTACTTCAAAATGCTAAAAAAGTTATCTGTTTGCTACCCTTAAAGGTGCAATTTCTTTCACTACAACCTTGAAGTATAATCTATTTATTGAAAACAGATTCGTCAAAGTTAGTTCACAATTAACAAAGATACCTCGTAACTTTCATACAAAAAAAACATACACACGAATTGATAATCTCTTCTTTTTAGAAGTCGGTTAAATATCTGCGGTTGCCAACTAGCATGCCGAGCGTGGAAACTATGGCAAGTAACTCCCCTATGAGGCAATCTATGGGTGACGCTTTTGTCAGGAGTGGTCTTATAATGTAGGCTATAACAATTGTGTATGTACACATAGTTCATGTACCGCTGTAAGAACCGTTATATGTACACGCACAGAACTTTCAAACTTGACATACAAACTAAAATATATTTGACATAAAGATACAAGCTGCCGGCTGGGACATTTGAATCCCAAATAAGAATGCCGTGGGATTAGTCTGACACTGTGGCAACAAACCTGTAATCCGGGCAGATTTGAAATGCGAATTTTACTTCTAAATTTGAATTTCATGAGCGCTGCATGAATCTGAAACTGAATCTGAAGTAATGTTCAAAGTTATTTATAGGTTAAACTGTATAAATAACGGTTCTAAATCATTCATTAACTAAAAAAATAAAATATAAGTTATCTTTTATTGTAATAAATAGTGGAGAGTTTTGGCGAGAACTTGAACTTACGTACGAGTCCATAATGAAAGAAAAAAAAATCTACTGGGAATTTATAGACAAATTCCAATAATTGGGTAATTAAAAGTCACTATGACAGTTTAAGACAATAAAGTGGCTCAAACTATTACTACAACTGAAGGATATTCTTTGGGTACCGGAACAAACTTGTGTCTGAAGTCGAGTCTTTGCTTAACAAAGTCTCGGATTGAGGGCGACTAAATCTAGTCGAGTTTAATCCTCAGAAGACACAATTTTGCGCGTTTACCGCTAAAAAGAACCTCTTTGTCGTATCTCCTCAGATTCAAGGCACTCCCCTTCTTGCCTCAGCCAGTATCGGAATCCTCGGAGTCGACATATCGAGTGACGTGCAATTTCGTGGTCACTTGGAGAAGGACAAATGGGCCTCTATAAAGCTTGGCGTTCTCAGCAGAGCGGGAGAGTATTTTATGCCGGCACACTGCCTGCAACTTTACAATTTTACGCAGGTTCGGCCTCACATGGAATACTGTTCCCATCTCTGGGCAGGGGCTCCCCAGTGCCAGCTCCTTCCACTTGACCGCATCAAGCGCAGAGCGGCTCGAATCGTCGACGACCATACATTTCACAAAGACAAACATCCATAGCGCGGCAACTCATTGCTAAGCCACTACGCTACGGAGCCGTCAGTATGCATATATTATACATATAAACTTTTCTCTTAAATTGTTCTCTCTATTGATGAATTGCATTAAAATCCGCTGCGATTTAAGCGTACAGACGGCTGAAAGCGACTTTGTTTTATACTATTTAGAGATTGACAGCAGTAGTCAGTGAGCATCATAACCTCTGGAAATATCAAATTTTAGTCCCTAAATGGTACTATTTTGTAACTAATGTTTAAAAATTGGTACCTTGTTAAATAAGGAGCAAGAATACAAAGAAAGTGGTCAGTCATCCTGACGTCAGGACTTTTCGACCAAATGTAGTTTACGTAGTCGCTTTTCTATTACTGCTATTTTTATAAAGTAATAGTGACAAACGAGCACATAGTCCACCTGATTGTAAGTGGATGCTGTAGCTAATAGATATCTACATTGCACGCATGCATTGAAATGCAGATGAATTGTCACCCCTGAGGACTAAGATGGAATGCCTCCTAATAATTTAGTAATAAGGTATCTGGTTCTCAACACTCACCAGCACAGCGGTATTAAGCTGCTATTTCACACTGATATTCCGTGAGAGCGTGATCCTACCCCGTTTAAGCCATTCGTCCTTCAACCATAATATAGCTGCAGCATGACTCTACCACATATAAAGTGTAAAAAAATTATAAAAAAAAAACTGCTAAATAAATCTGCAACAGAATAAAAGGGATCTTCGAACCTTGTCAAAGATTAATCATACAGACTAACGGACAGATGCCAAACTTTATTGATTTATTTATATTTGTGCCTTGCACACTCAGAGTTCAACTGACTTTTCTTTTATGTATCTTTTCAGTATTTATTCATATAACATTTATACTGCGTAGATAGGAAAAAAACTTAATCATTTTAATCTGCAGGTAGCCATGATTAACTATGACATTGGAAAGTCGAACACCTCAGTCCCCCGTCACCATGAGTGCTGTAAAGTACTCGAAACGTCGGGAATATAAAATAAGTTAAAATACGCGATAGGATCCGTAAGAACTAGTTCTCTTTAAATGTGTAGTGTTAGCGTAAATATAAGAAATCATTATCTCCTACTGCGTTGTCACTCTAGTGGCTGCCCTACATTTCACTTTCAGGTATGAGATTTCTAGTCGAGCAATTGCTTCCCCATTAGCTGCCAGAATTTTGAGTTTTGGCCGGTTCATTGTCACTTCAGCTTACTTACCCGTGGGACAAGGATATATTGCATAATTTCTCATTTCTAAGTCTATCACGCAAATAAACTCCGAGTGAAACTCTCTCAGCCCTCTCCATAGCTCGCTGAGCGACGTTGACGTATTGGATAGCCAACCATCAAGATGATGTGGATGGAATATTGTATTAGTGTTGCTGCAGTGTACGGTGGTGAAATTTTCTTACTGTAATTAATATACGAAATAGTCGTAAGAGTGTTTTAATCCTTCAGCTTATTTATTTATAATCTCAAACTTTTTTTAAAAGACAAACGAGGAAAGTGTCTCCAGATATCTAAGTGGGCACGTACTATTGCTACTACTGAATACTTTCGATGATATACAATAATGTATACTATAATTAAATTTAATAAAAAAAATAATTATAAAAACACCTTACCCCCACGCTGGGATTTTTTCTTGTATCGTCGGGGCAGTTTACATACATAAATTTAAACAAATATCCAGTCCAGGAACAATTACTTGTAGACCAATATAAAATACTTGTTCCGTGTGGGATTCGAACCCGCGGCTCTTAGCTCATTGCCAAGCTACTGCGCCACGGAGCCATCAAAAATGTAGTTGTAAAAAATAGAGTTAATCCACAAACACAACTGTCTGTAGCAGCTTTAACGCTACTGCTGTCGCAAGTCCGGTATTTAACGCCTGACGTAAATCCGTGATTACCGTGTAGTGGTGGTGTAAGAATATACACTGTACCGTTCAGTAATTGTCTTAAAAGGTGACATAGGGACATAAACCAGGAGATGGGCAGCAGCGTCTTCCTTATAACAACTAAATAAATATAACTTTGCACAAAAAGTAAAACCTACTTCAAAATGCTAAAAAAAGTTATCTGTTTGCTACCCTTAAAGGTGCAATTTCTTTCACTACAACCTTGAAGTATAATCTATTTATTGAAAACAGATTCGTCAAAGTTAGTTCACAATTAACAAAGATACCTCGTAACTTTCATACAAAAAAAACATACACACGAATTGATAATCTCTTCTTTTTAGAAGTCGGTTAAATATCTGCGGTTGCCAACTAGCATGCCGAGCGTGGAAACTATGGCAAGTAACTCCCCTATGAGGCAATCTATGGGTGACGCTTTTGTCAGGAGTGGTCTTATAATGTAGGCTATAACAATTGTGTATGTACACATAGTTCATGTACCGCTGTAAGAACCGTTATATGTACACGCACAGAACTTTCAAACTTGACATACAAACTAAAATATATTTGACATAAAGATACAAGCTGCCGGCTGGGACATTTGAATCCCAAATAAGAATGCCGTGGGATTAGTCTGACACTGTGGCAACAAACCTGTAATCCGGGCAGATTTGAAATGCGAATTTTACTTCTAAATTTGAATTTCATGAGCGCTGCATGAATCTGAAACTGAATCTGAAGTAATGTTCAAAGTTATTTATAGGTTAAACTGTATAAATAACGGTTCTAAATCATTCATTAACTAAAAAAATAAAATAAAAGTTATCATTTATTGTAATAAATAGTGGAGAGTTTTGGCGAGAACTTGAACTTACGTACGAGTCCATAATGAAAGAAAAAAAAATCTACTGGGAATTTATAGACAAATTCCAATAATTGGGTAATTAAAAGTCACTATGACAGTTTAAGACAATAAAGTGGCTCAAACTATTACTACAACTGAAGGATATTCTTTGGGTACCGGAACAAACTTGTGTCTGAAGTCGAGTCTTTGCTTAACAAAGTCTCGGATTGAGGGCGACTAAATCTAGTCGAGTTTAATCCTCAGAAGACACAATTTTGCGCGTTTACCGCTAAAAAGAACCTCTTTGTCGTATCTCCTCAGATTCAAGGCACTCCCCTTCTTGCCTCAGCCAGTATCGGAATCCTCGGAGTCGACATATCGAGTGACGTGCAATTTCGTGGTCACTTGGAGAAGGACAAATGGGCCTCTATAAAGCTTGGCGTTCTCAGCAGAGCGGGAGAGTATTTTATGCCGGCACACTGCCTGCAACTTTACAATTTTACGCAGGTTCGGCCTCACATGGAATACTGTTCCCATCTCTGGGCAGGGGCTCCCCAGTGCCAGCTCCTTCCACTTGACCGCATCAAGCGCAGAGCGGCTCGAATCGTCGACGACCATACATTTCACAAAGACAAACATCCATAGCGCGGCAACTCATTGCTAAGCCACTACGCTACGGAGCCGTCAGTATGCATATATTATACATATAAACTTTTCTCTTAAATTGTTCTCTCTATTGATGAATTGCATTAAAATCCGCTGCGATTTAAGCGTACAGACGGCTGAAAGCGACTTTGTTTTATACTATTTAGAGATTGACAGCAGTAGTCAGTGAGCATCATAACCTCTGGAAATATCAAATTTTAGTCCCTAAATGGTACTATTTTGTAACTAATGTTTAAAAATTGGTACCTTGTTAAATAAGGAGCAAGAATACAAAGAAAGTGGTCAGTCATCCTGACGTCAGGACTTTTCGACCAAATGTAGTTTACGTAGTCGCTTTTCTATTACTGCTATTTTTATAAAGTAATAGTGACAAACGAGCACATAGTCCACCTGATTGTAAGTGGATGCTGTAGCTAATAGATATCTACATTGCACGCATGCATTGAAATGCAGATGAATTGTCACCCCTGAGGACTAAGATGGAATGCCTCCTAATAATTTAGTAATAAGGTATCTGGTTCTCAACACTCACCAGCACAGCGGTATTAAGCTGCTATTTCACACTGATATTCCGTGAGAGCGTGATCCTACCCCGTTTAAGCCATTCGTCCTTCAACCATAATATAGCTGCAGCATGACTCTACCACATATAAAGTGTAAAAAAATTAAAAAAAAAAACTGCTAAATAAATCTGCAACAGAATAAAAGGGATCTTCGAACCTTGTCAAAGATTAATCATACAGACTAACGGACAGATGCCAAACTTTATTGATTTATTTATATTTGTGCCTTGCACACTCAGAGTTCAACTGACTTTTCTTTTATGTATCTTTTCAGTATTTATTCATATAACATTTATACTGCGTAGATAGGAAAAAAACTTAATCGTTTTAATCTGCAGGTAGCCATGATTAACTATGACATTGGAAAGTCGAACACCTCAGTCCCCCGTCACCATGAGTGCTGTAAAGTACTCGAAACGTCGGGAATATAAAATAAGTTAAAATACGCGATAGGATCCGTAAGAACTAGTTCTCTTTAAATGTGTAGTGTTAGCGTAAATATAAGAAATCATTATCTCCTACTGCGTTGTCACTCTAGTGGCTGCCCTACATTTCACTTTCAGGTATGAGATTTCTAGTCGAGCAATTGCTTCCCCATTAGCTGCCAGAATTTTGAGTTTTGGCCGGTTCATTGTCACTTCAGCTTACTTACCCGTGGGACAAGGATATATTGCATAATTTCTCATTTCTAAGTCTATCACGCAAATAAACTCCGAGTGAAACTCTCTCAGCCCTCTCCATAGCTCGCTGAGCGACGTTGACGTGTTGGATAGCCAACCATCAAGATGATGTGGATGGAATTTTGTATTAGTGTTGCTGCAGTGTACGGTGGTGAAATTTTCTTACTGTAATTAATATACGAAATAGTCGTAAGAGTGTTTTAATCCTTCAGCTTATTTATTTATAATCTCAAACTTTTTTTAAAAGACAAACGAGGAAAGTGTCTCCAGATATCTAAGTGGGCACGTACTATTGCTACTACTGAATACTTTCGATGATATACAATAATGTATACTATAATTAAATTTAATAAAAAAAATAATTATAAAAACACCTTACCCCCACGCTGGGATTTTTTCTTGTATCGTCGGGGCAGTTTACATACATAAATTTAAACAAATATCCAGTCCAGGAACAATTACTTGTAGACCAATATAAAATACTTGTTCCGTGTGGGATTCGAACCCGCGGCTCTTAGCTCATTGCCAAGCTACTGCGCCACGGAGCCATCAAAAATGTAGTTGTAAAAAATAGAGTTAATCCACAAACACAACTGTCTGTAGCAGCTTTAACGCTACTGCTGTCGCAAGTCCGGTATTTTACGCCTGACGTAAATCCGTGATTACCGTGTAGTGGTGGTGTAAGAATATACACTGTACCGTTCAGTAATTGTCTTAAAAGGTGACATAGGGACATAAACCAGGAGATGGGCAGCAGCGTCTTCCTTATAACAACTAAATAAATATAACTTTGCACAAAAAGTAAAACCTACTTCAAAATGCTAAAAAAAGTTATCTGTTTGCTACCCTTAAGGGTGCAATTTCTTTCACTACAACCTTGAAGTATAATCTATTTATTGAAAACAGATTCGTCAAAGTTAGTTCACAATTAACAAAGATACCTCGTAACTTTCATACAAAAAAAACATACACACGAATTGATAATCTCTTCTTTTTAGAAGTCGGTTAAATATCTGCGGTTGCCAACTAGCATGCCGAGCGTGGAAACTATGGCAAGTAACTCCCCTATGAGGCAATCTATGGGTGACGCTTTTGTCAGGAGTGGTCTTATAATGTAGGCTATAACAATTGTGTATGTACACATAGTTCATGTACCGCTGTAAGAACCGTTATATGTACACGCACAGAACTTTCAAACTTGACATACAAACTAAAATATATTTGACATAAAGATACAAGCTGCCGGCTGGGACATTTGAATCCCAAATAAGAATGCCGTGGGATTAGTCTGACACTGTGGCAACAAACCTGTAATCCGGGCAGATTTGAAATGCGAATTTTACTTCTAAATTTGAATTTCATGAGCGCTGCATGAATCTGAAACTGAATCTGAAGTAATGTTCAAAGTTATTTATAGGTTAAACTGTATAAATAACGGTTCTAAATCATTCATTAACTAAAAAAATAAAATATAAGTTATCTTTTATTGTAATAAATAGTGGAGAGTTTTGGCGAGAACTTGAACTTACGTACGAGTCCATAATGAAAGAAAAAAAAATCTACTGGGAATTTATAGACAAATTCCAATAATTGGGTAATTAAAAGTCACTATGACAGTTTAAGACAATAAAGTGGCTCAAACTATTACTACAACTGAAGGATATTCTTTGGGTACCGGAACAAACTTGTGTCTGAAGTCGAGTCTTTGCTTAACAAAGTCTCGGATTGAGGGCGACTAAATCTAGTCGAGTTTAATCCTCAGAAGACACAATTTTGCGCGTTTACCGCTAAAAAGAACCTCTTTGTCGTATCTCCTCAGATTCAAGGCACTCCCCTTCTTGCCTCAGCCAGTATCGGAATCCTCGGAGTCGACATATCGAGTGACGTGCAATTTCGTGGTCACTTGGAGAAGGACAAATGGGCCTCTATAAAGCTTGGCGTTCTCAGCAGAGCGGGAGAGTATTTTATGCCGGCACACTGCCTGCAACTTTACAATTTTACGCAGGTTCGGCCTCACATGGAATACTGTTCCCATCTCTGGGCAGGGGCTCCCCAGTGCCAGCTCCTTCCACTTGACCGCATCAAGCGCAGAGCGGCTCGAATCGTCGACGACCAAGTCCTTTGGGATCGGCTCAATTCATTGGCATTGCGAAGAGATGTTGCATCCCTTTGCATTTTCTTTCGAATTTACCACGGGGAGTGCTCTGAGGAATTGTTCGGATTAAGCCCAGCCGCCAAATTTCACGAACGCACATCGCGGCAGAACTCCCGATACCATTCACACCATCTAAATGATTGGTGGTCCACCATTGTGCGATTTAGAAGAAGCTTTCTTCCTCGCACGACTTCCTTGTGAAATCGATTACCATCAGCGATTTTTCCGGAACGATACGACTTAGGGACCTTCAAGAAAAATACCTACTCCTTTTTAAAAGGCCGGAAACGCATCTGCAATCCCCCTGGTTCCCCTGGTGTTGCAGTTGTTCATGGGCGGCGGTAGTCACTTACCATCAGGTGAGCCGCATGCTCGTTTGCCCCCTCTCCTATAAAAAAAGTGCGGCTTAAAGTTGTAGACTCTTAGCTATCTGTATATTTCTCTGACTGCCTCGTGAGCCGACAACTGGCCGTGAGTCGATTATTTGTCGTAGAAGTCTAATAATTTAATGACATGAAAATTTTGAATCTTTCATTTATCTAATGACAGGTAGGGTAGGCCAGAAACTTTTGGACCTTACCTAATACGCCCCACAGCTGGGCACAGGCGTGCTCTCATTTCTGTTAGGGTTTTAGGGCAAGGAAGTGTCCTTCGCGTGCCCAATGCGTGTTGTCGGACTTCACAAGTCTTCGAAATCTTTATTTTTATTTCTCAGGAATGTAAATTTCTTCACGATGATTTCTTTCACCGCCGAGCACGTGGTAAATGTAATTTCATGTGGACACCTCACTTACGCCTATATGTTATTACACCTCGCGCATCAGCGGCGGTTGGCTAGGGTTATGTGGTCCTTGGCACGAATTGTCCCCATTCATTCGGTTGAGCCATGATTGTTTATTGTTTTTCTGTCAATTAATTCGTAGCAGCGGCTCGGAGTAAGGAAATTGGCGGAGTTTCACTCCCGTACTTCGGCAAGTACGTATTTGGTATACTGGGGCAGATGACTCTCGTGTCATATCCGAATACCTTCCCATTGGACTATGAAAGGAAGTCAATAGAGAGTGCACCACACTCGTGCACTATTCTGCGCAGTTGGCTAGTCTCCATTTAGACTGGCCGCAGCGACTGACTACTCACTACGCTGTTCTCCGCTTGAAGAGTTAACTAGTCTGTCTTACATTCGACATTAAAAGAAACGATTATAACGCCGTCTGTTGAAAACAAAACGGCATGAGAGCAAGATATTTTTAAATTAAAATAACAATTTCCAAAAAAAGAAGCAGAGATGAGTTTTTTTATGTTCTTTTTATAGAATAAGGATGACAAATAAACACACAATCTGATGGCAAGTAGATACTGTTGCCCATATATATCTGCATATATCCTCGGTTATTAATCAAAATTCAGATCCATGTTCACCCGCGAGGACTAAGGTGGAGTGCCTTATTTCCAGTAAAAAAGGTGTCCGGTAGCTTTGTTACGCTAGTATTTCGTGAGAGCATGGTCCTTCCCCGGCTGAGCCGACCAATTCATGCTACAACCACTGTATAACCAGCTCTACAACGTAAAAACGTATATGGTGGTTTACAAAACTGGTTTACTCGTATCCGAACAAAATTTAAAAATAAAATTTAAGTTAAGAGCCCTTTAACAGAAGCAAGAGAAGAGTTTGTCTTTAAATTACAAAATTATTGAAAATAATTTGATTCGTTGGAAGGATGATAAAATAAATAAAGAGCATAGGTGATTCATGAATAATACAATACAATAATACAACTTTCAGTTTGATCAATTTCGATACAGCGTGCTTTTAAATTGAAGATTTTCGGAATTGCTCTACGAAACGTTACGTTAGTTGGTTTCCCCTTATAATTTTATTACAAGCCGCGCAGTTTGCCATATTGACAAAGATTGTGATATTCTTTGTGAGTTAGTTGTAAAAATATAAAAACGTTTATTTGAAAATCATATTTATTATATTCAGAAGGTTAGGTTTAATATTAAACAACGATTTATGCTCAGTTCAAAGTACGTACTCTTAGGTCGAATGCAAGTGTCAATTATTTTAGCTGAGTATTTGTATAATTTACTGCTATGCTGTAGGTAATTTTATTGCAATATTAAAAAAGATTTAAGTTCAATTGACATAATATCTATAGGCAAACTCATTTTCTATAATCCCATTACAATTATCAGAATGAAGATATTTAAAAAAAATAAGGGTAACAAACGAGCACACAGTCCTTTGATTGTAAGTAGATGCTGTGACCCATAGACATCTACATCTATCCTTGATTAAGAATCAAAATGTAGATGCGTTGTCACCTTTGAAGACTAAGATAGAATGCCACGTTTCCTATAAAAAATGTTTTCTGTTCTCAATCACTATATAAAACGCAGCAGCATTAGGCTGCTACTTTAAGCGGGTCTTCTGTGAGAGCGTAGTCATTCCCCGGTTGAACCAACCCATTCGTGCTTCACCCATAATAAAGCTGCAGCTTGACTCTACCATGTGTTATTTTAATATTACATTGTTACGGCTCTCAGTTGCCCAGACAGAAGTCGACTGTATTAGGGCCCATCAGTAATACACTCGACGAGCAACCAGAGAGTTCGGGCCCAATGGCCTATGGATTATTATTAATGGCTGCTAAGCAAACAAAACATACCGAGTTCCGGAGGTAGGGTTGACCACAGGGTACCAGTCAGGTGGTAAGTGAGGTGTATGTAAGTAGTGTGTGAAAGTGTGTATAAATGCCACCTGACGTCACCGATGTAGTCGGACAGCAGATCCACAGGCGCTGCTTTTCCCCAAATGTGCGATTCCTCCAGTGGGCGTTCACTAATTGAAAACTTTTGCTTTTATTTTCACTACATTAGTTTATTAACTTTATTGTACATTTAATTAACTTCAAATTTAACTAAATCAACGTTAATCGAAATTAAAACAAGTGACACGCTGCACAAATTAAGAACAGTCGGTCAAAGTTAAATGTTCCAGGTTCACTTAGCACAAATTATAACCGAGCACACGCGATCTCCTCTCGAGTAACAAAGTTTTAGCATTCCACTCGACAAGCAAATGTCTTATCACGATATTAAAATGACACACAAACAACTCGTCAATGTAAATTAATGGCAATAGAAGTTAATTTAATCACTCAAAACTCCCGAGACGCCTCGTTGTCACGCAAAAACGCACGAACCAGACAACGCTATCCGAGACAGTCGACACGCGACCCAACTATACGAGAGTAGCTTCTAGACTGTCGGGTGCGGTCACCCGGTGCGACGCGCACGGGCCAGAGTGCCAGGCGGTGACCTTTAAATTCTGTTTAGGCCCAAAAATGGTCATTTGAGACGGCATCCAATCGCCTTCGACTTAGCGAATCGCCCGATGGTGTTAGGTGTCACGCGCGTCGCGGGAAGGGGGTATCGGTATGCAGCTTCCCAGCGTTTGGTGCTCGTGGGCGAAGACTGTAGCTCGCGGGCAGCGGTGCAGTCAATTAGCGTATTTCGATGACCGCTGCAGATGTTTTGCGCGACCGGTTCTTGGGTTATGGTCTAGATTTTTAGAATTTGTGCGCGTTACTTCGCTACGTAGTTGTGGTTTTGTGAAAACCGCCTCGGTTTAGATTAAGTTGGTGACAAGAGGCTTGTATTGTATTTGACTGATTAAAGTAATTTCGTTTGAGAGTAATTGCGCCAATTATATAGTGATTGCGTGTTGAAGTGCATTTTGCAATATTTAACTTGCCCTTGTGACGTGGAATTTTTCGCGCGCGCCGAGTAGAGATACGGTCTGGAATTTGAACCGCGCATTCCTTTTCGAAGGCGTCGCCCGGTTGATTGTTTTGGAAATCATTGTTTAATTATACCGTCGCGTTACGAGCCTTTTGTGTGTTGACTCTGTAGCTAGTTTACGTGTCAGCTAGGTTGATTTTGAATTCTTATTGAGGCGTAGTATTTAATATCGAACGAAGGAGTTTAGTTGTTGTTTGTAACGCTGAACTTTGTGACTCATGAAGAGATCGCGTTAGTTCCCTATTTGTAATTTGGTGATAAATGAATCCTGAAGTTGAACTTTGAACTACTGTTCTTTACTTGTGTCGGGTGTTACGTGTTTGATTCTACGATGAACGATGAATTAGTTGAGTTGAAGTTAGTTAAATGTACAATAAAGTTGATAGACTGAAATAGTGACATGAAGAAAGAAATTGTCCATTGGTGACGCCTGCTGGAGTGATGCAGCATTGCGGGGCAGCATGGAAACTGGCCGCTGCCCGGTCACCTCAGCTAGGCCAGGTCACCTACATACACACACCACTAAAACACCACTCACACGCACCTACACCTACCTACGACCTGACCGAGCCTTGGGGCGGTCTTAGCTTTGGATCCAGGTACGTACTATTTATTTACCTAGCCTTATCCCTATTGTGTAGTATGATAGGTCATTTGTCCGTAAGGCCATTTGGGCCCGAACCATCGGCTGCCCGTCGAGGAGGCTACTATGGGCCCTAGCCAAAGCGACCTTTGCAGGGGCAGCTGTGGGCCGTAACACAAGCTGTTACACAACTTAGAGACCAGTCCTCCTAATAATGCCTCTTAATGTGGCAAAACACGTATCGCATTACTAATGGCATGTGTTTCTTCGAGAAGTGGTTCAGTTTTTATACTTGGTAGAGCCATACTGCAGCTATATTAAGACGAATGGGTCAGCTCGGCCGGGGAAGGACCACACTCTCACGGAATACCAACGTATAATAGCAGTTTAACGATGTTGTGTTTCGCACGGTGAGTGTAGAATAGTGTAGAATCGGAGACCCATTTTACTGGAAACGAGGCATTCCATATTAGTCCTCACCGGTGACAGCGCATCTGTATTTTCTAATCGAATATAGATGTAGATGTCTATGGGCCCCAGCAACCACTTACCATCAGGTGGACTGTGTCCTCTTTTGTCAACCTTATCCTATAAAAAAGTGGTTAAATTGGTGTTGGTGTTAGTGATGTTTCGCGTTGGCAGTGACAGAGTACGAAATAATAGAATCGATAGGTTGGGTAATACTGCTAGCATAGCTGTATAATTTTCTCATATTTAGGTTTTATTATAGGTGTAGTTGTAGTGTTGTTGTGGTGTGGTTTAGTATTATGGTCATAGCTCGATGAACCGACAACCGATGGGGAAGAAATGTTTTAGAGTGGTAGCCTCGTACCGGTAGGCGAAGTGTAGCGCGGCTCCCCACTAGTTGGAGTGACGAGCAAGTAAAATATGCAAGAACTCGATGGATGCAAGTGGCTTAGTACCGTGCTTTGTGACGTTCCATCGGGGAGGTCTATGTTCAGCAGTGGACTTGTAAAGGGCTGTAATGATGACGATGGATGTTGTGGCGGCGTTAGAGAATTCATTACCCAATATCGTTCCGTGGTTTCATTAAGAGGCTACTAGTGGAAGAGAAAAAGTAGATCGCTGTACCGTCTTCTTGATAATTTTTACTAACTTTAAAAACTATGACAAATGTGGGAAACATAATGATATCTTTAGTAGAGGCCTATGTTGATCTGTGGACTTGATATGCTGCAATTAATGAAGCCATGAATGAGACGTGCGTATTCGCTCTGAGTGCTGAAATACACTTATTTTTTTGTACACTTCTGTTTGTTATACACTTCTGCTTAGAAGCTTAGTAAAATAATTGAGTCGTGGTCAGCACACGGACTAAGTATTCGCCGTAAAATTAAATATTTCGAAGACGCGAAGTCTACCAATTGAGGCATGCATAGGCTTAGTGCGGCTAACATTTTATTGTCCTTAAACCCTAAATGTACCGTGTAGTGGCGACGTAAGAATATCCACTACTCTATATCATCACGGTGTTGTAGCATGTGGGGACAGAGAGAAACAAATCGGGATATGAGTAGTATCGTCTTCCTTATAACGACTAAAAATAAAACAAAAACTGGGGTCGCCCACTCGCTTGCCAAACGTTGCAAATATGGCAAATATCTTACCTTTGAGTCAATCCACGAGGGAGACATATCTTCATCTGTGGAATTCAGTAGACTGTTACAGTAACAGTAACGGTAAAACTCTAAATGAGGTGAGGCCTGTGACCAGTAATGTGATATAAATCTATTGCAGATAACTTTTTGACTGGAGGTCCAAAACTGATTTAAATTGTTGTTCTTCATTTCGAACCTTAATCAAATGCTTTTACAAATTTCAATAACTTACTAATTTTGGAACGAACCTCTCGACTGCTGTCATGAATCATATCATAATCCTCATCCCCATCCTCACTGACCGCCTTTCCACTTTTTCAGGTGAAGCCCATAGCCAAACAGCGCCAACATCTTGAAAATAGAGAGTAATTTTGTGAAATATTGGAATTAAAAGCTATCTAGGACATCCGAAACTTTAAAAAGTTGAAATTCGTGATGCGCGGAAATCTCGGCACCTGAGGGAAATGCTCTCGCTAATTGGAAATAAATTGCACATCATTCATATTTAAGACAAAGGGTGTTTTAAATTCAATTGAATTTGGTAAATGCACTTCGATATCATAAATTAATGTTAAGATATCAAATAAAAATTCCGGAACACCAATTTTATTTAAAGGTATTTGTCGAACTAAAAATTTATAAATTATTATTTTATTATTTATTAGACTTAATTTGACAAATATAATTTTATTATACATTTATTTTACTACTTATTTTGTTTGAATGAATTACGTTTCCTCCAAGCTAGAATTTGTTTTCAGATTTGATTTCAGATGGTGATTGACGAGAGCCAGAAATCCTTTTTACTGGTAACGAAGCGATTCTTCTAAGTCCTCAAGGTTGACAACGATCTGCATTTATTTCCAACTGACTTCTAAAAAGGAGGGGGTTATCAATTCGACTGTATTTTTGTTGTGTGTTACATCAGAACTTTTTCTAGGTGAAACGATTTTGATGATTTTTTTTTATTAGAAAGCTGGTGTTTCTCATGTGGTCCCATTTAAATTTGATCAAGATCTGATCAGTAGTTTTAGAGTCATCCTTAATAATGCGTATTTAATTGACTTCGACTACATTGATAATGTTATATTTTATTAAATTAAGTCGGTTGTACAAAATGTTTAATTGTACCACTTGTGAGATGGTATAAAGTTGTCTATGGGTCACAGCATTGACTCACCATCAGGTGGTCTCTGTGATCGATTGTAGTCGTTCCTTCTATAAAATAAGCTGAATAATCTAAAAGATAGTAATAAGTAATTTATTTAATTGTTTTTTATTTTTATTGCATTCCCTATAATCCACTTAATGCCTGTAGGCGTCTTCTACCATATAACCGATGTAGTGGTGAGAATTGGACATAGATGTAGCAATTAAATAACAACTTAAAAAAGATTACAAACTAAAATAATATTATGAACAATTTTTATGTGGTAGAACCAGACAGCAGCTTTATTATGGTTGTAGCATAAAAAGGGGTTGGTTCGATAGAATAAGGACCATGCTGGCACAACAGCATCAATAGCAGCTTAATTATACTGTGTTTCGTATGGTGAGTGTAAAAAAACCAGATTCCTTTTTTATTGTAAACGTAGCATTCCATTTTAATCCTTAGACTCAGCAATGCTACTGCATTTTGATGCTAATCGAGGATAGATGTAGATGTCTTTGTCGGCCACAGCATCTACTTACCATGAGGTGCTGTGAGCTCGTTTTTCACCCTTATTGTATAATAATTAAAAAATTAAAAGTTTTGTACAACCGACTTTAATATAAATTATTAAGAATAACTCAAAAACTATTGGTCAAACCTTGATCAATATGCAACCACATATGAAGCACCAGCTTTCAAATAAAAAAAGAATCATCGAAATCGGTTCACCCAGTAAAAAGTTATGAGGTAACCCATATAAAATTAAAAAAAAACATACAGTCGAATTGAGTACCGGCCCCTTTTTGAAGTCGGTAGAAAAGAAAAATACTTAATATATATTAATAAACAAAATATATTATTCATACATTATTGTATACATTCGTATATTCTTAGAGAATATCTGCGAGCCTAGACAGAACCAAAGATTAACTAACAGTTTGAACAAAAAGAATATGATAGAGTGTGGATAGAACGACCATTCGCTCGTTTGGTCTAAACTTACTTTAAAACAAATCGTCTGCGAGTACGGTGATATCGCACACTACTACATGTGTCTATCAACGCTTTAGTTTTTGAAGTAATAGCAGGGTAGTTATAAAATGGTGACAAGACGTATAAACTATAATTCACTTTTGCCTTCCCGAGCAACTCTAAATGAAAAATTATCGCGCACTGGTAACTCATAAGTTATTTCTTGTGGCAACGTTTACCGCAGCTACGTGACTTCTATTATTTCTTGAATTGTTTTAAAATTGTATTCAAAACTTGATTTTATTGAAACCAATCTTATCATCATCGAGCATAGACGCATAGAATGTAGCCTCGCGGTATTCCAAAGGATGCATTTCGGAGATTGTGAGCAGGAATTACAATTGCTTTAAGTCCTCTCTTCCCTTTTCATTAACAGATAACCAGGTGGTCTGCGGGTTGTCACACCTTTGTTGTCGATATTCCACGCATTAGAACCAAACGGTTTGCTCCGTCTTTTGTAATGAGTATAGCCAAGGAGTGGAGTAGTCTAATGGCGTCTTTCCATCCGATTATAATCTGAGTGTCTTCAAGGCAAGACTGAATAGGCTTTTGTAACACTAAGAGTTCGATTAACCATCTAGGGCTTAACCACCACTACCACGAGGTGTAATTGTAGTTAAGCACTGGCTCATAATAGATTTAAAAAAATATGGGCAGAAGCTCCTCTATATTTGAGTTTCTCTAAACTACTAAAACACACGTTGCGTGTTGGGTGACTAATACGCTCTTAAAACAAATTTCATTTCCCATACAATAAGCAAGTTAGTTGATATCATATGATCTGTTCTGATTAAAATGCAGCCTTATTCCTGGATATCGAACTTGGAGGTGAGCGTCCATTTTTACTGGAATGTTACAATGAAATTTAAGGCGTGAGGCGCCGGGTAATTTTTTTCTTTTTATAAAAAAAGCGTGACAAATGAGCACACAATTCACCTGATAATAAGAAGCTGTCCTCGATTAAAAATCAACCTTGTCACCCCAGAGGACTATGACGGAATGCTCCATTTCCATTAAAAATGGTCTCGGGTTCTTTACACTCACCATACAACCATGATTTTAACCGTCAAAAATCCAAAAGGTGAAAGGTTTTATGTATTTAATATCATGTTCTGTCTGGCTCAAGTTCGCAACTTAAGGTCTCATAAAGTGAAGCCAATCGTAAAATGGATCATCATCATCATCATCGTTACAGCCGTAAAATGGATGCACAATCTTAATCGCCTGGAATATCACTTTGTAATGTCAGTGCATTATATATGTGCATATAATGTCTTTATGGTCTTAAGAGTAGTTAGATGAGAGACAGGGCTCAGTGTTTTCTTATAGTTACGCAAAAGCTTTATTGGTAATAATATTAATAATGTCACTCAAACTGAATTTCTGTAACGGCGGCCAGCCTAAATAGAGACTAGCCATCTGCGTAGGACAGTTATACTCTAGACAGATGCAGATGATTCTTTATTCCCTCACTATGAGATAGTTCAATAAAACGGTAAACCAACACGAACGAAAAAAGAACAGGTGCAGGTCTTGCAAGTCACGGGGTTGAAACACCGGCCGTTTCCTGACTCCAGACTGATACTGAGAATTTCCTGACAGAAAAACTCAATAACTGTTTTTTTTTGGGGTGACACGGGATTCAAACCCGGGAGCTCATGATCAGCAGTTGCGTTTTTGACCACTATTCCAACGAGACAGTCACGCGAATACTAAACATTTCTTAAAAGTACGAGTAAAGTTACAACATATAAACTTTCCACCGTTATGCACAGGTCTCCTCTTATTTCTGAGAGAGTGATTTGTCTACTATGCTTCTCCAATGCTTGTTGGTGAACTGCACATGTCTTCGAAATCTTGTATTTCTCATACATTCAGGTTTTTCGCCATGTTTATAAACGTGATAGAGCTACATTGCAGTTATATAAGCAGTAGCACAGTAGCACGGATGAGTCGGCTTGACTTAGTGCTGCTGTGTTTTGTATGGTTCTTTTTATAAAATAAGGGTGATATACGAGCACGCAGTTCACTTGATGGTAAATGGAAGCTGTGGCCTAAAGATATCTACAACTATCCTAAATTAAGAATGAAAATTCAGATGCGTTGCCACCCCTGAGGTCTAAGATAGAATGCCTCGTTTTCGGTAAAAAGGGTTTCCGGTTGTCTACACTTTCAATACGCCAATAAATATTTTCATAACAGTTGTATAAATATCATATTGTAAATTATTCTTTTTTTTTTAAATGTCCCGCTGTGTAACTTGTTGGTTTTTCCCAGGACAGAGTTTTTCTGATCCAAAAGTAGAAGTAAAAAAATAACTTTCAATAAGAATTACATATACGTATTGAATACAAATTATTATTTTCTATTCTATACTCTTATATATAATAATAGAATAAAATCGTGTAGTGGCGGTGTTAGAATATTCACTACTCCATGTCATCTCGGGGGTGCCGTAAGAGACGACAGAGGGAAACTAAAACAGAAGATGGGCAGCAGCATCTCCCTGACAACAATTTAATGTAATCAAAACCTGCGGTCGCCAACTCGCCTCCCAAGCGTGGCAACTATGGCAAATCCTCACTATGAGGCAATCTATTGGGAGTCTTATGCTCATCAGTGGAATTTTGTAGGCTATAATGTAATAAAATGGAACCTGGGTTGCAAATTTTGTTACCTAAATAAAGAAAAATAAAACACAGTAGTTATTTAATTTCTAACTAAAATTTTACATAATACTCGCGCCGCACGCCTTCTGAATCAATTGTCGGATCGGGTGGATCTATTCTGTTGCACTCTGAATGAATTTACAAGAGCTGTTTTGTTTGTTATTTGTTCTTTGGTATTCTTTTTTAAATTGGTTTTAGCATGTACTAACGCGTTAGGTTATTAAACCTGTCATGGTATAGATGTGGAAATAATACAAAAAAAATATTAAAAATACTAAAAGCAAATATTGCTTTTTTATTTCTTTTTTTTTTCATTTATTACTCATAAAATTGTACAATTATTCATACATATTGAACACAGCGCAAACCACTGAGGTTTAGTTTCTGTGCTTACGTTCGCTATGCTTAAAAAAAAAAATAAGAAAAAAGTAAGTAAACTTATTCATGTAACTATTCGATCTTTGCTGTCCAAAGAACTCACTAGAAAGATCTTTAGTTTGTTTTTTATATTTTGTTCATTAATAGAGTTCCTAAACTCAGGATCCAATTTATTTATGATTCTAGGAATCAAGTATACAGCAGTGCGTCTGCCGTAAGTGTTCCGCGCGGCTGTCGTGACTAACTTGCCGCGATCACTCGCGGCAAGTTAGTCACGACATCTTCTTTCTTTCTTTTATTGACAAAACAATATTATAGTTGTAGCGCTCGTACAAGTTACATGATGTATAAAATTCGTTTTACAAATTTCAATCATGTTTAAAGTTCGATTTCGTAGAGAGCGCATAAATAAAATACTTTAATCAAAGTGAAGGTAACCTATCAAATACAATGTTTTTGTATTTGAAATTAAATAGATGGAACTAAAGCTGGAATATTAAACATATATATATTAAACATATAGGCTTAGATGTAATTTGAAATTATGATCTAGTAGATATAAAGTTCATTGCCTGTCTGTAGCCTAAATAAAGGCTTAAGTGGCTGTCATTTTTATATTGTAAGGGTGTTTTATAGTGTAAGGGTGACAAACGAGCGCACAGTCCACCTGACGGTAAGTGGATACTGTGGCGCATAGACATCTTAATCTATCTACAATTAAGAATCAAAATTCATACGCTTTGTTACCCTTGAGGTCTATAATTGAATGCTTCCTATCCAGTAAAATGAGGTTCCGGTTCAATATATTCATAATACCATTGAAAACACTTAACAATTGTAACTAGGGAGCTAGAAGAAAACAACATAACAACAGACGTATATAACATTAACCCTTAACACATGAATAACCATTATTGAAATTTTTGTCCGTCTGTCTGTATGTCTGTCTGTCCAGTTATCTTCAAACTTGCTGAACCAATCGTAATGAAACTTGACAAACAAATAGAGAGTAATGACGGGTTTGATCTAGGGTATATTTTATGGAAAATATAAAAAAAAATAAAAAATTGATGTTCTTTGATGATTATCTTTAATTTATATTATGTCGTATTAATAAGTCCCGTCAAAGCCGGGGCGGGTCTCCGGTATAAAGATAAAGATAAAGATTAAATCATATTAGAATACAGTGTTATTTTAGGTGAGTATCGTATACAAATCAAGGCCAACAAATGCCTGCTCCCTAGAGAATTATTTTGGCGCATACAATTTCGTGGCTTATTATACTTTTACACTTTTTTCTCGCAAAGTATTACCTAATCACGATGAAACTTTTGTTATTTATTTGTGCGCGCATTAGTCATTTTTTGTAATAAAATAAACCTTGCAAAACGCAGAGTAGCCAGCCTCTCGGTTGCATTTCGGTGAGTGTACGCAGGAATTACATGCTTTAATGCCTCCCTCTCCTTTCCACCATCGGACAACCAGGCGGTCGGCTGGTCTTCACCGCTTTGTTGTTGATATTCCAAGCATTAACACCAAATGATTTGCTTCGTCTTTTGTAATGTGTAGAGAAAAGGAGTGCAATAATTTTCCGACGTCTGTCTTTCCGTCCGAATACAGACTGGGCTTCTTTCCCCTCCAATAGCCTCATTTGGGAGAATTTTGCGAAAGTTGTTAGTTGTTAAAAAATAGAGAGTATTCTTGTGTTTGCGCATACACTCGAGCTCGGGATCTGTGATGCGCGAATGGCTAGTTTCCGTTGAGACTAGCCGCTGTGACCGAAATTTGGTCTGGGCGGCATTTTATTATTATTACTACTTCCAAGGTAAGCTCGCATCCAAAGAAAAAATAGAGGAATGCGTACTTTACTATACGCAACCCGGATATCCTATTAAAATAATATTCCGCCGACGAATACCTTCGTAACTATTATCACTTATAATATCATCCCAGCGAAGGTAAGCCTAATAGAAAAACCCGACGGCGCGTGAGTAATGGGAGATCCCAGCGTTTCTATTTGCCAAATGATTGCGTCCGGGAAATTATAACGTCATTATTCATTTTCTTTCAGCATTAATAGCTTATCATTTGGCACTATGTAAGAAAATGTCGAATATGGTTCTTAATCGGATGAATTTTTCATATCGATTTAATCTCAGACTATACTAGTATAAAATAGCAGCTTAATGCAGCTGTATTTTTGTGTGAGTGTAGAAAACCGGGGCTTTAACTGAAAACGAGGCCTTTCTTTTAGTCCTCGGAGGTGACAAGATCTGTAACTAACTAACCAACTGCCAAATAGGCAGTTCCTTAGGATGATGCCTTGTTTAGTGACAAAACAAGTGTGTAATTAACGTTCAACATGGTGTAGCAATGTTGAATTTAACAGTGGCAATGATAGTGTACGAAATATGGTAGAGAAGGAAGTGCTCTTTTCATTAGGTAAGACGCACCATATACAAGCGGAAGTACCGAGATGCTGCAGCAGGACATGAGAGCCATACTGCGGCTTTACAGTTGTAGCACGAATGGGTCGACTCAACCACTGCAACAGTTCACTTTACTTCGTATGGTGAGTGTAGAGAAACGGCAACCTTTTCTACTGGAAACGGGGCACTCCATCTTAGTTCTCAGGCGTGACAACGCATCTGCATTTTGATTATTAATCGAGGATAGATATATGTGTCTATGGGGCATAGCACTCACTTAACATCAAGTAGAATTTGTGATCTTTTATCATCCTTCAGTTCAGTTTGTAGCAGTTTTTAGAGTAGGCCTTTGTCCAGCAGTGAATTCTTAGGGAATAAAGTGATGATGATAATGAATACAAGAGATATTTATCATTAGACATTCGATCAGTACCAGTATCTTGAAAGCTCGTATTGCTTATAAAACAACAAAAAAGCGTTACGAAAAATTAAGAAACGCCAGAGTATCGCCAGAGAGGGGCTTAATCTCTTTAGAGTATCAAGCCATAACAATTAACCAAGAAAATAGCAGATTCAAACAAATGAGCGTTCCAGAGAACTAAATGAAAGCATAAAATTAAAAATAGCAACGGCGCGACGTCTCATTAACTTCATCTGACGAGAATTAAACCGTTCTAGAGTTAATGAATGGTTTTAACTTAGACGAAGGAATGAAATGTTTCAATTAAAATGGATGGCGAAACAAAAATATATAGATATATAGAATATTCTGAAAATACATAAAACAATGCCGTAGTGGTTTGCTCTTCAGTTTTTGCACATTTTAACCCTATTTTTTAATTTCCCTTTTTAGTACTATCAGTGGATTCGTTTAAATTAAAATAGTAATTAAAATGACCAATATTTACAGAAAGAAATATTTTAACTCATTTTTATGTGGCGCCGCCTTGGTGGCAGAAAAAGTCATGGATACCCTGTGGCGGCGCTGTCGTCGCGCCATAAGCGAAACAAATCGAAGCCTAAATCACGTTATCAAAGTTCCGAAGTAAAAACAGTATATATAGAATAGCTCCGAACTACCACTCTGAGCGTTGGCCGCTCCCCAGGTAGAACACCTTTACCGGCGGAAGATCACCCCTTTTCCTTCCACCGGCCACACTCTCATCAGTCCTTGTCCGAAAACATTAGAGAAATACCTAATTAAAGGGTGTTTCCACACCAATCGATCGATTGTCGATCGATTCCATTGATTGGTGTCGTAGGTTTAGCTAATCAACAAATACTGGTCGATAAAACGTTGTTTCATCATCATTCAACAATTATTGTATATGATTGTGGGCTCATCATCAGATTTTTCAAAATGCAGTCGGTGGAGCGGGACAAGATCTCAAATAATCAAGCAGCTCGATCGACGTTGACTAATCAATAATTCTACCATCGATCGATGCTATCGATCGATCAGTGTGTGGTAGAAACTATCGATCGACGTTGACTAATCCATTCCACCATTGATCCATTGGTGAATACTTAAAGACATTTGATGTCGTTTAAAAATGTGATTTATTGGGGTTACAATTCCTATACGCGGCTAAATGCTCTATATAACGAACGTTTCGAAGTTGCAACCAGTCTGACCCACGTAAGCGGCTTGACATTCGTCACGAACTAGTTTATAAACTTTAGACGAACTATAAACCAGACTTTAGACGAATATCTAACTTATGTGTGTGTGTGTGAGTGTGTATGTGAGTTGGTGTGTGCGTGTGAGTGCGTGCGGGCGTGCGTGCGTGCGTGCGTGCGTGTGTGTGTGTATGTGTGTGTGTGTGACAGAGAGTATGTGTGTGTGAGAGAGAGAGAGAGAGAGAGAGAGAGTGTGTGTGTGAGTGTGTGTGTGTTGATTAGGTGTACTGTGTGATTGGCACATTAATTCGATTATTTTTTAATTCTAACTTCATCTAATATCTGATATTTAAATTGTACAGAAGGATTTGGGCGCTTCCCGTTTTTGGGAGGATATACCTTAATCATTACGCTTGGCAGTAAAATAACCCTGTAGTGGCGGTGGAAGAATATCCACTGCCCCATATCATCCCGTGGGTGTTGTAAGAGACGACAGGGGAAACAAATCAGCGAACAACGCAGCAGCATCATCTAAGAACAACTTAAAAAATCTGCGGTTGCGGGCAAATATCCATATGAGGCAAACTATGGGTGAGGCCTAAGTTCATCAGTAGACTTTTAATAGGCTGTATCGGTATCGGTATTTCCTGTAGTCGTCTCTTGTTGTTACAAGGACGACCTCTAGGACGAAATGGGGTGATATTGCATGCGTTAAGCGAAAGCGCAACATACCTTATGTTCTACTATCGCCTAAAAATTAAGATTCCAACGTTTTATCGCATGAAATGGTATCTAGCAATCATATTATACATATAAATGATATAAAAAGCACATCGTTAGAAAGATAAACGATTGTTGAACTCATTAAATTTTTTTTTAAATCGGTTAATTGCTATTTTTAAAAAAAAAAGGGTTTTAGTGATGATTTATCAAGTCTGCAAGGCTTGTAAACACGATAACTTTTGAAAATATCAATTGTTCAGCTCAATATATTTTTAAAACTCTTTATATATCATGTGCGAAGCCATTGAATGTAAATGGCAATTTAATTTTGTTTAGTTTAGCTATAATAAATTTTTTCGGCTGCAAAATGGCGAAATTTTCGGTGTATTCAGGAGCCTTGTATGAAAAATTATTACTCAATAGAATAGAGACTGCATCACTAAGTTCGGCGTCAGTCGCCGTCGTGAGTGGACATTGTTTCGGTTGTTTATAGCGGCTCAAAAAGATCGCTGTACAAATACTCAATATTCGAATAACCAAATTTCTTAAATACTTCATTTTAATAATAATGAGAGATTTTCTTATTACAATATTTTAAAAGCACAGAATAAATAATAGTAATACGTACTAAAAGTAAGTAGTATCAATTTTTTCGTCATGGGTGTCATTTTCATGGTTTTTGAGGGTGTTGAAGCCGATAGTGCTGTCCAAATGTTAATCCAAGGTGGCGGCTGCAAAAGGTATAAATTTTTTCATCACGGGTGTCATTTTCATGGTTTTAGAGGGTGTTGAAGTCGATAGAGTTGTCGAAATGTAAATCCAAGGTAGCGGCTGCTATAGGTATAAATTTTTTCACCATGGGTATCATTCTCATGTTTTTCGAGGGTGTTGAAGCCGATAGTGCTGTCGAAATGTTAATCCAAGGTGGCGGCTGCAATAGGTATCAATTTTTTCATCAAGGATATCATTTTCATGGGTTTCGAGGGTGTTGAAGGCGATAGTGCTGTCGAAATGTATTTAAACTACTTTAAAAAATTCCGTATAATCAATACGTAATTTTTTAATGCGCTTAGGGCATGCCCAATTGAATTTACTAATTTTTTATTATATTACGCCTTCACCACTCGGCACATTAAATGAGTTTCTTTATTACACTTGTAGAAGAGTATTCTTAGAATCTAATGATTTCACCGTTAAGTACATTCAAAATTTGGTTATACTGCTTTTACTGTTATAATGCTTTTCCACATAATCTTAGACATAGAAACAAATTACCTACGCTATTAACGAGAATTGTAACAATTACGTTAAGCGCCGGATAGACCTGGCTTAATTTGATTGCAAAATGTATTAACATCCAACATAGTACGTTTATAATGAATGCCAACATAATAGAAACGACGGAGGGAAAGTGAGACAGAAGATAGACAGAAACACCTTCCTGATATAATTCATTAATCAGAAATAAACCTGCTGTTACCAACCCGCCTATCAAACTTTGCAACTATGGCAAATAAACAAACAAAAAAAAACATGATATTAACACAAAAAACATAAACACTCACGCCTCTTACCCAGAAGGATAGGCATAGACTACAGACTTCCATTTCGCACGATCCTGATACACCTGGTGATCTGTGTGCTCGTTTGTTATGCTTGCACTTATTCTATATGTAGGAGCGTCTATAAAATATCACTGGAATCGAGGTGGACATGAGGGTATATCGAGAAACTCCCACTTGTTTGTGCAGTATAAAGTTCACTGTAGGTGCCATGCGCAGGAGATTCCGCTTCAGTCATTCAACGAGTGTGGTCATTCTACTAGTGCTACGATAGTTTCGTGGTTCTGTTCGTTGTTGTAATTCTTCTAATGCAGGTAAGAAGGATTGGTGTTGCTGAGAGGCTGCCCTGTGTTACATTGAGATAAGTAGTGTTGCTGTTGGTTTACATATTTTGGTGTTATCATGTAATTACGTACCTCACATTACATTGTTGTGTGATTGTGGCGGAGACGTGTTACGGTGTGGTCGAATTGTTATTTCACTATACTGAATGTATAGTGCGTTAAGTTGTCTTATTACTGATAATGATTAAACTGCGTAAGCAAGAGAGCAAGTTGAAAATCCGCTCTCACACTTTTATTTTTAACAATTAACGCTATCCTGATGTATTTCCGAGATCAAAATTGGAATCCTCTGTTGTAATTCTCCGACATCAGAAGTGAGATCTCCTGTTGTCATTTCCGATCAGAAGTGGGATAAAGTCCTTGTTATCACCCACATATAATCTTCAAATAATGTGATGGTTATTACCTTTGTGAAATACTTCACGTTGGTGACTTTGTTTTTATTAAATGTCGAAATAAAATTTGCTGTCGTAGTTACGACACTGATGAATCATTAAAGTGTAGAGTAAAAGTTTAAAGTGAAATATTTTTGAAGCAAAAAGTTAAATCTTTTTGTTCGATTTATAATAAAAAGTACCTGTAAGTACTCGTACTTTCATTATTTCTTAATGTAACCAAATATGATAACAAATGTCGAAAGAAATATTGGAGGTACCTCTAAATAAGTTATAGTTTGCATTCAGTGGAAATTTAACTTGCTCGAGTTATGTTATAATTTGATACAGGAGGTGTGATTTACATGGGATAATTTTAAAGTTCAAAATGTTTAAACGACGTATCGAAAAAATGTTTAACTTTAAAGTGCTATGAATTAAAAACACTAAGTAGTATTTTCGTGTTCTAAAATGTTGATAAGTGTTACAGTTTACTCCGAGTATTACGTAGTCGACAAAATTGGGATTTGATGTTGAGAGTTTAGTGGAAGGCGTGGTGCTGTGGCGCTCGTTCTTAAGTGGAAGTAAGCTGTCTGCTTATGTCGCCGCGGACACATTAATTGTTGCTGCTACCGATAACCATTTGATACATGAGGAATATTTTGTAAGAATAAGTCTTTACATTTTTAATTGGTTGCGAAAAATGCCGGAAAACCAAAGTATAACTGATGAAAGTGAAGTAGAGCAAATTAGTTCTGACATTGAAGAGAGTATTTAAGTTTACATGAGGATCGGACCATACATTGTCATTTCCGACATATAAGAAAATCCTCAGTGGTGGAAACGCGTTTGTATTTTGATTCTTAATCCAGGAAAGCATAAGATATAGCATCTACTTAGGTTAGGTTGAGTGTATGCTTTTCACCTTTACTTCTAATAAATTTTATTAAGCCGAAAAACCAATATTATCTTAATTCTATTAGATATTTATCAACCACGATACTAGGCTAACGACAATCAGTCAGTGTCAAGCTTAAAATAAATTATATTCAAATTATATATTAGTTTGGCGGAATACGTATATAATCGGATCACATTTCATAAGCTTATACTCGTGTCAATCTATTGTATCTATAATCTCGTGTAATCTAATTCATTGTTAAAATCTCATAAATGAGTTAATAATATTTGTTTTTCATTTGTTATTTAGATTTTTTATATTATGTGACGTATTTTTTAGAGTTCCTTTATCGAATATTAATATTAATTTGTAGCTTATGACTTATAGAATCACCTCAGTGTCAGTCTGTGTTTATCTGACACAGATGTTTTTCTCAAAGGCTGTTAAAGTAGACGATTTAACTTTGATTTTTATTTATTATATGCATTTATCATACCTACAATCGATAGCATTATCATCATCATCATCATTAAAACAGTAATACACAATAATACAGGGCAATGAAGCGGGAAAACGGGCAGCAGCATCTGCCTGATAACAAATCAAAGTAATAAAAACTACAGTTGAGAATCCGCCTACCAAGCGTGGCAAATATGGCAAATATCCCTCCTATGACTCAATGTACGTATGAGGCAAATGTTCAGCAGCGGACTTTTAATAGGCTATGATGACTTGAAAAATTCCACAGGTGGAAATAGGTCTTATGGTCATTCCTCGTTGATCATACACATGTTGGTATACTGCGAAAACCTCGTAACATCGCCTGTCATTTACCGCCATCTTTTTCTAAAAGAACCAACCTGATCACGCCGTTCACTTTTGAAAGTATTCAATCTGACCTCGCTATCGACTTTCTCAACAATCGTACCTTACCTGCACGCCGTACACTGCTGATTGACCAACGGCACTCTTGCAACAGACTGATGAAGGAAAGTCCATCCAAAATCTCCGCCTGGCCAGCGTGGTCACTTTGAAAGAAAAAACGGTTTCAACCACCAAGTCGTTTCTTCTACCTATCACTTGTTTTAAACCAAAATATTCTAGTACCCACTTTCAAATCCTGGTTTTCAAAATTTGTGGTTTACCCTAAAACAAAGTAGTATGCATAATAATCAATTATAATTAGAACTAAACTTAAAAACCTTACAGTCTTAATTTTTTTGATACATTAAACTTTTTTTAAATACTAATAATAAAGTGACTGTCAAGTTGTTCTAGTGGTTATAAACGCGACTGCTGATCATGAGGTCCCGGGTTCGAATCCCGGGTCGGGTCATAAAAATATCAGTTATTGAGTTTTTCCATCAAGAAACTCCCAGTAACTGCCCGGAGTCAGGAAGTTGGCGATGTCTCACCCCCGTGCCTCAGAAAGCACGTTACGCCGTTGGTCCTGCGACTAATCTCTCTTCAGTCGTGTCTGTTTACCGTCCCATCAGACTATGAGAGTGAGGGAATAGAGAGTGCACCTGTGCTTATGCATACACTTGGTCACTATAATCCTGTCCTGCGGCGATAGTTTTGAGGCTGGCCGCCGTGACAAAAATTCAGTCTGGAGGACATTATTATTATTTAAAAGATCTAAGTGATAATCGTACTTACTAAGTAGTGGTTGTTTTAAAATATTTTACAATACCCCCATATCGTTCCGTGGGTGTCGTAAAAGGGGATGGAGGGAAATAAACCAGGGATGGACAGCGGCGCGGCGTCTTCCTAATAACATTTAAAAGAATTGCCGTCGTCAACTCATCCACCAAGCGTGGGAACGTTAAACACTTGCGACCAACATCTAACAAATATGGCTAAATAATAAGCTGGCAGAATACTTTAATGATGCTGTGTTTCGTATGGTGAGTGTAGAGAACCGAGACCTTTCTCACTGGAAACGAGGCATTCTATCTGTCCATTTTGATTCTTAATCGAGGATAGATTTAAATTTTTATGACCGCAATACAAAATATTTACCATCATATAGAAATGTGTGCTCGTTTCTCACCTTTGTTGTTCTTTAAAACAGGATTCAGATGCATTTTTGTATTTTTTTTGACACAATAAAAGACAACTAACGTGGCAGTAGACCTTCACAATTGAAAAGCACTCTTTCTATATTTGCTATAAAAGTATGAGTTTGCTTGAAAGAAATTTAATTTCATTGTCCCTCTCTACCTTTGTCTTAGGGGAAATCCCCGAAACGAGACATTAAGTAATGAAGCTATTAACAGCTATTTAGCCATTTATGCTATATATATTTATGAAAAGTATTGCTCTTTGCATAGAAATTAATTAATTTCAAAATATAAAATACAGCTATCAGACGCTTTTATCATAACTTTTTATTATACCTTTGTATTTTTTCTAAGATAAGGGTGACAAATAAGCATACAGTCCACTTGATGTTGCAGATATCTACATTAATCCTTGATTAAGCATCAAGATGCAGATTCTTTCTTAGCCTTGAGGACTAAGATGTAATGCCTCGATTCCAGTGAAAAGGGTTTCCGGTTCTCTATACTCACTACACGAAACACAGCAGCATTATTTAAAAAAATATTTATTAGTAAAATGCATTGTAAATACGTTAATTTAAAACAAAATATCATTAATCATTTACATTACAGATATTTTCTTTTAAAATGTATTCCTATTTTGATTTCAAATGATTACGTACCGTGCATTTTATTGGAAAATTTCATAGTCTTTTGTTTATGAGCTTATATTTTTCACATAATTCTCTCGTTTATTAAAATATTGCAGAAACCACGATGCATTCGCGCCTCAATGTAAAATATTTCATACGAATGATTTGTAGGTAGCAACGCCGAAGGTGGAATGCAATACTACGTCTTACTGGGTAGCATGTTTTATTTTTGCGTGCAAAATGGATACGGTATTAAATTGCTTCTTAAAATCGTAATAATTTTTGGTTTCTTTTTGGATCGTGTAAAATATTTACTGATGATAGTTTGCTTTGTAGATTTTTTAAATGATACAACCGTTCACAATTTATTCTAATTGCAACACGAGTTCTGCCACAGGGCGGCGACATTTAGGAATGAGGTACAATATGTGACAGATTTCATGTCGGGCGAATATAATTTGTTAGAAGTGTAGAGAATATATATATATTAATGTTTCTTTCTAAAATATTAGCTATATTTTATATTATTAAATTATAAACGGTCAAACTAACTTACTGATATTTCTAGAATAATTTAAAAAAAATTAAATGTGAAAAAAATTTAAGAACACAGCGCTGATGCATTGTTTTGTTTGATACACTAGAAACCGAAAAGTTTTATTTCAAACGCAACTTTTCAATGATGATGTCACTGTGTGACCATTTGCTTAAAATGATGTTTATTAACGTGATGGTTGCATCCATTTAGACTTAGGTATTATTATTATACGAGTATTACTATTTTTTTAGTATTTTTGTATTGTATTGTCTTTTTTGTTGGTATGTAACATGGGTGCAATTTGCCTGAAATAAAGAGAATTTATTTATATTATTTTTTAATTTATGTTAACTCAGTCGCTACCAACGAAATCTGGTGAGCGTAAGGTTATTATCCCTCATTATGATTTCTTATACTCATCCGAAAAAAATGCGTAAAATTAGTTTTATTCCATTATAAGACCATTCATCATTTTACATGGAGTTGATCGCCCCATATCGTAATTTTGGTGGGACCAATGAAGATAAATGGCGATGTAGTAGATAAACTTAAATATAGGATTATATTTATCATTTCTATATGTTCTCCAGACCAAATTTCATACACTGCAGCCAGTCTCAACGGAAACTACCCATCTGCGCAGGGTAGAGTTATAGTGTCTGAGTTTATGCGCAAGCACACATGCATTCTTCTGTCTTTCACTCTCATGTTCAGATGGGAAAATAATCTAACATGACCGGAGAAATCAGACGCATGACCAGCGGATTTAGGTGTTTCCAAGGCACGGGAGTGAAACACCGCCAACCTTCTTACTGACCACGGGCTGCTACTGGGAATTTCCTAACAGAAAAAGTCAATAACTTTTTCTTTGTCTCGACGCGGCATTCAAACCCAGAATCTCGTAATCAACAGGCGACTATTAGACATTAGACATAAGAGGCAATCAAATGAATAATATATAAAACAAGATTCATACTATCACAAGGAGCGTTGGCCACTTCCCAGGTAAAACATCTTGCCCGGCGTAAGATTTCCTCTTTTCCTTCCACGGACAAATTGGTCAACCATACGTGGACACGCAACCTTCACTTTGAGGTTCATTTTCTTGAGAAGTGACTCGTGATGGCACTGTCATATCTGCTATAAATATAATAGAAAATAATAATTTAATTCATAAACATTATAAGAATACTTATTAATAATCATTTAAGCTATACTATTGGTTTAGAAAAAAACTCCTTTCCTAAGAAAAACCGGCAGGAAACCCAACGGAACTTTTATTTTAACATTAATTTGCAATATAATATTTTATACAATAAAGTACGAAAACATTTTGAAACAGCATGGTAGGGATCACCTTATTCCCAAGTGTTTTTATCAATCATGTACTCTTTAGTAGTATAATAACCAATATTATACAATTATTGCTTAATGAAAATTATTTTATTATTTTAAAATTTTTGATAGATAGTTCCTGTTCATTTCACTGAACTTTATTGTAAAACGTATACATTGCCCCATTGAAGAATTACTGGCTTTGTGGGGTCCAGTAACCGGTATAACTACCTTGCGTTTGTGCCTAGTATTTACAGAATGTATATCACTATTTCATGAACATAATTAAATTTTATAAATATTATACGTGGTAGAGCCACGCTGCAGCTTTATTATGGTAGTAGTAAGAATGGGTCGGCTCGACCGGGGAGGGACGACGCTTTCACAGAATACAGTGTAGAATAGCAGCTTAGTGCTGCTGTGTTTCGTATGGTAAATGTAGAGAACCGGAGACAGTTTTTATTGGAAACGAGGCATTCTTAGTTTTCAGAGGTGACAACACATCTGCATTTTGATTCTTAACCAAGGACGTCTAAGAGCCACAGCATCCATTTATTATCAGGTCATGTGCTCGTTAGTCAACCTTACTCTATATAAAATATACGATATTTTACTATTTTATTCATTCATTAGAAATTTAATCAGTACCGTATAACAAAATGCATATTAATTTCCCCTGCACAGCGCACCGTGTTTATCGAAAATTAATGGTAAAATTATGAATAACGCAGCACGGTGTTAAAACTGACAAAACAATTTGTACGGAAGCAAGCCTTATTTGGATTATGAACTACAATTTTATTATAATATATTAGCTTAGATTAAATTAATCATTATTAATTTGCTTCATATTATTATGACGATGTGAAATTAAATGTTACTGTATAGTTGCGGTATGAGAATATCCACTACCCCATATCATCACGTGGATGTCGTAGGAGGCTACAAAGGGAAACTGAAATGTAAAAGCTGCGGTTTCCAGTCCGCCTGCCAAGCGTGGCAACTGTGGCAAAATAAGGATATCTATGGGAAATCCTATGTCTATGGATTAATTTATATATTTAATACAGCGTACGATAAGTAGACATAGAAAAAATTTCTCGTCACTTTCTCAAAACCTGAAAGCTAATGTATTTAATCAGTGCCTGGTGTCAGTGTAGACATATAATATATCTGATACGTACGAATAGTTCTTTTCAGCTGGTCAGATGAGAATCTCAAGGTCGCTTAGCGAGCTATGCAGAGTGCGGAGGACTTTGTTCAATGTTTTTCTGTGAGATAGACTTATAAGTTAGGATGTTTGCAGTAGAACCAGAGAAACCGACATGAACCAATGGATTAGTAAGCTGAAGTGGCAATGGGCTGGCTATTTAGCTTGAGGAACCAAAAACGGGTAGGTAAGACAGGTTCTTGCTTCATACCGTTAGGCAAAGTATAGAGTGGCCTACCACTTGGGATGATGTAATACATGCAAAAAGTCGATAGCTGCAGTTAGCTCAGGTCGGCGTTATGGGGAGTTGATGTTCCTGGAAAACGGTCTATGTTGATAAGTGAATGTAATTTGTTTATTTATAATTATATATTGTCGTAAAATATTCTATACTAATTACATCGTAAACCAATATCTGTATCATATAATATATAATTTTTGTTTGTTTGCACAAACACCATCTTATCAGCAAATGTCCTCAGGATACTGTTGTGACTTCAAACTCTGTTCAATAGAGGTGCCACTCTTTGATATCTAATGGTGTAAAATGATCAGTGGGGTCTTTAGCACTCGTCCCTAATGCACTACAAAATCGAGCCATCCACAAAAGCATCTCGAAGGCATTGTTATTTTTAGACATGAAGAACAATTTTTTCTCGTTTTTTAAAATTGACTGCACAATCAAACTTTGGAATTTACTGTAGCCAGATGTTTTTCCGGACCGATACGACTTAGGGACAAAACCGGTGGGATCAAAGCCGGTGCGCCCCAGGGATCGAACCTGGCTCCAATATTGTTTTCAGTTTACAGTGCCGACTTAGTAAAAAACATTAAGCACTGTAAATTTCATTTATATGCAGATGATCTGCAAGTCTACATGTCATGTAATCCGCGTGATACTCAAGAAGTCGTTAATAAAATCAACGAAGACCTCGAAAGTATAGCCGCGTGGTGCGACTCAAACTGCCTTGTACTAAACGGAACTAAATCTAAACTACTAATTATGGGTTCTAAAAATCAAATTAAAAATATATCAGAAAGAGGGGCATGCATCCAAATTCGAGGGGAAATCGTAGAACGTGTAAATGAGATTCGCAATCTGGGCTTACTAATGGATGACAAACTACAGTTTGAGAACCACATACTAAGTACTAGCAGAAACTGCTTTTATAGACTTAAGATTCTTTATCAAATAAGGGAGTTTTTAAATTCGGATATTCGGGTAAAATTGTGTGACACTCTTGTTCTTTCGAAATTTAATTATATGGACATTGTATATGGCCCGAGACTTTTAGCGCGGTCGCGACGTCTAGTGCAACGTGTTCAAAATGCATGTGCAAGATTTAGTTTTACAATACCACCTCGCACGCACGTTACCCCTTACATTAACAATGCCAAAATGTTAAAAATGGAATATCGCAGAAAACTGCACATGGCAACTCTCCTATTCGGGGTATTAAAAAATAAAACACCTCCTTATCTTGCTGACAAACTCATATGGTCACGTGATGTAAAAACTTACAATACACGCACTAGAGGGAATACTCTCGTCGTGCCTCGTCACCGCACTCACGCTTTCCGAGGAAGTTTCAAATACGCCGCATCCAAGTGCTGGAACGATATACCGCCTCCTTTGCGAAATCTGAAAGCAGTACACACATTTAAAAATAAATATAGAACACAATTACTGCAAAGTCAGATTAACTTTGATCAAAGTTTATAACGCTTTGCACGATTACGAACCTCATCGTCATAGATTATTAACAACGGAGCATTAAAATCGTCCTTTTGAATGCGGCTATTGTCTTCTTATATACTTTTATATTCTTCAATAATTACATTTTTTTTTCTTTTCTTTTTACAAATTATCTGGTCATTTTATTATATAGCACTTTATAGTATTTTAATAATTTACCTTTTGTAGTATATAGCCCTTTATAGTATTTTAATAATCTCCCCTTTTGTAGTGTTCGTATAGCCCTTCTAAGAGCGTCTGAAAGCAACATAAACGGGACGTGCTGTGTCGAAGTGGCATTCTACCTTGAACTCTACTCTCTCCCTCTCACTTAAGATAGTTACTGTTTCTTTTTACTGTTGTGCATAATTCTGTCATGAGTATACGTATAGCAATGATTTCGGTAAGTCACTGGTTGGACACACTGAAAATCAGCGCCATGAAGAGAAAAAAAAATTTATGGCATTATGCTGAGTGTGCTCCTGTTCCCAGATGACGCCTTGACACATATGAGTATTGGTATTGTATAGTTTGTAATATGTAGTATATTGTAATTTGTATTGTATAGCCAATATTATTTGTAAATTATGTGTTTCTTTTTTATGTTATCTGTGATGGCGTCATTTTGGAGAATAAACCTTTCTTTCTTTCTTCTGGCTATTTACTCTATTAGAGGTCTTGATGTAACGATGAGATGGTTTGGCGGTGGTGGAGGGGCGTCATTTGGGAAAAGAACTGCGCTTTTTCTATATGGATTAAAAATGAATTGAAAACTAATTTCAATAGATGCTAGGACTGCTCGGAATCACAGGAACCTCTTAGTGTTTGTCGGAACATAGGAACCTTAGTGTTGACCGGAACACAGGAACTTAAGTGTTGACTGAAATACAGCAGTGCATGCACTGCAGGGTATAGAGAGCCTCTAACTACTGAAGAGTGTAGAGAACTAGTCACAATAGTAGTTACACGCTGTGAGACATTCCATCTTATTAGTCTTCTTTGTTTGGAATTGGTTGCATTGCATCTGGAGAATTATAAGAAATACAGACTTAAGGGAATGAAAAGGAGGATCTTTGTTTCTAGTTAGTGACAGGTGTCCATATGCTGCAGTAACCACTTAACGTTAGGTGAAGTGGAGTGTTAGCGTATAGCTTAAATTTCATTAAAATAAAAAGAGTGTGGTAGATTGCATAGTGGAAAAACTTAATAACTGTTTATTTTTTGGCCCAACGTGGTATTAAAATCCGGAACCTCATGTTCAGCAGTCGAATTTCTTCTTCTTCTTCTTCAAGCGCCTCTCCGACTAGCGAAGGTTGGCAGTCAGCTTTGAATACTCCTTCTTGTTTTTCGCAAGGCGAAAGAGCTCGCCAGTATTTCCGATTCCCGTCCATTCTCGGATGTTGCACAGCCAAGAGTTTTTCTGCGACCAACAGCTCTCCTTTCTGCAACCTTTCCTATTATAATAAGTTGCAAAAGTTAATATTTTTCCTCGTGTCCGAGATATGCAATTTTTTTTCTACACAGTCTCCAAAAGTTTGCTGTTACTGGTTGACGCGTCGCAGAACTTCTACGTTCGAGATATTTTGAGTCCAACTAATGGCGAACATACGTCTATATGCCCACATCTGGAAAGCTTCCATACGTTTCATGAGGTCTTCTTTAATAGTCCACGCCTCGCATCCGTAAAGAAGTATAGGCCAGATGTGGCAATGCAGGAATCGTATGCGCACAGGGATCTTAAGTCTGCGATTGCAAAATACTTTTTTAACGTGCATGAGGCACTTTGAGCTATTCCCATGCGGGTCTTTAACTCCTATTCCCTTCTCCAGGTGTCATTAAGCCATGTCCCTAGATATTTCTACATGCGCATTTTCTCAATTTCTTAGCTCGCTACAATGATAGCAATTTCATCGAAGCTCTGTATAGATAATACATAATAAGTCGCATTTAAAACCACTGCCTAAACCAATGGGACATTATGAATAGAATATTTTTACTCAGTATGGATCACGTGTGTAATTCTTATCGAAAGCCGCACTGGTTTGGAAAAAAGCCTCTGTCCTGGGAAGAACCAGCAAGAAACCCAGCGGATCTTTTTTTTTAAAGTAAACTTTATATGAATGGTAGAGAAAACTATTAACAAAATTTATTTTACAAATAGTTTGGAAGCGACCACCTCATTCCCAGGGATTATCATCAACCATTTTAATAACCCTTTTTATACAGTTTTTCTTTAGTATCTAAAATAATTCAATTTGGTAATAGAGTGACTTAGTATAGAATACTGGTGAATAATATGGTAAATAACACTTACCTTGTGGGGACGGGACTTACAACTTCTTTAAATATAATACTCGTTTACTTCATAGCGTGTTGCTTTACCAGCAGACTAGACGGAGCGCTACCTCTTGCGGATTTGCCACTTCGAGAAATACTAATACTATTACGAGGAGCATGGTGAAACATCACCATCCTCACATGCACTATGTCGAACACGACATGACTGTTTCTCAAAAAAATGGAGTATAAATTGTCATCATCATAACCTTCCATTACAGCTTATCCAAAGTCCACTGCTGAAGGCCTACTCTATAGATTGCCTGACAGGGATATTTGCCATAGTTTCCACGCTTGGCCACGATTGGTAACCGCAATTTTTATTTAAGTTTTTATCAGTATTTTGAAAGCTTATAAGATGAAATTTCAATATTAATATATATATAAATTATTTTTATATTTAAAGAAAATAATTTTCGCTAAATATTACCATCGCACGTCGTGGCAAAAAATCTGGATAATAGGCTAGCTACTACTGTGCTGCGATTTTCTATTAGGTTTCTTCCTTGCACTCCCTTATGGAATCGACTACCATCAGCGATTTTGCAAGAAAAGAGCCTACTCTTTTTAAAAGGCCGGACAAGGAAAAGAAAAAATTTCCATGGTATTGCAGGTAATCACGGGCGACGGTAGTCACTTACCATCAAGTGAGTCGTATGCTCGTTTGCCCCTAGTAAATAAAAAGCGTTTTAAAATAAATAATTGTTAACAAGTTGTTCGTACGTCACTAAACCTATTCTTCATGGTTTATTCGTATTTTTGTGTTATTTAAAATGGAAGTTAAAAAAGCAATACAGTCTTAGTTAGGTTACCACCACACTCACGTACTTCACACTTTTTTATACAAGTAAGAATGACAATCGAGCTAAATTAGCCACGAAAGTAACCACGTATATAATATGTTACACACCACTTCTTACTGGAAAGTCAAAAAGGCTGCACTAGCCCAGTGTTGTGCAGAACTGCCAGAATTCTCATGTCATACTCCTTGCTACGTATCCCTTTAACAAAGTCGTAATTCGTTTCCTCGGAATCATTTGCCTATATTGTTTAATAAAAGAGTAGCGAACGAAGCTTTTGTTATTGTTCATTTTATTTTTATTAATAAAAAAATTTATTAGTGGATTCTACACATTCCAAGCAGAATTGTTTGTCTTCTCATCTCCTGTTAAGTCACCGCATACATGCTATCAGGTGGGATAGTACTTACAGCTTGGGATAAATCCTATGTTCATTATTTTCTGACAAGTACAAAGACAAAGAATACATAGGTTATTGGTTTTATACAAAAATAATTATTATGTTTTGCGTTAAAAATGTGTATCCTAAATGAAATTCCAATAACCCTAGTATGTAACCACCTTGAGATGTAAAATATGATTATGTTTCCCCTGAGACATTCAACACGATTCAATTTGAATGTAATATTTCACGTTTCGTTTAAACGAGTCCTTTATGTACGTAGGCGAGTGCTGCCTGTCTACTCGCAGTATCCGTTACGAATGGATTAATAAAAAAATCATGTAAACATGGATAGAGGGAGTCCTTTATTTTAAATAAAAAATATTACCGATTCTATCGCGTATATTAACTTATTTTATATTCTTGATGTTTCAAGCATTTAACAGCACTCATCGTCACGGGGCATAACCACGACTACCTTCAGATTAAAATTATTAACTTCTGTTCCAATCTACGGAGTATGAACTTATAGTATCTTGAATTTTTTCAGTTGCATGGTTGGGTTTTTTTATTGGGTTTATTAATTATAGGATCCCAAGCAGATGGTAGTAATCATCCATCTTTCCTATTGAAATTAAGACGTTTTTTGATTTCAATAGCCTCACGAATAATCCTTGGAAGGTATCCGTGTTGTTTAGCGACGTTTTGTGGTCTACCAAATCGAATGTAGTAACGGGGGCAATCTTGTAAGTGTTCACAGACTGCAGACTTTCTTAATAAGTTTAAAAACTTAGCGTAGCTGCGTAACGTAAACTTAACATAAATACAACATATTCAAATAAAACCAATGAGTTTTATTTGAATGTATGGTGTTCAAGTAATCACAATAAATCTTTATTTTATTTTTATTTTGTGCCCGTGGTGCCAGCAGGGTTATTACTGCTGTGTTTCGTATGGCGAGGGCAGAAAAGTGGAGACCCTAGTTACTGGAAATGAGGCATTCCATCTTAGTCTTCAGGGGTGACACTGCATCTGCATTGTGATTCTTAATTGAAGATATATATTATATTCTCCATACCGAATTTTTGTCACGGCGGTCAGTCTCATCGGAGACTAGCCATCTGCGTTGGACAGGATTATAGTGCCCGAGTGTATGCGTAAGCACAAGTTCACTCTCTATTCCCTCACTGTCATAGTCCAATAGGACGGTAATCCGACACGTCCGGAGAGAGATCAGGCGCAGGACCAACGGCTTTACGTGTTTTCCGAGGCACGGGGGTGAAACACCACCAACTTCCTGACTCCGGGCAGCTATTGTGAATTTCTTGATGGAAAAACTCAATAACTGATATTTTTGGCCCGACCCGGGATTTGAACCCGGGACCTCATGATCAGCAGTCGCACTACTACAACCACTAGACAAACGAGGCAGTCAAGACATAGACATACCACGCATTCGAACCCAACGATTTGCTTCGTCGTTCATAGTACGTGCATCAAGAAGTAAAATAATTCGCCAGCATCTGTCTATCCATCTAATTATAATGTGGATATGTTTAAGGCAAGAGTGAATAGGCTATGGTTAAACTAAATGACAATAGAAAGAGACAAGTATAGAGATAGTTAATACTTAATTTCAGTAAGAGATAATTCACGATTAAAAGCTGTTGCTTTTTAAATTTTACATTTATCACTCAGCGAGCTACGGAGAGTGGTAGAAGTTCCTCTGCTGCAACTAAGATATCCGCAAGACAAAAGAGTATAACTGACATAGTTCAGTGGATCAGTAGGCTGAAGTGGCGATAGGCCGACCTTATAGTTTGAGCAACAACAGATGTGTATGTATTAGGTGGACTACTTGCTCGATTGTCACGCTTACCGTGGCCGTTACAGCCTATTGAAGCCACTGATGAACATAGGCCTCCTTCATAGATTGCCCCATAGGCGAATATCTTTTATAGTTGTCAAGACCAGCAGCACCTTGACAACCCATCTCCTGATTTTGTTTCCTTCAGTCGCCTCTTATGTCACCGAGGGGGTGATATGGGTTAGTTACTTACTCCACTACTTCACGTAAGTTACTTAAATAAAAAACCGGTAGATATCAAACTAACCTTAAAGTCTCGACAAATGTGCATCCGTGAAAATTGAATACTATAGCTCCATTAGCACAGCATCCGTCGGTACATTCATTAACATGATATTGTGCGGTAAAGTTGCATCAGGCGGCGACAGAGTTTATCAAACGGGCACGCCATTGTTTTCAATATTGGCAACCTTCCACGAATCAGTCTATTAGGCTCATCCGAAAATGTTGAGAGGAGGCGAAAATATTTACTTATTTCATTTCTAATTGTTTGCATGATTCCATCAGTTACAGCCTATAAAAGATCCACTTATCAATATAAGACTCCCCCATAAATTGTACCATAGAGAGGATTTTGCCATAGTTGCCACGCTTGGCAGGCGGGTTGGAAACCGCATTTTTTATAATTTTGAGTTGTTCTCAGGAAGATGCTGTTGTCCATTTTCCGTTTTAGATATCGTCTTCCCTGGCATTTCTTTATATCTGTTCGTAATGTTTTATCACAATCGGTTCGACACTTCCGAAGATCAGCGCGGACAGACAGGCTGTTTTTTTATAAATGGTTATTTGCCTTAATGCCATGCTAATAATCCCCTGAGCTTGATAAAAGCTAATTATTTCAATATTACAGACAAGCACTTTAATTTTATTTATGTGTATAGATTGGCCCTGTGACAAGCCAGTAAGAAACCTAACGGGGTTGTTTAAAAAAAAAGCCAAACTTACCAATTACATTTAGTTCCTTATCTATATTATATAAAATATACTTATGTGAAATTTAAAACAATTACAAGAAAAATAATATCTGCGGAGTTTCTTTCAATTTCCTTTCCGGTCAGAGGAATCTCATTTTGAAATGTTTGTAGATTAAAATTGACAAACGGAATTTTTAATTTTAAGATGGTTTTGAAATGAAATTAAATAAAAAATTACCATTTTTAATACAATTAAAAATGGTAATTGTCGGTGAAATTTCTTAACAAACTGTATTCCAACTCGTATCTGTATATATCACTGTGCAAGACGTTAAGATTAATTGTTTTCGCGCCCAAAGTTATTAGAGTCATTCAGCGTGAGTACCCAGAAAACGATTTCGATTTTGGCACTGTACTGCAGGGTAGGACTGATTTTAAATTTTAGCAGCATAACAAAAGTCCGCTGCTGATCATAGGCTTCCCCCATAGATTGCTTCATAGAGGCGATATTTCAGTTGCCAATCTTGAGAGGCAGGTTGGCATTGCAGATTTATTTTTTGTTTAGTTGTTATTTGGAAGCTGTTGCTGCTTATTGGTTTGTCCCTCTGTAGCCTCTTACGACACTCACGGGATAATATAGCGTAGTTAATATTCTTACACTGCCACTACACAACTACAATAAACATTGACTACAATAACAAAGAGTTTTTTTAAGAGTTATCGTTACTTCCACACTAGGAATTTCTCCCTCCTGTATGGTGAGCGCAGTTTATTGGAGGCGCAATGCTTCGCAGTGGCCCTCGGCGCTGCGAAGCATTGCTAAGCTACTGCACCACGATGACCTCAATCGTTTAATATTTAGTTTAGTTATATTTACATTGGTGGTAGTTTGTTGACTCTATAGATTTTCGTAGTCTCACCGTTTGTTGCTACGTCTGTTCGACGTGTAATTTCTATATGATCTGTTTGGCGTGGACCCAAACTAGGCCTTGTGGGCTTTATAAAACTTAGATAGCGCACTCTCGTGTCAACATTACTCTTAGGGATAATTTTTACTAGGTTTTATGAAACTTGTATGTTAGTTTATTTAGGTCAAATATTGCAACTGAATTTTAAAACAGGTTACTATTATTATTATTACCGATTGAGTTGAAATTTTATTAGAAGATTGAAAAATCGACCCATAGTTGATTACTTGAGAGATTAAAAATCGACCTATAGTTGATTACTTGGGAGAGTATTAAGTGTTCTATGCATATTACAATTTTTGCTAATTTTATTTTATTAGATCGTAGGGCTAGTGGTAAAAAGCGCGACTGCTGATCATGTTAGCACAGGTTCAAATCTCGAGGCGGACTAATATCAGTTATATAATTTTTATATCAAGAAATTTTCAGTGGCAGCACGGAGTCATGAAGTTGGCGGTGTTTCACCCCCGTGCCTTGAAAAGTACGTAAAGCCGTTGATACTGATCTCGATCTCTCTCCAATCATGTCAGATTGCCGTCCCATCAAACTATGAGTGTGAGGGGTGCACCTGTGTTTGCGCGCACACTTGTGCACTAGAATCCTCCTACCTTGCGCAGATTGCTAGTCTCCGTAGAGACTGGCCGCCGTGACCGAAATTTGGTCTGGGCGACATTACAATTTTTAGCATGATGTAGAAGAGGCACGATGTATTTCTTTTGATGCTGCATCAAATAGTTTGGTTGGACAAATAAAAGACTACGCTCACACAGAATACCAGCCAAAAAACAGCATGATTTTTCCGGGCTTCGTATTGTGCGTAAAGAGAACCGATGACACTCTTTAAAAAGAATCTTCAATGTACTTTGAAAATAATATTTTCTTCAAGCTGTAGTTATACTGCTTTATTTCTGTATAATATATCAGTTAGAAATATGCCTATTAATATACTACACAAGAATTTTAAATCTTAAAATATGAAAAATAGCTTGACTCCTGTTATAAAATCCATGTTTAATAACTCTTTTTCGTCTGGAAACTTTCCCTTTTTCTGAAATGAACCAGATTAATCCTGTAACCAATAAAGCAAATCGCTCCAGTTTTCTGACTACCGTCCCATATCCATAATTCCATTCCTTTCAAAAGTTTTTGAGCGTATAGTTCATCGACAATTGAGCCTATTCTTATCTAAGTGGAGTCTCTTCAATCCGGTTTCTGTGCTGGTCATACATAGTACGTCTACTGCCTTGGTCAAGATTACCCAGGACATTCCTCATGGTTCGGCACTGATAGGTATGAGAGCGATACGTATCTAGACGAACTCCTGGTCAGAAAATAGTCCTACCAGTAGTAGGTATACATTTACAATTCTTATTCTTTAAGTCTCAAACTTTAAACTAACAACACCCTGAATCAACGTTTTTTAAATGTGCATATACAGTATAATATAGACGTAAAAAAACTACCGTATAAAACTGGAGACAAAATGTTTATTTAGGAACAGAAATTTACAAGCATTAACAGGAAAATATTTGTGAAAAAGAGTAGAAACGTATTTTCGACAATTTCCTTTTAACTAATGTTATTTGTGTGTTTTAATGTTTGATTTCTCTCAGGAATAATTTTGGTAATACTTTGGTGGGAGCCATTTGTTAAAGCAATTATTTGATTTAAGGCTTATATATATATATATATATATATATATATATATATAGGTTAATAAATTTGAAAAATATCAAATATAACTAAACATAAAATGGAAGATTTTTTTAAAGAATAAGGGTAACAAAAGAGCACACAGTCCACCTGATGGTAAGTAGATGTTGTGGCCCACAGACAACTACATCTGTCTTTGCTTAATAATGGAAATGCAGATGCGCAGTCATCCATGATAACTATGATAGAATATTTAGTTATAGTAATAAGAGTGTCCAGTTCTCTACACTGACTATACGAAACACAGTGGCATTCAGCTACTATTTTAAGCTGGTATGTTGTAAGAGCATGGTCCTTCCCCGGTCGAGTTGACCCATTCGTGCTACAACCATAATATAGCTGCAACGTGGTTTTACCACGTGTAGTGAAGTGAATCACGTGTAGATTATCATAATCATCATTGCTACCCGTTACATCTGCTGTAGCTCATTTGCTGTTTCATTCCCTGTCGCCTCATACGACACCCTCGGGAGGATATGGGGAAGGTGTAGTCTCTTACCTCACCGCGGCAAACACGGTTTTCAGAGCATGTTGTTTGTTTATTTAGTAAAGCACACAATTAGCTAATACACGGGAAATAGTAGTTGCTTTTTATTTATACTTATTTTAAAACTAGCTGTTTACTGCGGCTACATCCACGTAGAATTTATTACAATTGTATGTCTTGGATTTTAATTTTTTGCACGGAATTCTAATTATTTTTGTAAAATAAAAAACTAAGTTAAAAAGTTAAAAGCCTAGCTTAAATTACTCTTTATCAGATCAGCTATTTGGCAATGAATAATCCTGGCAAACGAGGAGAAAATAATTTAAAAATGGTTACAAAAAGACAAGACCTAGAGAAAGAAAGATATTATACGCGTTATAAAATAAAATGAGGTGTCTTACCTAGTTCCCGAAATCTCTCAATTGCGTGCACTATCCTCGTCAACACTTGATGTTCACCTGATTCAAGTACAATGCACCATATTTACCACACTCTGTTCAGTGTGTTAAATATGGTCACGATATCCAAAAAGTTATTACTTGTGTGCAGTGCAGTGCTAAGTCCGCCCATGTTTCTCGAGGGATATCTCGGCATTTTGTAGTCAGTTGGTCTTGCGATTTTGTAACCAAGGACATTTAATTATTAGAATCGGTTGTAACTTTGTAGAAAGCCATTATGTTATGGATTTTAAAAATCAAATAGCCAATATAATACGCGTTATAAAATAAAATGAGGTGTTTTACCTAGTTCCCAATATCTCTCAATTGCGTGCACTAGCCTTGTCAACACTTGATGTTCACCTGATTCAAGTAGAATGCTTCACAGCCAATTCTCCGTATTATTAATTTGACAGTGGATGCATCATCATAACAATGGATGATTCCTAAGATGGGCTCCTAAATTTAATAATAGTGTGGCATCAGTCTCTGATAAAAACTAATAATGAATGTGGAAAGGGTGACAAAACAAATTTATGCTGCAGAAGTGAATGAATGATAATTACCCTGGGAATGAGGCGAACGCTACGATACTATTAAAGAAGTTTCAGGGTTTCTTGTTGGTTATTTCCAGGACAGAGTTATTTTCCAAACCAATGGTAAATAATACAAAAGAGTGACTTTTAATAAGTATTATTTATAATATTTATTAAATAAAAAGTTTCTGTTTCTGTTTCTATTACAGTCTGTGAGAAGGAATCTCAGTCCTCGGAGGTGACAACGAATTAGTAAGGCTGAAAATTCGTACTAAGTCCCTTCACCACTTACCATCACATAAACTGTTATAAAAAAAATATGATAATTGGGCGTCAGTCATATAAATAGTTTAGTGCTCTAAACGTGGCGTTATAAATATCCCGCACAAAGCCGCGAGTCTTCCATCTGGAAGTTTCATTACTTGTCTTTTCAATCCTTCTGTTAATTAACGTCACTTTTTCTCCGCAAGCGACCGTGAGATAAATTTTTCTGTTTAATTGAATACGCTTTGTTAATGGTGAAAACTGGATAAGCTTAAACATTTAATATTAAAGTCCAGTAAATTTACTTTTGGAGATAATGATTTTTAGGATTCCGTACTTAAAGGGTAACCAACAGGAACCTATTACTAAACCTCCGCTGTCCGTCCGTCTGTCTGTCAGCGAGCTGTATCTCAATTACCGTAATAGGTAGGCAGTTGAAATTTTCAAAGTAAAAAAAAGAGTAATAATAAAATAAATAAAAAATCAAAGGGGGCTCCGTGTGTGATGGTACAGAACCCTTCTGGCGCGAATCCGACTTGCACTTGGCCTGTTTTTTGTTCATATTTACGCGAATACTACTCAGTAATTGAAACTAATTTTAAGGATTCTAAACGCGTTTGTTTTTAAAATCAGTCTTAATTTAAATTCGTCGGGAGTAAAAATAAGTAAATTGAACTACTTTAGTCATTTTTTCGTAGTCTCTGTCACCTATTACGACACCCACGAGACGATATGAGGTAAGGAATATTTTTACACCGCCAATATACGGTACAATAACTACAACGTTTTATTCCATACCACAAATTTGCAATAGAGAAAATAAACCGAAATAAGGCTGAAATTCACAGCGCCATAACAAAAGGTATTCAAATTTCTAACAGACAGTGTTTTAAAAGCTTACATTTATGCATACGGACGTTGCACGACGGAATAACTACGATATTTCTAAGAGATTAAACCAGTGTGATTCTGAACGGTGAAACCTTTACTTTATAGATGTTGTTACGGCCTACAGCTGCCCCTGAAAATGTCGAATATCCCGGGGCCATTGAGCGGAAGATTCAACGAGCAGCCGCAGGTCGGACCCAAATGGCCACATAGAAAAATGTCCTATCATACTAAACTATATGGGAGAATGCTAGGAAAATATAGTATGTACCTTTTTCCGACTCTAAGATCGCCCCAAGGCTCGGTCAGGCCGTAAGTGGGTATAAGGTGCATGGCAAGTAGTGTTTAGTGATGTGTATGTGTCTGAGATCTGGACCAGTTAATGTGACCGGCAGCGGCCGATTTCCAGGCTGCCCCACAATGCTGCATTACTCCAGCAGGGAGGACTGCTGGACCATTTCTTTCTTCCTGTCACTATTTCAGTCTATTAACTTCATTGTACATTTAACTAACTTAAACTCGCCTAATTCCACATTCATCGTAGAATCGAACACGTGATACCCGACACAGTAACGGACAGTAGTTCAAAGTTCAACACTCAATGTCCCGGATTCACTTATCGCCAAATTATAAATAGGGAACTAACGCGACCTCTCATGCGATCTAACACCACGCCGCGATAAGAATTCAAAATACGCCTCGTTGACACGTAAAACTAACAAACCAGCCAACACACAAAAAAGGGCACTTAACGCGACGGCACAATTACAATGATTTCCAGAAAATCAATCGGGAGACGCTCTCGAACAAGGAATGCGCGGTTCGAATCCTAGACCGTATATCTACTCGGCACGAGCGTGAAAAATTCCGCGTCACCCGAGCAAGTTAAATAGTGCAAAATTCACTTCAAACGCAATCACTATATAATTTGCACAATTACTTTCAAAGAAGTTACTTTTATCTGTCGAACACAATACAAGCCTCTTGTCAAGAACTTAAGCCCTAGACAACCTAATCCGAGGCGGTTTTCACGAAACCCATTACGTAGCGAAATAACACGCACTAAATTTAACCATCTGGACCCTACACCGGTCGCGTGAACTTCTGCCGCGATATCCGAGATACGTGGATTCACCGCATCGTGGCCAGCGACATATCACCAACTAACACAGCACCGGAATCACCCGAGCCGGTACGCCATCAACGCCGCACCGCGACCCGCGTGACACCTGGTGGTATCGGGCGATTCACGAAGTCGAACGTGATTGGGTGCGCCTCAAAATGACCATTTTTGGGCATAAACAGAAGTAATTGTTTGTTGTGGCCCGCAAATATATGTTATAATTTAGAAAGTAATAATAAGATTTGAAATTAAAATGTTATTGTTTACATTAAATTGAAATATATACTATTAAAAAAAACTAAAAGAAAATAATAAGATATATATTTTTAAACTAAATAGTAAGTAGTAAAAAAGTGTAAAATGTAAGTAAAGTGTATCGATAGCAAAACATTAACTCGTCCTGGTTACTTGCGCTACTAAAGTGAAAAATACAAAAATAGCGTTAGATGTTTCATAAGTTCGAGACAACTTAAACACACACTTACAAACATTTTGCACACAAGCGGTGATTGGGCAGCTAAGCGCCAAGATAACAGCGTGGGGTGGTAGGGTGGAGTGGGGAGGTGGAGGTCGTCGATCACTCGCATCTACCGTAAAAATTACATTACATTTGATTTATAAAATAACCATGTACAATTTTATACAAACTACTACAAAATAATAATGAAATATTACATAAAAAAAACAATGCGTCGCCAACAGTAATGATTTCTTATATTTCCGCGAATATTACACATTGAACGAAACTAGTTTTTACGGATTTTATCGCGTTTATTTTGTGGATTTTAAAGCACTCACAGTCAAGTACCTACCCTAGTGATCATGAGTGCATCAAAATTCGTAAAAAATAGTTAGGCTCGATAAAATCCGTAAAAAGATAGGAACATGTAAAATTGATAAGTAATTGGATAATTTTTATTTATTATAAAAGCAAGGGTCTACTTATATTTACGCGAATTTTACGATATTTATCGCGTTTATTTTTTTTCCATCATCACGGGATACTGAGGTATTTGGCGTCCTTAAGTTTTTTTTTTAATAGAATAAAGATGATAAGCAAACCAGTGTTACTAACCCGAAGTTTGTGTCGTAGGTAGATATGATTTCTGAAGTTAATAGTTTCCTACCAATCCTACTTTGAAAAGATAGTTTATCTATTACCCATAATTTTTTAAGTTTTCTAGAGACTCTAACGTGATACTCATAACTAATGTTTCTATTGGGTTACAAATATTTTACCTCTTTTACAAGAAATCCCATGTGAAAGCAGGATCATTGATAGTCAATTCCCAAAATAAAACCCGAAAAAATACTAAATTTAAACATGATTAAAAAGTATTTTATTATAAATATTGAACTCCTTTATTGGTATAAATAAACTTACTTAAACCTGAAGACAATCAGTGATAATTGAGAATTGACATGAGATTCTATGGTAGTGTATTATCAGAATCAATCAATAAAAAATCTTCAATACAATACATTTAGAGCAATTATTTTTTATTTTTCTGTATTAAAAGTAGTTTGAGTTGTGTTATAGCCATACATTTACCTCCTCTAAAACGTAGTGATTATATTTTCTTTGGTCAGAGCATAAACTAATGTCTTCTCTATATTCTTTATTGTATTCAATGAACCTGTTGAGGAATTAGGTAAATAGAAAGATAGATTGATGAATAAAAAATTGAAGGCACTTACATCATTTTTGCGGATATAAAACTAAAATTTTTCAATAATTCGTTGTTTGTAGATTTTTTTGCAAGGTAGTAGATAGGAGTCTAAAAATTGGTAGATCTACCGCAAATTTGGTAGAGTTGGTAACACTGAAACACTCAGTCTACCTACAGGTAAATAGATACTGTAGCCCATAGTCATCTACATTTCTCCTCAGATATACACTTAAGAATCAGTCATCAACCTCAAATCGTGCGTCTGCAACAATTAAATTGTTGGTTTTCCGGTCTATTTGCGTGGTAGTTATCCACGTATTTTTGACAATGATTTATTATTATGACCCACCTCATATTTAATAGCTAGCTTTACAAGATTTCTTTCTTATTCTATTCCTAGTTCCGTAGAGTCCATTTATGTAGTTACCACTCACATACCTGTTTCTGTCGTCAAATAGCAGTGCTTTTTTTGTTGTGTTCTGGTTTGAAGTGTAAAACAAGCAAGTATAATTACACGCAGCATAAGTACAAGCAGTGTGTGTACCGCTGTATTCCAATATAATTACAGGCAGCACAAGTAAAAGCAGTGTGTGTACTGCTGTATTCCAATAGAATTACACGCAGCACAAGTACAAGCAGTGTGTCTACTGCTGTATTCCAATATAATTACACGCAGCATCAGTACAAGCAGTGTGTGTACTGCTGTATTCCAATATAATTACACGCAGCACAAGTAAAAGCAGTGTGTGTACTGCTGTATTCCAATAGAATTACACGCAGCACAAGTACAAGCAGTGTGTGTACTGCTGTATTCCAATATAATTACACGCAGCACAAGTATAAGCAGTGTGTCTACTGCTGTATTCCAATATAATTACACGCAGCACAAGTATAAGCAGTGTGTCTACTGCTGTATTCCAATATAATTACACGCAGCACAAGTACAAGCAGTGTGTGTACTGCTGTATTTCAATATAATTACACGCAGAACAGGTAAAAGCAGTGTGTGTACTGCTGTATTCCAATATAATTACACAAAGCATAAGTAAAAGCAGTGTGTGTACTGTTGTATTCCAGTATAATTACATACAGTACAAGTACAAGCAGAGTGTGTACTGCTGTATTCCAGTATAATTACACGCAGTACAAATACAAGCAGTGTGTGTACTGCTGTATTCCAGTATATTTACACGCACCACAAGTACAAGCAGTGTGTGTACTGCTGTATTCCAATATAATTACACGCAGCACAGGTAAAAGCAGTGTGTGTACTGCTGTATTCCAATATAAATACACGCAGCATAAGTACAAGCAGTGTGTGTACTGCTGTATTCCAGTATAATTACATACAGCACAAGTACAAGCAGTGTGTGTACTGCTATATTCTAGTATAATTACACGCAGTACAAGTATAAGCAGTGTGTGTACTGCTGTATTCCAGTATAATAACACGCACCACAAGTACAAGCAGTGTGTGTACTGCTGTATTCCAATATAATATATATATAATACGTGGTAGAGCCATGCTGCAGCTATATTATGGTTGTAGCACGAATGGGTCGGCTCGACCGGGGAAGGACCACGCTCTCACAGAATACCAGCGTAAAATAGCAGCTTAACGCTGCTGTGTTTCGTATGGTGAGTGTAGAGAACCGGAGACCCGTTTTACTGGAAATGAGGCATTCCATCTTAGTCCTCACGGGTGACAAAGCATCTGTATTTTGATTCGTAATCGAAGATAGATGTAGATGTCTATGGGCCATAGCAACCACTTACCATCAGGTGGACTGTGTGCTCGTTTGTCACCCTTATCCTATAAAAAAAAAAATAATAATAATTACACGCAGCACAGGTAAAAGCAGTGTGTGTACTGCTGTATTCCAATATAAATACACGCAGCATATGTACAAGCAGTGTGTGTACTGCTGTATTCTAGTATAATTACATACAGCACAAGTACAAGCAGAGTGTGTACTGCTGTATTCCAATATAATTACACGCAGTACAAGTACAAGCAGTGTGTGTACTGCTGTATTCCAGTATAATTACAAATTCAAATTAAATTCAAATTCAAATTAATTTTATTTGCCAGAATGTAGGTGTACAATAAAGTATGATCTTAAATTATATCTAATGGCCCATTTACATTCTACCACTACATATGGTGTGCAAACATTTTATAGGTATACATGCAAAAAATTATTTAAACAGAAAATAGAAATTATTAAAAACAAATTGATTATCTGAAGTCAAAATTATCATGTCAATTCAAACGATAAATCTTAAAATGTCAGATTATTTAGTAAGGTATACATTTATAATTATTAAAAACAAATTAATTAATTGCAGTCATAATTGTAATGTCAATTTAAATGAAAATTTTTAAAATGTTAGATCATGTAATAAACGTACTAGTTAGTTACCTATATATGTATCAATATTACTGAAGTCAGATTTATTTTTCGCAATAAGATATAAATTCCTTGAAGTCGTAAAAACATTTTTCCTTTAACCATTGTGTCAACTTTTTTTTAAACATGGTTAAAGGTAATTCTTTAAATGAGTTGGGCAATTTGTTATATACCTTTATAGCATTTACATAAGAATTCCTTTTATGCAATTCTAGTCTGCATTGAGGTAAATAGAGCTTATGTTTATTTCTAGGAGCTACATTTCGTTTACTTACATCTATATGCTTTTCAAAGTGTTCCGGATGTTGTTTTACAAATAGGCATACTTCTTTAATGTACAAGCATGGTAATGTCAAGATATTGTACTTTTTAAACAAAGGCTTACAGCTATCCGTACACCAGGCTCCATAGATTGCACGCACACATTTCTTTTGTACTCTAAACACTTTTTTTATATCCACCGAGTTGCCCCACAATAAAATACCATATGAGAGTACGGACGAAACATAACCGTGATATGCACATAGAGCAGCTTCAGTTGATACCGTGACTCGTAATCTTTTTATTGCATAGACAAATCTGTCGAGTTTGTCACAAATGTAATCGACATGAGTTTTCCAGTTGCAATTTTGATCCAACATTATACCCAGAAATTTTGTACTTACTACTTGTTCGATGATTGTATCCTTATATTTAACATTAATATTCAATGGTTGTCTTTTAGATGTTTGAAATTGGATCATTTTAGTTTTATCAATATTAATTTGTAAATTATTACAATAAAGCCAGTCTATTATGTTTTTAATAGCCATATTTACCTCTAGTTCATATGTATCTGCATTTTCACATTTCACGATAACGGTTGTGTCATCAGCAAACAAGATTGTGTTATGGCGAGTGATATTAGGGAGATCGTTAATATAAATGAGGAATAAAAATGGTCCCAATATACTGCCTTGTGGCACGCCAAAATTAATTGACTGATAGTCACTTCTATATAAAACTTTTTTGCCTTTATGGATTTTAGATATTTCCACGCATTGTTGTCTGTCACATAAGTAAGTTCTCAACCAGTCGTTAGCTTTACCTCTTATTCCATATTTTTCTAATTTGAATAAGAGTAGTTTGTGGTCCACGAAATCAAACGCCTTGCTCATGTCCAGGAAGACTGCCGCAACTGGTAAGCCATCATTTATAGCCTGGGTGACTATTTTAATCAAGTTAAAACATGCTAATGAAGTTGTACTATTTTGTTTAAACCCAAATTGCTCATCTTTAAGAATACGATGACTTGTTGTAAATTCTTGAAGTCTTTTCAACATAGTCTTTTCGAAGATTTTTGACAAGATGGGTATAAGCGTCACTGGCCTATAGTTATTCATATCAGATGCGTCGCCTTTCTTAAAAAGTGGCCTTACAATAGAGTTTTTCAATATATTTGGAAAAGTACCTTCTTCAAAAGACATATTAATCAAATAACATAGCGGTTGACATATGTATGGTGCAGATAATTTTATTGCAGTGGTTGTGATGTTGTCAAACCCTACTGCGTTTGTGTTCTTAAGACTGTTAATTATCCGAAATATATCCATTGCATCAGTAGGTTTAAGGAATATTGTATATTCATTATTAGTATTTATAGTCTTGTTTATTTCGTCAACATTATATTTAAAATTATTTTCATTTGTCAATTGTATATAAAATTCATTAAATATGTCACAAATTTTTTTTGGGTCGTCATATATCCGATTATTTTTAATTATTTTGTCAATTTGCTTTTTCATGTTTTGGTCGTCAATATTTTCATTAATAACCGTCCATGTGGCTTTACATTTATTTTTATTATTTTCAATATAATTCTTACTTTGTAATTGTCTCGATTTATATATGCACTTTTTAAGTATGGAATTGTATGCTTTATATGTTTTATTGATTGTTTTCCTGTTTGTTTTATTATGTTGTTGACTAAGATAGAGATATCTTTTTCTTATACAGGATTTTCTAATGCCCTTCGTCAACCATTTATGGTTCCCTTTTTTAGTTGCCCTTTTTATTGTATTTATTGGGAAGCAAAGATCAAAAAATAATTTAAATAAATCATAAAATTCGATAAACGCCTCTTGCAAGTTATTTTTTTCGTATACATTTGAGAAAGTAAGAGATGATACGCAACTACAGAACTTGTCCATGTTTTCTTTACTATAATCTCTGACATCCTCATACCAAGAGCATATTTCGTACGATTTTGTAGTTTTGAGCGAAAGTGTTTGTCCCGTTTCGTGATCAGACAAGGCAAGGTGATGTATTTCCGCTTTAACTTGCTTGATGTTGCTTGCAAATTGATCGAGACATGACAATTGTCTTGTTGGTGTCTGAATGTGCAACTCAATGTTATAGTTTTTAAACATACTTTGTAACTCTTCGCAACTCTTGTTTGGCTTTAAGATGTCCAAGTTCCAGTCACCGCAAAGAATAATTTTTTTATGTTTTCTAGTAAGTCTTGCTAGTAACTGTTTTAGCTTTTCAAGAAATATTTGTGGATTGCTATTAGGAGTTCTATATAAACAAATGATTATAATCTTATTTACTTCTACGCCACAACATTCAAAATTAAATTTACATGCTAAGTCATTAATATTAGTCACGTTTTTGTATATCAAATTATTATTTATCATTATACATACCCCTCCTCGTTTAGTGTCCCGTGAATACGATGCAACTAGTTTGTAACCAGGTATTTTCAAAAGCATTTCTGTACCTTTTTTAATGAAAGTTTCTGTCAAACACACCATATCTATCTTTGGACCTTTTTGTGACAACTCTTGGATTGCAAATGATAGTTCCTCAGTTTTATTTACAGCGCCGGCGATGTTCTGGTGAAATATTCTAAAATTGAATTTAGAGTTAGGGACGAAAACATGTTTTCGCTTGTAAAGGCAACTGTGGGTCAGGTTGTCTATTTAAACACGGTATTGGCTTTTTAAAATAATAAGGTATGGTTCCCTTTTTATGAGTCTCGGTATTTACTATTTCCATTTTGTTCAAAAACGCCGTAGTAGAGTTTACTTCCTGGCAATTATCCCCTGAATGTACATTTTTACAAGACTTAAAGTAAAAAGGAATTGTTCCCTTCTTAGGAATAGTTGTGCATTCTATTTTAGCCTTTTTCCTTAACAATAACATATTTTTAGGACATAAAAATTTATTTTCATAATAATTTGAGTCAATCTTAAAATTAATTTTTTTACACACATCTAATAAGTAGTAGTATTTATTGTACGGATAGTCACACTCTACATTTATAAATGAGCAATTTTTAAAGTTGTTACATATAATTTTTAAATTGTTATTTAACATACTTTCATTTAAGTACCTGTTCTGTAAAACATTAAATACTAATATTTTAGTTTTTTTTAAATATTTTAGCATTGATACTAATTCTATTATTATTTTGTTAGGGTTAGTGTCATTTTCTCCTATGCATATAATTAGATAATTATCTTCGCAATCGTTCAATTTATAAATAGGTTTAAGAATTTCCTCTGTAGTGGCATAGGGTTTTGTAGTTGAAAAGACCTGGTAATCTTTGTACTGATTGTTATTTCTAGATTGTATAAGTAGTGTAGCCAATCCTGTAAATTGTTGTCCTCCAAATATAATTAATTGGGATTTTGTTTTGTTGTCAATGGGTTTAAAAGGTTGCTGATTATTAATTACTTTATTTTCTTCATGCAGATTTAATATAGCGCCATCTGTTTTGTATTGATCGCACTTTTTAAAGTTAAGTTTATGGACTTGTGAAGACCCGTTCTTGCTCATATTGCGTGTAGCGAATTCAGTTGTGTTTCCTTCAGAAGATTTTGTCTCAAGATCAATGAAAGACATATCCAGTTTCTTTCTATGAACAATATTTAGATTTTTTACCTTACATCTTTGTTTTTTTATAGTTGAATTTTTTTTTGTACTACTTTGTGTTTCGCTACAGATTTTTTTTAAATTTGTAATAGTATTTTGTTGTTCAGCTGTTTGTTTTTTCAAAGTGTTGTTTTCCATGATCAAGTTATCTATTTCGTTGTTAGCGGTATTTAATTGCATTCTCAACTGTTCAATTTCCTCCTTTAGTCTTTCAAACTCTTCATAACTTAAGCTGGATGACAATTGTGGTAAACTTTTTGAAAGATAATCGGAATTTGTTGACTCGAATGAAGAATTTGGCGAGTTAAGTATTGTTTTATTTTTTCTTACAGTAATATTTTCAAAATTCATGTCGTTTTTTTTTGTGCTTGTCGTTCTATACCGTAAAAAAAAAAATCTTCAAAAATACAAAATAATAAATTGTGATGGGATTCGAACTCGCGATTATTAGTTACAAAATTCGAAACAAGCACGAAACGTTAGTGGCTAATTAGACATTAGGCGATACGTCGAATTTAAGGATGTTGTTCAGTTCATATGAAATTTGAATCAAATAAATTCGTTACGGTGACTCATGGATAAAATATTTTTGCACTGACTTTCACAACACTTTAATGTTTAGCACTGGTTTAGTCGTTGTTATAGATCACAGTTACAGATTTTCTTATGATAACTACACTGACACTATTTTCTTTTTCTGTTTTAATGTTTTATTAACTGTAATTAACGTAGACTAATGACTGAATGTAATTGAAATTTTATTGAGAGTTTTATTTAATTATTTGTAAAAATTATCACTGGATAACACTTTCACTTATACTTTATAGTTTCAGCAACAATATTTATAAGTTTATAGTCTTAAAAGAGCGATATTACTTTTTAGAGATTTTTTTGAATACAGATCCGATGTTATCGTGACAACTAGCGCCAACACGAACCCGGGTTGCTCGCGTACTGTCCAAGTACAAGCAGAGTGTGTACTGCTGTATTCCAGTATAATTACACGCAGCACAAGTGCAAGCAGTGTGTGTACTGCTGTATTCCAATATAATTACACGCAGCACAGGTAAAAGGCAGTGTGTGTGCTGCTGTGTTCCAATATAAATACACGCAGCATAAGTACAAGCAGTGTGTGTACTGCTGTATTCTAATATAATTACACGCAGCACAAGTACAAGCAGTGTGTGTTCTGCTGTATTCCAGTATAACTACACGCAGCACAAGTACAAGCAGTGTGTGTACTGCTGTATTCCAGTATAATTACATACAGCACAAGTACAAGCAGAGTGTGTACAGCTGTATTCCAGTATAACTACACGCAGCACAAGTACAAGCAGTGTGTGTACTGCTGTATTCCAGTATAATTACACGCAGTACAAGTACAAGCAGTGTGTGTACAGCTGTATTCCAGTATAATTACATACAGTACAAGTACAAGCAGTGTATGTACTGCTGTATTCCAGTATAATTACACGCAGCATAAGTACAAGCAGTGTGCATACTGCTGTATTTCAGTATAATTACACGCACCACAAGTACAAGCAGTGTGTGTACTGCTGTATTCCAATATTATTACACGCAGCCTAAGTGCAAGCAGTGTGTGTACTGCTGTATTCCAACATAATTACACGCAGCACAGGTAAAAGCAGTGTGTGTACTGCTGTATTCCAATATAAATACAGAGCCAGTATAATTAGAGACTGAAATGCATTGTCTTGTTAAAAAAACCAAACAAGATACGAGTATGTAATATTTTTCGATACTAGATAATACAAATAATCGTTGTACAGTATTAGTTTATCCAATTAAACACCAAAAACAAAGAGTGATATCTATCAGAAGGACGGAGGAAATTCCATTAGCAAGTAAACTGCCCCGTTAGCAGTAGATGGCGGCAGTTTGTAACGCCACGCTTTAATTATCTTGTCTCGGGTTAAGTGATACGAGGGAAGTGTATACTTGCTTTAAAACAAATTGTTTTCTAAAGAAAAAGAACCCTACAGAAGTAACCTATTCTTTTAAAAGTTGTAATCCATTAATACTTAAATAGAAAAAGAAAAAAAAATTGCATTCCGCTTCGTGGCGTGTAAGACGCCTGTGTAAACGATTTGAGGCGCTGCACTTTGCGGGTAGTTTTTTTACGTAGTTTTTTAGTTTTCATGCATTTGAAATTCGAGCTATGAAAAAAAGACGTCAATTTACTGAACATAGAGGCTTATGTTTTATAGAATAAGTGCGACAAGCGAACACACAGTCCACCTGATGGTAAGTCAATACTGCGGCTCATAGATATCAACATCTAGCCTCAATTAAGAATGAAAATGCAGATGCGTTGTCACCTCTGAGGACTAAGATGGTATGACTAGTTACCATATAAAGGGTTTTCGATTCTCTACACTCTCCATACGATACACAGCAATATTAAGCTGGTAATTTACGCAGGTATCCTGTGAGAGCGTGGTTCTACCTCGTTTGAGCAGACACAATCGTGCTACAGCCATAATAAAGCTGCAGCATGGCTCTACTACTTCAAACAAAAACAAATCAAATAGTTACTGATACGTATTAGAGTTCTGCTAGGTGGTGAATAAAGCAAATTGTGTGTTTTTAGTATTTATTACAAAAGGAATACAAGTTATTTCATTCGAAAGGTGCTATAAGAAGCAATAATAGTGCTTCTAATGCGTGGTAGGGCTGCTTTTCCGCCTGGGATTCAGTCTGGGTAGATACAAAATTCTTAGCTGTTTTTTTCGCTAAATACCAGTACTTACACTACTGTGTTCCGCTCTGAAGGGTATGTAAAGCCACTATAATTACAAGCTATGAAGCATTCAGTATGAATAAAACTGACTTAAACAAAACAGTTTTTAATAGTCAATAGCCGCGAGAACAGTACCAAACGGACACGTTTACTTATGCTCCTCGTATAAATTCAATAACAGTGCAAAAAATAAAGTTTGTGAAGTGAAATTTAGACGTAAATATCGGTCAGAACCTACTGGACCAAACAATTGTATTAGTGTTATCTTTTATCGTGGAATAATTGGTGTATTTTGGCAATATTTATTGCAAACATTGTGTTTACGTAGTGTGCGGTGTTAGAGCTATTCTTGACAAACAAAGGAAAGGTCAAAGTACGATAGTTATAACTAAGAATACTCGAAACACTTCCAAAAATTCATGCTTCCTGCTAGCGGCTTAGTAGCGCAGTGGTATAAGCGACCACTTTCTGTTTAAACGTGAAGCGCATTCAAGAATCGGAAGATCGAATCCAGACAAACACCCAACACTTTTTGTGAATAATTTCTGACAAGTTTATTATTTCAAATATGAACTCACCTTGCAGCGGTTGTAAAAAAGCAATCAAACCTTCAGAAAGAATTACTTGCACTCAATCTTCGTGCGGCAAAAGATATCATTACCTGTGTGTTAATTTGAATGTTGATAACTTCAAAAAGCAAAAAAATTGGAAGTGTCCTGACTGCTCCATTAAATACTTGTCAATAATACGTAAGGAAGGAAATAGTGATGATACTCCTATTAAATTGGCGACCTGCAGCGAATTTTTAGACGACTCTCAAAATATTACCATAAGGCGTCAAAAAGAGAGCGAACCCACTACTGAACACCAAGACTGTGTATCTCGTGCTGAACTAGCAGAAATTATTCGTAGGGAATTGCGTTCAGTGATTCGAGATACATTAAATGAGGAGTTCGCTAATATCGAAAAAGAAATTCATGCATTTGAAGAAACGATTAAATTTATTAATTCACAATATGACGCTATAAGTACCAAAGTTAAAGTCCTATCTGATGATACCAAGATCTTTTCTACAACTAATGTAATGTTAACTGGCAAGGTCAGGGATTTAGAGGAAAGGTTATCACAAATGGAACAGTCTGCCCGTTAGTCAAATGTCGAAATCCACTGCTTACCTGAGCACAGACAAGAAAACCTGGTTAACACAATTGTTAATATCGGAAAAGTTATTTCATTTCCCATTTTGGAAACTGATATTTTATCCTGCAACCGAGTGCAAAAGCTTAATGCCTCATCCAAGCTGCCAAGGACTGTTGTATGTAAATTAACAAGTAAAATAAAGCGAGACAACTTCTTAGGCGCTGTACTTACATACAATAAAATGAACCCAAAAAATAAATTAAACACGAAAATCCTGGGTTATGGAGACATTGAATCACCAGTATTCATTAACGAACATCTGACTCCATCCAACACGGCGTTACACGCAGCTACCAGATTGAGAGCAAAAGAGAAAGAATACAAATTTCTTTGGGTGCGTAATGGGAAAATTTTTGTGCGCAAAAATGAGACATTACCAGCACGGGTAATAACAAGATTGGAAGCACTGGAAAATCTCAGTTAATTTTTATTTATTTTTCTAAATTTATTATCTAATGCTGTATTAAATTTAAATTTAAATCATTCACACACTCTGATTTAAACATTTACTATCAGAATGTTAGAGGTGTTAGGACTAAGCTGCAAAGTATATATAAAAATGTACTGTCAAGAAATTTTCATATAATAATTTTCACTGAAACATGGCTCAACGATTCTGTGGCTAGCACGGAACTATTTGACAGTAGGTATCAGGTATTCAGGAGAGATCGACAGGCCAATACCTTCTATACTGGAAAGGAAGGTGGTGGCGTTTTAATAGCAGTAAAGAGAAATATAAAGGCTAGAAGGAATACATTCTTAGAAAGTTCTTGTGAAGATTTATGGGTTACTTTAGACATAACGCCAAATTACTCTCTTCATATCTGTGCTGTTTATTTACCCCCACCAGTCTCAAGTGATGATCTAAACCACTTCATCAGCACTAAAAGTATATTTGTACAAAAACTTGATCATATCCTTCTAGTGGGTGATTTTAATTTGGGTCATATTGATTGGACCTCAGATCATAGCAATCCAATAATTAAATCTAACACAAAAATAAATCAGATATTTATAGATTTTACTTCATGTAACGGTTTTAAACAGTATAATCGGGTACAAAATAATGACTCTAAAATACTTGATTTGGTTTTATCTAACGTTCAATATCCTATCTCGGTCAGTAAAGCTGTAGATACTTTATCGAAGATTGATAACTTTCACCCGCCGTTAGAAATTGACATATATTATAAAAAAATAGATAAACTTCGATACAATAATTTCAATGTGTATAAGTTTTATAAAGCAGATTATGAAGGTATAAATAGGTCTCTATATGAAGTAAAATGGGATAGTGAGTTAAATAGCTGCCGCTCAATTAATGAATGCTTAGAAAAATTCTATACCATAATTCGAAAAAATATCGAGAAATAATATGTACCCCTAAAACCATCTGTTAAAAATAAATATCCTGTATGGTACTCACAGAGACTTATAAAACTTTTAAAGGAAAAGGAAATTAGCCGCAAAAAAATGAAAAAATATCAAAACAATCGTGACGTATATGAATATGAGTTGTTAAAAAAAAGAGCAAACACGCTAATTAATAAAAGTTACAGCAAATACATAAATAATGTGCAAAGAAATATTTTAAATAATCCGAAACATTTTTGGTCTTACATAAAGAATAAACGTAATAATAATGACTCAATCCCTAAGGAAATGGAACTGGGGAACAAAGGTGCTAATGACGGTAGTGGTATTGTTAACTTATTTGCTGAGCACTTTGAATCTGTTTATAACAAACCCTCCAAAGTCCAAGATAAGGTTTACTCGAGAGTTAACGACAGTGTGACAAATTCTCTTAATCTGAATTATATACAAATACCTAAAAAGGATATTGAAGTTAAACTTGCTGGGCTTAATACCAATAAAGGAGCCGGTTTTGATGGATTACCTCCAATATTCATAAAAAAATGTGCTAAAATATTATCGACACCACTACATTTAATTTATAACCGATCTATCTCGGAAGGCATTTTTCCAAACGTATGGAAAGAGGCTATCGTTTTACCAATACATAAATCCGGAAGTATCAATGTTATCTGTAATTATCGACCTATCAGCATACTTTCCACTTTGTCAAAAATATTTGAATCCCTTGTTAGTAACCATTTAAAGTGGCATGTAAAACAACTTCTGAGTGACTATCAACATGGTTTCTTTGCGAAGCGATCCACAACAACCAATTTAATGTTCTTTGTTGAAAAGGTTTTAACCGAACTAAGTAATGGCAATGAGGTTGATGCCGTTTACACCGACTTTAGCAAGGCCTTTGACAAAGTGGACCATAAAATATTACTGGCTAAACTTAAAAACTTTTTTTTTATTGATGGATGTCTTTTGAGATGGTTTGAGTCCTATTTAGAAAATAGAGTAATGAGGGTTGTTGTAAACGGTTTTGTATCTCACATATTTCAAGCTACTTCTGGAGTTCCTCAGGGTTCAGTCCTGGGTCCAATTTTATTTTGTTTGTTTATAGATGACATAAAACATGTATTAAATAACACTCAGTTTGTTTTATACGCCGATGATCTGAAATTTTTTAGAACTGTTAAGTGCACAGAGGACCAGTTACTATTACAGAGGGATATTAACGATCTTTGTAAATGGTGTGAATGTAATAAGATGGAACTCAATGTAAAAAAAATGTCACCACATAAAATTTTCAAGGAAATATAAAAAATTCGAGACTAATTACTATATTGCAGATACTCGTCTTAATCAAGTAAAATATGTTAAAGATTTAGGCCTAAACATTGATTCCGAAATGAGATTCACACGTCATATTGATATCACAATAAATAAGTGTAATAGATTAATAGCATTCATCTCACGTAACACTACAGAATTTAAGTCCATATCAGCTTTAAAGGCCCTCTATTTCGCGTTGATCTGTAGCAATATAGACTACTGTTCCTTTGTTTGGTATCCTAGTTATCAAAACAATATACAACGTATAGAAAAGGTACAAAAAAGAATGTTAGCTAGACTCAGTTACATCGAAGGGACTTATCACACTTTTAATAGCTATAAGAAAAGACTTGAGCATTACCATATGATACCTTTAGAAAGGCGTAAGGATGTATTAAGTATAACTTTCCTGCACAAGCTCTTAAGTTTTAAAATTGACTGTCGGTCTCTCTTACTTGATATCGGTATCACTGTTCCAAGAATTAGTGCACGTCTACATAACTACAAACCGTTTCATATTAAAAAAAGTCGTAATGAATATGGCAGAAACACACCTTTTTCATCTTTGTTGAATGCATTCAATTCAACATTTCAAAATTGTGATGTGGATATCCATTTTGATAGCTTAAATGTTTTAAAGAGGAAGGTACTAACACATTACACAGCCAAATAATTTTTTCATTTTAAAAGTTTTTTTACTTCCTCTCTTTTTTCCATTTATACATTATATAAATTAGGTTTTTTTTTGTTTGTTCTAATTTTGTTATTTTATTGTAGTGATAGTTTTATAGGTTACTGTTCTCCTTAAAGGAAGTCTTTTATTATATGTTGTGTTTACCTTTAATTTAAATGCATATATACAATTTTTTTTAAGTGCATCTCATAATAATTGTTTCTATATGTATTTAGTTGGTAAGCCTTATTAAATAAATAAATAAATAAATAAATTCCATCTCAGTACACAGAGGTGACAACGCAACTCTAGTCTTCTATGCTGATAAAAAGTGAACATTACTTCTTTGGATTATAAATATAAGGACAAATTGAGAGAATGCAGTATGCGATTATTTTTTATGCATTAATTTTCCATATTATAAATAACTTTTTACAATGTGTGTCTGTGTGTGTTTGTGTGCCTGTGTGTGACTGTGTGTGTTTGGATTTGCAGTTGTCCATGGACTGCAGCAGCCACTTACCGTCAAGTGGACTGTAAGTTCGTTTGTCACTTCGATTCTATAGAGAAGCCAAGCTACAGTATCATGGCTGTTCGGGAAGGTTCACGCTTAGTTAGTCACCTTAGAATTCAAAATACTAAGGTGAATATTTTTAAACAATTTCTTTAGATTCTGAAGTTGGGGCGTTTTAATAGTTTTTTCTGCTAATATACATATATTTCTTTACTTAGCGTAATTATGTTACAAAAGTAAAGTAAAGCAACACTATATGTAATTTGTTAATATATGTTAATTCTAATACAGGGCTCATGGAAATAGTGTAATGGCGTTTTTTTTTATAGAATAAGGGTAACAAACGAGCATACAGTCCACCTGATGGTAAGTGGTGGCCCATAGACATCCACATTTATCCTCAATAAAGAAATAAAATGCAGATGCGTTTTCACTCCCGACGGCTGAGATGGAATGCCTCGTATCCAGTAAAAGGAGTCTCCGGTTCTCTACACTCACCATACGAAACACAGCAGCAATGAGCTGCTATTTTACGCTGGTATTCTGTTAGAGCGTGTTCCTACCCCGGTTTTGCCGACCCATTTATGCTACTATGTAAGAACTGTACTGTGTGTGCTGTGTGTAAGAATATAAAGAAAGAAAGAAGCAAACAACACATGCAAAAAAATAAATATACAATACAATACTCTTTATTGTACACCAAAAAAAGATAAAAATATCAACAAGAAGAAAAATAAACAACTATCGAGGGAAATACAAAGGGCGGTCTTATTGCTACATAGCAATCTCTTCCAGACAACCCAAAAGAAATAAATATAATAATAAAAGGAACTATGGGTAGGGTGCACTAAAATAAAAAAATAAAAATAAAATAAACATACAAACTTATGCATTAAAAAGACAGCATTCTTCAGGTAGATCAATGACTATAATTAAGCGGAGAAAGTGAGAGGGGTTAGAGAGACAAATAGTATTTCTTTGTCTGTTTCTGGAACACATTTAAGGATTGAGCACTTCTAATTGAGTGGGGTAAGGAGTTCCAAAGTCTTACACCAAGAACAGAGAATGATTTATCATACTAAGTCGAGGAGTGCACAGGACATTAGAGGGAAAGATTTTCTTTGGATCGTAAGGAAAAATTATGACGGGAGCTGAAAAATTTAAAACGTTTTTTTGACATAGGAAGTACTTGATATATTAAATAGGACGCAGTAGAGAGCAGAAAGTATATGAGTATTCCGACGAAGACGGATTGGGAGCCACTTGAGCTTAGTGCGGCATTCTGAGACATGGTCACATTTGCGAAGCCTAAATATGAACCGTATACAGAGATTTTGGAGTCACTCAAGCTTGTTAAGTTGCTCCTCGGTAATATCAAGGTAACAAATGTCAGCATAGTCGAGGATAGGGAGTAGTAAAGATTTTGCAAGCGTAATTTTGGTGGCAATGGGTAAAAAGTAATTAAGCCCTACGGAGTGAAGCATAAGCTACAAACATTTTACGGCCCACTGCATTAATATATGCAAAAAGATAAATAAAACGAAATATTTACCAACGTTAAGAAAATATAAATTTTATAAAATTCATAATGATTTCTTATATTTACGCGAACACTACACATTGAATAAAACTATTTTTACGGATTTTATCGCGTTTAATTAACTTATTTTATATTCCCGACGTTTCGGTTGCTTTCCAGCAACCGTGGTCACGGGGGACTGAGGTGATTGACGTCCCGATGTCAAAGTTAACCCGGAGTACCTTCAGCTTTTTAATTATTCATTTTGGTCCGATCTACGCAGAATGAACTAACTGTGTCTTGAAGTCTTACAGTGGTATGCTTGAGTTTAGTTTTAATTTTATGAATTACAGGATCCCAAGCAGGTGGTAGTACCCAGCCTCCCTCTCTATTGAAATTAGGATGTTTTTTAATTTCAATAGCCTCACGTATCATCCTTGGCAGGAATCGATGTTCTTTCGCGAGGACTTGTGGTTTATCAAATCTAATGTAATGACGGGGGCCGTCTAGGATATGATCACAAACTGCAGACTTCCCGGAACGTTGGTGCTTCACGTCAGCTATGTGTTCTTTTACGCGGGTTTTTATTGATCGTTTTGTTTGCCCTATATATGAGAGACCACACTCACAATCAAGCTTGTATACTCCTGCATCTTGTAGAGGAATATTGCACTTGACGGATGGTAAGAACTGACTAATCTTCTTCTTCGGCGGCTTGAAGAATGTTCTAATAGAAGCTCGCTTCAAGATGTAGCCAATCTTGTCTGTGACACCTCTGACATATGGTAGTACAGCAGGCACACGCTCGACTGTGGCCGGCTTCACTCAGTCACTGTGACGTAGGCGCGGAACCTGAAGCTTGTTGTCATGCAGAACCTGCTTAACGTGCTGAAGCTCGGCGGCCAGGTGTTTGCTGTCACAGATCCCTCGTGCTCTCTGCAACAAAGATTTGCCCACGGTAGCTAACTGTGAAGGGTGATGGTGGGATTCACCGTTTAAGTATCGGTTTGTATGGGTCTTTTTTCTATACACAGTGTGACCTACGGTGTTATTAGGATTTCGAATGACTAACACATCTAGGAAAGCTAAAGAATTATTTGCCTCTAACTCCATAGTAAATTGAATTTTAGAGTTTATGGAATTAAGATGTTCTAAAAATGCAGTTACTTTGTCTGATGGTAAAATTGTGAAAGTATCGTCTACGTACCGCTTGTAGAAACTTGGAGTTACTGGTGCAGTAAGCAGGGCTTTCTCTTCAAAGTCCTCCATGAAAATATCGGCGACAATGGGAGATACCGGTGTGCCCATCGCAACACCATCTACTTGCTTGTAAAACTGTTCCTTCCACAATAGGTAGCCAGATGTAAGGCAATGTCTGAGTAATACTGCATATTCTGCTGGCATGTTGTTTTCCTCTAGTTTCCTAGTTATAATTGAGATGCAGTCTTCAACAGGTAGGCATGTAAATAGAGACTGAACATCAAAACTGACCATAGTTTCATTGTCAGTAAGACATAGGTCTTTTATCTCACTGACAAAATGGTATGAATCCTTAGTGTGTGCTCTTGTATGTCCTCTGAGTGGTGATAGTACATTTGTTAAGTGTTGAGCCAATCTGTAAGTTGGCGAATCGATCTGACTCACTATTGGACGTAATAAATGAGTCAGATCGATTAACTCAGGGTTAACTTTGACATCGGGACGTCAATCACCTCAGTCCCCCGTGACCACGGTTGCTGGAAAGCAACCGAAACGTCGGGAATATAAAATAAGTTAATTAAACGCGATAAAATCCGTAAAAATAGTTTTATTCAATTTATAAAATTCACTTAAAACTATATCCACTAACCCTCATCATCCCGTGGGTGTCGTAAGAGGCGACAGAGGGAAACTGAAACAGGAGATTAGCAGCATCATCTACCTAATAACTCTCAAAAAAAATCGTGACACATATTGTTGAAGCGCCTGTCAAATTATATTAGCAGTTCTCATGCCAATATTAGTCCGTAAGCTGTGTAGGTATGTTTAAAAAATGTTGTACCGGTCGTCGTTGTAAAATTTAGAGATCAAGTAAAGGTCGATTGAGCAAATTACTGCATTTTATTATTAAAAAGAGATCAATTTCCTATTCATGGTCCTAAATCGAAGCCGGATTTGAAAAAACGTAATTGGACAAGATATTATTTAGTGGAATACGCTTGGGAAGTCTTAAATATTCGTTGTGGAAATACCACCGAGGGAGTGAAGATATTTAACCAAGAAATCTGGAGTCTTAGCCCCTTAGATATTGGACTATTATTTAATTTATTTAACCCAGCACTCATTATCAGGTAGTATTTTGTGTAAATCGACTGCTAATTTATCAGGCATTTGCACTAGTCTCCCAACACCAGCCAGCATGCCAGAAGATAAGGAGCAAATTAGGAAACGAGCTAGTTACAAGGGACAAATAACAGCTTTTTCAAATTATTTAAATTCACTGAAGGTATCTTCATTGGCTGCTACTGAGGTAAATGAGTTGCAATTACGTATTAGTAGGATTGAGTCAATGTATGAACGATATGATGAGGTACAATTATCCATCGAGTGTAATACTGATAATATAGACGCCCAGATATCAGAACGAACTGATTTTGAATCCCTGTATTTTAAATCGCTTTCTCTTGCAAAAAGGATCTTAGCAGATTGCATTAAGTCAGATGACGTAAGCAGTGACGGTGGCTCTCATTCCGGCAATCATAAATTTGTTAAACTGCCCACTATTCAACTACCTAAATTTAATGGTTCTTATGATAATTGGTTAGAGTTTCATGACACGTTCATGAGCCTCATACATTCAAATGACGAGATAGATGACATAAATAAGTTTCACTATCTGAGAGCGTCGTTAGAAGGGCCCGCTGCTGTGGTAATACAGTCAATCGAATTCTCGGCAGCTAATTACACCGTCGCATGGACTATATAATGTGATAGATATGATAATAAAAGACTACTAATTCAAAATCACGTGACAGCCTTATTTAATATAGCACCAATTAATAAAGAATTGTCTGTCAACTTAAAACGTCTTATTGACCAAATAAATAAAAATTTACGTGCACTAGAATCTCTCGGTGAGCCAACTAAACAATGGGACACACTTCTCATTCATATTATTACTCAAAAATTAGATGCTAAGACATATCGTGAATGGGAAGAGTCTAAAGGTCGTTTGGAGAAAGATACACCTATTACGTTCGATATATTTTTGATGTTTTTAAAAAATCGAGCCGATTTAATCGAAACACTAGAAATGTCTAATTCTGGTGCTACTAACCGTTTAAATTCTTCTATAAAATATGCTCCAAAAGTTAAGGCAATGGTTTCAGTGCGGGATACCGGTAATAAAAACGGTTCGGCCTTTTCCGCCAAACTGTGTCCTAAATGTAAGGGTGACCATAAGTTAAGCAGTTGTCCTCAGTTTCTTGGATTAAGTAACGATGTGCGTCTACAGTTACTGCCAGAGTATAAAGTATGTTTCAATTGTCTTAATTCAGGACATTATGCAAATCACTGCAAAAAGCCAGGATGCAAAATATGCCACCGAAAGCATAACACTCTCGTGCACGTCGCAGATTACCAGTCAAAACCAATTACAGATATTAATACATCTAACACGAGTAGTGGTAATAATAAGCCCGTTATGCAAGGTCATTTCGAACAAACAAACAGTTCGACAGGCTCACAGTTGTCATCCAATTCTAACGCACATCTGTCATTATCCGCAAAGGTAGGCACTGCATCGTGTAGTGAACAAGGCGACGTATTGTTATCGACGGCATTAATTAAAGTTATAGGTAAGAATGGTTGTCCATATATTGCTCGTGCTATTCTTGATAGTGGCAGTAACGCTTGTTTAATAACTGAAGAGTTATATCAAAGGCTAGGTTTGCCCGCTCAAAATGTTAATCAGTCGGTAGTCGGTATTAATAATGCTTCGGCACACATCAAGAAGATTTGTAAGGTATCGATAAAATCATTGAATGATAACTTCTCTAGTAATCTTCATTGTTTTGTCCTACCATCAATAACCCAAAATGTACCTACTAGATATGTTAATTTGTCAAACTTAAAAATTCCATCTAATATTTCTCTGGCAGATCCTAATTTTCACTCACCTGCTCTCGTTGACATGCTTATAGGTGCTGATGTCTTTTGGGACTTAATAGGAACGCAGAGATTAAAATTAGGGGACGGTCAGCCGATTCTTTGTGAAACTAGCTTAGGATGGTTAGTATCAGGTCCGATAGATTATAGATATGTAAAGAAAGGGGTTAACTTTATTAAATGTAATTTTACAAGAATATTTCAAGATGAGGCTAGTAAAGATTTAGATGAAGATATACAAAAACAATTAGTACGCTTCTGGCACCTCGAAGAGGTAAGCCCTGCGTCTCTTTATTCAAACGAAGAAAAATTATGCGAAGAACACTTTTTAAAAAAACACCACGCGACTGGCAAATGGTCGATTTTGCGTGAGGATACCCTTAAAACATAATCCTGACGTATTAGGTGATTCTTGGCCACGAGCTAAAAAGTGTTTACTATCGCTAGAGCGCAGGTTAGCAGGTCAATCTCAGGTCTATGAAATGTATAAAGAATTTATGTCAGAGTATGAAAGTCTGGGTCATATGGAGAAATGTGAGAATGATAATTTACCACGTAAGATGCATTTTATACCACATCACGGTGTGCTTCGGGAAAGTAGTACTACTACTAAATTAAGAGTCGTTTTCAATGCTAGCAGTCCGACTTCTTCGGGTGTTTCCTTGAATAATATACAGATGGTAGGTCCCGTGGTACAGGACGACCTTTTGTCCATTCTTTTACGCTTTCGGCTACACAAATACGTTCTCACAGCTGATGTTGAGAAAATGTACCGGCAAATAGTCATTCATCCCGATGACCGCTATTTGCAACAAATTGTCTGGCGTGATAACCCTTCAGAACAGCTTCAAGCTTATCAACTTAACACCGTGACTTACGGCACCTCTAGTGCTCCCTTTTTGGCAACTAGGTGCCTCCAACAATTAGGCTTAGAGTGTACCGATGACAAGGTTGCTCAAGTGATCATTCACGATTTTTACGTTGATGACTTGCTAACGGGAGGGGATGATATTAACGAGGTTACAGATTTGCACCGTAAAGTAACTTCCACACTTGCATCAGCTCATATGGTTTTGCGAAAGTGGAAGTCGAATGAATCTCAACTGGTTAGTGAAAATGATATTTCTCCGCTTGATTTGAATATTGGTGGCTTTGAACCGACTAAAACTTTAGGCCTTGGTTGGCAATCACATACTGACCAACTTTGTTTCCCTATAGGAGGGCTATTCTCAGGTAGAACAAAGCGTGATATGTTATCTGTGATTTCTCAGATTTTTGATCCACTAGGACTTCTATCTCCCTGTGTAATTAAGATGAAAATGCTTCTTCAACAGTTGTGGCTGCTCAAGCTGTCATGGGATGAGCAGTTGACGCCAGAAATCAGCAAGATGTGGGCTGAGATAATAGTCGATTTACCTAAATTAAATACTCTACGTATTCCACGTCGTGTTATTTGTGACTCGCCTAGTTTGTTTGAATTTCATATTTTCTCGGACGCTTCTGAGCGAGCATATGGCGCCTGTTTATATGTGCGTAGTGCTAATGATCAGGGTGAGGTTTTAATTCAATTATTGATGGCGAAAAGTCGTGTCGCGCCGCTTAAACCTATAAAAATCCCAAGACTGGAACTTTGTGGTGCACTTGTTGGAGCTCGCCTTTACCAAAAGGTTGTAGCATCGCTGAGACAACAGGCTAAGCGCACTTTCTTTTGGACAGATTCGTCCATCGTGTTAGGATGGTTAAAGGTGTTACCTAGCAAGCTACAACCCTTTGTCAGAAATAGGGTTGCTGAAATATTAGAGAAGACTGGAAATTGCGAGTGGAGGCATGTCCCAACAGAGTGTAATCCGGCCGATCATATTTCTCGCGGTGTGAGTTGTAAGGATATTTCATCCATGAGTAAGTGGTGGTCAGGACCTGAATTTTTAAAGAAAGAGGTCTCTCACTGGCCTGCAAATTTCTTAAGTATTAATCACGAGTTGCCTGAGATTAAATCGTCAAATGTTATCCTCCACGGAATACTTCATTCTAGCAACAATGAAGATTTAGGTGGGAATAAATTAATTGAATTTAAACGCTTTTCTAAATATACTAGATTAAATCGGACCGTTGCTTATGTGCTGCGTTTTATTAATAATTGTAGAAAGCAATCCGTTCACGGTCCTCTAAGCAATCAAGAGTTGCAAACCGCACTCAATGTTATTATAAGAATATCTCAGAGTGAATCATTTGAGGAATACACCATGTTAATTAAAAATAAAAGTTTACCCACTAAAAGTCCGTTGCATAAATTTAATGTATTTCTCGATGATAATAAAATAATGCGTGTTGGAGGGCGTCTTGAAAATTCCGATTACTGTTATGAGAAAAAACATCCCATACTTATACAGTCCACTCATTATTTTACCAAATTGCTCTTCAATTATGAGCACATAAGGTTAATGCACGCGGGACCACAGCTAATGTTGGCCACTATAAGAGAGATATACTGGCCGATTAGAGGTCGTAATTTGGCCAGATCTTGTTATCGACAATGTGTAAGATGTAATAGAATGAAAGGAAAAACCATCTCTCCAATAATGGGCAACCTACCACACCAACGCATCCTTTCTGGTTTTCCATTTCAAAATATTGGACTAGACTATGCGGGACCAATTCAATCTGTTTCTCGCCATGGCCGTGGTTGTAAAATTGTAAAGGTGTATATAGCTATTTTTATTTGCTTCGCGACTAAGTCAATTCATCTTGAATTAGTGGGTGATTTAACTAGCAATACCTTCATATTAGCTTTGCGCAGATTTATGTCTAGAAGAGGGAAACCTCTTAATATTTATTCGGATAATGGTACCTCCTTTGTAGGCGCATACAATGACATTTCAAAATTTATTAGGACGTATTGTAATTCTTTATCTGAGGTAATGGCAAATGAAGGAATCAATTTCCATTTCATACCGCCTTATTCTCCCCATTTTGCTGGGCTTGCGGAGGCTGGTGTCAAATGCATTAAATATCATTTAGTTAGAGTGCTGGGCAATTGTAATGTGACTTACGAGGAACTAAATACCACATTAATACAAATTGAGGCTATACTTAACTCCAGACCACTCACACCTTTGTCAACGAATCCTGAAGACTTGCTACTACTAACGCCCGGTCATTTTTTGATTGGACGCCCCTTGACTTCCTTGCCGACACCAGACTATAAAGATCATTCCGTAAGCTCTTTAACCCGATTTCAACGAATAGAACAATTACGTCAACATTTTTGGGCTAGATGGAGCAAGGAATATATATCAGAGCTTCAACTGCAGATGAAATGGCGTTCCTGTAAAGGCTCTTTGAAGTTAAATTCACTGGTACTCCTAAAAGAGGAGAATTCACCGCCATTAAAGTGGAAGATGGGTCGCATCGTCGCAGTCCATCCAGGCTCGGACGGCGTATCAAGGGTGGCGGATATCAAAACATCGACTGGTATAGTTCGCCGATCATTTAGCAAAATTTGTCCGCTTCCTGAACCTGAAGAATCTGGTTGAAAGGTAGACTTTCAACGCCGGGGGGCATGTTGAAGCGCCTGTCAAATTATATTAGCAGTTCTCATGCCAATATTAGTCCGTAAGCTGTGTAGGTATGTTTAAAAAATGTTGTACCGGTCGTCGTTGTAAAATTTAGAGATCAAGTAAAGGTCGATTGAGCAAATTACTGCATTTTATTATTAAAAAGAGATCAAATTCCTATTCACATATGGCAAAATCCTCTCCTACTTAATCTACGGGGACGCATGTTGTCAGTGTATAGGCTTTAAAGGATGGAATCGAATCCTGGACATATGCTTCTCTATTTCTAAGAGAGTTTATCGGGCAAGGAAGAGTGCGCTGCCTAAAGTTTCTGGTGGACTTTACATGTCTACAAAACAATATTTATATTTGTTTGACATTCAGGTTTTCTAGCGATATTTTCTTCACTGCAGAGCTCGTAGTAAATCAACACTTAAAACTATGTTACAAAATATGTTACGGAATTAATAGTTTTAATCCTTAAGAACCCACATTATCTTTCAGAACACATTTCTCCGTGATACAAGGAACATAAACTGCACGTATGACTTTTAAATTCCCTGCGGTCGAATACTGCCAGAAAATGTTTCCTTTTTACTGACATCATATTCCAACATTTTTTATGTATGCAAACTTTTTTTATGTTTTTTCAACAAAATGTAGTGGAACAGTTTTTGTTATTTAAAGCAGATTTTAAGAAAGAAAGAAAGAAAATGCATCTATTTGCCAGAAATAAGCGTACACGTATTAAATGTATGTATACTTTAATAGAATTAACCTTTAAACAGTAATAAACACGATAGAGCCATGCTGCAGCTTTGTTAGTAGTATAGTCGTAGCACAGAGTAAAGAAGACCAGAGGGGAAGCTTTCTAACAACGTCGAAAATCTATACCAATTCTGATAGGGTTATCACCTGATGCATGTAAAATTTTTAAGGAAAAATAAAAATTTTATATAGTATAAAATAACATGGGTATTCATTGTAACTTAAGTTAATATAATAATCTGTCTGTTATTTGTAATTAAAATTTAAACTGCAAAATTTGTATATTTCGCTTATTTTCATGCTTAGCTTCACATTACATATACATATCTATATTTCTATCAATATCATTTTCGTAAGACAACGTATTCATGAGTACAAAAAATCAGATGGTATTAGTAATGACTGTGATGATGGTAGTGGGCAGTTGTGGTGTTGATACACCACCACCACCAATGTTACTACCAGGATGATGGAGGCGGTAGTAGGGGCTGTGGTGGTGATGCTGGTCATGGTGGTAGTGCCACTGTCCACCAGCACCTTTACCAGCACGTACAGCACCACCATCCACCGCTACCAACACCGCACGTTCTGCACAACCGTCCATCATTACCATTACTAGCACTACTACCACTAACACTAACTGCACCACTGTCTGGCTATTGTATTATTTTCTCTCGAATTTTTCATATGTACTGTACAACTTAGGCATTTAGCTTATACGAACACTAATTATCTAATATAAATATATACTTATAAATCTATAATGTCTTACTTTATAGTACACAATCTCTAAACTTAACTCTTATTGTAAAAAAAAATTAATAGATTTATTGATCTATAAAATCATGAAATATTATTCTTCTAATAAATAGAAGAATAATATTTCATGATTTTATCAATGCGCGTGACCAACAGCCCTTTCATTCACACTCTGACTGAGCTGGCGCAAACCGGTTTGTACCCTGACGGAGCGTCGGTGAACCTGTCGGTGAGAGCTCACGCACACATCGCTGCGCTATGTGTGGGTGTACCCGAAGCGAGACGTTTGTATATAGCTTCCCCTCTGGTTAGTTTCTTTACTCATGTGGTCGTAGCACGAATGTTTAGGCTTGACCGGGGAATTACCATGGTTTAATAGAATTCCAGCGCTAAATACTAAATATAAGTTTTATCATTTAATTAAAATTATGATTGTTATAAGCTCAAGTTGCTTATCTTCATGTTGTCTTATCTCAACAGTTTAGAAATAGGTCTGATTGGAATCAGGTATGTAACAGAGGTTGGCACTGGAAATCAGTATACGTTGGAATAGGTGAAGTTTTTGGTGTCATATATGCTGAGTTGTGAAACGCGTTTGTCGGTAATGAGGTGTAAAATTTTAATTTTTTTTCTATTGTTTTATTTTTTTCATTTTATTTGTTTTTACTGAGATAAGTTTAATTTCTTGTTTTCTTTATTATAGTATAAGGGTGAAAACGCAGATACATTGTCACGAGTTGTCGTGAGGACTAAGTTGAAATGATTAGTTTCCAGTAAAAAGGTTCACTGGTTCTCTGCACCTACAATACGAAGCGCCGAGCAGCATTAAGTTACTATTTTACGCTGATATTCTGTGAGAGCGTGGTCCTGCCCCGGTCGAGCTGACCCATTCATGCTACAACAATAATTAGAAATATGTATTATTTTTGCCCCTTGTATTGACTTGGTAAAATATTTAAATAATGTGTCGTAATGGCGTATGAGGATTAACTACCCCATATTATCCCGTGTGATAAGGGGCGAAAGATGGAAATGAAACATATTCAGCAGTATTTTTCTGGAAACCACTGATCATTCATAATCATTAATACAGCCCTTCAGAAATCCACTGCTGAAAATAGTCCATCCCCCTCCAAAGAATGCCATGAAGCACGGTCCTGATGCACCCTTATCCATCGATTTCTGGTAATCCTTAACGGTACATATCTTCCACTTGAGAACAATTCTTCCCCAATCGGTTGTCGGTTCTTGTAGGTGCGAGCTTTATTACTACCACTCAAAAAAAAACCTATGAAATATATAGAGGCTTATGTTCAGCAGTTGATTTTCAAAGGGGTGTAATAAGTAAATAAATGAATAAGATCGGGGATGATGTACGGGTCTATGGGCCACAGCCTTCTCTTACCATCAATTGGACTATGTTCGTTCAAAATAAAATTTAAGATGTTTTCACTTTTGTTCATTTCAAAAATTCACTTTTATCAAAAAGTTAAATCCTGAAGTCGGTGCCAAGATATAGTGTAGAGAAGAATTAAATCTCCGACTTCAGAATGTGAAATTATTTTGTTCTTTTTCGTTCTTTGAAGTTGGCTTTTACTTTTTGTTAAAAGTTAAGTTTTTAACCCTTTGAGTGGACAAAAGAATATCACAATCTCAATATTGTCTAAAAACTTCATCCCAAATTTATCATACTTAGGGGTAAAATTCGTTCTCTAAAGTAATTGTAATAATTTATTTGTTTTTAATTTTATTAATGTTCTAGGATTTCTTCTGAATCGTGGAGATAATTTATATATATAAATATTACAAGTACATCCAGACCCGAAACAATTACTTGTCGGCAATACAAAGTTCCCTGTTGCATTCGAGCCCGCCCTCATCGCCTTAACTCATTGCTAAGCCACTGCGCTACAGTTAAATTATAAGCCTCTTTATTTTTTGGAGTCGTTAATAAGTTGTTAAAATATAATCTCAAGCTCATTATACTTTTAAAAACCACGAAAATATTCCTCAAGTGAATCGAAAACCTTTCAGAGCGAAAACCGCTAAAATTTACGTCGACGTGGTTTCTACACGTTCCAACGAGCGTTCCGTTTATCCAACGGATTAGCGGTCGTGTTGCACTTTACACTGAGCGGGTCTTGCATTTTAATTTCCTCCGATCTGCTTATTTAATTTATTATTGCTATCAAAAATGTTAAAGATTGTTAGCTAAGATCCGCGTAATAAAATCAAATTTGTCTTACCTATTTTAAAGAATACCTCTCGTCTTCCCTCAATTGCGTGTACTATCCCCAACACCACTACACTAGGAAAGACACACCACCGTCGATAATACGACACGTGTTAACTCTAACCGAGGCATCATCCGGTGGAATAGAGGCCTCTTTGATTTAGGTAAAACTTATCATTTTGTTTTATTTTTAGCTAATTAATTTTGAACATCTGGATTTCACTGGACTTGGATTTCCGCAAAGTAACGCATGCTTCATGAGATTTATGGCCTGTTTTCCTATCCATCCATCCATTACAATATATTAATGTCCACTGTTGGGGATATTGCCATCGTTGCCACGCTTGGCAGGCAGGTTGGTAATCGCAGTATGTTGAAATTTTAAATTGTTATCAGAAAGGTGCTGCTGCCCATCTCCTACTTCAGTTTCTCCCTGTCGCCTCTTACGACATCCACGGGACGCAACTACATGGTTACAGACCTGAGTTGGTGGTTCCTTTAACCTTTGACTTTTTATGTATTTTTACTAGTTTTGTAACAAAAATGGTAAATTTTAGTATAGGAACTAATTTTAACCAAAAATTTCTTATCACAATTTAGTGTATTTTTTCCATAAACCACAAAATGGAGTCATGATCATCATCATCATTACAGCGCTTTCCAAGTCCACTGCTGAACATAGGCCGCTCACAAATAATGCCACAAAACACGGTCCTAAGTCACTTGCATCCACCGGCTTTCTGAATATCTTAACAAGTCATCATTCCATCTGGTGACACGCTACACTACACTCTAAATACTGGGACGAGCCTGCCACGCGATGACCAATGACTTAATTTCTTCCCTCCATCCATAACAGCCTGTTAAAGTCCACTGCTGAACACAGACCTCCCCCCTAGATTACTTCATAGGGGGAATTTTGCTTCAGTTACCACAACTTGAAGACGGGTTGTCAACCGTAGTTTTATTACTTTTAGTTGTTATCAGAAAGATGCTGCTGCTGATGATCTGCTGTTCAGTTTACCTCTGTTGCTTCTTACGATGCCAATGGTCTGTAAGGTGGTGGATATTCTTACACCGTCAATAAATGGCGACATAATTCGATTATTACAATAATGTCTGTATTTGTTATTATAAATTATAACAATTACAGACTTATTCAAATTAATCCCTAAAGGGTGTTTTAAACGTAAGCTACTAGGGTACTAATTCTCAATTTATATTAATTCTAAACTAGAGGTCCTAGAATGGGTGCGGCGGTACTTCATGCTGGAGCAGCTTCTTACCGTATATAAAGCGCAAGTCTGGTCTTGTATGGAGTACTGCTGTCACATATAGACTGATGCTGCAAAATTCCACCTAGCACCTTGATTTTGTACCGACTTCAAACAGGAGGACATGGACGTTAAACATGATTTTTGTTTTGTCCATGTTCATCTTGCGATCTATCCGTTAGGAGCACTATTAAGGTCATTGAGCATACTGCTTAGGTTGCCCAGCGGTTCTGCCATAACGACTTTATCGTCGGAAAATCGAAAGTAAGTGATGCCATTCATGTTAATACCGTATCCTTTCCAATCCAGTAGCTTAAAAACGTCTTCCAATGCAGCGCTGAAGCGTTTCGGGGATATAACGTCACGCTCTTTTACAACTCTCTGCAGTTCGATAGGTTTCGTACTCTGATTCTGTACTCAGATAACCATCGTAACCCTACTGTACAAACACTTCAGCACTTCGATATACCGATAGTCAACTTGGCACCGTTGAAGAGACTGTAGGACCGCCCAAATATTGACGGAATCAAAGGCTTTCTCATAGTCCACATACGCAAGGCAATGGGACAGATTGTACTCTTCTGTCTTCTGTACAATTTGCCAAAGGGTATGTATGTAGTCTATGATAATAAAGCTTTTTCGGAAACTTAATTCGACTATATGATTTTTTTATGTGTATATAATTTTTTTATGGGTGAACCGATTTCGATGATACTTTTTTATTTGAAAGCTGGTGTTTCACATGTGGTCCCATATAAATTTGCAATTAAATACGCATTATGTCTTGCATGCCTCGAGCACAGGTGCAGAGTAGCCAGATCTTCGGTATTCTATAAGATGAGTTTCGGAGTGTCTTAAGGAATTAAATTCTTTAATTCCTTTCATCTTTTCCAGCAACGAAAAACCAGGCGGTCGACGGTTCTTCACCACTTTGTTAACGATAATGAACTTATCTTCATCACCAGTTGGGATTATAGGCAAGCACTTATAATAAGTATAAAATTAAGGCGCTGAATGTGTGTCTAGGTGCCATTCATATATTTGAAACTTACATAACACTGGAGGGATTGCTCGTGTAGGGGTAATTTTTTTAAAGATAACAATCAAAACTTGCCTACTAGATAATAGATAGATAAATTCAAAAGTGAACGTTTAGCTAAACAATTCCACAAAAAACAAATTTGGGAGGTTCCGTGACGAAAAATAATTTACAACGGTGGAGATCGTCAAACTTAAATCAAGTTAAAGCTTAGATTTAATCTAAATTTAATTTGATGCTTCGCCTGCTTACTGCGAGATTAAATAAAGATTTAAACAGCTTACTTTAAGTTACCGTGAAAATGAACAATAATATTTTTTCTTCAAAATTTTGTTATCCTTCTTATACCAGTTCCATCGTAGCTGGGGCTTTTATCTAAGAATTTGACACGGGAAAGCAATAAGTAGTTACGACAGGATAAAAGAAAGCTGTATAATCATCAGTTATACATATAGGCTGAAGTCAATATTAATTTTTCTAATCAGTCGTTACTCCAGATAATAGCGTGACAAACGAGCACACCGCCCACCTGATGGTAAGTGGATGTTGTGTAAAACCAAATCAAAATGCAGAATCGTTGTTACTTTTGAGGACTACAAGTGGTAAAATTAAAAAAAAATATCTTGAACCGACTTGAATATAAATCCAATTTATTGTTGATTTTTTAAAAACCGCTCGACCGATTTCGATAAAATTTAAGTTGGACCACCTGGAAAATATGCCCTTTGAAAAAAAAATTGCAATCGGTTCAGGCGCCATCGAGTAATCGGTGAATATACATAAAAAAAGATAACGAAGAATTTTAAACCTCCTCCTTTTTGAGTCGGTTGATAATGGAGCCTCGTTTCCAATATAAAGGATCTCCGGTTCTCTACACTCACCATACAAAACACAGCGGCATTAGGCTGCTATTTCACGTGGTCCAACTCCTGTCGAAACACCCATTCGTGCTAAAACCATAATATATAATAGGAACTAAGTCCTATTCTCACTCTTTTACAGCACATGCAGTTAGGTTATGAAATTCTCTTCCTGCTGCAATTCGTGAGGCTCAAACAGTGTCCGTGTTTAAAAGGCGAGTAAAAGAGCAATTTCTTTCTTTGTTGTCCCAATGATTTAATGTATGACTTGCATATATATGTGTATCTATATTTATTATATATATAGTAGTGTTTGGGTATATGTATGTTTGTATGGATATATGTTTTTATTATCTTTACTTGATATTAAGTTTATTATTATTATAAAATTTTATTATGAAAGTGCGCACTAAATGCGCTTCTCTTTGAATTTGTCCAGTATCAGGCCTGCTGGAAGAAATTACAATATTAAATAAGCAGTGCCTTTGTACAAAATATCTTTATTTTTTTATTCTCATTGTAACATAACTTTGTGTGTAAATAAATTATTAAATAAAACAAATAAATAAAACAAAAATATTTATTTGTAAATCAAATTAAATGCCTTTGCATTAAAAAAATACGTATAGCATGATTTTACGGAATTTTTTAAAGTAGTTTAAATACACACAAGTTTTCACTAATAACCTTATTATACTTCCAATTTTCCGATAATTTTATGTCAAACTTCAATTTGAAAAAGTTTGGAAAATCCAAAGTTCACGACTCACAATGCTCATATGATCATCATATTATCATTCATGTCACTCAAACATCAAATCCAAGACGTATTCAAGTATAAATATTACATCCTACTTACTTTTAGTACGTACTAATATTATTTATTCTGTGCTTTTAAAATATTGTAATAAAAATCTCTGATTATTATAATCATCAAGTATGTATAAAATTCGATCGAAATTTGTATTTATTTGTACAGCGATCTTTTTGAGCCGCTGCAAACAACCGATACAGTATCCACTCACAACGGCGGTTGACGTGGAACTAAGCGAGGAGGCACAGGCAGTCTCTATTTACAAAATTAATTCTAACACAAGGATACCAAATCAACGAAAATTTCGCCATTTTGGAGCCGAAAAAAATTAATTATAGCTAAACAAAACAAAATTACACTGCCATTTACATTCAGTGGCTTCCCACATGATAGATGAAGAGATTAAAAAACAGATTGAGTTAAACAATTGATATTTTCAAAAGTTAGAGTGTTTACAAGCCTTGTGGACTTGATAAATCCGCACTAAAAGCTACTAAAACCCATTTTTTATGTAAAAATAGCAATTAATCGAATTAAAAAAAAATATTAATAAGTTCAACAATCATTTATCTTTCTGACAATGTGCTTTTTATATCATTTATATGTATAATATGATTGCTAGATATGATTTCAGGCGACAAAACGTTGGAATCTTGATTTTTAGGCGCTAGTAGAACATACCTATGCGCTTTGCGCTCGGCATGCAATATAGCTGCAGCACGGCTCAACCACGTGTAATATTTAATATTAGTTGTATAGCGAACGTGCGGTGAAGTTCTTGAAGGGTCTGTATCCGCGACTGGTTGTCGCTGCTGGTGATAAGAGGGCTGGTCCTTTTATCGCTCAAAGGCTAAGAATGGCCATTCAGAAAGGAGACCCAACCAGCGTCCTTGGCACAGTACCATGGGGAGAAGGATTGTATGACAATTTATGTTTAGTTTTAGATTTCTTGTCATAGTTTTTAAAATAGTATTTATATAGTATATTTCAATGTTATGTAAACAAATTAATGTTAGATAGATTTTGTACAATATAAATATATTAGTACGTGGTAGAGCCATGCTACAGCTATATTATGGTTGTAGCACGAATGGGTCGGCTCGACCGGGGAAGGACCACACTCTCACAGAAAACCAGCGTAAAATAGCAGCTTAACGCTGCTGTGTTTCGTATGGTGAGTGTAGAGAACCGGAGACCCTTTTTACTGGCAAAGAGGCATTCCATCTTAGTCCTCACGGGTGACAACGCATCTGCATCTTGAGTCTTTATTGAGGATAGATGTAGATGTCTATGGGTCACAGTAACCACTTACCATCAGGTGGACTGTGTGCTCGTTTGTCACCCAATCCTATAAAAAAAAAACTAACTGCTTCATACTCGAATACAAAGAGAATGAACTACGTGTGTGATTCAACGAGCGGCTTTATAGCACAGTAGAAGCAATGTTTGCACTGTCCGGGATGTATCAACATTGCCTCTTTCACGTAGTTTCAGGAAATAAAACATTTAAGCCGTGCATTGGCAAGCACACATTCATACATGTGTGCTTTTAATGTGATTGAAAACGAATTAACATCATATATTAAAGTGCTTAAAAATAAAATAGGTATTCGTGTAAATAGACCGTGTAATGGCGATGTAAAAATATCCATATTATCCCGTGGATGTCGTAAGAGGCGACAGAGGGAAACAAATCAGGAGATGGTCAGCAGCGTCTTCCTAATAACGACTAAAAGAACTGTGGTTGCCATCCCGTTTTCCAAGCATGGCAACTATAGCTAATGTGTCCAGCAATGAACTCTAATAAGCTGTTACTTAAACAGTAACTATTACTAAGCAATCTATAGGGGAGGCCTATGTTCATCAGTGGATTTTTAGGAATGGCTGTAATGGTAAATGTAAATGGTTTATTATAATAGTTTAATCACAACCAAAATGTCCCTTTCAATAGTTTAAGGTAGTAAATAATATTTAGTAATGTTTTTTTTTATATGATAGGGTGACAAACGAGCGCACAGTCCACCTTATGGTAAGTAGTTGCTGTGGCCCATTGACATCTACATTTATCTTCGTTTGCGAATCAAAATGCAGACGCGTTGTCACCCGTGAGGATTAAGATGGAATGCCTCTTTTCCAGTAAAAAGGGTCTCCGGTTCTATACACTCAAGATACGAAACACAGCAGCGTTAAAATGCTATTTTACGCTGGTATTCTGTGAGAGCGTGGTCCTCCCCCGGTCGAGCCGACCCATTCATAGCAGCTATATTAGTAGTATGCTACAACTATACTACTAATATAGCTGCAGCATGGCTCTACCACTTATAATATAATGTTATTATTTATCTAATATTGATTGCATGAACTGTATCAAAATATACAAAAAAATTTTTTTGTTGTTCAAACGTGAGTGGTTGGTACCAGCAGCGCATAAATTATTACTCGTTGGAAGCTAAGAAGTATTATCCGGAAGTTTTGCGATAATATATATAAGTAAATATATAATAATATAATTATATAATTATAATATATAATTTGCAATATAATAATAAATAATATATATATATATATATATATATATATATATATATATATATATATATATATATATATATATATATATATATATATTATTTATTATTATATTGCAAATTATATATTATAATTATATAATTATATTATTATATATTTACTTATATATATTATCGCAAAACTTCCGGATAATACTTCTTAGCTTCCAACGAGTAATAATTTATGCGCTGCTGGTACCAACCACTCACGTTTGAACAACAAAAAAATTTTTTTGTATATTTTGATACAGTTCATGCAATCAATATTAGATAAATAATAACATTATATTATAAGTGGTAGAGCCATGCTGCAGCTATATTAGTAGTATAGTTGTAGCATACTACTAATATAGCTGCTATGAATGGGTCGGCTCGACCGGGGGAGGACCACGCTCTCACAGAATACCAGCGTAAAATAGCATTTTAACGCTGCTGTGTTTCGTATCTTGAGTGTATAGAACCGGAGACCCTTTTTACTGGAAAAGAGGCATTCCATCTTAATCCTCACGGGTGACAACGCGTCTGCATTTTGATTCGCAAACGAAGATAAATGTAGATGTCAATGGGCCACAGCAACTACTTACCATAAGGTGGACTGTGCGCTCGTTTGTCACCCTATCATATAAAAAAAAACATTACTAAATATTATTTACTACCTTAAACTATTGAAAGGGACATTTTGGTTGTGATTAAACTATTATAATAAACCATTTACATTTACCATTACAGCCATTCCTAAAAATCCACTGATGAACATAGGCCTCCCCTATAGATTGCTTAGTAATAGTTACTGTTTAAGTAACAGCTTATTAGAGTTCATTGCTGGACACATTAGCTATAGTTGCCATGCTTGGAAAACGGGATGGCAACCACAGTTCTTTTAGTCGTTATTAGGAAGACGCTGCTGACCATCTCCTGATTTGTTTCCCTCTGTCGCCTCTTACGACATCCACGGGATAATATGGATATTTTTACATCGCCATTACACGGTCTATTTACACGAATACCTATTTTATTTTTAAGCACTTTAATATATGATGTTAATTCGTTTTCAATCACATTAAAAGCACACATGTATGAATGTGTGCTTGCCAATGCACGGCTTAAATGTTTTATTTCCTGAAACTACGTGAAAGAGGCAATGTTGATACATCCCGGACAGTGCAAACATTGCTTCTACTGTGCTATAAAGCCGCTCGTTGAATCACACACGTAGTTCATTCTCTTTGTATTCGAGTATGAAGCAGTTAGTTTTTTTTTTATAGGATTGGGTGACAAACGAGCACACAGTCCACCTGATGGTAAGTGGTTACTGTGACCCATAGACATCTACATCTATCCTCAATAAAGACTCAAGATGCAGATGCGTTGTCACCCGTGAGGACTAAGATGGAATGCCTCTTTGCCAGTAAAAAGGGTCTCCGGTTCTCTACACTCACCATACGAAACACAGCAGCGTTAAGCTGCTATTTTACGCTGGTTTTCTGTGAGAGTGTGGTCCTTCCCCGGTCGAGCCGACCCATTCGTGCTACAACCATAATATAGCTGTAGCATGGCTCTACCACGTACTAATATATTTATATTGTACAAAATCTATCTAACATTAATTTGTTTACATAACATTGAAATATACTATATAAATACTATTTTAAAAACTATGACAAGAAATCTAAAACTAAACATAAATTGTCATACAATCCTTCTCCCCATGGTACTGTGCCAAGGACGCTGGTTGGGTCTCCTTTCTGAATGGCCATTCTTAGCCTTTGAGCGATAAAAGGACCAGCCCTCTTATCACCAGCAGCGACAACCAGTCGCGGATACAGACCCTTCAAGAACTTCACCGCACGTTCGCTATACAACTAATATTAAATATTACACGTGGTTGAGCCGTGCTGCAGCTATATTGCATGCCGAGCGCAAAGCGCATAGGTATGTTCTACTAGCGCCTAAAAATCAAGATTCCAACGTTTTGTCGCCTGAAATCATATCTAGCAATCATATTATACATATAAATGATATAAAAAGCACATTGTCAGAAAGATAAATGATTGTTGAACTTATTAATATTTTTTTTTAATTCGATTAATTGCTATTTTTACATAAAAAATGGGTTTTAGTAGCTTTTAGTGCGGATTTATCAAGTCCACAAGGCTTGTAAACACTCTAACTTTTGAAAATATCAATTGTTTAACTCAATCTGTTTTTTAATCTCTTCATCTATCATGTGGGAAGCCACTGAATGTAAATGGCAGTGTAATTTTGTTTTGTTTAGCTATAATTAATTTTTTTCGGCTCCAAAATGGCGAAATTTTCGTTGATTTGGTATCCTTGTGTTAGAATTAATTTTGTAAATAGAGACTGCCTGTGCCTCCTCGCTTAGTTCCACGTCAACCGCCGTTGTGAGTGGATACTGTATCGGTTGTTTGCAGCGGCTCAAAAAGATCGCTGTACAAATAAATACAAATTTCGATCGAATTTTATACATACTTGATGATTATAATAATCAGAGATTTTTATTATATATATATATATATATATATATATATATATATAAATAATTTGCAAAAGAGTTTTTAGGACAGGAAGTGTCCGACGCGGTGTCCTAATATGCGTTTGCGAAGTAAGTGCGAGTCGGACTTGCGCAAGGAGAGTTCCGAACAAATCCGTAGGTATATTAGTTTAAAATTATTAAAAATATTTTTATTATATGATGTAACTAAAAATTTATGCTTTTCGCAATTTTTCCTTTATCTGTGCTATAATTCGTTGCTTCGTACTAAATTTTAAGATTCTGAGTTCACGGGAAGTACGCTGTAGCTTTTGATTCTCTTGCCAATGTCGAAAATTTGCGGCATAAACGGCCGTATCTTTTAATTACGTTGGCTTAGAAGTTTGATTATTTAACAGCTCCAAAGGACAGTAGACTTGAGTATTTGATATGAATTTCAGCTTGATACCTCCCTACGGAACCCTAAATATAGCTCAAAGAACCGTCAACCGATGGCAAACAAAGGTCTTTGAGAGGCAACTACGTATGTCGTGTACGTATGTATCAGTAAGCGAAGGATAGGGCGATAGACGCAGGTGGCTCACGACCGTGTTTTGTGGCATTCCTTGAGGTTGGCCTATGTTCAGCAGTGGACTTGTGAAGGTCTTTTATGGTGATGGAGGATGACTAAATACCTGTATTATTTAATTTATTTCCAATAATTGTTAGGCACCAGGGTAAGAATAAGTTAAATTACTCTCTGGGGTTGCTTTACCACTAATTTATAAAAATTAATAAATTTAATAAATAATTTTTAGTATTTTTCTTTTCTCGCTCAAAGGCTTAATGTATAGCCGTTCAGCAAGAAAACGCAGCCAGTGTTCTTGACACTATACCACGGGGAGAATGTTGGTAATAAATTATGTTTATAGTTTTAGTTTCTATTTGTTATTGTTTTTTAATATTGTATGTAGTCAAGTTAACGGGAGCGGTGGAGGCGTTTTTTAAAAACTAAAATAAAACTAAGAGATGTCCGTACAGAAGCTCATGTACTTCAACAATGGCAAACTTATTCTAATACATCTTTCATGCAGACTCTATTACATTTGCTTACTCAAGTGACAAGATATAGGCCACACACTGGGTGCAAAGTCAGCAATAGTATTTATGCACGTACTTGTATCACTCTGTGTGGGGTCGAATCCATGACTCTTCCCTCCTCAAGAGCGAAATTATCGGCATTTTCAGGAATCCGATGATTTCGCTTAATTACACACAGTTTATGTCTAATTATAATAAAATACAGAAAATAATTGGTAGAATTACATACAAAATTATCGTTCCTAAACTCACACTTTTAACATTAATAGCACTTGCATTTTCACTGAGATTTATTTTGCTAAGTTTTACTAGTTGAAGTAATTGTTTAGTTTCGTCTAGATTTATACCTTTTAAACTCACTTCACTGACAATGTGAGGTTTCGAAATCTTCAGTTCTGGTAAGTTAGTCATTGGGTAAATTCGGTAATTTAGGTCATCTGAAGAAGATTGGTGGTATTTAAAATGAATATTTCCAATTTCGGCTTCACAAAAATCGTCTACGGTGATTATGTAAGTACCACATAAAAGTTCATGAGTGACGTCATTGTCGCACTTTCTGGTAAGTATTCTATAATTTCTCACGTACAGTATCCAGCTTTCGTGGCTTATTCGTTGAATTTTGGGATCTTCAATGTCCACAGTATGCTGTTCACAGGCATCGAGGTTTGATTGAAACTCCATGAGCTGTTCCACGCAGCTTTGTTCTGTATGCAGCAGCACATCGTCGGTATTGCACAGGAATTGATTATCCAAAGCAATTTGTTTGCATGCTCTCGGGACTGGCAAGTATTCCTTTTCTTTCACCAATAGGTATGGGTATTTGGGAATAACTATAATAGTTTTGTTTGCAATAGCAATTGGCAATGAATAGATTTTGAAGTAACTATATGTTTTATTCCCTACTAAAGGGACCTCTAAGATAAACGTGATCTGGTTTCCTTTTATAAAAGCCTTAACCTTAATACAATTTTCTAGTTTAACTAAGTTAGTTTCATTTACAGGATATAATAGATTTTCAGTTATCGCGATTGATTGTAATAAATTTAACAATTCCGTAGAGTTAAAAATTGCTTGATGCAGAACAGATACCTTACTGAATGCTAGTGCAGTTTCGATTTCTCCTAGTATTACGTTAATAGTTCTAAAATAACTCAAAAACATGTCAAACATACCTAGGACATAGGTAGAATAAATGGAGTTTTCTTCTTTTGTAATTAGGAATTTAACAATTCTTTCAATTCTCTTCAAGCGTTCATCTAATATTAAAGTATTGTTATGTAAGGTCTCTGTACTGTTGATGAAACTATCCAAGATTTTGGAGACTAATGTAATTCTCTTATCCGACATTATCTGATTATCGTTTAGTTTAGAAATCAATCAGTCATATCGGACGGCATCATCATGATCCAAATTTCCAGTTACTATTTTTATCATAGACCCAAGCGGGTCAATAATGCCTCTTTTAAATCTTTTCGATGGCACAAGTTGCCGAAATTTTTCTATAGTTGCATCTCTTAAATACCCTACATGTGTTCGAATAGCTAAAAATTCATGAATATATGGTTTATTAACATCTATCTACGCAACGAATTCGTCATACTTTAATATACTAAAATCTAAATCACTACCTATACCTTCTAAGTTTAAAGTTTTAATAATAAGCCAATTGTCTATTTGCAATGAGGCACGACCCAGTTTGACAGGCAGGATTCCTGGGTTTTTTTTTAAAGTTTTCGAAGTTGAAGGGCCCATCCTTTCTGAACCATCGTCAGAATTATTATACACCACCTGTGGAGGACGTTTAATATTTTTAATTGGCACTGAAGTATTTCTATTACCAATCCTAACAGGAACTATATTTCTTTCTATATTACCACTAACGACAGCTTTCCTATATCGCGGTTTGTCTTTACTTCTTCTTATGTTAGATTCCTTGGCGTATATAACATCTCCTATTCTAAAATTTCTATCTGTTTCACCGCCCTTTTGTTCCCTTACCTTTTCCTTTTTCTCTAAGATTTTATCTGATATGTAATTATATAGATATCTAATACGTTTAGCATGATCTTTTAATAGTTGTTGGGTGTAACATTTCTCGAAATTCGCGGTGAACGTTGAATTAGAGTCGGTATGACCGAAAACGATTTCGAAAGGAGTAAGGCCGGTTGTACTATGTATGGTGTGGTTATAAGCCATAATTGAGTAACTCATTACAGTAGCTGCATCTGTACACTTTCGTTCGTATTTCGCCAATCTGTATATCTCTATAATTGTGGAGTGGAATCTCTCTATTATGCCTGTTCAATTCGGGTTATTAGGAGTGGTAATGTATAGTAGTATGTTATACATAGTCATAAGTTCCTTAATGAGATCATTATTAAACTCACTACCGGGATCAGAAGTTATTTTTTAGGTGTTCCGTATATTGAAAAATATTTAATAAGCGCTCTTACGATTTCCGGTGCGGATCTATTTGGGATTTCGATAGCTTGTCCTAATTTACTAAATGCGTCACCCAAAGTTAGGTAATAAACGGATTCAATTGAAAAAAAGGCCATGAAAACTTCTTGGAAGGGGGCGTTTTGGGTTTGAGTTAATTGAAGTAATGGTTTAATGGGTTTTCTTTCATATTTCATTTTTCTACAGGCATCACAAACATTAAGTACTGCAGCAATCGTCTCTTGCATGTTCTGCCAATAATAATTTCTTTTAATTCTACTCATTGTTTCCTTTATTCCTCTGTGACACGTCTTTCCCTTATGATGTTGCAGTATGATTTCTTTTTGTTCTTTCTCGTCTTCTACATATATAACACGCTCTGTACATCCAATAAATTCTACCATTCCCTTTTTAAATAGCTGTATAATAATTTAGAGAATTCTTTTCTATGTTGAATGTTTTCGAAATAAATAAAATATTTAGTCTTGGGCTTAATGTACTCTTTTAAGAAATTTTTAATAAGATCTTCATTCTTAAGTGGGGCAAAAACTTCGAGAACCTTTTGTTTGTCCCTGGATAAATTTCTTACTTGTACTTCATTTTTATGCCAGGTATAAACTAAAATTTGGTTTGGTTTTGAGTCAATGGCCTCCTTTAATATCGGAATACCATTAGATTCTAGATCTTGTCCAGAATGCACAGTTACTATACTACTATCAGAGGATATAGGTGGTAACGGGTATTTCGTGTTAGTCTCTAACTGGTCGACGGATATAGTGGCGGATGTGTCAGTTATAGTTATTGTCCTAGAGTCGTCCCTGTTTTCAGTCGTTAAGTCCACAATTTGGTCAGTTAATTCTGTCAGATATTTTTGCAGTTTTTGTTCTTTAGGGTCCAGGTTTACTTCCAATGATTGTGAGTCATCAGAGTCTATGGCATTTAGTTTTATCCGAGAGAGGGCATCAGCATTACTATTTTGTTTTCCGTTTTTGTATACAATATCAAAGTCGTACTCTTGAAGACGTAAACGCCAACGGGTCAGTTTACTGTTCGGTTCTTTAAGTGAGTAAAGCCAAACTAGTGGTCTATGGTCGGTATATATGGTGAACTTACGCCCGTAAAGGTATGGTCTAAAATGTTTTACGGCCCATATTATGGCGAGTAGTTCACGCTCTATTGTACTATATCTGGTCTCAGTGTCGCTGAGAGTTCTACTGGCGTAGGCAATGGGCTTATCGGATTCTATTGTCCCCTGCGATAAGACCGCACCTAAAGCAACAGTAGAAGCATCTGTAGTTAAAACATAAGGTTTGTCTGGATGTGGGTATTGGAGTAAAGGTGCATTAGTCAGAAGCTCCTTACACTTCTGAAACGCATCAATATATTTTTGATCTATTACAATTTTATTTCTTTTCTTTAGGCATGCTGTAAGGGGCTGAGTGATTTTGGCGAAGTTTTTACAAAGCGTCTGTAATAACCAATCAATCCTAGGAAACTCTTGATCTCAGTAGTCGTCCTTGGTAACGGGTAGCTTAATACAGCCTGAATCTTATCATCGTTTGGTTTAAGTCCGTCTTTAGTAATAACGTGCCCTAGGTATAGCACTTCTTTTCTCAAGAATTCTGATTTGTCAAATTGTATTTTTAAATTAGTCGATCTCAATCTGTCAAAAACTGTCCTTAATTTTTGTAAATGCTCCTGGAGGCTACTCGAGAAAATAATTATGTCATCAAGATAAACAAGGCAATGAATTCCTTGTAAGCCTCTTAGGATGTTATCCATGGCTCTTTGGAAGGTGGCTGGAGCTGTCTTCAGGCCAAAGGGCATTCGCAGGAATTCATAGTGTCCGTTCTCTGTGCTGAATGCCGTTTTTTGTCTATCTGATTCGTTGATCTCAATTTGGTGGTATCCACTAGCTAGTTGAGAAAGCCTTTGATTCCGTCGAAATTTGGGCGGTGCTGCAGTCCCTTCAGCGGTGCCAAGTTGACTGTCGGTATATCGAAGTGTTGAAGTGCTTGTACAGTAGGGCTACGATGGTTATCCGAGTACAGAACCAGAGTACGAAACTTATCCAATTGCAGAGAGGTGTAAGACAGGGTGACGTCATATCCCCGAAACTCTTCACCGCTGCATTGGAAGACGTTTTCAAGCTTCTGGACTGGAAAGGATACGGTATCAACATCAATGGCGAGTACATCACTCACCTTCGATTTGCCGACGATATAGTCCTTATGGCAGAATCACTGGAGGACCTAAGCACTATGCTCAATGACCTCAATAGTGTTTCCCAACGGATAGGTCTTAAGATGAACATGGACAAAACAAAGATCATGTTTAATGTCCATGTCACACCTATGCCGGTAGTTGTTGGAAACACTAAGCTCGAAGTTGTTGACGAGTATGTTTACCTGGGAGAAATAGTCCGACTAGGTAAGTCCAACTTCGACCGAGAGGTCAATCGACGGATTCAACTCGGCTGGGTAGCGTTCGGGAAGCTACGACACATCTTCTCGTCAGATATACCTCAAAACCTTAAAACCAAATTGTACAACCAGTGCGTGTTACCAGTGATGACTCACGGAACTGAGACGTGGTCCTTCACTGCTGGCCGTATGAGAAAGCTCAAGGTTGCTCAGCGAGCTATGGACAGGGCTATGCTCGGAGTTTCTCTGCGTGATAAACTTAGGAATGAGGATATCCGCAGTAGAACCAGAGTAACCGACATAGCCCAACGGATTAGTAAGCTGAAGTGGCAGTGGGCCGGCCATATAGCTCGAAGAACCGACAACCGATGGGGAAGAAAGGTTCTCGAGTGGCGGCCTCGTACCGGTAGGCGAAGTGTAGGGCGTCCCCCCACGAGATGGAGTGACGACCTGGTAAGACATGCAGGAAGTCGATGGATGCAGGTGGCTCAGGACCGTGCTTTGTGGCATTTTTCGGGGGAGGCCTATGTTCAGCAGTAGACTTGTGAAGGGCTGTAATGATGATGATGATGATGACTAGCTAAGTCCAAGGTTGAAAAGTAAGTACTCTTACCTAGTTTGTCAAAAATGTCAGTGATATTGGGTAAAGGGTACTTATCGTCCACAGTTATGTCGTTAAGACGTCTGTAATTGATAACCATCTTACACTTCATTTCACTAGATGCGTCTCTCTTTTTGGGAACTAAATGGACTGGGGCTGACCAAGGCGAAAAGGATTCCTGAATCACATTATCATTTAATGTTATTGTTTCTGTACCTGGTTTTTAATTTCCTGTGTTTGTGCGGGAGGTTGCCTGTAGGGTTTGACATAGATAGGGTCTTCGTTTTTTGTTCTAATATAGTTGTTCACCTCATTAGCAAAAGATAAAGGTATTTGATCGCTATAAAAAATATCTTTATATTCTCTACATAAGTGGTATATCGATTTTTGTTCTTCTTCCGACATGTGGTCTAAGCGTAGTTTCTCTAAATTTTGCTCTAATATTTTATCTACTTCAATATCTGACATATCTGTAATATGGTTAACTATACATTTAGTCGCTTTACTCTCTTCATATGCTTCTACATTCAATGGTTTTTTTATAGTTAATTTTATCGGTATATCTAAGGTATTCTGGATTACTGTAGTCGTATAACCATCCTTACATCTCACTAACGCACTAGGCATTCGCACACCCTTACAGAATTCTTTATAATCGATTACAGCATTACCTGAATATAAATTTGTTGGGAGTTTGACTCTTTGCTCGGAACGGGGAGATAACTCCAAAACGTAAGAAGATTTACTATGTGTTATAGGTATTACGGTAGTTTTAGTTTTAAGAATCTCGTTTTTTAAATCTATTACTGCTTCTAGGTTGCAAAGTATATCATTCCCAATTAAGCCATCGTACCTAGAGTCGACATTGTAAATGTAGAGTTTATGAATATCGTTACAGTTGAAAATTGATAAAGACTGGATTTGAATAGCTTGATCATGTCTGCTTGATGCATGTGTGCTAATGACTTCGAATGGTTCGTGACTTATGTACTCTGGAGAGTACTTATAAGCTTTTGATGGACTAATGAATGATCGCGTACTACCTGTATCAATCATAAATTTGGAGTCGATTTCCGGTATATAAATAAACGGCAATCTCAAATTAGTACTACAATTTAACTCTATTTTTTCGTAAGTTCCGAGGCTTCGACCTGAAAATCCTTGTCGTACATATTGGTTGGGACGATTTGTGTTACTTCAGGAATTATTGTCGGATATTGATTTTCATCATAATCGAGCTCGGGAACATTAAGGCCACTGCTTGAGTACTCCTCATAGCAGCAGTTATCATAAGAAAGTGGGTACACATCGCCGCACGCATCATCGTAATACGTATTATCAAGGTCGAGTTCATTTAAATGAAAGCCTTGTTAATTTGTTTTAAGTGGTGGTGCCGTTCGCATTGTGACGTCACTGGGCCCAGTGTATTGATTTTTATTTAACTGAGGCTTGTAACCAAATTGTTGGGGCTTATAAAAGTTTTGTTGTTGGTTTCCAAATTGTTGTGGGCGCATACCGAATTGTTGTGGGCGCATACCGAATTGTTGTGGGCGCATACCGAATTGTTGTGGGCGCATACCGAATTGTTGAGGTTTATTAAATGTTTGTGGTTGCATCCCGAACTGTTGGGGACGCATATTAATTTGTTGTGGGCGCATATTAAACTGTTGCGGGCTTATACCAAATTGTTGCGGGCGGTATCCAAAATTTTGTTGTTTATTATTAAATTGAGTTAGTTTTGATTGTGACCCCTGCGGAAGTCCAAAGTTAAATTTGTTAGGGGTTAATTCGTGTTTATAGCCCATAGGTGCTATTGAATTAAAATTATTTGTACCGAATTTAAACGTAGGATTATTATTTGGTATACTGGGTGGCGTTAGTTTATTACTAGGATTACTATACATTTTATTACGTAAGGTATACTGCTCATGGAAGTTGACTTCTTCCATGACCACGCTCAAAGCCTCTTCTAGTGTACTGGGCGCTTTTAAGCGAACAATTCGCACCATATTTTCTGGCAAATTATACAAAAAGACATTTAAAGATGTGTTATTATATATAATAATTTTGCTACTCTTTACATTCGGATCGGTTAATCTATTTACTTTCGATATTAAAACACTACGAACGGATTGGATCCTATTACAGAAATCTAAATATGACTCGTTGTTTCGGATACGCAAACATTCAAGTTCTATAGCAATACATTCTTCACTGCTAGGGTCTCCAAAATGTTGAATTAGCAGTTCTCTAAAATCTTCCCACGAATTAATGTCCTCGCGCTCGCTAAAGAGCGCTGCAGCGTCGCCTACGAGTCTACTTGTTATCGCGTACATTAAGTATAAATTTTGTTCATCGGATCCCCTATATTTATTTAATATATACTCACATTTGCGAATAAAAGGATTTAATTGGTGCTTATCACCGTTGAATATCGGTACAATTTTGAACATTTCACTAGGAATCGTCTTAATTTGCACTTGATCTTCCATTTTGTAGAACTTTATTTTATAAAATACGGCGATAAAATAATATAATTAATACAAGAATTCAAATTCACAATCAAAAACACAGTCAAAATAAAAGTAAAATAATTAATAAGTAAAATACAAAATATGAAATAAATAAGTCCTCAATAAAAATTTAATCAACGAACATACACTACAATTATAATTTGTAATAGTTATAATCGCTTTGTTCCCACAGTGCAAGCTCTTATCGCGTCGTTATTGCATGGACGCGCTTACTTATCTAGTTATTCCTAGTATTTCTTTATGCAGTTAGTTATTAAGTTTAAGTATTCTTAAATATAAGTTTCACAGATTTTTATGTAAAACCTGATAACGTTATATCGCAAGAGGTCTAATTGCAAAATAACAAAACTATATAATATGACAAGGAAAGGAAGGTGAAAATTTGGACTCACCAGCCGGCCTTCTTCATCTTCAGCTGCTCTACATTTGACAAATTTATATTGGTTCGCAGGATCGCCTCGCGGCACGAACGCGGTAAACGATTTTATTCGAATTTATTTCGCGGACGGCGCAAGCAAATGGCGATCCTACCGGCTGCGCCAGTCAAGTCAACGGGAGCGGTGGAGGCGTTTTTAAAAACTAAAATAAACCTAAGAGATGTCCGTACAGAAGCTCATGTACTTCAACAATCGCAAACTTATTCTAATACATCTTTCATACAGACTCTATTACATTTGCTTACTCAAATGACACGATATAGGCCACACACAGGGTGCAAAGTCAGCAATAGTATTTATGTACGTACTTGTATCACTCTGTGTGGGGTCGAATCCATGACTAACTATATTAGAATAATAATAACATTACTGTATATTAATTTCTACCTCACACGGTTCAAACTGATATTTTCATTGTGATTAAATTATTATACTAAACCGTGTAGTGGCAGTCTAAGAACATTCATTACCCCATATCGTCCCGCGGGTGTCATAAGAGGCGACAGAGGGAAATTAAAACGAAACATTGGCAGTAGTATCTTCCTGATAACAACTCAAAATAATAAAAAAACTGCGCTTTCCAACCCGCCTGCTAAGCGTGGCGACTAGGGCAAAAATCTCACCATGGTATTGTATGGTAGTGGATATTCTTACACCGCCACCTCACAGTTAAGATTATATCTGAACGCGTTGGATTACAAATTAATTATATGATACATATTAATTATTGAGTTTTTGTTTTAATCACATTAAAAGCCAACTTAAATTCATGAATTGTTTCCTGTCAACACACGACTAAAATGTTTTATTTCCTGAAGCTACGTGAAAGGGGCAATGTTGATACATCCAGGACAGTGCAAACATTGGTTCTGCTGTGCTATAGAGCCGCTCGTTGAATCACACACGTAGTCGATTCTCTTTGTATACGAGTATGAAGCAGTAAGTTAAGTACTCGTAATATATTTAAAATGTACAAAGCCTGTTTTGTATTTTCACGGTTAATATTAACTTTTTCATATTTCATAGCTGCAGCGTCGAATCTTATTTGCATTTTACGTGACAGAGATATCCATCTTGGTCCTCACAGGTGACAGCGATCAGCACATCTGTAGCCTTCTTAGTTTGAAGTTAGTTACAATTGCCTATCAGCTGCAATAGTCACTAACCATCAGGTATATTGTAAGTTTGTTTGTCATTTCAGCTTTAAACAAAAAACTCGAGTGAATCGTATTCGACTTCCGTTGGCATCGATTAATTTATTTAGTACCTCTGCTATTAAGTATCTGCATTTTGATACTTACTTGAAAATGAATGTTTGTCTATGGGCCAGAGCATTCACTTACCATCACTGTGGACTGTATGCACGTTTGTGAAGGTTATTATATAAAAAAAAAATCGTATTATCGACGTTGGTGTGTCTATTCTAGTGCAATGGTGTTGGGATTAGTGGTGGTGGTATTGGTGGTGACGGGGATAGTGCACCTAATTAAGGGAGGGCGGGAGTGCTCTTCAAACTAGGTAATACACATATTTTGTTTTATTACCTGGATTTAAGCTAATTAATCTTTCACGTCTCCGTATATAAAAATCAATTGCTGTCCGTTAGTCTCACAAAAACTCGAAAATAGCTTTTTTTTATAGAATAGGGGGCAAACGAGCTTGCGGCTCACCTGATGGTAAGTGACTACCGCCGCCCATGAACAACCGCTACACCAGGGGAATTGCAGATGCGTTGCCGGCCTTTTAGAAAGGTGTAAGCTCTTTTCTTGAAGGTTCCTGAGTTGTATCGGTTTGGAAAATTCGCTGGTGGTAATTGATTCCACAAAGAAGTTGTGCGAGGGAGAAAACTTCTTCTAAATCGCACAGTGGTGGACCGCCAATCATCCAGATGGTACGGATGGTAACGCGAGTTTTGTCGCGACGTGCGATGGTGAAATTGAGCGGCTGGAATTAGTCCGAACAATTCCTCAGAGCACTCCCCGTGATAGATGCGATAAAATACGCAAAGAGATGCAACATCTCTACGCAGTGCCAGTGTATCGAGCTGATCGGAAAGAACTCGGTCGTCGACGAATCGAATCGCTCTGCGCTAGATGCGGTCAAGTGGAAGGAGCTGGCACTGGGGTGCCCCGGCCCAGAGATGAGAACAGTATTCCATATGGGGCCGAACTTGCGCTTTGTAAAGTTGCAAGCGATGTGCCGGCATGAAATACTGTCTCGCTCTGCTGAGCACGCCAAGCTTTTTAGAGGCCAATTTGGCCTTCCCTTCCAAGTGACCACGAAACTGCACGCTATTCGATATGTCGACGCCAAGGATTCCGATACTGGCAAAGGCAGCAAGGGGAGTGCCTTGAAACTGAGGAGATACGACAAAGGGGTTCTTTTTAGCGGTAAACGCGCAAACTTGTGTCTTCTGGGGATTGAACTGGACTAGATTTAGTCGGCCCCAATCCGAGACTTTGTTAAGCAAAGACTCGACTTCAGACACAAGTTTGTCCCGGTACTCGGCGACGTTTTCCCGAGAAATATTGGCACGGCCGGTATATAAGGCATCCTTAGTGCTGTCGTCTGCATAGCAATGAATGCTACCAGTTAGCAACATATCATTGATATGCAGGAGAAACAGCGTTGGTGATAGCACGCAGCCTTGTGGAACACCAGCGTTAATAGGCTTGTAATCAGAGCATGCACCGTCTACTACGACCTTGATGCTCCGATCAGCAAGGAAACTGGTGATCCATTTGCACAATTTCTCGGGAAGCCCATAGGAAGGAAGCTTCGAAAGAAGCGCCTTGTGCCAGACCCGATCGAAGGCCTTCGCTATGTCCAAACTAACGGCTATTGCCTCCCCCTTGGACTCTACTGCCTCCGCCCATCTATGAGTTAAGTAAACTAGAAGACCGGCTTATCGACCCCTACGAAAACCGTACCGACGGTCACTGATCAGCTGGTGACCTTCAAGGTACCTCATGAGCTGGCAGTTTATAATGGATTCCATTATTTTGGAGAACAAGGAGGTGATAGCGATAGGCCTGTAGTTGGACGGGTCTGAGCGGTTGCCTTTTTTAGGGATCGGGTGGACCAAAGCTGTCTTCCATGAATTCGGGACTACGCCTTGGGAGTAGGAGTACCGGAAAAGATGCGTTAAAACCGGTGCCCACTCCGGAGCACACGTCTTCAGCACAATGGGAGGGACTCCATCGGGCCCACTCGACTTGCTGACGTCCAGGGAGAAGAGTGCTTTGCGAACCGAGCGCTGTGTAAATCGCACATCCGGCATGGAGCACTCACATCGCGGGATGGTCGGCGGTGTGTTCTCCCCGTCATCTAGAGTCGAGTTAGACGCAAAAAGAGAGCACAAGAGATCGGCTTTCTCTTTTGCGGCATGGGCCAGTTAGTCGTCCTCTCTGTGCAGAGATGGAAGGGATGGCTGACAGAAGTTCCCTTGGACAGCCTTGGCGAGAGACCAGAATGCACGGGTTCCCGAAGGAAGGCGAACTAGCTTCTCGCCAATTCTGCCGATGTGCTCAGACCTTGCCTTGGCAATGACGCTTTTGAAGGACCTGGAGGCGGAATTATACTTCTTTTTAAGTGCGCTGGTGTTTAAATCCCGAGACGTTGATGCATCAGCCCAGGCCTGGTAGCACTCCTGCTTATAGCGTGATGCTATTTTACAGGAGCGATCAAACCATGGCTGGGATCTGCCTCCGATGGGCACCACAGAGGATGGAATAAAAAGTTCCATACCCTGAAGTACCACATCAGCAACAGAATCGGCAACAACGCTGGGATCTTCCGGCGAGAAGCAAACCCGCCCCCAAGGGTAGGATGCAAAAAAAGACCGCATCCCGTCCCAATCAGCTGACCTATAGTGCCAAACACGGCGGCAAGCTGCAGATCGCAACTGCGATTGGAGCGTGAGTGGCACCGTGCTCCGGATCAGACAATGGTCCGAAGAGCCCAGAGGGGCATCGACGGAGACCTGATATCCGTCCAGATGAGAGGTCAGCAGAAGGTCCAACAGGGAAGGTACATGGTCTTCCACATCTGGGATCCGCGTAGGCGAAGTAACCAGTTGTGTTAGACCATATGCCAAAGCAAAATCGTACACAGATCTACCCGCATGATCGGTTAAACGAAAACCAAGCCATTCAACGTGGTGGGCGTTGAAATCACCGAGTATCACGATCTCTGCGGATGGGACCTGTTGTAGCACGGAGTCTGCAGCCATTTGGACGTGGTCGATGAGTCGGTCTGTGTCGGCATTACCGCTATGGGACCTATAGAGGCACCCGTAGACGCGGGGATGATCGTCGCTGTCTACGCGCAGCCATAGGATGGACAGGTCCGTACCTTCAAGGCTACCGAGGCGTCGAAAACAGATGTCCTCTCTGACGTATACACAAACTCCAGCCCGGGGCACAAAGGAGTGTTCCAATTTGTATCCCGGGTAGGAGAGATATGAAGTATCAGCCGGAGAGGACACCTGAGTCTCGGTTAAAAAGAGCAAGGCCGGCTTCGCCGTCTCTAGATGGTAATGGACAGCGTTAAGGTTGGAATGAAGTCCCCTGATGTTGCAAAAATTCACGGATAGCGTGACAGGGGTCGCCTTGGTTGTATTGCTCCGCTTGCCCCGAGCAGCATTAGTCACGAGCGGAATTTTGCCCCCCCCAGAATACGCGGGGCAGCCTGAGCACCCACGCTCAGGAGTGAAGTAGTTTGGTCGTGGATGCTCAGCGAGAGATTCTCCAGGGGTGCTGGTACCCTCCTGGGGTAGTCTTGTATTTAATTCCACTACCATGTTGATGGGGGGGGGGGGATTTGGGCCTCCGGCCACCTGCACTCACCAAGCGCAACGCATAGGTAAACCTCTACTTCACGCTGGTATTCTGTGAGGTCGTGGTACCACCCCGGTTCGAGCTGGCCCATCCGTGCGACAGCAAAAGCTACCGCTTAGCTCTACCACTGTTAGATTTTGCTGGACTGTTAGATTTTAGCTGGACCGATTTTGATGAATTTTTTGTGTGTGTTTGAGTGGGTCGTTGGATGATCAACACGATTCACAATTGAACCTGATAGGTTGGCTATTTTCGAAATCCAGAAATCACCCGTTCAAAGCCGAAGCGGATCGCTAGTCTTTAATAGTAATAATAATTCAAATAAGAAGATCGGAGGAAATTAAAATGCAAGACCCGTTCAGTGTAAAGTGCAAGACGACCGCTAATCCGTTGGATAAACGGAACGCTCGGTGGCACGTGTAGAAACCAAGACGGCGTAAATTTTAGCGGTTTTCGCTTTCAAAGCTTTTCTATTCACTTGAGGATAACTTTCGTGGTGTTTAAAAGTATAATGAGCTTGAGATTATGTTTCAACAACTTATTAATCGACTTCTAAAAATGAAGAGGCATATTATTCAACTGTACCTTATAACCGAGTTGGAAGATTATTTTTTATTAAATAGATTATACTTCAGGGGATTCACTCCGTGGCGCAGTGGCTTAGCTTTTTCCTTGTGAAATTCATGTATATAAACTACCTCCACGATACAGAAGAAAATCTTAGTGTGGGGGTAACATTAAAATAAAACAAAAACAAAAAAATATTATAATAATTTGGACAACGAATTTACCCCTAATAATGGCAAACTTCGGGATGAAGTTTTTAGACAATATTGAGATATGATATTGCTTTGCCCACTCAAAGGATTAAAAAAATTAACTTTTAACAAAAAGTAAAAGCCGACTTCAAACAACTAACAAGAGAGATTTAATTCTCCTCTACACTACATCTTGGCACCGACTTCAGGCTTTAACTTTTTGTTAAACGTGAATTTTCAAATGAACCAAAGCCATAACATCTTAACTTTTATTTCTTACGAACACAGTTCAAGTGATGATAAGAGAAGGCCATGGCCCATAGACACCTACATCTATCCTCGAATTCATTCATTATTCGAAAATCCACTGCTGAACATAGGCCCCTATATTTGTAATAGGTTTTTTTATTTTATTTTTTGAGTTGTGGTAATAAAGCTCGGCCATATAGCTCAAAGAATCGATAACTGATGGGGAAGAAAGATTCTCAAGTGGAAGAACGTGGAAGACACAGGTACGTATATTCCTCTTTAGAACCTTGAGCGATTATAGAAATCGATGGATAACGGTGCCTCAGGACTGTGCTTCATGGCATTATTTGGAGGGCGGGAGGACTATTTATAGCAGTGGACTTCTAACGGGCTGTGATTATGAATGATCAATGGTTTCCAGGAAAATACTGTTGAATATGTTTCATTTACATCTTTCGCCCCTTTACCCCACGGAATAATATGGAGTAGTTGATATTACATATAACATTATAAGCCATTACGACACAATATTATTTTAATATTTAAACAATTGGCATAAAAATAATACAACTATAGTTACAAATATCTATTATTTCATACAAGTGGTATAAAGTAATACACATATTCATAATTATGGTTGTATCATGAATGGGTCCGCTTGACCGGGGCAGGACCACGCTCTCACAGAATATCAGCGTAAAATAGTAACTTAATGCTGCTCAACGTTTCGTATTGTGAGAACCGGTACCCTTTTTACTGGAAACGAGGCATTCCATCTTAGTTCTCACGAGTGAAAACGTATCTACATTTTGATTCGTGATCGAGGATAGATGTAGATTTCTATGGGCCACAGCATCTACTTACCATTAGGTGGACTGTGTGCTCGTTTGTCACCCTTATACTATAAAAAAGAAAACAAGAAAATTAACTTACATTAGGAAAAGGAAATAAAATGAAAAATATAAAACAATTAAAATAAAAAATTAAAGTTGTACGCCTCTTTACCGACAAACGAGTTTAGCAACTTAGCATATATTGCATCAAAAATTTCACCAATTGCAACGTATACTGATTGTCAGTGCCAACCTCCGTGATGCCATTCAGACCCATTTCTAACTGTTGAGACAAGACTACATGAAGATAAGCAACTTGAGCTTATCACAATTTTAATTTTAATTAAATAATAAAACTTATATTTCGTGTATCAAATCTGATACAATTGCGGCGGCCATTTAAGGTAGGTGATCACAAACTATACGAACATACGTATTATTATTTCGCTGGTATTCTGTGAGACCGTGATCATTCCCCGGTCAAGCCTAACCATTCGTGCTACAACTATACTACTAATAAAACTGCAGCATGGTTTTGTCATGTTTATTACTGTTTAAAGGTTAATTCTAATAAAGTATACATAAATTTAATACGTGTACGCCTATTTCTGGCAAATAGATGCATTTTCTTTCTTTCTTTCTTAAATTCTGCTTTAAATAACAAAAACTGTTCCACTACATTTTGTTGCAAAAACATAAAAAATGTTTGCATACATAAATAAAATGTTGTAAAATGATGTCAGTAGAAAGGAAATATTTTCTGGTAGTATACGACCGCAGGGCATTTAAAAGTCATACGTGCAGTTTATGTTCCTTGTATCACGGAGAAATGTTTTCTGAAAGCTATTGTGTTCTTAAGGATTAAAACTTTAAATTCCGTAACATATTTTGTAACACAGTTTTAAGTATTCATTTACTACGACCTCAGCAGTGAAGAAAACATTGCTAGGAAACATCAATGACATCCATTAAAGCCTATAAAACTGAAAATATGCCTTCCCCGTAGATTAATTAGGAGAGGATTTTGCCATAGTTATCACACTTTTTTTGAGAGTTATTAGGTAGATGATGCGGCCAATCTCCTGTTTCAGTTTCCCTCTGTCGCTTCTTACGATACCCTCGGGATGATGTGGGTTAATGGATATATTTTTAAGTGAATTTTCTTAAATTTATATATAGATAAATAATACGAAATATTTATGTTGGTAAATATTTCGTATTATTTATCTCTTTGCATATAATTCGTTTTTAACATGCGCGGCATGCTTCTTTCTTTCTTTATATTCCTACACCACCCTACTCTACGTGGTAGAGCCACGCTGGAGATATATTATAGTTGTAGCATGAATGGGTCGGCTCGACCGGGGTAGGACCACGCTCTATCAGAATACCTGCGTAAAATAGCAGCTCATTGCTGCTGTGTTTCGTATGGTGAGTGTAGAGAACCGAAGGCCCTTTTTACTGGATACGAGGCATTCCATCGCAGGGGTGACAACTCATCTGCATTTTATTTCTTGAATGAGGATAAATGTAGATGTCTATTGGCCATAGCATTCACTTACCTAATTCTATAAAAAACACAATTATACTATTTCCATGTGCCCATAAATAGAACTTACATATAAGCTGTGAATTTACTTTTGTAACATAATTACGCAAGTAAAGAAATATACGTTACGGAATAAGCTATTAAAGCACCCCGACTTCAGGAGCTGTAGAAATATGTGTAAAAATATTCTTAGTTATTTGATTTTGACTTTACGCAAGCGTGATCCTTACCGTTCGTGATACAGCCATCATACTGCTGCGTGACTTCTCCATAGAATTGAAGTGACGAACTTAAAGTCTACTTGACGGTAAGTGCAAGTGCACCTGCAAATTCAAACAAAAAGACTACAGTTGCGTTGTCACCTCTATGTACTGAGATGGAATGCTTCACAGCAACCGGAGCACAGCAGTGTAAGTACTGGCATTCAATGATAGAAACAGCTAAGAGTTCTGTATCTACACAGACGGAATCCTAGGCGGAAAGGAGTCCTACCACCTAGTAGTAGCACTAGTGTCACGTCTAGTAGTACCTTTCGAATGGAAATAGTTTTACTCCCCTCCTTTTCTGATAAATACTAAAAGAACACAACAATTTTCTATGTTCACGACCTAGCAGAACTAGAAATTTGCTTGGTGGTGATCGTAGTATCTAGAGTATTAGAATACATAATAGTACTATTTAATATGTTTTTATGAGTTAGAACCATGCTGCAGCTATATTATGGCTGTAGCAAGAATGTGTCGGCTCGTAAGGGATAGGATCATGCATGCTTTCACAGAATACCTGGACAAATTTCTAGTTTAATGCTGCTGTGTTTTTTTTTTATTTATTTTTTTGTAGGAGAGGGGGACAACGAGTATGCGGCTCACTTGATGGTAAGTGACTACAACCGCTCATGAGAAACTGCAACACCAGGGGAACCAGAGAAATTGCAGATGCGTTGCCGGCCTTTTAAAAAGGAGTAGGCTCTTTTCTTGAAAGTCCCTAAGTGGTATCGGTCCGGAAAAATCGCTAATGGTAATCGATTCCACAAGGAAGTTGTGCGAAAAAGAAAACATCTTCTAAATCGCACAGTGGTAGACCGCCAATCATCCAGATGGTGTGGATTGTATCGGGAGTCCTGCCGCGATGTGCGATCGTGAAATTTGGCAGCTGGGATTAATCCGAACAATTCCTCAAAGCACTCCCCGTAGTAAATGCGAAATAAAATGCAAAGGGATGCAACATCTCTTCGTAGTGCCAATGAATCGAGCCGATCAGAAAGGACTCGTTCGTCAACGATTCGAGCCGCTCTGCTCTGGATGCGGTCAAGTGGAAGGAACTGGCACTGGGGAGCCCCTGCCCAGAGATGGGAACAGTATTCCATGTGAGGCCGAACCTGCGCCTTGTAAAGTTGCAGGTGGTGTGCCGGCATGAAAAACTGTCCCGCTCTGCTGAGCACGCTTTTTAGAGGCCAAATTGGCCTTCTCTTTTTCTCTTTTTTTTTCCTTACTCTTTCTTCTCTACCTTGTGTTTTGTATGGTAAGTGTAGAGAACCAAAGAGCCTTTTAACTGGTAACGAGTCATACCATCTTAGTCCCCAGAGGTGACAATGCATCTGCATTTTCACTCTTAATCGAGGCTAGATATAGATATCTTTGGGCCGCAGCATTCACTTACGATCAGGTAGACTTCGCTTGCTCACTCGTTCGCTGTCACACTTATTCCATAAAATAAAATAAAAAGTTGCATATAAGTGAATGGAAGTCTTCTTTTTATAGCTCAAATTTGAAATGCATGAAAACTAAAACTTTATGGTCGCACCCCTCAAAGTGCAGCGCCTCAAATCGTTTACACAGGCGTCTTACACGCTACGAAGCGGAATGCAAAGATCGTTAAATGGAAACTCGATTTGCATCTAAATTTACTTGCAACGCAAAAGACGTCAGTATTCTTCACTTGTATTCCTTTATATAAAAGAAAGAATAGGTTTCCTCAAATAAGTTTTCTCACTAGATGTCGCTAGTTGACACTGAGTTCAAGTTTTTTTTACACAATGTTATTTAACAGAGAAGTTAGTTTGAGTAAAAGTTTATCAGTTTCTAAAGTATTATATTGATACACAAAACAATGCCTCAGTGGTTTGCTCTTTAATTTTGGCACATATTAAACTTTTTTTTACTTTGAGTACTATTCCTTGTATGGTTAACAAATTTCTAATATAATTTATATATATATAATAGAACTAATATTACAGAAAGAAACATTAATACTTACAGGTTACTAACAAATTAACTTTCCCGCTATGATATCTGTCAAATATTACACCTCATATTAAAAGTTTGCGCCGCCCTTGTGACAGAAAATGTTGTGTACTGACGACTTATTTTAATCAGTTAAAATAGGAATTCAAAATTAAACAATAAAGTAAAAATTAAACCATGTTAATTGTATACAAAATGTAACAGAGATAATACATAGCTTTCAAGGTTTTGATATATTAGTTCCTTCTTTCGCTCTGCCGCCGCAACACATTTCCATCAAAACCTGACCTCGAACTTAAACTAGACAGAAATTATATTGTATTCATAAAGTCTTAGCGTCAGCGTTTGGCTCGGTGTGCCAAGTAGCCCTGTGGAATTTTTAGCAGTTGCTTCTAAACAAGGTCAACTGTTCGAATTCATGTATAATTAAATTTATTTTTATTCAATAAGTTTGACGGCTCCGTGGCGCAGTGGCGTAGCAATGAGTTGCTGCTCTGGAGGGCGCGAGTTCGAATCTCTAACGTAACAAGAATTTGTATGGCCTACAAATGATTGTTCCGGATCTGGATGTTTTACCTTGTGCAATTTGTGTTTGTAAACTGCCTCCACGGTCCAGGAGAAAATCCTAGTGTGGGGGTAACGTTTTAAAAAAAATCCTAAATGCAGATTTTTTTTCTAATTCAAAGTTATTACATCTTTAGTTATAACAATAAGGGATGAGTACTTTTAATAAAAGTCAATAATAACAACTCCACGTCCTATGTTTTAACCTTTAAGCTGAAGCTTGCAAAAGAGAGCCGTACGGGCGATTTATAATCTAAATTGTAAAGAGTCCCTCAGAGAAAAATTTAAAGAAATAAACATATTAACTTTGGCATCGCAATATATTTATGAAAATGTAATGTATATACATAAAAACATAAATAGCTTTAATAAGAATAAGGATGTTCATACCTTAAACACTAGAAACAAACATAAGCTTGTAATGCCAGTTACTAGACTCCACAGAATTATTAATTCATTTATGGGGAAATGTATACGCTTTTACAACAAAATCCCAGAACATGTTCAAAGTTTGTCAATAAACAAGTTTTATTAAAGAAAAACTGTAAAAAAAGGGTTTTTATAATATCAAGGAATACATGAATGAAAATAACCCCTGGGAATAAGGTGATCGCCACCATGCTGGTTCTATGAAAATTCATTTAAACTTGTATAAACAAAATTATTGTTAAGTGAAATTATGTTTAAAAAAAAGTCCCGCTGGGTTTCTTGCTGGTTCTTCCCAGGACAGAGGTATTTTCCGAACCAGTGGTAAATAAAATAATGACTTTCAATAAGTATTATGTAATAATCCATGTTGAATAAAAATCATTCTATTCTAAAAAAATCATTCTATTCTAGTACGTTCCTTCTTTAACAAGCCGCAGGCGACACGTTTATACAATGAACCTTCCGATCTTGCACATAGAGCACACTGATATTGTAATTTAGTTTTAAAGTTTTCACAAATTTAATATTATCCGAGATGTGGGGATGACAGGATCCATTTTTTTTATAGATTAACGGCCAAAATGCATGCTGTGACCCATAGACGTCTACATCTATCCTTGATTAAGAATTAAAATGCAGATTTGAATTAGCCTGTCACCCAGCGTGGTAGGCAGAGACTACGGACTTCCATTTGGCACGATCCTGACACACCTGCTCGTCGGTTAAGGGCCCTGACCTATCTATTTAATCTATATCTATACAAATAAATAAAATTGTAGTATCTGTTTGTAATGTTACAGTTAACAGCTTTTTACTGAATGCATATGAAAGTATATAATGGTAGTAACAATAAAAAAACAATTTTTAAAATGTTTGTTTGTGTCTTTCTGTTCGTTCCGGCTACTCTTCGAAACGGATGGACCAATTTTGACGGGACTTTTATTGACATATGTCTGGTGTTATAAGGAGTAACGAAGGATACTTTTGTTTTAGAAAAAGAATTAGGGTATCGCGCAAAAAAATTAAAACCTATGAAACCATGGTAAATTACACGCGGACGAAGTCGCGAGGGACAGGTAGTCTTCAATATACTCGTAATAGATTACTACTTTATTACAACTAATTTAATATACTACTATTATTTTTATATGTTTATGTATTTATATTATATTATTATTATCTTTAATAAATAAAATTTCAGTGTCAGTTTGTAATGTAAAAATAACAGCTTTTTACTAAATGCATATGAAAGCATATACAAACCCAATAACAAAAAAAAAAAACAATTTTTAAAATTTTTGTCTGTCTGTCTGTCTGTTTGTTCCGGGTAATCTACGAAATGGCTATACTGATTTTGACGCAAAAAAAATTTAAAACCCATAAAATCTAATCGAAGTAATTTCGAAGCGAACGGAGTCGCGGGGAACAATAACTAGTATTTGATATACTACTGAGTTACTGCTTTAGTAATAATATATTACTACTTTTAAAAGAATAGGTTACTTCTGTGGGGTTCTTTTTCTCTAGAAAATAACTTGTTTTAAAGAAAGTATACACTGACCTCGCATCACTTAACCCGAGACAAGACAGCCGTAAGTCCGCACTAACGGGGCAGTTTACTTGCTAATGGAATTTCCTCCGTCCTTCTGATTGACGGCACTCTTTGTTTTTCGTGTTTAATACGGTAATGTAATACTGTACAACTATTATTGGTATCATCTAGTATCAAAAAATATAACATATTGTGTTTGGTTGTTTAACAAGACAATGCATTTCAGCCTCTAATTTTCACTTTTTTTTCTCAGTCGCTAATTATACGGGAATACAGCAGTATCACATTGCTTGTACTTTTTAAGCGTGTAATTATACTGGAATACAGAAGTACGCACACTGCTTGTACTTGTGTTGCGTGTAATTATACTGGTACAAAAGCAGTACACACACTGCTTGTACTTGTGTTGCGTGTAATTATACTGAAATTCAACAGTATATACACTGCTTGTACTTGTGCTGCGTGTTATTATACTGGAATTTAGCAGTACACACACTGCTTGTACTTGTGCTGTATGTAATTATACTGGAATACAGCTGTACACACACTGCTTATACTTGTGCTGTATGTAATTATACTGGAATACAGCTGTACACACACTGCTTGTACTTGTGCTGCGTGTAATTATACTGGAATACAGCAGTACACACATTGCTTGTACTTGTGCTGCGTGTTATTATACTGGAATACAGCTGTACACACACTGCTTTTACCTGTGCTGCGTGTATTTATATTGGAATACAGCAGTACACACACTGCTTTTACCTGTGCTGCGTGTAATTATATTGGAATACAGCAGTACACACACTGTTTTTACCTGTGCTGCGTGTATTTATATTGGAATACAGCATTACACACACTGCTTTTACCTGTGCTACGTGTAATTATATTGGAATACAGCAGTACACACACTACTTGTACTTGTGCTGCGTGTAATTATATTGGAATACAGCAGTACACACACTGCTTGTACTTATGCTGCATGTAATTATACTTGCTCGCTTTACACTTCAAACCAGAAAACAACAACAAAAGTACTGCTATTTGACGACAGAAACAGGTATGTGAGTGGTAACTACATAAGTGGACTCTACGGAACTAGCAATAGAATAAGAAAGAAATCTTGTAAAGCTATCTATTAAATATGAGGTGGGACATAATAATAAAACATTGTCAAAAATACATGGATAACTACCACGCAAATAGACCGGAAAACCAACAATTGAAGTGTTGCAGACGCACAATTTGAGGGTGATGACTGATTCTTAAGTGTATATCTGAGGATAAATGTAGATGACCTTGGGCTACAGTATCTATTTACCTGTAGGTAGACTGTGTGTTTCAATGTTACCAACTCTACCAACTTTGCGGTAGATCTACCAATTTTTAGAATTGGTAGATCTACCGCAAAAAAATCTTATTATTACTTCCTAAATTATAACATATATTTGCGGGCCACAACAAACAATTACTTCTGTTTATGCCCAAAAATGGTAATTTTGAGGTGCACCCAATCACGTTCGACTTCGTGAATCGCCCGATACCACCAGTTGTCGCGCGGGTCACGGTGCGGGGTCGGTGGCGTACCGGCTCGGGTGATTCCAGCGCTGGGCTAGTTGGTGGTAGCTCGCTGGCCGCGATGTGGTGAATCCGCGTATCTCGGTTATCCCGTCAGAAGTTCATGCGACCGGTGTAGGGTCCAGATGGTTAGATTTAGTGCGTGTTACTTCGCTACGTAATGGGATTCGTGAAAACCGCCTCGGATTTGGTTGTCTAGGGTTTAAGTTCTTGACAAGAGGCTTGTATTGAGTTTGACGGATTAAAGTAACTTCTTTGAAATTAATAGTGCAAATTATATAGTGATTGCGTTTGAAGTGAATTTTGCAATATTTAACTTGCTCGGGTGACGCGGAATTTCGCACGCGCGCGCCTAGTGGATACACGGTCTAGGATTCGAACCGTGCATTCCTTGTTCGAGAGCGTCTCCTGGTTGATTTTCTGGAAATCATTGTAATTGTTTTACGTGTCAACGAGGCGTACTTTGAATTCTTATCGCGACGTGGTGTTAGATGTCGAACGAAGAAACTTAGTTGTGTTTAACGCTGAACCTTGTAACTCATTAAGAGATCGCGTTAGTTCCCTATTTATAATTTGGCGATAAGTGAATCCGGAAAATTGAGTGTTGAACTTTGAACTACTGTCCGTTACTGTGTCGGGTCACGTGTTCGATTCTACGATGAATGTGGAATTAGGCGAGTTTAAGTTAGTTAAATGTACAATGAAGTTAATAGACTGAAAAAGTGACAGGAAGAAAGAAATGGTCCAGCGAGGAAGACTGCTGGAGTGATGCAGCATTGTGGGGCAGCCTGGAAATCGGCCGCTGCCGGTCACCTTACAGTTCCAGGTTACAGGCACATACACATCACTAAACACTACTTGCCATGCACTTTACACCAACTTACGGCCTGACCGATCCTTGGAGCGATCTTAGAGTCGGAAACAGGTACGTACTATATTTTCCTAGCATTCTCCCATATAATTTAGTATGATAGGACATTTTTCCATGTGGCCATTTGGGCCCGACCTGCGGCTGCTCGTTGAATCTTCCGCTCATTGGCCCCGGGATATTCGACATTTGCAGGGGCAGCTGTAGGCCGTAACAACTTCTATAAAGCAAAGGTTTCACCGTTCTGCATCAAACTGGTTTAATCCCGTAGAAATATCGTAGTTATTCCGTCGTGCAACGTTTGTATGTATAAATGTAAGCTTTTAAAACACTGTCAGTTATAAATTTAAATACCTTTTGTTATGGCGCTGTGAATTTTAGCCTTATTTCTGTTTATTTTCTCTATTGCAAGTTTGTGGTATGGAATAAAACGTTGTCATTATTGTACCTTATATTGGCCGTGTAAAAATTTTCCTTACTGAATCGTCTCGTGGGTGTCGTAATAGGTGACAGAGGGAATTTGAAACAGGATATGGTAAGCAGCGTCTTCTATGACTACGAAAAAATGACTAAAATAGTTTTATTTACTTATTTTTGGCTCCCGACGATTTTAAATTAAGACTGATTTTAAAAACAAACGCGTTTAGAATCCTTAAAATTAGTTTCAATTACTGAGTAGTATTCGCGTAGATATGAACATAAAACAGGCCAAGTGCAAGTCGGATTCGCGCAAGAAGGGTTCTGTACCATCACACACGGAGCCCCCTTTGATTTTTAATTTATTTTTATTATTACTATTTTTTTTACTTTGAAAATTTCAACTGTCTACCTATTACGGTAATTGAGATACAGCTCGCTAACAGACAGATGGACGGACAGCGGAGGCTTAGTAATAGGGTCCTGTTGGTTACCCTTTAAGTACGGAATCCTAAAAATCATTATCTCCAAAAGTAAATTTACTGGACTTTAATATTAAATGGTTAAGCTTATCCAGCTTTCACTATTAACAAAGCGTATTCAATTACACAGAAAATTTTATCTCACGGTCGACTGCGGAGAAAAAGTGACGTTAATTAACAGAAGGATTGTAAAGACAAATAATGAAAGTTCCAGATAGAAGACTCGCGGCTTTATGCGGGATATTTATAATGCCGTTTTAATTTAAATTGCGTTTAGAGCAATAAACTATTTATATGACTGACGCCTAATTATCATAAAAAAAATTTTATAACAGTTTATGTGATGATAAGTGGTGAAGGGACTTAGTACGAATTTTCAGCCTTACTAATTCGTTGTCACCTCCGAGGACTGAGATTCCTTCTCACAGACTGTAATAGAAACAGAAACAGAAACTTTTTATTTAATAAATATTATAAATAATACTTATTAAAAGTCACTCTTTTGTATTATTTACCATTGGTTTGGAAAATAACTCTGTCCTGGAAATAACCAACAAGAAACCCTGAAACTTCTTTAATAGTATCGTAGCGTTCGCCTCATTCCCAGGGTAATTATCATTTATTCACTTCTGCAGCATAAATTTGTTTTGTCAGCCTTTCCACATTCATTATTACTTTTTATCAGAGACTGATGCCACACTTTTATTAAATTTAGGAGCCCATCTTAGGAATCATCCATTGTTATGATGATGCATCCAATGTCATATTAATAATACGGAGAATTAGCTATGAAGCATTCTACTTGAACCAGGTGAACATCAAGTGTTGACAAGGATAGTGCACGCAATTGAGAGATATTGGGAACCAGGTAAAACACCATTTTATTTTATAACGCGTATTATATTGGCTATTTGATTTTTAAAATCCATAACATAATGGATTTCCACAAAGTAACAACCGATTCTAATAATTAAATGTCCTTAGTTACAAAATCGCAAGACCCACTGACTACAAAATGCCGAGATATCCCTCGAGAAACATGGGCGGACTTAGCACTGCACTGCACACAAGTAATAACTTTTTGGATATCCTGATCAGTAGAAAGGTTTGGAGGATGCCTATGCTCAATAGTTCGGTACAACATTGGCTAAGGTAGGATTAGGGGATAGCGGGGTCGCAGATTTAAATACCGCACGTAATAAAATTGATGCATGACCAAAAAATAACTGCAAATTGCTGTACAGAGTGTGGTAAATATGGTGCTTTCTACTTGAATCTGGTGAACATCAAGTGTTGACGAGGATAGTGCACGCAATTGAGAGATATCGGGAACTAGGTAAGACACCTCATTTTATTTTATAACGCGTATAATATCTTTCTTTCTCTAGGTCTCGTCTTTTTTTTAACCATTTTTAAATTATTGTGTGCCCGTTTGCCAGGTCTATTTATTTTCAAATAGCTGATCTGATAAAGAGTAATTTAGGCTAGGCTTTTAACTTTTTAACTTAGGTTTTTATTTTACAAAATTAATTAGAATTCCGTGCAAAAAATTAAAATCCATGACATACAATTGTAATAAATTCTACGTGGATGTAGCCGCGATAAACAGCTAGTTTTAAAATACGTTTAAATAAAAAGCAACTACTATTTCCCGTTTATATTTACTTAAGCGACGGCGCTTAGACCGACGGTACATGGTGTACATAGCGTCTTCAAACACGAGTATTTACTTCATGATTAATTGCTAATTGTGTGTTTTACTAAATAAACAAACAACATGCTCTGAAAACCGTGTTTGCCGCGGTGAGGTAAGACACTACACCTTCCCCATGTCCTCCCGAGGGTGTCTTATGAGGCGACAGGAAATCAAACAGCAAATGAGCTACAGCAGATGTAACGGGTAGCAATGATGATTATGATAATCTACACGTGATTCACTTCACTACACGCGGTAAAACCACGCTGCAGCTATATTATGGTTGTAGCACGAATGGGTCAACTCGACCGGGGAAGGACCATGCTCTTACAACATACCAGCTTAAAATAGTAGCTGAATGCCACTGTGTTTCGTATAGTCAGTGTAGAGAACTAGACACTCTTATTACTATAAACGAGATATTCTATCATAGTTATCAGGGACGACTACGCATCTGCATTTCCATTATTAATCAAAGACAGATGTAGTTGTCTGTGGGTCATAACATCTACTTACCATCAGGTGGACTGTGTGCTCTTTTGTTACCCCTATTCTTTAAAAAAATCTTCCATTTTATGTTTAGTTATATTTGATATTTTTAAAATAACTGCCTAAAATCAAGTAATTGCTTTAACAAATGGCTCGCACCAAAGTATTTCTAAAATTATTCCTGAGAGAAATCAAACATTAAAACACACAAATGGCATTAGTTAAAAGGAAATTGTCGAAAATACGTTTCTACTCTCTTTCACAAATATTTTCCTGTTAATGCTTGTAAATTTCTGTTCCTAAATAAACAATTTGTCTCCAGTTTTATACGGTAGTTTTTTTACGTGTATATTATACTGTATATGCACATTTAAAAAACGTTGATTCAGGCTGTTGTTACTTTAAAGTTTGAGACTTAAAGAATAAGAACTGTAAATGAATACCTACTACTGGTAGGACTATATTCTGACCAGGAGTTTGTCTAGATAGTTATCACTCTCATACCTATCAGAGCCGAACCATGATGAATGTCCTGGGTAATCTTGACTAAGGCAGTAGACGTATCATGTATGACCAGCACAGAAACCGGATTGAAGAGACTCCACTTAGATAAGAATAGGCTCAATTGTCGATGAACTATACGCTCAAAAACTTTTGAAAGGAATGGAATTATGGATATGGGACGGTAGTCAGAAAACTGGAGCGATTTGCTTTATTGGTTATAGGATTAATCTGGTTCATTTCAGGAAAAGGGAAAATTTCCACACGAAATAGAGTAATCAAACATGGATTTCTTAACAGGAGTCAAGCTATTTTTCATATTTTAAGATTTAAAATTCTTGTGTAGTATATAAATAGGCATATTGCTAACTGATATATTCAGAAATAAAGCAGTATAACTACAGCTCGAAGAAAAGATTATTTTCAAAGTACATTGAAGATTCTTTTTAAAGAGTGACATCGCTTCTCTTTACCCACAATACGAAGCCCGGAAGAATCATGGTGTTTTATTGGCTTCTGTGTATTCTGTGTGAGCGTAGTCTTTTATTTGTCCAACCAAACTATTTGATGCAGCATCAATAGAAATACATCGTGCCTCTTCTACATCATGCTAAAAATTGTAATGTCGCCCAGACCAAATTTTGGTCACGGCGGCCAGTCTCGACGGAGACTAGCAATCTGCGCAAGGCACGAGGATTCTAGTGCACAAGTGTGCGCGCAAACACAGGTGCAGTCCTCACTCTCATAGTTTAATGGGACGGCAATCCGACATGATCGGAGAGAGATCGGGATCAGTATCAACGGCTTTACGTACTTTTCAAGGCACGGGGGTGAAACACCGCCAACTTCATGACTCCGTGCTGCCACTGAAAATTTCTTGATATAAAAATTATATAACTGATTTTAGTCCGCCTCGAGATTTGAACCCGTGCTAACATGATCAGCAGTCGCGCTTTTTACCACTAGGCCTACGAGTTAATAAAACAAAATTAGCAAAAATTGTAATATGCATAGAACACTTAATAATCTCCCAAGTAATAAATTATAGGTCGATTTTTAAATCTTCTAATAAAATTTCAACTCAATCGGTAATAATAGTAATAGTAATCTGATTTAAAATTAGTTGCAAGATTTGACCTAAATAAACAAACATTCATAAAACCTAGTAAAAATTATCCCTAAGAGTAATGTTGACACGAGAGTGCGCTATGTAAATTTTATAAAGCCCACAAGGCCTAGTTTGGGTCCGCGCCAAACAGATAATAGAGATCTATACACGTCGAACAGACGTAGCAACAAACGGTGAGACTACGAAAATCTATAGCGTCAACAAACTACCACCAATATAAATATAACTAAATATTAAACGATTGAGGTCATCGTGGTGCAGTAGCTTAGCAATGCTTCGCAGCGCCGAGGGCCATGACTTCGAATCCCTTTGATTATCGGAATAGTGTGAAATATATGTATGTAAACTGCGCTCACCATACAGGAGAAATTCCTAGTGTGGAAGTAACGATAACTCCTAAAAAAACTCTTTGTTACTGTACTCAATGTTTATTGTAGTTGTGTAGTGGCAGTGTAAGAATATTAACTACCTTATATTATCCCGTGAGTGTCGTAAGAGGCTACAGAGGTACAAACCAATAAGTAGAAGCAGCTTCCAAATAACAACTAAACATAAAAAATAAACCTGCAATGCCAACCTGCCTCTCAAGATTGGCAACTGTGACAAATATCGCCTCTATGAAGGAACCTATGGGCGAGGCCTATGCTCAACAGCGGACTTTTGTTACGCTGCTAAAATTTAAAATCAATCCTACCCTGCAGTACAGTGCCAAAATCGTTTGCTGGGTTCTCACGCTGATTGACTCTAATAACTTTGGGCGCGAAAAAATTTATCCTAACGTCTCTCACAGTGATATATACCGATACGAGAGGGTATACAGTTCCTTAAGAAATTTCACTGCGAAATTGTATTGTATTTATAATGGTGATTTTTTTATAAATATTATGTTTCATTTCAAAACCATATTAACATTAAAAATTCCTTTTATCAAATATCGTTTTTAATCTTCAAACATTTCGAAATGAGATTCCTCTGTCCGGAAAGGAAACTGAAAGAAACGTTTTTTTTTCAAATAAGTATATTTTATATAATATAATAATATAATATAGATAAGGTCCTAAATATAATTGATAAGTTCGGTTTTTTTTTAAACAAACCCGTTAGTAACACGTCTCTGCCACAATCACACACCAGTGTAACGTGAGGTACGTAATTACATGATAACACCAAAATATGTAAACCAACAGCAACACTACTCATCTCAATGTAACACGGGGCAGCCTCTCAGCAACACTAATCTTCCTTGCCTGCACTAGAAGAATTACAACAACGAACAAAACCACGACACTATCTTAGCACTAGTAGAATGACCACACTCGTTGAATGACTTGAGCGAACTCTCCCGCGCACGGCACCTACAGTGAACTTTATACTACAGACACAAGAGGGGGTTTATCGATATACCCTCCCTTTTACCTCGATCCAACCGGGTATTTTATAGACGCTCCGACATATATATATATATATATATATATATATATATATATATATATATATATATATATATATATATTGATAGTAGTGTGTAAGAAGTGGATCTTTTATAGGCTGTAACTGATGGATTCATGCAAACAATGAGAAATAAAAGAAGTAAATAATTTTGCCTCCTCTCAACATTTTCGGATCGGCCTGATAGACTGTTTCGTGGAAGGTGGCCAATATCGAAAACAATAGCGTCCCCGTGTGATAAGCTCGGTCCCCGCCTGATGCACCTTTACCGCACAATATCATGGTAATGACTGTAGTACAGACGGATGCTATGTTAATGGAGCTATAAGATTCGATTTTCACGGGTGCACGTACCAAATTCAGAGATGTATGTTGTGTAGAACCTATTTCTGAGACTTTAAGGTTAGTTTGATTTCTACCGGTATTTTTATTTAATTAAGTAACCTACGTGAAGTGGTGGAGTAAGCAACTAACCCATATCACCCCCTGGGTGTCATAAGAGGCGACAGAGGGAAACAATCCAGGTTGTCAAGACGCTGCTGGTCTTGACAACAATAGAAGATATCAACCTATGGGGCAACCTATGCGGGAGGCCCATGTTCATTAGTAGCTTTAATAGGTTGTAACGGATACGGTAAGCGTGACAAACGAGCACATAGTCCACCAAATACATACACATCTGTTGTTGCTCGAAATATAACGTCGACTTCTTGCCACTTCAGCCTACTGATCCGCTGGACTATGTCAGTTATATTCTTTTTGTCTTGCGGATATCTTCGTTGCAGCAGAGGAACGTCTAGCGCTCTCCGTAGCAGGCTGAGTGATTAAGGAAAAAACTAAAATACAACAGCTTATTGTCGTTAATTATCTCTTACTTAAATCAAGTATTAATTATCTTTATACTTATCTTCTTATTAACATTTAGTTTTCCAAAAGTCTATTCATTGTTGCCTTAAACATACCCACATTATAATTGGATGGAAAGGCCGATGCTGGCAAATTATTCTACTTCTTGATGCACGCATTATGAACGACGAAGCAAATCGTTTGGTTCGAATGTGTGGTATGTCGACAAAAATGGATGGAGACCAGCCGAGCGTCCGAATAGAAAGGGAGGAATTAAGTTATGAAATGAATGTTCGTCACCTCAGTTTTATAAAATAAACTGCCTAGATGGTGCAGCGGTCGTAAACGCACTGGGTTCGATTCCCGGGTCGGGTCAGAATCATTTTTTTCTGACCAGAAATTCTCAGTAAAAGCCCGGAGTCATGAAGGTGGCAGTGTTTCACCCTCGGAAAGCACATAAAACTGTAGGATTTGAGCCTTATCTTTTTCCGGTCGTGTCAGTTTACCAGCCCATCGGAGTATGGGAGTGAGGGAATAGAGAGTGAACCTGTGCTTCCGCACTATAGTCCTTTTTATCACAGATGGCTAGCCTCCGTTAACACTGACCTCCTTGACTAAAATTCTATCTAGAGGACATAATTATAAAAAAATGAGGTACACATTTTTATTTTTTTTATAGAATAAGGGTGACAAACGAGCACACAGTCCACCTGATAGTAAGTGGATGCTGTGGCCCATAGACTTCTACATTTATCCTCAATTAAGAATCAAAATACAGATGCGTTGTCACCCCTGATGACTGCTATGGAATGCCTCGTTTTCAGTAAAAAGGGTCTCCGGTTCTCTACACTCACCATACGAAACATAGCAGCATTAAGCTGCTATTTTACGCTGGTATTCTATGAGAGCGTGGTCCTTCGCGGGTCGAGCCGACACATTCGTGCTGCAACCACAATATAGATGCAGCATGGCTCTACCACGAGAAAAATGTATATAAAGTAAATTTTATTGTTCTATTAAACTTTTAAAAAGGTTTCACATTGTGTGATGAGTTTGATACCCATTTATTGTCAAACTTAGTTAAAACGTTTTCATTTTATTATAAACAAAATCCAACATTTCATAATTTCCGGTCCCAGACAGGAAGCTCTGAGATTTCATATCACAAACAAGATCTGTATCGATCTGAGGCTTTTACGTTGATAACAAAGGCTCACTTTTAATACCCTTTCAATTTGTTTATACAAAGGAGGTAAGAATATCTAAACACTTCATAAACGATTGCGAATATTTCTTTTTCCGGATTTTATCGCTTTTAATTTAATTTATTAAAGTTATTATTATTATTTTCATGTATCCTTATCACCCGAAACGTCAGGATTTAAAAATAAGTTAAAGTAAACGACCCTAAAAATAAATTTAAATTTAAATTATTATTAAATAAAATTAAATGTTAGTTATTCGCGTAAATATAAGAAATCATTATGATTATATTAAAAGTTTGAGTCTGTTGTATCCCCTGTGTACGAGTATGTACTCCTTTTTTCCATTCTTCGCGGCTTAGGCCATTTTGTGTCCAGTCGGTATATATATATATATATATATATATACTAGTTCATCATTTTGGAAACGCAATTAATTTCTAGGATAAGTATATGTAAATTGTACTTATGTTTCAACGTAATTGCCTTTTCAGCTAATAACACTTTACAATAGAGGTTTGCAAATTGGTTAATTCCCTTAGAAAATATATATTATATATATATATATATATATATATATATATATATATAATAATAAAAAAATCTTCATCCTAGGACTTGAAAAAGGCCTCTACAGCACACATCACCAGTGAAAATCACTCGGAGCTAGGTCCGGAGAATATGGTGAGTGCTGCATTAACTGAAACCCAGCAGTTCGGATGGCAGCACCTGCAAAACCAGATCGATGGTCAGATTAATGATGCGTAATAATCTCCGGTTCTTATCTCTGCTATTAAATAGTCGATCATTATAATACCATCCGAATCGCAGAAGTTTTTGAATACTTCGTATACTTGTATTTGGTTTTCATTTTATTAAATATAGGATCCCAGGCAGATGGCAGCACAAATCAATCTTCTCTATTGAGAAAGCGAACTCTCCTTTATAATAATAGGCACGCGAATTATCCTTGGTAGGAATCGGTGTTCTTTAGCAAGGATTTGTGGACTATCAAATCTAATGTAATCTTGAACATTTTCACAAACTGCAGACTTCAAGAACTTAAGGGGTGCTCTAAAGCACCCGAAACGTCGTGTTTAAATGTTAAACGCGATAGAATCCGTCAAAGTTAGTTTCATTTAATGTGTAGTCTTAGTGTTAATATAAGAAAACATTATTTAAGGTATAAGTTTAAATAAACTGAATTGTACGAGACAAATGCTTTAGAATCTCAGCTAAATAACGGATGGTCTAACGTCATGACAGCTCTACTATAGGGCCTACACTAGTTTTATACAATTCAGATTCATAACGAGATTAAGATTCGCTTACACTGTCATAGCACATCAAGAATCATACTCGATGTCGGTAATAAGTTATCGAGTATTTAGTCATAATAATCCGTCCAACACGACACGATGCGACGTCACAATTTCTTTGTTGACGACGATTTAGTAAACCGTTATCCGGTTTTTGAGTGCTTTGATCTAAGTTGTTAGCTTAGAATTCCTTAAAAATTGTACTTAATTAATTAATACTTATTAAATTTTCTGAAGTAAAAAGTTCTTTAGCCGCTTTGAGCGATTTTTGGCAGAGGAAAAACTTATGAGTTCACGTCACCGATGACCTCGACATGTCTACTACGCGTCAAATTTTAATCTTTCGGACTTGTGATAGGCTGTAATGATACTGATGGTAATAAAAAAAAATTAAAGTACACTTATCTTTCAATGTGATCCTATAGGATGCAAATTAAAATCACTTATTAAAATATTTCAAAATGTGCGCCTCTGTCCTTAGTGGGCTTAGTCCCACAAAGGACGGAGGGTATTATTTCTACGTTTTCTATTCTTTAGTCATTATAAAAATGTAAAAATATTGCTTCTTATAATAAATTCATATAATATAATCGAGTGTAACTCGTACCGGTAAGAAAATGTAAGGCGCCACTACCTGGAGTGTATACATATACAAACAATCGTTTGACGCAGATGGCTCAAGCTCGTGCTTTGTGGTGTTCCTTGGTGGGGGTCTATGTTTAGCAGTGGACTTGTGAAGGGCTGTAATGATGATGCTGCTGATGATAATATCCCTCCCACACTAACCTACGGTGCTTAGACTTAGTCTTTGCCAGGGCATTATAATTCCACACTTAGGGTATGCCAGCAAGCCATGGAAAGCAATATCTTGAAAGCTTAATTGTCAGACCCGTACAAATTAGTGCTGCACTCTAAAACTCGAATCATAGACGTCGATGTTGGACGGGTTGGGGGCCAAACGTTCAAGGAAATGGGTCCCACACAAATTTACACGATGAAGCACCAGGGCAAGGAGGAGATGGCGGGATGGACTGTGCTACTTCTGTACCGACTGGACACAAAATGGCCTAAGCCGCGAAGAATGGAAAAAAGGAGTACATACTCGTACACAGGGGATACAACAGACTCAAACTTTTAATATAATCATAATGATTTCTTATATTTACGCGAATAACTAACATTTAATTTTATTTAATAATAATTTAAATTTAAATTTATTTTTAGGGTCGTTTACTTTAACTTATTTTTAAATCCTGACGTTTCGGGTGATAAGGATACATGAAAATAATAATAATAACTTTAATAAATTAAATTAAAAGCGATAAAATCCGGAAAAAGAAATATTCGCAATCGTTTATGAAGTGTTTAGATATTCTTACCTCCTTTGTATAAACAAATTGAAAGGGTATTAAAAGTGAGCCTTTGTTATCAACGTAAAAGCCTCAGATCGATACAGATCTTGTTTGTGATATGAAATCTCAGAGCTTCCTGTCTGGGACCGGAAATTATGAAATGTTGGATTTTGTTTATAATAAAATGAAAACGTTTTAACTAAGTTTGACAATAAATGGGTATCAAACTCATCACACAATGTGAAACCTTTTTAAAAGTTTAATAGAACAATAAAATTTACTTTATATACATTTTTCTCGTGGTAGAGCCATGCTGCATCTATATTGTGGTTGCAGCACGAATGTGTCGGCTCGACCCGCGAAGGACCACGCTCTCATAGAATACCAGCGTAAAATAGCAGCTTAATGCTGCTATGTTTCGTATGGTGAGTGTAGAGAACCGGAGACCCTTTTTACTGAAAACGAGGCATTCCATAGCAGTCATCAGGGGTGACAACGCATCTGTATTTTGATTCTTAATTGAGGATAAATGTAGAAGTCTATGGGCCACAGCATCCACTTACTATCAGGTGGACTGTGTGCTCGTTTGTCACCCTTATTCTATAAAAAAAATAAAAATGTGTACCTCATTTTTTTATAATTATGTCCTCTAGATAGAATTTTAGTCAAGGAGGTCAGTGTTAACGGAGGCTAGCCATCTGTGATAAAAAGGACTATAGTGCGGAAGCACAGGTTCACTCTCTATTCCCTCACTCCCATACTCCGATGGGCTGGTAAACTGACACGACCGGAAAAAGATAAGGCTCAAATCCTACAGTTTTATGTGCTTTCCGAGGGTGAAACACTGCCACCTTCATGACTCCGGGCTTTTACTGAGAATTTCTGGTCAGAAAAAAATGATTCTGACCCGACCCGGGAATCGAACCCAGTGCGTTTACGACCGCTGCACCATCTAGGCAGTTTATTTTATAAAACTGAGGTGACGAACATTCATTTCATAACTTAATTCCTCCCTTTCTATTCGGACGCTCGGCTGGTCTCCATCCATTTTTGTCGACATACCACACATTCGAACCAAACGATTTGCTTCGTCGTTCATAATGCGCGCATCAAGAAGTAGAATAATTTGCCAGCATCGGCCTTTCCATCCAATTATAATGTGGGTATGTTTAAGGCAACAATGAATAGACTTTTGGAAAACTAAATGTTAATAAGAAGATAAGTATAAAGATAATTAATACTTGATTTAAGTAAGAGATAATTAACGACAATAAGCTGTTGTATTTTAGTTTTTTCCTTAATCACTCAGCCTGCTACGGAGAGCGCTAGACGTTCCTCTGCTGCAACGAAGATATCCGCAAGACAAAAAGAATATAACTGACATAGTCCAGCGGATCAGTAGGCTGAAGTGACAAGAAGTCGACGTTATATTTCGAGCAACAACAGATGTGTATGTATTTGGTGGACTATGTGCTCGTTTGTCACGCTTACCGTATCCGTTACAACCTATTAAAGCTACTAATGAACATGGGCCTCCCGCATAGGTTGCCCCATAGGTTGATATCTTCTATTGTTGTCAAGACCAGCAGCGTCTTGACAACCTGGATTGTTTCCCTCTGTCGCCTCTTATGACACCCAGGGGGTGATATGGGTTAGTTGCTTACTCCACCACTTCACGTAGGTTACTTAATTAAATAAAAATACCGGTAGAAATCAAACTAACCTTAAAGTCTCAGAAATAGGTTCTACACAACATACATCTCTGAATTTGGTACGTGCACCCGTGAAAATCGAATCTTATAGCTCCATTAACATAGCATCCGTCTGTACTACAGTCATTACCATGATATTGTGCGGTAAAGGTGCATCAGGCGGGGACCGAGCTTATCACACGGGGACGCTATTGTTTTCGATATTGGCCACCTTCCACGAAACAGTCTATCAGGCCGATCCGAAAATGTTGAGAGGAGGCAAAATTATTTACTTCTTTTATTTCTCATTGTTTGCATGAATCCATCAGTTACAGCCTATAAAAGATCCACTTCTTACACACTACTATCAATATATATATATATATATATATATATATATATATATATATATATATATGTCGGAGCGTCTATAAAATACCCGGTTGGATCGAGGTAAAAGGGAGGGTATATCGATAAACCCCCTCTTGTGTCTGTAGTATAAAGTTCACTGTAGGTGCCGTGCGCGGGAGAGTTCGCTCAAGTCATTCAACGAGTGTGGTCATTCTACTAGTGCTAAGATAGTGTCGTGGTTTTGTTCGTTGTTGTAATTCTTCTAGTGCAGGCAAGGAAGATTAGTGTTGCTGAGAGGCTGCCCCGTGTTACATTGAGATGAGTAGTGTTGCTGTTGGTTTACATATTTTGGTGTTATCATGTAATTACGTACCTCACGTTACACTGGTGTGTGATTGTGGCAGAGACGTGTTACGGTGTGGTCGAACTGTAATTTCACTATACTGAATGTATAGTGCGTTACGTTGTCTTATTACTGATAATGATTAAACTGCGTAAGCAAGAGAGCAAGTTGAACATCCGCTCTCACACTTTTATTATTTTTAACAGTTAACGCTATCCTGATGTATTTCCAAGATCACGAGTGGAATACTCTGTTGAATAATTCTCCGACATCAGAAGTGGGATCTCCTGTTGTCATTTCCGATATCAGAAGTGGGATAAAGTCCCTGTTATCGTCCACATTTAACCTTCGAATAGTGTGTATTACGTTGGTGAAAGACTATGACGCGCCTCGCGTTATGTTTTGATGTAAAATGTCTTAATGAAGTTTTTTTGTACTATTTACGACTTTGACGTACCATTAAAGTGTAGAGTAAAAGTTAAAAGCAAAATGTTTTAAGCCAAAAGTTAAATCTTTTTGTTCGGTTTATAATAAAAAGTACCCGCAAGTACTTTCATTATTTCTTAAGTCGAAAGAAATGTTGAAGGTATTCTAAATGAGTTATAGTTTGCATTCAGTGGAAGTTTAATTTGCTCAAGTTATGTTATAATTTGATACACGAGGTGTGATTTACATGGGCTAGTTTTAAATTTCAAAATGTTTAAACGATGTACCGAAAAAAGGAAAATGTTTACTTTAACGTGCTATGTATTAAAAACACCAAGTAGTATTTTTGTGTTCTAATGTGTTGATAAGTGTTACAGTTCACTGCGAGTATTACGTAGTCGATAAAATTGGGATTTGATGTTGAGGGCTTCGTGGAAGATGTGGTGCAGTCGCTCTTGGGTGGAAATATGCTGTAGAATTATGACGCCGCGGACATTTTATTTGCCGCTGCTACCGGTCACCGTTTGATACAACACGAGTAAAGTAAATTTATTCCTAACATTGTCTTAAAAATATTTTGTAAGAATAAGTGTTTACATTTTTAATTGGTTGCGAAAAATGCCAGAAAACCAAAGTATAACAGACGAAATTGAAGTAGAGCAAATTAGTTCTGACATTGAAGTTAGTATTTAAGTTTACATGCGGATCGGACCGTACCAGAGGTTGTCGTGTAGCTGCAACTCAGTATATGGTGCCCTGGAAAGATGAATAGTGTCCTGAGAGTACTGCTGCATTTTTATTAAAAAGTCCCTACTGAATCTTTTTAATGTTTTCTTTTGTGTTACAGTAGCACGTGTGACGGGACTACATGTGCGCAAGTTTGAGATCGCGATGATGCCAACTCCGACAATGCCTGTGAACCCTCAGGTGCTCCTGCTCATCCCGTTGACGTTTCGAGTGCGTGGTGCGGCGCGACAACTCGCTGTGCGAGTGCGGCACGTCCTGTGCTGTTTTGGCCACGTGAGCTTGCCACATGGTAACTAAGTATAGCGTGTGCTGGTTTGTTTTAATAGCCGCGTGCGATTGCCTTATGCCTGCCGCAGAGGCGAGCAGAGAGCGACGTGTTGAGCTGTACTATGTGAGCAATCCCAGCGGTGTGCTGATGAATACTGGTGAGTCTTACCCATTATATTATGATTCTGAGCCGAATGCCCTCTCATCAAAGATTGTGTTGTGGCAAAAGTGTAAAAATACCCCCATGATCATGTGTGGAAGATCCCCGATCACCAAGTTCCTTGAGATTTAGATGTCATAGTTGATGACAGTGGTAGTGAGACCAAATTTGATTAAGAATGCTTGTATACTCATACTCAAAACTTTAGACCGCACCTCATGAGTAACATGTGGCGATGGGTCTGTAGGAAATCGTTGGTGCGATTTCTGTCTGTGTTGGTGCATATTTGGCGGCAGATATGTAGGGAATCGTTGGTGCGATTCTGGCATATGTGGCGGCAGATGTGTTGTAGCATATTTGGCGGTGGATATGTGGACAATCGTTGGTGCGATTCTGGCATATGTGACGGCAGATATGTAAAGAATCGTCGGTGCGATTCTGGCCTGTGTTGGTGCACAGAGCCCCTCGTGTATTGTAGCATATGTGACGGCAGATATGTGGAGAATCGTTGGTGCGATTCTGGCATATGTGACGGCGGATATGTAAAGAATCGTTGGTGCGATTCTGGTCTGTGTTGGTGCACAGATTTCAATGAAAGTTTCACGAGTTGAATATGCATTGCTTATGAATTGTCAAGAGTAAAAAAGTGTTAAAATTACTGTGTTGGAACTTGTTGATCGGATCTTCCACGATAAATCATGTTGTGCAGGAAGCACTGTGTAAGAAGCCTTAATAATAAGGCATTGTCAGTTGTGACAGTTGACTGTTGTACTTAGACTTGGGAGAAGTGAAGTACTATTTTGAATCAACCTTGTTTCTATTGGCAGAATAGCCGAGCTAGATTAATCACTGAGCATATTTTGTCTCCAGGTACTGCAACCGAGGACGGATGCTAGTCAGGAGTGGCCGTGTCGTGAATTGATGGCGCCATAGTGCAACAAGCAGCGCCATCTAACAATTGGTTTTGCGAACTAATAATGTGTACCCACTCATGTCAGGATGGACGAGCGGACGAATTGGTGTTTGTTACAGGAATGCATGAAAATACACGCCCGAGGACGGTCGTACGTCAGGACGGCCGTGTCGGAGCGTCTATAAAATACCCGGTTGGATCGAGGTAAAAGGGAGGGTATATCGATAAACCCCCTCTTGTGTCTGTAGTATAAAGTTCACTGTAGGTGCCGTGCGCGGGAGAGTTCGCTCAAGTCATTCAACGAGTGTGGTCATTCTACTAGTGCTAAGATAGTGTCGTGGTTTTGTTCGTTGTTGTAATTCTTCTAGTGCAGGCAAGGAAGATTAGTGTTGCTGAGAGGCTGCCCCGTGTTACATTGAGATGAGTAGTGTTGCTGTTGGTTTACATATTTTGGTGTTATCATGTAATTACGTACCTCACGTTACACTGGTGTGTGATTGTGGCAGAGACGTGTTACGGTGTGGTCGAACTGTAATTTCACTATACTGAATGTATAGTGCGTTACGTTGTCTTATTACTGATAATGATTAAACTGCGTAAGCAAGAGAGCAAGTTGAACATCCGCTCTCACACTTTTATTATTTTTACCAGTTAACGCTATCCTGATGTATTTCCAAGATCACGAGTGGAATACTCTGTTGAATAATTCTCCGACATCAGAAGTGGGATCTCCTGTTGTCATTTCCGATATATATATATATATATATATATATATATATATATATATATATATATATATATATAAAGTTTATATGAACTCTGCAGCGCAGACAAATACTGATATGGGATCAAGTGATAACGGTGATGATAATTAAACCTCAGTCAAATGAAAAATAAAGACCTTAGTAGCTCACTAGACTTAATGCACGAACCTTAGTAGCTCACTATACGTGCCTTTTTCGGCCACGGACTTAGTAGAAAGATTAGTGGATATCCCATAATAAAAAAAAACAATAAAAAAGTGCAAGCAATTCTTGTATATGCATGTAACTTCTTACCTATTACTTCTGACAAATAGCATTGCTTGCTCTGCTGTTTTCCGGCCTGAACTACATATAAAGAGAGCCTGTATAATGACAGGGTGTGAGGTATTCCATCTGAGATTTTAGACAACGCATCTATACTTCTTTGATAAAAATTGCTTGCAGGTGTCACTCAGTCGGGTGGATTATTTTGTAATTGCGTTTTCGAAAACAACTCTAAAGATTTGGAAAAAAATTGTATTTAGATAATGTTTTACTTTGCAAATTATTCAGGCGGGTCGGCTACTGCAGTATTTTGATTACTGCTGCCCATCTCCGTCCCTCTATCGCCACTTGCAACACCTACGGGATGACTTGGGGTAGAGAATTATCTTAAGCCGTCATTACATAACAACGAATCAGAATATATAAGTATGTGTATATATATGTATATGTATATGTATGTACATATGAATATATATATATATATATATATATATACTTAAATATACTAGATATATACTTGCTGACCAGGCAGACGTTGTTCTGCCCATTCCGATGACCATTTACTTTCCTAAAAAAACTCCAGAGATTAGCAATAAAAAATTGAGGGTCACTTTTCGCGAAAAAATATCCTATCTCTCAAGTTGGACCAAACTGCAATACAGTATCCAAAATTTCATTGAAATCAGTTCAGTAATTTAGGAGTTCATCGCGGACAAACAATGTGACACGTAATTTTAATATATAAAGATATATTTATTTGTATTTATATCGTTTGTATTAACATACCTAGTCAGGTCATAAGTATTGTCACACAGTAAAAACTTTTCTTTTAGAATGCTGGCCACAAAAAAGTTTATTGAATTCGAATTTCGAATTGTTCATGAAACTAAAACTGTATACTTATTAGAATTTTACTCATTTTTAAATATGGAGTGGACGCTTAAAGAAGACCGTGTTGCAGTTATTGCGTTGCATCATTGCGGTTACGCGCCAATTAAAATTTTTGACATACTGAAAAATTTGAATATAACCAAAAGATTCGTTAATCGTACCATCAAACGATACAATTAAGATTCTAGTGTAGATGACAGGTCAAGAAGTGGTCGCCCTCGGTCTGTTAGGACTCCAGCAATGATAAAAGCTGTGAAGGCGCGAATTCAAAGAAATCCCAAACGTAAGCAGAAACTGTTGGCCCTTCAGATGCGGTTAAGCAGAACCACGGTAAAAAGGGTGTTAAATGAAGATTTAGCGCTTCGGGCATATCGAAGGAAAACAGGACATCATTTGACTGCTCGTCTAATGGACCTGAGACTGAAGAGATGCCGCGCTTTGTTGAAGCGGTACGCGGGAAAAAAATATCGGGAAATTATTTTTTCGGATGAAAAATTTTTTACCGTAGAAGAGAGCTACAACAAACAAAATGATAAGGTGTACGCACACAGTAGTGAAGAAGCGAGCAACCGTATTCCGCGTGTCCAACGAGGTCATTTACCATCCTCGTTCATGGTACGGTTGGGAGTTTCTTATTGGGGCTTAACAGAGGTACATTTTTGTGAGAAAGATGTAAAAACGAATGCAGTTGTGTATCAAAATATAGTCCTGACGAATCTTGTGGAACCTGTTTCTCATACCATGTTCAATAACAGGCACTGGATATTCCAACAAGATTCGGCGCCAGCTCATAGAGCGAAGAGCACATAAGACTGGCTGGCGGCGCGTGAAATCGACTTCATCCGGCACGAAGACTGGCCCTCCTCCAGTCCAGATTTGAATTCGTTAGATTACAAGATATGGCAACACTTGGAGGAAAAGGCGTGCTCAAAGCCTCATCCCAATTTGGAGTCACTCAAGACATCCTTGATTAAGGCAGCCGCCGATATTGACATGGACCTCGTTCGTGCTGCGATAGACGACTGGCCGCGCAGATTGAAGGCCTGTATTCAAAATCACGGAGGTCATTTTGAATAAATTTTAGTGTCATAAGAATCTATGTCTTGTTAAGTTCATTTTGGTATATAAATGGTTATATAATGAATAAACTTGTTTGAATTATTTTATATTAAACATGTGACAGAATTTATGACCTGACTAGGTATATTCGTATTTCTTTAGAGGTCATAAATCAAGCTTACATCTGTCACTGTGGATTCTGATGATGTTAGTACTGTAAGCCTTTTAGCTCTTAGAACTTCATCGGACTCAGTACACCTGCCATAAAAGCTCACCACGCCTCCTGGTTGACTGGCAGAGAACACCTACAGGCATTCAGTCCAAACATAGCTACCTCACTTGTATGGTGTTATAGTAACAATAATACTTAATTTAATATTAGGTCCTTAGATAAGAAATTGCCATTTTGTCCACCTGACTACTTTGATTTTAAATATCTGGAGTTAGTTTTTTAGTTTAGTAATTTCAAATTCAAATTAATTTCAAATTTAGGCTTATTTGGTTTGTATTTTGAATATTTTATTTTATTTAAGTGATTCATTTCTTTTCGCAATATTAAATTTTTTGACATCGTTCTGTTTACAATAAGGAAAACTTAAAATATATTATTTGGAAAATCCAAAAGTGTACACCTCAAACGTTCATGTAATGTTTTGAATAATCAACTTACTTTTATTTATTTCCTCTTCCCTCGGACCTCCGTAAGGAACAGTTGTGTCTCTGGAGCTATTTTAAATTCGTTTATTAAAAATTAAAATACAATCAGTGTTCTTAAATTCGGACAAAATAATAGGAGTGCATAAACTTGAAGGTGCAAACAGTTTTACTACCTCTCAGAAATTCCTGAGTGCCTGGTACTTCGTGCTCCGCCTACTGCTGTGACACAAGTATAAATTACTACCATTCCTATGCGATCGCTTTGACATCATTTTTATTGAGCAACAGCTTCACCCCCACATTTCAACGCCACCCAATAAGCGGTCTAAGAAGGTGCAAACAGTTCTACTACCTCTTTCAACTTTATGAGCGCCTAGTACTTCGTACTCCGCCTACTGCTGTACGCAACTATAACTACAACCAATTCTGCGTTAGCGTATCGTCACTATTTGTGTTGAACAACAGTCACACACCCACGATCGCCACCCAATTAAGGGCTACTACCACCACCTACCACTGCACTAAAGCCATCTTAGAAGCAATATGGCCACACGCCCCGACGCTACGTCATCCGTGACATCAGCAGCGGCGAATACATCTCCTAGTAGCTCTGCTACCTTAGTACATACGGGTACTGTACTCAACAGAACTGCCTCCGACACGGATCTCTCGCTTATTCCGCCTCCAAACTTTGTTTCCCAACCAAATAAGAGACGCAGGGACCAATTGGATGATTCGATGTCTAACCAAATGGATGATTTTAAACAAGAAATGCGTAGGTTAATGACATTTTTTTCTGCCTCCCAAATCAATGAACTTAAACAAGTAAATACCGTACTTAAAGAGATACAACAGACAAATAATAACATTGAAAGCTCAGTCTCTTTCTTAGCCGCACAAAATGAGGAGTTTAGGCAGCGAATAATCGAACGTGAAACACAGGTTAAGCAGGATAGGAATTATATTACTGTTCTGGAGAATAAAATGGAAGAATTACAATTGGAAAATCGTAAGTCGAGCTTCGAAATTAAAAATGTTCCGAAAAAACCTAACGAACAAAAAGAAGACCTTATTGAGATGGTTAGTGCTCTCTCCAAGTCTCTGGACTACAATATCACCAAAATGGATATTAAAGATATTTACAGAGTACGGCCAAAGTCCATTACCAATAAAAGCCCAACCATTGTAGTGGAAACGAGTTCGACCATACTAAAGAATGATTTACTAAAAGCAGCAAAATCATTTAATATCAAACATAAATGTAAGCTGTGTGCCAAACATCTCGGCTTTAAAACACAAGAAGATACCTCTATATTCCTGTCCGAGCATCTTACCCCTAAAGGAGCGCGCTTACATTTCTTGGCGCGTGATTTGGCCAAGTCAAAGAACTATAAATTCTGCTGGACCGCCTATGGTAAAGTATATGTAAGAGAGAATGAAAACTCTCTAATTATAATGATACGTAATGAAAGTCAAGTACACCAACTTCTGGGTAGCCAGCAGCAGGGACCCCAAGTAATCTGACTATCTGAACATGTACTGCCAACCTATGGTATTACTGTTATTACTAAGCTCACCCAACTGATAAACTCTGTTATTCTGCCCGATTATCTGTTTTTATTGTGCTATTTGTATTTTTTTCTCTGTTTCACTTTGTAAAAACTTTTAGAATTATTATTAAGCAAAAAAATCCAAAATACGTCACACATTTCTTCTACCATACTTTACAGACTCAATTATACACTCAAAATTCCTCATACATTACTCCTCTACAACAGTCTTCATTCAAATCTCTATACACACAACCACCATACGAAATAAATCTTTACCTCATTCTGATAGAACGAAACCTTCTTCATATAACTATAATCATTATAACTAGCCATAATCCTGTAGTAACGATATTTGCATTTTTCTATACACCAAATGGGTGATCCTCAACTTTGTAATTTGAATGTGATAGACGGTATTGATATTTCTCGCGCAATAGAGTGTGACTGTTCTGAGCTCCCATCTTATAAAATTAATTATGAATCCGGTCTTGTGATCATTTCCCAAAACATCTGTAGTATTTACAGTAACTTTGACGATTTGATGTTGACATTGTCTAGTCTTCCCTTTGAGGCGGATATTTTGATCCTGACTGAATGTAGACTTACCTCATATAAACCTGTACCACAACTACTCAATTATAGTTCTTATTCAACGACACGCCATCTGAATCAGAATGATGGTGTAGTTACCTATATTAAAAAATCTTTACAGCCAAAAGTTAGGGAAATAAGTCTTACTCACGCTTCTTGTCTTCAGCTTGACGTACTTAATAACACAATATTATGTATTTATCGATCCCCTTCTAATATAAATGCTGATGATTTCATAGACTCGCTTTGTTCACACTTGGATACCTTAACTAATCAAAATAACATTATAATCACGGGAGATATTAACATTAATATTACACCCAAACTTATTGACCGGCACATGAGTACAAAAATAGAACTAACTATATGAACGCTCTCTCAGCATATGGTATACTAGCGGGTCACACTATACCTACTAGAGAGAAGAACTACCTAGATCACTTTATGCTAAAGATTAACAAGAATAAACATTCAGCATTCATAGCAGTTTTGCGTACCACTATCACAGATCACTTTACTACCGTTCTTTCTCTATCTAAGACTAAACTATTAAAGTCTATTAATAAAACAAAAACTAAAACAGATTATATTAAAGCTCATAAGGACCTCCAACAAAAAATATTAATGAATTACTGTTTTATAGTGATCCAACGGCTTAATCTGACCATATGATAGCTATGCTCACTGAATCACTGAATTCGAATACCATAAATATATCGATTTCTAGAAGCCAGCGCACAATAAAGCCGTGGATTACTCCCGGCATTTTACGATGCATCAAACATCATAACAAACCACAAAAACAGCTTCGAAAAGAGAGTCACAAGGAAATATTAAAAATAACCTACACTAGGTATAGAAATTTCTGTAATAAGCTTATTAAAAAACTTAAAAGGAAATACGAAAGGGACTTGCTTACTAAATCAGTTACCTAGTAATAATAGGCTGTTGTGGAAAAATATAAAAACCATTACCTTTAACAATAAATCATACGATGAAAGTGAGGTGTTATTCAAACTGAAAAATGATCCAACTGAATCTGCAAATCATATTAATAATTACTTTGCGAAAATAGGCGAGCATCTTGCCAAAAATATTAATCCTAGTGGCAATTCTAATTCTCGGAACTAGAAATACTGTTGCTACATGTAACTCCTTTGTCTTGCTACAAGCTGATGTGAATGAAGTCGAAAGAACACTCATGAACTTGAGATCAGATGGCGCTCCTGGTTGGGACAAAATTCCCATCACGTTCTTAAAACTTGTAAAAAAAGAAATTGTACCTATAGTTACTCATTTAGCTAACTTATGTTTTGAGCAGGGCGTTTTTCCAGCCCCGCTAAAAAAATCAGTACTCACTCCTGTATACAAGAGTGGGGACAGGGATGATGTGGGTAATTATAGGCCGATTTCGGTACTGCCAGCTATTTCGAAGATACTTGAGAGACTTTTGAATTCTCGATTATTAAATTACTTAGAAAAATTTCGGCTTCTATCGATGTCACAGTTTGGCTTCAGACAGGGCAGATCAACTGAAGATGCAATAGCTGCTCTTAGCCAGCTAGTTACTGAGACGATGGATAAAGGGATCAAGTGTCTGACTGTTTTTTTGGACCTCAGGAAAGCGTTTGATACCATTTTCATCCCTATTCTTGTGCAAAAACTAGAACAATTGGGTATCAGAGATGTTGTGCTATCTCTCTTTAAGAGTTATCTCTCTGGTGGAATGTAAAGAGTGAAATTGGGTCATTACATCAGTGAAGACGTTGCTGTATCTTATGGTGTACCACAGGGAAGTGTGTTAGGACCAACGCTTTTTCTTATATATATTAATGACCTCTGTAATCTAAAAATTGACCAAGCGCACATCTTTTCCTATGCCGATGATACAGCAGTCGTTTTTTCTGGGAATAACTGGCCTGATGTGAAGAATAATGCTGAATCTGGCCTGCACTTGATTAACAACTGGTTAAACAATAATCTGTTGACCATGAATACAGCCAAAACTAATTACATCTGTTACAGTATTCAAAATCATTCACAACCTGACACTAACTTCAATCTATTAATTCACTCTTGCAATCCTGAAACTGAACCCACTAACTGTGATTGTCCTGCTATAGACAGAATTGATAAAACGAAGTACCTGGGGGTTATGATAGACCAGCGGCTCTCTTGGCATTCGCACATTGAACTAGTCTCTACGAGATTAAGAAAATTGATCTGGATATTCAAGTCCTTGAGACATGTTGTGCCTGGGGGGTGGGGGGCTGATCATAGCCCCAGAAGGAATATTTTTAAAGAAATTTACACTTCACTTGCGCAATCAATCCTAACTTATTGCATTTCCATTTGGGGAGGAGCGGTTAAAACAAAAATGGATGAGGTGGAACGTGCGCAACGTGCTTTACTGAAAGTGATGCTCTTTAAACGTAGAAGATTTCCAACTCACACTTTATACACTGTTTGTAAAGTCTTATCTGTAAGAAAGCTGTACATTCTTAGCGTTATATTAAAAAGACATAAAACTACACCTTATGTTTCAGACAATATTACAGCTAGAAGAAAAAAAAATGTTATTCCACTTTCCAAAACTAGAACCGCCTTTGCTAAAAATGAACTTAACAGTCGTTCGGCCTATTTATATAATAAAGTAAATAAAATCGTAGACATATATAATAAAACACTACGCGAATGCAAATAGTTACTAACTATTTAATACCTTTAGATTACGAGGAAACAGAGATTATTCTTAGACACACGGCATAACTTAACACAAACACACACACACACACACACACACACACACACACACACACACACACACACACACACACACACACACACACACACACACTCACACACACACACACGCACACACACGTACACATACAATTCTTATTTTTCATATTTTTATGTACCCCTAATACTGTAATATATAATAAACTTTATGTTAACTAGTAGCTATGGAAGAGCGAAGGCACCTAATACAGGCAAGATTTTTTCTTAAAAGGTGTCTTCGATCACTATCTGTAAATGTAGACAATTTTTTATCGAAATAAATTATTATTATTATTATTACCAAAACACGTATTTTATGTAATATCGCGTTATTTACGAATACGATTTTCACCGTGGCACCAGCGCTGCAGAAACAGCTCGAAGGATTAATGATGTGTATGGCGAAGCTACTGTAAAATAAAACACGGAAAATTTATGGTTCCAACGTTTTCGTTTTGAAAGTTTTACCTACAGAACCGTGGACGGCCGAAGACCCTAGTAGAAAATGAAGAATTTAAAGTGATCGTGAAAGCGGATCCATCACAAACCATTTCAGAGTTAAGGGCAGGCTTACATGTGAATGATAATTTTTTTAATAATATATATTTCATTCCGTTACCACTCCGTCTTATCACTGCAATCCTCGCCTAATATATTTTGTGTGTATAGTATTCTCCTCTATTTCTCACCATTTAATTAAAATAGTACACTAAACATATAGTAGTACATTTGTTCTTATGTCATTGATATAATAGAAGCAATAGATACCTGTCTGCAGTCTACGTAATAAACAATATTGCCTTGTTGGTCTAGTGGTAGTAAGCGCACCTGCTGATCTAGTGGTCCCGGGTTCGAATCCTAAGTCTGTACACAATCTGTAATTGGATTTTTCTGTCGAGAATTTTTTAGTAGCAGCCCAGAGTCAGGAAGTTGTCGGTATTTTACTCCGTGCATCGGAAAGCACGTAAAGCCGTTGATCTTGCGCCTGATCTCTCTCCAGTCGTGTTGGATTGCACACAAGTAAACTCTCATGCAGTATAATCCTGTCCTACGCAGACGGCTAATCTCATTTAAAACTGGCTGCCGTGATCGAAATTCGGTCTGGAAGGATATTAATTTTTGTTCTTATTTTATTCAATTAAAGGTGACAAATTTCGAGCACATACTCACAGTTCGACTCACATTGACATTTTTTCAAGAAGGTAATGAACACTTTTTATTTTATACTATTTTTATTTTTCAAAGGTAAACAGAAAAGACAATATATTACTTCGTTATTTGTTTATTGCATGTTTTATTAAATTTGCGTTCGTCATTTTGCTTTCCGGTTCAACTGCAAACATTATTACAAACGTGACCAATTTTTGATGCACTTGCTATTAATTGAGTTGAGATTTTTTCATACTTAGTAACTTCGATCTGGTGATGGTCCCAAACCCTAGCAACGCCTATAAAATCTAGTTAAAAACTTACAAAACATTGAAATATATACAATATAAAAAAAACTTAATAAGTTTAAAACTTTATAACTTTATACCAGATTTAATAAATTAGTAGTGTTTTAGAAATAAAAATAAATTTAATATTTTATCGAGTTTATTTAAATTTGAATTACAGTTTCATTTAGTTAATTTATCAAACTGCTTAGACTAATTACGTATTCTAAATCTAATTGAATTAGTTACAAGTCAAATGAATTCGAATTTAGAATCTCTGGTGACAATAAATTATTTTCTTAAATAATGACAAGCTGTAAGTCATTCCATCTTAGTCCTCGGAGATCTGTACGCCTTCTTTATTTGAAGTTAGCTGCTGATGTCCATCGACTGCAGTAGCCACTCACCATCAGGAAGGAGGCATATTCGTTTGTCACTTCAATTTTATAAAAAAACTTCCATCTTTCTTTGCTAAGGGGATCATTTATCCATTTCCTTTTATTTTCGCACAACAAAGTGCACGGAGGATTTCCATCCTTAGGTATATTTTATTTTCCATCCTTTATTCCATCCGTACATACTAAGCATTCGGGCGCAGTGTTTCTGTCCGCCTTTTTCACCGTTTCCCATATCGTCCCGCGGGTGTCGTAAGAAGCGACATAGAGATATGATACAGGAGATCGGCAGCAAAATCTTTCTTATATTAACTGAATAAAAAAATTTACAACTGAGGTTGCCAACCTGCTTTCTAAAAGTAGCAACTATGGCAAATAAAGCTCCTATAAGGTAATCTAATGAGGTGGCCTATGTTGTAATGGTAATGATTACGATTTTTCTCATTTTGAAGTATTAATCTTAAGGAAAGAGCAACAAGCAAACTTATGCTGCAGAGGTCTACGAGTCGGCAAGGGACTTCCTAAACGGAAGTATATCGACCAAATCAGCGATATAGTGGAGATGGGCCAAATTAAGAAACCTAGCCAATGAGCAGGTATATGTAGGTATATTGACGTGAAGGATGAGGGAAATGGAAGTCCGTAGTCTCTGCCTACTACTCTGGGTGACAGGGGTGAGTTTTATGTTTATATTAATTAATCTTTTTGACGGAATACAATGTTCCTATCTTAACATTATTTGCCGTGTAGTGGTGGTGTAAGAATATCCACTTCACCATTTCACCCCGTGGGAGTAAGAGGCGACAAAGGGAAACAAATCAGGAGATGGGCAGAAGCGTCTTCCTAATAAAGAATAAAAATACGTGGCAACAATGGCAAATATTGCCCCTATAAGGCAAACTATGATGGAGGCCTATGTTCACCAGTGGACTTTATACAAACGTTACCGTTACAGAATAAGCTGTAATGGTAATGGTGACATTATGATTAGTAAGTCTGCAAAAAATCAGAACCACCGGATTTGCCGCATGCTGTGGTGTATAAAGTTACTGGCCTATAAAGTGGTGGTCTGTCTTAAGTTCAGAGTATAAAACCCCAGATTACCATTTTTGCACTATTAATTGGCTGGCTTACTGTGTAGTGGCAGTGTAAGAAAATTCACTCACTACTCCATATCATCCCGTGGGTGTCGTAAGAAGCGGTACAACAAATCGGGAGGTTTCCAGCAGCGTCTTCCTAATTATGATTAAAAATACAAAGCTGCGGTTGCCAACCCACTTGCCAAACGTGGCAACTACGGCAAATATCTCTCTATAAGCAATCTATGGGAGAGGCCTATGTTCAGCAGTGAAGTTAAACAGATTGTAACGGTAACGATAATCGGCTGACTCAGTGCATTTTCTTCTCCAGCTACAGCTACTAATCCAGCCAATAAATAATTCGAATTGAGTTTGAATAGAAAAAAATTGAATTATGTTTCAAATCAAATTACTTTTTATAAATTATTATATCCTAGAGTGAAGTTGGTAGTCGTAAATATGTACATATTTATATAATAACATAACATAACATAAACACTCACGCCTGTCACCCAGAGGGGTAGGCAGAGATTATGGACTTACATTTGTCACGATCCTGACACACCTCTCTCGCTTCCTCGACATCCATATACATACGCATACACGCTCGTCGGTTAAAGGTACTCTTGATTTGGCCCATTTTTAATATATCGCCAATTTGGTCGATAAACTTTCGTCTACGGCGACCCTTCCCGACTATGCCGTTCACCTCTGCAACATAAATTTGCTTTGTCACTTTTCCTCATTCATTCTTTCTACATGGCCAAACCACCGAAGCATTCCTTTCTTAATCCTGGTCACAACATCATCTTGCAAACCACACTCTTCTCTTATTAAACAATTTCTCACTCTGTCATTCAGCTTCATCCCTAACATACTCCTTAATGACCGCATTTCTACAGCATTTATTCTACTCTCATGCTTCTTCTGCCACACCCAACTTTCACTACCATACATTAAAGTAGGTACTAACACAGCATTGTGAATTGCCATACGTGCCTTTTTGGACACATTCTGACTTTTCACAATAGAGTGTAGAGCCCCATTCACTCTATTTTCTGCATTCACTCGTCGTTCTATACCCTTATCATATCTACCATCCCTGCTAAACACACATCCCAAATATACAAACTCATCTACTTGCTCTACCAACTCCCCTTCTATTCTTATTTCACATATCGTTTTACTTTCTTCTCTTTCAAAAACCATAACTTTCGTCTTACTTGCGTTCACTTTCATTCCCTTTTCTTTTAACGTCCTGTTCATTAATGTAACCATCATTTGCAACTCGGCTGCCGACGACGCAAGTATGACTTGATCATCAGCGTACAAAAGGCATTTGACGGTTAACTCACCCATTCTTAACCCGCATTCTTCTACTTTCAAATTTTCCAAACAACTGTCCATAAATAGGTTGAACAACCACGGGGAAGCCACACAGCCCTGTCTGACACCTTTATGGATGTCAAACCAGTCCGAGTAGGCCCCGTTGATCCTGACACAAGCACTAGAGTCCCTATATAGAGACTTCAATGCCTGTATCAGACCAGCGCTCAACCCAAATGAGTTCAGTATTTGCCATAACACATCCCTGTCTACTCTGTCATAAGCCTTCTCCAAGTCCATGAACGCACAAAAAACTTTTTGGTTTTTGGCCAAAAACTTCTCGGCGATCATGCGCATGGAAAAGACCTGATCCGTACATCCCATTCCCTTTCTAAATCCCGCTTGCACATCCCAAATTTTTCCGTCAGTTTCTTTCATAACTCTTTCAATTAGTACCTTAGCATACAGTTTTCCCACAATGCTAAGAAGGCTGATACCACAGTAGTTTTTACAGTCCTGCTGTGATCCTTTTCCCTTATATATTGGGACTATCACGGCTTTGCACCAGTCTCCCGGTACCCGCTTAAGTTCCCAAGATAAATTAAACAAGGTGTACAGCAGGTCTGCCACCACTCCTTCTCCAGCCCTTAGCATTTCGAGAGATACTCTATCATAACCGGCTGCCTTACCTGCTTTCATACTTTTCATTGCTTTCATTATTTCATCTATACTTATATCTCTATCTATTTCCTCTTCTTTCGGAATTTCTATTTCATTTAATTCAAACGTCTCATCACTCATAAACACGCTTTCAAAGTATTCCTTCCATCTCCTTAAACTCAAAACTTCGTCATTCAGAATACAGCCATTCTGGTCTCGTATAGCATTCATTCTAGGCTGTTGTGAATGTCCCCTGGTAGTTCTTACAAGTTTCCAGAACATTTTAATGTTTGCCTGGAAGTTATCCGATATCCTTCTATCATTCTTATCCGTTCTTTCTTGCTTTTTCCTTTCAACTACTTCTTTTACTCTCTTATTTAGGTGCCTAAAACTGCCTTTTTCCTTTCAATATCATCATTCATACTGCTAGAATTACTAGCCTTGGTTGCTAGTAAATCTAGCCATGCTTTCTTCTTTGCTTCAACTTCCATCCGTACCTCATCATCCCACCATAACGTGTTATTTTTCCTTTCATTCGTTCTCTTACTTACACCACATACTTCGGTAGCTGCATCCACTAAACCTTTCTTGATATTATACCACACAGTCTCCAAATCTAAATCATTCCTACACAATTCAGCCATACCACTTATATTTTCTCTCAATCTACATTTGAACTTCTCTTTCACACCTTCATCTTGTAACCTCTCTGTTCTTATACGTTGTAACGCTGTGGTAGACACAGATGTCCGATGCCTCCAACGTCTGAAAAGACCATTAATTCGGCATAAGACCAAGTAATGATCCGTCCCTACGTTAGAGCCCCGGTAAACCCTTGTATCTACCACCGCGCTCCTCATTCTTTCATCAACAATTATGAAATCTATCATACTTCTATCATCACCTCTTTCCCATGTATACGTGTGAATCTTCTTATGACGAAAGAAAGTGTTCGTCACAACAAGATTCTTTTCGACGCATACGGCGAGAAGGCTTTTACCATTCTCATTTATACTTTCATCACCAAACGTTCCAAATATCCTTTCATAACCAAGCCTCCTCACCCCAACCCTTCCATTAAAATCGCCTAATATCACAATATTTTCATTAACCTTGCATTTCATTAGCACCATACTTACCTACTCCCAAAACTGCTCTCGGATGTAAGTGGGCTTAGACATGTCTGGGGCGTAGACCCCTAAAACAAACAACTTCTTTAAGCCCACTTTCATTCGTATCCATAGCAGTCTCTGGCTTACACATTCATACTCTTTTACACAATGACCCATTCTTTCTGAAAGGATGATACCGACTCCCTGGCATGACCGCTCGGTCTCGTCTACACCAGACCAGTACGCGGTATACATGCCATGTGTAGTGGCATCCTTTCCCTTCCGTTTCATCTCATTCACATATAACACGTCTATTCCTCTATCATACATCATATCGCATACTTCATCCATCTTATCATTCATTCCTCCACATACATTCAATGTAGCCAGACGGGCTTCCGCAATCCACTTTTCGCCACTCCGGGGGACAGAACGTGACGGGTGGCGAACCTCGTCGCCGGTTTTCCTCCCGGAGATTCTTCGCACCCCTGCCCCATTAAAGGGGCGCAGGGAACTCGGGGCCATTTCAATAATATTTTGCCTCATGGTGCGAAAGTAAGTTGTGGTAGGTATTTTTTACGCCGCTACCACACGGCGAGGAGCCGAGTCAGTTCTTTCGGCTTTGTCGCTCGTTTAGCACCACCCGGGGGACACGTGTAGGGTGGGCCTAGGATTATGTGGTCGAAGCCTACGGACGCGAGCGACTCATCCCCCTTTATATAATGTGTTAGCAATATACATACGAATATATATGTATGTATTTACTTACAATATATAATAATCTTTATATATTTAGTTAGATAAAATTTATACTTATTTTAGATTTTATTATCTTTTTAGTTGCCAACTACGTTGAATTCTCTCCACTTAATGTGTTGACTGGTAGATCATGAATTATGTCTACCCTTTATATTTTCTGTTTTTGAGAATGCAATAAAGATTTTAAATGAATAAATAAATTAATGTAACAATAATAATATAGCGTCTGTCTAACCGTTCATATTATGATTTTAAAGTACTTCTGCAGCCTTCAAACAACGCTTCGCAACTGCGAATATTATTTCACTGGTTAACCGATATACGGTAGTAGATTCACTGTTGCTATTCCGAAATCGAAGAATGAAACTAAACGGACTCTAAAGCAGACTATGAATGGGACGAAACTACCACCTTGCAGGAACTTCAATTGATTTATAATTTCATCAATTATCTAATAAATTTTTCTATGAACGAAGTTTTTTTTTTCAATATAATAAGAGTTACACGCGAGCACACAGTCCACTTGATGATAATAGGATGCGGTGGCACACAGACATCTACATTTATCCTCGATATACACAGAATCATAATGCAGATTTGTCACTCTTAATGACTAAGGTAGAATATCTTTTCCTGTAAAAAGGGTCTGCGGTTCTCTATACTCACCATACGAAACATAGCAACATTAAGCTGGTATTTTACGCTGGTATTCTGTGGTGAGCGTGGTCCTTTCCTATTTGAGTCGAACCATTCGTTCTACAACCATAATATAGCTGCAGCAATAGCTAGAAAGTACTACTTTTTAACAGTGGTAGAGCCACGCGGCAGCTTTTGCTGTCGTACGGATGGGCCGGCTCGAACCGGGGTGGTACCACGACCTCACAGAATACCAGCGTGAAGTAGAGGTTTATCTCTGCGTTTCGCTTGGTGAGTGCAGGTGGCCGGAGGCCCTTTTTACTGGAAATGAGGCATTCCATCTTAGTTCTCACGGGAGACAACGCTCTGCATTTTGATTCGCAAACGAGGATAGATGTAGATGTCTATAGGCCGCAGCAACCACTTACCATCAGGTGAACTGTGTGCCCGATTGTCACCCTTATCCTATATATATAAAACTACTATTAGTACAGTACTTAAAAAAATAATCATATTTCAGATGGATATCAAAATCGCGGACGTGGTTCAATAAATGAAACCTCCATCTGGTTACCCCTTAAATAGGAATACAATACGTTAATATTCAGTATTATATATAAAATCTAGATCGAGGAAGCAATTAGCAAATAAACGCATAACAAAGTAGTAACACAATTCAATAGATCCCGTCATATAACTATGTCAAGCCAACTTCTGAGCAAAAATAACTTAAAAATTCCGAACTAGTAACTCGATTCGGTTGCAAAACTTATAATAGGGAACTTTAAAGAAAAACGCAATAAATAAGTCAGTGGTAAGACGGGATATCCCATTTAACAAGTAGCCATAGCGCTGTAAAGTTGCGCGCCTTTTAATTTGAAACTTTTTAAAAACTTTCCTCGCTTGACACTGACGTTGTACTTTTTGACGCATCGTTCGGAAATTTGGAAATTTTGTTTTTAATTTTATAAGTGATTTATTTTCGTTGACTTTGATTTATAATCGCATGTTTTTGCTCTATGTGCAAGAGATTTAAATATATAGGTATACTATAGAGCGGACATTGGGAACATTTATATACAAAAACTTAGAGCTAATACGCGTGTGGCACCCTTTAGCTAAAAATACGCTAAGCATTTATTAAGACAACATTTTAGCTATTCCTTAGTAGGTGACGCTAATAAATATAACCTCGTTTTAGGAATATTACCGTTTCAATATCAAAGTATCGATAATGTTCTTAAAGAAATGTATTTTGATATAATAGTGGGTATATACATGATTGTTTTACTTTATAAATCTATTTATTATGATTTCGATCACACACAAAAAAAACATATTAACTTTTTACGCACCTTTAGTGTCATGAAATAAAATATTTATTTTCCCATAACTAAGAATAAATTCAAACAGCAGTCACTTTGGTTGCCACCTTGGTGGTATGACGTCACTCGGTTCATTATGTAACGAACCCCCCCCATCTTTTTTCTTTTCTACTATATATCCACTTATACTTGTATTTCTTTAGAATCTATATCTGTAAATATATATAAATATATCTAATTTAAGTGACCAGTATAACTTGATCTTTCTAAAGGTTTAAATATAGGCCGTTTAATAAATTTATGGCGTGATCGTCTTAGTTAGGACCCTTTTTTACGTTGTGTTTGTATAGTAACTTAGTTCTTTTAGGTGTATCTTGGAAGAATGAATATTCACGAGAGCAATCGAAAGCTGTTGGTAGAGTCTTATAAGCTAAAGAACCCCGTTCACGAAGACAGAGCTCAAAAAGGTTAAGAACAATAAATTGTCCCTATTCCACTTGTATCTAGTTCACAACAGTCAATTCCTTATTAATTAATCCCTTCCCGCTTGGAAAAGGCTCACAATATTTATATCAAATACCAGTTACAAGGGCTTCGCTCTCCCACATTTTAAAAAAAATGTGGAGGAGGTACACGGCCCCACACACGCCGCGCACGGTGAGCGCCAACCATTTTAATGCGCTCCCCCCGAAGGTTACGCAAAGTTGGGAACTGGACCGTAGTCCACAGCAAAATAACTGGCGAACCAGTAAAAGAGGACTTGGCCCCTTGATAGTGCGTAAGCACAAACATCGACCGAAGTCGCGCATGTCAATGCGTGTAAACGCCATACAGAATACGATCAAATCCAGCCACAGTGAAATGTACGTCACACGGGTAAGGCAACAATCGGCACACTGACCATAAAAAGCCTTCCGTGAGCGCCACCACCTGCCAGACCGCCGTTCCTGCAGACGTGATGTAAGTGTAAGGCATCACCACCAATTGCATGGTCAGCACGGCCAATTGGCCGCAGAGCGTGTCATGAGTCTACCGCTCACCTCAAGGGAATGGGGTCCCACGTTGCGCGGCTTTCGGCCGCAGCCTTGAGAGCCTCCTCAGATTCTCCCTCCAGCTACCACCCGCATGAGGTCAACACATGTGCTCCACCAACCAATACAATGGCAGATATAGCCAATAGGCAGTTATAAGATAATATTAATAATTCGCCATCAGAAAGGGTTTGTGTCTCTGACGTTGAGTATATGCATTTTTCGATCATGTTTGTCTCACCCACCAACAAGTTGCCTTCAATCTCTCAAAGGTGGGAACTTTATAGAGATATATTATTAAGTTGTTATATAAAACATCATGGAGGGCAGACAGTCTGCAGCCCCGCAATGAAGGGACCCGACTTGGGCAAAGCTACTTAGGTTGTGAGTCAAACCAAGACGCAGAGAGCGCCATTGAGAATAGCAACCCGCCAAACAACCATCGTAGAGACGCAATGCTACAGAATGCAACAAGCATCAATACGACTATCGTCGGGCTTACACCATCCCAAGGTCCCCCATACAGTCCCAGCAGACATCACCACCCGCATACCTCCATCGACCAGAACCACAAGATGCATCGAATCAGGTGCAGCACACCCGCAGATCCATCACAAGACACAATACTGCAAGTAGCAGTAAGCATCAATGCAACTATCATACGGATGGCGCCCCCTCACAACACACCCACATGATCCCTATCGACTTTGGTAACAAAATTTGATAATGTTGTTAACTAAAAATACCACTAACGTATCATAGTAGTACGGTACTAAGACGTCAGTAGCCAAAACTCCACGTATCATAGCGCTATTGCACTAAGACATGAAGTTGAGTATGCTTGCTGCACTTAAAAGTACTACCAAACACACTCACCCTAATCCGAAAGATAGCCGACGTATCATAACGCTATGCGCTAAGACGACGCCCACAACCGGTAGGGGTGTGCGATGTTCACGGGCAAGTCGTATTGCTACAACAAACCCGCTTACCACGGGCACTAAGATGATATGTCTAGGACACATCGGTTAGTGAGTCCAAGTTTACCTCGGTCTCAGAGGCTGCGAAGCAACCTACACGCCACTATAATAATCCTTTTCAAGTCCCATTTCTTTCAATATAATGTTTTTACATATTTGAGACCTTCCACATATTTGCTTTATTTCATAGACCATACTACTGTATGTCTTATTCATATGGGACTTCAAGTCATAACTCTGCTATCATAATGCTTATGCATCATAGAGACCTTCTATATTAATGCTTTGGTTCGTCAGACCTTACTATGTTAAGTCCCTAATATAGGACTAGTCATTGTGCAACCTTAGTACTAGCAGTCGGTCAGCCGACCACCCCATATATATGTACAACCTTGGGTATGTGTCTCCGACAACGCCCCAATATAAGGGAACATTACAAGAACACGTTCATTAACTTAGAAATTTTCCAATTATTACACGAACTCCTTCATCAACTTAGAAAATTTTAATCCATTTTTTTCTATTATATTACAAATGTTATTTATCTTTGTTATTGCAATATAATCGCCTTGTATTTATATGATTTGATACATTTTGAACATTTTAAGCAGGTTTTTAATAAATTTAGAGATTTTTTGAGACATTTTATGCGTTTACTAATATATATAATATTCAATATTCCAAATGGATATTTTTGAACTCTATGCTTATTATTTGCATTTTATTGTTTAAATTATAATTTCTATGACATTTTTAAATGTCTGTATAATGAATTTAATTATTATTTATTAATAATAATTATGAGGCGTCACAATCCACCCCCAAATTTTATGTTAATGATCCACATAGTGGAGTCGTTAATATAAAATTTTAGTATTTTGAGAGCATATTCACTACACTCAAATAATTTTTGATATATCTGTTCTTTCCTCTTTTAATCTGTTACAATACGGCATATGTTATCAAATCCCCCTGCCCCAGAGAATGGCCGCCACCAACACCCCTTCAACCACAATTATCACAATGTGATAACACCATAATTCAAGTTATTGTATATCGTGTTGTTAATAAAGTTTGCAGTCAATTGTCGATTTCTTATTTTATTAATTTATCTTTAAATCTTTGAAACATTATTTCGATAGTGTCACACTTTATTTGCATACAATCCAGTTGGATATTTGTTGAGGTCAGTTCGATACCACATAGGATAAATGTGTTTGAGCCATTCGCCCTGACCCAACTCCCATATTTATTTAATAAAAATGATTACAAAATTATCTTGCGATCTATATTTACAACTCTTCATTATATATTAATAACGTTCTACTATCATATAACAAATCTCTTGCTCATAACTTTAATAATTTTAGACCTTTAACTTAAACAATTATTTCCATGGGCCACCCACAAAACCCTTTTATGTTACAATATTTATTTAATTACTCTAATTTATACAAAAATAAATTATTATTTAAAATATTTTAATAAGTGAATAGCATTGAAAATTCCTCTAATTTCGTTTGTCTCTGGATTTGCTAAGGTATATACATTGTCAAATGGTACGGCTGCTATTACATAAGGTCCTTCATATGCCAAATTGAACTTACTCATAACTTTATTATCAGCGTCTGATCTACTAGATCTTGAAATTTTTACTAAGTCACCAATATTATATTTTATTAATCTATTTCGCTTATCAAATTTTGTGTTTCTTATTCGACTTGCCTCTTTTAAATTTTTACGCACTTGTTGTCTAATTTGTCCGACATTATGTTTGTCTTTACTTTTGGAAATTACTTTGTCAAAAGACATCTCATTAGACTCACCATAAAGAATCTCACAAGGCGTGAAGCCTGTACTATTGTGATAAGAATTATTATACAATTCTTCTAATTTCGGCAATATTAACGCCCAATCTTTGTGGTTAGTATGACAAAGCGTCCTAAATAATCTGCTGAACTCTTTATTTACTCGCTCTGTTGTATTTGGTCTAGGATTTCTAACTGTGGTATATATTGGCTTTATATTTAATTCACTCATTGATTGTTTCCAGTGATTACTTACGAACTGTTTTCCATTATCTGTCATTATTGCCTTGGGCTTTATAATCTAAACAAAATGCTTTACTTTTGTTACAACAGACTTTTCTGTTGACTTATTTAAAGGATATAATTTGATAAATTTACTGAATGAATCTTGAATGACAAATATGAAATTGTAACCAAAGGTACCTGATACAAGCGGTCCATATAAGTCTGCCATGACTATATCGCCAATGTTTTCTGTTATTATAGATTTGCAGGGACCCACATATGTTATATTGCTTTTCTTAGATAACTGACATAAATGACAAGCCCTTAATTGGTTTTTAATATCTTTTGTTAAACCTTTCCAAAAGAATCTGTCTCTCACATATTTAATTACCTTATAGGGTCCTTGATGACCCATTTCGACATGCACTTGATATATAATATCTTGTCTCAATGCTTTAGGTAAATATATTACTTCTTGTTAATTCGTTTTGTAATATAATACATCATTTTTCAAACTATATCTTTTAAATTTATTGTTTTGTTTTATTATGGAAGTATTTAATATCTTTAAGTTTTCAATAATAGCCAACGACTCTGAATCTTGTAATTGATATACTGTTAAGGATTTTAATTTTTCTATCAACTCAATATTCGGTTCGCTCTCTGTGTAAGCAATTTCTAAACTATTATTTTTATCCTCTTGTATTAAATCGCCATCAGGAGGATAACGTGATAGCACATCTGCAACAATATAACGTCTAACCGATATATGCTGTACTTCATAATTAAATTGTTCTATATACAAAATCCATCGGGTTACTCTACCATTGAATAACTTCATATTATTAATAAACAATAATGCTTTATGATCAGTTAGTATTATTACTTTACTGCCCCTCAAATATGTTTCAAATTTCTTTAGGCAGCTTATTACAGCATAAAACTCTTGTTCAGTAACAGACCAATTTAATTCAGGGCCTTTTAAGGCTTTACTATGATAGCCTAAAATTCTCATTTCATTATTATCATCTATCTGATATAGGCAATATGATCATCTGTTGTATTTTTGTGCTGCGCTGCCCAACAGCACTTTTATTTGCATTATTGATATTTTACGATTATTATCTTTAATTTGTAAATATAAACTTTCTGAAATGCATGTAACATTGCTCCCAGTGTTGAGAAGCGCGTCTATTTCTTTGTCAAATATTGAAACTTTAATTTCAGATCTCATATTCCCTATAAATTCCCTTTGATATTTATCTTCGTCTTCCTCGAAGACGGTTTGCACGAATAACTCCGTTATGGGTAAGTCCGACCTGCCTTTTAAGGTGTTTAATATGCTATTTACATTGTCGTTATAAACAAGGCCTTCTCTGTTAAAATTTGCTTTTAAAGTAATAGGTTTTCGCAACCCTCTATTGTTTTTACCCAATGTTTGACCAGGTCGCCAACCCAGTTTTAATAACATATTTAATGCTTTGTTCCCTTTTACATTGTAAGGGGTCGAATCGGGAACTAGTTCGACCTCTACAGCTCTAAATTTGGCTCAGGGGCCGTAACATCAGGTTGGTCATTAGTGAAATGTATTTCATGTACTTCATTAACCTTCTTTTTTCCCTCTTCGGGTTTACGCCATGTTTTGTATGATTGTTGTATTTCTTCATGTTTTTGCTCCGTATTATTATTAAACTTCCTCCTTTTCTCATTATAGTAAGGTTCACGACCTTCATCTTGTTTGTCGATGTCATCTAAGTTTCTTAAGAAATCTGTCGTGTCTATTATTGTCTCAATTTTAGCTATTCTCCATAATTGCTGCACAGTTTTAGGATAATGTCTGATGACATCAGTTACTAATTGTTTTTCAGGTATCGGATATGATTATGTTTGTGCCTTCTCAACCACATAAAGAAAATAACTAACCATGGTGGGGTGTGTACTTCTATTCCATTTATTTTGCACAAGGAATCTCTTTACTTTATTTTGTTCTTCTTCACCCCAAAACACTCTTAGGAAGTCAGCTTTAAAATCATCAAAAGTTGTCCAACGCACATTATTAATGCGAGCCCAATACTTGGCTTCACCTACTAAGCACTCTTGTGCAATCGAAATTTCGAGACCATTAGATGGAACTTTCTTTAAATAATTGGTGAGATCTTCCAAAAATGATACTGGATCATTTACATGAGAGGTGCTCGCCCCGGACACCTCTCCTTGATTTATTTTAATTTGGTAATCTTTCGTTTGGTTAATAAATTTTTCCTCAAGATCCTTTATTTTAACCTCAAAGGTTTTCACTGCATTCTTAATTAATTTCTGAAGCATTTTCATCTCATCTTTAGGCTTAGCCTTAATTGAGGTTGATTTTTTCTTATTTTTAGCCATTTTTAATTTTTATTACCACTTTTTTTTTTACACTTTTTGTGTCCTTCACTTACTTTAATTGAGTTTTTCCACTTATTTCACTTTATAATAATATATAGTATTGCAGTTTTTTTTTTAACACTTGTTGTGTCCTTCACTTAGTTTAATTGAGTCTTTCCACTTATTTCACTTTATAATAATATATAGTATTGCAGTTTTTTTTTTTTCACCTGTTGTGTCCTTCACTTAGTTTAATTGAGTCTTTCCACTTATTTCACTTTTTATTATTTCGCTCCGTTATGCACACACCTCCTATATTATTACTCCATTTTAATATTTAAGCCCCACCCCCAGACTCTCAACCACCCCCAGCAAACACCACTCTCCAAGACACCTCTCCATTTCACGGACAACAAATTGTAGGCATATAGCCTACCTCATAATTTTATATTACCGGCCTCCTATTTAAAATTTAACCTCTATCCTGGTCACGGCACCAAATTGTAACGAACCCCCCCCCATCTTTTTTCTTTTCTACTATATATCCACTTATACTTGTATTTCTTTAGAATCTATATCTGTAAATATATATAAATATATCTAATTTAAGTGACCAGTATAACTTGATCTTTCTAAAGGTTTAAATATAGGCCGTTTAATAAATTTATGGCGTGATCGTCTTAGTTAGGACCCTTTTTTACGTTGTGTTTGTATAGTAACTTAGTTCTTTTAGGTGTATCTTGGAAGAATGAATATTCACGAGAGCAATCGAAAGCTGTTGGTAGAGTCTTATAAGCTAAAGAACCCCGTTCACGAAGACAGAGCTCAAAAAGGTTAAGAACAATAAATTGTCCCTATTCCACTTGTATCTGGTTCACAACAGTCAATTCCTTATTAATTAATCCCTTCCCGCTTGGAAAAGGCTCACAATATTTATATCAAATACCAGTTACAAGGGCTTCGCTCTCCCACATTTTAAAAAAAATGTGGAGGAGGTACACGGCCCCACACACGCCGCGCACGGTGAGCGCCAACCATTTTAATGCGCTCCCCCCGAAGGTTACGCAAAGTTGGGAACTGGACCGTAGTCCACAGCAAAATAACTGGCGAACCAGTAAAAGAGGACTTGGCCCCTTGATAGTGCGTAAGCACAAACATCGACCGAAGTCGCGCATGTCAATGCGTGTAAACGCCATACAGAATACGATCAAATCCAGCCACAGTGAAATGTACGTCACACGGGTTAGGCAACAATCGGCACACTGACCATAAAAAGCCTTCCGTGAGCGCCACCACCTGCCAGACCGCCGTTCCTGCAGACGTGATGTAAGTGTAAGGCATCACCACCAATTGCATGGTCAGCACGGCCAATTGGCCGCAGAGCGTGTCATGAGTCTACCGCTCACCTCAAGGGAATGGGGTCCCACGTTGCGCGGCTTTCGGCCGCAGCCTTGAGAGCCTCCTCAGATTCTCCCTCCAGCTACCACCCGCATGAGGTCAACACATGTGCTCCACCAACCAATACAATGGCAGATATAGCCAATAGGCAGTTATAAGATAATATTAATAATTCGCCATCAGAAAGGGTTTGTGTCTCTGACGTTGAGTATATGCATTTTTCGATCATGTTTGTCTCACCCACCAACAAGTTGCCTTCAATCTCTCAAAGGTGGGAACTTTATAGAGATATATTATTAAGTTGTTATATAAAACATCATGGAGGGCAGACAGTCTGCAGCCCCGCAATGAAGGGACCCGACTTGGGCAAAGCTACTTAGGTTGTGAGTCAAACCAAGACGCAGAGAGCGCCATTGAGAATAGCAACCCGCCAAACAACCATCGTAGAGACGCAATGCTACAGAATGCAACAAGCATCAATACGACTATCGTCGGGCTTACACCATCCCAAGGTCCCCCATACAGTCCCAGCAGACATCACCACCCGCATACCTCCATCGACCAGAACCACAAGATGCATCGAATCAGGTGCAGCACACCCGCAGATCCATCACAAGACACAATACTGCAAGTAGCAGTAAGCATCAATGCAACTATCATACGGATGGCGCCCCCTCACAACACACCCACATGATCCCTATCGACTTTGGTAACAAAATTTGATAATGTTGTTAACTAAAAATACCACTAACGTATCATAGTAGTACGGTACTAAGACGTCAGTAGCCAAAACTCCACGTATCATAGCGCTATTGCACTAAGACATGAAGTTGAGTATGCTTGCTGCACTTAAAAGTACTACCAAACACACTCACCCTAATCCGAAAGATAGCCGACGTATCATAACGCTATGCGCTAAGACGACGCCCACAACCGGTAGGGGTGTGCGATGTTCACGGGCAAGTCGTATTGCTACAACAAACCCGCTTACCACGGGCACTAAGATGATATGTCTAGGACACATCGGTTAGTGAGTCCAAGTTTACCTCGGTCTCAGAGGCTGCGAAGCAACCTACACGCCACTATAATAATCCTTTTCAAGTCCCATTTCTTTCAATATAATGTTTTTACATATTTGAGACCTTCCACATATTTGCTTTATTTCATAGACCATACTACTGTATGTCTTATTCATATGGGACTTCAAGTCATAACTCTGCTATCATAATGCTTATGCATCATAGAGACCTTCTATATTAATGCTTTGGTTCGTCAGACCTTACTATGTTAAGTCCCTAATATAGGACTAGTCATTGTGCAACCTTAGTACTAGCAGTCGGTCAGCCGACCACCCCATATATATGTACAACCTTGGGTATGTGTCTCCGACAACGCCCCAATATAAGGGAACATTACAAGAACACGTTCATTAACTTAGAAATTTTCCAATTATTACACGAACTCCTTCATCAACTTAGAAAATTTTAATCCATTTTTTTCTATTATATTACAAATGTTATTTATCTTTGTTATTGCAATATAATCGCCTTGTATTTATATGATTTGATACATTTTGAACATTTTAAGCAGGTTTTTAATAAATTTAGAGATTTTTTGAGACATTTTATGCGTTTACTAATATATATAATATTCAATATTCCAAATGGATATTTTTGAACTCTATGCTTATTATTTGCATTTTATTGTTTAAATTATAATTTCTATGACATTTTTAAATGTCTGTATAATGAATTTAATTATTATTTATTAATAATAATTATGAGGCGTCACAATCCACCCCCAAATTTTATGTTAATGATCCACATAGTGGAGTCGTTAATATAAAATTTTAGTATTTTGAGAGCATATTCACTACACTCAAATAATTTTTGATATATCTGTTCTTTCCTCTTTTAATCTGTTACAATACGGCATATGTTATCAAATCCCCCTGCCCCAGAGAATGGCCGCCACCAACACCCCTTCAACCACAATTATCACAATGTGATAACACCATAATTCAAGTTATTGTATATCGTGTTGTTAATAAAGTTTGCAGTCAATTGTCGATTTCTTATTTTATTAATTTATCTTTAAATCTTTGAAACATTATTTCGATAGTGTCACACTTTATTTGCATACAATCCAGTTGGATATTTGTTGAGGTCAGTTCGATACCACATAGGATAAATGTGTTTGAGCCATTCGCCCTGACCCAACTCCCATATTTATTTAATAAAAATGATTACAAAATTATCTTGCGATCTATATTTACAACTCTTCATTATATATTAATAACGTTCTACTATCATATAACAAATCTCTTGCTCATAACTTTAATAATTTTAGACCTTTAACTTAAACAATTATTTCCATGGGCCACCCACAAAACCCTTTTATGTTACAATATTTATTTAATTACTCTAATTTATACAAAAATAAATTATTATTTAAAATATTTTAATAAGTGAATAGCATTGAAAATTCCTCTAATTTCGTTTGTCTCTGGATTTGCTAAGGTATATACATTGTCAAATGGTACGGCTGCTATTACATAAGGTCCTTCATATGCCAAATTGAACTTACTCATAACTTTATTATCAGCGTCTGATCTACTAGATCTTGAAATTTTTACTAAGTCACCAATATTATATTTTATTAATCTATTTCGCTTATCAAATTTTGTGTTTCTTATTCGACTTGCCTCTTTTAAATTTTTACGCACTTGTTGTCTAATTTGTCCGACATTATGTTTGTCTTTACTTTTGGAAATTACTTTGTCAAAAGACATCTCATTAGACTCACCATAAAGAATCTCACAAGGCGTGAAGCCTGTACTATTGTGATAAGAATTATTATACAATTCTTCTAATTTCGGCAATATTAACGCCCAATCTTTGTGGTTAGTATGACAAAGCGTCCTAAATAATCTGCTGAACTCTTTATTTACTCGCTCTGTTGTATTTGGTCTAGGATTTCTAACTGTGGTATATATTGGCTTTATATTTAATTCACTCATTGATTGTTTCCAGTGATTACTTACGAACTGTTTTCCATTATCTGTCATTATTGCCTTGGGCTTTATAATCTAAACAAAATGCTTTACTTTTGTTACAACAGACTTTTCTGTTGACTTATTTAAAGGATATAATTTGATAAATTTACTGAATGAATCTTGAATGACAAATATGAAATTGTAACCAAAGGTACCTGATACAAGCGGTCCATATAAGTCTGCCATGACTATATCGCCAATGTTTTCTGTTATTATAGATTTGCAGGGACCCACATATGTTATATTGCTTTTCTTAGATAACTGACATAAATGACAAGCCCTTAATTGGTTTTTAATATCTTTTGTTAAACCTTTCCAAAAGAATCTGTCTCTCACATATTTAATTACCTTATAGGGTCCTTGATGACCCATTTCGACATGCACTTGATATATAATATCTTGTCTCAATGCTTTAGGTAAATATATTACTTCTTGTTAATTCGTTTTGTAATATAATACATCATTTTTCAAACTATATCTTTTAAATTTATTGTTTTGTTTTATTATGGAAGTATTTAATATCTTTAAGTTTTCAATAATAGCCAACGACTCTGAATCTTGTAATTGATATACTGTTAAGGATTTTAATTTTTCTATCAACTCAATATTCGGTTCGCTCTCTGTGTAAGCAATTTCTAAACTATTATTTTTATCCTCTTGTATTAAATCGCCATCAGGAGGATAACGTGATAGCACATCTGCAACAATATAACGTCTAACCGATATATGCTGTACTTCATAATTAAATTGTTCTATATACAAAATCCATCGGGTTACTCTACCATTGAATAACTTCATATTATTAATAAACAATAATGCTTTATGATCAGTTAGTATTATTACTTTACTGCCCCTCAAATATGTTTCAAATTTCTTTAGGCAGCTTATTACAGCATAAAACTCTTGTTCAGTAACAGACCAATTTAATTCAGGGCCTTTTAAGGCTTTACTATGATAGCCTAAAATTCTCATTTCATTATTATCATCTATCTGATATAGGCAATATGATCATCTGTTGTATTTTTGTGCTGCGCTGCCCAACAGCACTTTTATTTGCATTATTGATATTTTACGATTATTATCTTTAATTTGTAAATATAAACTTTCTGAAATGCATGTAACATTGCTCCCAGTGTTGAGAAGCGCGTCTATTTCTTTGTCAAATATTGAAACTTTAATTTCAGATCTCATATTCCCTATAAATTCCCTTTGATATTTATCTTCGTCTTCCTCGAAGACGGTTTGCACGAATAACTCCGTTATGGGTAAGTCCGACCTGCCTTTTAAGGTGTTTAATATGCTATTTACATTGTCGTTATAAACAAGGCCTTCTCTGTTAAAATTTGCTTTTAAAGTAATAGGTTTTCGCAACCCTCTATTGTTTTTACCCAATGTTTGACCAGGTCGCCAACCCAGTTTTAATAACATATTTAATGCTTTGTTCCCTTTTACATTGTAAGGGGTCGAATCGGGAACTAGTTCGACCTCTACAGCTCTAAATTTGGCTCAGGGGCCGTAACATCAGGTTGGTCATTAGTGAAATGTATTTCATGTACTTCATTAACCTTCTTTTTTCCCTCTTCGGGTTTACGCCATGTTTTGTATGATTGTTGTATTTCTTCATGTTTTTGCTCCGTATTATTATTAAACTTCCTCCTTTTCTCATTATAGTAAGGTTCACGACCTTCATCTTGTTTGTCGATGTCATCTAAGTTTCTTAAGAAATCTGTCGTGTCTATTATTGTCTCAATTTTAGCTATTCTCCATAATTGCTGCACAGTTTTAGGATAATGTCTGATGACATCAGTTACTAATTGTTTTTCAGGTATCGGATATGATTATGTTTGTGCCTTCTCAACCACATAAAGAAAATAACTAACCATGGTGGGGTGTGTACTTCTATTCCATTTATTTTGCACAAGGAATCTCTTTACTTTATTTTGTTCTTCTTCACCCCAAAACACTCTTAGGAAGTCAGCTTTAAAATCATCAAAAGTTGTCCAACGCACATTATTAATGCGAGCCCAATACTTGGCTTCACCTACTAAGCACTCTTGTGCAATCGAAATTTCGAGACCATTAGATGGAACTTTCTTTAAATAATTGGTGAGATCTTCCAAAAATGATACTGGATCATTTACATGAGAGGTGCTCGCCCCGGACACCTCTCCTTGATTTATTTTAATTTGGTAATCTTTCGTTTGGTTAATAAATTTTTCCTCAAGATCCTTTATTTTAACCTCAAAGGTTTTCACTGCATTCTTAATTAATTTCTGAAGCATTTTCATCTCATCTTTAGGCTTAGCCTTAATTGAGGTTGATTTTTTCTTATTTTTAGCCATTTTTAATTTTTATTACCACTTTTTTTTTTACACTTTTTGTGTCCTTCACTTACTTTAATTGAGTTTTTCCACTTATTTCACTTTATAATAATATATAGTATTGCAGTTTTTTTTTTAACACTTGTTGTGTCCTTCACTTAGTTTAATTGAGTCTTTCCACTTATTTCACTTTATAATAATATATAGTATTGCAGTTTTTTTTTTTTCACCTGTTGTGTCCTTCACTTAGTTTAATTGAGTCTTTCCACTTATTTCACTTTTTATTATTTCGCTCCGTTATGCACACACCTCCTATATTATTACTCCATTTTAATATTTAAGCCCCACCCCCAGACTCTCAACCACCCCCAGCAAACACCACTCTCCAAGACACCTCTCCATTTCACGGACAACAAATTGTAGGCATATAGCCTACCTCATAATTTTATATTACCGGCCTCCTATTTAAAATTTAACCTCTATCCTGGTCACGGCACCAAATTGTAACGAACCCCCCCCCATCTTTTTTCTTTTCTACTATATATCCACTTATACTTGTATTTCTTTAGAATCTATATCTGTAAATATATATAAATATATCTAATTTAAGTGACCAGTATAACTTGATCTTTCTAAAGGTTTAAATATAGGCCGTTTAATAAATTTATGGCGTGATCGTCTTAGTTAGGACCCTTTTTTACGTTGTGTTTGTATAGTAACTTAGTTCTTTTAGGTGTATCTTGGAAGAATGAATATTCACGAGAGCAATCGAAAGCTGTTGGTAGAGTCTTATAAGCTAAAGAACCCCGTTCACGAAGACAGAGCTCAAAAAGGTTAAGAACAATAAATTGTCCCTATTCCACTTGTATCTGGTTCACAACAGTCAATTCCTTATTAATTAATCCCTTCCCGCTTGGAAAAGGCTCACAATATTTATATCAAATACCAGTTACAAGGGCTTCGCTCTCCCACATTTTAAAAAAAATGTGGAGGAGGTACACGGCCCCACACACGCCGCGCACGGTGAGCGCCAACCATTTTAATGCGCTCCCCCCGAAGGTTACGCAAAGTTGGGAACTGGACCGTAGTCCACAGCAAAATAACTGGCGAACCAGTAAAAGAGGACTTGGCCCCTTGATAGTGCGTAAGCACAAACATCGACCGAAGTCGCGCATGTCAATGCGTGTAAACGCCATACAGAATACGATCAAATCCAGCCACAGTGAAATGTACGTCACACGGGTTAGGCAACAATCGGCACACTGACCATAAAAAGCCTTCCGTGAGCGCCACCACCTGCCAGACCGCCGTTCCTGCAGACGTGATGTAAGTGTAAGGCATCACCACCAATTGCATGGTCAGCACGGCCAATTGGCCGCAGAGCGTGTCATGAGTCTACCGCTCACCTCAAGGGAATGGGGTCCCACGTTGCGCGGCTTTCGGCCGCAGCCTTGAGAGCCTCCTCAGATTCTCCCTCCAGCTACCACCCGCATGAGGTCAACACATGTGCTCCACCAACCAATACAATGGCAGATATAGCCAATAGGCAGTTATAAGATAATATTAATAATTCGCCATCAGAAAGGGTTTGTGTCTCTGACGTTGAGTATATGCATTTTTCGATCATGTTTGTCTCACCCACCAACAAGTTGCCTTCAATCTCTCAAAGGTGGGAACTTTATAGAGATATATTATTAAGTTGTTATATAAAACATCATGGAGGGCAGACAGTCTGCAGCCCCGCAATGAAGGGACCCGACTTGGGCAAAGCTACTTAGGTTGTGAGTCAAACCAAGACGCAGAGAGCGCCATTGAGAATAGCAACCCGCCAAACAACCATCGTAGAGACGCAATGCTACAGAATGCAACAAGCATCAATACGACTATCGTCGGGCTTACACCATCCCAAGGTCCCCCATACAGTCCCAGCAGACATCACCACCCGCATACCTCCATCGACCAGAACCACAAGATGCATCGAATCAGGTGCAGCACACCCGCAGATCCATCACAAGACACAATACTGCAAGTAGCAGTAAGCATCAATGCAACTATCATACGGATGGCGCCCCCTCACAACACACCCACATGATCCCTATCGACTTTGGTAACAAAATTTGATAATGTTGTTAACTAAAAATACCACTAACGTATCATAGTAGTACGGTACTAAGACGTCAGTAGCCAAAACTCCACGTATCATAGCGCTATTGCACTAAGACATGAAGTTGAGTATGCTTGCTGCACTTAAAAGTACTACCAAACACACTCACCCTAATCCGAAAGATAGCCGACGTATCATAACGCTATGCGCTAAGACGACGCCCACAACCGGTAGGGGTGTGCGATGTTCACGGGCAAGTCGTATTGCTACAACAAACCCGCTTACCACGGGCACTAAGATGATATGTCTAGGACACATCGGTTAGTGAGTCCAAGTTTACCTCGGTCTCAGAGGCTGCGAAGCAACCTACACGCCACTATAATAATCCTTTTCAAGTCCCATTTCTTTCAATATAATGTTTTTACATATTTGAGACCTTCCACATATTTGCTTTATTTCATAGACCATACTACTGTATGTCTTATTCATATGGGACTTCAAGTCATAACTCTGCTATCATAATGCTTATGCATCATAGAGACCTTCTATATTAATGCTTTGGTTCGTCAGACCTTACTATGTTAAGTCCCTAATATAGGACTAGTCATTGTGCAACCTTAGTACTAGCAGTCGGTCAGCCGACCACCCCATATATATGTACAACCTTGGGTATGTGTCTCCGACAACGCCCCAATATAAGGGAACATTACAAGAACACGTTCATTAACTTAGAAATTTTCCAATTATTACACGAACTCCTTCATCAACTTAGAAAATTTTAATCCATTTTTTTCTATTATATTACAAATGTTATTTATCTTTGTTATTGCAATATAATCGCCTTGTATTTATATGATTTGATACATTTTGAACATTTTAAGCAGGTTTTTAATAAATTTAGAGATTTTTTGAGACATTTTATGCGTTTACTAATATATATAATATTCAATATTCCAAATGGATATTTTTGAACTCTATGCTTATTATTTGCATTTTATTGTTTAAATTATAATTTCTATGACATTTTTAAATGTCTGTATAATGAATTTAATTATTATTTATTAATAATAATTATGAGGCGTCACAATCCACCCCCAAATTTTATGTTAATGATCCACATAGTGGAGTCGTTAATATAAAATTTTAGTATTTTGAGAGCATATTCACTACACTCAAATAATTTTTGATATATCTGTTCTTTCCTCTTTTAATCTGTTACAATACGGCATATGTTATCAAATCCCCCTGCCCCAGAGAATGGCCGCCACCAACACCCCTTCAACCACAATTATCACAATGTGATAACACCATAATTCAAGTTATTGTATATCGTGTTGTTAATAAAGTTTGCAGTCAATTGTCGATTTCTTATTTTATTAATTTATCTTTAAATCTTTGAAACATTATTTCGATAGTGTCACACTTTATTTGCATACAATCCAGTTGGATATTTGTTGAGGTCAGTTCGATACCACATAGGATAAATGTGTTTGAGCCATTCGCCCTGACCCAACTCCCATATTTATTTAATAAAAATGATTACAAAATTATCTTGCGATCTATATTTACAACTCTTCATTATATATTAATAACGTTCTACTATCATATAACAAATCTCTTGCTCATAACTTTAATAATTTTAGACCTTTAACTTAAACAATTATTTCCATGGGCCACCCACAAAACCCTTTTATGTTACAATATTTATTTAATTACTCTAATTTATACAAAAATAAATTATTATTTAAAATATTTTAATAAGTGAATAGCATTGAAAATTCCTCTAATTTCGTTTGTCTCTGGATTTGCTAAGGTATATACATTGTCAAATGGTACGGCTGCTATTACATAAGGTCCTTCATATGCCAAATTGAACTTACTCATAACTTTATTATCAGCGTCTGATCTACTAGATCTTGAAATTTTTACTAAGTCACCAATATTATATTTTATTAATCTATTTCGCTTATCAAATTTTGTGTTTCTTATTCGACTTGCCTCTTTTAAATTTTTACGCACTTGTTGTCTAATTTGTCCGACATTATGTTTGTCTTTACTTTTGGAAATTACTTTGTCAAAAGACATCTCATTAGACTCACCATAAAGAATCTCACAAGGCGTGAAGCCTGTACTATTGTGATAAGAATTATTATACAATTCTTCTAATTTCGGCAATATTAACGCCCAATCTTTGTGGTTAGTATGACAAAGCGTCCTAAATAATCTGCTGAACTCTTTATTTACTCGCTCTGTTGTATTTGGTCTAGGATTTCTAACTGTGGTATATATTGGCTTTATATTTAATTCACTCATTGATTGTTTCCAGTGATTACTTACGAACTGTTTTCCATTATCTGTCATTATTGCCTTGGGCTTTATAATCTAAACAAAATGCTTTACTTTTGTTACAACAGACTTTTCTGTTGACTTATTTAAAGGATATAATTTGATAAATTTACTGAATGAATCTTGAATGACAAATATGAAATTGTAACCAAAGGTACCTGATACAAGCGGTCCATATAAGTCTGCCATGACTATATCGCCAATGTTTTCTGTTATTATAGATTTGCAGGGACCCACATATGTTATATTGCTTTTCTTAGATAACTGACATAAATGACAAGCCCTTAATTGGTTTTTAATATCTTTTGTTAAACCTTTCCAAAAGAATCTGTCTCTCACATATTTAATTACCTTATAGGGTCCTTGATGACCCATTTCGACATGCACTTGATATATAATATCTTGTCTCAATGCTTTAGGTAAATATATTACTTCTTGTTAATTCGTTTTGTAATATAATACATCATTTTTCAAACTATATCTTTTAAATTTATTGTTTTGTTTTATTATGGAAGTATTTAATATCTTTAAGTTTTCAATAATAGCCAACGACTCTGAATCTTGTAATTGATATACTGTTAAGGATTTTAATTTTTCTATCAACTCAATATTCGGTTCGCTCTCTGTGTAAGCAATTTCTAAACTATTATTTTTATCCTCTTGTATTAAATCGCCATCAGGAGGATAACGTGATAGCACATCTGCAACAATATAACGTCTAACCGATATATGCTGTACTTCATAATTAAATTGTTCTATATACAAAATCCATCGGGTTACTCTACCATTGAATAACTTCATATTATTAATAAACAATAATGCTTTATGATCAGTTAGTATTATTACTTTACTGCCCCTCAAATATGTTTCAAATTTCTTTAGGCAGCTTATTACAGCATAAAACTCTTGTTCAGTAACAGACCAATTTAATTCAGGGCCTTTTAAGGCTTTACTATGATAGCCTAAAATTCTCATTTCATTATTATCATCTATCTGATATAGGCAATATGATCATCTGTTGTATTTTTGTGCTGCGCTGCCCAACAGCACTTTTATTTGCATTATTGATATTTTACGATTATTATCTTTAATTTGTAAATATAAACTTTCTGAAATGCATGTAACATTGCTCCCAGTGTTGAGAAGCGCGTCTATTTCTTTGTCAAATATTGAAACTTTAATTTCAGATCTCATATTCCCTATAAATTCCCTTTGATATTTATCTTCGTCTTCCTCGAAGACGGTTTGCACGAATAACTCCGTTATGGGTAAGTCCGACCTGCCTTTTAAGGTGTTTAATATGCTATTTACATTGTCGTTATAAACAAGGCCTTCTCTGTTAAAATTTGCTTTTAAAGTAATAGGTTTTCGCAACCCTCTATTGTTTTTACCCAATGTTTGACCAGGTCGCCAACCCAGTTTTAATAACATATTTAATGCTTTGTTCCCTTTTACATTGTAAGGGGTCGAATCGGGAACTAGTTCGACCTCTACAGCTCTAAATTTGGATCAGGGGCCGTAACATCAGGTTGGTCATTAGTGAAATGTATTTCATGTACTTCATTAACCTTCTTTTTTCCCTCTTCAGGTTTACGCCATGTTTTGTATGATTGTTGTATTTCTTCATGTTTTTGCTCCGTATTATTATTAAACTTCCTCCTTTTCTCATTATAGTAAGGTTCACGACCTTCATCTTGTTTGTCGATGTCATCTAAGTTTCTTAAGAAATCTGTCGTGTCTATTATTGTCTCAATTTTAGCTATTCTCCATAATTGCTGCACAGTTTTAGGATAATGTCTGATGACATCAGTTACTAATTGTTTTTCAGGTATCGGATATGATTATGTTTGTGCCTTCTCAACCACATAAAGAAAATAACTAACCATGGTGGGGTGTGTACTTCTATTCCATTTATTTTGCACAAGGAATCTCTTTACTTTATTTTGTTCTTCTTCACCCCAAAACACTCTTAGGAAGTCAGCTTTAAAATCATCAAAAGTTGTCCAACGCACATTATTAATGCGAGCCCAATACTTGGCTTCACCTACTAAGCACTCTTGTGCAATCGAAATTTCGAGACCATTAGATGGAACTTTCTTTAAATAATTGGTGAGATCTTCCAAAAATGATACTGGATCATTTACATGAGAGGTGCTCGCCCCGGACACCTCTCCTTGATTTATTTTAATTTGGTAATCTTTCGTTTGGTTAATAAATTTTTCCTCAAGATCCTTTATTTTAACCTCAAAGGTTTTCACTGCATTCTTAATTAATTTCTGAAGCATTTTCATCTCATCTTTAGGCTTAGCCTTAATTGAGGTTGATTTTTTCTTATTTTTAGCCATTTTTAATTTTTATTACCACTTTTTTTTTTACACTTTTTGTGTCCTTCACTTACTTTAATTGAGTTTTTCCACTTATTTCACTTTATAATAATATATAGTATTGCAGTTTTTTTTTTAACACTTGTTGTGTCCTTCACTTAGTTTAATTGAGTCTTTCCACTTATTTCACTTTATAATAATATATAGTATTGCAGTTTTTTTTTTTTTCACCTGTTGTGTCCTTCACTTAGTTTAATTGAGTCTTTCCACTTATTTCACTTTTTATTATTTCGCTCCGTTATGCACACACCTCCTATATTATTACTCCATTTTAATATTTAAGCCCCACCCCCAGACTCTCAACCACCCCCAGCAAACACCACTCTCCAAGACACCTCTCCATTTCACGGACAACAAATTGTAGGCATATAGCCTACCTCATAATTTTATATTACCGGCCTCCTATTTAAAATTTAACCTCTATCCTGGTCACGGCACCAAATTGTAACGAACCCCCCCCCCCCATCTTTTTTCTTTTCTACTATATATCCACTTATACTTGTATTTCTTTAGAATCTATATCTGTAAATATATATAAATATATCTAATTTAAGTGACCAGTATAACTTGATCTTTCTAAAGGTTTAAATATAGGCCGTTTAATAAATTTATGGCGTGATCGTCTTAGTTAGGACCCTTTTTTACGTTGTGTTTGTATAGTAACTTAGTTCTTTTAGGTGTATCTTGGAAGAATGAATATTCACGAGAGCAATCGAAAGCTGTTGGTAGAGTCTTATAAGCTAAAGAACCCCGTTCACGAAGACAGAGCTCAAAAAGGTTAAGAACAATAAATTGTCCCTATTCCACTTGTATCTGGTTCACAACAGTCAATTCCTTATTAATTAATCCCTTCCCGCTTGGAAAAGGCTCACAATATTTATATCAAATACCAGTTACAAGGGCTTCGCTCTCCCACATTTTAAAAAAAATGTGGAGGAGGTACACGGCCCCACACACGCCGCGCACGGTGAGCGCCAACCATTTTAATGCGCTCCCCCCGAAGGTTACGCAAAGTTGGGAACTGGACCGTAGTCCACAGCAAAATAACTGGCGAACCAGTAAAAGAGGACTTGGCCCCTTGATAGTGCGTAAGCACAAAAATCGACCGAAGTCGCGCATGTCAATGCGTGTAAACGCCATACAGAATACGATCAAATCCAGCCACAGTGAAATGTACGTCACACGGGTTAGGCAACAATCGGCACACTGACCATAAAAAGCCTTCCGTGAGCGCCACCACCTGCCAGACCGCCGTTCCTGCAGACGTGATGTAAGTGTAAGGCATCACCACCAATTGCATGGTCAGCACGGCCAATTGGCCGCAGAGCGTGTCATGAGTCTACCGCTCACCTCAAGGGAATGGGGTCCCACGTTGCGCGGCTTTCGGCCGCAGCCTTGAGAGCCTCCTCAGATTCTCCCTCCAGCTACCACCCGCATGAGGTCAACACATGTGCTCCACCAACCAATACAATGGCAGATATAGCCAATAGGCAGTTATAAGATAATATTAATAATTCGCCATCAGAAAGGGTTTGTGTCTCTGACGTTGAGTATATGCATTTTTCGATCATGTTTGTCTCACCCACCAACAAGTTGCCTTCAATCTCTCAAAGGTGGGAACTTTATAGAGATATATTATTAAGTTGTTATATAAAACATCATGGAGGGCAGACAGTCTGCAGCCCCGCAATGAAGGGACCCGACTTGGGCAAAGCTACTTAGGTTGTGAGTCAAACCAAGACGCAGAGAGCGCCATTGAGAATAGCAACCCGCCAAACAACCATCGTAGAGACGCAATGCTACAGAATGCAACAAGCATCAATACGACTATCGTCGGGCTTACACCATCCCAAGGTCCCCCATACAGTCCCAGCAGACATCACCACCCGCATACCTCCATCGACCAGAACCACAAGATGCATCGAATCAGGTGCAGCACACCCGCAGATCCATCACAAGACACAATACTGCAAGTAGCAGTAAGCATCAATGCAACTATCATACGGATGGCGCCCCCTCACAACACACCCACATGATCCCTATCGACTTTGGTAACAAAATTTGATAATGTTGTTAACTAAAAATACCACTAACGTATCATAGTAGTACGGTACTAAGACGTCAGTAGCCAAAACTCCACGTATCATAGCGCTATTGCACTAAGACATGAAGTTGAGTATGCTTGCTGCACTTAAAAGTACTACCAAACACACTCACCCTAATCCGAAAGATAGCCGACGTATCATAACGCTATGCGCTAAGACGACGCCCACAACCGGTAGGGGTGTGCGATGTTCACGGGCAAGTCGTATTGCTACAACAAACCCGCTTACCACGGGCACTAAGATGATATGTCTAGGACACATCGGTTAGTGAGTCCAAGTTTACCTCGGTCTCAGAGGCTGCGAAGCAACCTACACGCCACTATAATAATCCTTTTCAAGTCCCATTTCTTTCAATATAATGTTTTTACATATTTGAGACCTTCCACATATTTGCTTTATTTCATAGACCATACTACTGTATGTCTTATTCATATGGGACTTCAAGTCATAACTCTGCTATCATAATGCTTATGCATCATAGAGACCTTCTATATTAATGCTTTGGTTCGTAAGACCTTACTATGTTAAGTCCCTAATATAGGACTAGTCATTGTGCAACCTTAGTACTAGCAGTCGGTCAGCCGACCACCCCATATATATGTACAACCTTGGGTATGTGTCTCCGACAACGCCCCAATATAAGGGAACATTACAAGAACACGTTCATTAACTTAGAAATTTTCCAATTATTACACGAACTCCTTCATCAACTTAAAAAATTTTAATCCATTTTTTTCTATTATATTACAAATGTTATTTATCTTTGTTATTGCAATATAATCGCCTTGTATTTATATGATTTGATATATTTTGAACATTTTAAGCAGGTTTTTAATAAATTTAGAGATTTTTTGAGACATTTTATGCGTTTACTAATATATATAATATTCAATATTCCAAATGGATATTTTTGAACTCTATGCTTATTATTTGCATTTTATTGTTTAAATTATAATTTCTATGACATTTTTAAATGTCTGTATAATGAATTTAATTATTATTTATTAATAATAATTATGAGGCGTCACAATTAGTTGCTATAATAATAGCATATGATTGATCGGTCGGCGTTAAAGATACATCGAGAAACGCCATATCCAATAAGAGAGCGCCTCTATGTTTTTAAAATCGTTTCTATTACAAAAATACACTTCAAGTCTAAAATATTTTAGGAAAACACTGAACTTAAAAGCCGTTTCACAAGTTTTCACGTTTCATCAGCTGTAGTACTTAAAGATAATACCCACGTCAATAAAAATTGTTATTTTAAGTTATTACCTTATTTTATAACTCAGGATTAACCTACAACTTCTTGCATCTAATATCTTTAACAGTACAAATTGTTTTAATGTAAGAAACCTATAGCCCTCTCCTATCACTGTAAGCGAGGATCACTGTAAGGTGGTGGTCCTTGAAAACCACCAGACAATGAAGCCCGGTGTAAAACTACCAGACAATGAAACCTGGTGTAAAACCACCAGACAATGAAGCCTAGTATGTAAAAGAGAAGATTTTCTGTATTGCTAAACATTAACACTGCGAGTATCTTCAGCATGCTCATAAGCAAAACAGAAAATCTCATCAGCATGCCTAAAAAAGAATTTCCCACCCTTGCTTCACATAAAGTAGGCTACTTAGCATAGTTGGTATATGCTACTCATTTTTTTAGTATGGGTACAGTATCGTTGACTGTTTTACCTCCTTAAATATTTTAAACGATTAAATCGGCATCCTTTTATTGGCATATTTTTTATCGATAATCCCAATCGATAAACGTTGTTAATCACTAACTTTGACATTGGTAACTAAATAGTGACGTTTACTGGATAACAGAAGGCGCTTATTACAATAAAAATAAATGTACTAGAACAATATACAAGAAATAATAAAATTTAAAGATTATTCGGTAAATATGTATTATATTTATGATAATAAACCGAAATCATGTTCATTTTTTGTTCCATATCGTGACTTACATTATCTTAATGCACATCCGGGCGTATTTTCTTTAAAAATATTTTTCAAATATATGAAACGAATGCGTCTTGACTTTTTGACGATGTCACTAAGACTAAATGACAAAAATCGGAGATATATCCTATAGGACATAAGCAAAGATGTTTTATAGGTCTAGATACCGTGTTGCTAACACACCGCAACGTCCATAGTAAAGACAGTCTTTGATTCATGTGTGCGTGAGTACCACGTGACGCGCATATCTTACGCACCATGGCTGCAATAATGTGCGTGACTTCGGTAATAACAGTGCGAATCGATTACCCAAAAAATGTGGGAGATTTTATATTTCATTCCTATTGACGTTGACCTATTGATTCTAAGAGTATAAAATGTGTGTGCGTGGCGTGTACATTTGTGTGTGTGTGTGTGTGTGTGTGTGTGTGTGTGTGTGTGTGTGTGTATGTGGGTGTGTGTGTGTGGGGGGGGGGGGGTATGGTTGCTTATGTGTGTTTTATATAGGCACGAACATCGCACTAAAATATTGAAGATATGTAATAAATACCTAAACCTAACCTAAAATAATGTAACAGTTAAAATAAATAAAAAAGCACAGTAGATATTTATGTATGTAACATATATTTATAATCTATTATTACTAAATATATACAGAGTACTACACTTTTGTACTGTAGAACACAAAATATTGCCGCTTTTTACGAAGACATAAATTATTTTTCAATCCTAAGTAAAATGACGAAAAAAAGTAAGTTTGGTTAAGCGTAAACTTCAGCCAGGAGATAGCAAAATGTTTAATTTTATCAAATTGCTCCGTTCCGTTGCTGCGTGAAGGAAGGACAAAAACAAATAAACAAAAAAAAACACACTTTCACATTTATAATATTATATTAGTATGAATTAACAAGAATGATAGATAAACTTTTAAAACCGGTTTACAATCGGCTATTTGAGGGTGGAACTATACCGGTTACTACTATAACGGTTCTGAGTGACCAAAAAGGATAGAAGCACAGGAAAGTGCAATTTCATGCTGCCAGATGTAGTTCAACCCTAACCCTTAAAACGGTTTAACTCTATAGGTTGGGTAAAATCTGTAGAATTAGACTGTTTAAAACCCTTATACAGATAACCTTTGTGGTTGATCATGACATTAAAAAATAGTAAAAACATTTTATAGACTAGGCAACACTCGAATATTATTGCGCAGCATTATTACTTGTATTAACATTTAGCTTTCGTATTCTTTTACAAAGAAATACACCATAAAATTTTATAGTTACTTATGAAAAGTGATGTTCTTATCCTTATATTTTTTCCAAGAGTAATTTTTAAATGATTTCACAGCCCAAACAGTCCTTTTGCGAAATTAAAACTACCGGTGCGTGACGTATGTTCACAGCGAACGTCGCTGGCGTAATGGCGGAACGATCGAACGAATACGCCAATATTGGCGCCTTTGAAATGGAAGCGTTTTAGGCGCGCGTACACGGTATCTGGACCTATAAAACATCTTTGGACATAAGTTAGAGACGACAATTATACTGTTGATGTCCGGTCTATTACTACTTCTACTATTTAAATGTCTTTGAGTACAAATAACTTACACGCGTATAGTACCGACAGATTTATTTGAAAGTTAGATTTATATCATTCAATTCCAGTGAACGTGAATTCACCCCTTATTAAACAATACAATTTTTCCAAAATGTTTCTGTTAGTTTCAAATAATTTGTATCTTAATATCATAAGCTTTAAGTTAATCATACCAATGTTTTCTCTAATTTTGCGGAAATATTGACAATAATTAGCTGCTGGAAGTACGTTTTGAGCGGCTTATTGTACACCAAAACTGAACTTAGTGACTTGAGGATTGTCTTAGTATGCTTTGGATACTTATAGAAACATAAATTAATAACTGACGATCTTGTGTTTATTGGTAGACAAACGCTACGTACACTTAGGGGATATTGAATCCATGCTTAGACTTGATGTTAAAAACAATCACTCACGCACACACATGCAGCTAAAACCGTTTAGTTGGTTGCAAAGGATTTTAGTTGCATGTGTATTAGCGCGTTCTTACAATATTCAGCATGATGTCAGCGTTATAAAATGGTCGTAAATCAATTAATGAATGGGTGACAGTAAGAACCCATAAAAGTAGAAGAAGTTTATATGAAATTTATAATGAAAGATCAAATAATAATTTTAATATTTAATTTAAAATATATTAAAAATACTTTACAAATTAGCAATAAAATTAAAACTGCCTCAAATAAATTTATAAATGACGTGGAGTCCCGTTTTCTGAAGACGGCCATTTAGGCTTTTGTTACATCTGGCGGACACTTCACAGAGGTATACGCAAAATATGTGTAGCGAAAAGCGCGTAGCTTGATACTATACCTATCCCGTTTTTTTCCACCAGAGAGCAGAGATCATAGAATGATACGAGCATATTGCTACTAACCTATATACGTGGTAGAGCCATGCTACAGCTATATTAATATTTATATTATATTTATATATATATTATATTGTATAGTTGTAGCACGAATGGGTCGGCTCGATCAGGGAAGGACCACGCTCTCACAGAATACTGGCGTAAAATAGCAACTCCATGCTGCTGTTTTTCATATGGTGATTGTAGAGAACCGGAGACCCTTTTTAGTAGTAAAGAGGCATTCCATCACGGCTGACAACACATCTGTATTTTGATTCGCAAACGAGGATAGATGTATCCACTCACAGGCCACAGCAACCATTTACCATCAGGTGGACTTTATGCACGCTTGTCACCCTTATCCTATGAAAAAACCTACTTACCACCTCGATTGCAAGGTAGATTAAAATAAAGCAAAGTTTTAACCTACATACGTCCCACATCTGGGAATAGGCCTCTTATTTTTGAAAAAATTATTGGGAAATTAATCCCACGACTTACTCCAGTACGTGTTGACGAACTTCACATGCTTTCGAGATATTTTTATGCAGGTTTCCTTAACACTGTTGCCAATCCGCCCGCCAATTGTGGAAACTATGGCCTATATCCCTACGGGATGGTCTATGGAGGAGGTCTGTCTTCAGGAGTAGACTTTTGGTAGGCTATAATATATAGTAAGGAAAGGATATAGCCATTATAAAGAAATTTAGGTAGTGGAGTCATGCTACAGCTATCTTATGGTTGTAACACAAATTGGTTGGCTCAACCGGGGTAGGACCACGCTCTCACCGATTACCGGGGTAAAATAGCACTTCAATGCTGCTGTTTTGTATGGTGAATGTAGATAACCGGATACTGGATACGAGGCATTCCATCGTAATGCCTATTCAGGAGTGACAATGCATCAGCGTTTTGATTCTTAATCGTGAATAGATGTAGATGTCCTCAATCGTGTCGATCATAGGCCACAGCATCCACTTACCATCAGGTAGACTGTGTGGTCTTTTGTCTCTCTTACTCTATAAAATAATTGAACATGAACATGTGTTTTCAAAGTGTTTTCTGGTGGAACATCGCCATCAATATCATCATTATTTTTAGGCCATGTAAATATTTGTTCCGTGTGGAATTTGAACCCATATGCATCTCATTTATAATTCTATAGCCTTGTTGGTTTGAAATAGGTTGCAGGTGGCCACTTACCATCAAGTTCAATGTAATTTCATTAAAAAAGAAAACAAAAAATATACGTCGAGCTACGCCGTTTGGTTTCGGCGAAAGAGAATCCACAATCCCATATCATCCCTTGGGTATCGTAACAGGCTAGAGAGAAATAAAACAGTAAATTGTAAGCAGCATCTTCCTGATAATAACACAAAAAAACTCAAATTAAAATCGACGGTTGCCAACCTGCCTTTCGAGCATGTCAACTATGCCAACAACAACCCCTTTATGAGGCAAGCTATGGGGGAAGCATATTTTAGCAGTGGACTGTGATTGGCTGAAATGAATAGACGAATGAATACAATGAAAAATGGCGGTTCCGTGGCGCAGTGGCTTAGCAATGAGTCGCAGCGCTAAGAGCTGTTCAGATCTGTCAGCGCTGTCACTCTTAAGGCGAATATTCCTCGTAAAATAAAATAAACCTATATTTGACAATTAATCATTATTTATACGTGTAACTTAGAGAGATTCCACAATGAAACCGTATGAAATTTATATATAATAAAATGAAAAGGCTTTGTTTTAAAGTCATGTTGAGAACACATCTTAAAAATTATTTTTTATATTTTATGAAAAAAAAATAAACAAAATTGAACTGTTCAAGCGTTTTCCGCATTATTGCGGGGAGCGATGTAACGTTCCTATACCTGCACACCGTACTACAGCAGGGCCTTAAGTTAAAACCTAAAAAGGTCATTAGTTCTGTATAATGGCCGAAACGCTATAAATCAAAGCTTTTAAACCATCTCACTGACAGCCGGTTGCTTAGACCGACGCTGAACGTAAATTAACCCTGTCATAGCTGTCACATACGTCGACGCGTCACGACTACAGCGCGATTGTTAGTAACGCTATCAGTAGAGGGTTAATTGAACTGGGATCGAAATGCACGCTGAATGGTTGTGATTTGATTTGATTAACGCTAAAAGAATGCCAGAATAAATTGTGTTCGGAATAAAGATATTATTATTATTGTTATTATTTATACAAATTATTTATGTAGAGCGTTTCACATGGAAGGGCTATGTTGCAGCACGAATAGGTTGGCCCGGCTTTTTTTCTTTTATAGAATAAGTTGGCAAACAAGCACACAGTCCACCTGATCTTTAATGGGTGCTGTGGCCCATAGACATGTAGATGTCTATGGACAACACACACAACACACACACATCTATCCTACCTACTAAGAATCAAAACGTAAGCATCTACGTTTGTCACTCCTGAGAACTAAAGTGGTATGCCTCGTTTCTAGTTAAAAAGGGTCTTTGGTTCTTTACACTCACCATATTCTGTGAGAGCGTGGTATAAGAGTATGGTATTCTGTAAGAGCGTAGTCGTACCTCGGTCGGACCAACCCATTTGTGCAACAACCATAATATAATTTCAGCGTGGCTCTACTACATATAAACTGAAAAAAACCAACGCTCTCACAAAATACCAGCGTAAAATGGCAGCTTGATGCTGATATGCTTCTAATGGTGAGTGTTAAGAACCAGAAACCCTTATTTACTGGTAATGAGGCACTTCAATTTAGTTATACTAATTCTTGTCGAGCGTAGATGCCCATGTTTCACATCATTTGTTTAGGCCAATATTAAATATTTTGAGAATTGTGTTATAATCGCTCGTTAATAACTTCGCACAGTAGCGAGGTCACATCCCCCCGCGCCGACGTTCCTTTCCAGCCGACTGACCAGACACGCCTAGAGTCAGTGTAAAACTCTTTCGGTCGGAATGGAAGTTTCTGGTTTTACGAGATTAATTAATTTTTTGTCACAAACGGAGTTAAAACTAGTACCGCTGTCGTGGGCGGGAACACGTGTTGTTCTTTACGGATTTATAACTTTCGGATTTATATAGAGATTTCGTTTGAAGTTCCTTTTTTTTGACTGTGCCATTACGTGAATAGACTGAACTAGTGCCTCAAGAAGGGAATTGTTGCGGGGCTACAAAAGACTACCTTCTCCAGGACAGCATCGTGTCATCTAGCCCAGGCCACTTACACACACTCTCACACAAATACCACCTAAACTCACTACACTTTCATCAGCTGGGCAGATCCTGGTGAACAGTCTCCGCTCCCGAAGCAGATAAGTGCCTTCCCGTTAACTGGTCTTCCCCCTTGATTGTGATATGATATTTCCCAGTGGCCTTTAGAGGCCCGACCTGCGTCTACCCGTAGAATTCCTGCTTGGGCCCCGGGATAGCCAACCTATGCAGGGGTAGCCTTAGGCCGTATCATCATTTAATTACCATCAGCTGGACTGTAAAAGGTGACAGAGGGAAACAAATGAGTACATGGGCAGCAGCGTCTTCTTGCCAAACGTGGTAACAATGCAAATATCACCCCTATGAGGCTCCCCTTATGGGAAAGGCCTATGTTCAGCAGTGGATTTAAATAGGCTGTAACGGTAACGGCAGGTGGACTGTGTGTTCACTTATGGACTTTACTTCTATTTAAAAAAATATTATAGCAATTCTATCAGCAGGTCGGAAAATGGACTTATCAACAATTAAAGACTATCGCAATTGCTAAACGCTATCAAAACTTTCCAACGCCTCCACTAATCCCACTTAAATAATAAAATTTAAAATGTGTTTGTTGATTAGACTTTTTCAAAAGCAGCAACTTAGCAACGAATCGCGATAATTTTTTGCATTAAGATATTTTATGGTCCGCAGAGTAACAAAGACTATTTTTCATTCCTATGATGTTATAGGAATTAGGAACACTGTAATTAAAGGACCACCTTCCAATATTAATTAGCGAGAATACGAGATTGCACTGTCACTACAACGCACTACAACGCACGCACCCTGAGGACTGACTAGAAGATCGTGGAGCTGCAAAAAGAGATAGATAAGTTATGCTGGCACATTATAGGATTATCCGAGGTCCGAAGAGCGGGGAGGACACGGTAATCCTCGAATCCGGTAACTTGCTCTATCACCGGGAGGGCGACCATTTGTCCCAAGGAGGTGTCGGATTTATCGTACACAAGTCTCTCGTTAACAACGTTGTAAAGATTGAGAGTGTATCGGCGAGGGTTGCGTACCTTATACTCAGAATCACCAAATGGTATCCGCTGAAGGTCATACAGGTTTACGCACCAACCTCGGCACACTCCGATGAGGAGGTGGAGGAAATGTATGAGGATATCTCTAAAGCCATGCATTCCTCCAAAACCCACTATTCGGTGTTAATGGGAGACTTAAATTCAAAACTAGGCACAAGAGAGAACGGTAAGCTGAAAGTAGGGAAATTTGGAATAGGGCGACGGAACCCAAAGGGCCATCAGCTGGCCGACTTCACGGAGAAAGAGGGACTCTTTATGATGAACTCTTTCTTCCAGAAGCAGCCCCACAGGAAACGGACCTGGTCGAGCCCCGATGGTTTGACAAAATATTAGATTGACTACATTATGACGACCAGACGACAACGGTTCAGTGATGTCTCCGTGATCGCGAGGGTGAAAACCGGCAGCGATCAGCGAATGGTGAGAGGCACACTGAACCTATAAATTGGAGAGGTATCGTCTAATGAAGTCAACGCTTCGTCCCCCTCGTGATCTGTTCTAAAGTCCCGAAACCTTTCAGCTCGAATTACGAAACCGTTTTCAGTGCCCAGAAGACTGCAATAAAGTGGACTACATGAATGACAAGCTCGTGGAAACTGTCCATGCGGTCGGAGCTAAGTTCTGCAAGACCCGCCGCAGAATAACACAAAAACTCCCCGATCACACTCTTAATCTCATGGCTGTTAGACGGGAGATGAAGCTACATTCTTCAACAGATTTGACAGCATACAGGCAACTGAACAGACAGATCTCCAAATGCATGCGGCGGGACTTACGCAACTTCAATACAGCTTGTATTGAAGAAGCGATCGAGTGGAACCAAGGCTCCAAAGTCTTTGCCAGAGATCTGTCTGCCAGAAAGAGCCAACTGTCAAAGCTAAAGACCGAGTGTGGCAGCATCGTTTCCGGGGCACCTGAGATTTTGAGTGAGATTGAGAGGTTCTATTGGCACCGGACGTCAGTCTGATCGAGATTAGAATGGCTCTCCAGCATCTTAAAGACGGCAAGGCCCCAGGCGAGGATGGAATTACAGCGGAGCTCCTGAAAGCGGTCGGAGGACCGGTACTTGAAGTCCTTCAGAAGCTCTTTAATTCTGTCTTCCATGGTGGCATTACACTGGAGGCGTGAAGCAGAAGTGCGAGCGAAATTGACAACGCTCTCTTCAAGAACTACAGATCGATTTCCCTTCTGAGCCGCGTCTACGTGCTGTTTTCGAGAGTCATTACGAGTCATTTGCGAGCAGACTCGACGACTTCCAGCCTACCGAACAAGCCGGTTTCCGAAAGGGCTTTAGCACCATAGACCACATACATACCCTTCGGCAAGTTATACAGAAGTCCGAGGAGTACAATTTGCCACTACGTCTGGCGTATGTGGACTATGAGAAAGCCTTTGATTCCGTCGAAATTTGGGCGGTGCTGCAGTCCCTGCAGCGGTGCCAAGTTGACTGTCAGTATATCGAAGTGCTGAAGTGCTTGTACAGTAGTGCTACGATGGCTATCCGAGTACAGGTCCGATCCGAGGTGTAAGACATGGTGACGTTATATCCCCGAAACTCTTCACCGCTGCATTGGAAGACATTTTCAAGCTTCTGGACTGGAAAGGATACGGTATTAACATCTATGGCGGATACATCACTCACCTTCGATTTGCCGACGATATAGTCCTTATGGCAGAGTCGCTGGAGGAACTAAATACCATGCTCAATGACCTCAATAGTGTCTCCCAACGGATAAGTGTTAAGATGAACATGGACAAAACAAAGATCATGTTTAATGTCCATGTCACACCTATGCCGGTAGTTGTTGGGAACACTAAGCTCGAAGTTGTTGACGAGTATGTTTACCTGGGACAAGTAGTCCGACTAGGTAAGTCCAACTTCGACCGAGAGGTCAATCGACGGATTCAACTCGGCTGGGCAGCGTTCGGGAAACTAGGACATATCATCTCGTCAGACATACCTCAAAACCTTAAAATAAAATTGTACAACCAGTGCGTGTTGCCAGTGATGACTTACGAATCTGAGACATGTTCCTTCACTGCTGGCTATATGAGGATGCTCAAGGTCGCTCAGCGAGCTATGGAGAGGTTTATGCTCGGGGTTTCTCTGCGTGATAAACTTAGAAATAAGGATATCTGCAGTAGAACCAGAGTAACCGACACAGCCCAACGGATTAGTAAGCTGAAGTGGCAGTAGACCAGCCATATAGCTCGAAGAACCGACAGCCGATGGGGAAGAAAGTTTTTGAGCGGCAGCCTCGTACCCGTAGGCGAAATGTAGTCACTTCGAATGATATTTCTTTCCAGCAGCTTTTTAAGTCTTGAATTCTTGAAAGTGCTTCACAGAAATTCCCGCCACAACCTTCGTGGTTATTTTTTTATCGCGCATTTACATGAGTACCCAAAAATCCTTTCAGTTGAATTAGGTTGGATGGCTGTAGCGGCAGCGAAGCGCAGTGAGGCTCTCACCACAGAATTTGGGATTATTTTTTTGGCTGTCCAGAAATAAACGAGCACCCAGATATCCTTACATTTGTGATAAGGTACACTCCCGCCCCTCAACCCTCCTGCTGGAGAGAACAGCTAACATTATCCAGCCAGAGTTTGGTAAATCTAGGTTTATTCGAGTAGACTCCGTATCTGTATTGAAGTTGGTGATATTTCGGGATTTACTCTAGGATTTGAGATAATCCTAAGTGTACCTGGGTAAACTTAGGTTTACTCACTCTTCTAAGTTTACCCGTAACATTTATAATTAATTATTATTATTAATATTATAATATTGTAACTTGCAAATAAACTTAATAAAAATACATAATATTTTAATTAGGTATTCCAAACTAATTAGTCTTTAAAATTATTATTTATTATTTTTATTGTGGTAAATAGATTTTTCATACATATACGTTAACAAATTTGTTATAATTATATAATTTTTAAAATTACTTGGGCAAAAATTTCGCGAATATTTTAATTTAGAAAGTATCATTATTAAATTAAAACGAGCGCAAACTTGAAGATGCTAGGCGCGTGCTGTCTATTAGATTATTTAAGAAACTTTACATTTAAAACTTACTGTTCAATTCAAAAGCACAACAAATTATTCAAAAAGTAAGTAGTTCGTAAAAAATATTTCATCATAGGTACATAACAAAAAACTTTTTTAATATTATCCTCCTGTGTCAACCCTACCAAAACAGGTAAAATTTTCAAACGCTCCTTAGAAGCGTTGCCTCTGTGGCTATGGTGGGACTTTAACTAAATTTTACATTTAAGTTATGTTAATCCTTTTATTAAGTCATATTCATGTTTTTTTTTGGGTTTTTGTTTCTCTCCAATATCGCTTTACTTAAAACCAATGGACTCTTAGAAAATTCGTGTTATTATAGAATATTACTTCCAACGAGAAAACAATAGGTTTCAAACAGCACGAAATATCAATAATCAATAGGGGAAGCCCGGGAATGAATCATAATAAAGTAAAGTTCAATCAAAGTAAAGTTACAGCCAACTTAAAATTATTATATAATTTAAGACTTCAGTTACCAAACACGCGTGCCAAACCTATATACTATGACATAAATGCCCCATATAAAACACTATATGTAGAAGGCCTACGTATAGCAGTGGATTTTTAATGACTGTAATGAATGAATGGATAATTAGTGTAAATAGAAGGGCATTGCATTAAGGCTTTTCCGCAGCTTGTTTGAATCCGATCCATCACTAATGACCCACGTAGGAACAATTAAAATAGTCCGTTTCCTCTTGATTCAGTGCTACGTCGGTAATGAGGCGTAAACTTTAGATTATCGTTAGGTTATTGTTGATAAGACTTGTGCTAGTATTATTCATTAATTACAGTCTATTGAAAGTCCACTGTTGACCTTTTTTATAGATTGCCTCATGCCTAGGGTATATACCATAGTACACGCTTTGCTGGTTGGTGAGCAGACACACTATATCTCGTCCATTAATACGCCTAAATGTCAACTATAGAATAATGCTCTGATGAGCTCGTGGACCCATGCAGTTTCAAAAATATTTTGTAATAATATTCACATTATTAATATTAAAATTTAAACACGACACATCCACACAAATTTGACTAATATCTCTCAATCATTATCATTACTCCCACAAATATCTCGCAATAATTGTTCCTTAGCATTAATAATCGAGTGAACCAGAGAGCTAGACTACATTCCAGAAAACATGGATCTCAAAGCATATCCCTTATAAAACGACAAATTGAAAATAAAAAAATCAGAAGTATTTAAACTTTAGTTAATTTTCCACTGCCACACAAGTGTAGAAGTATGGTAAGTGTAGAGAACCGGAGACCACTTTTACTGGAATCGAGGCATTCCCTCTTAGTCGTTAGGGGAGATAATACATCTGTATTTTGATTCTTAATCGAGGAATAATATAGATGTCTATTTTTTTTTATAGGATAAGGGTGACAAACGAGCACACAGTCCACCTGATGGTAAGTGGTTGATGTGGCCCATAGGCATCTACATTTATCCTCGACTACGAATCAAAATGCAGATGCGTTGTCACCCGTGAGGACTAAGATGGAATGCCTCGTTTCCAGTAAAAAGGGTCTCCGGTTCCCTACACTCACCATAAGAAACACAGCAGCATTAAGCTGCTATTTAACGCTAGTATTTTGTGAGAGTGTGGTCCTTCCCCGGTCTAGCCGACCCATTCGTGTTACAACTATACCAGAAATATAGCTGCAGCATGGCTCTACCACGTATAATCGTCTATGAGCCACAGAATCTACTTACAAGTTACCTATGTGCTCGTTTGTCAACCCGATTCTATAAAAAAAAAAACAAGTGGCGTAGGTGAATCCCTCACCATACTTCAAGCCGTCAATGTGGTAAAACATCTCGTATGGACCAGACGTAAAATAATTTGACCTGTATCGGGCAACAGCGTCCAAAGTGCGAGACGTCTGGTGCTGCGATCTTATATCCACCAGCCGATCGTTAAGACTCAAATTCTTACTGAAATCGATAATGATAGATACCCATATCTTGAAAATGAAGTCGCCAACCTAAGCGTGGTAACTTTGGCGAATATCCCGCCTATTAGGTTTGTACGTAGTAGAGCCGCACTGTAGCTATATAATGATTGTAGCACGAATGAATCGGCTCGACAGAAGTAGGACCACGCTCTCACAGAATACCAGCTAAAATATGCTATGTAATGTTTCTTATAGTGAGTGTAGAGAACCGGATACGTATTTTTACTAGAAACGAGGCATTATACTTTAGTCCTCAGGATGCTTATGGGCCACAGCATCCACTTGCTATCAGATGGACTGTATGCTCGTTTGTTACACTTATTCATTAAAAAAGTCAATATGTGCAGGAGACCTATGTTCAGCAGTGTACTTTAATAGTCTGTAACGAGAATAGTAACGGATATAATTGAATATTTCTTATTGCAGAGGAGGTAAACGAGCTTACGGCTCCCCTGATGGTAAGTGATCACTGCGCCCATGAACCTTTGCAACACCAGAGGAATCGCAGGAGCGTAGACTCTAAGTTTTGATGTTAAATACACACAGCATAATGAATAATTTTATAAATGGTGTGTGTATTTCTCACTGGACTTTTGCAGGCCGTGAAGAATAAATTTTCCACATAATATCAGCATAAAACAGCAACAGAATGCAGCTGACTTTCATAAGTTGAGTGATTAAACACGTAACAGGTGAAGTCAATAAATAAAACAAGTGGTGAAATTAAAAAATTTGTACCACCGACTTCAATATAAATCAAATGAGAACATCATCAATATAGGCGAAGTCAATTAGATAAAGATTATTAAGGATAACTCAAAAACTGGTCAGATCTTGATCAAATTTATATGGGATAGCCATACAAAAAGCACCAGCTTTCAAATAAAAAAGAATCATCAAAATCGGTTCATCTAAAAAAAGTTCTTAAATTACCATTAGAAAACAATTAGAAACTAGGTATGCTATCCAGACCTCCTCTCAAAACTTTACCTTAGAGTGCCGCGAATACCTCGTCCTCCTATCAAGCCTCTAGTATGTCCATACCATAGGACGCTCTTAAGATTGAATTCCCCGATCTCTAAAACGAGCCATATTTAAAAAAAATACTGTGAGCATCATCAAATCCTTGACGTACATTGTATGACAACCACTAAATAAAAAAAAAAATTTTAGAGATGTATCTTTTAGTTTTTAACCTATTCAATGTTATTTTTTTTAAGGATAAGGGTGGCAAACGAGCACACAGTACACCTGATGGTAAGTGGTTGCTGTGGCCCATAGACATCTACATTTAAACTTGATTACGAATCAAAATGTCACCCTTGAGGACTAAGATAGAATGCCTCGTTTCCAGTAAAAAGGGTCTCCGGTTCCCTACACTCACCATAAGAAACACAGCAGCATTAAGCTGCTATTTTACGCTGGTATTCTGTGAGAGCGTGGTCCTTTCCCGGTCGAGCCGACCCATTCGTGTTACAACTATACCAGAAATATAGCTGCAGCATGGCTCTACCACGCATAAACGTTTCACGTGTACGCTTTAAGTTTCATTGTATAATTGATTGTGCATTATTTCCTAGATACTAAGCTTTAGAAGTTAAGATATTGACTGGTGTAACAATTGTTTGAAATCTAATTAAATAAAATAAAAAATGAAATAAGAAGTAACACATTAAATTACAGTTGAATTGAGTAAATTCTCTTTTTTGGAAATCGGTTAAATGAAAAGAGAATAGGTGTACGCGCCCCTAGCTGCCCCAACAAAAGTCGACCATACAGGGGCCCATACAGCTGTAGATTTGACCAACAACTAAGGGTGGGGCCCAACGGCCTATGGAGATTTTATTCTACATAATAGATATAAGGCTAGGTAATTAAACAGTACGTACCTGGTTCCGAAGCTAAGACTGCTCCAAGGCTCGGTCAGGTGGTAGGTAGGTGTAAGTGCATGTGAGTGGTATGTAGTAGTGTTTATATATGAGACCTGCCCAACTGCAACCTGGTCCAATGCCGCCTCACAACGTGGCATCACTCCAGCGGACGTCACCAATTGACAACTTCTTTCTCCATTTCACTATTTCATTCAACTCCATTGTACATTTAATTAACTTCAAAGTCAACCATCGAAATCAAACACGTGACACCCTACACAAATAATGAACATTCGCTCAAAGTTCAATATTCAAGGTTCCGGGTTCACGTAGCACTTTACAAACACGGGATCAACCGCGGCCTCTTCTCGAGTCTCAAAGTTCAGCCTTCCCAAACAACAAACTAAATTCCTTCGTACGATATTAAATACTACGTCGCAATAAGAATTCAAAATCATCCTAGCTGACACGCAAACTAACTACAGAGTCAACACACAAAAGGCTCTTAACGCGACGGTACAATTAAACAATGACCTCCAAAAACCATTAAACGGGCCACGCCCTCGAAATGGAATGCGAGCATCAAATTCCAAACCGTACGTACACTCGGAGTGCGCGCAAGGTTCCACGTCACACAAGCAAGTTAAATATTGCAAAATGGACTTCAAAATGCAATCACTATACAATTGACGTAATTACTTGCAATCGAAATTACATTAATCAGTCAAATTTAATGCAAGCCTCTTGTCACGAAACGTACAACTTAGATAAACTAATTCGAGGCAGTCACGCGAAACCCAAATTCAATAGCGAATTAAACGCGCACAAATACTCAAAATCTATACCACAAAACCGAAAACTGGTCGCGCGAAACCGCTGCAGCGGTCACCATAAAATACGTTAATCTACCGCGCCACTGCTGGCAAGCTACTGACTTCGCACTCGTGTCCGGCACTCGCGCCCTCTGCCGAGCGACCACATGGGAGAGGGGCGACGGTGACCTTCACAAAGTCAGCGAAGGACACGAGTGTTGAATGCAAATTTCAAAGTTAATTATTTGGCCTAAGCAATAGGTATTAATGTTATTTTTTCTAAGTTTTCATAACGACGAATCATTACTTTCTTTATCTTAGTCACAACATCTTGCAAACCACTCTTTTCTGTGATCACACAATTTAAATCTCATTTTAAATTGAACTTAAATTTACCTTACATAATATAGTAGTTAATTCGTGTTACAACTAGATCGTTAATACTTAGTAGCGGAGTAGTTAGACCCTAACTCATCAAAGTACAGTTAAAGGCAATATTAAAGGACAGGGTAGTAACCATGACTAAGCAGTGTAAACTGACTCAATCATCCATAATGCAGACGGCGTAATATCCGCTTTGTAGATACAAAGTTAAAATTAACCGTAGGGATGTAAAATTAAGAATAGTGCACAAAAATATTTAACCCTGTCGAATGAAGTAAGTGTTGTTTTTAGAAATATATAATAAGTGGTACGAATATTTTGTCTTCTTTTGAAATTAAGTATCTCAATATAAGTAAGTTACAGTCTATATATACGTATTGGTAATATTGCGTTTTACAAAAAATACTGTCTGTGTGACATATGGAAATAACTTTACACATAATTTTATAAAGTATATGCCATGTACCTAATCGAAATGTACTATTAGTGAGTGATATAAACAATAATCTTTTCCACGGAGTACTTTATATACACGTGAAATCTTTTTCAGTCATTGGCAAAGCCCTGGTTATGACTCAGAGGAATATTGGACAAAAAAGTTTGTCGCAGTTAATTATTTAGTATTTGCTGTCTTTTTTCTGCCGACTTCCATAAAGGAGACGGTACTCAATTCGACTGTACTCGTATGTTTTTTTTATGTGTATTACCTCATAACTTTTACTGGGTGAACCGATTTGGATGATTATTTTTTTATTTAAAAGCTGGTACTTCTCGTTTGGTCCCATATGAATTTGATCAAGGTCAGACCAATAGTTTTTGAGTTATTCTTAATAACTTATATTGAAGTCGGCTGTACAAAATTTTTAATTTTAAATTCTTCTGCATTGGGGTCCGTCGTGGTAGGTACTAGGTATCACTTATTGCCTTTTTCTGTCGCTTGCATTGCCGTGTTCCAGTCTAAAGAATGCAGAGAGCCAAAAGAATTACTGGCTGTGAGGTATTCCATCTTATCTTAATCCTCAAGGGTGCATATGTAGCCTTCGTTGTATGAGTTTGGCCGCAGGTGTCCTTGGACTACAGTTATCAACTTCATACGTTACTTCAGGTATATATAGAAATAATTAAGATTTTATGTCTTCTTCAACGACCTCAAGCGTGACTAGATACACATTTAAGTAAAAAAAAACGTATTTCATTCCATTCAATTTAAACTTATTTTTAATTCCAGATGTTTCGATCCCTTTTCAGCACTCAAGGTCACAAGTGGACTCGTTTTTTCTAATTAATTAAACCCTCGTTTAAACAACATAAGAGGCTCGGGGTTGACTTAAGCAAAGTTTCGAAAGTCGAAGGACTGCTACTGCACACAGGCTGCTCGCAACTTATCCAACTTAAATTAATTACCCTCTTTGTACAAACGAGGGGCAAGTTTGCGCCGCACAGGCTCATGTGCTGCTTTTAAGTTATATCTAGGATTACTTTGTACTAAATTCGTGTGACGAAAACTGTGTTAATTTATTACCAGTACTTATCTCGCTTTTAAATCCACTTCTGTATTAGGAGCTTTGGAACATTTAATAAAGAAATACGGGGGACAAACAAGCACACCACCTGATTGTGAGTGCATACTGTGACCTATAAATACTGCATCTATCCTTGATTAAAAAACAAAATAATAATCAGTTTTAACCCCTGAGAACTAAGATGAAATGTATCGTAACCAGTTAGAAGGGTCTCCGATTCTCTGTACTGTCAAACCAATACATTCGTGCTGCAGCAAAGCGGTGAAGGAAAAAATCGTATAAAGTGTATATCTGAGAAATTAAAAAAATATTTTTAAGCTTGTGGGTTATTTGCGTCGCCGAGCTACGCTGCACCTATATTATAGCTGCAGCACGATTTAGTCGTCTCGACCGGGGTAGGACCACGCTCTCTCGATATCAGCGTAAAATAGCACTGTAATGCTGTGTTTTGTATAGTGAGTGTAGAATGGCGAGGCATTCCATCCAAGTCCTCAGGAGTAACAACGCATATGCATTTTAATACTTAATCGAGGGTAGATGTAAATATCTATCACAATATCCATTCACCTTTAGGTGAACCATGTGCTCGCCCTTACTTTATAAAAAAAAAAGGCACGTTAAGTCTTCCAACACGCATTGGTGTATCACGGCGGATATTTCCTTGCCCTGAAACCCTCTTAGAATTAAGAGGGGGCCCAGCAGTGTGACTAATAACTAACTTTACTATACTTTCTTAACGTAAGCTACACTTTAAGACAACAGCTTATAATGGATAATGACACAATATAACAACACCTAACATCAAACGATAAAGCGATGCCAACCACGTTTCCTACTGGAGTTACATAATTGCACCGCCGATACTCTAGAGTATTACGTGGTGACCTTATCGATGCTAGCATCGTGTCAAGCGATCCCTGCGGGCACCAATGAAATTTTCAGTTGTAATTGTAAGTGCTGATTTAGCACGTGCTCGGCGGTGAAGGATTATATCGTGAGGAAACATGCGTGTCCGAGAAATAAGTAAAAAATTTTTCGAAGACATACGAAGTTCGTCAACACGCATAGGAGCAGCGCTGCGGACATTTACTTGCCCTAAAACTCTCTCAGAAATGAGAGGAGGCCTGTGCCTAGCAGTGGGACGTATATAGCTTGTTACTTAAATTTTTCATTACTTATTATACAAAAATTATAAGCCGAGTGCAGAAAGGTTGGAGGTGATCGCCCTTCCACTTTTATCGAGTGCATTCTGTGCTCGATTGCTTAGCGCGATTAGCCAATTTGACATTCTGAAATTTTTATCTCTAATTACGGGAACTATACAACATAGCGGGAATGAAGTGTACAGAAGAATTAAAGCCGCGTCTTCAGAAAGTAAAATCATTCAGTCGTTTTATTTCTTCCTTGAACTGTGTAGTAACGGTAAAAGAATATCCAGTACCCCATACTGTCCCGTGGGTATCGTAAGAGGCGGCAGAGGGAAAATGATACAGGTAACGATAACAACTCAAAATTGTAAAAAAAAACTGCGGTTGGCAATCAACCTTCCAAGCGGGTCACCTATGACAAAATACCCCTAAAAGTAAGTCTTTGTGAGAGGACTTGTTCAGAAGTGGGTTTTTATAGACAGTAAGGGTATTCTAATTAGGCCGAAATGGATTTCTTCTTTAAAGTCGGCTTTTACATTCAATTAGTATTTATTTTTCCATTAGCGTTATGTAATATAGAAAGTAAACTTACCGCGGTACCTTGAGGATCACCAGCTGGTTAGTGACCGCCAATACGGTTTTCGTCGGGGTCAATCAGCTGGTGATCTTCTGGTCTACCTGACCCATAGATGGGCAGAGGCTGTAGAGTCCAAGGGGGAGGCGTTGGCTGTTAGTTTGGACATTGCGAAGGCATTCGATCGGGTTTGGCACAAAGCGCTTCTTTCGAAGCTCCCTTCCTATGGGCTTCCCGAGAAATTGTGCGATTGGATCACCAGCTTCCTTGCAGATCGGAGCATCAAGGTCGTTGTAGATGGTGCATGCTCTGACTACAAGCCTATTAACGCTGGTGTTCCACAAGGCTGTGTGCTATCACCAACGCTGTTTCTTCTGCATATCAATGATATGTTGCTAACTGGTAGGATTCATTGCTATGCAGATGACAGCACTGGTGATGCTCTATACATTGTCCGTGCCAATATTTCTCGGGAAAACGTCGCCGAGTACCGGAACAAACTTGTGTCTGAAGTCGAGTCTTTGCTGAACAAATTCTCGGATTGGGGGCGACTAAATCTAGTCCAGTTTAATCCTCAGAAGACACAAGTTTGCACGTTTACCGCTAAAAAGAACCCTTTATCGTATCTCCTCAGTTTCAAGGCACTCCCCTTCTTGTCTAAGCCAGTATCAGAATCCTCGGAGTCTACATATCGAGTGACGTGTAGTTTCGTGGTCACTTGGAAGAGAAGGCCATATTGGCCTTTAATAAGCTTGGCGTGCTTAGCAGAGTGGGACAGTATTTCATGCCGGCACACCGCTTGCAACTTTACAAGGCGCAGGTTCGGCCTCACATGGAATACTGTTTCCATCTCTGGGCAGGGGCTCCCCAGTGCCAGCTCCTTCCACTTGACGGCATCCAGCGCATAGCGGTTCGAGTCGTCGACGACCGAGTCCTTTCCGATCGGCTCGATTCATTGGCACTGCGGAGAGATGTTGCATCCCTTTGCATTTTCTTTCGCATCTATCACGGGGAGTGCTCCGAGGAATTGTTCGAATTAATCCCAGCCGCCAAATTTCACGAACTCACATTGCGGCAGAACTCCCGATACTATCCACACCATCTGGATGATTGGCGGTCCACCACTGTGCGATTTGGAAGATGTTTTCTTCCTCTCACGACTTCCTTGTGGAATCAATTACCATCAGCGAATTTTCCGGACGGATACGACTTAGCGACCTTCAAGAAAAGAGCGTACTCCTTTTTAAAAGGCCGGCAACGCATGTGCGATTCCTTCCTTGGTGTTGCAGCTGTTCATGGGCGGCGGTAGTCACTTACCATCAGGTGAGCCGCATGCTCGTTTGCCCCTCTCCTATAAAAAAAAACTTCTCAATCCCGTAGCGCCAACAAAATTTTATTGACGACTTTTGTCGTGACGCTATCGATAAACAGTTACTCAGTTAAACAGTTATTCGATTCTAAAGAGCCAGTAATTCTTCCATCGGGCAATGTATACGCTTTGACAACAATTTCCCAGAAAATATGTACGAGTAATCTATCAAAAAGTAAAAAAAAATTATTAAGCAAAAATTGTTTAGTAAAGGTCATTAAATTACTAAATAGTACATGATTGTTAATAACCCCTAAGAATGAGGTGACTGCTCTATGCTGTTTCTAAATGTTTTCATAAAAATATTACTTTTAAAGTATAAAAAAATATTTTCTTTAAAGTCCCGCTGGTCTTATTGCTGTTTTTTTTTCCGAACCCATGGTTAAGCTTAAATTATTTTCAATACGTATTCTATATTGAATAAAAATGATTATATTCTATTCAATTTCGTGCTAGTTGTAACCTAACTAGCTATAATTAAATTTCAGCCATTATCACGCACGGAAATACGACAAAATGGACACGTAAGCGATTTAGTCTCGCTAAACTTGCGATTATTACTTCCTCATATACTAACGAATCCGTTTAATTGTTTTCTTCTTATACTTCTTAATGTGGTTCTTGATAGGTCGACACGTGCCGAGAAGTTTTCCGATATACACTTGCTGATTGAGGTGTTATTAATGAAATTATTAGAAAGCAAGAAAGAAACAACACGCCACAAACAAAATAGGTACTTAAATTTTAACATTTGTAGACACATCAGTTAAAATATTAGAACAAAATTAAATAAAAAGAAATAATAATAAAGAAAACAACAATTTGATGAATATAACAATTTAAATGTATGTATACTTACATATTATAGTAAAAAGAAAAAAAAATTGGTAAATCCAATTTGGCATGCCCTAAGCGCATTGAAAAATTACGTATAACATGATAAAATACGTTAACGTTACGTTACGTTACGTATAAAATTTATACCAATTGTAGCCGCCACCTTGGATTTACCAATTTTGAGTGAAACAATTGATATTTTCAAAAGTTATCGTGTTTACAAGCCTTGCGAACTTGATAAATCCACACCATAAGTCACTAAACCCCTTTTTTTATTTAAAAATAGCAGTTAATCGATTTAAAAAAATTTAATAAGTTCAACAATCATTTATCTTTCTAAAAATGTGCTTTTTATACCATTTATATGTATAATATGATTGCTAGATACGATTTCATTCGATAAAACATTGGAATCTTAATTTTTAGGCGATAGTAGAACATACCTTGCGCTTTCGCTTAAGGCATGCAAAAAACCTTCCTCATGTTGTATGTTGTGGCGCGTTAGGCAAACGGACCTCACTCAGCTTATGTGTTTTTCGTTATTTGGAATTTATTTAAAGGAAAAATGTAAAAAAGTATTAAAAAAATCGTCATACCTACACGAGAATTATCTGCTGTATCTTGGTGATTTTGATATTTTTTTTAATAGGATAGGATGACAAACGAGCACACAGTCCACCTGATGGTAAGTGGTTGCCGTAACCCATAGACATCTACATCTATCCTGTTCGCGCAAAACGCTGTTGTCGGAATCAACGCCAGAGGGCACTCGGCTCGGTGCGAACTGGTTTGAAGTTCGGCAGAGCGTGGCAGTGGCGCGCGGGTCGCGAGTGAAAAGGCTCAGTAGTCAGTCGTCTGCCAGGTGTGCTTGGAACAGCACGCTGTCATTCTTGTGCGGGAACTGCGGAATAGTTAGGGCGTCTAGTAAATATCCCGTCTAGGATTTATAACGCGCATTCCCTGTTTGGATAGCCTTTCCCGGGACTTATTGGGTCCGACTCAGAATCTGTATAAGTGCATTCGACAATATAAGCTAGTGCGGTCTCTGATATTCTAGAACTAACTGTTGCAACGCGAAACGGTAGTGACCTTTGACCCAGAAACTCCGTGCGTGTTTTGTGCGGTAACCTTATACCCAGCGATAGTTAGTGGCTTCTGTAAGTTAGTTAATCGTACGATAGAGTTAAGTGACTGTTATCGTGACGAACAAGGAAAGTGAATGTGGACACAGCCTCGGAGGGCCCCCTCAAGTTGGAGCGGTGTCGACGCTCGGGCTGCTGCCGACGGCTAAGGTCTAGGTTCAATCACCATCAGTCACACCCAGATACACACCACTTCACCATTCTTTCCCTTGCACTACACAACCACATGCGACCTGACCGACTCCGGAGGGACCAGTCGCCTTGGATATAGGTAAGTAAGCTTCGTCCAAATTCCTTCCGGTCGACTGGCCGTAGTATAACGCTCCCCCATATATTTTAGTGTAATTAGAGAGATTCCACGTGGCCACATTGAGGCTCGACCTACGTCTGCTCGGGAAGTCTTCAGCTCATGGGCCCCTGAGGATCTGATCCTTTAAGGGAGCAGCCGTAGGCCGTAACATATCCTCAATAAAGACTCAAAATGCAGTTGTGTTGTCACCCGTGAGGATTAAGATAGAATACCTCTTTGTCAGAAAAAAGGGTCTCCGGTTCTCTACACTCACCATACGAAACACAGCAGCGTTAAGCTGCTATTTAACGCTGGTTTTCCGTGAGAGCATGGTCCCTCCCCGGTCGAGCCGACCCATTCGTACTACAACTATATTACTAATATAGCTGCAGCATGGCTCTACCACGTAAAAACGTGATATTCACATGGACAAAGGTAAACACGAAAAATATTTCAAGGAAATTTGTGAAGTATAACACGCACTTGAACAGGACGGTAAAAAATTGTTCCATAATCTCGTAAGAAATTAGAAAACACCTAGCTTTCTACTTTACTCTATTTACCGTAAGCCATAAGATCTTTCTTGCATTTCCCACAGTCAACTCTTACGACATCAATGGAGCGAAATGGGGTGAAAAATTCTCTCACGCCACTCTTACTATAAAATTCAATTATTCTGCTTGAGTAAAATTACTTTGAAATAGCGCTATCTACATGTAAAGACATTTTATAGAAAAAAAATTGATTGACTCTCAAGATGATACGTAAAATAGACGCTAGATGGCCTAAAGTTATGGAATCTTAGATTGTTATGCATGCATTCGTTAAGATTACTTGATTCAATGTGGTTAATTTTATTTATTCAAGAAATTAGTAATTTTTTATTTTGTTCATTTTAAGAGTTAAAATTTATATTGACTATATCTAAAGCACTGCACAAAGAGGATACCGAGAAACACTATATTTGAAAAAAAAACTAGCAATGCTGTTAACATTAACCTAAACTGAAAATGATTGTGTTAGAAGTGGTTCACTGGTGGTTGAACGACGGATTCGTACCCACAATCTCTTGAGTTCGCGATCTGCATCCTGCCGTTATGTTACTGCTTCTATATGAATATGCAATATGTCGCTTATTACACTCTCATGCTCATTCTCTCGCAATCTAAATCCTATAGATGTGTATGTTTGTCTCTTTTTAGTGTCGCTTTTTCGTTGAATCGAGTTTAAAATCACAATGACGCTGATAACAAATAAAAAATTTAAGTGAAAACATTTTAAAGTGCAAATGCAAACTAGATCATGCTACTAGAGTACGTTGAAAAACTTTTACAGTCGATCTCGTAAAGTTGAAAAAGTTGTTTCAGCCATATTTGGAATCACAATTGTCTCATTCTCTCTAAACAAGTACAGTTTTATTTTGTTATTTCTATATTTAGATGTCTTATTACGTTTTTAATAGGTTAAAGATAAGAAACAAGAACACGGTGAACCTGATGGTAAATAGATGCCGTGTCCCATAGACACCTACATTTATCCTTGCCTAAGAATCAAAGTAAAGATACTAAGAGGGATGCCTCGATTCCATTAAAACGGTTCTCCGGTTCTCAACACTCAGCTATAAGTCATTTACGCTGGTATGCTGTAAGAGTGTAGTCCTTCCACGGACGAGCCAACCCATTCCTGCTACAACCATAATATAGCTGCAGCGTGGATTTACCACGTAATACAAATACAAACTTTTAAAGCCTAGAGTTAATGCTACCCAAATGTTTCCTCTTACGGGGATTTAACCATAGTTTCCAAGATTGGCATGCGGGTTGGCAATCGCTTTTTTTTTAAATAATTTTGAGTTTTATTTGGAAGATGCTGGTGTCCCACTGCTGTTTCAGTTTTAATCTATAACCTCTTACGACACCCACCGCACGATATGTGGTTGTGGATATCCATAAAAATATTCTTACACTGCCACTACACGTTCAATAATGCATAATCTAATCGAATAATAAACCTTAGTATTAAAATTAAAAATGTGAAAGTATGTATGTTGAGGTGTCTTTCCTTCAATCGCACTTAAACGGTTGAATTGGAATTTTATGGGATTTGGCAAAGAAGTTGACTTTATTATCATGGAATAGAAAATTTTGTAACAATTATTAGAAAAGTTTAATTTGCTCCAAGCGAGGTGGGCGGGCAGGTAACACCGATTTTTCTAAAAATAGATAATGTATAGTTGCTCGTTTAAAGATGTGAACTTTAACCTATAAGCATAGCGGGCAAATATTGTAATTCAAAATATCTTTACTCAAGACTACTGAGCCGCCTCGGCTTCGTCTAGACATGGTCTATTTATGTGGCGTTATTTAAATTTAACATAATCAAAGAAAATTTATGTTATTAATTTTTCGTTTAAACCTAAGTTTTGGGATGAAATATAGATAGATAACTTGGATCACTTTCTCTCTACATGTTCGTGAAGTTTCATTATCATCGATTCAGCCATTCCGAAAAATAGCCCTTACAGACAGTCAGACAAAACTTTTAAAAAAATAATAATGAATAATAATCGTACAGTCTTATCTTTTAGAAAATTATAATTTTCTTTTTTATATAATGAAGGTGACAAATCGGCACACATCTACTTGATGCTAAGTGGATGCTGTAGTCCATAGACATTCATCATCATCATTCATCATTACAGCCCTTCACAAGTCCACTGCTGAACATAGGCCTCCCCCAAAGAATGCCACAAAGCACGGTTCTGAGCCACCTGCATCGATCGACTTCCTGCATATCTTACCAGGTCGTCACTCCATCTAGTGGGGGGACGCTCTACACTTCGCCTGCCGGTACGAGGCTGCCACTCGAGAACCTTTCTTCCCCATCGGTTGTCGGTTCTTCGAGCTATATGGCCGGCCCATTGCCACTTCAGCTTACTAATCCGTTGGGCTATGTCGGTCACTCTGGTTCTACTGCGGATATCATCATTTCTGAGTTTATCAGGCAGAGAAACTCCGAGCATAGCCCTCTCCATAGCATAGTGAGCGACCTTGAGCTTCCTCATCCGGCCAGCAGTGAAGGACCACGTCTCAGTTCTGTATGTCATCACTGGCAACACGCACTGGGTGTACAGTCTCGTTTTCTAGTTTTGAGGTATACCTGACGAGAAGATGTGCCGTAATTTCCCGAACGCTGCCCAACCGAGTTGAATCCGTCAATTGACCTCTCGGTCGAAGTTGGACTTACCTAGTCGGACTATTTGTCCCAGGTAAACATACTCGTCAACAACTTCGAGCTTAGTGTTCCCAACAACTACCGGCATAGGTGTGACATGGACATTAAACATGATCTTTGTTTTGTCCATGTTCATCTTAAGACCTATCCGTTGGGAAACACTATTGAGGTCATTGAGCATAGTGCTTAGGTCCTCCAGCGATTCTGCCATAAGGACTATATCGTCGGCAAATCAGTTTCGGGGATATGACGTCACCCTGTCTTACACCTCTCTGCAATTGGATAGGTTTCGTACTCTGATTCTGTACTCGGATAGCCATCGTAGCCCTACTGTACAAGCACTTCAGCACTTCGATATACCGAAAGTCCACTTGGCATCGCTGAAGGGACTGCAGCACCGCCCAAATTTCGACGGAATCAAAGGCTTTCTCATAGTCCACATACGCCAGACATAGTGGCAAATTGTACTCCTCTGACTTCTGTACAATTTGCCGAAGGGTATGTATGTGGTCTATGGTGCTAAAGCCTTTTCGAAAACCGGCTTATTCGGGAGGCTGGAAGTCGTCAAGTCTGCGCGCGAGACGATTCGTAATGACTCTCGAAAACAGCACGTAGACGCGGCTCAGAAGGGAAATCGGTCTGTAGTTCTTCAAGAGAGCGTTGTCGCCTTTCTTGAAGAACAAGACCACCGCACTTCTGCTCCACGCCTACGGTGTAATGCCACCATTGAGGACGGAATCAAAGAGTTTCTGAAGGACTTCAAGTACCGGTTTTCCACCCGCTTTCAGAAGCTCCGCTGTAATTCCATCCTCGCCTGGGGCCTTGCCGTCTTTAAGATGCTGGAGAGCCATTCTAATCTCGCTCAGGCTGACGTCCGGGATGTCATCGGAATAATGTCGGATAAGACTCGCTCTTGGATCGTTACTCACACTTGCGTGCGGCTCCAACGATGACGTGTACAGCTGCCCATAGAACCTCTCAATCTCACTCAAAATCTCAGGTGCCCCGGAAACGATGCTGCCACATTCGGTCTTCAGCTTTGACAGTTGGCTCTTTCTGGCAGACAGATCTCTGGCAAAGACTTTGGAGCCTTGGTTCCGCTCGATCGCTTCTTCAATACGAGCTGTATTGAAGTTGCGTAAGTCCCGCCGCATGCATTTGGAGATCTGTCTGTTCAGTTGCCTGTATGCTGTCAAATCTGTTGAAGAACGTAGCTTCATATCCCGTCTAACAGCCATGAGATTAAGAGTGTGATCGGAGAGTTTTTGTGTTCTTCTGCGGCGGGTCTTGCAGAACTTAGCTCCGACCGCATGGATAGTAGTCCACTTCATTGCAGCCTTCTAGGCACTGAAAACGGTTTTGTAACTCGAGCTGAAAGGTTTCGGGACTTTGGATTAGCGCACGAGGGGGACGGAGCGTTGACTTCATTATACAAGACCTCTCCAACTTAACGTTTAGGTTCAGTGTGCCTCTAACCATTCGGTGATCGCTGCCGGTTTTCACCCTCGCGATTACTGAGACATCACTGAACAGTTGTCGTCTGGTCGTCATAATGAAGTCAATCTCATTTTTTGTCGAACCGTCGGGGCTCGACCAGGTCCACTTCCTGTGGGGCCGCTTCTGGAAGAAAAAGTTCATCATAAAGAGTCCCGCTTTCTCCATGAAGTCGGCCAGCTGCTGGCCCCTTGGGTTCCGTTGCCATATTCCAAATTTCCCCACTTTCAGCTCACCGTTCTCTCTTGTGCCTAGTTTTGCATTGAAGTCTCCCATTAACACCGTATATTGAGTTTTGGAGGAATGCATGGCTCTAGAGATATCCTCATACATTTCCTCCACCTCCTGATCGGGGTGTGCCGAGGTTGGTGCGTGAACCTGTATGACCTTCAGCGAATACCGTTTGGTGATTCTGAGTAAAATGTACGCAACCCTCGTCGACACACTCTCAATCTTTACAATGTTGTTAACGAGAGACTTGTGGACGATAAATCCGACACCTCATTGAGACAGATGGTCGCCCTCCCGGTAATAGAGCAAGTTGCCGAATTCGAGGATTACCGTGTCCTCCCCCTCTCTTCGGACTTCGGATAATCCTGTTATATGCCAGCGTAACTTGTCTATCTCTTCTTCCAGCTCCACAATCTTCTCGTCAGTCCTGAGGGTGCGTGCGTTGTATGTTGCCAGGTCGAGTCATCGTAGGTGGCAACCGAACCTCCACCGGAGATTCTTAGCACCCCCTGCCCCGCCGTTACCATGGTCGCCACCGTAGCCAGGAATAGCGGTGCCGCCGGGGACTGGGGGCCGTCTCTTCGTAACTGTCATCATGGGGGTATATTGCCATATTTGCCACGCATGGCGAGCGGGTTGGCAACCGCAGTTTTTTATTGTATTTTTGCCGTTACCAGGAAGATGGTGCTGCCCATCTCCTGCCTGTTTCCCTTTGTCGCCTTTTACGACACCCACGGGAAGATATGGGGTAGTGGATATTCTTAACCGCCACTACACGGCATATTACCCTTAAAAGATCTAAAAAAGAAAAATACCTAGGTCTATTATTAGATAACAATCTGATATGGGACTCTCATATAGACAAAATAACATCAAAATTAGCATAACTTACGGGAGCATTACGAAAGTTATCAAACTGTATTCCATACAAAATCAAAACTACTATTTATAACGCCCTAGCCAAGCCACACCTGGAGTACCTTATAGAGATATAGGATTCAGCCGCACAAACGCACATAAGTAAGTTAGAACGAGCACAAGGTAAAATAATAAAAACAATATTTCATTACAACTACCTAACGCCAACTAAGGATATATACAGAAAAACTAAATTTTTAAACATTAAACAATTATATACATATACCACATGCCTTATTATTAAAAAAATAATATCTAAAAACATACTTTCAACAATAACATTTACATCAATGTGTATTACACATAACCTTAGAAACAAAAACAAACTTAAAATCTGGCAACTAAAAATACAGGGTAATTTTTAATTTACTGAAGACCTTTTGGGAATATATTATTTACATCATAACAACAACATCTGTAAGAAAAGAAAATATATTTATTCAATTTTTATTTTCATACAAAAATTAAAATATTTTAATTGGACATTCTAAACGGCAATAGAGCTTAGCTTTCCATTTACTCCCATCGAGTTGGCGGTTGATACGTATTTTTACAGAAAAGTTACACTATTATAAGCACACATACAAAGTTACAATATGCGGAAGCGCGTAATTTTTGAGAAAAAAGTTATTGAAAATCAATTATTCTTGCATTGTTTATATCCAATTCTACCATAAAATAGACGCCATTTTGTAATATCATTGTCGTCAGTAGGGATGTCGATTCTTTCCGAAAAAGGTCGATTTTTAAATCTATTCAAATCGTAAGCTGATGTATCGATTCATAAAAAAATCGATTTCTAAAATATCTATTTTTTTTATGTTTGCATTTATAATGTAAATATTATTCCATTTTATGAAAAACTAGAAAGATACCATAATAAATGATCTCTTATTGAAATCTGTTTTATTTCAACAGTACCAATTAGGGCAGATAACAAATAAAATAGGTTAGGTTCAACTTATGTCAAAGAACCGAATTGATTGACCTCGACTCCACCTGGTACGAGTCTGTCCTACCCCTAGAGTGGTTTTATAGCGCCGGAGACGTAGCAGTTTCAAAATAGATACAGAAATCCTTCTGAATCAGTCCCCCAATATTTTATGATGAAGGGGACTTTTTTCTCATAAAATGGATTTATATTTACATTATAAATGCAAACATGAAAAAAATATAGATATTTTAGAAATCGATTTTTTGGGAATCGATACATCAGCTTACAATTCGAATCTATTTAAAAAATTGATATTTTTCGGAAAGAATCGACATCCCTACTGACAATGACAATAAAAAAATGGCGTCAGTTTTATTGTAGGATTAGACAATAAACAATGTAAGAAAGTCGTACCGGCAATAGTCCTAAATAGCAAAATAAAGCGCGTGGCGGGGTAGGGGTGGAGGGGTGTAGGAGGCGGCGCTTGCTCATTTGAACTTGACCTAATTATCTGTGTCGTCAGTCGGTCAGTCGCCTTTTGTGCGCCCGCGACTTTTCTCCTTCCGTTGTGAGATTAATATCGCGAACGATACACGTTGTTACAATGGCATACCGATACTCAAATATTGAGTATACCGAAATGGTGCGAATTTTAGCAATTTGCAATGATAACGTTAGTGAAGCCTGCCGTGAATATTCAAGGCGATTTTCCAACTCACGTGCACCGAGCTACGCTACGATGCTAGTTACTACACAGCGATTGCGAGATTACGGGCAATTCCAGCCTGTATCAATCGATCGTGGTCGTCCACCGCGGCGCACAGTACGTGATCAGGAAGACATACTGCAGTTTTTTGAACAAAATCCAGCAGCGAGCACTTATGCGGCAGCCCGACAGTTCAATGTATCACAGTACTACGCATGGAGTGTCATACACAATGAAGGGAAGTACCCTTTCCACTTGCATCGTGTTCATGAACTCAGCGAAGCTGACAAACCAGCGCGAGTTACATTTTGTAACTGGTTACTAGCTGCTGAACGAGCCAACATTTTATGGACTGATGAAGCAACATTTGGCAGAATAGGACTATTTAATTCGCACAATGAACACTTGTGGTGCTATGAAAATCCACATGAACCAAGACCGCATAGCTTTCAACACCGGTTTAGTGTCAATGTGTGGGCAGGTGTCATTAATACAACGTTACTGGGCCCGGTCTTCATAGAAAGATTAAACGGTGAAAGCTATCATAGTTTTCTCACCGACACGCTGCCAGAGTTGTAAGAGGACATACCACATGCATCTCTACGCAATATGTATTACCAACTTGACGGGGCGCCGGCACACTATGCTCGCCAAGTTAAGGATTATTTAAACAGAGAATACCCTGGTCGCTGGGTCGGTCGAGACGGGCCTTGTGCATGGCCTCCCAGATCGCCAGATATCACACCAATAGATTTTTATTTGTGGGTGCATGTAAAGACATTAGTGTATACTGGTCGAGCATTCGAAACTCGCGACATGTTGAAGTAGGTAAATCTAATTTTTAAATTTGTATTTTAATATTTTTATTGAACCATTATACCTTAATATCTTTATTCAATTACTGTTAATTTGTATTTAATCACTATAAATATTTTATTGTAATATTTGTAATTATTTTAACCTGCCTCCATTTTTTAAATACAACTTACATTAAATAAAAAATTAGTTAATAATACTCATTTAATTTGCACGTGCTGCAAACATCGATCACCAAATCGATGCCTGCAAACCGAAAAGGGCAGGCGGCGCCTTTGGTGACGGTGACACCTGTGTCGACGTTATAATATATCGTTGGCTTGGCCTTGGGCCGCCGCATGTGCGACGTTGAGGCGTTGCCTCTTGGATGCAGGCAGAGTTGCTAGCAAACAGTATCCGTAAAAAAACTACCTAAATGTCTATTAAATAATGTCTATTAATTCTTAAAGAAATTAATAAAAGAATCAAATAGTTCATCAAATGGTTTTATGCAAAATAAAGAAGTATATGAAAAGTTAATGTAAAGTCATTTAAAGTGGCGCCCTGGTGCAATAGGCACAGTGATGAATGGTTTCGTAGGCTCTCGCAACTGGGGTTACCATATCTCAGGATTTGTCCTGAGATTTCAGGATTTTTAGACTCTTCTCAGGATTGCGGCTGGATTTTGCAAATCTCATGAAATCTCAGGGTTTTTAGAACTTTCAATATAATACAGCTTACATTTTAAAAGATCTCTTAATAAAAAGTTAAACAAACTAAAAATAATTTTCCTTTGGTAATAATTCCACAATTAAAATCAAAACTTATTTATCCAAGTAGGTACTTAAACAGTTTTATCATACTTAATATGTGAAGATACCTTTTTAAGTAAGGTTTTCTTCTCAAACTGTAAAACAATCTCAGGATTTTTAAATGGAAATCAGGCCTCTTCTCCGGACTTTTAATTTTTTCATCTGGTAACCCTACTCGCAACGCAATCAACTGAGCGCGGGCGTCGACCGGCCCGGCGGTCATTCTTACTTATTATAAATTTTAATATTTGTGGTTTTTTTTATGTCATTTGCTCATTTAATTATGTTTAATGATTTCAAGACAATGTTTGATACTGTATCAAGTGTAAAAATGCCTTATTTAGGCATTTTCTTTGAACATTTATTCTGACATTGTTTAGGTACTACAAAATACAGACTTAAAAGGAGTCAGACATGACAACAAAACCTTAAAAGTAGTTTTTTCGTAAATGTATTATATTCTGTGAAGAGTGATCTCACTAAAATTGTTTGTAATAATGTAACCAATATATTCCCAAAAGGTCTTCAGTAAATTAAAAATGACCCTGTATAATGTGTGAGGGTGTACTTTTATATAATAATGGCCAGCATTCTAAAAGAAAAGTTTTTACTGTGTGACAATACTTATGACCTGACTAGGTACATTGAAGCCTTAATCGCGCTATCAAAGTTCCGAAGTAAAAGCATTATATTATAAAGAATAGCTCCGAACTACCACTCGGAGCGTTGGCCACTCCCCGGGCTTAACACCTTGCCTGACGAGAGATCTCCCTTTTTCCTTTCACTGGATACACTAATAACCACAAACATGCATAAGCATCATATTAATCTGTAGCACAAACTAATAAGAAGTACTAGCCGGCTAATAGCATTTTAAGCATTTTAAGAATAAAGTAAAATCATATGTTGTAGATTAAATTTTATAACTGCATATCTTCAATTTTGAACATATGACTATTGCATTAAAACAATATTCATATTTTTAAAACATCATGATATAATACATACATATGTTTGCATTAAGTAAGAAAAAGTGTAACAAATTAGTTAAGGATATACATGTTAGTATAAAACATAATAGAATTATATAATTCATGCTACCGTGTAAATAATGGTAATATTATTTTGTATGTATACTTAATCTCTGTAAAAGTGAACAATGTGTTCGTTCATTAAGAGAAATAAATGTCTTTAACCCGAAATGCAGATATGTTACGAGAATACACAATTAAAATGTGACATGGCAATGTTACACACAGATTATCTTAATGTATTAAAAGAAAGGGACCAGCTTCAGGGAACGGTCAATGAGTTTGATCAGTGCAGCAAGGAATATGAGGAAGCTCTCAAAATCATTGCTGTGTGGCCGGTGGAAGGAAAAGGGGTGGCGGCGCTGTCGTCGCACCACAGCTGCATTGCAATTACAATTGAATGAAGCTTAAGAGCAAATCTTACAACTAAACAACAACTTAGACAACTTAAGAGCCTCCAAAACTCAGAGTCTGTTCCATGAACTTGTAGAATGCACAACGTCTCGAGAATCCTCAAAATTGTTACAAACATCATCAATAGTGGATTTGACAGGTGAAGATGCCTTCATATCGGGAACAGCAGGAAGAATCGCTTGCAGTAACAATAAATTAAAGAAATACAATAAAATTAATAAATAAATTAATAAATTGCATAAAAATATAAAAAATAAAATAAGTATTAAAATCATGTTAAGTTATGTAAAGAAAAACAAGAATTAATTAATAAGGTCAAAATATATACAATTCAGGTGGATAGCATTAGGAAAAGTTATGAGACTGACATGGAGTATCTTAATTCAGAAATTTCTTCACTTCATAATGCACTACAAGTTATGACAAATAAATATAAATTAGCTGAAAATGAAATAAAGTAACATATAAGTACTGGCCATGGACGAACTGGTCACACTGTGTAAATATAATGAGGAACGTTTTGAGTCATTAGTAAAACATCAGTGTGAGTGTCAGCGCTCATTACCAGTTACTTCAGGGACAGTATGTGTTAATAATATGGACAAAAAGAACCCCTCTCCTACTTATAAACTCCATGACAGTTCCAGAACAATAAATAATTTGAATAATTTAAATGTTAGCAAAAATAATATTGTTGTGTACAGTGATGATATAGGTAAAAATTGATTGATTGATGATTAGGTTAGGTATTAAATAACTGTCTAAAGGAACACCAAATTACTAATTATTGTATGCATGGAGCAACATTAAGCCAAATTATAAATAAAATTCTAATAAGTAGCCATAGTCCTAATAGTATATTGATACTACTTATTGGGAGAAGAGGCAATGTGAATAAAAAACAATTATTGGCTATAATTGAAATTCTAAATAATTTAAATATTCACAAGATTGTTTTGTTTACATTGCCTTACTTACGGGGTCTGCCACAAGAAAATAAATTAAAACATGACTTAAATATCCAAATGAATAATGTAATATGCAATAATAATGTAAAACTGACATATAATTGTAATAATTATAAATTTCAATTAATTGATTTAAATAACTTAATTAAGAAGTTTTTGACAAGAGATAGGTATTACCTATCAAATTATAGTTTAATACTGGTAGCAAATACGCTATCTTATTATTTATATTTTAATTCAGCCAATGATTTGGCTACCTTGACACCTGCTTCTTTTGAGCAGGTCAATAATTTTACATTTGATTTGGAATTAGTTCCAAGTAATTTAAATGAGATAATGAGACAATAGAGGTAATCTATAGCAAAGATAATTTAAATAGCTTAGAATGCAACCTACCAATATATAATTATGCAATTTCACAAAATAGCAATAATAAAAACTGTATCAACCTGGTGCATCAAAATATACAAGGTATGTTAGGCAAAGAATTGGAAATAGAATTATTTTTAAATAGTAACAATATACATATTTTATGTATTACTGAACATTGGTTGAAAGATTACAACTACATATTTAAATTCAGTAATCACCAGGTGATTAGTTCGTTGAATAGAGATACTAAATTACGTGGTGGCTCCTTAATATTAGCTATCAAATCCTTATCATGTTAAGAACGTAAAGACATTGTAAGCCTCTCTGTTGAGCGTACTGTGGAAATGGCATGCGTTGAGCTTGAGCATCTTACCATTGTCAGTGTCTACAGACCCCCATGTTCAAATTATGATACTTTTGAAAACGTTATGGAAGAAGTTTTAGTTAAGCTTAATAAACAGAATAAATCTCTTTTAGTGTGTGGAGACTTTATATATCTTTTATATCTATATCTTTAAATATCTCTTTATATATCAATCTCCTGGAAACTTCTTCCATCAGTATTAAATTTTGCTCTTTGTTCAAATCCTATAATCTTGATAATTTATTCTTTGAAGCTACACGTATTGCAGGGTGTAGTGCAACTTGTATTGATAATATTTTTGCAGATGTTGTACCAATCAATAAAACAATAATTCAAAAACTTAGTTCAGATCACTGTGGACAACTGGTTTCATTACCTTATATGCGCAAAAAACAGGTAATTGAGAAAAATGTGTTTATTCCTATTAATGCAAAACATCTGGAGATATTTAGAAGTAATATGGTAAAAAACCTTCCTTCGCATTCTTATAAGAACAATGCAGAATTACTTACCCTTATAAGCAATGAACTTAAGAAAACATTTACTTCTAAAACATTTTCCAGAAACAGTCGCAGGGCATTTAATGAGTGGGCGACAGTAGGTATTCATAAAAGCAGACGAAGGTTATATGACTTTTACCATGAAAGATCATATAATCTTTCCGATGCTTTTAAAGAATATGTCAAAAATTATTCTAAAATATTTAAAAGAGTTTGCTCCACAGCCAAATCATTACATATTAGCAACAAAATTAAGGCGGCTAAGAATATAATTAAAATGACGTGGAATATAATTAACAACGAAATCGGTAAAGACAAACCTCGTAACTCAAACTATCAATTAAAAATTTACAATGAATTAACATAATCAAATCAAGAAGTCGCAGCGGTGTTTGAGAAATATTTCACGGATATTCCTATCTTGACAACTGAGTCATTGAATACTTCTCCAACTGACGCCGATTCATTACTCAAACAGAATGTTAATGCCTGTTTAAAAGAATTTAGATTTAAAAAAGTACTATCGCAAGATGTTTAAAAATACTTCAAAACTATTGATGTTAGTGCGTGCAAAATAGATTTAATTGCACCTCATCTTGCTATTATCTTTAATACTTGTATCAATTCTGGCGTGTTTCCTGATTTAATGAAGTATAGTAAAGTAATACTTTTATTTAAATCTAGTAGTAAATTGGACCCCACTAATTTTATACCTATTTCTGTACAACCAACTCTCAGAAAAATTTTTGAAAAAATAATTTTTGATCAATTGTAAATATTTTTCAATACAATTAAATTACTTCATAAAAACCAATTTGGTTTTACAAGGGGTCGCTCGACGTCTGACGCCGGTGTTGAGCTTATGAAATATATTTTTAATTCCTAGGAGAATTCACAAGATGCCTTAGGTATTTTCTGTGATCTTTCCGAGGTTTTCGATCGTGTTCATCATGAGACATTAATCAGGAAACTACAATATTACGGTGTAAAAAATTTGTCGCTTAAACTTCTTACTTCATATTTAAGTAACAGCACTCAAAAAGTCGTGATCAATGGTAAAGGTTCCTCCGGATCGGTAGTATCAATGAGCGTTCCTCAGTGCTCGTTTCTTGGCCCATTCTTGTTCTTAATCTATATTAATGACTTACTTTATCTTGTAGGAGACAATCACGATATAGTATTATTTGCTGACGATACCTCTTTAATTTTCAACCTCAAACGGCTGTCAATTAATTATGACGATGTAAATAATGCTCTATCGAAATTAGTACATTGGTTTAACGCCAAAAATTTGTTCTTAAACGGCAATAAAACATAGTGTATTAAATTTACAATACCTTATGTAAAACATTCGAATACCAATGTGCTGTTAAATGGAGAGAAGTTGAGTCTTGTGGATACCACTATTTTTCTTGGTATTACTATTGACGCGGAACTTCAATGGGGCCCCCATATATCTAAATTAGCAAGCAGACTTAGTTCTGCAGCATATGCTGTAAGAAAGATTAGAAGTCTCACAGATGTTGAGACAGCTAGATTAGTGTATTTTAGTTACTTTCATAGCGTGTCTTATGGAATTTTGCTATGGGGTAACGCGACTGATATTGAAGCTATATTTGTCTTGCAAAAGAAAGCCGTACGGGCGCTTTATAACCAAAATTGTACAGATTCCCTCAGAGAAAAATTTAAAGAAATAAACATATTAACTTTGGCATCGCAATATATTTATGAGAATGTAATGTATGTGCATAAAAACATAAATAGCTTTAATAAGAATAAGGATGTGCATACTTTAAACACTAGGAACAAACATAAGCTTGTAATGCCAGTTACGAGACTCCACAGAATAAGTAATTCATTTATGGGGCAATGTATACGCTTTTACAACAAAATCCCAGAACATATTCAAAGTTTGTCAATAAACAAGTTTAAAAGTTTTACTAAAGAAAAACTTTACAAAAAGGGTTATTATAATATCACGGAATACATGAATGAAAATAACCCCTGGGAATAAGGTGATCGCCACCATGCTCGTTCTATGAAAAATCATTTAAAAATTGTACAAACGAAGTTACTGTTAAGTGAAATATGTTTGAAAAAAAAAAGTTCCGCTGGGTTTCTTGCTTGTTCTTCCCAGGACTGGGGAGTTTTCCGAACCAGTGGTAAATAAAGAATGACTTTTAATAAGTATTATGTAATAATCAATTCTATTCTATTCTGTTCTGTTGTCACCACTGAGAACTAAAATAGAGTTCCTCATTTCCATTAAAAAATATCTGTTATCTACACTCACCATACGAAATACAGCAGCATTTTACGCTGATATCCTGTGAGTACGTATTTGAGTAAATACATAGTAAGCATTTATTTGAGGCTATAACTTGATACCGAATTAACTTATGTTCTTTCTAATAAAAATAAATATAGTATATGATAATGAGAACAAATATTAAATTACAGCAACGAAATGGTTCACGGTACAGAATTAGCTTAATTCTCATAAAAACAGATATTTACCTCATAAAAATATTAATAGAATCAGGCGTTACTTTGCGGAAATCCATTATATAAAAAAAGCTTTTACAAAAATTTACTTCGCAAATATCCGCGTTATAAAATAAAATGATGTGTCTTACCTAGTATGAAGAAGCACCTCCCGCCCTCCCTCAATTGCGTGCACTATCCCCGTCACCACTAATCCCAGCACCGCTACTTCCAACACCACTACACTAGGCAAGACACACCACTGACGATAATACGACACGTGTTTCGCCTCTACACGAGGCATCCTCAGGTGATATAGACTCTACGGTGGCTAACCGCTAAGTTAGTGTAGTGTCTTGCCTAGTGTAGTGGTGTTGGAAGTAGCGGTGCTGGGATTAGTGGTGACGGGGATAGTGCACGCAATTGAGGGAGGGCGGGAGGTGCTTCTTCATACTAGGTAAGACACATCATTTTATTTTATAACGCGGATATTTGCGAAGTAAATTTTTGTAAAAGCTTTTTTTCATAAAAATATATTAACGAAAGGGCTACCGATTCATACTGTTGGCGCCGGTGACAAGAAAGTTCATATTGCTTCCGATAGTAACCATTTTGATAATGCCAGGATAAAGTACCCAGATCGGAGACTCATTTGTGAGGTATTTGTGAGGACTAATAATCTTAAGATAACCAGTTATAATAGTTCGGATTAAGGTGAACTTTTCTACTTCTTTATCAATATCGTTGAAAAGTTGCGATTTAATTATAATTATTATAGGAGTTTTAATATTTACTTCAACTTAAAAATTTTAATTATGTTAAAAATTTATCGACGCGCGCATCAGTAAAGCGAGATCTTTGACAATACTCTTAATACCCGGCCAATATAGAGGTAATAATGCCACATACAAATTTCAAATAAAATGTATTTACATTTAATTTGGTTTTTTATGGTCGAGTTTTGTGAAGTAAAGTTGTTTCTATACGTTTGAATACTAATCCTGATAAAGTAGGTATACTCAATAGAAACCACAGGGTTTTTATATATATTAGAAGTAAACATAGCGTGTGAGCAGGAATATTTATTGTAATTGTTCTAGCCCTGAAATCAACTCGAAGAAACTCAGCAGTCACTTGATGTTGCCGACGATTTTGTTCTCCTACACAGGGTACTGTCTCTACCACATGATGCACAAATGCTTACTAAAATAACTATATCCTGCAATAACACTTATTGCTATCCTAGTCTGTGGTTTGTTAGGTCTCAGCACCTTGCATTTACAGCCAATGCCAGGTCTGCCTTAGCTTGCCTGCAATCTTCCTGATTTTTCCAAAGGTGAGCTTGTTTATTTAGTACAATGTTTACGTACCAGTGTACGAACATACCTTGAGGTATTAAAAATATTAATTACTTATGATTATTTATTATTATATTGATACTTTCGATAACAATTTTCACAAAAATCTGAAAGCGCCATCTCTTCTCAAAATTGAACTATACCCAATGCTTCTAATAGATTTAAAATTAAATTTTCACCTACAAACGCTAGATGGCTCCAAATATAAACTACAGTAAAATATAACGATAAAATAAACACGTTTTTCATATTTTTTTAAAGCTCTTAAAGGTTTAATTTCAAAACGATTTCATTTAAACACCAAGATAGCACAAGAACGCGTAATTGAAACTTTATAGCTTTGTGGCCGAATAAAAACTACATAAAAATCCGGCGTTCGTGCCCTCTACGGGCTATTTAGCAAACAAAATTGTACGGCTATCGCGTTTAGAAACAGCCCCGTGGTGAAAACTGCGGGGGGCGTTAAAAAACTAGAACTTTACGATCAACTTATTGGCTCAAGGGAAAACCGCATCGATAATATTACCTTCTTAGTGTGAGAGCAATTATTTTTTAAATATTTTCAAACTATGACATAAATTATATTTTTTAATATAGAATATGGTTGACACAGTCCATATTATGGTACGTTTAAATTCGATGTTTTTTGACAATTCAGTTTTTTTCAATTACATAACATATTTTATATATAATATTTTATTATATACAGTATTAATAACTATAATAAAAGAAAAACTAAAACTAATAACTTAATCATCACACAGTCCTACTCCCCCCGGTATCGTGCCAAGAACGCTGCATGCGTTTCCCCGCTGAATGGATATACTTAGCGTTTGAGCGAGAAAAGAACCAGCCCTCTTATCACAGGCAGCAACTACCAGTCGCAGATGGAGTTCCTTTAGGAACTTTACCGCACGCAATATTAAAAAACTATAATAATAAAAAAAATACAAACAAAATCTCGCGACACGCTTTTATATCATATAAATTGTGTTATGTAATAAATTGATGGGTTTAATTTAATTTAAAGTTTATTTTCTTCTTTATAGAGCATTTAAATGAAGGCTCGTTTTTAAAAATGTTTTTTTTTCTATTAATTATTTTTTTATTTTTAAGTTATCGCTGGACATAATTCTAAGTCTGTTCATTTCATTTAATGCGTCATTGTAGGTTTTTTATCGCCATCTTAGATCCGTATTACCCTTATTCTAAAAAAAATTGAAGCTATTCCCTATTGGAAGCCATTAGATATTTCTGACTTAGATACTCCACAGTCTTCTTCGGGCAAGATTTGTTCAACCAGCGCATCTTGGCTATAAAAAGAAAGATAGGGAGTAGTTGTCCTACTTAGCTCTGTAGCTATAAGTTAACGAGTCCTTCAATATATTTTGTTACATGTGTTGTTTTAATAAATAAATTTTCTTTTTATATTTCTTCCAAATTCGTCGTATATATATAAAAGTAATTGCGCATGAAATGCGCATGGTGAATTGACAGCACTATTTTATTGAAACTAATCACAGTCTATTACGTCCCACTCCAAAGAAAAGTCCGCTGGTGGACTTCACGTCTTCTAATTATTATTTTTTTATTTCTAAGACATGCAGGTTTGCTTAAATTGTTTTCCTTCACCGTAGAGCACGTGGTAAATCAGCACTTTAAATTATAATTAACAATTTTCCGATTCCGATCGATCCCGGGTTGCTTGTGTATTATGAAATTCACAGAGAGCGCTTAGCCTCCGAGCTACCACGGTTATTTTAATAAAACTGGTGTTTACGGATTTCATCGCGTGTATTGACTTATTTTATATTCCCAACGTTTCATAGGTAACCATGTTGTTGGGACATCGAACACTACTCGAAACGTCGGGAATATAAAATACACAGCATACAAGTTGATATTCTAAGTGATAAAATCTGTAAAAATTAATTTCATTTAAATGTATATTGTTCGCGTATAAACATAAGAAGTGGTAGAGCCATGCTGCAGCTGTATTATGGTTGTAGTTCGAACGGATCGGATCGAGTGAAGGACCACACTCTCACGAAATGCTAACGTGAAATAACAGCTTAATACTGCTGTGTTTCGTAAGGTGAGTGTAGACTGTAGAGTACCGGATACCTTTTTTACTGAAAACGAGGTATTCCGTAGTCCTCAGGGGTGACAAGGTATCCGCATTTTGATTCTTAATTGAGGGTAGATATACATGTATAGGCCACGGCATCCACTTACCATCAGGTGGACTTTGTGTTCGTTTTTTACCCTTTTCCATAAAAAAGGCATCATAATGACAGCACCGTGTACGATATGATTTTGCAATAAGTCAACCGTTATCAGTGGATACGTTTATTACACTTAAAACTAATTATGTGTACATTAGCTTAATAATTCCGTCAGCGTCACACAGCTGGCTCGTACACCAACTTTCACAATATCGCAAATTATTTTGATATGGACCGCAGTGAAAATTTATTCTAATAATTAAACAAAAATTGGTTATATAATTAACATTAAAATAATAATATTGTTATCAATCCGGCATGCTTTCCTTTTTCTAAATCGGTAAAAATAACGTCTTCATCGTATTATATATGGGTCTCTCCCAATACAGTGATGATTTTCCGTAATCGTCACGCTTGGTTTCAGACGTTTCACACCATTGGCCGCGCGTCCCTTAGTTGGTCTGGGTATTTTTACGCCTGGCGTAAGCGAGGTTATATCGCCAAATATTGAAGCGTAAGGACTTTCTGTAATTTCCTACAACCGGCGCTTACGACACCCACGTGACAAATGGAGTGATCGATTCTCTTACGATGTCAGAACACGGCAAATATTCAACAAAATTGGTCAATTAACATTACAATAACGTTATCTATATGGCATCCTAAAAATGTCAAATGTAGGTAAAAACATGCATAAACTAATGTGGTTGCAAATGTGGTTGAGAGCGATGCTATAGCTACATTATGGTTTAAATGGATAATTGTCTAATGGATCGACTAAACCGGGGAAGGACCACGCTCTCACAGAATACCAACGTAAAATAGCAGCTTAATGCTGGTGTGTTTGGTAAGAGTAGAGAACCATTTCATCTTATTCTTCAGGGGTGACATCGCATCTGCATTGTGATTCTCAATTGAGGACATATATGCCTAGATTTGTATGGGCCTCAGCATCTACTTACCATCAGGTGGACTGTGTATTCGTTTGTCACCCTTATTCTATAAAATTAAAAAAAAAATACTATCCGCTCATAGGGTGACCTTGTCAAGTCGTCAGTAGAGCCCATCCACCATCTGTCCATTACAGCTTATAAAATACTACTGTTGAACATAGGCCTTCCCAAAGAGGGCATATTGCCATAGTTGCCACGCTAGTCAAGCGGGTCGGCAACCGGAGTTTTTATTATTTTGTGTTGTTATTAGGAAGATATGCTGCTGCCCATCATCTGTTTCAATTTCCATCTGTCGCCTCTTACGACATCCATGGTATGATATGGGGTAGTGGATATTCTTACACCGCCATTAAACAATAAATTCAAAAGTTATAAAATAGCCCAACCTCTCTCGCTTCGCGTTCGAGTTGTGTAAAAGGAACTTAAAACTTAGTCGTTATGTATTTGCTTCTTAAAAGATGTAACGGTTTTATTTTCAGAAATGATCAGAAGTATCCAAGTCGTAAAATATCTCGACGTTTTGCGCTCCCGTGAGTGCAATTTCTCTTTATTTTTAAAAGGATGTGAATGTGTACGACCGTACGTTTCCATAAACTGCGCGCAGGTTTGCCGATAGCGTCATGACGTCACGCGTCAATTGAAGGATTTTTTAAAGCATTGCAGCAGTAGGTATTCACGTGATCACTTACCTGTAAACATAATAGTAATATCGCCAAACCGAATTTCAATAACGGCGGCCAATATCGGCGGAGACTAGCCATCTACACTAGACAGAAGTATCGGGTTATAGTGCCCAAATATATCGGCAAGCACATGTACACTCTTTGTTCCCTCACTCTCATTATCCGGTGGGACGGCAATACGACACGATCGGAGTTCACACGCAGAACCAACGCTTTACGTGACTTCCTGACACCGGCCTGCTACTGAGGATTTCTAGTCAAAAAATCTGCTGTCTTGTTTAAACTGCTGAATTCTCTTCCCCAAAGATTACTTCATGAGGAGATTATTGCTATAGTTATATATATATATATATATATATATATAGTATTGGCAGTTTTATTTTTTTTAGTGATTTGTAATCAATAAAATTCTACTGTTTATCTCTTGTTTCATTTTCCTTACTTACCCTCCTTTCTTACGACACCCACATGTTTATATGGGTAGTGGATTATCTTAACCCGCCACTATACGGCAATTACTTTAGATTTTATTACATGAAATACATTAATAAAATGATTACAATGGGCGCACTTAATAAATTTTGGCATTCTCTCCCAGTCAATCCGGGACTTCTCTAATTCTCCTTCTCCGTGTAGAATCAAGTAAAGTTGATTGCCTTTTTTTTTCGTGGGGAAATCCTCATGGATACCTCCGGCTGCGGGGGCAACCGGAAGGTTATGCCGGACTCCTACCGGCTAAAACCCCACGAAGCCTCCTCGCACGTGCGCGCGGGGCCGCAGGTATCCAAATTCTTCCGCAGCCCCACACTAGTGCTGGCCCGGTCTGTCCGGGCCTCGTCTCCTGCACGGGGTAGCGAGGTCTTCAGCTACCTCCCTCCACAGCCTCCAACTCCACCTGCGCAGCGGACCCCCCCGAGTCCGATACGCGGAGGCTATGGGGCCAGGAAAATCGAGCGCTTAGTAGCGCCCGCTTTCCCAACCCCAGCGGCGGATCTGGTCTCGGGCTCCGCTGCCAACCAAGTTTCGGCCGTGGAGGGTAGGGAGAGCGGCGCCTCGCAATACCGACACTCCTCTCCATCCGCGGCCCCACCACCACCGCATCTACGGTGCGGCCCCGTTTGAGTCGCGGAGGATAGGGCGAGTGACTCCCACCGCAGCCCACTGACACACATCCGAAGTGGGCTCGCCAAGCCCACTCGGAGTGGCCACCTCGGGCCGGCCCTACACCAAGGGGCAGCCAAGGAGTTCCTCTTTGTTCACCGTGGGTGACCAAGCCACTGCTACTAAGCCCCCCCGCCACGACAAGGCGGGAACCCGTTCGGGGGGGAAAGTTGATTGCCTACTCTAACGTATTAAAAATTAAAGTAGTAAATAAAAATTAAAAAAAGATTTTAATGTAAGTCGTACTTTACATGTTTCTAAACTAGAACAGCGGAAAGCGCAACGGTATATAAAAACTGTAAAAAAAATAGTCCGCCGTGGAAAGTTTAAACAAAACACGCGAATATAGGTAGCTAAAAAGGTCTTTTAAGCATAATTCCATTTACTAATTGGATTTAAATTGCACACAGCTTTTTGTGCATTTCGGAGTTTGCAGTTTTTCGATGAAAAATTTCATTCCGCGAATGCAACGGAAACAAAAGTGAAGATAAAGGAAAAATAAAAGAAAAAATTACATTGGCTAGACTTTTAGTCATTTATAATTCACATCACATTTTTAAATAAAATATATAATAGTCACAATAAGGTAGAGCAAAGTTGCTTAACGGTCAACTTTATGCTGAGCTCGTTTCTCTTTGAAAGAACCCATATAAAAGGTATGGAGTCACACTACATTATGGTTGTAGCACGAGTAGTTCGGCTCGACCGGAAAAGAACCACATTCTCAGGTATCTACCTTAATGTTAATGTATTTCGTATGGTGAGTGTAGAGAATCAGAAACCCTTTTACTGGAACGAAGCATTTTATATATACATAGATGTATACGGGCCACACTATCCACTTACCATCAGGTGGACTGTGTACTCGTTTGTCATTCTTATTCTATAAAAAATGAACTTGTAGCTTCCGGCAAATGAATTATAGTTATCTCTTTTTATACTACAGCTTAAATACTCGTGCTACGAGCGCTGATTCATCGAAGAGAGGCGTCAAATGCTAATACAGATCTCTTTGGCTTTCTTCGTAAGAAATTAAAATTTCGTTTGTCACTGTTATTTTTGTTCACTTCTAAAAATGTGGTATCACTGACCGGAAAAGAACACGAAATAAATGCCGTTGGAATTTACTTTTCATATTTGTAACAGTCATACTGACATTAGTGATTTAAAAAAAAATTAATACACGTCGGGCGTCCATTACTCAAGCATGTTCCATGATAAAAAAAACAGACACAATATGAATTATTGTCATTGGCACCCAGCATTGACTGGCAGGGAATGCCACATGGCATTCCTTCTAATTCGTTCATCATAAAATAAAATTAAGGCATGTTGTGATTATTAACTATAAAAGAAATAAAATTATCATGAGTTTTAAATATCATGTACATATTATCTGTAAGACTATTGTCATTTCTGTTGGTGTAAGAGTCCGCCCTATGTACCCCTAGCTATAAGGTGTTACATTTAAGCAATTAAATAATATAAATAAATAATATCCTGGGCAATTACCCATGTTTTTATAAATTATATGACTTAAATAAGCGTCTTAGCAAGCATGAGCAGACTAGCCCCCACATGCAGCGTAAAAGAAGATGTATATGGTAGCAATCGCAAAGTTTTTTAAATTTATTTTTTATGTAGTAGAGCCATGATACGGCTAAATATAGCCTTAATAATGGCTGTATAACGATTAAGTCGCGTCATGCTCTTGTAGACTACCAACTTAAACTAGCAGCTGTTTTATTGGTGACGAGTAATTTCATTTAATTCTTCAGGGTTGACGAAATATCTGCATTTGGATTCTTAATCGGGGATGGATGTGTCTATAAGATACAGCATTCTTGGTACAGGTGGATACAGGTGTATTGTGGTGTTATCTATATAATTATCATATAACTGTCATTGTAAATTCTGACATGCCTGTCAAACTAGGCCATTACAGCAAACTATCTCAACTTTATGAGAGGACTTTGGCCGTCACAGATAAAATACTTACCTTACCGTGCATATACATTTTGGAAATCTACAAATTCATTAAAAAATACCCAGAATTCTATATCAAACGAGAAGAAAGCAATACCAGATACCAATTACGCCATAAAGAAATACTGACTCTACCCATATCTCGCCTTAAGCTACATTCATCAGGTCCCTTCGTCATTGTTATCAAAATTTTCATCAAAAATATAGAAAAAGAAATTATTTTTATAAATAAAATAAAGGATTTTTTAATTTGTAAACACTACTACACACTAAACGAATACTTAAATGATAAATTTTAAATATCTACCTAGTATTTCAATTCTACTTTTATTTCAAAGTGTATTTAACATTATTGTTTCACTATAATGTGATCCTCCTCTCTCTTAATTGCCGTGCCCTGCAGAGCCCATAATGATTTCATAGTTTTAATTTAAAACTTAAAATGTTCTCAACACCTTAACTGTAACATTATGGATGCAATAAATAATATGAATATGAATAAAAACAAACTTAATGGTTAAAACTGTAATTAAAATAACCCGATGGCGTTAAAAAGTTTACTGAAAAAAAACCTTTCTTCTTCAATAGGTATATAGTCGACTTTTTTGTAGATATTAATATCCTCTATAAAACTGTAGTACATTACTTTGCTCTATTATCAATAGCTTCCGCAGCGTACGCGATATAAGGATTCTTTTTCGTATTTTTTTCACACCTTGGGTTACATTAACTAAGTTTTCATACGGATCCCTAACTTTTTTGAAAATATTATATAGCCCATGTTCATCAGGGATAATGTTGAATTCTAATGGTGAAAGAATTTTTCAAATCGGTCCAGTAGTTTCGGAGCCTATTCAATTCAAACAAACAAACAAATCTTACCTCTTTATAATATCAGTGTAGATGTCACCTCTCGAAAAGCTGCATTTAAATAAAAATAGAACTGCATCCTAATAGGTTTATCCGTTTACGAACTACGGTGCCACAGACAGACACACACAACACAGTGGTCAAACTTGTAACACTCCTCTTTTTGAGTCGAGGACTACAATTTATTTTTTCATGCCTTACCATTCTAATCGTTTGTGTGTCTGTTGGTGATTTTGTAACTTCTAAACTACTGGACCGATTAATGTCACATTCACACAATATGTTTTTTCTGACAAGATTATGGTTCATAGCTAAGCTAGGATTCAATAGGTGGCGTTGTAGTCAAGTTATTTACAAAATCTATATTTGCAAAGCAAAAATACTCATATTCACAACATATGGACTCGATAGGCACCCACCGAGAAGGACTGCTAGTCTGAAAATGAAGTAAACGGTTACAGAGAAGTCACTATGGAGTTTTATATCTTCTGCCATTTTATTAGGGTGAACTTTCAAATGCTTGAAGCAAAACTAACTTAAAAAGGACTGCTCAGGAAAAACCCAACTCAAAATGAAATTCCATTAACTAATTGAACTTAAACTGCACGCAGCTTTTTGCATCCCTTTTGAAGAGCCAGTTTCTTTTTTGATTCGAGCCTCTCATTCGAAACGAAATGAAGATGAAGATATGTGGTTGTATGGTGGTATTAACATAATTTTAATATATTCATTATCATCATTGTAGATCACAAAATTCCCCTGCTGAACGTAAATCTTCCACATAGATTGAATCATAAGGGCGTATTTGCTACAGTTGCCACGTTTGGCAGGCTGGTTGAAAACCGGGGCTTTTTGTAATGTTAAGTTATTATCAGAAAAAATCTGCTACCAATGTCCTGTTTAAGTTTCCCTATGTCGACACACACCGCACTCTACTACAGTAGCCTAATAGTAGGATGCGGACCGCAAACTCAAAATTCTTGAGTTCAACTCCAATATTCAACTACTGTCGTGAACCACTCCTAAGAACAACATTTTAAGCTTAGGTACTTGTAGTTCACGAAAATATCGGCAATTAAAGATGTTAAAAATTTATTAGCAAAGATCCGCGTAATAAAATTAAGTGTGTCTTACCTAGTTTGAAGAGCACCTCTCACTCTCCCTTAATTGCGTGCATTATCCCATCACAACTAATCCCGCAAACTAACGACTGTTCTATTTATTAAAATTGGTAATGTTTATTTCATTGCTAGTCATTATTGTAAATTGTAAAGACTGCTTCAGAGTAAAATATAAAGAAATAAACATTTTATTAACGTTATAATAATGAAAACGTATGTAATGGACGTACAAAGAAACGTGAATAGCTTTGATAAAAACAAAGGTGTTCATACTTTAAATATTATGAGCATTGAGTTATATGTACTACGTACTAGAGAAGCCATTCCGAACATTGACTATATTCAACTGAACTGTAGTGCAATCCCTACACACTATTATTATGTAAATTGAAGATTTGTGAATTCCATAAAATAATAATTATTACATTTTATTTAGAAATATGTTTGTTTAGATTAAATTAAGATATTTTAGATTAAATTCTTATATTTATTTTATATTAATATCTTATTTTATATCAAATAAAGTCTTCGCGCATGCGCGACTACTACTCCCGCGAAGACATAGAGTAGGACACAATTTTTGTTTGGAATGGCTTCTCTAGTACGTAATACATATAACTCAATGATTACGAGCAAATATATTATGCAAGTAATGCCAGTTACTACATTCCATGTTCGTGGAGTTTTTATATGTTTTTTTTTTAATTTTAGTTTTCTAAATAATTGTAAAGAATAAAAAAGACAGATGTCACGAGTATTGAGAAACAAGAGAATGTTTTTCCGTGAATGAAAAAAAAAACATGGCGTTTTCTCTTAAATTGTATCACTGCATTTAATTTGACTATCGAAAGTACGATATTATAATTTAAATATTATGAAGACGAAGATTTTTATTTAAAAACTGCATCACGCGTTCTGCGCGTGATCATTCCACATAATTAGTAATTCATTTTTCGTCACAATGTATACGCTTTTACAACAAAATACCAGAAAATGTTCAAAGCTTGTTAGTCAACAAACAAACTTATTGCTAAGCCACTGCGCTACAAGTCGCATTATTTCTATGTCGTCTTTGCTATTTAGATGATCTATATGAATTATCTTACGCCGCGACTACATTCTAATATAAAGGGTCATCGGTTCTCGTCACTAATCATACGGAAATACAGCAGCATTAATCTTCTATCTATCGCTGATATACTGTGAGAACGCGTTGCTTCCCTGAAGTGGTCAACCTATTAGTGCTGAACCATAATACACTGCAACGTTGCTCTATTACAGAAAAGTGTCACAATAAGCGAAGACTTTGATTCTTTTCAGCACCACTAAGATTGTAATGGTAATGGTACACACAATAAAATTTTCAAGAACTGACGGTTTGCTAATTGACAGTAAATTAATATATAGCCATATTCGATTATAAATCGCCTTGCTATAATAAATCAATAGTCGCTTGAATTATGATAAACGGTCAAAGTGCCAGATTTTTTTCTTCTTGGATGGTTTTCGAACACATACAGAAATACAGTGTTGTAGAGAATATATGCGTCGAGGAATTATAACCAGCTCCCCGAAGACTGGTGTACTGTGTAGAAAGCGATCACCCAAAATAAGTAATACCAGCGAACGTTTGAAAAATTGCGGATAACCGCACTGATATATCGGTAGCTGTACCAATACCGACCCGATATTTACCATCTTATTGAGGTTAGACATAAATATATATACTTGCGATGGGGAAGCAGCGTCATGACAGACAGCGTCAAGTTGCGCCTGCGCTCGAGACTAAACATATTACTGTCACCAATAAGCCTCTTAGCAAGCCTTCTCATTAGGTATAAATAAAGAAATAAAATAAAATAAAATAATTTATTTTTATTCAAAAAACTTAAATTAATTAGATAGTTGATTGGCGTCTCCATTGAAGCAAGTAATTCTTGTGTTTGGAAACCCCGCTCTTCCTTATCTAAACATACATTTTAATTCTAAAAACCAAAAATAACAAACCAATTACTCTATTTTAACAAACCACAAATAACAAAAACTAATTTATTCTATTTTTATAACCAAAAATTTAAAAAGTACAAAAGTATATGTGTGCATGTATGCATGTGTGTGTGTGTGTGTGTGTGTGTGTGTGTGTGTGTGTGTTTGTTTGTTTGAGTGTGTGTGTGTGTATGTGTGTGCACGTGCGTGTGAATGTGTGTGTTTGTGTAGAGAAAGTATTATTATGTCTAATATAATAAAAAGAATAGTATTGTTATCGTAAAGAACAGTTAATTATGAAATGCGTTCCATTAGAAATTCAGTTTCGTCATATGTTTTCGACTGCACCCATTTTAGTATAAGGTGTTTACACTCCTTGTACGTTTTGTGTGTTAGGTATAAAGCTAAGTAATATTTTGCATCACGATGGAGATGGAGTTTCATTGGAAACTCCATCTTCATATACAAGTTAGTGAAAACAAGCAATAATTTTCTTTTTCTCATTACTTCTTCGTGGAATCGCTTACCACCGGTGATTCATCTGGACCGATACGACTGAGGGACATTCAAGGAGTAAGCTCGTTTAGCTTTCTCCTTTTTAAGACACAGGCAACGAACGTGTAATTCTTCTGGTGTAGCAGTTGTTCTTTGGCGGCAATCGTCACGTACTATGAGGTCAGCCACTAACTCGTTCGCCTCCCCTTCTATAAAAACGTTTATCTGAACGATGGTAAAAGAAAAGAAAAATATACTTAGTAATATGATAAATTTTAACTGATAAAAGTTCAAGAAATGAAAAAGTAGTCAAAGGCAAAACGACAAAGAGAATTCATGTGGATTTTACTGCTCTAGCATTTTTAAAATGAAATTTAGGACTATAACTTAACTTGTAGCTCTCAAAATGCAACGTAAAAAGATGCGTACTCGTAATATTTGAATCCCAATTTAAAATGAAGTTCTCGTATAAATCGACTCCGTGGCGAAGTGCCTTAGCAAGGAGTTGTTGCGTTGGGGGCCGCTGGTTCGAATCCCGTACGGAATAAGTATTTGTATGGCCTACAAATCATTGTTCCGGGTCTGGATGTTTGTCCTCGTTCTATCCGTTTGTAAACTGCCTCCATGATACAGGAGAAAATCTTAGTGTGGGGGTAACGTTTTAAACGAAAAAAAATAGTGATGTATGTATGTATATATATATACATACACACACACATACACACACACATATATATATATGTGTGTGTATGTGTGTGTGTGTGTGTGTGTGTGTTGTGTGTGTGTGTGTGCGCGTGTGTGTGTGTGTATGTATATATAATTCAAATATTTTGAAAAATATTTTCACCCTTCTCACTTATTATAAAATGCCAAACCATCAAACAGTCGACCTGATGTTAAGTGACTACTGCAGCCTTGACACCAGCAACCAACTTTAACAAGCCATATGGTTAAAAATGTTTTAAAAAACCCGTCTACGTAAAAAAAGTTTACAGAAAAGAGAAATATTTACATCATATGTCAGTTTCACAAGTAAGGCAAATCTAGCAACACTCTATATACCAAAGTTCATCCAGCCGTTTGAGCTACACAGTGTGCCAAAGAAATAGCTTAATATATAGAATGCATTTCATTTTTTAAATACTGCCACAGCTGAATATAGGGCCCCTCTTAATTTGCCTCGTAAGAGATATTTACCACGCTTGGCAACTGCAGCTTTTTATTTTCAAATTTTTATTAGTAAGACGCTGCTGCCTTCTTCTATTTTATTTGTCTCTGTCGCCTCTTACGACATCCACGGGCATGCAATCTGTATACGAGCTGTATTGAAGTTCGCTTTTATACCAGAAGTTATATTTTCTATCAAAACCGACCGAACGTCAGAACCGGTATGGCGCCGAGCCGAGCGCCATACCGGTTCTGACGTTCGGTCGAGCGGTGTGGCGAGCGCAGAAGTCGTTTGCCAGCTGTGCTTGGGACAGCACGCTGTCAATTTTTTTGTGCGTGAACGCGGAATAATTTAAGCGCGTCTAGTAAATATACTGTCTAGCATTCGTATCGCGCATTCCTTGTTTGAGAGCTTTTCCCGGGACTTCTTGTGTCTAACTCAGAATCTGTATAAGGGTATTCGACAATATTAGCTACTACTACGGCATTTGATATTCTAGAAATAAGTGTTGCCACGCGAAACGGTAGTGAACTTTGATCCTGACATTCGTGGTCGTGCGGTGTGTTACGTTTTTGCTTATAGTAACGGAATTTCGTATAGACCGACATTCTGTATTTGTGTTGGGTGTTACGCTTTATAATAAATTAGAGTTAGTGGCTTCTGGAAGTTAAATAATTGTACGATAAAGTTAAGGACTGTCCTCGTGACGAACGAAGAAAGTGACTGTGGACGACACCGCGGAAGATTACCACAATTTGGAGCGGTGCTGAAGTCCGAGCTGCTGCCGACGGCAACGGTCTCATAAGGTCTACCACTCGCTCGGAGGTCGCTACATACAGGGCTAAACATCTCGGCACGCCGGGATCACTCCCCGAAGTTGCATGCAACATCAAGGGCCTGTTGAGCTTCTTCGGAGAGATCTCATGGCTCGAATAATCACATTATTCCTGCCCACACGCAAAATACGCGCATAGACGTGGAGTTGCGGAAAACAGCCCGTCGTAAACTAAACTAAACTAAACTAAGGTCTACCACACTCAGTCACACACAGATACACATCACTGACCCTTACTTCCCATGCACCATACCACCACATGCGACCTGACCGAACCCTGAGGGACCAGTCGCCTTAGATATAGGTAAGTAAGCTCGGTTTTAATATTCTCCCTGTTGAATGGCAGTAGTATAGAACGCTCCCCCTTATTGTTTATTGTAATTAGGAATTTCCTCGCGGCCAAATTGAGGCCCGACCTACGTCTGTTCGTTGAAACTCCGCTGATGGTCCCTGGAGAATTGAACCTTTGTGGGAGCAGCCGTAGGCCGTAACAGTATCCTTATTCAATGCCCATAAAAGTTTATTGCCATTATTTGATACAATATATTTTTATTTTTCGTAGAAGTCCGTAGTCTCTACTTACCCCTCTGGGTGACATGCGTGAGTGTTTATGTTTATGTTAAGTTGTTTTGCGTAGATACTTTCACAGCCTCTCATCACAAGGGTACCTTTTTTAGAGCCGGGGCGGTATCCGAGGCAGCTGCTAAGTAAGTGGTGCAAATATGAGTCTCTGAAAGATGACTAAATACGACTGTTTGAGCAATTTGCCGTAAAGACTATCGGTCCGTGGGGTCCACGTGCGGTAAATTTCCTAAAGGAACTGTATCGGCTTATGGTCGTCGCTGCTGGTGATAAGAAGGCCTGTTCTTTTCTCGCTCAAAGGCTAAGTATAGCCATTCGGCGAGGTAACACCGTCAGCGTTCTTGGCACGATACCACGGGAGGTAAGACTGTATGAAAGCTTTTAATTTTAATTTTTTTATTAAAGTTTTTAAGTATCTAGCAGTAATCTATGGACAAGGCCTATGCTTAGTAGAGGTAGTAGAGGATTTGTAATGGGGCTTTAATGTTGATAAATATTAGAAATCTTAAGTTAAATTTTCTATGTTAATCATGAATAATAACAAAATTGGATTTACAAAGCTGGTCCGCGCCGGCAAATGAATGGGCGTATCGCATCGGTTTTGCCGTGAATCGCCGGCAAATGGCGCGACTTAAGGCCAATCTTATTTATTAATACTCTAGCGGGGTAAATGTACCGATAACAAAGAAAATTGTTTTCAATAATTTTCCTCTTTTTATATTTTAATACTTGTAATAATTATTTAATTGCTATTGTTGACATTTATAATAATATCCCCAGACCGAATTTCTGTCTCAGCAGCCAGTATCAATGGACTTGTCATCAGCGCAGGACAGGATTATAGAGCACGAGTGTATGCGCAAGCACAGATGCACTCTTTATTCGATGGAAAGGAAACCAACATGACCGGAGAGAGACCAGGCGCAGAAGCAATGGCTTTACGTGTTTTTCGAGGCACGGGGGTGAAATTCCGCAAACTTCATGATTCCAGACTGCTACTTAGAATTCCTTGACAGAAAATTCAATTACTGATCTTTAATGTTTCGTCTGATCCGAAAAACCAAGTGTCGACCTTCATACAACAGTTCGTTATATTAATTGAATGTTACTCTCATTGCTCTCTATCTGTTCGATAAGTTTCATCACAAACAGTACAGCCATTGTGAAGATTAGCCCGGATAGACAAACAGACAAAAATTAAAATAAATGGTTGTTGTTTTATACCCTACCTCTGCAAATTATCCCGGCTCAAGATATTTATCCCATTAAGGCTACGGAAAGTCGGTGACCCGTCCCTGCCTGAGGAATTTTACTAATACATCCTCCCCCTGCGGCGTTTCAGCAACATTCCACCACCAAGACCCTCCTCATTGAAGATTAAACTGTTTTATACTTAAATTAGTTGGATAAAATCTTGGTTGTATTTTCGTTTGGATACTTTGAGCTGCGAAACAGCGTGTGTAAATCGAAACATTGCTTTCCAAAGCTTTACAGGCCTAAAATTAAAGCATGCTGTAGTCAACCTTTGTGCAAAGACACAAATCGCTAATTTTCAGTTCTGGATAATATTGTGATTTTTTGCATTCTTGGGGGAACTTGACCGTTAGCGAATTGCCTTGCTATATTATGGTATAAGTCGAGAATATGATCCGAATCAAAAATCAGTTATTTGGTGTTTGAGAAACTCTCAGTACAGCCCAACAAATATTTCACACAAGCATAAAATAGAAAGCCGATGGTTTAAGATGGGTCAGGACCATGTTTTGTGAAATGGACTTTTAAAGGGCTGTAATTATGATGATGATGATAATGGATATAATGAAAAGCAAAGAAAGGGACTTAATGGTACTGCTAACGCCAGTTTGCCTTACAGATTGGAATGAAATTAGTTCATGGATGAATTTTACAATTTTTTAAAAGTCCGCTGGTAAACACAGGCCACCTCCATAGATTTTTTATATAGATTGCCGTAGTTGCGTAGCAACATGACAGGCGAGTTAGCATGAGAATTTGTTAATTATTTAGAGTTGTAAGGTGACTGCTTATCTCCTATTTCATTTCCTTTGAGACCTCTTATGATGCCCACGGGATAATATGGGGACCATATGTGTGTAGTGATATAAGGGAACAGAATTTACAAAATCAACTTCAATATAGATTATAAATACTCTAAGTTTAAAAAGGTAATACTAATCCAAACTGATTTATATTAGTTCAAAAAAAGAAGCAGCAAGAAACCCATCGGGACTTTTAATAGCCAATCGATTGCCGACGGTGACCAGCAGTAAGCTTTTACGCATTCAAAAGGTAACAAACGTGCACACTGTCAACCTGATGGTAAGTGATTGCTGTGGCCCATAGACATTTACATATATCCTCGATGACGAATCAAAATGCAGATGCGTTGTCACCCGTGAAGACTAAGATGGAATGCCTCGTTTCCAGTAAATGGGGTCGCCGGTTCTCTACACTCACCATACGAAACACAGCAGCGTTAAGCTCCTATTTTACGCTGGTATTCTTTAAAGTCGTGGTCCTTCGTTTCGAGACCCATTCGTGCTACAGCAGAAACAGAAACAAACAATTTTTTATTCAATAGAGATTATAAATAATACTTATTGAAAATCACTGTTTTGTTTAATTACCACTGGTTCGAAAAAAACCTCTGTCCTGGTAAGAACCAGCAAGAAACCCAGCGGGACTTTTTTAATAACAGCATACAATCATGTATGTTACACAATTAACAACACAATACAACTTAGAAATAGCTTGGTAGCGATCACCTCATTCCCAGGGGTTATTATCATCCATAAATTCCTTAATATTATAATAACCCTTTTTAAACAAACTTGATTTAATAAAGTTTTTGAACTTTGAGCATGTCAAATTATGTATATTTTCTGGAACTTTGTTGTATTACTGGTATAGTTGCTTTTACAACAAATATACGCTATATTTGTTGTACTATACCAGTAATACTCCATATCCATACTCCAGCATGTCTCAACCACTTAAAGTAACATACTCGAGTGCTTTTTTTATAAAAGTAAAGTGACAAGCGAACTTAGAGTCCACCTAATCTTAAGTGACTACTGCAGCGCATAGACAACCGCAAACGACTAATAAAAAGAAAGACACATACGCATTGTCACCCCTGAGATAGAATGCCTCTAGGCCTGTTATTTTACTGACTCTCTATATCTTTCAAACCGGAATACAGCAGTGCAAGCAGTGCTATTTAATAGCCAAAATAGGTAAAATGGCGGGCTCCCTACCCAGATGGACTTTTTGGTAGAAAAGGAGGCCAATCTCCTAGATGATTAATAGTGGTAGCAGAGCATCAATGCATCAATACGAGTAAGAAATATCTGCCTCTGTAGAGCCTCAGGAATAATTTTTATTACGACAACGGTGCTCTTTTGCAAGTAGTGGTCTATCAAGTGTGACGTAATGTCGGAGGTGATCCTGAGCACGTTTTCAGACTGAAGGATCGGCTTCTGTGTTTCATGTCAGTTATGTGTGACGTAATTTATCTCTTTGTTTTCCCTATTCAAGAAAGACGACATTCACAATCAGGATTTTAATCAGGAAAATAGATGGGTTCTTCCAATTGACTGCCTGCCTGTTGCAATTCCTCTGGCGTTGCAGTTGTTCATGGGCGGCGGTAGTCACTTACCTTCAGATGAACCCCATGTTCGTTTGCCCCTTCTCCTATAAAAAAAACACTTCTTCTTCTTTGTAACCGGCCCGTAGAAGTCCACAGCTGAATGTGGGCTTCTTCTATCATCGTATTAATATATATTATATACACAGGATTACTCTTAACTTTGACGCTTGGCGGGCAGATCGACGATCGCAATACCAGACGTCTCGCACATTTAATGCTGCAGCATTTACTCTTCGCCGGTCTGCGTATTTTAACAAACAAGTTGGTTTACACAGTCTACCTAAAGGCAAGTGGCTGTAGTCTCTAAGCATCCTACATCTATCCTCAATTAAGAATTAAAATGCATATAGTTTGTTATCCCTGAGGACTAAGTAATGCCTTGTTTCCAGTAAAAAATTTCCGGATCTTCACCCTCACTATACGAAACACAGCAGCAATAAGCTGCTATTTAACGCTGTTATCCTGTAAAATTGTGGTCCTACCCCTGTTGAGCCGACCCATTCGAGTCACAACCATAATATCTGCAACGTGGATCTAATACGTAACAAAATTAACCTAATACGATTTTAGAAAATAGAGACAAAAAGAAAAAAAGAAAAAAGATAGTTTATCGTTACATATTATGAAGCCCAAAGCGTCGTCTCTCATGAATATTTGCTTATGCTAAGAGCGCAGATCCATTGTGATTTATTGGTAAATGATGATAAGGACTGTGTCACCGCTCTGGGCGCTTGCTAAATTCGTAATATAACTTGGGAATTGTGTCGATTTAATCGAAGTGTTTGAAAGTTTTGTGGTGATGAATCCGCGTAACGGGATCCATTACTAATTTTGTGAGTGCTGCAAAAGTGATTCAAAAGTGATTAACAGTGGTAGAGCCACGCGGCAGCTTTTGCTGTCGCATGAATGGGCCGGCTCGAACCGGGGTAGTACCACGACCTCACAGAAAACCAGCGTGAAGTAGAGGTTTACCTCTGCGTTTCGCTTGGTGAGTGCAGGTTTTTACTGGAAATGAGGCATTCCATCTTAGTCCTCACGGGTGACAACGCATCTACATTTTGATTTGTAACAGAGGATGATGTATGTAGATGTCTATGGGCCGCAGCAACCACTTACCATCAGGTGGACTGTGTGCTCGTTTGTCACCCTTATCCTATAAAAAAAATTCATCCAATTACTAATTTTATATTAGTTGCCATACTTGGCTTAGCGACTAGCAATCGAATTTTTTAATTATTTTCAGTTGTTATCAAAAAGAAGCTGTTATCCATGTTATGTTTCAGTTTCTTCTGTCACCTTCAATACTCTCGGGAGGATATTATAAAGTAGCGGATCCTCTTACGCCGCTACTACATGGCAAACAAATTTTTATGATATAAAATGTTTACTTACCTTTATATCAAATAACGCTTGTTTCTTTTTTCAAGGAGGTTGTGAAGTCGATTGTATTTCTTTGTATATGTGTTGAGCGATAACTTCGCCAATTGTACACCAGCTAAATTATTCCATTTTTAAAAATAAATAAATCTTAGAAAGAAAATATAGGGTATAATTTTTTTCATGTACCTGTATAGACTACTTTCTAATTGTTACCTTGAGCTTGTGTTAATAGAATGTAGCTTTATATTACGGTTGTATCACAAATGGGTCGGTTTGACCGGGGAAGGACCAGGCTCCCAAAAATACGTGCATAAAATAATGGTTTAATGTTGCAGTGTTTGTACGGTGACACTGGCAACGAGGCTTTCCATTTTAGTCTTTGGGCGTGACAACGCATCTGCATTTTCATTCTTAATTGAGAATAGATGTATATATTTATAGGCCACAGCATGACCTTACCTTACCTTACCTACTTACAGTTTAGAAAACCTAATAACCCATTTTTTAAGGTTGTTCGAATGCGATAAAACGTGGAATGAGTTCTTATGTATTGTTACTAAGTGAAATCAAAATTATTTACTAAAGAGTTTTGGTAATGGTAAATGGTACAATTGTATAAAAAATAATAAGCAGCAATAAGTGAAATGAAATGATATTGGTTACTTTGTTTTTCATGCATATAAGCGAGCCATGTACGTTAAATAAATACCGCATTAATTAAATGAATATCAATCATCATTATTATCATCATTACAGCCTTTCACAAGTCCACTGCTGAACATAGGCCTCCCCAAAGGGATGCCCAAAGCACGGTCCTGAGCCACCTGCATCCATCGACTTCCTGCATGTCTTACCAGGTCGTCACTCCATCTAGTGGGGGGTCGCCCTACACTTCACCTACCGGTTCGAGGCTGCCACTCAAGAACCTTTCTTTCCCATCGGTTGTCGGTTCTTTGAGCTATATGGCCGACCCACTGCCACTTCAGCTTACTAATCCGTTGGGCTATGTCGGTTACTCTTGTTCTACTGCGGATATCCTCATTTCTAAGTTTATCACGCAGAAAAACCCCGAGAATAGCCCTCTCCATAGCTCGCTGAGTGACCTTGAGCTTCCTCATACAGCTATCAGCTGCAACTGCTGGCTGATGAAGAGCAATGCTAAATAGAAAATCAATAATGGCGAAAAAATTATACACAAAATATCTTGAAACGTATAAAAATATTTTTAAACGAGCCCATAGGCCACCTAACGTTAAGAGGATACTGTAGCCCAAAGACAACTTAATCTATCCTCGGTTAAGAATCAATATGTTTTCACTCTGAGGGTTAAGATGGAATGCCTCGTATCCAGTAATAAAGTATCCGGTTCTGTACACTCACCATACGAAACATAGCACCATTAAGCTGCTATTTTGTGAGAGCTTGGTTTTTTCTCGGTCAAGCCGACATTCGGTCTACAACCATAATATAGCTACAGCTTGGCTCTACCACTTATAGGAATAGTGATGAAAATAGTATTATACAATATAAATTTCTGGACTAGATAAGTGGTATAATAATAAAATGAGTGAAGTGACCGATGAGAACTAAATGAATAACGAATAAATAGTAATTGTTCGCGAAAATACTTACGATGTAACAATGTTTTGCGTAACTCATAAATAAAACAATTTATATGTAAACTAATACAGTCATTGTTTTTCAATGAATTCTCCATTACTTTTAGACACTATTATATTCGTCCAAACTATTTTTGAAAACATACGGACCTGATCTGAGGGCGTGTTTTTCACGTGCTAGTTAAAAGTGATTCTGACTATGTAAATGTCAAATCTGTTATCAAATCTTGCATTTTTGGGAAAATATAGAAATCGCGTGGTGCGGGGTCTAGAGTGTGTGCATTATGAGTCACGAGATTTACCTATTCAGAAGCCAAAATTACTTTGTCTTGTTCGCGGTGTTTGCCAAAACATTGATATGTGCAATAGGAAGCGACTTCTTGGTCGTTTTTCCCAAACTTTTTCAAAGACTCTGGTCAAACATACCACATGGTATTACTCAGCAATAACTATCTTTTGCTCATCAAGTGGGATCTTTCAGACAGGACCCAACTGGGGGAAAAAAATGCAATAGTTTTTCGTCCGCGATTCTTGCCTGCATCATTTTTTTTTAATTGTTGCCGACTTCGAACACACATACAGAATACTGTTGCTTTATCTCTGGAGTGTAACAATATATCCATATTTCATCTTCTGTCCCAATGTCATACACAGCATATGAACGTCCGTCATACGTGTCGTGTTATACGTGTTCATCAGATAATTGTATTTTTAATTTGGTACATCTATACGAATAAATAAAATTTAAGTGTCTATTTCTAATGTCAAAATAACAGTTTTTTACTAAATGCATATGAAAGTATATACAGTACTCATAACAAAAAACAATCTTTAAAATGTGTGTTTGTCTGTCTGTCTGTCTATCTGTCTGTCTGTCTGTTGTTCCGGCTAATATCTAGAACGGCTGGACCGACTTTGACGTGACTTTTACTGCTTGTGCTTGCTACATTTATTGTAGAAAAGGAATTAGGGTTCCGCACAAAAAAGCCATGGAGTATATCGTAATAATTTTACGCGGACAAAGTCTCGGGTAACAGCTAGTCTTCAATATATCGCCAATTTGGACGATAAACTTTCGTGTAAGTGGTGCTCGTCGTCTAACACATGCAAATTACTATTACTCTCCTCAACAGATTTATGTAAATCTGAAGCACTGGAATGTTACCTGAGATATTTTTGTCATTAGTTTTATTTATTTATCTATCTTATTTCTTTCCTGCACTGCTGTGTTCCGGTCTGAAGGGTATAGAGAGCCAGTATAATTACAAAAGTAAAGTAAAGTTGCAGCCTATTTACGTCCCACGGCTGGGTACAGGCCTCCTCTCATTTCTGAGAGGGTTTTAGGGCAAGGAAATGTCCGCCGCGCTGCCCCAATGCGTGTTGGCGAACTTCACATGTCTTCGAAATATTTTACTTTCTTATTTCTCAGACATGCAGGTTTCCTAACGATGTTTTCCCTCACCGCCGAGTACGCGGTAAATCAGCACTTAAAATTGCAACTAACAATTTCATTGGTACCGGCGGGGATCGAACCCGGGTTGCTCAAGTACCGTGAAGCCTACAGCGAGCGCTAACCATCTGAGCTACCACGGCTCACAAGCTGTGATATATTCCATCTTGTCCCCAGAGGTTACAAAGCACCTTTAGCCTTCTTTATTTAAAGTCGGCTGTAGGTGCCTGTGGACTGCAGTAGCTACTTACCATCAGGTCGACTGTAAGTTCTTTTGCCACGTGTATTTTATAGGAGCGACTCGCTCTGGTTTTGCCTAGATAGAATATTATAATGATGTGGCGTTATTTTGATTAAAGATGTAACACGAAAATTTTCGTGTACATTATTTATTTATTTATTTATTTATTTATTTAGAAAACCAACAGCTCTTATGAATATACAATGTTAATAATTTATAAATGATTATAACAGCCAATTATAGGTTTCCCTGTATAAATCTTAAATGGTATCTCCTACTCTTAATTCATATCAAATAAGAACAAGGTGAAACTAGTAAACTATGACTAAGAGGTATGCGCGTGCGCACGCGCGCGCACGCACGCATGTGTGTGCGTGTGTGTGAGTGTGTGTGTGTGTGTGTGTGTGTGTGTGTGTGTGTGTGTGTGTGTGTGTGTGTGTGTGTGTGTGTGTGTGTGTGTGTGTGTGAAAGAATGTGTGTGTGTGAGTGTGTGTGTGTGTGTGTGTGTGTGTGTGTGTGTGTGTGTGTGTGTGTGTGTGTGTGTGTGTGTGTTCGTGTAGGTATGGGTCTATAGATATATAAATAAATGTTTTATCATACGTATTATTTATAATATATCAATATAAAAAAAAATAAACAACATATGCAATGATATACTTTAATGTTATAATAATAGGTATGGAAATAGATAAGTTATTTACCGTAAAAGCTTGAGAACTTCTTGTTTGAATTTATCTTTGGACATGTAAAATATATCTAAGTTCGAGAATTTTTTATTGTATATTGAGCAAATCCGAGTCAAGGGTGAGTTTCTTCCATAGTTAGTATTTCGAGCGTTGGGAGCGAATAAAGGGGTGTGTCTTGTACGCTTCTTGGGTACATTTACATTTATAGCAGATAGCAAAATCGGGGAATCCAGGTAGCCATTAGCTATATTAAACAAAAACATCATATCTAAGAGAGTACGTCTATTTTCTAAGGACATTACTTTATGATTTCGGCAGCCTGTAACATAATCAGAATAAGTGTGAGTTCTATAATTCAGGTGCCTTATGAGCTTTGCCTGAACACTTTCAATTTGTTGTTTGTGGGTAATATAATAGGGAGACCAAATACTACTTGCGTATTCTAAAACGCTTCGAACGTGCGCGTAGTAAATACTTTTAATACAGTTTATGTCTGAAAAAGGTTTGCAAATACGTAGAACAAATCCTAGATTTTTGTAAGCTTTTTGCACTATAGTATCCACGTGTTTAGTCATTGTCAGTTTCTTGTCAAGTGTAATGCCTAAATCACGAACTTCATCTACTTCTTCAACTGGGATGTTATTTATACTATATGTAAATTTTATAGGTTTATTTTTGCGTGTGAATGATATTTTTTGACATTTAAGTACATTTACAGTTATATTATTAACAGAGTAATAATACGACAGTTTGTTTAAAGTGCTTTGAAGGGTATGGCAGTCTTGAATATTATTAATTTTATAAAAGATTTTCTTATCATCCGCATATAAAAGGTAGTTTGTGGAGTCAAAACAGGTGAATATGTCATATATATATGCATTGTATAATAATGGACCTAGATGAGATCCCTGTGGAATCCCGGAGGGAATATTGATGAAGTTAGACCTGTAAGAACTAACTACTACGGCCTGAGATCTGTTCGAAAGATAGGATTTTACCCAACGTAACAAGTCTCCATGTATTCCCAATCTTTCTAGTTTGGCGAGCAAGATAATGTGATTCACGCGATCAAAGGCTTTTTCGAAGTCTGTATACACAACGTCAACTTGCCCCCCACGTTCCATATTATTAAGAACGAACTCAAAAAACTCCGCAAGATTAGTCACAGACGAGCGCCGCATCAAGAAACCATGCTGAGCGTGACTTACGCCTTTCGCTATTGTGCTGTAGATTTGGTCATAAACGATCTTTTCAAATATTTTACTGAAAGTATTTAAAATGGAAATTGGCCTATAATTTTCGATTTTGGATTTAGATGATTTTTTATGAATTGGTATGATATTGGCCTCTTTCCATTTAGTAGGAAAAAAAGATTCGGACAAAGATCTTTCAAAAATTATTTTTAGGGGACAAACCAGAGCTTCAGCACAGTTACGTATAAATATAGGGGGGATATTATCTGTACCAGCCGATTTATTGGGGTCAGTTGATTTTAGAAGTTTAAGTAAGTAGTTTTCATTTATATTAATTTTACTAATAACACTAGACTCACTACTTGTGGGTAAATTAAGGGTTGATAAATCTATACTTGTTTGGGATTTAGCAAACCCACTTTCAAAGAACTTATTAAATCCGTTGCATATTTCTGTTCCATTATTATAAACATCCGAACCATAGGTTAGCGTTTTAGGATAGTTAGATTTACCTTTTTTAGATTTTACGTATTGCCACATTTTTTTGGGACAAACTTTAATTTGATTTTGAACATGAGTTATAAATTGGTTGTAAAGATCATGTTCAACTTGTTTTGCTCTTGTTCTTAATACGGAAAACTCCCGGTAATCCAGCTCATTCCCAAAAAGTTTCCATTTCTTATTATTTTAGCATATTTACGTTATTACATGCGATGAACAGACTTCAGAGCGCCATCTAACGTCATTAGTCCGAAGTAACTAGAAACGTATATTGACGAATCGAGCTAGCTAATTGCATGCAATTGACCTTTCGTGTTAGTTCGAAATCCTACCGCGGATCGACGGTGGCGTGTAGCCCAAGGGAGGCCTAGGTTCTTTTTGGAGCGAGCCGTTGTAATGATCGGACAGGCACATATATAATTTTTGAATCGAAACGCCGGTACATGAATTTAAAGTGACGACTACTTGGGCGTACGGCCCCTTAAACACAATGTCTACGGGCAGTTTAATGTGTTGAAACACATCATCCCATAAATTGTAAGTACTTAATGTTTTTGTCTTCTTAAAAGCACATGTGCTCTAATTAACGGTACACGTTGTTTCATAGATTCTTTTGCCTTGTCATAGGGGTCCTTAGTCCTTAGTCCTTAGTCCTTAGTCCGTACTTTGAGTATGGTCCATTATCAAGTTCAACAATGTGAACGAGGCGAGGCAGCTTCAACGGGTGGCTATATTGGGACTGGGCGGCCAGGAGACCGCGACCGGCGTACACCTGGAGGATATCTGTTGCCTCACTGCTTCGCGGGATTGACCATAAACAGTGTAATATTGTGTAATCCACTAGGTTAGTCAAAACCTCAGTTCGTAGGGTATTTTAAAGTGAAAACTTGATATTTGGAGCTATACATATGAACCGTAGAAGGAAATAAACTACTTTTTGTCTGTATATGTAACTTAGCATTTTCATTTACTAATCATCCAACAACAGGCGCCCTGGGATACTTTTATTTTGATCCTCGAGTCCCTTAACTCTCCGACAACCGTAGCCGGTGAGTAACGCCCTAAAAAGTGTTATAAAGTGGCTACCCAACGTTGAACCTTAAGTTGCTGGATGTTAGTAGATGAATTAACCTTAATTGTAACTATTTAAGCTGTTAAAAATCCATTTAATATGAAAACTTAGTGAAATTTAATGTTAACATTTTTTTTTCTGATGTAGGTAGATTTAAGTAAGCTTGAGAACAAAGAAAGTTTAACTTGAATGTGATTTATATGTACTTAAATGAATTAAAACTTAACATAATAAAAATATTTGTGCTATTTTAAGTAGATATTTTTAATATCAACCGATTTAAGACTTTCTTGTAACCGCCAGTACATTTTAACAAAATGTCGATCCACAAGTATATAGACTCATTACATAAAGATAAAATCAGATATGAACTCGCTATTATTGGTATTTCGTCAGATGAAAATGTAACCACCGATGCAGTGAGGAAGCAGATCCGCCAGGTGTACAAACTCGCACGCCGTGGAAGCATAAAGTGTGAACCACTCCAGTCACCCAGTATAGCCTCTGAACTAGAGATCTGCACCCCAAAGGTCGAACTTCTGGAATCCCAGCTGCAGGCGGGTAAAGTAGATGATCGCAATTTGACTCTTAAACTGTCTCGTCGTGCAAATTATTTGATGGATAGACTAGCTCGTATCTCTGAAAGTAGTTCGCATTTGTCAGATCTTCGTAGTCGTTTGATTCGCATTTTGAGTGTCATAGACGGTGAAGATAGCGACACGGATAGTGAGTACAAGGAAACCTAGGCACAGCCGTCTAACCAGAAAGTGGAAAGTAACGTGATCTATGTGAAAGATAAACCCTTGAACCTAAATACATTTAACTTAAAATTTGACGGAACCACGTGTGTTCGTGTATTTATTGAACGTCTTGAGGAACTTAAAGAGGCTCGCAACATTACTGAAGCTCGCATGCTTTCAGCTTTTTCTGATCTTTTAGAAAACTCTGCTTTATGTTGGTTTAGAAGTAATAAGAATAATATCCACTCATATTCACAATTATTGAAATGCTTAAGGGACGACTTTGATATTCCCGATTTAGACTATAAACTATTAAATGAAATAAGGCAGCGTACACAGGCCAGACACGAAACGATAGTAGTCTATCTTTCCATTATGCAAGGAATGTTCTCGCGACTCACTCAGCCGTTGTCGAGTAGACAACAACTCGAAATCTTGATGCATAACATTAGACCAGAGTACATGAAAGATTTAGCTTTACATAATATAACCTCTGTAGACAAACTTAAACTTTATTGCAAACAGTTAGAAATTGCGCGGTCGCGTGCGGAACAATTTAGTGAACCTAACTTGAATAACTTTAAAATTACAGCGGACTTAAATAAACAAACGCCGCGATCTCACAGTAAACAAGTCTCTGTGCTGAATGAAGCTGGCTCTTCGAGGCAATTGGATAGGAAATGCTTTAGGTGTGGATTAAACACTCATTTCACCAATCAATGCAATTCGAAAGAGTTAGTGTGTTTTAAGTGTGGATTAAAAGGTGTTAAGCGTTCAGATTGTAGTAATTGCAATTCAAAAAACTAGTTAACACGGAACTATCCAACACCTTTAATAAAAATAGGTCTTATACGTCCAATAATGAAGAGGTAGTTCTGTTTAAAAAAAAACACTAGGGATATAAGACCATACTTAAAATTAAAAATATTGAACTTACAAGCTTTTGGCTTATTAGATTCGGGTGCAACTTGTAGCATTCTTGGAAATAATGCGCATTTGATCTTTTTAGAACACGGATTTCAACTCAACTGGTTTGACACTGAGCACTACGTGAGAACTGCTGATGGTACGAGATTGCATTGCTTAGGGTATATGTCCTTACCTATTGAATTTAACAATAATTTCAGAGTGATTAACTTTTATGTTGTTGCACAAATAACTTCACCTATAATTCTAGGTGTTGATTTTTGGCAGGTGTTTGACTTAGGGAGTGACCTTGTATCCGAAGTACAGTTTGACCGAAAGTCGGAGTCATCAATATGTAATAGCATAAATTCGGTCTCTCTTAATAAAGGCCTTGAAGAATACGAGTCTTTATCCATAGAACAAAAACAAATCATGGATAAGTTAGTCCAACAGTTTGATACAATTAACACAGTTAAAGTAGGTTTGGGACGTACCAATTTAATTCATCACGTCATAGACACTGGGGATAGCAAACCTATTAAGCAAAGGTACTATCCATTATCACCTGTTAAGCGACTAGCACTTGAAAAAGAATTGGATAGAATGCTTAGTTTGGGAGTTGTGTCACCTTCACAGTCAGCTTGGAAATCACCTGTAGTAATGGTTCAGAAGCCAAACGGGGACCTAAGGCTTTGTCTAGATTGTAGAAAATTAAATGCAGTTTCCAAACCCGATGCGTATCCTCTCCCGTATATAAGCAGCATATTGGACCAGCTCCGCGACGCGAAATACCTAACGTCAATAGATCTTTCCGCTGCGTATTGGCAAATACCCTATGATAGCGAGCAATCAGCTGATAAGACCGCGTTCACAGTGCCACGTAGGGGGTTATTTAGATTCAATGTAATGTCGTTTGGCCTTGTTTCCGCGTCAAGCACAATGCAGAGATTAATGGATAGGCTATTTGGTCCCGAATTTAACAACAAAGTATTCTGTTTCCAAGACGACATAATCATAATATCCAGCACTTTCTTAGAACATGTGCAGCTCTTGCATAAGGTCTACGCAAAACTCAGGGACGCAAACTTGACTATAAACATGGATAAGTCTATCTTTTGCCGTAGAGAACTTAAGTACTTGGGATATTTAGTTGACAAACATGGACTTAGAACTGATCCGGGAAAGGTAGATATTATATTGAATTATCCAACTCCAACTTCCGCTAAAGAGGTTAAAAGGTTTCTAGGCATGGCAAGCTGGTATAGGAGGTTCATTAACAATTTTTCGAAAATTAGTAAACCGTTGAATAAATTAACTAGCAAAAATGTCTGCTTTGAATGGACTACGGAGGCAGATGAGTCATTTAACCACTTAAAAACCGCTTTAGTGTCTGCTCCGATACTTAAATGTCCAAACTTTGATTTGCCTTTTTCTATCCATTGTGACGCTTCCTCAGTGGCTGTGGGCGGAGTCTTAACCCAGACTTATGACGGGGTAGAACATCCCATAGCATACTGCAGTCGGTCTCTTGCCAAAAATGAAATTAATTTTTCCACATCGGAGAGAGAACTTATGGCCGTGATTTACGCATTAGAGCAATTTAGATCTTATGTAGAAGGTACAAAGTGTAAAATAATAACCGACCACGCCTCGTTATTATGGTTTTATAAATTAAATAACCCATCAGGTCGCTTAGCCAGGTGGAGCATGCGATTGAGTCAATTTGATTTCGAAATAGAACACAGAAAAGGTAAATTAAATGTTATTCCAGACGCACTAAGTAGGATTCAAGTTGATGCAATCGCTACGCCAGCAACCAGTGATGCGTGGTATAGACATGTATACGAAGATTGTCAGGCCAACCCTCGCAAATATCCCCACTTCATGGTAAAAGACGATAGATTGCTTAAGTACTCTAAAAATAAATATGAGTTAACGAATGAGTTTAATTGGAAGTTAGTGGTACCCGAGGAAGACAGGTTAGATATTTTAAAGAAATGTCATGATGAACCAGTTAGTGCTCATTTGGGTGTCTTTAAAACCCACAAGCGTCTTAGTCTTAATTATTACTGGCCCAGCATGTACCGAGATGTGAAAGAATATGTTAAAAAATACGAGATATGTAATCAATACAAACCCGTCAACACGGCTAGACCTGGTTTAATGGGAAACCCGAAGGAGGTTAACAAACCCTGGGAGGCCATATGTTGCGATTTTCTAGGCCCATTTCCGGTTTCTCGCAATAGGAATATTCACTTAATTGTATGTACAGACTATTTTAGCAAGTATGTCATGTTGCATCCTATACGGATCGCAACAGGCGCTGCGGTCGCTAAGTTCATAGAAGAGAAAGTGTTCCTAGTACATGGCGTATGTAAGACTATCTATATTGACAATGGCCCACAGTATGTGTCTAATCAGTTTAGGCAACTGTTACATAAATATAACGTACCGAATATCTATTATAACCCGCGTTATCACCCACAGGTAAATCAAGCCAAAAGAGCGATTAGGAACGTAGTTAACGGTATATCATGTTATGTAGGTACCGAGCATAAACGATGGGACGAGAACATCCCACAGTTGCAATGCGCACTTAATTCAGCCGTGAATGATACCACTAAGTTTACTCCGTATTTTCTTGTGCACGGACGGGAATTCATAATAGATGGAATGTTACACAGCTTAGATAGCCCTCAGCCAGTTCAAAGATCACAAGTAACTCTCGGTGAACCACAAGCATACAGTAAAAAATTAGCGGAATTAGACACCATATTTAAAAAGGTACAAAAGCATATTAAAAATGCTCATTCTAGAAATGAAAAGTACTATAACTTAAGAAAACGACATGTTAAGTTAAAAGTAGGTCAGATTGTATATAAACGTACCCATTACCTATCTAATGCCTCAAAGAGATTTACGGTTAAACTAGCACCAAAATTTCAAAAATGTGTCATAACAGCGAAATTATTACCTTTAGTGTATACCTTAGCCAGCATGGAAGGTAAGACACTAGGTAATTTTCACATAAAAGACATCCTTAAACAAGATGACTAATAGTTTTGTAGAATGTGAGTGATGAGAATGATTGAGTGAAAGAATGTAAGAATAATAAACATTTTCAAAATTCATTTCCACCGGTGAACTTTCTGAGATAAATAAGCTGTGATTGTATTGATTAACGAGCGATACATAACTAGTAGGTCATCTTATGTTGTGAACATCGGCGCGAGTTAGATAAGAATTTGTTCTTTATGTCCGCACTCTGGACATTATATAAGAAAATGCATACCAGCCAGTGCGTAGCATTACTTAAGCTGTTTCTTTTAACTTAATATGATTAAACGTTAATTCACTTAACTTAATGCGAGATAGATATTTAACTTAACTTAATACTTAATATGATTTCCAAATCACTTAACTACTCAACTTAATAAATAAGAACACGTTCGTTTTTCGACTACTTAGAGAAAAGTCGAGTCGAAACGTAAACAGCGTGTGTAGGCTTAGTGCACTGTAGGTATTCGTTTCTGTCCCGTGATGTTACGTCACGCACCGCATGAATGGTAATAGATTATTCGCGCGTAGGATTCGGGAACGTAATTATTCATAGGCAGTTGTATTTCATTATTGTAAAAAACATGTAGGAATAAATGTAAATAAAGTTGCATGCCATTAGGTTAATATAGGTATAACTATTAGTGTAGTATTTTCTAACTTACAACACAAGTAGGTAAATTTGTGGTAGTGTTTTTTTTTTTGTGTTAACAACACAAGTAGGTAATTACATTTTGAGGTTAAATTGTTTAGTGGAATATAATGTTACTAGGTATACAGATACAGAAATGAAAATTAGGTAATAAGTAGAGTAATAATGAGCCTTGTGTAAGATTAAACGTCGTAATTAAGTGATTAAGTGATGGCTTGGTACTTGTTAGTTGTTGGTGCATGGGTGACTTGGAATTTACTATCCGTGCGAATGTTTTTAGCCAGATTGGATTAGAGACGCATTACAACTTCTTCACTGTCTTTGGTATTCAGTCGTTGTTCTGCAGGTGGCACGAAATGTCTTCGGAAAAAGTATCTTCATTACGAAGAACTTTTTAACCCAAGTAAAGGGGATGTGTAACACGAAAATTTTCGTGTACATTATTTTAGCATATTTACGTTATTACATGCGATGAACAGACTTCAGAGCGCCATCTAACGTCATTAGTCCGAAGTAACTAGAAACGTATATTGACGAATCGAGCTAGCTAATTGCATGCAATTGACCTTTCGTGTTAGTTCGAAATCCTACCACGGATCGACGGTGGCGTGTAGCCCAAGGGAGGCCTAGGTTCTTTTTGGAGCGAGCCGTTGTAATGATCGGACACGCACATATATAATTTTTGAATCGAAACGCAGGAACATGAATTTAAAGTGACGACTACTTGGGCGTACGGCCCCTTAAACACAATGTCTACGGGCAGTTTAATGTGTTGAAACACATCATCCCATAAATTGTGAGTACTTAATGTTTTTGTCTTCTTAAAAGCACATGTGCTCTAATTAACGGTACACGGTGTTTCATAGATTCTTTTGCCTTGTCATAGGGGTCCTTAGTCCTTAGTCCTTAGTCCTTAGTCCGTACTTTGAGTATGGTCCATTATCAAGTTCAACAATATGAACGAGGCGAGGCAGCTTCAACGGGTGGCTATATTGGGACTGGGCGGCCAGGAGACCGCGACCGGCGTACACCTGCAGGATATCTGTTGCCTCACTGCTTCGCGGGATTGACCATAAACAGTGTAATATTGTGTAATCCACCAGGTTAGTCAAAACCTCAGTTCGTAGGGTATTTTAAAGTGAAAACTTGATATTTGGAGCTATACATGTGAACCGTAGAAGGAAATAAACTACTTTTTGTCTGTATATGTAACTTAGCATTTTCATTTACTAATCATCCAACAACAGGCGCCCTGGGATACTTTTATTTTGATCCTTGAGTCCCTTATCTCTTCGACAACCGTAGCCGGTGAGTAACGCCCTAAAAAGTGTTATAAAGATAATCATAGGTCATTTATTTCATATATTTTTTAGTTTTTTCAATAAAATCTTCAAATTTTTCGGGTAAAATAAATTCTAGATCCTTCCTGTTGCTATATGTAGGTAAAGTTTCATTATAATCGGTTCAGCTATTCCGATTAGCCCGTCGATTCAGCCAAACCGAAGATTAGAATGGACAGACAGACAGACAGAAATAGACAGAAATTTTAAAAACGTTTGTGTATGTCATAATAGCATGCAAATAGCCCCTGAACTTAATAGAAGCCAGTTATTTCAATATTACACACAGTTAAAGAAATGAATAAAAATTTCATTGTTTGCCACGTAAATAACTTCAGAGATCTCAAAGCCAAAAATATGACCAAAATAATGTGATAAATCACGTTATAATTCATCATTGTAATGACAAAAGTTTTTTGTTTTAAAACTCTTTGAATCTTAGATCCCAAGACTGGACGTTCCTTTCAATTGTGATCTGTTTTTTATCCAAGTTTTCCTAACTTGGATCGTAACTCTCCATAATAAAAATTCGAATTACAATTTGTTATAGTGTGAATTTCACATAAAATATCCTTATTCAATACCCATAAAAGTATATTGCCATTATTTGATAGATCATTTTTTTTTCGTGGAAGTTTGTAGTTTCTGCGTACCCATCTGAATGACAGGCGTGAGTGTTTATGTTTATGTCATGTTATTTTTGCGTAGATACTCGTACTTTGGCATCCTCTCATCTTAGGGGTAACTTTTTTAGAGCCGTGGAGGTATCAGAGGCAGCTGCTAAGTAAATGGTGCAAATATTAGTCTCTGAAAGATTACTACATACGAGGGTTTGTGTCATTTGCTGTAGAGACTATCCGTCCATGGGGTCCATATGCGGTGAATTTCCTAAAGGAAATGTATCGGCAACTGGTCTTCGCCGCCGTTGATGCTCAAAGGCTAAGTATAGCTATTCAGCGAGGAAACGCAGCCAGCGTTCTTGGCACTTACTATATAATAATTTAAGTTTTTTTTTAATATTGTATAATATATTTCAATGTTATGTAAGTAACTAAATGAGTTATCTTCTTTTCGTCAGAGTATTTAAATAAGTGTACGATGAGGAGTAGGACTGTATGATACTTAAAGTTTTTAGTTTTAGTTTTTTTATTAAAGTATAATGAGTTATTTTTTCCTCAGAGTATTTAAAAAAGTGACAGCTCCTTAAGTGCTCATAAAAGGGCTAGGTTTGTGGCAATGCCCAGCTCCTTGGCGCGGTGGATTAGCATTGAGTTACGGCTCTGAAGGCCGCGGGTTTGTATACCGCACGGAACAAGTATTGGTATGGCCTACAAATAATTATTTCATGTCTAGATGTTTTTACTTGTGCAATCGATATATGTAAACTGCCTCCACGATACAAAAAAATATATGGCCAAGAATCATCATTATCATCATTACAGCCCTTCACAAGTCCACTGCTGAACATAGGCCTCCCCCAAGGAATGCCACAAAGCACTGAGTAACCTGCATCCATCGACTTCATGCATGTCTTACCAGGCCGTCACTCCATCTAGTGGGGGGACGCACTATACTTCGCCCGCCGGTACGAGACTGCCACTCGAGAACCTTTTTTGCCGATCAGTTGTCGGTTTTTCGAGCTATATGGCAGGCCCATTGCCACTTCGGCTCACTAATCTGTTTTTCAGCTTATTATTGGCCGAGAAGTTGCCATCTAAATTGCGTAAAGCAGTACCATGTTGCTTAGCCCAAAGCCTCAAAGATGACACACATTTATGAGCTCTTTTGCGTAGTTTAATAATACATTACCAAGCATTTTGAATTTAAAAGATAAATAGGACAGAAAGTTTGAGATTTTTTTAAATTAATTTTTCTTCACCATTTGCCTATATTACTTATTCTGTACCTTCTCTGCAAATTTGGCCAGTTATTGCAAAATAACCCCGTATAATAGTTCGATCGTGCATGTATTACTGGTATCACATAAAGGCCGTTGCTGCAAAATGCCTTCGAGCAGCTTTAGAGTCCAAGAAGAGGTGTCCTAATAGGCTTATTGGTGATATCGATTTAGTTGATATCTTCTCAATCTCCTCCAGCAGACTACTCGCCCTGTAGCCAGCTTTAAAATGTATTGTTTATGTATTCTTTGGCCAGCTTCTCAATATATCATAGAGGTAGGTACATTCCGGAGAATATACGCAGGAATTACATGACTTGATTTCCCCCTTCCTCTTCTACGAGCGGATAATAAGAGTATCGGTGGGTCTCTACAGCTTAGTTGTGAACATCCCACGTATTTGAACAACGCTTTAGTTATAAACCGTTTGCTTTCGTTCGCTGTCGTCGCGACACAAACAAAAAGCACCAAAGCCTAAATCACGCTATCAAAGTTTCACAGTACTGCAGTATATATAGAATAGCTTTCTACTACCACACGGAGCATTTTCCGCTCCCCTGGCCGATCACGTTGCCCGGCGGGAGATCTCCCCTTTTCCTTCCACGGCTTCCAAAATATTTGAAGTGCGTACTGACGAGTGGAATAGTTTGCCAGCGCCTGTCTTTCCCTCCTATTCTTGTATCTTGTGACTACTACTCACCAACAGGAGAATGTATTTAAATACTGGCACGAATAAGGTAAAAAATTAATGAATAGGAGAAAAATAACAATAAAACTTCGTTAGCGACTAATGACGATAATGTTCTCGAGTGTCCGGGCAGATTTCGATCTCTATTCGGACACGGTGACAACTTTCAAGTGTTATAAGACGTATTATTTCTCACATTGTTGGCCGTGAAATTCGTTTAGGGTTTGGATGAAATTTGGCACACACACCATGACTTACATAAATAAATATATTTTTTTAATTTAGCAATTCTTATAAAAGTGGACATAGATACGAGTAAGCCAGGTAAGATTGGGACCTCATGATCGCTCAATGAGGTATGGAAAGCGATAATTTCTCTGCGTCATAGACTTAAAAATGAAGATATCCGCAGTAGAACTAGAGTACCCAACAGCCCAACGGACCAGTCAGCTGAAGTGACAATAGGCCAGCCATCAGCTCGAAGGACCTACAACTGATGGGGAGGAAAGGTGTTCATGTGGCATCCTCGTACCGTTAAGCGAAGTGTAGGGCGGCCACTAGACGGAGTGGAGGGAAAGTTTTGCTCAGAATTTCTATGCGGGACAAAATCCGATAAAAGCATATAAACTGAATAACAAGAGTAACTAACATAATCTAGCGGATTAGTAGCCTACAGTGGCAATGGGTTGATTATTTAGCTCGAAGAACCATTAACCGATGAGGAAGAATTGTTCTTGAGTGGCAGGCTCGTACTTGCAAGCGCAGTAAGAAGCAGTTCTCCACAAGATGGAGGGACATTAATTACAATAAACATTTTTCTTTTTAAATTTCTTATTTTCCTGCTATTGCTAGTTCTATACCAACAACATTTTAGTCTTTATCGTAGGACAATAACTCAGAAGGGATCAAGTGAGCCTAACCCATCGCCGGTCGTGTTTGCTATTATCACAAACCCGATTCACCCTTATAGTTTAAGTATTATTTTTTTGTTTGTCTATGGTTTCTTGTTATACAAGGAAGTTGTATAAAAAGAAACCATAGTGGTTCGGGTAGTTAAACAATATAGACATGTTTTATTTACTTCGTGAAGTAATAAATAATTCAGTGGTAAAGTTTTGTTAAAACGTCTAATTTTTTGCATAAACATACAGTTAAGTGGGGGTCATTGTAGAAGCGTGCTCGTCGCGACCCCTGCCAGCCCTTTTCAGGGCTGCAATTCTACTAGCTGCGCACCCATGCCAATGAGGGTTAGGGCGTCCCCCCAAGGCGACGCACACCAGCTCGTCCCCGTTGGTGTGGAATGCAGCGTGCAAAGCGGCGATGGGGACCGCCACCCGTCACGCACAGCCCGACACGACGGAAGATGGAGGACAGAGTGCAGAGTTGGCACGTGGAATGTTAGAGGAGGCATGAGAGATAAGACGAATGAGTTGATCGAAATAATGAAAGAAAGAGAATTAGATGTCGTGTGTATGTCGGAGACCAAACGGAAGGGCAGTGGTACTGAAGAGCTCCCTGGCGGGGCGTTAGCTCTATGGTCAGGAGTCCCGGAGAGCGAGAACGCCTGCCAGGGAGTGGGGGTGCTGCTGTCTTCTCGGGTGGTCGATGTTATGACTGAATATAAGGTTGTGAACTCAAGACTTCTCTGGGTTCGCTTTAAATTGGGACTGACGAAGTTATTCCTTTTGGCTGTTTATGCGCCGGTAGCTTCGTCGTCCAGGGCTGAGCTGGAGGAGTTTTGGGAGAATGTAAGAGAAGTTCTAGATTTGGCTAGGGGAAACGAAAGAATTGTTGTATGTGGTGATTTGAATGGATGGGTTGGTACCGCTCGACCAGGGTACGAGTCGGTACTTGGAAAGTTTGGCGATAAAAGGGTTAATGATGCTGGCAAGCTTATACTGGCGGTGTGCAAGGAAAAGGGTCTTCTTGTGACAAACACTATGTTTAATCACAAGAAAATCCATATGTATACTAGAGAACGAAAGAATGAGAGAAGTATGATTGATTTGTTCCTGGTGGATGACCGACTGCGAAAACAGGTGATGGATACGCGAGTGTTCAGGGGTGCTGACCTGGGAACGGATCACTATCTAGTGATTACTAGATTTAGGGGTCTGTTCGCGGGTTGGCGCTACCGGACGGCAGTAACAGAACCACAGTCGGTCTGTCGCATCCGAAGCTGGAAGCTTCAGGAAGCGGATACTAGGGACAAATATCATGCGAGGGTAGCCGAAAAGCTTGACACCATCGATGGCAGAAAAGAATGTGTAGAAAGAACTTGGCGGAACCTTAGGGATGGAATGGTAAGTGCAGCGGAAGAAGTGTGTGGAACAATAAAAATAGGCAGTAGTAAAAGAAGAGATGCATGGTGGAATTATGAAGTGAAAGAAGCTGTAAAGAAGAAGAAGAAAGCATGGTTAGACTACTTGGCCTCTAGTAATGATAAGGATATGAGAGAGAAGATGAAAGAAAGATATAGGCTGCAGAAAGTTCACACCAAAGCACTGATTGAGGAAGTGCGTGAAAGGTGTAGAATGGAAGCGGACGAAAGGTTGTCGCACAACTTCAAGGAGAACTCCAAACTCTTCTGGAAAGAGGTTGGAAGGACCCGAAGTGGTGCGACGGCCTTAAGAATGAACAAAGTGCTTTCGAGAACTAATGACGTCCTCTCAGAAAAATCGGACGTCATGCAGCGATGGAGCGAATTTTATAGAAAAATGTATGCGTGTGATGATCTTAGTGAGTGATCCGGGGATGACGCCGTGACTGGTACGCCAGACCCGGACCTCGATGACACTGAGGTCATCAGGATGAAAGAGATTGAACGTGCGATTCGAAGTTTGAAATGTGGTAAGGCTGCGGGACTAGACAGAGTTACTGCTGAAATGGTCAAGTATGATGGGCCTCGCATCTGGGACAGCTTTCATCTGCTGTGCAATTTGTGCTGGCGGACAGGGGATGTCCCGGATGATTGGCGATCCGCAGTCATTGTGCCTTTATATAAAGGTAAAGGTTCACATTTTGACTGCGGGTGCTATCGGGCGATCAGCTTGACCAGTTTAGCAAGTAAAATTTACTCGAAGGTTTTGACACGTAGGATGCAAGAGAAATCGGAAAGATTTCTATGGGAGGCACAATGCGGATTTAGACCTGGCAGAGGATGCACGGATCAAATGTTTTCTCTCCGCATGATCACGGAGAAGCTTCTGGCTACTAACCAGAAGATTTTCTGTGCTTTTGTGGATCTTGAGAAAGCATTTGATAAGGTTGTAAGGAAGAAAATGTGGGAACTGTTGCCGGGGTATGGTGTGGATGGTCGATTGCTAAGGGCTGTGCAGTCTCTTTACTGTGACTGTAAAGCCTGTGTGCGGGTAGGGCATGACCTGTCACCCATGTTTAACGTCCAAACGGGCGTAAAGCAGGGTTGTGTCATGTCTTCCTGGCTGTTCATACTGTATCTCGACAGCTGTTTACAGAAGCTGAAAGATAGTTGTTTGGGTGTGAAATTGGGTGACATTAAAGTAAATTGTCTGCTGTATGCTGATGATGCAGTACTTATTGCACCATCAGAGGCAGAACTGCAGGCATTAGTCACGTGTATGAAAGAGGAATGTGAAATTAAAGGTCTCCGTTTGAATGCTAATAAAACTAAGGTTCTGGTATTTGAAAGGGACGAAGAGAGAACGAAGTGTGAAATATGGGTAAATCAGGAATGTCTAGAACAGGTAAATGAAATTGTATACTTGGGGAGTGCTTTTAGCCGGGATGGAAGATGTGATTTAGATGTGGACAGGCGTGTCGCTGCCGGGAACAAAGTCAATGGTGCCCTGACTGCGTTAGTCAAAAGGCAAGGCGTAGCGAAGAGTGCACGCCTTGCAATACATAACGCAGTGTTGGTACCGACTTTGTTATATGACAGCGAAACCTGGGTATGCCAGAAGAAGCATAAAAGTAAGTTGAATGCAGTGGAGATGCGATCTCTTCGTAAAATGTGCGGCGTTACCATGGCCGACCGAAAGCGAAACGAAGAGATTCGCAATATGGCAGGTTTGAAAGATGACCTTATCACAAAAATTGATAAGGGCGTGCTTCGGTGGTTTGGGCACGTTGAGCGAATGAGTGAAGACCGAATGGTGAAGAAAATATATAGCGCGAAAGTTAATATTAAAAGGTGTCGAGGTAGACCGAGACTAACTTTCGAAGACCATGTGAGCAAATTGCTCGAAGAGGCTAGGGTCAAAAGTACTCGGATACCTAGACGTGCATGCATGAAGAAGATAATGAATCTGAAAGAAGCGAAAGAGGTTTGTAAGGATCGTGACACTTGGCGATCTGTTCTCTCTGGCTACCCCGTCAGGGATTGTGCGTGAAGATAAGTAAGTAAGTAAGTAAATTATAGTGTAAATAACTTACTTCAACCTATAAAGTATTCGAAGTTAACAGACAAATTAATTTCGAAATTAAGTCAAATAACGATTGCTGTATGCATCGCTTCGAGTTACCGCGTCTCGTTGCTGTGTGTGAGTCATAAAATAATATCATATTGCATTATGCATCGTTCAAATGAGTAATTTCACTTGCTTTTGTGTTGCGTTCGGTTTTATATGACGACAAAAACGAAGTATACTACTTTTAGCTCATTTAAGCAATTATGCCACAAGCAAGAGTAAAATTTGGATGTTGTGAAAGACAGACGTCAACACCTAAAACATTAAGCTGTTACTCCTGTAAAATTAAATATCCTCATAACTGTGTCAACATAAAAAAAATCATTAAAAGACTTACCGGAGGAATTCAAATCTAAATGGACTTGTCCATGTTGCCGTAGTAAGATACCAAAATTTGACAATACGTCGAGTCGGACAGTGAGGACTTCCCAACAAATGTAAACTTAAGAAGAGGTACAGTACAAAAGGCGGAAGTATCAGCCGATAGCATTCGGAAAATTGTAAGAGAAGAGCTTGAATGTATTTTCGAAAGTTTCAAAACCAACATAATTAAACAGTTAGAGTTAAAAACAAAGGAAATTCTTGATAAATTCAATCAAATATCTGAGTCTATGTCCAAAGTTGAAAGTCAACTAGAACATATTCAAAACGAAGTGCAATCCAATTGCAAGAAAATAAATATATTAGAATCTGAAAATACAACACTGCGAAGTACAATCATCAACCTTAACTACAGACTAAACATACTTTAGACATTTTTATAGATAAAGCAAATAGTATAATGGGATCCCTAACTGATAGGGAGTGCACACTTATTGCCGGTGACTTCAATTTGAGTGGAATAACTTGGCTAGGCAATCATAGAAACGACACCTTTAATCATATGTTACCATCAGGATATGGTACTTTTGTGTAAATTTATTGATTTTATAAGTCTCAATAACTTAAAACAATTTAACTGTGTAACAAACATAAAAAATAAAATATTGGATTTGATACTTTGCAATAAAGAAGTCTTGGATGTGACACAAGATCCTGTAAGAAATATTGACAAGTTTCATCCTCCACTTGTAATTAAAATGAAAATCTTATTGGAGAGCAATAGAAAAATACGTCCTACCAAACGTAATTTTTATAAAGGTGACTATAACGCTTTAAATACTTATCTAGAATCGGTGTCATGGGAGGATGAATTTAATTCCTTTAGTAATCCTAATAAAATGGTAAAAAGATTTTATGAACTGCTAAACTATGCAATTGAAAAGCATATTCCTATGACTAAATCCGTTCATGATTCTTATCCTGTGTGGTACTCTTCTCATTTAATCAATCTTTTAAGACAAAAATATAGATACCATAAAAAAATTAAAAAGTATAAAAATCCACTAGATCAAATAGAATTTGAATATTTAAGAAAAAACTGTAATAAGCTGATGAAGGAGTGCTATAATAAATACATAAATGCAATAGAAGCAGATATTAAAACCAACCCCAAACAGTTTTGGACACATATCAAAAATCTACGAAATAACTGCTCATCATATCCTAATACCATGACCTTTAAGCATGATACATCATCAGATACAAAGCTATCAGAGGATGTTAAAAATAAACTGAAAAAGCTGGATATCACAAAGGGGGCAGGCCCAGATAATATACATCCAATATTTTTAATAAACTGTGCAGATGCCTTGACTTTTCCACTAACTTTTCTATACAATAGATCTCTCCAAAATGGGCATATTCCCCGATGAATGGAAACTAGCTAGAATAGTACCTATATTTAAGAATGGACCAAAAGACTTAGTAGTTAACTACCGTCCAATATCTATCTTGTCAGCAGTATCGAAAGTATTTGAGTCATTAGTTCACTCTGCAATTTATCGGCATAATCAAAAATACATTATCGAAAATTAGCACGGTTTTATGTCAAGAAGGTCAACCAACACTAACCTCATTCTCTTCACTTCTGATATAAAAGAAAAAGTAGATCAAGGCTTACAAGTTGACGCCATCTATACAGATTTTTCAAAAGCCTTTGATAAAGTGAACCACAGCATCTTGCTTCATAAATTACATTTATTTGGGGTTACAGATAACCTACTGGAATGGTGTAAATCTTACCTTTTAAATCGCTTTTCCAGGGTGGTAATTGTTGGCGAACAATCCAGGCTATTTGAAGCATTTTCAGGAGTGCCCCAGGGCTCGATTTTAGGACCGTTGTTCTTTAACATCTTTGTCAATGACATAACACGTGTGATTAACCACGGCGATGTATATCTTTTTGCTAACGACCTTAAAATCACGAAAACGGTATCAACAGCTTCAGATGCCCAACATCTCCAGGAAGACATTAATAATCTTCAGGAATGGTGTAACAATAATAAAATGTTCCTAAATGCTGCGAAATGCTGTCACATTAAGTACAGCAGAAAACGTAATAAATTTCAGTCGAAATACACAATAGCAGGCACTAAGTTGAAAGAAGTGACTACTATTCGAGATCTTGGTGTCATAATGGATAGCAGTTTGAAGTTTTCGGACCATATTGATAAGATAGTGAGGGAAGCAAATAGGTCACTAGGCTTTATATTGAGAAACTCAAGGGATTTTAAAGAACCAGCAACTGTCATTCAGCTTTACAACAGTTTTGTAAGGAGCAAGCTCGAGTATTGCAGCACAGTATGGTGCCCTACTTATAAAACTCACATAGACAGGATCGAAAAAGTTCAAAAGAAAGTAATTCGTAGCTTAACCTACCGTTTTCGTATTCCAAGAAATATCAAAACCTATAGTGAAAAAATTAAGCATTTTCAACTAGAACCCCTTGCTTTACGCCGAAATCACTTAGACATGTCACTCCTACATAAAATTGTAAATAATCACATAGACTGTGCCGCTTTATTGTACAAATTCCAATTTAACGTACCATCCAGAATACCAAGATATCCGTGCAGTCTTTTTAAGAACAAATTTTGTAGGACAAACTTGGGTCGTGACTCCCCAGTGACCCGTATATCTCGTCTGTACAACAAGCTCACCAAAAATATACCCGACCTTGACATTTACTATGATACCCTCACTCAATTTATGACCAAAATTAAGCATGTTGACGCACGTTAAACTGCAGTTGTACAAATCAACTTTTATTTATTTTCTTTTTGTTCTTAGTTAACATAATTTTATTAAATTTGTTTAACTTTTTGTAACACAACGTATGCTGTGATTGCCTATAATTATAAGAGCAGTTGATCATGTAAAATTTATATTACTGTTATGTAACTAAACATTTATTGCTGTTTCTTATGTTGGCAATCCAAATAAATATAAAAAAAAAAAGTTACTTTTGCATTATCTATACAGTTCAGCCGATGTTCAATGATAGCTCTGGCCTATATTATATAGATATATAATCGACTGAGAATCAAAATAGAGATGTCTAGTCACTCCTTAGGACTAAAAACACTACATAGGTTACTTGTCTAGTAAAAGGCAACTAATAGGATGTTGGGTTTCTGATTGTGTAGGTGGTGGACTATTCACCTATCTCTTCATTCACAATCAATCTAAACTTTTATCTTTAGCTACCCTCTTGTAGCCGCGTAGCTTGCTACTCTTTGGACTCTGCCTATCCTTTCGGTGATTATTTTATTTTATTTACAAAAATAATATAATTATGACAAAAATGAAGGCCATTTACAAGTTTTCACTTATATAATACTTTATATGACAAGAGTGTGTCAGAAGAGATATAGTAACAGTATACTTAAATATAAATTACATTATCAAAAAGAAAAGAAGTTGTTAGAAAGTAAACGCCTAAGTTGGACAACGCTGGAATGAAATAAATCAATATCCACATTGTGAGTATGTGCTGTAGCATTAAAAGATCTGCATGATCAAATAATAAAAGAGTTTTTCCTGTAATTACTTTTCACGCATGGTACATATAAAAGTGTAGGTTTCCGCAAACCAGATGATGAGGTATGTAAACCTATTTTACTTAATAGTTCAGGACAATCAATATTACCATTCATAATTTTAAAGAGGAAAGAGAGATCTGCAATATTTCTACGCTCATATAAAGGTAATATGTGATTTTTTTTACATCGAAGAGTATAGCTGGGTATAAACTTTTTTGATTTAAATTGAAGAAAACGCAAAAATCTTTTTTGTATGCGCTCTATCCTATCCACATATTCATTATATTTTGGATTCCAAATTTCAGAACCATATTCCAAATGGCTGCGTACAAAAGCGCAATATAGAATTTTGAAGGTTTTTATGCTTTTAAAATCTGCCGATAACCTTAATATGAAACCCAGCGCTTTGTTAGCCTTTGTAACGATGTTATCAACGTGATTGTCAAACAGCAATTTAGAGTCAAAAGTAACACCGAGATCTTTGATAGTGCTGGTTCTATTTATAGAAATATGGTTTAATTTATAATCATAAATTATAAATTACAGGCATGAAGTTCTCCATGTTCCTATATGTATCTGTAACAGTCACCGTTACAGTTTATCAAAAGTCCACTTCTAAACATACGCCTTCCCAGAGATTGCTCCATATATTTGCCATAGTTGCCACGCTTGGCACAGTTTTTTAATTATTTTGTGTTGTTATCCGAAAGATGCTGCTATCCATCTTCTGTTTAATATTCCTCTGTTGTTTTTTAGGAAACACGAGACGATATGTGGTAGTGTAGTAAGATATGACGTATATTCTTACGTCGCCACTACACGGTCTACGCTATTACGTGACACTATACTGTACACTAGAATATATACGTGTTATATTATGTCAATTTGATTCATTTATATCCAAATCTCTGTTCATTAAATCAATTATCTAAACTTTATCTAGAGTAACATTGAGTCATCAAGGACGATGCATTATTCATATTGCGTACTTAATGACCCTCTGAGGGAGAAATTATAATATTCATATACCTAATGAACTCTAACGTTTAACGCTTGAAATGATATTTCTTTAATGGTAATATAATTTTGTAATTTAAATATTATGTTAATTAATTAATTAAATATAGTTCTCCTGAACGAATTTCTGTCACAGCATCCAGTGTCAAAAAAGATTAGCCATCTGTGTGGGACAAGATTATAGTGCACGATTTTATGCACGAACGCTGGTGCACTCCCTATTCCCACGGAAATCCAACACGACCAGGATCAGACGTAGGACTAAAGTTTTTACGTGTTTTCCGATGCACGAGTGTGAAGCATCGCCATCTCCTTGACTCCAGGCTGCTACTACTAATTTCTTGAAAAAAAAGCTGATTTTTTGGTCCAAATCGGGACTCGAACCTGAGACATTATGATAAGCAGTCGTGTATATAACCACTAGACCAACGAGCAAGTCATTTGAAGTTATACCGACATATTGAAGCTATAAGATATTTACCTCGACGTAAAAAGGATTGCCGCACCTTTGAAAGGATGTCTAACTTCCTTGCATCTTTTATAGTGAGCGGGCCGCACTTGGCCTGCCTCTGCCTTAAATTCTATGTGCCCTACTACAAATTACTTAAGCATAATGATATTTAGAATGGTAAAGGAACGTTCGGGAATATACATAATTCATGACGTGTAATGAAACTGTAATGGCTCGTGATATTGTGACCTTATTGATCTGTGTTTATACATGACGATAAAGGCTTAATAGCGAGTGTTGCTAAATCTGTTGTGAAATCTAAACCAAATAAATCTGGAGCAAATATTTGTGCAATACATTGGAATTTTCTTGATTTCGACTAGTGAACCGAAATAAAACTATCTTTGGCGCTACCGTTACAGCCTTTCAAATGTCCACTGCTAAACATAGCCCCCTTAGATTATGAGGCAATCTATGGGAGAGGATATTTGCCATAGTTGCTACGCTTGTCAAGTGAATTGGCAGCTGCATTTTCTTGTTTTTCAACTGTTATCAGAAAGGCGCTGCTGCCCATTTCCTGGTTTATTTCCCTTTGTCGCTTCTTAAGACATCCGCAAGAGGATATGGGGTAGTGGTATTTTTGATGTAAGTATTTTTAATAAAGTAGTAAGTAAATCGAGTATCAAACTGACTGGATAGGGTTTATTTATATGGCGTCATTTAATCAAGTTCTATCATATTTTTAAAAGGTTTTTGTATAAAAATTATATGGCCTGGATCCCTTCTAGAAATTCTCCTTATTTGTTCCAAAACATTCATTACAATGTTTAGCCATTCCGAAGATTAGTCCGGACAAACGGACACACAAGCAAACATTTTAAAAATGCTTCTTCATGTCATAATGGCGTGCTAATAACCCTCTAATTAACCTTTCGATTAACTATGTCTTAGCAACGACTCCAGAAGTTATTAAATTATGTGGAAATTATTTTAGTCCTCTGTAGTCAGTTGTTCCTCTTTTTTTTCCTGTGATATTTCCTCGTTAAAGTTCATGATCATGATGAATTTCGGCGCTCCGTAATCTTATGAAACTGTTTATAAAATGCTTAAAAAGGGAATGAAGAATTTCATTTAAATTTTATACAGCTATAAAGTGCCGAGGTACATCCATTATATTAATAACATTTTAAAGTACAATGTCAAAATTTTACAAGTGGTAGGTTTCCTATTCTGTCTAAGAATTCGTTTGGGCCGGAATCACACACTTTCCCATTTCAGCCGTTAGTGCATCTACTTCTTTGTTCCTATTTTTAACAGTGAGAAAGCTGGTACAGTTACAGGCTGCGTCATTTCATCCTACTTCTCAGGCATGACAAAGTATTTGTGTCCTTCTTTGTTTGTAGTTGATAGCAGATGTGTACAGGCTTCAGTGTTCACTTACTTTAAGGTAGGCTATAAGTTAGTTTGGAAAATTTTCGTCAATTTACTTAGGCTTTAATAATAATATAATGAAGGTCCATTCATTAAGAATATAATAATGTTCTGATATTCGATGTACACTCAATTGTTATAAAAACCGAATGCAAAAAATATCAATACTTTTTTTTTAGAGAATAAGGGTGATAAATGAGTACACAGCCCTCCGGATGGTAAGTGGTTGCTGTGACCCATAGACATCTACATCTATCCTCAATAAAGAATCAAAATGCAGATGCGTCGTCACCCGTAAGGACTAAGATGGAATGCCTCTTTTCCAGAAAAAAGGGTCGCCGGTTCTTTACACTCACCATACGAAACACAGCAGTGTTAATGTGAAATGTGGTCCATCCCCGGTCGAGCCTATAAATATACTATTAATATAGCTGCAGCATAGCTCTACCACATACAAAAATTTAATACTTTTTTATAGAATAAGGGTGACAAACGAGTACACAGCCTCCGGATACCCTCCGGATGGTAAGCGGATGGTGTGGCCCATTAAAATCAACATTTCAATCCTCAGTTAAAAATCAAAATGCAGATTTGTTGTCACCCCTGAGGACTCAGATGGCATGTCCCGGTTCCAGTAAAAAGGGTATTTGCACTTACCATACGAAACACAACAGCATTAAGCTGGTATTTCACGCTAGTATTCATCACTATATTGACGCTTATCAACTTCATCAAAACCATTAAATAATAACGTTGCTCAATTTAATCTTAATTAATTTACTTTAACGGTCTTGTTTAATACGACAGATATCCCTCGGAACATTGGCGTTTGCATAAAATTACAAGGAAATGCCAAATTACTACGCTTCACTCTCGTGCAAAGCGTTTAAAAAACAGTTCCTTGAGATTATGTCGCAGTAAAATTACCTGTAGGTCTTAAAATACGGACTTTAAAAATTAAATATAGACATACTAAAAATCGTCTTTCGGGATAACTATTCGACGCAAATTACAATAAGTTATTGATGTATCTATTTTTCTAAGAAATAATTCTTTAACACACCTTATAAATTAAGAACCGTGGCAAGTTGGTAGTGGTGGTTAAGTGCTGGCCCTAAATATCACAGTTCGTGAGCAACTCGGGTTCGATCCCAAGAGCACCAGTGCAATTGTTTTATATTGTTACTTGAAATTGAATGCTGCACTTAAGCTTACATTTTTACTCTTGAATGAGATATTCATACAGATTTTTTTAACGTATGGAATTCAATGCTTGACTTTCTAGTCTGGTAATTTTCGACTGGCGATAAGCGTAGATGAAGCCTTGAAGTAAACCAGAATGTAAACGGACGAAAATACAGACACAGGCAAAATATGCAACTGCTTTTCTGTACGCATTACAAACGGCGAAGGAAGTCGTTTGGTTAAAATGCGTGGAATATCGAAAACAAAAACTTGAGACCCTCCAACGAAACGAATGAGACGAAAAGGGAGATAGGCATATAAAATTACTGCACACATTCTCGAAAACGGACCTTTTAGAATAACGAGAGACTGGCTCCTCAAGGCTAACAAGATTGGTTACAACCAATTCAAATTCACCAATCTAGCTTTAGCACGTAACATACACAAGAAGAACACTTTCTGTACTCTTGATAAGGACCCAGTTTGCTGACACGAATTTAATATTAATTTGGATGCAATACCAGGAGTCAGAGCCATTCGCGACACGCAAATATTCCCTTCAGTTAAGATTGTAAAATACCGACAACTTAGCCACGTCTTTTAAAGGAATACGAGAGTGACACTGAAAGTTCTTAGAAAATCAGAAATTGAACAAACTAGCAAGTTATTAGTTTTATTATATCTTTTCAAAACAGTGTCCATTTACAAAAATACATCGCTGCATCCGATGGAACCAATGAGAAATGCTCTTTGCCTACTCGTCCTTAGGGGTCTATTCGACGGCAATTTGAAACGCAGCCACTGCTTCCTCGACGTCCATAAAACGTTTTCCTCGAACTTTTTCTTTTATTTTCGGAAATAAATAAAAATCGAAAGTTACGAGGTTGGGGCTATAGGGCGGGTGACCCAGTAATTCCACGTCTTACGTCACCAAGTAGTCGATTGTTTGCTTGGCGGTGTGCAACGAGGCGTTGTCATGGTGAAGGAAAATCCTACTGCGAGGTCGTTTTTCCCGAACTTTTTCCAAGACAAGTGGCAAAAACTTGTTAGTGTACCACTCTGCAGTAACTGTTTTTCGATCTTCTAAAACAATTATTGCCTAATGACCAGTTCTTCCGAAGAACGAGGCCACCATCTTTTTTCCCACGCTTCGACCTCTCTTCACTTTAGTTGGCAACTCCTCGGAAGGAAACACCCAGACAGCAGACTGCCTCTTAGTTTCAGGATCATAACAATAAATCCCGTGCACCAGTGCTGCAGGAACAGCTCGAAGGATTAATGATGTGTACGGCGCTGGTGTCGCAAAAGAAAGCACGGTACGTTTTTGGTTTCAAATTTCGACCTTCAGAACCAACTCCGTGGCTGGCCGGAGATCGAAGTGGAAAATCAAGAATTAAAGGCTATTGTGGAAGCAGATCCATCATAAAGCACTTCAGAGATAGCTACAGGCTTCGGGGTAAGTGATAAAACTGTATTAATCCACTTGAAGCAAATCGGGAAAGTAAAAAAAAACTTGAACGATTAGTAACTCATGAATTGAGTAAATCGAACTTGCAAACACGCGTCGATTGCTGTGTTACTTTGCTCAACCGACACAATAATGAAGGGATTTTATATCAAACCATTACTTGTGATGAAAAGTGGATATTGTACGATAATCGGAAACGCTCAGAACGATGGCTTAACCCTGGAGACCCAGCCATATCCTGCCCTAAACGAAAATTGACTTGTGAGTGTTTGGTGGACTAGCGCCGGTGTCGTTCAGTACAGCTTTCTAAAATCTGGCCAAACGATTACGGCAGATATCTATTGTCAGCAACTGCAAACCATGAAGGAAGAACTAGCTGCTAAAAAACCGAGATTGGTCAATCGCTCTAGGCCACTGCTGCTTCACGACAACGCAAGACCACACACTGCACAACAAACAACTACTAAATTAGATGAGCTACAATTGGAATGTCTGTGACATCTACCGTACTCCTCGGACCTTGTTCCAACAGATTATTATTTTTTCCGAAATTCTGACAACTTCTTACAAGGAAAAAAAATCAACTCCGAGGCGGCAGTCCAAACCGCTTTCAAAGAGTTTATTGATTCTCGCCCTCATGGTTTTTTTTTAGTATAGGGATCAATGAACTACCTATGAGATGGTAAAAGTACCTACATAGATAACAACGGTGCATACATTGATTAATTAAATATATATTACAAAAAAATTACTTTATATTCCTCCTGTACAAAACGACAATTTCATATGTAAGGACCTAATATTAGAAATCATTATTTTTATAATATTTAACATAATAAGGTAGATAAATATTATATGAATGGAGATGTATGAGGAATAAGCAGGAAGAATCCCTACTCAATAATAGTTGTTACGGCCTAAGGCTGCTCCTTTAAAGGGTCAAATCCTCAGGGGCCCATGAGCTGAAGACTTCCCGAGCAGACGTAGGTCGGGCCTCAATGTGGCCACGTGGAATCTCTCGAATTACACTAAAATATATGGGGGAGCGTTCTATACTACGGTCAGTCGACCGGCAGAGGAATTAGGCGGAGCTTACTTACCTATATCCAAGGCGACTGGTCCCGCCGGAGTCGGTCAGGTCACATGTGGTTGTGTAGTGAAAGGGAAATAAGTGATGTGATGTGTATCTGGGTGTGACTGATGGTGACTGAACCTAGACCTTGGCCGTCGGCAGCATCCCGAGCGTCGACACCGCTCCAACTTGAGGGGGCCTTCCGAGATTGTCCACAGTCACTTTCTTCTTTCGTCACGTTGACAGTCAATTAACTCTATCGTACGATTAACTAACTTACAGAAGCCACTAACTATCGCTGGGTATAAGGTTAACGCACAAAACTCACACGGAGTTTACGGATCAAAGGTCACGACCGTTTCGCATAGCAACAGTTAGTTCTAGAATATCAGAGGCCGCACTAGCTAATATTGTCGAATGCACTTATACAGATTCTGAGTCGGACCCAATAAGTCCCGGGAAAGGCTATCCAAACAGGGAATGCGCGTTATAATTCCTAGACAGGATATTTACTAGACGCCCTAACTATTCCGCAGTTCCCGCACAAAATTAACAGCGTGCAGACATTAGCACAGCTGGCAGACGACTGACTTTTCGCTCGCGACCCGCCCGCTCTTGCCACGCTCGGCCGAACTTCAAACCAGTTCGCACCGAGCCGAGTGCCCTCTGGCGTCGATTCTTGACATTAGCGTTTGGCGCAAACAATAGTCATAAATTTACAAATATAAAGCTGTTTTACGTAGTTCTCAATGGTTTTTTCTTCAACTAAAGCAACATAAAGCGCATGCTAGAGGGGAAACTTGAGTCGTTTTTCAAACGTAATGATTGATTTCGATAAATATTTAATCAGTTCCGCCCACATTTGACGAATATTTTATGTCTGTTCCTGTTATGCTGAATAATACCTTACGGGTACTTAATAAAATGCTAATAAATAGAAGTAAAAAATTGAATATGAATATTCACCGTGTTGGTTCTTCGAGCCATATGGACGGCCCATTGCCACTTCAGCTAATAAGTCTCTATTTATCCGTTGGGCTATGTTGGGTACTCTAGTTCTACTGTGGTTTTCCTTATTTCTAAGTTTATCACACAGAGAAACACCGAGTTTAGCACTCGCCATGCGACCTTGAGCTTCCTTTACGGACAGTAGTGAAGGATGCGGAAGAAAGGTTCTCGAGTGGCAGACTCGTACCGGTAGGCGATGTATAGGGTGCCACGCACTAAATGGGGTGACGAAATGGTAAGAAAATCTGTCAGTCGATGGATGCAGGTGGCTCAGGACTGTGCTTTGTGGCATTCCTTGGGGGAGGCCAATATTCAGTAGAGGACTTGAGAAAGGCTGTATTAATTTAAATAAAACTAATTTTACGGATTTTATCGCGTACATTAGGTGTACACCTCAGTCCACCCCCGTGACCATGGGTGCTGAAAAGTGCCTGAAACGTCGGGAATATAAAATAAGTTAATATACGCGATAAAATCCGTAAAATTAGTTTTATTTAAAGGCAGTAATGATGATAATGATGATTACCGTGTATTGGTGGTATAAGAATATCCAATACACCTTATGGTCCGTGGTTGTCGTAAAAGGTGACAGAGGAGGTAAACAAGGAGATGGCTAGCAGCGTCTTCCTAATAACAATAAAAAAAATTAAAAAGTTGCGATATCCAGTCCTGGCAGGCGGGGTGGCTGTATAGCAAATATATTGGCATATATAGCAAATATCCCCTCTATAATATAATAATAATCTCCTCGACCGATTTCGGCCACGGCGACCTCTTCAGCTCCGATCTTGTCGTTGGTGTGCTCGTGCATGGCTAACGTAGCCGATCTTATTTACAAATGTTCGCGTGCAATGCGGGCAGGTGAGCACACCATTACAGAAATTATAGTTAATCGCACAAGGTGGGCGTGCTTTGAGTTCATCACGTCGGGCGTCCAATTCAGAGCATCGATTCTCCTCAAACATTTTGACCTTGGCTTTCACCAAGGATCTCCACTCCGGTCGTCGAGCGGCTGCTTGCTCCCACTCTGAAGGCTCAATGTCGCACTTCGTCATGTGGCGCTTAAGTACATCTTTGTACCTGAGAAGTTGTCCGCCATGCTTACGCTTGCCCTTCTCAAGTTCAGAGAAAAAGATGCACTTAGCCGTACGCTGATCTGACATTCGCGATAAGTGTCCACACCAACGGAGTTGTCGCCCCATAAGGTAGGCTTCAATCCCCATAGTATAGGCTCTACGTAGCACTTCCGTATTCCGAATGCGATCAGACCAACGGATGTTGAGAATTTTGCGCAGACATTGCAAGTGGAAGCGATCCAGCGTCCGTATATGACGGCGGTAAACTGTCCATGACTCAGAAGAGTACAGTATGTTAGGCAGCACTACCGCCTTATAAATACCAATTTTGGTAGCCAGCTTTAGGTCATGTGAGCCAAAGACCTTGCGATCCAGTTTACCGAATACCGCAGCCGCGGCACCGATTCGACTGTTGATTTCAGCATCAAGGTCACACTTTGATGTTATCGTGCTCCCCAAATAACGAAATGTATTGATCTGCTTAAGTATATCATCACCGAGTTTGACGGCCAGTGTCTCTTGACCGTAGATATCTAAAGACATCACTTCCGTCTTTTTAACACTTATCTTCAGACCAAAAATACGGCACGACTCATGAAAGGTGGTCACAAGCTGTTGCAGGCCAGCTGGGGAATCGGCCACAAAACATAAATCGTCTGCGTAGACGATCTCTGTAATAAGTGCGTAAGACACTTTCGTACGGGCCTTAAGTCTAGCTAAGCTGAAAAGATTGCCATCGTTGCGGAAACGAATGCGAATTCCATCATGGGTAGTCTTTAAGACTTCCTGGACTACAACTGCAAAGTATAACGCGAAAAGTGTGGGTGCAAGGACACACCCTTGTTTTACTCCACAAGTAACGGGAAAAAATTCTGACTGATCAGCATTTACAGCGACGCAGCTCTGCATGCCATCATGCAGGAGTCTCAGAAGTCTCACAAACTTCTCCGTGCATCCAATTTTCCGCAGCACTATCCAGAGGGCTTCACGTGGTACACTATCGAATGCCTTCTCAAGGTCTACAAAACAGAGATACATATTACGACCCTGTTCTCTGCTTTTTTCCTGTAGTTGACGTAATGAGAAAATCGCCTCACAGGTACCACGGTCAGGTCGGAAGCCAAACTGGGATTCCGGCAAAATCCTTTCAGAAAGTTTCCTGAGGCGGTTTAAAAGAAGTCTGGCGAAGACTTTTCCAGGCACTGAAAGTAGAGAAATGCCACGGTAAGAATTGCAGTTTGACCGGTCACCCTTGCCTTTATATAGGGCTCGTATGAGGGATACCTTAAAAGTATTAGGGACTTGTTCTTTTTCCCACATAATGACAAAAAGTTCCCATAACGCTGAATACAAATCCCCACCGCCATATTTCAATAATTCACCCGGTATAAAATCAACACCAACCGCGCGTTTATTTTGCTGTTGCTTAATGGCAAGAGCAACCTCGCCAGGCGAGATTGGCTCATCTAGCTCGAGGGCGAAAGGTTGTTGAGGTAGGCAGCGAACGTGGTCTAGGTCAACAAAATGATCCACGTTAAGTAGGGTGTTAAAATGCTCCGCCCATCGCCCGAGTATTTCCTCCCTGCTTTTAAAAAGCGCTCCACCACTAGTTGACTTCAGTGGAACTTTTGCCATAGAGGACGTACCGAGTAGATGTCGCACCTCAGCATAAAACTCACCGAGCTGGTTGGTATCAGCGAGCCACTGCATCTGACGAGCCTTCTCCTGCCACCACTTGTCTTTCGCTTGTCGTGCGAGTTTACGCAGCTCCAGATCACTTTGACGCAACTCCATCGCACCTCCACTCTGATGAGTTCTACTGTGCTGCTTTAGGAGCCTACGGTGTTTATCAATAGCGCCTGTAAGTATCCCATCATTCTCATCAAACCAGTCCTCATGTTTTCGAACTCTCAAACCCAAAGTAGATTTAGCAGTGTCGAGAACACAAGAAGATAGAGACTCCCAGACAACATCGATCTCACCTAATTTTAGATCGAGGGGCTGCAGAGCAGTGTTCAAGGTTTCGGCATATTTAGCCTTCGTGTTGGTATCTTGGAGTCGTTCGAGGTTCAGACGTATCTGTTTAGATCTTCCCACTCTACAAGGAGGTGGAAGACGAAGATTTAATTTAATAATAACAAGCCGGTGATCAGTCCAACAATGAGCACCACGCATGACACGGGTGACTTGGACTTGAGATATGTCTTTTTGACGCACGATGGCGTAATCGATAAGGTGCCAATGTTTCGATCTGGGGTGCATCCACGTTGCCTTGTACTTGGCAGGCAGTCTGAACATAGTATTTGTAATTGCAAGATCCAATTGTGCACAAAGACTAAGCAACAATTGGCCGCTGCTGTTCATTTTACCAACACCATGTCTGCCGAGAACTTTAGGCCAGGCGTCATAGTCTCGTCCTACTCGGGCGTTAAAGTCGCCCATGAGAAGGATTTGCTCTCTTGGACGAATACGATTTACGCACCGCGTCAATTCTTCGTAGAATTTATCCTTAATATCATCAGACTTGTCCAGCGTAGGGGCATAGACACTGATGATATTAAGATAGCTTTCACGTTCCATGTGAAGGCGCAATGTGGTAATGCGATCCGAGATGTGTACAGGGTACTCTTGCAGTTGAGCAGCAAGGTAGTTCTTGACAGCAAAGCCTACACCAGACCTTCGCGGCTCCGAGGAAGCGAGTCCTTTCCAAAAGAAAGTATACCCGCCGCCATATTCTACCAACTCTCCTTCCTCGGGGAGGTGTGTTTCGCTGAGTGCAGCCACATCAATATTATAGCGACTTAGTTCCCGAGCTACAATGGCAGTTTTTCGCTCAGGGCAGGCATTTGCTTCGCGGTCAAGAAGTGTGCGCACATTCCACGCGCCAAATGTCATTGATTTTGATAAATTAAATTTTCCATTATTTTTCCTGTAGCGTCGACCGCGAATTTATGATGCGGAGGCAGCCGCGGTTGCTACCATCCTAAAGGGTTGGAGTGAGCATTTGTTTAGGGCACCTTTTCTAGCCCCCTCCCCGTCTGAGCGAGGAAAGCAGTGCCTCCCTGAATAGGGCTGCTTTGTCACCTTGGGTGCTGCCGAGTCCGCTCTGTCACCCCGTTGCAGAGCAGAAGCGACCACGATGTACACTACACCCCCAAGACCGCCTACGTGCAGGAGTCAGACAAAACTCAACGGGCATCACGTCAAGCCTCTCTACCTCCTCCCATCGCCGTAGGACATTGGTTATAGATCGGAGTCCTATTTGGAAGCAGGTCAATTGCGCAGGACATATTAACGTGCACAAGTGTACGCGCAGACACAGGTGCACATACTCGTCTTTGCCCCTCTGGACCCAGTGGAACGGAGACCGTTACGACCGGAGAGGGACTCGGACAGATGGAACAGTAGGTATATCAGTGAAAAAGGTACAGGGGTTCAGTCCTTTTCCACACTCCCTTAGTCGCCTTCTACGACACCCACAGGTAGATATGGGGTGGTGGTATTCTACTCCGCCGCACACCACACGGCATATCCCCTCTATATGCAATCTGTGGAGGCCTATATTCAGTATTGGACTTTTGACAGGCAGTAACGGTAACGGAATCATAACTAACTTGTTTTTCTGTGTGCATTGTAGATATTCCTAGTGGCGGCATATTCAGAGAAGAAAACAGAAGCGACCCACATCCAGCTGTAGACCTTTACGGTTTGATGAAAAAGAACGATAATTATACTGAATCTCAATCTGTATGACATAGTACTAAGCATAGAGTGCACTATGATTATCTAATGTGTAAAATGTATCTATTTAAGATAATTAATGCAATTAGGCGTTAATTTGCGGAAATTCGTTATATTCAAGATGATTGAATTAATTAACTAAGGCATAAAATAAAATGATGTGTCTTACCCAGTTTGAAGAGCACCTCCCGCCCTTCCTCAATTGAGTGCACTTATCCTTCACCACTACACCCAACACCACTACACTAATGAAAACATACCACCTTTGATACGACACGTGTAAAATACCCATATGAGTCGACTAAGTAATATCACAAGCTCGAACGTCGTCTTAGTAGCTACATTGAAAATGTCATCCCCTAGGAAGTATCCTTTCCTTGCCCTGAAACCATCTCGCCATGTCGGATTGCCGCCCCATCGGACTAAGAGAGTGAAGAAGTAGCACCTGTGCTTGCGCATACACTCGCGCACTATAATCCTGTCCAGCGCAAATTGGTGATGATTATTGTATTTTCATAGTTTCTTACTACGTTTAGAAAATTTCAGAATTTTCTGTGAAAACAGAATTATATTATACTTCGATTTCGTCATGCATACATCAATAAATACAGGTTAACTTAAAATAATCGAAAAGCTAGTAAAAATAGTGATATGCGACAAGACTGTGAATGATATTCCTTATTGAGTTTCTTTGTGTAAATTCCTCGATGTACGAGTATTTCTTTGATCAAAGTAACATATTAGCCTTACTTTCCGAAGAACTGTTCAATTAAATTGATTACATTTCGTTTCAAGTGAAATGTCAAGCTTGGCGCATTCTCAAAATGAAAGCGAGTTTGTTATAAATATTATTCTTGCTTCCTGTTGATTATAAAATCGTTAAAAGCCGCTTGTAATATTTTAAGACATTGTTTATAATAAAGGTTCTGGAGTGGCAGCCTCGTATCGGTTGTTGAAGGGTAGGGCGACTCCCCACTCGATGGTGTGACGACTTGGGAACTCGATGGCTGCAGGTGGCTCAGGACCGTGCTTTGTGACATTCCTAGGAGGAGGCTTATGTTCAGCAGTGGACTTGTGAAGGGTTGTAATAATGATGATGATGAATATAAACATTACAATTTAGTTAGGCGGTTAGACTTCTATTCTGCATAAGCGTTCATTCATATATATATATATATATATAAAATTGATAGAAACTTTTATCTGGTAAAATTATTTAATTTGTTAAAATGTATTTATTATTTGTTTCTCTTATAATGAGGGCATCTACGACTCTTTCTGCCACCAGAGTGGCGCCACTTGAGTGATTAGGTGTAGTGTTTAGGCCAAAAAAGGTAATTTGTACGCCATCCAATTGCGTTCAAGCTAGCGCCTCACCTGATTTGGTATATAGGTGAGATAAACGCCGAGGTGGGGCGGCTGCGTGGGAGTCAGTCGCTCGACGCGTGGGCGAAGGGTCGGTGCCCCGCGGGCTACGATGTGGGGAGATCGTCAAGCCCTCTTACCTAAATTCACGGGCCCGTCGTGGAAAGAAAGAAAGAAAGAAAGAAACATTTATTTGCACAGAATACAGGTGGTACCAGATTTAACAGCGGTGCATAGTTCATACTATATTCTGCCTTTAATAGGCATGCAAATATTTATAATTATATAAAACAATTAAAATACTATTATGTTACTTACAAAAATGTGAAGTTATGTTAGTATTTATCATAAATTATATACAAGATATTATTATTATTATTATATATTATTATTATTATATTATATTTTTTTATTATATTACATTTAATTATTATTATATATTGCTATTATTATATTACATTTTATTCAATATTACAAATAATCATATACATTAGTTTTATGTTGCATGAACTCTTGTATCGTATAAAAACACTTATCCACTAGCCATTTTCTTAACTTAATTTTAAAATATTTTAATGGAAGTTCCCGTAGACTCTTAGGCAGTTTATTAAAAACTGATATGCACATATGATATACATTCCGTTTATTTAAAGCACGTCAGTCACGCGCCGCTCGCGCAACTACCCGGTCGCGCTGTCTGTTGTGTGTGTTTTGTATGTGAAGGATTTAAAATGTCCTCAAAAGTGTTAAAATGTTCGAGCTGCAACATTGTAATAAACGAGACTCTAGCTTTTATCGATAACAAGAAAGATGTTATGGATGACGAAAGTCTTATAAACATATGTGTGAGTGCTTTCTCAGACAGTGATATTGAAACGGCAAAGGACTTGTTGTTTGGTTCGGTCCCGGAAAAGATGCGCAAAATAGTTCGGAGAAAAGATAACCGAAAAAAGGACGGCAAGGCTCGGAAAGATCTGGACGATATTATCTGTCTGCTACGAGGTACACATTCCGAAGACATTCCCGTGTTTACTGCTAGGGCTCTTGAAAAACTCCCTCCCGTCTTATGGGACCATGTAGATGTGACGAGAATTCTAAAAGACATAGTCAAAATGCAACGAGATATTAGCATGATTATGAAGGACTGTGCGAAGCAGGAGGACCTAGACCAGCTAAAGTCTGAGGTTGATATCCTTAAGGATACATCGGTGGTAAATAACTACGGACGCAACATTAACTTGCGTCGTGGAGGTTTCTTACGAAATAGTTTCGAGTGCCAAAGTGGTCCTATGGGATTGCCTCCCTTACCTGTCGAAGGGAATAATGATGTAAACGATACCTCATTACGAGAATCAACATATCGGGACGTAGAAATTAAATTAAATTCATTAGAAGGTAATCGCATTGCGCCGCTACCCGACAATAGTAAGTTGCGTGAATTACCCGAGACGGCGGTTATGATGACTCACCCGGCGCAGGCTGAGCAGAGCCAGCCGCCGCCATCGATGCCTACAGCTGAGAGCGCAAACACCGAGACCTGTGCCGACGCAAGCGCGGGACATACGGCCGTCGTGAGCATACAAACGAGCGACCCAATATCAGTGCCGGTGAATAAAAGCGTAAACGCTGATAATACAGCAACGAACTTACTCAATATACGTAGTAAAGGGCATGCAAAGTCTATGTCAGAAATTGTTCGCGAAGGCAATTGGAGATCAGAAGTACATAGTGATGAGTGGATACAAGTTCAAAAGAAAAGGTTGCGGAATCGGTTTTCTGGATACAGAGGGAAGGCTATTTCGGAGCCTGGAGATAATTTCAGAGCGGCAGAAATTAAAGTCCCGGTATACATTTATAATGTGGCGAAGGGAGTGTCTGTGAGTGATATAACCGATTACGTAAAGAAAAAGAGTAAACTTGACGTCAACGTAGAACAGATGAAAATGAAGACAATAAAAGATTACGAGTCGTACAAAATATTTGTACCTAAACATAAATTGAATGTATTTATGTCAGAAACCTTTTGGCCAGAAGGAGTAGCCTATAGGCGTTTTATTGACTTCAAATACCGTGAAAAGGGAAGTGCCGTCAAGGCTGGGGTGAAAAATCAACTTTCAAAATAGGTTACAACAAACTAGTCACTTTTAATTGTAAGAACGTAGTTCGATCAGTGGAGTGTGTGCGACGGCTATGTCGCTCAGCGGACGTGGTCGCCCTACAGGAGACCTGGCTACTGTCACATGACCTCGCGTTCCTGGGAACCATCGACAGTGACTTCGCCTTTGCGGGCACCTCAGCCGTCGATACTGCAGCCGGTGTGTTACGCGGGCGACCTTATGGAGGTGTGGCCCTTCTCTGGAGAAAATCTGTGTTTCCTTATGTAACCATAGTGAAGTGTAGAAGTGTCAGGCTTGCGGCGATTAAAATCGAGCTAAGTGACCGTTGTCTTATAGTTTTTTCAGTGTATATGCCGATAGATAAAAAAGAAAATCTAGTAGAATTCACAGAGTGTCTTAGTGAGATGGCGGCTATTATTGAAAGTCATAATGTGGAAACTGTGTTTATGTTAGGGGACTACAACGCGCACCCTGGTGAGTCTTTTGACACAGAACTATTGTCGTTTTGCACTGAACAGTTATGGACGTGTGTAGACAGAGACTTGTTACCATCGGATGCCTATACTTTTGTGAGCGACGCACACGGTAGTTTAAGATGGCTGGACCATGTTGTGGTCACGACCGCGGCGAGGCCCACTGTACTTTCTGCATGTGTTCTTTACGACACGTACTGGTCCGATCACTTACCTGTATTGATAGAGTGTAATTTCAATGCTGTAATACCAAAATTACCGCAGTCAAATAACTGTATTAATAAAATCATATGGGGAGAGCGTGATAATGATCAAATTGATGAATATTATAATGAATGTAACTCCAGGTTAAAATTAATAGATTTTCCAGCAGAATTTTCGGAATGTTGCGATAATATGTGTAGTAACCATCAACACAAAATAATGCTTGACAGATTGTATGAACGAATTGTGTGTATACTTTCAGAGGCCGCTGTCTGTAGCTATAGTGTTAGGACAGGGCGAAAAGGTAAATACTTACCTGGTTGGAACAAACACGTTCGCGAGGCGCATGGGAGGGCTCGACTTTGTTTTCAAAGTTGGTCACTACATGGCAGACCCGGCTCTGGTCACGTATATAATGAAATGTGTGAATCAAGACGCATTTTTAAAGCAAAATTAAAATGGTGCCAAAATAATCAGACACAAATAAAAATGGACATAATAGCTGAACACCACAAAAGAAAGAACTTCGGTCAGTTTTGGAAAGCCACCAATAAAATGAATCATAAGTCGAGCCTTCCCGTGAGTGTTTCAGGAGCTTATGATCATAGTGATATTGCTAATGTTTTCAAAGAATATTTTAGAGTGGAATCACCACTGGGACCGGCAGAGCCGCCGATGCCTGATGCTGGAGCAGGTCGTCCTAAGCGTAGTGTATTTTTTAGCGCTAGAGATGTAGCTAAAGTCATTAAGTGCATGGTAAGAGGCAAGTCGCCTGGGCATGACCATCTCAGCATCGAACACCTGCAGCATGCTGGAGTTCATTTGCCAAGGGTTTTGTCTTTGTTATTTAATTTGTGTATTGGGCATTCATATCTCCCTGACAAATTGATGCGAACTATTGTTATTCCTATACCAAAAAACAGGACCGGTGACGCCTCTGATGTGTCCAACTATAGGCCCATCTCCCTTGCTTCTGTAATTGCTAAGGTACTGGACAGTTTGCTTAACGGGTGTCTGGATAAGCACATTTTGCTTAATGATGCTCAATTCGGCTTTAGATCAGGTCTTTCCACCGAGAGTGCTATCCTGTGTCTCAAGCAGACTGTCCAGTATTACACAGCAAGGAGAAGACACCTGTGTTTGTATGTTACCTGGATTTATCAAAGGCGTTTGACCTAGTAGCTTACGAAAGCCTGTGGGACAAGATGAGATCTGAGACTAGCCTGCCCGAAGAAGTTATATTGCTCTTTCAGCACTGGTATAGCAACCAAAAGAACAATGTCAGATGGGCAGGCTCGCTCTCAGAAGAATACAGATTGGAATGTGGCGTGAGGCAGGGTGGTCTAAGCTCTCCAACGCTCTTTAACTTATATATGAATAGGCTCCTTGATGAGCTCAGTAGTACCGGTATCGGTTGCCACATAGACGGAGTTTGTGTTAATAACATAAGTTATGCAGATGATATGGTGCTGCTGAGTCCATCAAGTGCAGCCTTAAAGAAATTGTTAACCATATGCGAGTCTTACGCTGTGGCCCAGGGGCTCAAATACAATGCTGTCAAGAGCGAATTCATGGTTTTCAATCCGGACCACAAGCGATACACTAATGTGCCAGTTTTCAAGCTCTGTGGAATCCCCTTGAAAAAAGTTGAGGCTTTTAAGTACCTGGGTCACTGGATCACGGAAGACTTAAAAGACAACCTAGATATTGAGAGGGAGCGGAGGTCATTGTCTGTCCGTTGTAATATGTTGGCCCGCAGATTTGCTAAATGTACTGACGAAGCAAAGATTACGCTTTTTAAAGCCTACTGTCAGTCATTTTATACGTGCAGTCTGTGGGTTAGCTTTACGCAGAGGACATACAATGATCTTCGCGTATAATATAATAACGCGTTCCGGGTATTGATTGGGCTGCCGCGTTTCTGTAGCGCTTCTGCTATGTTTGCGGATGCTCATGTAGATGGTTTCGCCGCCATAATGCGTAAACGTTGCGCTTCACACCTCAGGCGCGTTCGCGACAGCCCCAACAGTATCTTGCGCGCGTTGGCAGACCGTTGGGACTCGCCGATGTTTGCTCGATGGATACGGCTGCACGCAGTCAAGTAGTCATCTTGCTGGCAGCGGCGGATGCCATGTTTATTTGTATGTGTGTCTTGACTGTTTGTCTGTGTCTGTGTTTTATGTTGAATTGTTAAATTACTAACTTTAGTTATAAGCTCAATTGTTACTAACCAATATGGATCATGATGTCCGAAATAAACGTTTATTATTATTATTAAAGCTGTTCTACAAGATGGATCTAGATAGCTCGATGAAGTACGTGCTTCTTCGTCACGTAGATATGTGAATTGTGCGATATTTAACTCGTGCGAGAGTGCGGAATAGTGTACGCGCGTTGAGGAGATATACGGTCTAGGATTAGAGGCGCGCATTCCTAGTTTGAGAGCTTCTCCCGGTTAATTGGCAGGATATCGTTATAATTGGGTCGTCGCCGTCGTGCCTTTTTGTGTTTTGGTTGCCTAGTTAAATTAATTTGCGTGTCAACGAGGCGTATTTTGAATCTTGTACGACGTGTTATTCTGTGTCGAATTTATAATTTGTGATAAATGAATCCGGGACATTGAATATTGAACTTTGAACTACTGTCCGTTGCTGTGTCGGGTATCATGTGTTCAACTCTGCGATGAGTGTGGAATTAGGCGAATCGAAGTTAGTTAAGGGTACAATGAAGCTAAGAGACTGAATAGTGACAGTGAAGAAAGACGTGGTCCGGCGCTGAAGCAGTCTGGAGCGATGCAGCATTTTGGAGCAGCCTGGAACTCGACTGCTGCTGGTCGCCTATGCTTGGCAAGGCCCCACACATTCACACATCACTGTACACGACTCGCTATCTATCATTACACACTCACGGCCTGCCCAAGCCTTGGAGCGAAGTTAGCTCCTGATACAGGTAAGTACCTTTGCTTTCTAGTTTGCTCCCATATAGTTTATTGTGATAGGAAATTCCACGCGGCCATATAGAGGCCCGACCTGCGTCTTCTGCTGAATGGGCCCCGGAGAATTTAATCTTTGTGGGGGCAGCCGTAGGCAGTAACATGTAGTATTTGACATATTTCATGGTGGTGAAGTAGATTTGTCCAGGAAATTTATAGGTTGTTTCTTTGTGTGTCATTGGTTATATTTTATATTAATTGGAATTAGGAATTAATGAACCAAAGCACGGATATTCCAAATGGGAAAAAAATTAAAATGAAAATGTGTAAAGAATTAAAAAGCAAAACACTGAGGCATTGTTTTGTGTATTGATATAACAGCTTCGTGGCGTAGTGGCTTAGCAATGAGTTGCAACGCTTGGGGCCGCAGGTTCGAATCCCGCACGGAACTAGTATTTGTATGGCCTACAAATAATTGTTCCGGGTCTGGATATTTGTCCTTGTGAAATATATGTTTGTAAACTGCCTCCACGATACAGGAGAAAATCCTAGTGTGGGGGTAACGTTTTAAAAAAAAATACTCTGGAAACTGATTAACTTTTACTTAGAACTAACTTCTCATTTAAATGACATTGAGTAGCAAGGCTTCACCTCGGTGTCCATTATTAGCCTTCATGAAATTCAACATTGATTAAAATTGTTAGGTAAGTGTTGAAATTTATTAATTTGTTACAATGTGTTTTTTTATTTCTCTTGACCATTCATAAGAGCGTATAAGAGTCTATGTGAATATTTAAAAAAAATTCGTTAGACATATGTCAGTAACTTTTCTTTATATTTATTATATATATTCATAAATATCATATAATGAATCACAAAACGTACTTATCACCTAATGACCTTTTAAACTAATTCTTATAACTTTAATTCTTATAACTCAGCCCATCCCCCACAGGAAGTGATTAGATATGAAAATTTAATGGCTCTGTAGTGGAAGCAGCCGATCACTTACCTTTGGTACGCCGTGAGGTTTTTCCGGTTAAAACAATGTCATGTGTTTACACGATCTAACGACGAGTTCACTTTTTCACGAATTCTCATGAATATATAAAATTCATTTCACTCTATGCTTTGTATTTTTGGCATTAAATAACTAAATAATATAGATTGCAATTAAATTATTGACATGTGATTTTCATCTACTTGAATTGAAGATGCTAGGATGACAGTTCGAAAAAACCGAGAACCGGGGAAGAAAAGTGGTAGCCTCGTAGTTGTAAGCGCATTGTGAGGCGCTACCCAACTTGATAGAGTATAACCTGATAAGACACTTAGTAAGGCAATGCATGTAGGTTTACAACTATCGTAGTCCCAAGCCTACTTTTTGGACCATAAAAAATTGCCACAAAGCGAACTTTGTTTTTTTTTTATATAGAACAAGGGTGACAAACGAGCATACAGTCCACCAGATAGTAAGTGGATAATGTGGGCCATAGATATCTTCATCTATCCTCGATTAAGAATCAAAATGCAAATGCGTTGTCACCCCTGAGGACAAAGATGGAATGCCTCTTTTCTATTAAAACGGGTTTCAGGTTCTCTGAGCTCACTATACGAAATACGGCAGCAATGAGCCATCTACAGGGTATGTCTTTGTTCAGCCGTGGACTTGTGATGGGTAGTAGTGAAAGTGATAGTGATATTATGGAGATACACTGGAAAGATTGTAATATTGCAGCTATATATATCTTAATATCTGATGAGGTGTGAACCACATTAATTTAGGTAGTTCTTTATCATGGCTATTATTGTGTGAAATCTAAATAAATTAGTATAAAGCATTTGTGGTATTTAGTTTCAGTTGATGCAGTAATAGATAACTAATAGTATTAACACTGATGATTAATTTTTTTTTTATAGAATGGGTATGACAAGCGAGCACACAGTCCATCTCATGGTAAGTGGATTCTGTGGCCCACAGACATCTACATTTAACTACGATGAAGAATCAAAATGCAGATGCGGTGTCACCTATGAGGACTACAATGGAATGCCTCGTTTCCAGTAAAAAGGGTCTCCGGCTCTTTACACTCACCATACGAAACACAGCAGCATTAAGCTGCTATTTTACGCTGGTATTATGTGAGAGCTTAGTCCCGGTTGGGCCGATCCATTCATGCTGCAAACATAATATAGCTGCAGCGTGGCTCTACCACATAAAAAAGTAAGTTTAAAAGTTAAGGTAATAGGAGCACATAATTCATCTGATAGTAAGTGATGCTGCTGCCAATAGATAATTACATAATATATCCTAAACTAAGATCAAAATTACGATGCATTGATAACTACAAGCAATAATATGGAATGCTATGGGACCTTCCTACTGTGTAGGGGTGGCGTAAGAAAATCCATTACACCATATCATGCTGTGGGCGTGGGTTATTTAGAACTACTTATTAACTAACTATTCCCAACAAAATTAAAAACATTATAATGGGATTGACGTCGGGAGCGGTATCAAAGGAGCCTAGTGATTATGACAAATCCACCCTACAACTGAAGATGCTCATGTCCAGGATAGATGTGTCACAACTAAACGCATTTAAATGTTCAGTACCGAAGGACTTAATTATCTTATTGTTTTGAATTCTATCTTGTGGCTTTAAACGTTACTTATAATGGCATAGTCCAACGTAAAATTTATTAAAAAGAATGAAATAAATTTAAAAATAGGTAGTTTAGATATCTAGATGTAATCGGAACAAACAAAGTTATCCAATTCAAAAGAAATAAATACTTTAAGAGCGTATGGACGGGCATTTGTCGTAGCGGCGCGTTTTTTATAATAATTAAATAATGCCTTATAATAATAAAACAAAGTCCTCCAAAATGAATTTTCAACAAGGCAGCCTAGTCATCTGCGTAGTACAGGATTATAGTGTACGAGTGTGTGCGCAAGTACAGGTGCACTCTCTATTCCTTCAATGTAATAATTTTAATAAATGGCAATTCGTCACGAGCGGAGAGAGATCCGGAGCAGGATCAACGTCTCTACGTGTTTTCCGAGGGGGTGTAAAACATCGCCAACTCCCAGTCATTAGGCTGCCATTGATAATTTATTGAGATAAACATGATTATGATTACTAGTACCAACAACACAGTCGGGTTTTCCCTGCAACTCTCACGGCCTCCACTCAGCATACAGCAATATAAGCTGTATGTGTTGATGATCCACCAAATGCTCTCTTTGAGTCCGTACTCCATAATAACTGAGTAGTAAAATTTACCGTTTCACAAACTCTACAAATTATTGTTCAATCAGTTTTAAAGGTAATGAAGCGTCCTAATAGCCTTTTTATAGATTTTTAAGTAGAGTCTCCCAAATTCAAAGTTATTATAAGACAGTATTACAACGAACGAGAACTTTGAATTTTTGAGACTCTACTTGGGTAAAAGCTCTATGGGGTAAGATCACAAAAATATGATAAATATTATAACTAGTTGTTGCCCATGTTTTAACTATATTTAAGTTTATGTCGTGTGCCTACAGGCCACAGCATCCATTTACTGCATTTTAAGTATTTGAATGGCCTACAAATCGATGGCTCCTACGTATACTATGGTAACCCACAAATTGACGATTTTTATATTTTAAGTGTTTTGAAATTAAATATTTGTGTTCTACGAGTATCTACCCTTTTAATAAAAATTTAAATATCTTTAAAAACAAAGACTTTGTTCGCGTATATAACCGTATTTAATAAAAACAAGCATAATATACTGTCGTATTGTCCTCAACAATCATTTACGGGGTAAAGGCGCGCAGAGGCAGAGTAGCAGTTCTATGGTAACGATTAAATACGAGTACGGTTTGGTACGCGGAGAGTGTGCGTACGTCCGCGATTGCCGCGTAAATTATTATTTAGTTGATTACAGATTTCAAGTGAGCTAGTTGATTACAGATTTCAAGTGAGTTTCTAAAGTAATGAGTAAACTATCTTCAAATAATTACTTCTAATTACATTCAAGAACTCGCAAGCTATGCGCTATAGTGTGTTAATCGGCAAGATCAGGAAATATTGAATCCAATTTTCTATCTGATAATGTATGAAAGCTCCACCTTAATGGTAATTTGAAAGAAACTGATATGGCACTATGTAAGTAGTTTCGATACGTAAGTTTTATTTTTCATGAAGTTGTCAAATTTGCCTCATTTTTGTTTCTAGTTGGTCAAAACTATAGTACGTAATACATAGAATTATCTACGATGCTTTTTTGTAGTAAAAAAGTATTGTATGTTATATAAACCATATTTTACGTCGCTTATTAAATTAATAATTTTATCTTATGTAAAACATTTGATTTTTTACGTGGTTTGAATATATGTGTACGTTAGTCTATATCTAAGTTAAGATTAGTTACGTTGTTAAAATATGTATTCATTGCTATCGTAATATTTTCTTACAATTGTTTATGTAGGTATTGCAAAATAAAATCATATCTTATGTTTTTCTTTTGTTATTTTAAAGCTTTCTGGAATCAAAAAGATCATCAGATCCATTTGGTATACTCAAAAGAAGATATACTAAGTCTCGACGAAAATATACATTGAAATATAAATTACCTTTTTAAGCCACTGAAAAATCAACTTATTGTATGCAAAAAGCTATTTTTATCGACATTGGCGATAAATAAACAAATAGTTTACACTGAGATAGGTACTAGAAACTGACTCTGACGATGTCATCAGGCATCGTGGTGATCATTATGGGCGCAATAATCACACTCGTTAATTAAAGGAAGAAGTCAAGTAAATATTATGTGACTACATTAAATGTTTACATCCGATAGAATTTCATGACGTTAGTAAATACACCGTCACATTCACTTAAAGAGTAACCTAAATTTATATGAGCTCTTTGTTGTGTATATTGTTGTGGCGGTGTAAGAATACCCATTACCCAATATCATCCCGTGGATGTCGTAAAAGGCGACAGAGGGAAACAAACCATTCGACGGACAGCAGCTTCTTTCTGATAACAACTAAATATAAAATTGCCAACCCGCTTGTCGAACGTGTTAACTATGGCACATTTTCCCTCTTTGAGACAATTAATTGGGAAGCTTATGTTCAACAGTGGACTTTTAATAGACTGTAACGGTAACGGTTACTAATAGAGGTAAAGCAGACACACTGCGTCAGTACAAACTTTAGTTAATTTTATTATATAACCTGCCTATTCTGTACCCATAAAACTTTTGCGCGAAAGTAGATTTTGCTTGTATCGTTTCGCATACCTCATAGTTTCTTCTCTTGATTTGTATTGAATTAGGTGTGAACTCAGTGCAAGTGTGTTTTTTTTTTAAATTGTAGACAATATATATATAATTGCCGTACTGTAAGCACTTTAGCTTCCCTGAATAAACTGGTAGTTGAGAAAAATTTTGGCTTATAAAGTGCAACTTTTAGAATCATTCGTTGAGCTCTTTCCAAATCAAGCATGTGTGTCTTATTGGAACCTCCCCAAACGGTAATACCGTAGGTTAATATAGATTGGCACAAAGATATATAAACAGTTTTTAACAAAGTCCAATTTGTGACATGTCTTAAATTTTTAAAAATGTAAGTAAGTTTTCTGACTTTTTGGGTTAAATTTCTTATGTGCGCTTTGAATTAAAGATTATTATACCTAAGTATTTAATTTCTTGTGTATTTATTATATTAAAGCAGTTGCAGTTTGAACTAGGAAATTGATAACATGAATGAGCTATAATTTTACAATTGCATTAATTATCTTAAATAGATACATTTTACACATTAAATAATCATAGTGCACTCTACACTTAGTACTATGTCATACAGATTGAGATTCAGTATAATTATCGTTCTTTTTCATCAATCCGTAAAAGTCTACAGCTGGATGTGGGTCGCTCCTGTTTTCTTCTCTGAATTTGCCGCCACTAGGAATACCTACAATGCACACAGAAAAACAAGTTAGTTATGATTCCGTTACCGTTACTGCCTGTCAAAAGTCCAATGCTGAACATAGGCCTCCACAGATTGCATATAGAGGGGATATTTGCTATATATGCCAGTCTTGGCAGGCGGGGTGGATATCGCAACTTTTTAATTTTTTTTACTGTTATTAGGAAGATGCTGCTAGCCATCTCCTCTGTCACCTTTTACGACAACCACGGACCATAAGGTGTATTGGATATTCTTATACCTTCAATACACGGTAATCATCATCATCATCATTACAGCCTTTCTCAAGTCCTCTACTGAATATTGGCCTCCCCCAAGGAATGCCCCAAAGAACGGTCCTGAGTCACCTGCATCCATCGACTGACAGATTTTCTTACCATTTCGTCACCCCATCTAGTGCGTGGCACCCTATACTTCGCCTACCGGTACGAGTCTGCCACTCAAGAACCTTTCTTCCGCATCCTTCACTACTGTACCTATAGGAAGCTCAAGGTCGCATGGCGAGTGCTAAGCTCGTTGTTTCTCTGTGTGATAAACTTAGAAATAAGAAAATCTACAGTAGAACAAGAGTAACCAACATAGCCCAACGGATAAATAGAGATTTGTTAGCTGAAGTGGCAATGGGCCGTTCATATAGCTCAAAGAACCAAAACGGTGAATATTCATATTTATTTTTTAGTTCTATTTATTAGCATTTTATTAAGAAGGCGTAAGGTATCATTCAGCATAACAAGAACAAACATTAAATATTTGTCAAGTATGGGCGGAACTGATTAAATATTTATCGAAAACAATCATTACGTTTGAAAAACGACTCAAGTTTCCCCTATAGCATGCGCCTTATGTTGCTTTAGCTGAAGAAAAAACCAAACCATTGAGAACTACGTAAAACAGCTTTTTATTTGTAAATTTATGGCTACTATTGAGTAGGGATTATTCCTGCTTATTCCTCATATATATCCATTTATATAATATTTATCTACCTTATTATGTTAAATATTATAAAAATAATGATTTCTAATATTAGGTCCTTACATATGAAATTGGCGTTTTGTACGGGAGGAATATAAAGTCAATTTTTTTTGTAATATATATATTTAATCAAAGTATGCACCGTTTTTATCTAATTAGGCACTTTTGCCATCTTATAGGTAGTTCATTGATTCCTATACTAAAAACACCATGGGGGCGAGTATCAATAAACTTTTTGAAAGCGGTTTGGACTGCCGCATCGGAGTTGATTTTTTTTCCTTGTAAGAAGTTGTCAGAATTTCGGAAAAAATAGTAAACTGTTGGAGCAAGGTCCGGGGAGTACGGTGGATGTTGCAGACATTCCAATTGTAGCTCATCTAACTTAGTAGTTGTTTGTTGTGCAGTGTGTGGTCTTGCGTTGTCGTGAAAAAGCAGTGACCTAGAGCGATTGACCAATCTCGATTGTTTAGCAGCTAGTTCTTCCTTCATGTTTTGCAGTTGCTGACAATAGATATCTGCCGTAATCGTTTGGCCAGATTTTAGAAAGCTGTACTGAACGACACCGGCGCTAGTCCACCAAACACTCACAAGTAACTTTTTCTGAGTCAATTTTCGTTTAGGGCAGGATTTGGCTGGGTCTACAGGGTTCAGCCATCGCTCCGAGAGTTTCCGATTATCGTACAATATCCACTTTTCATCACAAGTAATGATTCGATTTAAAATTCCTTCATTATTGTGTCGGTTGAGCAAAGTAACACAGCAATCGACGCGTGTTTGCAAGTTCGATTTACTCAATTCATGAGTTACAAATCGTTCAAGTTTTTTTTTACTTTCCCGATTTGCTTCAAGTGGATTAATACAGTTTTATCACTTACCCCGCAGCCTGTAGCTATCTCTGAAGTGCTTTATGATGGATCCGCTTCCACAATAGCCTTTAATTCTTGATTTTCCACTTTGGTCTCCGGCCGTCCACGGAGTTGGTTCTAAAGGTCGAAATTTGAAACCAAAAACGTACCGTGCTTTCTTTTGCGAAACCAGCGCTATACACATCATTAATCCTTCGAGCTGTTCCTGCAGCACTGGTGCACGGGATTTATTGTTATGATCCTAAAACTAAGAGACAATCTGCTGTCTAGGTGTTTCCTTTCGAGGAGTTGCCAACTAAAGTGAAGAGAGGTCGAAGCGTGGGGAAAAAGATCGTGGTCTCGTTCTTCGGAAGGACTGGTCATTACGCAATAATTGTTTTAGAAGATCGAAAAACAGTTACTGCAGAGTGGTACACTAACAATTGTTTGCCACTTGTCTTGGAAAAAGTTCGAGAGAAACGACCTCGCAGTAGGATTTTCCTTTACCATGACAACGCATCGTTGCACACCGCCAAGCAAACAATCGACTACTTGGCGACGTCAGACGTGGAATTACTGGGTCACCCGCCCTATAGCCCCAACCTCGTAACTTTCGATTTTTATTTATTTCCGAAAATAAAAGAAAATGTTCGAGAAAAACGTTTTATGGACGTCGAGGAGGCAGTGGCTGCGTTTCAAATTGCCGTTGAATAGACCCCTAAGGACGAGTAGGCAAAGAGCATTTCTCATTGGTTCCATCGGATGCAGCGATGTATTTTTGTAAATGAACACTGTTTTGAAAAGATATAATGAAACTAATAACTTGCTAGTTTGTTTAATTTCTGATTTTCTAAGAACTTTCAGTGTCACTCTCGTATTCCTTTTAACGACGTGGCTAAATTGTCGGTATTTTATAATCTTAACTGAAGGGAATATTTACGTGTCGCGGATGGTCCTGACTCTGGCATTGAATCCAAACTTATATAAAATTCGTGTGAGCAAACTGGGTCCTTATCAAGAGTACAGAAAGTGTTCTTCTTGTCTATGTTACGTGCTAAAGCTAGATTGGTGAATTTGAATTGGTTGTAACCAATCTTGTTAGCCTCGATGAGCCAGCTCTCGTTATTCTAAAAGGTCCGTTTTCGAGAATGTGTGCAGTAATTTTATATGCCTATCTCCCTTTTCGTCTCAAGTTTTTGTTTTCGATATTCCAAGCATTTGAACCAAACGACTTCCTTCGTCGTTTGTAATGCGTACAGAAAAGCAGTTGCATATTTTGCCTGGGTCTATATTTTCGTCCGTTTACATTCCGGTTGACTTCAAGGCTTCATCTACCCTTATCGCCAGACGAAAATTACCAGACTAGAAAGTCAAGCATTGAATTCCATACGTTAAAAAAAATCTGTATGAATATCTCATTCAGGAGTAAAAAAATGTAAGCTTAAGTGCAGCATTCAATTTCAAGTAACAATATAAAACAATTGCACTGGTGCTGTTGGGATCGAACCCGAGTTGCTCACGAACTGTGAAATTTAAGGCCAGCACTTAACTACCACTACCAACTTGCCACGGTTCTTATTTTATAAGGTGTGTTAAAGAATTATTTCTTAGAAAAATAGATACATCAATAACTAATTGTAATTTGCGTCGAATAGTTATCCCGAAAGACGATATTTAGTATGGCTATATTTAATTTTTAAAGTCCGTATTTTAAGACCTACAAGTAATTTTACTGCGACATAATCTCAAGGAACTGTTTTTTAAAGGCTTTGCACGAGATTGAAGCGTAGTAGTTTGGCATTTCTAATCTTCGGAATGGCTAAACCGATTGCAATGAATGTTTTGGAACAAATAAGGAGAATTTCTAGAAGGGATCTAGGCCATATAATTTATACAAATACCTTTTAGAAATATGATAGAACTTGATTAAATGACGCCATATAAATAAACCCTATCCAGACAGTTTGATACTCGATTTACTTACTACTTTATTAAAAATACTTACATCGAAAATACCACTACCCCATATCCTCTTGCGGATTTCGTAAGAGGCGACAAAGGGAAATAAACCAGGAAATGGGCAGCAGCGTCTTTCTGATAACAGTTCGAAAGCAAGAAAATGCAGCTGCCAATTTACTTGCCAAGCGTAGCAACTATGGCAAATATCCTCTCCCACAGATTGCCTCATAATCTAAGGGGGCTATGTTCAGCAGTGGACTTTTGAAAGGCTGTAACGGTAGCGCCAAAGATAGTTTTATTTCGGTTCACTAGTCGAAATCAAGAAAATTCCAATGTATTGCACAAATATTGGCTCCACATTTATTTGGTTTAGATTTCACAACAAATTTAGCAACACTCGCTATTAAGCTTCTATCGTCATTTATAAACACAGATAAATAAGGTCACATTATCACGAGCCATTACAGTTTCATTACACGTCATGAATTATGTATATTCCCTAACGTCCCTTTACCATTCTTAATATCATTATGCTTAAGTAATTTGTAGTAGGGCACATAGAATTTAAGGCAGAGGCAGGCCAGGTCCGGCCCGCTCACTATAAAAGATGCAAGGAAGTTAGGTATCCTTGCAAAGGTGCGGCAATCCTTTTTACGTCGAGGTAAATATCTTATAGCTTCAATATGTCGGTATAACTTCAAATGACTTGCTCGTTGGTCTAGTGGTTATATACACGACTGCTTATCATAATGTCTCAGGTTCGAGTCCCGATTTGGACCAAAAAATAATTTTTTTAAAGAAATTAGTAGTAGCAGCCTGGAGTCAAGGAGATGGCGATGCTTCACACTCGTGCATCGGAAAACACGTTAAAACTTTAGTCCTACGTCTGATCCTGGTCGTATTGGATTTCCGTGAGAATAGGGAGTGCACCAGCGTTCGTGCATAAAATCGTGCACTATAATCTTGTCCCACACAGATGGCTAATCTTTTTTGACATTGGATGCTGTGACAGAAATTCGTTCTGGAGGACTATATTTAATTAATTAATTAACATAATATTTAAATTACAAAATTATATTACCATTAAAGAAATAATATTTCAAGCATTAAACATTAGAGTTCGTTAGGTATATGAATATTATAATTTCTCCCTCAGAGAGTCATTAAGTACGCAATATGAATAATGCATCGTCCTTGATGTCTCAATGTTACTCTAGATACAGTTTAGATAATTGATTTAATGAACAGAGATTTGGATATTAATGAATCAAATTCACATAATATAACACGTATATATTCTAGTGTACAGTATAGTGTCACGTAGTAGCGTAGACCGTGTAGTGGCGACGTAAGAATATACGTCATATCTTACTACACTACCACATATCGTCTAGTGGTTCCTAAAAGACAACAGACGAATATTAAACAGAAGATGGATAGCAGCATCTTTCGGATAACAACACAAAATAATTAAAAAACTGTGCCAAGCGTGGCAACTATGGCTAATATATGGAGCAATCTATGGGGAGGCGTATGTTTAGAAGTGGACTTTTGATAAACTGTAACGGTGACTGTAACAGATACATATAGGAACATAGAGAACTTCATGCCTGTAATCACCGAAAGGATAGGCAGAGTCCAAAGAGTAGCAAGCTACTCGGCTTCAAGGGGGTAGCCAAAGATAAAAGTTTAGATTGATTGTGAATGAAGAGATTGAATAGTCCACCACCTACACAATCAGAAACCCAACATCCTATTAGTTGCCTTTTACTAGACAAGTAACCTATGTAGCGTTCTTAGTCCTAAGGAGTGACTAGACATCTCTATTTTGATTCTCAGTCGATTATATATCTATATAATATAGGCCATAGCTATCATTGAACATCGGCTGAACTGTATGTGTTACGGCCTACGGCTGCTCCCTTAAAGGATCCAATCCTCAGGGGCCCATGAGCTGAAGACTTCCCGAACAGACGTAGGTCGGGCCTCAATGTGGCCACGTGGAAATTCGTAATTACACTAAATATATGGGGGAGCGTTCTATACTACGGCCAGTCAACCGGCAGAGGAATTAGGCGAAGCTTACTTACCTATATCCAAGGCGACTGGTCCCTCCGGAGTCGGTCAGGTCACATGTGGTGGTGTAGTGAAAGGGAAATAAGTGATGTGATGTGTATCTGGGTGTGACTGATGGTGATTGAACCTAGACCTTGGCCGTCGGTAGCAGCCCGAGCGTCGACACCGCTCCAACTTGAGGGGGGCCTCCGAGGCGTCCACAGTCACTTTCCTCTTTCTTCACGATGACAGTCAATTAACTCTATCGTACGATTTACTAACTTACAGAAGCCTCTAACTATCGCTGGTTTTAAGGTTAACACACAAAACGCACACGGAGTTTACAGTTTATTAAAGGTCACTACCGTTTCGCGTTGCAACAGTTATTTCTAAAAAATCAGAGGCCGCACTAGCTAATATTGTCGAATTTTTTGAATGCACTTATACAGATTCTGAGTCGGTCCCGGGAAGCTCTCCAGCAGGAATGCGCGTCACAAATCCTAGACCGTATATTTACGGGCCGCACCTAATTATTCCGAGTTCCCTAACAGAATGGACCGCGTGCTCACGTCAGCACCGATTATGGACGACTGAATGCCCTTGGGCGTTTTTCGCACGACCGAAAGTCAAACCGGTATGAATGCACCGGTATGAGCGCCCTCTCGCGTCAATCCTTGAAAGTGTTTTGCGCGAACAAACCCCCGTCCCGGACATAAGGATTTAGGTCCGCGAGCAAACCGGTCAGCGGGACAAGGTCGCGAAGGCAAGTTGCGAGACCGAATCTACAACCAAACTAGGCCACCTTAGGCACCCCATCAGATCTTGCAACCCTAACCAGCGCCTCAAAAAATAGCCCTAATGTGGCAAGCCGGAGGGTCAGCCTCCACTGGATGCCCCTCCTGGGCATCGCAGCACTTTAACAAGTCCTGTACTGGACAGAAGTCCGACGACCTCTTTCAAACACCTATCTGTGCCCCTATGATTAGTTCCGCAATCTGACCGGATCAGCTCTGCAAACAGCGACGCGACACGAAGCGGCCCCGAGAGGCCTCCTAAGCTTCAGTGCATAGAGCACCCACAAATTCCACATGAACGTCAACTGTGGAGAGCCGAACGAAACGCACAGATAGTCCCTAGCATGAATTTTCAACAAGTAGGCCTAGCCAGGCCACCCACCATATTATCATTTACTAAAATAGTGCGGCAGCTGATTTCGATCTGATAATCTCCAAAACTAGCTAGCCTGTTAGGCAAGTAGTCCTATGCTCATATTTCAACTAATTTTTCAAAAGCATCAATGTTCAACTACAGAATTAATTCAACCAAATTAATCACCGATGCGCATAGGTCAACTTGCACATTAAACAAAACAATAACGTAAGGGACAGCCCTACTTCTTCGCAAAGCAAAATGATTAAACACTATCTATGTATATGTTACATAATTTTTCAAATAGCGCGCCATTCAGTTTCCTTTCAGCAAACAGACGCAACAATCAAATACATGATTAAATTTATGTACAAAACACATGCAGTAGCATTTAAAGGAGTAGATTAAATTCAATTATTTTAATTTAAACCGCTACAAATAGGAAAATTTCGCGGAAAGCCCAAAACAATTTTTAATTTTAATTCAAGTATGTTTTTGACTAAGTGCTCGACCAAACCAAATCTAATACTCCTTGACAGCGTGATTCAACGCTCCAGAGGGGCCCTAATCTTCCCACCACCAAGGGGAGGCCACATGGCGTGAACCCGAGATCGCTAACAGTCGCCACTCGGGTTGTACGCCTTCACTGAGGCCGTCAGCAACAGAACATTTTGACAAGTGGACTGTTGACGGCTTAAGGCTCAGTGGAGGTGGCCGTGGTGGGAGCTAATGCGGCAGCTAGCCAGGGCCGCCTCCATCAAATGGGGAACAGTGGTACACCAGTCGCGGCCACTCAGCTAACGGGAGTGAGAAGGGTCCAGCGGACCGATGAGTGGCCGTGAAGTTCCTCTCCACACGCTTAGGGGGGGTGATGACAACCCCGCCCCTGGGGGAATTACCCCCCGACTGGTCGGGGGAGGGACCCCTTTCAAACTTAGGGGCCTGATGGCTGGCCGGCGGGCGCCGAGAGTCGCCCGGCAGAGGGCGTGGCTGAGCGCCCCCGCCCGTGGAGGTCGAGGGCCTGGCAGAGCCCCGAGAGGATACGCCGTTCGCACCCAGGCACAAAACTGCATGATGATTGCCCTGGCAATGCAGACAGGGCCGCCGATGCGGACAGTCTCGCTGGAGGTGCCCTTCCAAACATGAACAGCACCAGCGGCGCTCTTTGGCGATAGTTCGCCTCGCCGAAACCGGCTTACCTAATAATTTCGGGCACAACGTTACCCGGTGATCAGATGCTCGACAATAGGAGCAGTTGGGGGTTGACGGCGACTTGCCTGGCGGGTTCAGCCTCTCACTGGGCACGTCTCGTAAGTCGTCAACGGTGCCCGCCGCGTTCTCTATCTGCCGGCACTGCTCCTCCAAAAACCGCAGCAGGTCATAGAAGGGCGGAATATAGGAGGCCTCGTCCCCGCCGTACCTCTCCTCAAAATGGATTCGAAGGTCGAGAGGTAGACGGGACAGCACGATGCGGAGCAACAAAAAAGCCCATTCGCCCACTGGTAAACCCAGCCGCCTCAACGTATTACAGGCCACCAAGACTGGATCCAACAGGTCCGGACGCAGTCTGGCCCGGTCACTAAGCAGCGGGAGGCTTAGAAGCTGCTTAACATGTTCGTCCGCAATTCGCCGGACGTTGGCGTATCTTCTGGCTAGGAGGTCCCGAGCAGTCTGGTAGGCGTCGTCCGACAATCTCAAGTGGCCGACGACGCCCAGGGCCTCCCCCTCCAGTGAGGCCAGGAGGTACACCATCTTTTGGCTCGGGGTCAAGTCACTCTGGGAGTCCACTAGGCTGTCGAAAAGACCAACGAAGGTCAGCCATTCGGAATGGACCCCGGAGAACTTTGGCAGGTCCAGAGTTGGGAGTCGTCCCAACAGCTCCGGCTGAAGCTGCTTCAGAGTGGACTCGGACAGGTCACTCATCCGAGCTTCACGCGCTTCCTCGGCATACCTGCCTTCAGCCTCGTTCAACTCGTCCGTGAGCCACAAGAACTGCTCATAGTCCGTGAAGCAGGAGTCCAGAACTCCCTTCTCCACATCCGAATCCTCGAGCTCAGCGTAAGCCTCCTCCACTGCGGCCCTTCGAGCATCCACCTGCTCGAACTGCTTCATCAAGTTATGGACCTAATCCGGTCGACCTATCAAAGCATGGGTGCTTGTGGCCCAGCGTAGCTCAGTCCGCAAACAACGGATCAGTAGCTTGGGCGATGTCATCACTATTAAATACAAATTACGACGCGGCTCGAGCACAAATTACAAAGATAACAAATAAAAAATATACCAAAAAATTAACAGTTAATAAATGCAGTTCCTATCAAATAGCGTTGAATAGAAATTACACAAATACGAATTACTACGTATCAACCAAATACAAGTTAGCACAAAAGGAAAGACACAAATCAAATTAACAAATAACAAATACTAGTGCGATCAAATCAAGTTAAATTCAAATTGCGCAAATACAATTACTACTCTTTAGTTCAAATACAGATTACAGTATAAACGAAGATACACATCACGGTCGATCAACAAAAATGCCTAGCTCGGAAAATCGACCCTTCGATAAGTAATCCACTACAACTCTCCGACAACGATAATTACCGATTACGTAAAAATAACCATCTACCTACATGACGTATATCTCTAGAAAACTCCCGCTTGCGCAACCTAGGGCGCGGCTTTTCAAATCTACCCACTAACCAAAAAAAGGCAAGCAACAAAGAACAAAGGGAAATAATTCTATTATTACATACAAAATAAATATTTTTACGTATTACGGACGGGCGTGATTGTAGATACAAATTAAACCAATCAAACCAACGCTCCCTGCTACCAGAATTGTTTAATGTTTATCAAACACTATGGTCGGGATCGACCGGGAATCGAACCCGGAACCGCGCTCTGCTACCAGTTTGTTACGGCCTACGGCTGCTCCCTTAAAGGATCCAATCCTCAGGGGCCCATGAGCTGAAGACTTCCCGAACAGACGTAGGTCGGGCCTCAATGTGGCCACGTGGAAATTACTAATTACACTAAATATATGGGGGAGCGTTCTATACTACGGCCAGTCAACCGGCAGAGGAATTAGGCGAAGCTTACTTACCTATATCCAAGGCGACTGGTCCCTCCGGAGTCGGTCAGGTCACATGTGGTGGTGTAGTGAAAGGGAAATAAGTGATGTGATGTGTATCTGGGTGTGACTGATGGTGATTGAACCTAGACCTTGGCCGTCGGTAGCAGCCCGAGCGTCGACACCGCTCCAACTTGAGGGGGGCCTCCGAGGCGTCCACAGTCACTTTCCTCTTTCTTCACGATGACAGTCAATTAACTCTATCGTACGATTTACTAACTTACAGAAGCCACTAACTATCGCTGGTTATAAGGTTAACACACAAAACGCACACGGAGTTTACAGTTTATTAAAGGTCACTACCGTTTCGCGTTGCAACAGTTATTTCTAAAAAATCAGAGGCCGCACTAGCTAATATTGTCGAATTTGTCGAATGCACTTATACAGATTCTGAGTCGGTCCCGGGAAGCTCTCCAGCAGGAATGCGCGTCACAAATCCTAGACCGTATATTTACGGGCCGCACCTAATTATTCCGAGTTCCCTAACAGAATGGACCGCGTGCTCACGTCAGCACCGATTATGGAGGACTGAATGCCCTTGGGCGTTTTTCGCACGACCGAAAGTCAAACCGGTATGAATGCACCGAGCCGAGCGCCCTCTCGCGTCAATCCTTGAAAGTGTTTTGCGCGAACAGTATGGATAATGCAAAAGTAACTTCCTTGTATAAAAAGAAACCATAGACAAAACAAAAAAAAATACTTAAACTATAAGGGTGAATCGGGTTTGTGATAATAGCAAACACGACCGGCGATGGGTTAGGCTCACTTGATCCTTTCTGATTTATTGTCCTACGATAAAGACTAAAATGTTGTTGGTATAGAACTAGCAATAGCAGGAAAATAAGAAGTGTAAAAAGAAAAATGTTTATTGTAATTAATGTCCCTCCATCTTGTGGAGAATTGCTTCTTACTGCGCTTGCAAGTACGAGCCTGCCACTCAAGAACAATTCTTCCTCATCGGTTGTCGCTTCTTCGAGCTAAATAATCAACCCATTGCCACTGTAGGCTACTAATTCGCTAGGTTATGTTAGATACTCTTGTTATTCAGTTTATATGCTTGTATCGGATTTTGTCCCGCATAGAAACTCTGAGCAAAACTTTCCCTCCACTCTGTCTAGTGGCCGCCCTACACTTCGCTTAACGGTACGAGGATGCCACATGAACACCTTTCCTCCCCATCGGTTGTAGGTCCTTCGAGCTGATGGCTGGCCTATTGTCACTTCAGCTGACTGGTCCGTTGGGCTGTTGGGTACTATAGTTCTACTGCGAATATCTTCATTTTTAAGTCTATGACGCAGATAAATTATCTCTTTCCATATCTCATTGAGCGATCATGAGGTCCCAACCTTACCTGGCTCACTCGTATCTATGTCCACTTTTATAAGAATTGCTAAATTAAAAAAATATATTTATTTATGTAAGTCATGGTGTATGTGCCAAATTTCATCCAAACCCTAAACGAATTTCACGGCCGACAATGTGAGAATAATACGTCTTATAACACTTGAAAGTGGTCACCGTGTCCGAATAGAGATCGAAATCTGCCCGGACACTCGAGAACATTATCGTCATTAGTCGCTAACGAAGTTTTATTGTTATTTTTCTCCTATTCATAATTTTTTTACCTTATTTGTGCCAGTTTTAAATACATTCTCCTGTTGGTGAGTAGTAGTCACAAGATACAAGAATAGGAGGGAAAGACAGGCGCTGGCAAACTATTCCACTCGTCAGTACGCACTTTAAATATTTTGGAAGTCGTGGAAGGAAAAGGGGAGATCTCTCGCCGGGCAACATGATCAGCCCGGGGAGCGGAAAACGCTCCGTGTGGTAGTAGAAAGCTATTCTATATATACTGCAGTACTGTGAAACTTTGATAGCGTTTATAACTAAAGGGTTGTTCAAGTACGTGGGATGTTCACAACTAAGCTGTAGAGACCCACCGATACTCTTATTATCCGATCGTAGAAGGGGAAGGGGGAAATCAAGTCATGTAATTCCTGCGTACATTCTCCGGAATGTACCTACCTCTATGATATATTGAGAAGCTGGACAAAGAATACATAAACAATACATTTTAAAGCTGGCTACAGGGCGCGTACTCTGCTGGAGGAGATTGAGAAGATATAAACTAAATCGATATCACCAATAAGCCTTTTAGGATACCTCTTCTTGGACTCCAAAGCTGCTCGAAGCAGGCATTTTGCAGCAACGGCCTTTATGTGATACCAGTAATACATGCACGATCGAACTATTATACAGGGTTATTTTGCAATAACTGGCCAAATTTGCAGAGAAGGTACAGAATAAGTAATATAGGCAAATGGTGAAGAAAAATTAATTTAAAAAAATCTCAAACATTCTGTTCTATTTATCTTTTAAATTCAAAATGCTTGGTAATGCATTATTTTAGCTAAGCTAAGCAAAAGAGCTCTTAAATGTGTAGCATCTTTGAGGTCTTGGGCTAAGCAACATGGTACTGCTTTACGCGATTTAGATGGCAACTTCTCGGCCAATAATAAGCTAAAAAACAGATTAGTGAGCCGAAGTGGCAATGGGCCTGCCATATAGCTCAAAAAACCGACAACTGATCGGCAAAAAAGGTTCTCGAGTGGCGGTCTCGTACCGGCGGACGAAGTGTAGTGCGTCCTCCCTCTCGATGGAGTGACGTCCTGGTAAGACATGCATGAAGTCGATGGATGCAGGTTACTCAGTGCTTTGTAGCATTCCTTGGGGGAGGCCTACGTTCAGCAGTGGACTTATGAAGGGCTGTAATGATGATAATGATGATTCTCGGCCATTGATTTTTTTTTAAAGTCGTCACCCCACACTAGGATTTTCTTTTGTGTCGTGGAGGCAGTTTACATATATCGATTGCACAAGGAAAAACATCTAGACATGAAATAACTATTTGTAGGCCATACCAATACTTGTTCCGTGCGGAATACAAACCCGCGGCCTTCAGAGCCGTAACTCAATGCCAAGCCACCGCGCCAAGGAGCTGGGCATTGCCACGAACCTAGCCCTTTTATGAGCACTAAAGAAGCTGTCACTTATTTAAATACTCTGAGGAAAAATAACTCATTATACTTTAATGAAAAAACTAAAACTAAAAACTTAGTATCATACAGTCCTAATCCCCATCGTACACTTATTTAAATACTTACATAACATTGAAATATATTGTACAATATTATAAAAAAAAAAACTTAAATTATTATACAGTAAGTGCCAAGAACGCTGGCTGCGTTTCCTCGCTGAATGGCTATACTTAGCCTTTGAGCATCAACGACAGCGAAGACCAGTTGCCGATACATTTCCTTTAAGAAATTAACCGCACATGGACCCTGTGGACGAATAGTCTCTACAGCAAAGGACACAAACCCTTGTATGTAGTAATCTTTCAGAGACTTATATTTGCACCATTTACTTAGCAGCTGCCTCTGATACCTCCACGGCTCTAAAAAAGTTACCTCTGAGATGAGAGGCTGCCAAAGTATCTACGCAAAAATAACATTACATAAACATAAACACTTACGCCTGTCATTCAGATGGGTATACGCAGAAACTACGGACTTCTACGAAAAAAAATGATCTATCAAATAATGGCAATATACTTTTATGGGTATTGAATAAGGATATTTTATGTGAAATTCACATTATAACAAATTGTAATTCGAATTTTTATTATGGAGTGTTACGATCCAAGTTAGGAAAACTTGGACAAAAAACAAATCACAATTGAAAGGAACGTCCAGTCTTGGGATCTAAGATTCAAAGAGTTTTAAAACAAAACACTTTTGTCATTACAATGATGAATTATGACGTGATTTATCACATTATTTTGGTCATATTTTTGGCTTTGAGATCTCTCAAGTTATTTACCTGGCAAACAATGATATTGTTCATTAATTTCTTTATCTGTGTGCAATATTGAAATAACTGGTTTCTATTAAGTTCAGTGGATATTTGCATGCTATTATGACATACACAAACATTTTTAAAATTTCTGTCTGTTTCTGTCTATCTGTCTGGCCATTCTAATCTTCGGTTTGGCTAAATTGACAGACTAATCTTTCGGTATGGCTGAATCGATTATAATGAAATTTTACCTACATATAGAGAGCAACAGGAAGGATCTAAGCTTTATTTTACCCGAAAAATTTGAAGATTTTATAGAAAAAACTAAGAATGTATGTAATGAATGATCTTTGATTATCTTTAATCTAAATAACGCCCCATTATAGTATAAAATACAGGTGGCAAAAGAACTTTCGGTCGACCTGATGGTAAGTAGCTACTGCAGTCCACAGACACCTACAGCCAAATTTAAATAAAGAAGGCTAAAGGTGCTCTGTAACCTCTGGGGACTAAGATGGAATATATCACAGTATGTGAGCCGTTGTAGCTCAGATGGTTAGCGCTCGCTGTAAGCTTCACAGTACTCGAGCAACCCGGGTTCGATCCCCGCCGTCATCAATGAAATTGTTAATTGCAATTTTAAGTGCTGATTTACCACGTACTTGGCGGTGAAGGAAAACATCGTGAGGAAAACTGCATGTCTAAGAAATAAGAAAATAAAATATTTTGAACACATGTGAAGTTCGCCAACACGCGTTGGGGCAGCGCGGCGGACGTTTTCCTTGCCCTATAACCCTCTCAGAAATGAGAGGAAGCCTGTTGCCAGCAGTGGGACGTAAATAGGCTGCAACTTTACTTTACTTTTGTAACTATACTGGCTCTCTATACCCTTCAGACCGGAACACATCAATGCAAGAAAGAAATAAGTTAGATAAATAAAACTAATGGCAAAAATATCTAAGGTAACATTCCAGTGCTTCAGATTTACATGAATCTGTTGAGGAGAGTAATAGTAATTTGCATGTGTTAGACGACGAGCACCACTTACACAAAAGTTTATCGTTCAAATTGGCGATATATTGAAGACTACCTGTTACCCGAGACTTTGTCCGCGTAAAATTATTACGATATACTCCATGGCTTTTTTGTGCGGAACCCTAATTCCTTTTCTACAATAAAAGTAGCAAGCACAAGCAGTAAAAGTCACGTCAAAGTCGGTCCAGCCGTTCTAGATATTAGCAGGAACAACAGACAGACAGACAGATAGACAGACAGACAGACAAACACACATTTTAAAGATTGTTTTTTGTTATGAGTACTGTATATACTTTCATATGCATTTAGTAAAAAACTGTTATTTTCGCATTAGAAATAGTCACATAAATTTTATTTATTCGTATAGATGTACCAAATTAAGAATACAATTATCTGATGAACACGTATGACACGACACGTATGACGGACGTTCAAATGATGTGTATGACATTGGGACAAAAGGTGAAATATGGATATATTGTTACACTCTAGAGATAAAGCAACAGTATTCTGTTTGTGTGTTCGAAGTCGGCAACATTTAAAAAAAATTGAGGCAGGCAAGAATCGCGGACGGAAAACTATTGCATTTTTTTTCCCCAGTTAGGTCCTGTCTGCAAGATCCCACTTGATGAATAAAAGATAGTTATTGCTGAGTAATACCATGTGATATATTTACCCAGGGTCTTTGAAAAAGTTAGGGAAAAACGACCAAGAAGTCGCTTCCTATAGCACCATATCAATGTTTTGGCAAACACCGCGAACAAGGCAAAGTAATTTTTGGCTTATGAATAGGTAAATCTCGTGACTCATAATGCACACACTCTAGACCTCGCACCACGCGATTTCTTTATTTTCCCAAAAATGCAAGATTTGATAAGAGATTTGACATTTACGTAGCCAGAATCACTTTCAACTAGCACGTGAAAAACAGCCCCTGAGATCAGGTCCGTATGTTTTCAAAAATAGTTTGAATGAATATAATAGTGTCTAAGAAGTAGTAGAGAATTCATTGAAAAACAATGACTGTATTAGTTTACATATAAATTGTTTTATTTATGAGTTATGCAAAAGATTGTTACATCGTAAGTATTTTCGCGAACAATTACTATTTATTCGTTATTCATTTAGTTCTCATCAGTCACTTCACTCATTTTATTATTATACCACTTATCTAGTCCAGAAATTTATATTGTATAATACTATTTTCATAACTATTCCTATAAGTGGTAGAGCCAAGCTGTAGCTATATTATGGTTGTAGACCGAATGTCGGCTTGACCGAGAAAAAACCAAACCAACCAAGCGTAAAATAGCAGCTTAATGGTGCTATGTTTCGTATGGTGAGTGTACAGAACCGGATACTTTATTACTGGAAACGAGGCATTCCATCTTAACCCTCAGGGTGAAAACATATCGATTCTTAACAGAGGATAGATTAAGTAGTCTTTGGGCCACAGTATCCTCTTAACATTAGGTGGCCTATGGGCTCGTTTAAAAATATTTTTATACGTTTTAAGATATTCTGTGTATAATTTTTTCGCCATTATTGATTTTCTATTTAGCATTGCTCTTCATCAGCCAGCATTTGCAGCTGATGGCCGTATGAGGAAGCTCAAGGTCGCTCAGCGAGCTATGGAGAGGGCTATGCTCGGGGTTTTTCTGCGTGATAAACTTAGAACTGAGGATATCCGCAGTAGAACCAGAGTAACCGACATAGCCCAACGGATTAGTAAGCTGAAGTGGCAGTGGGTCGGCCACATAGCTCGAAGAACCGAAAACCGATGGGGAAGAAAGGTTCTTGAGTGGCAGCCTCGAACCGGTAGGTGAAGTGTAGGGCGACCCCCCACTAGATGGAGTGACGAACTGGTAAGACATGCAGGAAGTCGATGGATGCAGGTGGCTCAGGACCGTGCATTGTGGCATTCCTTTGGGGAGGCCTATGTTCAGCAGTGTACTTGTGAAAGGCTGTAATGATGATGATAATGATATAATTAATAGAATCAGGCGTTACTTTGCGGAAATCCATTATATAAAAGCTTTTACAAAAATTTACTTCGCAAATATCCGCGTTATAACGCGGATATTTGCGAAGTAAATTTTTGTAAAAGCTTTTAGATGATAATGATGATTGATATTCATTTAATTAATGCGGTATTTATTTAACGTACATGGCTCGCTTATATGCATGAAAAAGAAAGTAACCAATATCATTTCATTTTACTTATTACTGCGTATTATTTTTTATAGAATTGTACCACTTCTTTCACGTACACGGCTTGCGTACGTACATGACCAAGGTAATGTACAATGTATAAAACTCTTTAGTAAATAATTTTGATTTCACTTTGTAACAATACTTAAGAACTCATTCCACGTTTTATCGCATTCGAACAACCTTAAAAAATGGGTTATTAGGTTTTCTAAACTGTAAGTAGGTAAGGTAAGGTAAGGTCATGCTGTGGCCTATAAATATATACATCTATCCTCAATTAAGAATGAAAATGCAGATGCGTTGTCACGCTCAAAGACTAAAATGGAAAGCCTTGTTGCCAGTGTCACCGTACAAACACTGCAACATTAAACCATTATTAGATGAACGTATTTTTGGGAGCCTGGTGCTTCGCCGGTCAAACCGACCCATTTGTGCTACAACCGTAATATAATATAAAGCTGCATTCTATTAACACAAGCTCAAGGTAACAATTTGAATGTAGTCTATACAGGTACATGAAAAAAATTATACCTTATATTTTCTTTCTAAGATTAACTTATTTTTAATTGTCATTTAAACTTAGCTAACCGAGATACACCTAGGCACAGTCTATTCAATAAAAATGGAATAATTAAAACTGGTGTACAATTGGCGAAGTTATTGCTCAACACATATACAAAGAAACACAATCGAATTCAGAACCTAAGCATTATTTGTAATAAATGTAAGTAAACATTTTATATCATAAAAATTTGTTTGTCATGTAGTGGCGGCGTAAGAGGATCCGCTACTTTATAATATCATCCCGAGAGTGTTGGTAATGGTAACAGAAGAAACTGAAACATAGCACGGATAGCAACTTCTTTTTGATAACAACTGAAAATAATAAAAAAATTCGATTGGTAGACGCTAAGCCAAGTATGGCAACTAATGTAAAATTAAAAATTGGATGAATGAATCTTTTTTACAGCACTCACAAAATTATTAATAGTTGCCGCTACGCGGATTCGTCACAAAAAACTTACAAAAACTTCGATTAAATCGACACAATTCCCAAGTTATATTACGAATTTAGCAAGCGCCCAGCAGCGGTGATACAGTCCTTATCATTAACCAATAAATCACAATGGATCTGCGCGCTTCGCAAATGCAAATATTCATGTTGTCCGACATTTTGGGCTTCAGATGAAACGATAAACTTTGTCTCTATTTTCTAAAATCGTATTGGGTTAATTTTATTACGTGTCAGAGCCACGTTGCAGATTTTATAGTTGTGGCTTGAATGATTTGGCTCAACAGGGGTAGGACCACGCTTTCACAAGATATCAGCGTTAAATAGCAGCTTATTGCTACTGAGTTTAGTATAGTGAGAGTGAAGATACGGAAAGTTTTTTTACTGGAAACAATGCATTCCTTAGTCCTCAGGGATAACAACCTATATGCATTTTAATTCTTAATTGAGGGTAGATGTAGGATGTCTATAGACCACGAGCACTTACATTTAGGTGGACTGCGTGCTCGTTTGTCACCACTATTCTAAAAAAAAATCTCTTAATATGCGAAATTACATTTCTTTCCACCTGTAGGTGATGTGAGAGAATACAGTGCCCCATTTCGTCACGTGTGTATAGTAGCAGGCGAAAAATCTTATGGTATCCAATAGACAGCGTTATAAACAACTCGTTTGTTAAAATACGCAGACCGGCGAAGAGTAAATGCTGCAGCATTGAATGTGCGAGACGTCTGGTTCTGCGCTAGTCAATCTGCCCGCTAAGCCCGACAGTTAAGGGTAATACTGTGTATATAATATAAATTAATTAGATGATAGCAGAAGTCCATATTCAGCTGTGGACTTTTACAGGCTGGTTACGAAGGAGAAGAAGAGTTTTTTGTATAGGAGAGGGGGCAAACGAGCATGTGGCTAATCTGATGGTAAGTGACTACCGCCGCCCATGAACAACTGCAACACCAGGGGAATCGCAACAGGCAGGCAGTCGATTAGAAGAACCCATCTATCTTCCCGGTTAAAATCCTGATTGTAAATGTGGTCTTTATTGAATAGGGAAAACAAAGAGATCAATTATATCATATATAACTGACATGAAAAACAGAAGACTGAGGGCTCAGTCTAAAAACGTGCTCAGGATCACCTCCGACATTACATCACACCTGATAGACCACTACTTGCAAAAGAGCACCGTTTGCGTAATAAAAAATATTCCTGACGCTTTTTTTATAGAAGAGGGGGCAAACGAGCATGCGGCTCACCTGATGGTAAGTGACTACCGCCGCCCATGAACAACTGAAAAAAATACCAGGGGAATCGCAGATGCGTTGCCGGCCTTTTAAAAAGGAGTACGCTCTTTTCTTGAAGGTCCCTAAGTCGTATCGCTCCGGAAAAATCGCTGATGGTAATCGATTCCACAAGGAAGTCGTGCGAGGAAGAAAACATCTTCTAAATCGCACAGTGGTGGACCGCCAATCACCCAGATGGTGTGGATGGTATCGGGAGTTCTGCCCCGATGTGCGTTCGTGAAATTTGGCGGCTGGGATTAATCCGAACAATTCCTCAGAGCACTCCCCATGGTAGATGCGAAAGAAAATGCAAAGGGATGCAACATCTCTTCGCAGTGCCAATAAATCGAGCCGATCGAAAAGGGCTCTGTCGTCGACAATTCGAGCCGCTCTGCGCTGGATGCGGTCAAGTGGAAGGAGCTGGCACTGGGGAGCCCCTGCACAGAGATTGGAACAGTATTCCATGTGAGGCCGAACCTGCGCCTTGTAAAGTTGCAGGCGGTGTGCCGGCATGAAATACTGTCCCGCTCTGCTGAGCACGCCAAGCTTTTTAGAGGCCAATTTGGCCTTCTCTTCCAAGTGACCACGAAACTGCACGCCACTCGATATGTCTACTCCGAGGATACCGATACTGGCTGAGGCAAGAAGGGGAGTGCCTTGAAACTGAGGAGATACGACAAAGGGGTTCTTTTTAGCGGTAAACGCGCAAACCTGTGTCTTCTGAGGATTAAACTGGACTAGTTTTAGTCGCCCCTAATCGGCGACTTTGTTCAGCAAAGACTCGACTTCAGACACAAGTTTGTTCCAGTACTCAGCGACGTTTTCCCGAGAAATATTGGCGCGGCCGGTGTATAGAGCATCACCAGTGCTGTCATCCGCATAGCAATGAATGTTACCAGTTAGCAACATATCATTGATATAAAGAAGAAACAGCGTTGGTGATAGCACACAGCCTTGTGGCACACCAGCGTTAATACGCTTGTAGTCAGAGCATGCACCGTCTACAACGACCTTGATGCTCCGATCTGCAAGGAAGCTGGTGATCTAATTGCACAATTTCTCGGGAAGCCCATAGGAAGGGAGCTTCGAAAGAAGCGCTTTGTGCCAAACCCGATCGAAGGCCTTCGCAATGTCCAGACTAACGGCCAACGCCTCCCACTTGGACTCTACTGCCTCCGCCCATCTATGGGTCAGGTAGACCAGAAGATCACCAGCTGATCGACTCCGACGAAAACCGTATTGGCGGTCACTAATCAGCTGGTGATCCTCAAGGTACCGGATGAGCTGGCAGTTAATAATGGATTCCATTATTTTGGAGAACAAGGAGGTGATCGCGATAGGCCTATAGTTGGATGGGTCTGAGCGGTCGCCTGTTTTAGGGATCGGGTGGACAAAAGCTGTCTTCCATGAATTCGGGACTACGCCTTGGGAGTAGGAGTACCGGAAAAGACGCGTTAGGACCGGTGCCAACTCCGGAGCACACGTCCTCAGCACAATTGGGGGGATTCCGTCAGGCCCACTCAACTTCTGGATGTCCAGGGAGAGCAGTGCTTTGCGAACCGAGCACTGTGAGAACCACACATCCGGCATGGAGCACTCACACCGCGGGATGGTTGGCGGCGTTTTCCCCCCGTCATCAAGAGTCGAGTTGGACGCAAAAAGGGAGCCTAAAAGGTCGGCTTTGTCTTTTGCGTCTTGGGCCAGTGAGTCATCCTCCCTGTGCAGAGATGTTAGTGATGGCTTACAGAAATTCCCTCGGACAGCCTTGGTGAGAGACCAGAATGCACGGGTTCCCGAAGGAAGGCGAACTAGTTTCTCGCCAATTCTGCCTATGTGCTCTGACTTTGCCTTGGCAATAACTCTTTTGAAGGACCTGGAGGCGAAGTTATACTTCTTTTTAAGTGTGCTGGTATTTACATCCCGAGTCACCGAAGCCGCAGCCCAGGCTTGATAACACTCCTGCTTACTGCGTAATACAGTCTTACAGGAGCGACCAAACCAAGGCTGAGATCTGCCTCCGATGGGTACCACAGATGATGGAATAAATAGTTCCATTCCCTGTAGCACCACATCAGTGACAGAGTCAGCAACAGCGCTGGGATCGTCCGGCGAGAAGCAAACCCGCCCCCATGGGTAGGATGCGAAGAAAGACCGCATTCCGTCCCAATCCGCCGACCTGTAATGCTAAACACGGCGGCAACCTGCAGAACGCAACCGCGAAGGGAGCGTGAGTGGCACCACACTTCGGACCAGACAATGGTTCGAAGAGCCGAGAGGGGCATCGACGGAAACCTGATATCCGTCCGGATGAGAGGTCAGCAGAAGGTCCAACAGGGAAGGTGTATGATCCTCCACATCTGGAATCCGCGTAGGCGAAGTAACCAGTTGTGTCAGACCATATGCCAAGGCAAAGTCATAAACAGATCTCCCCGCATGATCGGTTAGACGTGAACCGAGCCATTCGGCATGGTGGGCGTTAAAATCGCCAAGGATCACGATCTCTGCGGATGGGACCTATTGTAGCAAGGTATCTGTAGCCATTTGGACGTGGTCAATGAGTCGGTCTGTTTCGGCATTACCGCTATGGGACCTATAGAGGCACCCGTAGACGCGCAGATGGTCGTCGCTGTCTACGCGTAGCCAAAGGATGGACAGGTCCGAACCTTCAAGACTGCCGAGGCGTCGAGAACAGATGTCCTCTCTAACATACACGCAAACTCCAGCCCGAGGCACAAAGGAATGCTCCAATTCGTACCCCGGGTAGGAGAGATACGAAATATCAGCCGGAGAGGAAACCTGCATCTCGGTCAGAAAGAGCAAGGCCGGCTTCGCCGTCTCGAGATGGTAATGGACGGCGTTTAGGTTAGAGTGAAGTCCCCTGATGTTGCAGAAATTCACGAATAGCGTGCTATAGCAGTTATGCTTTTGAGCGGAATTTTGCCCCCCCCCCCCCAGAATACGCGGGGTAGCCTGAGCACCCACGCTCAGGATCGGAATAACATGGTCGTGGATGCTCAGCGAGGGATTCTCCAGGGGTACTGGTACCCTCCTGGGGTAGTTCATTGTGTAATTCCGCTACCATGTTGATGGGAGGGGAAGGGGGGGGGGGGAAATTGGGCCTCCGGCCACCTGCACTCACCAGACGAAACGCAGAAGCAGAGCTTCTACTTCACGCCGGTATTCTGTGAGGTCGTGGTACCAACCCGGCTCGAGCCGGCCCATACATGCAACAGCAAAAACTGCTGTGTGGCTCTACCACCGATTTTCTATAGAGGCAGATATTTCTTATTCGTATTGATGCATTGATGCTCTGCTACCACTATTACTCATCTAGAAGGAAGGCCTCCTTTTCTACCTATAAGTCCATCTGTGTAGCGAACCCGCCATCTTACCTATTTTTGCCGCCAAATAGCACTGCTTGCACTGCTGTATTCCGGTCTGAAGGATATAGAGAGACAGTACAATCACAGACCTAGAGGCATTCTGTCTCAGGGGTGACAATGCATAATATGTATTTCTCTTTGTATGAGTTGTTTGCGGATGTCTATGCGCTGCAGTAGCCATTTAAGATCAGGTGGACTCTAAGTTCACTTGTCACTTTACTTCTATGAAGAAAAAACACTCGAGTATTTATTACATTTTTTAAGTGGTAGAGACATGCTACAGTCGTATTACTGGTATAATTATAGTACGAACAGATCAGTTTGACCGGGGAAGGACCATTCTCTCACAGAATACCAGCGTAACATAGCAGCTTAATGCTGATGTGTTTCGTATGATGAGTGTAGAGAATCGGACCCTTTTTACTGGAAACGATGCATTCCATCTTAGTCTTCACGGGTGACAACCAACTGTGGACTGCTACCAGGTGGACTGTGTGCTCGTTTGTCACACTTATCATATTAAAAATCAATATGAACGCATGGAAGCTTACTGATGGTTGCCGTCGGCAATCGATTGGCTATTAAAAGTCCCGCTGGATTTCTTGCTGGTTCTTTTCTGAAGCAATAAAAATGACTTTGGATGAGTATTACCTATTTAAACTTAGATTGTTTCTATAATCTGAGTATTTATAATCTATATTAAAGTTATTTTTTTTTAATCTGTTCCCTTATATCACACACATACACATATCGTCCCCATATTATCCAGTGGGCGTAATAAGAGGCGTCAAAGGAAATGAAATAGGAGACAAGTAGTCATCTTATAACTTTAAATAATAAAAAAACTGCTCTTGCTAATTCGCCTATCACGTTGCTACGCAACTAGGGCAATCTATATAAAAAAAAATCTATGGAGGTGGCCTATGTTTACCAGCGGACTTTTAAAAGGCTATAGTGAAATTCATCCATTAACTAATTCCATTCCAGTCTGTTCGCGCAAAACACTTTCAAGGAACGAACGCGAGAGGGCGTGCGGCTCAGTGTCATACCGGTTTGACATTCGGTCGTGCGTAAAACGCCCAAGGGCTGTCAGTCGTCCATAAGCGGTGCTAACGATTGGCACGCTGTATTCTGTTAGGGAACTCGGAATAATTCGGCGCGGCCAGTAAATATACGGTCTATCATTGTGACGCGCATTCCTACTGGAGAGCTTCCCGGGACTTATTGTGTCTGACTCAGAACCTGCATAAGTGCATTCGGCAATATTAGATAGTGCGGCCTCTGATATTCTAGAATTAACTATTGCTACGCGAAACGGTAGTGACCTTTGACCCTTTAAACTCCGTGTGCGTTTGTGCGGTAACCATTATACCCAGCGATAGTTAGTGGCTTCTTTAAGTTAGAAAATCGTACGATAGAGTTAATTGACTGTCAACGTGACGAAAGAAGAAAGTGACTGTGGACAACCTCGAAAGGCGCCCTCAAGTTGGAGTGGTGTCGACGCTCGGGCTGCTGCCGACGGCCAAGGTCTAGGTTCAATCACCATCAGTCACGCCCAGATACACACCACATCACCATTCTTTCCCTTGCACTACACAACCACATGCGACCTGACCGACTCCGGAGGGACCAGTCGCCTTGGATAGGTAAGTAAGCTTCATCCAAATTCCTTCCGGTCGACTGGCCGTATTATAACGCTCCCCCATATATTTTAATGTAATTAGGAATTTCCACGTGGCCACATTGAGGCCCGACCTACGTCTATTCGGGAAGTCTTCAGCTCATGGGCCCCTGATGATTGGATCCTTTAAGGGAGCAGCCGTAGGCCGTAACAAACTGGTAGCAGAGCGCGGTTCCGGGTTCGATTCCCCGGTCGATCCCGACCGTAGTGTTTGATAAACATTAAACAATTCTGGTGGCAGGGAGCGTTGGTTTGATTGGTTTAATTTGTATCTACAATCACGCCCGTCCGTAATACGTAAAAATATTTATTTTGTACGTAATAACAGAATTATTTCCCTTTGTTCTTTGTTGCTTGCCTTTTTTTGGTTAGTGGGTAGATTTGAAAAGCCGCGCCCTAGGTTGCGCAAGCGGGAGTTTTCTAGAGATATACGTCATGTAGGTAGATGGTTATTTTTACGTAATCGGTTAATTATCGTTGCCGGATATTTGTAGTGGATTACTTATCGAAGGATCGATTTCCGAGCTAGGCATTTTTTGTTGATCGACTGTGATGTGTATCTTCGATTATACTGTAAGTTGTATTTGAACTAAAGAGTAGTAATGGTATTTGCGCCATTTGAATTTAACTTGATTTGATCGCACTAGTATTTGTTATTTGTTAATTTGATTTGTGCCTTTTCTTTTGTGCTAACTTGTATTTGGTTGATACGTAGTAATTCGTATTTGTGTAATTTCTATTCAACGCGATTTGATAGGAACTGCATTTATTAACTGTTGATTTTGTTGTATTTTTTTTTGTTATCTTTGTAATTTGTGCTCGAGCCGCGTCGTAATTTGTATTTAAAAGTGATGACATCGCCCAAGCTACTGATCCGTTGTCTGCGCACTGAGTTGCGCTGGGCCACAAGCGCCCATGCTTTGAAAGGTCGACCGGATAGGGTCCATAACTTGATGAAGCGGTTCGAGCAGGTGGATGCTCGAAGGGCCGCAGTGGAGGAGGCTTACGCTGAGCTCGAGGATTCGGATGTGGAGAAGGGAGTCCTGGACTCCTGCTTCGCGGACTATGAGCAGTTCTTGTGGCTCACGGACGAGTTGATCGAGGCTGAAGGCAGGTATGCCGAGGAGGCGCGTGAAGCTCGGATGAGTGACCTGTCCGAGTCCTCTCTGAAACAGCTTCAGCCGGAGCTGTTGGGACGACTCCCAACTCTGGACCTGCCAAAGTTCTCCGGGGTCCATTCCGAATGGCTGACCTTCGTTGGTCTTTTCGACAGCCTAGTGGACGCCCGGAGTGACCTGACCCCGAGCCAAAAGATGGCGTACCTCCTGGCCTCACTGGAGGGGGAGGCCCTGGGCGTCGTCGGCCACTTGAGATTGTCGGACGACGCCTACCAGACTGCTCGGGACCTCCTAGCCAGAAGATACGCCAACGTCCGGCGAATTGCGGACGAACATGTTAAGCAGCTTCTAAGCCTCCCGCTGCTTAGTGACCGGGCCAGACTGCGTCCGGACCTGTTGGATCCAGTCTTGGTGGCCTGTAATACGTTGAGGCGGCTGGGTTTACCAGTGGGCGAATGGGCTTTTTTGTTGCTCCGCATCGTGCTGTCCCGTCTACCTCTCGACCTTCGAATCCATTTTGAGGAGAGGTACGGCGGGGACGAGGCCTCCTATATTCCGCCCTTCTATGACCTGCTGCGGTTTTTGGAGGAGCAGTGCCGGCAGATCGAGAACGCGGCGGGCACCGTTGACGACTTACGAGACGTGCCCAGTGAGAGGCTGAACCCGCCAGGAAAGTCGTCGTCAACCCCCCCCCCCCCCTGCTCCTATTGTCGAGCATCTGATCACCGGGTAACGTCGTGCCCGAAATTATTAGGTAAGCCGGTTCCACCGAGGCGAACTATCGCCAAGGAGCGCCGCTGGTGCTGCTCATGTTTGGGAGGACACCTCCAGCGAGACTGTCCGCATCGGCGACCCTGTCTGCATTGCCAGGGCAATCATCATGCCGTTTTGTGCCTGAGTGCGAACGGCGTCTCCTGTCGGGGCTCTGCCAGGCCCTCGACCCCCACGGGCGGGGGCGCTCAGCCACGCCCTCTGCCGGGCGACTCTCGGCGCCCGCCGGCCAGCCATCAGGCCCCTAAGTTTGAAAGGGGTCCCTCCCCCGACCGGTCGGGGGGTAATTCCCCCAGGGGCGGGGGTGTCATCGCCCCCCCTCAGCGTGTGGAGAGGAACTTCACGGCCACTCATCGGTCCGCTGGACCCTTCTCACTCCCGTTAGCTGAGTGGCCGCGACTGGTGTACCACTGTTCCCCATTTGATAGAGGCGGCCCTGGCTAGCTGCCGCCTTAGCTCCCACCACGGCCACCTCCACTGAGCCTTAAGCCGTCAACAGTCCACTTGTCAAAATGTTCTGTTGCCGACGGCCTCAGTGAAGGCGTACAACCCGAGTGGCGACTGTTAGCGATCTCGGGTTCACGCCATGTGGCCTCCCCTTGGTGGTGGGAAGATTAGGGCCCCTCTGGAGCGTTGAATCACGCTGTCAAGGGGTATTAGATTTGGTTTGGTCGAGCACTTAGTCAAAAAAAATACTTGAATTAAAATTAAAAACTACTTTGGGCTTTCCGCGAAAATTTCCTATTTGTAGCGGTTTAAATTAAAAGAATTGAATTTAATCTACTCCTTTAAATGCTACGGCATGTGTTTTGTAAATATATTTAATCACTGTATTTGATTGTTGCGTCTGTTTGCCGAAAGGAAAATTTGAATTCATCTGAAAGTGAATGGCGCACTATTTGAAAATTATGTTTATGTTTATGATAGTGTTTAATCATTTTGCTTTGCGAAGAAGTAGGGCTGTCCCTTACGTTATTGTTTTGTTTAATTTGCAAGTTGACCTATGCGCCTCGGTGATTAATTTGGTTGAATTAATTCTGTAGTTGAACATTGATGCTTATGAAAAATTAGTTGAAATATGAGCATAGGACTACTTGTTTAACAGGCTAGCTAGTTTTGGAGATTATCAGATTGAAATCAGCTGCCGCACTATTTTAGTAAATGATAATATGGTGGGTGGCCTGGCTAGGCCTACTTGTTGAAAATTCATACTAGGGACTATCTGTGCGTTTCGTTCGGCTCTCCACAGACGACGTTCATGTGGAATTTGTGGGTGCTCTCTGCACTGAAGCTTAGGAGGCCGCTCGGGGCCGCTTCGTGTCGCGTCGCTGTTTGCAGACCTGATCCGGTCGGATTGCGGAACTAATCGTAGGGGCACAGATAGGTTTTGAAAAAGGTCGTCGGACTTCTGTCCAGTACAGGACTTGTTAAAGTGCTGCGATGCCCAGGAGGGGCATCCAGTGGAGGCTGACCCTCCGGCTTGCCACATTAGGGCTATTTTTTGAGGCGCTGGTTAGGGTTGCAAGATCTGATGGGGTGCCTAAGGTGGCCTGGTTTGGTTGTAGATTTGGTCTTGCAACTTGCCTTCGCGACCTTGTCTCGCTGACCGGTTTGCTCGCGGACCTAAATCCTTATGTCCGGGACGGGGGTTTGTTCGCGCAAAACACTTTCAAGGAACGAACGCGAGAGGGCGTGCGGCTCAGTGTCATACCTGTTTGACATTCGGTCGTGCGTAAAACGCCCAAGGGCTGTCAGTCGTCCATAAGCGGTGCTAACGATTGGCACGCTGTATTCTGTTAGGGAACTCGGAATAATTCGGCGCGGCCAGTAAATATACGGTCTATCATTGTGACGCGCATTCCTACTGGAGAGCTTCCCGGGACTTATTGTGTCTGACTCAGAACCTGCATAAGTGCATTCGGCAATATTAGATAGTGCGGCCTCTGATATTCTAGAATTAACAATTGCTACGCGAAACGGTAGTGACCTTTGACCCTTTAAACTCCGTGTGCGTTTGTGCGGTAACCATTATACCCAGCGATAGTTAGTGGCTTCTTTAAGTTAGAAAATCGTACGATAGAGTTAATTGACTGTCAACGTGACGAAAGAAGAAAGTGACTGTGGACAACCTCGAAAGGCGCCCTCAAGTTGGAGTGGTGTCGACGCTCGGGCTGCTGCCGACGGCCAAGGTCTAGGTTCAATCACCATCAGTCACACCCAGATACACACCACCTCACCATTCTTTCCCTTGCACTACACAACCACATGCGACCTGACCGACTCCGGAGGGACCAGTCGCCTTGGATAGGTAAGTAAGCTTCATCCAAATTCCTTCCGGTCGACTGGCCGTAGTATAACACTCCCCCATATATTTTAATGTAATTAGGAATTTCCACGTGGCCACATTGAGGCCCGACCTACGTCTATTCGGGAAGTCTACAGCTCATGGGCCCCTGATGATTGGATCCTTTAAGGGAGCAGCCGTAGGCCGTAACACAGTCTGTAAGGCAAATTATAATAATAATAATAATAAATTTATTTATTGAATAAAACCATATTGACACTACAAAGTTCAAGCCCTGACTCCCGAACTAGCAATAGCTGTGTGTCGGGATTCAGTTCCTTCCCATATCCACAAAGTTACAATTACAACATGGCTTTTCAGCTTATCACAAATCAGAAAATCAGAACAACGTAACAAAATACATTAAGATTTTACAAATTAATGAAAAATAAAAAAAATTAAAATATGGATGCGTATATGTGTTGCACCTATGATGCGTATATGTTATGCGTATGTAACAAGGTAACAAAGTAAATAAAATTTTTACAAATTAAAATTAAATATGCATCCGTACGTTTGTTGCATCTATTATGCGTACATGTTTTGCGTGTGTTTGTGTACATGTGTGTTTGTGTGTGTGTGTGTGTGTTTGTGTGTGTGTGTATGTGTGTGTTTGTGTTGTGTGTGCGGGTGAGTGTGTGTGTGTGTATTTTTATTTTTCTCGATAAGAAATGACTCGTACTATTGAGTTATTTTTAATAGATTTTCCGTCTCGTTGTATTTCAACTTACGTAACCATAATAAAACTTTGGATTTTAGTTGGTACATAGATAGGTTTCTCAATTTATTATTTACACTAAAGTAATTGTAAAGTCTTGGTGCCTGAAATTGATAATGCTGTCGAGCAATCTTACATCTCACTCGCTCAACTGTGAAACGTTCTCGTCTTTTTCCAGTGGAGGGAAGATATGGTACCGTAAATTTATGGTATTTTTTTATACAATTATAGATATATAGTTGGCGCACAGAAAGTACGTTTGCCGTTTTGAATAATGCAGCAGTTAGATGCCTAAATGGAAGGTATAATATTACTTTGGGGAGATATCTTTGTGCTCGTTCAAGTTCTATTAAATGTGTTTTAGCTGCTGCTCCCCACGAACATATACAGTATGTAATTACACATTCCGCAAGTGCTTTATAAGTTTGTATTAAGAGTGGAAGTTCTGAAACAGTGCGCGATTCTCTAAACACATAAACTAATTTCCTGAGTCTATTAGCAACAGATGTTATGTGCTGTTTCCAGTTGAGCTTATCATCAATACTTATTCTTAGATATTTTATAACTTTTACTCTTTCGATTAATGAGCAAGTACATGATTTATTCTCGGTATTGGCTTGTCGATTGCAAGGATGGGAATGGATTTGTAAACTGGAAGATTTGGGTGAATTAATATTAGTTTTACTGAAGCACATATATTTTGTTTTACTTGTGTTGAGTGTTAGCAAGCTGTTTTCTAACCATGATATAATAGTACGAAGACCGTCTTCAGTAAGACGATGTACATATTCCCAAGACTCGCCATGAAACAGTACGACTGTATCATCAGCAAACATTTGAATATCAGCACCCTTGAGATTAGTTTTACAAAAATCGTTTATGTAAATTAAAAAAAGCTTGGCCCAAGTGAACTGCCTTGTGGCACACCGTAAATGGAGCTTAATTAATTACTTAATAAGCCATCAACCCTAACACGTTGCTTCCTATCTAAAAGGTAGTCCTGGAACCACATAAGTGCATTTCCCCTGATTCCCATATTTTCCAAACGTGTTAATAATATTGGAACAGATACGGTATCGAATGCCTTCTGAAGGTCCAGGAATACTCCTATTACCTTTTCATTTTTATCAAGATAACGTGTAATATTTGAAGTAATTTGAAGTACAGCGTCATCTGTGGACCTGTTAGCACGAAAACCGAATTGGTTTTTATCCAATAGCTCATTCTTTTCTAAATAATTCATTAGTCGCTTGTTGAATATTTTTTCGAGAACTTTAGACATTGTGCTTAATAGTGAAATTGGGCGATAGTTATTCGGTGATGATTTGTCCCCAGATTTATATATGGGACAGACAATTGCATTTTTATAGATTTTGGGGAAAACACCATATTCAAATGTCAAATTAATTAAATATGCAATAGGTTCCGAAATGTGTTTTATGTTATCTTTTAGAATTTTAGACGTAATACAATCATATCCCGATGAGTTACTTGATTTAATACTGCAGATGACGCTTGAAACTTCCACCGAATCGGTTAGGTAGACGGACATTGAACCGTTTGGTGCATCTTTGCATTTTGCCATTAGAGAAAGAGAACTGTCAGTAGTGTTAAGTTTGGATAAAATATCATTTGCAAGACTATAACCAACCGTTGCGAAAAACCTATTAACATTGTCAAGAGAGTAGTATTTAAACAATGTTTGAGTAAATCTGTGGAAGATTCTTTCTTTTTTACCATATTACATATTTCCTTTATTGTATTCCAAGTTTCCTTCATATTGCCTTTATTTTTTTCTAATAACACTTTATAATAATTTATTTTTAATTGTTTTATTAATCTATTTAATGTGTTTCGATAGTTTCGGTATATGTGTCCCAATTGCTCATTGTTTAAATCTTTTTTTAATTTTTTATGCATTTTGTCTCTCTTTCGAATTGAATTTACAATCCTCACAGTAATCCAAGGCTTGAGTGGTGTTTTACGTTTAGATATTTTACTAGTAAATGTGTTGTCCTTAATGGCTTTTTCTAATTTTGATGTCAGAATCTGTGCTGCTAAATTTACATCATTAGTTGAGTATAAGTCGTCCCAAGACTCAGTTGCCAATATTTTTTGTACGCCAGCAAGATCGATTTTTACTTTATTAAGCATTTGTGTTTTTCTATATATTTTGGTAAAATTCATATATAAAAAAATAGGAGAGTGATCGGTAAATTCGTCAAAAACATAGGTTTGACATTTAGCACAAGACTTAACCATGAAATGATCCAAACAAGTTTTGTGTCGAGTTGGACTGTTTACACCTTGTTTAAGTCCGAACGTAGCCATAAGATTTAAATAAGCAGTTGAGTATTTATTGAGATTATCTGGCATAACATCAAGATTAATATCTCCAGTTAAAAAAATATCAAGTTTATTACGAAAATTATTTAAAATATCAGCCAGTGAGTTGATATAATTTGTAGGATTTTTATAACCTGGAGGACGATATGTGCAAATAACAGAGAGAGTATCTTTAAGATCAATTACTATACAATTACCATTGACAATACACGGCTCATAAGCTGTTGACTCAAGTTGATTCCGAACATAGACAACCACGCCATCGTTTTTATTAAGATTAACAAGAGTTTGAAACATTTTATAGTCGTGAATGTCAGGTGGTATATAATATTGATTTGTCCAACATTCAGTTAACACGAGCACATCAATTATAAAGTTAAATTTGGACAAAAATATCAAAAAACTATCGAAGTTAGCATTAATGCTACGTATATTGACAGTAAGAATTGTAATGAAATTCTTTCCGACTGACAATAAGTCTAAGTCAGTTGGAACATCCACTCTGTTACACGAAATATGACCCGATCCTTCAATATCGTCCATAACGATAGTATTAATTGAATTAACTTTTAATTATTAAAATTTCCAATGCATAATTCTTAGGAACAAGGTGGTTGTAAATTTGGATGATAAAACAATTGTGAATACCTTAAGACTGATATCTGTGCTACCTTCAATAATTTTAAAATGATTTCGTAAATATTCGTCCTTATGTACGCAAAGTGATAAAAAACTTGATTCATTGAAAAACTGTAACATAATAAAAAACAGATCCAAAACAACTATAAGTAACAATAATGTAATGATTAACCTTAAATATAAATACCAATTATATTTTTTCTGGCGTCTTGTATATTATGTATTATTTTATTTTACTTTGTCAATCTATGAATTCATCTATTATATTGTTATTATTCATAATAATTACCCGTTCAATATTTATTTATTAAATCTAACAACAATACTTAAAACGTCTATATTGTTACATTCGCGATATTTATATATATATTTAATAACTGCTCTGCATATTTATAAGCTCGCACCCTTTTATGTTGACTCGACTATATTAATCAAATCGTTTAAGGATTCATTCTGTTATATCTTATTGATAAATTTTATACTCTACCACCTTATACAAAAAATCAAGTCACTATTAACTAGCAACTGCCGAAGTGATATATCATTATTCGTACTACTTAAGTCTAACGTAAAAAATTTATTAGTTCTGTTACTCTGTGTAGCTTTAAAGTACTATAAATTTAACACAATTGGGTACATATTTGATTTTGATTAATGGCTGTAAATAATTTGTACTGTTATTATCAGAATGTTCGTGGTCTTAGGACTAAATGTCTTGAATTACGACTAAATATTTTGACGAACGATTACGACATTATAATTATGACAGAATCATGGCTACACAGTGGAATTTTTGATGGTGAGTTGTGTGACGATAGGTATGACGTTTTCAGGGCTGACAGAGATTTACGTAATAGTGGTAAAAGTACTGGTGGTGGAGTATTAATAATGACACGACGTACACTCGGTGCCATGTATCGTGACCTCGGCGTATGCGGTCTTACTGAGCTATTGTGGATTACTATTCCTTCAAGCGCGTGCGCTTCAAATTCCAACTTACATATTTGTGTGGCATATATTGCCCCTGACCCTCATCAAATGCCATCGGATCTCGTTTTTATTAAACAAAATATTAATAGTATTATCGAGCTTTCTCCAAATGATAATTTTGTAATATTAGGAGATTTCAACTTGCCGTTCATTTCTTGGAACCCAAACGGATATACAGCTTTGAAAAAAGGGACTACTGAGGTACAAGAAGCGAGTATCCAGCTGATGGAAACACTAACATTTCACGGGTTAAGACAATTTAATACTTTAAAAAATCATGCTGGTAACACATTAGATCTTGCATTCTCTAATCTACCTCTGAATATCATCCCTGCGGCTGCGCCGCTACTCAGGGAGGACCACGCACATCCTTCTTTTTGCATCATAGTTTTGGATTTAAACATTACTCCTCTACGGGAAACAGCTGCGCCGAGGCGAAATTTCAGGAGGGCTGATTATGAAAAAATTAATACATATCTTTTAGAACAGGACTGGAGGTCTCTTTTATGTACAGGCACTGTAGACGAAGCTACAAATACCTTTTATAACATACTAGATAGTTGTGTTCGTTTACATGTGCCTTTTAGTTATAACACAGGGAAGCGATCATATCCTAAATGGTACACACCTGCTTTAATAAACATAATTAAGGAGAAAAACAATGCTCACACACGTTGGAAAAAATTCAGGAATAGATTAGATTACGATGAGTTTTCGTTACTCCGAGCAAGAGAACACCGTGTTCAGAGGGAATGCTTTAATAAATTTACGTCAAGTTGTGAAAATAGCATCAAAACACATCCTAAAACATTCTGGACTTTCGTCAAAGCCATTCGGGGTGGGTCAGGTTACCCTAAGAAAATGTCTTTGAAAGATATAGAGTACACCGATGGTATAGACATATGCAATGCTTTCAACTCATTCTTCAAGAGTGTATTTGGTATTCCTAGTAATAACTACATATATCCACATACGGAATCGTTGTGTACTGACACCGTTTCTAATGTACAGACAAACGCTGCAATAATTGAAAAAATGTTGAAAACTTTGGACACGAACAAAGGTGCCGGTAGTGATGGGTTACCTTCTTTTTTTTGGTCACGATGCGCTAAATCACTTGCTCTCCCCTTGACTATTATATTTAATCGCTCTCTACGTGAAGGGATATTTCCGCATCAATGGAAGTGTGCACACATAATCCCTGTACACAAGAAGGGATCACGTACAGAAATAAATAATTATAGAGGCATTTCTATTTTGAACACCGCGGCTAAAATCCTTGAAGGAGTAGTATATAACGTAATTTACTCCACGCTTTCACGTGCCTTCCCTGAGCAGCAACATGGTTTTTTACAAAGGCGATCCACCACTACGAACCTGGCAAGTTTTTCTTCTTTTGTCGTTGAAAATATGGATCAAGGTGGGCAGGTTGATGTGATCTACACTGATTTTGAAAAAGCTTTCGATCGTGTGGATCACATGATCCTGCTCAACAAATTACAAATATTAGGGATTCACGGTGACTTGCTCCGATGGACTGAATCATATCTCACAAACCGCTCACAAGCAGTCGTGATAGGTGGTTTCCGTTCGAGCTACATAAACATACCTACAGGTGTTCCTCAGGGCTCTCACTTAGGTCCACTTTTTTACAATGCCTACCTATATGACATTGGTTCGTGCATTATACACACAAATTACCTCACGTATGCAGATGATAAGAAGATTTTTTGTAAAATTAGCACCATACATGACTGCCTATTGATACAAAAAGACCTGGACCGTTTATTTGAATATTACAAAATAAATAATATAACTGTCAATGCAAGCAAGTGCGAATGTATTAGTTTTACACGGAAATCTAAGCCAATTCTAAATAAATATCACTTTGACGGATTAGAAATCAGCCGAAAAGAAAGTGTTAGGGATTTAGGCGTAATTTTTGATCATAAAATGATACTATCCGAACACATTGATTACGTTATCAGTAACGCCTATAAAAATCTTGGTTTTGTTCTTCGCATCTGTAAACCATTCTCGAATATTAATACAATTAAAATGGTTTATTTTGCATATGTCAGAAGTGTTTTGGAATATGCTAGTTCAATATGGTCTCCACAGTACAATGTCTACAAAAGCCGCCTTGAGCGTATTCAAAAAATATTTGTTAATCACCTTAACTTTCGCTGTCGGAATAAAATCGATACTTACACAGACAGTTGCACTGAGCACGATCTCTTATCTCTGGAACACAGGCGCATTTTGCTTGACATGGCTTTGTTATATGATATAATAAACAGTAATATTGACTGTCCATATCTTGTCTCAAGAATCACCTTTCGTACTCCAAAATTCCGTACCCGCAATACTACATTGTTACAAACTCCCTGGCATCATTCAAACTAATGTCGAAACACTGTTCTTTCGCGGCTTGCTCGTACATATAATGAACAATTTGGACACATTAACCTCTTTGCGAAATCTAAACTTACGTTTAAAGATTACATCAAGAAAACTATTACGAAATAGAGCAGTTGAAGTTAAAATCACATACAATCATATATTCTCTCATCTATTTCTTCTATATGTATTTTTGAGGCTACTAATATAAATATAAGTACTTAAGTTATTTTATTTAATATATATTATAATTAATTATTTGTATTATGTTTATATATTTAAACATTTAATATGTATATATACATAAGTAAATATATATGTATGTATATATATATATATATCTTATATGTTTATATATATATATTTATATATATATAAAGGTAATGTAATATATCATTCTACCTGACTATCTCTCCTGATCTATAAACTTATGACCACCTTCATTACATTGAATTGCTTATAATTTTGCTTATAATTTATCTATTAGATTGTTCTTTTTCCTTTTCTTCTAACAACAATATACCTACCATCAAACAATATAAGGGAAACCTGTTATTGGCCATACTTTTAGTTTGTTACATTAATGTTAATATTTTCTATATACGCTGTTGGTTTTCTAAATAAATAAATAAATAAATAAATAAATAGTCATTGATGTTGTTGGTAGGTAAATGCGTCAATACATTTATGCCATGTGTGAATTTTATTATAGAATTGCAACATTCAAGCTGCTTAAAGTATGATTTAATATAGTAATAATATTTAAATTTGACATAAAGGTAATAGAGAAATATTTTGTAAATATGATAAATGTAGTGTAGTAATATGTAATAATTAAAACATTCATTTTTTTCGCTCCGTATCGTTCGGTCGCATTTACTATTTGCTCCGATTGGTGCAACCGGTGCAATTTTAGCCAGTGCTTCTCAAACTGTTTATTATCTAAGCTTATAAGTTGTTAATACCTGTCACAATGGACACTCACAATTGTGGTGCATGTGGGGAGTTATTATCAGAAGGTCCTCACTGTACTGTATGCAATCAAGAACTACATTTTCACTGTGCTGGAATAACTGAAGCTGGATATCGCAAGCTGGGAGATAGGAAGTCTACCTGGCGATGTGTCAAGTGTAAACAAACTCACTCTATCCAGCCTCCTTTATCACCAAAGGTCGAATCCGATGCACTAATACTTAAGGAGATAAGAGCTCTCTCTGATAAACTGGCGCCATTAGAATGTCTTAAAGATGAAGTCATTGCCTTGAGAACTGAATTTGCTGATCTTAAATCTTCACTAAATAATACTAACGTGGCGCTAAAAGAATTTAATAACAAAATTAAGGACTTCGAACAGCGTCTAGTACAGATCGAGAAAGTGCAAAAACATGCTAACCTAATTCAGACTCGGTTAGAAAAACTGGAGCAAGAGTCGAACTCTGCGGAGCAATGGTCAAGAATGAATAATGTTGAAATAAAGGGAGTACCTCAGGCAAGCGGTGAAAATTTGTTTGAAATCATATCCAAAATTGGGTCTAAGATACAATATCCGATTACAAAGACTCAGGTAAATTTCGTTACAAGAGTACCAACCCGTGAGAAAGAGCATAACAAACCGATAATAATCTGTTTCTGCAATCGATATGTGAAGGAAGATTTTGTGGCGGCAGCCAGATATGTATCGAAAACTAGTCATCTCACATCAGGCAACATGGGATTTGTGGGCAATAATAGGATTTATATCAATGACCACCTAACCATGCACAATAAGACCTTACTTTCTAAAACTAAAAAGGCAGCGGTTGAAATGAATTTTCGTTATGTCTGGGTCAAGCATGCCAAGATACATGTAAGAAAGACCGATACGTCGCATATAATTATGGTGAAGTCAGAAAGAGACCTTACAAAAATAGTGTGATGTTAAACTTATTATCTCTTTGTTCTATTACTACCATTATTCATAATTTGTTTTGGATTACTCGAAACTTGTAACATTGCAGTTTGAGATCCATGCGCTGTCGCGGCGTGTTAACTTATTCATTTTGTTGTGCAATTGCGTATTAATTTACATTATAATTTATAAACATCTTACCAATGTGGATAAACTATTTTTAAATCTTATTACATATAACTGGGTTCGCTTTTGGTCTATTAATTTACTATCAAATATGAAAGACGTTTGTTTGTTGATTTTCTGTACTATATATACTATTGATTTTACTTATTGGTCATTGGTCGTGGTCGTAAGCATTCGAGAATCGCGTGTTGCATATTACGGCGCATTGTTCTACGTTTATGAATTATCTACCCGCTTTTATATAGCATTTTTGTTCTTTGTTTTAAATGTTCCTTTTATTTTACTATTTCATTTACTTTTATTGAATTGCTGTATTGCGATAAGATATTTAGTCATAGTTAAGCTCAATCACGGAATCGATTAAAATATATTACCAAAATGTACGCGGCTTACGAACAAAAACATTTAACTTATTTAGGAACGTATGTTTAAATTCGTATGATATTATTATATTCACCGAAACTTGGTTGGTCGATAGTATACATAACAGTGAATTATTTGATGGCCGATATTTAGTATGGAGACGGGATCGCAATTATTGTAGCACGTCACAAATGCGGGGGGGTGGTGTACTAATTGCAGTGAGGAATGATCTTTCGGTAGTGGAGAGGGGTGACTGGCGTAGTTCAGCGGAAGATATTTGGGTCTCTATTTTGCTAAAAAGATCCAGGCCGCCAGTGACATACAATATAAACATTTGTGCGCTTTACCTGTGTAGAGAAAATATCGGTAACTCATATAATACCCAATTGCTAAATTTCACACAAAATATTAATACCATAATTCTGTCTAATCCGTGCGACAAATTCATAATCGTAGGTGATTTCAATTTTGGTAGTCAAGTAGATTGGAATGTTTGCAGTGATAGTGGCGAGTTGTTACCAACCAATCACTCCTGTCAATATATTTCTGATTTCCTTGATTCTGTTAACACCTGTAGCTTATCTCAGTATAATTGTATACGTAACATAAATGGGAGACTACTTGACTTGGTTTTCTCTAATGACCTTGTAGATGTTAAGGAATGCTATGAACCATTAGCAATGCCCCCAGATATGCACCATAAGTCTTTGGTTATAAAGGCTGATTTTGTTGAATTACATAAACTAGATGATAAAAAGAAAAACAATTATCTCTTTCACAAAGGTGATTACGTGGCTATTAGTTCAGCTCTTGACCAGGTAAACTGGTATGAACTTTTGGGGAATGACTCTCTAGACAATGTGGTTACTCTCTTTTATAATAAATTGTATGAACTTAGGGAACAGTTTATTCCCATAAAATCCACTAGACGCTCGTCACACCCTCCATGGTATAATTCTGCGCTACTAAAGGTCTTAAAAGAAAAACACAAGTATCATCGTAAGTTTAAGTTATATGGTAATTTATCCGACTACCAATCTTTTTCACTATTATGTAAAAGGGCTAACCAGTTAGAGCGAGTCTGCTTTGAATCCTATATTGATAAAATCGAATCTTCCATAACTAGTAACCCAAAAATTTTCTGGTCTTTTATAAAAAGTAGGAATAATGCGTCTACTACTCCTAATGTAATGTATTATGAGGAATCTTCTGCAAACACTGGTGAAGGTATTAGTGACTTATTCGCTAAATATTTAAGTACTACTTTCGTTGAACCAGAATTGGAAACTTCTGATTCTAAATTATTTCCCATAACTGATTACAGTATTAATAGTATTAGCTCAATACACGTCTCAGATAAAGGTATCTTGAAGCTATTACAAGGCCTCGACATCTCTAAATCTGGTGCCCCCGACCATATACCACCAATATTTATCATAAATTGTGCGAAAAGCTTAGTCAAACCCATTAGTATACTTTTCAAGCGGTCATTAACAGAAGGAATAGTTCCAGAAGTTTAGAAATCTGCCTTCATAACACCGGTATTTAAAAAAGGCGACAAGTCGAATGTCGGAAATTATCGTCCCATCTCGAAGTTATGCTTGTTTTCTAAAGTTCTTGAAAGAATCGTTTATAATGAAGTACAAAATTATTTGGGTGATGAACAACATGGGTTTCTTCGAAGACGTTCAACTACTTCTAATCTCATCACGGCTAATGAGTACATCACTAAAGGTATGGAGCAGCGTGCACAGGTAGACGTAATTTACACAGATTACAGCAAGTGCTTTGATCGTATTAATCATCGTGTTCTTTTACAAAAGTTGTTAGCTTCGGGAATACACGGTGACTTGTATAGGTGGTTTTGTTCGTATATAGAGAATCGGACGCAGGTTGTTGTTTTGCGTGGTTACATGTCTGGTTGGTGCTCAATCCCATCTGGTGTTCCTCAGGGCTCATTACTTGGCCCCCTATTATTCACAATATTTATTGCCGATATTAAGTCATGTTTTAAAAATTCTCTCATACTACTTTACGCCGATGACATGAAAATTCTTAATACTATTCATAATCTAACAGATGTTAAACAATTTCAAGAAGACCTAAACAGGTTCTCTGATTACTGTAAACTCAATAAGCTTCAATTGAATATCTCCAAATGTTCTCATATAACATTCACACGACAAAGATCTAGTATTGGGTTCGGTTATACTCTCCATAATCAGACTATCAGCAGGGTAAATCATATTCATGATCTCGGCGTAATACATGATAATAAATTCATATTTGACAAACACATTGAATATATTGTCAACAAAGCATCCAAGGCCCTTGGTTTCATTTTAAGAAGTTCATCCTGCTTCCGCTCTCTTAAAGCTGTTAAGATTTTGTATTGCTCATATGTGCGAAGCCATTTAGAATATGCATCTCAAGTATGGAACCCACAGTATAAGGTTTACATATCTCGTATTGAAAGTATACAAAAAAAATTTCTGAGATACCTCGACTTCAAGGCACAAATAAATTCAGTCAATTATCTAGAAAGATGTAAGAGATATCATTTTTTACCGTTGGAATATAGACGTAAAGTCAATGATATTTGTTTCTTAGTTAATATTGTAAATGGATCTATTGATTCTTCTGAGCTACTTACTCACATAATGATTCGAACCGGTTTAATGAGATTTAGACAGCGACCCCTGCTATATATACCTCTTGCTTCAACGAATTATAGAAGAAATTCCTTCTTTCTGCGTAGCGCAATGGAATTTAATAAACTTTCATCTGTAGTAGATATTGACCTATTTTCTACTAGTTCTAAATTTGTAAAAAAAGTGATGAACAGAGAATTTTTCACTCACAGCCGCGACTAGCATGACTCATGTTGCAACCTCTTTGGTCTCACGGAAAGTTGAACTATGCGGTTTTTTTGTAATTTGTTTTTGCCTATTTTTTTGCTTATGTTACTTTTTTTTTTTGTAAGTAGTTTAAGTAATCCCTAGAGTATTTTAAATTTGTATAAAGTTGGATGAAAGTAATGTGTGGAGGCTTGTTATTAGCAATTCTTATCACCACTTTGTTACTACCGAAGATATTAAGTCTGTAAGCCTTCCTAAAATAAATAAATAAAATAAATAAATAAAATAAAAATAAAATAATATATTAACGAGTCATATTTATGTGCGAATAGTTTATATTGTTGTGTAATGGTAGATGTGTATAAGCAAAGTACGCAATTTACAGAAATTAATAAGAGAAACACACGAATAACATTGTAACATACTATAAAAAGTTGAAAAAATGTAATAAGTACTAGCCAAGATAACGGTATTGTAACATTGCATAGTCAGTTTTTAATTTTGAGTTTGTCCAGGTCCACCTCACTGTTGATTCGTATGGCCGGGCTGGATTCTGCTTTGCGTATGTAGACGTTACCGTGACTCGTCCATATGTATTTATAATTATTGTAATGACCGAAATTCCGAGCAATGTAAAATAATCGCTTAATTCTCGGAGTAAGATTCTCCGAAATGTAAATAATCGCCGGGGGACCTGTTATCTTTAGATTCTCGGTTGTAAGTGATTTTTTATTCTTCCTGTACTTTTTCATCGAGGTAAGAATTTCCTCCTTTTTATTGACGTTGGCCAATTCAACTATTATAGGATTAGGCATAGACGATTTAGACTTAGATTTAAGCCTAAAAATATCCCGTATCTCTCTATCTTCAATTCGGACATTGAGCTCCGTGCAAACCTTTCTTACGATATTCTGGAGATCCTGCTTCTGTACCGGCTGGTTTTGGGTAACATTTCTCATTTCAATACTGCACGATCGAGCTTTGCGCTCCAAGCTGTCAATCCTGTCTTCTAGTGCTTTGATGCAGTTTAAGCTAGCCTTGCTGTCAGCTTCTAAGATCTCCACTTTTTCTCGCATTTCCTCATACTTACTCGACATAAATTCAAGCGACTTAAAAATGTCAGCATTTTGATCTTTTATTGCTTTTAAAGTTTTTTCCAACGAAGATAGTTTATTTTCTTTTAATTGGTTACTTAAAATTATATCTTTAATGGACTTATCAATTGAATTAAATTTTGCTTCTTGTTGCAGTATATATAATTGGCGTTAGCAATACCATTAAGTCCCTTTCTTTGCTTTCCCTTCATCATTATCATCATCATCACATTACAGCCCTTTAAAAATTTCACTGCAAAAATAACATAGACCTCCCCAAACCACAAAGCATGGTCCTGACCCATCTGAATCCATCGGCTTTCTCCTTTATGCTTGTGTGAAATATTTCTTACAAGTTTCCATGAAATCCATCAACAAAAATATATTACCTCCCCATATTTTTAATATTATATTACAGCTCCTAGTAATTATAAATTTCGCAGTAATTCACCGTATTTTTGCTCTCATTACGTTGCTTTAATTAATTATGTGACCCTTGTCAACCGAGCGTTGAAAACAATATGATAGCTTTGTAGCGCTGTCCTCACACTCGGTTTTTCTTAATGTTCTTAACGTGTTATTCTAAACTAATTTTCAGAACGAAGCCTTTGATAAATATTGTACATTTTGTCTTTGTTGTCAAGCTTTTTTCACTTTGAAATTATAGAGATAACAACTTGTTGCTTCGCAAGGAGAGTTGGTTTTTGTGATACCAGGCTGAATCCCAGTCATGGTCTGAGGTACAAATCGCCATCTGCGTAGGCCAGAAAAATGGTGCACGAGTGTGTTCGTAAATACTCTCTTAGTTAGGTGGGACAGCAATCCAATACGGCCGGAGGGAGATCAGGCGCAAGACCAACGACTTATCGTGCTTTCTGTGGCATGGGACGAAATACCGCCAACTACCTGATTTTTTTTTCTTTTCTTTTTTTTCTTAAAAAACTTCACCCCCACACTAGGATTTTCTCCTGTATCGTGGAGGCAGTTTTTGATGGTCTTTTAAAAGATGTTGAGTATAGTTGACTATCGAAATCGTTATCAAAAACCTTTCCGGCATTCTTATGCCCAAAGCAGACTTCAAACGGAGTTAAACTAGTATTGGAGTGTACTGTGTGGTTATAAGCCATTATAGCGCTCGGCTTTCTAATATCTTTACAAAACTGCTTATAATTTAGTATGGATTTGCCTGAATGCACATCGGTTGGTAATTTAACACGTAGTTCCGATCTAGGTGGCAAAATAAAAATGTGATTTTCAAAATTGTGTACAATAGGAATATTTGTGGACTTTTTTGAAAGTATATGACGCTTTAAATCGATGACAGCCTCTAATTGTTTTAATAGGTCATTACCTATGAAGTCATCATAAACCGAATCTACATTATACATATATAGAACTTGTGATATTCAGGGCTTTTAAATGAGGGTGGTAGCGGAATAACTATGACCTGATTATGGCTACTTGTAGCATGTGTACTGAAAACCTCGAAGGGTTCATTAAAAATTTCGTTTTGAAAATATTGGTATGCCTTCTTCGACTTATAAATGAATGCGTGCTACCGGTATTTTAGATGAATTTTGAATCTAACTCCGGGATATATATATAAGGTAATTTAAAATTTGTGTAATTATTTAGTTCTATGGTTTCTTGTTTTTGTCTTTATCGTCTACGTTCACTTGCAACGAATCTGTGTCATCGTCAGAACCTAATGCCTTCAGTTTGATACGGGATAGTGCATCAGCGTTGCTTGAAGCGGTTATGTGAAAATTTTCAATATTTTCCGTCGTCTTAATATTTGTATTAGGCGGTTTGGTTTCAGTTTCCGGGTTTACAGTCTTTTCTGATTGATATTCGGGGTTATAGTAAGGATCATCGTTAGGATATTGATCGAAAAAATTTGCGTTTTCGTAGAAATACATGTCATCATTGTCATCATTATCATTACAGCCCTTCACAAGTCCACTGCTGAACATAGGCCTCCCCCAAAGAATGCCACAAAGCACGGTCCTGAGCCACCTGCATCCATCGACTTCCTGCATATCTTACCAGGTCGTCACTCCATCTAGTGGGGGGACGCCCTACACTTCGCCTGCCGGTACGAGGCTGCCACTCGAGAACCTTTCTTCCCCATCGGTTGTCGGTTCTTCGAGCTATATGGCCGGCCCATTGCCACTTCAGCTTACTAATCCGTTGGGCTATGTCGATCACTCTAGTTCTACTGCGGATATCCTCATTTCTGAGTTTATCACGCAGAGAAACTCCGAGCATAGCCCTCTCCATAGCTCGCTGAGCGACCTTGAGCATCCTCATCCGGCCAGCAGTGAAGGACCACTTCTCAGTTCCGTATGTCATCACTGGCAACACGCACTGGGTGTATAGTCTCGTTTTCAAGTTTTGAGGTATACCTGACGAGAAGATGTGCCGTAATTTCCCGAACGCTGCCCAACCGAGTTGAATCCGTCGATTGACCTCTCGGTCGAAGTTGGACTTACCTAGTCGGACTATTTGTCCCAGGTAAACATACTCGTCAATAACTTCGAGCTTAGTGTTAACAACAACTACCGGCATAGGTGTGACATGGACATTAAACATGATCTTTGTTTTGTCCATGTTCATCTTAAGACCTATCCGTTGGGAAACACTATTGAGGTCATTGAGCATAGTGCTTAGGTCCTCCAGCGATTCTGCCATAAGGACTATATCGTCGGCAAATCGAAGGTGAGTGATGTACTCGCCATTGATGTTGATACCGTATCCTTTCCAGTCCAGAAGCTTAAAAACATCTTCCAATGCAGCGGTAAAGAGTTTCGGGGATATGACGTCACCCTGTCTTACACCTCTCTGCAATTGGATAGGTTTCGTACTCTGGTTCTGTACTCGGATAGCCATCGTAGCCCTACTGTACAAGCACTTCAACACATCGATATACCGACAGTCAACTTGGCATCGCTGAAGAGACTGCAGCACCGCCCAAATTTCGACGGAATCAAAGGCTTTCTCATAGTCCACATACGCCAGACATAGTGGCAAATTGTACTCCTCGGACTTCTGTACAATTTGCCGAAGGGTATGTATGTGGTCTATGGTGCTAAAGCCTTTTCGGAAACCGGCTTGTTCGGGAGGCTGGAAGTCGTCAAGTCTGCGCGCGAGACGATTCGTAATGACTCTCGAAAACAGCACGTAGATGCGGCTCAGAAGGGAAATCGGTCTGTAGTTCTTCAAGAGAGCGTTGTCGCCTTTCTTGAAGAACAAGACCACCGCACTTCTGCTCCACAACTCCGGTGTAATGCCACCATGGAGGACGGAATTAAAGAGCTTCTGAAGGACTTCAAGTACCGGTTTTCCACCCACTTTCAGAAGCTCCGCTGTAATTCCATCCTCGCCTGGGGCCTTGCCGTTTTTAAGGTGCTGGAGAGCCATTCTAATCTCGCTCAGACTGACGTCCGGGATATCATCGGAATAATGTCGGATAAGACTCGCTCTTGGATCGTTACTCACACTTGCGTGCGGCTCCAACGATGACGTGTACAGCTGCCCATAGAACCTCTCAATCTCACTCAAAATCTCAGGTGCCCCGGAAACGATGCTGCCACATTCTGTCTTCAGCTTGGACAGTTGGCGCTTTCTGGCAGACAGATCTCTGGCAAAGACTTTGGAGCCTTGGTTCCGCTCGTTTGCTTCTTCAATACGAGCTGTATTCAGTTGCGTAAGTCCCGCCGCATGCATTTGGAGATCTGTCTGTTCAGTTGCTTGTATGCTGTTAAATCTGTTCAAGAATGTAGCTTCATCTCCCGTCTAACAGCCATGAGATTAAGAGCGTGATCGGAGAGTTTTTGTGTTCTTCTGCGGCGGGTCTTGCAGAACTTAGCTCCGACCGCATGGACAGTTTCCACGAGCTTGTCATTCAAATCGTCCACTTCATTGCAGTCTTCTAGGCACTGAAAACGGTTTTGTAACTCGAGCTGAAAGGTTTCGGGACTTTGGATTAGAGCACGAGGGGGACGGAGCGTTGACTTCATTAGACGAGACCACTCCAACTTAACGTTTAGGTTCAGTGTGCCTCTAACCATTCGGTGATCGCTGCCGGTTTTCACTCTCGCGATCACTGAGACATCACTGAACAGTTGTCGTCTGGTCGTCATAATGAAGTCAATCTCATTTTTTGTCGAACCGTCGGGGCTCGACCAGGTCCACTTCCTGTGGGGCCGCTTCTGGAAGAAAGAGTTCATCATAAAGAGTCCCTCTTTCTCTATGAAGTCAGCCAACTGCTGGCCCCTTGGGTTCCGTTGCCCTATTCCAAATTTCCCTACTTTCAGCTCACCGTTCTCTCTTGTGCCTAGTTTTGCATTGAAGTCTCCAATTAACACCGTATATTGGGTTTTGGAGGAATGCATGGCTCTAGAGATATCCTCATACATTTCCTCCACCTCCTGATCGGGGTGTGCCGAAGTTGGTGCGTAAACCTGTATGACCTTCAGCGAATACCGTTTGGTGATTCTGAGTATAAGGTACGCAACCCTCGTCGACACACTCTCAATCTTTACAACGTTGTTAACGAGAGACTTGTGGACGATAAATCCGACACCTCCTTGGGACAGATGGTCGGCCTCCCGGTAATAGAGCAAGTTGCCGGATTCGAGGATTACCGTGTCCTCCCCCTCTCTTCGGACTTCAGATAATCCTATAATATGCCAGCGTAACTTGTCTATCTCTTCTTCCAGCTCCACAATCTTCTCGTCAGTCCTCAGGGTTCGTGCGTTGTATGTTGCCAGGTCGAGTCGTCGTAGGTGGCAACCGAACCTCCACCGGAGATTCTTAGTACCCCCTGCCCCGCCGTTACCATGGTCGCCACCGTAGCCAGGAATAGCGGGGCCGCCGGGGACTGGGGGCCGTTTATTATTGTCATTGCTCATGGGGGGTATATTGCCATAGTTGCCACGCTTGGCGAGCGGGTTGGCAACCGCAGTTTTTTTATTGTTATTTTGGCTATTATCAGGAAGATGCTGCTGCCCATCTCCTGCCTGTTTCCCTTTGTCGCCTTTTACGACACCCACGGGAAGATATGGGGTAGTGGATATTCTTAGCTGCCACTACACGGCTGCGGTCATCATTGTAATAATTTTCATTTAACTCTAATTCGTTTAACCTAAAACCTTGCTGCGGTCGTGCTACAGATGCTGTGCGCATCGACACATCTGTGTTAATTCGCGGTTGGTTATGCTGAGATATATTACTATCGTTGTTATATCGCTGCTGCATACCGAACTGTTGAGGACTCATTGAAGGTAAAGGCTGAAGGCCTACAGGTCTATAGCCAAATTGGGGTGGACGATATCCGAATTGCATTTGATTGTTATTAGGTTGTGGTGATCGATAATAATTTTCTAAACTGTTAAATTGTCGCTGCTGACCTCGAGTCGGTAGCGGCATCTGCACCTGCTTATTCGGTGGAATGCCAAAATTATATCTAGGTAATTGGTTCATTTGCATAGGCTTAAAACTATAAGACTGTTTAGGTAGAGTGTTATTATTACCGAATTTAAATGATAGCGAATTGTTATGCGATTGCGAATGAGATGTGAGATTGGATCCAGACATTTTGTTCCTCATTTGGTACTGACTATGGAAGTTAACTTCTTATAATACAGTACAGAGCGCATCCTCTAATAAATTTGGAGCTTTGAGACGCACTACTCTAACTAAATGTTCCGGTAAATTATACAGGAAAACGTTTAATGACGTATTTTCATAGATAGCCTTTTTACTATTGCGCATATTTAAGTCCGACAACCGGTTAACTTTACCCATTAAAATTGATCTCATAGATTGAATTCGACAACAAAAAACTAAATAACTTTCTACGGGTTTAATTTTTAAGGTCTCAAGTTTGATATTTAAACACCCTTCACTTCGTGAATCTCCAAAATGCTGAATTAGTAACTACTTAAACTCATCCCACGTTGTAATATCATCGCGCTCACCTATTATTGCAGCTGCATTACCGATAAGGCGGCTTGTTATAGTATTCATAACGTACAAGTTCTGTTCCGTTGAGCCATTAAATTTAGTTATAACATATTCACACTTTCTTAAAAATATATTTAAGTGGCGTTTGTCACCATCAAACAAAGGAATGATTTTAATCATTTCACCAGGGATAAGTGTAATACTCTCCATAATTATGTATTTTTTTACAAACAAACAATATAAAATAATATAAAATAAATCTAACTAAATGTCACACAAAATATTAAGGAATAAAATGTATATGTTTAATAAAAATACTTCTTTGTAAAATTATGATTTCTTGTATATGGTACTAATTAAAATAGGTAAAACTTAAATAATATAACAATTTTTTTAAACTATTTAACCAGACTACGTTAAAATGAGAGAAGTTCGATCTCAAGATAACAGAACGCCGAGGTAGTGGAAAAGATGGTGAAAAGTTCTGCTTACCAGCCACGAACTGCTCTCATGGTCCAGGATCAGCTCCGCTTCCTTGACGAATTTGATTTGGTTCGAGGATCGTCTCGGTTTTTTCCTCGCGCCGCGGACCTCCGATTCCGACAGATTTTTATATCGAATTCGCGAAGGACGCAACACTACCGAAGTGTGACGATCCTACCGGCTGCGCCACTCAAGTTTACGGGAACGTAAAATGATTTTTTAAAAACTATTTAAAATCTATTTATTTCTAATTATAATAATTATAATTCTAATAACTTAATTAATACGTCTTGACAGAAGTCGATGTCAAAAAGAAGTGGTCGCTCCCATGAGCTCTGCCTGATATCTCATGCAACCAAAAGCGCTGACTATATAGTTGCTGGATACTGCCTAATGCTTATGCAGTCCCCTCTAGGTACAAACCCTAACAACCCTATGGTCTTGTGGTTGCATAACTAGGTTATGACTTTATTATGTATGTTCAGGTTATCAGGTGCCAATAACTGGAATATCGAGACAGATTAATGACTCTTTGATCAATCATTCATCACTAGTAATGAATGAGCTTGTTTTCGTTGAGAACACGTAACACAAAGACATAAACGTTTATTGTACGACTACTACAAAATTCTGCATTAGGCTTTTCTTAATAAATGGAGTAACTGGCGTATATTCATGCAAACCTAACCTTAATAAATTATATTAAAGTTCGTACTCATCAGAATCATCATACTTCAGCGAAGCTGTAATGATGGCTAATAATCTTACGGTCAACAGATGTCGTTAGTTGGGATAAATGTGAACTTATTTGTTATACAAAAGTTTATGCAGAATTATTATCTTCACTGAAAAGTTGTCATTTAATTATAAGTTTTTTTTTATTTTATAGTTTTTGTATATACACAAAACAATACGTCAGTGCTGTTTTCTTTATTATTTACACAGTTTTTAATTTATTTTAATTCTATTTTCAATTCTAATTCATGTAAGGCTACCTGCGAGCGAGACAATTCATACAACCAAAGGCACTCACCTAGGAGTCAACTTGTATATAACACAGGCCATACCTACCATCACCTTCAAGCCATCCAGAACAAAGTTCTTCCCCATAGATTGCGTCACAGTGCCATAGTTGCCACGCTTAGTATGCGAATTGGCAACAACAGTTTTTTAATTATGTTAAGTTGTTATCAGGAAGATGCTGCTGCCCGTCTCTTGTTTCAGTTTCCCTTTGTCGCCTCTTACGACTCCCACGGGACGATTTGGGGTAGTGGATATTCTTTTACCGCCACTACACATTTAAATTTTCGGTATAATATTTATATTGAATGAAAAATATTTAAGTAAATATTCATCTACTATGTACGCTACGCAGTTCTTTATTTATGCGTATATTTAAACACCCCATTGAAAAATAATATAAATAATTGATCATGTACAGGCGTTTCTTCAATTAAAGAACAGAATGGGCACACCTTTGAGTTGCTTAGTTCCAAGATGGACCTTGGAGAGAGGGCAGCAATGTATCTCTCAAGTAATACATATTATATTAAATAACATTATAAAAGCTTTTAGAAAAATTTATTTAATTACTTGTTTTGGCTCGCCGCTCACTTAGCGGTTAGCCACCGTAGAGTCTATATCAGCTGAGGATTCCTCGTGTAGAGGCGAAACACGTGTCGTATTATCGTCAGTGGTGTGTCTTGCCTAGTGTAGTGGTGTTGGGAGTAGCGGTGCTGGGATTAGTGGTGACGGGGATAGTGCACGCAATTGAGGGAGGGCCGGAGGTGCTCTTCATACTAGGTAAGACACATTATTTTATTTTATAACGCGGATATTTGCGAAGTAAATTTTTCTAAAAGCTTTTATATAATGGATTTCCGCAAAGTAACGCCTGATTCTATTAATTATATTAAATAAGATTGTTTAGTGCGATTGCCAAGTCAATTTATTTATTTAAAACATAAAAGATTTTTAATATTGATATGGTTACTATAAGATGTTGTTAGGTTAGCTAATTTCGTAATAACTTAAGACAGAACGACCCTTAAGAAGGGACTGAATAAATTAACCGACTTGGTATTACATAGATCTCGCAACTTTTTAAGGTAGAAGAACTGAGTTGCGAGACTTGGCTTTTTTTACAAATTATGTTTTTGATGGCATCTCATTTCTTTTTGTAGATAATTATATCTTGGTCCATATCTACACCTATTATTATATTATATTATACATAATATAGGTACACTGATTCATCCACAGCAAATGTAACTTTGTAACTTTATATATTTATATGGGATTACAAAGTTATTTATGCAGTTGTTTTATCTCGAACCCTGGACCGAAATTGTGAAATATTTTAATTTTTCCTTGATTTGTACACAAAAAAATTGTTGTATTCTAAATTTGAAGCTTCTATATCTGCTAGAAGTGCCTTAGAGTTTTGATGATCAGTCATTCAATGACTGACAAAATTAAGAAACTTTTACTAGTTATAATTATTAAACTACTGGTTCAAATTTAATGAAATTTGAAATATACTGAATAGATATAATGCCTACTTTGTTGCTGAAAATTAAGGCTTCTACTTTTATACACAACGATGTTATAGGGTTTTGAAAACGGCCTGAACTGCTTCGAGAAAAGGATGGTACGGCCGTGCCGCTTTTTTGCTCGACTTGGCGGGGGCACTACCGTGCCCCATGATATTAAAATTTAGCAAAACTTAAAAGACATGATAGGCGAAATAATTATCCTGGTGATCCTGATGATGATAATGATCCTTGATCCGAGTGTAACTATTTAAGTCGATCGGCCGTCTGCAAGTTGCTGAAAATTACATTAAAAATTCCGTCACGTAGATAGATAGATAAATAGATTCTCTTGTATCTAGCCAATAAAAGAAAGTTAAAATAAAAGTTAATTGTAAATTTAAATAACTTAATAAAACATATCGGTCATGTTAATTCCTCCAACACGCACTGGAGCAATGCGACGGATATTACTCCATCACCCTCTCAGAAATGAGTTGGGACTTATGCCATTCAATGGAATGCATACAAGTTATAACATTATATTACGTCACAATCGTTTAAGTGGTACAGTCACGCTGCAGCTATAGCCATAAATATGGTTCCCGATCGGCTCAACTGGGGAAGGACCACGATCTTACAGAATACCAGTGTGGAATAGTAGCCTAATTCTACTGTGTTTCGTTTAGTGAGTGTAAATCGGAGATCCCTTTTACTAAAAACCATAAAAAACAATAATTCCATCTTAGTTGTCAGTTGTCTACATATTGATTTATAATCAAGGATGTGATAGATCCACTTACCATTAGATGAACTGTGTGCTCGTTTGTCACCTTATTAAAATATAAACAATCTGAAAAGGATTACGATTGAATAAAGTCAGTGTATTAAGAATTCAGTCCACATAGTGAAAGTCATTATAATTTTAGTGTTTAAAATGCGGTCGTAACGTAGAAGTAGAGAACTGGAAGATATATCAGTGCCACTTCTGTGGATACTTCGTTCGCCGCAAGCACAGTGCTTGATTTACGACCGCTCGTTTTTGGCAGCTGTCCGATGTCCTGCTCTCGGCTTAGAGACCATTGTCTCGTCTTGGTCCCTAATTCCGATTGCATGAGCAATGAGATCTGCGGAGATTTGCTATTGAACATCCACTATTATTTACAATTGCTTGGTACTTGGCATTACAATCTTCTATAACAACTATAAATTGTTTGTAAAAGCTTTTAGAAAAATTTACTTCGCAAATATCCGCGTTATAAAATAAAATGATGTGTCTTACCTAGTACGAAAAGCACCTCCCGCCCTCCCTCAATCGCGTGCACTAACCCCGTCATCACTAATCTCACCACCGCTACATGCTTTTCATCATCATCATCATTACAGCCCTTCACAAGTCCACTGCTGAACATAGGCCTCCCCCAAAGAATGCCACAAAACACGGTCCTGAGCCACCTGAAGTCGATGGATGCAGGTGGCTACATGCTTTTGTTTCTATTTAATTAAATTGTTAATGAGATTTTTTGAAAAATCGTTAGAGACCGCTATTTGATAAATTATATTAAGTTCTTTTAAATAATTTTCTTTACTTAATGGGACAGTGAACAAACGTTAATGTAACAATAAAAAGCGGCTACTTTTTGTAGCCACGCCACATGACACGATGACGCGGGGATGACCGTGTCGGTGTGAGTTGGCTTTCGATAAATTTGGAAAACATGTGACGATTCTTTTCTTGTTATTGTTAAGTCGAGAAAATAAAGGGAACAATCTTATTCCAATTCAAGTTCAAATTTAATTTTGTAATGGACTCTATTTATTTTATTGAGGCAAACATCCAGTTGTCTCCTTGTGCCAGTCCAGCAAATAATTATGTCGTTTACATATCGATAGTAATATAAGATATTTTGATTGACAACTATATGTTGTTTTTCGAAATTATCCATGAAAATGTCCGCCATAAGAGGACTTAGAAGGGACCCCATAGCTAACCCTTCTTTTAGTAGATAGAAACGGTTATTAAACCGGAAATAGTTTTGTTTCATACAGAGAGGGGTTAAGTTAAGAAAATCATTTGTTTCCCCGGGATGTAGACGACGTTTTTCAAAAAGATCTGCGAGTATACGCAAACAGTCAGGGGATGGGACATTTGTGAAAAGACTATCAACGTCTAAAGATAACAATATGGATTTAGGAGGAATACGAATATCTTTAATTTTGGAAATGAGATATAAGACACTTTTAGGCTGTAAGTGGGGTTGAATCCAGATTTCTCTCGAAGGAGGAAGTTTAATTTTTTAGCAAGGAAATAAGCTGGTGCACCAATATATGAGACAACTGGACGAATAGGAACATGTTCTTTATGTATTTTTGGTAACCCATATAAAATGGATGCTTGAGGATTCATTGGAACAAGATTGCTCCGAGACCAGTTGTGATCGGGAAAAACATATGATGACTGTTGTATACATAACTTAATATCCAAAATAAACTTTTTGGTTGGGTCAGTAGCTCCAATCCTCACTCCAATAGCTCAAAGTCATCACCTTGGATAACATCGTTAACTTCCCCATAAGTAAAGAAAATCATTTAAAAGAACTTAATATAATTTATCAAATAGCGGTCTCTAACGGTTTTTCATAAAATCTCATTAACAATTTAATTAAAAAGAAAGAAAAGCATGTTGTTCGCAACTCTCTGTACGCGGTTCAACCTCAAAGTGTTCATCAATATGTGAGCAGTTTGACCTACTTAGGCCCCATATCTGAAAAAGCAGCTAATACTCTTCGACAAAACGGCGTTTATGTGGCGTTCAAAACAATAATTCTCTTAGAAATATCTGTAATAATATAGATAAGTTGGATATTTGTCAAAAGTCAGGTGTTTACAAACTTGTTTGTGACGAATGCCACGCCGTTTACGTGGGTCAGACTGGTCGCAATTTCGAGACACGTTATAAAGAGCATTTAGCCGCGTACAGGAATTGCAATCCCGAAAATCCCATTTTGCCAAACATCTTTTGGACACTAGACACAACCTAGCCAACGACCACTCCTTTAAAGTCTTACAAACGTGTAATAAAGGGCTGCAGCTGTGTGTGCTGGAACTGTTAGAGATATTAAAAAGTAATAATAGTACCGTTGCATTGCTGAATGAACAAACAAATGTTACTAACTCACCTCTCTTAAATATCTTTAAGCCTGCTCTCTAATAATAGAGAGCCTCGCAATATGGTCGTTTGTCACCCTCACGATGATCGGCGATTGGTTGCGTGGTTGGAGTGTGGGCGTTGCGCGGTGGTTTGTTTTTAATTTTACAAAAGGCTGCGTAAGTCCAGCGGTGATTGGTTGCATGTTTTATCGCATGACACAGTAGCTCGCTCCTTAAGTAGAGAGCGGTTGCGTCTGTATAAAAGGCACTTGTTTTGGCTCGCCGCTCACTTAGCGGTTAGCCACGGTAGAGTCTATATCACCTGAGGATGCCTCGAAACACGTGTCGTATTATCGTCAGTGGTGTGTTTTGCCTAGTGTAGTGGTGTTGCAAGTAGCGGTGCTGGAATTAGTGGTAACGGGGATAGTGCACGCAATTGAAGGAGGGCGGGAGGTGCTCTTCATACTAGGTAAGACACATCATTTTATTTTATAACGCGGATATTTGCGAAGTAAATTTTTCGAAAAGCTTTTATATAATGGATTTCTGCAAAGTAACGCCTGATTCATTCCAGTCCTGATTAATTCCAGTCGCCAAATTCCACCAATACCAATGCACATCGCCGCAAACAATACTCACGATATCATCCACACCATTTACATGCTTGGTATTTAACTAATGTGCGATTTAAAACAGCGGGTTACCGGACCGACATGACTTAGTGACCTTCAAGAAACGAGCTCACATCTTTTCTAAAAGGTCGGCAACACACCTGCAATCCCCTGATGTTGTAGATGTTTATAGACGGCGGTAGCTACTTAACATCAGGTGAGCTGCATGTTCATTTGCCACCTTCTATAAAAAATTATAAAACTGTGCATAGCACTCCGCATGCTACGCGTGGCAACTATGGCAAATATCTTTCATTGAGGCAATCTATTTGGGAGGCCTTTGTTTAGCCATGGACTATAGGATGTGATAATAATGATGATGATAATGACTTATGCCCGATTCCTATATTCAAGAAACATTTCGTTCTCCGTAACGATACGTTTTTTTACATAAAAGGTGCATGTAAAAACAGTTTACAGTACAAACTAATTATTAAGCCACTTAGTATGACTTGAAATGAAGAAAAACAACTTTAAAAAGTTCATAAATTATTTAACAGGTATCTTGTTTTAAAAAGGGGTTTTCATGCACAACATTTACTGTGACATACGTCTCGTAAAATAAAACGATGCGTTTTTAAATATACAAAGACATTATTAGTATAAATGCTAATTACTAACTTGAAATTGAATGAATTACGTAACATAGGAGAGCCTATAATCAGTATATAAAAGTCCACTGCCGAACCTAGGCCGCATTGATTAACTCATAGAAGGATTTTGCCATAGTTGCCACGTTTGCAGGCGTGTTGGCGACCAAAGTTTGTGATTGTTTTGAATTGTCATAAGTAAGATGCTGCTGTACATTTCCTGTTAAAATAATTGACGGCTCCGTGGCGCAGTGGCTTAGAAATGAGTTGCAGCGTTGGGGGCTGCGGGTTCGAATTCCGCATAAAACAATTATTTGTTCCGGGTGTGAATATTTGCCATCGTGCAATTTATATAAGTAAACTGCCTCCACGATACAGGAGAAAATAGTATTATGGAGGTAACGTTTTCTAAAATAACAAAAACAAGAAGAATGAGAATGGACTATATCTAGCTACCACAAAATACACACACCCACACACAAACACAAACAATGTTAGATGACATAATTTAATCACACTTATGAGATAAAATCGGAAGCAGGATTTGATGAAGCGAGAGATCTCGATTCAAATAGTTTCCAACACCAGTAAATAACAATTAACCTATTCTCGGAATGTTAATAAATATCGAGTTAAATTATATGGAGACATTGTTAACGTATCTGAGAGAACTGAACTTAATTAAAAGTTACAGATAGCTTCAACAATCAATAGAGTGTTTGTAATGTTGGAAGGAAAGTGTCAATGAGAGACGTGTTATTAACACTAGCACTTTTATTACTAATATTCTATGCCTATACCTATAATTAATTAAAAATGTCGCATTGGCTACAACATTCCACAGCCCACCTGCAAAAAATATAAAATAATAAAATATTATTTATTGAAACGAGTATAATAAAATTCTAGTAAAAAAATCCTTTATTCTTAGTAGTCTTTCTATATTAGTTTGAGTAGGGTAGCTTGCTAAACAAAAAATTATATGTGTAACATATATGACGAATTCAGGTATATATTATGTTACTAGTTATTTATCGGGGGCTTCGTTCGCGTGGGATAAATTCACGAAAATAATTAACACTTGTTCGTGGCAAACTAGTACTGGTACTCCTTTATCATGGGCGTGTTTTTTTAGTTTACATATGTACTTAAATTTCACAAAGACAAACATCCAAATACTTTTAAATAAAACTAGTTTTACGGATTTTATCGCGTATATTAACTAATTTTACATTCCCGACGTTTCAAGCACTTTACAGCACCCATGGTCACGGGGAGGACTGAGGTGTATGACGTCTCAATGTCATAGTTAACCACGACTACCTCCAGATTAAAAATTATTAATTTTTGTTCCGATCTACGCAGTATGAACTTACACTATCATGAAGTCTGCACAAGACCTGCCACTGCGCCACGGAACCGTCATTTTCATCAAATTCATTTGTTCATTCATTGCTGCCAATCACAGTTCACTGCTAAACATATGATTCCCCCATAGCTTGCCTCATGAATGGGATGTTGTTGGCATAAATGCCATGCTTGACAGGCGGTTTATTCCCCTCTAGCCTCTTACGATACATAAGGAATGATATGGGATTGTGGGTTCTCTTTCGCCGAAACCAAACTGCGTAGCTCGTAATATATTTTCTATTTTCTTTTTTTTAGGAATTTTTTTATAGGATAGGGTGACAAACGAGTACACAGTCCACCTAATGGTAAGTGGTTGCTGTGGCCCATAGACATCTACATCTATCCTCGATTGCGAATCAAAATGCAGATGCGTTGTCACCCGTGAGGACTAAGATGAAATGCCTCTTTTCCAGTAAAAAGGGTCTTAAGTAAAATTTAAGTGATAAACGAACTTACATTAAACTTGATGGCAAGTGGCCACCTGCAACCTACTTCAAACCAACAAGGCTATAGAATTATAAATGAGATGCGTATGGGTTCGAATTCCGCACGGAACAAGTGTTTACATAGACTAAATAAATAATGACGATATTGATGACGATGTTCCACCAGAAAACACTTGGAAAACACATGTTTATGTTTACTTTTTTTTAAAGAGTAAGGGTGGCAAACGAGCACACACCCCACCTGATGATAAGTAGATACTTTAGCCAATAAACATGTAAATGATCTATCCTTGATTAAGAATCAAAACGCATTTGCGTTGTCATCCCAGATTAGGTACTACGATGGAATGCTTCGTATCTAGTAAAATGGGTCTCCGGTTCTCTACATTCACCATACGAAACCTGTGTTTGTAAAGCACTTTTATGCTGCTGTCAGCATAAAAGTGCTTTTTTACCATGGTATTCTGTGAGAGCGTGGTCCTTCCCCGGTTGAGCCAACCCATTCGTGTTACACTCATAATGTGACGCCTCTTAATTATTATTAATAAATAATAATTAAATTCATTATACAGACATTTAAAAATGTCATACAAATTATATTTTAAACAATTAAATGCAAATAATTAGCATAAAGGTCAAATATATTAATTTGGAATATTGAATATTATACCTATAGTATTAGTAAACGCATAAATTGTCTCTAAAAAATCTCTAAATTTAATTAAAATGTTCAAAATATATCAAATCATATAAAAACAAGTCGACTATATTGCAATAATAAAGATAAATAACATTTGTAATATAAAAGAAAAAATGGATGGAAGTTGATGAAGGTGTTCTTGTAATAATTGGAAAATTTCTAAGTTGATGAACGTGTCCTTGTAATGTTCCCTTATATTGGGGCGTTGCCGGAGACACATACCCAAGCTTGTACATATATATGGGGTGGTCGGCTGACCGACTGCTAGAACTAAGGTTGCACAATCACTAGTCCTATATTAGGGACTTATCATAGTAAGGTCTAACGAACCAAAGCATTAATATAGAAGGTCTCTACGATGCATAAGCATTATGATAGCAGAGTTATGACTTGAAGTCCTGATATGATGATATGAATAAGACATACAATAGTATGGTCTATGAAATAAAGCAAATATGTGGAAGGTCTCAAATATGTAAAAGCATTATATTGAAAGAATTGGGACTTCAAAATGATTATTATAGGGGCGCGTAGGTTGCTTCGCAGCCTCTGAGACCGAGGTAAACTTGGACTCGCTAACCGATGTGTCCTATACATATCATCTTAGTGCCGATGGTAAGCGGGTTTGTTGTAGCAATACGACTTGCCCGTGGACATCGCACACCCATACCGTTTGTGGGCGACGTCTTAGCGCATAGCGTTATGATACGTCGGCTATCTTTCGGATTAGGGTGAGTGTGTTTGGTATTACTTTTAAGTGCAGCAAGCATACTCAACATGCCTTAGTGCAATAGCGCTATGATACGTGTAGTTTTGGCTACTGATGTCTTAGTATCGTGCTACTATGATACGTTTGACTCACAACCTAAGTAGCTTTGCCCAAGTCGGGTCCCTTCATTGCGGGGCTGCAGACTGTCTGTCCTCCATGATGTTTTATATAACAACTTAATAATATATCTCTAAAAAGTTCCCACCTTTGAAATATTGAAGGCAACTTGTTGGTGGGTTAGACAAACATGATCCAAAAATGCATATACTCAACGTCAGTGTCATAAACCCTTTCTGATGGCGAATTATTACTAAGATCTTATAACTGCCTATAGGCTATATCTGCTATTGTATTGGTTGGTGGAGATATGTGTCGACGGCCGTGCTGACCATGCAATTGGTGGTGATGTCTTACACTTACATCACGTCTGCAAGAACGGCGGTTTGGCAAGTGGTGGCGCTCACGCAAGGCTTTTTATGGCCAGTGTGCCTATTGTTGCCTAACCCGTGTGACGTACATTCACTGTGGCTGGATTTGATCGTATTCCGTATGGCGTTTACACGCATTGACACGCGCTACTTCGGTCGATGTTTGTGCTTACGCACTATCAAGGGGCCAAGTCCTCTTTTACTGGTTCGCCAGTTATTTTGCTGTGGACTACGGTCTAGTTACCAACTTAGCGTACCCTTCGGGGGAAGCGCATTAAAATGGTTGGCGCTCACCGTGCACGGCATGGTGCGGAGCCGTGTACCTCCTCCACATTTTTTTTAAAATGTAGCAGAGCGAAGCCCTTGTATCTGGTATTTGGTATAAATATTGTGAGCCTTTTCCAAGCGGAAAATTAATAAGGAATTGACTGTTGTCAACCTGATACAAGTGGAATAGGGACAAATTGTTGTTATTAAACTTTTTGAGCTCTGTCTTCGTGAACGAGGTTCTTTAGCTTATAAGACGCTACCAACAGCTTTCGATTGCTCTCGTGAATATTCACTCTTCCAAGATACACCTAAAAGAACTAAGTTACTATGCAAACACAACGTAAATAAGGGTCCTAACTAAGACGATCACGCCATAAATTTATTAAAAGGCCTATATTTAAACCTTTAGAAAAATCAAAATATACTGGTCACTTAAATTAGATATATTTATATATTTTATAGATATAGATTCTAAAGAAATACAAGTTTAAGTATATATAGAAGAAAAAAGAGGGGGGGGGGGTGTTACAATAAGATAGCTGTAGTTTGACCATCCCACGTAAATTTCAATAAAGTGGCTACATCCTTTCTTTACTGTACTATTATAGCCTACTAAAGCTGTACTCCTGAACACAGGCCTCCTCGATAAACCGCCCCATAGGGATATAGGCCATGGTGTCCACGATTGGCAGGCGGGGTGACAACAACTTTAAGGAAACCTGCATAAAAATATCTCGAAGACATGTGAAGTTCGTCAACACGTAGTGGAGTAATGCGTGGCATTAATTGCCCGATAATCCTTTCAAAATAAGAAGCCTTTTCCCAGCTGTGGGACGTATGTAGTTGAGAACTTTTAATCTACCTTGTAATCAAGGTGATCAGTAGGTTTTTTTATAAGATAAGGGTGACAAGCGTTTATACAGTCCACCTGATGGTAAGTGGTTGCTTTGGCCCATAGACATTTACATCTATCCTGGATAAAGAATCAAAATGCAGATGCGTTGTCAGCCGTGAGGAATATGATGAAATGCCTCTTTTCTAGTAAAAAAAGTTCTCTGGTTTTCTACACTTACCATATAAAACACAGCAGCATTGAGCTGCTTGCTATTTTACGCTGGTAAACATTAAGCAATTTCAAATTAACGCTGAAATCATGCTGATTATTGTAAGAAAACCCTCATACATATCCATCTAAAATCCTTTGTAACCAACAAAATGGTTTAAGTTGCATGTGTGTGCGTGAGTAATTGTTTTTATAATAAGCTCAGTATGGTTTCGATATCACCTACATGTACGTAGTGTTTGTCTACCAATAAACACTTACAAGAACGTCAGTTACCAATAAATTTTTCAATAAGTACCCAAACAGAAACAGAAACAGAAACTTTTTTATTCAATATAGATTATAAATAATACTTATTGAAAGTCACTCTTTTGTTTGATTACCACTGGTTCGAAAAATACCTCTGTCCTGAGAAGAACCAGCAAGAAACCCAGCGGGACTTTTTTTTTAAATAACAGCTTACAATCATGATGTTACACAAATTAACAACACAACAAATTAGAAATAGCTTGGTAGCGATCACCTCATTTCCAGGGGTTATTACCATCCATAAATTCCTTAATATTATAATAACCCTTTTTATACAAACTTAGTTTAATAAAGTTTTTGAACTTTGAGCAGGTCAAGCTTTGTATATTTTCTGAAATTTTGTTGTAAAAGCGTATACATCGCCCCAAGAATGAACTGACTCGATGGAGTCGAGTAACTGGTACTACGAGCTTGTGTCTGTTCCTAGTATTTACAGAATGAATATCACTTATTTTTGTAAAACTACTTTTAATTTTGTGTACGTACATTACATTTTCATAAATGTATTGAGAGGCCAAAGTTAATCTATTAATTTCCTTAAATTTTTGTCGCAGCGACTCTTTAGGCTTTAAATCATAAATTGCTCTTATGGCCCTCTTCTGTAAAACAAATATAATTTCAGTGTCAGCTGCGTTTCCCCATAGCAAAATACCAGACGACATTATGCTATGGAAATAGCTGAAGTAAACTAGTCTAGCTGTTTCAACACTGGTTATACTTCTAATCTTTTTTACAGCATATGCTGCAGAACTAAGTCTGCTTGCTAGTTTTGATATGTGGGGGCTCCATTGAAGCTTCACGTCTAGAGTGTGATTCCAAGAAAAATGGTGGTATATACAAGACTCAGTTTCTCGCATTTAAAATTACATTAGTATTTAATTGTTTGACATTTGGAGTCATGAATTTCATACATTTCGTTTTTATGCCATTTAAATGCAAATTATTAACATTGAACCAATTTACTAATTTAGATATAGCATTATTTACTTCGTCATATTTTAGTAACTGTCGACTTAATTTGAAAATTAAAGAAGTTTCATCTGCAAATAATACAATGTCATGGTTATACCCTACTATGTAAGGTAAGTCATTAATGTATACAAGAAACAGAAAGGGGCCGAGAATTCAGCTTTGAGGCACGCCCATTTGTACCATCGATCCGGAAGAGCTCATATTGTTAATGACAACTTTTTGCGTTCTCTTACATAAATATGAAATAATTATTTTAAGAGCATCACTTCTTACACCGTAGTGTTGAAGTTTCCTGATTAATGTTTCATGGTAAACACAATCGAAGGCCTTGGAAAGATCACAAAATATACCCAAAGCATCCTGTGAATTCTCCCATGCATTAAAGATATATTTAATCAGCTCAACACCGGCATCAGTTGTCGAGCGACCTCTTGTGAAACCAAATTGATTTTTATGAAGTAAATTATTTATATTAAAAAAAATTTACATTTGATCAAGAACAATTTTTTCAAAAATCTTACTAAGTGTTTGGTAGTACAGAAATAGGTCTAAAATTAGCGGGGTCCAATGTACTATCAGATTCAAATAAAGGTATAACTTTACTATGCTTCATTAAATCAGGAAACACACCAGATTCGATACTAGTATTAAAAATAATAGCTAAATGAGGCGCGATTGTATCTATTATAGACGCAATAACTTTAACGGAAATCCCCCACAGATCCGCAGTTTTCTTAACACCAATATTTTTAAAATATTTTGTAATATCTTTTGATGACACTTTATGAAATGTAAAATTCTTTGTACACGCATTTACATTTTGTTTAAGTAATGATTCGGCGACGGCAGGAGAAGAATTCAGTGACTTAGTGGTCAAGATCGGAATATCAGTAAAATATTTCTCAAAAACCATTGCTACTTCCTGATCTGATACAGTTAATTTGTTGTTAACACTTAATTGGTAATTTGAATTGCGAGAGTTGATCTTACCAGTTTCGCTATTAATTATACTCCATGTCATTTTAATTTTATTGGAAGTCGTCTTAATTTTGTTGCTCAAATACAAAGACTTGGCTATGGAGCACACTCTTTTAAATCAAATTTTAAGTCAAAGCAAACTAAGACAATCCTCAACTCATAACGTTCGGTTATGGTGTACAATAAGCCGCTCAAAACGTACTTCCAGCAACTAATTATTTTCAATATTACCGCAAACTTAGAGCAAATATTGGTATGATTAATTTAATACCTACTTATGATACTAAGATTCAAATTATTTGAAACTAACTGAAATATTTTCACAAATAAGGAAACTTGAGTAGAATAGAATATATAATAATAGAATGAATTTTATTTAATATAGATTATAAAAAAGCTTATTGAAAATCATTTAAGCTTCACCATCAGTATTTAGGTCCATTGTGATGTAGATTATCGTAGTAGAGATACCTTTTTATTTATTTTTATAAACTACTGGCTGGTACCCGGCGCGTTGCTATTTCAGAGGAAATGATTGTAAAAATATCATATTAAATTTGAAAAAAAATTGTACTGTTTAATTAGGGATGAATTCTCGTTTATTGAAATTGAATGATATAAACCTAACTTTCAAATAAATATGTCGGTATGATACGCGTGTAAGTTATTTAAACTACGCCTATGACCTTTGCGCAAGTGCAACCAATAAGTCGACAAAGTAAACGCATAAAATACGAAGAAACAAAAATTATTTCTATATATTAAATAGTATTGTTTTTAGACTTAATACTTAATAATTTAATTTAAAAAAATATTTGTGGGAGGCGCCTTCTTCTTTTGAAAAAGAGGCACAACGTTACCGTATCTCAATATTACTCTTTCAGAATAGAAGCACTATGAGTACGTTAACTACTTCTGACACATGTGTAACTTAAACCTCAAAGTAAGCATGGGGCAAGTACACAACTCGTGTGGAGTCTAAAGTAACGTTATTGGCTTAGTGTAATTTTTCCGTTCCGGCTCTTTCTGAACATGAGATTAATGCTTTCTGAACATTAGCCTTAATAAACTATTTTAGTTATTCTGTCTGTATTACTGGTAGATAGATAGATATATAACTCTTTATTTAAACCTAAAGTTGTTACAATAACCGAAAACTTATAAACAACAGTGTTCATATCGCTTTGAGTAATGTTTACTTGATAAACCGAACGTGAAAGAAAATTGTAATTTTATATTTGGGCGCATAAGTGCAACGTGAAATATAAAATTTACTAAATCTAATTTACGCTAAGTGTTTCCTCGCTAAATGACTATACTTACCCCTTGAGCGAGAAAAGAATCAGCCCTCTTATCACCAGTATCAACGACCAGTCACTGACATAGTTCCTTTAGGAACTTTACTGCACGTGGATACCACTGACCAATAGATTCTACAGCAAATGGTACAGATATGTAGTCATCTCTCATATATGCGCCAACTAACCATTTCAGCTATCTCTGTTGCCGCGCTGGCTCTAAAGGAGTTGAAACTCTAAGATGAGAGGCTGCCAAAGTGTCTACGCAAGTAGCAACGCACACTAGGTCTTTACCTCTCTGCCAAGGGATATAAGTCATACTGTCGGGTCTGATGCCATCGTCTTTAATATTCCACAAGGCTCTAAACCCGACGGAACTTTTATAGAGACAAGAGCGAATCCAAAAACGGATGACACCATTCAAGGAAGCGTGACAGAAAAACCTATTAGCACTTTTCTTACATTAAAGTCCGTGGAGACCACACTCGTCGACGCTGCTACCGCATTGGCAACAGACACAAGCTAGTAGTACTAGTTAGGTACTCAACTCCACCGAGCCACTAATTAATTTATCTAAAGGGCGATGTATATATTTTTACTACAAAACCCCAGAAAAGATATAAAATTTGACCTCCTCAAAGTTCAAAAACTGTACTTAACAAAGTTTTTATAAAAATGGTTATGAGAATGTTAAGGAGTTTATCTGGGAATGAGTTAATCGTTACCAAGCTATTTATAATTTGTTTTATTATATTATTTGTGTAATATATTTGATTATAAGCCGAAATTTTTTTATATTTCAAAGAAAATTGTCCCGCTGGATTTCTTACTGGTTCTTCCCAGAACAGAGATATATTCGGAACCAGTTTTAAATTTAAACATAATAATGTCTTTCAATAAGTACTATTTATAATATACTGAATAAACAAGGTACTGTTTTCGAGATAAAGCTGAAATGAAAACTAAAGTGTAAATACATGTAAATTCTATTTAGTTACGCCTTAGATTTTGTCACAAATAACAGACTTTAAGTCTGCAACTATGGGTTATCAGATGAGATTAGACCCTAAGTCACGGTCGTAATGTCGGCTTGGGACAAGAGGGATTACGTGATAAACAGAAATGTCAAACTTTGAGAATTAAATAGACTAACATTTTGTCATTAAAACGCATGATTTTTTAAATAAATTAAGGGCGACAAGTTCATCTGATAGTATCTTCACTTAAGAATTAAAATGTAGATGCGTTGTCACCCGTGAGGAATCCGATGGAATGCCTCGTTTCCAGTAAAAAGTTTCTCTGGTTCGCTACACTCACCTTACGAAACACAGCAGCATTAAGCTGTTATTTCACCCTAGTATTTTGTGGGAGTATGTCCTATTCATTTTGAGTCAACCCATTTTGCTACAATCATAATATAGGTGCAGCTTGGCTCTAACACTTTCAACGTTTTGCAATGTTCCGTATATAATTTTACCCTACAAATTAACATATAAATTTATAAATTTTGGACAATTAATAGAATAAGTTGCTGTGTAGTGGCGGTCAAGAATATCCACTACCCCATATCCTCCCGTGGGTGTCGTAAAAGGCTACAAAGGGAAACAGGCAGGAGATGGGCAGCAGCATCTTCCTGATAATAGCCAAAATTACAATAAAAAAACTGCGGTTACCAATCCCCTCGCCAAGCGTGGCAACTATGGCAAATACCCGCCAATGATTAAAGCTACAAAAAGACGGCCCCAAGTCCCCGGCGGCCCCGCTAATCTTGGCTACGGTGGTGACCATGGTAACGGCGGGGCAGGGGGTGCTAAGAATCTCCGGTGGAGGTTCGGTTGCCACCTTAGACGACTCGATCTGGCAACGTACAACGCACGCACCCTGAGGATTGACGAGAAGATGGTGGAGCTGGAAGAAGAGATAGACAAGTTGCGCTGGCATATTATAGGATTATCCGAAGTCCGAAGAGAGGCGGAGGACACCGGGACCATCTGACCCAAGGAGGTGTTGGATTTACCGTCCACAAGTTTCTCGTTAACAACGTTGTAAAGATCGGGAGTGTGTTGACGAGGGTTGCGTACCTTATACTCAGAATCACCAAACGGTATTCGCTGAAGGTCATACAGGTTTACGCACCAACCTCGGCACACTCCGATGAGGAGGTGGAGGAAATGTATGAGGATATCTCTAGAGCAATAAATTCCTCCAAATACCCAATATACAGTGTTAATGGGAGACTTCAATGCAAAACTAGGTACAAGAGAGAACGGTGAGCTAAAAGTAGGGAAATTTGGAATAGGGCAACGGAACCCAAGGCGCCAGCAGCTGGCCGACTTCATGGAGAAAGAGGGACTCTTTATGATGAACTCTTTCTTCCAGAAGCGGCCCCACAGGAAGTGGACCTGGTCGAGCCCCGACTGTTCGACAAAAAATGAGATTGACTTCATTATGACGACCAGACGACGACTGTTCAGTGATGTCTCCGTGATCGCGAGGGTGAAAACTGGTAGCGATCACCGAATGGATGAACCTAAACGTTAAGTTGGAGAGGTCTTGTCTAATGAAGTCAACGCTCCGTCCCCCCCGTGCTCTAATCCAATGTCCCGAAACCTTTCAGCTCAGTTACAAAACCGTTTTCAGTGCCTAGAAGAATGCAATGAAGTGAACGATAGGAATGACAAGCTCGTGGAAACTGTCCATGCGGTCGGAGCTAAGTTCTACAAGAACCGCCGCGGAAGAACACAAAAACTCTCTGATCACACTCTTAATCTCATGGCTATTAGACGGGAGATGAAGCTACATTCTTCAACAAACTTGACAGCATACAGGCATCTGAACAAACAGAATTCCAAATGCATGATGCGGGACTTACGCAACTTCAATACAGCTCGTATTGAAGAAGCGATCGAGCGGAACCAAGGCTCCAAAGTCTTTGCCAGAGATCTGTCTGCCAGAAAGAGCAAACTGTCAAAGCTAAAGACAGAATGTGGCAGAATCGTTTCCGGGACACCTGAGATTTTGAGTGAGATTGAGAGCTTCTATGGGCAGCTGTACACGTCATTGTTGGAGCCACACGCATGTGTGAGTAACGATCCAAGAGCGAGTCTCATCCAACACTATTCCGAAGATATCCCGGACGTCAGTCTGAGCGAGATTAGAATGGATCTCCAGCACCTTAAAAACGGTAAGGCCCCAGGCGAAGATGGAATTACAGCGGAGCTTCTGAAAGCGGGTGGAACACCGGTACTTAAAGTCCTTTAGAAGTTCTTTAATTCCGTCCTCAATGGTGGCATTACACCGGAGGCGTGGAGCAGAAGTGCGGTGGTCTTGTTTTTCAAGAAAGGTGACAACGCTCTCTTGAAGAACTACAGACCGATTTCCCTTCTGAGCCGCGTCTACGTGCTGTTTTCGAGAGTCATTACGAATCGTCTCGCGCGCAGACTTGACGACTTCCAGCCTCCCGAACAAGCCGGTTTCCGAAAGGGCTTTTATAGACAACATACATACCCTTCGGCAAATTGTACAGAAGTCCGAAGAGTACAATTTGCCACTATTTCTGGTATATGTGGACTATGAGAAAGCCTTTGATTCCGTCGAAATTTGGGCGGTGCTGCAGTCCCTTCAGCGGTGCCAAGTTGACTGACGGTATATTGAAGTGTTGAAGTGTTTGTACAGTAGAGCTGCGATGGCTATCCGAGTACAGAACCAGACTACGAAACCTATCCAATTGCGAGAAAGAGAGGTGTAAGACAGGGTGACGTCATATCCCTGAAACTCTTCACCGCTGCATTGGAAGACGTTTTTAAGCTTCTGGACTGGAAAGGATACGGTATCAACATCAATGGCGACTACATCACTCACCTTCGATTTGCGGACGATATAGTCCTTATGGCAGAATCGCTGGAGGACCTAAGCACTATGCTCAATGACCTTAATAGTGTCTCCCAACGGATAGGTCTTAAGATGAACATGGACAAAACAAAGATTATGTTTAATGTCCATGTCACACCTATGCCGGTAGTTGTTGGGAGCACTAAGCTCGAAGTTGTTGACGAGTATGTTTACCTGGGACAAATAGTCCGACTAGGTAAGTCCAACTTCGACCGAGAGGTCAATCGACGGATTCAGCGCGGCTGGGCAGCGTTCGGGAAGCTACGACACATTTTCTCGTCAGACATACCTCAAATCCTTAAAACGAAATTGTACAACCAGTGCGTGTTGCCAGTGATGACTTACGGAAATGAGACGTGGTCCTTCACAGCTGGCCGTATGAGGAAGCTCAAGGTCGCTCAGCGAGCTATGGAGAGGGCTATGCTCGGAGTTTCTCTGCGTGATAAACTTAGAAATGAGGATATCCGCAGTAGAACTAGAGTAACCGACATTGCCCAACGGATTAGTAAGCTGAAATGGCAGTGGGCCGGCCATATAGCTCGAAGAACCGACAACCGATGGGGAAGAAAGGTTCTCGAGTAGCAGCGTCGTACCGGTAGGCGAAGTGTAGGGCGACTCCCCACGAGACAACCTGCTAAGGCATGCAGGAAGTCGATGGATGCAGGTGGCTCAGGACCGTGCTTTGTGGTATTCCTTGGGGGAGACCTATGTTCAGCAGTGGACTTATGAAAGGCTGTAATGATGATGATGATGAATAGAATTAGATGTTAATTTGGGGAAATTCATAATATTAAATACTAGCTGTGCTTAGCTTGCGTTACAATACCTTTGCTTTTTCAGAAATATCAACAACTGGCACAACAACTGAACAAAGTTTCGTCGTAATCGGATGAATGGTATAGGAACGCATAGAAAACGAACGATTAAACAAAAGAATGCCATCAAAAACATAACTTGTAAAAAAACCAAGTCTCGCAACTCAGTTTTTCTAACGTAAAAAGTTGTGAGAGCCATGTAATACCAAGTCGGTTAATTTATTTAGTCCCTACTTAAGGGTCCTTCTGTCTTAGGTTATTACGTAATTAGCTAACTTAAGAACCTCTTATAGTGACCACACTAATACAAAAATCTTTTATATTTTAAATAAATAGATTGACTTGGCCTTCGCATGAAAACACAATCTATCTCTCAAGTAATACATTTTATATTAAATTAGATTGTTTAGTGCGATTGCCAAGTCATTTTATTTATTTAAAACTTAAAAGATTTTTAATATTGATATGGTCACTATAAGATGTTGTTAAGTTAGCTAATTACGTTATAACTTAAGACAGAAGGACCCTTAAGTTTATACAATGCCTACTTTGTTAATTAAGGCTTCTAGTCTTATCCACAACAAATTTATAGGGTTTCTTAAATGGCCTGAACTGCTTCGAGAAAAGTATGTGCCGCTTTTTTGTTCGACTTGGCGGGGGCACTGCCCCCACATATTCTTTGTTGGTAGTTATTATAGTGCATACATTATCAAAGTATTAATGGATTTTTTAATTACTATTTCTGCCAGTTTGTAAAGTGTAAATATAAAAATCATTACGCTGTTTTTTAATTATATTAAAAATTTGCGTTTGCCAACTCGCCTACCAGGCCTGGTAAATATGGCAAAATCCTCTATCTGACGTAATGTCCGGTCTACGTTCAGCAATGCACTTTTATAGGCTGGAATGGATAATGCATGTAACTTTTTAGTATAAACACCCTAAAAAGGGGTGAATTTTTATTATTTTGCGTCGTTACTTGCGTAACGACAACTCCTAGGACAGTTTGCAGTGCACGTAAATGAGTTATCTAACGGCCGTCCGAACAGGGGTTGACGAGCCGCGGATCTAACAGCTAATACGTATCTTTCGATGTTCTGAGCGGTGAGAACCGCCCAGGGACGCGGGTGTACGGTGTGTACGCGGTGTGGAGGGGTGTGCGGCGCACCCGTCTACGGACTCGCTACGTCCCATCCGTTGTTGTCGTAACTGTGTTTGTGGCACTAGGTGAGTGTGTAGTGTTTGTGTGTGAATGGCTGGTGACATTTGTGTCGTCGGCATCTAGTGGAATAGAGGGTTCGATTAGAACGTTACGGGGCCTCCGGAGGCTTTCCGTTACGATCGGAGTCGGAGCGTATGTGGCTGCGTTTACCACTAGCGGGTTCGGATGTGTCTCGGCTCTTTCGAAATAGCGCCGAGACATTTCCTTGAGATAATCAGAGATCGTCGGCAGTTGACAATCTGTGTGTAAGTTTCGCTGGTATCACCGAGCTTCGGTAGCTATGCGATTAAATCTATTTTTTACGACTTGGAGATCGTACAAGTGTCTATGTGCCGCGTGCGCGAAGACCACGCTTGCGTAAGACATTATAGGTCTTACGCATGCTTTGTACAGATGGAGCTTATGTCGTAAGGATAGTTTTCTCTTTCTGTTAACTAACTAGGGTGGAGGCGACTAGTGATGATTTTTGCTCGAATGCAAACATTGCGAATATGTTTCGCGAATGTCATGACTTCATCGAATGTGACTTCTAGATATTTGGCCGTTGGTTGCCAGCGGATCTGGCGGCCGTATAGGATGATAGTACCTAACGATCTCTTGGGGTTTCTGATTTGACGGTTGGAAGTGGAGATCCTTTAAAAGTGCATTGCTACACTTTTCTCAGGATTCACTTCGATTCTCCATAAGCGGAACCAATTGCGGTTGACTGCTATTTGGAGCTTCTCGGTTAGGATTCTGTTATTGATGAGAACAGTATTCACTTCTAGGTCTTTCGGGATGTCACTCATGAAGAGTGTGAAGAGTTGCGGAGAGAAGACGGACCCTTGTGGGACTCCAGCCTTGATAAGGCGCTTTGTGGAGCAAGTACCCTCTATTTGATAGCGGAAGTGGTGATTGGCAAGCAAGGTTCTGATGATGTGAGTAGCGTAATATTGGGGCTGCTGCATCGCCCCAATATTATTGGGGTCTGCATAACTCGTCCGCTCGCAATGCTACTACTCAAGTGTATAGAGAGCCAGTATAACTATAGGCTGTCAGGCATTCCGTCTTAGTCCTCAGAGGTGACTGCGCATCTGCACTTTGATTCTTAATTGAGGATAAATGTATATGTCTATGGGCCACAGTATGCACTTACCATCGGGTGGACTTTGTGCCCGTTAATCACCCTTATTGTATTAAAAAAAAAACTCTGACTGTCTTATGGTACAAAAGAGAATGTGTTCGAACCTGATTACTTCGTAGGGGTCTCCTGATCTCTACACTCGCCATAAGAATCCCAGCAGCATTAAGCTGCTATTCATCAGTTTCACTGTCTCGTTGTTGTATTATTCGTATGAGCGAATATTGATAATCTTGTACTACGCAGATGGTCAGTTTAAGTTAAGACTGTTAAGCTAGAGTTAAACCGCCGTGACTGAAACTCGATCAGGAGGACATTATTAATGATTATTAATTAATATTCTTATGGTTTTGTTATGTTAAAATAGTATGATTTAACATCTAGAGTATATCACCACATACCACCAGTTGGAAATGTGGTCAAGCACAGGCTTATAATTAGTAAAGAAATAATATTTATTATTATTACCTTGAGCTTGTGATATTCTTCTTGTATGTATCTAATGAAGTGAAAGGTCTTCACTTCATTAGATATTACATTAGGTGGAAATTATATATTCTTTTTTTAACCAATTAATTTTTAATATTTATGTTTTAGAATAGAATAGAACAGCATCATTTTCCTTCAATATAGATTTCAATAATACTTTCTGAAAGTCATTTAAGTTTTACGAATTTTAGTTTTTGAAGACAGTTTTTATTTAAATATTTTATACATTAGACAATAAGTATCATTATTGTAACGCTGTTTGCTTTTTCTAGACAGGAAATCTCTATATCTACTATGATTGGTTTTCAATTTACAACTCACAAAGATAAACCAAATTGAACGTAAAATCTGTTGCCGTACCTTAAACCATTGTCAAGGCTACGAGAACTCCATTTTGAAGTTTTATTTTATTTATATAGCTTATTTAATATGTATAAAAAGGCTTACAAAGTCCGCACCTTTGCCTGAAGGCATTCTATCCCAGTCAACTCTAACATGAGAGGAACGCTAGAATTTTATACTATGTCAAGTTAATCCTTAGATTTTATACTTTGATTAATAAACAACATGAAATGTGAAGGGCATTGTGGTTATTCAAATATAATCAATCTAATTTGATTCACTAAAGTCTAGCTCGACTTTATTTACGCAGGAGTATACAAACACTGACACGCATTAATAAACTATTTTAGTTATTTTGGCTGTATTACCGGTAGATATATAGACAGATAGCTCTTTATTTAAACCTAAAGTTGTTTCAATAACGGAAAACATATGAACAACAGTGTTCATATGGCTATGAGTAATGTTTACTTGACAAACCGAACGTGAAAGGAAATTATAATTTTATATTTGGGCGGATAAGTGCAACGTGAAAGTTTAAATTTACTGAATCTAATTTACGTTAAGCGTTTCGTCGCTAAATGACTATACTTACCCCTTGAGCGAGAAAAGAATCAGCCCTCTTATCACCAGTATCAACGACCAGTCACTGAAATAGTTCCTTTGGGAACTTTACTGCACGTGGATCCCACTGACTAATAGTTTCTACAGCAAATGGTACAGATATGTAGTCATCTCTCATATATTCGCCAGCTAACCATTTCAGCTATCTCTGTTGCCGCGCTGGCTCTAAAGGAGATGAAACTCTGAGATAAGAGACTGCCAAATTGTCTACGCAAGTAGCAACTCACACTAGGTCTTTACCTCTCTGCCAAGGCACATAAGTCATACCGTCGGGTCTGATGCCATCGTCTCTAAATATTCCTGTTACGGCCTACGGCTGCTCCCTTAAAAAATCCAATCCTCTGGGGCCCATGAGCAGAAGACTTCCCGAGCAAACGTAGGTCGGGCCTCAATGTGGCCACGTGGAAATTCTCGAATTACACTAAAATATATGGGGGAGCGTTCTATACTACGGCCAGTCGACCGGCAGAGGAATTAGGCGGAGTTTACTTACCTATGTCCAAGGCGACTGGTCCCTCCGGAGTCGGTCAGGTCGCATGTGGTTGTGTAGTGCAAGGGAAATAAGTGATGTGATGTGTATCTGGGTGTGACTGATGGTGATTGAACCTAGACCTTGGCCGTCGGCAGCAGCCCGAGCGTCGACACCGCTCCAACTTGAGGGGGGCTTCCGAGGTTGTCCACAATCACTTTCTTCTCTCGTCACGATAACAGTCAATTAACTCTATCGTACGATTAACTAACTTACAGAAGCCACTAACTATCGCTGGGTGTAAGGTTAACGCACAAACGAACACGGAGTTTAAAGGTCACGGCCGTTTCGCGTAGCAACAGTTAGTTCTAGAATATCAGAGGCCGCACTAGCTAATATTGTCGAATGCACTTATACAGATTCTGAGTCGGACCCAATAAGTCCCGGGAAAGGCTATCCAAACAGGGAATGCGCGTTATAATTCCTAGACAGGATATTTACTAGACGCCCTAACTATTCCGCGGTTCCCGCACCAAATTAACAGCGTGCAGACATTAGCACATCTAGCAGACGACTGACTTTACACTCGCGACCCGCGCGCCACTGCCACGCTCGGAAGAACTTCAAACCGGTATCGCCCAGAGCCGCGCGCCCCCTAGACGTCGATTCCGACAACAGCGTTTTGCGCGAACAAACCCCCGTCCCGGACATAAGGATTTAGGTCCGCGAGCAAACCGGTCAGCGGGACAAGGTCGAGACTGCAAGTTGCAAGACTGAATCTACAACCAAACTAGGCCACCTTAGGCAACCCATCAGATCTTGCAACCCTAACCAACGCCTCAAAAGATAACCCTAATGTGGCAAGCCGGAGGGTCAGCCTCCACTGGATGCCCCTCCTGGGCATCGCAGTACTTTAATAAGTCCTGTACTGGACAGAAGTCCGACGACCTCTTTCAAACACCTATCTGTCCCCTATGATTAGTTCCGCAATCCGACCGGATCAGCTCTGCAAACAGCGACGCTACACGAAGCTGCCCAGACAAATTTTGTGCCAGCAGTTACTTCAGTGCAAAGCGCACCCACAAATTCCACATGAACGTCGTCTGTGGAGAGCCAAACGAAACGCACAGATAGTCCCTAGTATGAATTTTCAACAAGTAGGCCTAGCCAGGCCACCCACCATATTATCATTTACTAAAATAGTGCGGCAGCTGATTTCAATCTGATAATCTCCAAAACTAGCTAGCCGGTTAGGCAAGTAGTCCTATGCTCATATTTCAACTAATTTTTCAAAAGCATCAATGTTCAACTACAGAATTAATTCAACCAAATTAATCACCGATGCGCATAGGTCAAGTTGCAAATTAAACAAAACAATAACGTAAGGGACAGCCCTACTTCTTCGCAAAGCAAAATGATTAAACACTATGTATATGTTACATAATTTTTCAAATAGCGCGCCATTCAATTTCCTTTCAGCAAACAATAATCAAATACAGTGATTAAATATATGTACAAAACACATGCAGTAGCATTTAAAGGAGTAGATTAAATTCAATTCTTTTAATTTAAACCGCTACAAATAGGAAATTTTTGCGGAGAGCCCAAAGCAATTTTTAATTTTAATTCAAGTATTTTTTGACTAAGTGCTCGACCAAACCAAATCTAATACCCCTTGACAGCGTGATTTAACGCTCCAGAGGGGCCCTAATCTTCCTACCACCAAGGGGAGGCCACATGGCGTGAACCCGAAATCAGAGCACAACCGCTAACAGTCGCCACTCGGGTTGTACGCCTTCACTGAGGCAGTCGGCAACAGAACATTTTGACAAGTGGACTGTTGACGGCTTAAGGCTCAGTGGAGGTGGCCGTGGTGGGAGCCAAGGCGGCAGCTAGTTAGGGCCGCCTCCATCAAATGGGGAACAGTGGTACATAGGTCGCGGCCACTCAGCTAACGGGAGTGAGAAGGGTCCAGCGGACCGATGAGTGGCGGTTAAGTTCCTCTCCACACGCTTAGGGGGGGTGATGACACCCCCGCCCCTGGGGGAATTACCCCCCGACTGGTCGGGGGAGGGACCCCTTTCAAACGTAGGGGCCTGATGGCTGGCCGGCGGACGCCGAGAGTCGCCCGGCAGAGGGCGTGGCTTAGCGCCCCCGCCCGTGGGGGTCGAGGGCTTGGCAGAGCCCCGAGAGGAGACGCCGTTCGCACTGAGGCACAAAACGACATGATGATTGCCCTGGCAATGCAGACAGGGCCGCCGATGCGGACAGTCTCGCTGGAGGTGTCCTCCCAAACATGAGCAGCACCAGCGGCGCTCCTTGGCGATAGTTCGCCTCGCTGGAACCGGCTTACCTAATAATTTCGGGCACGACGTTACCCGATGATCAGATGCTCGACAATAGGAGCAGGGGGGGGGGGGGGGGTTGACGACGACTTGCCTGGAGGATTCAGCCTCTCACTGGGCACGGCTCGTAAGTCGTCAACGGTGCCCGCCGCGCTCTCTATCTGCCGGCACTGCTCCTCCAAAAACCGCAGCAGGTCATAGAAGGGCGGAATATAGGAGGCCTCGTCCCCGACGTACCTCTCCTCAAAATGGATTCGAAGGTCGAGAGGTAGACGGGACAGCACGATTCGGAGCAACAAAAAAGCCCATTCGCCCACTGGTAAACCCAGCCGCCTCAACGTATTACAGGCCACCAAGACTGGATCCAACAGGTCCGGACGCAGTCTGGCCCGGTCACTAAGCAGCGGGAGGCTTAGAAGCTGCTTAACATGTTTGTCCGCAATTCGCCGGACGTTGGCGTATCTTCTGGCTAGGAGGTCCCGAGCAGTCTGGTAGGCGTCGTCCGACAATCTCAAGTGGCCGACGACGCCCAGGGCCTCCCCCTCCAGTGAGGCCAGGAGGTACACCATCTTTTGGCTCGGGGTCAAGTCACTCCGGGCGTCCACTAGGCTGTCGAAAAGACCAACGAAGGTCAGCCATTCGGAAAGGACCCCGGAGAACTTTGGCAGGTCCAGAGTTGGGAGTCGTCCCAACAGCTCCGGCTGAAGCTGCTTCAGAGAGGACTCGGACAGGTCACTCATCCGAGCTTCACGCGCCTCCTCGGCATACCTGCCTTCAGCCTCGATCAACTCGTCCGTGAGCCACAAGAACTGCTCATAGTCCGCGAAGCAGGAGTCCAGGACTCCCTTCTCCACATCCGAATCCTCGAGCTCAGCGTAAGCCTCCTCCACTGCGGCCCTTCGAGCATCCACCTGCTCGAACCGCTTCATCAAGTTATTGATCCTATCCGGTCGACCTATCAAAGCATGGGCGCTTGTGGCCCAGCGTAGCTCAGTCCGCAAACAACGGATCAGTAGCTTGGGCGATGTCATCACTATTAAATGCAAATTATGACGCGGCTTGAGCACAGATTACAAAGATAACAAACAAAAAATACAACAAAAATTAACAGTTAATAAATGCAGTTCCTATCAAATCGCGTTGAATAGAAATTACACAAATACGAATTACTACGTATCAACCAAATACGAGTTAGCACAAAAGAAAAGGCTCAAATCAAATTAACAAATAACAAATACTAGTGCGATCAAATCAAGTTAAATTCAAATTGCGCAAATACAATTACTACTCTTTAGTTCAAATACAAATTACAATATAAACGAAGATACACATCACGGTCGATCAACAAAAAATGCCTAGCTCGGAAATCGACCCTTCGATAAGTAATCCACTACAACTATCCGACAACGATAATTAACCGATTACGTAAAAATCACCATCTACCTACATGACGTATATCTCTAGAAAAACTCCCGCTTGCACAACCTAGGGCGCGGCTTTTCAAACTACCACAAACACACTAACAAAGGGAAATAATTCTATTATTACGTACAAAAAATATTTTTACGTATTACGGACGGGCGTGATTGTAGATACAAATTAAACCAATCAAACCAACGCTCCCTGCCACCAGAATTGTTTAATGTTTATCAAACACTATGGACGGGATCGACCGGGAACCGAACCCGGAACCACGCTCTGCTACCAGTTTGTTACGGCCTACGGCTGCTCCCTTAAAGGATCCAATCTTCTGGGGCCCATGAGCAGAAGACTTTCCGAGCAAACGTAGGTCGGGCCTCAATGTGGCCACGTGGAAATTCTCGAATTACACTAAAATATATGGGGGAGCGTTCTATACTACGGCCAGTCGACCGGCAGAGGAATTTGGCGGAGTTTACTTACCTATGTCCAAGGCGACTGGTCCCTCCGGAGTCGTTCAGGTCGCATGTGGTTGTGTAGTGCAAGGGAAATAAGTGATGTGATGTGTATCTGGGTGTGACTGATGGTGATTGAACCTAGACCTTAGCCGTCGGCAGCAGCCCGAGCGTCGACACCGCTCCAACTTGAGGGGGGCTTCCGAGGTTGTCCATAATCACTTTCTTCTCTCGTCACGATAACAGTCAATTAACTCTATCGTACGATTAACTAACTTACAGAAGCCACTAACTATCGCTGGGTGTAAGGTTAACGCACAAACGAACACGGAGTTTAAAGGTCACGGCCGTTTCGCGTAGCAACAGTTAGTTCTAGAATATCAGAGGCCGCACTAGCTAATATTGTCGAATGCACTTATACAGACTCTGAGTCGGACCCAATAAGTCCCGGGAAAGGCTATCCAAACAGGGAATGCGCGTTATTTTTTTTTTTTTATAGGAGAGGGGGCAAACGAGCATGCGGCTCACCTGATGGTAAGTGACTACCGCCGCCCATGAACAACTGCAACACCAGGGGAATCGCAGATGCGTTGCCGGCCTTTTATAAAGGAGTACGCTCTTTTCTTGAAGGTCCCTAAGTCGTATCGGTCCGGAAAAATCGCTGATGGTAATCGATTCCACAAGGAGGTCGTGCGAGGAAGAAAACATCTTCTAAATCTCACAGTGGTGGACCGCCAATCATCCAGATGGTGTAGATGGTATCGGGAGTTTTGCCGCGATGTGCGTTCGTGAAATTTGGCGGTTGGGATTAATCCGAACAATTCCTCAGAGCACTCCCCATGGTAGATGCGAAAGAAAATGCAAAGGGATGCAACATCTCTTCGCAGTGCCAATGAATCGAGCCGATCGGAAAGGGCTCGGTCGTCGACAATTCGAGCCGCTCTGCGTTGGATGCGGTCAAGTGGAAGGAGCTGGCACTGTGGAGCCCCTGCCCAGAGATGGGAACAGTATTCCATGTGAGGCCGAACTTGCGCCTTGTAAAGTAGCAGGCGGTGTGCCGGCATGAAATACTGTCCCGCTCTGCTGAGCACGCCAAGCTTTTAAGAGGCCAATTTGGCCTTCCCTTCCAAGTGACCACGAAACTGCACGTCACTCGATATGTCGACTCCGAGGATACCGATACTGGCTGAGGCAAGAAGGGGAGTGCCTTGAAACTGAGGAGATACGACAAAGGGGTTCTTTTTAGCGGTAAACGCGCAAACTTGTGTCTTCTGAGGATTAAATTGGACTAGATTTAGTCGCCCCCAATCCGAGACTTTGTTCAGCAAAGACTCGACTTCAGACACAAGTTTGTTCCGGTACTCAGCGACGTTTTCCCGAGAAATATTGGCACGGCCGGTGTATAGAGCATCATCAGTGCTGTCATCCGCATAGCAATGAATGTTACCAGTTAGCAACATATCATTGATATACAGAAGAAACAGCGTTGGTGATAGCACACAGCCTTGTGGAACACCAGCGTTAATAGGCTTGTAGTCAGAGCATGCACCGTCTACAACGACCTTGATGCTCCGATCTGCAAGGAAGCTGGTGATCCAATTGCACAATTTCTCGGGAAGCCCATAGGAAGGGAGCTTCGAAAGAAGCGCTTTGTGCCAAACCCGATCGAAGGCCTTCGCAATGTCCAGACTAACGGCCAACGCCTCCCCCTTGGACTCTACTGCCTCCGCTCATCTATGGGTCAGGTAGACCAGAAGATCACCAGCTGATGGAACCCGACGAAAACCGTATTGGCGGTCACTAATCAGCTGGTGATCCTCAAGGTACCGGATGAGCTGGCAGTTAATAATGGATTCCATTATTTTGGAGAACAAGGAGGTGATCGCGATAGGCCTATAGTTGGATGGGTCTGAGCGGTCGCCTTTTTTAGGGGTCGGGTGGACAAAAGCTGTCTTCCATGAATTCGGGACTACGCCTTGGGAGTAGGAGTACCGGAAAAGACGCGTTAGGACCGGTGCCAACTCCCGAGCACACGTCCTCAGCACAAATTATATAATTCCTAGACAGGATATTTACTAGACGCCCTAACTATTCCGCGGTTCCCGCACAAAATTAACAGCGTGCAGACATTAGCACATCTAGCAGACGACTGACTTTTCACTCGCGACCCGCGCGCCACTGCCACGCTCGGAAGAACTTCAAACCGGTATCGCCCAGAGCAGCGCGCCCCCTAGACGTTGATTCCGACAACAGCGTTTTGCGCGAACAATTCCACAAGGCTCTAAACCCGAGAGAACTTTTATAGAGACAAGAGTGAATCCAAAGACGGATGACATCGATCAAAAAACTATGACAGAAAAACCTACAGCACTTTTCTTACATTAAAATCCGTGGAGCCCACACTCGTCGACGCTGCTACCGCAGGGGCAACAGACTCAAGCTAGTAGTACCAGTTAGGCACTCGAATCCACCGAGTCAGTAATTAATTCATTCTTGGGGCGATGTGTATATTCTTACTACAAAACCTCAGAAAAGATATAAAATTTGACCTCCTCAAAGTTCAAAAACTTTACTTAACAATGTTTGTATAAAAAGGGTTATTATAATATTGAGTAGTTTATGGATAATAATAACCCCTGGGAATGAGGTGATCGTTACCAAGCTATATCTAATTTGTTTTATTTTATTATTTGTGTGATATATTTGATTATAAGCTTTTTTTTTTCAAAGAAAATTGTCTCGCCAGATTTCTTGCTGGTTCTCCAAGAATAAAGATATTTTCCTAACCAGATAAAAACTTAAGCATAGAAGTGTTTTTCAGTAAGTATTATTTATAATATATTGAATAAAAAAGGTACTGTTTCCGAGATAAATCTGAAATGAATGCTAAAGTGTTAATACATGTAAATTAAGCCTTAGATTTTGTCACAAATAACAGACTTTAAGTCTGCAACTACGGGTTATCAGATAAGATTAGGACCCTCAGTTATGGCCATAATGTCGGTTTAGGACAAGAGGGATTGCATGATGAACAGATGTCAAACCTTAAGAGTTAAATAGACCAACAGTTTGTCATTAAAACGCGTGATTTTTTTAATTAATTACGAGCGACAAAAGAATCCTCAGTTCATCTAAAAGTATCTTCAATTAAGAATTAAAATATAGATGCGTTGTCACTCGTGAGGACTCAGATGGAATGCCTCGTTTCCATTAAAAAGGTTCTCTGGTTCGCTACACTCACCATATGAAACACAGTAGCATTAATCTGATACTTCATGCTAGTATTATGTGAGAGTATTGTCCTATCCATTTTGAGCTAAACCATTTTGGTACAATCATAATATAGGTGCAGCTTGGCTCTAACACTTTCTCCGTCGATGCCCCTCTGGGCTCTTCGGACCATTGTCTGATCCGGAGTACGGTGCCACTCACGCTCCAATCGAAGTTGCGATCTGCAGCTTGCCGCCGTGTTTGGCACTATAGGTCAGCTGATTGGGACGGGATGCGGTCTTTTTTTGCATCCTACCCTTGGAGGCGGGTTTGCTTCTCGCCGGAAGGTCCCAGCGTTGCTGCCAATTTTGTTGCTGTTGTGGTACTTCAGGGTATGGAACTTTTTATTCCATCCTCTTTGGTGCCCATCGGAGGCAGATCCCAGCCATGGTTTGGTCGCTCCTATAAAATAGCATCACGCTATAAGCAGGAGTGCTACCGGGCCTGGGCTGACGCATCAACGTCTCTGGATGTAAACACCAGCACCCTTAAAAAGAAGTATAACTCCGCCTCCAGGTCCTTCAAAAGCGTCATTGCCAAGGCAAGGTCTGAGCACATCGGCAGAATTGGCGAGAAGCTAGTTCGCCTTCCTTCGGAAACCCATGCATTCTGGTCTCTCGCCAAGGCTGGCCAAGGGAGCTTCTGTGAGCCATCTCTTCCATCTTTGCACAAAGAGGACGACTCACTGGCCCATGCCGCAAAGGAGAAAGCCGATCGGTTGAGCTCTCTTTTTGCGTCCAACTCGAATATAGATGACGGGGGGAACACACCGCCGACCATACCGCGATGTGAGTGCCCCATGCCGGATATGCGATTTACACAGCGCTCGGTTCGCAAAGCACTTTTCTCTCTGGACGTCAGCAAGTTGAGTGGGCCCGATGGAGTCCCTCCCATTGTGCTGATGACGTGTGCTCCAGAGTTGGCACCGGTTTTAACGCGTCTTTTCCGGTACTCCTACTCCCAAGGCGTAGTCCCGAATTCATGGAAGACAGCTTTGGTCCACCCGATCCCTAAAAAAGGCGACCGCTCAGACCCGTCCAACTACAGGCCTATCGCAATCACCTCCTTGTTCTCCAAAATAATGGAATCCATTATAAACTGCCAGCTCATGAGGTACCTTGAGGATCACCAGCTGATTAGTGACTGCCAGTACGGTTTTTGTCGGGGTCGATCAGCTGGTGATCTTCTAGTCTACTTGGCTCATAGATGGGCGGAGGCAGTAGTATCCAAGGGGGAGGCATTGGCCGTTAGTTTGGACATAGCGAAGGCCTTCGATCGGGTCTGGCACAAAGTGCTTCTTTCGAAGCTTCCTTCCTATGTGCTTCCTGAGAAATAGTGCAAATGGATCACCAGTTTTCTTCTTGATCGGAGCATCAAGGTCGTAGTAGACGGTGCATGCTCTGATTACAAGCCTATCAACGCTGGTGTCACATAAGTCATTGTGGAGTTCTGGCTGCTAAAAGTGTGTAAAAATCATTTAACTGCATTATTGCCAACCCTGAAAAAAGACTATGCACTTACAAAGAGCGGTTTAAGCGTCCTACACGAGTATTCTACAGGTAAATAACACCTACGTGAGCTATACAGCAGTACACTGGAGCATCCGATGCTTTTGTGTATTTGTACACTGCCGGATAAAATTAGCCGTATATCTTGTAGCGCGATATTTATTTTGTACTTTAATAAAGAACTAAGTTATTGCTGTGTCCGCTGAGGATATTTATAACTTTATCTAAGGTATATTTTATTGGGCCATTGACATTTTTTTTTAAATACTAGCAGTAGTGCTATTAAGGGAAAATCATTAATATTAATGATTTTCCTTTAAACACTATTATGAAGCTTAAAATAATTGTGTTAGGGGTGATTCACGACTATAATAGAATGGTGGCTTCGAACACGTTCGCGGTCTGCAACCTGACATTAGGCTACTATCGCTTCATTATATTGCGTTTGGATTTGCTATGGGAAAGGCATAAGTTCACTAGTGGGCTTTCAATGGGCTGTAATGACGATTTTGTTTTGAACCCGTGTTTGATCCCCGTTAATATTTATGAATTTGTAAAATCGTAATTACTCGTATGTGCTAATATATCTCGTGCTCGGCGATGAAAGAAACATGAGGTGAAAGTCTTATTTGGCCTAGTAGTCGTAAACGTAATAGCTGATTATGAGGTCCCGGGTTCGTATCACAGGTGCACAAAAGACAGTTATAGAGATTTTATGTCAAGAGATTCCCCATAGCAGCCTAGAGACAGAGTGTTGGCGGTGGTTCACGCCCGTGCCTCGGAAACACATAAAGCTGTAGGTCTTTCACCTGATCTCTGTCCGGTTGTGTCAGTTTACTCCCCCATTGGACTATGAGAGTGAAGGAATAGAGTGCCCCTGTGCTTACGTACACACTCTGGGCACTTCAATTTTGTCCAGCGCAGATGGCTAGTCTCCGTTTTCTGGCAGCCGTCACCAAATTCTCTTTGAGACCGGACATTATCATTATTATTCTAAGAAATTTTAAACATTTTTTTATGATTTGAAGTCTACCTATCCACTATACTTATTATATACCAATCGGACTAGAGCACCACTGCAGAATCACGTTTATGGCATGAGAAAAGTAACAGTTACAGAGAGATTTGTTCACCGCGTTGCTGCAATATCCTCATAATAAAAGAACCCCTTTGTCGTACCTGCTCAGTTTCAAGGCACTCCCCTTGCTGCCTCAGCCAGTATCGGAATCCTTGGCGTCGACATATCGAATAGTGGGCAGTTTCGTGGTCACTTGGAAGGGAAGGCCAAATTGGCCTCTAAAAATCTTGGCGTGCTCAGCAGAGCGAGACGGTATTTCACGCCGGCACATCGCTTGCAACTTTACAAAGCGCAAGTTCGGCCCCACATGGAATACTGTTTAGAAGAAGTTTTCGTCTTTGGGCCGGGGCACCCCAGTGCCAGCTCCTGCCACTTGACCACATCCAGGGCAGAGCGGTTCGAATCTTCGACGACCGAGTTTTTTCTGATCGGCTCGATACACTGGCACTGCGTAGAGATGTTGCATCTCTTTGCGTATTTTATCGCATCTATCACGGGGTGTGCTCTGAGGAATTGTTCGGACTAATCCCAGCCGCACACCATCGCACATTGCGACAAAACTCGCGTTACCATCCATACCATCTGGATGATTGGCGGTCCACCACTGTGCGATTTAGAAGATGTTTTCTTCCTCGCACGACTTCCTTGTGGAATCAATTACCACCAGCGAATTTTCAAGCTTTAAGATCGAACATCGGGAAAAAGGAAGAAATAAAATTACAAAAAAAATATTACAAGAACAGATATATTTGGGGAAATGTTTCGAAGGAAGTGGGACCGAATCGTGGGTTGAGTTCCGGAACTGCGCTGTATTCTGTCTCTAGGGTTGACGATCAAATAGAAATCAAAGATACACAATATTTATTTCTCCCAGACACATAAAACAAATATTTCTGTGATCAATAAACGGTTAAATAGATTTCATATTTTAGATGGTTATGGTTAGACGCCTTGCTATACATTCATAAACTCTACACATACACTCTCACGCCTGATAACCAGAGGGGTAAGCAATACCGACGTTCTGCCATTTGGCACAATCCTGACGCGCTATATACATCGTCGTTTATATGCGGCGATCTTCAATTCACCTGACAAGCGTGACCATTACAGCCTAAAAAAGCCCACTGCTGCCAAAATTACCACGTTTGACAGGATGGTTGGCAACTGCAGTTTTTTTATTTTGAATTGTCATGGTCATAAAGACGCTGTTTAATTTACGGCTGTAGCCTCTTACGACACCCACAGAACGATATGTGGTAATGGATATTCTTATACCACCACTACATGGTTGACAAGCGTGACGTATAAGGCAAATCCTGCCTTTTACGAGACAGGTCCATCTCTATTAGTGGACTTTTACGTATTGTTAATGATTATGATGATGATGATGAAAAAGAAGCATGCATGCATCGCTAGCATTGTTGCCACAGCTACAGCGTTTTTATTATATTTGTGTTTCTTATTTACCAACAGTTCTCAGATATTTTTAATATAAATAATTAAATATCATTCTGTGGGTATCGCCAAAGGCGACAAAGGAAAATTAAACAAGACATGAGCAGCAATATCTTTAATCTGTGGTCGGTCTTCAACAGTGGAAATTTGGTATAAATTAATTTACCAAATATTTTAAAGTTTAAGGAATATTTAAAGACGATGGCAAGAGACCTGCCGGTATAATTTTGATCCCTTGATGAGAGGTAAAGCCCTTGTAAGGGATGTTACATGCGTAGACACTTTGGCAACCTCTCATCTTAGGGATATCACGTTTAAAGCCGGGGCGGCACGGAGGCAGCTGAACTAAGTAAGTAGCGCAAATATGAGTCTCTGAGCGACTGTACTGTGGGGCCCACATGCGGTAAAGTTCCTAAATGAAGTGTATTCGCAACTGGACGTCGCTGTTGGTGATAATAGGGCTGGTTCATTTCTCGCTCATAGGCTAAGATTTGCCATTCAGCGAGGTAACGCAGCCACTGTTCTTGGCACGATATCACAGGGAGTAGGACTGTATGATAATTTAATTTTTATTTTTAGTTATTTCATTATAGTTTTTTCAAATTGAACATTATAAAAGTGAAACATATTTATATTAGAGTTAAAAACAATTGAGCTTAAAAAAAAACTTTAAAACGTGCACTGTTCGTGTTTTGATGATCTGCGTGAGAATACTTAGATTTAATTATTTTATTGTTTTGGTTGTAGCGGATTTTAATACGTCCATTAAATTTTAGATTGTTTAAAAGTCTGAAAGTAACTGAAAACTGAATTATAAAATTGAATGAAAATCATACATGAACTAATAAAACATAATAAAAACGTATTAAAAAGTAAATCAATTCATGTTCACTGTTACACAAACTTCAATAGCGTGATTCAGGCCTCGGTTATTGTTCGATTCACATAAGTCATTGTGGAGTTCTGGCCGCTAAAAGTGTGTAAAAATAATTTAACTGCATTACCTGCCATTTGCCAACCCTGAATAAAGGCTATGCACTTACAAAGAGCGGTCTAAGCGTCCTACACGAGAATTCTACAGGTAAATAACACCTACGTGAGCTATACACTGGAGCATCCGGTGCTTCTGTGTATTTGTACACTGCCGGATAAAATTAGTCGTATATCTTGTAGCGCGATATTTATTTTGTACTTTAATAAAGAACTAAATTATTGCTGTGTCCGCTGAGGATATTTATAACTTTATCTAAGGTATATTTTATTGGGCCGTTGGCATTTTTTTTTTGTAAAATACTAGCAATAGTGCTATTAAGGGAAAATCATTAATATTAATGATTTTCCCTTTAAACACTATTATAAACACGTTCGCGGTCCGCACCCTGTCATTAGGCTACTGTCGCTTCATTATATTGCATTTGGATTTGCTATGGGGAAGGCATAAGTTCACTAGTGGGCTTTCAATGGGCTGTAATGACGATTTTGATTTGAACCCGTGTTTGATCCCCGTTAATATTTATGAATTTGTAAAATCGTAATTATGTGCTAATATATCTCGTGCTCGGCGATGAAAGAAAAATGAGGTGAAAGTCTTATTTGGCCTAGTAGTCGTAAACGTAATAGCTGATTATGAGGTCCCGGGTTCGTATCACAGGTGCACAAAAGACAGTTATAGAGATTTTATGTCAAGAAATTCTCCATAGCAGCCTAGAGACAGAGTGTTGGCGGTGGTTCACGCCCGTGCTCGGAAACACATAAAGCTGTAGGTCCTTCACCTGATCTCTCTCCGGTTGTGTCAGTTTACTCTTCAATTGGACTATGAGAGTGAAGGAATAGAGTGCACCTGTGCTTGCGTACACACTCGGGGCATTTCAATTTTGTCCAGCGCAGATAGCTAGTCTGCGTTGTCTGGCAGCCGTCACCAAATCTCCTTGAGACCGGACATTATCATTATTAAATTATTAAACATTTTTTTATGATTTGAAGTCTACCTATCCACTTTACTTATTATATACCAATCGGACTAGAGCACCACTGCAGAATCACGTCTATGGCATGAGAAAAGTAACAGTTACAGAGAGATTTATTCACCGCGTTGCTGCAATATCCTCATAATATTTTGTCAGACATGCAGGTTTCCTCACCATGATTTCCTTCAATTCCAAGCATGTTGTAAAACAGCATTTAAAATTGTAATTAACAATTTCAATAAATGTTGAATAAAATTTTTATACGTGGTAGTGGCATGCTGCAGCTATATTAGTAGTATAGTTGTAGCGCGCATGGGTCGGCTCGACAAAGAAAGGACCACGCTCTCACAGAACACTGACGTAAAATTGCAGCTTAACGCTGCTGTGTTTCATATGGTGAATGTAGAGAATCGGAGACCCTTTTTACTGGAACCGAAGCATTCCATCTTAGTCCTTAGGGGCGACAACGCATCTGCATATTGATTCGTAATCGGGGATTGATGTAGATGTCTATGGGCCGCAGCAACCCCTTACCGTGAGGTGAACAGTGTCCTCGTTGGTCACCGTTATCCTATAAAAAATTTATTTATTTACACACACACACACACACTTAACAACTATCCTTACAGGCTAAACAACCCCAATACGATAGTGTATTACAACTAACTTACATAACAAACTATGTATAAAAGTACCTTAGCGAGTTCACTCAGATTACTCGAAAATATGTCAATCCTCTCATGAACTTTATTCACTACTAGGATTGATCGGACTATAGGTGAGTTATTAAGCAAATTAAATAGTGCATTCATAAATTACAACGTGTATACTCAATTATAAAACAAGGCTAGGATACAAATGTAAATTTGTGCAATCGAAAAGGGCAATGACTCGATAGTGGTCTCTTGTCACCATGGTAGCACGGTAGCTTGGATTAGCAAATATACTTACTTACTTATCTTCACGCACAATCCCTGACGGAGTAGCCAGAGAGAACAGATCGCCAAGTGTCACGATCCCTACATACCTGATGATGCAGTGCTTATTGCACCATCAGAGGCAGAACTGCAGGCATTAGTCACGTGTATGAAAGAGGAATGTGAATTTAAAGGTCTCCGTTTGAATGCTAATAAAACTAAGGTTCTGGTATTTGAAAGGGACGAAGAGAGAACGAAGTGTGAAATATGGGTAAATCAGGAATTTCTAGAACAAGTAAATGAAATTGTATACTTGGGGAGTGCTTTTAGTCGGGATGGAAGATGTGATTTGGATGTGGACAGGCGTGTCGCTGCCGGGAACAAAGTCAATGGTGCCCTGACTGCGTTAGTCAAAAGGCAAGGCGTAGTGATGAGTGCACGCCTTGCAATACATAACGCATTGTTGGTACCGACTTTGTTATATGGCAGCGAAACCTGGGTATGCCAGAAGAAGCATAAAAGCAAGTTGAATGCAGTGGAGATGCGATCTCTTCGTAAAATGTGCGGCGTTACCATGGCCGACCGAAACTGAAACGAAGAGATTCGCAATATGGCAGGTTTGAAAGATGACCTTATCACAAAAATTGATAAGGGCGTGCTTCGGTGGTTTGGGCACGTTGAGCGAATGAGTGAAGACCGAATGGTGAAGAAAATATATAGCGCGAAAGTTAATATTAAAAGGTGTCGAGGTAGACCGAGACTAACTAAAAGACCATGTGAGCAAATTGCTCGAAGAGGGTAGGGTCAAGAGTACTCGGATACCTGGACGTGCATGTATGAAGAAGATAATGAATCTGAAAGAAGCGAAAGAGGTATGTAAGGATCGTGATTAGCAAATATAGTTATACATTACAATCACGTTTGAAAAATTAAATATCTTAAGTCGAACATTTTTTTTATAGGATATGTGCAACCATTGTTGTGATTTTATTAAATAAAATCACAACAATGGTTGTGATTTTATTTAATAAAATTGTAGTTACATCCGAACTTATAGTCCACCTGGTGGTAGCTACTGCAGGCCACCACTAAGTCTAAGAAGGAATGCCTCTCAGCCTGCCATCATACTGACTTATATACCCTTCAGGCCAGAGCACGGCGGTACTCGCACTGCACTGCACTGGGGCAGCAGTAGGTAAGATAGTGGTATCCACCAAGACTTATATACCCTTCAGACCAGAGCACGGCGGTACTCGCACTGCACTGCACTGCACTGGGGCAGCAGTAGGCAAGAGAGTGGTATCCACCAAGACTTATATACCCTTCAGACCAGAGCACGGCGGTACTAGCACTGCACTGCACTGGGGCAGCAGTAGGTAAGATAGTGGTATCCACCAAGACTTATATACCCTTCAGACCAGAGTACGGCGATGCTCGCACTGCACTGCACTGCACTGGGGCAGCAGTAGGCAAGAGAGTGGTATCCACCAAGACTTATATACCCTTCAGCCCAGAGCACGGCGGTACTCGCACTGCACTGCACTGGGGCAGCAGTAGGTAAGATAGTTGTATCCACCAAGACTTATATACCCTTCAGACCAGAGCACGGCGGTACTTGCACTGCACTGCACTGGGGCAGCAGTAGGTAAGATAGTGGTATCCACTAAGACTTATATACCCTTCAGACCAGAGCACGGCGATGCTCGCACTGCACTGCACTGCACTGGGGCAGCAGTAGGCAAGAGAGTGGTATCCACCAAGACTTATATACCCTTCAGACCAGAGCACGGCGGTACTCGCACTGCACTGCACTGGGGCAGCAGTAGGTAATATAGTGGTATTCACCAAGACGGTAAAGTTTTAATTTAATTTCATTCCCCGGGACGCGCTTACAGGTCTAGCAATACATGAGCCAGTGGCTTTCTGTGGTCCCTCGACTGTGCTGATAGAGATCACTGCGAAATTATAGCCACCAGAATATTTTCGGTATAATAACATCTTCAGTGCTTTAAGAGTGGAATACACATGATGCAGATTTTCCTCTACGTTAAAAAAGTGCGTGCTTTCATGTCATTGACCTTATGTAGTATTACGTTGATCAAGATTGTTTTAATTCCAAACAACTGCACCAGCTTCTATGCATATGATAATAAAATGTCAAATAGGATTGAAGTGCCCAAGTGTATGAGCAAGTATAATGTCACTCTATTCCCTCACTCTCATAGTCCGATGGGACGGTACACCAACACGACCGAAGTGAGATCAGGTGCAGTACCAACAGATTTACTTGTTTTCCGAGGCACGGGGCATACGAGAGAGAAAATCTCAATAACTGATTGTTTTGACTCCACCCGTGATTCGAACCCAGAAACTCATGTTCACTAATCACGTATTTCAAATATCTGTTTCGTCAAACCTAATACAAAATGTATTACAAAATCTCTCTTCTTAAAACGAAAAACTTTCAGAGGATGGTAAACGCGGCTTCACGTTTCAAATGCTCGAGTCTGTTGCTATGTAATCGACGTCGCGTTAAAGACTTCCGGTAGTTTGGGTGTTGGATTATCCGTCTGACCCTTTTCTCTATCCGGCTTAACGTAAGCAACACAATGCCCTTTCTAAATAAGGCATCTATATGAAAAAATAAAACACATCTATAGCACCTTTTTTCGAGTAAACAAGCTATATACAAATACGCAATTTATTGCAAAATATACTTGTAAAAAAAGAAGATTGAGCAAACTTTCATACAAAACACTCAGTAACAAAACGCATGAAACCTCATTAATAGGTATCTGGGGGCACGGCAGTGCCCCCGCCAAGTCGAGCAAAATAGCGGCACGGCCGTACCATCCTTTTCTCGAAGCAGTTCAGGCCAATTTCGAAACCCTATAAGTAGTATAAGAGTTATAACTAAACAAAGTTTGTTAATTTTGTCACTTACTGACTGACCGATCATCAAAACTCTAAGGCACTTCTAGCAGACATAGAAGCTTTAAATTTGGAATAAAATTATTTTTTAGTATATAAATTAAGGAAAAATTAAAATATTTTGCAATTTCGGCCCAGTTTTCGAAATATATCAACTGTATAAATAACTTTGTAATCCCATATAAATATAGAGGATTACAAAGTTACATTTGCAGTGAATGAATATAGGTAATATATGTATAATACGATGGCTGCACTAAAAGTATCGGGAATAGAATATTTCCACTGTTCCTGTCATATTAAAATCTTTTTAATTGAAATCTCCTTGGTTTTAAAAATCGAATACCATTTATTTATTTAAAAAGATTCTCGGTCTTGCCACAAGGTTTTATCAAACTTGTTTAGTCGTTGAGAAAATGAAATTGACTTGAGAAAATTCAAGAGCGTTGATTTATTATGACTTTCGAAGTGGTTCAACACAAAAACAGTGTGTTGACCGGATGATTTCTGCATTTGGTGATGAAGCCCTATCCAAAACCACAATTTAGGTTTTCTGAATTTCAACGTGGACGTGTCAAGCTCAGTGATGATCCCCGTCAAGGTCGTCCAAAAACTGCAGTCACCCAAGAAAACGTTGATGCTGTGCGTAAGCTGATTGAGGAAGATCGACATGTGACATACCGCGAAATTCAGGCAACTTTAGACATTGGCATGAGTCAAATATAAATAATCTTGCATGAACAATTAGGTGTAAAAAAGTTGTTTTCCCGATGGATACCGTATTCGCTCTGTGAAGAGCAAAAAGCGGCTCGCGTTACTTGGTGCGTCAGAACTCTCGAAAGATTCCACGCAGGATCCTCAAATGCTGTATACAACATCGTATCAGGTGACGAATCCTGGATATACGCGTACGAACCCGAAACAAAAAACCAGTCACGAGTTTGGGTGTTCGAAAATGAGTTAACCAACAAAAATTGTTTGTTCACGAAGTGTTGCAAAAAAAATGGTGGCCACGTTTGTCTCCAAAACCGGCCATGTACGACTATTCCTCTAGAGGGACAAAGAACGGTTAATGCAGAATGGTAAGCTAGCATTTGTTTGCCATAGGTCGTTTCTGTACTCCGTAAATAGAACTGCAACCGCCGCATCATCCTCCATCACGACAATGCGAGTTCTCACACCGCACACAGAACAAAAGAGTTTTTAGAGCAAGAAAACATAGAATTATTAGACCTTCCGCCGTACAGCCCCGACCTAAGCCCTAATGATTTCTATACTTTCCCTAAAATAAAGGATAAATTGCGTGGACAGAGATTTTCGTCACCTGAAGAAGCTGTGGACGCCTACAAAACGGCCATTTTGGAGACCCCAACTTCCGAATGGAATGGTTGCTTAAATGATTGGTTCTATCGTATGGAAAAATGTGTCAAATTTCGCGGAGAATACTTCGAAAAGCAAGCAATAAATACATTTTTAAATGGTAATGTTGTGTCACTTCCTTGATTCCCGAAATTTTCAGTGCCGCCCTCGTATAATGGAATAATAGGTGTAGATAGGTACCTATATAACTATCTACAAAAAGAAATGAGATGCCATCAAAAACATTACTTGTAAAAAACAACAAGTCTCGCAACTCAGTACCGCAAAAAGTTGTGAGATCCATGTAATACCAAGTCGGTTAATTTATTCAGTCCTTACTTAAAGGTCCTTCTGTTTTAATTTATTACGTAATTAGCTAACCTAACAACATCGTATAGTGACCATATCAATATTAAAAATTATGTATGTTTTAAATAGATTGACTTGGCCATCGCACGAAAACACAATGTATCTCTCAAGTAATACATATTACATTAAATTAGATTGTTAAGTGCGATTGCCAAGTCAATTTATTTAAAACAAAAGATTTTTAATATTGATATGTTCACTATAAGATGTTGTTAGGTTAGCTAATTACGTAATAACTTAAGACAGAAGGATCCTTAAGTAGCGACTGAATAAATTAACTGACTTGTTATTACATGGATCTCACAACTTTTTACGGCCCCCAGCGCAACAACTGATTGCTAAGCCACTGCGCCACGGAGCCGTCGTTTTTTGGGATTTTTGTATTGCCGTCATTTTTGTATGGTGAACGTTGAGAACCGGAAAGCCTTTTAAGTGGACATGGGGTATTCGATCTTAGTCCTCAGGTATGACAACGCATCTTCATTTTGATTCTTAATTGAGGACAAATTTAATTTTTTATTTTAAATTAAATATTTATATTAAATTTAATATTAATAAAATATTGTAAATAACTTTTATATTAAATAAAATATTAAAAATCTTAAAGTAAAATTACAGCCTATATAAGCTTCACTGCTGTGGGTTATGGAGTAATTAGTCTGCAATTTTGCCAGTGTGTGTTGGCGGATTTCACTTATCCTCTTTTCATGGAAGAGGAGGCAAACGAGCATACGGCTGGTGAAAGTAAGTGATCATTGTCGTCCATGAACATCTGCAACACCAGAGGAACCACAGGTGCGTTACCGGTCTTTTAGAAAGGAGTAGGTTTTTTTCTTGAAATCGCGTATCGGTTAAGACAAAACCGCTGGCGACAGTGTATTCTATAGAGTTTATTTATTTTATGTATTTATTTACTTATTTATTAATAAAAAAATTTATTTATTATTATTAGACATGCTTACAAGCTATTAGATTATAGCATCCGACACGCATGTAACATTAGATACATTAAATTAAAATTAAATCAAATTTAAGTCATAATCATAATCATAATTAAATAAAACACATAAAATTAAATTACAAAATAAATTACCTACATTAAATTTAAAAAAAATATATATATATCCAACATTAATAATTAAAATAACTTGAGTTGTATATCGCTTGCAACTTTACAAAGCGCATCTTCAGCCTCACATGGAATACTGTTCTCATCCCTAGGCCGGGGCACCCCAGTGCCAGCTCCTCCTACTTGCACGCATCCAGCGCAGAACAGTTCCAATCGTCGACGACCAAGTTCTTTCTTAACGACTCGGTTCGGTAGGGATGTTGCATCCCTTTGCATTTTCTGTCGCATCTACCACGGGGAGTGCTCTGCGGAATTGTCCGTCCGCGGAATTTTAGTCGCCAAAATTCACGATATCATCTTCACCATCTGGATGCTTGAAGGTTTTCACCACTATGCGTTTTACTAGAAGTTTTCTTTCTCGTACAACATCTCTTTGAAATTCCTTACCATCGGCGACTTTTCCGGACCCATACGACTGCAGCGATGGGGGCCGCGGGTTCGAATCCCGCACGTAGCATGTATTTGTACGGCCTACAAATATATTTTCCGGTGCTGGATGTTTGTCCTTATGCAATTTATTGATGGTAAAGTCTTTTAAAAATAATCAAAAAAGTTAAATAAGAAATGGGAGGAGGCCAGTCTTCAGGAGTAGGCCGTGGGGCTGAACTTTACGAGAATTAATTTCACAAATTGCAGCTCAACTGTGATCTTTGGAATAGCATCGTTTCAGTGTGAGGGTAAGGGTGAAAAACGAGCACAGTCCACCTGATGGTAAGTGGATGCTGTGGACCATATAAATCTACATCTATCTTCGATTAAGTATCAAAATGCAGATGCATTGTCACCGCTGAGGCATAAGATGAAATGCCTCGTTTCCAATAATAAGGGTCCTCGGTTCTCTACACTCATCATAGAAAACACAGCATAGCATAAGAGCGTGTTCTTTCCTCGGTCGATCCGACCCATTCGTGCTACAACCCTAATATAACTGTAGCTTGGCTCTACCACGTGGTAAAAAAACTCATCGTGGAGCTATTTTAAATAAATATATAAATTCGAACCTCACACTTATACACGAAAGCAAATTAATAAAAACGAGATAAAAAGATAACACAAACATGAAACATATTAAACGAGTGATTTAAATTGGATTTCAGAATAGTCAAAGACAAATCTTATGTTAAGCCCCTCTAAGACAAATTACGTGATATTAGGATCACCGCAGTAAATAATTAAAATAGTTGACAAGGAACCCAGTATGTTCTTCAATGAAGAGCCTATTCAAGGTGTCGTAACCTTGGCCTTAAGATTGATGGTCCTTTACGTTTTAAACATTATGCCTGTTTTTACAAATTTAAGGTGCTATTTATACATTTAAATAAAATTGTGTCTCTCTCTAATATCAAAATAACTGTTTCTAATTAATCTGAGTGGGTTATTTGCATGCCAATAAAACGTGAGTAACCATTTTTAAATTTCATATGTCTTTTATCTGTTTGTCTGTGTGTCCGGGCTAATCTTCGAAATGACTGAACCGATTGTAATGAAATGTCACGAACATTTTAATTTTTTTTATAGGGTAGGGTGACAAACGAGCACACAGTCCACCTGATGGTAAGTGGTTGCTGTGGCCCATAGACATCTACATTTATCCTCGTTTGCGAATCAAAATACAGATGCGTTGTCACCCGTGAGGAATAAGATGGAATGCCGTCTCCGGAATAGGGTCTCCGGTTCTCTACACTCACCATACGAAACACCGTCAATATATTAAGGTAATTAATAGAATCAGGCGTTACTTTGCGGACATCCATTATATTAAAGTTTTTAAAAAGGTACCTCACGTACATCCGCTCGATGGATAATACGACACGTGTTTCGCCTCAGGCATGGTGAAACATGTGTCGTATCGTCGTCAGTGGTGTTTTTCCTAGTGTAGTGGTCTTGGAAGTAGTGGTGCTGGGATTAGTGGTAACGAGGATAGTGCTCGCAATTGAGGGAGGGCGGGAGGTGCTCTTCAAACTAGGTATGATACATCATTTTATATTATCGAGCGGATGTACGCGAGGTAACTTTTTAAAAACTTTAATCAATATATTACGGCAGTTATATCCATACAACAAACAGGCATTTAAATTTTATTTACATGTGTAGATAATAATTACTTGTGAACTATGTAGATATTATATTTAAACCCGCGGTTAATTAACTGAGTTCGGCACGAAGCGCGCAATAAAGACATTGATGGATGGCTGTAATGGGCTGATGCGGTATTTCACGTCTAATGTCGGATGATAGCGGTTTAAACCGGTTCCGGTTTAATTAGTGATTTCTGTTAAGGGAAAACTTCGAAATACTTCTATGAAATTTAACGTTATAGTTGTATCTCGATTATACGAGATGACTATCGATTTGGGCCTAATTCAAATCGCTTTACAACAAAGACCCGGAAAATATGTAGGACTTATCTATGAAAAAGTTTAAAGTATTTTAAGACAATTTTTTTAAGAAAGGGTTATTCTTCATCATCATCATTACAGCCATTCACAAGTCCACTGCTGAACATAGACCTCCCCCAAGGAATGCCACTAAGCACGGTTCTGAGCCCCATGCATCTATCGACTTCCTGCATGTCATACCAGGTCGTCACTCCATATATTTGGGGCCCGCTCTACACTACGTCCGCCGGTACGAGGCCGCTACTCGAGAAACTTTTTCACCATTGATTGTCAGTTCTTCGAGCTATATGGCCGGCAATGGTAATGGTGCAACTTCAGCTTACTAATCCGTTGGGCTATGTTGGTCACTCTGGTTCTACTGCGGATCATCCTCATTTCTAAGCTTATCACGCAGAGAAACCCCTATAACATAACAAAACAGAATCCTATTGCTTTGGAAGAATGCAAACGCAAAGACCATGAAAGGTGTCATAAACATAAATCAAAAAGGAAATAAAGAGGATTAAAAACTATACACTGCGGTAACAAAGGATTTTGTTAATGAAATCAGCAGAAAAGGCTCGATAGTACAGGGAAAAGTTAAAATTGATAGAAAAAGAGGAAGTTATTATTAACCCACCATCATCAAGTCCAGGATTCTTGGTTATTTATCTACTGCTTATTGAGTTTCTACGTAAACATATGTTATAATTTTTTCATCAAAATGTGGTCCAGGTGTGCATTGCAAACATTATTTAATGAGAGTATTTCAAACTTTTAAACCACAGGTTCTCAGAGCGATGAGTAGTTGTCATTGGATTCAGTTGCCACTATTACCTGTCAGCCTTTGCCTCAGAAACGAAGGTGGCGTTTTTCTATTGGGTATTTATCAATCAGTGAGTCTGAAGACACATATGTATTTGCCTAGACGAAAAGAAGAAGACACAGTTACAATAAATTTTTCTGAAACTTTAACCAAACACGCTGCCTCTACAAACGCTTTAAATTATCCCACAAGCGATGATGATGAAATATGCTTTAATATTATAGTTCCCATATCTTAAGACGTAACTGACCATGTTATTTTTAAAGTTGTAAAGCTTCAAACTTAAAGTATAAAAAATTACAATAATTTATATTCATCATTGGATAGTGAAGAAGAAGGACGGGTCTCACAGAAAGAAATTAATTAGCTACAGTGATTTCGGATCCTTAAATAGAGGCTAAGTCTCATATGTGAATTATCACAAAGAAGTTCATTCATTTTTGATAGAAATGATAAAAAAATTGTTTGAATATAGTCTTACTTTCGAAACTATAAAAAAACTACAGAAATGATTCTGTTCCTATGGTCAGACAGATAATATATATTTACAGTTTTATTTTAATAACGTTATGAATAAGGATCGCAAAATCAAGGGACGATCATTATTTTGTTACTTCTTTTATGACAGTTATTTAAATTAAAGTTTTTAAAAAGTTACCTCGCGTACATCCGTTTTTTAAAAACTTTTTAAAAACTTAATTTAATGGATTTCCTCAAAGTAACGCCTGATTCTGTTAGTTATTTGAGTTTTGTTTTTATAGCTTATAGTGTTATCTTCTGTAGTCTTGGTGTTAACTTCTATTACCTCATAATTTAGATTTATGTATTTATTTTTAAACATTTTAACAAAATAATCTCATTAGCTGCCATGTATGTTTAAGTTGAATTATTTTATTTACAATTGTATAAAAAGCGAGCATTAAACATTTTTCTTTGGCCTATATTAGAATGACCCAAAGACAATTTTCAGAGACGCTTGTTACTCCGTTATAGCCTATCAAAGTGCACCGCTGAACAGAGTACTTCCCACAGGCTGCTTCATAAGGGGAGTATTTGTAATCATAGCTACGTTTAGCAGGTGGGTTAAATGTTATTGGAAAGAAACTGCTGCCCACCTTCTAGTTTGTTTCATTTTGTCGCCTCTTACGACACACACGGAACGATGTAAATATTCTTAAACCGCCACTACACGGTAAACTGTCATAGTTTTCTCATATTTGTAATACATATGTACGGTAATCATATATTATGTACGGCCATATACAATATACATGCTCTGACTTTGCCTTGGCAATGACACTTTTGAAGGACCTGGAGGCGGAAACATCTTTTTTAAGTTTTTGTGTATTTTAAAAGAAAGCAAGTTGCTCCATATAACTTGACAATACCAAATGGCTTATTTGGTAGTAATTTAAAAGCAATACATGACCAACATTTCTGTTTTTGTGGTCACAGACTGACAGTAAAACACCCACAATGCTAGCTTCAATTAACGTTTAATAATTACACTGTGCTGCACATAATTAGTAAATGTTTTACCAATACCCCAAAGTTGGTTTATGCGTTTTAACTAGGGTTGGTAAAGAAACTATATTTTAGAAATATCTGTACATGTATATTGAATTGAAGTGTCTGTCTGTATCATTGCGCCGCTATTTTACACTTGTATTCTGTAAAAGCATTGCCCCTCTCCAGTGAAGCCGACCCAGTCGTGCTACAACCATAGTTTAGCTGCAGTATGATACTACTAGATAAAAACAAAAATCACTTACTATATAGTTTTTGCAATTTTAAGTGCTGCGTGCTTGGAGGTGAAGGAAAACATCGTGAGGAAACTTTCATGTCTGAGAAATAAGAAAAAATATATTTCGAAGACATCTGAAGTTCGCCAACACGCATTGTGGCAGCCCGGCGGACATTTCCTTGCCCTAAAACCCTCTCAGAAATTAGATGAGGCCTGTGCCCAGCACTGGGACGTATGTACATGGGCTGTAACTTCAACTTCCTATATAGTATAATTTAAAATTAAAAATTTTGTACAGCCGACTTCAATAAAAATTATTAAGAATAACTCAAAAACTATTGGTCTCAACTTGATCAATTCATATGGGACCACATTAGAAGCACCAGCTTTTAAATAAAAAAAAGAATCATCGAAATCGGTTCACCCAGTAAAAAGTTATGAGATTACACACATAAAAAAACATACAGTCGAATTGAGGACCGTCTCCTTTTTGAAGTCGGCAGAAAACGTTTAGTAACAAATAAGGAAACGTTTTTTGAATTCTGGAATCGGGCAAAAATCAACAGAAAAACATATAATACACGACGATTAGTAGTTTATGCTTTCCATATCGCTCAATATTAAACTCACGTAGGACCACGGAGCGTTTATTGCTCCGCGAGAAGAACATTCACCAAAGTATTTAGAAGATTTGTCCAAACTTCGTATTACGTGCGCAAGGTTGAAAGGTTGAGATTGACACGTTCTCCGCCCGACAAGTTTATATACAGAAGACACTTTGCTTTTTTGACGAATCGATAAGTATTATGTAGTGGCAGTGTGTGAACATAGCAAGAGGCGACAGAGTTATCAGGATTGCGATCGGTTTTTAGAAAGGCCACATCAACCACATCAATGCATAAAATCTTTTATATTTTAAATATATAGATTGACTTGGCCATCGCATGAAAACACAATGTATCTCTCTAGTAACACATATTATATTAAATTAGATTATATTAATATAATATGTATTACTTGAGAGATACATTGTGTTTTCATGCGATGGCCAAGTCAATCTATTTATTTAAAATATAAAAATTTTTAAGCATTGATGTGGTCACTATAAGATGTTGTTAGGTTACCTAATTACGTAATAACTAAAGACAGAAGGACCCATAAGTAGGGACTGAGTAAATTAACCGACTTGGTATCACATGGATCTCACAACTTTTTACGGTAGAACTGAGTTGTGAGACTTGGTTTTTTACAAGTTATGTTTTTGATGGCATATATTTTACGTGGGGGGAAGGCATCTTGTACAAACCAAAATTAAATTTATTCTTTAGTAGTTAATTACGTTTGCAACAAAATGTCAAAACTTTTCTATGGAAGTTAGATAGATAGATATATAGACAACACTTTATTGTACGCCAAAAAATAACATAAATATTAACAAAAATGAGAAAAAGAAATATGGTACAATGGGCGGTCTTATCGCTAAGAGCGATCTCTTCCAGAAAACCTTTGGGTGGACAGGATTTCAATAAAACAATAAAAACTTGTGTGGTTTGGCGACAATAATAACATTATTTTTATTAAAGCCATAAAATAGAAATATAGAATGGTATATAAGTACATAGATATAGTTTATTTGTCGGGGCTTTTAATTTCCATCTGGTAACCCTGCCCTTATGAAGCAATCTATGTTCATCAGTGGATATATAAAGGCCAAAATGGAATAGATAAATATTATGTGTGATACTATATAACTTTAACTTTTTTATAGTAACTTACATATAATATACATTTTGTTTAATTTTTGGATTAATGATACGCTTCGTAGCGCAGTGGCTAAGCAATGAGTTGCTGCGCACGGAACAAGTATCTGTATGGCCTACAATTAATTGTTCCGGGTCTGGATGTTTTCATTGTGAAATTTACAGTAGGTACAGGAGAAAATCCTAGAGTGGAAGTTAAGTTTTTATTAATAAAAAAATTTAAAATATTTAATTAGAATTTGCGTTTTTGCCCAATAATTGTATTTCGTTATAACGGTGGCAACAAATGAATTAGCATATAAATTAAAAAAAAATAGAAACTTAATGACACAACCCAAGCCTAGCTTTGTGTCATCACATGTGAAACAGTTTCCTGTTAATTAACTAAAAAAAAACCGCGAGTATTTGTGTTTTAATTGGCATTTAGCGATTTTTTTTTCATTTAGGGACCTTCAAGTAAAAAGCCTACTCTTTTTTAAAAGGTCGGCAACGCAGCTGCAATTCATCTGGTATTGCTGATGTTTGTGGGCGGCGGTTGTCACTTATGAAAAATTAAAGTTTATATATATGAAATAAAGTTTATTTGAAACAGGAACAGAAACTTTTTATTTAATATACATAATTAATAATACTGTTTGAAAGTCACGTTTTTGTTTAATTTACCACCGGTATGGAAATAAAACCTCTGTCCTATGAAGAACCAGCAAGAAAATCAGCGGGACTTTAAAAAAAATAACAGCTTACAATCATTTGTGTTACACAATTAACAAGAAAACGAATTATAAATAGCTTGGTAGCGATCACGTCATTCCCAGGGGTTATTATTATCCATAAATTCCTTAATATTATAAAAATCCTTTTTATACAAATTTTGTATAATAAAGTTTTTGAACTTTGAGCAGATCAAATATACAAAATATTTTCAGGTATTTTGTTGAAAAACAAAAAGAATGAATTTCTGACTCGGTGGAGTCGAGTAATTGGTACCTACTACCAGCTTGTGTCTGTATGTATATTATTACTGATATACGTCCCACAGCTAGGGCGCTGGCAGTCTGACAACTGAAAGAGTTTTAAGATAAATTATTGTCCGCTGCACTGTCCCAATTTTGGTGGAATTCAACTGATTTGGTTTTTTTTTATTTCTTATATAGTAAATCAGAATTTATGATTGCAACTTACAATTTTATTGGTGCAGGCGAAGATCACGAAACTGAGTTGCTCGTTTACTGTCATATATTCAGTGAGCGCTTAACCTCTAAGCAACCACTTTCTTAACTTACTATTAAGATCGATGGTGGTTCAGGCCGTGGTATCTTATTATTATTATTATTTAAAAATATTCCTTGTTTATACAAAAAGGATAATAAACGAGCACACAGTCCACCTGATGGTAAGTAGATGCTGTGGGCCATAGACATCTACATCTATCCTCGATTAAGAATCCAAATGCAGATGCGTTGTCACCCATGAGAACTACGATATAATAACTTTTTCCAGTAAAGAGGGTAATGGATTTCTACACTCACCATACAAAACACAGCAGCATTAAGCTGCTATTATACACTGGTTATTCTGATTCTGATCTTCTTTGATTTTTTTGCAAAGGATAAGAAATATTATTAGATTAGAAGAAATATTCCCTATTAGTACTGTTGTAGAACATCCTTCACTCCTCATCATGCGTCAAAGATCAGTGACGTCTGGTACTTCGTCATCCATCCGCCTGCTATATGTGAATATTAAGGCAAACCCTTCTTACAAGTCCACAGTTATAGCTAATTCAAGTGTATGACAAAAGAATTTTTTTTTAAAAAACGTTACCCCCACACTAGGATTTTCTCCTGTGTCGTGGAGGCAGTTTACAAACATAAATTGCACAAGGACAAACATCCAGACCCGGAACAATTATTTGTAGGCCATACAAATACTTGTTCCGTGCGCGATTCGAACCCGCGGCTCCAGCGCAATAACTGATTGCTAAGCCACTGCGCCACGGAGCCGTCAAATATTATTTCCAAGCTAAATTAATGTTGATAGTTCAAGGAAGAGTTCGTCTTGACAGTCGAACTGCATCTAAAGTTCTCAAACTTTGATATCATTTTGTCAAAATCTGCTCAACTTTAACGAACTTTATATAAAGTCATGTTTGATACCGTTACCTTATGTCGACTTGGAGAATATAATATTTTATTATGAAGCCACGTAAAAAGTTAATATAGATCGATTTAACTGAAAACTTTTTATTCAACAAAGATTATAATTAATACTTACTACCAACGCCTTTTCTTATCATGACCTCCTGTTTCTATCTTATAAAATAAGACCACCGAAAGCCAAATCAAGGATACTTCACCAGCGTAAATTTGAGGAAATGGATTTGAATAAGCTACAAAAAGACGCTGCTAATATGGACTGGAGTGTTATAACTAAGGCTTGCTCATTGGACGAACAGGTAGCATTATTTAATTCATTTCTTGTTTAGCTCTATGATACACATGCTCCTGTCCGTACAGTGCGAATACGTCATCCTCCAGCCCCATGGTTGACTGAATATCTTAAAAGATTAATAGTTAAGAAGAATAACGCAAAGTCGAGTTACAGGTCAGATCCAAAGAAGTACAGGATTCGGGAAAAGTACAGACTCCTGTGGAATCAATGCAACAAGTTGTGTAAAGATTAACGACGCCGCCAATCCATAAATCAGTACAAAACGAAGATCCATGTCGTGTTTGGAACTTTTTAAGGTCTATAGGAGTTGAGAAAACACGTTCATGCCCTATACCAAATAACGTCGATTTAAATTTGTTTAATCAGCATTTTACTTCTGTTTCTTGTTTGGATAATATGACAAAATTAACAACACTTACTCAAAGTTCATCGTTTCCCACTCCTGACTTTTCCCCATTTGTGTTTAGGCGATTTGCAGATTGTGATATTAGGAATTACATTCTCTCTATCCATGACGCTGTCGGAAGTGATGACGTCAGTCGTAAAATGATCATTCCCTTGTTAGATTTTTAACACCATATAGGTGTTTACCTTTTAACCTTTATCTTAAACTTTTCCATATCCTCATCTTATTTCCCTAACCAATGGAAGGATGCGCAAATCATACCTATACCTAAAAAAGTACATCCTTCAAGTTTTACTGAATATCGTCCTATTTCGATTCTTCCTTTCCTTTCCAAAGTCTTAGAACGACTTGTGCAACAACAAATAAATTCCTTTTGTTTAAGAAATAACATCCTAAACCCTTTCCAATCTGGCTTTAGATCTGGTCATAGTACGACTACGGCGTTATTGAAAATCACGGACGACATTCGCCACGGTATGGAAAACCATCAAGTCACATTATTGGCTTTTTCTTTATTATAAGATCGAGTGACAAACGAGCACACAGTCCACCTGATTGGTTGTTGTGGCCCATAGACATCTACATTTATCGTCAATAATGAATCAAAATGCAGATGCGTTGTCACTCGTGCAGTTTCCAGTAAAAAGGGTCTCCGGTTCTCTACACTCACCATACGAAACACAGCAGCATTAAGCTGCTATTTTACGCTGGTATTCTGTGAAAGCGTGGTCCTTCCCCGGTTGAGCCGACCCATTCGTACTACAACTTATAGCTGCAGCATGGCTCTACCACGTATAAGGTGTTGCTGGATTTCAGCAATGCCTTTAATACTGTTGATCATGACATCCTGTTAGGGATTCTACGTTCTCTTAACATATCTTCAACTGCAATTTTCTGGTCTCATAGTTATTTATATGGGCGCCGGCAACGTTTTCGTGTCCAAGATAAACTTTCTTCGTGGCTTGATACAGTAGCTGGCGTTCCATAAGGTGGCGTCTTATCTTCTCTTTTATTCGCAATCTTTATTAATACGATTACATCCCAAATATGTTCTCTCTTCCACTTGTATACAGATGATCTCCAAATATACTTACAAACAACCATTAAAGATCTTCCCAAAGCAGTGGAATGTATCAATAAGGATCTGAAATATATTCTCGACTGGAGTCGCTCTTATGGGTTAACGGTGAACCCTTTAAAATCCCAAGCCATTATCATTGGGAGTTCAACAATGATTTGTAAAATAAAAAAATCTCAACTACAAGCCGTAGTATATAATGGAGTTCCCATCCCTTATAATGACGTTGTCAAAAATTTAGGTATCCTTTTGGATTCAAATCTTTCTTGGGCTCCCCAAATTAATGCAGTGAGCCGTAAAATGTTTGCAACTTATGCTTTACTCCGGAGGCTTAATTACTTTTTACCCATTGCCACCAAAATTACGCTTGCACAATCTTTACTTCTCTTTATCCTCGACTATGCTGACATTTGTTACCTTGATATCACCAAGGAGCAACTTAACAACCTTGAGCGACTCCAAAATTTCTGTATACTGTTCATATTTCGGCTTCGCAAATATGACCATGTTCTCAGAATACCACACTAAGCTCAAGTGGCTCCCAATCCATCTTTGTCGGAATACTCATATACTTTGTGCTCTCTACTGCATCTTATTTAATATATCTAGCTCTTCCTATCTAAAAGAACGATTTAAATTTCTCAGCTCCTGTCATAATTTTTCCTTATGATCCAAAGAATATCTTTCCCTCCAATGTCCTGTGCACTCCTCGACTTATTATGAAAAATCATTCTCTGTTCTTGGAGTAAGACTTTGGAACTCCTTACCCCAGTCAATTAGAAGTGCTCAATCCTTAAATGTGTTCCATAAACAGATTAAAGAATACTATATGTCTCTCTAACCCCTCTCACTTCCTCCGCTTAATTATGGTCATTGATCAACCTGAAGAATGTTGTCTTTTTAATGCATAAGTTTGTATCTTTATTTTATTTTAATTTGTTTTTATTTTTTATTTTTATTTTAGTGCATCCTCCCATTGTTCTTTTCCTTATTTTTATTTATTTCTTCTTCTGGGTTGTCTGGAAGAGATTGCTATGAAGCATTAAGACCGCCCTTTGTATTTCCCTCAATAGTTGTTTATTTTTTAATTTTGATGTTTTTATATTTACTTGGTGTACAATAAAGAGTTTTGTATTGTATTGTATTGTACTTTTTGAAAGTCACTCTTACGTTTAATTTATCATTGGATCAGAAAATACCTCTGTACTGGGATGAACCAGCAAGAAATCCAGCGGGCATTTTTTTCAAATAATAGTTTACAATCATTAAAGTTGCACAAATAATTAACAATACAAAACAAATTAGAAATAGCGTGGTAGCAATCATCTCCATTCCAGGGATCATTCTCATCTATAATAATAATTTTTATACAATCTATGTATAAAAATGATTATAATATATATTTTCTGACTCTGTGGTGTCGATATTAATTAAATATATTAAGAGTAAAGTAAGTGGTTGAACACAGGCATCTTATGTCATTTCGGAAACGGTTTTCGTATTTTTTGTATTAAACAGAAGTGAACCTTACAATCCATCTGATGGTAAGTGGCAACTACACCCCATGAATAACTGCAACCAATTTCAGACAAAGAATTCTTTGGATGTGTTGACAACGCATCCATAGGTTCCTCTGAGGATTAAGGTGGAATTTTTTTTTATATAGGTTAGAGTGACAAACGAGCGCACAGTCCACTTGATGGTAAGTGGTTCCTGTGGCCCATAGACATTTACATTTATCCTCGTTTGCAAATCAAAATGCAGATGCGTTGTAACCCGTGAGGACTAAGATGGAATTTCTCTTTTCCAGTAAAAATGGAAATGAGGCATTCCATCTTAGTCCTCACGGGTGACAACACATCGCATGTCTCCGGTTCTCTACACTCACCATACGAAACACAGAAGTGTTAAGCTGCTATTTTTCGCCGGAATTCTGTGACAGCGTGGTCCTTCCCCGGTCGAGCCGACCCATTTGTGCTACAACTATACTACTAATATAGCTGCAGCATAGCTCTACCACGTATAAAAATGGAATGGCAATGAAAATGGAATATTTCACACCCTAAAAATATACTGGCATTTTGACACTTCAACCATCTACAGTGCAAGCAATTCTGCTTGCGAATAGACATAAGTAAGAGTAGATACTACAGTATAATCTAGTAAAGTGGTTTTGTCACGAATGTAACCACCTCAATGAGATATGGCAGATTTACTGGATGTCTGCAGAATCACATGTTTTTAAAATATTTTCTCTGTTAAACATAGCTTTAACGACCACAAGTCGATCGACACTAAAATTACAATAAAATATTATTTTTAATAAAACTGAGGTGACAATAGAACTTACAGTATACCTGATGGTAAATGATTACTGCAGTCTACGTACACCTGCAACCAGTTACAAAAAAAGATGTCTTATTACAGGCTGTGATGCATTCCATCTTAGTTCTCAGAGGTGACAAAGAATCCATAGTCTTCTTTGTTTTGAAGTTGATTACAGGTGTCCATGTTTTGCAATAGCCAGTAACTATCAAATACACTGCAAGTTCCGGTGTCACTTTAGCTTCATAAAATAAAAATAAATAATTAAAAAAATTACAAAATACCATTGACCCTAGTATCCGCCGATGTGCCCACAGAACCGTTACCGTTACAGCCTATTAAAGTTCACTTCTGCATATATGACGACCAGACAACAACTGTTCAGTGATATCTCAGTTATCGCGAGGGTAAAAACCGGCAGCGATCACCGAATGGTGAGAGGCACACTGAACCTAAACATTAAGTTGGAGAGGTCACGTCTAATGAAGTCAACGCTCCGTCCCCCTCGTGCTATAATCCAAAGTCCCGAAACCTTTCAGCTCGAGCTACAAAACTGTTTTCAGTGCTTAGAAAATTGCAATGCAGTGGACGATATGAATGACAAGCTCGTGGAAACTGTCCATGTGGTCGGAGCTAAGTTTTGCAAGATACGCCGCAGAAGAACACAAAAACTCTCCGATCATACTCTTAATCTCCTGGCTATTAGACGATACACGAAGCTGCAGTCTTCAGTAGATTTGACAGCATGCAGGCAACTGAACAGACAGATCTCCAAATGCATGCGGCGGGACTTAGGCAACTTTAATACTGCTCGTATTAAAGAAGCGACCGAGCGGAACCAGGCTCCAAAGTCTTTGCTAGAGATCTGTCTGGCAGAAAGAGCCAACTGTCGAAGCTGAAGACCGAGTGTGGCAGCGTCATTTGCGGGACACCTGAGATTTTGAGTGAGATTGAGAGGTTCTATGGGCAGCTGTACACATCATAGTTGGAGCCACACGTAAGTGTAAGTAATGATCCAAGAGCGAGTCTTATCCGACACGATTCCGATGTTATCCCAAACTTCAATCTGAAAGAGATTAGAATGGCTCTCCAGCATTTAAAAAACGGCAAGGCCCCAGGCGAGGATGGAATCAAAGCGGAGTTACTGAAAGCGGGTAGACAACCGATACTTGAAGTCCTTCAGAAGCTCTTTAATTCCGTCCTCCATGGTGGCACTACACAGGAGGCGTGGAGCAGAAACGCGGTGGTCTTATTCTTCAAGAAAAGTGACAACGCTCTCTTGAAGAACTAGAGACTAATTTCCCTTCTGAGCCGCGTTTACGTGTTGTTTTCGAGAGTCATTACGAATCATCTTGACGAATTGACGACTTCCAGCCTCCCGAACAAGCTGGTTTCCGAAAAGGCTTTAGCACCATAGACCACATACATACCCTTCGGCAAATTTTACAGAAGTCCGAGGAGTACAATTTGCCACTATGTCTGGCGTATGTGGACTATGAGAAAGTCTTTGATTCCGTCGAAATTTGGGCGGTGCTGCAGTCCCTTCAGCGATGCCAAGTTGACTGTCGGTATATCAAAGTGCTGAAGTGCTTGTACAGTAGGGATACGATGGCTATCCGAGTACAGAACCAGAGTACGAAACCTATCCTATTGCAGAGAGGTATAAGACAGGATGACGTGATATCCCCGAAACTCTTCACCGCTGCATTGGAAGACGTTTTCAAGCTTCTGGACTAGAAAGAATACGGTATCAACATCAATGGCGAGTACATCACTCAACTTCAATTTGCCGAAGATATTGTCCTTATGGCAGAATCGCTGGAGGACCTAAGCACCATGCTCAATGACCTCAATAGTATCTCCCAACGGATAGGTCTTAAGATGAACATGGACAAAACAAAGATCACGTTTAATGTTCATGTCACACCTATGCCGGTAGTTATTGGGAGCACTAAGCTCGAAGTTGTTGACGAGTATGTTTACCTGGGACAAATAGTGTGACTAGGTAAGTCCAACTTAGACCGAGAGGTCTAGCGACGGATTCAACTCGGTTGGGCAGCGTTCGGGAAATTACGGAGCATCTTCTCGTCAGGTATACCTCAAAACTTGAAAACAAGACTGCACAACCAGTGCGTTTTGCCAGTGATGACCTATTGTACTGAGAAGTGGTCCTTCACTGCTGGCCGGACGAGGAAGCTCAAGGTCGCTCAGCAAGCTATGGAGAGGCCTATGTTCGGCGTTTATCTGCGTGATAAACTTAGAAATGAGGATATCCGTAGTAGAGCCAGAGTGACCGACATAGCCCAACGGATTAGTAAGCTGAAGTGGTAATGGGCCGGCCATATATCTCGAAGAACCGACAAGCGTTGGGGAAAAAATGTTCTCGAGTGGCGGCCTCGTACCGGCGGACGAAGTGTAGGGCGTCCCCCCACTAGATGGAGTGATGACCTCGTAAGATATGCAGGAAGTCGATGAATGCAGGTAGCTCAGGACTGTGCTTTGTGGCATTCCTTGGGGTAGGCCTATGTTCAGCAGTGGACTTGTGAAGGGCTGTAATGATGAAAATGACGATGACTGCATATATGCCTCCCCAACAGGTTGCCTCATAGGGGGTATATTTGCTTGGGTTTTCACGCTTGACAAGCGGGTTGGCAACCGTAGTTTTTATATTTAGTCGTTATAAGGAAGACGCTGCTGCCCATCTCTAATTTGTTTCCTTCTGTCACGTCTTACGACACCCACGGAATGATATGGGGTAGTCGAAATTCTTAAACTACCACTGCACGAGTACAGAATGGCTGCTTTTATATTATAGTTATACCGTCATTTACCGGAAACTACAAGATGTTTCCGATATTAACCATTGTCACATTTTAAGAAACCCACGCGACATAATGGAGTGATGGATTTTGCTACGCTACCACCACACGGAATATTTAAGTGCCATGTTTGTGATTGCGACTGAAATATGAACCAAGTACAATTGAAGTCAAGCACGCATTTCGTTTGAAATTAAATTATACTATTGTTCCATTCTGTGCCAGAAAGTTATGAAAGATAAAGTACACTGAAATTGCTACTTTGAAAGTTTCTCATCCGTAAAGTTTGATCTAAGTTCAGCCTTTTTCGAGTAGGATTGCAGCTCAATTGCTGCAGAAATTTCTGACTTTATTTAGTTGCTAACAACTAGCATAAGCTGTGACGACATATATTAATGTAAAACGTCATGCAATACCCACATTACACACTACACACATTGAACACACACATTGTATGCTTTTAACGTAACGTAAATGTTGTATAAATAATATAAACATTTTCCTTATTGATATCGTTTAAAATTAATAAAACTCAAAGGATATCTATGTTCTATGTAGATATTAGGTGGTATGACTCGTTTTCTGAGAGCCAGTACAAATACAAGTGTGAGGCATTCTATTTGTTTGGAGTTCTTTGCAGGTGTTCATGGTTTACGGTTACTTTATCAGGTGTACTGTAAGTTAGTTTGTTTCTAAAATTTCATAAAAAGAAATATTTTAAACTTACTTGAAAAAAAGGAGAAGGTTCTCAATTCGACTATAAATTCTATGTGCTACCTCAGAACTTTTTATAGGTGAACAGATTTTGATGATTCTTTTTCGTTTGAAAGTTGTTGCTTCTTATGTATTTCCATACATATTTGATCAAGATCTGACCAGTAGTTTTTGAGTTATACTAAATGCGTATATAATTGACTTCGACTACATTGATGATGTTCTCATTTTGAGTCCAAGGCTGAGGCTTGGCCGTTAGTTTGGACATTGCGAAGGCCTTCGATCGAGTTTGGCACAAAGCGCTTCTTTTGAAGTTCCCTTCCTATGGGCTTCCCGATAAATTGTGCAATTGGATCATCAGCTTTCTTGCAAATCGAAGCATCAAGCCTATTAATGCTCGTGTTCCACAAGGCTGCGTGCTTCTGCATATCAATGATACCAACCTACGCTGTTTCTTCTGCATATCAATGATATGTTGCAAACCAGTAACATTCATTGTTATGCGGATGACAGCACTGGTGATGCTCTATACACCGGCCGTGACAATATTTCTCGGAAAAACGTCGCCGAGTACTGGAACAAACTTGCATCTGAAGTCGAGTCTTTGTTGAATATAGTCTGGAATCGAAGACGACTAAATCTAGTCCAGTTTGATCCTCAGAAGACACAAGTTTTTGCGTTTACCGCTAAAAAGTACCGCTTTGTCGTATCTTACTTAACTATACTGTTTTTATTTATTTGTGTAACTCTACTTATTACTCACAAACACATACAAAATTTTTATTATTATTCTTAATTATATGCATCCTAAATGCGACCATTAAAAAGTAAAATGTAGTACCTACCGTTGTAAAATATTTAACTGTTGTCTCTGTTTGCTATTTAGTGCGACTTTTCCTTTTTTCTTTTTCTTATTAGTTTTGTTTTTTACTAGAATATAAGTAAATCTCGTTGTATTATTAAATTGCGAAGGAAATGATTTATTGTAGTTTCATCTATCTATTTTGTCCACGGATAAATACAGGTGGGGACCTAAGATACAGGTTTTACCTATGTTAGGCATCAGTTCTTCACGTAACAATAGTATTGTATCAGACGTAAGCACATATTTTTTGTTATTTTCTGAATGTAGATTGTTGGTGGAAATAAATAAATAAATAAATAAATATTGAAAAAATCTCTTCAGTTTCAAGGCACTCCCCATGTTACCTCAGCCAGTATCTGACTCCGCGGCGTCGACATATCGAGTGACGTGCAGTTTTGTGGTAACTTGAAAGTGAAGACAAAATTGGCCTCTTAAAAACTTGGCGCGCTCAGCAGAGTGGGACAGTATTTTATGCCGGCACATCGCCGGCAAATATACAGGGCGCAGGTTTGGCCTCACATGGAATACTGTTCCCATCTTTGGGCAGAGCGGCTCGAATCGTCGACGAACCAGTCATTTTCGATCTGTCGATCTGAACGAGTCACTGGCGCTGCGAAGAGCTTTCGCATACCTTTACATTTTCTTTCGTATTTACCACGAGGAGTGCTCTGAGAAATTGTTCGGTTTAATCCCAGCCGCTAAATTTCATGAAACCACACAATCTGGATACTTTGCGTTTCACCACTGTATGTTTTACTGGAAGTTTTCTTCCGCGTACGACTCCTCTGTGGAATAATTTAGGACCGGCGATCTTTTCAGACCGATACGACTTAGGGACCTTCAAGAAAAGAGCTTACTCTTTCTGAAAGATCGGCAATGCACCTGAAATTACCCAGGTGTTGCAGTTGTTCATGGGCAGCGGTAGTCACTTACCAGGGAAGGGGGCAAACGAACGTCAGGTGAGCCGTGTGCTCGTTCGCCCCATCTCCTATTAAAAAAATTATATTGAAGTTGGATGTACAAAATTTTTAATTTTACCAATTGTAAAAACATCAAAGAAAAACAGAGCGCTACTTACATTATAAGTGATGCCGAAGTCATGTTCACCTTCTTGATGCGATAAATCTACCACGGGGAGTGCTCTGAAGAATTGTTCGGACTAATTTCAGCCCAATTTCAACATCTCGCGACAAAACTCGCGATACCATCCTTACCATCTGGATGACTGGCGGCCCATCACTGTGCGATTTAGAAGATGTTTTCTTCATCGCACAACTTCCTTGTAGAATCGATTACCACCAGCGATTTTTTCGGACCGATGCGAGTTGCCGATAACGCATCTGCAATTCCCTTGGTGTTGCAGTTGTTGATTGGCGGCGGTAGTCACTTTTCATCAGGCGAGCAGCATGCTCGTTTGCCCCTCTCCTATAAAAAAATGTAATATCACTATACCCGGCAATGAATAAGTAAAATAGTACATTGCATTATTTTATTTATTCATTGCCGCCTTTAGAAAAGGAGAGGTTTACAATTAGACTATATGTCTTTTGTATATATGTTACGCAATATCATCGTTACTTTTGGACCAATTTTGATAACTATTTTTTTTAAGTGGTTATACTTCAGGTTGACTTCATATTTTTTGAACACATTCCACTTCAAAGGGTGGCAAAATAGGGAATAAAGTTTTGAATGTAACTTCTTTAAGCCCTTACAAAAAGGTAGTAAAAATTGTGTATAGAACAATAAACAGCCCTACTTCAGAGTATGAAATTATTTTATTCTTTTTTAAAATCTTTGAAGTCGACTTTTACTTTTTATTAGAAGTTAATTTTTGCAATAAAACGCTAATATTATAATAACATATTTTTATTAAAATCTTAAAACTGCCTGTACTGTTTCATTATAATACCAATCATAGGAACTTAAAGTACTACCGTTTTTGTACGTGGTAGAGCTGCAGCTATATTATATTTGTAGCACGAATGGGTCGGCTTGACCGGAGAAGGACCACGCTCTCAAAGAATACCAGCGTAAAACAGCAGCTGAACGCTGCTGTGTTTTGTATGGTGAGTGTAGAGAACCTGAGACTCTTTTTACTGGAAACGAGGCATTCCATCTTAGTCCTCACCTCAGACAACACATCTGCATTTTGATTCTTAATCGAAGATAGATAGACTAGATTGTGTGCTAGTTTGTCACCCTTATTCCATAAAAAATGTACGTTTTTATTTACATACATTTTATATACATACCTATATTAAATTATAACTTTGGGATAATGAAGATGCTCATTTTCAAGTAATGTAGTGAACTAATTTCGTCAAAGGGAAACCTCATCCTCATATTCCTATGACGATTCAGTGAAGGGGCAGTGGTCGCATCGGTTACAAGCTCGGTCGCTTTTAACATTATAAATTTAAATTATTGAGTCTTTAACACTTTCTGTCATCCTCTATCAACCACGCTAAAATTTAATTTTTAACGTTTATCCATATAAATAAACTTACTTAAATATGAAATCTATTTAAAAACAAGCTTTTAAAGGTAGGTAAGGCCAGCATCAACTTCTATCATCAGATCAGCTCTTTTATCGACTATAAAACCCACTGCTGAACATAGGCCTTCTCCATAGATAGGATAGACCTCCCCTGTATATAGGCCTACCCCCTTATAGGATTTTACCGTAGTTGCCACGCTTTTGTACACGCAAGCAGGCAGATTGAAAACCGCATTTTTTTTAATTTTAAATTGTTATCAGGAAGATGCTGCTGACTATCCTTGATTTTAGATCAGCTTCTTGATACGATATTGCTGCATTGTAATAGGTATTTCAAATTACAGCTCAAAAGAATGTTAGCATGTTTTATTTTATTTTAATTTTTTTTTATACACAAACGCGTGGTAGTTATCCACACTAGGGTTTTACTAAGGCAGCTTACATAAATAAATTTCAAATGGAAAAACACCAGACCCAGAACAATTATTAGTCGGCCACAAATATAAATATTTGTTTCGTGCGGGTTACGAGCTCGCGGCCTTCTGCACCTTAACATTTCCAAATAACATAGGATATAATTCAACATCAATACACCGACCGCTAAAACAGCTCCTTGAAGCGTGCAATTGAAAACAATAATACCCGCGGGACGGTAACGTTTTATAAAACTCAGCTACTGAACAACTTAGACCTCTTTATATGTTTACCGAAAAAATAACGTGCGCCTAAAGTTGCGTGAGCAAAATACTCATAGCACGAATTCGTACGTGTTAAGTACACAAAAGCTCACCACTTTTACATACAAAACATGCTTCAAACCTCTGACTAGCAGTACAGAAAGAATTAATGTGGTAACAGCTATTTTCAACTGACAAATTACATATAAATATATACCTACACTTATATTATCTTTATCATTATTATTGTATATATTGCACAATCCATTTGCACTTTTTTACCTAACTGCCCCAGAAGGAGAGTAAGGTTTTTCGATAGTATGTATGTATGTCATTTCTTTGGAACGTTCTGTAGTCTAAGCGGCTTGATGGATTTTAATTTTTGTGTTATTTTATTAGACATACAACATTCTTTTTTATTCAGAATATTGTATTATTGACATTTCAAAAAAGGACAAAAAGAAGATGCCCGTGGAGTTTCTTTTGCCGTTTCTTCTCCGGATAAAGTAAAAAAGTTTTAAAGCCGTAGTAGATTAAAAATTCATGTTGACGTTTGTCTTTATTTAGTCTAAAAATAAAGAGTTGCCATTTTATTTAATTTTGATTCGTCGTCAAGTTCCCGCCAATCTCCTTTTTACGTATTTTTTACAGTATTTCAAACGAGCACACAGTCCACCTAATGGTAAGTGGATGCTGCGGCCTTTAGATATTTTCATTTATCCTCGATTAACTATCAAAATGAATATGCGTTGTCACCCCTGAGGATTACGATGGAATGCCTCGTTTACCAGTAAAAAGGGTCTCCGGCTCTCTACACTCACTATACGAAAGTCAGCTGCATTAAGATGCTATTTTATGCTGGTATTCTGTGAGAGCGTAGTGCTACCCCGGTCGAGTTGAACCATCGTGCTACAACCATAATATAGTTGTAGCGTGTTTCTACTACGTAAACAAAGCACATGGTTTGTATACGTATTATATTCCAGCTTTTAGGACAACAGCCTTATTGATTCCTAATCAAGGATAGATGTTGTGTCTGCGGGCGACTGCATCTACTTACCATCATATGGACTATGTACTTGTTTGTCATTCTTTATCATCATCATCACTATCATTACAGCCCTTCACAAGTTCATTACTGAACTAAATATAATATAATTTTCCTAACGAATGTCACAAACCACGGTCCTTAGTCACCTGTATCTATCAACTTCCTGAATCTCTTTCCAGATCGTCACTCTATCGAGTGGAGAGCCACCCATTATTTCGCTAATACATTAGTTTACGTAGATATAAAAAAATTGCTTTCAGTCGCAAAACAAATTAGATACGGATTCTTCATGGCCAATTTTACTTCAGGCAACTAAACATCGGCTATCCATGTTGACCTCGCGGGGGTTTTACGTGCAAAAAGCAGAATAAAGACAGAAGCAGAAATAACAACAAAATATGTCAGTCAAAAAAGGTTTATATATAGTTTTATTTATATATCTGTAATATAAACCGTATATTTTAATAACGTTGATGAGGTTGACAATGGAGTTACGAATATGTATATTCTCATCAAAAGAAATAAAAGAAATCCTCTAAGTTTATTTCTTTAAGTCTTCTTTCCTTTCATAATTGTATCATAAAGCATAAAATTGGAAACAATAAAAATGCCTTTATCAAGATAACTTACCTTTGCGTATTTATTTTATAATTCATTTTCCTCCTTTTACGTTTTTCTTCAACCATATTATTTCATATTTCAATTAATTATTACTCAATGTTTTTGATAAATGTAAGACGAATGTTTCGGTCGTTTATATATTATTTGAATTTATATCAATGGCACTTAAATCGCTTTTAATCTTAAAAGAGAGAATCTAGAAATATATTATTGACTGATATTCTACTTGTAATTCACATTCGAAAGTAAATGAAGTAAGGCAAATATTTGCAGCACTAAATTTGTTTGTTTTTTTTTTGTTTTTTAAAAAACGTTACCCCCACACTAGGATTTTCTCCTGTGTCTTGGAGGCAGTTTACAAACATAAATTGCACAAGGACAAACATCCAGACCCGGAACAATTATTTGTAGCCCATACAAATACTTGTTCCGTGCGGGATTCGAACCCGCGGCCCCCAGCGCAACAACTGATTGCTAAGCCACTGCGCCACGGAGCCGTCGCAAACTCTCTAGTGTATCTTCGAAATTTTCTAGCCCCTGCCACTAAAGTTGTGCTGGCTCAGTCTATTTCTCTGTCTATCCTTGAGTATGCTGATATGTGCTTTTTTAACGATACCGAAGTTTATATAAACTTGAGGAAATTCAAAAATTTTCCTTACGATTCATATTAGGGCTCCTCAAATATTGATTATATTTCAAAATTTCGACGTATCAACTGGCTACGATTCACCTTCGCATAGTCACATCCGTTCTGCTTTATGGAATAGAATAGAATTATTTTTATTCACTACAGATTACAAGAATACTTATTGAAAGTATTTTCTTTTTAATTTTACCACCAGTTTGGAAAATAACCTATCCAGGGAAGAACCATCAAGAGACTCAGCGGGACTTTTTTTGCTATATAATATACTGTTAAATCGCTCATACTCTCCGTTACTGGAAATACCGCTTTGAGTTTTTTACTCCTCTCTCGATCATCATCTTTGTTCCGTTGACATTTTTTTCTCTTCGTACGCCAGTTAATTCATCGTCTTTCTTCAAAAAAGCATTTTGAAAATTCCACTTCAAAAATTTAGTTAAAGATTCTTTGTTGGAAGTTTTATATTTCCTAACATAATGCCGTCGTACTTCATTTCTTCTTTCGACTGTCAAGATGATGACATTATGATGTGTCATTAGGATGAAATGCATTTGCTGGCTCTACTGCCTGGAACCTACACAGCTGGAGTCCGAGGCAGAAAACAAGTTCTGCCATCTTTTTGTCAGTTGCTGTCGACTATTAGAGATCGATACAATTTTTCTTGCTTCCCATAGTCCCCTTTTATGGGACGCAATAGGACGGAATACAGTTCTCTTGCGCTGCATGCAAGCTGCGATTATCTATTTCATATTCTTCATTAGCTTTACAAAACTGTATCAGATGGCGAGTTTCTTGAGAGATTGCAGTTGTTGTTGCAGTTGTTCATGGGTGGCGGTAGTTACTTACCATCAGGTGAACCGCATGCTCGTTTGCCCCCTCTCCTATAAAAAAAAAAGATTTGCAATGTATTCACTATATCGATCAGGTGGATTGGGGAGCAAAGCACATATGCGCCTGCATTGGTAATTCTGCTTTATTACATATAGGATTTTTCACGGAACCCTCGATCGCTTATCGAATGCACTGAAGATTGGGTCGCCACTTGAAGAATACTTCCTTTTTTATTTTTATAAAAAGGCAAATCCTCTTTACAATAGAAAAGCCTCACGTCCAGTAGCCAACTTTCATGGGCTGATATTTTGAAAAAAGAGTAGGCAAATGGGAATACGACTCATTAAGATAAGTTATTAAGCTATGTGATCACTGCCGCTAATGGAGAATTGAAACTGCATTGCAAATACTTTGCGGCCTTTTAGAAAGGAGTAGGCTTGGTTTTTGAGAGTTTCTTAGTCATATTTGTGGTAATTTTTTAGTACTTTTTTAGTTTTTTTAGTTTTGTGACTTGTTGATATGTTTTCCTATTTTTACGTGTGAATTTAGTTTATAATATTATTGTTTGCGAATTTAGCATTATTATTATTGTAATATTTGTTGGTAAAACAAATAAATAAATAAATATTAGTCGAGAGAAATCGCTGACGATAAAATTCCACAATGTGGCCGAAAAGTGTTAGTATAATTCATGCACTGGAATGACGACTATTGAGATAATGAGGATGGATTGTAGAGTTATGTCGCAAAATTAATGATGTTAAAAATAATTACCTAAGTTCCGTATAAAAACATAGAAAGATGTGTCTTACCTAGTTTGAAGAGACCTACTCATACACCTGGATTACTTACTCATGCACATCATTTAATTTTATTACGCGGATCTTAGCTCATTTGTTTTTAACACCATTAATATATTGGATTCCCGCAAAGTAAATATTTTTATTTTTTATTTAATTTTAATTTTAATTATTGAAAAACGTTACCCCACACTAGGATTTTCTCCTGTATCGTGGAGGTAATTTACAAACATATATTGCACGAGGACAAACATCCAGACCCGGAACAATTATTTGTAGGCCATACAAATACTTATTCCGTGCGGGATTTGAAGCCGTGACCCCCAGCGCATCAACTCATTGCTAAGCCACTGCGCTACGGAGCCGTCAACTATGTTATTCTATTAATTATATTGCAGTTTATAATGTTAGAAATTAGCAGCTGGAATAAATCTAAATAAAAGATGATAAGAGGATTCCTTAAACAAAGAAGAAGAAGAAACTGTGTAGCGGATGTGTAAGAACAGACACTACCTTGGGTTACGTGGGTGTCGTAAGAGGCAACAGAGGAAAACTAAACCAGGAGATGGGCAGCAGCATCGTGCTGATAACAACTAAATAAAAATCAAACTACGGTTTTAAACCCAGATGCAATGCGTGGTAACTATGGCAAATATCTAATCAATCTTTGGGGGAGACCAATGTTCAGCTGTGGAATTTTGTAATGGTAAGAAAATTCCTACTTATTTTTGCTTGAACCTACTTATTTTTACTTATTTTTGCATAAAAAATCCCGAGCACTCAGCTCGGGATTTTTTGTGAATTTTCTCTGTTTCTTTTTAAATCTTTAAACTACCCTCAAAGTAAAAGTACACACTTAAGTAAAAAAGTAAGTGAATTTGCAATTCAATTCAGTGAACCAATATATTACCATGTTCAGTCTTCCGATCCGCAATTAGAGCTTTCGGCTTTGATAGTTGCCAAGTTTGGCAAACTTAAAGCGAAACCTCGAACTAACACCTTCTCTGGAATATGTGGTCAGTGCTATATGTGGACACGATTGTTATAATTGAACTTAAAATTTGACTGAGTAAACATTGTTTGTTTAAATTAAAAGATTTTTGTATATAGATATGTATTTAAAAATGTATTGTTATTTATGATATAGTGCTTGGAAGACCGAAATTTTTTCGGCATTAGAAAAAAAAATTTTAGGGATGACAGCTATTTTAATGTATTTTTTTCTATACACCTATATAAAAACTTACGTAACATAAACCTTGGAAAACAAAAAAAATAAAGAAATAAAAAATTTCGTCCAAATCCTTAGAACTGTTTCCGAGAAACCAAATATTATTTATATATTAAACTCTATTCATACATTAATTAAGCCTAAAAGTCCATTTATTCTAACCTAAAGTTTCAAAACAGCTATTTGAGAACTTAAAACTGAGTAGTCAGGAAAATTAAAATTATCATGATAAATTGCTTATGTCAACTTAATGATCTCATAATATGACTAGCTTGTATTTCATGGGACTTGTTACATATTAATCCTATGTTGTACTTATACACATATACAAATATGTATCGAAGGGCAAATTATTCGACTAGGTAAATCCAATTTTGATCTTCTCTTCACATGAAACCAGTGTATGTTGCTTGTGAAAACATATAGCTATATGAGACGTACTTCCTCTGTGTTGGGCGTATGACGACACTCAACGTAATTCAGCGAGCTATGGAGGGATTTTACTCCGAGATCCGCGGTAGTACCAGAATCGACATAGCTCGACGTAATGATAAGCTGAAGTGGCTCTAGGTCGGTCATATAACTCGAAGAACCAACAACCAATGGGACGAGAGGTTCTCAAGTTTTAGACTCGTACATGTAAGCGAACCCTAAAGCGATATCCTACTAGATGGAACGACAACATGATAAGTGTAGGAAGTTAATGGATGCAGGTGCCTTATTACCGTGCCTTGTGTCATTCCTTGGGGCAGGTCCATGATCAGAGGTGCAATAGTGATGGTCTATAATGATGATAATATGCAATTTATACAAGAACTGATCACTTTATTTAGTATAGTACACACACAGTAGTCGATACATATGCTTTTCATTTGTATACTCTTGGCGTAAAAATGTGAAATTTAAAACTACATTGAATATGTGTAAGGAGGTTAAAAGCTTATCAATATTATATATACACACGCAGTAGAGCCACACTGCAACTATAGTATTTATTGTAGCAAGAATGACTGGGCCAACCAGAGAAGAATAAAGCTCACACAGCAGGTACTAGCAGCTTAACTAGCGGATTCGTATGGTGCGTGAAGAGAACCGGATACCCAATTTCCTGCTAACGAGGTATTGCATCTTTGTCTTCAGGAATGACAATGCATCATTATTTTGATTCTTAATTGAGGACAGATGTGGGTGGTTTAAAACCAGAGCATTCCTTATTGCATTAAATGGAATTTATGACGAGACGAAATAGTTAGATGAGTTCCCTAATGACGACACCATGTAGTATTTGCAAACTACATGGTAATATTGTTAAATACTTAGCCGTTAATAGGTTTTCATTGATATAGTTACGCTTAACCGATGTCGGCGCTCACCGTCGGCCGAGCACTAAATCCAGCCTAGTGTCAGACGGGGATCTTAGAAAATCGTGAAGTGGCGGCGTTAAATATTCAGTACCGCATATCATGCAGTGGGAGTCGTAAGAGGCGACATAGGGAAACTGAAACAGGAGATGGACTACAGTCGTAATTTTGATTTCGAGTTTTTAAATAATTATAACTGTTCGCGCCAAACGCTAATTTCAGGAACTAACGCCAGGAGGCGCTCGGCGCGGTGCATTCGTACCGGTTTGACGTCCGCGCGAGAGAGTTTTTTGCTACCGGCGGCGGGGTCGAGTCGAACAGTTGCTATAATACTGTGCTAGCGAGAGCACGTTTAGGGACGCCCGGGAAACCTCCATTTTTGGAGTCGGTTTTGTTAGCAGATATTGCCACGACGAAGGTTTCTTTGTTAAGTCTAGAATTCGACGCCGGGCTGACAAATTGTTAGGAAGTTAAGAAAGGCGCCGCGGAAGACCTCAATTAGGAGAAGTCTGGAACTCGGCCGCTGCTGGTCGCCTATGCTCGCCAAGGCCCCACACATTCACACCTCACTGTACACTACTCGCCATCCACTATTACACACACTCACGGCCTGCCCAAGCCTTGGTGCGAAGTTAGCTTCGGATAATGGTAATTACGATGTGTTTCTAGCTTTCTCCCATATTGTTTATTGTAATTAGGAAATTCCACGTGGCCATATTCTGGCCCCGTCCCTCTGCTGATCGTCGATGGGATTACTCATGGGCCCTAATCCCGTCAGCCTTGGTTGGGGCAGCTAGGGGCGTGTACAATAACTTTAACACAGGAACACACGAGCTAAAATATTTTTAAAATGTTAACTGATACAGTCAAATGCATATAGCTCCACACCAGATTTCAAACGTAACCGGACTTAAATATTTATTTTCTATTTTTGTTATCATTGTTGTATTTCTATTTATAGGCTTATTTTATATATAATGTGTGTGTAGTACATTTTATAGTAAATAAGCTTATTGTATTTATATTAATATATATATATATATATATATATATATATATTTACTAGCTACAGCTATATCGTGGTTGTAGCACGAATGGGTTGCTCGACCGGAGAAGGATTTCACCCTCACTGAATACCAGCATCAAAAAATCCTTAATGAAATAAATCACCACACCAAAACAAAGCAGCTATTTCGTATGGCGAGTGTAGAGAACCGGAAACCCTTTGCACTGAAAACGAAGTATTTTATCTTAGTTGTCAGAGGTGACAAAGCATCAGCATTTTGATTCTTAATTGGGCTTCACCAACGACTTACCATCTGGTTGACTGTCATCGTTTGTCACCCTTATTCTTTAAAAATCAAAATAAAATAAAACAATTTAGATGAACCCCAAACGAGTTAAGCTCGAGTCCGTATAATAGGTAAGTAACGTTCGTTACTGTAACCGCGAGGCTTAAGAACGCTTTATATCTCAGTCCAAGGGAAGTACAACGTTATTTCAACGTTGAGTATCCGCACAAATCTCATCGAATAAAAGAGGAATACGCTCTAAAAGCTCTTCCTTTGCTTGCAGGTAACTGGTCTTTTATGTTGTTATTCGCTTCTATTTTAAGGGTTTATTTCTTTTGGAAAACTTGCGAGAAATCTTTAGGTTCGTTATTTAGTACTTGCTCAATCAGTGGTTTTTAGCACAAATTCACTAAACCTAATATTTTTATAACAATATATCTTCCTCTATTCAGTAAATATCACTGAATATATTTTCACCCGACTGCGCCAGAAGGAGGGTAATTATTTTCGAGTGTATGTATCTATATTTCTTTGGCACTATCTGTAGCCAAAGCGGCTTAACATATTTTAACATAGAGTGTGTCATTAGAATCGTTTAATTCTAAAAGTGCTGTGGCTTATAGATCAATATTACCGTATCCATACTGGCCTTAAAATCAAAACTCAGTTTCATTGTTCTTCTTCAGAGTTGCTCACGAAACTATACGCTGGCGAATGAGAAACGAATTCTGTGTGAGAGTGGTCTTTTCCCGGTCTACTAGACTCGTTCATACTGCAGTTGCAAGCATGATGATTGTAACAGTCGTCACCCTCCGAAGTGGACGATCCACACCGAGCATGATATACACTAAGGTGCTCTCGGAGTATATTATAATTGTATGGAACACGTTTGTAATTTCTGTGTAACTTACTGTATTTCTTTTTGCGAAAGTGGGCTAAAGTGTACTAAATCCAAACAATTCAAGTTTATGAGCTGAGCTGCTGTACAATAGAATTGAGTAACAGAAAGTGCGGTTGCAGCAAGTAGTCCTTTGTACAGATATTAATAAATTTAATATAAGGCTTTTACGAAAGTTTGCCCGCAGCGGAAGTTATACAACAAACAATTAAATGTTATATATCTATTTTTTTTTATTCGTGTTTATTCTTAATCAATTTCCTTTATTTAAAAGAATACAAAGGCTTAACTTATATTATATACAAAGCCTTAAGGCATTAAGGCTTTCACTACATGTCGGCCCGTGATTTGGTGAGAATTCGAAGTAGGTGTAGCAATATGGTATTAAAAACAAAACAAAAATGGTAATTAACTACGAAATATAATAATTTTACTAATAAATAGACTATATAAATATTACGTAAATAAATTGACAACATCCTAGCTTGGAATCCCCAAATTTCTGTTGACAGTTGTCCCATTGATCGCGTATCGGAAGCTCGGAACCTGGGATTGATTATGAATGACAGGTTGCGCTTTGAGGAGCATGTTATAGAGACAATGCGTAACTGTTTCTATAGACTTAAAGTCTTACACAAAATTCGCGAGTACTTGACTGTGGATATGCGCATTAAGTTGTGTGAAACTCTCATTTGTCAAAGTTGTCGTATGGTGACGCAGTTTTTGGTGAATGCTTAATGGCAAGAACTAAAAACTGTTACAACGAATACAAAACGCTTGCGCACGTTTCTGTTTTTCAATACCACCTCGATCTCATGTCACTCCATTCCTAAACCGACGCGACTTGATGAACATGTCCTCCAGACGGAAGCTTCACCTCGCCTGCTCTTCGGAGTGGTTAAAACTGGGGAACCTTCTTACTTATACGACAAGCTCAATTTCTCACAGCGTTGCGTTAGAGCAGCACCGCGACTTAATTACACACCGTCTAACACTGCTGCTTTCCGTGGTAGTTTTCGTTTTTCCGCTACTAAGTGCTGGAATGATATCCCCCCCCCCCCCCCGATAAGAAACTCGAAAACCATAAATTCATTCAAGTTAAAATTTAAAACGTTTTTGCTCTTCTTACAAAAGTCTAGCACTTAGTTGTCACTCACCATTTTCTATCTCTGTCTCCACATCCCTCTCTCACACGCACACGCACACACACACACATTTACCTTTGTTTGTTTTTATTATGATTTTTATAACGTTGCTGTTTTCGTTTTTTTGTTTTACTATCATTATTTCATAGTTTTAAGGTCTGTTGCTTGGTTTTTAAGATATTTGTATAAGCTGACGGTATCGCCATCTACCTTCTTATATATAGCTTTCATGAAGTTTCTTATTTTTAAACTTCGTGAATTTAACGCTGAGTGGAAACCTTTTTGGTGCACTAATAGCATAAAATAATTTTTTATCTTTGTAACTAAATTACTGTGTTTATGTCTTTTATGTGTTTTTTACGTTTGTGTACCAAATAAATATTTTTCTTTCTTTCTTTCTTTGTATAATCTATACATACATACGACTCTTTAAAGGCAATAATTACCAAGTGAAATGTTGGCAACTTTATACTAGAGCATTTTAAAGTTTTTTTTGAAATAAGTTTCGTAAAAAATCGCCTATTAGTCATAAATACTCGAATCCAACGATTTTAGATGCATATTAATGGCTTAATAAACTGGCATTTAAAGATTATGAATTTTCACCGTATTTTATGAAATAAGGTCAGTTAGTAATAATATCATCAAAATCACAAACAGGTAAGAGTTACTTACCGACATCAAAACTTTATTATAAAAATTAACTAAACCTCATTATATTATAATTGTGTTTGAAGAAAAATTACTGACATGTTTCACATATAGGTAAAATGATTTAAATAGAAATCAAAAAACTTATCTGCCGGGCAATTTTAATCAGTGTACAAATTAAATAAGGTTAGTGTAGGATTTTTTTGAACAAGTAACAATAAATTAAGGTTTTACTACACAAAATCAAGGACCTTCTGCCAAAAGTTTTCGACGGACTCCGTCATCATCATTATCATTACAGCCCTTGTAGTAATCTATAACCACCCACCACTGAGTATAGGCCTCTATCTGATGAGGGATGAATTAGACCACAATCCAATATGCTGCTCTAGTACGGATTGATGGAGGTTTTAGGCAAGTGACTAATCCTTTGTTAATGACGTCTATATGATATACCTGTAATATAATAATATTGCAGACAAATCTCTCGCAAAGTGAATAGCGGATCTTATAAAGACCGTGGGCTGTCAATATTTAAGATAGCTTAAATCGACTGTTTTTAAAAATAAACTAAAATAATCATTCTACAAAGGGGAGTTTGGCGCTGGTATGCCTGCGAATGTGCGCAAATGCGTTTCCATTGCAATGCGGATATGCGACGAAGGTGAAATACCAAGTAATTATAGTTGGTGCGAGTCTTAACCCAAATGACGCCGGGTATGGATAGGCATAACCCAATGAAAAAAAAAAGTACTTATGGACAAAACAACTATATTATACTTTAACTTTATCATGAGACATATAAAATTATTTATAAAGATAACGCTTCAGGACGTAGTTACAGTTGAGGCCATTTTATTCTGCCCCGCGGTGAATATTAACGCTTTGTTAAATTCCAGCATTGCGACGAAGATCATTTCCCCCCTTAGGTATTTATTTTCCCTTCTTTACACTTTCAAGTTTCAACTCATTTTGTAAAAAGCTGGGATCAATCCGAACAATTCCTCAGAGCACTCCCCGTAGTAAATGCGAAAGAAAATGCAAAGAGATGTAACATCTCTTCGCAGCGCCAATGAATCGAGCTGATCGGAAAGGACTCGGTCATCGACGATTCGAGCCGCTCTGCGCTGGATGCGGTCAAGTGGAGCTGGCACTGGGGAGAACCTGCCCAGAGATGGGAACAGTATTCCATGTGAGGCCGAACCTGCGCCTTGTAAACTTGCAGGCGCTGTGCCGGCATGAAATAATGTCCCGCTCTGCTGAGCACGCCAAGCTTTGTAGAGGCCAATTAGGCTTTCTCTTCCAAGTGACCACGAAACTGCACGTCACTCGATATATCGACGCCGAGGATTCCGACACTGGCTGAGGAAACAAGGGGAGTGCCTTGAAACTGAGGAGATACGACAAAGGGGTTCTTTTTAGCGATAAACGCGCAAACTTGTGTCTTCTGAGGATTAAACTGGACTAGATTTAGTCGCCCCCAATCCGAGATTTGCTCAGCAAAGACTCGACTTCAGACACCAGTTTGTTCCGGTACTCGGCGACGTTTTCCTGAGAAATATTGCCGCGGCCGGTATAGAGAATCACCAGTGCTGTGATCCGCATAGCAATGAATGTTACCAGTTAGCAACATATCATTGATATTGTAACGATCCCCCCTCCCCCCTTCAAACCACAGACCATATATTTATTTCGAGTTATTGAAGACGGCAGTCCTAAAACTCCGTACAAACAGTTTCAAATTTTAAGTCGACAATATAGACAACAAAACTTATAAAATTTTGTTGTCTCTATATAGGGATTAGAGTTTATCTCTCAGCTAGTACAAGCAATAACAAATCACAAACTTTTAACTGTTACAATATTATTTATTGATTTGTTAATATTAATATATTTTAGCCGGCTTCGATAAAAGTAGGAGGTTTACAATTCGACTATGTGTTCTTTTTTGTATGTCTGTCACTCGATATCTTCATTAATTGTGAACCGATTTTAATAATTCTTATTTATAAATAATATTAAAATTTATGAAAACTTAAAAAATTTGCATTAATCACGAATGACTCTAAAGAGATGCTGGTGGTTTTGATCAGAGCACTAGGATGCAGTTTTTATATTATTGTATTGTCATCGGCCCTTGATACGAGAGTAAATTTTTAAGTCAATCGTCGTCTAAAAGTTGATGAAATTTACATTAAAAGATTATGTTACATACACGGATAGATAGATACACGCGAAGCTAATAAAAGCGTGTTAAAATAGGTTTTACTTCAGAGGTGGTACTTATGTTTGTAAAAAAAATCCACTCCTGAGGGAAAAATAGAGAATTGAGTTCTTAATCTTACTACTTAGACAACATTCGAACATGTGATATTCCTTTTAGAAAACTTAGTCAACTTAAAAATTTAATAATAAGACATTTTTTTAATAAAAAGCAAAAGCCGACAAAGTTGATGCAGTAGTAGTAGTAGTAGTAACTGTACGTTGAAATTATTTTATTCTTTTAATTCTTTGAAGTCGGGTTTTTATTTTTAATTAAGTCTAATACTCGTAATTATACTATACTGGCTAGCGCGTTGCTGCCGCAAAAAAAAAATATTGTGGAAATATCGTTTCAAATTTGGAAGGGTTATATTGTTTCATTAGGAATGATAATACATTTATTTCAATCGAATGATAAATAATTTTCAAATAAATTTGTGAACAAAAATTAATTTTTTGTATATTAGATTATATTAAATAGATATGTCGATATACCATTTAAGTCGTGTGGTGGTTTAAGAGAATCCACTCCCCATATTATCTTGTGGGTGACGTAGAAGGCGACACAGTGAAACAAAACAGGAGGAGACAGAGGAACAGCAGCGCAGCAGCATCTTCCTTGTAAGATTTCAGTATAAGTGAAAAAAAAAACTGTTGTTATCAATCTGTTTGCTGAGCGTTGATACCTTTATTCTGCAGTGAATATTTGATATACTGTAATGTAAAAAGAAATAGTCCGCCGGGGAAACTTTAAACAAAACACGCGAATATAGGCAGCTAAAAAGGTCTTTTTAAGCAAAATTCCATTTACTAATTGGATATAAATTGCACGCAGCTTTTTGTCGCTTTCGGAGGTTGCAGTTTTTGATGAAAAATTTCATTCCGCGAATGCAACTGAAACAAAAGTGAAGACGAAAAATAAAAGAAAAAATTGCATTGGCTAGACTTTTATTCCTTTAGAATTCACATTTTTAAATATAATATATAATAGTCATTATAAGGTAGCGCAAAGTTGCTTAGCGGTCAACTTTATGCTGAGCTTAACGGTGGTAGAGCCACGCAGCAGTTTATGCTGTTGCATGTATGGGCCGGCTCGAGCCGGGTTGGTACCACGACCTCACGGAATACCGGCGTGAAGTAAAAGCTTTGCTTCTGCGTTTCATCTGGTGAGTGCAGGTGGCCGGAGGCCCAATTCCCCCCCCCCCCCCCCCCCCATCAACATGGTAGCGGAATTACACGAAGAACTACCCCAGGAGGGTACCAGCACCCCTGGAGAATCCCTCGCTGAGCATCCACGACCATGTTATTCCGATCCTGAGCGTGGGTGCTCAGGCTGCCCCGCGTATTCTGGGGGGGGGGGGGGCGAAATTCCGCTCAAAAGCATTACTGCTAGGGGCAAACTGAGCAAGAACACCAAGGCCACCCCTGCCACGCTATCCGTGAATTTCTGCAACATCAGGGGACTTCACTCTAACCTAAACGCTGTCCACTACCATCTCGAGACGGCGAAGCAAGCCTTGCTCTTTCTGACCGAGACGCGGGTTTCCTCTCCGGCTGATATTTTGTATCTCTCCTACCCGGGGTACAAATTGGAGCATTCCTTTGTGCCTCGGGCTGGAGTTTGCGTGTATGTCAGAGAGGACATCTGTTCTCGACGCCTTGGCAGTCTTGAAGGTTCGGACCTGTCCATCCTTTGGCTACGCGTAGACAGCGACGACCATCCGCGCGTCTACGGGTGCCTCTATAGGTCTCATAGCGGTAATGCCGAAACAGACCGACTCATCGACCACGTCCAAATGGCTACAGATTTCTTGCTACAACAGGTCCCATCCGCAGAGATCGTGATCCTTGGCGATTTTAACGCCCACTATGCCGAATGGCTCGGTTCACGTCTAACCGATCATGCGGGGAGATCTGTTTATGACTTTGCCTTGGCATATGGTCTGACACAACTGGTTACTTCGCCTACGCGGATTCCAGATGTGGAGGATCATACACCTTCCCTGTTGGACCTTCTGCTGACCTCTCATCCGGACGGATATCAGGTTTCCGTCGATGCCCCTCTCGGCTCTTCGGACCATTGTCTGATCCGGAGTGTAGTGCCACTCACGCTCCCTTCGCGGTTGCGTTCTGCAGGTTGCCGCCGTGTTTGGCATTACAGGTCGGCGGATTGGGACGGAATGCGGTCCTTCTTTGCATCCTACCCATGGGGGCGGGTTTGCTTCTCGCCGGATGATCCCAGCGCTGTTGCTGACTCTGTCACTGATGTGGTGCTACAGGGAATGGAACTATTTATTCCATCATCTGTGGTACCCATCGGAGGCAGATTTCAGCCTTGGTTTGGTCGCTCCTGTAAGACTGCATTACGCAGTAAGCAGGAGTGTTATCAAGCCTGGGCTGCGGCTTCGGCGACTCGGGATGTAAATACCAGCACACTTAAAAAGAAGTATAACTTCGCCTCCAGGTCCTTCAAAAGAGTTATTGCCAAGGCAAAGTCAGAGCACATAGGCAGAATTGGCGAGAAACTAGTTCGCCTTCCTTCGGGAACCCGTGCATTCTGGTCTCTCGCCAAGGCTGTCCAAGGGAATTTCTGTAAGCCATCACTACCATCTCTGCACAGGGAGGATGACTCACTGGCCCATGACGCAAAAGACAAAGCCGACCTTTTAGGCTCCCTTTTTGCGTCCAACTCGACTCTTGATGACGGGGGGAAAACACTGCCAACCATCCCGCGGTGTGAGTGCTCCATGCCGGATGTGCTGTTCTCACAGCGCTCGGTTCGCATAGCACTGCTCTCCCTGGACATCCAGAAGTCGAGTGGGCCTGACGGAATCCCCCCAATTGTGCTGAGGACGTGTGCTCCGGAGTTGGCACCGGTCCTAACGCGTCTTTTCCGGTACTCCTACTCCCAAGGCGTAGTCCCGAATTCATGGAAGACAGCTTTTGTCCACCCGATCCCTAAAAAAGGCGACCACTCAGACCCATCCAACTATAGGCCTATCGCGATCACCTCCTTGTTCTCCAAAATAATGGAATCCATTATTAACTGCCAGCTCATCCGGTACCTTGAGGATCACCAGCTGATTAGTGACCGCCAATACGGTTTTCGTCGGGGTCGATCAGCTGGTGATCTTCTGGTCTACCTGACCCATAGATCGGCGGAGGCAGTAGAGTCCAAGGGGGAGGCGTTGGCCGTTAGTCTGGACATTGCGAAGGCCTTCGATCGGGTTTGGCACAGAGCGCTTCTTTCGAAGCTCCCTTCCTATGGGCTTCCCGAGAAATTGTGCAATTGGATCACCAGCTTCCTTGCAGAGCGGAGCATCAAGATCGTTGTAGACGGTGCATGCTCTGACTACAAGCCTATTAACGCTGGTGTTCCACAAGGCTGTGTGCTATCACCAACGCTGTTTCTTCTGCATATCAATGATATGTTGCTAACTGGTAACATTCATTGCTATGCGGATGACACCACTGGTGATGCTCTATACACCGTCCGTGCCAATATTTCTCGGGAAAACGTCGCTGAGTACCGGAACAAACTTGTGTCTGAAGTTGAGTCTTTGCTGAACAAAGTCTCGGATTGGGGGCGACTAAATTTAGTCCAATTTAATCCTCAGAAGACACAAGTTTGCGCGTTTACCGCTAAAAAGGACCCATTTGTCGTATCTCCTCAGTTTCAAGGCACTCCCCTTCTTGCCTCAGCCAGTATCGGTATCCTCGGAGTCGACATATCGAGTGACGTGCAGTTTCGTGGTCACTTGGAAGGGAAGGTCAAATTGGCCTCTAAAAAGCTTGGCGTGCTCAGCAGAGCGGGACAGTATTTCATGCCGGCACACCGCCTGCTACTTTACAAGGCGCAAGTTCGGCCTCACATGGAATACTGTTCCCATCTCTGGGCAGGGGCTCCCCAGTGCCAGCTCCTTCCACTTGACCGCATCCAACGCAGAGCGGCTCGAATTGTTGACGACCGAGCCCTTTCCGATCGGCTCGATTCATTGGCACTGCGAAGAGATGTTGCATCCCTTTGCATTTTCTTTCGCATCTACCATAGGGAGTGCTATGAGGAATTGTTCGGATTAATCCCAGCCGCCAAATTTCACGAACGCACATCGCGGCAGAACTCCCGATACCATCCACACCATCTGGATGATTGGCGGTCCACCACTGTGCGATTTAGAAGATGTTTTCTTCCTCGCACGACCTCCTTGTGGAATCAATTACCATCAGCGATTTTTCCGGACCGATACGACTTAGGGACCTTCAAGAAAAGAGCGTACTCCTTTTTAAAAGGCCGGCAACGCATCTGCGATTCTCCTGGTGTTGCAGTTGTTCATGGGCGGTGGTAGTCACTTACCATCAGGTGAGCCGCATGCTCGTTTGCCCCCTCTCCTATAAAAAAAAAAGAGCTCGTTTCTCTTTGAAAGATACACTACATTACGGTTGTAGCACGAGTAGTTCGGCTCGACTGGAAAAGGACCACGTTCTCAAGGAACACCACCTTAATGCTGCTGTTTTTCGTATGGTGAGTGTAGAGAATCAGAAACCCTTTTACTGGAAATGAAGCATTTTATGTATACAGATGTATACGGGCCACACTATCCACTTACCATCAGGTGGACCGTGTACTCGTTTGTCTTTCTTATTCTATAAAAAAAATGATCTTGTGGCTTTCGGCGAATGAATCAGCTATCTCTTTTTATACTACAGTTTAAATAATCGTGCGATGAGCGCTGACTCAACTAGGAGAGGTGTCAAATGCAAATACAGTTCTCTTTGGCTTTCTTCGTAAAAAAATAAAATTTCGTTTGTCACTGTTATTTTTGTTCACTTCTAAAAATGTGGTATCACTGACCGGAAAAGAACTACGAAATAAATGCCGTTGGTATTTTATTTTCATATTTGTAACAGTCACACTGACATTAGTGATTTAAAAAAAATTAATACACGTCGGGCGTCCATTACTCAAGCATGTTCCATGATAAAAAAAAAACAGACACAATATGAATTATTGTCTTTGGCACCCAACATTGACTGGCGGGGAATGCCACATGGCATTCCTTCTAATTCGTTCATCATAAAATAAAGTTAATGCATGTTGTGATTATTACCTATAAAAGAAATAAAATTATCATGAGTTTTTAAATATCATGTACATGTCTATTATCTGTAAAACTATTGTCATTTCTGTTGATGTAAAAGTCCGCCCTATGTAGCCCTAGCTTTAAGGTATTACATTTAAGCAATTAAATAACATAAATAAATAATATACTGGGCAAATACCGAGGTTTTTTTAAATTATATGACTTAAATAAGCGTCTTAGCAAGCATGAGCAGACTAGCCCCACATGCAGCGTAAAAGATGTATATGGTAGCCATCGCAAAGATTTTTAAATTTATTTTTTATGTAGTAGAGCCATGATGCGGCTAAATATAGCCTTAATAATGGCTGCATAACGATTAAGTCGCGTCATGCTCTTATAGACTATCAACTTAAACTAGCAGCTGTTTTATTGGTGACGAGTAATTTCATTTAATTCTTCAGGGTTGACGAAATGTCTGCATTTGGATTCTTGATCGGGGATGGATGTGTCTATAAGAAACAGCATTCTTAGCATCAGATGTATTGTGGTCTTATATATAACTGAAATTGTAAATTCTGACATGCCTGTCAAACTAGGCCATTACAGCAAACTATCTCAACTTTATGAGAGGACTTTGGCCGTCACAGATAAAATACTTACCTTACCGTGCATATACATTTTGGAAATCTGCAAATTCATTAAAATATTCCCAGAATTCTATATCAAACGAGGAGAAAGCAATACCAGATACCAATTACGCCATAAAGAAATACTGACTCTACCCATATCTCGCCTTAAGCTACATTCATCAGGACCCTTCGTCATGTCTATCAAAATTTTTAGAGTTCATGGGCTGTAGTAGCCACCAACTATCGGGTGGATTGTAAGTTCGTATGTCGCATTTATTTCATAATAACTTAAATTGAAAATTTTAAAAAGCCGTGAAAAAAACCCACTGCAGCTAACAAAACAGCTGATGACCTTGAAACGGCCGAAACGATTTTTATAAAATATGTCTAAGAAACACCTCTCAAAGAGCTGCATTTAAATAAAATTACAACTGCATCCTAATAGGTTTATCCGTTTACGAACTACGGTGCCACAGAGACAGACACACACCACACAGCGGTCAAACTTGTAATACTCCTCTTTTTGAGTCGAGGACTACAATATATATTTTCATGCCTTACCATTCTAATCGTTTATGTGTCTGTTGGTGATTTTGTAACTTCTAAACTACTTGACCGATTAATATCACATTCACACAATATGTTTTTTCTGACAATTCAATAGGAAAACGATTCAATAGGTGGCGTTGTAGTCAAGTAATGTAGTCTTTTAAATAATTGTAAAGAATAAAAAATACAGACGTCACGGGTATTGAGAAACAAGAGAATGTTTTTCTGTGAACGTAAAAGAAACATAGCGTTTTCTCTTAAATTGTATTACTGCATTTAATTTGACTATCCAAAGTACCATATTATAATTTATATATTATGAAGACGAAGATTTTATTTAAAAACTGCATCACGCGTTCTGCCCTTGATCATTCCACATAATTAGTAATTAATATTTCGTCACAATGTATACGCTTTTACAACAAAATACCAGAAAATGTTCAAAGTTTGTTAGTCAACAAACAAACTTATTGCTAAGCCACTGCGCTACAAGTCGCATTATTTCTATGTCGTCTATGCTATTTAGATGATCTATATGAATTATCTCACGCCGCGACTACAGTTTAATAAAAATGGTCATCGGTTCTCGTCACTAATCATACGGAATCACTGCAGCATTAATCTTCCATCAATCGCTTATATACTGTGAGAACGCGTTGCTTCCCCGAACTGGTCAACTTATTAGTGCTACAGACATAATACACTGCAACGTTACTCTATCACAGAAACGTTTCACAATAAGCAAAGATACTTTGATTCTTTTCAGCACCACTAAGATTGTAATGGTAAAGGTACATACAATAAAATTTTCAAAAACGGACGGTTTGCTAATTAACAGCAGATTAGTATATAGCCATATTCGATTATAAATCGTGTTGCTATAATAAATCAATAGTCGCTTGAATTATGATAAACGGTCAAAGTGCCAGATTTTTTTCTTTTTGTATGGTCACGCACGCACGCACGCACGTACGCACGCACGCACGCACGCACGAACGCACGTACGCACACACAAACGCACGCACGCACGCACGCACGCACGCACGCACGCACGCACGCACGCACGCACGCACGCACGCACGCACGCACGCATGCACGCACGCACGCACACACACACACACACACACACACACACACACACAGAAAATATTTTCACCCTACTAACTTATTATAAAATGCCAAACCATCAAACAGTCGACCTGATGGTAAGTGAATACTGCAGCCTTGACACCAGCAACCAACTTTAACAAGCCATATGGTTAAAAATGTTTTAAAAAACCCGTCTACGTAAAAAAAGTTTACAGAAAAGAGAAATATTTACATCCTATGTCAGTTTCACAAGTAAGGCAAATCTAGCAACACTCTATATACCAAAGTTTATCAAGCCGTTTGAGCTACACAGTGTGCCAAAGAAATAGCTTAATATATATAATGCATTTCATTTTTTAAATACTGCGACAGCTGAATATAGGGCCCCTCTTAGTTTGCCTCGTAAGATATATATTTACCACGCTTGGCAACTGCAGCTTTTTATATTCAAATTTTTACTAGTAAGACGCTGCTGCCTTCTTCTAATTTATTTGTCTCTGTCGCCTCTTACGACACCCACGGGCATGCAAGCTGTATACAAGCTGTATTGAATTTCGCTTTTATACCAGAAGTTGTATTTTCGGACTGTATAAAAGTTGTATAAGCGCTTATACAGTTCTTATAAGTAAAAAATTGGCACAAATTAAGCAGCTTTATGCATTAGTAGCGCTGTACAGTAGCTGTACAAGCATAAAAGAGGCTGTATTACTGCTGTATTGCAGCTGTTATTTGGTGTTCAAGGAAATTATTACACTACAGATATTGTCTTAAAGTAACTTATAAAGACAAAGGTTGACTAAATTCATTTTTGAATGGGGTTACAAATGAATATAAAACAAAAAGAACGTTTATTGAAAGATGGCGACATTTAATGTAAAATTGCCGCGCCAGCAAAATAACAGAATAATATTATTAGGACAAAATACTAAATACTGTAACTAAATATCGGCTGTATACGTTAGAAAGAATAGAATATTTTTTTATTCTTAATATACATTACATGTGTAATTCTTATTGAAAGTCATTTTTTACTTTACCACAGGTTCGAAAACAACCCTCTGTCCTGATAAGAACCAGAAAGGATAAAAATGTATAGAATAAAAAAATTGGGACACAGTGATCATTAGTCAAACTGGAATAATGGTATAGGCTAAGATTAATGTCTAATGTTCCCAAATTTATATTTGTAACTTTGTTTTTTGGATCTTAAAATGGCGACAAATTGCTAAACAGCCTAAACGGTATTTCGAGGGTCTCTTAGTAGCTGTACAATGTATGTTATGGATTATCATGCAGTATGGTTTTTAATCAGTTCTATAATAGGATATTTTTATTACTCACACTGTATAGCAGTTTTTGACATTACATATAACTCTCTTTAGATATACGTATAAAAGATGAAAAAATTTCTTAAATTCTATAAATTTAATTTAAATTTAACATAGTCTTTTCATAGTCGACGGATTCAACTCGGTTGGGCAGCGTTCGGGAAATTACGGCACATCTTCTCGTCAGGTATACCTCAAAACTTGAAAACGAGACTGTACACCCAGTGCGTGTTGCCAGTGATGACATACGGAACTGAGACGTGGTCCTTCACTGCTGGCCGGATGAGGAAGCTCAAGGTCGCTCAGCGAGCTATGGAGAGGGCTATGCTCGGAGTTTCTCTGCGTGATAAACTCAGAAATGAGGATATTCGCAGTAGAACTAGAGTGACCGACATAGCCCAACGGATTAGTAAGCTGAAGTGGCAATGGGCCGGCCATATAGCTCGAAGAACCGACAACCGATGGGGAAGAAAGGTTCTCGAGTGGCAGCCTCGTACCGGCAGGCGAAGTGTAGGGCGTCCCCCCACTAGATGGAGTGACGACCTGGTAAGATATGCAGGAAGTCGGTGGATGCAGGTGGCTCAGGACTGTGCTTTGTGGCATTCTTTGGGGGAGGCCTATGTTCAGCAGTGGACTTGTGAAGGGCTGTAATGATGATGAAAATGATGATAGTCTTTTTACTACACCAAATCTTTTTCTTTCTTGCCACATATTGATAATAAATTAATTTTATTCACTAGCACAATAAAAACACGCAGCGCATGCAAAAGGGCGATATTCTGTCACTTAAACACATTTACGTTGTACAATGGCTGTTATTTTTTTTTTAGTTTTATATCACTCTAATCGACAGAAGTCATAAAACTACTGTATTTACAAAAGTGTACAATGACACCATTTTTAGAAGAGAGTTTGCATACAAAATTGTCCAGAAGTAAGATTATAGTGATACTTTAATAACACTTAGAGTTGAATAAGCAAGGTACAGTATGCAAAAAAACAGCTCCTATATTACAGCTTTAATGATAAAATCAGATTGAAGTGTTACGAAATACTTAAAGTTGTATACAAGAGATTTCATATTCTATTTAAGAACTCTAGGTTTACTTAGATCCCATAATACAGACTTTATACAGCTTGAGCTGTATAATAACTCTTAAACCACTCTTATAAGTGTATAACCTCTTTTCAACACTCATAAACGCATTTAAAAGATCTCTAAGTTCAATGTGGGCTGGTATATTGATGTTCATAACGCTTGTGTGCTGCTCGGGGGGAATATAAAATAAAGCATATTCTTACATCGCCACTGCAAGGGAAATAGAATGCCTCTTCACTAATTAACTGACTTTACTATTCAGACCAGAACACAGGAATGTTCCAGGAATAGGTAAAGGGATGGTACCCACTTATACGGAATCCTAGGCATAAAAGGAGTCCCACAACTTAGTAAAGATAACAAAATATGATTAGATATAGTCGATGACATTATGGTAAGGGTGCCTATGTATGCACGTACGTAAGGTCAAGTCACCATTATTATACTGTATTATTGTATTGTGTCGGCTTACCGCCCTATCGGACTATGACAGTGAGGGAAACGAGAGTGCAACTGTGCTTGCACATTCACTTGGGCACTATAATCCTGTCTTGCGCCGATGGTTAGCCTCCGTCGAGGCCGGCCACCTTGACCGAAATTCGGTATTTAGGACATTATTATTATTTTATTCATGAGTAGACAAAGGCAGACAAAAACTTAGATCATAAGTTTTTTCAAGTGAAAACTTCTGGAATGGGAAAAAAGCACTGACCTCGCGTGACTGTCACGCTCAGATACATATATATGTGTGTATTATAAATTTGGTCTTTACCTATGAAATTGACCTTTTTTATGAAATAAGTTAACATACATTTTTTTCTATATTTTTTATTTCTATTAATCAAAGTAATCACCCATGCAATCGATGCATCTTTACTAACGCAGTGGCAGTTTTTTGATGCCATTGCTACATGCAAGTCGGTTGTATAGTTCTTAAAGAAATCAGCTGGACGGGAGGCAACAAATTTTTTAAAGGAATTTTGTACTGCCTCCCGGGTATTGAATTGATTTCCCGCCAAAAAGTTATCCAAATTATGGAAAACGTAGAAGTCTGTTGGTACTAGGTCTGGTGAGTGCGGTGCTTCCAACCCCAGCTCTTGTAACTTGGAGACTACCTCTTGTGCAATATGAGGTCGTGAGTTGTCGTGCAGGAACTGCGGGAACTAGCAATTGACTAAAGCTGGTTGAAGAGTTGATAGTTTCTCCATCATTGTGTTCAGTTCTTCACAGTACACATCTGCAGTAATGCTCATTCTATTTAAAAAGCTGTGACGAATTACACCAGCGCTAGGCTCGTTTAGGGCATTGTTTAAGTACTAAACCACGATCGAACAACTTTTTGAGCGCTTGCGATTGTCAAACATAATACATTTTTCATCGCAGGTAACAGTTCGGTACCTACTATGTTTGTGAAGCTATGAAGTTTTTACTTCGGACGTGCTGTCCTACGACTGACAGTTTTATTTTTTCTAGTAGCAATAGAACAAGGCATTTGCTTAGTAGAGGATTTGCAATGGGGCTTTAATATTGATAAATACTAGAAATATTATGTTTGATTAACTTTGTTTATCATATTTAATAACAAAAGTTGATTTACAAAGCTGGTCCGCGCCGGAAAACGAATGGGCGTATCGCATCGGTTGTTCCGTGAATCGTCGGCAAATGGCGCGACTTAAGGCCAATCTTCTTTACTAATACTTCAGCGGGGTAAATGTACCGATGGCAAAGATTTTTTTTTAATAATTTACCATATTTTAACATTTTTAATATTTATTTAATTGTTATTGTTGACCTATATAATGTGCCCCTAACCGAATTTGTATCTAGGTGGCCAGTATCAATGGAGTTGTTATCTGTGTAGGATTATAGAGCACGAGTGTATGCGCAAGCACAGGTGCACTCTCTATTCGATGTGACGGAAACCAAGATGACCGAAGAGAAGTGAGGCGCAGGAGTTTTACGTGTTTTTCAAGGCATGGGGGTGAAACACCCCCAACTTCTTGACTCCGGGCTGCTACTGATATTTTCTTGACAGAAAAATTCAATTACAGTGTTTTAATGGTTCGAATGATCCGAAAAAAGCAAGTGTTGTATTAAGGTCATTAATACAACAGTTCGTTACATTAATTGAATGTTACTCTTATTTCTCTCTATCTGTTCGTTAAGTTTCATCACAATCAAAACAGCCATTGTGAGGATTAGCCCGGATAGACAAACAGACAAAAATTAAAGTAGATGGTTGTTTATGTCTTAATAGCATTCAAATAACTCATTGAGCTTCATAGGGGCCAGTTCAATGTTATAGACCAACATTTAAATTTTATATTTTTGTATAGTTTATTGTTTTGCTAACCCTATCACCGCGAATTATCCCCGCTCAAGATATTTAGCCCATTAAAGCTTCGGAAAGTCGGTGCCCCGTCCCTGCCTTAGAAATTTTACTAATACATCCTCCCCCTGCGGCGTTTCAGCAGAATTCCACCACCAAGGCCTTCCTCATTGAAGATTAAACTGTTTTATACTTAAATTAGTTGAACAAAATGTTGGTTGTATTTTAGTTTAGAAAAGTCGATCTGCAAAACAGCGTGTGCTAATCGAAACACTGCTTTCCAAATATTCACAGGCCTAAAATAGAAACAAGCTGTAGTAAACCGTTGTGCAAATACACAAATTACAAATTTTCAGTTCTGAATAATATTGTGATTGTGTCTTTTAAACTGATTTTGTATAAACCTAAATATACATTTTTTTTTGCATTCTTGAAGTATGTTGACCGTTAGCGAATTGCCTAGCTATATTATGGTATAAGTCGAGAATATGGGCCGAGTCAAAAATCAGTTATTTGGTTTTTCTGTTGAGGAACTCTCAGTAACAGCCAAAAGTCAGGAAGTTGGCGGTATTTCGTTCGTGCCTCGAAAAGCACGATAATCATTTGGTAGTGCGTCTTATTTAAAGAGAGTATTTGCCCACACACTCGCGCACCATTTTTCTGACCTACGCAGATGGCGATTTGTATCTCAGACCGTGACTGGGCTTCGGTCTGGTATCACAAAAACCTACTCTCCTTGCAAAGCAACAAGTTGTTATTTTTTATAATTTAAGAGTGACAAAAAGCTTGACAATAAGGACAAAATGTACAATATTTAAATTTCTGAAAATTAGTTTAGAACAACACTTTAAGAAAAATCTTAACATTGTGATAACATTTCTTCTATTCTATTTATATTTTTAAAAGGTCCCATAATATACTCTTTAAGCACCGTAATATCCCAAAGGTATAAGGTTATTAATTATTTGATTTCAATATAACATTGCGAATAAAAACCGAGTGTGAGGACAGCGCTACAAAGTTATCATAATGTTTTCAACCCTCATTTGACAAGGGTCACATAATTAATTAAAACAACGTAATGAGAGCAAAATTACTGTAAATTACTACCAAATTTGTAATTATTAGGAGCTGTAATTTATTAAAAATATCCGGAAGAAATATATTTTTGTTGATGGATTTTGTGGAAATTTGTAAGAAATATTTTACACAAGCATAAAGCAGAAAGTCGATGGATCCAGATGGGTCAGGACCATGCTTTGTGGCATTCTTTTGGGAAGGTCTATGTTCTATTTTCAGTGGACTTTTAAAGGGCTGTAATGTGATGATGATGATGATGATGAAGGGAAAGCAAAGAAAGGGACTTAATGGTATTGCTAACGCCAATTTGCTTAACAGAATGGAATGGAATTAGTTTATGGATGAATTTCATTATAGCCTTTTAAAAGTCCGCTGGTAAACACAGGCCACCTGCATAGATTTTTTTATATAGATTGCCCTAGTTGCGTAGCAACATGACAGGCGAGTTAGCAAGAGCAGTTTTTTTATTATTTAGAGTTGTAAGGTGACTGTTTGTCTCCTATTTCATTTCGTTTGACGCCTCTTATGACGCCCACGGGATAATATGGGGTCGATATATTTGTAGTGATATTTCTTTTATAGTATAGGGTGACAAACGAGCACACAGTCCACATCAGGGTAAGTGGTTACTGTGACCCATAGACATCTACATCTATCCTCAATAAAGACTCAAGATGCAGATGCGTTGTCACTCGTGAGGACTAAGATGGAATGCCTCTTTGCCAGTAAAAAGGGTCTCCGGTTCTCTACACTCACCATACGAAACACAGCAGCATTAAACTGCTATTTTACGCTGGTTTTCTGTGAGAGCGTGGTCCTTCCCCGGTCGAGCCGACCCATTCGTGCTACAACCATAATATAGCTGCAGCATGGCTCTTCCACGTAGATATAAGGGAATAGATTTAAAAAATCAACTTTAATATAAACTATAATTTTTTTTTTATAGGAGAGGGGGCAAACGAGCATGCGGCTCACCTGATGGTAAGTGACTACCGCCGCCCATGAACAACCGCAACACCAGGGGAATTGCAGATGCGTTGCCGGCCTTTGCTCTGATTATAGAAACAATCTAAGTTTAAATAGGTAATACTCACCCAAAGTCATTTTATTAATTGAAAAAGAACCAGCAAGAAGCCCAGTGGGCATTTTAATAGACAATTGATCGCCGACGGTGACCAGCAGTAAGCTTCCACGCATTCATATTGATTTTTAATTGGATAAGCGTGACAAACGAGCACACAGTCCACCTGGTGGTAAGTGGTTGCTGTGACCCAGACACATTTACATCTATCCTCGATGACGATGTCAAAATGCAGTTTCGTTGTCACCCATGAAGACTAAGATGGAATGCCACGTTTCCAGTAAAAATGGTCTCCGGTTCTGTACACTCACCATACAAAACACAGCAGCATTATTAAGCTGATATGTCACGCTGGTATTCTGTGAAAAATGGTCCATCCCCGGTCGAGCCGACCTATTCCTGCTATAACTTTACCAATAACACGGCTGCAGCATGTCTCTACCAAGTAAAGTATGTAATGTAATAAATATTCCAGTGTTTTTTATAACACTAAAGTGACAAGCGAACTCAGAGTCCACCTGATCTTAAGTGGCTACTGAAGCGCATAGATAACCGCAATCAACTCATACAAATAAAGATACATATACATTTTCACCCCTGAGTTAGAATGCCCCTAGGTCTGTGATTGTACTGGCTCTCTATATCCTCCAGACCGGAATACAGCAATGCAAGCAGTGCTATTTGGCGGCAAAAATAGTTAGGATGGTGGGGTCTCACCCAAATGGATTTCTAAGTAGAAAAGGCCACTTCCTAGATGAATAGAATGGAATAGAATCGAATATTTTTTATTCAATATACATTACATGTGTAATTCTTATTGAAAGGCATTTTTTACTTTACCACTGGTTCGAAAAAAACCCTCTGTCCTGGGAAGAACCAGCAAGAAACCCAGCGGGACTTTCTTTTTTAAATAAATTTTACAATATAAATATATACGAACTATTTACAAAATTTATTTTAGAAACTGCTTGGACGCGACCACCTCATTCCCAGGGATTATTATCAACCATGTATTCATTTATACTATAATAACCCTTTTTATACAGTTTCAGCTTAATAAAACATTTAAACTTGGTAATAGAGAGAACCTGTACACTTTCCGGGACCTTGTTGTAATAGCGTATACATTGCCCCAAGAATGAATTACTGACTCTGTGGAGTCGAGAAACTGGCATCACTAGCTTATGTTTGTTCCTAGTGTTTACAGAATGTATATCACTTTTTTTACTAAAACTATCTTTGTTTTTGTGAATATACATTAAATTTTCGTAAATATACTGAGAGGCCAAAGTTAATATATTAATTTCTTTAAATTTATCTCTAAGAGACTCTCTCGGTTTTAGATTGTAAATAGCTCTAATGGCCCTCTTCTGTAAAACAAAAATAGTTTCTGAATCAGCCGCATTTCCCCATAGCAAAATCCCATAAGACATTATGCTATGGAAATAACTAAAATAAACTAATCTAGCTGTCTCGACACTAGTGAGACCTCTAATCTTTTTTACAGCATAGGCTGCAGAACTTAGTCTGCTTGCTAATTTGGATATATGAGGGCCCCACTGGAGCTTTGCGTAAAGAATGATGCCAAGAAAAACAGTGGATACAACAGGGCTCAATTCCTCCCCATTTAAAAACACATTGTGAATCCTAACAAATGCCAAGCAATTTTAATAGGAAGTGCTCGTCAGTTATCTAAACTTGATATTTGTTCTGTCGCTCCTGTCATGTTTGATGGATCATGCATCCCTTATTCCAGCACTGTGAAAAACCTAGGCCTCTGTATGGACTCAACTCTCAATTGGTCCACTCACATTCAAACAATAAGTGCTTCAGTTACTGCTAAGTTGGGTGCCCTAAATCGCCTTAGAAACTTCTTTCCGGTCAAGGTAAAGATAACTCTGGTGCAGTCTCTTATTTTGCCCATTATTGATTATGCTGATGTGTGTTGTACTGATCTTAATGAGAACCTTCTAGACAAGCTGGATCGTCTCGTAAACAACTGTGTCCGATTCATCTTCTGTCTTCGCAAGTTTGACCATGTTTCCTCCTTTAGATTTCAGCTAAATTGGCTTCCCATTCGCCAACGGAGGCAAGTCAGGACACTTCTCACACTTTTTTCTATTTTATTCGACAATCGTTGTCCCGACTATTTGAAACGTAAGTTTCAATTTCTATCTGATACGCATAATAGACCTCTACGTTATTCGGAGACTCTTACGCTCTCCATTCCACTTCACCGTTCCGGTTTCTCTTCTTCCTCGTTTGCTGTACGAGCTGCGCGACTTTGGAATGCACTGCCTGAAACTTTGAGACAACGCTCCAACAAAGTAACATTTAAAAAGTATGTTAAAGAACATTTTCTGAAAGTCGTAAAGAACTCCTAAGTTGGCGTCATCATCTGAGTTAATCTGTGTTAATAGTTAATTTCATCATAATGTTTTTTACGTATATATGTATATTTGTGTGTATATATGTATTTATATGTGAATTTGTGTATATATATATGTGTGTATGTGGTATATATATATATATATATATATATATATATATATGTATATGTATGTATGGTATTTGTATTTTTTATTTTTATGTTTATATGCTATAATTCCTAAATTCATTATATTTCTTATTCTGTACTGTTATGTATTATAATAACCGCCTTCGATGTTTTTCCACTCCTCAAGGTTGACAGGCAGAGAATGCTTTAAGCATTATGTCCGCCTTTTGTACTTATATATTTTATAAGGTTCAAAAAAGTTAAATAAATAAATAAATAAAATTGTTATTCAGATTTTTAACATTCGTTGTTGTAAATCTAACAAAATTAGTTTTATCTCCGTTTAAATGTAGATTATTAACGTTAAACCAATGCACTTATTTAATTGTTTAATTATTCACTTTGCCACATTGAAATGATTGACGTTTAACTTTAAAAATCTAGGGAGTATCATCAGCAAATAATACTTTATAATGAATATCCCCTACAAGGTGAGGTAAGTCATTAATATATACCAGAAACAGGAATGGGCCGAGAATCGAGCCCTGAGGGACACACATTAATACAGGTGACCCGGAAGAACTTTTACCGATGATAATTACCTTATGCTTTCTATTACTTAAATATGAAATAGTAAATTTAAGCGCTGTGTTCTTGACACCATAGTACTGTAGCTTCCTGATTAATGCCTCATGGTGAACACAGTCGAAGGCCTTGGAAAGGTCACAAAATATACCCAAAGCATCCTCTGAATTCTCCCATGCACAAAAAATATGTTTAATAAGCTCAACTCCAGCGTCAGTTGTCGAGCGACCCCTTGTAAAACCGAATTGATTTTTATGTAGCAATTGATTAATATTAAAGTAACTTAACATCTGATCTAAAATAATTTTTTCAAAAATTTTACTTAATGTTGGCAGTACAGAAATTGGTCTAAAATTGGCGGGGTCTAATGTACTACCAGATTTAAATATAGGTATGACTTTACTATTTCATTAAATCAGGAAACACTCCAGATTCGACGCTTATATTAAATATAGTGGCTTGATAAGGTGCTAATATATCTCTTATAGATAAAATAACTTTATAATAGTGATAACAGAGCATCAAGGCAAGTAAGAAATATTTGCCTCTATAGAGCGTCAGGAATAATTTTTATTACGCAAACGGTGATCTTTTGCAAGTAGTGGTCTATCAAGTGTGATGTAATGTCGGAGGTGATCCTGAGCACGTTTTCAGATTTTCAGCTCGGCTTCTGTGTTTCATGTCAGTTATGTGTGATGTAATTGATCTCGTTGTTTTCCCTATTCAAGAAAGATTACATTCACAATCGTGATTTTAATCGGGAAGATGCCTGTTGCAATTCCCCTGGTGTTGCATTTGTTCATGGGCGGCGGTAGTCACTTACCATCAGATGAACCGCATGTTCGTTTGCCCCTTCTCCAAAAAAAAAAAACTCTTCTTCTCCTTCGTAACCGGCCCGTAGAAGTCTACAACTGAATGTGTGTCTCTCCTATCATCTTATTAACATATATTATATACACAGGATTAACTTTAACTGTTACACTTGGCGGGCAGGTTGACGATCACAGTACCAGACATTTCGCACATTTAATGCTGCAGCATTTACTCTTCGTCGGTCTGAGTATTTTAACAAATGAGTTGGTTATAACGCCGTCTAATGGATGCCATAAGATTTTCGCCTGCTACGACATACACGTGACGAAATGCGGCACTGTATTCTCTCACTTCATCTTCCGGCGGTAAGAAATGTAATTTAGCATATTAAGAGTTCTTTTTTCTTAGAATAATGCTAAAAAACGAGCACAGCTCAATTAAGAATTAAAATGAATATAGGTTGTTATCCCTGAGGATCAAGGAACCCCCTGATTCCAGTAAAAAAGGTTTCCAGATCTTCACTCTCACTATACGAAACACAGCAGAAATAAGGTGCTATTTAACGCTGGTATCCTGTGAAAGCGTGGTCCTACCCCTGTTGAGCCGCCGCATTTGAACCACAAACATAATATCTGCAACGTAGCTCTAACACGTAATAAAATTAACCTAATACGGTTTTAGAAAATAGAGACTCAGTTTATCGTTACATCTGAAGCCCAAAGCTATCATGAATATTTGCATTTGCTAAGCGCGCAGACCCATTGTGATTTATTGGTTAATGATCACCACTGCTGGGCGCTTGCTAAATTCGTAATATATCTTGGGAATTGTGTCGATTTAATCGAAGTGTTTGTACGTTTTGTTGTGGTGAATCAACGTAACAGGATCCATTACTAATTTTATGAGTGCTGTAAAAGTGATTCATTCATCCAATTACAAATTTTACTATAGTTGGCAACTATAGTAAAATTTGCACTTGGCTTAGCGGCTAGCAATCGATTTTTTTATTATTTTCAGTTGTTATCAAAAAGAAAAACTGGCCATCGTATGTTTCAGTTTCTTCTGTCACCATTACCAACACTCTCTATATTATAAAGTAGCGGATTCTCTTACTCCGCCACTATATGGCAAACAAATTTTTTTGATATAAAGGGTTTACTTACCATTATTTCAAACAAGCTATGCCCCGCGACTTCACCCGCGTGGTATTTACTACGATTTTATAGATATCATTTTTTTGCGCGGAACCCTAATATTGTTTTTGAGTAATGTTACCATCTTATAAGAATATTGACATTAATATTTATACGACACCAACGTAACTCAATTGTTTTGACTCCCCGGAACCCCTCCACTAACAGTTAAACTTAATGGTATGGTATTAAAGTTCAAATTGACTTTTAAGTATTATTAGACGTTTACAGGCAATTTTAAAAATTTTTCTCTTGTAGCGATAGAGCGAATTTTATAGAGAAATGTATGCGTGTGATGATCTTAGTGAGGGATCCGGGGGTGACGCCGTGACTGGTACGCCAGATCTGGACCTCGATGACACTGAGGTCATCAGTATGAAAGAGATTGAAAGTGCGATTCGAAGTTTGAAATGTGGTAAGGCTGCGGGACTAGACAGAGTTACTGCTGAAATGGTCAAGTATGGTGGGCCTCGCTTCTGGGACAGCTTTCATCTGCTGTGCAATTTGTGCTGGCGGACGGGGGATGTTCCGGATGATTGGCGATCCGCAGTTATTGTGCTTTAATATAAAGGTAAAGGTTCACATTTTGACTGCGGATGCTATCGGGCGATCAGCTTGACCAGTTTAGCAAGTAAAGTTTACTCGAAAGTTTTGACACGTAGGATGCAAGAGAAATCGGAAAGATTTCTATGGGAGGCACAATGCGGATTTAGACCTGAAAGAAGATGCACGGATCAAATGTTTTCTCTTCACATAATCACGGAAAAGATTCTGGCTGCTAACCAGAAGATTTTCTGTGCTTTTGTGGACCTTGGGAAAGCATTTGATAAGGTTGTAAGGAAGAAAATGTGGGAACTGTTGCCGGGGTATGGTGTGGATGGTCGATTGCTAAGGGCTGTGCAGTCACTTTACTGTGACTGTAAAGCCATTGTGCGGGTAGGGCATGACCTGTCACCCATGTTTAGCGTCCAAACGGGCGTAAAACAGGGTTGTGTCATGTCTTCCTGGCTGTTCATACTGTATCTCGACAGCTGTTTACAGAAGCTGAAAGAAGCTGTTTGGGTGTGAAATTGGGTGACATTAAAGTAAATTGTTTGCTGTATGCTGATGATGCAGTGCTTATTGCACCATCATAGGCAGAACTGCAGGCATTAGTCACGTGTATGAAAGAGGAATGTGAAATTAAAGGTTTGAATGCTAATAAAACTAAGGTTCTGGTATTTGAAAGGGACGAAGAGAGAAGGAAATGTGAAATATGGGTAAATCAGGAATGTCTAGAACAGGTAAATGAAATTGTATACTTGGGGAGTGCTTTTAGCCGGGATGGAAGATGTGATTTAGATGTGGACAGGCATGTCGCTGCCGGGAACAATTCAATGGTGCCCTGACTGCGTTAGTCAAAAGGCAAGGCGTAGTGAAGAGTGTACGCCTTGCAATACATAACGCAATGTTGGTACCGACTTTGTAATATGGCAGCAAAACCTGGGTATGCCAGAAGAAGCATAAAAGCAAGTTGAATGCAGTGGAGATGCGATCTCTTCGTAAAATGTGTGGCGTTACCATGGCCGACCGAAAGCGTAACGAAGAGATTCGCATATGGCAGGTTTGAAAGATGACCGTATCACAAAAATTGATAAGGGCGTGCTTCGGCGGTTTGGGCACGTTGAGCGAATGAGTGAAGACCGAATGGTGAAGAAAATATATAGCGCGAAAGTTAATATTAAAAGGTGTCGAGGTAGACCGAGACTAACTTTCGAAGACCATGTGAGCAAATTGCTTGAAGAGGGGAGAGTCAAGAGTACTTGGATACCTAGACGTTCATGTATGAAGAAGATAATGAATCTGAAAGAAGCGAAAGAGGTCTGTAGGGATCGTGACACTTGGCGATCTGTTCTCTCTGGCTACCCCGTCAGGGATTGTGCGTGTAGATAAGTAGGTAAGTTCTCTCCGTAAGAACCATCTTCGTACTTCAAGGAATATTATAAAAAAAGAATTAGCGAAATCGGTTCAGCTGCTCTCGAGATTTGCGCTTAACAACATATTCAGCGATTCATTTTTATATTATATTTAGATAATGCTTGTTTTTTATCATGGAGGTTCTGAATTTGATTGTATTTCTTTATATATGTGTTGAGCGATAACTTCAACAAATGTATACCAGTTTTAATTACTCAATTTTTATTGAATAGAATTAAATGACACTTAAAAATAAATTAATCTTGGAAAGAAAAGATAAGGGATAATTTTTTTCATGTACATGTAGAGACTACTTTCTAATTGTTACCTTGAGCTTGTGTTAATAGAATGCAGCTTTATAATATAAAATGTAAAAAATATGTCAAATCCATCCATTTGTTGATCCATAAATTATTGTGGTTGTAGCACAAATGGATCGGTTTGACCAGGGAAGTACCAGGCTCCCAAAAAGTACTTAATGCTGCTGTGTTTGTACGGTGACACTGGCAAAGACGCTTTCCATCTTAGTCCTCAGGGGTGACAACGCATCTGCAGTTTCATTCTTAATCGAGAAGAGATGTATATATCTATAGGACACAGCATGAACTTACCTTACCTACTTACAGTTTAGAAAACCTAATAACCCATTTTTATGGTTTTTCGAATGCGATAAAACGCGAAATGAGTTCTTAAGTATTGTGAGTGAAATCAAAATTATTTACTAAAAAGTTTTATACATTGTACATTACCTTGGTCATGAACTTACGCAAGCCATGTACGTGAAAGAAATGGTACAATTATATAAAAAGTAATATGAAGTTATAAGTAAAATGAAATGGTATTGGTTATTTTCCTTTTTATGCATATAAGCGAGCTGTGTCATCATCATCATCATCATTACAGCCCTTCACAAGTCCACTTCTGAACATAGGCCTCCCCCAAAGAATGCCACAAAGCACGGTCCTGAGCCACCCGCATCCATCGACTTCCTGCATGTCTTACCAGGTCGTCACTCCATCTCGTGGGGGGCGCCCTACACTTCGCCTACCGGTACGAGGCCGCCACTCGAGAATCTTTCTTCCCCCATCGGTTGTCGGTTTTTCGAGCTATATGGCCTGCCCACTGCCACTTCAGCTTACTAATCGCTAAAATTGTTCGCGATTATAATACTTACGATGTAACAATACATGATTATAACAAGTGTACGCATTTAACTATACGTGGGGTAAGCTGAATGTTTTAGGTAACTCATAAATAAAACAATTTATATGTAAACTAATATATTCATTGTCTTTCAATGTATTCTCCATTACATTTTAGACACTATTATATTCGTGCAAATTATTTTTAAAAACTGGACCTGACCTGAGGGCGTGTTTTTCACGTGCTAGTTAAAAGTGATTCTGGCTCAGTAAATGTCAAACCTCTTATGAAATCTTGGATTTTTGGGAAAATAAAGAAATCGTGTGGTGCGTGGTCTGGAGAGTGTGCATTATGGGCCACGAGCTTTACCTATTCAGAACCCTAAAATTACTTTGTCTTGTTCGCGGTGTTTGCTAAAACATTGTTATGGCGCAATAGGAGATGAGTTCATAGTCGTTTTTCTCTAACTTTTTTAAAGACACTGAGTAAAAATATCGCAGTGTATCAGCATTAACTATCTTTTGCTCATCAAGTAGGATCTTGCAGACACGACTCAACTGAGGGAGAAAAATATGCAATAATTTTTCGTCCACGTTTCTTGCCAGCCTCAATTTTTTAATTTGCTGTCGCCTTCGAACACACATACAGAAAACTGTTTCTGTTTCTCTCTGGAATCTAAATATACATCCATGTTTAATTTTCTACCTGAATGTCATACACAGTATTTGAACATCCGTGATCATACTTTGACAACATTTTTTTTACACCAATCAACTTAAGACAGTTTTAGTTCTGCTCACTCCAGAAATTTGAATTTCATGAAATTGAAATTCATGTGGAATGTATTGATATCAAAATTTTCTAAGTTTAAAATATTGATGTAATGTTTTTTTTTTACTCATACCAATATCAAAATATTCCCGAATATCCTCGCAGGTCATGCCGATTTTCTTCAATTAGTCGCCTGACAGTAGCCACATTTTCCTCAGTAATCGCAGATGAAGATCGATCGTCACGAATTTTATGATTGATAAAAAAATCACAGCGACAATCAAATTCTGTGAACCAATGCCTTACGGTGCCCTAATTAAGTATTTCCTGCCAAAAGCATTTTGAAGACGAACAGTGCAATCTTACGGAGAGAGTGAACTTTTAATTAAAATCATAAATAATGATGGCCTAGATATTTTTACGCGTTAATTAATTTTTCCTTCTTGGCAAAAAATATTTCAATCAATATTTGAGTATCTTATATTTGAAAAGACTATAAAAATTATTTAGTTTTTAATAGGTGAGAAACGAACATACAGTCCACCTGATGGTAAGTGGGTGCTGAAAACATTCGAAATTTAAATATTTATGAGCGGCCAAGGGTGCAAAACTCACTGTGCACTATGTATGTTTACTTATAACATTTAACCTAACCTAACTTTGAGAAATCAACTAGTACTGGTACTAGTTGATTTCTCAAATGCTTTCAACACAGTTGATCATGAAATCCTCCTTTCCATACTATCTCACCTGAATTTTGGTCCTACTGCTTTGGAATGGTTTGCATCTTATCTTCGCGGTCGACAGCAGTCAGTCTGTGTGGGGCAAATGTCCTCAGCTTGGGCTGATGTGGATGCTGGTGTGCCGCAAGGCGGTATTCTTTCTCCTATAATATTTTCAATTTTCATAAACTTTATTACCTCCATCCTCGACTGCTCGTATCATTTGTACGCCGATGACCTTCAGCTTTATGTGCAAACTGAATTTGAGGATATACATAATGGGATCAAAAAACTTAACGACAACTTATCAGCTATCAAAGATTGGTCTACTCGTTATGGAGTTTTGGTCAATCCTTTGAAATGCCAATCTATACTAGTGGGTAGCTCAAGAATGCTAGCTAAGATTAATCTGGCAGATTTACCTCCTATTTATTATGATAGTATTATAATTCCGTTCAGTTATTCTGTTAAAAATCTTGGCCTACATATCGACAGCACGTTGAATTGGAGAACCCAGGTTTCAGAAGTGAGTCGTAAAGTCATTGCCACTTTATGCTCTCTGTATCGTCTAAAACATTTTCTTCCCACAAAAACTAAAATCATGCTTGTCCATTCGCTCATATTATCCATAATTGATTATGCAGATGTGTGTTACCCAGATCTGTCCCAAGATCTTCTGAACAAACTGGAACGCCTTCTTAACAACTGTATACGATTTATTTTCGGGCTTCGTAAGTATGACCATATTTCGCAATATAGATCTAAGCTAAATTGGCTCTCAATCCGTCAGAGGCGCAATTCAAGAATATTGCTTGTTCTTTTTTCCATTTTAAATGACCCATCTTCTCCTTCTTATCTTAAGAGTAAATTTTACTATCTCTCCTCATCTCATGATAGGCTCCTACGTTCTTCTTCCAACAACAAAATCTGTATTCCTGTTCACTTCACCGAGTTCTATGGCAACTCTTTCACAGTTCAGGCTACACGCCTTTGGAACTCCTTGCCCGATGACATCAGAAAAACACCCAATAAGTATGTTTTTAAAAAATTGGTCCGTAATCATCTATTGAAGACAAAGCATTTTACTTGATTCATCCATTTGATATGTATTGCTAAACAGACGCATATATTCATAGGTATTTGTATGTACTAATTATATATTATGTATTTAAATATGTATATTTGTATGTATATATTTGTATATATGTTTGTATACGTCATATATGTATAGATTATTTATTAGTTAATTGTATGTAATATGTAGTTAATTATTATTTTGTGTATTGTTATTTTATTCTATATTGCCGCACCTACGTCAAATTCTCACCACTCCATGGGTTGACTGGTAGAGAATGCCTCAAGGCCGCCCTTTGTATTCTTTTGTTTTAAGGAATGCAATAAAGAATAATTAAATAAAGAAAAGATCTACAAATACTATGTAAATTACATGGGAGGAATAGTTAATTATGGTGTGTCAAAAAAATGAGAAAGCGTGAGGTAGAGCAACCGACACGACATACATATTAATGTCACTTGTAGTTATTAAGGAATAGTCTAATTAAAGACCTAGAAGAAACAACACGTATCTCATTGACATCTTTCTTTCTACATTAGAGAGAAATCTGAGTTCGATACCGGCCTACACCACAGTAATTGGCAATTTAAAGCGCTGATTTACTACGTACTCAGCGGAGAAGGAAAACATCGTGAGGACCGTGAACTCATTAGAAATATATTTTGAAGACATCTGAAGTCCCCAACATGCACCGAAGCTGCGCTAGGCTGATTACTACAAGAAACCAGTATTTTTTTAAATTATTTAATAAGTTGCGATACGTCTAGTACTGATACCGCTAATCAGCTTGCCAAGCTTGGCATTGTAGCACATACTCCTTACAACAGAAGGCGCCCATATTCAGCCGTGAACAATTACAGGCTAATAATGAACACATGCATAAATTACTTAACATAACAAACACTTACGCCTGTCGCCAAGAGGGGTAGATAGAGATTATGGTCTTCCATTTAGCACGACACATCATTACATCCATACACCTACGCATACATGCTCACCAGTTAAGGGTATTTTTGATTTGGTACATCTATACGAATAAATAAAATTAAAGTGTCTATTTGTAATGTCAAAATAACAGCTTTTTACTAAATGCATATGAAAGTATATACGGTACTAATAACAAAAAAAAAACAATTTTTAAAATTTTTGTGTCTGTCTATGTCTGTCTGTCTGTCTATTGTTCCGGCTAATATCTGGACAGGCTGTACTAGCAGATAGCTGATGTTATGACGAGTAATTAATGCTACTTTTATTTTAGAAAAGAATTAGGGTTCCGCACAAAAAAAAATCCATCGTAATAAAATCCACGCAGACGAAGTCGCGGGTAACAGCTGGTCTTCAATATATCGCGAATTTGGCCGACAAACTTTCGTGTAGGTCGTCCTCGTCGTTTGACATAAGCAAATTAATATTACTCCCCTCAACAGATTCATGTAAGTCGAAGCACTGGAATGTTCCAGAATATGTTCACTTTCGACTTTAGGAATACCTAGATACCTTAGATATTTTTGACATTAGTTTTATTTATCTATCTTATTTCTTTCCTGCACTGCTGCGTTCCACTCTGAAGTGTATAGAGAGCCAGTATCATTACAGGCTGTGAGGTATCCATCTCAGTCCTCAGAGGTTACAAAGCTTCTCTAGCCTTCTTACTTTGAAGTTGGCTACAGGTGTCTATACTCTATATACTGCCGTAGCCACTTATCTCGAGGTTCGTTTGTCCCTTATACTTTAATCTAACGACCCACGCTGGCCTCATCTGGATAGAATTTATTAATGTGACGTTATTTAGATTGACATTTCGTCAACGACTATTAATTTTATAAATTTTTTGTTTGTAATAAAATGATCAAGGTTTTCTAATAAAATATAGCTTAGGTCCCTCTTGGTATTGCTCTCTATCTGTTCGTAAAGGTTCATCACAATCGCTTCAATTAAACCGAAAATTATCACGGAGAGACAGACATACACACAGAGAGACAAATATTTTAGAAATGATTTTTCATGCCATATTATTATGAAAATAGCCCTTGAGATTAATAGAAGCCAGTTATTTCAATATTACACACAGACACTTTTATTTTATTTTTTAGATACATTTTAAGCATGTAGTAAAGAAATCAATGAACAATATAATATTCTTTGCCACGTAAATAACTTGAGAAATCTCAAAGCCAAAAATATGGCCAAAATAATGTGATAAATCATGTTACAATTCATCATTGTAATTACAAAAGTTTTTTGTTTCAAAACTCTTTGAATCTTAGATCCCAAGACTGCACGCTTCTTTCATTTATAATCTGTTTTTTATCCAAGTTTTCCCAACTTGGGTCGTAACACTCGATGATTATTTTTTATTTTATGGAAATTCGACTTACAATTTATTATAATGTGAATTTCACATAAAATATCCTTATTCAATGCCCATAAAAGTTTATTGCTATTATTTATTTTTTATTTAACCGAGTAGCTTGCTGCTCTTTGGAATCTGCCTATTCTTTCGTTGATCACAGGCATGAAGCTATCTACGTATCTGTATGTATCTGTTACAATTACCATTACAGCCTATCAAAAGTCCAATTCTAAACATAGGCCTACCACATAGATTGCCACATATATTTGCCATAGTTGCCACGCTTCGCACAGTATTTTTATTTTTTGTGTTATTTACCGAAAGTTGCTGCTACCCATCTTCTGTTAAATATCCCTCTGTTGTCTTTTACGACAACCACGGGACGATATGTGGTGGTGTAGTAAGATATGACATTTATTCTTACGCCGCCACTTCACGATCTACGCTGCTACGTAATACTATACTGTACACAACACTATATACGTGATATATTATATCAATTTGAATCATTAATATCCAAATCTCCGTTCATTAAATCAATTGAGATCTATATCTTGAGTAATATTGAGACACCAAGGAGGATGCATTATTCATATTGCGTAATGAGTAATGACTCTGTGAGGGAGAAATTATAATATTCGTATAACGAACCCCAATGCTTTATGCTTGAGATGTTATTTCTTTAATGGTAATATAAATATGTAATTTAAATACTATGTTAATTAAATTATTAAACCCTCCAGAATGAATTTTGATCAACGCGTCCAATGTTAACGGAGATTAGCCATCTGTGCGGGACAAGATTTTAGTGCACGAGTGTATGCACGAATGCTGTTGCACTCCCTATTCCCACGAAAATCCAATACGACCAGGATCAGGCGCAAGGCCAAAACCTTTACGTGCTTTCTGATGCCCGGGTATAAAGCACCGCCATCCACTTGACTCCGGGCTGGTACTGATAATTTCTAAAAAAATCTCAATAACTGATTTTTTGGTCCGACCCGGGACTCGAACACAGGACATCATGATAAACAGTCGCGTTTACAACCACTAGACCAACGATCTAGTGACTTGAGGTTATAACGACATATTGAAGCTATAAGATATTTGCTTAGACCTTGTGCTTTATATAGTGTAAGCAATTGGCGCGGCGTAAAGGATTGCTGCACCTTTGCAAGGACACCTAACTTCCTTGAATCTTTTATAGTGAGCGAGCCGGACTTGGCCTGCCTTTGCCTTAAAATATATGTGTCCTACTATAAGTTACTTAAGCATAATGATATCAAGAATAGTAAAGGGACGTTAGGGAATATACATAATTTATGATGTGTAATGAAACGGTAACGTCACGTGATAATGTGATCTTGTATATTTGTGTTTATAAATGACGACGGAACCTTAACTGTGAGAGTTCGTATATATAGCGTGAAACCTAAATCAAATAAATCTGGAGTCAATATTTGTGAAAACACTGGAATTTTCTTGATTTCGATTAGTGAAACGAAATGAAAGCTATATTAGTCGACGCTACCATTACAGCTTTTCAAAAGTCCACTGCTGAACACAACAAACTGCAGTTTCTTATTTTTTAGTTGTTATGAGGAAGACGCTGCTGCCCATCTCCTGGTTTATTTCCCTTTGTCGCCACTTACGACATCCGCCGGACGATATGGGGTAGTGATATTTACGACGTAGGTATTTTTAATTAAGTGATATGTAAATCATGTATCAAACTATTATTATATTCTTAAATAGCGAACCACCCTGGTTTCGCCTGAATAAGATTTATAAATGTGGGGTTATTTAGATTTAAGTAAATCAAGGATCATTTGTTTAATGATTATTAAAGTAGTTCTGATAAACTATTGCCTAGATCTCTTCATGCAATGTTTTCTAGATGTTAGTAAATATTCATTACAATCGGTTTAGCCATTTCCAGACAAACGGACAATATTTCAAAAATGAATATTCATATCATAATGGCATGCTAGTAACCCTCTCAGCTTAATAAAAGGCAGTTATTTCGATATGCGATATTATTCGTGGTAGAGCCACGCTGCAGCTATATTAGTAGTATAGTTGTAGCACGAATGGGTCGGCTCGACCGGGGAAGGACCACGCTCTCACAGAATACCAGCGTAAAATGGCAATTTGACGCTGCTGTGTTTCGTATTTTGAGTGTAGAGAACCGGAGACCCATTTTACTGGAAAAGAAGCATTCCATCTTTGTCCTCACGGGTGACGACGCATCTGCATTTTGATTCTATATTGAGGATAAATTTAGATGTCTGTAGGTCACAGCAACCACTTACCATCAGGTGGACTGTGTGCTCGTTTGTCAACCCTATCCTATGAAAAAAAAATTACAGTCAAACACTTTACATGTATAGATTTATCCACCGTCATTATATTAAAATCTAAGCCTAAGTATCTCGACAAAAAAGTTGATAATAACCATTTTGCTACTGGCTTCAAACAGATGGAGTTACTCAATTCGATTGTATGTTTTTTTAATTAATGTGTGTTACATCATAACTTTCTTATGGGTATACCGATTTCGATGTTTCTTCTTTTTTTTGAAAGCTGGTGCTTGACATGTAGTTTCATATAAATTTGGTCAAGGTCTGACCAATAGTTTTTGAGTTATTCTTAATAATTTATATGGAAGTCGGTTGTACAAAATTGTTAGTTTTAAATTATTATAAATTGAAGTGACACACGAAATTATTGCCCACTGGTAAGTGGCTACTGCAGTTCATGGACACCTGCCGCCAACTTCAAACAAACAAAGGTACAGATGCGTTGTCACCTCTGAGGACTAAGGGAATGCCTTACAGCCTGTAATTATACTGGCTTTGTTTAACCTTTTACTCCGGAACACAGCAGTACAGGTACTGCTACAATATATACCTACGAATATAAACTAAATACTCGTAGATTCCAATCCATACTTTGGCTATATTGGAGGGCATTTTAAATTGAATACTACAAGTTGTAATAATGTTGTGATCTTAATAATGTATCTGAAGGGTGTGGCTGTAATTATCATTATTATCATCATCCGCGCAACACATTCGCGTATGATGATCAGAATGCTGCAGATAATGGTATTGTGTTTTTACTATCAGCAAAAGCACAATGCTATAAACACTTTTTATACAGTAGCAGTCGGATCGGAACTCAATATATGTGACATATATTCACTTCCGAGAATCGTATGGCTTTTTAATTAGAATTGAGGCATTCTATCTTTTCATCAGGAGTGACATGACATTTTGATAAGTGCTTTCCTACAATAACTTCGCTTTTGCTTATTTGAGAATTTTTTGCGACCGTGTTTGAAAGTGTCCGATGTAATGGCGGTGTAAGAATATCCACTACACCGTATCGTCCCGTAGGCGTTGTAAGAGGCGACAGGGGGAAACAAAAAAAAATCTGCAGTTTTCAAATCGCCTACCAAGCGAGGCAACTATGTCAAATGTTCTGTAACTATGGTAAATAGCCTATGTTCAGCGGTGGACTTTGGTTGAAAGTCATCCGCAAAGGCATTACTATGTTTTTTCACTAATTTCATGTTGATATTTTATATTACTTTATACGTGATGGCCAGGTTGCAACTATATTATGGTTGTAGCAAAAACCGGTCGGATCGACCAGGGCAGAATACTAGCGTGAAATAGCAGCTTAATACTGCTGTGTTTTGTATGGTGAGTGTGAAAACCGAAAATCCTTTTTACTGGAAACAGGGCATTCCATCTTAATACTCAGGTAGTATGACAACACTCATATGCATTTAAATTCTTAATTAGGGATTGAAATGTAGATGTTAATGGGCCACAGCATCCACTTACCATTCGGAGGGCTGTGTACTAGTCTGTCACCATTATTCAATAAATTTATTAATGCATTAATTCATCGACCATCATTATATTAACAGTAAGGCCTAAATAAATCGAAAAAAAAAATCCAAAGTAACTAACATTCCACCTGCCAGTAAGTGGCTACTGCAGCCTGTAGACATCTGCTATCAATTACAAAGAAAGGTGACATATGCGTTGTCATGCCTGAGGACTACCATAAAATGGTGCAGCCTTTAACTATACTAGCTTTCTTACTGTTAGAAAAGGAATAAAGAAGTAGATGGAATGACGGTAGAAATAGGTAAATGAGTAATACCAGCCCAAACGAACTCTTAGATAGAAAAGGAAACCTAACACTTGTAAAATTTTTATATTGTACTTTAAAATGTTGTAAATATAATGGATGTATCTCGGCACTTTATGGCTGTATACAATTTAAATGAAATCCCTTTTTTAGTTTTTTATAAACAATTTCGTAAGATTAGAGAGCGCCGAAATTATCTGATGTTGATGATCATGAACTTTAACGAGGAAATATCACAGAAATAAAATTGAACTTAAAAAAAGAGGAACAGCCGACTACAGACAACTAAAATAATGTCCACATAATTTAATAGCTTCTTATGTCGTTGCTAAGACATAGTTAATCGAAAAATTTAATCCACGACTTTAGAAGCTATTAAATTGTGTCTTTTGTTATTACTTCTTCTTGCTTAATAAAGATACTAATATTGATATTAACATTACTAAACTTGCCTTTGACCACTCGAGCATATAAATAATATTATGTCGGATACTAGTTACAATACTACTTACATTTTTATGCAGATGACTTATATACCGACCGTGCTAATGTTTATTGACTACACGTCGTTGAGAATCGGACCAATTTTTACTAATATTCTTCCACATTATTTAACTCCTTCTTGTAAGCTTAAAATGCTTGTATCAGGAGTAGTCAGTGGTCACTACAGTAATCGAATAGTGAATTCGAACCCTTGACCTTTGATTTTGCGGTCTGCACCCTGCAATTAGGCTAGTGTCGCTTCAATTTAAATTTAATTTAAACGGAAATTATTTGTTTTGTTTTCTGTTCTTTAAAGTCCCTTTTTTGTTATTTTAAGTTATTTTTCCGTTTTTGAGTATCACAACCTCAAGGTAATCAGAATGTCGTCTTAATTTTTATATTAAAAGTTCCATAGGACCACACTTGAGAAAACTATAGCCTATGAAACACAAATAATCATCAAAATGCATTCCAATTGGCAAAGATATCACTTAACATACACACATAAATACAGTAAAACCTCCTTTTTAGCAATAGAGAAACTTTAACTTAACTATAAATGTGAAGTTTTGTTTACATCATATTTTATTTCTGTTTATATCTTTTTCTTTCTGTGATTATTTTTCTGTTACAAATTATTGTCTCTCTTGTATTTAAACTCATTTATATACATATTTGAGCACTATATTTATAAAAGACTCTTATTGACTGACTACACCACACCCGATTGACTTGAAATTTACTGTAATTACTCATTTCGCAACGTAGATGCTCACTAAGAACGGATTTTTCGATAGTCCCATAAAAAAAAATTCTTGACATTTTGCATCTAGGTTCCGCAATAAAATATTATCGTGCGCCCAGCAAAGCTAGCGTGTATAGTATGTATATAAAGTAAAAAACTGTAATTGGCTTTAAGCATAATTTAAGAACTTCTGTTTATATTTATAACGTGATGTACGTTCCATGAATAATAAAGAAAAAAATAATAATAAAAGAAACAAAATAGTGAAGACCAGCCCAGCGTCTGGTGGTCCGATGATGGAATGAAGAGGGAGAATTTAGGATCGAACTGGGGCTGTTCGCGTACTATGAAATTTGCAGCGAGTGCTTGGTCCCTAAGCTACATTAGTTCTTATGTTGAATTATATTTGACACTAATTAACTTCATCAAAATTATTACACAATTGGGTTGGTAAATCTTAATTAATTTACTTTAAGGCCTTGTTTAATACGACGGATGTCCCTCGGAACTTTGGCGTTTGCATAAAATTTTAAGGAAATGCCCCGTTACTACGCTTCACTCCCGATTAAAGCGTTTAAAAAACAGTTCCGTGAGATTATGTCGCTGTAAAGTTACCTGTAGATATTAAAATACGGACTTAATTTTTTTTATAGATTAAACGTGACAAACGAGCACAAAGGCCACCTGATCGTAAGTGGTTGCTGTGGTCCATAGACATCTACATATATCCTCGATTACGAATGAAAATGCAGATGCGTTGTCACCCCTGAGGACCAAGATGGAATGCTTCGTATCCAATAAAAAGGGGAAGGTATCCAAAAAAACTATAGCTAAACTAAAATTGTGTTTCAGATTAACTATTGGAAGCTGATTACAATGAGTTGTAACCGTGGTAGCGAAAGGGCTATGTGCTGGCCCTAAACTTCACAGTACGTTGGCAATTCGGGTTTGATCCTACTGGCACAAGTGAAATTGTTTTATATTGTTATTTGAAATCGAATTCTCTACTTAAGCTTACATTTTTAATTACTCTGAAATGAGATATACACACAGAATTTTTGTGTGTATGGAATTCAATGCCTGATTTTCTAGTCTGGTAATCTTCTTCTGGTGGTAAGCGTTGATAAAGCCTTGAAGTCACCCAGATTGTAATCGGACAAAAAGACAAACGTGGGCAAATTATTCAATTCCTTTGCTGTACACATTACAAAAGACGAAGGAAGTCGTATGGTTCGAATGCTTGGAATATCGACAAAAAAGGCTTAAGACCCTTTAATCGCCTAATTGTCCGATGGTGAAAAGGGAAGATAAGTATAAAGGCATGAAATTACTGCACACACTCTCAAAAATGGACATGAGGGTGTAAAACCCGAGTGTCGATTGTTTAACGGTTCGCATAAGAATTGGTTTTGGTCGAGCACTTGATTAATGATGCTTTAGATTAAAAATAAAAATGCTTTTGTGTTTTCCGCGAAATGTTTCATATTTGTGGCGGTTGTGATTAAGAAGGCGAATTTAATGTGCTCTTTGAATACTTGTACATATATTTTTGTAATTGTATTTGATTATTGTGTTTGCTTTGTTAAAAAGAAAATTGAAATTGAATAATGTGCTCTTTGAATGCGTGTGCATATGTTTCGTAAATGTATTTGATCATTGTGTTTGCTTTGTTGAAAATCAAATTGAAATTGAATAACCCTATTTGTGCCGAACGGAATAAGAATCATTCCTCTCCTTGTTTTCACAATTTTGTTGGCACTGTCGAAGATATTTATTTGGAAGGAGAAATAGGGCTGTTTCTTACGTTTGTCATTTGTTTAATTTGTCTGTTTGATCTATGCGCATCGGTAAATTAATTTGTTTGAATTAATTCAGTAGTTGAACATTGATGCTTTTGAAACTTGGTTGAAATATGAGCATAGGACTACTTGTCTAAAAGGGCTAGCTAGTTGGTTGATTTACAGATTGAAATCAGCTGCCGCACAATTGAGTAAAATGATTATATGGTAGATGGCTTGGTTATGCCTACTTGCTTGAAAAAATCGTACTAAGGACTATCTGTGCGTTTCGTTTGCCTCTCCACAAACGTCGTTCATGTGGAACTTGTAAGTGCCCTAAGCACTGAAGCTTTTGTTGCCATGCTGGGCAGCTTCGTATCGCGTCGCTGTTTGCAGATCTGATCCGGTCAGATTGCGGAACGAATCATAGGGGCACATATAGGTGTTTGAAAGAGGTCGTCGGACTTCTGTCCAGTAACAGGACTTATTTAGGTGCTGCGATGTCCAGGAAAGGCATCCAGTGTAGGTTCAACCCTCCAGCTTGCCCACATTGGGGCGGTATTTTTGAGGCGGTGGATAAGGTTGCAAGATCTGATGGGATGCCTGCCATGGCCTAGTTTCGGTTGAAGATTCGGTTTTGCAACGTGCCGTCGTGACCCTGTCCCGCTTGCCGGTTTGCTCGCGGACATAAGTCCTTATGTCCGGGACGAGGGTTTTTTTAAGCCAAATATAGGCATTTGAAACGCCATCCAATTGCGTTTGTCTAATTGCATCGCCCGATGGTGTAAGGTGACGTGCGGTCGCGGGAGGGGGGGGGGGGCAGCGGTATGCAGCTTAACGGCGTTCGACTCTCGTGGGCGAGACCAGTGGCATGAGTGCAGCGGCGCTGGCGATTAACGTATTTGGTAGTGACCGCTGCAGCAGTTCGCGCGACCAGTTTTGGTTTTGGTCTAGATATTATGTATTTGTGCGCGTTTAATTCAGTAATGAATTTGTGGTTTCGTGAAGACCGCCTTGGATTAGTTTGTCTAAGTTGTACGTTCGTGACAAGAGGCTTATATTGAATTTGAGTGATAAGAGTACTTTAGTTGCAATTTTACCGTCGCGTAAAGGCAACCTTTTATGTGTTGACTTTTTTAGTTAGTTTGCCTGTCAGCTAGGTGGATTTTGAATTCTTAATGCGGGCGTAGTATGTAATATCGTACGAAGGAATTTAGTTGTTGTTTGTAACGCTGAACCTTGTGACTCGTGAAGAGATTGCGTTAGTTCCCTATTTGTAATTTTAAAGTTGATAGACTGAAATAGTGAAATGAAGAAAGAAGTTGTCACTTGGTGATGCTTGCTGGAATGATGCTGCATTGTGGGGCAGCTTGGGACCAGGTTGCTGCCCGGTCACCTCAGCTGGGTCAGGTCACATAAATAAACACTAATACACACCACTTACATGCACCTATACCTACCTACGGCCTGACCGAGCCTTGGGGCAGTCTTAGCTTCGGATCCAGGTACGTACTATTTATTTACCTAGCCTTATCTCTATTGTGTAGCTCAAGTCTCCATAGGCCGTTGGGCCCCACCATTAGTTGCAGTCGATGGGATTACTCATGGGCCCTAGTGCCGTCAACCTTTGTTGGGGCAGCTAGATGTGTGCACACAGTTCTTGAAGTCTTTAATTCCGTCCTCCATAGTGGCACTACTCCGGAGCCAGGAGGAACTGAGGTGGTCTTATTACTCAAAAAGGTAAGAATTCTTTCTTGTAGAAATACAGACCGATGTCCCTTCTGAGTCGCGTCATTTACAGTTTCCACGGGGTTGTCATTCATATCGTCCTCTTGTTTGCAATCTTCTAGGCATTGAAAACGGTTTTGTAACTCGAGTTGAAAGGTTTTGGGACATTGGATTAGAGCACGAGGGAGACGGAGCGTTGACTTCATTAGACGAGACCGCTCCAACTTATCGTTTAGGTTCAGTGGGCCTCTAACCATTCGGTAATCGCTACCAGTTTTCACCCTCGCGATCACTGAGACATCACTGAACATTTGGCATCTGGTCGTCATAATGAAGTCAATCTCATTTTTGTCGAACCGTCAGGGCGCTACCAAGCTATTTCTAATTTGTTTTGTTGTTAATTTGTGTAACATCATGATTGTAAGCTGTTATTTAAAAAAAAGTCCCGCTGGGGTTCTTGCTGGTTCTTCCCAGGACAGAGGTTTTTTCTGAATTAGTGGTAATCAAACAAAAGAGTGACTTTGAATAAGTATTATTTATAATCCATATTGAATAAAAAAGTTTCTGTTTCTGTTTCTGTTACTCGACCAGGTCCACTTCCTGTGAGGCCGTTTCTGGAAAAAAAAGTTCATCATAAAGTACCTCTCTCTCCATGAAGTCGGCCATCTGATTGGGTTTCGTTACCTTATTCCAAATTTACCTGCCTTCAGCTCACCATTCTCTTCTGTGCCTTGTTTTGTACTGAAGTCTCCGATTAACACCGTATAGTGGGTTTTGGAGGAATGCATAACTTTAGAGATATCCTCACACATTTCCTCCACTTCGTAATTGGGATTTGGCGATGTTGGTGGGTAAACCTGTATCACTTTCAATGAATACCGCTTGGTAACTCTGAGTATAAAGTACGCAACCCTCGTCGACACACTCACAATATTTTCAAAGTTGTTAACGAGAGACTTGTGGACAATTAATCCGAAACCTCCTTGGGACAGATGGTCTCGGTGATAGAATAAGTTGCCGGATTTGAGGATTACCGCATTCTCCTTCTCTCTTCAAACCTCGGATAATCCAATAATATGCCAGCTTAACTTGTCTATCTTTTCTTTCAGCTCCAGGATCTTCTAGTCAGTCCTCAGGGTGCGTTGTATGTTGCTAGGTCGAGTCGCCTTAGGTGGCAACCGAACGTCCACCGGAGATTCTTAGCACCTCCAGCTCCGCCGTTACCATGGTCGCCACCGTAGCCAGGAATAGCAGGGCCGCCGGCGACTGGGGGCCTTCTCTTCATAACCTTCACTGTTGGGGGATGTTTACCATAGCTGCCACGATTGGCGGGCGGATTGGCAACCGCAGTTTTTATTGTAGTATTGTTGTCATCAGGAAGACGCTTTTGCACATCTCCTGCCTGTTTCCTACTGTCGCCTATTACGACTCCCACGAGAAGATATAGGGTAGTGGATATTCTTAGCTGGCACAACGTGGCAATACATATAACTCTTTTATATAAAAAATAATAAATAAATGGGGAAGAATGGGGAATAAGTGGTGAGAATACCTACTAAATATAATAGTCATAAATTTACAAATAACATAACAAATGTAGGAATATTCATGTTTATTAATTATATCAAAAGCTTTTTTACGTAGTTCTCAGTGCTTTTTTCTTCAACTAAAGCAATATAAAGCGCATGCTAGTGGGGAAACTTGAGTCGTTTATGAAAGTAGTGGTTGTATTGGATAAATATTTAATCAGTTCCATCCATACTTCGCGAATATTTAATGTCTTTTCTTGTTATGCATATATGATACGTTACGGTTTCTTAATAAAATACTAAATAGAAGTAATAAATTGAATATGAATGATCACCGTTTCAGTTCTTTTAGCTGGTAGTATGGTCGGCCCATTGCCACTTCAGTTTACAAATCTCTACTAATTCGTTGAGATATGTCGGTTACTCTTGTTCTACTGCGGATATCCTCCTTTCTAAGTTACTCAGAGAAATATCAAGCATAATCCTCTCCACATCTCGCTGAGCAACCTTGAACTTCCTCATACGTATATCAGTGAAGATTGGAGAAGAAATTTTCTCGAGTGGTAACCTCGTACTGGTAGACGAAGTATAGGGTGGCCCCCCACTAGAAGGAGTGACGATCTGGTAAGATAATCTGACAGTTTATGTATGCAGGTGACTCAGGTCTGTGCTTTGTGGCATTCCTTGGTGGAGTCCTATATTCAGCAGTGGACTTGTGAAGGGCTGTAATGATGATGATGATGATGATGATAACCGCGTATTGGCAGTATAAGAATATCCAATACCCAATATTGTCCCGTGGTTGTCGTCATAGGCGATAGAGGGAAATAATCCAGGAAGATGGCCAGCAGTTTCTTTCTAATAACATTAAAGAAATACGATTGTCACCCCGCCTGCCAAGGGTAGCAAATGTAGCAAATATCCTGCAATGCAATGTATGGAGGTCTATATTCAGCAGTGAACTTTAAATAGAATGTAACAGTATCGGAATGATAGCTTGTTTTCTATGTGCATTTTATGTATAAAGACTTAAATAACTCCCCGATGGGGGAGATGTTCTTAACGTGGCGGCATATTTAGAGAAGAAACGCTGTATTAATCAAATGTATCTTTTAAGACTAGAGGTCCGCCCCGGCTTCGCACGGGTGATTTCTGGATCTCGACAACAGCGCCACTTACCGGTTCCAATTGTGAATCTAGACTATCTAGGGACCCACTCAAATACACGCAAAAATTACATAAATACCAGTCGAGCCATTTTCGAGTTTTAGCGAGATTAACGGACAGCACGAACAGCGTGATTTTTATTTATATAAATATTTAAAAATTAATTAGCTAAAATCCGCGTAATAAAATAAAATAATGTGTTTTACCTATTATGAAGAGTACCTCCCGCTCTTCCTTCAATTACGTGCACTATCCCAATCACCACTAATCCCAACACCAATACAACCGATATCACTACACTAAGTAAGACACACAATCTGTAATAATACGACACGTGTAAACTGTCCCAAAAAATATCACAAGCTTGAACCCCGTCTGAATAGCTACATTGAAAATTTCATATCCAACTTCCTTTCCTTGTCCTGAACCCATCTCGTCGTTTCGGATTGCCACCCGATCGGGTAGTCCGACTATAAGAGCGAGGGAATAGAGAGTGCACTTGCGCTTGCGCATACAATCGTGCACTATAATCCTGTCCGGCGAAGATAGATTGTGATTGTTGTATTGTCGTCGGTTCTTAATACGATTAGAAAATTCCAGAATTTTCAAACGTATATTATTATTCCATTTCATTCATGCATACGTACATTTAACGGTGGTAGAGCCACGCAGCAGTTTTTGCTGTTGCATGTATGGGCCGGCTCGAGCCGGGTTGGTACCACGACCTCACAGAATACCGGCGTGAAGTAGAAGCTCTGCTTCTGCGTTTCGCCTGGTGAGTGCAGGTGGCCGGAGGCCCAATTCCCCCCCCCCCCCCCCATCAACATGGTAGCGGAATTACACGATGAACTACCCCAGGAGGGTACCAGTGCCCCTGGAGAATCCCTCGCTGAGCATCCACGACCATGTTATTCCGATCCTGAGCGTTGGTGTTCAGGCTGCCCCGCGTATTCCGGGGGGGGGGGGGGGGGGGGGGGGCAAAATTCCGCTCAAAAGCATAACTGCTAGGGGCAAACTGAGCAAGAACACCAAGGCGACCCCTGCCACGCTATCCGTGAATTTCTGCAACATCAGGGGACTTCACTCTAACCTAAACGCCGTCCGCTACCATCTCGAGACGGCGAAGCCGGCCTTGCTCTTCCTGACCGAGACGCAGGTTTCCTCTCCGGCTGATATTTCGTATCTCTCCTACCCGGGGTACAAATTGGAGCATTCCTTTGTGCCTCGGGCTGGAGTTTGCGTGTATGTCAGAGGGGACATCTGTTCTCGACGCCTCGGCAGTCTTGAAGGTTCGGACCTGTCCAACCTTTGGCTACGCGTAGACAGCGACGACCATCCGGACGTCTACGGGTGCCTCTATAGGTCCCATAGCGGTAATGCCGAAACAGACCGACTCATCGACCACGTCCAAATGGCTACAGATTTCTTGCTACAACAGGTCCCATCCGCAGAGATCGTGATCTTTGGCGATTTTAACGCCCACCATGCCGAATGGCTCGGTTCACGTCTAACCGATCATGCGGGGAGATCTGTTTATGACTTTGCCTTGGCATATGGTCTGACACAACTGGTTACTTCGACTACGCGGATTCCAGATGTGGAGGATCATACACCTTCCCTGTTGGACCTTCTGCTGACCTCTCATCCGGACGGATATCAGGTTTCCGTCGATGCCCCTCTCGGCTCTTCGGACCATTGTCTGATCCGGAGTGTGGTGCCACTCACGCTCCCTTCGCGGTTGCGTTCTGCAGGTTGCCGCCGTGTTTGGCATTACAGGTCGGCGGATTGGGACGGAATGCGGTCTTTCTTTGCATCCTACCCATGGGGGCGGGTTTGCTTCTCGCCGGACGATCCCAGCGCTGTTGCTGACTCTGTCACTGATGTGGTGCTACAGGGAATGGAACTATTTATTCCATCATCTGTGGTACCCATCGGAGGCAGATCTCAGCCTTGGTTTGGTCGCTCCTGTAAAACTGCATTACGCAGTAAGCAGGAGTGTTATCAAGCCTGGGCTGCGGTTTCGGCGACTTGGGATGTAAACACCAGCACACTTAAAAAGAAGTACAAATTCGCCTCCAGGTCCTTCAAAAGAGTTATTACCAAGGCAAAGTCAGAGCACATAGGCAGAATTGGCGAGAAACTAGTTTGCCTTACTTCGGGAACCCGTGCATTCTGGTCTCTCGCCAAGGCTGTCCAAGGGAATTTCTGTAAGCCATCACTACCATCTCTGCACAGGGAGGATGACTCACTGGCCCATGATGCAAAAGACAAAGCCGACCTTTTAGGCTCCCTTTTTGCGTCCAACTCGACTCTTGATGACGGGGAGAAAACACCGCCGACCATCCCGCGGTGTGAGTGCTCCATGCCGGATGTACTGTTCTCACAGCGCTCGGTTCGCAAAGCACTGCTCTCCCTGGACATCCAGAAGTCGAGTGGACCTGACGGAATCCCCCCAATTGTGCTGAGGACGTGTGCTCCGGAGTTGGCACCGGTCCTAACGCGTCTTTTCCGGTACTCCTACACCCAAGGCGTAGTCCCGAATTCATGGAAGACAGCTTTTGTCCACCCGATCCCTAAAAAAGGCGACCGCTCAGACCCATCCAACTATAGGCCTATCGCGATCACCTCCTTGTTCTCCAAAATAATGGAATCCATTATTAACTGTCAGCTCATCCGTTACCTTGAGGATCACCAACTGATTAGTGACCGCCAATACGGTTTTCGTCGGGGTCGATCAGCTGGTGATCTTCTGGTCTACTTAACTCATAGATGGGCGGAGGCAGTAGAGTTCAAGGGGGAGGCATTGGCCGTTAGTTTGGACATTGCGAAGGCCTTCGATCGGGTTTGGCGCAAAGCGCTTCTTTCGAAGCTCCCTTCCTATGGGCTTTCCGAGAAATTATGCAATTGGATCACCAGCTTTCTTGCAGATCGGAGCATCAAGATCGTTGTAGACGGTGCATGCTCTGACTACAAGCCTATTAACGCTGGTGTTCCACAAGGCTGTGTGCTATCACCAACGCTGTTTCTTCTGCATATCAATGATATGTTGCTAACTGGTAACATTCATTGCTATGCGGATGACAGCACTGGTGATGCTCTATACACCGGCCGTGCCAATATTTCTCGGGAAAACGTCGCTGAGTACCGGAACAAACTTGTGTCTGAAGTCGAGTCTTTGCTGAGCAAAGTCTCGGATTGGGGGCGACTAAATCTAGTCCAGTTTAATCCTCAGAAGACACAAGTTTGCGCGTTTACCGCTAAAAAGAACCCCTTTGTCGTATCTCCTCAGTTTCAAGGCACTCCCCTTCTTGCCTCAGCCAGTATCGGTATCCTCGGAGTCGACATTTCGAGTGACGTGCAGTTTCGTGGTCACTTGGAAGGGAAGGCCAAATTGGCCTCTAAAAAGCTTGGCGTGCTCAGCAGAGCGGGACAGTATTTCATGCCGGCACACCGCCTGCAACTTTACAAGGCGCAAGTTCGGCTTCACATGCAATACTGTTCCCATCTCTGGGCAGGGGCTCCCCAGTGCCAGCTCCTTCCACTTGACCGCATCCAACGCAGAGCTGCGCGAATCGTCGACGACCGAGCCCTTTCCGATCGGCTCGATTCATTGGCACTGCGAAGAGATGTTGCATCCCTTTGCATTTTCTTTCGCATCTACCATGGGGAGTGCTCTGAGGAATTGTTCGGATTAATCCCAGCCGCCAAATTTCACGAACGCACATCGCGGCAGAACTCCCGATACCATCCACACCATTTGGATGATTGGCGGTCCACCACTGTGCGATTTAGAAGTTGTTTTCTTCCTCGCACGACCTCCTTGTGGAATCGATTACCATCAGCGATTTTTCCGGACCGATACGACTTAGGGACCTTCAAGAAAAGAGCGTACTCCTTTTTAAAAGGCCGGCAACGCATCTGCGATTCCCCTGGTGTTGCAGTTGTTCATGGGCGGCGGTAGTCACTTACCATCAGGTGAGCCGCATGCTCGTTTGCCCCCTCTCCTATAAAAAAAAACATAGTTAATTCGCCTGTAGGCCAACTTAAAACAATAGAAAAGCGAGTAAAAATAGTGGTTTGCAACAAGACTGTAAATAATATTCGTAATTGCGATTCTTTGAATTTATGCTTTGATGAATCTCTTTAATGAAAGCAACACATTAGCTACACTTTCAGGAGAACTATTCAATTAAATCGGTTACATCCTGTTTCAAGTCAAATGGCAAACTTGGTGCAGTCTCACAACAAAAGCGGATTTTTTATAAATTATTATTATGACTTACTGTTGATTATACAATCGTTAAAAGCTGATTGTGAATATTTAGAAATTTTTCATAATAAAGTTTCTCGATTGGCAGCCTCGTACCGGTAGGCAAATTGTAGGGCGATCACCCACTAGATGGACTGACGACGACCTGTTAAGACAAGCAGGAAGTCGCTGGATGCAGATGGCTCAGGATCGTGCTTAGTGGTATTCGTTAGGGGTGGCTTATGTTCAGCAGTGGCTGTAATGATGATGAATTATTATGTAACAATATTTAATTTACTTATAATATATATGCACAATTAAGAAATTAAGAAGTGCCATAAAATACGGTCCTAGCCACCTGCACCCATCGATTTCCCGTATGTCCGTCGTTCCTCCATTTAGAGGAGGGTCGCCCTACACATCAGTTGTCGACTGTTCGAGCTATATGGCCGGCCCTTTGCCACTTCAGCTTACCAATTTGCTAGGCTTTGTCGTTTGCTCTCTCCTCTAGCATTATTATATATTCATAACTATCATATTAAGGCCTTAACAGTGGTTGAAATGCTTAAATCTAGGGTATTTATGTAAAAAAATCTCAATAACTGTTCATTCAATCCACAAAGAAAAAATACACGGTAACAGAAGAAGATTTGGTAAATGTTTTTAATTTAACAAAATTGTATTTTTCTCAACCCATTATTAGAAAAAAAAGTCCCCAAAGAGTACCTATCTTTGTCATATTTTGCAAAATTTCTCCAAAACGGCACAAGCTTTTTAAATAGTTCTTACACTAAAAAAAAGGTCTTAAAAATTATTAATATTTTTAATTGAGAGTTTTATTTTTATTACCCGTTTTACAAGAGAATATATCATTTTTCCCTGAAATTGAATATATTTACGCGAGCGCGCATGCTCCGTCGCCATGTAAGCTCTGTCACAGTCCGTCAAAGAGTATAATAAGTATATACAGGAAAAGAGAGCCCTCTGACGATATTTTATTGCAGACAAAATTGAACTACTAGCGTCTCCTACAAATTGAATCCGAACTAATTCGCTATATATAGCTATATTATGTACATCATATTAATTTAACTATTATGTTCTTTAATTCGCATACTTACTGAAACAATTTTTACTTTTTTTTGTAAAATAATTTATACTTTTAATATTAAAAGTAGGTAAATAGTTTCAATAAGTACACTTGTATTTGTGAGATAATAATATATAAAAAGGGTATTTGCGATGTTACAGGAATGACAATTTAATATGACAATTATTTCATTTTTTATTTTTATTTTTTATTATAAAATGCTGGTTGCCAGTATCATAATTGTCATATTTATCGATTGATTCGATAATTATTACGTGTTTTTATGTTAAAATTATAATTTTTTATCAATAAAATCACCAATAATTTTTTGGTGCACTTATTTTTATTTTATAAGTAAATTTCATTTTATTTTTCCAAAGTAGCGACATCTGTGAAGCCATAAGACCAACTATAAACAAATTATTTTTGGAAACAAGTTATGGATGGCGCCACCATCCATTAAATTTTTGTGGTTCAAGGCAACTGTCCTACGCCTGCAGTCCGTTTTCGGACATCGTCGAGGGTGGACCGCACGCCGGTGTTAGAGCGACTTCGTTCAAATATATATTAGTTTTTTAAAAGTTAATACTCAATTATAAATATTTTTATGACTAGAAATACTTAATTTAGTTAATATCTGTACACTGGTAGCTGTAAATAATATTTTCTAAATAAATGAATTTTTAAAGTGCCCAAAGAAGAAGAAATTTTAGCGGCGACGTTGATTAGTGAAATTGAAAAATGCATTTTTATATAATTTAGATGTGGAACGACGAACATGCTTTCGTTACTTAGATTTCGATAGTTTTTAATACGTATGTAATTTTATTGTTGCATATTTTTATTAATTAGTTGATACTCAATTTTATAATTATGTATTACAATAAAACGCTGTTTTTATGAGTATGACTTTTTAAAATATTGTTGGGAAGAGGAATATAGATACAAATACTTACATTTAGGTACACTGTTATCAAATTAAATCAAACAATTTAAATAAATAATAAAAATGGTGCTTCCCTAAGTATAAATAACTATATAAAGACATTCTTGGGTTTATGGTTTTTTTTTATGTTAGACAAACTATCATCTAAAAATGTAAACATTTTAAATTGGAGAGGAGTTTCTCTACGTGATAAAGTTAGAAATGAAGATATTCGCAGTAGAACCAGAGTAACTGACATAGCCCAACGGAATATTAAAGTGAAATGGCAATGAGCTAGCTATATAACTTGGAAAACAGATAAAAAATAGGAAGAAAGGTCCTCGAGTGGCAACCTCGTACAGGTAAGCGAATTAGTACTCAATCTTTATTCCTCTTCACCTATCTCATACGCTTTTCTTCACACATACACACACACACACACACACACACACACACACACACATACACACCCACACACGCGCGCACGTACGCACGCACGCACGCACACACACACACACACACACACACACACACACACACACACAAATAGGTTGCAAATAATACTTACCTAGTACTATTAGGCAAGAGTGAATAGGTTTTTGTTAAGTCAGTGCAATTCACAATCTTAGACTACATAACCACTTACCTATGGGATTGTAGTTGCTTTACTACTTGCTGGGTAAAAATAGTTAAAAAAAATTACCCTGTGAAAGTTTGCATTTAGATATAATTTTTCTAACCAATCATAAAAATATTATGAGAATATGTATATAAGTAAAGGTTGCCTCATACGGGACAGTAATAATATAATATTATATCTTCCATTATCTACGCATGAAAACTTTTAAAATCTCTGAATCCCGAGGTATGTTCATATTAAGAGGCTGAATAGAGCCACATTGAAATGCATGGGGATCGTTTTGTAATTTCACGTCATTATCGAAAAAATTGTATGTATTTCAGGTGGCGGTTTGCAAAACATGATTCCACAAAAATTAACTCAATAGAAAATAATTGCAAAGTTGCTTCTAAAAATACTTAAATTTTCAATGTCAATTTTTTCTTACGTGGTAGAGCCATGCTGCAGCTATATTAGTAGTAGGTATAGTTGTAGCACGTATGGGTCGGCTCGACCGGGGAAGGGCCACGCTCTCACGGAATAACATGTAAAATAGCAGTTTGATCCTGCTGTGTTTCGTATGGTGAGTGTAGAGAACCGGAGAACCTTTTACTGGAAACGAGGCATTACATCTTAGTCCTCACGGGTGACAACGCATCTACATTTTGATACATAATCGAGAATAGATGTAGATGTGTATGGGCCGTAGCAACCACTTACCATCAGGTGGACTGTGTGCTCGTTTGTCACCCTTATTCTATTAAAAAAAACTTTCTGAGATTTCAGTAAAACAATGTTAAGTATTGTAAGCACTCATACAATTATGTCTCATGTTATTAAAGCTATTGGGCTATTTTGATTTGTAATAAAGTGATTTTACTTTATAGGTTAATTAATTTATTTACCTTTCTATGTATATCAAGAACCGTTTTTCTGTGAATCCTATTGAATTTGACAGTGCTTGCTGAAATTTAGCATCTTTAGATGGATCAGAATCGCGCGCTGATCCGGCTGTTAGATATTGCAAAAATAATCGAAAATATTTATTTTTACTTTCATGCCGAAGACTACCTTGTTTTATTTTATTACGGTCAAATAATATTTATTAGGCTATAAAGCAAGTATTTTTGTAAATGGTTTGTATGTAAATGTAAATGTTTTCATTATTTTGTTATTCCATTGTTTACAGTTATTATCACGTCTTAGCTTTACACCAAGAATTACATGAGAAATTCTTGATGGGATGCGATGTAACGCGCATACATTATTTTCATCAAGAACTATAATATTTTTTTTATAATATTTTTTTTTACCAGTAGAGTTTCAACAAAATCTTTAAAAAGTTCAATGAATTAAAAAAATGCCAATAATTATATAATTTCAAGTCAGTGTTTTACATTTAAAGATCAGTTATAAAGAGCCAATGTTATTATTTTCATTTTGATTAATTTAATTCGAGACTAAAATAAATGTAAAAGGGCTTTTATCTGCATTAATAATTTTCATCAAAAATAACATAGACTTATAAAAGTTATATACACGGTCAAACATACTGAAGATTATCAATTGTACTACAAAATATTTAAAAGACTATTTCCAGTATAATGACCCGAATATCATCATTAATGTTTGACTGGCACACTTAAAAGTTTTATCACATGGCTAAATGATTGACTTTTATATTATGATAAAGTCATGCTTTTCTATAAAAAGTTGCAAGAAATTTTAATTCCCGGCCCTATTGGTTTGTTTTACTTTTTACTTAATTAGTGAAAAACAAGATGAACTGATCTAAAAGTTTACTTTCTTGTGTAAAGAGTGCTATTTAGAATTTTATGCAAATGATAATTAAAGTTTCTATGCAAATAAGTGTAACATAGCGGGTATTATATTCAATGGTAGCGGCAATCCATATTTGCAAAGCCAGTATCATTTTCTGTACAGAAACCGGCAAAGTGTTGCTCAAGGCACTATAAACAAAGCATCTGATAAAATGTTACACTCATAACTGTTAACAAAAACTGTTTCCGCAAATGGTCTTATAGATAATAATAACTATTCCGCCGTGTAAGGTACAGGAGCTATTATTAGAAGGAGAAGAGGTAAAATTTTGTTTTAGAAATGCGCAATCAATATTGTTTTGTCTGTAATTGAGCATAAAATAAAAAATAACTTCACCCAAAGAGCATAACTGGCATTATACTCAGGCCCATCAATTGGTATGGAAAAAAAAGAATTTTACCAGGTTTCAAAAAATCAATCAAAATTCAAAAATGCATAAATATTAAAATCAAAAAATGTAAATATGTATGCCTATACATACATATAATGATTTATAGCTGCTTAGTAACTGACGGTGACTCACTATAACATCCTACAGTCACGCCGAAACTAAGAGGAGAGAATCACTGTAGTAAAGGTAATAATTTATTGCGGAAATTTTTTGATAAAATTAAAAAAACTATAAACTTATCCAAGTTAATCTAACTTATCCTTATGCGTTACAAAAAAAAACAAATAATAAAATAATGAGATGGCGTCAGTTTTAAGAAGATATAACAAAAATAAACAAAAAAATTAATTTCAAAAAAGTTCAGTATTTAATTGATTATATACCGCTGACACTTAATCGCGCTTTTCGAAACCACGCCAGTTGTAAACAATACTTGTGTGAAAAGACAAAATCTTCTTTTCAAATTTCCGCCGAGTTGTAAGTAGAACGCCAAATAGGTCACGTGTCAATTTTAATTAAATATATTTTATATGAAATGATCTTGACTACGTTTCATCAATTAACCATTGGTAAAAATTAAAACAGGAATTTTACGATTGTGTTTACAAAAAACATTATTAGTTGAACCTTGCAGCTTGTTCATTATTTTTATTATAAATACCTATAAATGTATATATTATTAGTAAATATTTCCCATAATATATTGGATTATTTTTTATATTGCCCTATCTGCAATGTTCTACGCTCTATAGAAAATGTGGCGTATGACATGACTGACAATCTCTCGAACATTTTATCTAAGTACAAAGATGTTTTACATTTTCATGATATTTTTGTCAGCATAAGGTACCCTTCTGTATCTGAAACGAATATGAATATTGCTACAAAGTAAAGTAATAGGCTATTCAAAGTCCCTCTACTGGGCACAGGACTCTTTTTGTATTTCTGAGAGGGTTTTAGGGCAAAGAAATACCCGCCGTGCTTCCCCAATGAGTGTTGACGAAAATTGCAATTACAAATTTTATTCGTGCTGTCGGGGATCAAACCCGGGAAAATTTACAGCGAACGCTTTGATCCAGATCTATTAACACGATACAAATAAATACGATTTTACATAAATAATAAAAAACTCTTACCTACTTGAAACTTGAACACTTGATAGCTCGTGACGCCTACCGGACAAAGCTACAGCACAATGTAATAGAAGATGCGTAACCGCGACAGTGATGCGCAAGCATAACAGGCAGTATGTCACTTATATAATTGTCATCTCTGCAGTCTATTAATCTTTGCACTTTTATAAGTAATACAGAACGTAGTTGCTAGATGGTGTTGACATCGGCTAAATCTCTGCGATCGCCGTTTCGTCAAGGTCATTCAGGCTAGTTAAAGCCTTAAACACAAATCGTACTTATCACTTAGTTCTCTTTAAACCACTCACTCTTATAACTCAGCCCAACCCCCACAGGAAGTGATGAAAATTTAATTGCTCTGTAGTGGAAGCGGCCGATCACTTAGCGTTGGTACGCCGTGAGGTTTTGCCGGTTAAAACAATATCACGTGTTTACACGATTTGCCGACCAGGTCACTTTTGTTGCAGCATGATAAATTTGTATTGAATGTTCATAAATTTTTAAATTCGATTTCACTGTGTGCTCTGTGTTTATGACATTTAATAACGAAAAAATAAAGAGTAAAATTGAATTTTTGAAAAATGTTTTTCATCTTTTTGAATTTTTAGTATGATTCAGTACAAGACAGTTCGAAGAACCGACAACCGGGGAGAAAGGTTTTCGAGTGGCAGTACTGGCAAGCACAGTGGTGGGCCCGCAGTGGATGAAGTACGACTTGATGAAATAAACAGGTAGGCGATGTAAATCTTGGGATCGCAATCTACAGGGGAGGCCTACGTTCAGTTCGGGCCATGGACTTGTGATGAGTAGTAGTTATAGTGATAGTGATACGGAGATACACTGGAAGGATGGTAATATTGCAGCCAAATATATATAATATCTGATAATGTGTGAACCCCATTAATATAGGTACGAGTCGAGGGATACTCATCCCAATTTACCTGTCCGGTAGTTGTGGTATGGTATACGGGAATGCGACCCCGGCTTCCCTAGCTATTACAGTCCTATCCCGTGCCCTACTGGACGTGTTATCCTACATTTCCTATTTCCTACCCTAACTTACCTTACTCTTCGTTTTCACACTACCTATTCTTCCCCTTTATCTATTCCTACCCTCCGCCAATCCAACGTCTGCCGCGCGGATGGATGCATGGCTAGGGGCGAGCCTAGTCGTTAGCGTGCCACACTGCCTTGGGCCCGGGCGACCCCAGAATTAGGCTAGCCTTACCCTGGCATGCGGGGCTCTGCAGGGGGGGAAAAACCTTTCCCTCGCTATTCGTGGGAACGCAATGTATAATCATAAAAATTATTTAATAAACCAAAATGGCGGGGATGTGGTTCGTCACCCATCACATCTCGTTTCTCGAAAAGCGGCCCACGGAGAGCCGCTTCGCTACGTTGAATGTAAGAGGGGGAATGGATGGTAAGGTAGATGAAGTATGTCAGATGATGGATGAACGTTGCATTGATATTCTGTGCGTGAACGAAACCATGTGGAAAGGATGTGACACCACGGTTCATGGCCCCTACACGGCATACTGGTCGGGAGTCCCCCAAACCAGCCGAGGCTGTCAGGGAGTTGGTGTGATTCTTTCATCTCGAATGGTTGAATGTGTGATGGAGCATGAATGTGTAAGCCCAAGACTCCTCTGGATTAGGTTAAAAGTCAGACTCACTCGCTTGTTTATCCTTGGGGTCTATGCACCGACGGATCTGCGTGGAGGTGGGTCATTAAAAACACAACAAGAGAGAGAGAGGAATTTTGGGATAGCATGAGAGAGCTCTTGAATAAATGCGGAGAAAATGAACTAATCGTGATTTTAGGGGACTTTAATGGATGGGTTGGAGTAAAGCGTGATGGGTATGAAGGAGTTCTGGGTACGTTTGTGGACGAGAGAGTGAATGACAATGGGAGAAGCCTGCTTGAAGTATGCTTGGAATGGAATATGTGCGTGGCCAGCACTATGTTTGATCACAAAAAGATCCATTTGTATACAAGAGATGAGGGTGAGTCTAAAAGTATGATTGATCTTGTAATTGTGGATGAAAGACTGAGGAAGAAAGTGCTAGACACTCGGGCATACCCCGATGTAGGCCTCGACACAGACCACTTCCTGGTCATAGCCCGAATGCGTGGCATCTTTAAACGGTGGCGACACCGAGGGGCCAAGCCTACGAGTATTTTGCACAGAGTACAAGTGGAAAATCTACAAGAAAAAGAAAAAAAAGACGAGTATGTAAAGAAACTGAAAGAAAGTTTTAAAGGGATAGAAGAGATAGTAGTGATTGAAGATTTGTGGGAGACATTTAAGAAAGGGGTCGTAAATGTTGCTATTGAGGTATGCGGGGTAGCTAAAAGAAGGAAAGGAAGAAAGAATGATAACGTGTGGATGGATAAAGATGTACAAAGGGACAACCCTTTGTACATCTTTATCCATCCAAGAAAAGAAGAAAGCGTGGTTGGATTAGTTAGCAACAAAAGATAACCAAAAAGTTCAAAAGGCAATGGATGACGAGATAAAGGAAGCAAGAACGAAGTATAAAAGATTGAAAACAGCAGCGAAAGAAATTGTGTCTAGAAAGAAAGAAGAACGAAAGGATGATTTCGATAGGAGGCTCACTGAAGATTTTCAGTCAAACATTAAGTTTTTCTGGAAAACCATCAAAACAGCCAGAGGAAAACTTCTACCTTGGAGCTGAGTACAATCAGGAGTCAAGATGTGAGCATTATAAAAGGAGAAGAATGTGTATTAAAGAGATGGAAAGAGTATTTTGAAAGTTTGTTTGAAAGAGAGGAAATGCAGGTACAGCATCTGCCACCTTCCACGGAAACTAATATAAATGTTGATGAAAATGAGATAAGCATGGATGAAATAATGAAAGCGTTGAAAAGTATGAGATTAGGTAAGGCTGCAGGGTATGACAGGATTACCGTCGAGATGCTGAGGGCTGGACAGGGCCTGGTGGCTAGTCAGCTGTACCGCCTTTTCAATCCTGTGCTGGCGAAATGGGCAAGTACCGGGAGACTGGTGCAAAGCCGTAATCGTGCCATTGTATAAGGGAAAAGGGTCACGGCAGGGCTGCATAAATTACTGCGGTATAAGCCTTCTCATCGTCGTCGGTAAATTGTATGCGAAAGTGCTGATTGAAAGGGTTGTGAATGAAACAGACGAGAAAGTATGGGATGCAAAAGCGGGATTTAGAAAGGGAATGGGATGTACGGATCAGGTCTTTTCCTTGCGGTGCATAGCCGAAAAGTATTTGGCTAAAAACAATAAAGTCTACTGCGCTTTCGTAGATCTAGAAAAGGCCTATGATAGAGTGGTGAGGAATGAATTGTGGTCAGCACTGTCGGTGAACGGTGTGAGCAGTATCCTCATACGAGCAATGCAATCTCTTTATATGGATTCTAGTGCTTGTGTAAGGATGAACGGGGCATACACTGAATGGTTTAATATCGAAAAAGGTGTTAGACAGGGATGTGTAGCGTCACCGTGGCTGTTTAATCTTTTCATGGACAATTGTTTGACAGATTTAAAAGAGAATGAAAGTGGGTTGAGAATGAATGAGTTACTCCTCAAATGTTTTCTCTATGCTGATGACCAAGTATTACTTGCGTCTTCGGCCCAGGAGTTGCAGGAGATGGTAACTGCTATGAGTGGAGCTTTTGTTAGAAAGGGAATGAAGATGAATGTAAGGAAGACGAAAGTGATGGTGTTTGAAAAAGATGAGGCAGTGACAGACTGCAATATTGTGATTGAAGATGAACAAATTGAACGGGCGAAAGAGTTTGTGTATCTGGGTTCATAGGTTACAAGAGATGGAATGTGTGAGAGTGATATCGAAAGAAGAGTGAATGCAGGAAACATGGTGAATGGAGCTTTGCACTCCTTTATGAGCAGTCGGAAGGTGTCTAACAAGGCCCCTCATGCACAGCCGTTTGGCTGTGCATGAGAAATGCAGTTGAGATGAGAGTATTAAGAAGTATGATAGGAGTTAAACTGAGTGACAGGGTAAGAAATAGTGAGATAAGGAAACGTTGTGGTCTGAAAGAATATGTAGTGACAAAAATTGAGAAAGGTATGCTGAGATGGTTTGGCCATGTCGAGAGAATGAATGAAGAACAATTGACGAAAAAATGTATAAGGCGATTGTGAAGAGCGAGTGTTGGAAGGGGTAGACCTAGGCGGACGTTTCTAGACCAAATCAGGGACGTCTTGAAAAAAGGCCAGGTCAAGAGTACCCTAAACCGTAGAGCATGTATGAAGGGAATAATGAAAGTGGACGAAGCAAAACAAATATGTAAGGATCGTAGCAAGTGGAAAGAACTGGTCTCTGCCTACCCCTACGGGAAAGAGGCGTGATTATATGTATGTATGTATTATCATGCCTATTCTTGTGGGAAATATAAATAATATATTATAAGACAGTTCTCGTATTTAGTATCAGTTGATCTTTGATAAATCATCGGGAAGGTATGAAGTAATAAATAACTAATACTGTTAACACTGTTGTTTAAAAGTTATCTTTTTATATAATTGGGTTGACAAGTAAACACACAGTCCACCTGATGGTAAGGGAATGCTGTGGGCCATTTACATTTATATTTGATTAAGAATGAAAATGCAGATATGTTGTCACCCCTGATTTTTTTATAGGATAAGAGTATTAAAGTTGGTAAAAAATTACTTCGCGTACATCCGCTCGATAAAATAAAATGATGTGTCTTGCCTAGTTTGTAGAGCACCTCCCGCCCTCCCTCAATTATGTGCACTATCACCGTCACCACTAATCCCAGCACCACTATTCCCAACACCACTACACTAGGAAAGACACACCACTAACGATAATATGACACGTGTCGTATTATCTTCGGTGGTGTTTCTTGTCTGTCGCGATTGAGGGAGGGCGAGAGGTGCTCTTCAAACGAGGTAAGACACATCATTTCATTTTATCGAGCCGATGTACGCGAATTAATTTTTTACCAATTTTAATATAATGGACTTCCGCAAAGTAACGCCTGTTTCTATTAATAAGGATAAGAGTGACAAACGAGCACACAGTCCACCTGATGATAAGTGGTTGCTGTGGTCCATAGACATCTTCATCGATCCTCTATTACAAATTATAATAGAGAAAGGTTGTCACCCGTGAGGACTAAGATGGAATGCCTCAAAAGCGTCTGATGGCTACGATGAAATATCTCGTTTCTAGTAAAAGGGGTCTTCGGTTCTTTACACTCACCATACGAAACACAGCGGTATGAAGCTGCTATTTTACACCGGTACTCCGTGAGAGCGTGGTTTTTCCCCGGTCGAGCCGACTCTTTGGTGCTACAACGATAATATAGCTACAGCATGGTTCGACCACGTTAAAAATTTAGTTTATAAGTCAACGTGATAGAGCATATAGTTCACCTGATAGTAAATGATGCTGCTATTATTGCCAATAGATACTTTGTACTATGTAGTGGCAGCGTAAGTAAATCCATACTATTCACATTCAGACTATTACCATTAAAATAAAATTTGATACCCGATCGGCGATGGGTGCGGTATCAAAAGTGCCGTCTGGTCTAGTGATTATGACAAATCCACCCTATAACGGAATTATCTTGTTGTTTTGAATTGTTATGATGGAATTTTATAAATTATTTTGTTGTCTTGTGACTTTAAACTTCAATTATAAATTACAACCCGAAGTAAAATGTATTAAAAGAAATGACATAAATTTAAAATATAATTTATTGGTAACTTTTTTTTATAGGAGAGGGGGCAAACGAGCATGCAGCTCACCTGATGGTAAGTGACAACCGCCGCCCATGAACAGCTGCAACACCAGGGAGGGAATCGCAGATGCGTTGCCGGCCTTTTAAAAAGGAGTACGCTCTTTTCTTGCTTTGTGGCATTCCTTGGGAAAGGCCTATGTTCAGCAGTGGACTTGTGAAGGGCTGTAATGATGACGCTCTTTTCTTGAAGGTCCCTAAGTCGTATCGGTCCGAAAAAATCACTGATGGTAATCGATTCCACAAGGAAGTTGCGCGAGGAAGAAAACATCTTCTAAATCGCACAGTGGTGGACCGCCAATCATCCAGATGGAGTGGATGGTATCGGGAGTTCCGCCGCTATGTGCGTTCGTGAAATTTGGCGGCTGGGATTAATCCGTACGATTCCTTAGAGCACTCCCAGTCTTAGATGCGAAAGAAAATACAAAGGAATGCAACATCTCTTCGCAGTGCCAATGAATCGAGCCGATAGGAAAGGACTCGGTGGTCGACGATTCGAGCCGCTCTGCGCTGGATGCGGTCAAGTATAAGGACCTGGCACTGGGGAGCCCCTGCCCAGAGATGGGAACAGTATTCCATGTGAGGCCGAACCTGCACCTTGTAAAATTGCAGGCGGTGTGCCGGCATGAAATACTGTCCCGCTCTGCTGAGCACGCCAAGCTTTTTAGAGGCCAATTTGGCCTTCTCTTCCAAGTGACCACGAAACTGCACGTTACTCGATATGTCGACTCCGAGGCAAGAAGGAAAGTGCCTTGAAACTGAGGAGATACGACAAACGGGTTCTTTTTAGCGGTAAACGCGCAAACTTGAGTCTTCTGAGGATTAAACTGGACTAGATTTAGTCGCCCCCAATCCGAGACTTCGTTCAGTAAAGACTCGATTTCAGACATAAGTTTGTTCCGGTACTCGGCGACGTTTTCCCGAGAAATATTGGCACGGCCGGTGTATAGAGCATCACCAGTGCTGTCATCCGCATTGCAATGAATGTTACCAGTTAGCAACATATCATTGATATGCAGAAGAAACAGCATTGGTGATAGCACACAGCCTTGTCGAGCACCAGCGTTAATAGGCTAAGTATATTAAATGGAACCTAGGTAAGAGCCCTGAGGTATTCTAGATAACACTCTAGATGTAATCGGGGCAAACAAAGTTGTAAAACTTTTAACAGATGTGGTATCCGGTCTCTGAGGTAGGACTTGACCCATCAAAGGAGGTCACGAAATTTATCATTAAATTTATTAACTTCTTTTTTTATTCTATGATAGTTATAGAATTCAAAAAAATAAATACTTTAAGTGTAAAACATCAATAGAGAGCGTATGGTGAGGCGTTCGTCGTAACGGCACGTTTAGTATAATAATAAAATAATGTCCTCCAAACCGAATGTTGGACAAGGCGACCTGTCTCAACGGACACTAGTCATCTACGCAGTACAGAACTATAGTGCACGAGTGTGTGCGCAAGCACAGGTGCACTCTCTATTTCTTCATTGTAATAAGTTTATTGAACGGCACTCCATCACGAATGGAGAGAGATCCGGAATAGGACCAACGTCTCTACGTGCATTCCTATGGGTTGGGGTAAAACTTCGTCAACTTCCAGACTCTGGGCTGCTACTAACAATTTCTTGATATAAAAACTCAATGACTGATTGTCCTCATGATTCTGACTACTAGACCAACAACGCAGTCGGGTTTTCCATTCGACTCCGAAGGCCTCCACTCAGCGCACTGCAATATAAACTGTGTGTATTGATGATCCGCCAAACGCTCTCTTTCAGTCTCTACTCCATAATGACTGAGTAATACCGTTTCACAACCTCTCCTAGTATTTGTTTAAACAGCTTTAAAGGTAATAAATCATTCTCATGGTTCTTTTATAGGTATTTAAAAACAGTAATACTAAACGAGAACTTTGATATACAACATACGTAGCATACAAGCCTTATGTGGTAAGAGCACAGAAAATATATTGAATATTATAACTAGTTGTTGCCCGCCTCTTCACTATGTTTATATCTATGTCGTGTGTCTGTGGGCCACAGTAATTAGTGTAGTGGCAGTGTAAGAATATCCACTACCTCATATTAACCCTTCGATGTCGTAAGAGGTGACAGAGTAAACAAATCAGAAGATAGGCAGCAGCGTATTTCTAATAACGAATAAAATAAAAAAACCCGCTGCCCAAGCGTGGCAACGTTGCCAAATATTCCCGCATGAGGCAATCTATGGGGGAACCTATGTTCAGCAGTTTATGTTCTTTAGTAGGCTGTAACGGTAATGATCAGAATATCAGACATAATATCTACATTTAAAAATACAAGTTAGATTCTTATTCGAAGCCATAAAACAGATTCCAGTAGATTTTTCTCAAGTGGCAGCCTCGTACCGGGAATAAATTCTACACCTAAATGACAACATAGGGAATGACATATTTAAAGTAATTATTTAGACAACTATTTGTACCTTGAGGTTCTTATGTGCTCAGTCCACTCATAAGGCCCAAGAATTAAACTTTATAAAATAATGTAAATGTTGACACCAACTCTCAAAACGTCGAGAAAACATAGTGTGTCTGTCGATGAGTCAAAGCTTTTTTAAGAAAAATAAATCTTTCAAAGAGGGTTTTTACTTTTACTAAGAGACATATTTAATTAAGAGGATTTTTTTGTATTATGTTAGTTCGCATTGACGTGAAGCGCCATATCTGCACAGTATCAATACATTTTTGAACTCGGTATATGAGTACTAACCACCATTTTCTTAATAAAAACATTAAATAAGTTTTAGTAGTTCTAATTGAATTGTATTAGTGATATGGTTTATCATCATCATCATTATTACAGCCTTTTTTTAAGTCCACTGCTGAACATAGTCTTCCTTCAAGGAATACCACAAAGAACGCTTCTGAGCCGCCTGCATCCATCGATATCTGCTTTTTTTTATAAGATCCGGTGACAAACGAGCACACAGTCCACCTGATGGTAAGTGGTTACTGTGACCCATAGACATCTATATCTATCTCAATAAAGATTCAAGATGCAGATGCGTTGTCACCCGTGAGGACTAAGATGGAATGCCTCTTTGCCAGTAAAAAGGGTCTCCGGTTCTCTACACTCACCATACGAAACACAGCAGCATTAAGCTGCTATTTGACGCTGGTTTCCTTCCCCGGTCGAACCGACCCAATTGTGCTACAACCATAATATAGCTGCAGCATGGCTCTACAACGTAGAGAGCTTGTCTTAACAGGTCGTCAGTTCATCCAGTACGAAGCAACCCCACACTTCTCCTACCGGTAAGATGCAGCCACTCGAGAAACTTTATTTCCCATTGGTTGTCGGTTTCTCGAGCTACATGGCCGGCCCATAGCCACTTCAGCTTACTATTAGTTGGGCTATGTCAGTTACTCCAGTTCTACCGCGGACATACTCATTACTAAATTTATGACGCAGATAAACCCGTGCGTATCCTTTCCCATAGCTCGCTTAGCCGGCGCGCTTAAACGGACAGCAATGCAAGACCACGTCTCGGATCCGTACGTCATCACTGGCAAGACGCACTGGCTGTACAATCTTGCTTTCAAGTTTTGAGGTATACCTGACGAGAAGATGTTAGGAGCAAGAAATACAAACATATTTTTAAGCTAAGCGGATACGATTTAAAACAACTTCAGAAAAAGGTTTTATTCGAAAGAATTCGCAAGCACAGTTAGTCGTTGAAAACAATCCTCAAGTAAATCATACAAACATTCAATGAACATATTTTTAAATAAAGATAAAGAAGAACATACAATAAATAGAACCATCTTTAAAATATTAGCGTATATTATTCAACAACCAATTCTCTGTCGGAATGAGCTCCACAGATTAAATATTAATCCAAGAACAGCCATTATGCTTGACTTACGACTCAAGTTTTCACATCGTTGGTACATCTCATATTACTTTAGATTAAAAGGAACAAATGGACGAAGGTTTTTTTTTAACATAAGATCTCTTTTATTATATCAAGTAACATCAATATTTCTAGTTTAAATGATGTTAAAAAGTTTCAAAAATCCCGTTAATTATTTATATTAGTAAGATTTTAAGAAAAAAGGAGTGGAAAATATTTGATATTAAAGTGATAAATATCCTTTATAGAATAATAAAGAGATCATCAGTATAGTATCTTACCTCGCGACAGGTGGATACTGCAGCTCAAAAGCCACTTGTAACAAACTTTTAATAATTTCCACAGATGTATGACCCACAATAGGACTAAGAATGGGTCACCGACTCTTTTAACCCTGGCTCTCTCGTCTTTCAGACTGTTAACCTTGCGTAAATCCTTTATTTTAAATATCATCTAAGATCAGCGTGAAAATAAAATGGTGTATCTTACCTAGTATGAACATCTTCGTCTTTCCCACAGTTAAGTGCACTATCACTGTTTCCACTAAACTCCACACCACTATCCTCAATACTACTATCACCAACACCACTATCATCAACACCACTATGATCAACACCACTATCCCCAACACCACTACTCTAAGAAAGACTTACACATTCTTTACGACGCGTTTCGTTACTATACGCGGCATTCTCAAAAGAAATACAACTTCAAACAAAGTAGGCTATAGATGTGTTGTCACATGGGAATACTGCAGTACCGGCGCTATTTCTTGTTGGCGACAGAAATAGGTAATAGGTTAGTACTTACCAACGTGGACTTTTTTAAGGAGTAAGGGTGACAAACGAGTACACAATCCACCTGATGGTAAGTGGGTGCTATGTCCCATAGGCATATATCCTCCTTGATCAAAATGCAGATGCTTTCGTTACCACTGAAAACTAAGATAGAATGCCTCGTTTTCAGTAATAATGGGTATCCGGTTATCTCTACACTCACCATACAAAACACAACATTAAGCTGCTGTACTGCTGTTTCATATGGTATTCTTACGCTGGTGTTCTGTGGGAGCGTAGTTCTTCCGCGGTCTAGCCGATCCATTCGTACTATAACCGTTATATTGCTCTACCACGTATAAAACTTGATTCATCCTTAATAAAATATTACTTCCTACACAATTGCTTCTTAGAAACACAACTCAGTTTCATTTGATTGTGCTTTAGTCTTTAATTAATTGATAAAACCTTCTTTCACAAGACTTTTATCTCGGGGAATAACTTTTGAATTTTAAATCCTCTTAAAAATATTACCCACATGTTTCCGCAAAGGAATTACTTTTGCGAGATATAACTGTAGTAAATTATTTGTAAAAATACTTTAGTTGGTTGAGAAAAAGCTTTAGTCACTGCTTCGTAAAAACATTGTTCACAAATTTACTACTCAACTTTATGTTGCTGGTATTGGCTGTAAACACTTTCATGTTGTTTAATTAATGTGCCGTGAGGGTGATAGTTGCTAGATAGATAATGTCTTATAGAGATGTCTACATTTTTATGTTCTCCGGGTATTTAAGTGGTGAGACTCCTTGTAAGAGTTCGTCTGGTCCCTTTTACGTATTTCTTCCGCTAAATTGTAGTGTAAGTATAGAGAGCCAGTATAATTACAGGCCGTGACGCATTCCATCTTAGTCCTCAGAGGTGACATATATGTAGCCATCTTTGGTTCAAATTAACTGCAGGTGTACTGACTGCAGTAGCCACTTACCGTCAGGTCATTTGTGGGTTCATGAATGCATTTAAGTGGTGGTGGGAAACCTGTCAAGGTAAACAACGTGTCAGGTAATGTATGACTACGGGTAATAAATTGGTGTGAAAGGAATAGGTACATAAGTGAAATAATAAATATTAATTTATTTGACAAGATATAATACTTTCAACGTCATAGGCCGTAGAGTTACAATCGGATTTGCCGATTTGGTATACGAGAGACAAAAGCACGCACCAAGAGCAACCGCTCAGCTTAAAGTCAATGGGTAAATGTCATTCAACAAATCCTACTGAGCCAGTCAATGTCCGCAGGCTTTATAATTTCCTTTCAAGATTAATATGTATGTATAATTAAGATCATTTATCTAGTTTATTGATATACATTTATATTTACTCATATATTACGTATATTTCTAACGTAAGTTTTTTTTTAAGTTATTTAAGCAATAGAAGGTAATTGCACTATAATGACTCACTATCCTAGTCTGGGTTAAATAGTGATCTAGTATGTAACTTTTGAAGTTTGACAAACCAGTTTCGCTACTTAGAGCAGTTTTTAACACGTATGTGGGTGGCAGCACTTACGATACTGATGCTGCAAACATAATTTCTGCAGCGTATGCTGTAAAAAAGATTAGAGGTCTCACTAGTGTCGAGATAGCTAGATTAGTTTATTTTAGTTATTTTCATAGCATAATGTCTTATGGGATTTCGCTATTGGGAAATGTGGCTGATTCAGAAAATATTTTTGTTTTACAGAAGAGGGCCATTAGAGCTATTTACAATCTAAAACCGAGAGAGTCTCTTAGAGATAAATTTAAAGAAATTAATATATTAACTTTGGCCTCTCAGTATATTTACGAAAATTTAATGTATGTTCACAAAAACAAAGATAGTTTTAGTAAAAAAAGTGATATACATTATGTAAACACTAGGAACAAACACAAGCTAGTGATGCCAGTTTCTCGACTCCACAGAGTCAGTAATTCATTATTGGGGCAATTACAACAAGGCTATTACAACAAGGTCCCGGAAAGTGTACAGGTTCTCTCTATTACCAAGTTTAAATGTTTTATTAAGCTGAAACTGTATAAAAAGGGTTATTATAGTATAAATGAATACATGGTTGATAATAACCCCTGGGAATGAGGTGGTCGCTTCCAAGCAGTTTCTAAAATAAATTTTGTAAATAGTTCGTAATCATTTATATTGTAAAATTTATTTAAAAAAAAAAAGTCCCGCTGGGTTTCTTGCTGGTTCTTCCCAGGACAGAGGGTTTTTTTCGAACCAGTGGTAAAGTAAAAAATGACTTTCAATAAGAATTACACATGTAATGTATATTGAATAAAAAATATTCTATTTTATTCTATTCTATTACTCTTACTGTCAAGCGTGAAAATTAAGGCAAATCAAAGAAAAACAGAAAGAAGAAAATAATAGAATAAATAATATTTAATGCGGTAGAAACACACTGCGGCTTTAGCTCGATTGACAAAGAACCACGCTTTCACAAGATAGCTGCATAATGCTGCTGTGGGTCATAAGTAAAGTGTATAGAACCAAAAACATATTTTACTTTAGTCCTTAGGAGTGAGAAGAAACCATGTTTACCTACAATCCAATAGACAATATGCTGGTTTACCACCGAATGACCACCCTTACCCTTATACCTAAAAATATGAAAAAATTCTGACCATAAAATAATGAAAAATCTGATTAAGGACGCCACTGATGAAAAGCTCCTATTTTTATTAGGTTAAATATATCAGGGCACAAACTTAATCCATAATCCAATTATAATGGCTGTTCGTGGCTGTCCTTATCTGACGAAAGAGTGGATAGTTTTTTGTTAAGCCTGAGAGTGGCTTGATTATGCGCCCAATACGGTGTACTTTTTAATAGGTACGTTAACCATGAGTGCAGAGTAAGGTAACCAGTCTTTCGGCGTACTACAGGATATATTTTGGAAAGTGTGCACTGTTAATTTTGTGGATATGCCAAACATTTGAACTATGAGGATGGAGATTCAGAGCTCCTTTGTCTCTCTCTTTGTGTGCTGATAACCGCCATATTTATTTATTAATTTATTAAGATTTTAGAAGAACTTACAGGTAGTTATAAATGTATGAACAATAAAAAATAAGTGTTCTGAAGGCCAATTAAAAGTTTCCACTTATAAATAAAGTACAGAGAAAAATTGCACAAGTAACGTAGATGAAGACTCAGTTACACAATAACAGCTGATTTCAGAAATAAAATTAAATAAAGAACAATGAATGGTATATGTAATACACTTCAGTAAACGAAAAACTTATTACTCAGTTGACGCTTAAGTTGCTTGCTATATATGTTAAATAAGTCTATATTGTGTATTTTCGCCACGTCATTGAAACATTAGCTCATTCTTATTAAATAAGAATTTTACCTGTAGTTTGTATTTACTGCCCGTTTGCACGGCCTGCGTGAAGAGGCGTATGGAACTTGTTTTTTTATAGGATAGGGTGACAAACGAGCACACAGTCCACCTGATGGTAAGTGGTTGTTGTGGCCCATAGACATCTACATTTATCCTCAATAAAAAATCAAAATGCAGTTACGTTGTTACCCGTGAGGACTAAGATGAAATGCCTCTCTTCCAGTAAAATGGGTCTCCGGATCTCTACACTCACCATACGACACAGCAGAGTTAAGCTGCCATTTTACGCTGATATTCTGTGAGAGCGTAGTCCTTCCCCGTTCGAGCCGACACATTTGTGCTACAAATAGACTACTAATATAGCTGTTGCATGGCTAAAAACGTATTTTCTTGTAAATGTATTTGCTCTAACAATTCGGGACAGTCGATCGTGCAATTTGCTACATTAATTAGAAAGGATAGATTCGCTACGCACCTTTTTTAATATAGCGGCAAAATGTGAAATTTTTGGCAACGGTTTGTGTAATTCGGTAGAAAGATCCTTGCTTTAAATGGAAGATAGCGAAGAATTTTTTCTGAATCTGTATTGAACATACGCGTAAAATAAATATTGTAGGTAGGATTCCATATTTAAAAGGCAAACTCTAGATGACTTAGTATGAAATCACAGTAAAGAATTTTGAAGCTTTTAATAGAATTGAAGTCAGAAGACGTTCTTAAAATAAAGCCAAGTGCTTTAGAGGCTTTGTTTATAATATTATCAATATGTTCATTAAAGAGTAATTTGGAGTGAAAAATTACTCCTAAATCGCGAGTAGTGTTGACTCTAGTTATATCTGTATGTTTTATAGTGTAGTGGAAAATTATAGGTTTAGTCTTCCGCATGTATGTGCAAATATAGCATTTAGAAACTTCTAAGTCTAATTTGTTGTATAGACAGTAATTTTCAAAGCTATTTATTTCTTCTTGCAAATAATATGCGCTTTTGAGGGACGTTATAGGACTTAATATTAATATCCACATAGATAATGTTGTCAACAAGGGTTTTAGGACTCTTGGCTTCCTCTTCCGTAACTGTTAGCAATTTCAGGGATACTCGCACTAAAATAATTATTTACTCAGCTTTGGTACGAAGTATCTTGGAATACTGCAGCGTAACATGGAATCCCCACTTTAATATTTACTCACACAGAATCGAAAGGATACAAAAGAGATTTCTTTTGCATTTATCTTACGATCATAACCTAGTTAAAACTCTTAAAACTTACGAAGATAAGCTAAATTACTTTAAGCTTCAGCCACTTTCGAATCGAAGACAGCTCCTTGACCTTACTTTCTTGTATAAGTTGGTAAATGGCGTCATTGATAGTTCTTATTTACTAGCCAAATTAAATTTTCGTACCCCATTGAAGTCAAAAAGGCCGTTGTCTTTTATACCATTCGTAGAAAAGAGCACACGTTCTCGTCAAGCGCGCTATTTTCCGATTAATAGATTGATGTTGAGTTATAATGCTATATATAAATTATCACGTAAGAATTATATTTCATTATGGCACTAATACATTTATTATATGTATTAGTGCCATAATGACTACTGATAATAAACATAATGATAGAAAAGTTGATATAGACATATTTTCAGATAATCTTTGGAAATTTAAACGTGATTTACTTATTACATTTATATTCTTCAAATAATTGTAATTCACAGAAAAATTATATTGTTTTTCTTTCTAGTAATATAAAAGCTAAATTGTGATTAAGTAATGATTGTATATTATGATTTATTAATTATTTTATTTTTGTAATGTTTAACGTTATATTTATAATTATTTAAATTAAATCAATGCATGATTTAATTTAAATAATTATATAATACTAAATTCTGATATATTTATTGATCTCTTAATTCTTGTATTCAATTTAATTCACTGCATATGTTTACTTGTGTCTATTTTTTTATGAAATGTGTGTAACACCTGTAATTAAGTCAACACTTAGTTTTTATGATATTTTGCAAAAATATTATGCTTTTGTTAGTGTATGTCTTGTTGGTGTTAAATAAATAAATAAATATCATCATACTGTTGAATCTGCTGCACGTCGCGGGTATGGATATATTACGTCTGGGTAGATGGTAATATCACCATCTATTGTGAGCCATATAATTTTTATATAGTCGTACCTTTCGACATTTACGTTATGAAACGGCATGAAGTCTCATATGTCGTCAACAATACACTAACCATTTGAATATCCGGGTATCGGCGGCGCCGCTTAGGAATTAGGAATTAGAGGAGTGCAGTGAGGAGTATTAGACAGATTTCATACCGGGGCAAATTAATTTGTTAAAAGTGTTGAGTTTCTTTCTGAAATATTAGTTATCCATCCTTTCGTTCACTACGGCCTATAAAAGTCCACTACTGAACATAGGCCTCTCCCATAGATTGCCTCATATTAATTAGGCCTTTTAGCTTTTAGCCTAATTGCCACGTTCGGAAGACGGGTTGACGACTGCAGTTTTTTATTTTAAGTTATCAGGAAGACGCTTCTGCCCATCTCCTGTTTCAGTTTCTCTCTGTCGCCTCTTAAACACCGGACGATGTGGGATAGTGGATATTCTTACACCGCCACTTCTAATCCTTACTCACCTCCTATTACACCCACGATAGGAACATTGCAATGAATTCTCTTATTGGACAATCTTTTTTGCATTTTGTTAATAAATTTTTCAAAGAATAAGCGGGTTATATGGTTAGGTAAACAAATAACTTCTTAGCCGAAAATACATTTTTCTTTTCGAGTAATGTTTTAATAATTCCCTCTCTTGGTGACGACAAAAAAGGGTTACTTTGTAAGGAATAGGCTTTTTTAATTTAAGATTTTTCTTTATTTGAATAGTGGCGTGGCGAGAATTTCACTAGTTATTTTTGATCCGCGTGTTATTTCAGTATCTTTCCTCAACACATGTGAGAGTAGTGTTTTCGTCGTACTAGATCGTTATTTCATGATTTATACGTGGTAGAGCCACAATGCAATAGTATTATCGTTATACCACGTAAGGATCGGCCCGACCGGGAAAGGTCCACACTCTCACAGAATACCAGCGTAAAACAGCAACATTCTGTATTTTGTATGGTGAGTGAAGAAAACCGGAGAGCTTTTTACTGGAAACGGGGCATTCCATCTTAGTCCTCAGGAATGACAGCGCATCTGTCTATGAGTCGCAACATGATCTTTCCATCAGGTAAACTATGTGCTCGTTTGTCAAACTTATTCCTTAAAAAATCTACTGGGGGCCGCTCAACACTTCGCCTACGAGACTCTCATGAAGCATTTTTCAGCATCGGTTGTCGGTTCTCTGAGCAATATAGTCTCCGAGTTATCATTGCTCTTTTTACTTTTTGAAAGTCAACAAAACTACGCCATGGCTTTTACAAGTTCCTAATGTTTTCCTAAGGAAACTGATTTCTCCCAATACTTATAAAATAAAATAAAATATTTTTATATATTTTTACCTTTTCTGCCGACTTCCAAAAAGAAGACGGTACTCAATTCGACTATGATTTTATGTGTGTTACCTCATAACTTTTTACTGGGTGAACCGATTTTGATGATTCTCGTGTGTTTCCATATGAATTTGATCAAGGTCAGACAAATACTTTGTGAGTTATTCTTAATAACTCATATTGAAGTCGGCTGTACAAAATTTTAATTTTAAATTATTTATTTTTCTACTTTTAGGAATATCCGTAGTTTGTTTTATCAATTTCTTATCTAATTCATACGAACTTATTTAATATTTCAGAAAGAAACTCTCAACACTTTTTGAACAAATGAACTTCCCCCGGTATGAAATATGTTTAATACTTCACTTCATTCCTAAATGGCGCTGCCCTGGTTTTAGAAAAGACGCAGATAGCCTCATTGAAGAAGACATCAAAAATAACATGTTGTCGAATTAAGAACCTCCTCCTTTTGAATTCGGCTAAACATAATCTTGTGTAATGGTAAAACCAGAGAAAAATCGTATTCCATAGTAACTTATCGTAGCTTACATGTCATGAAATTCTCATTTGCGTAGGTTTCCCCAGCCACGCCAATATTAGCCTACGCTTTGACGCTCAAACCAAACTATTAAGCGATTATAGACGAAAGAAGTTTTATACAATTTACGTTTTTACAATGTAGATATAGCAAAGAACGTCAAATAATCTATAACTCTGATTTACCGATGGAGGGACTCTTTGTCTCTATAAACGTCGACTGGGTAAGTACCATCCTCTTACCTATTTCTACCGCCCAATAGCAGTGCTTGCGAAATGTTTTGCAGCACCCAGATTCATAGATGACCTTAATTCTTCAATCATTGTTCAAGTTTACATATACACTTATGTATCCCGTGGGTGTCGTAAACGGCGACAGAGGGAAACAAATCAGGAGATGGGCAGCAGTCTCTTCCTAATAACGAGTAAAAAAATAATACGGTTGCCAACCCGCTCGCAACTAAAGGCTACTAAGGCAACTAAGCTAAAAGCGTGGCAACTATGACAAATATCCCCCTTACGAGGCAATCTATGGGGGAGGCCTATGTTCAACAGTGGACTATAATAGACTGTAACGGTAACGGTAACGCATATTCTTACTGTATGTAAAATATTATAGTTAAATGTGTGTTTACTTTTACTAGGTGGTTGTACCCCATTTCTGTCTGGAGGTCCGTGTGAGTATGTACAACCCTCTTACCTATTTCTGCCGCCAAATTCTAATGCTTTTGCTGCTGTGTTCTGATCTAAATTGTATGGAGAGCCGGTATAGTTCAGGCTGTGAGGCATTCCATCTTACTGCACAGAGGCGAGAACTCATCTGTAACCTTCTTTGTTTGAAATTGGCTACATGTGCAAAAGAAAACCATGACAGAATTATAAATGTCGTAAGAAAACTAATTAATTAATTATTTTAAACTTTATTGAACCTTACATGAGTTTATGTTCAAAAGGAGGACTTAATGCTAAAAGCATTCGCTGTCAGTCAAACTAAGGACAGTGATAACACTACTAATGTGTTTTTTTTTGTCGAATGCTGTTGAAAAATGCACACGCAGTCCACCTGATGATAAGTGATTGCTGAAGTGCATAGAAGTCTACATCTATCCTTGATTAAGAATCAAACTGCAGATGCGTTGCCACCTCTGAAGGCTAAGATGAGATGCCTCAAATTCCGAAAAGCCGGCGTTTTCATGTTTTGTACAGATTTTTGATGAATTTGTGTTTCAGAGAAACGAATAATAATGTTAAATCTTGTTGATATTTAAGCTTTTATTTCCATATTTTACTAATATCGATGAATATATATCATCCCCAGGCTGCCACTCCATTTATTTACTTCCTAAAATCAATACTGTATATTTTTTACACCTCTGAATAAATTTAACCCGTATAATATGTTCCTGAGTTAGAAATTTAAATTAAACGTAACTCCTCTTTGATTTTTAAATCCGGCCAGCTTATCGACTCGTAGCTCCGATGTCTAGCTAATCTAGTTGAATACGTATTCGAGGCTTGGATTTTGGCTTGGGAGGTTTTTCCTTTTGCATTTCTGGCTGTTATGTCATCGTTGCGATTCTTGTATCCTTATTTATTGGTCAACGCAGTCCACATACAAAGCACGCTTATTTAATTTCCTCTCAGTAAAATAACTGGATATCACTGGTTACGGTTTCTGAGCTAATGGCTGCTGTGGAACAAGTTTTAAACATGTAACAATATTAGTGGTGCTGTACTGTATAACTGTTTTACAACGTAAATATAACAGTTTTGTTGTGGAGAATCTAAATATGGTTACTGCTGTTTTACTCCATGGTACACGTTACCGCAAACTGAACGAAAGTTTACAGGTTAGTCAAATTTATTTATTCATTATTCAGGTAAATACACCCATTTTGTTTGTCAACTTTAAGCTAGTGAATAGTCATTAACAGAAGTTATTATTATTACGAGTATACATACTGGGCGTGGAACCTATAAGCACAGTGTTCCAGTGCCGTATCACATGACAATCTTACCTTAAATACGAGTATATGGAAACAAGGAGGCCGTCGTTACTGTCTCTCACGCAAAGCATCAAGGAGGCTATTCCTTTGCGTAATATTACTATAAAGCTATCCACGCGTGTCTCAGCAAAAATAAGAAGCCTGCTAAAGTGAAGTGCACCAAATCACGTTAATGTAATGTGATAGACAAATCCTTGCCTTGAAACTTTCTTAAAAAATAAATGGAGGCCTTTGCCCAGCATTGGGACGCATATTTGTAACTTTATTTATTTTGCTTAATAGCATTCTTTCACCTAATTTTCTCTTTATATATATTGCAATTGCATGTGCAACAGAATAGCTTACTACTCATTGTTACTTTCTTCTGTTATCACTAACACGGTCTAAGAAGAAGAAGTATATAGTATACTAACATTTCTACTGATCCCATTTCTTCGAAATAGACAATTGATTTTATTTCATTGCCGTATAATTTATCCGTATATTTATTATCATAATAACAAATAACAATAAGTTATTGTAAGAAGGTAATAATAATATTAATTAAATTCAATTTAAAAAATGGTAATGCTCGGTAGACCAATTTAATTCCATTTTCTTAAAGGTATTCCCTTAGGAAGCGAGTTCTTCGTGCATCACTAACGTCAGTTTTTCACGGTTTTGTAAGCACAGGGTACTTATTTTTTAACTTTAGTATTGAAAGAGATTTCTATTGATTAAGCTGATCTTAGAATAACTTTCTGGAGTCGTCCGAATTTTTTACGTTAATTTTGTAGATACTTACCATGTCCCGTATGGGGCTGACACAGGATGTTATCGCGGAAACTTTTTTAAAAATTATTTATTTATAAAAACATAATTTACATAATTATGTGAGGACAACTTATCATTAACAAGATTAATGATTTCTTATATCTTGGATTTACAAGGTGTTGCTCGACAACTGATACCGGTGTTGAGCTAATCAAAGATATTTTCTGTGCATGAGAAAATGTAGAAGATGTTTTGTGTATATTTTGTGATCTTTCCAAGGCTTTCAACTGTGTTCACCGTGAGACATTAATCAGTTAAATAGTTCAGTTCCTGAGCCACTTTAGGTTTGAGTCACCACGACTTGTAAAGAAACCATTTTTCCAATTCTTTATTCATAAAATGAACTTACAATCAACCTGATTGTGAGTAGCTACTTCAGCCCACGGACACCTGCAACTGGCGTCAAGCAAAGAAGCCTACATATGTGTTGTTACCTTTAAAGACTGAGGTGAAATGCCTCACACCCTGTGATTATACTGGCTATTTGTACCCATCAAACCGGAACACGGCATGGTGGCACTACTGTACTATACACTACTATACTATACACTGCTATACTATACACCACTATAGCTATGAGTTACCATGCCTCGTAAAGAAAGCATTCCTCTTTTTCATCATTATCAGCCCGCATAACGTTGCATTTTTACGCTGAATTGTTTTAAAATATTTTAATTTTTGGATTTTTATAATTATTTGTAATATTTTTTCTGCTAGATCAGTTTCGACTTTAAAGCTAGTATCAAAATATATTTATGCTTAATTTATGCAGTATGCTTATAAGTTTTGCTCAAAGTACTGGCAGAATAATAGTTTTGCGGAAATGTTGCTATAATTTATAACGAGTCGGTGACCTTTTAGTTGCTGCAGCTTATATTAAAAATGTAGGAATATTTTTGTCTTCTTTTTATGCTGTATTGTGTTGTGTGTAATAAATATTATATTCTTTTTTATAGGAATTAACAATATTTTTATTAGATTTTACATAGCCCTTACGATATCCATGAAATGAAATCTGCTTGATGTTTTTCGCATGGTGTTAAAAGAGACCGGACACCCTTTTTCTACAGAAGAGACATTCCATCTTAATTCTCAGTGGTGACAACGCATATGCATTTGCATTTTAAAACAAGGATCAATGTAGATATCACAACGTGGTGGGTTACAGCATCAATTTACCATCAGGTGAACTGCGTGCCCTTTTGTCACCAATATTCTAAATTAAAAAGAATTAGGGTAACGGTTTCCTTGAGTTGCCACCATATAGCGTTTTGCATAAAGAAATTATTAATATTAAAAAAAATTGTAAATCCAATTGGGCATGCCTTAAGCGCATTAAAAAAATTACGTATAACATGATTATAAGGAATTTTTTAAATTAGTTTAAATACATTTCGACAGCACTATCGGCTTCAACACCCTCGAAAACAATGTAAATGACACCCATGTAGAAAAATTGGTACCTACTTCAGCCGCCATCTTGGATTTACATTGCGACGGCACTATCGGCTTCGACACCCTCGAAACCCATGGAAATAACACCCATTATGAAAAAATTTATATCTATTGCAGCCGCCATCGTGGATTTACATTTCGTAAACCTATTGGCTTCAACTCTCTCGAAAACCATGGAAATGACACCCATGATGAAAAAATTGATACTAATTGCAGCCGCCATCTTGGATTTACATTTCGACAGCACTTTCGGCTTCAACATCCTCGAAAACCATGAAAATGACACCCATGATGAAAAAATTTATACCTATTGCAGCCGCCATCTTGGATTTACATTTCGACAGCACTGTCGGCTTCAGTACCCTCGTAAACCATGAAAATGATACCCATGATGAAAAAATTGGAACCTAATTCACTTGCCATCTTGGATTTACTTTTCGACAACCCTATCTGTTTCAACACCCTCGAAAACCATGAAAATGTCACCCATAACAAAAAAAATCATACTACTTACTTTTAGTACGTACTACTATTATTTATTCTGTGCTTTTAATATATTGTAATAAAAAATAATCTCTCATTTATTAAAATCAAGTATTTAAGAAAATTGGTTATTCGAATATTGTGTATTTGTACAGCGATCTTTTGAGCCGCTGCAAACAACCAAAACAATGTCCACTCACGACGGTGACTGACGCTGAACTGAGTGAGTGAGTAAAGTGTTCTGTGGCTGTAGCTCAGAGTGCGGCTTGTGCCTATTTACAGAAATAACTTACATACAAAGCTACCAAATCAACAAAAATTTCCCAATTTTGGAGCCGAAGAAAATTAATTATAGCTAAACAAACAAAATTATACTGCCATTTACATTCAGTGGCTTCCCACATGATATATAAAGAGTTTAAAAAATAGATTGAGTTAAACAATGGATATTTTCAAAAGTTATATTGTTTACAAGCCTTGCGGACTTGATAAATCCACACCATAAGCCACTGAAACCCCTTGATTGTTTAAAAATAGCAATTAATCTATTAAAAAAAATATCAATAAGTTTAACAATCATTTATCTTTCTAACAATGTGCTTTTTATATCATTTATATGTATAATATGATTGCTAGATACGATTTCATACGATAAAACGTTGGAGTCTTATTTTTTAGGCGATAGTAGAACATACCTTGCGACTTACGTTATGATCGTAGATTCTAAGATCAAAGCTTGTACTCGTAGATATTACGAAAGGTCCCAGGTACGTTGATATTCGTAAAATGACGCAGAGTTGGCAGCGCTGAAGTGCAACGAAGTCATGCGCGAAAATTGGATTCCCTGTAGAGCTGCAGTTGCTAATTGGATTAAAATTGGATCAGCGATCTCTCTTTTGTAGATGTCCCGGTGTAGTATAGGGTAAAGGTTCCTTTTAATCACGTTCCTCTAATCACGCAGGTGCGTTCAGTGACTAAACTAGGTACTTACTTAATACAAAAAGTTACATAATATTAAGGTCTGTGTAAAGTACATGTGTGTTGCAGTTTACAAATAGGTCCTAGCTCAGCGATTAGTATTACTAAGAGAGCAAACACAGATTATTGGCTATTAACGTCCTCCAGACCGAACGGCGACCATCCTCAACGTAGACTAGCCATCTGCGCAGGACAGGATTATAGTGGTCGAGTGTACGCGTCAACACAAGAGCACTTTACTTATTCTCTCACTCTCATAGTCTGACGGATCGGTAATCTGACACAACCGGAGAGAGAACAGGCGTAAGCCCAACGGTTTTACGAGCTTACCGAGGTGTTAGGGTGTAACACTGCCAACTTCCTGACTCTAGTCTACTTCTTAAAATATATCTTGACAGAAAATCCCAATAACTGGTAAAGGCCGGATTCGGGATTTGAAATCTAGACCTCATGATCAGCAATCGTGGTTACTACCTTTAGAAGGCAGTTAATTCAGCTATTACCCTCGAGATGACGAGATGAACACGAGGACAATAGAATAATCAGTTTAAGTATGTATAAACGATATCCCTGCAGGTATCCTCACTATGTTATTGCTAATTGCAAAGCACGTAGTAATACAGCACCTAAACTTGCAATTAATTATTTCATTGGTGCCAGTGGAGATCGAGTGCGGATTATTTGCGTACTGTGAAATTTAGTATGAGTGCTTAGTCCTTGACCTACAACAGCCCACTAGCGGTATAATTTGTTCACTAAGATAGTGTTGGTACACCAGAAGGTGCACTTATTAGTTTGCTTTTATTTTATTATTTTTATTGTGTTTGTTAAATAAATATTGTCCTATTTTAAGAATAAAAACTATACTATTTTATTCTTATGGTTATTGATATAAAATACGAATATTAAGAATAAACACAAGTTAGGTAGCAAAGAACCTTTCACTATGGTGCTACGTTTTAAAATTCTCTTGCGAGTGTACACCGCATTCGGCGACCTTTGAAGTTGCAGTGGCACCTTTGATAAGACGCGACAAGTGCCAAGGCGGCACGACACAAAGGCGACCGTGTTTAAGCGAACAGAATATAATGTATTTCATTACAATTTATAAAGGTCTACAACTGGAAATAGACCTCCTCCATAGATTGCTTCATATGGGGCGATTTTGCCGTTTGTTATGGCAAATTTTTTAATTAATTTATTATGAGGAAGAGGCTGCGGGACGATATGGGGTAGTGGATATTCAGCTAATTATTTTCGGTAAAAATTACAAAAAAAAATCAAACAGTAGAATTCAATTTATGACAATTCAATTTTTTTTATTTATTTGTTATAATCTTGCCAATTATACTTATATTATATTTAGTTTGTCTAAATTAGGCCTTAAAAGTACATAATGTCGACATCAGATGAGACAAACTGCCTAAATGAGATTTTTATAATATTGCTGGTATAGGTACGAAAGTATGGCGTCGGCACATTTTTCTCTTTCAAGTATGCATGCTATACTTTTTTATGTAAGTATTGGAGATGATGAGTGCGATGATCATTATCATTATCACCCATCATAAGTTTACTGCTAAACAGACCTCGTAGTGTATCCCGGAATCTCATGTGTTTAAAAGTACAGCAACGTCGCCTTAAGAAATACAAATCGGCTAACGGCATTTTGTATTTTTTTTTCTTTCTTTTTAAACCATTAAAAATTTATATTTTAGTGCTATTTTACCACGAACTATAGTAGCGAAGTGAAATTTAAACCCTGGTGCAGATTTCCTCTGAATTCAGACCAACTTTGTGATGTCCAGCAGTTTAATTAAAAAAAGTAATGTTTATTTCCTTTGACTTAATTTAATCTTTATGGAAATATATGGGCGAGGCGTAAATCTAAAAGATACAAATTTTATGACGCACTCCTTTTTAGTTAAGATATCGGGAGCTCCGCTCTTCTACAAAAATTTACTTTTAATAAAAATAAAAGTCAGCTACAAAGATCTAAAATCAAAAATTAAATTCTAAAGCCGGTACTGTGAGGGTGAAAAGCTAGAAACCCTTAATTCTAAATCGTGGATCGATATAAATGTCCATGAGCTACAGCATCCTCTTATCATTCCAAACCACTACGGCATTGTTTTATTTTCAGGATACTCTAGATAACTATATACTTTTATTTAAAACCCAACAGCTCAATTTTATGATATTTTGTAAAAAAAACTTCACCTCAGTCCTAACTAGAGACATCTGGTGAACGGAAGATTATTAGCCCTCATTGGGGCGATGAATTCTCTTACGCTGTAACCTCATGGTATTTATTTCAAATTCTTGATTTGTATCATAGGACATAATATCGTTAGAAACAAACACTGGTTTTCGGCATCTATTTAATTGAAACATTTTATTCCTTCGTCTAAGTTAAAACCATTCATTAACTCTGGAACGGTTTAATTCTCGTCAGATGAAGTTGATGAGACGTCATGCCGTTGCTATTTTTAATTTTATGCTTTCATTTTCTCTGGAACGCTCATTTGCTTGAATCTGCTATTTTATTGGTTAATTGTTATGGCTTATTAAACTAAAGAGATTAAGATACTCTGGCGTTTCTTCATTATTCAGTACGGTTTTTTTGTTGTTATATAAGCAATACGAGCTTTCAAGATACTGGTACTGATCGAATGTCCAATGATAAATATATCTTGTATTCATTATCACCATCACTTTATCCCATAAGAATTCACTGCTGGACAAAGGCCTCCTCTAAAAACTGCTACAAACTGAACTAAAGGATGATAAACGATCACAAATTCTACTTCATGTTAAGTTAGTGCTATGACCCATAGATACGTTTATCTATATCTCTCCTCGATTAATAATCAAAATGCACATGCGTTGTCACCCCTGAGAACTAAGATGTAGTGCCCCGTTTCCAGTAGAAAATGTCGCCGTTTCTCTACACTCACCATACGAAGCAAAGTGAACTCGTCGTTTTTCCTCGGTTGAGTCGACCAATTAGTGCTACAACTATATAGCCGCAGTATGGCTCTCATGTATTGCTGCAGCATCTCGGTACTACCGCTTGTATATAGTGCGTCTTACCTAATGAAAAGAGCAGTTCTTTTTGCTCTCATATTTCGTACACTATCAGGTTAAACGTTAATTACACACTTGTTTTGTTACGAGTACTAAACGAGGCATCATCATAAAGAATTGACTTTAAGATGTCTATTTGGCGGTTGGTTGCTTAGTTTCAGATTTTATCACCTCTGAGGACTAAGAGAAAGGTCTCGTTTCCAGTAAAAAGGGCCCCGGTTCTCTACACTCACACAAAAATACAGCCGCATTAAGCTGCTATTTTATACTAGTATAGTCGGAGATTAAATCGATATGAAAATTTCATCCGAGTAAGAACCATAATCGAGATTTTCTCACATAGTGCAAAATGATAAGCTATTAATACAGAAAGAAAATGAATAATGACGTTATAATTTCCCGCACGCAGTCATTTGACAAATAGAAACGCTCGTATCTCCCATAACTCACGCGCCGTCGGGTTTTTCTATTAGGCTTACCTTCGCTGGGATGATGTTATAAGTGATAATAGTTACGAAGGTATTCGTCGATGGAATATTATTTTAATAGGATATCCGGGCTGCGTATAGTAAAGTACGCATTCGTCTATTTTTTCTTTGGATGCGAGCTTACCTTGGTAGTAGTAATAATAATAAAATGCCGCCCAGACCAAATTTCGGTCACAGCGGCTAGTCTCAACGGAAACTAGCCCATCGCGCATCACAGACCCCGAGCTCGAGTGTATGCGCAAACATAAGAACAATCTCTATTCTTTAACAACTAGCAACTTTCGCAAAATTCTCCCAATGAGGCTACTGGGAGGAGAGAAGCCTAGACTGTATTCGGACGGAAAGATACACGTCGGCAAATTATTACATTCCTTTGCTCTACACATTACAAAAGACGAAGCAAATCATTTGGTGTTAATGCGTGGAATATCAACAACAAAGTGGTGAAGACCAGCCGACCGCCTGGTTATCCGATGGTGTAAAGGAGAGGGAGGAATTATAGCATGTAATTCCTGCGTACACAAACCGAAATGCAACCGAGAGGCTGGCTACTCTGCATGTTGCAAGGCTTATTTTATCATAAAAATTCACTAATAATTAACCGAAGTTTCATCGCAATCAGGTAATACTCGTACTTTACAAGAAAACAGTGTAAAAGTATAATAATTCACGAAGTTGTATGCGGTAAAATAAATATCTGGGGAGCAGGCATTTGTTGGCCTTAATTTGTATACGATACTCACCAGAAATGACACTGTATACTAAAACAATATCATATTTACCTTTATTAATATACTGGGTATCCGCCCCCTACTGGGGACCCACCCCGGCTTTGACGGGACTTATTAATGCTGCGTCATTTAGATTAAAGTTAATCATCAAAGAACATTAATATTATTTTGATTTTTTTTAAACAATCTCCATGATTTTTGCATTAAATATACCCTAGATCACACCTGAAATTACTCTCTATCTATTTGTCAAGTTTCATTACGATCGGTTTAGCAATTTTGAAGATAAGCTCGGGTAGACAGACATACAGACAGACGGATAAAAATTTCAAAAATGGTTATTCATGTATTAAGAGATAAAGTTATATACGTCTGATGTTATGTTGTTTTCTTCTAGCTTCCTAGTTACCAGTGTGACGCAGTGTTCAATGGTATTGTCATTTTACTGTATAGGAAGCATTCAATCATAGACCTCAAGGATTTTTATTTACATGCTTTGTCACCCTTAATTAATACCAATTAATTTTCCTAATTGTGGATAGATTAAGATATCTATGTACCACATCTACTTACCATCAGGTTGACTGTGTGCTCGTTTTTTAACTTTATTCTATGAAAAATGCAATGACCTTTTTATCTACCTGATCATAATTTCAAATAATATCTAAGCCTTTAAGGAGTTATGTTTAATATTCTAGCTTTAGTTCCATCGATTTAGTTTCAAATATAAAAACCTTTGTATTTGATAGATTACCTTCACTTTGATTGCTATTAAAGTATTTCATTTATACGCTGTCTACGAAATCGAAACTTAAACGTGATTGGAAATTGTAAAACGAATTTTATATATCATGCAAATTGTACGAGTACTACAACTACAACATTATTTTGTATAAGAAAGAAAGATATTGCTTTTAGTATTTTTTATATTTTTTGTATTATGTAAAATTTTAGTTACAAACTAAATAACTACTTTGTTTAATTTTTTTTTATAGGTAACATAATTAGCAACCTGGTTTCTATTTTATTCCATTACAGCCTATAAAAGTCCATTGACCTGAACAAAGGACTTAGATTGCTTCATAGTGAGGATTTGGCATAGTTTCCACACTTAGGAAGTTTTTTATTATTTTAAATTGTTGTCAGGAGGCCTATATTCTGTTTTAGTTTCCCTTTGCCGCCTCAGGTAGTGAATATTCTAACACCGCTACTACAAGGTTTGATTCTATTATATAATAATATAGAATAAAATCATTCGCTACAAAAAAAAAATAATGAGTTTTTCTGTTAGGAAATTATCAGTATCTGTCCAGAGTTAGAAAATTAACGGTGTTTCACCCCTGTGACTTGCAAGGTCTACACTTGGTCGATTTCCGGTCATATTGGTTTACCGTTTCATTGGAATATGAAAGTGAAGAAACAGAAAATCATCTTCATCTACATCTGTCTCGTACACTAAAATAGTCCTACGCAGATGACTATCCATTTAGGCAGGCCACCGTGCTATATATATTACTAAAATAGTTTGAATAAAAGTAGTTTTACGGATTTTATCGCATATGTTAACTTATTTTATATTCCCGACATTTCGAGCACTTTACAGCACCCATAATCACGAGGGGGTCGGGTCGAGCAAATATAACACATCATTACTAAAATAGTTTTGCGTTTGCAAGAAAACACTGAGTAGTCTAAAGACGACTTCTCGACCATAAAGATCAGTGCATCACAAAGTGATATTCCGGACGATTAAGTTTGTGGCGTTTATTTATCGAATGGCTACGTTTTATGAGTCCTTAAGTTGTGAGCTTAAATCAGACAGAAAATGATATTGATAACGTAAAACCTTTCATCTCTTAGATCTTTGACGATTAAAATCCTTTGATTGATTCTCGAGATTTTTTTAAAATTTTTATTCAAAATGTTATGATTTAACATTAAATATAATAATCTCCTCCAGACCAAATTTCGGTCATGACGGCCAGTCTCAACAGAGACTAGCCATCTGCGTAGGACAAGAATATAGTTTCTTAGAGTATGCGCAACAACAGATGTACTCTCTATTCCGTCACTCACATAGTCCAATGGGATGGCACTCCGACACGACCGAAAAGAGATCAGACGCAGGAGTAACGGCTTTACGTGCTCTCCGAGGCACGGGGTGAAACACCGTCAGCTTCCAGACTCCGAGCTGTTATTGATAATTTCCTGACAGAGTAACACAATAACTGATTTTATTGGCCCGACTCGGGCTTCAAACTCGGGACCTCGTGGTTGGCAGTCATATTTAAGGAAACCAGATAAACGAGGCATAAGTAATATGAACTACATACTAAAAGAAATGCTAAGACTCGTTTGTTTGCAACACGCCTTAGTTCTGCGGGCTCAAACTTACTTTGTGCCATATAGAAGTACTTTGTTCTTCCTGCCACGTTTCTTGCACAGCCGTTCAAACCATTAGTTAATCTGTAGTTCTGTCTAGCTTCGCAGAGATTCTATAAGATTGTATGAATGTATACAATAATGTACAAATAATATATTTCTTTTATTAAAATATATTAAGTATTTATGTTTCTATACAATAAGAGTGAAAAACGAGCACACAGCACCTCAATGTAAGTAGATGCTGTGGCCCACATAGACATCTACATCTATCAAAATGCAGATGCATTGCTGCGTCTGAGGATGAAAATGGAATACTTCGTTTCCAATAAAAAAAGAATCCGGTTTGACACTCTCCATACGAAACACAGTAGAATTAAGCTGTTATTGATGCTGTTGTGACAGCATGGTCCTTAGTCTATGAAGCCAACCCTTTTTATGCTACAGCCATAATAAAGCTGTTGTCTGGTTCTACCACATAAAAAAATATTCATAATATTTTAGTTTCTAATATTTTTTAAGCTGTTATTTCATTACTACATCTATGTCCAATTCTCACCACTACATCGGTTATCTGGTAGAAAACGCCTATAGGCATTAAGTGGGTTATAGGGAATGCAATAAAAATTAAAAACAATGAAATAAATAATTTATTAATAATATCTTTTAGATTATTTAGCTTATTTTATAGAAGTACAACTACAATCGACACAGAGATCACTTGATGGTGAGTGAATGCCGTGACCCATAGACAACTTTATACCATCTCACAAGTGGTAAAATTAAACATTTTGTGCAACCGACTTAATGTAAATAAAATGAAAACATTATTACCAATGTAGTCGAAGTCAATTAAATACGACTTATTAAGGATAACTCTAAAACTACAGATCAGATCTTGATCAAATTTAAATGGGACCACATAAGAAATGCCAGCTTTGGAATAAAAAAAATATCATCAAAAGCGTTTCACCTAGAAAAAGTTCTGATGTAACACACAACAAAAAATACAGTCACATTGATAACCTCCTCCTTCTTTTGAAGTCGGTTGAAAATAAATGCAGAACGTTGTCAACCTTGAGGACCTCGTTACCAGTAAAAGGGATCTCTGGCTCTCGTCAATCACAATCTGAAATCTGCATCATTAAAGAACAAATTCTAGCTTGTAGGAAATGTTATTCATTCAAACAAAATAAATAATAATATAATATAAATGTATAATAAAATTATATTTGTCAAATTAGATCGAATAAATAATAAAATAATAATTTAGACAATTTAATTAAAAAATGCGTTTAAATTAAATTGCTTTTCCGGAATTTTTACTTTGATATCTTAACATTAATTTATGATAATGAAATTCATTTATCAAATTACATTGAATTTAAAACGTCCTATATTTTAAAAATGAAAGTGAAAAGTCCGGAAGTTCAATTTAATTCCAATCATCGAGAGGAGTTACTTCAGGTACCGGGATTTTCACGCATCACGAACTTCAACTTTTTAAAGTTTCAGATGTCCTAGATAGCTTATAATTCCAATATTGAAAAAAATTACTGCGTTCGTGATTCGTTCATTTATCGAGGTTGATGCACACCGCATGAACAAGTGTATGTTTGAACTAAAAAATATTCCAGTTTTGGGTGTTTTATCGTTGTATTTTTTGAAGAATACTGGTTATAGATAAAACATATTAAAAATTATTTTATATTCCTGACATTTCGATTACTTTACAGCACTTATGGTCACGGGGAGCACTGAGATGTTCTACGTCCCAATGTCATAGTCACGGCTACATTCAGATTAAAATTAAAATAAGTTTATATACATGATAAAATCCGTAAAAACATATTTTATATAAATTTGTAATTTTCGCGTAAACATAATCAATTTTTATTACTACAGCTCCCTTAAACCAGTGCAAGTAAAATAACATTAATGAGTATAAGTTTTGAGATATACTAAAAGTATTCTAGAAACTATTAATATTTACTTTACATATTTTCAAAATATTTTCCATCATGCTCTATACAAAGTTTCATTCGCCTAAACCAACTCTGAAAACACTTTTGCCAGTCTTGATCTGACAGGTCGGAAATCGCTTCTTCGTATGCAGCCACGGCTTCTTCGGCGCTTGAAATAAACTTGCCTTTTATTTTTTCTTTGACTCTTGGGAACAAAAACAAATCCCAAGGAACTAAGTCAGGGCTATAGGGTGGGTGACTTAGAGTTTCAACACCAGATTCCTCAATAAATGCTTTTGTTCTAAGGGAGGTATGTGAAGAGGCGTTATCGTGATGCAGCATGATTCCCCGAGGCCCGGTCTTTGGTCTTCCCTCCCGCACAGCTTGAAAATCTTTGGGTTATGCAACTGAGTATGCCGCAAGCAAATCACGGTGCTGAACCACATGCATTCAGACTTCCTGATCTTACCAGGTCGTCACTTCATCTAGTGGGGGCCGCCCTAAACTTCGCTTACCGGTACCAGGTTGCCACTCGATAACCATTATTTCCCATCGGTTTTCCGTTCTTCGGGCTATATAGGCGGCCCACTGACACTTCAGCTTACTAATCCGTTTTGCTATAACGGTGAGTCTGGTCTACTGCAGACGTCCTCATTTCTAAATATATCACTCAAAAAAAAAGCCGCGAGTATGACCCTCTTCATTGCTCGCTGAGCATCTTTAAGCTTCCTCATACGGCCAACAGTGAAAAACCAAGTCTTAGATCCTTAAGTCATCACAAGCAACACGCACTGTTTGTATAATCTTGTTTTCTAGCTTAACTTACTGATAATAGCTCAAAGGAATAAAAAATGACCATGTAGTGTCGGTAAAATATCTATAAATTTAATTAAAAAAAATATCCTAGTGGACATTTTACAATTTTTGTAAGAGGTAGTCCACTTAACATCTCATGGGTGTTGTAAGAGACAACAGAAGGAAACAAACCACGTGATGGGTAACAATGTCTACCTAATAATAGAAAACGTTGCCGAGTACCGGAACAAACTTGTGTCTGAAGTCGAGTCTTTGCTGAACAAAGTCTCAGATTGGGGGCGACTAAATCTAGTCCAGTTCAATCCCCAAAAGACACAAGTTTGTGCGTTTACCGCTTAAAAGAACCCCTTTGTCGTATCTCGTCAGTTTCAAGGCACTCGATAGAAAATGCAAAGCATTTTTTATCAAACCTACCACGGAGAGTGCTCTGAGAAATTGTTCGAAATAATTCCAGCCGCCAAATTTCACGAACGCACATTGCGTCAAAATTCACGATACCATCCTCACCATCCGAATGCTTGGCGTTTCACCACAGTGCGTTTTACAAAGAGTTTTGTTTCTCGTACAACTTCTCTCTGGATTTGTTTACCACCGGCATTTTTTCCGGACCGATACGACTTAGGGACCTTCAAGAAAAGAGCTTACACCTTTCTAAAAAGCCGGCAATGCATCTTGGTGTTGCGGTTGTTTATGGGCGGCGGTAGTTACTTACAATCAGGTGAGCTTTCTATATAAAAAAACAGATGTCTTTGGGTCACAGCATCTACTGACAATCAGGTGAACTGTTTGCTTGTTTGTTACCCGTATTTTATAAAATAACCCTTGATGATGATAATTATTATGGGATTGCAGAAAATTTCTAATATGTCAAATTGACTAATATCTCTACCTTAATATTGGAATAAAATTACCTATGCGTAGGAGCAGTATAATATATGCAAATTCTCAGCCAGAATAATTGACAATTTTGCGTTCGACCTTAGAGTGCGTACTTTGAACTGAGCATAAATGATTGTTGAATATTAAACTTAACCTTCTGTATATGATAAATTTGATCTTCGAATAGACGTTACTTATGTTTCGTAGAGCAATTTTCAAAATCCTCAATTTAGAAGCACTGTATCGTAATTGATCAAACTGAACGTTGTGTTATTCATGAATCGACTATGCTGTTTACTTATTTTATCGTCCCTCCAACGAATCAAATTCATTTGAATAAATTTGAAATTTAGTAATAGTCCTAGCATAGTTAAATTTTGATGAATTTGGTATTTTGTTATAGTTTTTCAACGTGGTAGAGAGCCATGCTGCAGCTATATTATTAGTACAGTTGTAGCACGAATGGTCAGCTCGACCGGGGAAGGACCACGCTCTCACAGAATACCAACGTAAAATAGCAGCTTAATGCTGCTGTGTTTTGTATGGTGAGTGTAGAGAACCTGAGACCCTTTTTACTGGAAAAGATGCATTCTATCTTAGTCTTCACAGCTGACAACGCATCTGCATTTTATTTCGCAAACGAAGATAGATGTAGATAGATGTCTATGGGTCACAGCAACCACTTACCATCAGATGGACTGTGTGGTCGTTTGTCACCCTCTTTCTATGAAAAAAATTCTTAACCATCAACGTCGTCACTACACAAAATGGGTCGTTAGTCGCAGTAGATTGCTGTGTTCGCAACCTAAGATTTAAATTATGTGAACTAGGCCCAAAGGTTAAAAGTAATTAAAAAAACCGACTGCGTAAAAAAGTTTACTGAAGAAGAAATTTACTCACTATTTCCACTAGTAAGACGAATCTAACGACAACTCATTTGTAAAAATTTATCAAGCCGTTTAGGCTACAGAGTGTTTCATATAAATAGGCATACATACATACATACATATACTCAAATAACATTACTCTTCTTCTGGGGCAAAATAAAAGTAAAATTATTATAATTTTGAAAAGAAATGTAATTTAATATCTGATTAAACAAAAGTTACAAAAATATATGAATTGAGCTGCTGGAGTAAATGAGTAATAGCAAAATCATAAATAATGCCTGTTTATATGGCTTATATGGCTTATTTATCAGCTTCTTTCAATGACCATATAAACTTGATCAATTATTCAGTATACCGCTGTAATATCATAAATTTGATCCAACTTCCCGCTAACACAATATCCAAGGAACAAGAGAGGATTGTTTCAATCAATACCTTGTTCCAGCTTCATTGCGGAAGTGCATCGTTAGTCACCCTCTCAGTGTTGAATCGGCTTGTCGTAAATCGACTAGTAACAGAAACGACGAATGTAAAAAGAATGAAATATTGTTATGTAACATATATAATTATTATTTAACATATGTAAACTTTGATAGAAGAATGACTTAAATTTTAGTTCTAAATTATTAAACGTAATTACGTATTGCATGCGAAGTGAGGTAACCGTTGATACTTATTCATTGTCATCTTTAAGTATTCTATAGAAAGTTAAAAAAAAGTAAAAGTTACAGGCTATACACGACCCCTTAGATTATTGATGGATCTTTGAAGACCTAAGTACGACCCACTGCTGGTCGCAGACCTACCCTCATTTTTGAGAGGGTTTTAGGCCAAGTAAATATCCGCCGCGCTGCCCAAATACGTGTTGGCGAACTTCACATGTCTTCGAATTATTTTTTTTCTTATTCCTCATCTTACAATCGTCACGATTTTTTCCCTCGCCACCAAGCACTTGGTAAATTAGCACTTAAAATTTCAATTAAGAATTTCATTGGTGCCGGCGGCCATTGAACTTCATACGGGTTGCTCGCGTACTGTGAAATTTAAAGCGAGTGCTTAGCCCCTGAGCTACCACGGCGCTATTGTACAGGGTAATTCAATAAAGAAATTGTTATTTTTATTTTATTTGTTTATCTTTTTTTTTCATGCCTGTTCGGACGTCAGCGAAGTAAAAAGCGTATGAAATTTTTATTAGTTAATACGTACTAGGATCATTATTATTATAATCAAAAACATACAACTAAAATTGGTTTAGTAGGCGTAGTAGGTTTAGACAGGTAAGGTTTGGAGACGTGAAGGCAACCGCAGATTATATTAAGAAGACCTAGCTAAACATTTCATACTTCAGTTTCCTCTTGTCGCCTCTTACGATACCCATGGGATGATATGGAGATGTGGATTCTCTACTGCCAATACACGGAAACTACAAACTAAATTGAAAAAAGCAATTAATCAGTTTCACTACCTCATTAATCACATAATGATCAAAATTTTGTTTTCATCATCATCAACGAAGGCCTCCCCTATATATTGGCTCATAGAGGGGATATTCATCATAGTTGCCACGCTTGGCAAGAAGGTTGGCAACCGCAGTTTTTTTTATATTTAGTCTTTATTAAGAAAACGCTGCGTCCCTTCTCCTGATTTGTTTCCCTCTGTTGCCTATTACTACAGCATCGGGATGATAATATGGGACAGTGAAGACTCGTACACCGCCACTACATGGTATATGAGCAATGTTATTTTAAAATAAAACCTTAATTGTCCGTACACAAACTGCGGAGGACTAGTTTGATCTAGAGTTAAAAGCCTCTTGACATACGCGGGGAAATTTAGAAAAACTATTGACTTATTTCATGAGTGTCGTTGGAATCGTGTTTTTGAAGCGATTATTCAGTTACCATTCATATTTTGTCTTTTTATATAGGATGTAAAAATATTTAAACATCATTATTCCAGCCCTTCAAAAGTTCACTGCTAAACATATACCTCCCTAGAGGAATATCACAAAGCATGTCTTACCAGGTCGTCACTCCATGGATAGAAAATAAAAAGTATCAGGAAAGGTATATACATAAATTAAATGACAAGCTTGGAGTAGGGAGGTGCATATGTTGATAATAGTGTCATGAATTTCATAAAATGTTCTATATCGATCCAGTCGACCCATTCATGATATCACCATAATATAGCTGCGTGGCACTACCATGTATAAAATGCATATCATTTTTAAAAAAAAATTGGGTAGATTTTGGAATTACCTGTTAATTTTCAGAAGTCTTTTATACTCGGTAATATACTGAGCCTCTGGACTACTATTATGGACAGTTTATGAGTTGGTTTATTTTTGTACAATAGAGTATGATGTGAATACTCAATGATGTGATTTATTTGATAGGTTTTTTTTTTTAATCTATCTTTATTTAAAAAGGCTTTTATCCTACAAGGATATGTCAGCCTTATCGTAACCTAGCTTGTTCCCGTTTCACCAATGCTATTTGGAAAGGGGCAATCAATGTGGTAAAAATATGGTACTGACTGATTTTGCTACCGCTGAGTGTGGCTCCGCAAGTATACTCAAAAACCAACCCGTTTCACACAAATTGATACTAAATTTTTGTACCAGATTCTCCCTTTCCCTTTGATATTTGACACATTCTGCTAGCATATGTTGTACATCTTCTATAATATGACAAATATCGCAATTGGGCGAGTCTGCTTTTTTCATTAAAAATACAAATTTTTTATTGGGGTAGTGCCCAGAACATAATCTATGAATAACAATTATATGGTTTCCATTCATTTTAATATTGTTATACCACGGTATTCGAAGAGGCTGACTTTGTATTGTTTTATACCATATTCCCTTTTCCCTGCTTCTTTCATCGAAATACTCTCTAAATTTATCATAACACAGGTTTTTGAATTTTGTCAATATTTCCGTGTAAATTGGTAAAATATTAAATTCGATTCCATGCGTTATAGCTGCTTTTGCTAATCGGTCAGCCTCTTCGTTTCCCTTTAAACCTATATGCGATGGAACCCATTGCAATTTTATGTCTATATAGCGACTTCTGTAATTATATAGTTGGTTTAATATCCCATAAGCTATCGGTGCACCTCTGCTATGACCAGAGGCGCATCGAGCTAAATGTTGTAAAGCGCTTTTGCTATCTGAAAAAATAACAAAATATTGTCCACTTAAATTGCTAATATATTTCAAAGCTTCAGATATTGCAACGAGTTCCATCGTCATTATTGATAGTCTTAGTTCTGTTCTAAACATAGCTGTAATTTTTTCTTTAGGATGACAATATGCAGCACCTAAACCTACACGATTCTTAGATCCGTCAGTAAATATTTGGTGCCAGTTAGCATATTTTTCATCTATTTCCTTTAATACATAGTTTCTAAGATACATAGCTTCATGACTGTTTTTATTCTTTTGAACACAATCTAAATTCACTTGAATAGTTTCATTTATATCTATATAGGAAACCCAAATATTAAGTTTAAACATTTGTAACGGATAAGAATTGTGAATATTACATAGTTTACAGTCATCGTATGCAAGTAAAAGTAATGGTTTTTTTTTTTTGTGCCAGTATCTATTATTAATAACAGAACTAAGATCATTCAGTATTTTAATTGTAGCATTATCTGTCCAAGACATGTTTTTGATACAGTATTTATATGCTAAATATTGTCTTCTTACGAACAATGGTTGAATGCCTAGCTCACTCTCCATAACATGGATAGGTGTACTTTTGATAAAACCCCCCATAATTCGAAGTGCTTTATTTTGGATCTTATCTAGTTTAGACAGATGTGTTTTAGCGCTATTATCGTATAAAAAGCATCCAAAATCCAGCCGACTTCTTAATAGAGAGATATATATAGTGCGCATATGCTTAGGATGTACACATTTGATAGGTTAAAACATTGGAAAAAGTCAAGTGATATTGGACGTTTTTCGTATAAAGTTCCGCAATGAATACGATATTAGCAAAAACGACAAGTTTCATCAGACAAAAGAACTTTGAGTAGCTTTTAAGTATGCTAGTTCCGTCTTCTAGACTTCAACAAATTCATTTATCTACATTTTATGCTAAGTAAGCAGTAAGTAACTTACATAAACACGCTTTCTCTATAATTTGATGAATATAACGGTTGAAAAAACATTTAAATTATATTAGATATTATTGTGAATAGGAATTATGCGATAAGAGATAAGTGTGATTTGCAAGAAGATGATGTGACCAGGATTAAGAACAGATTAATACAACGGTAGTTTCGTCATGTACGTCATGTTGCAGAAGTGAATGACATTGTTGACAAGAGATGTCCTTGATGGAAGTTTATCGATCAAATTGGTGACATATACAAGATAGTTCAAATTAAGAGTACCCTTAACCGACGAGCTGCGTAGATATATGAACGTGAAGAAGGTATATCGAATGGAAGTGCGTAGTCTCTGCTTACCCCTCCGGGTGACAGGCGTGAGGGTTTACTTTGTGTTATCTTATTATTTTGTATAAAGGCCGTATAATGGCATAATATATTGTATTGACCAACACAAGCAAGTGATACCAGTTTCTCGACACTAATACACACGTCTTTAATTTATTCATGGGGCAATGTATAAGACAAGACATTACTACAAAGTCCCAGAAAATATACGAGATGTTTCTTTTACTACTTTTTAATAATTTGTTAAACAAAAATTGGGTAATAAGGGTTATTATAATACAAACAGATACATAGTTGTTAATAACCTCTGGGAATGAGGTGTGTTTCTTATATAAGTTTTATAATTATAGTTTATTATTTTTAAATTTAATTTTGAAAAAAAGTTTTTTTCTTCAAAGCACCGATAAAAGTATAAAATGACTTACCATAAGAATTACTTGTCATCTATTTTGAAAAAAAAAATATTCTATTCTATTCTGTTCTAATAGAGGGAATACACAATGAATAAAACAAATGGAAGAAAACTCCGATAATAAAACAAAAACAATGTGGAATACCATAAAAGAAAAAAACAGTTAAACAAAAAAAAGACTCCCTCTACCAAATATTTAATTAAAAATTAACAACCACGTTGTAAAATGCCCAATAACTATTTGCATTAATTTCAGTGAGTATTTTGCTACTGTCGGCATGGACACAAATAACACCAACAAAAACAACGCGCTAGGTCGACCCGTCGTAAACTCACAAATGGAACACATAATCCGCTCAATTTAAAATACATACAGCTACTGCATAGATGAAATCCCTCCAATTCTACTAAAACAATGTGTAGAAAAACTGTCAATACCGCTCACATTCCTAGTGAATCAAAGTCTAGGAGATGGCCAATTTCCAGACCCACTAAAAATATCATTGATTAAACCGATACACAAAAAGTGCGACGCTTACACTCCTAGTAACTATTGACCTATAACTCTATTAGCCACGTTTTCGAAAGTGTTTGAAAAAACAATGTGTATCAGATTATATGATTTTTTAGAAAAATATAACATCCTCGATGACAGCCAAAACGGCTTTAGGAAATCAAGATTAACTACACTGGAAGTACATAAGTATATCCAGACTGCCCTAAAACATATAAATGACAAGGAACGTGTACTGGGAGTATTACTTGACATGACGAAAGCATATGATAAAGTACTGTACGACATTCTTTTACATAAACTACACGGTTCTGATATTCGCGGACCAGCTTACACATGGTTTATATCATATTTGGAAAATAGATCACATATAGTACAAATTGACCATTTCGACTCCAACACAAATGAGGTGTATGGTGCAAATGGCATGCAGGAAATCGATGGATGCAGGTGGCCCAGGACCGTGCTTTATGGCATTCCTTGGGGGAGGCCTATATTCAGCAGTGGACTTGTGAAGGGCTGAAATGATGATGATGATGATGACAAATGAGGTTAAAATAGTGAAATCTGAGAAAAGGAGCATTCAATGTTCAATTCCAACAAGGTCAACGTTGTGTGCTATTTCTAATAAACATTAACGACTTGCCAAATAAAGAACAAACATTTCCCGTTTTACTCGCTGATCTGCTGCTATCAATATTGATTGCTTATGACAAAACTAAAAACCCAACACAAATACTTCGAGAAACTCTAGACACAGTAAATAGCTGGCTCAACATACATAACTTAGAATTTAACTACAAAAAAACAAAAACCATCCAATTTAGAACATACAAAAACACCCCCATAAACATCGAGACAACATGCAATAACACACAACTAGAAACCGTAGATACATTCATATTACTAGACACGCACATCAACTGGAAACCACACATCGAATATATTAAAAAAAAACTATCTCGATTAACATACGCTATAATCCATCTTAAATGCAGCACAAACGAAAAAACCGCACTGTCAGCATACTACTCATATGCATACTCCTGGTTAAGATACTGCATTATGTTGTGGAGACATGGTGTTCACTTTCAGGATCTATTTATATTACAAAAGAAATGTATTAGAATCATCAGCTAAATTGAAAATCTTGACAGTTGTAAACCCTATTACATTAAAAATAACATCCTCACACTACCATCATTATACATATTTGACATTTGCATATTTGTATTCAAGAACATAAATCACTTCACAAAGGTAAAAGACAATCACAATTTAAACACACGCCACAGAGACAGACTATACCTACCACCATCAAAAATTAATATGCTGATCCATACTACATGGCTATTAAAATATACAATAAATTACCTATCCAGATAAAAACTGAAAATAAGATTACACTTTTCATTAATAAACTAAAAACATTCTTAACAGTAAAGTGTTTCTATTAGTCAAGGAATACATTGAAGCAAAACACGAATAACAAATAACATATCTCTTACACAAATAACAGAACTAATCTACCTAAACATTAAGTCAACAAAAATACATCAGTAAAGGAAAAAGCGGTTTTGATACACACAATTATTATGGACAGTATCAGTGAAGGAATAAATATTGTGTTGATATAAAATGTGGCATATTTTTCACGATTTAATATTATGTCCTTACATATGAAATTGGTGTTTTGTTCGGGAGGAATGTAAAGTCAATTTTTTGTAAAATATATTTAATTAATCAAAGTATGCACCGTTGTTATCTATGCACTTTTTCCATCTCATAGGTTGATCCCTTTACTAAAAAAACCATAGGGGCGAGAATCAATAAACTCTTTGAAGGCAGTTTGGACTGCCGCATTGGAGTTGATTTTTTTTCCGTGTAAAAAGTTGTCCAAATTCTGGAAAACATGGTAATCTATTGGAGCAAGGTCCGGGAAGTACGGTGGATGTCGTAGACATTCCAATTGTAGCTCATCTAACTTAGTGGTTGTTGCACAACAGTGCACTGTGTGGTCTTGCGTTATCGTGAAGCAGCAGTGGCCTAGAGCGATTGACCAATCTCGGTTGTTTAGCTTCATGGTTTGCAGTTGCTGACAATAGATATCTGCCGTAATCGTTTGGCCAGATTTTAGAAAGCTGTTAGTGAACGACACCGGCGTTAGTACACCAAACACTCACAAGTAACTTTTTCTGAGTCAATTTTCGTTTATGTTTCGTTTAGCAAAGTAACACAGCAGTCGACGCGTGTTTGCAATTTCGATTCTCTCAATTCATGAGGTACCCATCGTTCAAGTTTTTTTTACTTTCCCAATTTGCTTCAACTGTGTGATAAAACTGTATTAATTCATTAATACAGTTTTATCATTTACCCCAAAGCTTGCAGCTATCTCTGAAGTGCTTTGTGATGGATCCGCTTCCACAATAGCCTTTAATTCTTCATTTTCTACTTTGGTCTCCGGCCGTCCACGAGGTTGGTTCTGAAGGTCGAAATTTCCAGAACGAAAACGTTGAAACCAAAAACGTACCGTGTTTTCTTTTGTGATACCAGCGCCGTAACACATCATTAATCCTTCTAGCTGTTTCTGTAGCACTGGTGCCACGGTAGTAAATATACCGATATTTCATGTTTTCCTTTGTGCGGTAATAAGCGACGCTAAAGAAAAAAATAATGAGGAAAAAACAAATGAATGACTGTTTTCAAAAGTCAAATGTACCAGCTAAATGAATTTATAAATTTGAATTTGGAATTCTTAACCAAAGAGGAGATATTTCAGATCAAAGTGGCCAGTACGAGAAAGCGCTAATTTCATATGTAAGGACCTAATACTCTTAAATAATTAGACTATATTATTAATTCATTAATCTAAGTACACTATAGAATAGAATAGAATATTTTTTTTATTTAATATACATTACATGTGTAATTCTTATTGAAAGTCATTTTTTACTTTACCACTGGTTCGAAAAAAAAACCCTCTGTCCTGGGAAGAACCAGCAAGAAACCCAGCGGGACTTTTTTTTTAAATAAATTTTACAATTTAAATGATTACGAACTATTTACAAAATCTATTTTAGAAACTTCTTTGAAGCGACCACCTCATTCCCAGGGGTTATTATCAACCATGTATTCATTTATACTATAATAACCCTTTATATACTGTTTCAGCTTAATAAAACATTTAAACTTGGTAATAGAGAGAACCTGTACACTTTCCGGGACCTTGTTGTAATAGCGTATACATTGCCTCAAAAATGAATTACTGACTCTGTGGAGTCGAGAAACTGGCATCACTAGCTTGTGTTTGTTCCTAGTGATTACAGAATGTATATCACTTTTTTTACTAAAACTGTCTTTGTTTTTGTGAACATACATTAAATTTTCGTAAACATACTGAGAGGCCAAAGTTAATATATTAATTTCTTTAAATTTATCTCTAAGAGACTCTCTCGGTTTTAGATTGTAAATAGCTCTAATGGCCCTCTTCTGTAAAACAAAAATAGTTTCTTAATCAGCCGCATTTCCCCATAGCAAAATCCTATAAGACATTATGCTATGGAAATAACTATAATAAACTAATCTAGCTGTCTCGACACTAGTGAGACCTCTAATCTTTTTTACAGCATAGGCTGCAGAACTTAGTTTGCTTGCTAATTTGGATATATGGGGGCCCCACTGGAGCTTTGCGTCAAGAGTGATGCCAAGAAAAACAGTGGATACAACAGGGCTCAATTCCTCTCCATTTAAAAACACATTGGTATTCAGATTTTTAACATTCGTTGTTGTAAATTTAACACAATTAGTTTTATTTCCGTTCAAATGCAGATTATTAACGTTAAATTAATGCACTAATTTTGATATAGCATTATTCACTTCGTCACATTTAAATGATTGACGTTTAAGTTTAAAAATCAAGGAAGTATCATCAGCAAATAATACTATATCATGACTATCCCCTAGAAGGTGAGGTAAGTCATTAATATACACCAGAAACAGGAATGGGCCGAGAATCGAGCCCTGAGGAACACCCATTAGTACAGGTGACCCGGAAGAACTCTTACCATTGATAATAGCCTTCTGTTTTCTATTACTTAAATATGAAATAATAAGTTTAAGCGCTGTGTTCTTGACACCATAGTACTGTAGCTTCCTTATTAAAGTCTCATGGTGAACACAGTCGAAGGCCTTGGAAAGGTCACAAAATATACCCAAAGCATCCTCTGAATTCTCCCATGCACAAAAATATGTTTAATAAGCTCAACTCCAGCTATAATGTTTGTATTTAATAACTTATTTTACTCCTTTTCTCTAATTTGCAAAGCTTGAAAAAGGCTACTAAGTTGAGACAAATTGTTATTATTACCAGTATAAGACCATTTATGTACACTTGGTTGGCAAATAAAGATAGAATAATATCTCTGAATTCCTTAAGGACAGATAACGAGTTTCTAAGTTCTTAGCTACAGTATGTTATAATACTCCAAATTTTCATGTCCGTTTCAAAGGGGTTTCTCCTTTAAAATAATCTATCGCCCCATTTTATCCACTAGATGTCGTGAGTCTTGGGGAAATTACCAGAAAATTTTCGAATGTTGGCGGTAAGCCGCTTCATAATGTATGCAAAGTGTAAAGCCTGGCAATATGGTAGAGCAAATTTAGGAGATGTCTGTGAATGAATGCCACAATCGGTCAATGCGTCTACTAAAAATGAGAGTAGACCATTTTTAGTAGACGCGTTGACAAGACGATAAGCCGTTGAATAAATATAATCTCAAAGACGCCTAAACATTAGCCAGAAAAAGATGTGTAACGTTAATTTAACTTTGGATTCGTATAGTGATTTTAAAGAACAGGACAAACTTTTTACTGCAAAAGAGGCATTCCATTTTAGCCCTTAGAGCTGACAACGTATTTTGATTACATACATACATAAACACTCACGCCTGTCACACAGAGGGGTAGTCAGAGACTACGGACTTCCATTTGGCATGATCCTGACACACCTCTCTCGCTTCCTCCACATCCATATACTACGCATACACGCTCGTTGGTTAAAGGTACTCTTAATTTGACCGACATTCAATATATCACCAATTTGTCTCTTCTTCGACAATTTCTTACGTCTTAATCTATTTCCTTTTCAATATAACAATATTTTCATTACCTTTGCATTTCATTAGCACCATCCTTACGAGTTCCCAAAACTGCTCTCGGATATGAGGGCTTACACATGTCTGAGGCGTAGAGCCCTAGAACAAACAACCTCTTTAGGCCCACTTTCATTCGTACCCATAGCAGTCTCGGGCTTACACATTAATACTCTTTCACACAGTGACCTATCCAGACCAGTACGTGGTATACATCCCATCTGTAGTGGCATCCTTTCCTTTCCGTTACTTCCCATTTACCCATAACACGTATATTCCTCTATCATACATCATATCGCATACTTCATCCATCTTATCATTCATTGCTTCACATACATTCAACGTAGTCAAACGGGTTTCCGCAATACACTTTTCACCTCTCCAAGGGGCAGAACATTATGAATGGCGAACCTAGTTGCCAGTTTTCCTCCCGGATTTTTATCGCACCTTTGCCCCATTATAAGTGTGCCGGACACTCGGGGCCATTCGTTATTTTTTGTTTCATGGTGCAAAAGTAGGGGGTGGTATTTTTTACGCCGCTACCACAAGGCTAGGAGCCGAATCTGTTATTTCGGTATTGTCGCTTATTTAGCCACCACCCGGGGGACACGTGTAGGGTGGGCCTGGCATTAGGTGGTCGAATTCTACGGACGCGAGCAACTCATCCGCCCGAGATTTGATTACATTTTGATTCTTAATCGAGGATAAATATTGATGTCTATGGGTCATAGCATCCACTTACCATCACGTGGCCTTACCTGTATGTTACCCTTATTCTATAGAAAAATATAAACATTTTCGACCTTAAATGTTTACAAATTAGAAACAGTATGTATATTCAGTAATAAAGTAGACATTCGTTAAACATTACCGTTTGTACCGGGACGAGCATTTCGCTCGAAAAGACTTTCTTTCTAACCTGATTAGCCAAAATTATAGACCGCTTGAAACTCTCCCATGTAATTTTATTTACGTGGCCGAGAGTAAAAAGTCATGTGTTGGATCTAGTTCAAAATTTTCTGCTTTTGTTGTTAGCGATTTGCTGTTTAAACAGCCAAACCCAAATTTAATATTAAATTTATTTTATTTATTCTAATTTTAAGTCGGGTTTTCTATTTCTGTAAACACTATATCACTGACTTCTATATCACTATATACTCTATACTAATGAGACTTAACTCTGACTTCGGAAACTATTATGTGCACCTTTAATTTTTTTTTACTAAGCCTCAGGTCTTACAACTCTCTGCAATTGGATAGGTTTCGTACTCTGGTTCTGTACTCGGATAGCCATCGTAGCCCTACTGTACAAGCATTTCAGCACTTCGATATACCGACAGTCAACTTGGCACCGCTGAAAGGACTGCAGCACCGTCAAAATTTCTACGGAATCAAAGTCTTTCTCATAGTTCACATACGCCAGACATAGTGGCTGGCCGGATGAGGAAGCTCAAGATCGCTCAGCGAGCTATGGAAAGGGCTATGCTCGGAGTTACTCTGCGTGATAATTTCAGAAATGAGGATGTCCGCAGTAGAACCAGAGTGACCGACATAGTCCAAAGGATTAGTAAGCTGAAGTGGCAATGGGCCGGCCATATAGCCCGAAGAACCGACAACCGATGGGGAAAAAAGGTTCTCGAGTGGCAGCCTCGTACCGGCAGGCGAAGTGTTGGGCGTCTACCCCACTAGATGTAGTGACGACCTGGTAAGATATGCAGGACGTCGATGGATGCATGTGGCTCAGGACCGTGCTTTGTGGCATTCCTTGGGGGAGGCCTATGGTCAGCAGTGGACTTGTGAAGGGCTGTAATGATAATGATGTTGATGAAGCCTCTGGTGTCTTATGCCAAGTCCACGAGCAATGGAAGCTCAGGAATGTGCAGAGCTAGCTTTGAAAAATCGTGTTAATTTTCCCTTGTTATAGGTGGCAGACCAACACGCGGCTTACCTTTTAGTAAGTAAAAATGAGGTCGGCCTTTATATCTTTTGTTCAAGAATCAGGACTAACGTTAAAAATGAAGAATTTTTAGTTCATTTAATTTAATTCATCATTTTTTCTGAGACATGAGACACGGTACTAAAATAATAATAACTAATTTAAAAATATTAATAACAAAATTATCAAATTTTAACATTTAAAAAGAAAAAAAATATGATGGAATCAATAATTGAATATTTTTGTTCGTGGTAGAGCCATGCTGCAGATATAACGATATGGTTGTAGCACAAATGACTCGGCTAGACCGGGGGTGAACCATGCCCTCACAGAATACCGATGTAAAACAACAGCTTTATGCTGTGTTTCATAAAATGAGTGTAGAAATCCGGCTCTTTTACTAGTAACAAGGCATTCCGTCTTAGTTCTTAGGGATGACGACGTATCTGCATCTTGATTTCTAATCGAAGGTAGATGTCGGTGCCTTTACGTAACAGCATCCCCTTAGAGTAAGGTGGACGGTGTTTTCGGTTTTCATGCTTATTTTTTAAAATATATACTTATAGTGTCACTTTGTACCTAATTTATTTTAAATGTTTAGTTAATATGTTAGTTATTTTATTATAAAAATAAATGGCAGAAAAACTTTAAGCGAATAAAAATCATCGGAATAAAAATCGGTCAAGAGGCCTCAGAGTTAAAGTGCTTTTTAATTTAATATTTAATATTCTTATATTATCTGGAAGCTATTAAACTCTGTTCTGAAAAAACGCTTACCTGGGCTTGTACCCAGCCTTCGCACCTGTACTTGAGGTTGTGTTCAACATATGTAGGCGGGCACGTTACTTATTACAAAAATTTCTCTAAGCTGAAATGGCCGACCCAATCGACCATTCATGACACATTTAGATACACGATACTGTGTCAGTTAAGTTCAAGTTCAGAAGAGAAAAAGGTGACGCACCGACTCAGTATATTTTACACAAACTATTTCCAGACATACGGCAGTGGGTCAGCTAAAATCAGAAAAGAAAAAGGTGACGCACAAGTTGTGTATATTTCACACAAACTATTTCCAGACATACGGCAGTGGATTAGCCAAATTCAGAAAAGAAAAGTGCAACGCGCCGGCAGTGTGTATATTTAAATAAGTTATTTCAAACTACTTTCGAACTCCCCATAACTCACAAACTATTAAATTTGAATTTCACTTAACTCAATGAATAGCTAGAATCCTAAATTTAATGAATAAGTCTAATAATGACCTTGAGTTATTAAGGTCTGCTAAGTGTCATTTTTACAAATCATTGACCGTGTAGTAGCGGTGTAAGGATATCCACTACCCTACATCGGTCCATCGGTGTCGTAAGAGGCGAAAGAGGGAATTTGAAACAGGTGATGGGAAGCGGCATCTTCCTGATGACAATTAAAATTAATAAAAAATGCGGTTGACAACCCGCTCGCCAAGCGTGTAAACTATGTCAAAATCCCCCTATGAAACAATCTATTAGGGAGGCCTATGTTCAGTAAGTACTCTTTAATAGGCTGTAATGGATGAATTCTAAGCCTACTTAGAAGCGGAAACATACCTGTTTAGGCCAAATAGGGGCATTTGAAATTTGCATCCTATAACGTTTGACTCCGCGCGTCATCGGATGGTCTTGAGGTGACGTAAACGTCACCGGGGGGGCGATGGTGTGCCGCTTCCCGGAATTCGGCCACGTGGGCTGGCAACAGTATCTTGAACGGCGCGGCCTGGTCGACTAGTATTGTTTGCGACCGCTAGTAGGTTGAGCGCGGCCGGTGTTGATTCAGACGGTCTAAAATTTTGAGTTAATTGTGCCTTGTCGGGAGAACACTAGAATTTGTGACTCAAGAGGAGATCGCGTGTGCTCGATTATAATTTGTTGCTAAGTGAACATGGGAAATTGATCTTTGACCGACCCTTCTTTAGTTGTGCCATGTGTTACTTGTTTCATTTCGATTAACGTGGACTTAGTTAAATTTGAAGTTAATTAAATGTACAATAAAGTTGATAAACTAATGTAGTGAAACAATAGCAGAAGTTTTCAATTGGTGAACGCCCTCTGGAGGGATCGCACTTTTGGAGAAAAGCAACGCCTGTGGATCTGCTATCCGACTACATCGGGGATGTCAGGTTACATCCATACACACTACTACACACTATTTTTTTTATAGGAGAGGGGGCAAACGAGCATGCGGCTCACCTAATGATAAGTGACTACCGCCGCCCATGAACAACCGCAACACCAGGGGAATTGCAGATGCGTTGCTGGCCTTTTAAAAAGGAGTAGGCTCTTTTCTTGAAGGTACCTAAGTCGTATCGGTTCGGAAAAATCGCTGGTGGTAAACTATTCCACAAGGAAGTTGTGCGATGAAGAAAACATCTTCTAAATCGCACAGTGGTGGACCGCCAATCATCCAGATGGTGTGGATGGTATCGGGAGTCCTGCCGCGATGTGCGTTCGTGAAATTTGGTGGCTGGGATTAATCCAAACAATTCCTCAGAGCACTCTCCATGGTAAATACGAAAGAAAATGCAAAGAGATGCAACATCTCTTCGCAGTGCCAGTGAGTCGAGCCGATCCGAAAGGACTCGGTCATCGACGATTCAAGCCGCTCTGCGCTGTATGCGGTCAAGTGGAAGGAGCTGGCACTGGGGAGCCCCAGCCCAGAGATGGGAACAGTATTCCATGTGAGGCCGAACCTGCGCCTTGTAAAGTTACAGGCGTTGAGCTGGCATGAAATACTGTCCCACTCTGCTGAGCACGCCAAGCTTTTTAGGGGCCAATTTGGCCTTCTCTTCCAAGTGACCACGAAACTGCACATTATTCAATATGTCGACGCCGAGGATTCCGATACTGGCTGAGGCAACAAGGGGAGTACCTTGAAACTGAGGAGATACGACAAAGGGGATCTTTTTAGCGATAAACGCGCAAACTTGTGTCTTCTGAGGATTAAACTGGACTAGATTTAGTCGCCCTCAATCCAAGACTTTGTCCAGCAAAGACTCGACTTCAGACACAAGTTTGTTCCGGCACTCGGTGACGTTTTCCCGAGAAATATTGGCACGACCGGTGTATAAAGCATCACCAGTGCTGTCATACGCATAGCAATGAATGCTTCCGGCTTGCAACATATCATTGATATGCAGAAGAGACAGCGTTGGTGATAGCACGCAGCCTTGTGTAACACCAGCGTTAATAGGCTTGTAGTCGGAGCATACACCGTCTACAACAACCTGGATGCTCCGATCTGCAAGAAAGCTGGTGATCCAATTGCATAATTTCTCGGGAAGCCCATAGGAAGGGAGCTTCGAAAGAAGGGCTTTGTGCCAAACCCGATCGAAGGCCTACGCAATGTCCAAACTAACGGCCAATGCCTCGCCCTTGGACTCTACTGCCTCCGCCCATCTATGAGTTAAGTAGACCAGAAGATCACCAGCTGATCGTCCCCGACGAAAACCGTACTGTCGGTCGCTAATCAGCTGGCCTCAAGGTACCGCATGAGGTGGTAGTTTATAACGGATTCCATTATTTTGGAGAACAAGGGGGTGATGGCGATAGGCCTAGGAACTACAGAGTTGGACGGGTCTGAGCGGTTGCCTTTTTTAGGGATCGGGTGGACAAAAGCTGTCTTCCATGATTTCGGGACTACACCTAGGGAGTAGGAGTACCGGAAAAGACGCGTTAGAACCGTTGCCAACTCCGGAGCACACGTACTCAGCACAATTGGGGGGATTCCGTCCGGCCCATTCGACTTGTGGATGTCAAGGGAGAGGAGTGCTCTACAAACCGAGCGCTGTGAGAACCGCAAATCCGGCATTTTTTTAGTTGCTATCAGGAAGACGCTGCTGCTCATCTTCTGTTTTGTTTCTCTCTGTCGCACCTTAGTACTCCCACGGGGTGATATAAGGTAGTGGATATTCTTACACAGCCACTACACAGCGTATGTAAAATGTACTATATTCATATGTGTTGCTTACATACACCTCCGTTACCAACTGACTGTGGTCAACCCTACCTCCGGAAATCGGTAAGTTTTGTTGCTTGTTAGCCGTTTTAAAATAATTATCCATAGGCCATTGGTTCCGAACCCTCGGCTGCTCGTCGAGGAGGCTACTATGGGCCCTAGCCCAGTCGACTGTTGCCGGGGCAGCTGGGGGCCGTAACAATACCTAATACTGTAAATGTGAAAAAATCTTAGAAAAAATATTAGACGACTTCTAATAAGAATTTGGTTTCTTCGGAAACGCATTAATTACTTCGCACTTGATATATGACCGAATAATAGAAGGTGTCGAGGATTATTTTAGTTTCGAGTAAGAGGGATTATTTGGGACGGCTTCTCATTAAAATGTGCTTGTGAATATATGGAGGTTTGCAGAAAGTAAAAGCCGACTTCTAACAACTAAAACGAACAATGAACAGAAGTCGGTGCTAAGACATAGTGTGTGACTTCAGAAGCACCTACGGCTGGACGTCACCTTGGGAGAATATTGGGCTGGATTTCAGCGAATCTTTGACATGTAGACCTTCCCCATAGATTTCCCCTAAGGGGGAAATTTGCCATAAATGTCACGCTTGGCAGGCGGGTTGTCAACCGCAGTTTTTTTAGTTGCTATCAGAAAGACGCTGCTGCCCATCTTCTGTATTGTTTCCCTGTGTCGTACTTTAGTACTCCCACGGGGTGATATAGGGTAGTGGATATTCTTACACAGCCACTACACAGCGTATGTAAAATGTACTAAATTCATATGTGTTGCTTTGTAAAATGTAATTTATTTTTTATATGAGACTGTTCTCTATCTAACAATTTATGGGCAACTAAGATAGAATGCCCCTTTTCCAGTAAAATAGGTCTCCGGTTCTCTACACTCACCATACGAAACACAGCAGCATTAAACTGCTATTTTACGCTGGTATTCTATGACAGCGTGGTCCTTCCCCGGTTGAGCCTACCCATTCGTGCTACAACTGTACTATTAATATAGCTGCAGCATGGCTCTACCACGTAAAACTGTGTCACGTGTCACTTTAGTTTTACAAGAGAAAAGCTAGAAATTATAAAATGTATACCTACCTATACTTGTATTCAAAAAAATAATAGTTTATTTGAAGAATTACATAATTTTCAAATTAAACTTACAGTTAGCGTTACAAATTCCAAAATTCAAGTTTCCATTACGGCTGGGAAAGACTCGGTGAAGTTTACAGACATTATTCCCTTGAAATACACGCAAGCTCTGAATTTCGAGATACTCCTTTACATAGAATGGAAATAAACGAAATTCACTCAAGTCTAGAAGACAAAACGCAAATACTTAAGCGTAAAGTTCTCTATTTCTTGTGCATTATATTCTCGAATAGTTTCATTGCGTCAGTTTTATACTTTGCAGTTACAATGTCGGCTACTCTCTGAATTACTGGTTTTTTGATCGCTGAGAAGCCGGTTCCGGTTCTTTCTCGTTTCTCAGGTAGGACCGACAAATAAGGGATATAATAAACAAGCACACAATCCATCTAATAGTAAGTGAATACTGTGGCTCACAGACATCTACATTTATCCCAGATTCAGAATCAAAATACAGATGCACTGTCAACCCTGAGGACTAAGAATGCTTCGTATCCAGTAAAAAGGGTATCTGGTACACCACACTCGTAATGCAACATAAGCTTACCACCATACTCTAAACTGAAATACAGCAGCATTAAGTTGCTATTTTACTTTGGTATTCTGTGAGAGCGTGGTTCTACTTGGCATGCTTATACTATATATACGAGTAAAATGTTCGGGTAAAATGTAGCCTTGCTCTCCTGACATTGTTCTCTATCTGTTTGTAAAGTTTATAACAATAGATGTAGCCGTTCCAAAGAGTAGCCCGGGCTAACGGACAAAATGTTGTAAATTGTGTTTTATGCATTTTAGCGTGCAAATAGCCCTCGAGCTTAGTAAAAGCCAGTTATTTAAATATTACAGGCAGACACTTCAATTTGGATTATTTGTCTAGATCGGTCTATACACTAAATTTGTTGCTGGTTCTTCACAGTACAGAGGTTTTTCCGAACTAGTGGTAAAGCTCAAATGAATTTCAATGAGCATTTTTTAAATATTATTCTATTCTATTTCATTATAAATTACTGCTCTACCGAACCGTCATACTACCGACTATTTATAAATAAGTTACGTATACGTGCTAAACTAGAAATAAGTTCTATCCAAAGTTCGCCTTTCTTGCTCGAGAAATACGAACGCGAGAATCAAATTTAAAAGGATATTGGTTCGAGCCGACCGAACTAATGGAGAAATAGCGAGTGCGTCGGAGAGACTTATCGCTCGGTAGTTGCTTGAAAAAGAATTCTTTATTTAAAAAAAAACATTGCAGTACTTTATTAACATTATTTTAAACAAAATAAAACATAAGGTTAAAACATAGTTTCACTGCCGCATCCTTTGGTATTCAGGCGGTGTTTCATATTTACCGGTTTTTCTTTGGTATTCTGCTAGGCGTGTCTCTGGTCGATGTCATTTGTGTTATAGTCCATAGACGCTCATATATGACCCATAATATTCTCTGTGGCCCAACACTTCGCCTGCCGGTACGAGGCTGCCACTCGAGAACCTTTCTTCCCCATCGGTTGTCAGTTCTTCGAGCTATATGGCCGGCCCATTTCCACTTCAGCTTACAAATCCGTTGGGCTATGTCCGTCACTCTGGTTCTACTGCGGATATCCTCATTTCTGAGTTTATCACGCAGAGAAACTCCGAGCATAGCCCTCTCCATAGCTCGCTGAGCGACCTTGAGCTTCCTCATCCGGCCAGCAGTGAAGGACCACGTCTCAGTTCCGTATGTCATCACTGGCAACTTGCACTGGTTGTACAGTGTCGTTTTCAAGTTTTGAGGTATATCTGAAGAGAAAATGTGCCGTAATTTCCCGAACGCTGCCCAACCGAGTTGAATCCGTCGATTGACCTCTCGGTCGAAGTTGGACTTACCTAGGCGGACTATTTGTCCCAGGTAAACATACTCGTCATCTCGTCAACAACTTCGAGCTTAGTGCTCCCAATAACTACCGGCATAGGTGTGACATGGACATTAAACATAATCTTTATTTTGTCCATGTTCATCTTAAGACCTATCCATTGGTAGACACTATTGAGGTCATTGAGCATAGTGCTTAAGTCCTCCAGCGATTATGCCATAAGGACTATATCGTCGGCAAATCGAAGGTGAGTCATGTACTCGCCATTGATGTTGATACCGTATCCTTTCCAGTCCAGAAGCTTGAAAACGTCTTCCAATGCAGCGGTGAAGAGTTTCGGGGATATGACGTCACCCTGTCTTACACCTCTCTGCAATGGGATAGGTTTCGTACTCTGCTTCTGTACTCGGATAGCCATCGTAGCCCTACTGTATAAGCACATCAGCACTTCGATATACCGACAGTCCCCTTGGAACCACTGAAGGGACTGCAGTACCGCCCAAATTTCGACGGAATCAAAGGCTTTCTCATAGTCCATATACGCCAGACATAGTGGCAAATTGTACTCCTCTGACTTTTGTACAATTTGCCGAAGGGTATGTATGTGGTCTATGGTGCTAAAGCCTTTTCGGAAACCGGCTTGTTCGGGAGGCTGGAAGTCGTCAAGTTTGCGCGCGAGACGATTCGTAATGACTCTCGAAAACAGCACGTAGACGCGGCTCAGAAGGGCAATCGGTCTGTAGTTCTTCAAGAGAGCATTGTCACCTTTCTAGAAGAACAAGACCACCGCACTTCTGCTCCACGTCTCCGGTGTAGTGCCACCATGGAGGACGGAATTAAAGAGCCTCTGAAGGACTTTAAGTACCAGTTTTCCACCCGCTTTCAGAAGCTCCGCTGTAATTCCATCATCGCCTGGGGCCTTGCCGTTTTTAAGGTGCTGGAGAGCCATTCTAATCTCGCTCAGACTGATGTCCGGGATATCATCGGAATAATGTCAGATAAGATTCGCTTTCTGATCGTTACTCACACTCGCGTGTGGTCCAACGATGACGTGTACAGCTGCCCATAGAACCTCTCAATCTCAGTCAAAATCTCAAGTGCCCCGGAAAAGATGCTGCCACATTCTGTCTCCAGCCTTGACAGTTGGCTCTTTTTGGCAGACAGATCTCTGGCAAAGACTTTGGAGCCTTGGTTCCGCTCGATCGCTTCTTTAATACGAGCTGTATTGAAGTTGCGTAAGTCTCGCCGCATGCATTTGGAGATCTGTCTGTTCAGTTGCCTCTATGATGTCGAATCTGTTGAAGAATGTAGCTTCATCTTTCGTCTAACAGCCATGAGATTAAGAGTGTGATCAGAGAGTTTTTGTGTTCTTCTGCGGCGGGTCTTGCAGAACTTAGCTCCGACTGCATGGACAGTTTCCACGAGCTTGTCATTCATATCGTCCACTTCATTGCAGTCTTCTAGGCACTGAAAACGGTTTTGTAACTAGAGCTGAAAGGTTTCGGGACTTTGGATCAAAGCACGAGGGGGATGGAGCGTTGACTTCATAAGACGAGACCCCTCCAACTTACCGTTTATGTTCAGTGTGCCTCTAACCATTCGGTGATCGCTGCCGGTTTTCACCCTCGCGATCACTGAGACATCACTGAACAATTGTCGTCTGGTCGTCATAATGAAGTCAATCTAATTTTTTGTCGAACCGTCGGGGCTCGACGAGGTCCACTTCCTGTGGGGCCGCTTCTGGAAGAAAGAGTTCATCATAAAGAGTCCCTCTTTCTCCATGAAGTCGGCCAGCTCCTGGCCCCTTCCAAATTTCCCCACTTTCAGCTCACCGTTCTCTCTTGTGCCTAGTTTTGCATTGAAGTCTCCCATTAACACCGTATATTGGGTTTTGGAGGAATGCATGTCTCTAGAGATATCCTCACACATTTCCTCTACCTCCTGATAGGAGTGTGCTGAGGTTTGCGTAAACCTGTATGATCTTCAGCGAATACCGTTTGGTGATTCTGAGCATAAGGTACGCAATCCTCGTCGACACACTGTCAATCTTTACAACGTTGTTTACGAGAGACTTGTGGGCGATAAATCCGACACCTCCTTGGGACAGATGGTCGCCCTCCCGGTAATAGAGCAAGTTGCCGGATTCGAGGATTACTGTTTCGTCCCCCTCTCTTCGGACTTCGGATAATCCTATAATATGCCAGCGTAACTTGTCTATTTCTTCTTCCAGCTCCACAATCTTCTTGTCAGTCCTCAGGGTGCGTGCGTTGTATGTTGCCAGGTCGAGTCATCGTAGGTGGCAACCGAACCTCCACCGGAGATTCGTAGCACTCCCTGCCCCGCCGTTATCATGGTCGCCGCCGTAGCCAGGAATAGCGGGGCCGCCGGGGACTGGGGGCCGGCTCTTAGTAAATTTATCAATTTAGGATTTATTTGCCATAGTTGCCACGCTTGGCGAGCGGGTTGGAAACCGCAGTTTTTTTATTGTATTTTTGCTGTTATCAGGAAGATGCTACTGCCCATCTTCTGCCTGTTTCGCTTTGTCGCCTTATACGACACCCACGGGAAGATAAGGGGTAGTGGATATACTTAACCTCCACTACACGGTTACTACTCTGTGGCATTATTACTACGTATATAATAATTGCTATCATAGCGGAAACTTGCAAATCGAAATTTGTTTAAAATAATCGGGTAACTTGACGTCAATCTTAGCCAAGGTAAGCCTAATAGAAAAGTTCGTCAGAGTGTAAGTAATGGAATATTCGAACGATTCTACTTGTCAAGTGGTTGCCTCTAGGAAGTTATACAAACACTTATTAACTTACTTTTATATTGATACTTGTATAAGGTGACAATACTTGGATTTTTTATGCAAATCATTCGTGTTACTGCTGCAGTAGCTCTACTATCTTGAAAATTTTATTTCTTTATGTTATCATATACGCTACTTTATATAGTAATACGCTAATTTATAGAAAATCCAAAAATAAGGTTAGTATTTAAATCAAAGGTAGCACTAATAACTTTGATTGCGTTAAAAAACTTCTAACAGTGGTAGAGCCACGCGGCAGCTTTTGCTGTCGCACGGATCGGCCGGCTCGAACCGGGGTGGTACCACGACCTCACAGAATATCAGCGTGAAGTAGAGGTTTACCTCTGTGTTTCGCTTGGTGAGTGTAGGTGGCCGGAGGCCCTTTTTACTGGAAATGAGGCATTCCATCTTAGTCCTTACGAGTGACAACGCATCTGCATTTTGATTCGTAAGCGAGGATAGATGTAGATGTCTATGGGCCGCAGCAACCACTTACCATCAGGTGGACTGTGTGCTCGTTTGTCACCCTTATCCTATTAAAAAAAAACTAGTTTTTATTTTTGCAAATAAGTTTCGGAAATAAAATGAGAATATAATATACAATTGAAAAAAATTGAATTATTCATATCGGTTCACAATTGACCAAGATATCGCGTAACATACAATTAGAAAATAAGCATAAATTTAAGTTGAAAATATCCTCTTTTTTTGAAGTTGGTATACATGTTTAACTTTTAGAATCTTTGAGATTTTAAAACCAGTTCTTGTATCAACGGACATATTGGAGGATTCCTCTTATCTCTTTTATTACAATTATAAGCCAGTGCTTGACTACTATCCCACCTGATGATAAGTGGTGATGCAGCCTAAGAAGGTAAAGCGCACTGACTTGAATTAACAAAAACCCATTCAAACAAACATAACAAAAAGACGGATGCCGGCAAATTATTTTACTCCTTTGCTGTACGCATTACGAGTATGAACGAATAACAAACCGTTTAAAATCTAAATAAAAGCAAATAGTTTAATATGCAGTGTTTCAACTGATTCAGAAGCACTTGTTCGTCATTACTTATCAGTATCTATCTATCTCATGTGATATCGTTAAAAATATTCCTGACATAATTTCCGTATAGTAGCGGTGGAATAAAATATCATTACCTTTCTTTCGTAAGAGATGACTATGGGAATTGTCAAAAAGATCTTACGGCTTCTGTTAGATGGCGGTATAACCATGTCGTTTAGGCCAGGTATAAAGTAATCAAACCAGCGAGGGGCAGCAGCATCAAATGTTCGAGACGTCTGGTACTGCGATTATAAATCCACCTGTCGAGTACGTTCATAATCGAGTAGAGTGGAATGAAATCTAACACATCTTTTCTTCTACCTCCTATGCGCAGCCAAGGAGTTATGGAAGATGGCTTTAGTGCACTCCTCCTACAGATGCCTTGACACCCCTAAGACCTAATAAAGAATACCTCTTGCGACTATATAGAGTCTCCGATTGTCTACATTACCACATAAAACACAGTACCATTGAGAACATTTTACGCTGGTATTCTGTGCGAGCGTGGTCGTTCTCCGGTAGAGCCGACCCATTTGTTATATTAGAAAAATATAGCTGCAGCATGGCTCTACGACGTAAAAATCTCCTTTATCAAATTAATTTAAATTGTTTTCCAGTTACAATTATTTTGAATGTTACATTTTTGGGAGGATAACAGGTACACTGCATTAAAAAAAATTAACTATTCTTTTGGTTGGATAGAATAAAATAGGCAATCCAATATAAATGAAGCGGTACAGTAGGCATATATCATGGACTCATGGCAAGAAAGACGTGAATAATATATTAGAATACATTTACATGCAACGATACGACAACGTAACGAACTATTTTGTAAATTTATCTCGTGCAAGTTGGACTCTATATAATTTACAAATATTTAATCCAACTGCCGACTGATGGGTGAAGCTTCTTACGAAGATATTGATGACTTATGATCAAAATTATTTTCAGTTGGATTTGATTTTTTGAATATTTTTGTTATATAATATGAGTAATAAACGAGTGCACAGTCCATCTTGTGAAAAATGGATGCTTTGGTCCATAAACATCCATATCTTCCACGGATTCCATTCCTGCTACATCTTACCAAAGTTGTAGCGTAGAATCTTACCGCGTGTAAAATTATCAATGATTTGAATAATTTACATTATATATAATCATATACATTAACTTATATATATATATATATATTATTTAAATGTGCTTTTGTAATTGTTAGAACCTACTTAATATGTTTTTCAATTCGCCAAGAGGTGACTGGGAGAAAATGCTACAATATTATAAAGTTTGCTCATTATACCCTTACATTATGGTATTAAAATATAGAATAAATTAATAGATGAGGACAAAGTCAGCTATGAACTTGGAGGTCACTTACTTCTACACATTTCCCTTAAAGCGAGGATTTTCTAAGTCAAATTAAAAAAAAATCGTTACACTAGGACTTTTTCCTGTATCCTTAAGGCAGTTTACAAACATAAATTGCACAAAGACAAACATCTAGACCTGGAACAATTATTCGTAGTCCATACAAATACTTGATCCGTTCTCTATTCATGTAAAGTATTTTATAATTCTATTTGCGTGTATTTTTTCTGAACATATACTATTCGAGAAGTAACGGTTCTAGAGCGTCAAAATCAGGCCTATTTTTCCATACATTATTCGAGATCTGATGGACACGGATACCTACAGTTAGACATAATGCGACTGCCTTCCGAAGTGTTGTTTTGTAATGTAATAGTCCCATACTATGGACATATGATAGTAAGGTCTATGAAACAAAAGCGATATTATGGAAGGTCTCTAAGATGCAAAAGCATTATAATAACAGAGTTGGGACTTGAATGAAGTACCTTATGTAAAAAACATAAAAGTAAGGACTATTAAATAAAACAAATATGTGGCTGTTCTTAAATATGTAAAAGTATTATGTTAATGGGAATGGGACTTTAAAATAATTATTATAGTGTCGCTCAGACACTTTACCAGGACCGAGGGAATTTTTATGCAACCTAGCCTTAAACGAACGTTACAATACTGACCTGAGAATACTGCTAAATATATCGAATTGTCAATTCTAATGTATAATAAATAAAAAATTCTAATGTATAATTACTTTTGAGTTTTATATTTACGAAACCAAAATGGATGATACGATACGACTGAAAAATCGTATCGTTGCCTCTAAAACGTCTGACCAACATTATACAGATTAAATTGTATTTTTCGCTGACACAACGCTGACGCGTACTGTTTTTTTTAATACTAATATTGCGTTCGGTAAGCAATTCTTTTGTTTTCGCATTCCTCTGAATCAAAGATAGCTCTATATTATAAAAGCATAAAAGCCTCCACTAATTTCTAAAAGGATGTTTAGGGTATGAAAGAGTCCGCCGTGTGTAAGTATTTTAATAATATATTACAGCCTATTATAGGATCATTACGGCCTATAATTGTCCAGTGCTGAACATACACCTCCCTTATAAATTTCCTTATAGGGAGGATTTTGCCATAGTTGCCACGCTAGGCAGGCAGATTGGCAACCGCAGTTTTTTATAATTTTGAGTTGTTATTAGGAACTAAACAGCTGCCTATCTCCTATTTTAGTTTCTCTCTGCCGCCTCTTACGACACCCGACTACGACTACGGATGATATGTGATAGCGGATATTCTTACACCGCCACTACACGGTTAAAAATATCCCTAATAATTTATTTCGCTTAGATTTCATAGATTTCAAGATTTTTTGCGCGGAACCCTATTTCTTTTTCATAAAATACAAATACCTTAATTTACTCCTAATAACTATTAATATAGTCCCGTCAAAATCGATCCAGCCATTTCGGATAGATTAGTCAGTACAAAAAGACAGACAGATAACAAAAAAATTAAAAATTTTTTTTTATTATAAGTACCATATATACTTTCCATGCTGTTTCCCATGGTAGAGGGTAGAGAACCGGAGACCTTTTTACTGGAAAACTATCACTCAGGAGTGGCAACGCGTCTGCATTTTGATTCTTAACGAGAATATATGTGGGTGTCCTTGGATCACAGCACTTACCTTTAGGTGAACTGTGTTCTTGTATGTAACCTTTTCTTTAATAAAACAACAACCATCATTATAAAATATTAGAAGCCATATTATTATCATATAAGTAAATTTAAAGACATGTATCAAATGTAATAGATTAAATAAACGATAAAGTAATTTATTGATAGTAAATATTTTAGTACACTTCCCTACCAGGTAGGCTGTAGCTGACGACTCGAATCAGCAAATTGCCGCCAATTTATTATCTGTAGTCATTCAGACTTCAAGCGTGTGTGCTGCCTTTATATGTCTGAGGGACAGTCTTTGAATACAAAATGATGTTTATGTGGTCGCAGTATCATTCATCCGCAATCCGTAATGTCGTTACGATTTTGTTTAATTTTTTAGCCTCTTAGAACGTACATGGAATGTCTCTTTACCAAATTAAATGAGTGTCTGGTTATTGTCACTCGCCATACGAAACACATCGGCCATATTATGCTAATATTTTATGCTGGTATTGGGATAGTAGAACTTCCGTGGTCGAGGCAACCTACTCGGTGCAGTGTGTCGCCCCTGATAGTTAGTAGATACCTCTGTTCAAAGATATCTTTATCTATCTTCGAATAAGAAACAAGGTTAAGGTTCTGCTTACTCGCCATACGAAACACAGCATTTATAAGTAAATTGCTATTTTACGCTGATAATCTCTGAGAGCGTGGTCCTACCCCAGTTGAGTCAACCCATTTGTAATTAATTTGAAAGTTGAATAATATATTTTCTGTAAATTTTTATAGAATAAGGGTGACTAACGACCACAAAATTCACTTCATGACAAGTGGATGCCGTCATAGACATCTATCTCATAGACATCTATCCTTGATTGACAATCAAAAGGCTTCTCTGTCTACTACTAAAAAACTACTTATAATTAATGTGCTCAGAAGATCTTACACTATCGACACTTTAGTGCCTTGATCGTCTTTAAGCAGCCCATCACTATCATTACAAAAAGCCGGTGATTTGTATCTGAAAATGTTTTTCTTGATTCCCTATAGAGAACAGCCAGGATTAAAGTGTCTTTATTGCTTTCGCGATTTATGCTGTTTTCATTTGAACGGGTTTTTGTTGGAATATTCGTTTGTCTGGGAAGTCCGAGTAAATTGAATTATCGTAAATCGTCTTGTCCCTTATAAAAGAATTTAATAATTTATTGGGTAATATTCCCTTTCGATGTCTCACAAACAGTAAAACATCTTTTATTCTTACAAAGTATGTTGACTTTGTTATTGACATATTTTATTTATTCGTTGATAGTTTTGAAAGAAATAATCCAAAATCAATGCCGCTTTCAGGCCTAGTCGCGTCTCACGCTACTGAATCAATCGAATTGAAATAGAACTTAGGGTAATTCATACTTTCGAAAATTTGAACCTTTTCAAATTCAAATTAAACCAGAAAACTAGATAATGATTTCTTATATTTACGCGAACACTACACATTGAATCAAACTATTTTTACAGATTTTATCGCGTTTAATTAACTAAATTTATAGTCCCGACGTTTTGGTTGCTTTTCAGCAACAGTCCCCCGTGACCATGGTTGCTGGAAAGCAACCGAAACGTCGGGAATATAAAATAAGTTAATTAAACGGGATAAAATCCGTAAAAATAGGTTTATTCAGAAAACTATAAACAAGTTCACACGTTTTTATTGGATATCTTGAGCTTTTCTCCGCTAAATGTCGCGGCGTCGATGCATCCAACAAGAATGCTTTTTTCCTATTTATGAACCAAAATATTGAAGTAATGAATATTTAATTAAAGACAATCTAAAGAAAGTTATTATGAATTTGATTTTATTTACAGAAGAAGGCTAAGAAATGAGCACAAAGTCCACCTTATTATAAGTGAATGTTGTGGTTCATAGACATCTACATATATCTTCAGTTAAGAATCCAAATGCAGAAGCGTTGTTACCCCTGAAGACTAAGACGGAATTCGTCGTTTCCTGTAAAAAGGACCTCCTGCTGTCTACAATACGAAACAGCAGCTAAACGCTGATATTTACGATAGTATTCTGTGAGAGCGCGGTCCTTACCTATTCGAGTCGACTCATTTGTGTTACAATATTTATATAGATGCAGCATGGCTTTACACATACAATAAAATGACTATATGATGTATTTTAATTATTTATTTATTTAATATTCTTAGTAGAACACCATACAAAAATTATAGAAATTATATTTATAACATAAGATTATAAAAGAAACACATGTTTATATATATATAAACGCATATACATACAAAAATAAATATATTTTGAATTATTTAATTAAATGCAATCGATGTGCTACATATACTATTATATTTAATGGCTAGTGTGGAAGCGAAGTTACAATTTAAAGTGCGATGTAATAATTCTTTGGTAGTTCTTTCAATACCGGTAGGGAACCGTTTTACTGCCAGTGGAAGTTCATTCCAAAAATTAACGGCCTGTAACGTAAAAGACTTATTCATAAATTTTCTAGTGTAAAGTGGCAACTTCAACTTCAAGCGCTCTATTTATCTCCAGTTACGCAAATGGGAATCACGAAGAAACTCAAAATGATTTTTGAGGTAAGAAGGGTAAGAAGGATTAAAGAGAACACTATAGAGAAGATGAATTATGTGAGCATTCCGATGAAGTCATGTTGGCAACCACTTAATCTTAGTATGAAAAAGAGATACATGGTCATATTTTCTTAATCCAAATATAAACCTTATGCAAAGATTCTGAATTCGCTCAAGTTTAATGAGCTGAGCTTCGGTGAGATCTAGATAGCTGACGTCTGCTTGGTCAAAAATAGGGAAGAGAAGGGTCTTGGCAGGCATAGTTTTGGTGGAAGTGGTGAAAATTTGATGTAATAAGCCGAATATGTTAATAACGCCCGATGAATAAGAATGAAATGAGATTGAGAATTTTTGAATCGGTTCGGAAGTAAGCTTTTAAAACCAGGTTCGAAACAAAGTGAATTCTAATCGATAACAATATCTAATTGGAAATAATTTTTAGGAGCAATCCTTCCGGCTGTAGCTATGAAGAAACCTGTCTATTATTGAACTAGATTTTTTATGTTTTTATAAAGACAAACTAGTTAACATACCATCTGATTTAAATGACTACTGCAGCCCACGAAGTTACAAACACATACATTCCCTCTATATATAAGATAGACCTTATATATAGAGGGAAGCGGCTCTGATCAACTGCTCAGAGTCGATAACTATGTTTGTTATTGCTCTTTGAAGGAAGCTCAAAGACGTTCAGCGAGTTACGTAGAGTGCTCAGAGTTTCTCTGCGCGATAGATTTCGTACTTAGTATATCCGCAGTAGTACTAGAAAAACTGACATAGCCCAACGGATCAAAAAGCTGAAGTACCGAAAAGCCAGCTTGAAGTACCGAAAAATAGGTTCTCGAGTAGTAGCCTCGTATTGATAAAAGAAATGTAGGGCAGCTCTCCACTAGATGGAATGGCGAGCTGGTAAAAGATACAGGAAGTCGATGGATGCATGTGGCTCACGACCATACTTTGTGGCATTCCTTGGAGAAGTACGTTCAGCAGGTGACTGGTGATGGGCTATAATGATGATGATTATTATTCACAGCAGTACCGTTGCTTAGTGCCTGAAATGCTTAAACTATTTATGGTTCTTTAAAGAAGATATGGATTCAGCTACAGGGTAGCCTTCATATTTCCTCGTGATGAGTACAGGACTCATCTCATTTTTCGAACGATTTTAGGGAAAAACTAGCACCCACGATGCATCAATGCGCGTTGGCGGACTTCACAATCTTGAAAATATATATTTCAAGTCGTGTTTTTGGAGCTTGATATGTGTGTATGTATACATTTTATGAATTTTCTTTCGCCTTCTTACAGGCGTCCAAATCAACAATTTTGCAGACATATTAGAAACCGATGATGTAATAATTTCATGAGTATGTCCTAGTATTCTTACTGGAAACATGAAAGCTCATGATCGATGTGTGATGATTACTTTTTTGACAGAAATTTTATTATTTAATATATGAAACATGAAGGTATCCTTGCGATATTTTTCTTCACCATTAACCACGTTATATAAGAACGTAACTTAAAAAAAAAACAAATAGACTATACTGTGAGTCAAGAAGTGCAAAAATTAAATTTTATACAATAGACTTCAATATAAATATTTAAAAATTAAATATTTTATACAACCGGCAACTCAACAACTATTGGTCAGACCTTGATCAAATGTATATAGGACCACATGAAAATCACCAGCCTTCAAATAAAAAAAGAATCATCGAAATTGGTTCACCCAAAAAAAAGTTATGAGATAGAATTGAGTACCTCCTCCTTTTTAAAGTCGGTAGAAAATGAGAACATCATCAATGTAGTCGAAGTCAATTAAATACGGAATATTAAGGATAACTTAAAAACTACTGGTCAAATTTTCATCAAATTTATATGGGACCATATGAGAATCATCCGCTTTGAAATAAATAGAATAATCAAAATCGGTTCACTAGAAAAAGGAAAAAGAATTAAGTACATCCTTCTTTTTTTGAAGAAGGTTAAATATTTAAAAAAAATCGATAGTTAATTTTATCAATAAAACCGAAGCTAATGCTATTCTCGTTCGTTTCTTTCCACCAATGAACAAAGCTGAAACGTACAGGTTGTTTCTTTAATTGCTACACGATACAGTTACGAAAGTAAACCGGTGGGAACATCACTTTGCACTTCTAACTGAATAAGGTTGAGGGGGGCGAAAATGTTATTCTAAAAATTATTAGCTTAATATATATATTAGCTACTATAAATAATATCAGCTAACTATGTATTGAATTTGAATAACTAAACTTAAAAATAAAATAAAAATGCAAAGACACACACGGAATGAAATGGAATATTGGATATTATGACAACTCCACTAAACGGATATTGAGGTATATTTGAGGTATTTTACTTATAGGTTGAGGATGTTATTTTTTTTGTATGTTTACTATTGGTGAAGATATCATTTTGGTATTACATATTTAGAATTATCAAAGTGATAGGCCCATGTTGCAGCTTTATTATATTTCACTAACGGGTCAGCTACACCAGGGAAGTACCACGCTCTCACAGAACGTAAAATAGCAGGGAGTGTAGAGAAACGGAGTCGCTTTTTACTGGATACGAGTAGGCATTCAATCTCAGTCTTCAGGAGTGACGACGCATCTACATTTGCATTGCATTGAATCTTAATCGAGAATAAACGTAGATATCTATGGGCCACAGTATCCACTTACCATCAGGTGGACTATGTGCTCGTTTGTCACCCTATGCTTTAAATAAGAAACAATATATTGTGGTATTGAAAGCTCTGCTGAGAAATATCGTTTTAGTACTTATCAGCAGAGCTATAATAAGGTATGATTAAAATTAAATCGTACTAAATTCATCCCAAGTGAAATACAAACACAGCAAATAATAATCTTTTGTTTTAATTTTTAGATTTCTACTTTATGTAAAATCTTTTTTATAGATTATGGGTGACAAACGAGCACACAGTCTAACTGATACTAAGTAGATACTATTCATATAGACATTTACATCTTTACTCTATACAAATAAATAAAATTGAGTGTCTGTTTGTAATGTTAAAATTACAGCTTTTTACTAAATGCATATGAAAGTATATACGGTACTAATAACAAAAATACAATTTTTAAAGTTTTTGTCTGTCTGTCTGTCTGTCTGTCTATCCGTCTGTCTGTCTGTCTGTTTGTTCCGGCTAATCTCCAAAACGGCTTTACCGATTTTGACGAGATTTTCACTGGCAGATAGCTGATGTCACAAAGAGTAACTAAGGCTACTTTTATTTTAGAAAAAGAATTAGGGTTCCGAGTAAAAAAATTAAAACTCCAAATAACATGCGGGCGAAGTCGCGGGGTTCAGCTAGTCCTACATTAAGAATCAAAATGTAAATGCGTTATCACCCCTGAGGACTAAGATGAAATGCCTCTTTTCCAGTAAAAAAGGGTTCCGGTTCTCTACACTTATCATACGAAAGATAGCAGGTACGATGTAAGAACGTGGTTCTTCCTACTTACGACGAGCCGACCCATTTGCCAACCATGATATCGTTGCAGCAGGGCTCTCTATCTTCACATGCCAAAATGTCTGAAAATAGGAAAATCAATGTATTTTTAGAACCTGATCATTATTATATATATATATATATATATCCGAATATAGAACTTTGTCTATTGAAACAAAATGCAAATTATACCGTATGGTGTGCACACTCACTCTTTGTTAGTTCAAAAGAATGTTGTTTTAAAATAATTTTTTTTAATGTTATATTGATTAGAAAATGGTCGTACCCAATTTGTAGTATATTTATAAACGTATGTTTTCATAATTTAGGTGACAAACAAGCACACAGTCCATTGGGTGGATGCTGTGACCCATAGACATTTACATAAATCCTCAATTACGAATCACTACTAAGATAAAATGGTTTATTGACAGTATAAAAAAAAGGATTTGGTTCTCTACATTCACTATACGAAACACAGCTGCATTAAGCTGCTATTATGCGCTGGTATTCTGTGAGAACATGGCCCTTCCCCGATTCCCGTAGCCAGAAACAGAATGGCTTAAAAATAGAATGTTTTATTCTAATGGGGTGATAAACTGACAAAATACGCAAAAAATTTATGAATAAATGTCAAACAAGGTAGAGCTGCCATGGGTGATAAATACTGGAATATTGATATTGATTATATAACTGTTACGGCCCACAGCTGCCCCTACAATAGTCAAATATCCCGGGGCCCATGAGCGGAAGATTCAACGGGCAGTCTAGGGTCGGGCCCAAATGGCCATATGGAAACTTATCCTATCCTACTACACTATAGGGAGAAGGCTAGTCAAATAAATAGTACGTACCTGGGTTTGAGGCGAAGACTGTCCCAAAGGTTCGGTCAGGCCGAAGGTGTATAGGTGAATGTTTAGTGGTGTTTTTAGTGGTGTGGATTGTGGTTGACCCGACTGGACCGTTGAAGTCGGCAGCAACCCTGACTCCGGAACCGCTCTAAATTGTGGTTATCTCCAGCGGCGTCACCCACGGTCAATTTCTTTCTTCATGTTACTATTGCAGTCTATCAACTTTATTGTACATTTAACTAAATTCAAAACGCAACTAATTCAACGTTCATCGGAGAATCAAACACGTGATAATCGACTCGAGTAACGGACAGTAGTTCAAAGTTCAACATTCAATATTCCGGGTTCATTTATCACCACCAAATTACAAATAGGGAACTAACGCGATCTCTTCACAATTCACAAAGTTCAGCGTTCAACCTACAATCACTACAAGTTACATAAATTACTTGCCAACGAATTTTGGTTAATCTATTAAATTATTACTGTTTCGTCATCGCGTGAACGCATCTAAAAAATGGAGGTTATCCCGGGCGACCTCACGACGTGCTATCGACAGCGCTGCATTCAAGCAACTCCGTTGCACTCACATGTTGTGCTGGCGCCCTCTGCCAAACCCAGTCCGCTCGCTCGAACATCAAAACCGGTATGGTACCGAGCCGAGCGCCCTCTGGCGTCAAATCTTGAAACCAGCATTTGGGCGCGAACAATAACATATTTGACTATAAAAGTGAATATAATCGTATTGATCGTGTAGTAGCAATTACCGTGTAATGGTCGTGTAGGAATATCCAATACCCCATAACGTCCCGTAGGTGTCGTAAGAGGTGACAGAAGGAAACTAAAACAGAAAATGGGCAGCAGAATCTTCCATGTAACAACACAAAATAATAAAAACCGCGGTTGACAACTCGCTCGCCAAGCATGGTAACTAAGGCAAAATCCTCGCTATGAATCCAGCAATTTATGGGAGAGGCTTGTGTTTATCAGCGGACTTTCATAGACTGTAATTCATAAGGAATTTGATATTCTTTATATATAAAAATTACGTGTCACATTGTTTGTCCGCGATTAACTCCTAAACTATTGGACTGATTTCAATGAAATTTTGTACACTGTGTGCAGTTTGGTCCATCTTGAGAGATAGTATACTTTTTATCCCGATAAGTGACCCTTAACATTTTTTATTAGGAATATAAGGATTATTTTAATAGAGAAAGGGTTATCTCAGGAAAGGGCAGAACAACGTCTGCCTGGTCAGCTAGTCACATTATAAATTTTTTAATGTTTAAAGGTAACCATACCAGATCCGATAATCGTTGATGGTGGGATAATTGAGGTTGTTCAAGAGCTACCTTGGGCAGATTGTGCAGTTCGCTAGACTACTCGTAATTAATGAAAAATAGCCGTTAGGTGACTCTCTATATTGAATGAATAGTCAGTCTAGCCTATTGTTTTATTGAGCATCTATCTAACTTGTGACACTTCATTAGTGACCCAAGCAATCAAATTATCGTGTCCGATACAATGAAATATATTATAAATATAAATAGGTATATATATATATATATAATAGAATACTACTTGTGTGGCATTTATGAGTTATTAATATTGATTTATTTACCACTGTAGGATTTAAATATTAAATAAGTAAGTGCCTGGCCCGTACCCAGCAGTGGAATGCCATTATACGTGGTACAGCCAAGCAACTATATTATGGTTGTAACACGAATGGATCGGTTTGACTGGTGGAGGACCACGATCTCACAGAATACCAGCGTAAAATAGCATCTTTATGCTGCTGTGCTTCGTATGCTTAATATAGAGAAGCAGAGACCGATTTTACTGAAAATGAGATATGTCATCCTTGTCCACAGGGGGTGACAATATGCGTTGTCATACCCTGTGTCTGTATATTGTCCACACATTGTACCATTAGAGAGAGGCCTATGTCCAGCAGTAGACTACCGCAGGCTGATGATGGTAATAAAAAATTTAAAATTATTTTATATACTTACTTATCTTCACGCACAATCCCTGACGGGGTAGCCAGAGAGAACAGATCGCCAAGTGTCACGATCCTTACATATCTCTTTCGCTTCTTTCAGATTCATTATCTTCTTCATACATGCACGTCTAGGTATCCGAGTACTCTTGACCCTACCCTCTTCGAGCAATTTGCTCACATGGTCTTCGAAAGTTAGTCTCGGTCTACCTCGACACCTTTTAATATTAACTTTCGCGCTATATATTTTCTTCACCATTCGGTCTTCACTCATTCGCTCAACGTGCCCAAACCACCGAAGCACGCCCTTATCAATTTTTGTGATAAGGTCATCTTTCAAACCTGCCATATTGCGAATCTCTTCGTTTCGCTTTCGGTCGGTCATAGTAACGCCGCACATTTTACGAAGAGATCGCATCTCCACTGCATTCAACTTACTTTTATGCTTCTTCTGGCATACCCAGGTTTCGCTGCCATATAACAAAGTCGGTACCAACACTGCGTTATGTATTGCAAGGCGTGCACTCTTCGCTACGCCTTGCCTTTTGACTAACGCAGTCAGGGCACCATTGACTTTGTTCCCGGCAGCGACACGCCTGTCCACATCTAAATCACATCTTCCATCCCGGCTAAAAGCACTCCCCAAGTATACAATTTCATTTACCTGTTCTAGACATTCCTGATTTACCCATATTTCACACTTCGTTCTCTCTTCTTTTATTTTATATAAAGTAAGAAAAACCTTATCATCATTGTCATTTTATTTCAAATCTACTACCGTTTCGAAATATGTTCCCCCGACCGGAAAAGAAACGGTGAAAGAAACTCCACAGTCATACTCTTTTCTGTCTTTTTTTAATGTAAGTATAGTACTTATTTAAAGAATGGAAAATAATAACAGACCCACATAAGTAATAACAGGTAACTGTAACATGTTCTATGATGCATTCAGATGAACCTTAAAATTTTTGAGTTCACTGATCCATGGCGAACCCGAGCAGATCAGCACCCCCACAAGCGACACCTGTTCACAAGTATGACGTATGTGGCATCCATAATTCCTCGACTATTTAAAAGGGAATTGGTCGAACTCAGTTGGCCTTTACACCGATCCATAATCCAGTATCCTAAAACATCCCATGCTTATCGTAAGTGATGACAGGGAGAAACTAAAACATGAGATGGGCAGCACCAAATTCGTGATGAACTCAATTAAAGGAATGAAAAAACTGCGATTACCTACTCACCTACCAAGCGTAGCCTTGTGAAGGACTGCGTTCAGCATTTGACATTCGATTGGCTGTCATGATGATGATTAAAATGAACTTTAAGAATATCATGTAACATAAGTGCTGTACTAGGTGGTAGGACTCCTTTTCTGCCTAGGACTATAGCTTGATAAGAACCACACTCTTACCTGTAGTGAAGTGAAGTGATAGCAATATAATGGCTGCAACACGAATGTCTGTCGAGCAGACCCGGGAAAGACCACGCTCTCAAAGAATATCAGCGGAAATAGAAGCTTAATGCTGCTGTATTGTGTGATGAGTGTAGAGAAACGGCGATCCTTTTTGCTGGATACGAGGTATTTGATCTTAGTTCTCAGGGTTGAAAACGCATCTGCATATTAGTTCTTAATAGAATATAAAATGTAGATGTCTATAAGCCACAGCATCCACTTACCATTCAGGCAGGATGTGTACATGTTGATCACCCTTATTCTATAATTCTATAAAAAAAACTATTCATAAGTAAACTGCTGTACATAGGCCTTCCCTAAGAAATGCCGCATAACACAATTCTGAGTCACCTGCATCCATCGACGTCTCAAAGCAATTAAAAAAAAATACTTTCCACGAATCGAACCTATTACAACTCCCAATTAAAAAGTTAAAAATTTCTATGCATAGCGAAGCGCATTTGATGTAAAAATAGCTTAATTTCACAAGACGTGCTCTCTTTTACGTTGCTACCAAAGATATGTTAATTTATCTAGCGAAATAGCGCTGCATTACGAGTATACTGCACAAGTCTCAGTCTACGTGATCTCAGCACTTGTCGTAAGTTTCACCGTACGCGAGCATTCCAGCTTCGATCCCTGTCGGTACCAGTGAAATAATTTTTATAGAATAAGGGTGACAAACAAGCACACAGTTGATACTGTGGTCCATAGAAACCTACATTTATCCTCGATTATGAATCAAAATGCAGTTACGTGTTCATCCCTCAGGACTAAGATCGAATGAGGCATTCATCTGATCTCAATGAGGGTTTACAGTAAGGGTATAATGGAATAATATGGCAATAATATAGAACAACAATTTAAGCCACCTGCTCGACGGTGAAGAAAAACATCTTGAGAAAACGTGAATTAAAAAAAATGTATTGTATTTATATTTTTGTACTTGGTAGAGCCATGCTGCAGCTATATTAGTAGCATAGTTGTATCACGTATGGGTCGGCTCGGCCGGGGAAGGACCACGCTGTCACAGAATACCAGCGTCAAAAAGCAGCCTAACACTGCTGTGTTTCGTATGAAAAAGAGGCATTCTATCTTAGTCCTCACGGGTGACAACGCATCTGCATTTTGATTCGCAAACGAGGATAAATGTAGTTGTCTATGGGCCACAGCAAGCACTTACCATCAGGTGGACTGTGTGCTCGTTTGTCACACTATCCTATAAAAAATGTATATACTTAAAAAAATTAACCTTTATTTGTAAATAATGAATTATATTGAAATACATATAATATTAAAACACAATAATAAAAAGAAACTATAATTATAAACATAAATTATTAGCAACATTCACCCCGTGGCACTGGCCAAGAACGCTGGCTGAGTTTTCTTGCTGAATGGCTATACATTTAGCCTTTGCGCGAGAAAAGAAAAATAATAAAAATTATTTATAAAATTTATTAATTTTCATAAATTATTGGTAAAACAAACCCAGAAAGTAATTTAATATATTCTTGCCTAGGTGACCAATAATTATTGAAAATAAATTAATTAATACAGGTATTTATTCATCCTCCATCACCATCAAAGACCTTCACAAGTCCACTGCTGAACTGCTTTTTAATCAGTTAAAGCTTGTTAAGAATTAATTGTAAACGTTCCTACAGTAAATTCTTTAAATAATATAGGTACCATTGCATGGTTTTGTAGTTTTTTTTTAGTATAGAATAGAATATTTTTTATTTATTATGAATTTCGAGTAATACATTTTGAAATTCATTAATTGTTTTTAGTTTTTACCACTGGTTTGAAATCTATACCTACCTATAATAAAACTGTAACACGACGTCTGTCTGAACACACATCGGGCACAAACCTGAGAACTGATTTGAATGGGACTTTCTTTGGCAGATAGTTGATGTTATAAAGAGTAACTTAGGCTACTTTTGTTTTAGGAAAAGAATTAGGGTTCCACGAAAAAAAAATTCAACTCATGAAATCAATATTTCACGCGGACGAAGTCACGGGGAACAGGTAGTAATTCTTATATTCGCAATAAAACTACAATTATACATTGCTATGGAGCAAATGAATTAATTACTGACTCTGTGGAGTCGAGAAGTTGGTATTACTAGCTTGTGTTTATTCCTGGTTTATACAGAATGATCATATTTTTTTTATTAAAACTACTTCTGTTTTTATAAAATAGTTCCTGCAGTATCTCACATAGCGCACCAATCTGCATAGTATGTAATTTATGCGCTGCTGGTACCGACCACTCACGTTGAACAACAAACAAAACTATTTGTATATTTTGGTACAGTTTGTGCAAACAATGTTAGATAAATAATAACATTAATAAATATCATTTATTTACTCCCACTATTCGAAGGGACATTTTGGTTGTGATTAAACTATTATAATAAACCATGTAGTATATATTATATACTAATTAAAGTCTTTTAATATATTATTATTCCGTTCCTTTTCCATTTTTCATTACAGCCTTTCCTAAAAGTCAACTGATGAACATAGGCCTCCCCCATAGATCGCAACACGGTTGCTTAATTACCGTTGCTGTTACCGTTACAGCTTATTAGAGTCCACTGCTGAACACATTTGCCATAGTTGCCACGCTTGGAAAGCGGGATGGCAACCGCGGTTTTTTTAGTCGTTATTAGGAATACACTGCTGACCATCTCTGTGGGGTAGTGGATATTCTTACACCGTCATTACACGGCCTAATTACATGATTACTTTTTTTTAATACTCTAATCATATGATATTAATTTGTTTTATTTTTTTCGTTTTAATCATATTAAAAGCCGTCACAGATTCAATAATATATTCCTGTCATTGCACAGCGAAAATGTTTTATTTCCTGAAACTACGTGAAAGGGGCAATGTTGATACATCCCGGACAGTGCAAACATTGGTTCTGCTGTGCTATAGAGCCGCTCGTTGAATTACACACGTAGTTCATTCTCTTTGTATACGAGTATGAAGCAGTAAGTTAAGTAATATACTCGTATTTAAAATATACAAAACCCATCTAGCATTAATTTGTTTACAAACTATTAAAATATATACAATTTAAAAAAGTTGTGACAAGAAATCTAAAACTAAAATCTTAAATTATCCTACGGTACTACACCCCATGGTATTGTGCCAAGAACACTGGCTGCGTCTCCTCGCTCGCCTTTAAACAAAGAAAGAACCAGCTCTCTTATCACCAGTCCCTTTAAGAACTTCACCACGCGTGTATTTTTACACGCTTAATGTTAACTTTTACTGGTGGTTGAACTAGGGTGCAGCTATACCGGCGAATGAATATGCTCTCGCAGAGTACGAGAATAAAATAGCTGATTATGCTGCTGTGTTTCGTATGGTGAGTGTAGAGAACCGGAGATCTTTTTAACTGATAACGAGGCATTCCATATGAGTCTTCAGGGGCGACAACGCAGCTGCATTTTGATTCGCAAACGAGTACAGTTGTAGATGTCTATGGGCCACCACAACCACTTACCATCAGCTCGTTTGTGTGCTTGTTTACGCCTGATTCTAATAATTAATATTGACTCCAGTATTTAAGAGATGATCATATAGCTACCTCTTATCTTGTCGTTAGTGCTTAATGTTTCCCTTGTCAAATTCTTAGATAAAGTCCCCAGCTATAATGGAACCGGGATAAGAAGGATTACAAATTTTTGACGAAAAAATATTGTTGTTCATTTTCACGGCAACTTATAGTAAGCCTATTCACACTTTATTTAATCTCGCAGTAAGCAGGCTCAGCATCAAGATAAATTTAGATTAAATCTAAGCTATAACTTGATTTAATTTTGACGATCTCCACCGATGTAAATTGTTTTCCGTCACGGAACGTCCCAAGTTTGTTTTTCGTTAACTTGTTTTGCTAAAGGTTTACATTTGAATTTAGCAAGCGAGAGATCGTTATCTTTAAAATATTACATTACCCCTATACGAGCAATCCCTCCGATGTTATGTACAAGTTTCACATATATGAATGGCAATTATAAACACACATCCAGCACCGAAATATATTTTATTTACTATAAAGCAGTCTTTGACTACAATTCCAACTTGTGGTAAGTTGTGATGAAGATGCTAATTCGCACTGTCTTAGCGTAACAAAAGCCTATTCATTCTTGCCTTGAAGATATCGATATTATATTCGGATGGAAGACAGACGCTGCCAAATTATTCCACTCCTTTACCTACGCCTTACGAAAGACAAAGCATATCGTTTGCTTCGAATGCGTGGAATATCGACAAAAAAGGAGTGGAAAGAAGAGGAGGGAATGAAAGCACTAAATTCCTGCGCATCCCAAATGCATCCTATAGAATACTGAGGGACTATCTACTCAACACCGGTCTTCGCGACTGACAAGATTGGTTTCAACAAAATCAGGGTAACCAATAAGCCCTGAGCACGTCTCTCCATTGAGTCCAATGCTGATAGGTGGAATTTTGCAGCACCAGCCTATATTTGACAGCAGTACTCCATGCACGACCCGACTTGCGCTTTATTTAAAGTAAAAAGCTACCCCGGCATGAAGTACCGTCGCACCCTTTCTAGGACACCTAGTTTAGAATTAATTTTGTTAAAAATTATTACCCTTAAAGCTAACGTTGAAAACATACTTTAGGCATTAATTCGAATAAGTCTGTAATTGTTACAGTTTTTCATATGCGGTGGTAGTCACATAACATCAGGTGAGCCGCATGCTGGTTTGTCCTCACTGCTATAAAAAATATATAATACTTAGGTTGCTAAAGAGGTGGTCGAAAGCGAAAGAATGTGAAAGTAAAGTAAGTTCCAGTGGTGCCCCGAAACAAGATTGATAATGACGGGTTTACTCTTATTGAGAGGAGACACCTGTAACCAGCGTGGGACCGCAAAATAAACACTAGTACAACTCTGCGTGTTGTGGAGCCAACCATACAGCTCTACATCTCCTGAGAAGGCATCCTGCGTTTTGTGGAGGAACAAATCCGATGCTGCATTGAGGATCCGATATCGTTACCTTTGCAGCGTCTAGAGTCTAATAGGTCAACGAACTTCAAATCCTCGTACTCCAGGTTCCTGCAAAACACAAAAAAACATTCTTCGCTCCCGATTTCTGACCCTCTGGGGTAGTGTTTTGACGATACAGAGATGCGCCGAAGAAGAAAATTCCCCAAATGGTGTTATGTCTATATGTCATTATATATATTTAGATTAAGGTATATGTTGTTATGGGCCAATGTTCTTAATTTTTATGTCCTTGATGCCTGAAATAAAGCTATTTTATTGTATTGTTAAGAGCATGATACCTTAGTGTGGCAATACAGGTAAACAAAACGTATTAATAATAATCCAATTATATCACCATGCCACTACCTCATTGTCCATCTGATCCTAAGAAGCGACAGAGGGAAACTAAATCAGGAGATGGGTAGCAGCATCTTTCTAAAAATAACTAAACGTAATAAAAATCTACAGTTGACAACTCGTCCTCACAGCGTGTTAATTATAGCAAAATTCCCCCTATGAAGCAACCTATGAGGGAGGCCTTTGTTCATCAGTAGACGTGTAAGAGCGCTGTAAGTATGATGATGATGATGATAATGATTCCATTTGTTTTTAAAGAACAAGCAACGAAAATTGATAAGCAAATCAGATTGAAATTAGTTCCTATACCAAAATAGACTACTAATATTGTTACAAAATCAGTAAAAAAGTTGATTTCAAAATACGTAAATTCTTAGATTAACATTAAATAATTCTGATCTACCAAACTCAGGTTGGTACCCGTGTAGTGGTGGTGTCGTCCAGTGGGTGCCGTAAGAAGCGACAGGGAGAAACTGAAGTAGGAGATGGGCAGCAGCACCTTCCTGATAACAACTTAAAATTTTAGCATACTGTGATAACCAACCTACCTGCCAAGCGTGGCAACGATGGCAATATCCCCAACATTGGACTTTAATATATTGTAATGGATGGATGAATAGAAAAACAGGCCATTAAACTCTCAATAATCGGACCAAATACGAGAAACTTAGTTCGAAAATTTATATTTTACTTAATAATAGATAATTAATAGAACCATGCTTTACTTTAAGGTAAAGGTTCACATTTTGACTGCGGGTGCTATCGGGCGATCAGCTTGACCAGTTTAGCAAGTAAAGTTTACTTGAAGGTTTTGACACGTAGGATGCAATAGAATTCGGAAAGATTTCTATGGGAGGCACAATGCGGATTTAGACCTGGAAGAGGATGCACGGATCAAATGTTTTCTTTCCGCATGATCACGGAGAAGCTTCTGGCTGCTAACCAGACGATTTTCTGTGCTTTTGTGGATTTTGATAAAGCATTTGATAAGGTTTTAAGGAAGAAAATGTGGGAACTGTTGCCGGGGTATGGTGTGGATGGTCGATTGCTAAGAGCTGTGCAGTCTCTTTAATGTGACTGTAAAGCCTGTGTGCGGGTAGGGCATTACCTGTCACCCATGTTTAGCATCCAAAGGGGCGTAAAGCAGGGTTGTGTCATATCTTCCTGGCTGTTCATACTGTATCTCGACAGCTGTTTACAGAAGCTGAAAGATAGCTGTTTGGGTGTGAAATTGGGTGACATAAAAGTAAATTGTCTGCTGTATGCTGATGATGCAGTGCTTATTGCACCATCAGAGGCAGAACTGCAGGCATTTGTCACGTGTATGAAAAAGGAATGTGAAATTAAAGGTCTCCGTTTGAATGCTAATAAAACTAAGGTTCTGGTATTTGAAAGGGATGAAGAGAGAACGAAGTGTGAAATATGGGTAAATCAGGAATGTCTAGAACAGGTAAATGAAATTATATACTTGGGGAGTGCTTTTAGCCGGGATGGAAGATGTGATTTAGATGTGGACAGGCGTGTCGCTGCCGGGAACAAAGTCAATGGTGCCCTGACTGCGTTAGTTAAAAGGCAAGGCGTAGCGAAGAGTGCACGCCTTGCAATACATAACGCAGTGTTGGTACCGACTTTGCTATATGGCAGCGAAACCTGGGTATGCCAGAAGAAGCATAAAAGCAAGTTGAATGCTGTGGAGATTCGATCTCTTCGTAAAATGTGCGGCGTTACCATGGCAGACCAAAAGCGAAACGAAGAGATTCGCAATATGGCAGGTCTGAAAGATGACCTTATCACAAAAATTGATAAGGGCGTGCTTCGGTGGTTTGGGCACGTTGAGCGAATGAGTGAAGATCGAATGGTGAAGAAAATATATAAAGCGCGAAAGTTAATATTAAAAGGTATCGAGGTAGACCGAGACTAACTTTCGAAGACCATGTGAGCAAATTGCTCGAAGAGTGTAGGGTCAAGAGTACTCGGTTACCTAGACGTGCATGAATGAATAAGATAATGTATCTGAAAGAGGCGAAAGAGGTTTGTAAGGATCGTGACACTTGGCGATCTGTTCTCTCTGGCTAACCCGTCATGGATTCTGCGTGAAGATAAGCTATGCTTTACTTTGCGGAAATCCATGTCCAGTGAAATCCAGATGTTCAAAATTAATTAGCTAAGATCCGCATCATAAAACAAAATGATAAGTTTTACCTAGTTCAGAGACCCCTCCCTCAAATTAGTCCTATAGTCTTGGGGGTCAGCCACCGCAGAGTCTATTTCACCTGAGGATGCCTCGGTTAGAGGTGAAACACGTGTCGTATTATCGACGGTGATTTCTCTTTCCTAGTGTAGTGGTGTTGGGCGTAGTGGTGACGGGCATAGTACACGCAATTGAGGGAGGACGAGAGGTGCTCTTTAAAATACATAAGACAAATTTAATTTTCTTACGCAGATCTAAGCTAACAAACTTTAACATTTTTAATAGCAATAATAAATTAAATAAGAAGATCGGAGAAAATTTAAACCCGTGCAGTGTAATGTGCAAGACGACCGCTAATCCGTTGGATAAACGGAACGCTCGTTGGAACGTGTAGAAACCACGTCGACGTACATTTTAGTGGTTTTTGCTTTGATTTTCGATTCACTTGAGGATCATTTTCGTGATGTTTAAAAGTATAATGAGCTTGAGATTATGTTTTAACAGCTTATTAACCGACTCCAAAAATGAAGATGCTTATAATTAAACTGTAGCGCAGTGGCTTATAGCAATGAGTTAAGGCGATGAGAGCGGGTTCGAATCCAACTGTGAACAAGTATTTGTATGGCCTTTGAGTAATTGTTTCGGGTCTGGATGTTTGTCCTTGTGAAATTTATGTATATAAACTACCTCCACAATACAGAAGAAAATCCTAGTATAAAAACAAAAAAAAAAATATTACAATAAATTTGGAGAACGAATTTCACTCCTAAGTATAACAAAATTTGGGATCAAGTTTTTAGACAATATTGAGATTATCATATTCTTTTGTCTACTCAAAGGGTTAAAGAAATTACTTTTAACAAAAAGTAGAATATTTAATAGAATCACATTATTAGATTACCTGAAGATGCACCGTGTAGAGGCGAAACACGTGTCGTATTGTTGTCAGTGGTGTGTCTTTCCAGTGCAGTGGTGTTGGGAGTAGCGGTGCTGGGATTAGTGGTGACGGTGATAGTGCACGCAATTGAGGGACGGCGGGAGGTGCTCTTCAAACTAGGTAAGACACATCATTTCATTTTATCGAGCGGATATACGAGAAGTAATTTTAACTTTAAAAAGTAAAAGCTAACATCAAAGAACTAAAAGCGAGGCGGAAAATTTCCATTTTTTGTATTGTTTTATGTTTTCCTTTTTAAGATGAGTTAAATTTATTGTTTTGTTACAGTTTAGAGTTAATTCTGTATTATTTTGTTTATACCTACTTGCTACTTCTATCTTTTTTAAATTCTACTTTACTCGTAAATAAAATACTGTTCCATTACACTTTGTTTCAAAAACATAAAAATGTTTGTATACATAAATAAAATCTTAGAAAATGATGTCAGTAAGAAGGAAATATTTTCTGGCGGTATACGACCGCAGGACGTTTAAGTCATACGTGCAGTTTATGTTTCATGCATAACGGAGAAATGTGTTCTGAAAGATATTGTGTGTTTATAAGGGTTAAAACTTTAAATTCCGTAACATATTTTGTAACACAGTTTTAAATATTGATTTACTACGTGCTTTAGAAAAGGACGAAGGACGAAAGGACGAAACGAACTTAAAATCTACTTGACGGTAAATGCAAGTGCACCTGCAAATTCAAACAAAAAATACTACAGATGCGATGTCACCTCTGTGTACTGAATGCTTCACAGTCTGCTATTATAGAAACAGGTAAGAGTTTTGTATCTACCCACCCGTAGTAGAAGCACTAGTATCACGTCTAGTAGTAGCTTTTTAATGGAATAATTTTTACTAGAAGGAGGGGCCTTTTCTGATAAATACTAAATAACACAACAATTTTCTATGTTCACTACCTAGCAGAACTAGAATTCAGCTTGGTGATGATCATAGTATCTAGAGTACTAGAATACGTATTAGTAAATATTTGGTACTTTTTAAGTGGTGGATCTATGTTGCAGCTATATTATGGCTGTATCAAGAATGTGTCGGCCCGATTGGGGTAGGACCATGCTTTCACAGAATACCTGGATAAATGTCTGGTTTAATGCTGCTGTGTTTCGTACGGTGAGTGTAGAAAATCGGAGACCCTTTTAACTGGTGACGAGTCATAACCTCTTAGTCCTTAGAGGTGACAATCCATCTACATTTTCATTCTTAAACGAGGCTAGATGTAGATGTCTATGGGCCGCAGCATTCACTTACGATCAGGAAGACTTCGTTTGCTCACTCGTTCGCCGTCACACTTATTCCATACTATAAAAGAAAAAGTTACGTATGAGTTAATTGAAGTCTTCTTTTCATAGCTCAAATTTGAAATGCATGAAAACTAAAACTACATGGTCGCACCCCTCAAAGTGTAGCGCCTCAAATCGTTTACACAGGCGTCTCACACGCTACGAAGCGGAATGCAAAGATCGTTGAATGGAAACTCGATTTGCATCAACATTTACTTGCACCGCAAAAGACGTCAATATTCTTCACTTGTACTCCTTAATATAAAAGAAGAAATAGGTTTCCTCAAATAAATTTTCTCGCCAGATGTCGCTAGTTGACACTGAGATCAATCATTTTGTTACAAAAGGTTATTTAATTCAGATGTTAGTTTTGAGTAGAAGTTTATCAGTTTCTAAAGTATTATATTGATACACAAAACAATGCCTCAGTGGTTTCCTCTTTAATTTTGGCACATTATTAAAAAAAATCTACTTTGAGGACTATTCGTTTTTATAACATTAAGTCTTACAGGTTACTAACAAATTAACTTCCCCGCTATATCGCAAATATTTCACCTCATTTTAGAAGTTTACGCCGCCCTTGTGACAGAAAAAGTCGTGGACTGAACTGAAATGATTGAAATAGGAATGAGTAATATAATAGAATGAGTTAAAATAGGTATTAAACAATAAAGTAAAAATTAAACCATATTATTTTGTATACAAAACGTAACAGAAAATATATAGCTTTCAAGATTTTAATATTTAAGTGCCTTCTTTCACTCTGCCGCCGCAACACATTTATTCATCGAAATCTGAACTCGAACTTAAACTAGACAGAAATCATAATTTTGTATTCATAAAGTCTGAGCGTAAGCGTAAGAATCCAGTGATGCGCGTTCGGCTTGGTGTGTCGCGCCCAAAGACGTATTAAAAAAGATAGGTTACACACTAACATTATTGTATATTAAAGTGGCGCAGGTAGTACTATATCTACGTACAGTTATTTATTATAACGCTTCGCAACTGCGAATATTATTTCACTGGTTAACCGATATACGGTAGTAGATTCACTGTTGCTATTCCGAAATCGAAGAATGAAACTAAACGGACTCTAAAGCAGACTATGAATGGGACGAAACTACCACCTTGCAGGAACTTCAATTGATTTATAATTTCATCAATTATCTAATAAATTTTTCTATGAACGAAGTTTTTTTTTTCAATATAATAAGAGTTACACGCGAGCACACAGTCCACTTGATGATAATAGGATGCGGTGGCACACAGACATCTACATTTATCCTCGATATACACAGAATCATAATGCAGATTTGTCACTCTTAATGACTAAGGTAGAATATCTTTTCCTGTAAAAAGGGTCTGCGGTTCTCTATACTCACCATACGAAACATAGCAACATTAAGCTGGTATTTTACGCTGGTATTCTGTGGTGAGCGTGGTCCTTTCCTATTTGAGTCGAACCATTCGTTCTACAACCATAATATAGCTGCAGCAATAGCTAGAAAGTACTACTTTTTAACAGTGGTAGAGCCACGCGGCAGCTTTTGCTGTCGTACGGATGGGCCGGCTCGAACCGGGGTGGTACCACGACCTCACAGAATACCAGCGTGAAGTAGAGGTTTATCTCTGCGTTTCGCTTGGTGAGTGCAGGTGGCCGGAGGCCCTTTTTACTGGAAATGAGGCATTCCATCTTAGTTCTCACGGGAGACAACGCTCTGCATTTTGATTCGCAAACGAGGATAGATGTAGATGTCTATAGGCCGCAGCAACCACTTACCATCAGGTGAACTGTGTGCCCGATTGTCACCCTTATCCTATATATATAAAACTACTATTAGTACAGTACTTAAAAAAAATAATCATATTTCAGATGGATATCAAAATCGCGGACGTGGTTCAATAAATGAAACCTCCATCTGGTTACCCCTTAAATAGGAATACAATACGTTAATATTCAGTATTATATATAAAATCTAGATCGAGGAAGCAATTAGCAAATAAACGCATAACAAAGTAGTAACACAATTCAATAGATCCCGTCATATAACTATGTCAAACCAACTTCTGAGCAAAAATAACTTAAAAATTCCGAACTAGTAACTCGATTCGGTTGCAAAACTTATAATAGGGAACTTTAAAGAAAAACGCAATAAATAAGTCAGTGGTAAGACGGGATATCCCATTTAACAAGTAGCCATAGCGCTGTAAAGTTGCGCGCCTTTTAATTTGAAACTTTTTAAAAACTTTCCTCGCTTGACACTGACGTTGTACTTTTTGACGCATCGTTCGGAAATTTGGAAATTTTGTTTTTAATTTTATAAGTGATTTATTTTCGTTGACTTTGATTTATAATCGCATGTTTTTGCTCTATGTGCAAAGAGATTTAAATATATAGGTATACTATAGAGCGGACATTGGGAACATTTATATACAAAAACTTAGAGCTAATACGCGTGTGGCACCCTCTAGCTAAAAATAGCAAACAACGCTAAGCATTTATTAAGACAACATTTTAGCTATTCCTTAGTAGGTGACGCTAATAAATATAACCTCGTTTTAGGAATATTACCGTTTCAATATCAAAGTATCGATAATGTTCTTAACGAAATGTATTTTGATATAATAGTGGGTATATACATGATTGTTTTACTTTATAAATCTATTTATTATGATTTCGATCACACACAAAAAAAACATATTAACTTTTTACGCACCTTTAGTGTCATGAAATAAAATATTTATTTTCCCATAACTAAGAATAAATTCAAACAGCAGTCACTTTGGTTGCCACCTTGGTGGTATGACGTCACTCGGTTCATTAGTTGCTATAATAATAGCATATGATTGATCGGTCGGCGTTAAAGATACATCGAGAAACGCCATATCCAATAAGAGAGCGCCTCTATGTTTTTAAAATCGTTTCTATTACAAAAATACACTTCAAGTCTAAAATATTTTAGGAAAACACTGAACTTAAAAGCCGTTTCACAAGTTTTCACGTTTCATCAGCTGTAGTACTTAAAGATAATACCCACGTCAATAAAAATTGTTATTTTAAGTTATTACCTTATTTTATAACTCAGGATTAACCTACAACTTCTTGCATCTAATATCTTTAACAGTACAAATTGTTTTAATGTAAGAAACCTATAGCCCTCTCCTATCACTGTAAGCGAGGATCACTGTAAGGTGGTGGTCCTTGAAAACCACCAGACAATGAAGCCCGGTGTAAAACTACCAGACAATGAAACCTGGTGTAAAACCACCAGACAATGAAGCCTAGTATGTAAAAGAGAAGATTTTCTGTATTGCTAAACATTAACACTGCGAGTATCCGGGCGTATTTTCTTTAAAAATATTTTTCAAATATATGAAACGAATGCGTCTTGACTTTTTGACGATGTCACTAAGACTAAATGACAAAAATCGGAGATATATCCTATAGGACATAAGCAAAGATGTTTTATAGGTCCAGATACCGTGTTGCTAACACACCGCAACGTCCATAGTAAAGACAGTCTTTGATTCATGTGTGCGTGAGTACCATGTGACGCGCATATCTTACGCACCATGGCTGCAATAATGTGCGTGACTTCGGTAATAACAGTGCGAATCGATTACCCAAAAAATGTGGAAGATTTTATATTTCATTCCTATTGACGTACCTATTGATTCTAAGAGTATAAAATGTGTGTGCGTGGCGTGTACATTTGTGTGTGTGTGTGTGTGTGTGTGTGTGTGGGGGGGGGGGGATATGGTTGCTTATGTGTGTTTTATATAGGTACGAACATCGCACTAAAATATTGAAGATATGTAATAAATACCTAAACCTAACCTAAAATTAATGTAACAGTTAAAATAAATAAAAAAGCACAGTAGATATTTATGTATGTAACATATATTTATAATCTATTATTACTAAATATATACAGAGTACTACACTTTTGTACTGTAGAACACAAAATATTGCCGCTTTTTACGAAGACATAAATTATTTTTCAATCCTAAGTAAAATGACGAAAAAAAGTAAGTTTGGTTAAGCGTAAACTTCAGCCAGGAGATAGCAAAATGTTTAATTTTATCAAATTGCTCCGTTCCGTTGCTGCGTGAAGGAAGGACAAAAACAAATAAACAAAAAAAAACACACTTTCACATTTATAATATTATATTAGTATGAATTAACAAGAATGATAGATAAACTTTTAAAACCGGTTTACAATCGGCTATTTGAGGGTGGAACTATACCGGTTACTACTATAACGGTTCTGAGTGACCAAAAAGGATAGAAGCACAGGAAAGTGCAATTTCATGCTGCCAGATTTAGTTCAACCCTAACCCTTAAAACGGTTTAACTCTATAGGTTGGGTAAAATCTGTAGAATTAGACTGTTTAAAACCCCTATACAGATAACCTTTGTGGTTGATCATGACATTAAAAAATTGTAAAAACATTTTATAGACTAGGCAACACTCGAGTATTATTGCGCAGCATTATTACTTGTATTAACATTTAGCTTTCGTATTCTTTTACAAAGAAATACACCATAAAATTTTATAGTTACTTATGAAAAGTGATGTTCTTATCCTTATATTTTTTCCAAGAGTAATTTTTAAATGATTTCACAGCCCAAACAGTCCTTTTGCGAAATTAAAACTACCGGTGCGTGACGTATGTTCACAGCGAACGTCGCTGGCGTAATGGCGGAACGATCGAACGAATACGCCAATATTGGCGCCTTTGAAATGGAAGCGTTTTAGGCGCGCGTACACGGTATCTGGACCTATAAAACATCTTTGGACATAAGTTAGAGACGACAATTATACTGTTGATGTCCGGTCTATTACTACTTCTACTATTTAAATGTCTTTGAGTACAAATAACTTACACGCGTATAGTACCGACAGATTTATTTGAAAGTTAGATTTATATCATTCAATTCCAGTGAACGTGAATTCACCCCTTATTAAACAATACAATTTTTCCAAATTTAATATATGATATTTTTACAATCATTTCCACTGAGATAGCAACGCGCCAACTAGTAGTTTATAAAAATAATTCCCTTATTTGTGAAAATGTTTCTGTTAGTTTCAAATAATTGGTATCTTAATATCATAAGCTTTAAGTTAATCATACCAATGTTTTCTCTAATTTTGCGGAAATATTGACAATAATTAGCTGCTGGAAGTACGTTTTGAGCGGCTTATTGTACACCAAAACTGAACTTAGTGACTTGAGGATTGTCTTAGTATGCTTTGGATACTTATAGAAACATAAATTAATAACTGACGATCTTGTGTTTATTGGTAGACAAACGCTACGTACACTTAGGGGATATTGAATCCATGCTTAGACTTGATGTTAAAAACAATCACTCACGCACACACATGCAGCTAAAACCGTTTAGTTGGTTGCAAAGGATTTTAGTTGCATGTGTATTAGCGCGTTCTTACAATATTCAGCATGATGTCAGCGTTATGAAATGGTCGTAAATCAATTAATGAATGGGTGACAGTAAGAACCCATAAAAGTAGAAGAAGTTTATATGAAATTTATAATGAAAGATCAAATAATAATTTTAATATTTAATTTAAAATATATTAAAAATACTTTACAAATTAGCAATAAAATTAAAACTGCCTCAAATAAATTTAAAATGACGTGGAGTCCCGTTTTCTGAAGACGGCCATTTAGGCTTTTGTTACATCTGGCGGACACTTCACAGAGGTATACGCAAAATATGTGTAGCGAAAAGCGCGTAGCTTGATACTATACCTATCCCGTTTTTTTCCACCAGAGAGCAGAGATCATAGAATGATACGAGCATATTGCTACTAACCTATATACGTGGTAGAGCCATGCTACAGCTATATTTATATTTATATTATATTTATATATATATTATATTGTATAGTTGTAGCACGAATGGGTCAGCTCGATCAGGGAAGGACCACGCTCTCACAGAATACTGGCGTAAAATAGCAACTCCATGCTGCTGTGTTTCATATGGTGATTGTAGAGAACCGGAGACCCTTTTTAGTAGAAAAGAGGCATTCCATCACGGCTGACAACACATCTGTATTTTGATTCGCAAACGAGGATAGATGTATCCACTCACAGGCCACAGCAACCATTTACCATCAGGTGGACTTTATGCACGCTTGTCACCCTTATCCTATGAAAAAACCTACATACCACCTCGATTGCAAGGTAGATTAAAATAAAGCAAAGTTTTAACCTACATACGTCCCACATCTGGGAATAGGCCTCTTATTTTTGAAAAAAATATTGGGAAATTAATCCCACGACTTACTCCAGTACGTGTTGACGAACTTCACATGCTTTCGAGATATTTTTATGCAGGTTTCCTTAACACTGTTGCCAATCCGCCCGCCAATTGTGGAAACTATGGCCTATATCCCTACGGGGTGGTCTATGGAGGAGGTCTGTCTTCAGGAGTAGACTTTTGGTAGGCTATAATATATAGTAAGGAAAGGATATAGCCATTATAAAGAAATTTAGGTAGTGGAGTCACGCTACAGCTATCTTATGGTTGTAACACAAATTGGTTGGCTCAACCGGGGTTGGACCACGCTTTCACAGATTACTGGGGTAAAACAGCACTTTAATGCTGCTGTTTTGTATGGTGAATGTAGATAACCGGAGACCCATTTTACTAGATACGAGGCATTCCATCGTAATGCCTATTCAGGAGTGACAACGCATCAGCGTTTTGATTCTTAATCGAGGATAGATGTAGATGTCTATAGGCCACAGCATCCACTTACCATCAGGTAGACTGTGTGATCTTTTGTCACTCTTACTCTATAAAATAATTGAACTTTAACATGTGTTTTCAAAGCGTTTTCTGATGGGACATCGTCATCAACATCATCATTATTTTTTAGGCCATGTAAATATTTGTTCCCATAATAATATAATTCGAACCCATACGAATCGCATTTATAATTCTATAGCCTTGTTGGTTTGAAGTAGGCTGCAGGTGGCCACTTACCATCAGGTTCAATGTAAGTTCGTTTGTCACTTCAATTTCATTAAAAAAAGAATACATAAAATATACTAAGAGAATCCACAATCCCATATCATCCCTTGGGTATCGTAACAGGCTAGAGGGAAATAAAACAGTAAATTGTCAGCAGCATCTTCCTGATGATAACACAAAAAAACTCAAATTAAAATCGACGGTTGCCAACCTACCTGACGAATATGGCAGCTATGCCAACAACATCCGCTTTATGAGGCAAGCTATGGGGAAACATATGTTTAGCAGTAGACTGTGATTGGCTGAAATGAATGGACGGATGAATATAATGAAAAATGACGGTTCCGTGGCGCAGTGGCTTAGCAATGAGTCGCAGCGCTAAGAGCTGTTCAGATGCGCTGTCACCCTTAAGGCGAATATGCCTCGTAAAATAAAACAAATCATATATTTGACAATTAATCATTATTTATACGTGTAACTTAGAGAGATTCTACAATGAAAGCGTATGAAATTTATATATAATAAAATGGCTTACAAAAGGCTTTGTTTTAAAATCATGTTGAGAACACATCTTTAAAATTATTTTTTATATTTTATGAAAAAAATAAACAAAATCGAACTGTTCAAGCGTTTTCCACATAATTGCGGTGAGCGATGTAACGTTCCTATACCTACACACCGTACTACAGCAGGGCCTTAAGTTAAAACCTAAAGAGGTCATTAGTTCTGTATAATGGCCGAAACGCCATAAATCAAAACTTTTAAACCATCTCACTGACAGCCGGTTGCTTAGACCGACACTGAACGTAAATTAACCCTGTCATAGCTGTCACATACGTCGACGCGTCACGACTACAGCGCGATTGTTAGTAACGCTATCAGTAGAGGGTTAATTGAACTGGGATCGAAATGCACGCTGAATGGTTGTGATTTGATTTGATTTACGCTAAAAGAATGCCAGAATAAATTGTGTTCGGAATTAAGATATTATTATTATTGTTATTATTTATACAAATTATTTATATAGAGCGTTTTATATGTTGTGTTATTTTGCAGCACGAATAGGTTGGCCCGGTTTTTTTTCTTTTATAGAATATGTTGGCAAAAGAGCAAACAGTCCACCTGATCTTTAATGGATGCTGTGGCCCATAGATATGTAGATGTCTATGGGCCACATCTATCCTCGATTAAGAATCAAAACGTAGACGATTTGTTACAATCTATTTGGATGTGGGGTTGATGAAAGGTAGTCGCGACGGGCAACCAAGGGAGGAGCCCAATGGCCAATGGATAAATGTTCTAAAACGGCTGACAAGCAAACAAAACTTACCAATTTCCGGAGCTAGGGTTGACCACAGGGTACCAGTCAGGTGGTAAGTGATGTGTATGTAAGTAGTGTGTAGTAGTGTGTACATGTAACCTGACTCAACCGATAAAGTCGTACAGCAGATCCACAGGCACGGCTTTTCTCCAAATGTGCGATCCCTCCAGTGGGCGTTCACCAATTGAAACCTTCTGCTTCTATTTCACTATAGTAGTTTATCAACCTTATTGTACATTTAATTAACTTCAAAGTCACCCAAATCATCGTTCATCGAAATTAAAACAAGTGACAGGCTGCACAACTTAAGAACGGTCGGTCAAAGTTCGATGTCCCAAGTTCACTTAGCACAAAAATATAACACGAGAACGAACGCGGTCTCTTCTCGAGGCACAAAGTTCAGCGTTCTCCCGTCTTATCACGCTATCAAAATGACGCACAAACAACTCGTCGTTGCAAATTAATGGCAATCAGTTAATTTAATCACTCAAACTTAATACAAGCCTATTGTCACGAAACGTACAAATTAGACAAATCAATTCGAGGCGGTCTTAACGGGACCCAAATATTCGATAGTAAATTCAAACGACGCGTACAATTCTTGACACCAGCCGCGCCCAAAAATTAAGCTAAAGCCATAGGAGGCACGCGACCGACCATCGCGCAACAATTCTTTTTCATACTTTAAGACAAGCATCGTTATCACGAAAAGTACAAATTAGACAACTCAATGTGAGGCACGCGACTTAACGATTTATTCTTCTAGACGGCTCTGACCTGCCGTCGAGCGACAATCTTCTAGAAAGAGTTTTATCGACTCGACGTACGCGCACAATTAACCACACGGGCCGCGCTCAAACAGCTTAGCCGTCGCAGACAACACTGCTCGACAAGGCCGCGGCCTTCAAGACACTGACTCCGGCCCACGCGGTCGAATGCCGGGAAGCGGCGCTCGACCGCCGCCCACCCCCCCACGGGAATTACGTCTACTAAAATACCATCGGATGACGTCGAGGCAAGCGTTTCGAACGCAAGCCTTAATAGTTAAGATTGGGCCTAAACAGCTATGTTTCACAGCAAGAGCGTCCATCTTTATCTGGTCTTAATGGTTTTGGCACCATTTTAATCGGGACTTGAACACTCTTCTGCTATCACACATTTCTTTGTAAAGAAAACCTGACCTAGGTCTACCACACAATACCCAGTCAATGAATTTGGATCAGGCCTCTCTGTAAGCCTCACTGACGTGTTTGTTTCACCCAGCTATGCGCGGGCCACCCCCGTCCCCCTCGCGCCTCCCCGACTCGCCAAAGTCACCGCGCCTTGGAGAGCCGTCACAATGTCAGAGTACTGCTTATCCAGAACACGCCTGTGGCCACGGTCATTACAAAATCAGTCAGCATAGTTTGCACACTCCGAAGGAAAGTCTACCAATTTTAACCTATTATGACACTCTTTAGCATACTCTGTGAACACTCTTTAGCATACACTGTGAACTATTACCGTGTACTTATCTCGCTTTTAAATCCACTTCTGGATTAAGAGCTTTGGATCATTTAACAAAGAAATAAGGGGGACGAACAAGCACACTGCCTGATGTTGAGTGGATGCTGTGACCTATAGACACTGCATCTATCCTTGATTAAAAATCAAAATGATAATACATTTTAACCCCTGAGGACTAAGATGGTATCGTAGCCAGATAAAAGGGTCTTCAATTCTCTGTACTCCCCTGTCATGCCAACACAATTGTGCTGCAGCAAAGCGGTGAAGGAAAATATCGTGAGGCGTGTATGTCTGAGAAATTAAAAAAATATATTTTGGAGCTTCTAGTAATTTGCGCCGTCGAGCCACGCTGCAGCTTTATTATGGCTGCAGCACGACTTAGTTGTCTCGACCGGAGTAGGACCACGCTCTCTCGATATCAGCGTAAAATAGCACTGCAATGCTGTGTTTAGTATAGTGAGTGTAGAGAACCAGGGTTTTATTTGTGGCGAGGCATTCCTTCTAAGTCCTCAGGATTGACAACACCTTTTAATATTAAACAAGTGTAGATGCAAATATCTAAATATAAAAATATAAAAATAGATAAAAATATATAATATATAAATATCCATTCACCTTCAGTTGGACTATGTGCTCGCCCTTACTTTATAAAAAAAGACATGTTAAGTCTTCCAACACGCATGGGTGCTTCACAGCGGATATTTCCTTGCCCCAAAACCCTCTCAGAATTAAGAAGGGGCCCAGCAGTTTGACTAACAACTAACTATACTATACTTTCGTAACGTAAGCTACGCTTTAAGACAACAGATTATAATGGATAATGACACAATATAACAACACCTAACATCAAACGATAAAGCGATGCCAACCACGTTTCCTACTGGAGTTACATAATTACACCGCCGATACTCTAGAGGTATTACGTGGTGACCTTACCGATGCTAGCATCGTGTCAAGCGATAACCGCGGGCACCAATTAAATTGTTAATTGTAATTGTAAGTGCTGATTTACCACGTGCTCGGCGGTGAAGAAAAATATCGAGAAGAAAAATACGTGTCTGAGAAATAAGTAAAAAACAAATTGAAAACATACGAGTATGAAGTCCGCCAACACGCATTGTGGCAGCGCGGGGGACATTTCCTTGCCCTAAAACTCTCTTAGAAATGAGCAGCAGTCGGACGTATATAGCTTGTTTCTTTATTTTTTCTTTACTTTGTGTGTGTCTGATGGTGTAAGAATATCCACTACCCCATATTGTCCGATGGGTATCATAAGAGGCGGCAAATGGAAAATGCAACAGGAGATGGATAACAGCATGTTCACGATAACAACTCAAAATTATTAAAATCTGCGGTTGCCAACCCGCCTGCCAAGAGGGGCAACTATGACAAAATCCCCCCTAAAAGTAAGTCTTTGTGAAAGGACTTGTTCAGAAGTGGGCTTTTATAGGCTGTAAGGGTGTTCTAATAAGGCCGTAATGGATTTCTTCTTTAAAGTCGGCTTTTACTTTGTATTAATATTTATTTTTCCATTAGCGTTATGGAATAAAGAAAGTAAACTTCTAAATCCTGTAGCGCTAACGAAATTTTATTGATGCCTTTTGTCGCGACGCTATCGATAAACGGTTACTCAGTTAAGCAGTTACTCGACTCTAGAGCCAGTAATTCTTCCTCTATTGGGCAATGTATACGCTTTGACAACAAAGTCCCAGAAAATATGCACGACTAAAAAAAATTATGAAGCAAAAATTGTTTAGTAAACATGCTCTCATGGTGTTTTTGAACGTTTTCATACTAATTGTAAATTAAAATTAAAATAATTTAGAAAATAAAATAAAATATTACATTCTAAATTATTTTTTTAAGTCCCGCTGGGCTTATTGCTGGTTTTTTCCAGGACATCTGTCCTCAGGCTGAGTCCTGCTTTTTTCGAACCCGTGGTATAGCTTAAATGTCTTTCAAGAAGTATTCTTGTAATCTATATAAAAATGATTCTATTCTATTGCGTGCGAGTTGTACCTCACCTAGCTATAATTAAATTTCAGCCATTATCGCGTACGCAATACGACAAAATGGACACGTAAGCGATTTAGACTCGCTAAACTTGCGATTATTACTTCCTCACATACTAACGAATACGTTTAATTGTTTTTACTTCTTAATGTAGTTCTCGTTACGTCGACACGTGCCGGCAAGTTTTCCGGTATACACTCGCAGATTGAGGTGTTGTTAATTAAATTATTAGAAAGAAAGAAGCAAACATTTGTTACAACAAGCCACAAACACAATAGGTACTAAAATTTTAACATTTGTAGACACATCAATTAAAAATAGTATAACAAAATTAAATAAAAAGTAATAATAATAAAGAAAACAACAATTTGATAAATATAACAACTTAAAAGTATTCATACTTATATATTATAGTAAAAAGAAAAATAAAAAAAACGTTCCTCATATTGTATGTATGTTGTGGCACGTTAGGCAAACGGACCTTACTCAGCTCATGCGTATTTCGTTCTTTGGGATTAATTTAAAGGAAAAATGTAAAAAAGGATTAAAAAAATCGTCATATTTACACTAGAATTGTCTACTGTATCATGGTGATTTTGATATTCACATGGACAAAGGTAAACCTGAAAAATATTTCAAAGACATTTTTTGAGTATAATACGCACTAGATCAGGACGGTAGACAAAATGTTCCATAATTTCCAAAGAAATTATAAGATACCTAGCTTTCTACATTACTCTATTTACCGTAAGCCAAAAGATTTTTTTGCATTTCCCACAGTCAAATCTTCGACATCATTGGAGCGAAATGGGGTGACAAATTCTATCACGCCACTCTTTTAAAAACTCAATTATTATGCTTGAGTAAAATTACTTTAAAATATCGCCATCTACTTCGATAAATATATGTAAAGTCATTTTATTGGAAAAAATTGATTAACTCTCAATGTGATGTCTCTATATGGCCTGAAGTTACGAAATCGTAGATTGTTATGAATGCATTGGTTAATATAACTTTATTCAATGTGTTAATTTTATTTATTCTATAAATTGGCATTATTTTTTAATTTGTTCATTTTAAGAGTTAAAATTTATATTAACTCTCTTTATAGCACCGCACAAAGAGGAGACCGAGTTAATACACTGTTTTTTTTTTAAAAATACTCACAATACTATTAACATTACTAATATGCCACTTAACCCCTACTGCTTAACTAAAAATGATTGTGTTACAAGTGGTTCACGGGTGGTTTAATGGTGGATTCGAACCAACAACCTTTTAAGTTCGCGGTCCGCTCCCTGTTATTGGGTTACTGTCACTTAATACACTTTATTCTACCTCATTCTCTCGTAGGCTAAATCCAATAGATGTATATGTTTGTCTCTTTTTGGTGACGCTTTTTCGTTCCATCAAGTTTTAAATCACAATGACGCTGATAACAAATAAAAAATTTAATTGGAAAAATTAAATGAACCTAATTTTTACGGATTTTATCGCGTTTAATATAACTTTTTAATTTCCGACGTTTTGGGTGCTTTACAGCACCCATGGTCACGGGGGGCACAATCTTCAGTTTTTGAATATTAATTTTTGGTCCAATTTACGCTGAATGAGCTCACATTATCTTAAAGTCTTGCAGTGGTATGCTTGGGTTTGGATTTAATTTTATTAATTATAAGACCCCAAGCTGATGGCAGCACCCATCCATCTTCTCTATTGAATTTAGGATGTTTTTTTTTAATTTCAATAGCCTCGCAAATCATCCTTGGTAGGAATCGGTGTTTTTTTTTTGCGAGGATTTGTGTTCTATCAAAACTAATGTAATGGCGCGGACGATCTAGAATATGTTCACACACTGCAGAATTCCCGGAACGCCGGTGCTTCAACTCAGCTATATGTTCTTTCACGCGGGTTTTAATAGATCTTTTTGTTTCTCCTATGTAAGAGAGAACACATTTACAATCCAGCTTGTACACTCCTGCATTTTGTAGAGGGATATGGTAAAAATTGACAAATCTTTTTCAGCGGCTTGAAGTATGTTTAAATGGAAGCTCGCTCCAAGATGTAGCGAACCTTGTCTGAACCTTGACTGTGGCCGGATCCACTCGGTTACTGTGACGTAGGCACGGGACCCGAAGCTTATTGCCTTGTAATACTTGCTTGATGTGCTGAAGTTCGGCGGCGAGATGTTTTCTTTCACAGATCCCTCGTGCTCTCTGAAATAAAGATTTTTCCCATGGTAGCTAACTGTAATGGATGATGGTGCGATTCACCATTTAAATATTGGTTGGAATAGGTCTTTTTCCTATAAACAGTGTGACCAATAGTGTTATCAGGATTTCGTATGACTAAAACATCTAGGAAAGCTGAAGAATTGTTTGCTTCTAACTCCATTGTGAATTGTATTTTAGAGTTTATGGAATTAAGGTGTTCTAAAAATGCAGTTACTTTGTCAGATGGTAAAATTGTAAAAGTATCGTCTACGTAACTCTTGTAGACTCTTGGATTTACAGGAGCAGTAAGAAGGGCTTTCTCCTCGAAGTCTTCCGTGAATATGTCGGCTAGTAATACTACTTATTCTGTAGGTATAACGACATAATCAAAATGCAGATGTGTTGTTACCCCTGAGTACTAAGATGGAATGCCTCATTTCCAGTAATCAAATTTCTGTAAAACTGTCTCCCGTTCTTTACACTCACCATACGAAACACAGCAGCATTAAGCTGCTATTTTACGCTGATATCCTGTGAGTACGTATTTGAGTAAGTACGTAAAAAGTATTCATTTGAGGCTATAATTCGATACCGAATTAACTTAGTTCTTCTAATAAAATTAAATATTGACTCAATGACAAAAAATATTAAATTATAGCAACGAAAGGGTTCACGATACGGAATTGCCTAATTCTCATAAAAACAGATATTTACATCATAAAAATACATCAACGAAAGGGCTACCGACTCATACTATCGGCACCTGTGACAAGAAAGTTCTTATTGCTTCCGATAGATGTGTGGGTAACCATTTTGATAATGCCAGGATAATGTACCCAGATCGGAGACTCGGAACAGCGTCTGCGCAGGCATTTGTGAGGACTAATAATATTAAGATAACCAGATGTCACTAGTTTAGATTAAAGTGAACTTTTATACATTTTTGTCAATACCGTTTGTTACGGCCTACGGTTGCTCCCTTAAAGGATCCAATCCCCTGGGGCCCATCAGCAGAAGACTTCCCGGGCAAACGTAGGTCGGGCCTCCTAAGGCCACGTGGAATCTCTCTAATTACACTAAAATATATGGGGGAGCGTTATACTACGGCCAGTCGACCGGGAGGAATTTGGCGGAGTTCACTTACCTCTATCCAAGGCGACTGGTCCCTCCGGAGTCGGTCAGGTCGCATGTGGTTGTGTAGTGCAAGGGAAAGAATGGTGATGTGGTGTGTATCTGGGTGTGACTGATGGTGATTGAACCTAGACCTTAGCCGTCGGCAGCAGCCCGAGCGTCGACACCGCTCCAACTTGAGGGGGCCTTTCGAGGTTATCCACAGTCACTTTCTTGGTTCACCACGATGACAGTCACTTAACTCTATCGTACTATTAACTAGCTTACCGAAGCCACTAACTGTCGCGGGGTATAAGGTAACCGCACAAAACACGCCCGGAGTTTCTGGGTCAAAGGTCACTACCGGTTCTCGTGGCAACAGATAGTTCTAAATACGGAGGCCGCACTAGCTTATATTGTCGAATGCACTTATACAGATTCTGAGTCGGACCCAATAAAACCCGGGAAAGGCTATCCAAACAGGGAATGCGCGTTATAATTCCTAGACAGGATATTTACTAGACGCCCTAACTATTCCGCGGTTCCCGCACAAAATTAACAGCGTGCAAACATTAGCGCATCTGGCCGATGACTGACTCGCTTGCGACCCGCGCGCCACTGCCACGCTCGGAAGAACTTCAGACCGGAATCGCGCCGAGCCGAGTGATATCTGGTGTCGATTCCGACAACAGAGTTTTGCGCGAACAAACCCCCGTCCCGGACATAAGGATTTAGGTCCGCGAGCAAACCGGCCAGCGGGACAAGGTCGAGACTGCAAGTTGCAAGACCGAATCTACAACCAAACTAGGCCACCTTAGGCAATCCATTAGGTCTTGCAACCCTAATCAACGCCTCAAAGATATCCCTAATGTGGCAAGCCGGAGGGTCAGCCTCCACTGGATGCCCCTCCTGGGCATCGCAGCACTTTAAGAAGTCCTGTACTGGACAGAAGTCCGACGACCTCTTTCAAACACCATCTGTGCCCCTATGATTAGTTCCGCAATCCGACCGGATCAGCTCTGCAAACAGCGACGCTACACGAAGCTGCCCCGACAAATTTTGTGCCAGCAGTTGCTTCAGTGCAGAGTGCACCCACAAATTCCACATGAATGTCGTCTGTGGAGAGCCAAACGAAACGCACAGATAGTCCCTAGTATGAATTTTCAACAAGTAGGCCTAGCCAGGCCACCCACCATAGTCTCATTTACTAAAATAGTGCGGCAGCTGATTTCAATCTGATAATCTCCAAACTAGCTAGCCTGTTAGGCAAGTAGTCCCATGCTCATATTTCAACTAATTTTTCAAAAGCATCAATGTTCAACTACAGAATTAATTCAACCAAATTAATCACCGATGCGCATAGGTCAACTTGCAATTAAACAAAACAATAACGTAAGGGACAGCCCTACTTCTTCGCAAAGCAAAATGATTAAACACTATCATAAACATAAACATAATTTTTCAAATAGTGCGCCATTCAATTTCCTTCCAGCGAACAGACGCAACAATCAAATACAGTGATTAAATATATTTACAAAACACATGCAGTAGCATTTAAAAGAGTAGATTAAATTCAATTCTTTTAATTTAAACCGCTACAAATAGGAAAATTTCGCGGAAAGCCCAAAGCATTTTTTAATTTTAATTCAAAGTATTTTTAACTAAGTGCTCGACCAAACCAAATCTAATACCCCTTGACAGCGTGATTCAACGCTCCCGGGGGGCCCTAATCTTCCCACCACCAAGGGGAGGCCACATAGCGTGAACCCGAGATAAATAGAGCACAACCTTAAACAGTTGCCACTCGGGTTGTACGCCTTCACTGAGGCCGTCGGCAACAGAACATTTTGACAAGTGGACTGTTGACGGCTTAAGGCTCAGTGGAGGCAGCCGTGGTGGGAGCTAAGGCGGCAGCTAGACAGGGCCGCCTCCATCAAATGGGGAACAGTGGTACACCAGTCGCGGCCACTCAGCTAACGGGAGTGAGAAGGGTCCAGCGGACCGATGAGTGGCCGTGAAGTTCCTCTCCACACGCTGAGGGGGGGTGATGACACCCCCGCCCCTGGGGGATTTACCCCCCGACTGGTCGGGGGAGGGGCCCCTTTTAAACTTAGGGGCCTGATGGCTGGCCGGCGGGCGCCGAGAGTCGCCCGGCAGAGGGCGTGGCTGAGCGCCCCCGCCCGTGGGGGTCGAGGGCCTGGCAGAGCCCCGAGAGGAGACGCCGTTCGCACTCAGGCACAAAACGGCATGATGATTGCCCTGGCAATGCAGACAGGGCCGTCGATGCGGACAGTCTCGCTGGAGGTGCCCTCCCAGATATGACCAGCACCAGCGGCGCTCCTTGGCGATAGTTCGCCTCGCTGGAACCGGCTTACCTAATAATTTCGGGCACGACGTTACCCGATGATCAGATGCTCGACAATAGGAGCAGGGGGGGGTTGACGACGACTTGCCTGGAGGATTCAGCCTCTCACTGGGCACGTCTCGCAAGTCGTCAACGGTGCCCGCCGCGTTCTCGATCTGCCGGCACTGCTCCTCCAAAAACCGCAGCAGGTCATAGAAGGGCGGAATATAGGAGGCCTCGTCCCCGCCGTACCTCTCCTCAAAATGGATTCGCAGGTCGAGAGGTAGACGGGACAGCACGATGCGGAGCAACAAAAAAGCCCATTCGCCCACTGGTAAACCCAGCCGCCTCAATGTATTACAGGCCACCAAGACTGGATCCAACAGGTCCGGACGCAGTCTGGCCCGGTCACTAAGCAGCGGGAGGCTTAGAAGCTGCTTAACATGCTCGTCTGCAATTCGCCGGACGTTGGCGTATCTTCTGGCTAGGAGGTCCCGAGCAGTCTGGTAGGCGTCGTCCGACAATCTCAAGTGGCCGACGACGCCCAGAGCCTCCCCCTCCAGTGAGGCCAGGAGGTACGCCATCTTTTGGCTCGGGATCAGGTCACTCCGGGCGTCCACTAGGCTGTCGAAAAGACCAACGAAGGTCAGCCATTCGGAATGGACCCCGGAGAACTTTGGCAGGTCCAGAGTTGGGAGTCGTCCCAACAGCTCCGGCTGAAGCTGCTTCAGAGAGGACTCGGATAGGTTACTCATCCGAGCTTCACGCGCCTCCTCGGCATACCTGCCTTCAGCCTCGATCAACTCGTCCGTGAGCCACAAGAACTGCTCATAGTCCGCAAAGCAAGAGTCCAGGACTCCCTTCTCCACATCCGAATCCTCGAGCTCAGCGTAAGCCTCCTCCACTGCGGCCCTTCGAGCATCCACCTGCTCGAACCGCTTCATCAAGTTATGGACCCTATCCGGTCGACCTATCAAAGCATGGGCGCTTGTGGCCCAGCGCAACTCAGTCCGCAGACAACGGATCAGTAGCTTAGGCGATGTCATCACTATTAAATACAAATTACGACGCGGCTTGAGCACAGATTACAAAGATAACAAACAAAAAATACAACAAAAATTAACAGTTAATAAATGCAGTTCCTATCAAATCGCGTTGAATAGAAATTACACAAATACGAATTACTACGTATCAACCAAATACAAGTTAGCTCAAAAGAAAAGACACAATCAAATTAACAAATAACAAATACTAGTGCGATGAAATCAAGTTAAATTCAAAGTACGCAATTACAATTACTACTCTTTAGTTCAAATACAAATTACAGTATAAACGAAGATACACATCACGGTCGATCAACAAAAAATGCCTAGCTCGGAAATCGACCCTTCGATAAGTAATCCACTACAACTATCTGACAACAATAATTAACCGATTACGTAAAAATAACCATCTACCTACATGACGTATATCTCTAGAAAAACTCCCGCTTGCACAACCTAGGGCACGGCTTTTCAAATTACCCTCTAACCAAAAAAAAGGCAACCAACAAAGCAACAAAGGAAAATAATTCTATTATTACGTACAAAAAAATATTTTTACGTATTACGGACGGGCGTGATTGTAGATACAAATTAAACCAAGCAAACCAACGCTCCCTGCCACCAAAATTGTTTAATGTTTATCTAGCACTATGGTCGGGATCGACCGGGGAATCGAACCCGGAACCGCGCTCTGCTACCAGTTTGTTACGGCCTACGGTTGCTCCCTTAAAGGATCCAATCCCCTGGGGCCCATCAGCAGAAGACTTCCCGGGCAAACGTAGGTCGGGCCTCCTAAGGCCACGTGGAATCTCTCTAATTACACTAAAATATATGGGGGAGCGTTATACTACGGCCAGTCGACCGGAAGGAATTTGGCGGAGTTCACTTACCTCTATCCAAGGCGACTGGTCCCTCCGGAGTCGGTCAGGTCGCATGTGGTTGTGTAGTGCAAGGGAAAGAATGGTGATGTGGTGTGTATCTGGGTGTGACTGATGGTGATTGAACCTAGACCTTAGCCGTCGGCAGCAGCCCGAGCGTCGACACCGCTCCAACTTGAGGGGGCCTTTCGAGGTTATCCACAGTCACTTTCTTGGTTCACCACGATGACAGTCACTTAACTCTATCGTACTATTAACTAGCTTACCGAAGCCACTAACTATCGCGGGGTATAAGGTTACCGCACAAAACACGCCCGGAGTTTCTGGGTCAAAGGTCACTACCGGTTCTCGTGGCAACAGATAGTTCTAAATACGGAGGCCGCACTAGCTTATATTGTCGAATGCACTTATACAGATTCTGAGTCAGACCCAATAAGTCCCGGGAAAGGCTATCCAAACAGGGAATGCGCGTTATAATTCCTAGACAGGATATTTACTAGACGCCCTAACTATTCCGCGGTTCCCGCACAAAATTAACAGCGTGCAAACATTAGCGCATCTGGCCGATGACTGACTCGCTTGCGACCCGCGCGCCACTGCCACGCTCAGAAGAACATCAGACCGGAATCGCGCCGAGCCGAGTGACATCTGGTGTCGATTCCGACAACAGAGTTTTGCGCGAACACCGTTGAAAAGTTGCGATTTAATTATAAGGTTTTCAAGGTTTATTATATGTACGTATATAAATATTTTACTATTTGCAAATTTTTTGTAATAAACGTTACTTCCACACTAGGATTTTCTCCCGGATTGGGGGCATTTTATATAAATAAGTTTTACAAGGATAAACATCCAGACAAAAAATATTTAGAGGCCATACAATTACTTGTTCCGTGCGGGATTCGAACTCCTTGCGACCCTTGCGCTGCAATTCATTATTAAGCTATGGAGCCATTCGTGTACCAGAAAAGGTCGTGGATACCTTGGTTAGGGCAAATTCTTCCTGAAATGAGACAGGCTTATTTCCAGCTGTAAACTGCTACGGATTGAAAACGAATAGGAAGCAGATTTAATTATAATTCATAATTCTTAATGTTTGATTACAAACTACGGTGTGAGGGGCGGCCACTTTTGTGGTGCCGCCCGTTTTCGCTCCATTCACAATATTGATAAACTATCCATTGAACTATTATGTACTAAGTACATAATATCTCAATGGATAAAACCGATTCATATTATCCAGCAACCCAGCTGACCAAGCGTTACTATTACAAAAAGGTTCGTATGACATAGCGGGTCTTTAAATAAAATTATTACTTTATTAGCTTAACAATTGCAAATAAGCTATGATTATTAAATTATTAGCATTTTCAAGTAAGTTATTATCTTAAAGCAATTTTACTACCGGTCAGTGCAGTCGCTTCGTAATAACGTGACGGCTCTAATGCCGAACCTACAATATTTTCATAGCATAAGCATACCTACTGCGTGAAAATAATTCGAAATGGCGTGTCAACCTAAACGCTGCGAAACCGTCGTAGTTCACGAGTTCCTGGCCTTTGTTCAACATAAATTGGACGTCATGGACCAGGTGTCTCTGGAGCAGATACTGATGACAAGCTATGACAAGCTTCACCGAAGACGAGATCATCCAAGCGAAGAAGGTGTTAGCAGATTCAGCCGTGAGCCAAATACGTCTCATCACACGTCACAGGGATGGACGCGGTAAGAAAGACCTGCAAGACATCTTCAGGCTGTTCAATGAGACCGACCCTGATGACATCCCAACTTTCGTCGCGCGTGATATCAACAAGCTGCCTCCCGTCACGATCACGTAGACGTGACCAGATTGTTGAAAGATATCACCACGTTGAAAGTAGAACCCAGAGACGCGGCCACTCAGCTGACGAGGGCGAGAAGTGTCTAGCTGACCATTGAGTAGCAGTGAAGTCCCTCTCAACATACTGAGGGCGGGGGTGACAACCCCCGCCCCTGGGGGAACAACCCCCTGACAGGGGCCGCGGCCGAGCGCCCCCGCCCGTGGGAGTCGAGGGCCTGGAGAGCCCTGAGAGGAAACGCCGTTCGCACCCAGACACAAAACGGCATGGCGATAGCCCTAGCCGCGCGATGGCATTACTTCTAAATACAAATTAGTACGCGGCTCATATTAAAATTACAAATTAACAAATAACAAATACAAAAAGAATTAACGAGTAACAAAATACAGGAACGGTACGGTATCAAATCAAGTTAAATACAATTACACAAATACAAATTACTTTATTATTAGATTTATATTATTACAATTTATTAGATTAAATACGAACCACAATACAATAAAGATACACATCCCGTTCGATCTACAAAAAATGCCTCGCTCAGACAACCGACCCTTTGATAAGTAATCAACCATAATTATACGACAACGATAATTATCCGATTACGTGATAATAACCATCTACCTACCCAACGCATCTCTCTATCAAACTCCCGCTTGCGCAACCTACGGGCGTGGCATTCGCAACTACCCACTAACAACAACAAAAGCAAGCAACAAAGCAACAAAAGAAAAGAATTTTATTTTTACGTATTACGGCCGGGCGTGATTGTAGACACAAAATTAAACCAATCAAACCAACGTTCCCTGCCACCAAAATTGTTTAATTTTTATCAAGTACTACGGTCGGGCTCGACCGGGAATCGAACCCGGAACCACGCTCTGCTACCACTTTGTACACGCCCCTAGCTGCCCCAACAAAGGTTGACGGGGCTAGGGCCCATGAGTAATCACATCGACGGGCAGCAGAGGGACGGGGCCACGTGGCCACATGGAATATGTTCTATCACAATAAACTAAATGGGAGTAAACTAGAAAGCAAAGGTACTTACTTGTATCAGGAGCTAACTTCGCTTCAAGGCTTGGGCAGGCCGTGAGTGTGTGTAATGGTAGATAGCGAGTCGTGTACAGTGATGTGTGAATTTGTGGAGCCTTGGCAAGCATAGGTGACCATCAGCGGCCGAGTTCCAGGCTGCTCCAAAATACTGCATCGCTCCAGACTGTTTCAGCGACGGACCACTTCTTTCTTCACTGTCACTACTCAGTTTCTCAGCTTCATTGTACATTTAACTAACTTCAATTCGCCTAATTCCACACTCATCGCAGAATCGAACACGTGATATCCGACACGGCAAGGACAGTAGCACGAAATTCGACATTGAATGTCCCGGATTCACTTATCACAAATTATAAATTCAGCACCAGAATAACACGTCGCGCCAGAGTCAAAATACGCCTCGTTGACAGGCAAATTAATCTAACTAGGCAACCAAAACACAAAAGGGGCACTAAACGCGACGCCACAATTATAAGGATATCTTAACAATTAACCGGGATAAGCTCTCAATCAAGGAATGCGCGGCCCGAATCCTAGACCGTATATCTACTCGACGCGCGTGCACAATTCCGCATTCCCGCACGAGTTGAATATCGCGGCTTGAATCCTAGACCGTATATCTACTCGACGCGCGTGCACAATTCCGCATTCCCGCACGAGTTAAATATCGCAAAATTCACACATCTACGTGAAGAAGAATCAAGTAATTCATCTAGCTATCTAGATTCACGTCGGGCCGTGAATGTAGGTAAGAGGACCTGACGGTCTCCCCGCCTTGTGGCTGGCGGGGCACCAACCTTTTTTCCCACGCGTCGAGCGACTGACTGCCACGCAGCCGCGCCACATCAGCGTTTTTTTCACCTACATACAAAATCAGGTGAGACGCTAGCTTGATCGCCATTGGAGGGCGTACAAATTACCTTTTTTGGCCTAAACAACTGTATATAATAAAATATTGTATATAAAATATTATGTATTATGTTAGGTAAATTAAAATAAACGAATTGTCAAAAAACATCGAACTGAGACAAACCATCATATGGACTGTGTCACCCATATTCTAAATTAAAAATATAATTTATGTTATAATTTGTAAATATTAAAAAAATTGATCTCACACTAAGAAGGTAATATTATCGATGCGGTTTTTCCTTAAGCCAATAAATTGATCGTAAAGTACTAGTTCTTTAAGGCCTCCCGCAGTTTTCACCGCGGGGCTATTGTTTAACGCGATAGCCGTACAATTTTGTGTGCTAAATACCCCGTCGAGGGCACGAACGCCGGGTTTTATGTATTTTTTATTCGGCCACAATGCTATAAAGTTTTAAGTACGTGTTCTTGTGCTATCTTGGTGTTTGAATGAAATCGTTTTCAAATTAAACCTTTAAGAGCTTTGGAAATGTATAAAACATGTTTATTTTATCGTAATATTTTACTGTAGTTTATATTTGGAGCCATCTAGCGTTTGTAGGTAGAACTTTAATTTTAAATCAATAAGAAGCATTGAGTATAGTTCAATTTTGTAAAAAATAAAATCGAAAATAACAATATTTACTTACATATATATAATAAATAATAATGTTTTTAATTAAGTAATTAATAAATTTAATACCTCAAGGTATGTTCGTTTACTAGTACGTAAACACTACACTAAATTGAATATTGTGAATATTAAAATTCCTATAATAATCACCAAAAAAATTTTTACTGTTATAAATGCTAACTCTGTTTTCATATTGTGTATTAAATCACTCTGGAATGTCATTCTGTTTTAAATATAGTATAACTATTTTCCTGTCTCTGCTTCACACAAACATGGCTTCAGTGAAAATCAGCGCTGTGGGTCATCCTCAGCTTACGCTAAGTGAGGACCAATTTTCGACACCGCATTACAATTACACTCCTAGCACTGAATGCAAAAAAAAGCTGTAGTAATTTTAATTATATGTCAGTTATATATATAATATTAATACAGTATTAAGTGTGCCATGTTCTATGTACAAATGAAGATTTATATATTGTCTATTGTCTAATAATACGTGCTTTAGACGTGGAGCTGCCTCCAGTGACGATCACGCAGACGTGACCAGATTGTTGAAAGACATCACCACGTTGAAAGATGATGTTACCGACATCCGTTCCAAATTTTAAGAATCGGAACGAGCCGCAACAGAGCTGAGGAACGAAGTCAATATGTTGCGAAACATAATTGCAACATCTGCGAATTTACCGCCGTCGCAGAATGTTAATACGACACGCGGTAACCGTAATAGTAGTCATATTTCACCGATGATTGCGACTCCATAATGCGATACCGCCTGTCAGCGGGTTGATGACCGTGAAACTAGGGCGACCTCGGTCGTCATTGCATCACTACCTCAACCCTTGACTGAACCCATTAGTACTCCTCCGCCGAAGCCAACCTCAAAACAAGGGAAGACGTTTGCGGATGTTGCGCGAAAATCCTTACAGTGGCCGCGGCTCAGGGTACTACCGTTCCCCCTTTGATGTAGGCAGCTCAGCTAGGTAGCTGCCGCCCTAGCTCCCACCACTGCCGTCTCCACCAATTCTGTGAGCCGTCAACGTTCTCTTGTTGACGGCCTCAGTGAGGGTGTACCGCCCGAGCGTCGAGTATTTGACGGTACGCGCTTTATTTTTCCGGGTTCACACTCGAGTTAGCCTCTGCTTAGTTAATGGGAAGACTAGGGCTCCATGGGAGCGTTGAATTGCGCTGTTAGGGATTGTTAGATTTGGTTTTGGTCGAGCACTTAATTAACGATGCTTTGAATTAAAATTAAAAATGGTTTGTGCCTTCCGCGAAATGTTTCATATTGTGGCGGTGGTGATTAAAAGGGTTGAATTTAATATACTCCTTGAATACGTTTTCATATGTTTTTGTAAATGTATTTGATCGCTGTGTTTGTTTTGTTGCACGGAAAATTGAAATTGAATTGTGTGCCCTTTAAATGATTGTGCATATGTTCTGTAAATGTATTTGATCACTGTGTTTGTTTTGTTGCCCGGAGAATTAAAATTGAATTATGTGCCCTTTTTGAATGCTTGTGCATATGTTTTGTAATGTATTTGATTATTGCGTCTGTTTTGCTGAAAGGAAAATTTGAATTCATTTGAAATTGAATGACGCGTGAATTTGGATATTTGTATATATGTTTTGTGGATGTGTTTTGTCATGGTGTTTTGTTGAAGAGAAAGCTGAGATTGGATATCCCTATTTGTGCCGACAGGAATAAGATTCAATCCTCTTTTGGGTTTCACATTTTGTTGGCACTGTCTAAGATATTTACTTGAAATGAAAAATAGGGCTGTCTCTTACGTTTATCGTTTTGTTTAATTTGTCAGTTTGACCTATGTGCATCGGTGATTAATTTGTTTGAATTTATTCTGTACTTGAACATTGATGCTTTTGAAAATTAGTTGAAATATGTGCTTCGGACTACTTGTCTAAAGGGCTAGCTAGTTTGGAGATTATCAGATTGAAATCAGCTGCCGCACTATTTGAGTAAATGATTATATGGTGGATGGCTTGGTTATGCCTACTTGTTTGAAAAGTCATACTAGGGACTATCTGTGCGTTTCGTTTGGCTCTCCACAGACGACGTTCATGTGGAATTTGTGGATGCTCTCTGCACTGAAGCTTTGGAGGCCACGCTGGGCCGCTTCGTGTCGCGTCGCTGTTTGCAGACCTGATCCGGTCGGATTGCGGAACGAATCATAGGGGCACAGATAGATGTTGAAAGAGGTCGTCGGACTTATGTCCAGTACAGGACTTATTAAGGTGCGGCGATGCTCACCAGGGGCATCCAGCGGAGGTTGACCCTCCAGCTTGCCACAATGGGGCTATCTTTTGAGGCGGTGGCTAGGGTTGCAAGATCTGATGGGGTGTCTAAGGTGGCCTAGTTTTGGTTGTAAATTCGGTCTTGCAACGTGCCGTCGCGACCCTGTCCCGCTTGTCGGTTTGCTCGCGGACATAAGTCCTTATGTCCGGGACGGGGGTTTGTTTAGGCCAAAAAAGGTAATTTGTACGCCTTCCAATGGCGTTTGAGCTAGCGCCTCACCTGATTTGGTATGTAGGTGAAAAAATCACCGAGGTGGCACGGCTGTGTGTCAGTCAGTCGCTCGACGCGTGGGAAAAAAGGTCGGTGCCCCGCCAGCCACGAAGCGGGGAGACCGTCAGGTCCTCTTACCTAAATTCACGGCCCGTCGTGGATCTAGATAGCTAGATGTAGTACTCGATTCTTCGTCACGTAGATGTGTGAATTTTGCGATATTTAACTCGTGCGGGAATGCGGAATTGTGCACCCGCGTCGAGTAGATATACGGTCTAGGATTCAAGCCGCGCATTCCTTGATTGAAAGCTTGTCCCGGTTAATTGTCAAGATATCATTATAATTGTGTAGTCGCGTTTAGTGCCCCTTTTGTGTTTTGGTTGCCTAGTTAGATTAATTTGCCTGTCAACGAGGCGTATTTTGACTCTTGCGCGACGTGTTATTCTGGTGCCGAATTTATAATTTGTGATAAGTGAATCTGAATGTCACGGGTCATTTCCTTTAATGCGTCATTGTTGTTTTTTGATCGCCATCTTAGATCCGTACTACCCTTATTCAAAAAAAAATTTGAAGCTACTGCCTATTGAAAGCCATAAGATATTTCTGACTTAGATACTCCACAGTCTTATTCAGGCAAGATTTGTCCAACCAGCGCATCTTGGCTATAAAAAGAAAGATAGGGAGTAGTTGTCCTTCTAAGCTCTTTAGCTATAAGTTAACGAGTCCTTCAATATATTTTGTTACATGTGTCGTTTTTTGTATAGGAGACGGGGCAAACCAGCATGCGGCTCACCTGATGGTAAGTGACTACCGCCGCCCATGAACAGCTGCAACACCAAGGAGGGAATCGCAGATGCGTTGCCGGCCTTTTGTGTTGTTTTAATAAATAAATTTTCTTTTATATGTCTTCCAAACTCGTCGTATAGAGGAGACACACGTCTCTTCATTACAAAATCAAATGTATCTGCGTATAAGTAATTGCGCATGAAATGCGCACGGTGAATTGACATTACAGTCTACTACGTCCCACTTCGAGGAAAAGTCAGCTGGTGGACTTCACGTCTTTGAAATATTTATTTATTTCTTATACATGCAGGTTTGCTTAAGTTGTTTTCCTTCACCGTAATGCACGTGGTAAATAAGCACTTAAAATAATAATTAACAATTTTATTGGTGCCGGCGAGGATCGATCCCGGGTTGCTTGTGTACTATGAAATTTACAGCGAGCACTTAGCCTCCGAGGTACCACGGTTTTTTTTTTAATAAAACTTGTGTTTACGGATTTTATCGCATTTATTAACTTATTTTATATTTCCAACCTTTCATAGGTAACCACATGTTGGGACGTCGAACACTACTCGAAACGTCGGGAATATAGTTATAATTTAAAATTAGAAATTTTGTATAACCGACTTCAATAGAAATTATTAAGAATAACTCAAAAACTATTGGTCATACTTTGATCAACCTGGATCACATGAGAAGCACCAGCTTTTAAATAAAAGAAGAATCATCGAAATCGGTTCACCCAGTAAGGAGTTATGAGGTAACACACATAAATAAAATACAGTCGAATTGAGTACCGGCTCCTTTTTGAAGTCGGTAGAAAATAAACAACATACAAGTTAATATGCTACGTGATAAAATCTGTAAAAATTAATTTTATTTAAATGTATATTGTTCGCGTATAAACATAAAAAGTGGTAGAGCCATGCTGCAGCTATATTATGGTTGTAGTGAGAACGGGTCGGGTCGACCGGAGAAGGATTACACTCTCACGAAATACCAGAGTGAAATAGCAGATTTCGTAAGGTAAGTGTAAAGTACCGGAGACCCTTTTTCTGCCGACTTCCAAAAAGGAGACGGTAGTCAATTCGATTGTATGTTTTCTTTTTGTTTTTTTTTATGTGTGTTACCTCGTAACTTTTTACTAGGTGAACCGATTTCGATGATTCTTCTTTTATATTAAAGCTGATTCTTCTCCTGTGATCCCATATGAATTTGATCAAGGTCAGACTAATAGTTTTTAAGTTGTTCTTAATAACTTATATTGAAGTCGGCCGTACAAAATTTTTTATTTTAAATTATACTGAAAACGATTGATTCTTAATCGAGAATAGATAAACATGTATGTGCCACAGCGTCCACTTACCATCAGGTGGAATTTGTGTTTGTCACCTTTATTCTATAAAAAAAGGAATCATTATGACAGCGCCGTGTAAGATGTGATTTTGCATCAAGTCAACCGTTATTGTTGGATACTTTTATTACACTTAAAACTAATTATGTGTACATTAGCTTAATAAAGCCCGTGAGCGCAGCGTCAGCGTCACACAGCTGGCTTGTACACCGATTTTAACACTATCGCAAATTGTTTTGACATGGGCTGCAGTGAAAATGTATTCTATTAATTATGTAATTGTAAAACTGTAATTCCAAAAAAGGGGATATTACCATAGTGCCGCCTTTCAGGCGGGTCGGCAACCACAGTTTTTTTATTATTTTGAGTTTTTATTAGAAAGATGCTGCTGCCCATCTTCTGTTTCAATTTCCATCTGACGCCTCTTGCGACACTCATGGTACGATATGGGGTAGTGGATATTCTTACACCGATACTAAACGATAAATCCTAAAGTTATAAAATAGCCCAACCTCTCTCGCTTCGCGTTCGAGGTGTGCAAAAGGAACTTAAAACTTAGTCGTTATAAGATATTTGCTTCTTGAATGATATAACGGTTTTTTTATAAGATAAGGGTGACAAACGAGCACACAGTCCACCTGATGGTAAGTGGTTGCTGCGGCCCATAGATATCTACATCTATCCTCTATTACAAATCAAAATGTAGATGTGTTGTCACCCGTGAGGACTAAGATGGAATGCCTCATTTCCAGTAAAAAAGGCCTCCGGCCCCTTGCACTCACCAAACGAAACGCAGAGGTAAATCTCTACTTCACGCTGGTATTCTGTGAGGTCGTGGTAATACCCCGGTTCGAGCCGGCCCATCCGTGCGACAGCAAAAGATGCCGCGTGGCTCTACCACTGTTGATTTTATTTTCAGAAATGTTGAGAAGTGTCCAAATGGTAAAATATCTCAACGTTTTGCGCCCTCATGAGTGCGATTTCTCTTTATTTTTAAAGGAAAATGTGAAAGGTGAATGTGTACGCTTGCATAAACTGCGCGAGTAATGCACGAGAAATGTGCGAGAATCATGTAAAGTTGATAGCCTAATCTAACGTGTTAAAAATTAATAAAGTAGTAAGTAAAAATAAAAAAGAATTTTAATGTTACTTTATTTGTTTCAAAACTAGAACAACGGAAAGCGCATCGGTATATAAAAAACTGTAAAAAAAAACCACCACTTGTTTGAACCAAACAAGCGAAAATAGGCCGCTAAAAAGGTATTTTTAAGTAAAATTCCATTTACTAATTGGATTTAAATTGCACGCAGCTTTTTATCGCTTGCGGAGGTTGCAGTTATTCGATGAAAAATTTTCGCGAAAGCAACTGAAAGTGAAAAATAAAAGAAATAATTACATTGGCTAGACTTTTAGTCGCTTGCTCACAACTAATCCCGCAAAGTAACGACTGTTCTATTAATTAAAATTGGTAATGTTCATTGCTAGTCATTTTTGTAAATTGTAAAGACTACTTCAGGGAAAAATATAAAGAAATAAACATTTTATCAACGTTATATTAATGAAAGAGTATGTAATGGACGTATAAACAAACGTGAAAAACTTTGATAAAAACAAAGATGTTCATACTTTAAATATTATGAACAAATATATTATGCTTGTAATGCCAGTTACTAGATTCCACATATTTAGTAATTCATTTTCCGACACAATGTATACGCTTTTAATACAAAATACCAGAAAATGTTCAAAGTTCAAAGTTTGTTAGTCAACAAACAAACTTATTGCTAAGCCACTGCGTTACAAGTCGCATTATTTCTATGTCGTCTATGCTATTTAGATGATCTATATGAATTATATTACGCCATGACTACAGTTTTATAAAAATGGTCATCGGCTCTCGTCACTAATCATACGGAAACACAGCAGCATTAATCTTCCATCTATCGCTGGTATACCGTGAGAACGCGTTGCTTCCCCGAACTGTAAAAGAAAAGAAAAATATACTTAGTAATATGATAAATTTTAACTGATAAAAGTTCAAGAAATGAAAAAGTAGTCAAAGGCAAAACGACAAAGAGAATTCATGTAGATTTTGCTGCTCTAGCATTTTTAAAATGAAATTTAGGACTATAACTTAACTTGTAGCTCTCAAAATGCAACATAAAAAGATGCGTAATATTTGAATCTCAATTTAAATTGAAGTTCTCGTATAAATATCCACGGCTCCGTGGCGCAGTGGCTTAGCAAGGAGTTGTTGCGTTGGGGGCCGCTGGTTCGAATCCCGCACGGAATAAGTATTTTATGGTCTACAAATAATTGTTCCGGGTCTAGAGGTCTGTTTGTATATATAATTCAAATATTTTGGAAAATATTTTTACCCTTATAACTTATTATGAAATGCCAAACCATCAAACAGTCGACCTGATGTTAAGTGACTTCTGCAGCCTTGACACCAGCAACCAACTTTAACAAGCCATATGGTTAAAAATGTTTTAAAAAACCCGTCTACGTAAAAAAAGTTTACAGAAAAGAGAAATATTTACATCCTATGTCAGTTTCACAAGTAAGGCAAATCTAGCAACACTCTTTATACCAAAGTTCATCAAGCCGTTTGAGCTACACAGTGTGCCAAAGAAATAGCTTAATATATAGAATGCATTTCATTTTGTAAATACTGCCACAGCTGACTATAGGGCCCCTCTTAGTTTGCCTCATAAGAGATATATTTCCCACGCTTGGCAACTGCAGCTTTTTATTTTCAAATTTTTATTAGTAAAACGCTGCTGCCTTCTTCTATTTTATTTGTCTCTGTCGCCTCTTACGACACCCAAGGGCATGCAAGCTGTATACGAGCTGTATTGAAGTCCGCTTTTATACCAGAAGTTTTATTTTCTGACGGTATAAAAGCTGTATAAGCGCTTATACAGTTCTTTTAAGTAAACAATTGGCACAAATTAAGCAGCTTTATGCATTAGTAGCGCTGTACAGTAGCTGTATAAGCATAAAAGAGGCTGTATTACTGCTGTATTACAGCTGTCATTTGGTGTTCAAGGAAAATATTACACTACAGATATTATCTTATAAGTAACTTATAAAGACAAAGGTTCTAAATTGGTTTTTGAATGGGATTACAAATGAATATAAAACAAAAAGAACGTTTATTGAATGATGGCGACATTATTGTACCTATGTACATATATTTAACATATAAATATTATATTCGAATTCGAGTTGAGTTTGACGATAATAATTGGTGAATTGAACGTGCTAAATTAGATTTACGGTAAACTTGGATATGTTTTCTAACGAAAAATTGCCGCGCCAGCAAAATAACAGAATAATATTATTAGGACAAAATACTAAATACTGTAACTAAATATCGGCTGTATACGTTAGAATAGAATAGAATATTTTTTTATTCTTAATATACATTACATGTGTAATTCTTATTGAAAGTCATTTTTTACTTTACCACTGGTTCGAAAAAAACCCTCTGTCCTTGTAAGAACCAGCAAGAATAAAAATATATAGAATTAAAAAAATTGGTGGCACATTGGGGCAAAGTGATCATTAGTCAAACTGGAATAATGATATAGGCTAAGATTAATGTCTAATGTTCCCAAATTTATATTTTTAATTTTGTTTTTTGGGTCTTAAAATGGCGACAAATTGCTAAACAGCCTAAACGCTATTTCGAGGGTCTCTTAGTAGCTGTACAATGTATGTTATGGATTATCATGCAGTATGGTTTTTAATCAGTTCTATGATAGGATATTTTTATTACTCACGCTGTATAGCAGTTTTTAAGATAACATATAACTCTCTTTAGATATACGTATAAAAGATGAAAAAATCTTGTCTTGGAAAAAGTGTTCTATAAATTTAATTTAGATTTAACATTGTCTCTTTACTACACCAAATCTTTTTCTTTTTTGCCACATATTGATAATAAATTAATTTTGTTTACTAGCACAATATAAACACTCAGCGCATGCAAAATGGCGATATTCTGTCACTTAAACACATTTAAGTTGTACAATAGCTGTTATTTTGTTTTTGTTTTATGTCAATTTCATCGACAGAAGTCATAAAACTACTGTATTTACAAAAGTGTACAATGACACCATAAGAATAAGTTTTAGAAGAGAGTTTGCATCCAAAATTGTCCAGAAGTAAGATTATAGTGATACTTTAATAACACTTAGAGTTGTATAAGCAAGGTACAGTAAGCAAAAATGCAGCTCCTATATTACAGCATTAATGATAAAATCAGATTGAAGTGTTACAAAATACTTAAAGTTGTATACAAGATATTTCATATTCTATTTAAGAACCCTAAGTTTACTTAGATCCCATAATACAGACTTTATACAGCTTGAGCTGTACAATAACCCATAAACCACTCTTATAAGTGTATAACCTCTTTTCAACACTCATAAACGCATTTAAAAGACCTCTAAGTTCAATGTGGGCTGGTATATTGATGTTCATAATTCTTGTGTGCTGCTCGGGGGGAATATAAAACAAAGAATATTCTTACATCGCCACTGCAAGGGAAATAGAATGCCTCTTCACTAATTAACTGACTCTACCATTCAGACCGGAACACAGGAATGTTCCAGGAATAGGTAAAGGGATGATACCTGCCTATACGGAATCCTAGGCATAATAGGAGTCTCACAACTTAGTATAGATAACAAAATATGAATAGATATAGTCGGTGACATTATGGTAAGGGTGTCTATGTATGCACGTACGTAAGGTCAAGTCACCATTATTGTACTGTATTATTGTATTGTATTGTGTCGGCTTGACGCCCTATCGGACTATGAGAGTGAGGGAAACGAGAGTACACCTGTGCTTGCGCATTCACTTGGGCACTATAATCTGTCTTGCGCCGATGATTAGCCTCCGTCGAGGCCGGCCGCCGTGACCGAAATTCGGTATTTAGGACATTATTGTTATTTTATTCATGAGTAGACAAAGGACGATCTTAGTTTTTTCAAGTGAAAACTTCTGGGATGGGAAAAAAGCACTAAACTCGCGTGACTGTCACGCTCAGATACATATATATACATTTTTTTCTATATTTTTTATTTCTATTAATCAAAGTAATCACCCATGCAATCGATGCATCTTTACTAACGCAGTGGCAGTTTGTTGATGCCATTGCTACAAGCAATTCGGTTGTATAGTGCTTAAAGAAATCAGCTGGATAGGAGGCAAGAAATTCTTCAAAGGCATTTTGTATTGCCTCCTGGGTATTGAATTGATTTCCCGCCGCTGGGTATTGAATAGAAGTCTGTAGGTACTAGGTCTGGTGTGTGCGGTGCTTCCAACCCCAGCTCTTGTAATTTGGAGACTGCCTGTTGTGGAGTATGAGGTCGTGAGTTGTCGTGCAGGAACAGGGGGAACTAGCAATTGACCAAAGCTGGTTGAAGACTTGATAATTTCTCCATCATTGTGTGGCATTTTTTAGGTGCTGAACCACAATCCAACAACTTGTTGAGCGCTTGCGATTGTCAAACATAATACATTTTTCATCGCAGGTAACAGTTCGGTACCTACTATGTTTGTGAAGCTATGAAGTTTTTACTTCGGACAGTTTTATTTTTCTAATAGCAATAGAACAAGGCATTTGCTTAGTAAAGGATTTGCAATGGGGCTTGAATATTGATAAATACTAGAAATATTATTTTTAATTAACTTTGTTAATAATATTTAATAAAAAAAAGTTGATTTACAAAGCTGGTCCGCGCCGGCAAATGAATGGGCGTATCGCATCGGTTGTTCCGTGAATCGTCGGCAAATGGCGCGACTTAAGGCCAATCTTCTTACCTAATACTTCAGCGGGGTAAATGTACCGATGGCAAAGATTTTTTTTTAATTATTTACCTCTTTTTATATTTTAACATATTTAATATTTATTGTTGATCTATCTAATGTGCCCCAGACCGAATTTGTGTCTAGGTGGCCAGTATCAATGGAGTTGTCATCTGTCTGTCAAGTGTTGTATTAAGGTCGTTAATACAACAGTTCGTTACATTAATTGAATGTTACTCTTATTGCTCTCTATCTGTTCGTTAAGTTTAATCACAATCAAAATAGCCATTGTGAGGATTAGCCCGGATATACAAACAGACAAAAATTAAAGTAGATGGCTGTTTATGTCCTAATAGCATTCAAGCATAATAGCATACAGGTCCCATCCACAGAGATCGTGATACTCGGTGATTTCAACGCCCACCACGCTGAATGGCTTGGTTCTCGTTTAACCGATCATGCGGGTAGATCTGTCTACGACTTTGCTTTGGCATATGGTCTAACACAAGTGGTTACTTCGCCTACGCGGATCCCAGATGTGGAAGACCATGTACCTTCCCTGTTGGACTTTCTGCTGACCTCTGATCCGGACGGATATCAGGTCTCCGTCGATGCCCCTCTGGGCTCTTCGGACCATTGTCTGATCCGGAGCACGGTGCTACTCACGCTCCAATCGCAGTTGCGATCTGCAGCTTGCCGCCATGTTTGGTCAGCTGATTGGGACGGGATGCAGTCTTTTTTTGCATCCTACCCTTGGGTTTGCTTCTCGCCGGAAGATCCCAGCGTTGTTGCCGATTCTGTAGCTGATGTGGTACTTCAGGGTATGGAACTTTTTATTCCATCCTCTGAGGTGCCCATCGGAGGCAGATCCCAGCCATGGTTTGGTCGCTCCTGTAAAATAGCATCACGCTATAAGCAGGAGTGCTACCGGGCCTGGGTTGATACATCAACGTCTCGGGACTTAAACACCAGCGCACTTAAAAAGAAGTATAATTCCGCCTCCAGGTCCTTCAAAAGCGTCATTGCCAAGGCAAGGTCTGAGCACATCGGCAGAATTGGCGAGAAGCTAGTTCACCTTCCTTCGGGAACCCGTGCATTCTTGTCTCTCGCCAAGGCTGTCCAAGGGAACTTCTGTCAGCCATCCCTTCCATCTCTGCACAGAGAGGACGACTCACTGGCCCATGACGCAAAAAAGAAAGCCGATCTGTTGTGCTCTCTTTTTGCGTCTAACTCGACTCTAGATGACGGGGGGAACACACCGCCGACCATTCCGCGATGTGAGTGCTCCATGCCGGATGTGCGATTTACACAGCGCTCGGTTCGCTCCCTGGACGTCAGCAAGTAGAATGGGCCCGATGGAGTCCCTCCCATTGTGCTGAAGACGTGTGCTCTGGAGTTGGCACCGGTTTTAACGCGTCTTTTTCGGTACTCCTACCCCCAAGGCGTAGTCCCAAATTCATGGAAGACAGCTTTGGTTCACCCGATCCCTAAAAAAGTCGACCGCTCAGACTCGTCCAACTACAGCCCTATCGCCATCACCTCCTTGTTCTCCAAAATAATGGAATCCATTCTAAACTGCCAGCTCATGAGGTACCTTGAGGATCACCAGCTGATCAGTGACCGTCAGTACGGTTTTCGTCGGGGTCGATCAGCAGGTGATCTTCTAGTTTATTTAACTCATAGATGGGCGGAGGCAGTAGAGTCCAAGGGGGAGGCATTGGCCGTTAGTTTGGATATAGCGAAGGCCTTCGATCGGGTCTGGCACAAGGCGCTTCTTTCGAAGCTTCCTTCCTATGAGCTTCCCGAGAAATTGTGCAAATGGATCACCAGTTTCCTTGCTGATCGGAGCATCAAGGTCGTAGTTGACGGTGCATGCTCTGATTTCAAGACTATCGACGCTGGTGTTCCACAAGGCTGCGTGCTATCACCAAAGCTGTTTCTCCTGCATATCAATGATATGTTGCTAACTGGTAGCATTCATTGCTATGCAGACGACAGCACTGGGGTGCCTTTTATACCGGCCGTGCCAATATTTCTCGGGAAAACGTCGCCGAGTACCGGGACAAACTTGTGTCTGAAGTCGAGTCTTTGCTTAACAAAGTCTCGGATTGGGGCCGACTAAATCTAGTCCAGTTCAATCCCCAGAAGATACAAGTTTACGCGTTTACCGCTAAAAAGAACCCCTTTGTCGTATCTCCTCAGTTTCAAGGCACTTCCCTTGCTGCCTCAGCCAGTATCGGAATCCTTGGCGTCGACATATCGAATAGCGTGCAATTTCGTGGTCACTTGGAAGGGAAGGCCAAATTGGCCTCTAAAAAACTTGGCGTGCTCAGCAGAGCGGGACAGTATTTCATGCCGACACATCGCTTGCTACTTTACAAAGCGCAAGTTCGGCCCCACATGGAATACTGTTCTCATCTCTGGGCCGGGGCAACCCAGTGCCAGCTCCTTCCACTTGACCGCATTCAGCGCAGAGCGATTCGAATCGTCGATGACCGAGTTCTTTCCGATCGGCTCGACACACTGGCTCTGCGTAGAGATGTTGCATCTCTTTGCGTATTTTATCGCATCTATCATGGGGAGTGCTCTGAGGAATTGTTCGGACTAATTCCAGCCGCTTACTTTCACCATCGCACATCGCACAAAACTCGCGTTACCATCCATACCATCTGGATGATTGGCGGTCCATCACTCTGCGATTTAGAAGAAGTTTTCTCCCTCGCACAACTTCGTTGTGGAATCAATTACCACCAGCGAATTTTCCGAACCGATACGACTTAGGAACCTTCAAGAAAAGACCTTACACCTTTCTAAAAGGCCGGCAACTCATCTGCAATTCCCCTGGTGTTGCGGTTGTTCATGGGCGGCGGTAATCACTTACCATCAGGTGAGCCGCAAGCTCGTTTGCCCCCTATTCTATAGAAAAAAAACTAACTCAGTGAACTTCATAGGGGCCAGTTCAATGTTAAAGACAATTACTTAAATTTTATATTTTTGTATAGTTTATTGTTTTGCTAACCCTACCTCTGCGAATTATCCCGGCTCAAGATATTTAGCCCATTAAAGCTTCGGAAAGTGGGTGCCCCGTCCCTGTCTGAGGAATTTTACTAATACATCCTCCCCCTGCGGCTTTTCAGCAGAATTCCACCACCAAGGCCCTCCTCATTGAAGATTAAACTGTTTTATGCTTAAATTAGTTGGACAAAATCTTGGTTGTATTTTAGTTTTGATAAGTCGATCTACGAAACAGCGTGTGCGAATTGAAACATTGCTTTCCAAAGCTTCATAGGCCTAAAAGTCAGCCTTTGTGCAAAGACATAAATTGTTAATTTTCACTTCTGGATGATATTGAGATTGTGTCTTTTAATCTTATTTTATATAAACCTATCTATAACATTTTTGCGTTCTTGGGGGAACTTGACCGTTGGCAAATTGCCTAGCTAAATTATGGTATAGGTCGAGAATATGGGCCGAGTCAAAAATCATTTATTTGGTTTTTTTGTTGAGAAACTCTCAGTAAGAGCCCAAAGTCACGAAGTTGGTGGTATTTCGTCCTGTGCCTCGGAAAAAACGATAAGCCGTTGGTCTTGCGCCTGATCTCAATTTATGATCTAAATAATGTATTTGTGCACATACTCGTGCACCATTTTTCTGGCCTACGCAGATGGCGATTTGTATCTCAGACCGTGACTGGGATTCGGCCTGGTATCACAAAAACCTTCTCTCCTTGCGAAGCAACAAGTTATTATTTCTATAATTTCAAAGTGACAAAAAGCTTGACAACAAGGACAAAATGTACAATATTTACCAAAGGCTTCGTTCTGAAAATTAGTTTAGAATAACACTTTAAGAAAATTTTCAACATTGTGCTGACATTTATTCTATTCTATTTTTATTTTTAAAAGGTACCATAATATATTCTTCAAGCACCGTAATATCCCAAATATACGAGATTATTAGATATTCGATATCAATATATCACTATGAAGAAAAACCGGGTGTGAGGACAGCGCTACAAAGCTATCATATTGTTTTCAACGCTCAGTTGACAAGGGTCACATAATTAATTAAAACAACGTAATGAGAGCAAAAATACGGTAAATGACTACCAAATTTGTAATTATTAATATAACATAAAAATATTCGGAGGAAATAAATTTTTGTTGATTGTTACATAAATTTGGATAAAAAATTCTTTGTAAGAAATATTTCAGAGAAGCATAAAGCAGAAAGTCGATGGATCCGGATGGGTCAAGACCATGCTTTGTGACATTATATTGAAGAGGTCGATGTTCTTTTTGCAGTGGACTTTTAAAGGGTTATAATGATGATGATGATGATGGTTATAATGGAAAGCAAAGAAAGGGACTTAATGGTATTGCTAACGCCAATTTGCCTTACAGATTGGAATGGAATTAGTTAAGGGATGAATTTCATTATAGCCTTTTAAAAGTCCGTTGGTTAACACAGGCTACCTCCATAGATTTTAATGTCGAATGTCGTAGTTGCTTAGCAACGTGACAGGCGAGTTAGCAAGAGCAGTTTTATATTATTTAGAGTTGTAAGGTGACTGCTTGTTACCTATTTCATTTCCTTTGACGCCTCTTATGACGCCCACGGGATAATATGGGGACGATATGTATGTAGTGGTATAATAATAATAATAATAATATTCCACAACTATCACACAACGTCATCTAGTCCCAAGCTAAGCAGAGCTTGTGTTATGGGTACTAGACAACTGATAAACATACTTATATATTTCTAAATACATAAATATTATAGATAAATTACACCCAGACACAGAACAAATGATCGTGCTCATCACACAAACATTTGTCCTGGGTGGGAATCGAACCCACGACCTCCGGCATAGTAGTCAGGGTCACTAACCACTAGACCAACAGGCCAGTCAAAAAAAGTATAAAGGTAGAGATTTTAAAAAATAAACTTTAATATAGATTATAAATACTCAGAGTATAGAAATAATTGGTTCATAAAAAGAAGCAGCAAGAAACCCAGCGGGACATTTAATAGCCAATCGATTGCCGGCGGTAACCAGGAGTAAGCTTTTACGCGTTCATATTAATTTTTTTATAGGATAAGGGTGATAAACGAGCAAAACGGTTTTAGAGCCACGCAGCAGTTTTTGCTGTTGCACGTATGGGCCGGCTTAAGCCGGGTTGGTACCACGACCTCACAGAATATCGGCGTGAAGTAGAAGCTCTGCTTCTGCGTTTCGTCTGGTGAGTGCAGATTGCCGGAGGCCCAATACCCCCCCTCCCCTATCAACATGGTAGCGGAATTATACAATAGGCTACCCCAGGAGGGTACCAGTACCCCTGGAGAATCCCTCGCTGAGCATCCACGACCATGTAATTCCAATCCTGAGCGTGGGTGCTCAGGCTGCCCCGCGTATTCTGGGGGGAGGGGCAAAATTTCGCTCAAAAACATAACTGCTCGGGGTAAACTGAGCAACAATACCAAGGCGACCCCTGCCACGCCATCCGTGAATTTCTGCAACATCAGGGGACTTCACACGAACCTAAACGCCGTCCACTACCATCTCAAGATGGCGAAGCCGGCCTTGCTCTTTCTGACCAAGACGCAGGTTTCCTCTCCGGCTGATATTTCGTATCTCTCCTGCCCGGGGTACAAATTGGAGCACTCCTTTGTGCCTCGGGCTGGAGTTTGCGTGTATGTCAGAGAGGACATCTGTTCTCGACGCCTCGGCAGTCTTGAAGGTTTGGACCTGTCCATCCTTTGGTTACACGTAGACAGCGACGACCATCCGCGCGTCTACGGGTGTCTCTATAGGTCCCATAGCGGTAATGCCGAAACAGGCCGACTCATCGACCACGTCCAAATGGCTACAGATTCCTTGCACAACAGGTCCCACCCGCAGAGATCGTGATCCTTGGCGATTTTAACGCCCACCACGCAGAATGGCTCGGTTCACGTTTAACCGATCATGCAAGGAGATCTGTTTATGACTTTGCCTTGGCATATGGTCTGACACAACTGGTTACTTCGCCTACGCGGATTCCAGATGTGGAGGATCATACACCTTCGCTGTTGGACCTTCTGCTGACCTCTTATCCGGACGGATATCAGGTTTCCGTCGATGCCCCTCTCGGCTCTTCGGACCAGTGTCTGATCCGGAGTGTGGTGCCACTCACGCTCCCCTCGCGGTTGCGTTCTGCAGGTTGCCGCCGTGTTTGGCATTACAGGTCGGCGAATTGGGACGGAATGCGGTCTTTCTTTGCATCCTACCCATGGGGGCGGGTTTGCTTCTCGCCGGATTATCCCAGCGCTGTTGCTGACTCTGTCACTGATGTGGTGCTACAGGGAATGGAACTATTTATTCCATCATCTGTGGTAACCATCGGAGGCAGATCTCAGCCTTGGTTTGGTAGCTCCTGTAAGACTGCATTACGCAGTAAGCAGGAGTGTTATCAAGCCCGGGCTGCGGCTTCAGCGACTCGGGATGTAAACACCAGCACACTTAAAAAGAAGTATAAATTCGCCTCCAGGTACTTCAAATGAGTTATTGCCAAGGCAAAATCAGAGCACATAGGCAGAATTGGCGAGAAACTAGTTCGCCTTCCTACGGTAACCCGTGCATTCTGGTCTCTCGCCAAGGCTGTCCAAGGGAATTTCTGTAAGCCATCACTACCATCTCTGCACAGAGAGGACGACTCACTGGCCCAAGACGCAAAAGACAAAGCTGACCTTTTAGGCTCCCTTTTTGCGTCCAACTCGACTCTTGATAACGGGGGGAAAACACCGCCGACCATCCCGCGGTGTGAGTGCTCCATGCCGGATGTGCTGTTCTCACAGCGCTCGGTTCGCAAAGCACTTCTCTCCCTGGACATCCAGAAGTCGAGTGGGCCTGACGGTATCCCCCCAATTGTGCTGAGGACGTATGCTCCGGAGTTGGCACCGGTCCTAGCGCGTCTTTTCCGATACTCCTACTCCCAAGGCATAGTCCCGAATTCATGGAAGACAGCTTTTGTCCACCCGATCCCTAAAAAAGGCGACCGCTCAGACCCGTCCAACTATAGGCCTATCGCGATCACCTCCTTGTTCTCCAAAATAATGGAATCCATTATTAACTGCCAGCTCATCCGATACCTTGAGGATCACCAGCTGATTAGTGACCGCCAATACGGTTTTCATCGGGGTTAATCAGCTGGTGATCTTCTGGTCTACCTGACTCATAGATGGGCGGAGGCAGTAGAGTCCAAGGGGGAGGCGTTGGCCGTTAGTCTGGACATTACGAAGGCCTTCGATCGGGTTTGGCACAAAGCGCTTCTTTCGAAGCTCCCTTCCTATGGGCTTCCCGCGAAATTGTGCAATTGGATCACCAGCTCCCTTGCAGATCGGAGCATCAAGGTCGTTGTAGACGGTGCATGTTCTGACTACAAGCCTATTAACGCTGGTGTTCCACAAGGCTGTGTGCTATCACCAACGCTGTCTCTTCTGCATATCAATGATATGTTGCTAACTGGTAACATTCATTGCTATGCCGATGACAGCACTGGTGATGCTCTATACACCGGCCGTGCCAATATTTCTCGGGAAAACGTCGCCGAGTACCGGAACAAACTTGTGTCTGAAGTCGAGTCTTTGCTGAACAAAGTCTCGGATTGGGGGCGACTAAATCTAGTCCAGTTCAATCCTCAGAAGACACAAGTTAGCGCGTTTACCGCTTAAAGGAACCCCTTTATCGTGTCTCCTCAGTTTCAAGGCACTCCCCTTCTTGCCTCAGCCAGTATCGGTATCCTCGGAGTCGACATATCGAGTGACGTGCAGTTTCGTGGTCACTTAGAAGAGAAGGCCAAATTGGCCTCTAAAAAGCTTGGCGTGCTCAGCAGAGCGGGACAGTATTTCATGCCGGCACACCGCCTGCAACTTTACAAGGCGCAGGTTCGGCCTCACATGGAATACTGTTCCCATCTCTGGGCAGGGGCTCCCCAGTGCCAGCTCCTTCCACTTGACCGCATCCAGCGCAGAGCTGCCCAAATCGTCGACGACCGAGTCCTTTCCGATCGGCTCGATTCATTGGCACTGCGAAGAGATGTTGCATCCCTTTGCATTTTCTTTCTCATCTACCATGGGGAGTGCTCTGAGGAATTGTTCGGATTAATCCCAGCCGCCAAATTTCACGAACGCACATCGCGGCAGAACTCCCGATACCATCCACACCATCTGGATGATTGGCAGTCCACCAATGTGCAATTTAGAAGATGTTTTCTTCCTCGCACGACTTCTTTGTGGAATCGATTACCATCAGCGATTTTTCCGGACCGATACGACTTAGGGACCTTCAAGAAAAGAGCGTACTCCTTTTTAAAAAGCCGGCAACGCATCAGCAATTCCCTCCCTGGTGTTGCAGTTGTTCATGGGCGGCGGTAGTCACTAACCATCAGATGAGCCGCATGCTCGTTTGCCTATAAAAAAAAAACACAGTCCACCTGGTGGTAAATGGGCGCTGTGACCCATAGACATTTACAACTATCCTCAAGAACGATTCAAAATGCGTATGCGTTGTCATCCCTGAAGACTAAAATGGAATGCCTCGTTTCCAGTAAAAAGAGTCTCCGGTTCTTTATACTCATCATACGAAACACAGCAGCATTAAGCTGCTATGTCACGCTGGTATTCTGTGAGAGAATGGCCCTTCCCCGTTCGAGCCAGATCGGCTCGATCGGGGAAGGGCTATTCGTTCTATAACTATACCAGTAATACGGCTGCAGCATGTCTATACCACGTAAAAAATGTAATAAATATTCGAGTGTTTTTTTATAAAAGTAGAGTGACAAGCGAACTTAGAGTCCACCTGATCTTAAGTGGCTACTGCGGCGCATAGTCAGCCGTAATCAACTCATACAAAGAAAGATACATATGCATTGTCACCCCTGAGATAGAATGCCTCTAGTGTGATTGTACTGGTTCTCTATATCCTTCATACCGGAATACAGCCAATGCAAGCAGTGCTATTTGGCGGCAAAAAACAGGTAAGATGGTGGGGTCCCAACCCAGATGAATTTCTAGGTATAAAAGGACGCCTACCTCCTAGCTGAGTAATAGTGGTAGCAGAGCATCAATGCATCAATACAAGTAAGAAATACCTGCCTCCGTAGAGCCTCAGGAATAATTTTTGTTACGAAAACGTTTTGCAAGTAGTGGTCTATCAAGTGTGACGAAATGTCGGAGGTGATCCTGAGCACGTTTTCAGACTGAAGGCTCGGCTTCTGTGTTTTATGTCATTTATGTGTGACGTAATTGATCTCTTTGTTTTCCCTATTCTAGAAAGATCATATTCACAATCAGGATTTTAATCGGCAAGATAGATGGGTTCTTCCAATCGACTACCTGCCTGTTGCGATTCCCCTGGTGTTGCAGTTGTTCATGGGCGGCGGTAGTCACTTACCATCAGATAACCAGCATGCTCGTTTGCCCTTTCTCCTATAAAAAAACACATCTTCTCCTTCTGTAAAACCAGCCTATAAAAGACCACAGCTCAATATGGGCTTCTTCAATCATCTTATACTATATACACAGGATTAACCTTAACTGTTACGCTTGGCGGACAAATTGACGATTTCGTTTGTACCAGACACCAGACAGTATATCTTCCATTATCTACGCATGAAACCTTTTAAAATCTCTGAATCCCGAGGTATGTTCATATTAAGAGGCTGAATAGAGCCACATTGAAATGCATGGGAATCGTTTTGTAATTTCACGTCATTATCGAAAAAAAATAGAAAATAATTGCAAAGTTGCTTCAAAAATACTTAAATTTTCAACGTCAATTTTTTCCTACGTGGTAGAGCCATGCTGCAGCTATATTAGTAGTAGGTATAGTTGTAGCACGAATGGGTCGGCTCGACCGGGGAAGGGCCACGCTCTCACGGAATAACATGTAAAATAGCAGTTTAACCCTGCTGTGTTTCGTACGGTGAGTGTAGAGAACCGGAGAACCTTTTTACTGGAAAAGAGGCATTACATCTTAGCCCTCACGGGTGACAACGCATTTACATTTTGATACGTAATCGAGAATAAATGTAGATGTGTATGGGCCGTAGCAACCACTTACCATCAGGTGGACTGTGTGCTCGTTTGTCACCCTTATTCTATTAAAAAAAACTTTCTGATATTTCAGTAAAATAGTGTTAAGTATTGTAAGCACTCGTGCAATTATGTCTCATGTTAATAAAGCTATTGGGCTATTTTGATTTGTAATAAAGTGTCTTTACTTTATAGGTTAAATAATTTATACACCTTTCTATATCAAGAACCGTTTTTTGTCACTCCTATTGAATTTGACAGTGCTTGCTGAAATTTAGCGTCTCTAGATGGATCAGAATCGCGCGCTGATCCGGCTGTTAGATATTGCAAAAATAATGGAAAATATTTATTTTTACTATTTTAATAGACTACCTTGATTTATTTTATTACGATCAAATAATATTTATTGGGTTATAAAGCAAGTATTTTTGTAAATGCTTTGTATGTAAATGTAAATGTTTTCATTATTTTGTTTTTCTATTGTTTACAATTATTATCACGTCTTAGCTTTACACCAAGAATTACATTAGAAATTCTTGATGGGATGCGATGTAACGCGCATACATTATTTTCATCAAGAACTATAATATATATAGGTATATTTGTTTTTTTTTACCAGTAGAGTTTTAACAAAATCTTTTTAAAAATTCAATGAATTAAAAAATGCTGATAATTATATAATTTCAAGTCAGTGTTTTACATTTAAAGATCAGTTATAAAGTGCCAAAGTTCTTATTTTCATTTTGATTAATTTAATTCGAGACTAAAATAAATGTGAAAGGGCTTTTATCTGCAATCAACACGGTCAATCATACTGAAGATTATCAATTGTACTACAAAATATTTAAAAGACTATTTCCAGTATAATGACCCGAATATCATCATTAATGTTTGACTGGCACACTTAAAATCTTTATCCCATGACTAAATGATTGACTATTATATTATGATAAGATTATGCTTTTCTATAAAAAGTTGCAAAAAATTTTAAATCACGGACCTATTGGTTTGTTTTACTTTTTACTTAATTAGTGAAAAACAAGATGGACTGATCTAAAAGTTAACTTTCTTGTGTAAAAGTGCTATTTAGAATTTTATGCAAATGATAATTAAAGTTTCTATGTAAATAAGTGTAACATAGCGGGTATTATATTCAATGGTAGCGGCCATCCATATTTGCAAAGCCAGCATCATTTTCCGTACAGAAACCGGCAAAGTGTTGCTCAAGGCACTATAAACAAAGCAGCTGATAAAATGTTACACTCATAACTATTGACAAAAACTTTTTCCGCAAATGGTCTTATAGATAATAATAACTATTCCGCCGTGTTAGGTGCAGGAGCTATTATTAGAAGGAGAAGAAGTAAAATTTTGTTTTAGAAATGCGCAATCAATATTGTTTTGTCTGCAATTGAGCATAAAATAAAAAATAACTTCAGCCAAAGAGCATAACTGACATTATACTCAGGCCCATCAATTGTTATGGAAAAAAATTATTTTAACAGGTTTCAAAAACTCAATCAAAATTCAAAAAACATAAATATTAAAATCAAAAAATGTATATATGTATGTCTGTACATACATATAATGATTTATGGCCGCTTAATAACTGACGATGACTCACTATAACATCCTACAGTCAGGCCGAAACTAAGAGGAGAAAATCACTGTAGAAAAGGTAATAATTTATTGCGGAAATTTTGTGACAAAATTAAAAAAATTATAAACTTATCCATGTTAATCTAACTTAGTCTGACTTATCGTTATGCGTTACAAAAAAAAAAAAACAAATAATAAAATAGTGAGATGGCGTCAGTTTTTAAGACGATATAACAAAAATATACAAAAAAAAAATTTCAAAAAAGTTCAGTATTTAATTGATTATATACCGCTGACACTTAATCACGCTTTTCGAAACCACGCCAGTTGTAAACAATACTTGTGTGAAAAGACAAAATCTTCTTTTCAAATTTCCGCTGAGTTGTAAGTAGAAGGCCAAATAGGTCACGTGTCAATTTTAATTAAATATATTTTATATGAAGTGATCTTGACTATGTTTCATCAATTAACCATTGGTAAAAATTAAAACAGGAATTTTACGATTGTGTTTACAAAAAACATTATTAGTTGAACCTTGCAGCTTGTTCATTATTTTTATTATAAATACCTATAAATGTATATATTATTAATAAATAGTTCCCATAATATTTTGGATTATTTTTTGTTTTGCCCTATCTGCAATGTTCAATGCTCTATAGAAAATGTGGCGTATGACATGACTGACAATCTTTCGGACGTTTTATCTAGGTACAAAGATGTTTTAGGTTTTCGTCGCCTTCACGTGATATTTTTGTCAGCATAAGGTACCCTTCTATATCTGAAACGAATATAAATATTGCTACAAAGTAAAGTAATAGGCTATACAAGTCCCTCTACTGGGCACAGGACTCTTTTTTATTTCTGAGAGGGTTTTAGGGCAAGGAAATTTTTTTTTTATAGGAGAGGGGGCAAACGAGCATGCGGCTCACCTGATGGTAAGTGACTACCGCCGCCCATGAACAACCGCAACACTAGGGGAATTGCAGATGCGTTGCCGGCCTTTTAAAAAGGAGTAGGCTCTTTTCTTGAAGGTCCCTAAGTCGTATCGGTCCGGAAAAATCGCTGGTGGTAAACTATTCCACAAGGAAGTTGTACGAGGAAGAAAACATCTTCTAAATCGCACAGTGCTGGACCGCCAATCATCCAGATGGTGTGGATGGTATAGGGAGTTCTGCCGCGATGTGCGTTCGTGAAATTTGACGGCTGGGATTAATCCGAACAATTCCTCAGAGCACTCCCCATGGTAAATGCGAAAGAAAATGCTAAGAGATGCAACATCTCTTCGCAGTGCCAATGAGTCGAGCCGATTGGAAAGAACTCGGTCGTCGACGATTCGAGCCGCTCTGCGCTGGATGCGGTCAAGTGGAAGAAGCTGGCACTGGGGAGCCCCAGCCCAGAGATGGGAAAGGTATTCCATGTGAGGCCGAACCTGCGCCTTGTAAAGTTGCAGGCGTTGAGCCGGCATGAAATACTGTCCCGCTCTACTGAGCACGCCAAGCTTTTTAGAGGCCAATTTGGCCTTCTCTTCCAAGTGACCACGAAACTGCACGCTACTCGATATGTCGACGCCGAGGATTCCGATACTGGCTGAGGCAACAAGGGGAGTACCTTGAAACTGAGGAGATACGACAAAGGGGTTCTTTTTAGCGGTAAACGCACAAACTTGTGTCTTCTGAGGATTAAACTGGACTAAATTTAGTCGCCCCCAATCCGAGACTTTGTCCAGCAAAGACTCGACTTCAGACACAAGTTTATTCCGGTACTCAGTGACGTTTTCCCGAGAAATATTGGCACAGCCGGTGTATAGAGCATCACCAGTGCTATCATCCGCATAGCAATGAATGCTACCGGCTTGCAACATATCATTGATATGCAGAAGAAACAGCGTTGGTGATAGCACGCAGCCTTGTGGAACACCAGCGTTAATAGGCTTGTAGTCGGAGCATGCACCGTCTACAACGACCTTGATGCTCCGATCTGCAAGAAAGCTGGTGATCCAATTGCATAATTTCTCGGGAAGCCCATAGGAAGGGAGCTTCGAAAGAAGCGCTTTGTGCCAAACCCGATCGAAGGCCTTCGCAATGTCCAGACTAACGGCCAACGCCTCCCCCTTGGACTCTACTGCCTCCGCCCATCTATGGGTCAGGTAGACCAGAAGATCACCAGCTGATCGACCCCGATGAAAACCGTATTGGCGGTCACTAATCAGCTGGTGATCCTCAAGGTACCGGATGAACTGGCAGTTAATAATGGATTCCATTATTTTGGAGAACAAGGGGGTGATGGCGATAGGCCTGTAGTTGGACGGGTCTGAGCGGTCGCCTTTTTTAGGGATCGGGTGGACGCTTTGCCCGCCGTGCTTCCCCAATGCGTGTTGACGAAAATTGCAATTACAAATTTCATTCGTGCTGTCGGGGATCAAACCCGGGAAAATTTACAGCGAACGCTTTGACCCAGATCTATTAATACGATACAAATAAATACGGTTTAACATATATAATAAAAAACTCTTACGTACTTGAAACTTGAACACTTGATAGCTCGTGACACCTACCGGACAAAGCTACAGCACAATGTAATTGAAGATGCGTAACCGCGACATAATTCTCAGTGATGCGCAAGCATAACAGGCAGTATGTCACTTATATAATTGTCATCTATTAATTTTTGCACTTTTATAAGTAATAGAGAACGTAGTTGCTAGACGGTGTTGACATCGGCTAAAATCTCTGCGATCGCCGTTTCGTCAAGGTCATTCAGGCTAGTTAAAGCCTTAATCGAAGTTTTTGTTAGTTTTGTTGTGATGAGTTCACGTAATGGGATCCATTACTAAAAGTGATTCTGATTCTTCCAATTACTAATTTTACAATAGTTGCCACACTTGGCTTAGCGGCTAACAATCAATTTTTTTTTATTATTTTCAGTTGTTATCAAAAAGATACTGCTATCCATGTTATGTGTCAGTTTCTTTTGTCACCTTTTTCAACATTCTCGGGATGATATTTTAAAGTAGCGGATTCTTTTACGCCGCCACTGCATGCGAAACAATTTATCTATAATATAAAAATGAATCGCTGAATGTGTTGCTAAGCGCAAATCTCGAGAGCAGCTGAACCGATTTCGCTAATTCTTTTTTATAACATTCCTTGAAGTACGAAGATGGTTCTTACGGAGAGAAAAGTTTAAAAAATTGCCTGATAAAGTCTAATAACGACGCTTTTCTATATTCCCATACAAAAGATTCGTAATAATACTTAAAAGTCAATTTGAACTTTAATACCATACCATAAGGTTTAAGTGTTAGTGGAGGGGTTCCGGGAAGGCAAAACAATTGATTGACGTTAGTATCGTCTAAATATTAATATCAATATTTGTCAATATTTATACACACTGGCAGATAGCTGATGTTATAAGCTCGTAACTTGGGCTGCTATTATTTTAGGATTCCGCGATAAATAACTCCACGCGGGCGAAGTCGCGGGGAACAGCTTGTTATTATATAAAATGTTTACTTATCTTTATTTCAATTAATATTTGTTTTTTATCAAGGAGATCCTGGTTGTATTTCTGATAACTGATAGAATATAAAAATATTCTGATAACTTCGCCGATTGTACACCAGTTTTAATTATTCTATTTTTATTGAATAGACTGTACATCTAGGTTAGTCAAGTGTAAATGAAACTTAAAAATAAAAAAATCTTAGAAAGAAAAGATAGGGGATAATTTTTTTTAATGTACCTGTATAGACTACGATCAAATTGTTACCTTAAGCTTGAGCTCATAGAATGTAGCTTTATATTTTAGTATGGTTGTAGCAAAAAATGGGTTCGTTTGACCAGGGAAGGACCAGGCTCACAAAAAGTACCAGCATAAAATAGTGCCTTAATGCTGCTGTATTTGTACAGTGACACTGACAACGAGGCTTTCCACCTTAGTCCTCAGGGTAACAACCCATCTGCATTTTCATTCTTAATCGAGGATAGATGTATATATCTATAGGCCACAACATGGAATTATCTCACATTACCTACTTACAGTTTAGAAAACCTAATAACCTATTTTTTAAGGTTGTTCAAATGCGATAAAATGCGGAAGGAGTTCTTAAGTATTATTAGTGAGTGAAATTAAAATTATTTACTGAAGAATTTTATACATTGGTCATGTACGAACGCAAGCCGTGTATGTGAATGACATGGTACAATTATTAAAAAAGTAATATGAAGTAATAAGTAAAATGAAATGACGTTGGTTATTTTATTTTTCATGCATGTAAGCGAGCCGTGTACGTTAAATAAATAACACATTAATTAAATAAATAGCAAAATGCTATAGACTAAAATGGAGAATCAATAATGGCGATAAAAAAATTAAAAAAAAATATCTTGAAACGTTCAAAAATATTTTAGAGCCCACAGGCCACCTAATGGTAGGAGGATACTGTGGCCCATATACAACTTAATCTATCATCGGTTAAGAATCAATATGCAGATGCGTTTTCACCCTGAGTCTTAAGATGGAATGCGTGTGGTATCTAGTAATAAAGTATCCGATTCTGTACACTCACCATACGAAAGCATGAAGCTGCTATTTTACGCTGGTATTTTGTGAGAGCTAGGTTCTTGCCCAGTCAATTCGACATTTGTACTACAACATAATATAGCTACAGCTTGGCTCTACCACGTACAGGAATACTTATGAAAATAGTATTATACAATATAAATTTCTGGACTAGATAAGTGGTATAATAATAAAATGAGTGAAGTGACTAGAGAACTGAATGAATACCGAATAAATAGTAATTGTTCGCGAATATAATACTTACGATGTAACAATACATGATTATGACAAGTGTACACATTTAACTATACGTGGGGTAAGCTAAATGTTTTGCGTAACTCATAAATAAAACAATTTATACGTATTCTCAATTACGTTTTAAACGCTATTATATTCGTTCAAACTATTTTTGAAAACATAAGGACCGGATCTGTGGGCGTGTTTTTCAAGTGTTAGTTAAACGTCTTCTTCTTCTTCTGGCTCTGTAAATGTCAAACCTCTTATCAAATCTTGGATTTTTGAGAAGATAAATTTATCGCGTGATGCGAGGTCTGGAGTGTGTGCATCATGGGTCAGGAGCTTTACCTATTCAGAAGCCAAAAATTACTTTGTCTTGTTCACGGTGTTTGCCAAAACATTGTTTTGGCGCAATAAGAAGCGATGTCTTGGACGTTTTTCCCTAACTTTTTCAAAAACACTGGGTAAATATATCGCAGGGTATTAACTATCTTTTTCTTATCAAGTAGGATCTTGCAGACAGGACCCAACTACGAGAAAAAAGTGCAATAGTTTTTCGTCCACAATTCTTGTCGGCCTCAATTTTTTTTAATTGCTGCCGCCTTCGAACACACATACAGAATACTGTAGCTTTTTCTCTGGAGTGTAACAATATATCCATATTTCATCTTCTGTCCCAATGTCATTCACAGCATTTGAACGTCTGTGATTACACATTGACAACATATTTTTACACCAATAAACTCAAGACAGTTTTTTTTCTGCTCACTTCATAAATTTGAATTACATGAATTTGAAATTCATGAGGAATGCAGTGACAACAAAATTTTCTAAGTTTAAAATGTTGATGTAATTTTTTTGTTCTTGGCTCATACCAATATGAAAAATGAAAAATGGAAAAACCTTTATTCAGTATCATTTACATAGTTACATTACAAATTGCCGGAATCTTTTAAGTATGATACTTGTGTTAGGAGACCCCACTCCTTCCTGAGATTAAATATCCCTGAATGTTCTCTCAGGTCATGCCGATTTTCTTCAATTAGTCGCCTGATAGTAGCCACTTTTTCCTCACTAATCGCAGATGAAGATCGATCTCCACGAATTTTATGATTGATAGAAAAATCACAGCGACGATCAAATTCTGCGAACCAATGCCTTACGGTGCTCTTATTAAGTATTTCCTATCAAAAGCATTTTGAATACGAGCAGTGCAATCTTATGGAGAGAGTGAACTATTATTTAGTCATAAAAAATTATGGCCACAATATCTTTACGCGTTAATTAATTTTTCCTTCTCGCCAAAAAATATTTTAATCAATATATGTGTTTCTTATATTTGAAAAGACTATAACAAATTATTTAGTTTTTAATAGGTGAGAAACGAACAAACTCCTGAGCGAAACGAACGAACTCCTGAGCGTGGATGCTCAGGCTGCCCCACGTATTCTGGGGGGGGGGGGGGGGGGATTCCGCTCGTGACTAACACTGCTCGGAGCAAGCGGTGCAATAAGACCAAGGCGACCCCTGTCACGCTATCAAACTTAACGCTGTCCATTACCATCTCGAGACGACAAAGCCGGCCTTGCTCTCTTTAACCGAGACTCAGGTGTTCTCTCCGGCTTATACTTCATATCTCTCCTAACCGGGGTACAAATTAGAACACTCCTTTGTGCCCCGAGCTGGAGTTTACGTATTCGTCAGAGAGGACATATGTTTCCAACGTCTCGGCAGTCTTGAAGGTATGAACCTGTCAATCTTATGGCTGCGCGTAGATAGCGACAACCATCCCCGCGTCTACGGGTCCCATAGCAGTATTGCCGACACAGACCGACTCATCGACCACGTCGAAATGGCTGCAGACTCCTTGCTACAACGGGTCCCATCCGCAGAGATCGTGATACTTGGTGATTTTAACGCCCACCACGCTGAATGGCTTGGTTCTCGTTTAACCGATCATGCGGGTAGATCTATCTATGACTTTGCCTTGGCATATGGTCTAACACGACTGGTTACTCCCAGATGTGGAAGATCATGTACCTTCCCTGTTGGACCTTGTTCTGGGCTCTTGGGACTATTTTCTGATCCGGAGTACGGTGTCACTCACGCTCCCATCGCAATTGCAATCTGCAGCTTGCCGCAGTGTTTGGCACTATAGGTCGGCCGATTAGGACGGGCTGCGGTCTTTTTTTGCATCTTAACCTTGGGGGTAGGTTTGCTTCTCGTCAGAAGATCCCGGGGTTATTGCCAATTCTGTTGCTGATGTGGTACTTCAGGGTAAGGAACTTTTTATTCCATCCTCGATAACGGGGCCGCCGGGGACTGGGGGCCGTCTTTTTGTTACTTTTATCATGGGGGGTATTTGCCATAGTTGCCATGCTTGGCGACCCTTTTTTATTGTATTTTTGCTGTTTTCAGGAAGATGCTGCTGCCCATCTCCTGTTTTCCTTTGTCGCCTTTTACGACACCCACGGGAAGATATGGGGTATTGGGTATTATTAACCGCCACTACACGGCTGAAAGTGAAAGTATATACGATACTAATAACAAATAACAATTTTTAAAGTTTTTTGTCTATCTGTCTGTCTTACAGTTGTTCCGGCTAATATTTCTGGAACGGCTGGACCAACTTTGACGTGACTTTCACTGGCAGATAGCTGATGTTATAAGGAGTAAATAATGCTAATTTTATTTTAGGAAAATAATTAGGGTTCCGCATAAAAAAATGAAATCCATCGTAATATAATCCATGCGTACGAAGTCGCAAGTAACAGCTAGTCTTCAATATATCGTCAATTTGGACGAACACTCATGTAGGTCGCACGTGCATATTACTATTACTCTCCTCAACAGGTTCATGTAAGTCTGAAGTGAATATGTTCACTTTCGACTTGAGGAATACCTAGATACCTAAAGGCATCTACACACCAAACCCGTCGGACCGCCGGCAATGCCCGGCAGTCTGCGTCCGCGTGCGCTCCCCGGCGGTCTGCGTCCGCGCGCGCTCCCCGGCGGGACATGCCGGAACTTGTTGTTCGCTCGCTCAGTTGGCCGCTGGCTTTCATAACATAGTGACATACAGTGAAATGTTTTTTTGTTTACTTATCGAGTGTAGATATGGAGTGGGATGATGAAAAAGTTGAACATTTAATAAACCTATATCGTTCTAGAGCTATATTATGGGACCCAAAGCACATCGACCACAAAAAGCGACCAAAGCGTTACGATGCTCTCAACGAAATAACAACCGAATTGTCTATCAATATCTCAGAAATAGAGAGAAAAATAAAAAACTTAACAAGTCACTATTTCCGGGAGAAAAAAGCGAGTAGATACTTATAAGTCAGGTGCGGGCACCGAAGATATTTACCACAGCAAAAGATTTGCTTACAAATTATACTTATTAAACTTTCTATGCAATAAAATAAGCCCATTACTAACTGCTGAACGATACAGGCCCCAGATGCCGCGGCCCTCGTGCCGCCGGCAAAGGTTGTTCCGGCTTACAATGCTCTAATGCCGCCGGCCTAACCCGCTGGCACCGACCGGCTGTTACCCCGCGGGCCGGCGAGTTTGGTGTGTGGAGACCATTAGATATTTTATCTGAAGGGTATAGAGAGCCAGTATCATTACAGGCTGTGAAGTATTTCATATTAGTTCTCAGAGGTTACAAAGCATCTCTAGCCTTCTTTCTTTGAAGTTGTAGTACTCTATATACTGCAGTATCCACTTATGATCAGGTTCATTTGTCCGTTATACTTTAATCTAACGACCCACGCTAGTTTCACCTGGATAGAATCTATTAATGTGACGTTAATTAGGTTAAAATTTTGTCACAGACTATTTATGTTATAAATTTTGGTTCTTTTGTAAATATAGTTTTTCGGACAAAATAAAATCTTCAAGGTTTTCGAATAAAATATATCACAGGTCCCTCTTGGTATTGCTCTCTATCTGTTCGTAAAGGTTCATCACTATTGGTTCAGACAAACCAAAAATTTGCACGGTAAGACAGACATACAGACAGGCAGACAAAAACTTTAAAAATGGTTTTTCATGTCATATTAGCATGTAAATAGCCCCTGAGATTAATAGAAGCCAGTTATTTCAATATTACACACAGACACTTCAATTTTATTTATATGTAAAGTTTTAAGGATCCAATAAAGAAATCAATGAACAATATAATATTGCTTACCACGTAAATAACTTGTGAAATCTCGAAGCCAAAAATATGACCAAAATAATGTGATAAATCACGTCATAATTCATCATTGTAATGACAAAAGTTTTTTGTTTCAAAACTCTTTGAATCTTAGATCCCAAGACTGAACGCTTCTTTCATTTATAATGTCTTTTTTATCCAAGTTTTCCCAACTTGCATCGTAACTCTCGATAGTAAAAACTCGACTTACAATTTGCTATAATGGCAATTACACATAAATACCCTTATTAAAGTTTATTGCCATTATTTGATATAACATATTTTTATTTTTAAATTTTCGTAGAAGTCCGTAGTCTCTACCTACCCCTCTGGGTGATAGGCGTGTGTGTTTATGTTTATTTTAAGTTATTTTTGCGTAAATACTTTGGCAGCCTTTCATCTCAGGAGTACCTTTTTCAGAGCCGGGGCGGTATCAGAGGCAGCTGCTAAGTTAATGGTGCAAATATGAGTCTCTGAAAGATGGCTACATACGAGTGTTTGTGCCATTTGCTGTAGAGACTATCGGTCCGCGGAGTCCACGTGCGGTAAAGTTCCTAAAGGAAGTGTATCGCCGACTGGTTGTCGCTGCTGGTGATAAGAGGGCCGGTTCTTTTCTCGCTCAAAGGCTAAGTATAGCCATTCAGCGAGGTAACGCAGCCAGCGATCTTGGCATTGGCACGGTACTACGGGAGGTAGGACTGTATGATAATTAATGTTTTTAGTTTTAATTTTTTTATTAAAATTTTTAAATATTGTTTATATTTCTAAAACTAATGAGTTATTTTTGTCTGAGTTTTTGAATAAGTGACTTGGCATGTAGTGTACTAACTGTCCGTTAGTTGTTTATCCGGAACATCATAATATTAAAACAGCATACCCAACTTCCATTTACCTTAAAATCAGTAGACAGGAGAAGATTGGACTTAGTTTGTGTAAACCCTCAAACTAAATACGCATTTGTGAACAGATTTTACATATTTTAGGACCATTTCTAATTATTATTATTATGTGTGCGTTTAAGACTACTAATCACCTACAGGAGAATGTATTCAAATACAGGCACGAATAAAGAAAAAAATAAATGTATAGGAGAAAAATAACAATTAAACTTGGTAATCGACTAAAGGCAATAATGTTCCCGAGTTTCCGGGTTGATTTCGATCTCTATTCGGACACGGTGACAACTTTCAAGTGTTATAAGACGTATTATAGTCACCTTGTCTGCCGTGAAATTCGTTTAGGGTTTGAATGAAAGGCACACAGACTATAAAAAAGATAAACAAAGATTTTTTTTTACTTTAGCCACTCTTATAAAAGTGGACGGAGATACGAGTAAGGTAGTTAAGGTTGGGATCTCACGATCGCTCACTGAGCTAAAGAGAGAGCTGTGCTTCGAATTTCTTTGCGTCATAGACTTAGATATGAGGATATCTACAGTAGAACTAGAGTACCCAACAGCCCAACAGACCAGTTAGCTGAAGTGACAATAGGCCAATCGTCTCGAAAAAACCGACAACCAATTGGGAGCAAAGATTCTCATGGGGCGTCCTCGTACCGTTAAGCGAAGTGTAGGGCGGCCACTAGATGGAGTGGGCGAAAGGGTTTTGCTTGGAATTTCTATGCAGGATAAAATATCTGACAGAAATATCAGCTGAAGAGCAAGAGTAACCAACATTATATAGCTCAAAGAACCGACAACTGATGAGGAAGATAGAACATTCCGTTCTTCAGACGCAGCCTCGTACTGGTACTAGCATGTGCATTACAAGCGGCATACCTCTACAAGAAGGAGGGACATTAACTACAATAAACATTTTTCTTTTTAGATTTCTTGTTTCCCTGCTAATAAGGGTTTGAGTCCCGGGACGTCTCGTGTCTCAAAGTCCCGGGACTTTTTGTAATTTTAATTGTCTCGAGTCCCGGGACTTTCGGGTCAAGCCTCGAGACGAGACAAGAGTGACTAAATTGTTATGTAATAATTTTTATTTTCAAATAATTGAAAGAGCCTAGTGCCATGTGTTAGTTTAATGAATAATGACTTGGTCTACTGCGTAACTACTGACTACGCATCACAATAAATGAAACAAATATGTGATTATTAGAATTCACAAGAAGATAATGAACTATGATTAAATACTAGTATTACTAGATAATAATAAAGTTATTAAGAATTAGTATGATTTTTAACTAAGTTCGTTTCATAACTATAAGATTTAACTGTTTAGAAGTGCATCTGTGTGTGACTAAAAGAAATAAACAGTGGTGGCACACGTGGCGGCTTTTGCTGTCGCACGGATGGGCCGGCTCGAACCGGCATGGTACCATGACCTCACAGAATACCAGCGTGAAGCAGAGGTTTACCTCTGCGTTTCGCTTGGTGAGTGCAGGTGGCCGGAGGCCCTTTTTACTGCAAATGAGGCATTCCATCTTAGTCCTCACGGGTGACAACGCATCTGCATTTTGATTTGTAATAGAGGATAGATGTAGAAGTCTATAGGCTGCAGCAACCACTTACCATCAGGTGGACTGTGTGTTCGTTTGTCACCATTATCCTATAAAAAAAAAACAAAGTAATTATTAACACTGATATTTTAATTTTCTGTTTAATTGTTTAATAAGTTGATTTTTACAAAAAATTGCCTCTTTTTAATACGTTTCACCAGAAATTAACTCAATTAAAATTCTTCAAAAAAGGCGTAACCATCTTAAAAAAAGCAAAAAAGCTTTTTCTTAAGTCTCGAAGTCTCAGGAATTCCCGAGACTTTGATTATAGACTGTCCCGTGTCCCAGGACTTTTAAATTGTCAGGAATCCCCAAACCATAATGTATATGCTAACCATAATGCTAATGTTAGTTCTAAACCAACAACATTTTAGACTTCATCGTAGGACAATAACTCATTAGGGATCAAGTGAGCGTAGCCCGTCGCCGGTCGTGTTTGCTATTATCACAAACCCCATTCATATTTATAGTTTAAGTATTATTTTTTTTTATTTTGTCTGTGTTTTTTTTTATACAAGGAAGTTATGTTTGCATTATCCATACAGTTCAGCTGATATCCAGTGATAGCTCTGGCCTATATTATATGGATCTATAATTGACTGAGAAATAAAATAGAAATATCTTGTCACTCCTTAGGACTAAGAACACTACATAAGTTACTTGCCTAGAAATAGGGCGTTGGGTTTGTGATTGTGTAGGCTGTGGACTATTCACCTATTTCTTCTTTCACAATCAATCTAAACTTTTATCTTTGGCTACCCCCTTTTAGCCGAATAGCTTGCTACTCTTTGACTCTGCCTGTCCTTTCGGTGATTACAGGCATGAAGCTCTCTATGTATCTGTTACAGTCACCGTTACAGTTTATCAAAATACCACTTCTAAACATACGCCTCCCCATAGATTGCTCCATATATTTGACATAGTTGCCACACTTGACACAGTTTTTTAATTATTGTGTGTTGTTATCCGAAAGATGCTGCTACCCATTTTCTGTTTAATATCCTTCTGTTGTCTTTTAGCACTACCACGGGACGATATGTGGTAGTGAAGTAAGATATGACGTATATTCTTAAGTCGCCACTACACGGTCTACGCTACTACGTGACACTATACTGTACACTAGAATATATACGTGATATATTATGTCAATTTGATTCATTAATATCCAAATACCCGTTCATTAAATCAATGATCTAAATTGTATCTAGAGTAACATTGAGACATTAAGGACGATGCATTATTCATATTGCGTACGTAATGACTCTCTGAGGGAGACATTATAATATTCATATATCTAACGAACTCTAATGTTTTACACTTGAGATGATATTTCTTTAATGGTAATATAATTTTATAATTTAAATATTATGTTAATTAATTAATTAAATATAGTCCTCCAGAACGAATTTCTATCACGGTGTCCAGTATCAACAAACATTAGCCATCTGTGTGGGACAAGATGCACTCCATATTCCCACGGAAATCCAACACGACCAGGATCAGGCGTAGGACCAAAGTCTTTACGTGCTTTCCGATGCACGGGTGTGAAGCATCGCCATCTCCTTGACGCCAGGCTGCTACTAGTAATTTCTTGACAAAAAAACTGATTTTTTGGTTCAACTCGGGACTTGAACTTGAGACATTATGATGAGCAGTCGCGTTTACAACCACTAGCACTAACCACTACCACACTAGACCAACGAGCATGTCATTTGAGATTATATCGACATATTGAAGTAATTAGCAATTAGCGCGCCGTAAAGGATTGCCGCACCTTTGAAAGGACACCGAACTTCCTTGCATCTTTTATAGTGATATAGCATCTTGTAAAGTTAGTGAAACGAAATGAAACCTATATTAGTCGACGCTGCCCTTACAGCTTTTCAAAAGTCCACTGCTGAACACAGCAAACTGCAGTTTCTTGTTTTTTAGTTGTTATGAGGAAAATGCTGCTGCCCATCTCCTGGTTTATTTCCCTTTGTCGCCTCTTACGACATCCGCCGCACGATATGGGGTAGTGGTATTTTCAATGTAGGTATTTTTAATTAAGTGTTAAGTAAATCGGGTATTTATTATTATATTCTTAACTAGCGAAGATTTATTAATGTGGGGTTATTTAGATTTAAGAAAATCAAGGATCATTTGTTTAATAATTATTAATACTGTTTTAGATACATAAATCTCACAAATTTGTTCTGAATACGTTCTAGCATTAATTTATATTTGACTTCATGTGGTGACCAAACAACAGCATTGCATTCTAAATGACTTTTTACGAGTGCCTCGTATAATGCTCTCAGAGCACAGATGTTTGTGAATATGTTACCTAGCCGTAAGACCATCCCTAGGTTGCGGTATGCTTTTTTTTACAAACATTAGTAACGTGTTTTCGAAATTGTATGTCGGTAGTGAATTGCACACCTAAATCATTAACCTCAAAAACTCGTTGCAGAGGGGTTCCATCCGTATAGTATTGATGATGACTCGGGTTATGTGCACGGCTGATTGATAGAATAGAACATTTCTCCGCGTTGAAATATAATTTATTTTCCAAACTTCACTCTACGACTTTTGTTATATCCTGCTGTAGCATGTCATGATCCGCCCGCTGCTTTATTTTTAAAACTAATTTCAGGTCATCAGCAAATAACAAGGGTGTAGACTTATTGACTACTTCAGGCAAATCGTTGATTGTCAGAATAAAGAGAAAAGGCCCTAAATTACTGCCCTGACTGACACCTGATCTTGTAAAGAAGGGTTCGGAAATCCGTCCGCTGCAGTCAACATACTGACATCGGTCTCTTAAATAACAGGCGAAAAATGATAGCGTATGCGGTGTGCAGCCGACGCTAGCCAACTTCGCTAGTAGGACGTCATTGTCTACTGTGTCAAATGCTTTTTAAAATCGAAATAGGCAACATCCACTTGTTGGCCAGCATCCACCGTTGGTACTATGTGTGTCATTAGCTCGAGCAAGTTCCCCTTTGTCCCTCGCCCGGGACGGAAGCCGTGCTGTGCGTCGGACAACAGAGCACTTATTTGTGGGTACAAACTACTGTGAATGGTCGACTCAAAAACTTTAGCTGGAGTGCATAATACCGACACGGGTCTATAATCACTGGGGGCTGAACCTCTGATACCTTTCGGCACGGGTACTACCCGAGTGAGTTTCCAACGATCAGGAAACTTTGCAGCCCTAATACAAACATTGAATATGTGTAGCAACGGCTTTACTAATACTGCACGACAGTCCCTAAAAATAAACGCCGGAATACCATCGGGCCCCGCCGAAGACTGTAAAGTAATGAATTTTGTGAGAGCGTGGTCCTTCCGGACTTGAGCCGAACCATTAGTGCTGCAACCATAACGTAAGTGTAAAAAGTATTAACGTTGATTTGGTTACCCTTACAAAAATTATAAGAATGATTTAAAAATTAAGCTCAATTAAAGTTTAATATGACGTCACCCTGTCTTACACCTCTCTGCAATTGGATAGGTTTCGTACTCTGGTTCTGTACTCGGATAGCCATCGTAGCCCTACTGTACAAGCACTTCAACACTTCTATATACCGACAGTCGACTTGGCATCGCTGAAGGGACTGCAGCACCGCCCAAATTTCGACGGAATCAAAGGCTTTCTCATAGTCCACATACGCCAGACATAGTGGCAAATTGTACTCCTCTGACTTCTGTAAAATTTGCCGAAGGGTATGTATGTGATCTATAATGCTAAAGCTTTTTCGTAAACCAGCTTTTTCGTGAGGCTGGAAGTCGTAAAGTCTGCGCGCGAGACGATTCGTAATGACTCTCGAAAACAGCACGTGGACGCGGCTCAGAAGGGAAATCGGTCTGTAGTTCTTCAAGAGATCATTGTTGCATTTCTTGAAGAACAAGACCAACGCACTTCTGCTCCACGCCTCCGGTGTAATGCCACCATGGAGGACGGAATCAAAGAGCTTCTGAAGGACTTCAAGCAGAAGCTCCGCTGTTATTCCATCCTCGCCAGGGGCCTTGGCAATTTTAAGGTGCTGGAGAGCCATTCTAATCTCGCGCAGACTGACGTCCGGGATATCATCGGAATAATGTCGGATAAGACTCGCTCTTGGATCGTTACTTACACTCGCGTGTGGCTCCAAAGATGACGTGTACAACTGCCCATAGAACCTCTCAAAATCAAAATCTCAGGTGCCCCGAAAACGATGCTGCGACATTCTGTCTTCAGCTTTGATAGTTGGCTCTTTTTGGCAGACAGATCTCTGGCAAAGACTTTGGAGCCTTGGTTCCGCTCGATCGCTTTTTCAATACGAGCTGTATTGAAGTTGCGTAAGTCCCGCCGCATGCATTTGGAGATCTGTTTATTCAGTTACCTGTGTGCTGTCAAATCTGTTGAAGAATGTAGCTTCATCTCCCATCTAACTAAACTATTAAGAGTGTGATCGGAGAATTTTTGTGTTCTTCTGCGGCGGGTTTTGCAGAACTGAGCTCCGATCGCATGGATAGTTTCCACGAGCTTGTCATTAATATCGTCCAATTCATTGTAGTCTTCTAGGCACTGAAAACGGTTTTGTAACTCGAGCTGAAAGGTTTCGGGACTTTGGATGAGAGCACGAGGGTGACGGAGCGTTGACTTCATTAGACGAGACCTCTCCAACTTAACGTTTAGGTTCGGAGTGCCTCTAACCATTCGGTAATCGCTGCAGGTTTTCACCCTCGTGATCACTGAGACATCACTGAACAGTTGTCGTCTGGTCGTCATAATGAAGTCAATGTCATTTTTTGTCGAACCGTCGGGGCTCGACCAGGTCCACTTCTGTGGGGCCGCTTCTGGAAGAAAGAGTTCATCATAAGGAATTCCTCTTTCTCCATTAAGTCGGCCAGCTGCTGGCCCCTTGTGTTCCGTCGCCCTATTCCTAATTTCCCTACTTTCAGCTCACCATTCTCTCTTGTACCTAGTTTTGCATTGAAGTCTCCCATTAACACCGTATATTGGGTTTTGGAGGAATGCATGGCTCTAGAGATATCCTCATACATTTCCTCCACCTCCTCATCGGGGTGTGCCGAGGTTGGTGAGTAAACCTGTATGAACTTCAGCGAAAACCGTTTGGTGATTCTGAGTATAAGGTACGCAACCCTCGTCGACACACTCTCAATCTTTAGAACGTTGTTAACGAGAGACTTGTGGACGATAAATCCGACACATCCTTGGGACAGATGGTCGCCCTCCCGGTGATAGAGCAAGTTGCCGGATTCGAGGATTACCGTTTCCTCCCCCTCTCTTCGGACTTCGGATAATCCTATAATATGCCAGCGTAACCTGTCTATATCTTCTTCCAGCTCTACAATCTTCTTGTCAGTCCTCAGGGTGCGTGCGTTGTATGTTGCCAGGTCGAGTCGTCGTAGGTGGCAACCGAACCTCCACCAGAGATTCTTAGCACCCCCTGCCCCGCCGTTATTATGGTCGCCACCGTAGCCAGGAATAGCGGGGCCGCCAGGGACTGGGGGCCGTCTCTTAGTAACTTTATCCATTTGGGGGGTATTTGCCATAGTTGCCACGCTTGGCGAGCGGGTTGGCAACCGCAGTTTTTTTATTGTAATTTGGCTGTTATCAGAAAGATGCTGCTGCCCATCTCCTGACTGTTTCCCTCTGTCGCCTTTTACGACACCCACGGGACGATATGGGGTAGTGGATATTCTTAACCGCCACTACACGACATCACGTCATATCCCCGAAACTCTTCACCGCTGCATTGGAAGACGTTTTCAAGCTTCTGGACTGGAAAGGGTACGGTATCAACATCAATGACGAGTACATCACTCACCTTCGATTTGCCGACGATATAGTCCTTATGGCAGAATCGCTAGAGGACCTAAGCACTATACTCAATGACCTCAATAGTGCTTCCCAACGGATAGGTCATAAGATGAACATGGACAAAACAAAGATCATGTTTAATGTCCATGTCACACCTATGCCGGTACTTGTTGGGAGCACTAAGCTCGAAGTTGTTGACGAGTATGTTTACTTGGGACAAATAGTCCGACTAGGTAAGTCCAACTTCGACCGAGAGGTCAATCGACGGATTCAACTCGGGTGGTGAGCGTTCAGGAAATTACGGCACATCTCGTCAGGTATACCTCAAAACTTGAAAAAGAGACTGTACAACCAGTGCGTGTTGCCAGTGATAGCATACGGAACTGAGACGTGGTCCTTCACTGCTGGCCGGATGAGGAAGCTCAAGGTCGCTCAGCGAGCTATGGAGAGGGCTATGCTCGGAGTTTCTCAGCCTGATAAACTCAGAAATGAGGATATCCGCAGTAAAACCAGAGTGACCGACATAGCCCAACGGATTAGTAAGCTGAAGTGGCAATGGGCCAGCCATATAGCTCGAAGAACCGACAACCGATTGGGAAGAAAGGTTCTCGAGTGGCGGCCTCGTACCGGCAGGCGAAGTGTTGAGCGTCCCCCCACTAGATGGAGTGATGACCTGGTAAGATATGCAGGAAGTCGATGGATGCAGGTGGCTCAGGACCGTGCTTTGTGGCATTCCTTGGGGGAGGCCTATGTTCAGCAGTGGACTTGTGAAGGGCTGTAATGATGATGATGAAACATAAATAATTCTTCCAGTGTAAGAAATGTCATTATTAAAATAAAATGAAATATTCTATATAAGAACTTTTTTAATGTATTAGTTTAAATTTATTGAACTTAAGCCCCTGTTTAATCTCCAATATTCATCGCGCTCTCCTGTGTATGAAGAGGAGCGATCGCTCCCGAAGGTTAAGGAGCAAAGTACTGATGCATTGTTTTGTGTATTAATATAATACTCTAGAAACTGATAAACGTTTTTTCAAAACTAACTTTTAAATTAAATGCTAATGTGTAACAAAAAAACTTTACCTCAACCCACACTAGCAACATCTGGTGATCGTAAGATTATTAGCCCTCATTGTCGAAGTTGACGGTTAACCTATTTCTTCTTTTATTTAAAGGAGTACAAGTGAAGAATACTGCCGTCTTTTGCGGTGCAAGTAAATGTTGTTATAGTAAGTAAACGGTGTGTAAAAGCGAGTTGTAGCGTTTAAGACGTCTGTGTATACGATTTGAGGCGCTGCACTTTGAGGGTTTAGTTTTAATTTTCATGCATTTTAAATTTGAGCTATGAAAACAAGACTTCAATTCACTCCTATGAAATTTTTTTTGTTTTTGTGTTTGTCTCTTCAGTTCCAGGGTCTCCAGTTCTCTACACTCACCATACGACACACAGCAACAATTAGCTGGTAAACTATGCAGGTATTCTGTTTAAGTATGGTCCTAGCCCCTTCGAGCCGACACATTCTTGCTACATCCATAATATAGCAGCAGCATGGATCTACCACTTAAAAAAATATCTAATAGTTATTAATACGTATTCTAATACCCTAGATACTATGATCAGCACCAAGCAGAACCTAATTTTGCTAGGTAGTGAACATAGAAAATTGTTGTGTTCTTTAGTATTTATCAGAAAAGGAGGGGAGAAAAAATTATTTCATTCGAAAGGTACTACTAGATGTGATACTGGTGCTACTGCTACGTTGTAGGACTCATTTCCACCTAGAATTCCGTCTGGGTAGATACAGAACTCTTATCTGTTTCTATAATTGAATATCAGTACTTACACTACCGTGTTGCGCTCTGAAGGGTATATGAAGCCAGTATAATTACAGACTGTGAAGCATTCAGTACTGTTGGCAACCAACATCGTCCGCCCCTCTTCGTGCACAACGGAAGAGAAGTGGAAAGGGAAATGTGAAGTGGAAAGGGAAATGTATAAATTAGCATATTTATTTATAATAAATTATTTCATTGTGTTAACAGTACACAGAGGTGACAACGCATCTGTAGACTTTTTGTTTGAATTTGCAGGTGCGCGTGCACCTACCGTCAAGTAGACTTTAAGTTCGTTTGTCACTTTATTGTTTATTGTCGTTTATTGTTTAGAGAAGTCACGCTGCACTATGATGGCTGTATCACAAACGGTAAGGATCACGCTTGCGTAAAGTCACAATAAAAGAACTTAGAATATTTTTACATACTGAAGTCGGGGCGTTTTATAAAAATATGCGGTATACGCCGCAACGTATATTTCTTTACTTTGCGTAATTATGTTACACAGGTAAAGTAAAGTCACAGCCTATTTGTAATTTCTCATTCTGGGCACATCGAAATAGTATTTATTTATAGAATAAAGTTAATAAACGAGCGTACAGTCCACCTGATGGTAAGTGGATGCTATGGCCCATAGATATCTACATTTATCCTCATTTAAGAAATAAAATACAGATGCGTTGTTACCCCTGCAATGGAATGCCTCGTATCCAGTAAAACGGGTCTCCGGTTCTCCACACTCACCATACGAAACACAACGGCATTGACCTGCTATTTTACGCTGGTATTCTGTTAGAGCATGGTCCTTGCCCGGTCGAGCTGACATATTCATGCTACAACCATAATATATCTGCAGCGTGGTTCTACCACTTGGAGAAAGGTGGTGTAAGAATATAAAGAAAGAAAAATGCGTGCAGTACACGTAAAAAACTAATTATATGCAAAAAGATAAAACGAAATATTTATCCACATCGAAATATAGAAATTAAAGAAAATGTAATTAAAAACATAATACAACACATCATTCCGTGAGTGTCGTAAGAGGCGACAGAGGGAAACTGAAGCAGGAGATGAGCAACATCATCTGTCTAATAACTCTCAAGCACACTCAGTTTTCTTCACCGCAGAGCACGTAGTAAATCAATACTTAAAACTGTGTTACAAAATATGTTACGGAATTTAAAGTTTTAATTCTGAAGAACACAATATCTTTCAGGACACATTTCTCCGTTATACAAGGAACATAAACTGCACGTATGACTTTTAAATGTCCTACGGTCGTATACAACCAGAAAATATTTTCTTCTTACTGACATCATTTTCCAAGATTTTATTTATGTATATTACACATAAAATCTTGTATATGTATATTATACAAACATTTTTATATTTTACAACAAAATATAGTGCAATAGTTTTCGTTATTTAAAGCAGAATTTTAGAAAGAAAGAAAGAAAATGCATCTATTTGCCAGAAATAAGCTTACACGTATTAAATGTATGTATACTTTAATAGAATTAAACTTTAAACAGAAATAAACATGATAGAGCCATGATGCAGCTTTATTAGTAGTATAGTTGTAGTACGAATGTTTACGCTTGACCGGGGAGTGACCATGGTCTTACAGAATCATCATTATCATCATTACAGCATATCATAAGTCCACTGCTGAACATAGGCCTCCCGCGAGGAATGCCACAAAGCACGGTCCTGAGCCACCTGCATCCATCGACTTCCTGCATGTCTGACCAGGTCGTCACTCCATCTCGTAGGGGGTCGCCCTACACTTCGCCTACCGGTACGAGGCTGCCACTCAAGAACCTTTCTTCCCCATCGGTTGTCAGTTCTTCGAGCTATATGGCCGGCCCACTGCCACTTCAGCTTACTAATCCGTTGGGCTATGTCGGTTACTCTGGTTCTACTACGGATATCCTCATTCCTAAGTTTATCACTCAGAGAAACTCCGAGCATAGCCCTCTCCATAGCTCGCTGAGCTACCTTGAGCTTCCTCATACGGCCAGCAATGAAGGACCACGTCTCAGATCCGTAAGTCATCACTGGCAACACGCACTGGTTGTACCGTCTCGTTTTTTTTTTTATAGAATAGGGGGCAAACGAGCTTGCGGCTCACCTGATGGTAAGTGACTACCGCCGCCCATGAACAACCGCAACACCAGGGGAATTGCAGATGCGTTGCGAGCCTTTTAGAAAGGTGTAAGCTCTTTTCTTGAAGGTTCCTAAGTCGTATCGGTTCGGAAAATTCGCTGGTGGTAATTGATTCCACAAAGAAGTTGTGCGAGGGAGAAAACTTCTTCTAAATCGCACAGTAGTGGACCGCCAATCATCCAGATGGTACGGATGGTAACGCGAGTTTTGTCGCGACGTGCGATGGTGAAATTGAGCGGCTGGAATTAGTCCGAACAATTCCTCAGAGCACTCCCCGTGATAGATGCGATAAAATACGCAAAGAGATGCAACATCTCTACGCAGTGCCAGTGTATCGAGCTGATCGGAAAGAATTCGGTCGTCGACGATCCGAATCGCTCTGCGCTGGATGCGGTCAAGTGGAAGGAGCTGGCACTGGGGTGCCCCGGCCCAGAGATGAGAACAGTATTCCATGTGGGGCCGAACTTGCGCTTTGTAAAGTTGCAAGCGATGTGCCGGCATGAAATACTCTCTCGCTCTGCTGAGCACGCCAAGCTTTTTAGAGGCCAATTTGGCCTTCCCTTCCAAGTGACCACGAAACTGCACGCTATTCGATAAGTCGACGCCAAGGATTTCGATACTGGCTGAGGCAGCAAGGGGAGTGCCTTGAAACTGAGGAGATACGACAAAGGGGTTCTTTTTAGCGGTAAACGCGCAAACTTGTGTCTTCTGGGGATTGAACTGGACTAGATTTAGTCGGCCCCAATCCGAGACTTTGTTAAGCAAAGACTCGACTTCAGACACAAGTTTGTCCCGGTACTCGGCGACGTTTTCCCGAGAAATATTGGCACGGCCGGTATATAAGGCATCACCAGTGCTGTCGTCTGCATAGCAATGAATGCTACCAGTTAGCAACATATCATTGATTATAAATTTATAATTTATACTATTATTTTCAAGTTTTACCGAGTTGAATCCGTCGATTGACCACTCGGTCGAAGTTGGACTTACCTAGTCGGACTATTTGTCCCAGGTAAACATACTCGTCAGAACTTCGAGCTTAGTGCTCCCAACAACTACCGGCATATGTGTGACATGGACATTAAACATAATTTTTGTTTTGTCCATTTTCATCTTAAGACCTATCCGTTGGGAGACACTATCGAGGTCAATGAGCATAGTGCTTAGGTCCTCCAGTGATTCTGCCATAAGGACTACATCGTCGGCAAATCGAAGGTGAGTGATGTACTCGCGATTGATTTTTATACCGTATCCTTTCCAGTCCAGAAGCTTGAAAACGTCTTCCAATGCAGCGGTGAAGAGTTTCGGGGATATAACGTCACCCTGTCTTACACCTCTCTGCAATTGGATAGGTTTCGTACTCTGGTTCTGTACTCGGATAGCCGTCGTAGCCCTACTGTACAAGCACTTCAGCACTTCGATATACCGACAGTCAACTTGGCACCGCTGAAGGAACTGCAGCACCGCCCAAATTTCGACGGAATCAAAGGCTTTCTTATAGTCCACATATATCAGACATAGTGGCAAATTGTACTCTTCGGACTTCTGTACAATTTACCGGAGGGTATGTATGTGGTAGTGCCCTTTCGGAAACCGGCTTGTTCGGGAGGCTGGAAGTCATCAAATCTGCGCGCGAGACGATTCGTAATGACTCTCGAAAACAGCACGTAGACGCGGCTCAGAAGAGAAATCGGTCTGTAGTTCTTTAAAAGAGTGTTGTCACATTTCTTGAAGAACAAGACCACCGCACTTCTGCTCCACGCCTCCGGTGTAACGCCACCATGGAGGACGGAAATAAAGAGCCTCTGAAGGACTTCCAGTACCGGTTTTCCACCCGCTTTCAGAAGCTCCACTGTAATTCCATCCTTGCCTGGGGACTTGCCGTTTTTAAGATGCTGGAGACCCATTCTAATCTCGCTCAGACTGACGTCCGGGATATTTTCGGAATAGTGTCGGATAAGACTTGCTCTTGGATCGTTACTAACACTTGCGTGTGGCTCCAATGATGACGTGTACAGCTGCCCATAGAACCTCTCAATCTCACTCAAAATCTCAGGTGCCCCGGAAACGATGCTGCCACACTCGATCTCCAGCTTTGACAGTTGGCTCTTTCTGGCAGACAGATCTCTGGCAAAGACTTTGGTGCCTTGGTTCCGCTCGATCGCTTCTTCAATACAAGCTGTATTGAAGTTGCGTAAGTCCCGCCGCATGCATTTGGAGATCTCTCTGTTCAGTTGCAGAATACCAGTTATAGAATACCAGAGTAATAATAATACGTATTTTCGTGCAGTTTGTGATCATCACCTACCTTAGACACCTGCCGCAATTGCATCAGATTTGATACACAAAGTATAAATGGTAACAGTGGTAGAGTCACGCGGCAGCTTTTCTGTCGCACGGATGGGCCGGCTCAAACCGGGGTGGTACCACGACCTCACAGAATACCAGCGTGAAGTAGAGGTTTACCTCTGCGTTTCGCTTGGTGAGTGCAGGTGGCCGGAGGCCCTTTTTACTGGAAATGAGGCGTTCCATCTTAGTCCTCACGGGTGACAACGCATCTACATTTTGATTCGTAATAGAGGATAGATGTAGATGTCTATGGGCCGCAGCAACCACTTACCATCAGGTGGACTGTGTGCTCGTTTGTCACCCTTATCCTATAAAAAAAAAAGTTTTATTGTTTATAATTGTGATAAACTCAAGTTGATTATCTTCATGTCGTCTTATCTCAACAGTTTAGAAATGGGTCTGAGTAGCATCAGTGATGTAACGGAGGTTGGCACTAGAAGTCAGTATACGTTGGAATAGGTGAAATTTTTGGTGCAATATATGCTGAGTTGCTAAGCTCGTTTGTCGGTAATGATGCATACAATTTTCATTTTTAATTTTAAATGTTTTGATATTTTTCATTTTATTTCTTTTTACTGGGATAAGTAAAATTTCTTGTTTTTTTTTTTTATAGTATAAAGGTGACAAACGAGTACACGGACCACCTGATGGTAAGTCGATGCTGTGGCCCATTTAAATCTACATCTATCTTCGATTACGAATCAAAATGCAGATACGTTGTCACTCGTGAGGACTAAGATGAAATGCCTCGTTTCCAGTAAAAAGGGTCACCGGTTCTTTAAACTCACAATACGAAACGCAGCACCATTAAGTAAATTTTTTACGCTGATATTCTGTGAGAGTGTGGTCCTTCCCCGGCCGAGCTGACCCATTCATGCTGTAATTGCAAATATTTATTATGTTATACCACTTGTATAAAATAATACATATTTGTAATTATAGTTGTATTATTTTATGCCATTTGGTAAAATATTAAAAGAATGTTGTGTCGTAATGGCGTACGAGGATCAACTACTCCATATTATCCCGTGGGCTTTAGGGACGAAAGATGGAAATGAATCATATTCAGCCGTATTTTCATGGTAATCACTGATTATTCATCATCATTATCACAGCCACTCAGAAGTTCACTGCTGAAAACTGCCCTCCTTCCCTTCAAAGAATGCCACAAACCACGGTCCTGAGACACCTTTATCCATTGTTTTCCAGCATGGCTTACCGGTACATGTTTTGCACTTGAGAATCTTTCTTCCCCATCGTGTTGTTTGAGCTATATGGCCGATGTAAATTACCACCAGAAAAAAAACCTATTACAAATAAAGAGGCCTATATTCAGTAGTGGATTTTTGAAAGGGTCTAATAAGTAAATAATGAAAGAGTTCGGGGAGATGCAGGTGGCCACAGCCTCCTTTTACCAACAGTTGTTTATTCGAAATTGAGATTGTCTTTGGTGGAATTTGAAAAATTGACTTTAAACAAAAAGTTAAAGCCTGAAAATATAGTGTAGAGAAGAATTAAATCCACGACTTCAGAATGTGAAATTATTTTGTTCTTTTTCGTTATTTGAATTTGGATTTACTTTTTGTTAAAAATTTAATTTAACAAAAATGTTAACTTTTTGAATAGACAAAGGAATATCTTAATCTCAATATTTTCTAAAAACTTCATCCCAAATTTTGCCATACTTAGGGGTGAAATTCTTTCTCCAAAGTAATTGTAATATTTATTTATTTTTAGGATTTTCGTATGAATCGGGGAGGTAGTTTATATACATAAATTTTACAAGGATAAACATCTAGACCCGGAACAATTACTTGTCGGCCATACAAAGTTCACTGTTGGATACGAACCCGCCCTCATCGCCTTAACTCATTGCTAAGCCACTGCGCTACAGTTAAATTATAAGCCTCTTTATTTTTTGGAGATAGTTAATAAGTTGTTAAAACATAATCTAAAGCTCATTATACTTTTAAACACCACGAAAGTTATCTTCAAATTAATCGAAAAGCTTTGAAAGCGAAAACCGCAAAAATTTACGTCGACGTGGTCTCTACACGTTCCAACGAGCGCCCCGTTTATCCAACGGATTAGCGGTCGTCTTGCACTTTACACTGCACGGCTATTGCATTTAAATTTTCTCCAATCTTCTTATTTAATTTATTATTGCTATTAAAAATGTTAAAGATTGTTAGCTGAGATCCGCATAATAAAATTAAATTTGTCTTACCTATTTTATAGAGCACCTTTCGTCCTCCCTTAATTGCGTGTACTATGCCCGTCACCACTACACTAGGAAGAACACACCACCGTCGATAATACGATACGCGTTTCACCTCTAAGCGAGTCATCATCAGGTGAAATAGACCCTGCGGTGGCTGACCCCTGAGGGGTCTCTTTGATCTAGGTAAAACCTATCGTTTTGTTTTATGATGCGGATCTTAGCTAATTAATTTTGAACATCTGGATTTCACTGGACGTGGATTTGCGTGAAGTAATATATGCTTCTATTAATTATATATTATTACATAAAATATAAATTTTCGTACTAAGTTTCTCGTATTTGGTTCGTTTATTGAGAAATTGATGGCCTGTTTTTCTATTCATCCATCCATTACAATATATTAAGGTCCACTGTTGGGGATACCACCATCGTTGCTATGCTTGGCAGGCAGGTTGGTAATCGCAGTATGTTAAAATTTCAAGTTGTTATGAGGAAGGTGCTGCTGCCCATCTCCTACTTTAGTTTCTCCCTGTCCCCTCTTACGACATCCACGGGATGCAACTACATGGTTACAGACCTGAGTTTGGTAGGTCCTCTGACTTTTGATTTTTTTTTTGACAGGTTACCCTACACTCTAAATACCGGGACGAGCCTGCCACACGATGACCAATTACTTAATTTCTTTCATCCATCCATAACAGCCCATTAAAATCCCCTACTGAACACAGACCTCCCCCATAGATTACTTCATAGAGGGAATTTCGCTTCAGTTACCACGATTTGTAGACGGGTTGTCAACTGCAGATTTTAATTAGTTTTAGTTGTTATCAGAAAGATGCTGCAGCCCATCTCCTGTTCAGTTTACCTCTGCTCGATACCCGTGGTCTGTGAGGTGGTGGATATTCTTACACAGTCACTAAATGGCGACGTAATTGGATAATTGTTATAAATTTATGTTTGCCTGTATTGCCACACTTAGGTATTAAGCTCATCAGAAACCTAAGTAATATATTATTTATATCAGTGAGGACAAACAAGAATGCAGCTCACCTGATGTTATGTCACTACCGCCGCATATGAAAAACAATTACAAACTTATTCGAATTAATTCCCTAAAGGATGCTTTTAACGTAAGCTACTAGGGTACTAATTCTGAATTTATGTTAATTCTAAACTGGGTGTTCTAGAAAGGGTGCGGCGGTACTTCATGCTGGGGCAGCTACTTACCGTATATAAAGCGCAAGTCTGGTCTTGTATGGAGTACTCCTGTCACATATAGCCTGATGCTGCAAAATTACACCTAGCAGCGTTTGACTCAGTGGATAGACGTACTAAGGACTTTTTGGTAACCTTGATTTTCTACCGACTTCAAACAGGAGGAGGTACTCAATTCGACTGTGTGATTTTTTTATGAGTGTTACCTCATAACTTTACCCATGGTCCATGGTCCCATATAAATTTGCAATTAAAGAAGCATTATGTTGAAACCAATCTTGCGAGCCTCAAGCACAGGCGCAGAGTAGCCAGCTCTTCGGTGTTCTATAAGATAGATTTCGGATAGTGTGTGCAGAAATTAAATGCTTTAATTCATTCCTGCTTTTCCACCGACGAACAATCAGACGGTCAATGGTTCTTCACAACTTTGCTAATTTGTAATTTACGCATTCAAACTAAACGATTTGCTTCGTAAGACGTAGGCAAAGGAGTGTTTGCCGGCATCTGTCTTCATTTTCAATACAATCTGGGATTCTTCAAGGCAAGAATAAAAAGGTTTTTGTTACGCTAAAACAATGCGAATTCTCATCTTCATCTCCAGTTAGGATTATAGGCAAGCACTAGCTTATAATAAGTAAAAATTAAATGAACGTGCTGGATGTGTTTCACTGGAGGGATTGCTCGTGTAGGGGTAATGTTTTTTAAAGATAACAATCTCACGATTGTCTGCTTAAAGATAAATTCAAAAGTGAACTTTTAGCAAAACAAGTCAACGAAAAACAAACTTGGGACGTTCCGTGACGATAAATAAATTTACAACGGTGGAGATCGTCAAACTTAAATCAAGTTAAAGCTTATATTTAATCAAAATTTAATTTGATGCTCTGCCTGCTTACTGCGAGATTAAGTATAGTTTTAATAAGCTTACTGTAAGTTGCCGTGAAAATGAACAATAATATTTTTTCGTCAAAACTTTGTTATCCTTCTTATCCCAGTTCCATAGTAGTTGGGGCCTTTATCTAAGAATTTGACACGGCAAAGCAATAAGTAGTAACTACATGATAAGAGAAAGCTGTAACAAATAATCATCAGTTATATAGGCTTGAGTCAGTATTAATTATTCGAATGAGATCAGATCCAGATAATAGCGTGACAAACGAGCACACCGTTCACCTGATGATAAGTGGATGTTGTGTAAAATCAAATCAAAATGCAGAGTCGCTATTACTACTGAGGACTACAAGTGGTAAAATTAAAAAAAAATGTACAACCGACTATTGAATATATATATAATTTATTATAGAATTTTTAAAAACTACTCGATTGATTTCGATAAAATATAAATTGAACCACTTGGAAAGTATACCCTTTGAAACAAAAAATAATTTTTGAAATCGGTTCAGGCGCCTTCTAGTAATCGGTGAACATACATAAAAAAATGAATTTTCCGACGAATTGTAAACCTCCTCCTTTTCGAGTCGGTTGATAATGGAGCCTCGTTTCCAATATAAAGGATCTCCGGTTCTTTACACTCACCATACAAAACACAGCAGCATTAGGCTGCTATTTCACGTGGTCCAACTCCTGTCGAACCATCCATTTGTGCTACAACCATAATATATAATAGGAACTAAGTCCTATTCTCACTCTTTTAGAGCACATGCAGTTAGGTTATGGAATTCTCTTCCTGCTGCAATTCGTGAGGCTCAAACAGTGTCCGTGTTTAAAAGGCAGTGAAGTTTAAAGGCAAGTGGAGTTAAAGAGCAAGTTATTTCTTTGTTGTCCCAATGATTTAATGTATGACTTGTATATATATATGTGTATCTATATTTATTATATATATAGTAGGGTTTGGGTATATGTATGTTTGTATGGATATATATTTTTATTATCTTTACTTTATATTAAAATTATTAATAGTATAAAAGTTTATTATGAAAGTGCACACTAAATGCGCTTCTCTTTGACTTTTTCCAGTATCAGGCCTGCTGGAAGAAATTACAATATGAAATAAGCAGTGCCTTTGTACAAAATATCTTCATTGTTTTATTCTCATTGTAACATAACTTTGTGTGTAAATAAATTATTAAATAAAATAAATAAATATAGCTCCAGCACGGCTCAACCACGTGTAAAACTTAATATTAATTGTGTAGTGAACGTGCGGTGAAGTTCTTGAAGGGTCTGTATCCGCGACTGGTTGTCGCTGCTGGTGATAAGAGGGCTGGTCCTTTTATCGTTCAAAGGCTAAGAATGGCCATTCAGGGAGGAGACCCAACCAGCTTTCTTGGCGCAATACCATGGGGAGTAGGATTGTATGATAATTTATGTTTAGTTTTAGATTTCTTGTCATAGTTTCTTAAAAAAGTATATATTAGTATATATTAATGTTACGTAAACAAATTAATGTTAGATAGATTTTGTACAATATAAATATATAACTTAACTTACTGCTTCATACTCGTATACAAAGAGAATGAATGTTCAGACAGACGTCGTGTTAGGGTTTCAATATACATAGTATAGATTTCAAGCCAATGGTAAAAACAATTAATGTTTTCAAAAGGTAATACTAGAAATTCATAATAAATAAAAATTATTCTATTCCATTCTAAAAAAAACTACGAAACCATGGAATGGTACCTATATTATTTAAATAATTTGCTGTTGGAACATTTACAGTTGATTGTTAACAAGCCCTAAATGATTAAAAAAACTTGCAATGCCAAAGTCAATTAATTGTACACGGTGTTAACTTTTTACTCGTTGGAAGCTCAGAAGTTTTATCCGGAAGCTTTGCGTTAATATATATAAGTAATTATATATTATTTTTTTTAGGAGAGGAGGCAAACGCTCACCTGATGGTAAGTAACTACCGCCGCCCATGAACAACTGCAACACCAGGGGAATCGCAGATGCGTTGCCCGGCTTTTAAAAAGGAGTAGGCTCTTTTCTTGAAGGTCCCTAAGTCGTATCGGTCCGGAAAACTAAATACCTGTATTATTTAAGTTTTTTTCAATAATTGTTAGGCACCAGGGTAAGAATAAGTTAAATTATTCTCTGTGGTTGTTTTACCACTAATTTATGAAAATTAATAAATTTAATAAATCATTTTTATTACTTTTCTTTTCTCGCTCAAAGGCTTAATGTATAGCCGTTCAGTAAGAAAACGCAGCCAGCGTTCTTGGCACTATACCACGGGGAGAATGTTGGTAGTAAATTATGTTTATAGTTTTAGATTCTTTTTGTTATTGTTTTTTAATATTGTGTGTATTTCAATATCACTCATTATTTACAAATAAAGGTTAATTTTTTTTTAAGTATATACATTTTTTTAATTCACGTTTTCACAAGATATTTTGTTTCACCGTCGAACAGGTGGCTTTAATTATTGTTCTATATTATTTCCATATTATTCCATTATACTCTTTTTACTGTAAACCCTCATTTAGATCAGATCAGATTTTGTACGTGGTAGAGCCATGCTGCAGCTATATTAGTAGTATAGTTGTAGCACGAATGGGTCGGTTCGACCGGCGACGGAACACGCTCTCACAGAATACCAGCGTCAAATAGCAGCTTAACACTGCTGTGTTTCGTATGGTGAGTGTATAGAACCGGAGACCCTTTTAACTGGAAAAGAGGCATTGCATATTAATCCTCACGGGTGATAACGCATCTGCATTTTGATTTGCAAACGAGGATAAATGTAGATGTCTTTGGGCTACAGCAACCACTTATCAACAGGACTGTGTGCTCGTTTTTCACCCTATCCTAAAAAAAAAAAGATGAATGCCTCATTCGATCTTAGTCCTCAGGGATGTTAACGTAACTGCATTTTGATTCATAATCGAGGATAAATGTAGGTTTCTATGGACTATGGACTATCAACTGTGTGCTTGTTTGTCACCCTTATTCTATAAAAATTATTTCACTGGTATCGACAGGAATTGAAGCCCGAATGCTCGCGTACGGTGAAACTTACGACAAGCGCTTAGATCGCGAGTTACCACGGCACTAAATAGTAGAAGAAAATTATTATGCTAGACTTGTTCAGTATACTCGTAATGCAGCGCTATTTCACTAGACAAATTAACGTCTCTCTGGTAGCGATGTGAAAGAGAGCACGCCTTGTGAAATTAAGCTATTCTTACATCAATTGCGCTTTGCTATGCATAGAAAATTTTTACTTCTTAATTGTGAGTTGTAATAAGTTCGATTTTTTTAAAGTATTTTTTTTAATTGCTCAATGCCGCTGTGTTTCGTATCTTGTATAAATTTATATGATACTGTATATTTTGTTTTGACCAAATATATGCTCTTTCTTTTTTCCTTTTTTTTTAGTGAGTAAAAGATGTGAGACGTCGATGGTGCAGGTGACTCAGAATTGTGTTATGCGCCATTTCTTAGGGAAGCCCTCTGTACAGCAGTTTACTTATGAATGCTTTTTTATAGAATTATAGAATGAGGGTGATCAACTAGTACACAGCCCGCCTAAATGGTAAGAGGATGCTGTGACATAAAGACATCTACATTTATCTTCTATTAAGAACCAATATGCTGATGTGTTTTTAACCCTGAGAACTAAGATCGAATGCCTCGTATCCAGAAAAAAGGATCGCCGGTTCTCTACACCCATCATAAAAAACAGCAGCATTAAGCTGCTATTTCACGTTGATATTCTGTGAGAGCGTGGTCCTTCCCGGGTCGAGCCGACCCATTCGTGTTGTTGGTAAACTTTGACTTCACTACGTTCTAAATTTGCACCCTCATATTGAACTTGTTTGCATAGAACTCTGCACTAACGAACAAACAATTAATGTCATATTCACGAATGTATCGACGTCGCTTTGATGTTGCGTTGAAAAGCAATTTAATTATTATTTGTACCACAGATAATATTTCTTTGTTGTTTTTATTTTTTTATAAATAATACTGAATGTGTTTTACAACAAAAAGAAACGTTCGATGACAAATCGTAGTGAGTTGAACGCGTACGCGGGAATATTAAACATTTTATCTTCTATCTTTTATTTAACGTTACCTGCACACTAGAATTTTCTTCCGTATCGTGGTTAACATACTTCTCACTACTGCAAGACAGTCATAACACATCAATCGTCATTTTGCAGGAGAGCAATTTTAAGTTTTGAACTTCATTTATTTTAAAAATAAAACACTATCAATTTATTAACTTTATTAGATTGCTTGTATTGCTTAATGAACTTTAAAAATAAATAATAAATTTTTATATTCTAAATGTAATTTGTTAACATTATAATTTAAAAAAGCCATGCGGTACTTTTTAAAAATAAAATAAACGAATTACATATGATGTATATTAAACTAGAACTCTATTTCAGAAAAGAAAATTGAAACAATATAATGAAATGAAACATATTTTTGAAAACTTTAATTTTATTTCTATTGTATAATAAAAGTAATTTTACGGATTTTGTCGGGTTTAATATTTTTTTTTAATTCTCGTTGAGAATTAAAAAAAATCACGAGTGCATCATATCGATGATTCTTTTCTTATTTGAAAGCTGGTGCTTTATATGTGGTCCGTATCCAATAGTTTTTAAGTTATTCTTGATAATTTATATTGAAGTCGGTTGGTTGTACAAAATACTTATTTTAAATTATTCTGTTTCTACTGTAGGGGACTACGCCCAACCCCACTACACTACTTTTCTAGACTATATATAGAAGTATATATAGAAGTAGTATAGAAGTAGATTATATTTCACTAGAACTACTACTTTCTGCATTTGGTATGTAATCTCGATCTTTATCCGAATGGTCGCAATTTTCTTCAGGATAGAAAAGTAGTTTCGTTCAATTAATAAGTGAACGCATCACCTTCAAAAACATTAAGTTCTGTTTTGTTCTGTCTTCTTCTTGATGTCTGTTATAATTTTATTTTAATATATTTTTCTACCGACTTCAAACAGGAGGAGGTACTCAATTCGACTGTATGTTTTTTTATGTGTGTTACCTCATAACTTTTTTCTGGGTGAACCAATTTCGATGATTCTTTTTTTATTTGAAAGCTGGTGCTTTATATGTGGTCCGTTATATATTTAATGAAGGTCTGACCAATAGTTTTTGAGTTATTCTTAATAATTTATATTGAAGTCAGTTGTACAAAATACTTATTTAAAATAATTCTGTTTCTACTGTAGGGGACTACGCCCAACCCCACTACACTACTTTTCTAGACTTTATATAAAAGTATATATAGAAGTAGCATAGAAGTAGATCATATTTCACAAGAACTACTACTTTCTGCATTTGCCTTGTAATCTCGATCTTTATCCGAATGGTTGCAATTTTCTTCAGGATAGAAAAGTAGTTAACTGCTAGTTGAAGCTATCGCACAACAATGTCGAATATCTAAAATTTCATAAATTTTAATAATGTATTATATTTGACAGGCCTGTTGGTCTTGTGGTTAGTGACCCTGACTGCTATGCCGGAGGTCGTGGGTTCGATTCCCACGCAGGACAAATGTCAGCGAGCTATGGAGAGGGCTATGCTCGGAGTTTCTCTGCGTGATAAACTTAGGAATAAGGATATCCGTAGTAGAACCAGAGTAACCGACATAGCTCAACGGATTAGTAAGCTGAAGTGGCAGTGGGCTGGCCATATAGCTCGAAGAACCGACAACCGATGGGGAAGAAAGGTTCTCGAGTGGCAGCCTCGTACCGGTAGGCGAAGTATAGGGCGTCCCCCCACGAGATGGAGTGACGACCTGGTAAGGCATGCAGGAAGTCGATGGATGCAGGTGGCTCAGGACCGTGCTTTGTGGCCTTACTTGGGGGAGGCCTATGTTCAGCAGTGGACTTGTGAAGGGCTGTAATGATGATGATGATGAAACAATGATACCTGACACAGTTCGTCGAATTACATTTTTTTTAATCAGTATGGCATCTGGTTATCGCCAAGTTGAATTTTGATTACTGTCATGTCTTTTAGAATACATAAGATTAAGATAAATCGATTGACGCAAGAATCATCAAAATCGACCTCCGCGTTTGGTCTCTAGAGCGCCACAAATAAGAAACATACATACATACAGCTGATCGACGACCGAGTCCTTTCCGATCGGCTTGATTCATTGGCGTTGCGAAGAGATGTTGCATATCTTTGCACTTTCTTTCGCATTTACCACGGGGAGTGCTCTGAGGAATTGTTCGGATTAATCCCAGCCGCCAAATTTCATGAACGCACATCGCGGCGGAACTCCCGATACCTTCCACACCATCTGGATGATTGGCGGTCCACCGCTGTGCAATTTAGGAGATGTTTTCTTCCTCGCACAACTTACTTGTGGTATAGTTTACCACCAGCGATTTTTCCGGACTGATACGACATAGGGACCTTTAAGAAAATAGCCTACTCCTTTTTAAAAGGTCGGCAACGCATCTGCAATTCGCCTGGTTCCGCTGGTGTTGCGGTTGTTCATGGGAGGCGGTAGTCACTTACCATCAGGTGAGCCGAATGCTCGTATGCTCCCTCTCCTATAAAAAAAACCACGTTACCCTCCGCAGTCGAGTAATAAGTTATTTTGTGTGCTTTATTTTAGGTTGAATATCTAATCTAATCCGACTCACTAAGAATTATTTTATTTTATTCATTCGGGTTTTTTTTTTAATTTATTAATTAAATATAACTACCTTTATATTTTTAACACATCTAGTTACACGCACAGCAATATGCGCGAGGCACTACTTTGCCCTATATTTAACAGTTTCTTTGCAATCGGGGTAGAATTTTCAAATGAAATCAATCTTTACTGACGTTTATGTATGAAACCAAAAAAGAAGTCTTCTTTTAATGAAGTAAAAAAAACTTACCCTGATATGAAAAAGCAACCAAAAATCAACTTTTTATAGAATATCAGTGACAAACGAGCACACAGTGCACCTGATGGTAAGTGGGTACTGTGGCCCATAGAATTCTACATTTATCCTCCATTGCAATTTAAAGTGCATATGCGTTGTCGCCCTTGAAGACTTATATGGAATGCTTCGTAATCTGTAACAAGGGTTCCGATTCTCTACACTCACCATACGAAACATAGCAGCATTTGATGCTATTTTATGCCCGTATTTTGTGTGAGTGTGGTTCGGTTGCTCGACTCATTCGTACTACAGCTATAATATAGCTACAACGTGACTTTTTGGGAGATGTGAAAGAAACATTGTTTTAACGAAGTAACAAAAGAACTAAGGTAGCAAAGGTCGTCGGAAGTGTGAAGTGCTTGCTCTACTATTGCAGGGAACACCAGTAAACCGGGGTACGATTGTAACAGTATAATCCATAATACATTAATATTACTACTATGTTTTTGTATAGAACATACAAAACATTAGTGACAAATGAACACACAGTCTACTTAAGGGTAAATTGATGTTGTGAACCCTAGACATCTACATCTTTCTTCTATTAAGAACCAAAACGCAGATGCATTGTCATTCTTGAGGACTCAGATGAAACGCCTCTTTTTCAATTATAAGAGTCTCCGGTTCATTATACTCACCATACGAAACACAGCAGTATTAAGCTGCTATTTACGCTGGTATTCTATGAGAGCGTGGCCTTGCCGGTCGAGCCAATCCATTCGTGCTACAACCATAACATAGCTGCAGCGTAAATCTACACGTACATACGTGCACAAATTTATTTGGAATCGATCTTTTGCACAGTGTTAGCTCAGGGGCTAGTACATTACAGTGTATAATTACACAATACGAAACCTACCTGAGTTCGATGTCCGTTGGCACCACTGAAATTGTGAATTGCTTTTTTTCATCATCAACATCGTGAGGAATGCTGTCATGGATAACGGGGAATCGGGGTTCGATTCCAAAGAGGGAGCCTGAAAAACGGCTACCACATCCACGGAAGGCGCCCAAATTACTCACTTCTAGCACGGCACTCTTACGAGGCGTCTTAATCAGAATGGGTACATTTTAAATAACGAGGAGCAATCGGAGAACAAGTGCTTTGCGATCGTCTTGCCTGCCAAGTGTGACGATTATGGCAAATTCATGCAGTAGGTAGATTTCCAGCATTAAACGAGACTTTACTACTGAGCAATGAAGAGGTGTTAATTCAATTTGTTAATTTGTATTAGAATTTTCATCTCGTCAAAAATATGTACAATATTGCGCAACATATAGGGGGAAGCGTGAGAAACTTCTTGACGGAAGTGTGTAGTGTACTCCATTTATTATGAATATGAATTATAGTGACGACTTTTGTAGACTTAAGACGTTTGAACCGAGAGAGTATTTACAAGAAATGATTTCAATCATGAAGTGAAAATATTTATGAATTGAAAACTTCTTTAGATTCGTTGTGATTTAAAACACGATGGAATGAAAACGCGACGCTAAAAGGAGACAAACGTCTACATCAATAGGATTTAGTCTGTAGTCTGAATTCGTGTCCTTCTCTCGAAGTTTAGTTTTATGAAGCTTTTACTTCTACCGCGTGTGAACTGCATAATTTTTTTTTATATAAAGAAGGATAACTAATAAGGGCGTAGTCAACCTGATGGTAAGGTCCTGATGGTAATGGTTTTTTTATAGAATTAGACTGATAAAAGTGCACACATTGCATCTGATGGTTAGTGAATCTTGTAAACCATAATCTTCTATAATCATTAAGCTGCTTTTTTATGTTCATGTAAAGACGATGTTCTGCTAAAACATGGTCTTTCCACGGTCTCACCGACTCATTTGTGCTACTACCAGAATATAGCTGCAGCGTGGCTTTACCATGTATAACAATGCTGCGGCATAGATACCTACATCTAAATTGTATTTCCTAAGATGGAATACCTCGTTATTAGTAAGAAAGGAAAAACATGAAGAGGTGTTCGCGATTCTCGTCTCTCACCATAGCAACACTTAGCATTATGATGCCATGTTTTTTATAAATATTGAGCTGAAGTGATAAACGAATTTATAGTCCACCCGATGATAAGTGGCTACTGTAGCGTGTGCTACAATAGCCACTTACCTGCACCAAACTTTAAACAAAGAAGGCTACATGAACGTTGTCACCAGATGAGTGAGATGGAATGCCTCAAAATATATAAATATAAAATAAGAGTGACAAACGAGCACACAGTCCACCTGATGGTAAGTGGATGCTGTGGCCCATAGACATCTACATCTATCATCGTTTGCGACTTAAAATGCAGATGCGTTGTCAGCCGTGAGGTCTAAGATGGAATGCCTCTATTCCAGTAAAAAGGGTCTCCGGTTCTCTACACTCACCATACGAAACACAGCAGCATTAAGCTGCTATTTTACGCTAGTATTCTGTGAGAGCGTGGTCCTTCCCCGGTCGAGCCGACCCATTCGTGCTACAACTATACTATTTTTTACCACGTAACAACCTCAAAATCTTTATTTATACTGGCTCTCTGTACTCTTCAGATCGGTACACATCAGTAAAAGCACTGCTATTTGACAGAAACAGGTTAGAGTGTGGTTTCTATTCAGACAGACTCCTAGGCAGAAAAGTAGTCCTACCACCTAGTACAACACTTGTGTTACATGATATCCTTAAAGTTCATTTTAATCATCATGATAGCCTATCAAGTGTCCAATACTGAACACAGTCCTTCACAAAGCTACGCTTGGTGAGCCAGTAGGGGACCGCAGTTTTTTCATTTTTCATTTTTATAATTGAGTTCATCACGAAGTTCTTGCTACCCATCTCCTGTTATAGTTTCTCCCTGTCATCTCTTACGATAACTATGGAATAATTTTGGGTAGTGATTTATGGATCGATGTAAATGTTACCTGAGTTGTGTGGTGGGTCGTCCCATTCCCTTTTAAATAGTCGAATAATTATGGAAGCCACATACGTCGTACTTGTGAAAAGGTGTTGCTTGTGGACTGGTTTGTTTGGGTTCGCCAAGGATCGATGAACTCAAAATATTCAAGGTTCATTTGAATGTATCATATAACATGCTTTAGTTACTAATGGGTCTGTTATTCTTTTCCATTCTTCCAGACCCATTTTACGGGCAAAAAGGCATTCCATCTTAGTCCTTACGGCTGACTACGCATCTGCATTTTAATTCTCAAACGAGGATAGATTTAGATGTCTCTGGGCCACAGTAATCACTTACCATCAGGTGGACTATGCGCTAGTGACTAAGGTGTTCGCTTGTCCTATAAAAAAAATCTTTAAATAAGTACTATACTAACATTTTAAAAAAAGGCAATAAAAGAGTATAACTGTGGAGATTGTTTCATCATTTTTCTCCGGTCAGAGGTACTCATTTCGAAACGGTAATAGTTTTGAAATAAAATGACAATAATGATAAGGGGTTTTCTTACTTTACATTTTTTTATAGGAGAAGGTGCAAATGAGCATGCGGCGCACCTAATGGTAAGTGTCTACCGCCGCCCATGAACAACTGCAATATCAGGGGAACCAGAGGAATCCCAGATGCGTTGCCGGCCTTTTAAAAACGAGTAGGCCCTTTTCATTAAATAATTTTGTATTTTTTATCATCATCATGGAGTCGCACGCGAGACGCTGTGGCGAGCGTACGTAGTTATTAACTAGCTACTCGGTACTGTGCGAACGTATCTTAACCTACCCACTTTTAAGTAACAATGGACGAGAACGAATCGGATTGTGATAATTCTGATATGAATGAGTCGGCGATAATAGAGGAGAGTGAACGGGGTGTGCAAGAGTTATCAAACGTGCAAACACGGCTAATTCAGAACTCAAAAAAAAATGAGAAAAGACCGCGAGAAAGTGAAGGCAGTAGTGAAGACAGGTTTGAAACTGTAACAAGAAGGAAGACGAAAAGGTTTATTAGAAGTGAATCTGCAGATAATAATAATGAAAATATAATAAGTAACGAACACAGCGTTAACGAAGTATTTGAGGTAAGCTTATTTGGTTTGCAAGTACTCCCTAAACAAATGACCCTAGCTAGATTATTAAGGGATGAAAAGATATCGAACGTAATTAAAATTAAATACAAAAGCCCTTTCAAAGTTCTGATCCAATTTAATAATAAAACACAAGCTGAAAACCTCATTAAGTGTAAGAAGCTTATTGACAAAGATATAAGAGCTCATTTTACTAATATAAGTCATTTATCATATGGAATAATAAGGGGGATAGAAATGGAAATTAATGAGAAGGAATTTTTACAAAACATCAGCAGTACATATAATATTGTTTCAGCCAAAAGATTAAAACGCATGGACATAGGAGGTAAATGGATAGACAGTGAAACAGTAAGATTATGTTTTGAAAACGAGTTCGCACCTTCATTTATATCCATTTATGGCTGTAGAATTGAAGTAGAAAGGTATATATTTCCAGTTACTCAGTGCTCTGGGTGCTGGAAATTTGGTCATATAAAAAAGTTTTGCAAGTCAAGTAAAAATATCTGCCCTAAATGTGGAGGAGCGCATGATAATTGTGAAAGAGATGTTTTTGAGTACCCAAATTGTAAAGGGCCATATATGGCTCTTGATAAGACATGTCCGGTTTTTGTAAAGGAAAAAAAGATTCGTTGTTTGATGAGTGAACATAATGTAATGTACAAAAAAGCGTTGGAAATGTATTTTAAATACATTAAAGAAAATAAAAAACCAGACGAATCATTTCAAATTTCCACTGCTAGTAACAATTGTGATAGTGTCATTATACCTGGAAATACAATAGGTAATGTTCTGCAACCACAAGCGATGTCAGATTTAGGACCTTCAAAATCTACAAGGAAAACATATAGCAGTGTTTTGCATCAATACTCCTCAGGGGAGCCGTTACAAGAACAAAATAATATGAAAAACGCTAATAACGGAATCTCTCAAAAGAAAAATCTTAATATAAGAAAACAAGAAGGAAAGGGTAAGACCAAAGGACACAAAAAACATGAAAAGAAGTTTGATAAGTATAGTGAAGTCAGCGACGATGCAGATACAGAAGAAAACATACAAAAAAGAAAAAGTACATTCGCTATTTGGAAATTTGTTACAAAAATTAAAAAAATCATCATTTCAGGGGATACATTTGAAGATAAAGTTATTTTAGTGCTGAAAGCCATATGTGAAGAAATCAGAAAATATATAGCTAATTTTTTTGCAGGTGGTTTGGCTCAAAGTGTTTTTAATTTGTTTAATGGATAAAGGCTTTAATTTAAATATAATTCAATGGAACTCACAAAGTGTGAAACCTAAACTAATTAGTCTCGAGGCTCTTTTGAATCAAGAAAAAATACATATTGCAATAATTTCTGAAACATGGTTGAATGCAGAGACTGGTCTCCATATTAATGGATATGATATTTATCGTAAGGATCGATTTGACTCTTATGGGGGTGTGGCTGTCATTACTCATAAATCGCTTAAAACACATATTTGTCCCGTCAATTTAGTAAATCCTCGTATAGAAGTTATTCGTATTAAATTGCTTAATTGTAAGAATTTACACAATATTTTCTCAATTTATTGCCCATCTACGGTACGTACATCTCCAGCGGATTGGGATAATATTTTTAGTTTAACATCTAAAAAAACTTTGATCGCCGGCGATTTCAATGGGCATCACACTAACTGGTCCTACAAACCGGACCAGAGAGACATTTATTCGACTCATCTCTAGAAAACGGTTTTACATCCATCAACAATGGTGAGGCAACTAGAGTTAAATTAGTCAATAATGTATTACGAAAATCATCACCAGATATAACCTTCGTATCATGCGATATAGCTATAAACTTTAAATGGCAGGTACTTAACGAAAATTTAGGAAGTGATCATCTTATTATAAAATTATCAATGAGCTTTAAAGATTATTTTGAATGTAACGAGAAACGTAACTTTAAACAAGCTGATTGGAAATTATACAATAAAGATTTAATTAATTCATTTTCAGAGAGATATAATCATGATTTTTCGACGAGCGATATTCAAAATTCATACGACTATTTACTTGAACAAATTAATATATCAGCGAATAAAAATATACCAGTAATCAGATTTTGTTCAAACCCAGCTAGTAAATTTAAACCAAAGAAATATTGGTGCCCGGCTCTATCTAAAGCAGTCGCAGAAGGTAGACTTGCCCTAAGTACATTCAGAAAAAATCCTACACCAAATAATTATGCAAAATTAGAAGAGATGGTAACAAAAGCCAAAAACGAAATACAAAAGGCTAAATCCCATGCTTGGAAGAAATTTTGTAATGAGATTGATGCGTCTACAACGGTATCAGATATGTGGAAAAAAATGCGTTGGTTTAAAGGGTACCAACAAGTAACATTTCATCCATCCGAGGATAAGAAAAAGGACCTACTTCGCTCCCTTACGCCCGACTCTGCAATGGGTTGTCCACCTCAGTTTGTATCGTGTAATAAGCTACTACAAGTACCGTTCACAAAGCAAGAATTGGAGCATAGCTTAAAAAAGAAGAACAGTGCACCGGGAAATGATGGAGTCACTTACTCCATGGTTTTTAATTTACCGCCAGCTGGGAAAAAATATCTTTTATACTTATATAATGACATATTTAGATTCAACATGGTACCGAAGCAGTGGCGTACAATTTTAGTAGTCCCAATTCCTAAGGCAGGTGCTGAACTAAATAGTGAAACTAAACTTAGACCTATTTCTCTCATTTCCTGTCTCTGCAAAATATTTCACAACATGCTAGGTAAGAGAATAGAATGGTTTGTAGAAAATCACAATATTTTGTCATCACGCACAAACGGCTTTAGAAAAGCTCAATCTTGTCTAGACTGTTTATCAAGGCTAGTAACTTATACACAGTTAGGCTTTACTAGTAACATCCCAACCGCAGCTTGTTTTCTTGACATTGAAAATGCATATAATAATATTTTAGTGGATAAAGTTGTTAAGACATTAGATGAAATAGGAATTGGCAAAGGTATATGTAACTATCTTTGGTCGTTCTTAAGTGAGAGATATTTAATGATTAAAAATGAGAAAAAGGGTTATGCTCACGATATTAGGTGTACCAACAGGGGCCTTGCCCAAGGAGATCCAATATCTCCTTTACTTTTCAATATTGTAACCTTCAGGATTTGTCGCCAGATTCAAAATGTCTTTGTGTCTCAATATGCCGATGATTTTGTTTTCTATGTGAGTGACAAGAACTTACAGAATTGTGAAAATAATTTACAAACTGCAGTAAATGCAATGATAATTTTGCTAGATGAAATAGGACTCCAATTATCGGCATCTAAATCAAAATTATGTGTTTTTATCAGAGGTTATAAAAGAAGAGAAATTACTTTAAGCATTAATTACAATATTATCCCGGTACATGAAAATGTTAAATACTTAGGACTATGGCTAGACAAATCGTTGAGATGGACTAAACATGTTAATGAGATCGTAGAAAAAACTTCTAAATTCTTAAATATACTAAAAGTATTGTCCGGGCCTGCTTGGGGAGTACATCCTAAGCATATGCGCACTATATATATCTCTCTATTAAGAAGTCGGCTGGATTTTGGATGCTTTTTATACGATAATAGCGCTAAAACACATCTGTCTAAACTAGATAAGATCCAAAATAAAGCACTTCGAATTATGGGGGGTTTTATCAAAAGTACACCTATCCATGTTATGGAGAGTGAGCTAGGCATTCAACCATTGTTCGTAAGAAGACAATATTTAGCATATAAATACTGTATCAAAAACATGTCTTGGACAGATAATGCTACAATTAAAGTACTGAATGATCTTAGTTCTGTTATTAATAATAGATACTGGCACAATAAAAAAAAAACCATTACTTTTACTTGCATACGATGACTGTAAACTATGTAATATTCACAATTCTTATCCGTTACAAATGTTTAAACTTAATATTTGGGTTTCCTATATAGATATAAATGAAACTATTCAAGTGAATTTAGATTGTGTTCAAAAGAATAAAAACAGTCATGAAGCTATGTATCTTAGAACCTATGTATTAAAGGAAATAGATGAAAAATATGCTAACTGGCACCAAATATTTACTGACGGATCTAAGAATCGTGTAGGTTTAGGTGCTGCATATTGTCATCCTAAAGAAAAAATTACAGCTATGTTTAGAACAGAACTAAGACTATCAATAATAACGATGGAACTCGTTGCAATATCTGAAGCTTTGAAATATATTAGCAATTTAAGTGGACAATATTTTGTTATTTTTTCAGATAGCAAAAGCGCTTTACAACATTTAGCTCGATGCGCCTCTGGTCATAGCAGAGGTGCACCGATAGCTTATGGGATATTAAACCAACTATATAATTACAGAAGTCGCTATATAAACATAAAATTGCAATGGGTTCCATCGCATATAGGTTTAAAGGGAAACGAAGAGGCTGACCTATTAGCAAAAGCAGCTATAACGCATGGAATCGAATTAAATATTTTACCAATTTACACGGAAATATTGATAAAATTCAAAAACCTGTGTTATGATAAATTTAGAGAGTATTTCGATGAAAGAAGCAGGGAAAAGGGAATATGGTATAAAACAATACAAAGTCAGCCTCTTCGAATACCGTGGTATAATAATATTAAAATGAATAGAAACCATATAATTGTTATTCATAGATTACGTTCTGGGCACTACCCCAATAAAAAATTTGTATTTTTAATGAAAAAAGCAGACTCGCCCAATTGCGATATTTGTCATATTATAGAAGATGTCCAACATATGCTAGCAGAATGTGTCAAATATCAAAGGGAAAGGGAGAATCTGGTATAAAAATTTAGTATCAATTTGTGTGAAACGGGTTGGTTTTTGAGTATACTTGCGGAGCCACACTCAGCGGTAGCAAAATCAGTCAGTACCATATTTTTACCACATTGATTGCCCCTTTCCAAATAGCATTGGTGAAAAGGGAACAAGCTAGGTTACGATAAGGCTGACATATCCTTGTAGGATAAAAGCCTTTTTAAATAAAGATAGATAAAAAAAAATCATCATCATCAGCCTGCGGTAGTCTACTGCTGGACATAGGCCTCTATCTAATGGTACAAAGTGGACAATGTGCAGACACAGGGTATGACAACGCATCTTGTCTTCCCCTGTGGACTAGAATGACATGTCTCATTTTCAGTAAAATCGGTCTCCGGTTCTCTATATTAAGCATACGCAGCACAGCGGCATTAAGATGCTATTTTACGCTGGTATTATGTGAGAGCGTGGTTCTCCCCCGGTCGAACCGTTCATATTCATGCTACATGGCTGTACCACGTGTAATGGCATTCCACTGCTGGGTATGTGTCAGGCACTTACCCGGTAGTTGAATATTTAAATCCTACAGTAGTAAATAAATCAACAATAATCACTCATAAATGCCACACAAGTAGAATTCTATTAATGATTTCTTATATTTACGCGAACACTACGCATTGAATAAAACTATTTTTTTTATTTTTTTTTACGGATTTTATCGCGTTTAATTAACTTATTTTATATTCACGACGTTTCGGTTGCTTTCCAGCAACCGTGGTCACGGGGGACAGAGGTGATTGACGTCTCGATGTCAGTGTTAAACCGGAGTACCTTCAGCTTTTTTAATTAATAATTTTGGTCCGATCTACGCAGAATGAACTAACTGTGTCTTGAAGTCTTGCAGTGGTATGCTTGGGTTTAGTTTTAATATTATGAATAACAGGATCCCAAGCAGGTAGTAGTACCCAGCCTCCCTGTCTATTGAAATTAGGATGTTTTTTAATTTCAATAGCCTCACGTATCATCCTTGGCAGGAATCGATGTTCTTTCGCGACAATTTGTGGTTTATCAAATCTAATGTAATGGCGGGGGCCGTCTAGGATATGATCACAAACTACAGACTTCCTGGAATGTTGGTGCTTCACGTCAGCTATGTGTTTTTTACGCAGGTTTTTATAGATTGTTTTGTTTGCCCTATATATGAGAGACCACGCTCACAATCAAGCTTGTACACTCCTGCATCTTGTAGAGGAATATTGCACTTGACGGATGGTAAGAACTGACTAATCTTCTTCGGTGGCTTCAAGAATGTTCTAATAGAAGCTTGCTTCAAGATGTAACCAATCTTGTCTGTGACACCTCTGACATACGGTAGTACAGCAGGCACACGCTCGACTGTGGCCGGCTTCACTCGGTCACTGTGACGTAGGCGCGGAACCCGAAGCTTGTTGTCGTGCAGAACCTGCTTGACGTGCTGATACTCGGCGGCCAGGTGTTAGCTGTCACAGATCCCTCGTGCTCTCTGTAACAAAGATTTGCCCACGGTAGCTAACTGTGAAGGGTGATGGTGGGATTCACCGTTTAAATATCGGTTTGTATGGGTCTTTTTTCTATACACAGTGTGACCTATGGTATTATCAGGATTTCTAATGACTAACACATCTAGGAAAGCTAAAGAATTATTTGCCTCTAACTCCATAGTAAATCGAATTTTGTAGTTTATGGAATTGAGATGTTCTAAAAATGCTGTTACTTTGTCTTGTGATATAGGAAGTGTGTCAATGAAATAGAGACGTGTTGATGCTTCTATAACTTTAATTATAATGTTCTCTATTCTTAACTTAACTCTAATATATATATAATCGTGGGGGCTATACCACATTACACCTCCCACCGACAAAAAAATAAAAAATAAAGTTATCTATTTTTTATCCAACCTCAAAACTATTCTAAACATAATTAAAATTTAATGGAAATTAAGTCTAAGTGTTATAAAAACTACAATCTAATGTATACCGAGATTGAACAGGGCGTTTTGGCAACGCTCTCTCGCTAGTAAAAATCGCGTATTCACATATATGACATAGTCAGGCATAATTATGCATAACATAATAGAATATACTCGTAATATTATTATGTTTTGATTTTCGCAAACATTTATGTTATTTTTTATTCGTATCCTTAATCATCAATACAAGTCATCTAGTTAGGACATTTAATAATACATGCTACTCATTTCATTTTCGTATCTCTTTTCACACTTCAATACTTCTCTTTGTTCTCTTTTTTACTTCATATATTTACTTCATTCTTGTTTAACAATTATTTATTTTTCATTTTACTTCTCAGCATTTTTGCTACATATTTGCGTCATTTCTTTCACGTACACGGCTCGCGTACATACATGATCAAAACAATGACTAATATTATTTTATTCACTTCTTTACATATATAGCATCAACTCATATAATTTATTAATTGCACCAATACTTTCACGTACACGGCTTGGCGTACATACATGATCAAGATAATGGACAATATTCCTATACAATTCTTGATACATCCTCATTTCACTCAATAACAATAGTTAGAACTCATTCCGGTTTTTATCTAATCCGAACAGATTTTAAAAATTAATCGTTTATTAGGTTTTCCAAACTCTCAGCTGATCGGGCCGATTATATGTGGATATGCTAACCTCCGATAATTTTTCTTTACCTATGCCACACTTACACACTATTAATATTTTTCATTTACAATTACGTATTCCGTAACTTAGCCAAACATTTACTCACGTCTTTTACAAATTTAAGTATATCATAAAATAGTCTCGGATAATATTTAGTTACATCGTTGTCGGTCAGGGATTGAAGCTCAGAATATGGGTACAATAAAATTTAAATTAATTAATTATATAGATAATATAAAGAGTTTCAAAATTGAAGTAAACGAAGTAATTATTTTCATAATCCACACAAATAGGTTAGATATTCATTCTATTATCCCAAAAATAATGAATTATAATAGTTACAATTTTATGATATGAAAGTTTAATCAATATTAAATCAAAAATAAATTATTGTATTTCATATTCAGATATAGAACAAAGAAGCAAAGAAACGTAATAGTTTTCAATAACAATAACATAATCGCATAACGACAGACAGATCAAAATACAAATTGTAATCCCACTCTTAGCAGCGCAAGCGATTTGAGACACCTTTGTTTTAATTAACAAAATACGTATATGGTAACGTTTTCGATTACAACGTATTATGATCACTTAATTTAAACGTAGCTTATACAACGTTATTATTACATACATAATATGTGGATACAAGTAAAATTATAGTTTTGAATTCCTTATTTACACAGAATTTTAGAAACATTACTTTTGCTTAGATCGAAAAAGATTGCTAGAAGTATGGTATTTACTATATCGTTTACAGAAAATAATTGAATAATCACTATAACACCTATCAACTTTACACAACAAAACATTAATTTATTTAAGCATTCAAAAGACCAATTTTAATTTTTAAGTAGGTTTATGTATATAAGTATAACTTTAAAGTTTACTGCCTTTATAAAAGAAAAGAAAAACTAATACTTATTAACAATACTGAATTGTTTTTAAATAAAATTTACTAAATAAAATAAAAAAAAACCACGAAATATGTCATATTTAACAATATATCAGTATTAATTTAATTATACGAAAAATTAATTTATGGTAAACTATGGTAAATTTATGTACGTAAAAATGTAATCTACTATATTATTTCATTCGTTTTATATTGTATCCTGCACAGTTATAAAAATAATATGAAACAATAAACAATATGTAACTAAATAAAATTTAATAGTCTTGTGCCATAATACAAATGCCATAAGTGCCTAAAATGTAATGTGCTTAATTTTTGATATTGTATTATGATTGCATTTTTTTTATATATAAATAGTGATAAAAATATTGAAAAATCAATTGTATCGTGAATTATCTGATAAATAATTTCAGTTTAAACATACGTGTATTATATATGGAATATATAATACTTAACTTCAACAAATATTATAGCAAAAAGAATATAAAACAATCTCAAATTGATAAATAAAGTTTTAAATTGAATTAAAATCACACAGGTGCGAACTGCGAAGTTACCTCTTAAGTATTTCTTCTTTGTTCTTTTCGGCTCAATTTTCACATTCTTCTGGACGAAGCTTGCAAAAGAATAACTGTTTCTTTCCTTTTTAAACAAACCTCCCTTTTAAATAAAACTAATTTTACGGATTTTATCGCGTATATTAACTGATTTTACTTTCCCGACGTTTCAAGCACTTTACAGCACCCATGGTCACGGGGGGGACTGAGGTGTATGACGTCCCAATGTCATAGTTAACCAGGGCTACCTCCAGATTAAAAATTATTAATTTTTGTTCCGATCTACGCAGTATGAACTTACAGTATCATGAAATCTTGCAGTTGTATGCTTGGGTTGGGATTTAATTTTATTAATTATGGGATCCCAAGCAGATGGTAGCACCCAGCCATCTTCTCTATTGAAATTAGGATGTTTTTTGATTTCAATAGCCTCGCGAATCATCCTTGGAAGGAATCGGTGTTCTTTAGCGAGGATTTGTGGTCTATCAAATCTAATGTAGTGACGGGAGCGATCCTGTACGTGTTCACAGACTGCAGACTTCCCGGAGCGTCTATTCAACGAAAAACGAACACGTACAGGATCGCTCCCGTCACTACATTAGATTTGATAGACCACAAATCCTCGCTAAAGAACACCGATTCCTTCCAAGGATGATTCGCGAGGCTATTGAAATCAAAAACCATCCTAATTTCAATAGAGAAGATGGCTGGGTGCTACCATCTGCTTGGGATCCCATAATTAATAAAATTAAATCCCAACCCAAGCATACAACTGCAAGACTTCATGATACTGTAAGTTCATACTGCGTAGATCGGAACAAAAATTAATAATTTTTAATCTGGAGGTAGCCGTGGTTAACTATGACATTGGGACGTCATACACCTCAGTCCCCCCCGTGACCATGGGTGCTGTAAAGTGCTTGAAACGTCGGGAAAGTAAAATCAGTTAATATACGCGATAAAATCCGTAAAATTAGTTTTATTTAAATGTGTAGTGTTCGCGTAAATATGAGAAACCTCCCTTTTCTTGAATTTTGTTCTTTGGTAATTATATTTAAAAAAAAATCACTTTTTATTTTCCTCATTCTTTCTTAGTTGCTTTCATAGTAGGTACTATTATACATTTAAATTATATTACTTTATGTTCATTATACTTTTTATATTTCAGTCAGCTTCTGTAAAATTATTATTGTGGCCTCTTCTTTTATTCATATTCATTTATTTTTCGTCACATCCGGTATAGTGTTCATTCTGTTATAATATAATTTTCTTTGTAAAATGGTCAATCTATGATGATTTCCACTTTTTTTGTATTTTTTTTTCTCTTTATGTAGGCCCGGCGGTGCGCGTGCTATGAAGGTGTAGCAGCGCACCGCCTGGCAGAGTCGCCATGTGATATAGGAAGTGTGTCAATGAAATAGAGACGTGTTGATGCTTCTATAACTTTAATTATACTGTTCACTATTCTTAACTTTGTAACACGAAAATTTTCGTGTACATTATTTTAGCATATTTACGTTATTACATGCGATGAACAGACTTCAGAGCGCCATCTAACGTCATTAGTCCGAAGTAACTAGAAACGTATATTGACGAATCGAGCTAGCTAATCGCATGCAATTGACCTTTCGTGTTAGTTCGAAATCCTACCACGGATCGACGGTGGCGTGTAGCCCAAGGGAGGCCTAGTTCTTTTTGGAGCGAGCCGTTGTTATGATCGGAAACGCACATATATAATTTTTGAATCGAAACGCCGGAACATGAATTTAAAGTGACGACTACTTGGGCGTACGGCCCCTTAAACACAATGTCTACGGGCAGTTTAATGTGTTGAAACACATCATCCCATAAATTGTAAGTACTTAATGTTTTTGTCTTCTTAAAAGCACATGTGCTCTAATTAACGGTACACGGTGTTTCATAGATTATTTTGCCTTGTCATAGGGGTCCTTAGTCCTTAGTCCTTAGTCCTTAGTCCTTAGTCCTTAGTCCTTAGTCCTTAGTCCTTAGTCCTTAGTCCTTAGTCCTTAGTCATTAGTCCTTAGTCCTTAGTCCTTGGTCCTTAGTCCTTAGTCCTTAGTCCTTAGTCCGTACTTTGAGTATGGTCCATTATCAAGTTCAACAATGTGAACGAGGCGAAGCAGCTTCAACGGGTGGCTATATTGGGATTGGGCGGCCAGGAGACCGCGACCGGCGTACACCTGGAGGATATCTGTTGCCTCACTGCTTCGCGGGATTGACCATAAACAGTGTAATATTGTGTAATCCACCAGGTTAGTCAAAACCTCAGTTCGTAGGGTATTTTAAAGTGAAAACTTGATATTTGGAGCTATACATGTGAACCGTAGAAGGAAATAAACTACTTTTTGTCTGTATATGTAACTTAGCATTTTCATTTACTAATCATCCAACAACAGGCGCCCTGGGATACTTTTATTTTGATCCTCGAGTCCCTTAACTCTCCGACAACCGTAGCCGGTGAGTAACGCCCTAAAAAGTGTTATAAAGTGGCTACCCAACGTTGAATCTTAAGTTGCTGGATGTTAGTAGATGAATTAACCTTAATTGTAACTATTTAAGCTGTTTAAAACCCATTTAATATGAAAACTTAGTGAAATTTAATGTTAACATTTTTTTTTCTGATGTAGGTAGATTTAAGTAAGCTTGAGAACAAAGAAATTCTAACTTGAATGTGATTTATGTGTACTTAAATGAATTAAAACTTAACATAATAAAAATATTTGTGCTATTTTATGTAGATATTTTTAATATCAACCGATTTAAGACTTTCTTGTAACCGTCAGTACATTTTAACAAAATGTCGATCCACAAGTATATAGACTCATAACATAAAGATGAAATCAGATATGAACTCGCCATTATTGGTATTTCCACAGATGAAAATGTAACCACCGATGCAGTGAGGAAGAAGATCCGCCAGGTGTACAAACTCGCACGCCGTGGAAGCATAAAGTGTGAACCACTCCAGTCACCCAGTATAGCCTCTGAACTAGAGATCTGCACCCCAAAGGTCGAACTTCTGGAATCCCAGCTGCAGGCGGGTAAAGTATATGATCGCAATTTGACTCTTAAACTGTCTCGTCGTGCAAATTATTTGATGGATAGACTAGCTCGTATCTCTGAAAGTAGTTCGCATTTGTCAGATCTTCGTAGTCGTTTGATTCGCATTTTGAGTGTCATAGACGGTGAAGATAGCGACATGGATGGTGAGTACAAGGAAACCCAGGCACAGCCGTCTAACCAGAAAGTGGAAAGTAACGTGATCTATGTGAAAGATAAACCCTTGAACCTAAATACATTTAACTTAAAATTTGACGGAACCACGTGTGTTCGTGTATTTATTGAACGTCTTGAGGAACTTAAAGAGGCCCGCAACATTACTGAAGCTCGCATACTTTCAGCTTTTTCTGATCTCTTAGAAAACTCTGCTTTATGTTGGTTTAGAAGTAATAAGGATAATATCCACTCATATTCACAATTATTGAAATGCTTAAGGGACGATTTTGATATTCCCGATTTAGACTATAAACTATTAAATGAAATAAGGCAGCGTACACAGGCCAGACACGAAACGATAGTAGTCTATCTTTCCATTATGCAGGGAATGTTCTCGCGACTCACTCAGCCGTTGTCGAGTAGACAACAACTCGAAATCTTGATGCATAACATTAGACCAGAGTACATGAAAGATTTAGCTTTACATGATATAACCTCTGTAGACAAACTTAAACTTTATTGCAAACAGTTAGAAATTGCGCGGTCGCGTGCGGAACAATTTAGTGAACCTAACTTGAATAACTTTAAAATTACAGCGGACTTAAATAAACAAACGCCGCGATCTCACAGTAAACAAGTCTCTGTGCTGAATGAAGCTGGCTCTTCGAGGCAATTGGATAGGAAATGCTTTAGGTGTGGATTAAACACTCATTTCACCAATCAATGCAATTCGAAAGAGTTAGTGTGTTTTAAGTGTGGATTAAAAGGTGTTAAGCGTTCAGATTGTAGTAATTGCAATTCAAAAAACTAGTTAACACGGAACTATCCAACACCTTTAATAAAAATAGGTCTTATACGTCCAATAATGAAGAGGTAGTTCTGTTTAAAAAAAATACTAGGGATATAAGACCATACTTAAAATTAAAAATATTGAACTTACAAGCTTTTGGCTTATTAGATTCGGGTGCAACTTGTAGCATTCTTGGAAATAATGCGCATTTGATCTTTTTAGAACACGGATTTCAACTCAACTGGTTTGACACTGAGCACTACGTGAGAACTGCTGATGGTACGAGATTGCATTGCTTAGGGTATATGTCCTTACCTATTGAATTTAACAATAATTTCAGAGTGATTAACTTTTATGTTGTTGCACAAATAACTTCACCTATAATTCTAGTTGTTGATTTTTGGCAGGTGTTTGACTTAGACCTTGTATCCGAAGTACAGTTTGACCGAAAGTCGGAGTCATCAATATGTAATAGCATAAATTCGGTTTCTCTTAATAAAGGCCTTGAAGAATACGAGTCTTTATCCATAGAACAAAAACAAATCATGGATAAGTTAGTCCAACAGTTTGATACAATTAACACAGTTAAAGTAGGTTTGGGACGTACCAATTTAATTCATCACGTCATAGACACAGGGGATAGTAAACCTATTAAGCAAAGGTGGATGGATAGTAATCCATTATCACCTGTTAAGCAACTAGCACTTGAAAAAGAATTGGATAGAATGCTTAGTTTGGGAGTTGTGTCACCTTCACAGTCAGCTTGGAACTCACCTGTAGTAATGGTTCAGAAGCCAAACGGGGACCTAAGGCTTTGTCTAGATTGTAGAAAATTAAATGCAGTTTCCAAACCCGATGCGTATCCTCTCCCGTATATAAGCAGCATATTGGACCAGCTCCGCGACGCGAAATACCTAACGTCAATAGATCTTTCCGCTGCGTATTGGCAAATACCCTATGATAGCGAGCAATCAGCTGATAAGACCGCGTTCACAGTGCCACGTAGGGGGTTATTTAGATTCAATGTAATGTCGTTTGGCCTTGTTTCCGCGTCAAGCACAATGCAGAGATTAATGGATAGGCTTATGGATATAGATATAGATATAGAACTTATGGCCGTGATTTACGCATTAGAGCAATTTAGATCTTATGTAGAAGGTACAAAGTGTAAAATAATAACCGACCACGCCTCGTTATTATGGTTTTATAAATTAAATAACCCATCAGGTCGCTTAGCCAGGTGGAGCATGCGATTGAGTCAATTTGATTTCGAAATAGAACACAGAAAAGGTAAATTAAATGTTATTCCAGACGCACTAAGTAGGATTCAAGTTGATGCAATCGCTACGCCAGCAACCAGTGATGCGTGGTATAGACATGTATACGAAGATTGTCAGGCCAACCCTCGCAAATATCCCCACTTCATGGTAAAAGACGATAGATTGCTTAGGTACTCTAAAAATAAATATGAGTTAACGAATGAGTTTAATTGGAAGTTAGTGGTACCCGAGGAAGACAGGTTAGATATTTTAAAGAAATGTCATGATGAACCAGTTAGTGCTCATTTGGGTGTCTTTAAAACCCACAAGCGTCTTAGTCTTAATTATTACTGGCCCAGCATGTACCGAGATGTGAAAGAATATGTTAAAAAATGCGAGATATGTAAACAATACAAACCCGTCAACACGGCTAGACCTGGTTTAATGGGAAACCCCAAGGAGGTTAACAAACCCTGGGAGGCCATATGTTGCGATTTGCTAGGCCCATTTCCGGTTTCTCGCAATAGGAATATTCACTTAATTGTATGTACAGACTATTTTAGCAAGTATGTCATGTTGCATCCTATACGGATCGCAACAGGCGCTGCGGTCGCTAAGTTCATAGAAGAGAAAGTGTTCCTAGTACATGGCGTATGTAAGACTATCTATATTGACAATGGCCCACAGTATGTGTCTAATCAGTTTAGGCAACTGTTACATAAATATAACGTACCGAATATCTATTATAACCCGCGTTATCACCCACAGGTAAATCAAGCCGAAAGAGCGATTAGGAACGTAGTTAACGGTATATCATGTTATGTAGGTACCGAGCATAAACGATGGGACGAGAACATCCCACAGTTGCAATGCGCACTTAATTCAGCCGTGAATGATACCACTAAGTTTACTCCGTATTTTCTTGTGCACGGACGGGAATTCATAATAGATGGAATGTTACACAGCTTAGATAGCCCTCAGCCAGTTCAAAGATCACAAGTAACTCTCGGTGAACCACAAGCATACAGTAAAAAATTAGCGGAATTAGACACCATATTTAAAAAGGTACAAAAGCATATTAAAAATGCTCATTCTAGAAATGAAAAGTACTATAACTTAAGAAAACGACATGTTGAGTTAAAAGTAGGTCAGATTGTATATAAACGTACCCATTACCTATCTAATGCCTCAAAGAGATTTACGGCTAAACTAGCACCAAAATTTCAAAAATGTGTCATAACAGCGAAATTATCACCTTTAGTGTATACATTAGCCAGCATGGAAGGTAAGACACTAGGTAATTTTCACATAAAAGACATCCTTAAACAAGATGACTAATAGTTTTGTAGAATGTGAGTGATGAGTATGATTGAGTGAAAGAATGTAAGAATAATAAACATTTTCAAAATTCATTTCCACCGGTGAACTTTCTGAGATAAATAAGCTGTGATTGTATTGATGAACGAGCGATACATAACTAGTAGGTCATCTTATGTTGTGAACATCGGCGCGAGTTAGATAAGAATTTGTTCTTTATGTCCGCACTCTGGACATTATATAAGAAAATGCATACCAGCCAGTGCGTAGCATTACATAAGCTGTTTCTTTTAACTTAATATGATTAAACGTTAATTCACTTAACTTAATGCGAGATAGATATTTAACTAACTTAATACTTAATATGATTTCCAAATCACTTCACTACTCAACTTAATAAATAAGAACACGTTCGTTTTTCGACTACTTAGAGAAAAGTCGAGTCGAAACGTAAACATCGTGTGTAGGCTTAGTGCACTGTAGGTATTCGTTTCTGTCCCGTGATGTTACGTCACGCACCGCATGAATGGACTTTTTATCCGCTCACGGAAGAGTAAAAAAAGGGTTGTGTTTTCCTTTTTTTAAAGTTTATTGTGATTATGGCTGCTGATGGTTCTAGGTCTAAAGAGGATTTAGATGTAATAATAATAAATCTATAGAAAAAGATGTATGTGAAATTAAAACAGAAAGGGCAGAATAACCTCTGACGGGCCAGCTAGTATGTTATAAATCCTGGGAAGTATTGTGATAATTTATAGAGAAAAATACATTTTTTTAAGCCGTAAATGTTTGTCTTTCAGGGAATAACGCGGGGTAAAGCTCATTTCAAGTCAATATGTTTTTTTTTATAGAATAAGGTTGACAAACGAGTACACAGTCCACCTGATAGTAAGAGGTTGCTGATAGACTATTCGCGCGTAGGATTCGCGAACGTAATTATTCATAGGCGGTTGTATTTCATTATTGTAAAAACATGTAGGAATAAATGTAAATAAAGTTGCGTGCCATTAGGTTAATATAGGTATAACAATTAGTGTAGTATTTTCTAACTTACAACACAAGTAGGTAAATTTGTGGTAGTGTTTTTTTTTGTGTTAACAACACAAGTAGGTAATTACATTTTGAGGTTAAATTGTTTAGTGGAATATAATGTTACTAGGTATACAGATACAGAAATGAAAATTAGGTAATAAGGAGAGTAATAATGAGCCTTATGTAAGATTAAAGGTCGTAATTAAGTGATTAAGTGATGGCTTGGTACTTGTTAGTTGTTGATGCATGGGTGACTTGGAATTTACTATCCGTGCGAATGTTTTTAGCCAGATTGGATTAGAGACGTATTACAACTTCTTCACTGTCTTTGGTATTCAGTCGTTGTTCTGCAGGTGGCACGAAATGTCTTCGGAAAAAGTATCTTCATTACGAAGAACTTTTTAACCCAAGCAAAGGGGATGTGTAACACGAAAATTTTCGTGTACATTATTTTAGCATATTTACGTTATTACATGCGATGAACAGACTTCAGAGCGCCATCTAACGTCATTAGTCCGAAGTAACTAGAAACGTATATTGACGAATCGAGCTAGCTAATCGCATGCAATTGACCTTTCGTGTTAGTTCGAAATCCTACCACGGATCGACGGTGGCGTGTAGCCCAAGGGAGGCCTAGTTCTTTTTGGAGCGAGCCGTTTTAATGATCGGACACGCACATATATAATTTTTGAATCGAAACGCCGGAACATGAATTTAAAGTGACGACTACTTGGGCGTACGGCCCCTTAAACACAATGTCTACGGGCAGTTTAATGTGTTGAAACACATCATCATCCCATAAATTGTAAGTACTTAATGTTTTTGTCTTCTTAAAAGCACATGTGCTCTAATTAACGGTACACGGTGTTTCATAGATTCTTTTGCCTTGTAATAGGGGTCCTTAGTCCTTAGTCCTTAGTCCTTAGTCCTTAGTCCTTAGTCCGTACTTTGAGTATGGTCCATTATCAAGTTCAACAATGTGAACGAGGCGAGGCAGCTTCAACGGGTGGCTATATTGGGACTGGGCGGCCAGGAGACCGCGACCGGCGTACACCTGGAGGATATCTGTTGCCTCACTGCTTCGCGGGATTGACCATAAACAGTATAATATTGTGTAATCCACCAGGTTAGTCAAAACCTCAGTTCGTAGGGTATTTTAAAGTGAAAACTTGATATTTGGAGCTATACATGTGAACCGTAGAAGGAAATAAACTACTTTTTGTCGGTATATGTAACTTAGCATTTTCATTTACTAATCATCCAACAACAGGCGCCCTGGGATACTTTTATTTTGATCCTCGAGTCCCTTAACTTTCCGACAACCGTAGCCGGTGAGTAACGCCCTAAAAAGTGTTATAACTTAACTCTAATATATATATAATCGTGGGGGCTATACCACACTACAGTCTGATGGTAAAATTGTGAAAGTATCGTCTACGTACCGCTTGTAGAAACTTGGAGTTACTGGTGCAGTAAACAGGGCTTACTCCTCAAAGTCTTCCATGAAAATATCGGCGACAATGGGAGATACTGGTGAGTCCATCGCAACACCATCTACTTGCTTGTAAAACTGTTCCTTCCACAATAGATAGCCAGATGTAAGGCAATGTCTGAGTAATACTGCATATTCTGCTGGCATGTTTTTTTCCTCTAGTTTCCTAGTGACAATTGAGATGCAGTCTTCAACAGGTAGGCATGTAAATAGAGACTGAACATCAAAACTGACCATAGTTTCATTGTCAGTAAGACATAGGTATTTTATCTCCAAGAAATTGAATCTAGACGTTAATTCGATAATACCTGCGTGTGCGAAACCACCGAAGTTGTATGGGTTACCAAAAATACACAAACCGAACTCTCCATTACGTCCAATAGTGAGTCAGATCGATTCGCCAACTTACAAATTGGCTCAACACCTAGCAAAAGTACTATCACCACTCAGAGGACACACAAGAGCACACACGAAGGATTCATACCATTTTGTCAGTGAGATTAATAAAATGAGTTATTAATACATTTTATATTTATTCTTAATGTCAAATATAGATATGTAATCAATATCAATATTTATCACCCAATACTAAACATGATCCCACAGTGGAGGCAGCTCTGCCTTGTTTCACATTCATTCATAAATTTTTTGCGTATTTTGTCAGTTAATCACCCCATTTAGCGTAAAACATTCTATTTTTAAGTCATTCTGTTGCTGGCTCAATCGGGGAAGGGCCACGTTCTCACAGAATACCAGCGCAAAATAGCAACTTAATACAGCTGTGTTTCGTATAGTGAATGTAGAGAACCGGAAACTCGTTTTACTGGCAATAAGCCATATTATCTTATTAGTGATTCGTAATTGAGGATGTATGTAAATGTCTATGGGTCACAGCATTCAACCAATATGGACTGTGTGATTGTTTGTCACCCAAAATCTATGAAATACCTTTATAAATGTACTATAAATCGGAAGATAATATGCCCCCTAGTACTCACATAGAATGCTTCGTGACTGTTTATGCCTAAATTTGGTCATGTTGAACGCCGTCCAATTGGGTTCGAGCTGTCGCGTCTCCCGATGGTATGTAGGTGAGATAAGCGCCGAGGTGGGGCGGCCGTGTGCGGCTTGCAGTGGCTCGACGCGTGGGCGATGATGGGGGAGTTGTCCACTGGCCGCAAAGCGGAGAACCTTCGTGGCAGGTTTATTGCGGCCGAAGTTCAGGCGACCGTTGTCGGGTCCAGATAGTTAGATTAAGTACGTGTTAATTCCTTACGTAGATATGTGAATTTTGCAATATTTACCTTGTTCGGGGATGCGGAATAGTGCACGCGCGCGTCGAGTAGATATGCGGTCTAGGATTCGAACCGCGCATTCCTTGTTCGAGAGCTTCTCCCGGTTGATCGTCAGGAAATCATTATAATTGTGCCGTCGCGTTAAGCTCCCTTTTTTGTGTGTTGTTGGCTTGTTAGTTTACGTGACAACGAGGCGTATTTTGAATCTTTTCGCGACGTGGTGTTTTGGTGTCGAATGAAAGAACTTAGTTGTGTTTAACGCTGAATCGTATGACTCATTAAGAGATCGCTTTAATTCGCTATTTATAGTTTTGTGATAAGTGAATCCGGGACATTGAATGTCGAATTGAAACTACTGTCCTTACTGAGTCGGATACCACGTGTTCGATTCTACGATGAATGTGGAATTAGGCGAGTTTAAGTTAGTTAAATGTACAATGAAGCTAATAGACTGAAATAGTGACAAAGAAGAAAGAAATGGTCCAGCGGTGGAGCCTACTGGAGCGATGCAGCATTGTGGGGCAGCCTGAAACTCGGCCGCTGCTGATCGCCTAAGTTGGTCAAGGTCTCACACATTTACACATCATCGAACAGCAGGTATGAATAGCAGGTAGTCCTGCTATTCATCTCACACCCACTCACGGCCTGACCGAGCTTTGGTGCGAAGTTAGCTTCTGATACTTGTACGTAATATGTGTTTCTAGCATTCTCTCATATAGCTTAGTGTTATAGGAAATTCTTCCATGTGGCCATTTTGGGCCCGACCTACGGCTGCTCATGGAATCTTCTGCTCATGGGCCCCGGAAGATTTGAACCTCGCTGGAGCAGCTGCGGTCCGTAACAGTGACCATAAAAAAGGATCTCTCATTCTGGTCACTCACTTTACAAGATATAACCGACTTATTACCGATTAATCTGTGAGAGTTTAGTCCTTCCCCGGTTGATAACATTCCTGCTTCAGGCTTCATACGCCACACCGTGATATTTTACGTACAGTAACAACACCACGAACGTAATTCGAAATCAGGTTCTCACGATGTAATCGGCAGGTCAAAGACGATCTTTCTAAAGTTTTTTTTTACATGGTGGAGACTTGCTGCAGTTATTTTACGCTTGTAGCACAGATTGATCGCCTCGACCAGAGAAGAACCACGCTCGATTAATGCTGCTGTGTTTTATATGGTGAGCGTTAAGGTCCGGAGACTGTAATTACAAGAAACGAGGTATTCCATCTTTGGCCTCTAGAGTGACGACGGATCTACATTAATTACATTTTACTGTGTGACAATACTTATGACCTGACTAGGTAATGCCGGGATTTTCGCCTACATTCACGGTGCAAGGGTAAATTTATCATAGACTAGGTTCACTCTCTCCAGCTGAAAACGAACAGCATAAATTTTTACAAGTATATTTTATGGGTGACTAAGAAATTGAGGTAGACCGTCGCTGCCAATTTATCCAGGAAGTTGAGAGAGACACAGTGTTCAAAATTCAAAGATTCTTGCATGGACGTAACATTTTAGTTAAAACATTTAAAACTGCTTTGGAAAACCTACCTGAGGAGGATTATAAAGTCGTCATTTACGCAGATCGAAAAGGCGGATGAAAGGCGCTACAACGCACCTTTGATAAACGAAATAGCAGCCGTAATTAGTGGTGATCAATTTTCTTCACGAGACATTGTCTTCCGAGCACGTGATGATACGTTGCGACGGGTAGCCGATACACACAAGTTTTATGACGCTCTGCAATACCTATTGATTTATTGCAAAGGACAAGAGGGTTATCATTTTCAAATTCCACTCATTAACCCGGTCACAAAGGAGCCTACTCCGAACAAAAAAGTATCATGTATGGATTTTTATGCGTATCATATGACGTTGGCAGAAAATGATTTTAACCTCTTAGCCCGGTGTAGACAATTATTTCATCAATTTTTGGTAGAGATGTATGTGAAGGTAGAATGTGAACGTCTCCGTTATATATCTTTAAATCAAAAAAAGCTGCGCGTTGAGAATTATATACATTTACAAGATGCAGTTTCTAGCGACGCCAATGTAAACCCCAGAGATTAATGTAAAATGGTAATTCTGCCCTCATCATTCGTTAACAGTCCCCGCTACCTACATGAGTACACACAAGACGCATTCGCCTATGTACGAACTTACGGAAGACCTGATCTTTTTGTTACTTTTACTTGCAATCCCACATGGAAAGAAATAACCGAGGAGCTAATGCCGGGCTAAAAAAGTACTGACAGACACGATTTAGTTGTTAGAGTATTTAGATTAAAAGTACAAAAATTAATGTATGTAATTAACAAAGGGAAAATTTTCGGAGAGGTGCAGTGCTTCATGTATTCAATTGAATGGAAAAAAAGAGGATTACCGCATGCCCACATTCTATTATGACTTAAAGAGAAGTTGCGGCCCAGCCAAATAGACGACATAATAAGCGCCGAGATTCCGGATCCTGAACAAGATAAAGAATTGTATGATACCATCGTCCGAAATATGATTCACGGTCCATGTGGAGCACGAAATTCAATATCGCCATGTATGAAAGAAGGAAAATGTACAAAGAAATTCCCTAAACAGCTATTAAAAGAAACAGTGCACAATGAAAATGGCTACCCTTTATACAGACGAAGAGCTCCCGAAGATGGTGGCAGAAAAGTTACAATCAAATCTCGCTCTGGAGCGTTCGAAACCTTAGATAACAGCTGGATTGTCCCGTATTGGCCCATTCTATGTAAAATGTTTAATGCCCACATTAATGTAGAAGCATGTAGCTCTGTCCGCGCAATCAAGTATATCTGTAAGTACATAAATAAAGGAAGCGACCAAGCAATATTTAATCTCAGGAGTGAAGGTGAGGCAAATCCCGTTAATGAAGTACAGACCTTTCAAGCAGGGCTTTATGTCAGCAGTAACGAGGCAGCGTGGCGTCTCATTGGCTTCCCTTTACATGAAAGGCACCCAACAGTTACTCACCTTGCTATGCACTTAGAAAATGGAGAGCGTGTATATTTCACCGAAAGAAATTTCCAAGAAAGAATTGCATCACCGCCAAAAACTACACTAACAGCCTTCTTTCAACTTTGTCAAACCGACCCCTTTGCAAAAACGTTGCTATATTCTGAAGTCTCCCGCTATTATACTTGTAACACATCTAAAATGGAGTAGAAACGCCGTATTCAAGGCGCGTGTTGCAAATTGGCCCGGTGTAAAGTCATCAGATGCCCTTGGTCGTGTGTATACCGTCCATGTTACTAATTTTGAATGTTTCTGTTTTCGATTGCTGCTGCACTATGTTCGGGGTCCTACAGGATATGAAGATCTTAAAACTGTCAACGGTCAGGAATGCGCAATTTATAGAGAAGCATATGAAGCTCTGTATCTTTTAGAAAACTATAATCACTGGGATGAAACCATGGAGGAAGCTGTGCAGTGTCACCAGCCAAAATTAGGGATCTTTATGCAACTCTCATATCATCTTGCGGGCTATCTAATGAACACGAATTGTGGGACAAATATAAAGAGTACATGGCGGAAGATATTTTGCGAAGGTTACAGCAGACACATGCGAACATGACATACAATGATCACATTTATAATGAAGCACTTGGAAAAATTGAAGATAAAGTAATGGCAATGGCAGGCAAAAAAATAAGCGACATTGGAATGATCAGCTCTCAGCGAACAACCGAAAATAAACTAAGTGATGAAATTATACGTGACACAAACTACGATATACTAGCTTTGCAGCAGCAAGTAGCCGAATTTTTACCCGGTTGCTTCCCAAACAAAAACGAGTTTTTGACAAAGTATTAGGACAAATTGAATCTGGAAATGGTGCACTTTTCTTTTTAGATGCCCCTGGAGGAACTGTGAAGACATTTTTGTTAAATTTATTATTAACACAAGTACGGAAAGATAAAAACATTGCTGTGACCGTAGCTTCCTCCGGTATAGCCGCCACGCTGCTAAGCGGGAGCCGCACTGCACATTCTGTTTTAAAACTCCCTCTAAATCTAGCCCAGGAAGAATCGCCGATCTGCAACTTTAGCAAAAATAGTGCACGAGGTATAATGCTACGACAATGCAAAGTTTTAGTGTGGGACGAAAGTACAATGTCGCATAAAAAAGTTGTATAAGCACTAAATCGAACGCTTCAGGATTTGCGCAGCAATACCGATGTAATGGGAGGAATGGTGGTTTTACTGGCTGGTAACTTTCGCCAAACCTTACCTGTCATTCAAAAGGGCACACCTGCAGATGAAATTAAAGCATGCCTCAAGTCGTCTATTTTATGGAACAAGGTGACAAAATTCAGTTTAACTACGAATATGAGAGTGCATTTTGTATAATGATATCAATGCTGGAAACTATGCTGACACACTATTAAAAATTGGCGATGGGCGGTTGGAAACGGATGCTGAGGGCTGCGTTAAATTGACGAGAGATTTTTGTAATTTAGTACAGATTCATTCCGAATTAATTGCGAGCGTTTATTCAGATTTAACGAACAACATGCATGAAGACAAAAGGTTATGTGAAAGGGCGATTCTTGCACCAAAAATGAGAGCGTTAATAAAATAAATTCAGATATATTAAGCGAAGTAGCAGGAGAAATAACAGAGTATTTGTCAGTAGACACATTTATGGACATAGAACAGAGCACTTCATATCCCGTAGAGTTTCTGAATTCTCTAGAGTTGCCAGGTGTCACATAAGCTTCAATTAAAATTAGGCGTCCCAGTCATGCTAATGCGAAATTTAGATGCTGCTCGGTTATGTAATGGGACAAGGCTACGTGTGACACATCTTGGACGGAACATAATCGGTGCTACAATTTAGACAGGCGTAGGAAAAAGTGAAAATGTTATTATACCACGGACTCCTATAATTCCCACAGATCTTCCTTTTCAATTCAAAAGGTTGCAGTTCCCTATTAAGTTCAGTTTTGCAATGACAATTAATAAAGCGCAAGAGCAAACGTTACAGGTAGCGGGGGTCAACTTAGAAAAACCGTGCTTCTCTCATGGTCAGTTGTATGTAGCATGTTCGCGTGTGTCAAATGCCCAGAATCTCAACATTCTTTCCCCGAATAGAAAAACATATAACATTGTGTACAGTAGCGTTTTAAAATAGTGTTCAGTTAGTTTTCTTTCCAAAATTCCCACAATCAATTAATCAGAATTCCCACAGATCTTCCCTTTCAATTCAAAATTTCCTATTTAGCTCAGTTTCTTTTCAATTTCAAATGCTGCACCTCTGACGGACCTACTAAGCTCAGTTTCCTTTCAACTCAAAAGGCTGCATCTCTGACGGATCTTTTATTTGGCTCAGTTTCCTTTCAATTCAGAAAACTGCATCTCTGACGCATCAATTTAGCTTAGTTTCTTTTCAACTGACGAATAATTATGCTCAGTTACCTTTAATTAAAAATATATCCCATTTCCATTTGGAATAAACAGGCTATTTTCATGCTTTCCTATACGCTGCGTTTCAAAACATTTAAATAGGCTGACGAATAAATTTTGCTCAGTTTCCTTTTAATGGCTGCATCTCTGACAAATCTATAAAACTCAGTTTTCTTTCAATTCAAAAAGCAATGGATAGTTCATTTCCCAGTGACCATGCGGGCGAAGCCGCGGGTAACAGCTAGTATTAATATATTTAATAATTTTAACTTTTATTACAAATGGGTTAGCTCAACCGGGGTAGGACCACACTCTCAGAGATTATCACAATAGCAATTTACTTATAGCTGCTGTGTTTCGTATGTCGAGTAAAGAGAACCTTAATTTTGTTTCTTATTCGAAGATAGATAAAGACGTCTTTGAACAGAAGTATCTACTTACTATCAGGGGCCACACGCTACAACGAATAGGTTGCCTCGGCCACGGAAGTGCTATGCTCATAATACCAGCATAAAATAGCATAGTGCTGATGTGTTTCGTATGGCGAGTGACAATAACCAGACACCCTTTTCATCTGGTAACGAGCAATTCTATGTACGTTCTCAGAGGCTACATATGAGCTATTAATATTTGTGCAATAATAAACATTAAACAAAGTCGTAACGACATAAAGGGAATGAATGATACTGGGATCATATAAACATCATTTTGTATTCAAAGACTGTCCCCCTATATAAAGGCAGCAAATACGTCTGAAGTCTGAATAACTACAGATAATAAATTGGCGGCAATTTGCCGATTTGCACCGTCAGCTACAACCTACCTGGTAGGGAAGGGTACTAAAATATTCAGTACCGATAAATTATTTTATCGTTTATTAAATCCATTACATTTAATACATGGTTTAAATTTATTTATATGATGATAATATGGCTTCCAATATTTTATTATGACGATTGTTGTTTTATTAAAGAAAAGGTAACATACAAGCACACAGTCCACCTGAAGGTAAGTGATCCAAGGACACCCTCATATATTCTTGTTAAGAATCAAAATGTAGAAATGTTTCCACTCCTGAGTGACAGTTTTTCAGTAAAAAAGGTCTCCAATTCTCTACACACACCATAGGAAACATCAGCATTAGTGCTATTTTACGCTAGTGTTCTGTAAGAGCGTGATCCCACCGCGGTCGAGCCGAGCCATTCTTGCTACAACCATAATATAGCTGCAGCGTGGCTCTACCATGTACATAATTCTTTAACAGTGGTAGAGCCACGCGGCAGCTTTTGCTGTCGAACGGATGGGCGGGCTCAAACCGGGGTGGTACCACGACCTCACAGAATACCAGCGTGAAGTAGAGGTTTACCTCTGCGTTTCGTTTGGTGAGTGCAGGTGGCCGGAGGCCCTTTTTACTGGAAATGAGGCATTACATCTTAGTCCTCACGGGTGACAACGCATCTGCATTTTGATTCGCAAACGGGGATAGATGTAGATGTCTATGGGCCGCAGCAACCACTTACCATCAGGTGGACTGTGTGCTCGTTTGTCACCCTTATCCTATAAATAAAAATAAAAAAATGATGCAAAGGCAGAGTCTGTTTTCAGTGGGAGCCTTGTGACTTCACTGACAAGTCCGTGTAAAATCGTTCAATTATGAGTTACAGCGTAATTAATAACGAGTTAGAGAGCAGTCATAACGTACATGGACAATTCACATTCATACTGGGACTAACCTAGCTAACAGACGTATAAATGTTAAATCTATACAAATAATAAAGTGTGCATTCCTAGCCATAGCCACGCATTCCTCCAAAACCCACTATACGGTGTTAATGGGAGACTTCAACGTAAAACTACGCACAAGAGAGAACGGTGAGCTGAAAGTAGGGAAATTCTGAATAGGAAAACGGAATCCAAGGGGCCAGCAGCTGGCTGACTTCATGGAGAAAGAGGGACTCTTTATGATGAACTCTTTCTTCCAGAAGCGGCCCCACAAGAAATGGACCTGGTCGAGTCCCAACGGTTCGACTAAAAATGAGATTGACTTCATTATGACGACCAGACGACAACTGTTCAGCGATGTATCCGTGATCGCGAGGGTGAAAACTGGTAGTGATCACCGAATGTTTAGTGGCACACTGAACCTAAACGTTAAGTTTAAGAGGTCACGTCTAATGAAGTGAACGCTCCGTCCCCTCGTGCTCTAATCCAAAGTCCCGAAACCTTTCAGCTCGAGCTACGAAACCGTTTTCAGTGCCTAGAAGATTGCAATGCAGTGGACGATATGAATGACAAGCTCGTGGAACCTGTCCATGCGGTCGGAGCTAAGTTCTGCAAGAACCGCCGCAGAAGAACACAAAAACTCTCCGATCACACTCTTAATCTCATGGCTGTTAGACGGGATATGAAGCTGCAGTCTTCAGTAGATTTGACAGCATACAGGCAACTGAACAGACAGATCTCCAAATGCATGCGGCGGGACTTACGCAACTTTAATACTGCTCGTATTAAAGAAGTGATCGAGCGGAACCAGGGCTGCAAAGTCTTTGCTAGAGATCTGTCTGCCAGAAAGAGCCAACTGTCGAAGCTGAAGACCGAGCGTGTCAGCGTCATTTCCGGGACACCTGAGATTTTGAGTGAGATTGAGAGGTTCTATGGGCAGCTGTACACATCATCGTTGGAGCCACACGCAAGTGTGAGTAACGATCCAAGAGCGAGTCTTATCCGTCATTATTCCGATGATATCCCGGACGTCAGTCTGAGCGAAATTAGAATGGCTCTCCAGTACCTTAAATACGGCAAGGCCCTAGGCTAGGATGGAATTACAGCGGAGCTTCTGAAAGCGAGTGGTAAACCGGTACTTGAAGTCCTTCAGAAGCTCTTTAATTCCGTCCTCCATGGTGGCATTACACCGGAGGCGTGGAGCAGAAGTGCGGTGTTCTTGTTCTTCAAGAAAGGCGACAACGCTCTCTTGAAGAACTGTAGACAGATTTCCCTTCTGAGCCGCGTCTACGTGCTGTTTTCGAGAGTCACTACAAATCGTCTCGCGCGCAGATTTGACGACTTCCAGCCTCCCGAACAAGCCGGTTTCCGAAAAGGCTTTAGCACCATAGACCACATACATACCCTTCGGCAAATTGCACAGATGTCCGAGGAGTACAATTTGCCACTATGTCTGGCGTATGTGGACTATGAGAAAGCTTTTGATTCCGTCGAAATTTGGGCAGTGCTGCAGTCCCTTCAGCGGTGCTAAGTTGATTGTCGGTATATCGAAGTGTTGAAGTGCTTTTACATTAGGGCTACGATGGGTATCCGAGTACAGAACCAGAGTCCGAAACCTATCCAATTGCAGGGAGGTGTAAGACAGGGTGACGTCATATCCCCGAAACTCTTCGCGCATTGGAAGAAGTTTTCAAGCTTCTGGACTGGAAAGGATACGGTATCAACATCAATGGCGAGTACATCACTCACTGGGCAGCGTTCGGGAAATTACGGCACATCTTCTCGTCAGGTATACCTGAAAACTTGAAAACAAGACTGTACAACCAGAGCGTGTTGCCAGTGATGACATACGGAACTGAGACGTGGTCCATCACTGCTGGCCGGATGAGGAAGCTCAAGATCGCTCAACGAGCTATGGAGAGGGCTATGCTCGAAGTTTCTCTGCGTGATAAACTCAGAAATGAGGATATCCGCAGTAGAACCAGAGTGACGGACATAGCCCAACGGATTAGTAAGCTGAAGTGGAGTGAAGCCTCGTACCGGCAGGAGAAGTATTGGGCCACAGAGAATATTATGGGCCATATATGAGCGTCTATGGACTATAACACAAATGGCTTCGACCAGAGACACGCCTAGCAAAATACCAAAGAAAAATCGGTTAATATGATACACTGCCTGAATACCAAAGGCTGCGGCAATGAAACTATAGCATCATGCTGTGACGGATGCATTTTTGTTGCTGCAACCTAATGTTTTATTTTGTTTAAAATAATGTTAATAAAGTACTGCAATGCTTTTTTTTTTAAATTAAGAATTCTTTTCCAAGCAACTACCGAGCGATAAGTCTCTCCAACGCACTCGCTATTTCTCCATTAGTTCGGTCGGCTCGAACCAATCTCCTTTTAAATTTGATTCTCGCGTTCGTATTTCTCGAGCAAGAAAGGCGAACTTTGGATAGAACTAATTTCTAGTTTAGCACGTATAAGTAACTTATTTATAAATAGTCGGTAGTATGACGGCTCGGTAGAGCAGTAATTTATAATGAAATAGAATAGAATTATATTTAAAAAATACTCATTGAAATTCATTTGAGCTTTACCACTAGTTCGGAAAAACCTCTGTTCTGTGAAGAACCAGCAAGAAACTCAGTGTATACACCGATCTAGACAAATAATTCAAATTGAAGTGTCTGCCTGTAATATTTAAATAACTGGCTTTTATTAAGCTCGAGGGCTATTTGCACGCTAAAATGCATAAAACACAATTTACAACATTTTGTCCGTTAGCTCGGGCTACTCCTTGGACCGGCTACATCAATTGTAATAAAACTTTACAAACAGATAGAGAACAATGTCAGGAGACCAAGGCTACATATTACCCGAACATTTTACTCGTATATATAGTATAGGCATGCCAAGTAGGACCACGCTCTCACAGAATACCAAAGTAAAATAGCAACTTAATGTTGCTGTGTTTCAGTTTAGAGTATGGTGGTAAGCTTATGTTGCATTACGTTGAGTGTGATGTACCAGATACCCTTTTTACTGGATACGAAGCATTCTTAGTCCTCAGGGTCGACAATGCATCTGTATTTTGATTCTGAATCTGGGATAAATGTAGATGTCTGTGAGCCACAGTATTCACTTACTATTAGATGGATTGTGTGCTTGTTTATTATATCCCTTATTTGTCGGTCCTACCTGAGAAACGAGAAAGAACCGGAACCAGCGTCTCAGCGATCAAGAAACCAGTAAATCAGAGACTAGACGACATTGTAACTGCAAAGTATAAAACTGACACAAACTGTGACTGAAACTATTCGAGAATATAATGCACAAGAAATAGAGAACTTTACGCTTAAGGATTTGCGTTTTGTCTTCTAGACTTGAGTGAATTTCGTTTATTTCCATTCTATGTAAAGGAGTTTCTCGAAATTCAGAGCTTGCGTGTATTTCAAGGGAATAATGTCTGTAAACTTCACCGAGTCTTTCCCAGCCGTAATGGAAACTTGAATTTTGGAATTTGTAACGCTAACTGTAAGTTTAATTTGAAAATTATGTAATTCTTCAAATATATTTTATTTTTTTAAATACAAGTATAGGTAGGTATACATTTTATAATTTCTAGCTTTTCTCTTGTAAAACTAAAGTGACACGTGACACAGTTTTACGTGGTAGAGCCATGCTGCAGCTATATTAATAGTATAGTTGTAGCACGAATGGGTCGGCTCAACCGGGGAAGGACCACGCTCTCATAGAATACTAGCGTAAAATAGCAGTTTAATGCTGCTGTGTTTCGTATGGTGAGTGTAGAGAACCGGAGACCTATTTTACTGGAAAAGGGGCATTCTATCTTAGTCCTCACGGCTGACAACGCATCTGCATTTTAATTCGCAAGCTAAAATAGATGTAGATGTCTATAGGCCACAGCAACCACTTACCATCAGGTGGACTGTGTGCTCGTTTGTCACACTTATTCTATAAAAAAAACACTCGACCTTTTAGTCCACCTTATGGTAAGTGGCTGCTGCAGTCCATGAACACCTGCAGCCAACTTCAAACAAACAAAGCTACAGCTGCTTTGACACCTCTAAAGATGGATAGGATGGAATGCCTCATAGCCTGTAATCTTACTGACTCCCTTTAACCTTCAGAGTGGAACACATCAATGTAAGCACTGTTATATGCACCAAGTTATATGTGATAAATTAACAAAATAAGTATTTTTTATCTATAATTACTCGAATACTACTACTACACATTGAATCTAATTTTATCGATTTTATTTACTTTAGTTTTAAAGTTTGTATTCCCGACGTTTCAAGGACATCGCAGCATCTATGTGCTGCGAAGTATCCGAAGCTATGTGACTATGGAGTCACCAGGGTACCGAGCTACTTAACGAGATATCCTGATGTGATAGTTAACCCTGGCAATCAGCAACTAATCATCTCCATGGCGCAGTTGTTTAGCATTGAGTTTTTAGGAGCTGCCTCCATATGCGTCTCTACGGGTGACCATAATGAAAGATTGCATAACTTTATGACATATTTATTGTAGAGGAGCGTGTAATACAGTTACAGGGAAACTAGCTACTGTCTGACTGAATGAAAATCTTAGTACTAAGTAGAGAGGTACAATATTATTAAGTATACATATATATGGTAGCTAGGTACAACATTACTAATTATACATGTGTGTGCGCAGCACACCTACATTACTTCCCCCTTTACAAAAAGAGTACAAAAACTTAAAACTATATAAACACTTGTTAATGCGCTGAAGAGCAGGGCTGTACGGAGATCCCCGCGAAGGGAGCGGCTGCCGCGGCAGGCGCGGGCACGTGCTGCAGACTGGTGCTAGAGGCGCCTATCATCTGACCCATATTCTGGCTCGACATTGGAACGTTGGCCATGAACACTTGATGGCGAAGCTAGTTTTTGAACTTCTTATTAAACTTCATCCAAATAGTATACAATATTATTGCTCCCATAAAACTGGCTATCACATATAACCATATTTGAAAATTATCCACTTTATTCTCTACAGTATTCTGAGCCTGAGAAACAATAACTGGTTTTTCTTGATAATTACCCATAGTAAAATCGTAAAACTTTTAGCACTAATGCTTCTGCAAAGGAAATATTTCAAATGAAACGAAATACATTATAACTAAACTAACTACCTAAACATAACTGAAACTGCAGTATACGCAAAATACAAAACACAATATATCTAAAATTACATTCAATTTGTATTTGTAATGTAACTTGAATATTCTGAATGAAAATATTCTGCACCTAACGATGCAAATAATACTTTCACATCCATACTAGCTAACCTGAATATTATTTAAACATGTAATTATATTGCATATATAATACATTTTATGTTAACACTAACTTATATTAAATCGTGAAGGTAACATAACAATGCGACCACTCCGCGTTGTTTTCACGCTTATCGAGTTGCTAGGGCCGGACGACGACGATGTCACCGGCGTGGGCGGCGGTAACGCGAACCGTACATGCGCAGGCACCACATCCGCTGCGTTGTCAGCGTTACTGCTGCTTGGCGTTGTTATGTTACCATCGCATTCCTTTAACACATATGCAGGCTTTAATCTGTCAATCGAAATATGTACCTGCCTATCGGGTAATTGAATTAGGTAAACTTTTGTAGCCCTTTTTATCACGCGATATGGACCGTCGTAGGGTGGTTTCAAAGGTTTACGTATTGAATCGTCCCGAACAAAGACATATTCACAGTTACGTAAGTCTTTGTGCACAAAAAAACTTTGACAGTTACGTGAATAGTCGGATGTAGGCTTATAACTACGAATAGTTATCTCTAATCTTATCTACTAAACAATAATCGTTGACATTACAGTTGTTCGAAGAGTTGTCATAAAAGTCTCCTGGTAGACGTAAGTTTCGTCCGAAAGTTAACTCGGCGGCGCTAACCCCTGAGTCGCTGCGGCCGGCCGCGCGAAGCTCCAGTAATACCGTGGGTAGCTCTTCCACCCAAGATCCATGTGACAGGCGAGTCGAAAGTGCTGTCTTTAAAGAACGATGCCAACGTTCGACTGCGCCATTGCTTTGCGGGTGATAAGAAGTAGTTCGAATTCTATTAACCCCCAACATTTTTAACAGCTGGTTAAAAAGACTACTCTCAAACTGGCGACCTTGGTCGCTAGTTAACTTCATCGGGCAACTGTAACGACAAATCCAACCCTCATATAAATGTTTGGCAACAGTTTCTACCGTAATGTCGCGTAACGGAAATGCTTCGGCCCACGTAGTTCTCCTATCAATTAACGTGAGTTAGTATCTATAACCATCTGATGAAATCTCAAGAGGGCCAACGATATCCATATGCACATGCTCAAAACGATCTACTCCCGAAAACTTAGTCAATTTCGATACCGTATGTCTGTTAACTTTAGAACGTTGACATAGTATGCACGTTTTTGCCCATAAAGAAACATCACGATTCATACTCGGCCAGAAATACTTTTTAGCTAACATCTTTCGTGTAGACCGAATTCCAGGATGGCTCAAATTATGCAAACTATCAAAAGCTAGGCGTCGAAACTTTTCCTGTAGGTACGGACGAGCTATATTGGTAGACATTTCACAAAAAATAGGCTTGTCTAACATAGTGTGACGCCTCATAATTATTATTAATAAATAATAATTAAATTCATTATACAGACATTTAAAAATGTCTTAGAAATTATACATCATATATAGTCTCTATGATGCATAAGCATTATGATAGCAGAGTTATGACTTTAAGTCCCATATGAATAAACTTGGACTCACTAACCGATGTGTCCTAGACATATCATCTTAGTGCCGGTGGTAAGCGGGTTTGTTGTAGCAATACGATTTGCCCGTGGACATCGCACACCCCTACCGGTTGTGGGCGGTGTCTTAGCGCATAGCGTTATGATACGTCGGCTGTCTTTCGGATTAGGGTGAGTGTGTTTGGTAGTACTTTTAAGTGTAGCAAGCATACTCAACTTCATGTCTTAGTGCAATAGCGCTATGATACGTGGAGTTTTGGCTACTGACGTCTTAGTACCGTACTACTATGATACGTTGGTGGTATTTTTAGTTAACAACATTATCAAATTTTGTTACCAAAGTCGATAGGGATCATATGGGTGTGTTGTGAGGGGGCGCCATCCGTATGATAGTTGCATTGATGTTTACTGCTACTTGCAGTATTGTGTCTTGTGATGGATCTGCGGGTGTGCTGCACCTGATTCGATGCATCTTGTGGTTCTGGTCGATGGAGGTATGTGGGTGGTGATGTCTGCTGGGACTGTATAGGGGACCTTAGGATGGTGGTAAGCCCGACGATAGTCGTATTGATGCTTGTTGCATTCTGCTGCATTGCGTCTCTACGATGGTTGTTTGGCGGGTCGCTATTCTCAATGGCTCCCTCTGCGTCTTGGTTTGACTCACAACCTAAGTAGCTTTACCCAAGTCGGGTCCCTTCATTGCGGGGCTGCAGACTGTCTGCCCTCCATGATGTTTTATATAACAAGTTAATAATATATCTCTATAAAGTTCCCACCTTTGAGAGATTGAAGGCAACTTGTTGGTGGGTGAGACAAACATGATCGAAAAATGCATATACTCAACGTCAGTGACACAAACCCTTTCTGATGGCGAATTATTAATATTATCTTATAACTGCCTATTGGCTATATCTGCCATTATTGGTTGGTGGAGCATATGTGTTGACCTCATGCGGGTGGTAGCTGGAGGGAGAATCTGAGGAGGCTCTCAAGGCTGCGGCCGAAAGCCGCGCAACGTGGGACCCCATTCCCTTGAGGTGAGTGGTAGACTCATGACACGCTCTGCGGCCAATTGGCCGTGCTGACCATGCAATTGGTAGTGATGCCTTACACTTACATCACGTCTGCAGAAACGGCGGTCTGGCAGGTGGTGGCGCTCACGGAGGGCTTTTTATGGTCAGTGTGCCGATTGTTGCCTAACCCGTGTGACGTACATTTCACTGTGGCTGGATTTGATCGTATTCTGTATGGCGTTTACACGCATTGACATGCGCGACTTCGGTCGATGTTTGTGCTTACGCACTATCAAGGGGCCAAGTCCTCTTTTACTGGTTCGCCAGTTATTTTGCTGTGGACTACGGTCCACTTTGCGTACCCTTCGGGGGGAGCGCATTAAAATGGTTGGCACTCACCGTGCGCGGCGTGTGTGGGGCCGTGTACCTCCTCTACATTTTTTTTAAAATGTGGGAGAGCGAAGCCCTTGTAACTGGTATTTGATATAAATATTGTGAGCCTTTTCCGAGCGGGAAGGGATTAATTAATAAGGAATTGACTGTTGTGAACCAGATACAAGTGGAATAGGGACAATTTATTGTTCTTAACCTTTTTGAGCTCTGTCTTCGTGAACGGGGTTCTTTAGCTTATAAGGCTCTACCAATAGCTTTCGATTGCTCTCGTGAATATTCATTCTTCCAAGATACACCTAAAAGAACTAAGTTACTATACAAACACAACGTAAAAAAGGGTCCTAACTAAGACGATCACGCCATAAATTTATTAAACGGCCTATATTTAAACCTTTAGAAAGATCAAGTTATACTGGTCACGTAAATTAGATATATTTATATATCTTACAGATATAGATTCTAAAGAAATACAAATATAAGTGGATATATAGTAGAAAAGGAAAAAGATTGGGGGGGAGGGTTCGTTACCATAGGTATAACTAGTTCTTTCAACAAAATATTATCGGTATTTAAACCAGACATAAAATTCGTAATATAACTATCGCTACGCTGTTCATTTGCAATGTCATCGAAATTCAACGCAGTTGGCATAATCACGGCTTCGATGCGTGATAAGGTGTCGCCTACAATGTTATTCTTACCGGTTATATGTTTTATATTTATTTGTAGTGAACTCGCTTATGAAAGCTAGATGTCTCGTTCTCCGAGGCGTTTCGCTTTCATCGCGTCCTACCTTTTGAAATGCAAAAGTTAAAAGTTTTATGGTCCATATACACGGTTATTTCTTGACCTTCAAATAATTTTCGAAAATGTTTTATAGCTAAGTATATAGCGAGCAACTCGCGATCGTAGGTGCTATATCGCTGTTGGGTGGTGGTCATTTTTTTTAAGAAATAACCCAATGGTTTCCAGATATCTCCTTCCTTTTGTTGCAAGACTGCTCCCACGAATGTATTAGATGCGTCAGTCATTATAGCAAGTGCGGAATCCACTCTAGGGTACGTCAATGTAGCGGCCTGTGTGAGACCTGCCTCACACTGCGTAAATGCTTCGTTCGCACTATCATTCCAGACGATAAGAGTTTTATCATTTTTCTTTGAGCTTTTAAGACATTTATTTCATTCTGTTAGATATAAAGTAGCATTGAGGAGATGAGATCGATAAAAATTAATCATGCCGAGAAAACGTCTTAACTCTGAAATAGTTTTCGGCTTCGGAAATTCCACAATTGCCTGAACCTTATCTTGCAACGGCCTGACACCTTCAGTACTAATTTTGTGTCCCAAAAATTCTAGTTATATTTGTCCGAAACAATATTTTACCAAATCAATTGAAATTCCATATTCATTAAACTTTTTAAAAAATATTTCGAAATGTTGCCTGTGTTGAACTTCGTTGTCACTAGCAATAAGTAAATCGTCTAAATAACAAAAGACAAAATCAAGCCCTTGTAAAATGGAATCCATAAAGCGCTGGAAGGTTTGCGCTGCACCCCTTAAACCGAAGGTCATTCGGGGAAACTCGAAAAGCCCAAATGGTGTTATGATAGCGGTTTTCTCCACGTCACCTAGCGCGATAGGTATAAATGATAACTTATATTAATATCTAATTTCGAAAATATATTTTTATCCGGGAGAATAAAAGTAAAGTCATTCAAGCGAGGAATCGGGTATCTGTCGGGCTTTGTTATCGCATTCAGCTGGCGATAGTCCCCACAATGTCTTATATCTCCATTTTCTTAGGAACTACATGGAGTGGACTAGCCCACGCGCTCTTCGAAGGACGACAGATGCCCAGTTCCTGCATGATGCGAAATTCTTCTTTAACTTTTTTATACCTGTCGGGTGGCAACGGGCGCGCTTTCGCGTGCACGGGGGGACCAGAGGTCTCGATATGGTGGACGACATCGTGTTTCGTAGTTTCTCGGAATGACGCCGGTTTAGTAATGTCCGGGTACTTTAACAATAAATCCTGATACGGATGATTCAAATCAATAGTTTTAACACTAGGTTGGGATACCTTGACAACAGATGCCGAAACTTTCAATTCTGTGGTTTTATCTATTAATTTACGCGCGTTTAAATCAACGAATTCCCAACAATAAGGTCGACGTAAGTTTAAATTTAACACTAGTGTCTTGGTACCATAAGTTACGATTTCACTACCGTTAGCTGCGTATTATTTACGAGTATATTCACTGCACTGGTTTGCACGGTCTTTTCTCACAGCTGGTAAAACAGACACATTGGCACCTGTGTCGACTAAAAATCTAAGCCCAGAGTTAATATCTGACACACACAAACGATTAAATGGAATAATGGTACAGACCTCAATATCCTCGGACTGTACCTCGCCGCTCAGTTTTCCGGCAGCTTATGTTTCCACGCGCACGGCTCCGTACACTTGTTGGCTTTTTCCTTGAATCGGTAGTGGTAGAAGCACAAGTATTTCTCCTTCTTGGGACGGCGGAAACCGCTACGGCGCCGGGACTGCGAACGATGACGGGTGCGATCAGGGGCACGAGACCGCGACCTCCGCTGATCGATCTGGTTCACGGTAGCCTTTATTTTAGCCACCTCAGCCCTTAACAGGGCCAAGTCAAGGGCAGCAAAAGATGCCGGCGCTGGCGCAGCGTAGGTAGTGGCGGCGGCATAGGAAGGCCGCACAGCCTCCATGACGTTATCTGCGACTTCTGCTAGGTTGTCTAAGTCCTTGGAGTCAGACACGGTGAGCACAGCTCGCACCTGTGTCGGAAGACGATTCGCCACAGCACGCGAAGAGTATCACCGGGAACCTTATCAGTAGCGAGCTCGCGCATCCGACGGAGCAGCTGGGATGTTTTCTGCTCGCCCAGCTCTAGCTCGCTCATAAGCTTCTCGATCTGCCTCGACATTGACTCCTCATAGATGTGGAGCAATCGAGCTTTAAGTGCGTCGTACTTGTGGGTAGGAGGTGGATTTAGTAATATGTCTGTCACTTGCACGATGACCTCCTTACGCAGCTTGGACACGACCAGGTCAAACTTCGCCTCATCGCTCATCCTCTGCGGTGTTAGGATAGCTTCTGTGCGTACGAACCACACGTGCAGCTGATCCGTCCAAAAGTCCGAGAGCCGGGACTGTAGAGACACTGAATCTACACCTGGCGCCATAATGGGTGGTGGCGCGGGTGGCTGGATGTCCTGGACGAGTGGCACGTTAACAAGCGGCACGTTTTGTGGCGGTGGCGGAAGCGGCACACTCATGTTACTATTATGAATTGTCCGTCCGATCACAACACACGCGAAAATTGCCCACTACTGTGTTAATATCACGTCGGGGTCACCAATTTAGGAGCTGACTCCATATGCGTCTCTGCGGGTGACCATAATGAAGATTGCATAACTTTATGACATATTTATTGTAGAGGAGCGTGTAATACAGTTGACGGGCAACTAGCTACTGTCTGACTGATTGAAAATCTTAGTACTAAGTAGAGAGGTACAATATTATTAAGTATACATATATATGGTAGCTAGGTACAACATTACTTATTATACATGTGTATGCGCAGCACACCTACAAGTTGTTGTGCCAAGGAACGCAGGTTCCAATACTGTACGGAGCAAGTGTTTTTATGGTCTACAAATAATTGTTCCATGTCTTGATGTTTTTTCGTGTGCAATTTATGTATGTATACCGCCCCCACGACAAAGAAGAAAATTCTAGTGTGGAGGTAACGTTACATAAAGAAAAAATCCAGTCTCCAGCTTTTAGCTTTTATTGGTACGACGATATGTGGAACGACTATATAGTATCTTGAAGTCTTGAAAACGTAAGTTGGGATATGGATACCGTTTCCGTTACCGTTACAGTCTATTAAAGTCCACTGCGTTCAGCAGGATATGTAGAACATTGATTGCCTCATAGGGGGGATATGTGCCATAGTTGACACGCTTGGCAAGCGGGTATGCAACCGCAGGTTTTTTTTAGTCATTTTTTGGAAGACGCTGTTACCCATCTCCCGATTTGTTTACCTCTGTCGCCTCTTACGACATCCACGGGATTATATGGGTTGTGGATATTCTTACACCACCAGTACACGGTAAAAGATATGGATATAATTTTATTAATTACAAGATCCTAAGCAAGTAAACAGAACCGTGGTAGTTCAGAGGTTTTGTAGTCCACCTGATGATGGCATGCGTAGTAATATCTAATTTTTTACCGACTTCAAAAAGCAAGAGGTATTAAATTTGAGTGTATGTTTTTTATGTGTTACCTCATATTTTTTTCTAAATTAACCGATTTTGATGATTCTTTTTCATTTCATAGCTGATGATCTCATATGGTCCCATATAAATATTATCAAGGTCTGACCTTTAGTTTTGAGTTGTCCTTAATAGTTTTTATTGAAGTAGGTTGTACAACATTTGTAATTTTACCTCTGGTTATCAGAAAACATCGCAGGCACGCGTATAACAACCCAAAAAATTTTCGTTGTAATCGGATGAATAGTACAGGAATGCAGAGAAGACGAGCAAACAAACAAATATTCGTTTTTATTGTCTAAAACATTCGCATGCGCGCGTACAACTTACTAAAGTATCAATATTGGAATCTAAAGACGAACAAATACATTAATCCTTTTCATTGAAAACGAGGCATTCCATCTTAGTCCTCAGGGTAGACCACGCATATTGATGCTTCATTGAGAATGGATATGGGGCATGGCATCTACGTAGTTTCAGATGGACTGTGTGCTCCTTTGTCACCTTTTTTCTATATAAAAAGATTGGCAGAGCCGTGGTAGCTCTGGGGTTTTTTTTATAAAACAATGGTGGCAAGTGAACACATTCCACCTAATGGCATGCTTAGTAATGTTTTTCCCTGTCAATAACAACTGTTGGCATGAAGAAGCATTTGAAAACACGCTTCGTCGTAATTGGATGCGTAAAGGTACAGGAAAGCAGAGAAGACGAAAAAACAAACAAATATTATTTTGTCAAAAATCTTCGCGTGCGCGTACCCAACAACTCACTATACGATCAGAAGACGAGCAACTAATACAATAGATTACTAAAGTCTACGTTGAGTAAATCATGTTGGAAATACAGTATAATATACAGTTTATAGTACATCCTACTTATTTGAAATGTGTAGCTTCAATAGTGTCTAATATAAAATAACTATTTAATCTTTCTGCGTTAAAATAGATTACTAATTAGATAAAACCACCATCATTAACACCATCATCATCGTCATCATTACATAAAAAAATTAAATAAATATATTAGATATATTTTTTTAAATCTAATACAATATTAAATACTATAATGATAATAAAAAAACTAAAACTAGAAACTTAATTATCATATAGTCCTACCCCCCGCGGTATCGTGCCAAGAACGCTGGCTGCGTTTCCTCGCTGAATGGCTATACTTAGCCTTTGAGCGAGAAAAGAACCAGTCCTCTTATCCCAGTAGCAACGACCAGCCGTGGATGGAGTTCCTTTAGGAACTTCACCGCACATGGACCCCACGGACCGATAGTCTCCACAGTAAATGGCACAAATATGTAGTCATCACTCAGAGACTCATACCTGCGCCACTTAGTTCAGCTGCTTCTGATGCCGCCCCGGCTCTTAACGAGGTACCTCTGAGATGAGTGGCCGCCAGAGTGTCTACGCAAGTAGCATCCCACACTAGGACTTTACCTCTCTCCCAAGGGACCAATGTCATAACTTCGGGTCTCCTGCCATCGTCTCTAAATATTCCACAAGGCTCTAAAACCGAGGGAACATTCATAGAGACAAGAGCCCTTCGGATGACATCGTTCAAAGAACTGTGTCGTGAAAACTTACCAGCGCTTTTCTTACATGAAAGCCCGTGGAGCCCAAACTTGTCGACGCTGCTACTACAGGGGCACTCGGATTCCTACGGCAATGCGCAAGCTTTCCCCATCAAGTAATGTGCCGCGATTACTTGATGGTAAAGCGTGTAACCAGTAACTAGATTCCTTAGTCGAATCAGCTAGAAGGCGTGCCTTATCTTGGTCACCATGGAAATTATGAAACAAATCCTTCTGTACGTTCCGTACTAACGGAATATCCCACTGTTTTGTTGGTTAACTTCCAGTGGAACATTTTCACCAGGGCAGAGCGTTTGCCCTGCCTCCGTAGCAAAGCATAGGTCAACTTTATTATTTAAAATTATGTTACATAAGTCACTGACACTATGCACGGAAGCAAGGAAAGCAGGCAATGCAATGCTAGAAAGATTTCTCACACCAATACCACCAAATTTTATAGGTAAAGTAGCTTGAGTTCAGGCTGTTGTATTTAAAGTTAAATTTAGAATTTTTTCTATAGCTATTTTAAGATTATTATTAATGTCTTGTAAAATATCCGAACATTTCCAGACTGGACTCGAGCGGAGTAAGTATGTAAATCTAGGTACAAGAAAACAATATTTTAAAATAGTAAGAGTTATGTGGGGGTTTAATTTATACCATTTATCAACGTGGTTTAAAAAATGATCAAATTATGTTTTTAAAACTGGTTTAATACTATTGAAAAACAACGGGGTACCTAGCAGGTATAGTGATTCCGTACTGACAGTTTTTATTCCTGGACAAATATGATTGAAATTTTGAATTAAAATGTCTCTATGAGAAGTAGATAAATTATTACATAAAAATATTTCACATTTATTGCTATTTAATAAATAATCTCCTCACAAATTCACTGCTGAACATAGTCCTTCCCTAAGAAATGCCACAAAGAACAGTCCCGAGCCACCTGCATCCCTCGACTACCTGCTTGTATTACCAGGTCGACACTCCATCTAGTGGGGACCGCCCTACACTTCGCTTACTACCTCTAAAAACTTTCTTCCCTATAGGTTGTTGATGCTTTGAGTTATATGGCCGGCTCATTGCCCCTTAAGGTTTCTGTTGGGCTAAGTTTGTAACTTTGTTAATACTGTGGTTATCTTCATTACAAATTCAATTTCAATTAATTCAACTAGATAAATTATTTCCGTTAAGCGCTTCAAAGCGTTACTGTGCTAGAATATTGATGAAAAGCTCATTTCGTATTGAAATTCAATACAAACTGGACATTAATAGCCTTAATGAACTATATAGATGTATTGGTTTCGTCGCTGTAAAGGCTTCCTTTAATAAATTGTTAGATAGAGAACAGTCTCATATAAAAATTACTTACATTTTACAAAGCAACACATATGAATATAGTACATTTTACATAAGCTGTGTACTAGCTGTGTAAGAATATTCACTACCCTATATCACCCCGTGGGAGTACTAAGGTGCGACGTAGGGAAACAAAACAGAAGATGGGCAGCAGCGTATTCCTGATAGCAACTAAGAAAAACTGCGGCTGACAACCCGCCTGCCAAGCGTGACATTTATGGCAAATTTCCCCCTTAGGGGAAATCTATGGGGGTGGTCTACATGTCAAAGATTCGCTGTAATCCAGCCCACTATTCTACCAAGGTGACATCCAGCCGTAGGTGCTTCTGAAGTCATACACTATGTCTTAGCACCGACTTCTGTTCTTTGTTCGTTTTAGTTGTTAGAAGTCGGCTTTTACTTTCTGCAAACCTCCATATATTCACAAGCACATTTTAATGAGAAGCCGTCCCAAATAATCCCTCTTACTCGTAACTAAAACAATCCTCGACACCTTTTATTATTCGGTCATATATCAAGTGCGAAGTTATTAATGCCCATGCGTTTCCGAAGAACGTTTTGTTAAATCAAATTCTTATTAGAGATCGTCTAATATAGAACTGTTTGCGCATTTTTCGTATATTTGACAGATTTTTTCACATTTACCGTATTAGGTATTGTTACGGCCCACAGATGCCCCGGCAACAGTCGACTGGGCTAGGGCCCATAGTAGCCTCCTCGACGAGCAGCCGAGGGTTCGAAACCAATGACCAATGGACGATTATTTTAAAATGGCTGACAAGCAACAAAACTTACCAATTTCCGGAGGTAGGGTTGACCACAGGGTACCAGTCAGGTGGTAATGGAGGTGTATGTAAGTAGTGTGTAGTAGTGTGTATCGATGTAACCTGACATCCCCGATGTAGTCGGATAGCAGATCCATAGGCGCTGCTTTTCTCTAAATGTGCGATCCCTCCAGTGGGCATTCACCAATTGAAAACTTCTGCTATTATTTCACTACATTAGTTTATCAATTTTATTGTACATTTAATTAACTTCAAATTTAACTATGTCCACGTTAATCGAAATCAAACAAGTGACACACGGCACAACTAAAGGAGGGTCGGTCAAAGATCAATTTTCCATGTTCACTTAGCAACAAATTATAATCGAGCACACGCGATCTCCTCTCGAGTCACAAATTCTAGCGTTCTCCCGACAAGGCAAAATTCCTTCGTACGATATTAAAAGGTCACACAACCAATTTGTCAATGCAAATTAATGGCATAGAAGTTAATTTAATCACTTAAAACTCAAATAAAGCCTCTTGTCACGTAACGCTCAAAACAGACAAATCAATTCGAGGCGGTCTTAACGAGACCCAAATATTCAATAGTAAATTTAAAACTACGCGCACAATTAACTCAAAATTTTAGACCGTCTAAATTAACACCGGCTGCGCTCAACCTACTAGCGGTCGCAAACAATACTAGTCGACCAGGCCGCGCCGTTCAAGATACTGTTGCCAGCCTACGCGGCCGAACTCCGGGAAGCGGCACACCGCCCCCCCCCCCCTCGGCGGCGTTTACGTAACCTCAATACCATCGGATGACGCGCCAAGTCAAACGTTATTGGATGTGTTGTGGCTTCGGAACAGTCCCGATATAATATCCTTTTCCTAAGTATTTCCTATCCTCCCGCCTCCCCCATATACGCACTACTCAAAATGGTGCGCCACCTATCGTCAAGAAAAGGAAGAAGCAAGATGGCCGCGCACGCATAAAACGTGTTCGTTACTGCTCGTTTAAAAATACTCAATAAATAAGTTGTAAGACTATCGTGCAATTGCTCGTGTCCATATATATTCGAAGTGCAGTGTGGTGTCTGTGTATACACGAGAACTTCAGCCTAAATATTTAGACTTCACCATAACCACGAGGAGTGCTCCAGTCTTGTGAGTATCCGTGCCTTTTCTACCCAGTTCTAAAGCTATTTTCATTTACTTCCTGATTGGGATCATCGGGTTAGCCAGCCCTTGGTCTGGTTGTTCTCTGGTTCCCAAAACCACCCTACGAAACACATTGTGAAACATTCAAGCCGTAACATAATTTCTGGTCCATACGATCCGGGTACCTATGGATTTCTATTTTTATACAGTCCGCTCCTCATTAAGATAATATCAAGTTCAATTTCTAAGGAAAACTTTGATATTTAATCTACTTTTCTTATAATTGAAAGTAACTAATTTATTTCAATTATAATCCTGCTAGAATTGAATGTTCGTGAAGTGTTTCGTATTGCTCAGACTTTGTAGACTTATCTTATTTGGTTGCGTTATAATTGCTAAGTTTATTTCGAATGTGCATTGATAGTCTTACGCTTTGAAAATTATTATGATTTGAGGGTATTTTATAATTATTGTTGGAAAAAATTACTAAATCAGTTTATGGAAATGATTCATTTGGTCTTGGAATAATAGCACTTAAGTATAAATACTTGTATATCTTTGAATGTTAAGTCGTTTGTTAATTGTTATCTAATTCAAACAGTTAAAAAACGTTAACATAAAATTCAGTGTTAGAATGTTAATTTAGTTTTGACAAACTTAAATATTGATTTAAATATCTGTCGTTAATAATTATACTTAACATTCATATTTAATATTTCGCTGTTATTTTGTAATCATGTCGCAAGAAGAAATGAAACTTAAACTTTATACGTCACAGCGAGAGTATGTTTTTCGTTCTCTTTTCGATTTATCCACTCAAATACGGGAAGACTCCAGTTCATCTAAAGTTAGCCAATTTAAATCTAGATTTCTTAAAATTGAGAACATTCGTGATGAATATGTGTTGCTTACGGAAAAAATTAATTCGTTAAAACTGACACTGTTTCCTAAAGAAAAAATAGATATGCAAGCGTTGTCTGCATTTGATGATATGTACTATGAAGTCCTAAGTTTTGCCGCAGAGATGTCCCTACCGGAGCGCAAACGAAGCAGCAGCCCAACGTCCGCTGACGTTAACTACACCTTTACGCCCGACGCGGAAAAGATACAAGCTAGACTGCCACAAATTGAGCTTCTGAAGTTCGACGGAAAAATTGAGAATTGGCAAACATTTTACGACACTTTCGTAACCTTAATTCATAATAATAAATCAATCGCGAATATTACTAAATTTCACTATCTCATTTCTTGTTTATCGGGATCCGCCTTAGGGATCGCAAAGAAGGTAAAATTAACTTCCGATAATTATGAGCTTGTATTCAATGAACTTATTAAGCGTTATCAAAATAAGCGCATTTTAGCCGTGGCGTATTTAGATCAAATAAATAGCCATCCTTATTTAAAAACTCCTAATTTCAGTGATTAACAAACATATACTAATATTCTTTGTGAGTCAGTCAATGCCCTTAAGGCCTTAGAGCTAGATGACTTAGGCGATTTTATTTTATTTAACGCAGCGTTTCGCGCACTGGACTCAGATTCGCGCCACCGCTTCGAATCTGAAAATAAATCGGAAATTCCTTCTTTTCAAAGTCTTATGCAGTTTCTTCAAAACTATGTAAAAGTTTTAGAAATAAATGCTAATGTTGACATTAGGGCACGGTCTTCTCAATTTTTAGGTGGTAAACAGATCAAGAATGTTTCACCGCGGGCACCGAACCTGAAACGTTCCGTGCTCACTACTCAGTCTAAGCCTACTAGTTCGAAGCAGCTGGCTTCACTAGCGTGCTATTATTGTGGCGCAGCGCACAGTATCTATAAGTGCCCCACGTTTCAATCTTTGGACACCAGTGCTAGAATAAATATTGTCAAACAAAATGATTTATGCATTAACTGTTTACGAAAACATTCTCTTGATAAATGCGTCTCAAAAATGAGATGTTTTATATGTAGTGGCAATCATCACACTCTGGTACATATCGACAACCAAGTTCGATCACCGACCGCGGTGACCACCGGTTCGAGTAGCGCCCACACTAACACGAGTGCGTTCGTGGGAGAGGCTCGTGGCCCGTGCGTGGTGCTGCTCGGGACGTGTATGGTGCGTGTGCAGGACTCTAGTGGCACGTTCCATCAGGTTAGAGCGCTGATCGATAGCGGCGCTCAGGACTGCTTCATCACTATGAAATGTGCAAAGAGACTTGGTTTTCAATTGCGTCGATGTACCACAACTGTGGCTGGACTTGGACAACAGTCTGTGTGTCAAGTCAAGGGAGTGACTCAATGCTCTATACGCCCGTGTGATTCGAATGGCCCGCAATTTAATATTAATCCTATAGTCATCGATAGCATTACTTCTAAAATGCCAACCACTGATATTCCTCTAGCGGTTCGAGACTGTTACAAACACTTAGTATTAGCGGACCGTGACTTTGACAAACCGTCTGATGTTGATTTATTGCTAGGTGCGGAAGTATTTCATCACATCTATGAAGGCCGTGTCATTCACCCAGAGCCCGGCTATCTTGCTGCTTTACATAGCGTCTTTGGTTGGGTGCTCTCAGGACCCACCAATGTTGAGAGCCCGGTAAAATCGGTTGGCACTTCGTTAATTACTTCAACCAACTCATTGGAGAAGATGACGAAACGATTTTGGGAAGTCGAGGAACCGCCTCATCAACATATACCTGCTCCAGAAGATGAGGAGGTCGAACGCCTGTATTCCACTCAAACTTATAGGGAATCGGACGGTAGATATGTAGTTCCTATCTTATTGAAGCAGTCGTCTGTCTATATGGGAGGCTCATATAATAGTTCTTTGTCGCAGTTTATAAATCTTGAGAAAAAACTTTGCCGACAACCAGAACTTAAATCACTCTATAACGATTTTATGCTTGATTATGAGCAGCTTAACCATATGCAACCAGTGGGAAAGGAAACTACACCTGGTAGATATTTCATTCCTCACCATTGTGTGATTCGTCCAGAAAGCATAACGACCAAACTTCGCGTTGTATTCAATGCGAGTGACAAGACGACAAATGGACTATCTTTAAATGATATTGTTTACACTGGACCGAAGTTACAGGCTGATTTGGTTGACATTATTACTGGATTTCGGGTCCATAATGTAGTGTTTACATGTGACATATCTAAGATGTACAGGCAAATCTTGATAAGGCCTGAGGATCGAGTGAGGCAACACGTACTATGGCGTGAATCCCCTTCCTTGCCTGTTCAAGAATTTGAACTTCGTACGGTCACGGTTCATACGGAGTCAAAAGCTCGCCGTACTTAGCGATACGAACATTACATCAATTAGCTACAGATCACGGTGATCAGTTTCCTCATGCTGCTGAAGCTCTTCGGCATCATACTTATATGGACGATATTACTACAGGTGCTTCCTCAGTCGAAGCAGCCTCTCAGCTTAAAGAAGATTTAATCAATCTCCTTAATTGTGCTCAGCTAGATTTGCGTTACTGGAGCAGTAACAGCCCTTTATTTTTTCGATCGTTACCCATGGAACATTGTCAGTGTCCGAAGACATTTTCTGATGATAGTTCAATAAAGCTTAAGGTTTTGGGAGTTCAATGGGATCCTGAGGAAGACTATTTCACTTACTCCGTGTCTCCTGTGAATGTGGAGTTTACGAAACGTTCAATCCTGTCCCACGTAGCTTGTATTTATGATCCGTTGGGTTGGCTTTCACCTTTTATTCTTTTAGCCAAACTACTTCTTCAAAACTTATGGCGTATTGGATTGTCTTGGGATGAAATCATTCCCGCCAATCTGTGTGACGATTGGGTTTCATTTGTGTCTGACTTGTCTAATATAAAATCGATAAAAATCCCTCGTAAAACCGTGATTGACTTAGCAGCTACACACCAGCTGATTGGGTTTTGCGATGGATCAACCAAAGCATATGGGTGCTGTGTCTATCTTCGATCAAGTATCGATGATCAAAAACAAGTTTCTCTTTTGATTTCTAAATCTAAAGTGGTTCCGATTAAGCCTCTAACAGTTAATCGTTTGGAGTTGTGCGGTGCGCTCTTGTTATCACGTACTCTCAAACACATGCAAACTTTACTTATTTCGAAAATAAATATATCTCATATTATTGCCTACACTGATAGCTCAACTGTATTAGCTTGGATTAATACCGAGCCTTACAAACTGAAACCTTTTGTTGCACATCGAGTAGTGAAAATAACTGACGCATTTGAACCTTCTATCTGGAGGCATGTCTCGACTCAGGACAATCCTGCTGACTTTCCTAGCCGAGGTCTCTCGTGTGCAGAATTGGTCAATTGTACGCGATGGTGGTCAGGACCAGATTGGATGCTTAGTGGTCCAGATCACTGGCCAGCTCAAAGTCGGTGTGAGCCCCAAGATGAGTTGCCAGAGTTCAGAACACGCACTCTGATTGCTCAATCTCGGGAATCTGATAAAGACATTATGAAGGTGTTATTAAATCGGTATTCATCCTTATCGCGACTACAACGAGTATTGGCATGGGTCTTTCGCTTCATTTCTAATTCGCGCAAAGAATAAAGCCAACGCGAGAAAGGTCACTTGACTACGAATGAGGTAAAGTGCTCTCTGCTTAGCCTTATTAAATATGTCCAATGGGGCAGCTTCAATCAAGAGATGTCTCAATTAAAATCGCAGAAGCCTCTACCTAAATACCTACAAAAGTTGTCTCCGTTTATTGATAACCTAGGACTCATGCGAGTGGGTGGACGACTTACTAATTTCAATATACCTGAGCACACAAAACATCCATATTTGTTACCGAAACAATCTATTTTATCTCAATTAATTATTAGCTATTATCATAAACGGTATTTGCACTGTGGACCTCGCACGTTACAATCTCTAATAGTTCGCAAGTTCTGGATTTTAGGAATTAGAAATTTTATTCGTTCTATTTTAACAAAGTGTGTGACTTGCTTTCGGGTTAAACCTGTACCCTATCAGCCATCTATGGGCAACCTGCCACCTTGTAGATCTCAACAAGGTTACTGTTTTCAACAGGTAGGGATCGACTTTGGCGGTCCTTTTCTTATAAAAGAAAACAGACGACGTAACGCACGGGTCAGTAAAGCTTACATATGCTTGTTCATTTGCTTATCTGTAAAAGCAGTTCATTTAGAACTCGTATCTGAACTGTCTACAGAAGCGTTTCTAGCCGCCCTAGACAGGTTCGTGTCTCGACGAGGAATATGTCAACATATTGTGGCAGATTGTGGCACTAACTTTGTAGGCGCTAAAAGATATCTTGAGAAAATGGTTAAATTATTGATAGATAAAAAACAGGATATTTCTGATCAATTAACGTCTCGTGGAATCTCTTGGAAACTAAATCCACCATCAGCACCTCACTTTGGAGGCATTTTTGAAAGTGGTATAAAATGTACTAAATATTATCTCAAGAGGGTCATAGGCTCACAAGTCCTGATGTTTGAAGAACTAACTACAGTTTCAACTAAAGTTGAAGCGATGCTGAACTCAAGACCGATTTGTCAGTTATCGTCTGATCCTGGCGAAGTTGATATTCTCACGGCCGGTCATTTTATTATAGGACGCCCTTTAGTCCCTCTACCAGAACCGTCTGTTGAAGATATGAATCCTAGAACACGCTGGCAGTTACTTCAAAGGCTCTCTCAAAGTTTTTGGCGTATTTGGCAAAATGATTATTTATATAGGCTCCAACAAAAAGTTAAGTGGTTTAAGGATGATCACAAACATCCTAATATTGGTCAACTCGTTTCAATCATTGAACCTAATCTACCACCTAATGAATGGAGCCTAGGTCGAGTAGTCCAAATCCACCCCGGAAAGGACAATATTATCCGGGTTGTGACCTTAAAGACTAAAAGAGGCTTACTTACAAGACCAGTAGTCAAAGTCTGCCCTCTTCCTCTTGATTGAATCTTATTTTTATTGTTTTATTAAGCTAGATTGTAAGTTCTAATTTTACAATTAAATTAACTAAGTTTGATTTTCTTTTGTAGTTTAGTTAAGGTTATCAATGCACAACTTAGCTCAGGTATCTACTTGGTTTATATTAATTTATATTCTATGAGCAACTGGGGACCTGGAGAGCTGCCGGGTCGATGGTTGTCTTGTGAAATCCCTAGGTGATTTCAGGTGGGAGGGAATGTTGTGGCTTCGGAACAGTCCCGATATAATATCCTTTTCCTAAGTATTTCCTATCCTCCCGCCTCCCCCATATACGCACTACTCAAAATGGTGCGCCACCTATCGTCAAGAAAAGGAAGAAGCAAGATGGCCGCGCACGCATAAAACGTGTTCGTTACTGCTCGTTTAAAAATACTCAATAAATAAGTTGTAAGACTATCGTGCAATTGCTCGTGTCCATATACATTCGAAGTGCAGTGTGGTGTCTGTGTATACACGAGAACTTCAGCCTAAATATTTAGACTTCACCATAACCACGAGGAGTGCTCCAGTCTTGTGAGTATCCTTGCCTTATCTACCCAGTTCTAAAGCTATTTTCATTTACTTCATGATTGGGATCATCGGGTTAGCCAGCCCTTGGTCTGGTTGTTCTCTGGTTCCCAAAACGACCCTACGAAACACATTGTGAAACATTCAAGCCGTAACAGGATGCAAATTTGAAATGCCCATATTTGGCCTAAACAGTTATGTTTCCGCTTCTTCGTAGGCTTAGAATTCATCCATTACAGCCTATTAAAGAGTACTACTGAACATAGGATATCTTTTAAATTTGCAAAGTTAGTTCTGTGTCGATGTATTACACCTTTCTTATGAAGGTTGATTGAATGTTTGTATGTTATAAAAATACTTGCTAAATTCTCCATTTATTTTATTTTATTTTTGTATCTTATTAAATAATTTAATTGTGTGCCTTGTGCCTTGCATATGTTTTGTTTTTTGTTTTGTTACGGTTTTTTTTGCGTTGGCTTATTATTGTGCCTTTCTTTCCTAAATGTTAACAGTTTTTTTTTTAAATTATTATTTATAAATTTTATAAGAGTGTATTTTTTATTTTTATGTTGGAGCCTGTGATTAGCTAAGTTTATTTTATTGCACCTATGTCTCTGGCGTTTACTGAAAATCAGCGTTATAGTTATCACTATGTGGTTTCTATAACATTTGTGCTGAGTAGACGCCATTTTAGTTCCATTCCATTAATTTATTTTGTTATGTTAATTTGTGTTTTTGTTTAGAACTAAATAAATTATATTATTATTATTATTATTTATATTCTTTCTGTTTAGTATTCTCTCGTTTCCGAGGTATTATACCTTATTCGCGGGCTATTAGCCAAACGAACTCGGTTGAATGTTTAATCTTTAGACAGAGACTTACAGACTATTCTACACGTATTCAATATTGCTGCTTTCTGCAGCAATATAAAGGTAAATTTATGGATGTCTAGATCCTTTAAGCTAGAAAAAAGTGTACGGGAAATGACGCCAGTTGCAGATATTATAATAGGTACAGTTTTTACAGTTTTTACTTTCCACTGGGATTTTATTTCGATGGATAAATCAGTGTATTTGGCTATTTTTTCATTATAGGTGGAAGTCAAATTGTGCGTATTTGGTATAGCAATATCTATAAGATAAACTGATTCATTTTTTTTTATTATTATTATTATAGGCCTCCCTAATAGATTGTTTCATAGGGGGGATTTTGCCATAGTTGACACGCTTGGCGAGCGGGTTGTCAACCGCATATTTTATTAATTTGAATTGTCAGCAGGAAGATGCCGCTTCACATCACATGTTTCAAATTCCCTCTTTCGCCTCTTACGACACCGATGGACCGATGTAGGGTAGTCGATATCCTTACACCGCTACTACACGGTCAATGATTTGTAAAAATGGCACTTAGCAGACCTTAATAACTCAAGGTCCTTATTAGACTTATTCATTAAATTTAGGATTCTAGCTATTCATTGAGTTAAGTGAAATTCAGATTTAATAGTTTGTGAGTTATGGGGAGTTCGAAAGTAGTTTGAAATAACTTATTTAAATATACACACTGCCGGCGCTTTGCACTTTTCTTTTCTGAATTTGACTAATCCACTGCCGTATGTCTGGAAATAGTTTGTGTGAAATATACACAACTGGTGCGTCACCTTTTTCTTTTCTGATTTTAACTGACCCACTGCCGTATGTCTGGAAATAGTTTATGAAAAATATACTTAGCCGGTGCGTCACCTTTTTCTCTTCTGAATTTGAACTTAACTGACACAGTATCGTGTATCAAAATGTGTCATGAACGGTCGATTGGGTCGGCCATTTCAGCTTAGAGAATTTTTTGTAATAAGTAACGTGCCCGCCTCCATATGTTGAACACAACCTCAAGTACGGGTGCGAAGCATGGGTACAAGCCCAGGTAAGCGATTTTTCAGAGCAGAGTTTAAGAGCTTCCAGATAATATATGAACATTAAATATTAAATTAAAAAGCACTTTAACTCTGAGGCCCCTTGACCGATTTTTATTCGCTTAAAGTTTTTCTGACATTTATTTTTATAATAAAATAACTATCATATACCTACCTTACCTTACCTATCTTCACGCACAATCCCTGACGGGGTAGCCAGAGAGAACAGATCGCCAAGTGTCACGATCAAACGATAACTAAATATTTAAAATAGATTAGGTACAAAGTGATACTATAAGTATATATTTTAAAAAATAAGCATGAAAACCGAGAATACCGTCCACCTTACTCTAAGGGAATGCTGTTACGCAAAGGCACCGACACCTACCTTCGATTAGAAATCAAGATGCAGATACATCGTCACCCCTAAGGACTAAGACGGAATGCCTTGTTACTAGTGAAAGGGCCGGATTTCTACTTTCATTTTATGAAACACAGCATAAAGCTGCTCTTTTACATCGGTATTCTGTGAGGGCATGGTCCACCCCCGGTCTGTCCGAGTCATTTGTGCTACAAACATATCGTTATATCTGCAGCATGGCTCTACCACGAACAAAACTATTTAATTATTGATTCCATCATAATTTTTTTCTTTTTAAATGTTAACATTTGATAATTTTGTTACTAATATTTTTAAATTTGTTATTATTATTTTAGTACCGTATCTCATGTCTCAGAAAAAATGATGAATTAAATTAAATGAACTAAAAACTCTTCATTTTTTATGTTAGTCCTGATTTTTGAACAAAAGATATAAAGGCCGACCTCATTTTTACTTACTGTCAGGTAAGCTGCGTGTTGGTCTGCCACCTATAACAAGGTAAAATTAACACGATTTTTCAAAACGAGCTCTGCACATTCCTGAGCTTCCATTGCTCGAGGAATTGGCGTAAAACACCTGAGGCTTCATCATCATCATCATAATTACAGCCCTTTACAAATCCACTGCTGAACATAGGAATCCCCCAAGGAATGCCACAAAGCAAGGTCCTGAGCCACCTGCATCCATCGACTTCCTGCATATCTTACCAGATCGTCACTCCATTTAGTGGGGGGATACCCAACACTTCGCCTGCCGGTACGAGGCTGCCACTCGAGAACCATTTTTCCCCATCGGTTGTCGGTTCTTCGGGCTATATGGCCGGCCCATCGCCACTTCAGCTTACTAATCCGTTGGGCTATGTCGGTCACTCTAGTTCTACTGCGGATATCCTCATTTCTGAGTTTATCACGCAGATAAACTCAGAGCATAGCCCTTTCCATAGCTCGCTGAGCGACCTTGAGCTTTCTCATCCGGCCATCCACTATGTCTGGCGTATGTGGACTATGAGAAAGCCTTTGATTCCGTCGAAATTTGGGTGGTGCTGCAGTCCCTTCAGTGGTGCCAAGTTGACTGTCGGTATATCGAAGTGCTGAAGTGCTTGTACAGTAGGGCTACGAAGGCTATCCGAGTACAGAACCAGAGTACGAAACCTATCCAATTGAAGAGAGGTGTAAGACAGGGTGACGTCATATCCCCGAAACTCTTCACCGCTGCATTGGAAGATGTTTTCAAGCTTCTGGACTGGAAAGGATACGGTATCAACATCAAGGGCGAGTACATCACTCACCTTCAATTTGCTGACGATATAGTCCTTATGGCAGAATCGCTGGAGGACCTAAGCACTATGTTCAATGACCTCAATAGTGCTTCCCAACGGATAGGTCTTAAGATGAACATGGATGAGCACTAAGCTCGAAGTTGTTGACTAGTATACCTGACTAGTATACTAGACTGTTTACCTGGGACAAATAGTCCGACTAGATAAGTCCAACTTCGACCAAGAGGTCGATCGACGGATTCAACTCGGTTGGGCAGCGTTCGGGAAATTACGGCACGTCTTCTCGTCAGGTATACCTCAAAACTTGAAAACGAGACTGTACAACCAGTGCGTGTGGCCAGTTATGACATACGGTACTGAGACGTCGTCTTTCACCCGAGGCTTAGTAAAAAAAAATTGAAGTTGCACATAATAGTTTCCGAAGTCAGTGTTAAAACTTAGTAGTATAGAGTATATAGTGATATAGAAGTCAGTGATATAGTGTTTACAGAAATTGAAAACCCGACTTCAAAATAGAATAAATAAAATAAATTTAATATTAAATTTGGGTTTGGCTGTTTAAACAGCAAATCGCGAACAATAAAAGCAGAAAATTTTGAACTAGATCCAACACATGACTTTTTACTCTCAGCCACGTAAACAAAATTACATGGGAGAGTTTCAAGCGGTCTATAATTTTGGCTAATCAGGTTAGAAAGAAAGTCTTTTCGAGCGAAATGCTCGTCCCGGTACAAACGTTAATGTTTAACTAATGTCTACTTTTTTAATGAATAGACATACTGTTTCTAATTTGTAAACATTTAAGGTCGAAAATGTTTATATTTTTCTATAGAATAAGGGTGACATACCTAGTCAGGTCATAAGTATTGTCACACAGTAAAAACTTTTCTTTTAGAATGCTGGCCACAAAAAAGTTTATGGAATTCGAATTTCGAATTGTTCATGAAAATAAAACTGCATATTTTTTAGAATTTTACTCATTTTGAAATATGGAGTGGACGCTTAAAGAAGACCATGTTGCAGGTATTGCGTTGCATCGTTGCGGTTACGCGCCAATTCAAATTTTTGACATACTGAAAAATTTGAATATAACCAAAAGATTCGTTTATCGTACCATCAAACGATACAATGAAGACTCTAGTGTAGATGACAGGTCAAGAAGTGGTCGCCCATGGTCTGTTAGGACTCCAGCAGTGATAAAAGCTGTGAAGGTGCGAATTAAAAGAAATCTCAAACATAAGCAGAAACTGTTGGCCCTTCAGATGGAGTTAAGCAGAACCACGGTGAAAAGGGTGTTGAATGAAGACTTAGGGCTTCGGGCATATCGAAGAAAAACAGGACATCGTTTGAATGCTCGTCTAATGGACCTGAGACTGACGAGATGCCGCGCTTTGTTGAAGCGGTACGCGGGAAACAAATATCGGGAAATTCTTTTTTCAGTTGAAAAAAATTTTACCGTAGATAAGAGCTACAACAAACAAAATGATAAGGTGTACGCGCACACTATTGAAGAAGCGAGCAAACGTATTGCATGTCCAACGAGGTCATTTTCCATCCTCGCTCATGGTATGGTTTGGAGTTTCTTATTGGGGCTTAACAGAGGTACATTTTTGTGAGAAAGGTGTAAAAACGAATGCAGTTGTGTATCAAAACACAGTCCTGACGAACCTTGTGGAACCTGTTTCTCATACCATGTTCAATAACAGGCACTGGGTATTCCAACAAGATTCGGCGTCAGCTCATAGAGCGAAGAACACACAACACTGGCTGGCGGTGCGTGAAATCGACTTCATCTGGCACAAAGACTGGCCCTCCTCTAGTCCAGATTTGAATCCGTTAGATTACAAGATATGGCAACACTTGGAGGAAAAGGCGTGCTCAAAGCGTCATCCCAATATGGAGTCACTCAAGACATCCTTGATTAAGGCAGCCGCCAATATTGACATGGACCTCGTTCGTGCTGCGATAGACGACTGGCCGCGCAGATTGAAGGCCTGTATTCAAAATCACGGAGGTCATTTTGCATAAACTTTAGTGTCATAAGAATCTATGTTTTGTTAAATTCATTTTGGTATATAAATGATTACATAATGAATAAACTTGTTTCAATAATTTAATATTAAACATGTGACATAATTTATGACCTGACTAGATACAAGTAAGGTTACCTGATGGTAAGTGGAAGCTATGACCCATAGACATCAACATTTATCTTCGATTAAGAATCAAAATGTAATCAAATCTCGGAGGGATGAGTTGCTCGCGTCCGTAGACTTCGACTACCTAATGCCAGGCCCACCCTACACGTGTCCCCCGGGTGGTGGCTAAATAAGCAATTATACCGAAATAACAGATTTGGCTCCGCGCCGTGTGGTAGCGGCGTAAAAAATACCACCCCCTACTCTTGCACCATGAAACAAAAAATTACGAATGGCCCCGAGTTTCCGGCACCCCTTTAATGGGGCAGAGGTGCGATGAAAATCCGGGAGGAAAACTGGCAGCTTGGTTCGCCATCAATCACGTTCTGTCCTCTGGAGAGGCGAAAAGTGGATTGCGGAAACCCGTTTGAATGATAAGATGGATGAAGTATGCGATATGATGTATGATAGAGGAATATACGTGTTATGGGTAAATGAGAAGTAACGGAAGGGAAAGGATGCCACTACACATGGGATGTATACCACGTACTGGTCTGGTGTAGGCGAGACCGAGCGGGCATACCAGGGAGTAGGTATCATCCTTTCAGAAAGGATAGGTCACTGTGTGAAAGAGTATGAATGTGTAAGCTCGAGACTGCTATGGGTACGAATGAAAGTGGGCCTAAAGAGGTTGTTTGTTCTTGGGCTCTACGCCCCAGACATGTGTAAGCCCACTTATATCCGAGAGCAGTTTTGGGAGTTGGTAAGGATGGTGCTAATGAAATGCAAAGGTAATGAAAATATTGTTATTTTGAAAAGGAAATAGATTGAGACGTAAGAAATTGTCGAAGAAGAGACAAGTTGGTGATACTCGTATATTGAATGTCGGTCAAATTAAGAGTACCTTTATCCAACGAGCGTGTATGCGTAGTATATGGATGTGGAGGAAGCGAGAGAGGTGAGTCAGGATCATGCCAAATGGAAGTCCGTAGTCTCTGACTACCCCTCTGTCGGCGCCGTTACGACAGCACCGACGGTGTTTGCGGGGAGTATGTGAAGTGCGGGGGGTTTCTCACCACCACGCCTAAGACCGGCACTCGCCGATAGCTCGCGACCCGATCGCCACCAAATATTTTGTATTTTTCATTCCTTTTAAATATACAATTTGCCTATCGTGTGAGTCGCCTATTTTATTCATGTTCCCTAAATTGAACATAGTGGCGACCGTGATAAATTAAAATATCGAATTCCGATTTCGCCGCGTAATACGGTCTAAAGGTCGTAGCACTTACCCCGCGTTTACAACGTCGCGAACGCAAGTACTACGAGCTACGAGAACAAAGGAAGCCACGCCGATCTACTACATCAGCTAAGAAGATTATTAAATTGGCGTACCATCCCGAGTCCTAAGAACAACAAAGCGGTCAAGAAGAATTCATCTGGAGCGGAGAGAAGACAAGAGGACAGCTATTGAGAACCGGCCAAGCTGAGGTCCAGCGGAGTCTACGCGCCACATCAGCGGTTTTTGCCAACTAAAAGTGAGCCCGTTCCTATTATTTTACCTCTTTGTGTCCCACTATTCCTAAAAATTCTATTTGTGTGAACAGGGAAACAAGGAATCTAGTCCTATTTTTGTTGCCTTACCCTACCTGCCTATTCTTAAGCAACATCCTTTATATTCCTTGTCTATCTTATACCCTTTCGTATATAAAACTGCTAATCTAAATAAACTATTCCTACTCAATAATCCTACCAAATAAAATACCTATTAAAACAATCCTAAAAGAATTACCTAGATAAACCTACCGACAATTTACATACCTAACGAGTTAAAATCACCTATTTACACCTATTTGCTTACCTATCAGCTAATTGTCTATCATTTCTTACTATTATTTAGCCGTATCATTTGCTAGGTAATCAGTGCTATTTTTCAAGCCGCCTATAATTTGCATTCATTGCGCCTATTTTACGACTTGAAAGTCTTCACTAGCATTTAATTAGTTGGTAGCCACTGTTAAATAGTTAGAATTTAAATAGCTGAACCTATTTCTTTAAACGTAAGCATACATATATACATAGCTACGCAAAAATTTGAGCTTAACTCCTCAATGCAAGTAAATTCACTTCTCGCTATTCACTGTTAACTGTTTATGCACGCAAATAAATTAGTCATCACTATAGCATAATCATTCGCTAAGCCCTATATTACGCTAATTAAACCATTATTTGCACAAATCAATTAAATTTACGATCAACCTTGCTTCCCGTTATTATTTTATGTACGGAGATATCTGCAAAGCATTCCAACAATCAATTTCAGCTACGGTGCAGCGGTCGCTCGAGACTATCATCGCATCCCGTGTCACTGCCAGCACTGCGGGCTCACGTCGTGGTACTGGACCGCGGGCGTCGCGCGTCATCAATCCCACCTTTCATCGCGCTTCTGCTGATTTTGAACCGGTTTCCGTCACAGCGGCCACGAAGCGAGGAACGTATTGTATGCAATTCTTATTTATTTGATTAGTACAGCGCATAACTAGTTGTTTTGATTGTCTGCGCGTTAACTTTGCTAGTATGGAGGCAAAGTACAAAACTCTTAATTTAAAACGCGCTTCAATTAGAGGCCGTGTTACTAAATTTAATAACCATTTAGAAGAATTAAAAGGTAAAAAGCTTACTCCTACGGAAGTTAGCGTGCTATCGCAGCGATTAGTTAAACTTGAGACTTTATTTGGCGAATTCGATAGCGTGCAAAATCAGATTGAAGCATTGGAGGAAAATAATTTAAGCTTAGAATTGGATACCAGAGAAGTTATCGAACAAGCTTTCCACAATTCGATCGCATTGGCTCAGGAAATTATTTCCGTAAGCAGTACGACAAAAAAGTCGTCGCTTCAGCATAGCAGTATTTACACAGCTGATGAAGATGATCACGAAGTTATCGGCTTTCGTTTACCAGTCATTAAAATTAATAAGTTTGATGGTACGTTCAACAAATGGTTGGAATTTCGTGATACGTTCAGTTCTCTGATACATAATAATACAAAACTAAAAAATATACACAAATTTCATTATTTAAATTCCTATCTAGAAGGTGAAGCTGCTCGTGTAATATGTAATTTAGAAGTTTGCGACAATAATTATCCTGAGGCATGGAGTCTTCTTTGTGAGCGTTTTAATAATATTCGTCAATTAATAAATAATCATTTGAAGTCTTTGTTTAATATTGAGCCGTTGCGTGAGTCTGACAAGTCATTAAGATTTCTAGTAGACCACGTCACAAAAAACCTACGTGCTTTTAAATACTTTAAAACAGCCAACTGATCATTGGGATACCCTGATCATATTCATAGTCTCAGCGAAATTAGACAGCAACACGCGTGTTAAATGGGAGGAGTACATTCAAGCTAATGTTAATGCTTCGGATATGCCTAGCCTAGATGATTTCATGACTTTTATTAAGGGCCGCGCTGAAGTTTTAGAGTCTGTTTATCGCAGTAAACAAGACAAAAATATAAAGTCAAACCCGAATCACAATCAAGGCGTCAAACAAAATCCCGTTTCTCATACTAAGTCATTCGTTAGCACTGAGCAGGGCGACTCATCAGCAACTGCCCCTCACAAGTGTATTTTCTGTGGTCAAGGTCATCGTAATTATGAGTGCTCACAATTTCAATCGAAATCTATTGATGATAGACTTTCATTAGTGTCCGAGCTAAAGTTGTGTCCCAACTGTTTGCGCAAAGGGCATAATACGCGCGCATGCAAGCTTCCAGGTACGTGCAAGATATGCAAAAAACGTCACAATACCTTTTTACACAAACCTACGGATTCTGATACCAATGTGGCAGTCACTAATGTTGCAGTCTCTGAGCCAGTTTCAATGTCAGCTGTTTCTGCTTCTGAGACACTACTATGTACGGCTTTGGTTGATATTTTTAATCCCAAAACAATCAATTACATTACCACTAAAGCTCTCTTAGACAACGGTAGTCAGTCTAGCTTTATTACAGAATCACTTAAATCAAAGTTAAATTTAATTTCTTCCACGTCTGATGTTAGGAATGTGGTCGGCATATGTAACACTATCGTCAAGCTTAATGCTGAACGTTGCAATGTTCGAATTCATTCAAAGGTAGGTTCTTTCAGCGTTATGACGTCATGTTTAGTCATACCCCAAATATCAGGTAAGATACCTAAGTCTCTTGTGTCTATTGCACACCTTAACCTGAAGTCCTTTGCATTAGCAGACCCCAGCTTTTATGAGCCGTCTGACATAGGACTGCTCATCGGTGCTGACCTATTTTGGTCCATTATTGGAACCAAACAGCACTCTTTAGGCAAAGGAAATCCTATTCTACATGAGTCTAAATTAGGATGGCTTATCGCAGGTCCCATGCACTATATTCAAAATGACAATCTCAATTTAAATTCTCCAGTGAAATGTAATTTTGTAAGTATTGAAAGCAACAATACTTTAGTTGAGCTTCACAATGATTTGAAGAGGTTTTGGGAGCTTGAAAGTTTGCCACAAAGGCCCCTTCTTACAGACCAAGAGAAAGCTTGCGAACAACATTTTTTACAGCACACAAAACGCACTGAAGAAGGTCGTTTTTGTGTCAAGCTGCCATTGATCGACAAACCAGACTGCCTAGGCACTTCCTATTTCATAGCCAGGCGGCGATTTATAAACCTGGAACGTCGCTTTCGCAAGCAACCGGAACTTAAGTCCGCCTATGTTCATTTCATTGAGGAGTATCGCAAACTAGGACATCTAGCAATATCTGAGGTAGACCGACCTGAGCTTGCCTATTTTGTTCCGCATCATCCTGTCATTCGTGAAGACAGTGAGTCAACACGTCTACGCGTCGTTTTTGACGTATCAGCTCGCACTTCATCTGGTTTGTCTATAAACGACATTCAAATGATAGGCCCTACAGTTCAAGACTCTTTTCAATATCCTCATCCGGTTCCGGCAATATCGTTATGTGTTGTCAGCGGATATTGAAAAAATGTACCGGCAGGTTTTAATAGATGAGTCTGACCGAAACCTACAGCTGATTTTATGGCGTGATGCGGAGGACAAACCATTACAAACACTCAGGCTTAACACGGTCACCTACGGATTTGCTAGCGCTAGTTTCCTTGCCACCAGGTGTCTCTGGCAAGTGGGCGAGGAGTGTGACGATGACGTTATTAAGGCAGTCATACAGGAGGACATATATGTTGATGACTTACTAACTTCTAGCGATGATGAAGATCAATTACGGTCTATACAGAACTCAACACATGTGGCTCTTTCTATGGCTGGTTTTGACTTGCGTAAGTACCGATCCAACTTACCTTCTTTACTGCCTTCAGACGTTGTCCAGTCATCCGGCAACCTGACATTGAGTCAGTCTACAAATACGCTGGGCCTAGATTGGAGTCCTTCGACCGACAGCATTAATTTTCCCATTACAGTGGATCAGTCTGACGTCGTCACCAAGCGCACTATACTTTCTTCAACTTTCAAGATCTTCGATCCCTTGGGCCTCCTATCCTTGTCCACTATCGTTCCCAAAATTTTAATTCAGACCTTATGGTCTCTCAAATTGGACTGGGATGAGCCCGCTCCAAAGGATATTGTCGATGTCTGGAGACCTTTTGTTGATGGACTTAAATGCCTTTTTTCACTAAATATACCTAGATGGGTATTAATACAATATCCAGTCTCTGCTGAAATCCACTGTTTTTGCGATGCATCGCAACGCGCCTATGGTGCATGCTTGTACCTTCACTCTACAAATAAAGAAGGACAAATACATGTCCAACTTTTATGTGCGAAATCTCGCGTTGCCCCAGCATCCAGCCCTATTACAATTCCTCGTTTGGAGCTTTCAGGTGCTCTTCTGGCAGCTGAAATGAGCTCATCTGTGACCAAAGCCTTGCGACGTAAAATATCGCGTCATGTCTATTGGACTGACTCGAGCGTAGTTCTTAGTTGGTTGCGCTGCGGTTCTTCTAACTTGAAAGCATTCGTTGCCAACAGAGTCGCCGCCATTAGAGAGCTGACTGACGCAAATTCATGGCACGACGTTCCTACAGAACACAACCCAGCTGACCTGCTATCCCGTGGCGTGAACCCACAACAGATCGCTGCATGTGATATGTGGTGGTATGGACCTAAGTTTTTATCGTTGCCAGAGTCCGAGTGGCCTTCTATGCAGTCGCAGACTATTATTGAGATGAAGAATTTGCCGGAAGTTAAAGCACATCCAGTTGCTATTTGTGATAATTATCAATCAATTATTAACTTTAACAAATATTCTAAATTAAAACAATTACAACACATTTTAGCCTATGTACATAGATTTATTAATAACTGTAAAAATTCTAAAACTAAAATTACAGGTTCCTTAACTACCGCCGAGCTCAATAAAACTCTTAATTCATTAGTGTATATTTCCCAATTAGAGGCATTCCCTAAAGAATACGACTTATTATTAAAAGGAAATTCCCTAAGTCCTAAGTCGCACATTTCGGCACTTAATCCATTTTTACATGAAGGAGTGATAAGAGTAGGTGGTCGAATTCAGGCTTCTGAATATAGTTTCGATATGAAGCATCCCATGTTGTTAAGCTCTAAACACCATTTTACTCAACTTTTATTCCAACAAGAACACGTACGGCTTCTACATCTGGGGCCCCAAGCCTTACTGGCTTCTATTAGAACGCGTTTTTGGCCCATTAGTGGAAGAAGTCTGGCTAGACGTACTGTGCATAATTGCACCGTATGTAGGCGTTTTAAGGGTCAGTCTATGAAAAACATAATGGGCAACCTACCTGCTCAAAGACTAATGCCCGACTTTCCTTTTATTACAGTAGGGACTGATTTCGCTGGGCCATTTATGGTCACGGATCGCAAAGGTCGTGGTTGTAAAATTACAAAATGTTATTTGTGTATTTTCATATGTTTTAGGTATAAGTGCATCCATTTGGAGGCTGTTAGTGAGCTGTCCAAGGATGCTTTTATATTAACTTTGAGACGCTTTGTTTCACGGAGAGGGCTACCAAAGCAGATATTCTGCGACAATGGTGGAAACTTTGTAGCTGCTTCAAAGGAACTTAAAGAGTTTTTTGAAGTTAATGCCAAAACTATCGCTAATTTTGCCGCTAACGAAGGCGTTGAATTTTGTTTTTCGCCTGCATACGCTCCTCACTTCAATGGTTTGATGGAGGCCGGTGTAAAGTCAGCCAAATTCCACCTGGCTAGGATATTAGGGACTACGCACCTAACCTATGAGGAATTGTCATCTTTGTTCACACAAATAGAATGTATCCTAAATAGCCGCCCCCTATGTCCATTAAGTTCCTCTCCCACGGACTATTATCCCTTAACTCCGGGCCACTTTTTAATTGGTAGACCACTAAGCTCGCTGCCATCTCCGTGTCTACAATCCGCTAATGCCAATCGTCTCGACAGATTCCAGCGCATCGAGCAGTTTAAGCAACACTTTTGGCGACGCTGGAGCCACGAGTACATTGCGGAGCTGCAGTTGAGGACGAAGTGGCGCACGAAGTCCAAAGAGAGCCTACAAATTGACGACCTAGTCCTCTTGAAAGAGGAAAACGCTCCACCGCTCTATTGGCGTCTCGGACGTGTAAGAAAACTCTTCCCGGGATCTGACGGATTGACACGCGTCGCAGATATAGACACTGCAAGAGGAATTGTGCGGCGCGCCCTAAACAGAATCGTCCTACTACCGAAGCCCGATGAGTTGGAAGATCTTGAAAGCTGTTAAGCTTTCCAGCGCCGGGAGTATGTCGGCGCCGTTACGACAGCACCGACGGTGTTTGCGGGGAGTATGTGAAGTGCGGGGGGTTTCTCACCACCACGCCTAAGACCGGCACTCGCCGATAGCTCGCGACCCGATCGCCACCAAATATTTTGTATTTTTCATTCCTTTTAAATATACAATTTGCCTATCGTGTGAGTCGCCTATTTTATTCATGTTCCCTAAATTGAACACCCTCTGTGTGACAGGCGTGAGTGTTTATGTATGTATGTAATCAAAATAAGTTGTCAGCTCTAAGGACTAAAATGGAATGCCTCTTTTGCAATAAAAAGTGTGTCCTGTTCTTTGAAATTACCATACGAAACCAAAGTTAAATTAACGTTACACATCTTTTTATGGCTTGTGTTTAGGCGTCTTTGAGATTATATTTATTCAACGGCTTATCGTCTTGTCAACGCGTTTACTAAAAATGGTCTACTCTCATTTTTAGTAGACGCATTGACGTATTGTGGCATTCAGAGAAACCCCTATGAAACGGACATGAAAATTTGGAGTATTATAACATACTGTAGGTAAGAACTTAGAAACTCGTTATCTGTCCTTAAGGAGTTCAGAGATATTATTCTATCTTTATTTGCCAACCAAGTGTACATAAATGGTCTTATAATAATAACAATTTGTCTCAACTTAGTAGCCCTTTTCAAGCTTTGCAAATTTGAGAAAAGGAGTAAAATAAGTTATTAAACACAAACATTATAGTGTACTTAGATTAATGAATTAATAATATAGTCTAATTATTTAACAGTATTAGGTCCTAACATATGAAATTAGCGTTTTGTCGTACTGGCCACTTTGATCTGAAATATCTCCTCTTTGGTTAAGAATTCCAAATTCAAATTTATAAATTCATTTAGCTGGTACATTTGACTTTTGAAAACAGTCATTCATTTATTTTTTCCTCATTATTTTTTTCTTTAGCGTCGCTTATTACCGCACAGTGAAAAACATGAAATATCGGTATATTTACTACCGTGGCACCAGTGCTACAGAAACAGCTAGAAGGATTAATGATGTGTTACTGCGCTGGTGTCACAAAAGAAAGCACGGTACGTTTTTGATTTCAACGTTTTCGTTCTGGAAATTTCGACCTTCAGAACCAACCTCGTGGACGGCTAGATACCAAAGTAGAAAATGAAGAATTAAAGGCTATTGTGGTAGCGGATCCATCACAAAGCACTTCAGAGATAGCTGCAAGCTTTGGGGTAAATGATAAAACTGTATTAATGAATTAATACAGTTTCGTCGCCAATTTGATCGATAAACTTCCATCAAGGACATCTCTTGTCAACAATTTCATTCACTTCTGCAACGTAAATTTTGTAAACTTTGTTAAACTGTCCTTATTTGTTATTTCTACATGACGAAACCACCCTTTTTTTAATCTGTTCTTAATCCTGGTCACAAAATCTTCTTGCAAATCACACTTATCTCTTATCGCATAATTCCTATACACAATAATATGTAATATAATTTACTTACTTAATTACTTACTTATCTTCACGCGCAATCCCTGACCGGGTAGCCAGAGAGAACAGATCGCCAAGTGTCACGATCCTTACATACCTCTTTCGCTTCTTTCAGATTCAATATCTTCTTCATACATGCACGTCTAGGTATCCGAGTACTCTTGACCCTCCCCTCTTCGAGCAATTTGCTCACATGGTCTTCGACAGTTAGTCTCGGTCTACCTCGACACCTTTTAATATTTACTTTCGCGCTATATATCTTCTTCACCATTCGGTCTTAACTCATTCGCTCAACGTGCCCAAACCATCGAAGCACGCCCTTATTAATTTTTGTGATAAGGTCATCTTTCAAACCTGCCATATTGCGAATCTCTTCGTTTTGCTTTCGGTCGGCCATGGTAACGCCGCACATTTTACGAAGCAATCGCATCTCCACAGCATTCAACTTGCTTTTATGCTTCTTCTGGCATACCCAGGTTTCGCTACCATATAACAAAGTCGGTACTAACACTGCGTTATGTATTGCAAGGCGTGCACTCTTCACTACGCCTTGCCTTTTGACTAACGCAGTCAGGGCACCATTGACTTTGTTCCCGGCAGCGACACGCCTGTCCACATCTAAATCACATTTCTTCCATCCCGGCTAAAATCACTCTCCAAGTATACAATTTCATTTACCTGTTCTAGACATTCATGATTTACCCATATTCCACACTTCGTTCTCTCTTCGTCCCTTTCAAATACTAATAATAATATTTCAAATACAAAATAAATAATTTAAATGTCTACAACCGTTATGTTCATCACATTATAGCGAAAAGCGTGTATATATAAGTTACTTACTGCTTACTTAGCATAAAATGTAGATAAAAGAATTTATTGAAGTCTAGAAGACGGAACTAGCATACTTAAAAGCTACTCAAAGTTCTTTTGTCTGATGAAACTTGTCGTTTTTGCTAATATCGTATTCATTGCAGAACTTTATACCAAAAACTTTCAATATCACTTGACTTTTTCCAATGTTTTCAACCTATCAAATAAATCACATCATTGAGTATTCACATCACACTCTATTGTACAAAAATAAACCAACTCATAAACTGACCATAATAGTAGTCCAGAGGCTCAGTATATTACCGAGTATAAAATACTTCTGAAAATTAACAGCTAATTCCAAAATCTACACAAATTTTTCTTAAAAATGTTATGCATTTTGTACATGGTAGTGCCACGCTGCAGCTATATTATGGTGATATCATGAATGGGTCGACTGGATCGATATAGAACATTTTATGGAATTCATGACACTATTATCAACATATGCACCTCCCTACTCCACGCTTGTCATTTAATTTATGTATATACCTTTCCTGATAATTTTTATTTTCTATCCATGGAGTGACGACCTGGTAAGATAATGGACCATGCTTTGTGATATTCCTCTAGGGAGGTATATGTTCAGCAGTGGACTTGTGAAGGGCAGGAATAATGATGTTTAAATAATTTTATATCCTATATAAATAGACAAAATATGAATGGTAACTGAATAATCGCTTTGAAAACACGATTCCAACGACACTCATGAAATAAGTCAATAGTTTTTCTACATTTCCTCGCGTATGTCAAGAGGCTTTTAACTCTAGATCAAACTATTTCTCCGCAGTGTGTGCACGGTTAATTAAGGTTTTATTTTAAAATAACATTGCTCATATATCATGTAGTGGCAGTGTACGAGTCTTCACTGTCCCATATTATCATCCCGATGCTGTCGTAATAGGCAACAGAGGGAAACAAATCAGGAGAAGAGAAGCAGCGTTTTCTTAATAAAGACTAAATATAAAAAAAAACCTGCGGTTGCCAACCCGCTTGCCAAGCGTGGCAACTATGATGAATATCCCCTCTATGAGGCAATATATAGGGAAGCCTTCGTTGATGATTATGTGATTAATGAGGTAGTGAAACTGATTATTTGCTTTTTTTTTTCAATTTAGTTTGTAGTTTCCGTGTATTGGCAGTAAAGAATTCACATCTCCATATCATCCCATAGGTACCGTAAGAGGCGACAAGAGGAAACTGAAGTATGAAATGTGTAGCAAGGTCTTCCTAATATAAACTGCGGTTGCCCTCACGTCTCCAAACCTTACCTTTCTAAACCTACTACGCCTGCTAAACCTATTTTACTTTTATGTTTTTGATTATAATAATAATGATTCTAGTACATACTAACTAATAAAAATTTCATACGCTTTTTACTTCGCTGACGCCCGTAAAGGCATGAAAAAAAAAGATAAAGAAATAAAAATAAAAATAACAATTTCTTTATTGAATTACCCTGTACAATAGCGCCGTGGTAGCTCAGGGGCTAAGCACTCGCTTTAAATTTCACAGTACGCAAGCAACCCGTATGAAGTTCAATGGCCGCCGGCACCAATGAAATTGTTAATTGTAATTTTAAGTGCTAATTTACCACGTGCTTGGTGGCGAGGGAAAAAATCGTGACGAATGTGAGATGAGAAATAAGAAAATAAATAATTCGAAGACACGGTGGCAAGTTACAACGTGTATATATTGCCCGAGTAAATGCGCAAGCTCAAGTGTACTCTCTTCACCCTCACTCTCACAGTCCAATGGGATGGTAATCTGATAGGAGAAATATCGGGCGCAGGACCAACGGATTTATATGCTTTTCGAGGCACATGAGTAAATAAAACACACAAATTCCTGACTCCGACTTTTTTGTTAAGAATTTCTTGACAGAAAATCTCAATAACGGATTTTAGCCTGTCCCGGGATTTAAATCTGGGACCTCATTTTTTTTTATAGGATAAGAGTAACAAACGAGCACACGTCCACCTGATGGTAAGTGTTTGCTGTGGCCCATACATCTTTACTCTAATACGAATCAAAATGCAGATGCGTTGTCACCCATGAGGACTAAGTTGGAATTGCTCGTTTCAAGTAAAAATGTTCTCCGGTTCTCTACACTCGCCACAAGAAACACAGCACTTCTAGGCAGAAAAGGAGCCTACCACCTACTAACTACAACCCATTTATTTCAAGCGCTTCCCGGGGCACGGGTGTGAAACCTCGCCAACTTCTTGACTCGGAGCTGCTACTGAGAATTTCTTGACAGAAAAACCCAATAACTGATTTTGGTCCGGGACTCTGAAACAGAAACAGAAACTTTTTTATTCAATATAGATTATAAATAATACTTATTGAAAGTCACTCTTTTGTATTGTTACCACTGGTTCGAAAAAAAACCTCTGTCCTGGGAAGAACCAGCAAGAAACCCAGCGGGACTTTTTTTTTTAAATAACAGTTTACAATCATGTATGTTACACAAATTAACAATACAACAAATTAGAAATAGCTTGGTAGCGATCACCTTTGCGTTTCCAGGGGTTATTATCATCTAAATAACCCCTGGAAACGCATTAATTCATTTCCAGGGGTTATTATCATCTAAAAATTCATTAATATTGTAATAACCCTCTTTATACAAACTTAGTTTAATAAAGTTTTTGAACTTTGAACAGGTCAAATTTTGTATATTTTCTGGAATTTTGTTGTAAAAGCGTATACATCGCCCCAAAAATGAATTACTGACTCGATGGAGTCGAGTAACTGGTACTACTAGCTTGTGTCTGTTCCTAGTATTTACAGAATGAATATCACTTATTTTTGTAAAACTACTTTTATTTTTGTGTACGTACATTACATTTTCATAAATGTATTGAGAAGCCAAAGTTAATATGTTAATTTCCTTAAATTTTTGTCGCAGCGACTCTTTAGGCTTTAAATCATAAATTGCTCTTATGGCCCTCTTCTGTAAAACAAATATAATTTCAGTGTCAGCTGCGTGTCCCCATAGCAAAATACCATACGACATTATGCTATGGAAATAGCTAAAGTTAACTAGTCTAGCTGTTTCAACACTAGTTAGACTTCTAATCTTTTTTACTGCATATGCTGCAGAACTAAGTCTGCTTGCTAGTTTTGATATATGGGGACTCCATTGAAGCTTAGCGTCTAGTGTCCATTTAAAATTACATTGGTATTTAATTGTTTGACATTTGGAATCATAAATTTCATACACTTCGTTTTAGTGCCATTTAAATGCAAATTATTAACATTGAACCAATTTACTAATTTAGATATAGCATTATTTACTTCGTCATATTTTAGCAATTGTCGACTTAATTTGAAAATTAAAGAAGTGTCATCTGCAAATAATACTATATCATGGTTATCTCCTACTATGTAAGGTAAGTCATTAATGTATACAAGAAACAGAAAGGGGCCGAGAATTGAGCCTTGAGGCACGCCCATTTGTACCATCGACCCGGAAGAACTCATACTGTTAATGACAACTTTTTGCGTTCTCTTACTTAAATATAAAATAATAAATTTAAGAGCATCACTTCTTACACCGTTGTGTTGAAGTTTCCTGATTAATGTTTCATGGTGAACACAATCGAAGGCTTTGGATAGGTCACAAAATATACCCAAAGCATCCTTTGAATTCTCCCATGCATTAAATATATATTTAATCAGCTCAATACCGGCATCAGTTGTCGAGCGACCCCTTGTGAAACCAAATTGATTTTTTTTTTTTTATAAGAGAGGGGGCAAACGAGCATGCGGCTTTTATGAAGTAAATTATTTATATTAAAGAAATTTAATATTTGATCAAGAATAATTTTTTCAAAAATCTTACTAAGTGTTGGTAGTACAGAAATAGGTCGAAAATTGGCGGAGTCTAAAGTACTACCAGATTTAAATAAATGTATTGCTTTACCATACTTCATTAAATCAGGAAACACACCAGATTCGATACTAGTATTAAAAATAATAGCTAAATGAGGCGCGATTGTATCTATTATAGATGCAATAACTTTAACGGAAATCCCCCACAGATCCGCAGTTTTCTTAACATCAATAGTTTTAAAATATTTTACAATATCTTTTGATGATACTTTATGAAATGCAAAATTCTTTGTACACGCATTTACATTTTGTTTAAGTAATGATTCGGCGACCGCAGGAGAAGAATTCAGTGACTTAGTGGTTGTTAATATCGGAATATCAGTAAAATATTTCTCGAAAACCATTGCAACGTCCTGATCTGATTCGGTTAATTTGTTACTAACACTTAACTGGTAGTTTGAATTGCGAGAGTTGATCTTACCAGTTTCGCTATTAATTATACTCCATGTCATTTAAATTTTATTAGAAGCCGTCTTAATTTTGTTGCTCAAATGCAAAGACTTGGCTACGGAGCACACTCTTTAAAATATTTTTGAATATTTTTTCACATATTCCCTACTTTACCTTTCATGGTAAAGATCATATAACCTATGTCTGCTCCTATGGACTCCTACTGTCGCCCATTCATTAAATGACCTCCGAATGTTCAAGGAGAATATTTTAGAAGTAAAAGTATTATTAAATTCATTGCAAATAAGCTTAAATAATGTTCCATACAAAAATTTGGATCATTTTGGTATGAAAGTGATGGAAGTTTTTTCACTATGTTACTTCTAAATTTCTCCAAGCGACGTGCATTTACTGGAACAAACACAACTTTCTCATAAGGTAACGAAACTACCTGTCCACAGTGATCGGAACTTAATTTTTGAAATAAACATTTATGCAACGGCTTCACATTTTTACAAATGTGAAGCCGTTGCATAGTTGCAAGTGAATACATGTTGCACTAGATTGAACAATCCGCGTTGGCTCTAAAAATAAATTAAAAAGACCATATGATTTAAACAATGATCTAAATTTAATATTGATTGAGGAAGCTCTCTCTCCCTCGAACTCGAACCCTGAACCTCATGATCAGCAATCGCTTTTATGACCACTCGGTCAACGAAGCAATGAACAGTTTAGTACATGAGGTGGTTGACGTCCCAATGTCAATTAGTAAAGTTAGTTTAATATAATGTCTACTATTCACGTAAATAAAAGAAATTATTTAATATTCGTCGTGCAGAAATCGCCTTCTAAGAGGTTTTTATAGTAAAGATGTATGCAAAAATCCATATACATAAAAAGTGAAAACTATCCCTGTACCAACGCAAAAAGATGACCAGGTATACGTGTACGAAATAGATAAGGAAAAAACGGTAGGGTCGCGACGGTTTATAAGGATTTATTGACACATATATCTGAACATAAGTACGTCAATAAATGCTTATTGCTCCATTATTTAACAAACGGCGTTGTTATTATAAGTGTGTTTATCAAACATATATTATTTAGTATTATATATAAAAGTCTAAGTAATCTGTTTTTTATTGAAGTTCAGTTTAACACAAGGAGTGACTAAGCAAATCCATGTCGCAGAAGTGAACAGCAAACTCGGGAAGGGACGTTCTAGATGATAGTTTACCGACTAAATTTGTGATATATTGAAGATGGGGCCAGATTCAAAGTATACTTCACTGAAGAGCATGTAAGCGTGGATATATGGATGTAAAGGTGGCGAAAGAGGAGTGTCAGCATCGTACCAAATGGAAGTCCGTGTCTCTGCCTACCCATCTGAGTGACAGGCCTGAGATTTTATGTCTATGTTATGTATGTATTCATTTTTACACGCACAAATGAATTATCATTGGTATATTTTTTTATAACACTAAAATCACTATCAAACTTACTATCCGTCTGATGATAAATGGCTGGAGTTGATGTACACCTGCAACCAATTTCATACAAAGGAGGATAAAGATGCGTACTCACCTCTGAGGACTAATATGAAATGCCTCGCATTTTGTAATAATACTGACTCTCTGTGCCCCTTAGATCAGTACACAACATTGCAAATACTGCTATATTTTGTCAAAATAGGTAAGAGGGTGGTATCTACCCAGAGGGAGACCTAGGTAGAAAAAGAGTCCTACCACCTAGGTCTCCCCCATAGAGTGCCTCATTGGGAGGATATTTGCTATAGTTGCCATGCTTGGCAAGCGGGTTAGCAACCGCAGTTTTTTATTTTTAGTCGTTATTAGGAAAACGCTTCTGCCCATCTCCTGATTTGTTTCCCTCTGTCGCCTCTTACTGGACTACGACATCCACTGGATAATGTAGGGTAGTGGATATTCTTAAATTCTTGATCTCGGAATACCGATGACCGTTTGCCGCAGAAATAGGTAAGTATGTCCCAGACGAACTCCTAGATAAAACGGATTCCTACCACCTAGTACCACTTTTTACTGCTAGAAGCCAATGCTTGATTGCTATTCCACGTGACGATAAGTAACGATGCAGCTGAAGATGGTGAAGCTGTCACATATCATCACTTAGGTAATACAGTGCAAATTAGTGCGGAGGTTAGAACATTAACTTTTCTGCAGCACTATTAACATAACTCGATATGTATTTTTGTTTACTTCACTATAATATAGATTTGTATTAGCTCTTTACGTAAATATGTTAAGTTGTAGTAAGGTAGTAGTATCAACAGTTGTTATTAATAACATGTTGATAAATAAATCAATAAAATAAAATAACAATAGCCTATTATCCTTCCATCTATTTCCCATCCGTGAAGACATCTTCATCATCGATAGATATATCCATCCTTGAGTACACCCACATTATAGTCTTTATTATTTTTAAACTACTTTTATACTTAGATTTATAATATTAAACTAAGGGATTTACTCAGATACCTTCTTAAAGAAATAAACATCTTAACAGTTGCATGAAAATGTTGTTTCTGTAATGGACTATTTTAATACCTTTGACAAAGTGAGTGAAGCCCATCATTGACGCCTATAAAGGTCACTGTTGAACATAGAATACCTGCTCTATAAGATTATCTCATAGTGGGATTTTGCCATAGTTGCCATGCTTGGCAGGCGGGTTTCAAACCGCATTTTTTATAATTTAGAGTAGGGCAGATAGATTCATCGTACAGATGCTGCAGCCCATCTCCTGTTTTAGTTTCCCTCTGGTGCCTCTAATGACAACTACGGAATGATATTATGTGGTAGTGAACATTATTACACGGCTACTACACGGAGCACATAGTGCACCGATGGAAAATGGCTGTGATGTTTATAGACACTTAACTTTATCCTCAATTAAGAATCAAAATACAGATGCGTCATCACTCATGAGAACCAGGATGCCTCGTTATCATTGAAAAGAGGTTCGGAGTCTCGACGCTCTGTTTATTCAAAATCAGGTTAACTTAACCAGCATTTAAGTTCAAATCGGGTTCAGTTAAAATGTGAAAGAACCACCCTTAGAAATACCTAATGAATCAAACGGACAAACGTTAGACAAAGTTTATTTATATACTTGTAACTCAGTTGCTGAAAACAAACTTAACTTATTGAATTTTCGGAACACTATAATAAATAAAATGAGAACAGTAAATTTTTTTTATATGATTAGGGTGACAAACGAGCACACAGTCCACCTGATGGAAAGTGGTTGCTGCGGCCCATAGACATCTATATCTATCCTCTTCTATACATATAATAAAAATGTAAATAGCAGATGTCTGTACATTTTATATTTTTGTAATAAAAGTGATTGAGAGGTACTAAAAATAAGTAATTAAATACATTTCTACCATTTTTAGATTTTTCTGTCTGTCTGTCTGTCTGTCTGTCTGTTTGTTTGTTAACGTATCACGTATAAAGTACTAATTTATATCATAACAATAGTTAAGAAAATTATTAAGTGTATATTCAGGTTACATTTAGTCTTTATTTCATTAAAATTGGTTAACTCCATCAAAAGTTATGACAAATATTCTGAAGTATGGGTACTAAGTATAGGCACGAATTTGTTCAATAGTGGCGTTGGATGAGTCATCAAGTACATTTTAAAATTAATATCATATTATAAATCATAATTAAATGATGTAAAATAATGTTCTATAATGATATAATTATATCTAAAACGCAGTAAACAAAAGTATTACATAAAGAACGTAATAAATATATACAAAATATATTAACCTTATTATCTAAACTAAATTAAAGTACAATAGTTAACCAATTTCATCGATAGATGGTGGTGTGGCACAAAATGTGATACAAAAAGGCAGGTTAAATTTTTTTCCTGTAGATGAGTTTCATATTTGCTTCTAACCTTTATATTAACGACACGCTGCCCTACTGCGTGTTGACAATCTCATTTATTATTTATTTTTTTACCGCCGAGTACTCTATGTGGTAAATCAAATTTTAAGAGCCATTAACAATTTAGTTTTTCGGCGAGGATCAAACTTTCTTTTTTGCTTACTATGCAGGCACTGATTTATAAGTTCTTTTATGTTTTTTATTGTATCAATCGTGTCAATTAATCTCTTATTTTTAGAATTGATGTTAACATCGCCATCTCTCTTTAAATATATACATATAATAAAAATGGTAATAACATGTGTCAGTTTCTGAATATTGTATAGTATATTAATTTGTGACTAAAATCATTATGGGGACTGTAAATCAATAAGTACATTTTTATAATTTTTAGAATTGTACTATCTGACGGTCTATCTGTTTGTTTATGGACGCATGACGTTTTGAGAAAACATCTTTTTTTCAATGAAATCCTTAAGAAAAAAAAATAAAGCGTATTATCAAGTTCATTTAATCTTTGTTTTATGAAATTGGTTAATTCTATCGAAAGTTAAGATTATTATTTTGAAATGTAGGTTCGAATTTGTTTAATGGCGCCACAAAATCTAAAAAAATTGAAATGAAATGAAAACATGAAATTGTAATAAAAAGATTCGTGTGTAAAAAAACGTTCTATTATAATATATTTCGTATCGTTCTATTATAGTACTTAAAACACAGTAAAAATATGTTTTCCTTAAATTAAAAAAGGATGTTTTCTCACAAAGAACGTAATAGATGGCGTTGTACAAATTACAACCTTTTCTGAATTGCGGTGTTAAGATTTTTCGCAGGTGAATCGTATTGAGACTCACTGTAATAATTTATGTCCATAAGCCTGACGTAGCTGCAAGCCTGTAAGGTATATATAGTAATCTATGGCTGCCTGTGAGAGCCGTGTAAGCTAACCACACATCGCAAAAATCACAAATCACCAGAAACAAAAACCAGAAAAATGGGATATTAAAATATTCAATTCAATTATTCAATTATTCAACAAGACTCGACTAAAAGCAGCAAAATTGCAATAAATGTCGTGATAGTAATATTGTTTTATACCCAGAATCCCTCTAATACCAAATAACTTTCCTTTCAGTTTTAAGTAAAGTTGCAGCCTATTTATGTCCCACTGCTGGGCACAGGCCTCCTCTCATTTCTGAGAGGGTTTTAGGGCAAGGAAATATCCACCGCGCTGCCCCAATACGTGTTGGCGAACTTCACATGTCATCGAAATATTTTTTTTTATTTCTCAGACATGCAGGTTTCCTCACGATGTCTTCCTTCACCGCCGAGCACGTGGTAAATCAGCACTCAAAATTGCAATTAACAATTTCATTGGTGCCGGCGGGGATCGAACCCGGGTTGCTCGAGTACTGTGAAGCTTACAGCGAGCGCTAACCATCTGAGCTACCACGGCCCAGGTTTCAGTTTTAAGATAGGGATAATAACATCGATGATGACATCGATGTTGGCATCGATAGCTCAACATCGATGTTCGATGTTTAGGTTACTCAAAACATCGATGTTGACCATTATCGATGGTTTTTGTATATGTGTAGATACTTACACATTGTTTCAAAATTATGTAGGTATACACAGCAAGGGAAAAGTAACAATTAACTTGAATATCAATTTACGTAGAATGGATATTATGCGACAACCGACAACGACGCTACAAAATAAAGCAAAAGCAGTGACCATTGTGACATTACAGGAGACACTTGACAATTAAGTTTGACTCACCATACTGACATTTTTTTAGGTTAACGATGCGTTCAGAAATTCTGAATTATTCAAAATTTTTAATCTTCAGAGCAGATGCAAGATTTAGTTGATATTGATTTCGCGAGTTCGCATTGTTTGCAAGTTCCCAATTATCGATTATGGGTTCATTGACGTCGATGTTTCGATGTTTGACATATGTCAACATCGATGTTAAAACATCGAAGTTTTAATTTTTAACATCGATGATCATCTAATATCCCTATTTTAAGTATGTTTCCCACTCAGCGTATGTTATGCGACGATCGTAAATAAAGCGCAAGGTCAAACATTACGCGTTGCAGGAGTGGACCTCAGTACTGATTGTTTTGCACATGGCCAACTCTATGTTGCTTTTTCCCGCGTTAGTAGTAGGGGACTACCCCGTAACCTTTTTCTGTACGCCCCGGCTAAGTCTACTTCTATCGTCGTTTACACAGAAGCTCTATCATAAACGACTTAGAACTTTGAGCATATCGATTTATTTTGTTACCACTTATTCATACAGTAATGATATAAATCGTTTAATATTCTCTTACCCTAAACGTCAAATTCTTTAAGTAAAACCTATATTCGCGAGCTACGCCGCGGGCACAGCTAGTTACAAATAAAAATGTCGATGCGTTGTCACCCGTGAGGACTAAGATAGAATGCCTCATTTCCAGTAAAAAGGGCCTCCGGTCACGTGCACTCACCAAGCGAAACGCAGAGGTAAACCTCTACTTCACGCTGGTTTTCTGTGAGGTCGTGGTACCACCCCGGTTCGAGCCGGCCTATCCGTGCGACAGCAAAAGCTACCGCGTGGCTCTATCACTGTTCATATTTCGTAATTTGTTTACAGTAATAGTCTTTTGCAATCGTAAAATCGAATTTAACGTTATTAACTTATTTTAAAAGTATTATTAGATGAAGCTTTGTAGGGAAAATCACATTTTACACAGCATCATTAAGCTGGTAGTCTGTCCTTCCCGGTCGAGATGAGTCATTCATGCTACAACCATAATAATATAGCTGCAGCACGACACTAACAGGTATAAAGAAATCTTAAGATAATCTTTTATATGATCCTTTTAGTATATTTAGATAAATGTTGACAAACAAGCTGATTCGGACGGACTGTATCCACCTCATGGTAAGTGGATAATGTAATATTTTCTACATCTATTCTCGCTATGGGAATCAAAACTCAGACGAGTTGCCACCCCTCAGAACTTTGATGTAATGCCTCATGTCCAGTATGTATGTGTTTATTTTGTTTCCAACTTCTACTCGTGTATTTATCACAAACAACTATTATTAAAAAGTATTTCAACAAAAAGTTTCCAAATGAATTCATACAATATTCATTCACGCTCGTGTGTACAACAAATAAATGTAATCCGCAATTCTATTGAAAGTCACATTACTTTGGTTTTGTTCATAACATTTAATTTCATTGGTATAGTATTTACAATTATACTAGGGCCGTCCGCGATGCGTAGAAAAGCGGGGTGGTGTTATTTATAATACTAAAATTTAATATATATTTTAAATTATATGATGTGGGGACCGTTGGGTAAATAAAAGTCTCGTGACGATAAACTACTACTAGTACTAAATTAATGGAAGAAAGGCTAATGATCCCGTTGGATAGGTTGGAATAAGTGACGGTTTCTAATGACCATCTTCAAGTTACATGGCATGATCTTGTTACAATCCTGATTCCCTTATATGGATAAATCCTCGAGTTACATCGAATAAACTCTCGAATTAAGTTCTCAGTAAAATGGCATTTTATTACAGTATTTCTTATAATTTACTAGCTGGTACCCGGCACATTGCTGTAGCAAAAGGAAGGATTGTGTAAACATCGTTTGAAATTTATTATTAAATTAGGAATTATTAATATATTATTAAATTAGAATTTATAATACATTCATGATCAAATTAAATGGTATATAAATGTATCGGTACGATACGCGCGCATATACTGTAAGTTAATTGTACTATGCCTATGGCCTTCGCGCTAGTACAAACATTAATATGTTGACAATATTTTAGCGCAATCTGATCTTCATATATTTTTTTTATAAAACTGAAGTGAAAAACGAACTAATAGTCCATTAAATAGTAAATAATAAATATGTGCAGCCAACTTCATTCAAAGAAGGCAAAAGATGCGTCGTCACCTCAAGACTAATGTGAAAGCCTGGCAGCCTGTTGTTATACTCGATCTCTTTACCCTTTAGATCGGAACTCGGCAATGGAACCATTGCTACTTGGCAGCAGAAATATAAGAGGGTATATTAATATACTGGCTTGGATATGTGCACGTAAATTTACATAGTAATTTTTTGTTGGCTTAAGAAAGTTGTGTTGTTTTTAGAAACGTTAAGTCGAATAAAAATCAAGAAATAGTAATAAAAAAGTATAAGTAACACCCTTATTAAAGAAAAGAACAAAGTTAAAGAATTCTATAAGAGTACTCCGAGTCAAGTCTAGTTAAAACTCAAAAGAACGTCGACCCTTGTCAATATGTAATCAGAGGGCAAACGGACAGACGCAAGGTATAGATTATTTATTTTTGTAACTCAGCTCGAAAGAAACTTTGTGATTAAATTTATGGAATATCAGAGAATTTGCACGTTATAAGAGGTAGGTACAAACGGTCGTCAGCATTTTTGCGAGCGCCTCGCAAATTACATTTTGAAAAAGTTGAAATTTCGAAATACTATTTCAATTGCAAACACGAACTTTTAACACACTAAGGAGGTAAGAAAGTAATCGGATTATTGCCATTTTTATTAAGAACTAACGTTGTGAAAAACGAGAACACTGAGTTTATGAGTGGTTGAGTGAATTACTCGTATTTCGATAGACAATATGAATGGGTGCTACCATCTGTTTGGAATTCTGTAACTAAATCCCAATCCAAGCATATGACTATCACATTGGGACGGCAAATACCTAAGACCGCCCGTTATTGAGCTTCTGGTATTTCTTATTCTATTTAAAACTAGTAAGAAAATTATATTTCAATAAAAAGCAAAAGCCGACTTCAAAGGACTAAAGGCTACAGTTATTCAGAATGTGGAATTATTTTAGTAGCTATTTTCTTTGTTTGAAATTGATAGCAGTAGTTAGTGAGCGTCGGAACCTCTGGACCATAAGAGAAATTTTATGATTGAGCAATATCAAATTTTAGTACCTGATTGATACTATTTTTTAAAAATTCGTACATTGATAAATAAGGAGCAACAAAACAACGTAAGTGGTCAGTCATTCTAATGTCAGGACGTCTAAGTCAAATGTAGTTTACGTAGTCGCTTGCCTATTACTGACATTTTTTTAGAATAAGGTTGACAAACGAGCACACAGTCCACCCGATAGTAGGTGGATGCTGCAGCCAGTAGACATCTACCTTTGAAATGCAGATGCATTGTCACCCCTGAAGGTTAAAATGGAATGCCTCGAAATAATCTAGCAGAAAGTTATCCGCTTCTCTACACTCACCAGCACAGCATTACTATGCTGCTATTTCACACTGGTATTCTGTGAGAGCGTGACATTGCCGCGTTTGAGCCGATTCATTCGTGCTACAACCATAATATAGCTGCAGCATGACTCTACCAGGTATAAAGTGTAAAAAAATAATAAAGAAACTTGTAAATAAATCTGCAACAGAATACAATGGATCTTCGACCTTTATTAAAAATTAATCAACGGACAGATGCCAAACTTTATTGATTTATTTATATTTGTCTGGTGCCTTGCAAACTCGACTGACTTTTCTTTTATCTGTCTCTTCAGTGTTTATTCATATAATACAATACACGTGTGTGACAATAACAGTTTTTGAAATATCACTAGCTGGTCTCCTTTTCGGCCTTGAATTCGTTATTTGTAGTAACAACGTCTTACCTATTTCTGACAATATAGCCGTGCTGTTACTGACGTGTTCCTATCTAAAGAGTGTAGAGAGCTAGTATAATGACAGGCTGTGAGGTATTCCAGCTTCTCTTTTTTACTAAAAACATACAGTTATAATGATACAACATAAATGTTAAATTGAGTTATTACAAAAGCCAGTTAAGTATTCACTAACTAATAATAACATACTTGATTATTGGGCAGAAATATTGAAATACAATTTTTTTATATCACATATTTTGGAGGTTAAAAAAGGTAATAATGAGGGCAAATGTTAAACCTAAGGACTATATTAGTTGCTTGATAGCAGATATTAATTTAAAAATTGTCAAATTAAATATGTCTAAAGTATTATAACGTTGGTTATAGAAATTACAGGTTCTAACAATAAATCGATTTCTTGCATAGTAAGTCTAGCAAACAGGAATGTAAAAGGTCGATTTTAAGTTAAGCTACGGGTTAATCCTAGGACAGTTTATTGTTATTTTACTCAATAAGTATGGGGAGTCAATATAATTAATAAGGAAACTTTGTACAAAAAAAATCATCGCAGTGTTTACGTCTGATTTCGAGATTAGTTACAAAATTTTCAGTGGCATCCTGAGGATATTTGCTGACAAGTTCGGTGTATGTACTGGAAACACTGCTGCATGGTTCATTTGATGTCAAATCGTTCTTGTCTTAGGTTAAGTAGAAATACATAAATAGGTTTAAGATACTTGTACTACTAACAAATATTATGATCGGTAATGGTCGAAATAATATATATTTTTGTTTCACCTTAGTCCACAGTCCACAGAGAGCCGTAGTAGCTCAGATGGTTAACGGTTATAGTAAAAGCAACACGGGTTCGATGTCCACCGCCACCAATGAAATTGATAATTACAATTTTATGTGCTGATTTACCACGTGCTTGACGGTGAAGGAAAACAACGTAAGGAAACCTGCAGGTCTGAGAAATAAGAAAAAAATATTTTCGAAGATATGTTGTGAAGTCCGCAAACACGCACTGGGGCAGCGCGGCGGACAATTCCTTGCCTCAAATCTCAAACCCCTTCAGTAATGAGGAGAGGCCTGTGCCCAGCAGTGGGACATATATAGGCTGTAACTTCAACTTTTTTTAGTCCACAGAGGTGATAACGCATCTGTAGCCTTCTTTGTTTGGAGTGGCTGCAGGCGTCCATGGACTGCAGTAGCCACCTACCAACAGGTGTACTGTAAGTTCGCTTGTCACTTCAATTTTTATAAAAAAGAAATAAAAAGAGGCCAACATAAGAAGTTGTTAATGCTATTGAATATTCGTATATTAACCTTTTTTTATAGTGCTCTTTTCTCTTAAACCGTTGAGAGGGATTTCTTAAGGACTTTCCGAACACAGTGACTACAACATATTCAGGCTTCACAAGGTTGATTACATGACAATTTAGTTCGAAATTTATTAAAAATACTACCAATTTGAAGTAACTCTTTAATCCGGTTCAAAGTCAAGTGCGTTATAAATACATTGATTCTTGCTACGCGTAAAATAGGTTGCACGTGATTTAAATATCGTTATTTCTAATCGCCTTTTTTCCTAAAATAAAAATCAAGTATTAAAAAGTTGAAAAAGTCTATGCAACGACTTCAACTTTGTCATACTTCCACTACAGCATCTGTCTTTCCATTCGATTACAAATTTAGTGTATTCTTGACAAATGTGGATGATGAATGTGGATAGGTTTCTGTTAAGTTAAGTCAGTACTCTTTAACATATTCATTCCACTTACCAACAAGTGGAATTGTAGGCAAGCACTGACCTGAAAATTAAAAGAAATCTTTACACCTAATTGATTATTCGTCTAGAAAAGTACGCTGAAATATTGTCTTAGTGATGAACGAGAAATCCTACTTTGATTCCGCTGCTGTCAGCGTTAAATATTTTCAAGACAAATAACAACCAAATTTATTTTGATAGATGAGGGGGAGGGGCTAAATAAGCTGTGGTTTACATAAAGATGAGTATCCACCGCTACCATTGAATATATGCATTACTAGAACAATAGCTTGTTTGTTATAAGCCTTAGAGAAGTTTATGATTATTTTCTTCTGGATCCTTAAATCCTATTTGTACGGAAAATCAGTGATTGTTATGACATCCATCATGTGGTCATACGTGGTGGGGAATTCCGGAGGTGGATTTCACCGTCGCTTTCTTCAATATCAAATCTCTATCGTCATTATTACAGCCAGTAACAAGTGCACTCCTGAACAGAGGCCTCCCTTAAGATATGCGACAAAGCAAGGTCTTGAGCAACCTGTACCCATCGGTTTCCTACATCTCTTAGTAGGTTGTCACTCCGTCTAGTGGCTGTCGTTCCGTTGGGCTATGTCGGTCATTCTGGTTATCTTGCGGATATCCTCATTTCTAACTCTATCACCCAGATGAACTCCGAGCATAACCCTCTCAGCCTCTCCATAGTTTGCTACGCGACCTTTAGTGTTAGGTAGCCAATCATCAAGATGATGTGTATGGAATTTAGTATAGTTGTGCCGCAGTGTACGGTGATGAAATTTTCTGGGTGTAACTAATATACGAGACAGTCGTAGGAGTGTTTTAATCCTTCAGCAAGGTGCAGAATTTCGAGAAAGAAATGTTAGCTCTCCGCTTATTTATTTAAAATCTCAATGGACACGCACAATTGCTTCCTCCTACTGAACAGTTTCGATGAAATATTTTCTGAGGGAATTTATTTATATACCATTATAATATACAATTCTGTGTACTGTAATTAAATATAACAATAATTATAACAATACCTTACCGATAAGGATGAAACGTATAGCGTAAAAGTAAAACGAGGACACAGTCTGCAAACATTTAAGTGGCCACGCACAATTGCTACTACTGAACTGTTTTGATGAAATATTATTAAAAAAACTGCAGTATTTTAAGGGCATTTATTTATATAACATTATAATATACAATTCTTTGTACTGTTATTAATTAAATATAATAATAATTTTAATTATAACAATATCTAGGATTTTCTCCTGTATCGTGGGGGAGGTTTACATACATAAGTATTTACAAGGAGAAACATCCAGTCCGGGAACAATTACTTGTTGGTCATATAAATACTTGTTCTATGCGGCATTCGAACCCGCGGCTCTCAGGACACTAGGCCAAAGAGTTGAGGACAGTCAAGCGCACTGATAATCAGCTTGTGTAACTCATTGCTAAGCCACTGAGCTACGGAACCATCAAAAATGTAGTGTGAAGTTCTGAAAAGCTTTAGCGCTGCTGATGTCCCAATTCTTGGTATTTTACACCTGACGTAAATCCGTGATTACCGTATAAAAATAATAATAATAATAATATTTATTGGCACAAAATAAGGTTTACATTATTTATCCTTAAGACATTTGAACATATGAGTTATAACTTATCTATACAACTTTATGCACTAGCGTCTAAACTAGGCCGAGCCTGTATCTTAGACACTAGTCTCTTCCAATGACACCATTATTTGCAGTTATAAAAGTATACGGCATATTATGATTTCCTTAATCTATTACGTTACAAATTCGCAAATACATTAGGTACCACTTTTTTGCGTTTACCGTCACACTAACTTATTATGCGTATGAAAGGTTAGACTACTATTTATATGAACTTTATTAATTTCTTAATATAAAATGCAATAAATAATTATTGTTGTCACGAGGCACGATGTATAACTTAAGCAATTCTACAGGTAAAAGTAGTTTTAATTCTACAGGTATTTAACAAAAGTTATGCAATGTACAGTGAACAGACATACACATATTATATAATTATTTAATTCATGGTTTTTGCAAAGGTTTTTTATTTTTTGTTTTAAATTATACTTTCACTTAGTTAAATATAGTATTATTAGTAGCTATACAAGTGTAATAATCTTTAATTATTATAATTAGTGTAGGTTTAGTAGATATATATTGTTTTGATGTAATGTTATTTTAAAGTGACCAAAAAATTTTCAGTTTCTTCTGTATTTAGAGTTTTTAACCAAGATAATAGTAGTTTTTTACATTGATATTTGTTAAGCGGGTGAATTTGTATAATTTTATTTCTTTTATTGTAAAGCATAGGACCTAAGTAGCATTGAAATTTAGTTATAAAATATGTTTTAAAATGGCCGGTAGGACAAACCTTATCTTTCCGGCGATTAATTGTTAATTCGTGATTATATGTAAGTTTTTCATGTTGGAATATAACAGCGTCTTTAATATATAATTGTCTAACTGTCAATACGTCACATTCTGAATATAGTTTGTCTGTGGAATAGCTAAATGGTTTAAATGTCATTTACTTTTAGTAATTTGAGTTGTATAATTACTTTGAGTAATATACGCTGCGCTCTTTCTAATTTTATGAGATGAGTTTTATGAGCTCCACCCCATGAGGTAATACAGTAAGACAAGATAGACTGTGCCAATGATAAGTAAACAGTCTTCAGTAAAGAATAGTCAGTCACGTGTCTTAGTTTTTTGAATATGTATACCAAGCTTCTTGTTTTCCCTGCTAACTGATTGATATGAGGGCACCATGTCAGATTTTCATCCAACACTACGCACCTAAGTATTTTAATGTGTCACTTCGGTCTAAAGATGTGCAATTGCATTGAATTGAGCTTTTGTTTTTGCAGGCGTGTATTTTGATTTTAAATGTATTTTCAGTAGTAAGTGCTCGTTTCTTATTCGCAAACAATATAAATTTTGTTTTAGAGATATTCAGAATAAGTAAGTTTTGACTGAGCCATTGTAACGTTGCGTGCATTCCTAATTTAGCACGAGTCTTTACTTCATTCCAACTTTTTCCATAGAAGATTAGTGCAGTATCATCAGCGTAAGTAAAAATTTTGCAACTATCTGATTTAAGGTTACATAAATCGTTAAAATAAATTAAAAATAATGTTGGTCCGAGTACACTACTCTGAGGTACACCATAGTTAATAGGAGCCTTATTACTAAAATAGCCGTTAATAGTTACCCTCTGGATCCTGTTTTTTAAGTAGTCCTCGTATAAAGCAAGTGCCATCCCTCTGATATTCGATATATCCGACCTTTTCCATTTTACTCAACAAAATTCGAACAGATACTATGTCGAAGGCCTTTGCCAAAACTAAAAACACTCCAATACATTTAACTTTACTATCTATTTGACTAACTACAAAGTCGGTAAGAACAGAAACTGCATCAGCTGTTGAACTACCAGCTCTAAAACCATACTGATTGTTGGATAAGATATTTTTTTTTTTCTAAATACGATATATATGTATAGTAGCAGTGTAAGTATATCTCGTTCCGTGGGTGTCGTAAGAGGCGACAGAGTTAAATATACCAGGAGATGTGCAATAGCGTCTTTCTTATAACAATGCATTTTGTGTAATTTTTCACCAAATTTATGTGGGACAATCTTTGAAGTAAAATTATTCAATAAAAATAGAATCATCAAAATTGGTTCATATTCTGTAAAAAAATACTGCCTAACATACATACAAGAAACATACACGCGAATTGAGAACCTACTTTTTTTAGAAGTCGGTTAAACATCAGTCGTTGCCAAATCGCTTGCCGAGCGTGGCAACTACAGCAAGTAACCCCCCAATGAGGCAATCTATGGGGAGGCTTTTGTTCAACAGTGGACTAATAATATAGGCTATAACAATTTCGTATGTATACACTGTACATGTACCGCTGTAAGAACCGTCACATGTACATGCACACACTATACATGTATGTATACGACATACATTTATAAACACATAGGAATAGAATGTCCGATAACAATTTAGTAACATTACATTACTGTAGACTCAGACAGATATCGTACACACATTAAGGCTAACAAATGCCTGCTCCCTGCGGAACTATTCTGCCGCATATAGTTTCGTGGCTTAACAACGCAGCGATAATACAGAGCAGGTAAATTCCACTACAATTACGGTTTTATACCGTGTTTAATGTTTAAAGCGGAAAAATAATTTTGGTGAATCTTTGAAATTTCAGTAGGTGGTTGAGTTATTTTTTTGCCAAGAACTCTATTTGTGACATAAAATTAAATAAAATAAAATAATGTACGGATTTTATTGCTCCTAATTTAAGAATGAAATACTAATTGAATAAAACTACTTTTACGGATTTTGAAATGACCCGTCTGTTATCTTAAATATCTTTGAACCCACTGAGTACTACACTAGTAAAAAATATAACAATTAGGTAATAAACATTTTTTTTATTTTAAACCAATCCGCGCCAAATGCGTTCATCACACAGGTAATTAAAATAAAACTATAAAAAGGTCAAAGGCCAACTGGATCAAGTTTAGGTTGTCTCAATTAACTGAATAAATGTAATAATTTAAACTAGTATTTGCTATCCCCGTCTATAAAGAGTTATGATTATTGTCTTCCAAACTTAAGGCGCAGGTTGAGCAAAATGTCGCGCTAGTCGTTATTTGTGCGGTTTTTAGGAGCTATCTACTTTTTATTTAAAAGATATTTCAACAAATAAAAAACACATTATATTTCTACATAATCTTGATTCCATAAAAGCTATATCCAATTTTTTTTAAAGGAATAAATATTAATATAATCTCCTTACAACGAAACCACATAAATGTGAAATTATTATTGATAACATGAATCTCCTCGTAAAGTAAGTATTATTTTATTTTGCGATTTACACCAATGGATAGGCAATTTATTAATGAACATTTCTATAGTAAAAATTTTTTCAAAACTCCAAAATTTGATTTTATTAAGAAATTATTTTAAAATCTGGGCGTATTTACTGCCCACGGGCTTGCTGGAGCTGGAGTCAGTGAGCCCTGAGCTCTTATACGTGGAACCCGTGTCGTTAGAGCGTCTGCCAGCGCACACGCGCATAATATTATTACTTATTAGGTTATTTATAGGTAGTATTATTTGTTTGTTTTGGGTATAATTTTTCGTATTACTTATACATATATGTGTTGTGTTTTTTACTGCGCGATGAAGCTTTTTGCGTGTATTTTCTTTGAAGTAAATGCAAATAAAAAAATTAAGCACCATTAGCATGTAAGGTTCAAATCCATAATTAAAATTTCGACAAATATTATAATTTACACTATAAAAGGCTAATTCAATATTATCACCCAACCACAACTTATTAGATATAGTACTGCCTCGTTGGTCTAGTGGTTGTAGTAGTGCGACTGCTGATCATGAGGTCCCGGGTTCGAATCCTGGGTCGGGCCAAAAAGTCAGTTATGAGTTTTTCATTTATGTTCTAAGTTATAATTAGTATTACTAAGTTATAGTTTTTTGCTAAAATATAGTATATTATTTATTGCTTGTTTTTTCTTCTTTTTCAAAAAATAATTGAGTACATAAGGTGTTCTATACTTATAATTCGGTAAAAAGTATCTAAGTAGGTACTACCTACTTTTTACTATCTAAAAATTTTTAACTTTTACCTAAAAAGACTAAACTGACCATTTATTTTTTAACTCAAAACAGGACATGGGTTTATTTATACTCTAAAAACTATAACTTTATACAATTAGTGTTCACTGTAAAATTATATTCGGTATCATCATCATTACAGCCCTTCACAAGTCCACTGCTGAACATAGGCCTCCCCCAAAGAATGCCACAAAGCACAGTCCTGAGCCACCTGCATCCATCGACTTCCTGCATGTCTTACCAGATCGTCACTCCATCTCGTGGGGGGACGCCCTACACTTCGCCTACCGGTACGAGGCTGCCACGCGAGAACCTTTCTTCCCCATCGGTTGTCGGTTCTTCGAGCTATATGGCCGGCCCACTGCCACTTCAGCTTACTAATCCGTTGGGCTATGTCAGTCACTCTGGTTCTACTGCGGATATCCTCATTCCTAAGTTTATCACGCAGAGAAACTCCGAGCATAGCCCTCTCCATAGCTCGCTGAGCGACCTTGAGCTTCCTCATACGGCCAGCAGTGAAGGACCACGTCTCAGTTCCGTAAGTCATCACTGGCAACACGCACTGGTTGTACAATTTCGTTTTAAGGTTTTGAAGTAGGTCTGAGTAGAAGATCGACACATCTTCTACTACTTCTATTCACTTCTAGCTTCCCGAACGCTGCCCAGCCGAGTTGAATCCGTCGATTGACCTCTCGGTCGAAGTTGGACTTACCTAGTCGGACTATTTGTCCCAGGTAAACATACTCGTCAACAACTTCGAGCTTAGTGCTCCCAACAACTACCGGCATAGGTGTGACATGGACATTAAACATGATCTTTGTTTTGTCCATGTTCATCTTAAGACCTATCCGTTGGGAAACACTATTGAGGTCATTGAGCATAGTGCTTAGGTCCTCCAGCGATTCTGCCATAAGGACTATATCGTCGGCAAATCGAAGGTGAGTGATGTACTCGCCATTGATGTTGATACCGTATCCTTTCCAGTCCAGAAGCTTGAAAACGTCTTCCAATGCAGCGGTGAAGAGTTTCGGGGATATGACGTCACCCTGTCTTACACCTCTCTGCAATTGGATAGGTTTCGTACTCTGGTTCTGTACTCAGATAGCCATCGTAGCCCTACTGTACTATATTCGGTATAGACGGTAATTATTAAATGCAACATATATTTTTTTAATTATTAATTACATTTGTCAGTGGATAAAATTTTCTTTAATAAAGTTGGTGATGATTTTAAATAAAAATAAAATTCTGCTCAAGTATTTTTATTGTTATCTTTGTTAACAACATCGCCTTTAGAACTCTGGAACCGTTAGTGTTTCTTTCAGACGTCCACAATCTATTCAAAATAAAAAAAAATACTCTTTCTACCGGAGCATTCGTACCAGGTAGACATAAAATATATTTGATTAAAAAAAATTATGTTGAAGATTGTTGACTTTGAATACTTCCATCCAACGAGTTACGGGACAATTTTGTGTTCCGGAGCTTTGTTTGGGGACAATGGGACAGGTGACCGAGAAAAGGGACAGTCTCGTTCAAAACGGGACGTATGGTCACTTTAGCTATAACCCGGCGACGGCTCCGTGGCGCAGTGGTTATGCAATCAGTTGTAGCGCTGGGGGCCGCGGGTTCGAATCCCACACGGAACAAGTATTTGTATGGCCTACAAATAATTGTTCCGGGTCTGGATGTTTGTCCTTGTGCAATTTATGTTTGTAAACTGCCTCCAAGACACAGGAGAAAATCCTAGTGTGGGGGTAACGTTTTTTTTACAATTGAAAGATTGAACCCTTATACTTCTTGTTGATTTTTGTATTACCTTTATTAAAGTTACCCTTATGTATAAATAAATATAATTACGTATGTAGAAATAAAATTGATTTTCATCCTCATCAATCATTGGGGTGAGGATAATGTCTGCCAGCATAAATAATAAGCAGGCTAAATTACAAGGTGCTCAGTTAAAAAATTACAGGACACGTAAAAATTAACAATAATCAAAAACACATCTGCAAAACATCCTATTTATTTATTTATTTTTTATTGCACCAAATATTTGTACAAAAGCCGAGCTATCTATTTATTTACCTATAGTGAATAGGTATCTTTTAAACTCACAATTTTCAATGCTTCATTTTTAATATATAATTAATTATAAAATTTCATAATTAGATAATATATGAAAATACATAATTCTAATATAATGCAACTAATATATACCGAATAAAAAAAATAAAATACATTTATCTTTGTACGCTGTGTGTATTTCTATAAAATAGTTTATTGATGTTGAAAAAATAATACTACGTTATATTGTAGCGAGCGGCGCGCCGGTCAAATGCTCAAGACCGTTCGCATGGAGTAGCCCCTTAATCGGACTGTTTACCCAATTAAACTCTTAGTCGAAAACTTTAATCGGTAAACAATGTTATAATGTTAAAAGTTTAAACGCGTAACTTTGATTTTTTTGAGACATATTAGTGTTAATAAAAAAAACAGATGTTGTATAGTATATGTTACGGCCTACGGCTGCTCCCATAAAGATTCAATTCTCCGGGGCCCATCAGCGAAGTTTCAACGAACAGGCGTAGGTCGGGCCTCCAAAGGCCAAAGTGGAAAATCTCTAATTACACTAAACAATAAAGGGGAGCGTTCTATACTACTGCCATTCAACAGGGAGAATATTAAGCGGAGCTTACTTACCTATATCCAAGGCGACTGGTCCCTCAGGGTTCGGTCGGGTCGCATGAGATTGTATGGTGCATGGGAAATAAGGGTCAGTGATGTATATCTGGGTGTGACTGAGTGTGGTAGACCTTATGAGACCGTTGCCGTCGGCAGCAGCTCGGACTTCAGCACCGCTCCAAATTGTGGTAATCTTCCGCGGAGTCGTCCACCGTCACTTTCTTCGTTCGTCACGAGGACAGTCCTATTAGCTTCATTGTAAATTTAACTAACTTAAAGAAGCCACTAACTCTAATTTGTTATAAAGCGTAACACCCAAAACAAATACAGAATGTCGATCTATACGAAATCCCGTTACTATAAGCAAAAACGTAACACACCGCACGAGCAATTAATATTGTCAAGTCACTTATATACGCTATCAGATTAGAATAACCAAACTCGCGGTAAATTAGGCACGCCTAACACGCAATTCAGACTTTGATCGCAGTCAATGTTAACTTCCTAACAATTTGTCAGCCCGGCGTCGAATTCTAGACTTAACAAAGAAACCTTCGTCGTGGCAACGTCTGCTCACAAAACCGACTCCAAAAATTGAGGTTTTCCGGGCGTCCTTAAACGTGCCCTCGATAGCACAGTGTTATAGCAACTGTTCGACTCGACCCCGCCGTCGGCGGAAACAACTCTCTCGCGCGAACGTCAAACCGGTACGAATGCACCGCGCCGAGCGCCCCCTGGCGTTAGTTCCTGAAATTAGTGTTTGGCGCGAACAGTATAGTATAGTAAGTATAAATTATTATTCGCCGGGTGGTTGCAGAGTACAGTGAGAATTCAAATTTTGTCCTCTGGGTATCTTAAGAGGCGTCGTAAAAGTTTTGGAAATAGGACTAAGTTTAAGTCAAAGCTTTTAATTAAATTTAAGCCTGTTTTAATATCTTAAGAAAGTCTAATCTACATCAAAACATATTTGCATGGAGCGGTTTCCTGTTATATTTACAAATTTTCCACTGGCGCAACCCGTTATACCTTTTGCATTTATAAACTGAAATAATAATTACGATTAGATAGTCATGACGCTATTGAAATATATGGTAAGGGCCTACGTTCAGCGGTGGACTGCTGAAGGTAGATAAATATGAAAGTCATGAACAATACTTTCGACACCTACCATCGGGTGAGCATGCTCGTTTGCCCTTCGTCTAAAAAAATCCAAAAGATTACTAAAACGAAAACTATTAGCGAAAGAAAAAATAAGTTTTTTCCTTCGGTGTTAAGGCCCCTTTATAATCAAAGTCGCCCAGACAGTGTCGTTACTAACTTTACTACTTGACTTATAAATAAAATATATATTTGACAGTAATATACAAGCTGCCATCTGGGACATTTGAATCCCAAATAAGAATGCCGTGAGATTATTCTGACACTGTGGCGACAAACCCGTAATCCGGGCAGATTTAAAATGCGAATTTTACTTCTAAATTTGAATTTCATGAGCGCTACATGAAAGTGTAGTAGTGTAGTGACGTAAGGTTGAAAGTTATTTATAGGTTAAACTGTAGAAATAACTGCTCTAAATCGTACAAAAAAAGAAAAAGAGTAAATATTGGTTATCTTTTATTGTAATAAACTTCTATTTAAGAGTTTTGGTAGGAACTTGAACTTAGCTACGAGTTATGGCCTCGAATCAAAGTAAAAATTGTACTGGGAATTTATAGATATATTCCAATAATTTGGTAATCTAAAGTCAATTTTTTTTTTGTGATATTAATTAGTATATTTCGAAAAAATGCTCTAATAATAAATATAATCTTAAACTTTATCTACAATTTTAAAAACTATGATAATAAAAAAAAACTAAAACTAGAAACTTAATTATCATATAGTCCTACTCCCTGCGGTATCATGCCAAGAACGCTGGCTGCGTTTCCCCGCTAAATGGCTATACTTAGCCTTTGAGCGAGGAAAGAACCAGCCCTCTTATCACCAGCAGCAACGACCAGCCGCGGATGGAGTTCCTTTAGGAACTTCACCGCACGTGGACCCCACGGACCGATAGTCTCTACAGCAAATGGCACAAATATGTAGTCATCTCTCAGAGACTCATATTTGTGCCACTTACTCAGTTCAGCTGCCTCTGATGCCGCCCCGGCTTTAAACGAGGTACCCCTGAGATGAGAGGCCGCCAGAGTGTCTACGCAAGTAGCTTCCCACACTAGGGCTTTACCTCTCTCCCAAGGGACCAATGTCATACCGTCGGGTCTTTTCCCATCGTCTCTAAATATTCCATAAGGCTCTAAAACCGAGGGAACATTTATAGAGGTAAGAGCCCTTCGGATGACATCATTCAAAGAACTATGTCGTGAAAGCCTAGCAGCGCTTTTCTTACATGAAAGTTCGTGGAGCCCAAACTTGTCGACGCTGCTACCACAGGGGCACTGATGGGGTTTACAAATCGCCGCTCCTAGTCGGATTCCTACAGCAATGCGCAAGCTTTCCCTATCAAGTAATGTGCCGAGATTAATTGATGGTAAAGCGTGTAACCAGTGACTAGATTTCTTAGTCGAAACAGCTAGAAGGCGTGCCTTATCTTGGTCACTATGGAAATTATGAAACAAATCCTTCTGCACGCCCTGTACCAACGGAATATCCCACTGTTTTTGTTGGTTAACTTCCAGTGGAATATTTTCACCAGGACAGAGCGTTTGCCATGTCTGCCCTGCCTCCGTAGCAAAGCATAGGTCTACTTTATTATTTAAAATTATGTTACATAAGTCACTGACACTATGCACGGAAGCAAGGAAAGCAGGCAATGCAACGCTAGAAAGATTTCTCACACCAATGCCACCAAATTTTATAGGTAAAGTAGCTTGAGTCCAGGCTGTTGTATTTAAAGTTAAATTTAGAATTTTTTCTATAGCAATTTTAAGATTATTATCAATATCTTGTAAAATATCCGAACATTTCCAGACTGGACTCGAGCGGAGTAAGTATGTAAATCTAGGTACAAGAAGACAATATTTTAAAATAGTAAGACCTATGTGGGGGTTTAATTTATACAATTTATCAACGTGGTTTAAAAACTCATCAAATTTTGTTTTTAAAACAGGTTTAATACTATCGAAAAACAACGGGGCACCTAGCAGGTATAGTGATTCCGTATTGACAGTTTTTATTCCTGGACAAATATGATTAAAATTTTGAATTAAAGTGTCTCTATGAGAAGTAGATAAATTATTGGAAAAAAATATTTCACATTTATTGCTATTTGGTTCAAGGCCAATATTTTTAAAATTTCGAAAAATATGAGTAAGATCGCTGAGGACGTCATCTGCTCTACCTCCCAGTGTACCGTCGTCTAGGTACCAGACATTCAGCTTGGATTTCAAATTTGAAATAATGGGTTGAATTCCCAAACTGAAAAGTGCTGGACCCAGTGGGTCACCCTGCTGAACACCAACAGCAGAATCGATAACATGGTTTTCGTAAAACAAGTTAGTATTTTGACTATAACATTGCCAAACGTAATGATAAATTTCGGGGGTATTGTTAGCCACTTCTTTCAGCAAGGTTACCCTATCGATAGAGTTAAAAGCATTCCTTAGGTCAACCTTCACAAGAACATCTGCATCAGAGTTTGTTAAAAATGTACGCACTGAATGTACCGCCGCCTCACAGCCACCTCTAGTGCCAAAACCTAGTTGAATAGGCTGAAATTTGGTCTTAAGGTTAGAGATTATGTACCTGCAAGCTAATTTTGAAGTTAAGCGTCGAAATGTGGAACCAACGGCAATAGGACGGATACCGTTATTCTTTTTTTTGAAGGCACATACTCTTGCCCCATATAAGAATTGAATGAAATTTGGATTAACATTACCAGAAAGCATAAAGTTACATAATTTTGTAATGTCTTTAAGAAGTACTCCGCCGGCGTCACCGGCAGAAGCGGTTACAAGATCTTTAAGATGTTGAGGCGTAATTCCATCAATGCCGCCAGCAGAGCCATTCGAAAATGACATAATTGCTTCTAAAGTGTCTTTTTCCGAAATTTGTAAAGGTTGCATAGAAGTATTGGGAGGCAGCAGTAAACCCTGAGACGGTTTGACCGAAGGATGCTTTTGACGAAGGCTTTCAAGAGTTTCGAAATTACGAGGAGCCAGGATGTCGTCTGAGAATAAAATACGGGATGCATTTTTTAAGTCGCCATCCATTACTTTCGACTCAACTACTTTTTTTAAATCAAATTTAGGACGTGGTCGAGATAAATGAGTGGTAATTGGGTAATCTAAATTTTGAAAAGATTTCTCTTTTAGTTGAGATGTAATTGATTTATTTATTGTTTTATCAAAATGAAAATGGGAATACGCGAAAGTAAATAATTTTTGCCAACTATTTTCACTATTACTGAAACACTTTTGAATAGTGCATGACAATGCTTTAGCAAGCTGCATCCTCGCACCTCTAGGAATTCTTTTAACCACTGGTACATTAGGATAATAATTGTAAATTTGCTCCGAAAATAGGGAAACATTTGTGTCATTAGAGGAGTTGCTAAAAAAGTTATGAATTTCTACGGCAGGCTGTGAAGTCGAAATACTTTTACTATGGCATCGTTTAATATGTACATTTAATCCCCTTTTGCCTTTAAACAGCCTACCGTCAGTACAATTTTGACTTTGTAGAAAATCCGGCTGTGAATGTAGAGGAGCAAAGATATTCATTGAAAAATCTATACAGATCTCTACAACACTCAAAAGTTTTTATATTACATATTCATATTAACTTAAAATGTGCTGTATGCCGCAACCTTAACTGAAACAATCATTTACGGCCAAAATAATAGCACTTTACTCTATAAATGAAATATTATTACATTACTTCCCTGGATTTATTCCATATTGATAAACATTGTATGTATAGTCGTTACGCTTTGACAGTTGTCAATGGCGCAGCAGAAATATTTTTCTTTATTAATTAGTATTATGTCTGAAATAGCCGTGTAGTGGCGGTCAAGAATATCCACTACCCCATATCCTCCCGTGGGTGTCGTAAAAGGCGACAAAGGGAAACAGGCAGGAGATGGGAAGCAGCATCTTCTTGATAACAACAAACTAACAATAAAAAACTGCGGTTGCCAACCCGCTCGTCAAGCGTGGCAACTATGGCAATATACTCCCCTATGAATGACAGAAACAAATAAACGGCCCCGCTATTCCTGGCTACGGTGGCACCCTGGTAACGGCGGGGCAGGGGGTGCTAAGAATCTCCGGTGGAGGTTCGGTTGCCACCTTAGACGACTCGACCTGGCAACGTACAACGCACGCACCCTGAGGACTGACGAGAAGATTGTGGAGCTGGAAGAAGAGATATACAAGTTGCGCTGGCATATTATAGGATTATCCGAAGTCCGAAGAGAGGAGGAGGACACGGTAATCCTCGAATCCGGCAACTTGCTCTATCACCGGGAGGGCGACAATCTGTCCCAAGGAGGTGTCGGATTTATTGTCCACAAGTCTCTCGTTAACAACGTTGTAAAGATAGGGAGTGTGTCGACGAGGGTTGCGTACCTTATACTCAGAATCACCAAACGGTATTCGCTGAAGGTCATACAGGTTTACGCACCAACCTCGGCACACCCCGATCAGGAGGTGGAGGAAATGTATGAGGGTATCTCTAGAGCCATGCATTCCTCCAAAACCCAATATACGGTGTTAATGGGAGACTTCAACGCAAAACTAGGCACAAGAGAGAACGGTGAGCTGAAAGTAGGGAAATTTGGAATAGGGCAACGGAACCCAAGGGGCCAGCAGCTGGCCGACTTCATGGAGAAAGAGGGACTCTTTATGATGAATTCTTTCTTCCAGAAGCGGCCCCACAGGAAGTGGACCTGGTCGAGCCCCGACGGTTCGACAAAAAGTGAGATTGACTTCATTATGACGACCAGACGACAACTGTTCAGTGACGTCTCCGTGATCGCGAGGGTGAAAACTGGTAGCGATCACCGAATGGTTAGAGGCACACTGAACCTAAACGTTAAGTTGGAGAGGTCTCATCTAATGAAGTCAACGCTCCGTCCCCCTCGTGCTTTGTTCCAAAGTCCCGAAACCTTTCAGCTCGAGTTACAAAACCGTTTCCAGTGCCTAGATGACTGCAATGAAGTGGACGATATGAATGACAAGCTCGTGGAAACTGTCCATGCGGTCGGAGCTAAGTTCTGTAAGACCCGCCGCAGAAGAACACAAAAACTCTCCGATCACACTCTTAATCTCATGGCTGTTAGACGGGAGATGAAGCTACATTCTTCAACAGACTTGACAGCATACAGGCATCTGAACAGACAGATCTCCAAATGCATGCGGCGGGACTTACGCAACTTCAATACAGCTCGTATTGAAGAAGCGATCGAGCGGAACCAAGGCTCCAAAGTCTTTGCCAGAGATCTGTCTGCCAGAAAGAGCCAACTGTCAAAGCTATAGACAGAATGTGGCAGCATCGTTTCCGGGACACCTGAGATTTTGAGTGAGATTGAGAGGTTCTATAGGCAGTTGTACACGTCATCGTTGGAGCCACACGCAAGTGTGAGTAACGATCCAAGAGCGAGTCTCATCCGACACTATTCCGAAGATATCCCGGACGTCAGTCTGAGCGAGATTAGAATGGCTCTCCAGCATCTTAAAAACGGTAAGGGCCCAGGCGAGGATGGAATTACAGCGGAGCTTCTGAAAGCGGGTGGAAAACCGGTACTTGAAGTCCTTCAGAAGCTCTTTAATTCCGTCCTCCATGGTGGCATTACACCGGAGGCGTGGAGCAGAAGTGCGGTGGTCTTGTTCTTCAAAAAAGGTGACAATGCTCTCTTGAAGAACTACAGACCGATTTCCTTTCTGAGCCGCGTGTACGTGCTGTTTTCGAGAGTCATTACGAATCGTCTCGCGCGCAGACTTGACGACTTCCAGCCTCCCGAACAAGCCGGTTTCCGAAAGGGCTTTAGCACCATAGACCACATACATACCCTTCGGCAAATTGTACAGAAGTTCGAAGAGTACAATTTGCCACTATGTCTGGCGTATGTGGACTATTAGAAAGCCTTTGATTGCGTCGAAATTTGGGCGGTGCTGCAGTCCCTTCAGCGGTGCCAAGTTGACTGTCGGTACATCGAAGTGTTGAAGTGCTTGTACAGTAGGGCTACGATGGCTATCCGAGTACAGAACCAGAGTACGAAACCTATCCAATTGCAGAGAGGTGTAAGACAGGGTGACGTCATATCCCCGAAACTCTTCACCGCTGCATTGGAAGACGTTTTCAAGCTTCTGGACTGGAAAGGATACGGTATCAACATCAATGGCGAGTACATCACTCACCTTCGATTTGCCGACGATATAGTCCTTATGGCAGAATCGCTGGAGGACCTAAGCACTATCCTCGATGACCTCAATAGTGTTTCCCAACGGATAGGTCTTAAGATGAACATGGACAAAACAAAGATCATGTTTAATGTCCATGTCACACCTATGCCGGTAGTTGTTGGGAACACTAAGCTCGAAGTTGTTGACGAGTATGTTTACCTGGGACAAATAGTCCGACTAGGTAAGTCCAACTTCGACCGAGAGGTCAATCGACGGATTCAACTCGGCTGGGCAGCGCTCGGGAAGCTACGACACATCTTCTCGTCAGACATACCTCAAAACCTTAAAACGAAATTGTACAACCAGTGCGTGTTGCCAGTGATGACTTACGGAACTGAGACGTGGTCCTTCACTGCTGGCCGGATGAGAAAGCTCAAGGTCGCTCAGCGAGCTATGGAGAGGGCTATGCTCGGAGTTTCTCTGCGTGATAAACTTAGGAATGAGGATATCCGCAGTAGAACCAGAGTAACCGACATAGCCCAACGGATTAGTAAGCTGAAGTGGCAGTGGGCCGGCCATATAGCTCGAAGAACCGACAACCGATGGGGAAGAAAGGTTCTCGAGTGGCGGCCTCGTACCGGTAGGCGAAGTGTAGGGCGTCCCCTCACGAGATAGAGTGACGACCTGGTAAGACATGCAGGAAGTCGATGAATGCAGGTGGCTCAGGACCGTGCTTTGTGGCATTCTTTGATTTGTGAAGGGCTGTAATGATGATGATGATGATGTCTGAAATCAAAAAATTATTATTATAACAACTCTCTTATATATTTTCTGATCTTTTTGTTGAAATTTGTAAGCCAGAATTGGCCTCCAAATAACAAAATAAAATAATATAAATATACGTAGCTTTTGACAGTGAAAAATTTTGACATATTGGATATATGTCAAAATTTGTGCCGCTTTATTGACAAGTTAAGTCAATAAAGCGGCACAAACTATTATAATAACAAAAGGATATTAGTTGGGTTTACATCTAATACTGATTGTTTATGATATTATATAGATGATAGAGTGGCTATTAATACTAAAGAAATTTATTTATTTTTAGAAGCAACATTATCTCTATGGTTAGGGTAAAATAATCTTAAAATGTTATGGGTTCGATTCCACTATTTAACTACTGTCGTAAACTATTTTTAAACTTACTTGGAGAGGTAAGCGAGAATATTAGCAAAATATCAAAAATGTTACTAGTATTTTTTATAAAAGCAAATCGATTCTTTTATAAAACTAAATTGACAAACGTTCTTACAGTTGACTATATGGTAAGTGGCTACTGCAGCCCATGACCATCTGCAACCAACTTCAAACCAAAAAGAAGACTACAGATGCGTTATCGCCTCTGAGGACTAAGAAGTAATTCCTCACAGCCTGTAACTATTCTGACTTGTATATCCTTTGAGGTCGAGACATAGCAGTGTACGCACTGTGGTTCCCGGCAGTAATAGATAAAATCCGGCCAAGTGCGAGTCGGACTCGTCCATGAAGGGTTCCGTAGCAGCAAGTAACATAGTATAAAGTTCTTGTAGTTCGTTGTAATTTTGATCGTAAACGTACAATATTTAGCATTCGCAAATGTATCGAAAAATTTGCTCCGCGCGCACGACTTTCAACGACGTCTGCCCTCACGTGTCTGCCCGTTCGGGTAAGCGAAGTCAGAAATCTGCCCCCGCGCGCTCCGCATCCGCTACCAATCAAGCCACACCCCACGCGAATTATAGTTATTATTTACTCAGGCATCTTTTACAGATTTATTATTAGAAAATAATGGTTCACGGTTTATGCAAAAGGTTTATGTTTATGACATTAAATGTTTTTTTTTTTATTTTTATATTTGAGTTGATTGAATGAAAGGTTAAAATAGCGGTTTACGATTTATGACCTATTAAAAAAAAAACTACTTACTAGATCTCGTTCAAACCAATTTTTGGTGGAAGTTTGCATGGTAATGTACATCACATATTTTTTTAGTTTTATAGTTGTCGTATTTTAAGTTGCGGGGGGGTAGGACACACATTTTACCACTTTGGAAGTGTCTCTCGCGCAAAATATTCAGTTTAGAAAAAAATTAAGTTAGAAACCTCGATATCATTTTTGAAGGCCTATCCATAGATACCCCATACATATGGTTTTGATTAAAAAAAATTTGCGTTTCAGTTGTAAGTATGTGGAACCCCCAAAATTTTTTTTTTTCTATTGTGTGAAAATCTTAATGCGGTTCACAGAATACATCTACTTACCAAGTTTCAACAGCATAGTTCTTATAGTTTCGGAAAAAAGTGGCTGTGACATACGGACGGACAGACAGACAGACATGACGAATCCATAAGGGTTCCGTTTTTTGCCATTTGGCTACGGAACCCTAAAAACGAACCCTTCAGAAGAATTCCTAAGCAGAAAAGGAGTTTTGCTACCTGTGCTATTGTAAATACAAATATTAATAATTTTTCTCAAAATAATAAATTTTTTAAAAATAAGAATCAAAGGCTTTCTCATAGTCCACATACACCAGACATAGTGGCAAATTGTACTCTTCGGACTTCTGTACAATTTGCCGAAGGGTATGTATGTGGTCTATGGTGCTAAAGCCTTTTCGAAAACCGGCTTGTTCGGGAGGCTGGAAGTCGTCAAGTCTGCGCGCGAGACCATTTGTAATGACTCTCGAAAACAGCACGTAGACGCGGCTCAGAAGGGAAATCGGTCTGTAGTTCTTCAAGAGAGCGTTGTCGCCTTTCTTGAAGAACAAGACCACCGCACTTCTGCTCCACGCCTCCGGTGTAATGCCACCATGGAGGACGGAATTAAAGAGCTTCTGAAGGACTTCAAGTACCGGTTTTCCACCCGCTTTCAGAAGCTCCGCTGTAATTCCATCCTGGCCTGGGGCCTTGCCGTTTTTAAGGTGCTGGAGAGCCATTCTAATCTCGCTCAGACTAACGTCCGGGATATCATCGGAATAATGTCGGATAAGACTCGCTCTTGGATCGTTACTCACACTTGCGTGTGGCTCCAACGATGACGTGTACAGCTGCCCATAGAACCTCTCAATCTCACTCAAAATCTCAGGTGTCCCGGAAACGATGCTGCCACATTCGGTCTTCAGCTTTGACAGTTGGCTCTTTCTGGCAGACAGATCTCTGGCAAAGACTTTGGAGCCTTGGTTCCGCTCGATCGCTTCTTCAATACGAGCTGTATTGAAGTTGCGTAAGTCCCGCCGCATGCATTTGGAGATCTGTCTGTTCAGTTGCCTGTATGCTGTCAAATCTGTTGAAGAATGTAGCTTCATCTCCCGTCTAACAGCCATGAGATTAAGAGTGTGATCGGAGAGTTTTTGTGTTCTTCTGCGGCGGGTCTTGCAGAAATTAGCTCCGACCGCATGGACAGTTTCCACGAGCTTGTCATTCATATCGTCCACTTCATTGCAGTCTTCTAGGCACTGAAAACGGTTTTGCAACTCGAGCTGAAAGGTTTCGGGACTTTGGATTAGAGCACGAGGGGGACGGAGCGTTGACTTCATTACACGAGACCTCTCCAACTTAACGTTTAGGTTCAGTGTGCCTCTAACCATTCGGTGATCGCTGCCGGTTTTCACCCTCGCGATCACTGAGACATCACTGAACAGTTGTCGTCTGGTCGTCATAATGAAGTCAATCTCATTTTTTGTCGAACCGTCGGGGCTCGACCAGGTCCACTTCCTGTGGGGCCGCTTCTGGAAGAAAGAGTTCATCATAAAGAGTCCCTCTTTCTCCATGAAGTCGGCCAACTGCTGGCCCCTTGGGTTCCGTTGCCCTATTCCAAATTTCCCCACTTTCAGCTCACCGTTCTCTCTTGTGCCTAGTTTTGCATTGAAGTCTCCCATTAACACCGTATATTGGGTTTTGGAGGAATGCATGGCTCTAGAGATATCCTCATACATTTCCTCCACCTCCTGATCGGGGTGTGCCGAGGTTGGTGCGTAAACCTGTATGACCTTCAGCGAATACCGTTTGGTGATTCTGAGTATAAGGTACGCAACCCTCGTCGACACACTTTCAATCTTTACAACGTTGTTAACGAGAGACTTGTGGACGATAAATCCGACACCTCCTTGGGACAGATGGTCGCCCTCCCGGTGATAGAGCAAGTTGCCGGATTCGAGGATTACCGTGTCATCCCCCTCTCTTCGGACTTCGGATAATGCTATTATATGCCAGCGTAACTTGTCTATCTCTTCTTCCAGCTCCACAATCTTCTCGTCAGTCCTCAGGGTGCGTGCGTTGTATGTTGCCAGGTCGAGTCGTTGTAGGTGGCAACCGAACCTCCACCGGAGATTCTTAGCACCCCCTGCCCCGCCGTTACCATGGTCGCCACCGTAGCCAGGAATAGCGGGGCCGCCGGGGACTGGGGGCCGTCTCTTCGTAACTTTCATTATGGGGGGTATATTGCCATAGTTGCCACGCTTGGCGAGCGGGTTGGCAACCGCAGTTTTTTATTGTATTTTTGCCGTTCCCAGGAAGATGCTGCTGCCCATCTCCTGCCTGTTTCCCTTTGTTGCCTTTTACGACACCCACGGGAAGATATGGGGTAGTGGATATTCTTAACCGCCACTACACGGTCCTGAACAGGTAATTTTATTCCAATATTAAGGTAGAGATAATTCAATTTCTAATATATCTAATAATCTAATATATCAATTTGATATATTAGAAATTTTCTACAATTCCATAATAATTATCATCATCAAGGGTTATTTTATAGAATACGGGTAACAATCAAGCACACAGTCCACCTGATTGTAAGTAGATGCTGTGACCTATAGATATCTTTTTTTTATATAGAAAGCTCACCTGATGGTAAATGACTAACCGCCGCCCATAAATAACCGCAACACCAAGGTGCATTGCCGGCCGTTTAGAAAGGCGTAAGCTCTTTTCTGGAAGGTCCCTTAGTCGTATCGGTCCGGAAAAATCGCCGGTGGTAAACAAATCCACACAGAGGTTGTACGAGAAATAAAACTCTTAGTAAAACGCACTGTGGCGAACCGCCAAGCATTCGGATGGTGAGGATAGTATCGTGAATTTTGACGCGTGAAAATTGGCGGCTGGAATTATTTCGAACAATTTCTCCGAGCTCTCCCCGTGGTTGGTTCAATAGAAAGTGCAAAGCATGCTTTGCATTTTCTATCGAGTGCCTTGAAACTGACGAGATACGACAAAGGGATTCTTTTAAGCGGTAAACGCATAAACTTGTGTCTTTTGGGGATTGAACTGGACTAGATTTAGTCGACTTCAGACAAAAGTTTGTCCCGGTACTCGGCAACGTTTTCTAGTATTAGGTAGACGTTGTTGCTCATCACCTCGTATGTTTCTTTCTGTCGTCTCTTACAACACCCATGAGATGTTAAGTGAAACAAATATTGAAAACAAATATTCTTTTAACTGACAGCCGACTACATTGAATTTCTGTTCAAGACATCAAATCATTATTTTACGTGTAAAATAATTCACGTTGATGTTTGATTTATTTCTACAAAATACGCAGACAATAACGAAAATAAATTGCATTCGTCATTTGTATTTATAAATTCAAGCATAGCTGAACTGTTTTATTATTTGTAACCAAAGAGATTTAGAGTGCCAAAGAGATTTAAAGGTATATTAAACATGTAATTATTAAAAAATTATAAGGGAAAAAGTTCTCGAGTGAGAGCATCGAGCCCGTAGGCGGAGTGTAAGGCGGTCCGTCGCTAGATGGAGTGGCGAACTCTTAAGGCATGCAGAGTCGATGGATGCTGTACGTTAGGACCACGCTTTGTGGTGTTCCATGGGGGAGGCCTGTGTTTAGCAGTGGGCTTGTAAAGGGTTGTAATGATGATGACGGTTGTAGTGGCGGCGAAAGATAATTCATTACCCAATATCATCGAGTGGCTGGGTAAGAGGCTACTGGTGGAAATTAAACAGGAGATGGCTGTACCACCTTCTTGATAAAATTAAATACAAATATGGGGAAAATGAGGAAATCTATAGTGAAAGCCTATGTTCAGTTGGGGACTTTTGTTTAGACTGTTTTCCGTCATCACAAATAATGTGGTAATACAATATTTAAAATTGCAATTAACAGTTTTGTTGGTGGAGGTAAAGCCGCTACACCATATCATCCCGTGGGTGTAAGAGGTGACAAAGGGAAATAAATCGGGAGATGAGCAGTAGCGTCTTCTTTATAACGACTAAAAATAAAAATAAAACTTGGTTGCCAACCCGCTTGCCAAGCGTGGCAACTATGGAAAATATTCCCCCTTATAGATTGCGTAACGGTGCCGGTAAACCCTTAATGAGAGGAGGCTAGTGAACGTAAAACATAAATAGGATGTACCTTACTTTTTGATTTTTGATAACAGGCAGTTAGGCGATTTAAATTCTTGTTCTCCATTTTGGTCCTTAATCAAATGCCCTTTAAAATAATTTCAATAACTTACTTATTCTCAAACGAACGGTTCTCGATGTTTTGTTTTAAAATCTTCAATCTCATAATTGTTTGGCTACAGCGTTGCTTTATTCATGAATTTAAATTACCAAAGCAATATTGATTTCCAGTGAATAAATTTGTTTTGATTGAGTATTATAAAATTATTTGCATTATTATTTATATTCTATATGTTCGTTAAAATACAGTCCTATTTTCGTCTATAAATTGGAAATTAAGATTTACATTCAATTAAGCGGTTTTGTTGAATTAAGCATTATTTATGATTCTTTGACTAAAAATACTACACAAATGTTTAACTGTTTCAAACAATATGAATAGACTCAATAGAATATTAGATTAATAGAGCAATAGAGTGACCAACGAGTTTACAGTCGACCGAGGGGAAGTACTTACTAATGTCCATAGAAATATAAGCATTGAAAGTTATAAAATAATATTGTCACTCCTGATATCTAAGATATTTATACAAAATTAGACGAACACAAAGACCACCTGATGACAAGTGGATGCTGTGGCCAATAGCTACATCTCTTTACAATTAAGAGTCAAAATGCTCTTTACTTATATAAGTCAATGCAGTGTTTTTTATAAATGTTATATGTGACGAATATATATATTCCTTGGAGGAGGACTATGTTCAGCTGTGGGCTTGTGAAGGGCTTTGATGTTGATGAGGATGATGTGTTGTGGCGGTGTATGAATAACCACTACCCTATATCATCCCGTGGCTGTTATAAAAAGCGACAGAGGGAAACAAATCAGGAAATAAGCAGCAACAAATCTTCATAATAACGAATAAAAAAAAACTGCGGTTATGCGGACAAACTTAGCAACTGTGGTAAAGATCCGCCATATGTGGCAATCTATGGGGTGGCCTATGTTCAGTAGTGGAATTTAATAGGCTGTAACGGTAAAGGATCACACAGTTTAGCAGATGATAATTGGATGCTGCAGACCATAGACTCAAACATCTATCATCGTTTAAGAATTAAAATGCTAGTGCGTTGTCACTTGTTACCCCTGAGGTGTAAGATCGAATATTTCGTTACCAGTAAAAAAAGGTCTCCAGTTGTCTACTATCATCATAAAGAACACTGTGCTGCTATTTACACGCTGTTTTTTTCTTTTGAGAGTTATTTCAACAGAGGAAATGTTAACTAACTTCACAAAAAACTTTGAATGGTTTGTGAGTAACGATTTATGCTTGTAATTTATCCGGATGGGAAGCCTATTTACAGCAGTGGACTTTTCATAGTCTGTAATAAACATTGAATGAATCGTTACAAGTTTAAAATTATTACAGAATTGTCGAAAGAAATATAAGAAAGGTAAAAGTAGTGTTACACTTACGTACACTGCAGAAACCCATCTCTTCAACATTTCTAACGTGTTCTCATTTTTAATGAGTAAGCCCCTGATATACCACGGCTCCATGTGAGCTCAGGTGCTAAGAGGAAACGTCGGCGTAGAAGAGAGAAAGGGATGCATTCCTATAATATTACTTACATTTTTAAACTAAGATTTTTTTAATAGAATATGGGTGACAAACTAACAAACAGTCCACCTGAAGGTAAGAGGATGCTGTGGTTCATGCACATCTACATCTATCTTCAATTAAGAATCAAAATGCAGATGCGATGTCACCTTTGAAGACTAAGGTGGAATGCCTCGTATCGAGTATATGTAAAAAGTTTATCCGGTTCTCTTTTTTACTATTTCGCTTTTTATTTCTCATTTTAAAGACGTTACTCACACACTAAGATTTATTCCTGGATCGTGGAAGCAGTCTACAAACATAAATTGCACAAATACAAACATTCATATCCGTAACAATTATTTGAAGGCCATAATTGAAATATTTGTTCCGTACGGTGCTCGAACCAACGCTTCAACTTAATGCTAAGCCACTGCACCACGGAGCTGTCTCTACACTCATCATATGAAATGCAGCAGCAGTAAGTGCTACCCCGGTCACACCGAGTCAGTCATGCTACAACTATAATATAGTTGCATCGTGACTCTACCACGTAAACTATACTATCAAATGAATCAATTCTTACTTGTAACTTGTAATAGATATAGTGATGTGCGCGTACTACTAAACTAGTTTGTTAGATATAAAAATGCTGGCTTACAACAGCGTTGTAGATTCTTTGCAACAGATGTTAAGTCAGAGTATTTTAATTGTCCCTCTTACGTTATTATTTTGTGTTAGTTTTACTTTTTACACGCTTTGGACCTTGGTCAATGAATATATATTTTATAATTATTAATATTTTTTCAATGATAATAATATGATAAAAATAGAAAATTAAAATTAACGAAGATATAGTAAAATATTAAATAGTTGTTGGATAAAAAAGTGACATATTCGTTCTTACACACACACCGGATAAAATCCTAGTAACACAAAGTATCGTTTTTATATGAAAGTAAAAAAAAAAGAAAAACTTAACGAAGCCTAAAGTGTGACGCAATATGAATTAAATTTATTTAAAACTAGCGATCCGCCTTGGCTTCGTACGGGGTGATTTCTGGATCTAAACAACAGCGCCATCTACCGGATCCAAATGTGAATCTGAACCATTGAGGGACCCATTCGAACAGACAAAAATTTCGTCAAATCAGTGGAGCTGTTTTTAAGTTTTAGCGAGAGTAACGCACATCAATAGATTTTAATACATATAGATATAAAATCTTAAAGTGACAGTAGAGAGTTAAGGTTTTGGATAGAATCCACCATTCGACCGCTGTCTTGAACCGCCCTTAATATACTCATTAATGTTATTTTACATACACTGGCTTAAGGGAGTTGTATTAATAAAGATACATTATGTTTACGCGAAAATTACACATTTATAAAACTAGACTTTACGGATTTTATCATGTAAGTATATTAACTTATTTTAATTTTAATCTCAATGTAGTCGTGACTATGAAATTGGGACGTCGAACATCGCAGTGCCCCCCGTGAAGTGCTGTAAAGTGCTCGAAGCGTCGCTCATATAAAATAACTTTAATATGTTTTATCTATAACTAGTGATCTTAAAAAAATATATCGATAGAACATCCAGACCTAAAAGATTTTTTTCTTCAAACAAACACTTGTTCATGCGGTGTGCTTTACCCTCGATAAATAAAAGAATCACGAGCGCAGTAATTTTTTTAAATATTGGAATTATAAGCTATCTAGTAAATCTGAAACTTTAAAAAGTTGAAATTCGTGATGCGTGAAAATCTCGGGACCTGCGGGAAATCCTCTCGCTAATTGGAATTAAATTGCACTTCCAGACTTTTCACTTTCATATTTAAAATATAGGGCGTTTTAAATTCAATTTAATTTGATAAATGCTTTTCATTATCATAAATTAATGTTCAGATATAAAAGTAAAATTTCCGGAAAAGCATATCAATTTAAATGCATTTATCTAATTAAATTGTATATATTATTATTTTATTATTTATTCGATCTAATTTGACAACTATATTTTTATTATACATTTATATAACGATTTATTTTGTTTGAATGAATAACGTTTCCTACAAGCTAGAATTTGTTCTGTAATGATGCAGATTTCAGATTGTGATTGACGAGAGCCAGAGATCCTTTTTACTGGTAACGAGGTTCTCAAGGTTGACAACGTTCTGCATTTATTTTCAGCCGACTTCAAAAGAAGGAGGAGGTTATCAATGTGACTGTATTTTTTGTTGTGTGTTACATCAGAACTTTTTCTAGGTGAAACGATTTTGATGTTGTTTTTTTTATTTGAAAGCTGACATTTCTTATGTGGTCCCATTTAAATTTGATCAAGATATGATCTGTAGTTTTTGAGTTATCCTTAATAAGGCGTATTTAATTGACTTCGACTTCATTGGTTGTTTTCATTTTATTTATATTAAGTCGGTTATACAATATGTTTAATTTTACCACTTGTGAGATGGTATAAAGTTGTCTATGGGTCACGGCATTCATTCACCATCAGGTGGTCTCTGTGTCGATTGTAGTTGTACTTCTATAAAATAAGCTTATTTTGCTTATTTTCTTAAAAAGAAATCTGAAAGATATTAATAAATTATTTATTTCATTGTTTTTAATTTTTATAGCATTCCCTATTATTCCTACTTAATGCCTTTAGGCGTTTTCTACCAGATAACCGAAGTAGTGGTGAGAATTGGACGTAGATGTAGCAATTAAATAACAGCTTAAAAAAGATTAGAAACCAAAATATTATGAATATTTCTTTATGTAGTAGAACCAGACAGCAGCTTTATTATGGCTGTAGCATATATAGAGTTGGTTTGATAGAATAAGGACCATGCTGTCACAACAACGTCAATAACAGCTTAATTCTACTGTGTTTCATATGGTGAGTGTCAAACCGGATTCTTTTTTTTATTGGAAACGAAGCATTCCATTTTAATCCTCAGACGCAGCAATGCATCTGCATTTTGATAGATGTAGATGTCTATGTGGGCCAAAGCATCTACTTACCTTGAGGTGCTGTGTGCTCGTTTTTCACTCTTATTGTATAAAAAGATAAATACTTAATATATTTTAATAAACAAATTATTTATTATTTGTACATCATTGTATACATTCGTACATTCTTATAGAATCTCTGCGAACCTAGACCGAACCACAGATTAACTAACAGTTTGAACGGCTGTGCGGGAAACGTGGCAGGAAGAACAAAGTACTTCTCTATGGCACAAAGTAAGTTTGAGCCCGCAGGACTAAGGCGTGTTGCAAACAACCAAGTCTCGGCATCTCTTTTAGTATGTAGTTCATATTACTTATGCCTCGCTTACTTATATCTCGTTTCCTTAAATATGACTGCCAACAATGAGGTCCCGAGTTTAAAGCCCGGGTCGGGCCAATAAAATCAGTTATTGAGTTACTCTGTCAGGAAATTATCAATAACAGTTCGGAGTCAGGAAGCTGCCGGTGTTTCACCCCGTGCCTCGGAAAGCACGTAAAGCCGTTACTCCAGCGCCTGATCTGTTTTCGGTCGTGTCGGAGTGCCATCCCATTGGACTATGTGAGTGACGGAATAGAGAGTGCATCTGTTGTTGCGCATACTCTAAGAAACTATATTCTTGTCCTACGCAGATGGCTAGTCTCTGTTGAGACTGGCCGACATGACCGAAATTCGGTCTGGAGGAGATTATTATTATTACATATTACTTTAATGTTAAACCATAAAACTTAGGAATAGGAATTAGGGTGACGTAAGGGCACGCAGTTCACCTGATGGTAAATTGATGCTGTAACTCACCACATTGTGACATCTACATTGATCCTCGATTTAAAATGCAAATGCAGGTGCGTTGTCACCACTGTAAATTAAGATGGAATGTCTCTTCTGTAGAAAAAGGGTCTCCGGTCTCTTTAAACACCATGCGGAAAACATAAAGCAGATTTCATTTCATGGATATCGTAAGGGCTATGTAAAATGTAATTAAAATATTATTAATTCCTATAAAAAAGAATATAATATTTATTGGTAAATACAACACAATACAGCATAAAAAAAGACAAAAATATTCCTACATTTTTAATATAAGCTGCAGCAACTTAAAGGTCACCGACTCGTCATAAATTACAGCAACATTTCCGCAAAACTATTATTCTGCCAGTACCTTGAGCAAAACTTATAAGCATACTGCATAAATCAAGCATAAATAAATTTGTTAGGTACTAGCTTTAAAGTCGAAACTGATCTAGCAGAAAAAATATTACAAATAATTATAAAAAATCCAAAAATTAAAAGATTTTAAAACAATTCAGCGTAACAAAGCAACGTTATGCGGGTTGATAATGATGAAGAAGAGGAATGCTTTCTTTGCGAGGCATATTAACTCATAGATATAGTAGTGTATAGTATAGTAGTGTATTGTATAGTAGTGTATAGTACAGTAATGCCACCCTGCCGTGTTCCGGTTTGTTGGGTACAAATAGCCAGTATAATCACAGGCTGTGAGGCATTTCACCTCAGTCCTCAAAGGTAACAACACATCTGTAGGCTTCTTTGCTTGACGTCAGTTGCAGGTGTCCGTGGGCTGAAGTAGCCACTCACAATCAGGTTGATTGTAAGTTCGTTTTATGAATGAAGAATTGGAAAAATGGTTTCTTTACAAGTCGTGGTGACTCAAACCTAAAGTGGCACAGGATCTGAACTATTTAGCTGATTAATGTCTCACGGTGAACACAGTAGAAAGCCTTGGAAAGATCACAAAATATACTTAAAGCATCTTCTAAATTTTCCCATGCACAGAAAATGTTTTTGATTAGCTCAACACCGGCATCAGTTGTCGAGCAACACCTTGTAAATCCAAGATATAAGAAATAATTAATCTTGTTAATGATAAGTTGTCCTCACATAATTATTTAAATTATGTTTTTATAAATAAATACTTTTTAAAAAAGTTTTCGCGATAACATCCTGTGTCAGCCCCATACTAGACATGGTAAAAATGTAACAAAATTAACGTAAAAAATTCAGACGACTCCAGAAAGTTATTCCAAGATCAGCTTAATCAATAAAAATCTCTTTCAATACTAAAGTTAAAAAATAAGTACCCTGTGCTTCCAAAACCGTGAAAAGCTGACGTTAGTGATGCACGAAGAATTCGCTTCCTGAGGGAATACCTTTAAGTAAATGGAATTAAATTGGTCTACCGAGCATTACCATTTTACAAATTGAATTTAATTAATATTATTATTACCTTCTTACAATAACTTATTGTTATTTGTTATTATGATAATAAATATACGGATAAATTATACGGCAATGAAATAAAATCAATTGTCATGGAATCAATCAATGGGATCAGTAGAAATGTTAGTATACTATATACTTCTTCTTCTTAGACTGTGTTAGTGATAACAGAAGAAATTAACAATGAGTAGTAAGCTATTCTGTTGCACATGCAATTGCAATATATATAAAGAGAAAATTAAGGTGAAAGAATGCTATTAAACAAAATAAATAAAGTTACAAATATGCGTCCAAATGCTGGGCAAAGGCCTCCATTTATTTTTTTAGAAAGTTTCAAGGCAAGGATTTGTTTACCACATTACATTAACGTGATTTGGTGCACTTCACTTTAGCAGGCTTCTAATTTTTGCTGAGGCACGCGTGGATAGCTTTATAGTAATATTACGCAAAGGAATAGCCTCCTTGATGCTTTGCGTGAGAGACAGTAACGACGGCCTCCTTGTTTCCATATATTTAAGGTAAGATTGTCATGTGATACGGCACTGGAACACAGTGCTTATGGGTTCCACGCCCAGTATGTATACTCGTAATAATAATAACTTCTGTTAATTACTATTCACTAGTTTTAAGTGGACTAACCTGTAAACTTTCGTTCAGTTTGCGGTAACGTGTACCATGGAGCAAAACAGCAGTAACCATATTTAGATTCTCCACAACAAAACTGTTATATTTACGTTGTAAAACAGTTATACAGTACAGCACCACTAATATCGTTACATGTTTAAAACTTGTACCACAGCAGCCATTAGCTCAGAAACCGTAACCAGTGATATCCAGTTATTTTACTGAGAGGAAATTAAATAAGCGTGCTTTGTATGTGAACTGCGTTGAACAATAAATAACGATACAAGAATCGCAACGATGACATAACAGCCGGAAATGCAAAAGGAAAAACCTCCCAAGCCAAAATCCAAGCCTCGAATACCTATTCAACTAGAGTAGTCAGACATCGTAGCTACGAGTCGGTAAGCTGGACGGATTTAAAAATCAAAGAGGATTTATGTTTCATTTAAATTTCGAACTCGGGAACATATTATACGGGTTAAATTTATTCAGAGGTGTAAAAAATATACAGTATTGATTTTAGGAAGTAAATAAATGGAGTGGCAGCCTGGGGATGATAGATATTCATCGATATTAGTAAAATATGGAAATACTAGCTAAAATATTAACAAAATTTCACAACGATATTCGGTTCTCTGAAACACCATTTCATCAAAAATCTGTACAAAACACGAAAACACCGATTTACCATTATTTTTTTAACAAAAAGAAATTGTTTGAATTTGAGGCATTTCATCTTAGCCTTCAGAGGTGGCAATGCATTTGCAGTTTGATTCTTAATCAAGGATAGATGTAGACCTCTATGCACTTCAGCATCCACTTATCATCAGGTGGACTGCGTGTGCATTTGTCAACCTTATTCTACAAAAACACCACCTTAGTAGTGTTATCACTGTCCTTAGATTGACTGGCAGCGAATACTTTTAGCATTAAGTCCGCCTTTTGATCATAAGCTCCTGTAAGGTACAATAAAATTTAAATTAATTAATTAATTAGTTTTCTTACGATATCTATAGTTCTGTCATGGTTTCTTTTTGCACATGTAGCCAATTTCAAGCAAAGAAGGTTACAGATGAGTTCACACTTCTATACAGTAAGGAAGGAATGCCTCACAGCCTGTAGTTATACTGGCTCTCTATACACTTCAGACCGAAACACAGCAGCAAAAGCATTGAAATTTGGTGACAGAATTAGGTAAGAGAGTTGTTGTGCAAATGGATCACCAGTTTCCTTGCTGATCGGAGCATCAAGGTCGTAGTAGACGGTGCATGCTCTGATTACAAGCCTATCAACGCTGGTGTTCCACAAGGCTGCGTGCTATCACCAACGCTGTTTCTCCTGCATATTAATGATATGTTGCTAACTGGTAGCATTCATTGCTATGCAGACGACAGCACTGGGGATGCCTTATATACCGGCCGTGCCAATATTTCTCGGGAAAACGTCGCCGAGTACCGGGACAAACTTGTGTCTGAAGTCGAGTCTTTGCTTAACAAAGTCTCGGATTGGGGCCGACTAAATCTAGTCCAGTTCAATCCCCAGAAGACACAAGTTTGCGCGTTTACCGCTAAAAAGAACCCCTTTGTCGTATCTCCTCAGTTTCAAGGCACTCCCCTTGCTGCCTCAGCCAGTATCGGAATCCTTGGCGTCGACATATCGAATAGCGTGCAGTTTTGTGGTCACTTGGAAGAGAAGGCCAAATTGGCCTCTAAAAAGCTTGGCGTGCTCAGCAGAGCGTGACAGTATTTCATGCCGGCACAGCGCCTGCAACTTTACAAGGCGCAAGTTCGGCCTCACATGGAATACTGTTTCCATCTCTGGGAAGGGGCTCCCCAGTGCCAGCTCCTTCCACTTGACCGCATCCAGCGCAGAGCGATTCGAATCGTCGACGACCGAGTTCTTTCCGATCAGCTCGATACACTGGCACTGCGTAGAGATGTTGCATCTCTTTGCGTATTTTATCGCATCTATCACGGGGAGTGCTCTGAGGAATTGTTCGGACTAATTCCAGCCGCTCAATTTCACCATCGCACGTCGCGACAAAACTCGCGTTACCATCCGTACCATCTGGATGATTGGCGGTCCACCACTGTGCGATTTAGAAGAAGTTTTCTCCCTCGCACAACTTCTTTGTGGAATCAATTACCACCAGCGAATTTTCCGAACCGATACGACTTAGGAACCTTCAAGAAAAGAGCTTACACCTTTCTAAAAGGCCGGCATCGCATCTGCAATTCCCCTGGTGTTGCGGTTGTTCATGGGCGGCGGTAGTCACTTACCATCAGGTGAGCCGCAAGCTCGTTTGCCCCCTATTCTATAAAAAAAAAAAACCTACCCAGACGAACCCCCGAACAGGAATGGGGTACAACCACCTAGTAAAAGTAAACACACATGTTACTATAATACTTTACATATAGTAAAAGTATGCGGTACCGTTACCGTTACAGTCTATTAAAGTCCGCTGCTGAGCATAGGCCTCCCCCATAGATTGTCTCGTAGGGGCGATATTTGTCATAGTTGCCACGCTTGGCGAGCGGGTTGGCAACCGTATTATTTTTTTACTCGTTATTAGAAAGATTCTGCTGCCCATCTCCTAATTTGTTTCCCTCCTTCGCCGCTCACGACACCCATTGCATCCACAAGAGTATGCGTAGACTGGAACAATGATTGAGGAATTAAGGTCATCTATGAAGATGGATGCTGCAAAACATTTTGTAAGCACAGCTATTGGGCGATAGAAATAGATAATAGGGTGGTACTTACCTAGTCGACATTTGTAGAGAAAAAGAGTCCCACCACACCACCCGGGGGGATAGATTCTTTGAAATTCTTTATCTATAATCGCTTTAAGTTTGGTTTGAGCGTCAAAGCGTAGGGTAATATTGGCGTGGCTGGGACAACCTACGCAAATGAGAATTTTATGGCATGAAAGCTACGATAAGTTATTATGGAATACGATTTTTCTCTGGTTTTGTCATGAAACAAGAACAGTCTATTTCAAAAAAAAAGAGGAGGTTCTGAATTAGACAATAAGTTATTTTTTGATTTCTTCGTCAATAAGGTTATTCGCGATTTCTACCACCAGGGCGGCGCTACTTAGGGATAAGGTAAAGTATTAAACTGATTTCATACCCGAGGAAATTAATTTGTTAGAAAAGTGTTGAGAGTTTCTTTCTGAAATATTAGTTAAATTTATATGAGTTAGATAAGAAATTGATAAACGATACTACGGTTATTCCTAAAATTAGAAGAATGAAAACGGAAAAATGTGAAAAACATTTCACTGTTTACTGTTGTGAGAAAAATAGTTTCTTGGTTCTCACAAAATCTCCCGTAATAAAAACTTGTTGAAGCAATGGCGTAGCTTTGTTGACTTTCAAAAAGTAAAAAAAAAACGCTATGATAGTTCGGAGACTATATGCCCGAAGCCAAAAATGCTTCATGAGTGGCAGCATCGTGTGTAGCGTTGAGCGGCCCCCAGTAGATTTTTTTATAGACTAAGTTTGACAAACGAGCACATAGTCCAACTAATGAAAAGTAGATGCTGTGACCCATAGATAGATACGCTGTCACCCCTGTGAACTATTATATAATGCCTCGTTTCCAGAAAAAAGTTCTCCGATTCTCTTCACTCACCATACAAAACACAGCAAGTTGCTATTTTACGTTGGTATGCTGTGACTGTGTGTGCTTCTGTCGGTATATCGAAGTGTTAAAGTGCTTGTACAGTAGGGCTACGATGGCTATCCGAGTACAGAACCAGAGTACGAAACCTATCCAATTGCAGAGAGGTGTAAGACAGGGTGACGTCATATCCCCGAAACCCTTTACCGCTGCATTGGAAGATGTTTTCAAGCTTCTGGACTGGAAAGGATACGGTATCAACATCAATGGCGAGTACATCACTCACCTTCGATTTGCCGACGATATAGTCCTTATGGCAGAATCGCTGGAGGACCTAAGCACTAAGCTCAATGACCTTAATAGTGTTTCCCAACGGATAGGTCTTAAAATGAACATGGACAAAACAAAGATCATGTTTAATGTCCATGTCACACCTATGCCGGTAGTTGTTGGGAACACTAAGCTCGAAGTTGTTGACGAGTATGTTTACCTGGGACAAATAGTCCGACTAGGTAAGTCCAACTTCGACCGAGAGGTCAATCGACGGATTCAACTCGGTTGGGCAGCGTTCGGGAAATTACGGCACATCTTCTCGTCAGGTATACCTCAAAACTTGAAAACGAGACTGTACACCCAGTGCGTGTACAGTACAGTGAGGAAGCTCAAGGTTGCTCAGCGAGCTATGGAGAAGGCTATGCTCGGAGTTTCTCTGCGTGATAAACTCAGAAATGAGGATATCCGCAGTAGAACTAGAGTGACCGACATAGCCCAACGGATTAGTAAGCTGAAGTGGCAATGGGCCGGCCATATAGCTCGAAGAACCGACAACCGATGGGGAAGAAAGGTTCTCGAGTGGCAGCCTCGTACTGGCAGGCGAAGTGTAGGGCGTCCCCCTACTAGATGGAGTGACGACCTGGTAAGATATGCAGGAAGTCGATGGATGCAGGTGGCTCGGGACCGTGCTTTGTGGCATTCTTTGGGGGAGGCCTATGTTCAGCAGTGGACTTGTGAAGGGCTGTAATGATGATGATGATGATGCTGTGACAGCGTGGTTCTTCCCTGATCGACTTGGTACAACGATAACATAACTGCACTATGGCTCTTCCATGTATAAAAACGTAGAGCTACGATCTAGTATGACGAAAACAATACTCATACAACATGTGTTGAGAAAAAATACTAAAATAAGATGTGGACCAAAAAACTAGTGAAATTCTAGCCACGTCACAACAACAAACAAATGTTAAATTAAAAAGCCTATTCCTTACAAAGTAACACTTATTTTTTTTGTCGTGACCAAGAAAGGGAATTATTAAAACATTACTCGAAAAGAAATATCTATTCTCGGCTAGGAGGTTACTACTTTACATATCCATATAATCCGCTTAGTCTTTGAAAGATGTATTAATAAAACGCAAAACCGATTGCCTTATAGTAGCGGCAAAGAGAATTCATTACTATGTTCCTTACTGTGGCTGTCACAGGAAATGAGTAAGGATTAGAAGTGGCGGTGTAAGAATATCCACTAACACAATTCATCCCGTAGGTGTTGTTAAAAGGCGATAGAGGGAAACTGAATCAGAAGATGGGCAGACGCATCTTCCTGTTAACTCAAAAATAATAAAACTGCAATTGCCAACACTTCTTCTAAGCGTGAGATTGAGGCCAAAATGTTGCGCCCCCATATGAGGCAGTCTATGGGAGAGGCCGATGTTCTCGACTTTTATAGGCCGTAATGGATGGAAGGATTATATCTGGATAACTTTTGTTTAATGTTTTGTTAACGGTATATGAGACTTCATCACCCCTTTTTATCCCGTAGTCGTAAGGTACGACATTGGGAAATGCCATAAAAACCTTATGGCTCACAATAGATGGTGGTAATACCATCTGCCCAGACGTAAAATATCCAGACCAGCGACGTGCAGCTGATTTGAACCTACGAGACTTCTGGTACTGCAATTTTCTATCCATCCACCAACGTGACGATTAAGGACATCCTAAAACGGGGAACTTTATCTCCAACCCGTATATACAAGCTTCTGATAAAGGTAAGGGTAGTATATTGGTGCTATTGGATTTTACTAGAGCTTTCGACTGCATAAACCATGATATACTTCTGGCAAAACTGTCATACTACGGAGTATCGGAAGCAACATGTAAATGGTTTTACTCATTTTTATCAAATAGAAGTCAATATGTTGAAATTAACACTGACCAAGGGGAAGTAATGCAATCAAGTATAAGAAGAACGTCCAGAGGCACTCCGCAAGGATCTATCTTAAGTCCTATTCTATTCATACTGTTTACAGCGGATATTAGCAAAGTATTAAAACATTCTAAAATACATCTGTATGCCGACGATACTCAAATTTATCATTCGTTCAAGCCAGAACAGACGGAAAATGCAGTCATGAAGTTAAATGAAGATTTGTCGGCAATCCTCCAATGGGCAAAGAAAATGGTCTAACACTTAATCCCTTAAAATCAAAATATATGGTGCTAGGAAGTAAAACACAATGTAAAAAAATATTAAGTAAGAAACCGGAAATACTCATCAACAATAAAAAGGTACTAAGAGTGGATCATACTAATAACCTTGGTCTTACCCTCGATAGCCAACTACGCTTTAATGAACATGTAAATATTAAAATACGTAATGCTTTTTATCGTTTAAAGGTTTTATATAGCATAAGAAAATACTTAACAGTAACGATCAGGAAGACCTTAGTTGAGTCGTTAGTGTTATCACATTTTAATTACTGCGATACCGTCTATGGCCCACGACTGTATGCAAAAACAAAAAAGGCAATTCAACGCTTGCAAAACGCATGTACTCGTTTTTGCTATAATGTCCCAAAGAGAGCTCACATTACTCCATATATTAATGAAAATAATATTTTAAAAATGGACGCACGTAGGAAACTCCACTTGGTTTGCTTAGTCCACAAAATTATTAGTAACAAAAGTCCACTGTATTTATAAAATAAATTAGATTGGAGTAAAAATGCTCATGAAGTAAATACACGTAAAAGACTCTCAAACATGCTGAATATTCCATGCCATAAGACTAAAAACTTTAGGGGATGTTTTAAATATTCGGCCGCAAAAATATGGAATGATTTGCCACCACCCTTAAAAGAAAATTTTAATATTACATTTGAAACATTTAAAAAAAAGGTTAAAAAGGAGTTATTACATAAACAGAAGTCTTTTTAGGCCGAATAAGTGTATGTTTATTCTGTAATAAAGTTTTTTTTTTCATCTAACACATTGACTGTAAAGAGGTTTACCAACAATACATAATTAAATAAGATGTGCGTGCGACCACAATATACCCACAACAGCAGGGACTGGCTGAAAAACAGTGCTGAGCATAATGCCCAGCGAATACTGAGCCTATGCCCGTTGCCTCACCTTATAATCGTAAACTGAGTAATATTAGTTAATCTGTTAATTGTGAATGTTCATTTTTTTTTATAAAAATTTTAAGTCTAATCATTTTTATGTGTATACTTACTTTGTAAACTTTTCATTTGTAAACTTATTATTGTGTGGCAATAAATATTTATTATTATTATTATTATTATTATATATGCCTTTTATGGGCCGATAACGAAGAAAATTCTAGTGTATACCAGCAAATTGCAGAACAATAATTTTATAGAATAAAAGTAATAATAAAAACTAAATTATAAATATAATTTGTTAATCAACAGCAGTATTGTTTTTAATTTTTTATATTACTCTTCTATATAGTACAACAATGCATACATATTATTATAATACTTATTCTATTTGCAGAAGCTTGACTTAGGATTCACTATTTATTGCATTTAAACAGTAAGTTGTAACAATATCGAAAAACTCATCATGAACTACATACGATGTTCATATCGCATTATGCGAAAACCTGGCAAATTTAACGTAATAGGACACTGTAATTTTATAATTTGACGGATAGATGCAACATACAATATAAAATTAACTGAAGAAAATAAATTATTAAATAATTTATATATATATAAATATATGAATGATATATATAATAATACTTACTCCTTAATATTTGATGAATATAAAATTTATATAAGAATTTATAGTATGGTATAGTTCTTAAGGAATTTTTAGAGTAATACAACATTCTAGACTCCAAACCAAAAATTCGCATACCTACGCTAATACGAGTATTTCGCCCCGGCAAACCCTAATCAAGATATTTATTGTGGGATTACAGGCTTTATTAATTTTTCTGCCATTTGTGATCGACAACGATTAGAATATTCTTGAAATGAGGGGGTGAAAGGGCAATGCACTATCTAGTGACAGTATACTCAAATAATTACACACACTGCCAGTACGTCGCCTTTATCCACCGATTTAAAAAAAAAGAGAAAAGTTCTCAATTCGACTGTGTCTTTTGAAAGTTTTACTACAGAACTTTATTATAATGGAAGCAATTTTGATGAATCCTTTTTTATTTAAAATCTGGTGCTTTTTATGTTGTAACATATACATTTGATTAAGATCTAGCCAGTAGTTTTTGAGTTATCCTTAATAATGTATCCTGTAGTACGCCGAAAGACTGACTAACTTACCCTGTTCTCATGACTTACGTACTTATTCAAAAGTACACTGTAATAGGTACATAATCAAACCACACTCAGGCTTAACAAAAAACATTCCACTCTTTCATCAGATAAGGATAATCACGAACAACCATTACAATTGAATTATGGCTTAAGTTTGTGCACTGATATATTTAACCTAGTTTAATAGGATAGCGAGACTGTCAGACGAGCGGTGGACCATAAGGGTAACACGGTGGAGAGGTCCAAGCTGAAAACGCTACAGAGGGAGACCGCTTACGAGATGGGCGGATGATATATGCAAAACGGCCGGCCCAAGCTGGATGCAAAAAGCCCAAGATAGAGAAAATTGGGACTCTTTGGAGGAGGCCTTCACCTGCGAAAGGGTTCTTGCAGATTAAATATCTATCTTAATCTTAAGCTTAGTTTATTCATTTTGTTACTTATGCAAGAAATAAAAGGCTTTTTTATTTATTTTAATAGGATAGGAGCCTTTCATCAATGGCTTGCTTTATCAGATTTTACATGATTTTACTGGCAGTAGTTTTATCGAACTAAGGGTTGTAACCGAGCACACTATCTGCAATCGGATACTATCAATTGACATTCCCTGACAAGTTGTGTTTACCTTGAGAGGCCTCCTACCACTACTTTCATTTAAAATTACAATATATTGTGCAGAATCTTAATTTTTTTTAAAACGAAACTAACTTACAGTCCACCTGATGGTAAGTGGCTACTGCAGTCCATGGACACCTGCAGCCAACTTCAAACAAAGAAGGCTACAGATGCGTTGTCACTTCTGAGGACTAAGATGGAATATCTTACGGCCTGTAATTATATTGACTCTCTATACCTTTTAGACCGGCACATAGCAATTACAAACACTACAATTTGGCGGAAGATATAAGTAAAAGGGTGGTCACAGACGGACTGTTAACAGGGCGTCCCAAAACCGAAGTACCAGGAGAACATAAAAATGTAGACATCTCTATAAAACATAATCTATCTAGCAATTATTATCCTCGCGACTCTTCCATTAAACAATATTAAAGTTATGCAAATACCGTCAACTTAACTAATTTCCAAATTCATTAGCACATTTCTGAACAAAATTTTTACAAAAACTGACCAACCAACCAACTTAAGTATTTTAACAAACAATTTACTACTATTATAACTCGCTAAAATAATTCCGTTGCGGAAAAAATATGGGTAATATTTTTAAGAGCATTTAAAATAAATTATTCCTCGAGATAAAAGTTGTGAAGAGAGGTTTTATCAATTAATTAAAGATTAAAGCACAATGAAATAAAACCTGAGTTGTTTTTCTAAAGAGCACTTGTCTAGGAAGTAAAATATTATTATGGAAGAATCAAGTTTTATACGTGGCAGAGCAATATAATGGTTATAGTACAAATGGGTCGGCTCCACCGGTCACACGGTCACACACAAAGGACCACGCTCTCACAGAATACTAGCGTAGTAATACCGTATAAAATATCAGTATAGCAGCTTAATGCTGCTGTGTTTCGTATGGTGAATGTTGACTTTAACTAAACCGAGGCATTCCATCTTAAGCTGAACGCACATTTGTCCGCGCCGCAGGCGCCGCACGCGCCGTATGCGCCGAATTTTAGAATTCGTTGTATGAAATCATATGAAACATTACACCCGCACCATACGCGCCGAATTTTATAAAATGCGGTAGGTATACGATATCGAAGGATGAATGCTGATAACGTCATATAGCGCGGCGCGTGCTGATACTCAGTGTTGACCAATGTTGCCAACTTAGTGAACTTTCCACTACAACTGGTGGTTTCGACTTACATGATAATTTTTGTATTTTATAACTTTTAATTCATTCGTAATTAATTATACATAATTTGATTTTAGTACTCTTTCATACACGTGACTAATGCCTGCAGTTCTGCCTCTAATGGTGCAATAAGCACTACATCATCAGCATACAGCAGACAATTTACTTTAATGTCACCCAATTTCACTTTCAGCTTCTGTAAACAGCTGTCGAGATACAGTATGAACAGCCAGGAAGACATGACATAACCCTGTTTTACGCCCGTTTGGACGCTAAACATGGGTGACAGGTCATGCCCTACCCGCACACAGGCTTTACAGTCACAGTAAAGCAGACTGCACACTGCACAGCCCTTAGCAATCTACCATCCACATCATACCCCGGCAACAGTTCCCACATTTTCTTCCTTACAACCTTATCAAATGCTTTCTCAAGATCCTCAAAAGCACAGAAAATCTTATTAATAATATTAATAATGCGGAGAGAAAACATTTGATCCGTGCATCCTCTTCCAGGTCTAAAATACGTGTCAAAACTTTCGAGTAAACTTTACTTGCTAAACTGGTCATGCTGATCGCCCGAAAGCACCCGCAGTCAAAATGTGAACCTTTACCTTTATATAAAGGCACAATGATTGGCCGGACTGGACTTAAGGCCGTCGCACCACTTCGGGTCCTTCCAACCTCTTTCCAGAAGAGTTTGGAGTTCTCCTTAAAGTTGTGCGACAACCTTTCGTCCGCTTCCATTCTACACCTTTCACGCACTTCCTTTTATCTTCGTATAAACTTACTGCAGCTTATATCTTTCTTTCATCTTCTCTCTCATATCCTTATCATTACTAGAGTCCAAGTAGTCTAACCATGCTTTCTTCTTCTTCTTTACAGCTTCTTTCACTTCATCATTCCACCATGCATCTCTTCTTTTACTACTACCTCTTTTTATCGTTCCACACACTTCTTCCGCTGCACTTACCATTCCATCCCTAAGGTTCTGCCATGTTCTTTCCACACATTCTTTTCTGCCATCGATGGTGTCAAGCTTTTCGGCTATCCTGGCATGATATTTGTCCCTAGTATCCGCTTCCTGAAGCTTCCAGCTTCGGATGCGATAGACCGACTGTGGTTCTGTCACTGCCGTCCGGTAGCGCCAACCCGCGAACAGACCCCTAAATCTAGTAATCACTAGATAGTGATCCGTTCCCAGGTCAGCACCCCTGAATACTCGCGTATCCATCACCTGTTTTCGCAGTCGGTCATCCACCAGGAACAAATCGATCATACTTCTCTCATTCTTTCGTTCTCTAGTATACATATAGATTTTCTAGTGATTAAACATAGTGTTTGTCACAAGAAGACCCTTTTCCTTGCATACAGCCAGTATAAGCTTGCCAGCATCATTAACCCTTTTATCGCCAAAATTTCCAAGCACCGACTCGTATCCTGGTCGAGCGGTACCAACCCATCCATTCAAATCACCACATACAACAATTCTTTCGTTTCCCCTAACTAAATCTAAAACTTCTTCTTACATTCTCCCAAAACTCCTCCAGCTCAGCCCTGGACGACGAAGCTACCGGCGCATAAACAGACAAATGGAATAACTTCGTTAGTCCCAATTTAAAGCGAACCCAGAGAAGTCTTGAGTTCACAACCTTATATTCAGTCATAACATCGACCAATCAAGACGACAGCAGCACCCCCACTCCCTGGCAGGCGCTCTCGCTCTCCGGGACTCCGGACCATAGAGCTAACGTCCCGCCAGGGAGCTCTTCAGTACCACTGCTCTTCCGTTTGGTCTCCGACATACACACGACATCTAATTCTCTTTCTTTCATTATTTCGATCAGCTCATTTGTCTTATCTCTCATGCCTCCTCTAACATTCCACGTGCCAACTCTGCACTCTGTCCTTCACCTTCCGCCGTGTCGGGCTGTGCGTGACGGGTGGCTGTCCCCATCGCCGCTTTGCGTGCTGCATTTCACACCAACGGGGACGAGCTGGCGCGCGTCGCCTTGGGGGGACGCCCTAACCCTCGTTGGCATGGGTGCGCAGCTGTGTAGAATTGCAGCCCTGAAAAGGGCTGGCAGGGGTCGCGACGAGCACGCTTCTATAATGATCTGCATTTTCTGCATTTTGCATTTTGATTTTTTATTGAGGACAGATGTAAGATCCTTTGTCACCCTATCGATTTTTGAAACTTTTTAATATCTTTTTAACTTGAAAGACTGATGTTACTTAATATAATAAAATGGATCTTATGTTAAAAAAAACCTTCGCTCGTTTGTTCCTTTTAATCCAAAGCAATATGAAAAGTACCAATGATGTGAAAACTTGAGTCGTAAGTCAAGCATAATGGCTGTTCTTGGATAAATATTTAAGCTGTGGAGCTCATTCCGACAGAGAATTGGTTGTTGAATAATGTACGCTAATATTTTAAATATGGCTCTATTTTCGTACGTTCTCCTTTCTTCCCCGGTTCTCGGTTTTTCGAACTGTCATCCTAGCATACTTCAATTAAAGTAGATGAAAAAACACCTATCAATAATTCAATTGCAATCTATTTTATTTCGTTATTTAATGCCAAAAATACAAAGCATTGAGTGAAATGAATTTTATATATTCATGAGAATTCGTAAAAAGTGAACTCGTCGGTAGATCGTGTAAACACATGACATTGTTTTAACCGGAAAAACCTCACGGCGTACCAAAGGTAAGTGATCGGCCGCTTTCACTACAGAGCCATTAAATTTTCATATCCGATCACTTCCTGTGGGGGATGGGCTGAGTTATAAGAGTTAACGGTTTAAAAGGTCATTAGGTGATAAGTACGTTTTGTGTTTCATTATATGATATTTATGAATATATATAATTAATATAAAAAATGTTACTGACATAGGCCTAACGAATTTTTTTTAAATATTCACATAGACTCTTATACGATCTTATGAATGGTCATGAGAAATAAAAAAACACATTGTAACAAATTAATAAATTTCAACACGTACCTAATAATGTTAATCAATGTTGAATTCCATGAAGGCTAATAATGGACACCGAGGTGAAGCCTTGCTACACAATGTCATTTAAATGAGAAGTTAGTTCTAAGTAAAAGTTAATCAGTTTCCAGAGTATTTTTTTAAAACGTTACCCCCACACTAGGATTTTCTCCTGTATCGTGGAGGCAGTTTACAAACATATATTTCACAAAGACAAACATCCAGACCCGGAACAATTATTTGTAGGCCATACTAATACTTGTTCCGTGCGGGATTCGAACCTGCGGACCCAAGCGTTGCAATTCATTGCTAAGCCAATAAGCCACGGAGCCGTTATATCAATACACAAAACAATGCCTCAGTGTTTTGCTTTTAATTCTTTACATATTTTCATTTTAATTTTTTTTTCCTATTTGGAATATCCGTGCTTTGGTTCATTAATTCCCAATCCAATTAAAATAAAATATAACCAATGACACACAAATAAACATCAACCTTTAAATTTCCTGGACAAATCTATTTTCCCACCGTGAAATATGTCAAATACTACATCTCATCTTCAAGTGGCGCCACTCTGGTGGCAGAAAGAGTCGTAGATGCCCTCATTATAAGAGAAACAAAAAATAAATACATTTTAACAAATTAAATAATTTTACCAGATAAAAGTTTCTGTCAATGGCAACATATATATATGAATGAACACAACAGAATAGAAGTCTAACCGCCTAACGAAATTTTAATGTTTATATTCATCATCATCATTATTAAAGCCCTTCACAAGTTCACTGCTGAACATAAGCCTCCTCCTATAAATGCCACAAAGCACAGTCCTGAGCCACCTGCAGCCATCGAGTTCCCAAGTCATCACACCATCGAGTGGGGAGCCGCCCTACACTTCATCAACCGATACGATATTTATTTGTAGTTTATTATAAACAATGTCTTAAAATTTACAATCGGCTTTTAACGATTTTATAATCAACAGGAAGCAAGAATAATATTTATAACAAACTCGCTTTTATTTTGAGAATGCGCCAAGCTTGACATTTCACTTGAAACGAAATGTAATCAATTTAATTGAACAGTTCTTCTGAAAGTAAGGCTAATATGTTACTTTCATCAAAGAAATACTCGTACATCGAGGAATTCACACAAAGAATCGCAATTACGAATATGATTTACGCCTATCGATATTTTTACTTTGTCGCATATCACTATTTTACTACCTTTTCGATTATTTTAACTTAACCTGTATTTATTGATGTATACATGAACGAAATGGAAGTGTAATGTAATTCTGTTTTCACAGAAATTTCTGGAATTTTCTAAACGTAGTAAGAAACGATGACAATACAATAATCATCACCCATTTGCGCCGGACAGGATTATAGTTCACGAGTGTATGCGCAAGCACAGGTGCACTGTCTACTTCTTAACTCTCTTAGTCCAATGGGGCAGCAATCCGACATGACGAGATGGTTTCAGGGCAAGGAAAGAAAGTAGGGGATGACATTTTCAATGTAGCTACTAAGACGGCGTTCGAGCTTGTGATATTACTTAGTCGACACATATGGATATTTTAAACGTGTCATAAAATCAAAGGTGGTATGTCTTCATCAGTGTAGTGGTGTTGGGTGTAGTGGTGAAGGATATAGTGCGCGCAATTGAGGAAGGGTGGGAGGTGCTCTTCAAACTGGGTAAGTCACATCATTTTATTTTATGTCGTGGACCTTAGTTAATTAATTCAATCATCTTGAATATAACGAATTTCCGCAAATTAACGCCTAATTGCATTAATTATCTTAAATATATACATTTTACACATTAGATAATTATAGTGCACTCTATGCTTAATACTGTGTCATACAAATTGAAATACAGTATAATTATCGTTCTTTTTCATCAATCCGTAAAAGTCTACAGCTAGATGTCGGTCTCTCCTGTTTTATTCTCTGAATTTTCCGCCACCTGGAATATCTACAATGCACACAGAAAAACAAGTTAGTTATGATTCCGTTACCATTACTGCCTGTCAAAAGTCCAATGCTGAACATAGGCCTCCACAGATTGCATCTAGAGGGGATATTTGCTATGTATGCCAGTCTTGGCAGGCGGGGTGGATATCGCAAATTTTTAATTTTTTTTATTGTTATTAGGAAGACGCTGCTAGCCATCTCCTAGTTTACCTCCTCTGTCACCTTTTACAACAACTACGGGCCATAAGGTGTATTGGATATTCTTATACCACCAATATACGGTAATCATCATCATCATCATTACATCCTTTCTCAAGTCCTCTACTGAATATTGGCCTCCCCCAAGGAATGCCAAAAAGCACGGTCCTGAGCCACCTGCATCCATCGACTGACAGATTTTCTTACCATTTCGTCACCCCATCTAGTGCGTGGCACCCTATACTTCGCCTACAGGTACGAGTCTGCCACTCGAGAACCTTTCTTCCGCATCCTTCACTACTGTCCGTATAAGAAGCTCAAGGTCACATGGCGAGAGCTAAGCTCGGTGTTTCTTTATGTGATAAATTTAGAAATAAGAAAATCCACAGTAGAACTAGAGTAACCAACATAGCCCAACGGATAAATTGAGATTTGTTAGTTGAAGTGGCAATGGGCCGTCAATATAGCTCGAAGAACCAACACGGTGAATATTCATATTCAATTTTTTACTTCTATTTATTATAAGGTATTGTGACGCCTCATAATTATTATTAATAAATAATAATTAAATTCATTATACAGACATTTAAAAATGTCATAGAAATTATAATTTAAACAATAAAATGCAAATAATAAGCATAGAGTTCAAAAATATCCATTTGGAATATTGAATATTATATATATATATATATATATATATATATATTACTAAACGCATAAAATGTCTCTAAAATCTCTAAATTTATTAAAAACCTGCTTAAAATGTTAAAAATGTATCAAATCATATAAATACAAGGCGATTATATTGCAATAACAAAGATAAATAACATTTGTAATATAATAGAAAAAATGGATTAAATTTTCTAAGTTAATGAACGTTTTCTTGTAATGTTCCCTTATATTGGGGCGTTGTCGGAGACACATACGCAAGGTTGTACATATAGATGGGGTGGTCGGCTGACCGACTGCTAGTACTAAGGTTGCACAATGACTAGTCCTATATTAGGGACTTAACATAGTAAGGTCTGACGAACCAAAGCATTAATATAGAAGGTCTCTATGATGCATAAGCATTATGATAGCAGAGTTATGACTTGAAGTCCCATATGAATAAGACATACAGTAGTATGGTCTATGAAATAAATCAAATATGTGGAAGGTCTCAAATATGTAAAAGCATTATATTGAAAGAAATGGGACTTAAAAAGGATTATTATAGTGGCGTGTAGGTTGCTAGGCCTATATTTAAACCTTTAGAAAGATCAAGTTATACTGGTCACGTAAATTAGATATATTTATATATCTTACAGATATAGATTCTAAAACAATACAAGTATAAGTGGATATATAGTAGAAAAGAAAAAAGATGGTGGGGGGGGTTCGTTACAATATCAATGATATGTTGCTAACTGGTAACATTCATTGCTATGCGGATGACAGCACTGGTGATGCTCTATACACCGGCCGGGCCAATATTTCTCGGGAAAACGTCGCCGAGGACAAAGTCTCGGATTGGGGGCGACTAAATCTAGTCCAGTTTAATCCTCAGAAGACACAAGTTTGCGCGTTTACCGCTAAAAAGAACCCCTTTGTCGTATCTCCTCATTTTCAAGGCACTCCCCTTCTTGCCTCAGCCAGTATCGGTATCCTCGGAGTCGACATATCGAGTGACGTGTAGTTTCGTGGTCACTTGGAAGAGAAGGCCAAATTGGCCTCTAAAAAGCTTGGCGTGCTCAGCAGAGCGGGACAGTATTTCATGCCGGCACACCGCCTGCAACTTTACAAGGCGCAGGTTCGGCCTCACATGGAATACTGTTCCCATCTCTGGGCAGGGGCTCCCCAGTGCCAGCTCCTTCCACTTGACCGCATCCAGCGCAGAGTGGCTCGAATCGTCGACGACCGAGCCCTTTCCGATCGGCTCGATTCATTGGCACTGCGAAGAGATGTTGCATCTCTTTGCATTTTCTTTCGCATCTACCATGGGGAGTGCTCTGAGGAATTGTTCGGATTAATCCCAACCGCCAAATTTCATGAACGCACATCGCGGCAGAACTCCCGATACCATCCACATCATCTGGATGATTGGCGGTCCACCACTGTGCGATTTAGAAGATGTTTTCTTCCTCGTACGACTTCCTTGTGGAATCGATTACCATCAGCGATTTTTCCGGACCGATACGACTTAGGGACCTTCAAGAAAAGAGCCTACTCCTTTTTAAAAGGCCGGCAACGCATCTGCAATTCCCCTGGTGTTGCGGTTGTTCATGGGCGGCGGTAGTCACTTACCAACAGGTGAGCCGCATGCTCGTTTGCCCCCTCTCCTATATAAAAAAAAAGGAATACGAGAATGACACTGAAAGTTCTTAGAAAATCAGAAATTGAACAAACTAGCAAGTTATTAGTTTTATTATATATTTTCAAAACAGTGTCCATTTACAAAAATACATCGCTGCATCAGATGGAACCACTGAGAAATGCTCTTTGCCTACTCGTCCTTAGGGGTCTATTCGACGGCAATTTAAAACGCAGCCACTGCTTCCTCGACGTCCATAAAACGTTTTCCTCGAACTTTTTCTTTTATTTTCGGAAATAAATAAAGAATCGAAAGTTACGAGGTTGGGGCTATAGGGCGGGTGACCCAGTAATTCCACGTTTGACGTCGCCAAGTAGTCGATTGTTTGCTTGGCGGTGTGCAACGAGGCATTGTCATGGTGAAGGAAAATCCTACTGCGAGGTCGTTTCTCCCGAACTTTTTCCAAGACAAGTGGCAAACAATTGTTAGTGTACCACTCTGCAGTAACTGTTTTTCGATCTTCTAAAACAATTATTGCGAGATGACCACTCCTTGAGAAGAACGAGGCCACTATTTTTTCCCCACGCTTCGACCTCTCTTCACTTTAGTTGGCAACTCCTCGGAAGGAAACACCCAGACAGCAGACTGTCTCTTAGTTCCAGGATCATAACAATAAATCCCGTGCACCAGTGCTGCAGCAGCAGCCCGAAGGATTAATGATGTGTACGGCGCTGGTGTCGCAAAAGAAAGCACGGTACGTTTTTGTTTTCAAATTTCGACCTTCAGAACCAACTCCGTGGCCGGCCGGAGACCAAAGTGGAAAATCAAGAATTAAAGGCTATTGTGGAAGCGAATCCATCACAAAGAAGTTTGTGTTATTTGTAAAATTATAATTTCGTTCGTCTTATGAATTTTAATTATCACTGATTAGGAAGGACTTCGGCGTGCCTTGCAATCAATGCGTTGCCGTGAGAACTATAATGTACATATTACAATATCTCAAGAGTTACAACATGTTTCGAATTTCTTGTCTCCGTTATTACCTGGTTTTTTCGAGTCATCCTTGCCACTCCAATCAATGCATTGTTCGGCGGCGACTTTGTAGGGCATAGATATATGCCCTACAAAGAAAACTATATGGTAACCCATCAGACAACATTTTAGACTGTTATAGACTATTTTTGTAAATTTATACGAAACTATGTCATAGGCTGATTATAGTATTTGTTAATAACTGAACTAATTTACTGTATTCTTCAATTTAAAAAAATAAATAAATAGTATAATATAGAAGTATTTCGTCTTTTGGACGTTAACATTAAATGGTATGAGATATTAAGAAAGAATTACTTAGAAATGGATTTCGAATAATTTGGCATCATAGATGTTTATATAAGTGCTAAATTATGAGAAGTAAAATCAATTAAAGTAAGTTTTAAAAAAAATATTAATCAATCAACCTATGGGGAAGCCCGGAGTAAGTTGCAAGATTTAATTAATTGGCATGTTCTGTGGAAGTTATTTTATTCGGTTTTTAATCTTTACTAAACGTTAATGTTTTATTATTTTAAATGTTTTAAGTAAAAGTTACAACCTATATACGCATACGTCCCACTGCTGGGCACAGGCCTCCTCTTATTTCTGAGAGGATTTTAGGGCTAGGAAATATCCGCCGCGCTGCCCCAATACGTGTTCGAAATATTTTTTCTTATTTCTCAGACATGCAGGTTTCCTCAACATGTTTTCCTTCACCGCCGAGCACGTGGTAAATCAGCACTCACAATTGCAATTAAAATTTTAATTGGCGCCGGCGGAGAACGAACCCGGGTTGCTCGCGTACTGTGAAATTTACAGCGAGCGCTTAGCCCCTGAGCTACAACGGCTTTGTGGTTTAAATAATACCTTAAATCTGTAAATTTAGAAAAACCCTTGAAGTATATTCCATTTAAAATAAAAATATCATTTTAATGGGTTCAGGAGTTTCCAAGAAATCAGTGGATATACATAAAAAAACATGCGCGTCGATTGTCGTGTTTGAAACTCTGCTAAAAAGAATGAAATCAATTTTATTATATAAAATATGCGATATTAAACAATTTGTTGTAATCCTTGTAAAATTATGCTTTTTTTTTAAGATAAGGGTGACAAAAATGCAGATGCTTTGTCACTCGCGAGGATAAAGATGGAATACCTCGTTTCCAGTAAAAAGGGTCTCCGGTTCTCTACACTCACCATACGAAACACAGCAGCGTTAAGCTGCTATTTTACGTTGGTATTCTGAGAGAGCGTGGTCCTTCCCCGGTCGAGCCGACCCATTCGTGCTACAACTATACCAGTAATACAGCTGCAGCATGGCTATACCACGTTAAAAACGCTTACTTTACATTATCTCATATATAGGCTTTTTGATTTGTATGAATATGACTATGACATAGTAATGCAGTTATTTTTGTTTAAATTTACAAGTTATTTATTTTCTTTTAGCGGAAATTAATGGGGCTGAAACTAGATATACGAAATGTATGGAGTGCACAATGTCAGCCGTCAGGCTGTTATTTATTTATTATTTGTATATGCTGTTATTATTTGGTGTAATGTACCTAATAAGAAGTATGTGCCTAATTTCAGCGGCGTAATATAAATCAGGGCTGTCATAAACTGGAATAAATACCATTAATTAGATCATAACTTATTTTATACCTAAGGGAGTTATGATCAATTCGGCTGTTTTAAAATTGGTTTTAGATTTTAAAGTTTAGCAAAAGATGTACTAGCTTTTCTCTCTGACATTCGATGTATATTAAGAACACCTTATGTAATTATTCAATTATTTTTTGAGAAAGAAGAAAAAACAAGCAATAAATATAGTATATACAAGCAAAAACCATAACTTAGTAATACTAATTATAACTTGAAAATAGATGAAAAACTCATGACAAGGAATGTCGTTTAGGACCAGGCTTTGCGGCAGTCTATCTAGGAGGATGTTCAGTAGTGGACTTGTGTAAGGTTGTAATGACGATGATGATTAGAAAACTTGGATGATTAAACTATTAGAAATCGATGTACTACATAATATTTTATCATAATTTTTAACTAAGTAGAATACGATGATTTTTAACTAAGTAGAATACGATTACATTTCTTTAAATCATATTTCGTGTTTTTTTTTGTTGTTTACTCTATCTACCTATTTCTTACGAGACAAGCATCGCGTTTCCCGACAAATGGCCTTGCAAGTTGCATGCGTTGGGCATCACAAAACTCACATAGTAGCGGAAATATGGTCGATCACAGTAAGAATAGGTAACTTTACCTAAGTAACTTACCATTTCACAATGTATTTTTTACTCTTTATTAACAGCCCATAGTAACTACGGAAAGTAATACGGACACGCGCGCAGCGATAAGGTTTTATTTAGCTTTCGTGCGCGATTTATCTGATTAATAATAATTATGTAGGCTATTAAAACGTCGGCAACTGATGGCAAAGTTAACATCCATTGGTAAAGTTGCCAGACCTGACTGAACTGTAAAATGTCTTAAATATTTTGAAATTTTCAAATAATTCCTTTATCCATCTATTTTATCAGATCCAAATTAAATAATATGTTTATCCTTATAACCATTTCAGAGCATAGAGGATGAGTACTATGATGACCAGTTAGTTTACATTCAGAAAAACATGAGCAGTAACACGGTAAGTAGTAAAAAACTCTCTAACAAGATACAATGTAATGGATATGAAGTAGTGGCACCGGAATTGCAGAGAGAAGGCCATGAAGTTATGTCAGCGGAAATACAGACACAAAGTCCTGAAAGAGTGTCACCGGAAATACAGAAAGACAGTTGTGAACAAAGACATGATTACAAGAAAATGGGTAAACGTAGATGGGATAGAAGAAATGCTTGTTTTTATTGTCAAGAACTTGTAACTAACTTTTCAAGACACCTTTTAAAAAGACATCCAAACGAAATAGAAGTAATTAAATACAAATCTATTAACGATGTAGATCTAAAAACAAGAAAGCAAAAGAGGCAAGAAATAACGGACAAATTAAGAAACAAGGGAAACTTTATACACAATTCAAAAGTTTGTTTTGATAGAGATGGAGAGAAAACTATATTACCAGTTAAAAGAAACTCCCAAGAATTAAGTCCATCAGCTTTTGTGACATGCAAGCTGTGTTTAGGCACATTCAGAAGGACAACGTTTTTCAGACATTTCAAGAATTGCGGTGTCGGTGCTAATGATTGTCAAACTCCGGGTTGCAGAAGAAGAGTTTTGTACAATAACAGTATCACTATTATACCTAATATTCAGTCGGCGAGTATTGAACTCAGAGATAAAATTTTGCCTCATCTTCGTTCAGATCAAATTTCTCTTGTTGTGAAAAATGATCCATTGATTCTTGCATACGGCTCAAGACTACATAAAAAGAAAAAAGAAAGGCGAAGCCGAAAAGCGATATGTTCTAAAATGAGAGACTTGGCTACTTTGTTAATTGTACTTCGTAAAAAAGAACACAGTATTGAAACACTAACAGATGCTTTAGATCCTGAAAAATATGATATCTTTATCGATGGCATCAAAAGCATATGTGGGTTCGATGAAGAAACGGGCTTCGTTAAAGTTACAAGTATTCCAGCTCGGATGCGGCCAGCTATTTTGGGATGTATTGATATACTCTATACGGAGTCTATTATGTCAACGGAATCAACAGCTTACAAAGATGCATATAAAAAAAAGTTGGATGACTTCAAGCGTCTCGTTGAAATTAACTGGGAATGGGAAATTTCGTCAAATGCAGAGAAAACTAGAAAGCGGAAAAATATGACCAAAGAAAATATAATTCCATTAGAAGAAGACATTGCAACAGTCATGGAAAAAGTATATAAATTAGAGGCTAAGTATGCGCAAAGATTGAAGAAAAATAAAGATGCACTAAATTACGAAAATCTCTGCTCCGTAACAATATCTCACATAATAATGCTGGACAGAAAAAGAGCAGGTGACGTGGCTGAAGCCGAATTGTCATTTTACGTTAATAGAAAAAATGAAGAAATTCCAGAAAGTATTTAAGAAACCCTGACACCTCAACAAAGGAAATCTATCGGTGAACTAGACGTATTTCAAATTCCTGGTAAAAGAACACGTTCCGTGCCAATTTTGCTAACAAAAACGATTCGAGAAAACATCGATTTGATAATAGCTTGTCGTGAAGATCTGAACATTCCGAGCTCTAATCGATATTTATTTGCGAGACCTAACACGGAAGAACCTTTTGCTGGTGGCAAATGTCTCGAAAAGATCAAAAAGTATTGCAATTTGAAAAGACCTGAAATGCTGACTTCTACTGGCATGAGACATCACATAGCAACCATGTCACAGGTACATTCCAAACAAAATGATCAGTATACAGAGCATCTGGCAGGGTTTTTAGGACATAATTTGACGGTTCACGCAAAAAATTACAGATTGCCTATGCAGGTCTTACAAAAAGCGGTTGTTGGGACGCAATTGATAGAGTATGAAAATACAATTAGATCACAAAATAAGATAAAGACGGTTACTTCACAAAGAAATTATCATACGAAACCAAGAAAATGAAAATCCGATTGCGGAGTTTGAAAACACAAATACATCACAAACAAATCAAAATAATATAGAAATAATTACTTCTCAACACCAAAACAAGGACAGTCCTGACAGTTGTTTTAATAAAAAGGAACTAACATTAGATACAACCAAAAATCTCAACAGAGGCAACAAAGATCTCATATTCATAAGTAATGCTATAGTTGAAAACATCGAAAAGGATAATAAAGATACTGAATGTAAATATAAAAAATTTAAAACTATAAATGTAGAAGAAGCGCGTGAAAACAAAAAGACCGAAGTGAATAATAATGAAAATGTTAAACCAGAGAACCAATTGAATTCCAAAAAATCGACAAAGTTTGTAAAACGAATTCAAGTGCAAGTATCTACTCAATCCAGCTCATTCTCGGACAGTGACGAAAATATTGAAGCTAACAGAGATGATAATTTAGAGAAACCTAAAATATTTCAAAAAACACGACCTACCAAAGTTTCCACAATAACTGAAAGTGAGAAAAAAGGCAAAATTAAGAAAGGGAAGAATAATACAGATGAAAGTGACAATAAAATAAAAGGAAAACTAATGAAAAAGAAGTCTAATGTAGATGAAAATGACGATGAGATAAAAGCTAACTCTGAAAAAAAAAGAATAAAGAAACATCCTGTAAAAGTGTCCAGTTCAAGTGAAACTGAAAGTGAAGATGAGAGAATACATAGACGAAAAGTCACACATAGAAAATGGACCGACGAAGAAATAAAAGCAGTCAAGAAACACCTACATTCCTATATACAGAAAAAAATAAACCCAGGCAAAGCAAAATGTCTGGCAGTTTTAAAAAAAGAACCTGTTCTTCAAAACAGAACGTGGATGCAACTTAACACCTACGTCAATAATATTTATAAAAAGAAGTAAACGACTACTTATCATTCTTCCTATACAGGCTGGAAGGAACAAAACGACGAACAAAGCGGAAACCCATAGCGAAACCATGATATCTTTTCTCAGGAGCATGCGATCGAAATATGAACTTTATTTTTCGACTACTCATACAATGTCTAGCTGACTTTGTATGAGTAAAATCGAAAAATAAACAAAGATAACTTTTTAAATGGGAAGTCGAAACATAAAACTTCATAAATTCTTCATATTCCCTGGGAAAAGTTATCCAGTTTAATAAGTAGAACCTGTTGTAGTTTTCCACTTCGTCCGTCGCTTTGTTCCACCCCCTAAGGATAACGGTTTGGTCTAATTCGTATTGACATGTTTGAATCTCCTTTTGCAATTGTTCTGTGCAATTCCATGCGGCGCGCCCGGTCTAGATCATACCTTAGGGCTCATTTATTTGCAGGTGCAGCTCACCGCTGAGCTGGCGCTGGACCGCATTTTTGACAAGCGTTTGTATGAAAATGCTGTGTTCCGCGCCCGCTCAGCGGTGAGCTCCGCCTGTACATAAATGAGCCCTAAGGTATGATCTAGACCGGGCGCGCCGCATGGAATTGCACAGAACAATTACAAAAGGAGATTCAAACATGTCAATACGAATTAACCCTACCCGGTTACCATAATACTTTATAGTTCATATATCAAATGCTGAAATGAAACTTATTAAGTAGTGAGTTGTGACATAAAAGTACCTATAAGTCAAGTTGCAACAAGGTTGCAATGTTATTATGTTTTTATAATTAATATTTTTTTAAAATTTATTTGTGGTTAATGTTTTGATTATTTAATTGTGAGGACTAAGTAAGTCAGGTTGAAATGTTATTATGTTTCTTTAAAGTATATTTTTGAATCTTGTTTGAGATTATTGTTTTTTTATAAGATAAGGATGACAAACGAGCACACAGTCCACCTGATGGTAAACGGTTGCTGTGGCCCATAGACATCTACATCTAAATCAAAATGCAGATGCGTTGTCACCCGTGAGGACTAAGATGGAATGCCTCGTTTACAGCGTTAAGGTGCTATTTTCAGCTGGTATTTTGTGAGTGTGTGGTCCTTCCCCGGTCGAGCCGACCCATTCGTGCTACAACTATACCAGTAATACAGCTGCAGCATGGCTCTACAATGTAAAAATTTGGTTTATTCTGTTTTTATTCTGTTTTTAAATGTGTGTTTTGTTTTTGTATTTAATTGTTTAATTCTAGTGATTAGCGACTTAATAAGTAGTTCAGGCTGCAATGTTATCAATTATTATGTTTTTTATATATATTTTTAGTTTTGTTTGTGATTATTATTTTGATATAGTGAAACAGTGTTTTTGGTTTTAGTGCTTTAAATTAAAAAAATTTAAAACACTTCGAAATAATTTACACAGATTTTTATTATTTAAAGTTAATAATCTAAATGCCGATTTTCATATGTCTAACTTCAAAAATATAGGACTCATATAACCTTTCAAACCGCATTTCACCCCCTTATATTTATATACACAACATCTAACGTAAATAACGCACATCCTCAGACACCCCAATAGTATATTATGTTATAATCATAATACATACACTGAATTCTTAGTTAAACATGTTTCTGCATTGATTATTTATTATTATTAACAATTTCATTGGTGCCGGTGGGGATCTAACCCGGGTGTGCATGTCTGAGAAATTAAAAAAAATATATATTTAGTAATGCCGGGTTTCCATGCTTGCCAAGCCTCGGCAAACGTCTTCAAGCCCCAAGCGTCCACAAATCTCGTTTGGCGTTTGGAAGTCGTTTCCATGCTTGTGAATGCGTCAGTGTGCTACGTAAACCCAAGCATGGCGGAAACCGAACTTGTGTCGCCTATTGCGTTTAGTTTAACATACTTTTATTTGAAATATAAGCAAAGTAATACAAAAACAAGGAATTTTTGGCTTTTTATTCTTTTACTGGCTTTCCCGTTAACTCGGCAAGACGACTCCAAGCATTTGCAACTTTCTTTTTATTTTTATGATTAACGTCTTTGGGGTTCCAGATAGACGATTCGGTCTGGTAATATTCCAGAAACGATAAACTCTCTTCGTTCGACCAGTCACTCATTTTAAACAAAGAACTAAACATGCGCTTGTCGCGAAATCACAATTTCTACTAATTGCGCACCAAGTGTGAATGCGTTGCAAGCGCTTGCCGCAAGCGCCCTTTGATCTGTGTCCAAAAACCGACACTAGCCCGGATCGGTGACAAGCGTCCACAAGCTCACGCAAGCCAAGCCAAACGCCCTCTTTACACACTTGTGCTTGTGGATGCTTGCCGAGACTTGGCAAGCGTGGAAACCCGGCATAAAGTTCACCAACACGCATTGGGGCAGCACGGCGGACATTTCCTTGCCTTAAAACCCTCTCAGAAATTAGAGGAGGCCTGTGCCCAGCAGTGGGCCGTATATAGACTTTACTTTCTTTTACTTTTATAATTATATTATATTACAGACGAAATTTTAAATAAAAATAAAAAATAAGCAACCGACAACCTCCTAGGTTGACCTGCGAGATGTCAGTCTAACAAAACAAAACAGCCCAGAAAAACAAACTTTTCAACTGATATCTAAGAACAAAAAGTTTGTTTCGTTACCTATAGTAGGTACTGTTTTCTCGCAAATGTGTTGAAAAACGTTGTATGACATACATGCGTAAATTGGGATTAGATTCGTCTACGAGTTTGTAAAAACCAACTTTCCACATAGTATCATAAGTACCTAACTATTTTTCTGTGTATTAGGAATAATTTATTTTGAGCTATAGAGGCGGTAATTACAAACCGCAGACGTAAAAGGAAACAATGTCAGTAATTGTGTAATTAATTCAGTAATAATAATTTAATTACAAAACTTATATTTTCATTTTTAAACGTATTTATAAAAATAATTAAAATGTGATAAATAAATTGCGGTGACGGCGGGGATCGATACCGGGTTCATCGCGTACTGTGATACTTACAGCGAGCGCTAAACATCTGAACTACCACGGCTCTCAATGAACATCTTATAAATAAATAAATAATCAATAAAGATTTACAAAACAGTTTAATTATTTATTCGACGACTTTTGCGGCGGACAAACTAGGTATATTATGTAGGATTATGATAGATACCTACTGTTACTTTACCTACAACCTACAATACAACAAACTGTCACAAATCATTGCTGCGTCATGGACACTAAAATGTAAACTTTAGGTAGGTACATCGGTACTAAGAAAACAATCTTGATGGGTCACTTGTCTTGATAAACACCTGTGTTTACGTTTAGTGATATTGAGTATACAACACAAACACACACAAACACTCACGCCTGTCACCCAGAGGGGTAGGCAGAGACTACGGACTTCCATTTGGCGCGATCCTGACAAACCTCTCTCGCCTCCTTTACATCCATATATCTACGCATACACGCTCGTCGGTTAAGGATACTCCTAATCTGGCCCATTTTTAATGTATCGCCGATTTGGTCGATAAATCTTCGTCTAGGGCGTCCCTTCCCGACTCTGCCGTTCACTTCTGAAACATAAATTTACTTTGTCACTCTTTCCTCGTTCATTCTTTCTACATGACCAAACCACCGAAGCATTCCTTCTTTAATCTTGGTCACAACGTCATCTTGCAAACCACACTTTTCTCTTATCACACTATTCCTCACCCTGTCATTCAGATTCAGCCCTAGCATACTCCTTAAGGAACGCATTTCTACAGCATTTATTCTACTCTCATGCTTCTTCTGCCAGACCCAACTTTCACTACCATACATTAAAGTAGGGACTAACACAGCATTATGAATTGCCATACGTGCCTTAGTTGACACATTCTGACTCCTCATAATAGCGTGTAGAGCCCCATTCACTCTATTTCCTGCGTTCACTCGTCGTTCTATATCCTTATCATATCTACCATCTCTGACAAATAAATATCCCAAATATACAAACTGATCCACTTGCTCAATCAACTCCCCTTCTATTCTTATTTCACATAAAGTTTTACTTTCTTCTCTTCCAAAAACCATCACTTTCGTCTTACTTGCGTTCACTTTCATACCCCTTTCTTTCAATGACCAATTCATTAAAGTAACCATCATTTGCAACTCGGCCGCCGACGATGCAAATATGACTTAATCATCGGCGTACAAAAGGCATTTGACGGTTGACTCACCCATTCTCAACCCACATTCTTCAACTTTCAAAGTTTGCAAACAACTGTCCATAAATAAGTTAAACAGCCACGGGGAAGCCACACATCCCTATCTGACACCTTTATGAATGCCAAACCAGTTCGAGTAGACCCCGTTGATCCTGACGCAAGCACTATAGTCCCTATAAAGAGACCTTAATGCCTGTATCAAGCCAGCGCTCAACCCAAATGAGTTCAGTGTTTGCCATAACACATTCCTGTCCACTCTGTCATAAGCCTTTTCCAAGTCCATGAACGCACAAAAAACTTTCTGGTTTTTAGCCAAAAACTTCTCCGCTATCATGCGCATGGAAAAGACTTGATCCGTACACCCCATCCCCTTTCTAAATCCAGCTTGCACATCCCAAATTTTTCCATCAGTTTCTTCCATAACTCTTTCAATTAACACCTTAGCATACAGTTTACCCACAATGCTAAGCAAGCTGATACCACGGTAGTTTTTACAGTGTTGCTGAGACCCCTTTCCCTTATATATTGGGACTACAACGGCTTTGCACCAGTCTTCCGGTACCCGTTTCAGTTCTCAACATAAATTAAACAAGGTGTGCAGCAGGCCCGTAACCACGCCCTCACCAGCCCTTAGCATTTCGAGTGATACTCTATCATATCCGGCTGCCTTACCTGCTTTCATGCTTTTCATTGCTTTCATTATTTCATCTACACTTATCTCCCTACCTCTCTCTTTATTTTTAAGTGTCATTTAAACTTGCCTTACCTAGATGTACAGACTATAAAATAAAAATAGAATAATTAAAACTGTTATTGTTGATATATGATATGTTATCGTCGTATGAAGTTATCGCTCAACACATTTAGACTAAAAACAACGTCTGAGTATCTATACTGTCTTACAAATTGCAACACAATATGTAAGTTGTTTTCATCGTACTCCCAAATCTGGTCATATATATATATTTTTTTTCTTTAAGTAAAAACGACAGAAATAAATAATATGTTTATTAACGATGAACTAGAAAGCCTGTTAAAAACCTTCATGTTTTAAGATAGAAGACCCTGCTAAGTGTTGCACCATTCTAAATTTAAATAGTAAAGATCCCTTAAGTATATTAACAGTAAATATCCGAAGTAATAATCGGAATATTGACAACCTGCTTATTTTCATAACGAGATTACAGGTAAGACTTGATGTTATTGTGCTTACTGAGTGCTGGATAGATGAGGACAGAGAAGTACCCTCAATTTCAAACTATAATACATTCCGTACTGAAAAATCGATAAACCAAAATGATGGTGTAATTGCTTATGTCAAACGGCAGATTATTGTAAATGCCTACGAACCTACCCCGAGTGATGGAAACTTTTTGATCTTAAGCCTTGGTACGGACTACACTATAGTTTGTTCGTATAGACCTCCCTGTTTCAATAATCCCACGAACTATTTGGATGCTCTAAATGCTATATTATGTAAGATTGATTGTACAAATATTATTCTCACAGGCGATATTAATTTGGATATTTTACCTGACAACCTATCTCGTTACTCATCCGAATACATAAGTATGTTCTTATCTCATAGTCTATTGCAATATGTTAATGTGTTATATGTTACCCACGAGGAAAAACGCGTGCTTAGATCACTTTATGGTAAAAAGCATGAAGGCAATTAAAACGATTGTTTTTGATCAATTAACCGATGATGATGAGTCGCACGCGTCCGTGGCTTCGACCACCTAATCCTAGGCCCACCCTACACGTGTCCCCCGGGTGGTGCTAAACGAGCGACAAAGCCGAAACGACAGACTCGGCTCCTCACCGTATGGTAGCGGCATAAAATCTACCACCCCTTAGTTCGCACCATGAGCCAAGAAGGAAAAGAAATGGCCCCGAGTTCCCGGCGCCCCTTTAATGGGGCAGGGGTGCGAAGAATCTCCGGGAGAAAACCCGGCGACGAGGTTTGCACCCGTGACGTCCAGTCTCCCGGGGGGGCGAAAAGTGGATTGCGGAGGCCTGTCTGGCTACGCTGAATGTATGTGGAGCAATGAATGATAAGATGGATGAAGTATGCGAAATGATGAATGATAGAGGTGTTATGTGTGAATGTGTTATGTGTGAATGAGACGAAACGAAAGGGAAGAGATGTCACTGCACATGGCATGTATACCGCTTTCTGGTCTGGAGTAAACGAGACCGAGCGAGCATGCCAGGGAGTCGGTGTCATCCTTTCAGAAAGAATGGGTCAATGTGTGAAAGAGTATGAATGTGTTAGCCCAAGGCTGCTATGGATACGAATGAAAGTGGGCTTAAAGAAGTTGTTTGTGCTAGGGGTGTACGCCCCAGATATGTCTAACCCCTTTTATATCCAAGAGCAGTTTTGGGACATGGTAAGGCTGGTGTTGATGAAATGTAATGAAAATGAAAATATTATTATGTCAGGAGATTTTAATGGAAGGGTTGGGGTGAAGAGGTCTGGTTATGAAAGGATATTAGGAACGTTTGGCGATGAAAGAATAAATGAGAATGGTGAAGTCCTCCTCACCGTATGTGTGGAAAAGAATCTTTTTGTGGCGAACACTTTCTTTCGCCATAAGAGGATTCGCATGTATACATGGGAAAAAGGGGATGATAGAAGCATGATAGATTTTATAATTGTGGATGAAAGAATGAGGAGCGCAGTGGTAGATACAAGGGTTTACCGGGGGTCCAACGTAGGGACGGATCATTACTTCGTATTATGCGGAATTAATGGTCTATTCAAACGTTGGCGGCATCGAACATCTGTGTCTACCACTGCGTTACAGCATATAAGAATAGAGAGATTACAAGATAAAAGTGTGAAAGAGAAGTATAAATGCAGACTGAGGGAAAATATAGGTAGGTTGAATGAATTATGTATGAATGATTTAGAATTGAAGAATTTATGGAATAATATTAAGAAAGTTTTGGTGGATGCAGCCACCGAAGTATGTGGTGTAAGTAAGAGAACGAATGAAAGGAAAAGTAATACGTTGTGGTGGGATGATGAGGTACGGATGGAAGTTGAAGCAAAGAAGAGAGCATGGCTAGATTTATTTTTAGAAAAAAGGCAGACTCTAGACGTATAAATAAGAGAGTAAAAAAGTTGTTGTAAGGAAAAAGCAAGAAAGAAGCTCGTAAGAACTGCCAGGAAAAATTCAAAACAGCCTAGAATGAATGCTATACGAGACCAGTATGGCTGCATGTTGAATGATGAAGTTTCGAATTTAAAGAGATGGAAGGAATACTTTGAAAGCGTGTTTAAGAGTGAAGAGTCGTCTGAAATAAGTGAAATAGATAAAATAATGAAAGCAATGAAAAGCATGAAAGCAGGTAAGGCAGCCGGATATGATAGAGTATCACTCGAAATGCTAAGGGCTGGTGAGGGTGTGGTTGCAGGCCTGCTGTACACATTATTTAATTTAAGTTGGGAACTGAAGCGGGTACCAGAAGACTGGTGCAAAGCCGTAATAGTCTTAATATATAAGGGAAAGGGGTCCCAGCAGGACTGTAAAAACTACCGTGGTATCAGCTTGCTTAGCATTGTGGGTAAACTGTATGCTAAGGTGTTAATTGAAAGAGTTATGGAAGAAACTGATGGAAAAATTTGGGATGTGCAAGCTGGATTTAGAAAGGGAATGGGGTGTACGGATCAAGTCTTTTCCATGCGCATGATAGCGGAGAAGTTTTTGGCTAAAAACCAGAAAGTTTTTTGTGCGTTCATGGACTTGGAAAAGGCTTATGACAGAGTGGACAGGAATGTGTTATGGCAAACACTGAACTCATTTGGGTTGAGCGCTGGCTTGATACAGGCATTAAGGTCTCTTTATAGGGACTATAGTGCTTGTGTCAGGATAAACGGGGTCTACTCGGACTGGTTTGGCATTCATAAAGGTGTCAGACAGGGATGTGTGGCTTCCTCGTGGCTGTTTAACCTATTTATGGACAGTTGTTTGCAAACTTTGAAAGTTGAAGAATGTGGGTTGAGTATGGGTGAGTCAACCGTCAAATGCCTTTTGTACGCCGATGATCAAGCCATATTTGCATCGTCGGCGACGGGTTGCAAATGATGGTTACTTTAATGAATTGGTCATTGAAAGAAAGGGGTATGAAAGTGAACGCAAGTAAGACGAAAGTGATGGTTTTTGAAAGAGAAGAAAGTAAAACTTTATGTGAAATAAGAATAGAAGGAAAGAAAAGAATAGGAGTTGATTGAGCAAGTGGATGAGTTTGTATATTTGGGATGTTTATTTAGCAGGGATGGTAGATATGATAAGGATATAGAACGACGAGTGAAGCAGGAAATAGAGTGAATGGGGCTCTACACGCTATTATGAGGAGTCAGAATGTGTCAACCAAGGCACGTATGGCAATTCATAATGCTGTGTTAGTCCCTACTTTAATGTATGGTAGTGAAAGTTGGGTCTGGCAGTAGAAGCATGAGAGTAGAATAAATGCTGTAGAAATGCGTTCCTTAAGGAGTATGCTAGGGCTGAATCTGAATGACAGGGTGAGAAATAGTGTGATAAGAGAAAAGTGTGGTTTGCAAGATGACGTTGTGACCAAGATTAAAGAAGGAATGCTTCGGTGGTTTGGTCATGTAGAGAGAATGAACGAGGAAAGAGTGACAAAGTAAATTTATGTTTCAGAAGTGAACGGCAGAGTCGGGAAGGGACGCCCTAGACGAAGATTTATCGACCAAATTGGCGATACATTAAAAATGGGCCAGATTAGGAGTACCCTTAATCGACGAGCGTGTATGCGTAGATATATGGATGTAAAAGAGGCGAGAGAGGTGTGTCGGGATCGCGCCAAATGGAAGTCCGTAGTCTCTGCCTACCCCCCTGGGTGACAGGCGTGAGTGTTTATGATATGATGATTATGAATTAACCGATCATTGTCCTATACTTCTATACATTGAACAAGCGAAGTTTCTAAAAACGAAGCTTAAATAACAAAAAAGTATTATTAGATTTTGATAACATAAACAAAGACTTAACGCAGTTAAATTGGGTAGAGTTATATAACAAATTTAACGTGAATTTAGCAACAAATATTTTAAGTAATACTCTAAGGAAAGTTATTGATGCTAACAGTAAAGTTGTCAATATTTACAAAACGAAACAAGCCACTAAAACCATGGATTACTCCAGGAGTAATAAGATCAATTAGGAAGAGAGATAGGCTTCATAAACGACTTAAAAAATTACCCGAAAATGATGAAATAAGAGAAGTATATAAAAAATATAGGAATATATGTACAAACATTATCAAGTCGTTAAAAAGGCAGTATTATCAAAATGAACTACAAAATAAAAATAAATAAAATAAAATAAAATAAACTTTATTTCAGTAACATAATTCGTACAGTTTTAACCGTGTCCGGAATCTCCTTTTAAGTAAAAAAGATACCTGTGTTAGGAGATTCTGCTCTTCCATAACAAGTCACTTCCACAAAATTTGTGTGTGTGTGTGTGTGTGTGTGTGTGTGTTTGTGTGCGTGCGTGTGTGCGCGCGCGCGCGCGCGCGCGTGTGTGTGTGTGTGTGTGTGTGTGTGTGTGTAAGTGAGTGAGTGGGTGTGGTTGTGTGTATATATATATGCCACTACCTTAACTAGAGCTTATCGCTGCTGTGAAAAGAGCTTCCGTATCATCATAACTTTTTGTTATTAGCCAGTTTGTCAATAACATTTTACATTTGTACCTATTTTGTGAATATATATTAATGTATTTATTAATTAAGTTGTATAAATAAGCAGAAATTGTGTTATATTGTCGTCTAGCAAACATTGAATTCACTGTAGCAACAGGAGCAACTATATATTTTCTTCTTTTATTTAGTAAGTTTGAGTCATATGTTAAGGTTTTATGTAATTTTAAGATTGTATGCAATATGTACAATTTTCTTACTGTTAGGTTATTACAAATTGAATACAAACATTCTGTTGGATATTTATAACTTTTAAAAAACATAACCTTTAGCATGGATCTTTGAACTCTTTCCAACTCCAGAAATTTGGTTTTCGCGGCCCCACCCCATATAGGTATACAATACACAATTACAGGTTGTACCAGTGAATTATAAATTTGATTTAAAAGGCGCCTATTTACAATGTGTCTCAGTGATTTAAATATCCATATGAGCTTTCGGATTCTATCCATAACTAATTCTAAATGTGCATGCCAAGTGAGCCGTTGATCTACCATTACGCCTAGGTATTTGGTTTTTGAAACTTTTGTAATTGGACTACATGAACAGTTATTAGCATTACCACAGTTATGAATTTTTATCTCAAAGTTTATATCGGGTTGAGAATTATTATAAATAGAAAAACAAATGTAGTATGAAATAACTTGGGGAATCCAAAAAACACTTGGAAGTTAATAAAAGACGTATGTTTTTTTAAATCAACCTAGAAATACATCCGTTGAATTGAGTAAAAGTGCTAAAACACCAAAAGTATCTCTCAACATAGTCAATAATTTCTTTATATCAATTGGAAATCATCTTGCCAATACTATCCTAAAAAAGTTAAATAAAACTGACCTTCAACTTGCCAGGGAAGCTAATCAAATTGGTCCAGCTCAATCTATGTCACTTTTTTTAACAGATCCGGAAGAAGTTAGACTCATAATTAGTAGCCTTAAATCCAACTGTGCTTCGGGATGGGACGATATTTCTGTAGGTTTTTTAAAAAAATTTAACTCCTTGTTAGCGCCTCACATATCCCATATATGTAACTTAAGTTTTCTATCTGGTGTTTTTCCGGATCAATTTAAACAAGCAATAATTTTTCCAATACATAAATCAGGAGACAAGTCATCGGCATCAAATTATAGGCCAATAGCGCTATTATCATCACTTTCTAAGATACTAGAGAAGCTTGTAAATAGACGACTAACTAAGTACATAGAAAATAACAAACTTCTTGCTGATAATCAATATGGCTTTAGAGCAAATCCTTCAACCAAAGAGGCTGTTTTTAATTTGACCACTATAATAACACAATATTTAGATGAAGGTAAGAAGTGTTTAGGAGTTTTCCTAGATTTGCAAAAATCATTTGACACAGTATCTATTCCTGTCCTTATAACCCATCTTCAGAATTTTAGGATTCGAGGAACAGTATTGGACTGGTTTAAAGATTATCTTTCCAACAAAAACCAAAAAGTACGTATTGATGACTGCCTCAGTGACACTGCTATCTGCTCCTATGGAATTCCACAAGGCAGTACACTGGGACCAACCCTCTTTTTGGCTTATATTAACAACTTGTGTCACTTAAATATACGTGCCGCAGACCTTTTCATGTTTACAGACGATAAAGTCTTACTCTTTCATGGTCCGAGTTGGGAATCTGTTAAAAAATCCACTGAGGAAGGACTTTGTAAGGTTACTAGTTGGTTGGAAGACCTACTTACATTAACCACCAACAAGACAAAATTTCTATGTTTTTCAAAAAACGCTGCTAGCAATCCACGAAACGAATTAAAAATAATAATTCACACGCATCCTTGTAATAGAAACTATAACAACCATACAACATGTGAGTGCCCCATTCTAAGTAAAGCTAACAAAATTAGATATCTCGGTATAATAGTTGATGATAAGCTTAATTGGGCTCTACATATTTCTTTTATTTCTAATAAAATCAGAAAGTTTATTTATGTTTTTAAGAATTTAAAAACAGTTGCAAACAGAAAACTATTACTACAAACGTACAAAGCGTTATCAGCTATTGCATATGTCCCTGGGGATGTGCTGCTAAAACACATCTTATAGAATTAGAGCGAGCCCAAAGGGCTGTACTAAAAGTAATACTTTCCCTTCCTTACAGATATTCGACAGAAATGGTATATAAGTTAACTGAAGTACTAAGTGTTCGAAAATTATTCATATATTAATGTCTTAGACGTTTTCATAGATGTAGTGTTCCGCAATTACAAAATTTAAAAAGAACTGTTCGTAAAAGTATCCCCAAGGTAAAATCCATATTCGGCAAAAGGAATTATTGTTACCTAGCTCCCAAGTTATATAATATATTAAATAAAACAGTGTGTACAAGAAAGGCTTCAAATCATTCATTCAAAAGTATGTTGTATAATTGGCTTAAAGAATATGACTACGATCAATTCGAAAACTTAATAGCTCCATACCAATAACTTTATATGCAGTGCAACAATCAAACTACTCACTCACTCACACACACACACACACACACACACACACACACACACACACACACATACACACACACACACACACACACACACACACACACACACACACACGTATTAAACTGAGTATTAAGTAATATATCAACATTTCCTAATGTATTATCGACACAAATTGTTACTGAATAGGAAGGAACTGACTCCTGAAATACAGGGTATCCTAGTTTAGGAGTCAGGGCTCAATGATGTTGTATGAAATAGAAGTGTCAAATAAAGATATTTATTATTATTATTTACAAAGAAATACAATCAAATTCAGAACCTACTTGATAAAAAACAAGCATTATTTGAAATAAATGTAAGTAAACATTTTATATTATAAAAAATTTGTTTGCCATGTAGTGGCGGCGTAAGAGAATCCGCTACTTTATAATATCATCCCGAGAGTGTTGGAAAAGGTGACAGAAGAAAGTGAAACATAGCATGGATAGCAGCAGCTTTTTGTTAACAACTGAAAATAATAAAAAAATTCGATTGCTATCCGCTAAGCCAAGTGTGACAACTATAATAAAATTAGTAATTGGATGAATGAATCACTTTTACAGTACTCACAAAATTATTAATACGAGTAGATGCTCCTACGCGGATTCGTCACAAAAAACTTACAAAAACTTCGATTAAATCGACACAATTCCCAAGTTATTTTACGAATTTAGCAGGCGCCCAGCAGCGGTGACACAGTCCTTATCATTAACCAATAAAAATCACTATAGGCCTGCGCGCTTAGCAAATGCAAATATTCATGATAGCCAACGCTTTGGGCTTCAGATGTTATGATAAACTGAGTCTCTATTTTCTTTAATCGTATTAGGTTAATTTTATTACGTGTCAGAGCCACGTTGCAGATATTATGGTAGTGGCTTGAATGATTTGGCTCAACAGGGGTAGGACCACGCTTTTACGGGATATCAGCGTTAAATAGCAGCTTATTGCTGCTGTGTTTCGTATAGTGAGAGTGAAGATCCGGAAATCTTTTTCACTGGAAACAAGACATCCCTTAATCCTCAGAGATAACAACCTATATGCATTTTAATTCTTAATTGAGGGTAGATGTAGGATGTCTATAGAACACGGCCACTTACATTTAGGTGGACTGTGTACTCTTTTGTCACCATTATTCTAAAAAAAAATCTCTTAGTACGCGAAATTACATTTTTTTTACCGCCTGAAGGTGGTGTGAGAGAATACAGTGCCCCATTTCGTCACGTGTGGCGAACATGCGAAATATCTTATGGTATCCAATAGACGGCGTTATAACCAAATCGTTTGTTAAAATTCTCAGTCCGGCGAAGATTACATGCTGCAGCATTGAATGAGCGAGACCTCCGGTACAATTGCGATCGTCAATTTACCCGCCAAGCGTGACAGTTAAGGTTAATCCTGTGTATGTAATATAAGTCAATAAGATGATAGGAGAAGCCCACATTCAGCTGTGGACTTTTACAGGCTGGTTAAGAAGGAGAAGAAGTGTTTTTTTTTATAGGAGATGGGGGCAAACGAGTATGCGGGTCATCTGATGGTAAGTGACTACCAACGCCGATGAACAACTGCAACACCAGGGGCATTGCAACAGGTACCTTCCCAATTAAAATCACGATAGTGAATGTAATCTTTCTTGAATAGGGAAAACAACGAGATCAATTACATCACACATAACTGATATGAAACACAGAAGCCGAGCTGAAAATCTGAAAACGTGCCTCAGGATCCTCAGGATCACCTCCGACATTACGTCACACTTGAACTTGATATACCACTACTTGCAAAAGAGCACCGTTTTCGTAACAAAAATTATTCCTGAGGCTCTACAGGGGCAGTAATTTCTTACTTGTATTGATGCATTGATGTTCTGCTACCACTATTACTCATCTAGGAAGTGGCCTCTTCTACCTAGAAATCTAACTGGGTAGGAACCTTCTTATCTGTTTTTGCCGCCAAATAGCACTGCTTGCACTGCTGTATTCCGGTCTGAGGGATATAGAGAGCCAGTACAATCACAGACCTAGAGGCATTCTATCTCAGGGGTGACAATGCGTATGTAACTTTCTTTTTGTGAGTTGGTTGCGGTTGTCTATGCGTTGCAGTAGCCATTTAAGATCAGGTGGACTTTAAGTTCGCTTGTCACTTTACTTTTATAAAAAGAACACTCGAGTGTTTGTTACATTTTTACGTGGTAGAGATATGCTGCAGCCGTATTATTGTTATAGTTATACAAGGAATAGATAGACCGGGGAAGGACCGTTCAATCACAGAATACCAGCGTAACATAGCAGCTTAATGCTGCTGTGTTTCGTATGATGAGTGTAGAGAACCGGAGACTCTTTTTACTGGAAACGAGGCATTCCATTCTAGTCTTCAGGGGTGATTACTCATACGCATTTTGAATCGTTCTTGAGGATATATGTAAATTTCTATGGGTCACAGCAACTATTTACCACCAGGTGGACTGTGTGCTCGTTTGTCACCTTGTCCTGGTTACCGTCGGCAATCGATTGGCTATTAAATGTCCCGCTGGTTTTCTTGCTGCTTCTTTTTATGAACCAATTATTTCTATAATCTACGTGTTTATAATCTATATTAAAGTTAATTTTTTAAAATCTCTACCTTTATACCACCACACACATATCGTCCCCATATTATCCCGTAGGCGTCATAAGAGGCGTCAAAGGAAATGAAATAGGTAATAAGCAGTCACCTTACAACTCTAAATAATAAAAAAATACTCTTGCTAACTCGCCTGTCATATTGCTAAGCAACTACGACATTCGACATAAAAAACTATAGAGGTGGCCTGTGTTTACCAGCGGACTTTTAAAAAGATATAATGAAATTCATCCATTTACTAATTTCATTACATTCTGTAAGGCAAATTGGCGTTAGCACTACCATTAAGTCTCCTTATTTTTTTCATTATATCCCTTTAAAAGTCCACTGCAAAAAGAACATCAACCTCTTCAATATAATGTCACAAAGAATGGTCATGGCCCATCTGGATCCATTGACTTTCTGCTTTATGCTTATCGGAAATATTTCTTACAAAGAAATTTTTATCCAAATTTATGTATCCATCAACAAAAATATATTTACTCCGGATATTTTTATGTTATATTACAACTCCTAATAATTACAAATTTGGTAGTAATTTACCGTATTTTTGCTCTCGTTACGTTGTTTTAATTAATTATGTAACCCTTGTCAACTGAGCGTTGAAAACAATATGATAGCTTTGTAGCTCTGTCCTCACACCCGGTTTTTCTTCACAGTGATATATTGATATCGAATATCTAATAATCTCGTTTATTTGGGATATTACGGTGCTTAAAGAATATATTGTGGTACCTTTTAAAAATAAAAATAGAATAGAATAAATGTCAGCACAGTGAGGAAAATTTTCTTAGTGTTGTTCTAAACAAATTTTCAGAACGAAGCCTTTGGTAAATATTGTACATTTTGCCCTTGTTGTCAAGCTTTTTATAACTTTGAAATTATAGAAATAACAACTTGTAGCTTCGCAAGGAGAGAATATTTTTGTGATACCAGGCCGAATCCCAGCCGCGATCTGAGATACAAATCGCTATCTACGTAGGCCAGCGAAATGGTGCACGAGTGTGTGCGCAAATACTCTCTTAGTGAGTTGGGAAGGCAATCCAAGACGACCGGGGGAAATCAGGCACAAGAACAACGGCTCATCGTGATTTCCGTATCACGGGACGAAATATTGCGAACTTTTTTTTATAGGATAGCTTGAAAAACGAGCACACAGTCCACCTGATGGTAAGTGGTTGCTGTGACCCATAGACATCCACATCTATCCTCAATGAAGAATCATAATGCAGATGCGTTGTCACCCATGAGGACTAAGATGGAATGCCTCTTTTCCAGTAAAAAGGGTCTCCGGTTAGAGAACCGGAGTGTAGAGACACTCATCATACGAATCACAGCAGTGTTAAGCTGCTATTTTACGCTGGTATTCTGTGAGAACGTGGTCCTTCCTCGGTCGAGCTACTATACGATACTACTAATATAGCTGCAGCATGGCTCTACCACGTTAAAAACTTCTGTTTTCCTAAAACTGAAACTTCCTGCCTGCGGACTGTTACTGAGAGTTTCTTAACACAAAAACCAAATAACTGATTTTTGACTCAGACTATATTCTCTTCTTGTACCATAATATAGCAAGGCAATTCGCTAACGGTCAAGTTCCCTCAAGAACGCCAAAAATTGTTATAGTTAGGTTTATACAAAATCAGCTTAAATGACACAATCACAATATTATCCAGAACTGAAAATTAGCGATTTGTGTCTTTGCACAAAGGTTGACTACAGCTTGTTTTAATTTTAGCAAATGAAAGCAATGTTTCGATTTGCACACGCTGTTTCGCAGCTCAAAGTATCCAAACGAAAATACAACCAAGATTTTATCCAACGAATTTAAGTATAAAACAGTTTAATATTTAATGTGGAGGGTCTTGATGGTGGAATGCTGCTGAAACGCCGCAGGGGGAGGATGTATTAGTAAAATTCCTCAGGCAGAGACGGGGCACCGACTTTCCGAAGCTTTAATGGGCTAAATATCTTGAGCCAGGATAATTTGCAGAGGTAGGGTTGGCAAAACAACACCCATTTATTTTAATTTTTGTCTGTTTGTCTATCCGGGCTAATCTTCACAATGGCTGTACTGTTTGTGATGTAACTTATTGAACAGATAGAGAGCAATGAGAGTAACATTCAATTAATATAACGAACTGTTGTATGAAGGTCAACACTTGTTTTTTCGGATCAGACGAACCATTATAGATCAGTAATTGAATTTTTCTGTCAAGAAATTCTAAGTAGAAAACACGTAAAGCCATTGCTTCTGCGCCTGGTCTCTCTCCGATCATGTTGGTTTCCTTTCCATCGAATAAAGAATGCATCTGTGCTTGCGCATACACTCGTGCTCTACAATCCTGTCCTGCGCTGATGACAAGTCCATTGATACTGGCCGCCGAGACAGAAATTCGGTCTGGGGATATTATTATAAATGTCAACAATAGCAATTAAACAATTATTACAAGTATTAAAATATAAAAAGAGGAAAATTATTGAAAACAATTTTCTGTGTCATTGGTACATTTACCCCGCTTAAGTATTAATAAATAAGATTGGCCTTAAGTCGCGCCATTTGTCGACGATTCACGGCACAACCGATACGATACGCCCATTCATTTGCCGGCGCGGACCAGCTTTGTAAATCCACTTTTATTATTAAACATGATTAACAAAGTAAATTTAACGTAAGATTTCTAGTATTTATCAATATTAAAGCCCCATTACAAATCCTCTACTAAGCATAGGCCTTGTCCATAGATTACTACTGGATATTTAAAAACTTAAATAAAAAAATTAAAATTAAAAGCTTTAATTATCATACAGTCTTACCTCCCGTAGTATCGTGCCAAGAACGCTGACGGTGTTACCTCGCCGAATGGCTACACTTAGCCTTTGAGCGAGAAAAAAACAGGCCTTCTTATTTCCAGCAGCGACGACCATAAGCCGATACAGTTCCTTTAGGAAATTTACCGCACGTGGACCCCACGGACCGATAGTCTTTACGGCAAATTGCTCAAACAGTCGTATTTAGTCATCTTTCAGAGACTCATATTTGCACCACTTACTTAGCAGCTGCCTCGGATACCGCCCCGGCTCTAAAAAAGGTACCCCTGTGATGAGAGGCTGTGAAAGTATCTACGCAAAACAACTTAACATAAACATAAACACTCACGCATGTCACCCAGAGGGGTAAGTAGAGACTACGGACTTCTACGAAAAATAAAAATATATTGTATCAAATAATGGCAATAAACTTTTATGGGCATTGAATAAGGATACTGTTACGGCCTACGGCTGCTCCCACAAAGGTTCAATTCTCCAGGGACCATCAGCGGAGTTTCAACGAACAGACGTAGGTCGGGCCTCAATATGGCCGCGAGGAAATTCCTAATTACAATAAACAATAAGGGGGAGCGTTCTATACTTCTGCCATTCAACAGGGAGAATATTAAAACCGAGCTTACTTACCTATATCTAAGGCGACTGGTCCCTCAGGGTTCGGTCAGGTCGCATGTGGTGGTATGGTGCATGGGAAGTAAGGGTCAGTGATGTGTATCTGTGTGTGACTGAGTGTGGTAGACCTTATGAGACCGTTGCCGTCGGCAGCAGCTCGGACTTCAGCACCGCTCCAAATTGTGGTAATCTTCCGCGGTGTCGTCCACAGTCACTTTCTTCGTTCGTCACGAGGACAGTCCTTAACTTTATCGTACAATTATTTAACTTCCAGAAGCCACTAACTCTAATTTATTATAAAGCGTAACACCCAACACAAATACAGAATGTCGGTCTATACGAAATTCCGTTACTATAAGCAAAAACGTAACACACCGCACGACCACGAATGTCAGGATCAAAGTTCACTACCGTTTCACGTGGCAACACTTATTTCTAGAATATCAAATGCCGTAGTAGTAGCTAATATTGTCGAATACCCTTATACAGATTCTGAGTTAGACACAAGAAGTCCCGGGAAAAGCTCTCAAACAAGGAATGCGCGATACGAATGCTAGACAGTATATTTACTAGACGCGCTTAAATTATTCCGCGTTCACGCACAAAAAAATTGACAGCGTGCTGTCCCAAGCACAGCTGGCAAACGACTTCTGCGCTCGCGCGCCCTCGCCACACCGCCGAGCCGAGCGCCATACCGGTTCTGACGTTCGGTCGGTTTTGATAGAAAATACAACTTGTGGTATAAAAGCGAACTTCAATACAGCTCGTATACAGATTGCATGCCCGTGGGTGTCGTAAGAGGTGACAGAGACAAATAAAATAGAAGAAGGCAGCAGCGTCTTACTAATAAAAATTTGAAAATAAAAAGCTGCAGTTGCCAAGCGTGGTAAATATCTCTTACGAGGCAAACTAAGAGGGGCCCTATATTCAGCTGTGGCAGTATTTAAAAAATGAAATGCATTCTATATATTAAGCTATTTCTTTGGCACACTGTGTAGCTCAAACGGCTGGATGAACTTTGGTATATAGAGTGTTGCTAGATTTGCCTTACTTGTGAAACTGACATATGATGTAAATATTTCTCTTTTCTGTAAACTTTTTTTACGTAGACGGGTTTTTTAAAACATTTTTAACCATATGGCTTGTTAAAGTTGGTTGCTGGTGTCAAGGCTGCAGTAGTCACTTACCATCAGGTCGACTGTTTGATGGTTTGGCATTTTATAATAAGTGAGAAAGGTGAAAATATTTTTCAAAATATTTGAATTATATATACATACACACACACACACACGCACACACACACACACACACACAACACACACACACACACACACACACCACACACACCCACACACACCACACACACACACACACACATATGTGTATATGTGTGTGTGTGTGTATGTGTGTGTGTATGTATATATATATACATACATATATCACTATTTTTTTTCGTTTAAAACGTTACCCCCACACTAAGATTTTCTCCTGTATCATGGAGGCAGTTTACAAACGGATAGAACGAGGACAAACATCCAGACCCGGAACAATGATTTGTAGGCCATACAAATACTTATTCCGTACGGGATTCGAACCAGCGGCCCCCAACGCAACAACTCCTTGCTAAGGCACTGCGCCACGGAGTCGATTTATACGAGAACTTCATTTTAAATTGGGATTCAAATATTACGCATCTTTTTACGTTGCATTTTTAGAGCTACAAGTTAAGTTATAGTCCTAAATTTCATTTTAAAAATGCTAGAGCAGTAAAATCTACATGAATTCTCTTTGTCGTTTTGCCTTTGACTACTTTTTCATATCTTGAACTTTTATCAGTTAAAATTTATCATATTACTAAGTATATTTTTCTTTTCTTTTACCATCGTTCAGATAAACGTTTTTATAGAAGGGGAGGCGAACGAGTTAGTGGCTCACCTCATAGTACGTGACGATTGCCGCCAAAGAACAACTGCTACACCAGAAGAATTACACGTTCGTTGCCGATGTCTTAAAAAGGAGAAAGCTAAACGAGCTTACTCCTTGAATGTCCCTTAGTCGTATCGGTCCAGATGAATCACCGGTGGTAAGCGATTCCACGAAGAAGTAATGTGAAAAAGAAAATTATTGCTTGTTTTCACTAACTTGTATATGAAGATGGAGTTTCCAATGAAACTCCATCTCCATCGTGATGCAAAATATCACTTAGCTTTATACCTAATGAGAAGGCTTGCTAAGAGGCTTATTGGTGACAGCAATATGTTAAGTCTCGAACGTAGGCGCAACTTGACGCTGTCTGTCATGACGCTGCTTCCCCATCGCAGGTATATATATTTACGTCTAACCTCAATAAGATGGTAAATATCGGATCGGTATTGGTACAGCTACCGATATATCAGTGCCGTTATCCGCAAATTTTCAAACGTTTGCTGGTATTACTTATTTTGGGTGATCGCTTTCTACACAGTGCACCAGTCTTCGAGGAGCTGTTTTTAATTCCTCGACGCATATATTCTCTACAACACTCTGTATTTCTGTATGTGTTCGAAAACCATCAAAAAAGAAAAAATCTGGCACATTGACCGATTATCATAATTCTAGCGACTATTGATTTATTATAGAAACGCGATTTATAATCGAATATGGCTGTATATTAATCTGCTGTCAATTAGCAAACCGTCCGTTTTTGAAAATTTTATTGTGTGTACCATTACCATTACAATCTTAGTGGTGCTGAAAAGAATCAAAGTCTCTTCGCTTATTGCGAAACGTTTCTGTGATAGAGTAACGTTGCAGTGTATTATGTCTGCAGCACTAGATTGACCAGTTCGGGGAAGCAACGCGTTCTCACAGTATATCAGCGATAGATAGAAGATTAATGCTGCTGTATTTCCGTATGATTAGTGACGAGAAACGATGACCATTTTTATTAAACTGTAGTCGCGGCGTAAGATAATTCATATAGATCATCTAAATAGCATAGACGAAATAGAAATAATGTGACTTGTAGCGCAGTGGCTTAGCAATAAGTTTGTTGACTAACAAGCTTTAAACATTTTCTGGTATTTTGTTGTAAAAGCGTATAGATTGTGACGAAAAATGAATTACTAATTATGTTGAATGATCACGCGCAGAAGGCGTGATGCAGTTTTTAATTAAAAATCTTCGGCTTCATAATATATAAATTATAATATCGTACTTTGGATAGTCAAATTAAATGCAGTGATACAATTTAAGAGAAAACGCCATGTTTTTTTTACATTCACAGAAAAACATTCTCTTGTTTCTCAATACTCGTGACATCTGTCTTTTTTATTCTTTACAATAATTTAAAATACTAAAATTAAAAAAAAAAACATATAAAAACTCCACAAACATAGAATGTAGTTACTGGCATTACATGCATAATATATTTGCTCATAATATTTAAAGTATGAACACCTTTGTTTTTATCAAAGCTATTCACGTTTCTTTGTACGTCCATTACATACTTTTTCATTATTATAACGTAGATAAAATGTTTATTTCTTTATATTTTACTCTGAAGCAGTCTTTACAATTTACAATAATGGTTAGCAATTAAATAATTATTACCAATTTTAATTAATAGAACAGTCGTTAGATTGCGGGATTAGTTGTGATGGGATAATGCACGCAATTAAGGAAGAGTGAGAGGTGCTCTTCAAACTAGGTAAGACACACTTGATTTTATTACGCGGATCTTTGCTAATAAATTTTTAACATCTTTAATTGCCGATATTTTCGTGAACTACAAGTATCTAAGCTTAAAATGTTGTTCTTAGGAGTGGTTCACGACAGCAATTGAATATTGGAGTTGAACTCAAGAATTTTGAGTTTGCGGTCCGCATTCTACTATTAGGCTACTGTAGTAGAGTGCGGTGTGTGTCGACATAGGGAAACTGAAACAGGACATTGGTAGCAGATTTTTTTTGATAATAACTTAACATTACAAAAAGCCCCGGTTTTCAACCAGCCTGCCAAACGTGGCAACTGTAGCAAATACCCCCTTATGATGCAATCTATGGGGAAGATTTACGTTCAGGAGGGGAATTTTGTAGTCTACAATGATGATAATGAATATATTAAAATTATGTTAATACCACCATACAACCACATACCTTAATTTTCATTTCGTTTCGAATGAGAGGGTCGAATCAAAAAAGAAACTGGCTCTTCAAAAGGGATGCAAAAAGCTGCGTGCAATTTAAGTCCAATTAGTAAATAGAATTTTATTTTGAGTTGGGTTTTTCCTGAGCCGTTCTTTTTAAGTTAGTTTTTCTTCAAGCATTTGAAAGTTCACTCTAATAAAATGGCAGAAGATATAAAACTTCATAGTGACTTCTCTGTAACAGTTTACTTAATTTTCAGACTAGCAGTCCTTCTCGGTGGGTGCCTATCGAGTCCATATGTTGTGAATATGAGTATTTTTGCTTTGTAAATATAGATTTTGTAAATAACTTGACTACAACGCCACCTATTGAATCCTAACTTAGCTACGAACCATAATATTGTCAGAAAAAACATATTGTGTGAATGTGACATTAATCGGTCAAGTAGTTTAGAAGTTACAAGATCACCAACAGACACACAGACAATTAGAATGGTAAGGCATGAAAATATATATTGTAGTCCTCGACTCAAAAAGAGGAGTGTTACAAGTTTGACCGCTGTGTGGTGTGTGTCTGTCTGTGGCACCGTAATTCGTAAACGGATAAACCTATTAGGATGCAGTTGCATTTTTATTTAAATGCAGTTTTTCGAGAGGTGTTTCTTATTGAATAAAACTACTTTTACGTATTTTATCGCGTTAAAATAGTTTTATTCAATGTGTAGTGTTCTCGTAAATATAAGAAATCATTAGGTGTTTCTTAGACATGTTTTATAAAAATCGGTTCGGCCGTTTCAAGGTCATCAGCTGTTTCTCTAGCTGCGGTGGGTTCTTTTCACGGCTTTTTAAAATTTTCAATTTAAGTTATTATGAAATAAATGCGACATACGAACTTACAATCCACCCGATAGTTGGTGGCTACTGCAGCCCATGAACTCTGCAACCAACTTCAAACAAAGAAAGCTACAGGTGCGGCGTCATATTCGAGGTACAAGATGGAATTTCTAAGAGTCCGTATCTATACTGGCTCTCAACAACACAACAGAGAAGACACTGCTGCTTAGCGGCAGAAATAGCCAGAGAGTGTAACGCCTTACTTGCATATTACCCAACATTCGCAAAAAGAGGGTAATATTTTTCGAGAGTATGTATGTATGTCTCAAGTTCTGTAACCTAAACTGCTTCAATTTTGATCAGTTGTGAATGACATAGGCTATATAATATTTATATTGCATCTGCAAATAAAACTCTTCCTATTGAAGAAGAAAGGTTTTTTTTCAGTAATCTTTTTAACACAATCGAGTTATTTTAATTACAGTTTTAACCATTAAGTTTGTTTTTATTCATATTCATATTATTTATTGTATTCATAATGTTACAGTTAAGGTGTTGAGAACATTTTAAGTTTTAAATTAAAACTATGAGATCATTATGGGCTCTGCAGGGCACGGCAATTAAGAGAGAGAAGGATCACATTATAGTGAAACAATAATGTTAAATATACTTTGAAATAAAAGTAGAATTGAAATACTAGGTGGATATTTAAAATTTATCATTTAAGTATTCGTTTAGTGTGTAGTAGTGTTTACAAATTAAAAAATCCTTTATTTTATTTATAAAAATAGTTTCTTTTTCTATATTTTTTATCGAGTGTGGTGGTTGGTTAAAAATTTTGATAGACATGACGAAGGGACCTGATGAATGTAGCTTAAGGCGAGATATGGGTAGAGTCAGTATTTCTTTAAGGCGTAATTGGTATCTGGTGTTGCTTTCTCCTCGTTTGATATAGAATTCTGGGTATATTTTAATGAATTTGTAGATTTCCAAAACGTATATGCACGGTAAGGTAAGTATTTTATCTGTGACGGCCAAAGTCCTCTCATAAAGTTGAGATAGTTTGCTGTATTGGCCTAGTTTGACAGGCATGTCAGAATTTACAATGACAGTTATATAATAATTATATAGATAAGATCATATTTTTATTATTGGTAGAGCCACGCGGCAGCTTTTGCTGTCGCACGGATGGGCCGGCTCGAACCGGGGTGGTACCATGACCTCACAGAAAACCAGCGTGAAGTAGAGGTTTACCTCTGCGTTTCGCTTGGTGAGTGCAGGCCGGAGGCCCTTTTTACTGGAAATGAGGCATTCCATCTTAGTCCTCACGGGGACAACGCATCTACATTTTGATTGGTAACAGAGGATAGATGTAGATTTCTATGGGCCGCAGCAACCACTTACCATCAGGTGGACTGTGTGCTCGTTTGTCAACCTTATCCTATAAAAAAAAACACAATATACCTGATGCTAAGAATGCTGTATCTTATAGACACATCCATCCCCGATCAAAAATCCAAATGTAGACATTTCGTTAACCCTGAAGAATTAAATGAAATTATTCGTCACCAATAAAACAGCTGCTAGTTTAAGTTGGTAGTCTACAAGAGCGTGACGCGATTTAATCGTTATGAAGCCATTATTAAGGCTATATTTAGCCGCATCTTGGCTCTACTACATAAAAAATAAATTTAAAAAACATTGCGATGGCTACCATATACATCTTCTTTTACGCTAATCTGCTCATGCTTGCTACGACGCTTATTTAAGTCATATAATTTATAAAAACATGGGTATTTGCCCAGGTTATTATTTATTTATATTATTTAATTGCTTAAATGTAATACCTTAAAGCTAGGGGTACATAGGGCGGACTTTTACATCGACAAAAATGACAATAGTCTTACAGATAATACGAGTATGTACATGATATTTAAAAACTCATGATAATTTTATTTCTATTATAGGTAATAATCACAATATGCATTAATTTTATTTTATGATGAACGAATTAGAAAGAATGCCATGTGGCTTTCCCTGCCAGTCAATGCTGGGTGCCAAAGGCAATAATTCATATTGTGTCTGTTTTTTTTATCATGGAATATGCTTGAATAATTGACGCCCGACGTGTTTTAATTTTTTTTTTAATCACTTATGTCAGTGTGACTGTTACAAATATGAAAAGAAATTACCAACGGCATTTATTTCGTAGTTCTTTTCCGGTCAGTGATACCACATTTTTAGAAGTGAACAAAAATAACAGTGACAAACGAAATTTTAATTTCTTACGAAGAAAACCAAAGAGATCTGTATTAGCATTTTACGCCTCTCCTCGTTGAGTCAGTTTTTTTATAGAATAAGAATGACAAACGAGAACACTGTCCACCTGATGGTAAGTGGATAGTGTGGCCCGTATACATCTATGTATACATAAAATGCTTCGTTTCCAGTAAAAGGGTTTCTGATTCTCTACACTCACCATACGAAAAACAGCAGCATTAAGGTGGTGATCCCTGAGAACGTGGTCCTTTTCTAGCCGAGCCGAACTACTCGTGCTACAACCATAATGTAGTGTGACTCCATATTATTCTCCCTCTTATATGGGTTCTTTCAAAGAGAAACGAGCTCAGCATAAAGTTGACCGCTAAGCAACTTTGCGCTACCTTATAATGACTATTATATGTTATATTTAAAAATGTGAATTCTAAACGACTAAAAGTCTAGCCAATGAAATTTTTTCTTTTATTTTTCACCTTCACTTTTGTTTCAGTTGCATTCGCGGAATGAAATTTTTCATCAAAAACTGCAACCTCCGAAAGCGACAAAAAGCTGCGTGCAATTTATATCCAATTACTAAATGGAATTTTGCTTAAAAAGACCTTCTTAGCTGCCTCTATTCGCGTGTTTTGTTTAAAGTTTCCACGGCGCACTATTTTTTTTACAGTTTTTTATATACCGTTGTGCTTTCCATTGTTCTAGTTTTGAAACATGTAAAGTAACATTAAAAATAATTTTTAATTTTTATTACTATTTTTGTTGTACGTGGTAGAGCCATGCTGCAGCTATATTAGTAGTATAGTTGTAGCACGAATGGGTCGGCTCGACCGGGGAAGGACAACGCTCTCAAAGAATACCAGCGTAAAATGGTAGCTTGACACTACTGTGTTTCGTATGGTGAGTGTAGAGAACCGGAGACCCATTTTACTGGAAAATAGGCATTCCATCTTACTCCTCACGGGTAACGACGCATCTGCATTTTGATTCTTTATTGAGGATAAATGTTTATGTCTATGGGTCATAGAAACCACATACCATCAGGTGGACTGTGTGCTCGTTTGTTACCCTTATTCTATATAAAAATAATACTACTTTAATTTTTAATACGTTACAATAGGCAATCAACTTTACCTGATTCTACACGGAGAAGGAGAAGAGAACACGTCCTGGACTGACTGGGAGAGAATGCCAAAAGCTATTAAGTGCGCGTATTGTAATCATTTTTATTAATGTGTTGATGTAATAAAATCTAAATAAGTTGCCGTATAGTGGCGGCTTAAGATAATCCACTACCCATATAAACCAGTGGGTGTCCTAAGAGTTAACAGAGGAAAATGAAACATGAGATGAACAGTAGAATCTTATTGATTATTGATAACAACTCACAATAAAAAATAAAACTGCGCTTGCCAAACTGCCTGCCAAGTGTGGCAACTCTTGTAATAATCCTCCCATAAAGTAATCTTTGAGGACGGCCTATGATCAGCAGTTTTACCACAGGATTTTTCGACAATTCAGTAGCAGGCCGGAGTCAGGAAGATGGCGGTGTTTGAACCCCGAACCTAGGAAAGCACATAAAGCTGTTGGTATTGCGTGTGAACTCTGATCGTGTCGGATTCCCGTCCCATCGGACAATGAGAGTGAGGGAATAAGGAGTGAACCTGTGCATGCGGATATATTAGGGCACTATAACCCAATACACCTGTCCTAATTAGATGGCTAGTCTCTGTAGACTCTGTAGACTGGCCGCCATTAATGAAATTTGCTTTGGAGATATTATTATTATGTTAACATGTCACGCGAGCAAGTGAATACTGCTTTAATGCTTTAAAAAATTTTTCAATGGACGTCATGACGCTATCGGCAAACCTGCGTGCAGCTTATGCAAACGTACGGTCGTACACATTCACATCCTTTTAAAACTAAAGAGAAATCGCATTCACGCAAAACGTGGAGATATTTTACCATTTAGACACTTCTGAATATTTATGAAAATAAAACCGTTACATCTTTCAAGAAGCAAATACCTTATAACGACTAAGGTTTATGTTCTTTTGCACACCTCGAACGCGAAGCGAGAGAGTTTGGGCTATTTAATAACTTTGGGATTTATCGTTTACTAGCAGTGTAAGAATATCCACTACCCCATATCGTACAGTGGGTGTCGTAAGAGGCGACAGATGGAAATTGAAACAGGTGACGGGCAGCAGCATCTTCCTAGAATAACAACTCAAAATAATAAAAAACTGCGGTTGCCGACCCGCCTGACAAGCGTGGCAACTATGGCAATATCCCCTCTTTGGGAAGGACTATGTTCAACAGTTGTATTTTATAGGCTGTAATGGACAAATGGTGGATGGGCTTTAATGATGACTTGACAAGGTCACGCTATGAGCGGATAGTGTTTTTTTTTAAGTTTATAGTATAAGGGTGACAAACTTATACACAGTTCACCTGATGATAAGTAGATGACATGATAAGTAGATAGACATCTGTCCTCAATTAAGAATCACAATGCAGATGCGATGTCACCCCTGACGACAAATATTCTTTCTTTTTATTCTTTTTTTATAAAAAAAAACGTTACCTCCACACTAGGATTTTCTCCTGTATCGTGGAGGCAGTTTACAAACACAAATTTCACAAGGACAAACATCCAGATCCGGAACAATTATTTGTAGGCCATACAAATACTTGTTCCGTGCGGGATTCGAACCCGCGCCCCCCAGCGCCGCAACTCATTGCTAAGCCACTGCGCCACGAAGTCGTCACACGTCACGACACACAAATATGAAATGATTCTCCAAACTTACCAAACACTGCAGCATTAAGCTGCTATTTCACGCTGGTATTCTGTGAGAGCGTGGTCCTTCCCCGGTTTAGGCGACCCATTCGTGCTACAACCATAATGTAGCTATAGCATCGCTCTACCACATTAGCTTAAGCATGTTTTTACCTACATTTGACAATTTTAGGAAGCCATATAGATAACGTTATTTTAATTTACCAATTTTGTTGAATATTTGCCGTGTTCTGACATCGTAAGAGAATCGATCACTCCATTTGTCACGTTGGTGTCGTAAGCGCAGGTTATAGGAAATGCCAGAAAGTCCTTATCGCTTCGATATTTGGCGATAGAACCTCACTTACGACAGGAGTAAAAATACGAAGACCAACTAAGGGACGCAGGGCGAAAGGTGTGAAACGTCTGAAACCAAGAGTGACGATAATGGAACAACGTCCCTATATCGGGAGAGACCCATATAATACGACGACGACGTTATTTTTACCGATTTAAAAAAAAGGAAAGAATGCCGCATTGATAACAATATTATTATTTTAATGTAAATTACATCACCAATTTTTGATTAATTAATATAATAAATTTTCACTGCAGTCCATGTCAAAACAATGTGCGATAGTGTTAATGTCGGTGTACGAGCCACCTGTGTGACGCTGACGCTTCACTCGCTGGCTTTATTAAGCTAATGTACACATAATTAGTTTTAAGTGTAATAAACGTATCCAAAAATAACGGTTCACTTGTTGCAAAATCATATCGTACACGTTGCTGTCATAATGATTCCTTTTTTTATGGAATAAGGGTGACAAACGAGCACATAATTCGCCTGATGGTAAGTGGACGCTGAGGCCCATACATGTATGTATATCTTTTCTCGATTAAGAATCAAAATGCAGATGCCTTGTCACCCCTTCAGAATATGGAATACCTCGTTTTCAGTAAAAAGTGTCTCCGGTACTCTACACTCACTTTACGAAACACAGCAGCGTTAAACTGATATTTCACGCTGGTATTTCGTGAGAGTGTGGTCCGTCCCTGGTCGATCTGATCCGTACGCACTACAACCATAATATAGCTGCAGCATGGCTCTACCACTTTTTATGTGTATACGCGAACAATATACATTTAAATGAAATTAATTTTTACAGATATTATCACATAGCATATACAAGTTAATATGTTGTGTATTTTATATTCCCGTATCGGTCCGTTCGTCGAGTATTGATCGACGTCCCAAGAACGTGGTTAACTATGAAACGTTGGGAATATAGAATAAGTTAATACACGCGATAAAATCCGTAAACACTAGTTTTATTAAAAAAAACCGTGGTAGCTCGGAGGCTAAGCGCTCGGTGTAAATTTTATAATACACAAGAAACCTGGGATCGATCCTCGCCGGCACCAATAAAATTGTTAATTATAATTTTAAGTGCTGATTTACTACGTGCTCTACAATGCAGGAAAACAACTTAAGCAAACCTACATGTCTTAGAAATAAAAAAAAATATTCGAAGAAGACGACCAGCGGACTTTTCCTCGGCGTGAGACGTAGTAGACAGTATTTAGTTTCATTTCAACAGTGCTGTCAACTCACCCTGCGCATTTTATGTGCAATTGCTTATACGCAGATACACTTGATTTTTTAATGAAGAGACGTGTGTCTCCTCCATACTACGAATTTGGAAGAAATATAAAAAGAAAATGTATTTATTAAAACGACACATGTAACAAAATATATTGAAGGACTCGTTAACTTATAGCTACAGAGCTAAGAAGGACAAGTACTCCCTATCTTTATTTTAATAGTCAAGTTAGACAAATCTTGCCTGAAAAAGACGGTGGAGTATCTAAGTCAGAAATATCTTATTGTTTCCAATTTTTTTTAGAATAAGGGTGATATGGATCTAACATGGCGATCAAAAACCAACAATGACGCATTAAATGAAATGAACAGACTTAGATTTATATCAAGCGATAACTAAAAAATAAAACAGTAATTAATAGAAAAAAAAAACATTTATAAAAACGAGCTCTGATTCAAATGCTCTATAAAAAAGAAAATAAACTTTAAATTAAATTAAACCAGTCAATTTATTACATTACACAATTTATATGATATAAAAGCGTGTCGCGAGATTTTTTTTTTTTATATTGTGTGCAGTGAAGTTCCTAAAGGAACTCCATCTGCGTCTGTTCGTTGCCGCTGGTGATAAGAGGGCTGGTTTTTTTCTCGCTCAAAGGCTAAATATTATAGTCATTCAGCGGGGAACGCAGCGAGCGTTCTTGGCACAATACCGCGTGGAGTAGGACTGTGTGATGATATTACTTAGTTATTAGTTTTAGTTTTTCTATTATGATGGCGCGTCTCCACCAAAGTTTTACTGTCAACAAATCATTTGTCAACACGTGTTGCCGACAAATGTTTCTGTAATCACCTAGTTTTAGCAATAAAACGAAACAATGTCGGGAATTCTGTTTCCATTTTCGGCGGCAACATCAAAGGAATACGCTTGTTGCCGACATTTGTTCCCTCGGTGGAGACGCTTCTTGCAACATTTTGAAACATTTTCGGAAACAAATGTCGTCAACTTTTGTTGATTTGTCAACAGTTGGAAACATAAATGTTGTCAACATTTTTGGTGGAGACGCGCCTTTATAGTTTTTAATACTATATATAATAAAATTTCTATAACATAATAATGAATCGCTGAATGTGTTGCTAAGCGCAAATCTCGAGAGCAGCTGAACCGATTTCGCTAATTCTTTTTTTATAATATTCCTTGAAGTACGAAGATGGTTCTTACGGAGAGAAAAATTTAAAAAATTGCCTGAAAAAGTCTAAAAACAACACTTTTCTATATTCCCATACAAAATAATCGTAATAATACTTAAACGTCAATTTGAACTTTAATACCATATCATAAAGTGGAGGGGTTCTGGGAAGGCAAAACAATTGAGTGACGTTAGTATCGTTTACATTACTCAAAAACAAAATTCGGGTTCCGCGCAAAAAAAATTGATATCCATGAAATCGTAGTAAATTCCACGCGGGCGAAGTCACGGGGCACAGCTAGTTATATATAAAATATTAAATATTATGTTATATAAATAAAACAAAACTGAATTATCAAAAAACATTGAATTTAGACGTAACATCACATGGACTGTGTCACCCATATTCTAAATTAAAAATATAATTTATGTTATCATTTGTAAATATATACAAAAAAATCTATTGCTCTCACACGAAGAAGGTAATATTATCGATGCGCTTTTTCCTGGAGCCAATAAGTTGATCGTAAAGTACTAGTTTTTTAACGCCCCTTGCAGTTTTCACCACGGGGCTGTTGCTAAACCCGATAGTCGTACAATTTTGGTTGCTAAATACCCCGTCGAGGGCACGAACGCCGGATTTTTATGTAGTTTTTATTCGGCTACAATGCTATAAAGTTTTAAGTACGTGTTCTTGTGCTATCTTGGTGTTTAAATGAAATCGTTTTGAAATTAAACCTTTAAGAGCTTTAAAAAATATATAAAACGTGTTTATTTTATCGTTATATTTAACAGTAGTTTATATTTGGAGCCATCTAGCGTTTATAGGTAGAACTTTAATTTTAAATCAATAAGAAACCTTGGGTATAGTTCAATTTTGTGAAAGGAGATGGCACTTACAGATTTTTGTGCAAAATTTTTATCGAAAATAAAAATATAATATCTAATAAATAATAATGTTTTTAATTTAGTAATTAATAAATTTATTACCTCAATGTATGTTCGTTCACTAGTACGTAAGCACTACACTAAATGTACAAGCTCACCTTTGGGAAAAATCAGGAAGATTGCAGGCAAGCTGAGGAAGACCTGACCACATTGGGCAAATCGTCGGCAACATCAAGGGACTGCTGAACTTCTTCGAGTTGATTTCGGGGCTAGAACAATTACAATATTCTTGCTCACATGCTATATTTACATGTTCAAATATATAAAGACCCTGTGGTTTCTATTGAGTATACCTACTTTATCAGAATCAGTATTCAAACGTATAGAAACATCTTTACTTCAAAAACTCGACCATAAAAATACAATTTATTTGCAAATTTAATGTAGCATTATTACCTACCTCTATTTTTTATTGGCAGGGTATTAAGAGTATTGTCAAAGATCTTGCTTTACTGATGCGCGCATCAGTTAGTGAATATAACTTATTCACATTATTGAATTTTTTAAGTATTTTCTTTTAAAGGATAGTGTGACAAACGAGCACACAGTCTACCTGATGGTAAGTGGTTGCTGTGACCCATAGACATCTACGTTTATCCTACATAAAGAATAAAAATGCAGATGCGTCATCACCCGTGAGGACTAAGATGGAATGCCTATTTTCCGGTAAAATGGGTCTCTGGTTCTCTGCACTCATCATACGAAACACAATAGTATTCTGTGAGAGCGTGGTCTTTCCCCGGTCGAGCCGACCCATTCGTGCTACAATGGGTCTGGCCACATAATTTTGTTAAGGGTATCAAAAAATTGTATAAAAAATTACGAGTTCAACGGTATTCTTATTCATTTTTCTACCTTTAAAAATGACTGAAATATTGATGAATAAAGTGGTGTTTTACGGTAAGGGCGACCGCTTAGCTCCGCATCGTGATGTGACGTCACAAATCGACACGTCGAAGCCACCAGTAGTCTTTATTGTTATATTTTTCTTATTCTCCATATTTATTACTCCATATTTTTCTTGTCATGTCATTTATTTATCAGTAACCTTTATTTTCTGTTTTTTTTTTTATTTCTGTTATATCAAGCTCATTGGGAATAAAAGTCCGATATGAGAAGATAAAATACTGTAGATCAAGTTATACCTTAATGCAAAATTTCATCAAAATCAGTTTAAAATTACACGCATTGCATGTTTGCGACCATTGCATTTTCAAAACAGAATACGTACTAATTACCTACGTAATACCGCAATCAGTTTATTCAAAAGTAGGTTGAAGTAAAATGAGGACCATATGTTTGCAACCACTGACGAACTACGTAACCAACAAAATTTCTTCACGTGTCACTAGGTACTAAATAACAGTACGTACTCACTGCATTAGTAACTTTAAGTAAGTTTTTTCATTTCATGTCGTTGTAAATCATGTGCAACTTCGTGGTTCAGTCAATTAATACCTACCTATATATTACTGCCTGGTTACTAATCAATGGTAAAGCTGTATACTTTTCGTAATCTTTTATTAGTAACTTACATTTAGAACTTTACTCCATGCATTTCTGATGATAAAAAATCATAATTTTCTGAAAAATACTGCGCAACCGTAAAAATATCCACTTTTGACCGATTATCTGACTGTATTTTTTCAAAACACGTTTCCATTTTCTTTTTTTTTACAGCACTACACACTGTGACTATACATATAAATATAATTATATAAAAGCTAAATGTTCAATACTTTAGATTAAACATTAAATTAAATAGTTTATTTGTGATTCACAGTTTACAAAAAGGTTTTATTTAAACACAAGTAAAGTTCAGTCAATGATCAGCCTCATGGGCATACAAATGTCAAATATTATTAATAGTTCATTGATTACATTATTCATAATAATACATTAGATTATTAGATTAAATTATTCATCATAAGTAATATTGATTACATTGGATTAGATTAGTATACTTCCGAGCGCACGGTTAGTACTGAACTTAGCAAGTACCTACTGCGCGTTCGCTCTGTCGGATTGTGACGTCACGTCAAATTGAACGAGCGGGTAAAAATTAAAAAAAAATTGCGAAACTTCAAAACGTTATAACTTTCGTATTTCTGCACCAATTTGTATGAAACAAAAACTATTGTTTTTTTTTTTCATAAACATAGCTTTAATATTATTTTATTTTATTTTATTCGGAAAACTTACAGCAATTTCTTATAATTAAATAAAAGATATAATAATATACTATTAAGCCATTTACAAGTTTCCACTTTTAGAATTAAAAATAAAAAGTATAAACAAAAGACAATTCAAAGATATATTAACTAGTAAACAATAGGTACCTTAAAGTTAAAAAGCTATGTGTATTATGAATATTTTAAGACTTAATATAAAAATTTAAGCAAAATATTCACTGGTTAAGGTACTCTTGGCCACACTCGGGGTAGTATTAAATGGATCAATATCAAAGTTAAGCGAGTTTATAAATTTAGCAGTTCTAATCATGAAAGAATTACGTCTATAGTTCGTATGAGCTCTTTTTATGTAAAGAAGTTTGCGTTTCCTCTTATTTGCTGATGGAACATTTAAAGTAACATCAGATAATAATTCCGGGGAGTAAATTGAACCATTGCAATTTTTTAGATAAAAACATACGTCATTAATATTACGCCGAACAGATAAAGGTAGAAAGTGATATCGTTTGCACCTCTCTTCATAGTTCTGAGAATCCGTATGCGCTCTATAATCAAGATACTTTAAAAACCTTTTCTGGATACCCTCAATACGAGACTTATAAACCTCATATTGTGGGTTCCAGACCTGTGATGCATATTCAAGAATAGGACGTACAAATGAACAGTAGAGAATTTTTATCGTCTTTAGGCTGTTGAAGGCACAAGAACAGCGGATGACAAATCCCATGGCTTTATATGCCCTAGTTATAATGCTAGATATATGCTTGTCATAGATAAGTTTAGAATCTTGAATTATTCCAAGATCACAAGCTTCATATACTCTAGCCAAAGAGGTACCCTTCAAGTGATAGCCGCCATTGATTGTATCGCTTTTCCTTGTAAATGACACAAAAAACATTTAGATACATTTAAATATAGTTTATATATATTGCATTATATAATGCAATATATATAAACATTTTCATAATCACCTAGATTGCCATAGGTCTTGTACTTACGATAGTATTTGTTTTTGTTTCGTAGTATCGTTATCAAAGGCTGACTATACCAAGGCGGGTAACGAGAGCATTTAACAGTTTTAGTCGGTATGTATAAATTTCTTAACTCATATATTTTATTATAAAATAATTTTGTCCCATTATCCAAACTGTCTACATTAAGTTGAGAGTACCAATCAAAACCATTTAATTCAGCTCGTATCTTGTCAAACCTACCCTTAGAATAAATGTTTTTGGTTTGATTTAAAACTGGTTATAAAGGTTTTATTGTCAAGTTAGAAAATGTTAATGTGACTCATTATACCACTATATATAGCTGCAGCATGGCTCTACCACTTATACTCGTAAAAGTTGAACATTAAAATTCCTATAATAATGACCAAAAATTCACTGTTATAAATGTAATGTCTTTTTTCATATTGTGTATTAAAATCACTCTGGAATGTCACTCTGATTATTTGCTGTCCCTGCTTCACACAAACTTGGCTTTAGTGAAAATCAGTGGTGTGGGTCATCCTCGGCTTACGCTAAGTGAGGAACAAATCGCAGTACAATTACACTCCTAGCATTGAATGCAGAAAAAGCTTTAGCAGTTTTAGGTATATGTCTTATGTATAATATTATTACAGTATTAAGTGTGCCGCGTTCTATGTCCGATAAAGATTGTATAATCCCCAGAAGACACAAGTTTGCGCGTTTACCGCTAAATAGAACCCCTTTGTCGTATCTCCTCAGTTTCAAGGCGCTCCCCTTGCTGCCTCAGCTAGCATCGGAATTCTCAGCGTCGACATATCGAATAGTGAGAAGTTTCGAGTTCACTTGGAAGGGAAGGCCAAATTGGCATCTAAATAGCTTGGCGTGCTCAGCAGAGCGAGTCAGTATGTCATGCCGGCACATCGCTTGCAACTTTACAAAGCGCATATTCGGCCTCACATGGAATACTGTTCTCATCTCTGGGTCGGCTCGATACACTGGCACTGCGTAGAGATGTTGCATCCCTTTGCATTTTCTATCGAATTTACCACGGGGAGTGCTCTGAGGAATTGTTCGGATTAATTCCAGCCGCCAAATTTCATGAACGCACATCGCGTCAAAATTCACGATACCATCCTCACTATCTGGATGCTTGGCGGTCCACGACTGTACGTTTTACTAGGAGTTTTCTTCCTCATACAACTTCTCTGTGGAATTGTTTACCACAGGCGATATTTCCGGATCAATACGGCTTACGGACCTTCAGGAAAAGAGCGTACACCTTTCTAAAAGGCCGGAAACGCATCTGCAACCCCCCTGGTGTTGTGGTTGTTCATGGGCGGTGGTAGTCACTTACCATCAGGTGAGCCGCATGCTCGTTTGTCCCCTCTTCTATAAAAAAAAGTCTATTGTCTAATAATACGTGCAAGTATTCATCTACGTGCTTTAGACGTGGAATTGCGTAAAACAAACTAAATTCAACTAGTGTATACATAGGTAAGTTTAAAAAAATAAACATAATAGACATTAAGGTAACTGAAGCGTATTCATGAAAAAGGCCACTAAACGTTAAGATAATAACTTACTTGAAAATGCAAGTAATTTAATAATTATAGTTTATTAGTAATTGTTAAGCTAATAAAGTAATAATTTTATTTTAAGACCCATTATGTCATACGAACATTTCTGTAATAATAACGCGTGGCCTGGGTTGGTAGATAATATGAACCGGTTTTATCAATTTTGTGAATGGAGCGGAAACGGGCGGCACCAAACAAGTGGCCGCCCCTCACACCGTAGTTTGTGATCAAACATTAATAATTATAATAAAATCTGCTTTCTAGTTGTTTTCAATCCATTGCAGTTTACAGCCGGAAATAAGCCTGTCTCATTTCAGGAAGGATTTGCCCTAATGAAGACATCGACAATTTTTCTGGTACACGGATGGCTCCAAAGGTTAATAATGAATTGCAGCGCAAGGGTCACAAGGGTTTCGAATCCCGCACGGAACAAGTATTTGTATGGCCTCTAAATATTTTTTGGCTTGGATTTTTATCCTTGTACAACTTATGTATGTAAAATATCCCCAATCCGGGAGTAAATTCTAGTGTGGAGGTAACGTTTCTAACAAAAAGTTAGCAAATAGTAACCTAAATGTATATACATTAAATCGCAGCTTTTCAATGATATTGACAAAAAAGTAAAAAAGTTCACCTTAGTTCAAACTAGTGATATCTGGTTATCGAAAGATTATTAGACCACACTAATGCCTGCGCAGCCGCTTCTCCAAATCTCCGATCTGGGCACTTTATCACTACCTAGTCAGGTCATAAGTATTGTCACACAGTAAAAACTTTTCTTTTGGAATGCTGGCCACAAAAAAGTTTATTGAATTCGAATTTCGAATTGTTCATGAAAATAAAACTGTATACTTTTTAGAATTTTACTCATTTTTAAATATGGAGTGGACGCTTAAAGAAGACCGTGTAGCAGTTATTGCGTTGCATCGTTGCGGTTACGCGCCAATTCAAATTTTTGACATACTGAAAAATTTTAATATAATCAAAAGATTCGTTTATCGTACCATCAAACGATACAATGAAGACTCTTGTGTAGATAACAGGTCAAGAAGTGGTGACCCTCAGTCTGTTAGGACTCCAGCAGTGATAAAAGCTGTGAAGGCGCGAATTCAAAGAAATCCCAAACGTAAGCAGAAACTGTTGGCCCTTCAATGTGGTTAAGCAGAACCACGGTAAAAAGGGTGTTAAATGAAGACTTAGGGCTTCAGGCATATCAAAGAAAAACAGGACATCGTTTGAGTGCTCGTCTAATGGACCTGAGACTGAAGAGATGCCGCGCTTTGTTGAAGCGGTACGCGGGAAAAAAATATCGGGAAATTCTTTTTTCGGATGAAAAAATTTTTACTGTAGAAAAGAGCTACAACAAACAAAATGATAAGGTGTACGCAAACAGTAGTGAAGAAGCGAGCAACCGTATTCCGCGTGTCCAACGAGGTCATTTTCCATCCTCGCTCATGGTATTGTTGGGAGTTTCTTATTGGGGCTTAACAGAGGTACATTTTTGTAAGAAAGGTGTAAAAGCAAATGCAGTTGTGTATCAAAATACAGTCCTGACGAACCTTGTGGAACCTGTTTCTCATACCATGTTCAATAACAGGCACTGGGTATTCCAACAAGATTCGGCGCCAGCTCATAGAGCGAAGAGCACACAAGACTGGCTGCCGGCGCGTGAAATTGACTTCATCCGGCCCAAAGACTGGCCCTCCTCCAGTCCAGATTTGAATCCGTTAGATCACAAGATATGGCAATACTTGGAGGAAAAGGCATGTTCAAAGCCTCATTTCAATTTGGAGTCACTCAAGACATCCTTGATTAAGGCAGCCGCCGATATTGACATAGACCTCGTTCGTGCTGCGATAGACGACTGGCTGCGCAGATTGAAGGCCTGTATTCAAAATCACGGAGGGCATTTTGAATGAACTTTAGTATCATAAGAATTTATGTTTTGTTAAGTTTATTTTGGTAAATAAATGGTTACATAATGAATAAACTTGTTTCAATTATTTTATATTAAACATGTGACAAAATTTATGACCTGACTAGGTATATTAGCAGTAAGAACTTTCTTGTCACCGGTACCGTCAGTATGAGTCGATAGCCCTTTCGTTGATGTAACTCAATATTTATTTTAATAAAGTAAATATCTGTTATTATGACAATTAGGCTCATTCCGCATTGTGAACCATTTCGTTGCTATAATTTAATATTTTTCTAATTAAGTCTGTGGGTTATGATGCAATTAGTATGCAAAAGATATCTATGATACTTGAGTACCTATTTCCAGCTATAAAATACATTATAAATTATTCTTTGGACTCAGGTATACTATATAATACCCTTCTACATAGAAAAAGGCTTTACGACCCCTTCCTAAAATACCTAATCCTGTAATTCCGAACTATTTTCGTTCTATCTTAATTCTCCCATACCTCTCTAAAGTTCTAGAAGCCTGTGTTTTTAAGCAAATATCTGTGTTTATTGGAAAACATAACCTGCTGAATGAATTTCAATCGGGGTTCCGCTTTGGTCACAGCAGTATCACTTCGCTTATCAAAGTCACAGATGATATAAGAAAAGGCTTGGATGAGCAGAAATTAACAGTGGTAGCACTTATTGACTTTTCAAACGTTTTCAACACGGTAGATCATCGTATCCTCCTATCTATCTTCAAATACCTTAAATTTTCATCCCCAGCCTTGGAGTGGTTATTTTCTTATATTCGCGGGCGCCAGCCATCGGTTCGTTCAGGTCAGCATTTTTCTGCATGGGCTGAAATTGAATCTGATGTGCCGCAAGGCGGAATACTTTTTCCTATTATGTTTTCCTTATTTATAAATTCTATCTCCTCGGTTTTAGATTGTTCGTACCATCTGTATGCGGATGATCTTCAGCTCTATGTGCAGTCAGACTATAATAACTTTAACTATGTAGTACATAAACTAAATAATAACCTGGAAGCTATAAAAAATTGTCGTTAATATATGGCGTTTCAGTTAATCCAGCCAAATGCAAAGTTATAATCTTCAGAAGTTCACAATTATTGGCTAAGATTGATTATGGAAATCTCTCTCCTGTAATTTATAATGAACTTTGATTCCATAAAAAATCTTGGCCTGTACATGGACAAAACTATTACCTGGAAATTGCAGATCTCTGAAGTAAGTCGTAAAGTTGTTGCCACCTTGCGTTCCCTTTATCGTCTTAAAAATTTCCTACCTTTCAAAACCAAGCTTACACTTGTTCATTCCCTCATTCTACCTATTATAAATTATGCAGATTTATGTTACCCAGATTTGTCACAAAATCTTCTAAACACGTTGGAGCGCCTTCTTAATAATTCCATAAGGTTTATTTTCGGTTTACGTAAGTATGACCACATATCTTCCTATCGTTCAAAGCTTAAATGGCTACCTATACGTCAAAGGCGATGTTCTAGTATATTACTAGTACTTTATTCAATTTTAAACGATCCAAGGTCGCTATCTTAAGGATAACTTTCATTTCCTTCATTCGATTGACGGTCGAATACCACGACAATCAAATCGTCTGAGGATAAGGTTTCCACAGCATAGGTCTAATTTTTTCAGGTCCTCGTTTACGATACAAGCTATACATCTTTGGAATAACCTCCCAGATGATATTAAAAATGCTAGAAATAGAAACTCATTTAAATTACTTTTACGACAACACTACCTGAAGGCACTTACTAACTGACATTTTTATTTCTTCAAATATTTATTTATTTATATATTAATACGGAATATAAAATATAAACGGTGGTAGAACCCTGCAGCAGTTTTTTGCTGTTGCACGTATGGGCCGGCTCGAGCCGGGTTGGTACCACGACCTCACAGAATACCGGCGTGAAGTAGAGGCTCTGCTTCTGCGTTTCGTCTGGTGAGTGCAGGTGGCCGGAGGCCCAATTCCCCCCCCCCCCATCAACATGGTAGCGGAATTAGACAATAGACTACCCCAGGAGGGTACCAGTACCCCTGGAGAATCCCTCGCTGAGCATCCACGACCATGTTATTCCAATCCTGAGCGTGGGTGCTCAGGCTGCCCCGCGTATTCTGGGGGGGGCAAAATTCCGCTCAAAAACAAAACTGCTCGGGGCAAGCTGAGCAACAATACCAAGGCGACCCCTGCCACGCTATCCGTGAATTTCTGCAACATCAGGGGACTTCACTCTAACCTAAACGCCGTCCACTACCATCTCGAGACGGCGAAGCCGGCCTTGCTCTTTTTGACCGAGACGCAGGTTTCCTCTCCGACTGATATTTCGTATCTCTCCTACCCGGGGTACAAATTGGAGCACTCCTTTGTGCCTCGGGCTGGAGTTTGCGTGTATGTTAGAGAGGACATCTGTTCTCGACGCCTCGGCAGTCTTGAAGGTTCGGACCTGTCCATCCTTTGGCTACGCGTAGACAGCGACGACCATCCGCGCGTCTACGGGTGCCTCTATAGGTCCCATAGCGGTAATGCCGAAACAGACCGACTCATCGACCACGTCCAAATGGCTACAGATTCCTTGCGACAACAGGACCCATCCGCAGAGATCGTGATCCTTGGCGATTTTAACGCCCACCATGCCGAATGGCTCGGTTCACGTTTAACCGATCATGCGGGGAGATCTGTTTATGACTTTGCCTTGGCATATGGTCTGACACAACTGGTTACTTCGCCTACGCGGATTCCAGATGTGGAGGATCATACACCTTCCCTGTTGGACCTTCTGCTGACCTCTCATCCGGACGGATATCAGGTTTCCGTCGATGCCCCTCTCGGCTCTTCGGACCATTGTCTGATCCGGAGTATGGTGCCACTCACGCTCCCTTCGCGGTTGCGTTCTGCAGGTTGCCGCCGTGTTTGGCATTACAGGTCGGCGGATTGGGACGGAATGCGGTCTTTCTTTGCATCCTACCCATGGGGGCGGGTTTGCTTCTCGCCGGATGATCCCAGTGCTGTTGCTGACTCTGTCACTGATGTGGTGCTACAGGGAATGGAACTATTTATTCCATCATCTGTGGTACCCATCGGAGGCAGATCTCAGCCTTGGTTTGGTCGCTCCTGTAAGACTGCATTGCGCAGTAAGCAGGAGTGTTATCAAGCCTGGGCTGCGGCTTCGGTGACTCGGAATGTAAACACCAGCACACTTAAAAAGAAGTATAACTTCGCCTCCAGGTCCTTCAAAAGAGTTATTGCCAAAGCAAAGTCAGAGCACATAGGCAGAATTGGCGAGAAACTAGTTCGCCTTCCTTCGGGAACCCGTGCATTCTGGTCTCTCGCCAAGGCTGTCCAAGGGAATTTCTGTAAGCCATCACTACCATCTCTGCACAGGGAGGACGACTCACTGGCCCAAGACGCAAAAGACAAAGCCGACCTTTTAGGCTCCCTTTTTGCGTCCAACTCGACTCTTGATGACGGGGGGAAAATACCGCCGACCATCCCGCGGTGTGAGTGCTCCATGCCGGATGTGCTATTCTCACAGCGCTCAGTTCGCAAAGCACTTCTTTCCCTGGACATCCAGAAGTCGAGTGGGCCTGACGGAATCCCCCCAATTGTGCTGAGGACGTGTGCTCCGGAGTTGGCACCGGTCCTAACGCGTCTTTTCCGGTACTCCTACTCCCAAGGCGTAGTCCCGAATTCATGGAAGACAGCTTTTGTCCACCCGATCCCTAAAAAAGGCGACCGCTCAGACCCGTCCAACTATAGGCCTATCGCGATCACCTCCTTGTTCTCCAAAATAATGGAATCCATTTTTAACTGCCAGCTCATCCGGTACCTTGAGGATCACCAGCTGATTAGTGACCGCCAATACGGTTTTCGTCGGGGTCGATCAGCTGGTGATCTTCTGGTCTACCTGACTCATAGATGGGCGAAGGCAGTAGAGTCCAAGGGGGAGGCGTTGGCCGTTAGTCTGGACATTGCGAAGGCCTTTGACCGGGTTTGGCACAAAGCGCTTCTTTCGAAGCTGCCTTCCTATGGACTTCCCGAGAAATTGTGCAATTGGATCACCAGCTTTCTTGCAGATCGGAGCATCAAGGTCGTTGTAGACGGTGCATGTTCTGACTACAAGCCTATTAACGCTGGTGTTCCACAAGGCTGTGTGCTATCACCAACGCTGTTTCTTCTGCATATCAATGATATGTTGCTAACTGGTAACATTCATTGCTATGCGGATGACAGCACTGGTGATGCTCTATACACCGGCCGGGCCAATATTTCTCGGGAAAACGTCGCCGAGTACCGGAACAAACTTGTGTCTGAAGTCGAGTCTTTGCTGGACAAAGTCTCGGATTGGGGGCGACTAAATCTAGTCCAGTTTAATCCTCAGAAGACACAAGTTTGCGCGTTTACCGCTAAAAAGAACCCCTTTGTCGTATCTCCTCAGTTTCAAGGCACTCCCCTTCTTGCCTCAGCCAGTATCGGTATCCTCGGAGTCGACATATCGAGTGACGTGCAGTTTCGTGGTCACTTGGAAGAGAAGGCCAAATTGGCCTCTAAAAAGCTTGGCGTGCTCAGCAGAGCGGGACAGTATTTCATGCCGGCACACCGCCTGCAACTTTACAAGGCGCAGGTTCGGCCTCACATGGAATACTGTTCCCATCTCTGGGCAGGGGCTCCCCAGTGCCAGCTCCTTCCACTTGACCGCATCCAGCGCAGAGCGGCTCGAATCGTCGACGACCGAGCCCTTTCCGATCGGCTCGATTCATTGGCACTGCGAAGAGATGTTGCATCTCTTTGCATTTTCTTTCGCATCTACCATGGGGAGTGCTCTGAGGAATTGTTCGGATTAATCCCAGCCGCCAAATTTCACGAACGCACATCGCGGCAGAACTCCCGATACCATCCACACCATCTGGATGATTGGCGGTCCACCACTGTGCGATTTAGAAGATGTTTTCTTCCTCGCACAACTTTCTTGTGGAATAGTTTACCACCAGGGATTTTTCCGGACCGATACGACTTAGGGACCTTCAAGAAAAGAGCCTACTCCTTTTTAAAAGGCCGGCAACGCATCTGCAATTCCCCTGGTGTTGCGGTTGTTCATGGGCGGCGGTAGTCACTTACCATCAGGTGAGCCGCATGCTCGTTTGCCCCCTCTCCTATAAAAAAAAAAAAAAAAAAAAAAAAAAACGGATATTTATAAAGTTTATAAGCATGTACACACATTACATGTATTGGCATTAAGGTGTTACATTTCAGAGTTTAAATAAATAAAAAATAATTAAGTCTATATATATATATATATATATATATATATATATATATGTATTTTAAAATATTAGAAAGAACTTAAATTAATTCGGTATCGAGTTATAGCCTCAAATATATACTTACTACGTACTTACTCAAGTACGTACTCAGAGGACATCAGCGTAAAATAGCAGCTTACTTTTGCTGTGTTTCGTATGGTGAGTGTAGAGAACAGGAGACAGTTTTACAAAAATTTGATTACTGGAAATGCGGCATTCCATCTTAGTACTCAGGGGTAACAACACATATATAACACGTTATACCTACAGAATAAGCAGTATTACTAGCCGACATATTCATGGAACACTTCGAGGAGAAAGCCTTTCTTACTGCTCCTGTAAATCCAAAAGTTACGTAGACGATACTTTCACAATTTTACCATCTGACAAAGTAACTGCATTTTTAGAACACCTTAATTCCATAAACTCTAAAATACAATTCACAATGGTGTTAGAAGCAAATAATTCTTTAGCTTTCCTAGATGTTTTAGTCATCCGAAATCCTGATAACACTATTGGTCACACTGTATAAAGGAAAAAGGCCCATTCCAACCCATATTTAAATGGTGAATCGCACCATAATCCATCACAGTTAGCTACCGTGGGAAAATCTTTATTTCAGAGAGCACGAGGGATCTGTGACAGAAAACATCTCGCCGCCGAACTTCAGCACGTCGAGCAAGTATTACAAGGCAATCAGCTTCGGGTCCCGCGCCTACGTCACAGTAACCGAGTGGAGCCGGCCACAGTCAAAGTTCAGACAAGGTTCGCTACATCTTGGAGCGAGCTTCCATTTAAACATACTTCAAGCCGCCGAAAAAGATTTGTCAATTTTTACCATCCGTCAAGTGTAATATCCCTCTACAAAAAGCAGGAGTGTACAAGCTGGATTGTAAATGTGTTCTATCTTACAAAGGACAAACAAAAAGATCTATTAAAACCCGCGTGAAAGAACATATAGCTGAGTTGAAGCATCGGTGTTCCGGCAATTCTGCAGTGTGTGAACATATTCTAGATCGTCCCCGCCATTACATTAGTTTTGATAGACCACAAATCCTCGCAAAAAAACACCGATTCCTACCAAGGATGATTTGCAAGGCTATTGAAATTAAAAAAAACATCCTAAATTCAATAGAGAAGATGGATGGGTGCTGCCATCTGCTTGGGATCCTATAATTAACAAATTTAAATCCAAACCCAAGCATACCACTGCAAGACTTTAAGATAATGTGAGCTCATTCTGCGTAAATCGGGCCAAAATTTAATATTCAAAAACTGAAGGTTGTGCCCCCCGTGACCATGGGTGCTGTAAAGCACCCGAAACGTCGGGAATCAAAAAGTTAAATTAAAGGCGATAAAATCCGTATTAATTGTCCGTAAGTTTCAATGCAATTATTAAAATCAAATGTCGTTAAAACTGTCTTTAACTCACTGGACAAATTGTCTATGGTATTATTTATGATTTGTAAATCGAACCGTTTTTGCTGAATCACCGTTCGTAACAACTTTTTACTTGCCTGATTTAAGATCTTAGCGCTTCCTCGAATGTCCTTTTTAGTAGATATTTTGACGCACGTAGGAATGAGCTGGTGGTCGCCGCACCTTTTCAGAAAATTCAATGATGTTACATATCTTGCGCGCTTGGTCATGAGATCTTCTAATCGGCGAATTTTATTTGCAATTACCAGTCCGTACTGGTTTACATAATGATTTCTTATATTTTCGCGAACACTACACATTTTTAAATTAAACTAATTTTACGGATTTTTTTATCGCGTATATTAACTTATTTTTATATTCCTGACGTTTCGGGTGCTTTCCAGCACCCGTGGTCACGGGGGACTGAGTTGTTTGACGTCCTGCTGTCATAGTTAGCCCGGCTACCTTCAGTTTTTTAATATTAATTTTTGGTTCGATTTACGCAGAATGAGCTTACAGTATCTTGAAGTCTAGCAGTGGTATACTTGGGTTTGGATTTGATTTTATTAATTATGGGATCCCAAGCAGATGGCAGCACCCATTCATCTTCTCTATTGAAATTAGGATGTTTTTTAATTTCAATAGCCTCGCGAATCATCCTTGGGAGGAATCGGTGTTCTTTTGCGAGGATTTGTGGTCTATCAAATCTAATGTAATGACGGGGATGATCCTGAACATGTTCACAAACTGCAGACTTCCCGATACGTCGGTGCTTCACGTCAGCTATATGTTCTTTAACGCGGGTTTTAATAGATCTTTTTGTTTGTCCTATGTACGAGAGACCACATTCACAATCCAGCTTGTACACTCCTGCATCTTGTAGAGGGATATGACACTTGACGGATGGTAAAAATTGACCAATCTTCTTCAGCGGCTTGAAGTACGTTTTAATGGAAGCTCGCTTCAAGATGTAGCCAACCTTGTCTGTGACTCCTCTGACATAGGGTAGTACAGCAGGCACACGCTCGACTGTGGCTGGCTTCACTCGGTCACTGTGACATAGGCGCGGGACCCGAAGCTTGTTGTCTTGCAGTACTTGCTCGACGTGCTGAAGCTCGGCGGCCAGATGTTTTTTGTCACAGATCCCTCGTGCTCTCTGAAACAAAGATTTTCCCACGGTAGCTAACTGTGAAGGATGATGGTGAGATTCACCATTTAAATATCGGTTGGTATGGGTATTTTTTCTGTACACAGTATGACCAATGGAGTTATCAGGATTTCGGATGACTAAAACATCTAGAAAAGCTAAAGTATTGTTTGCCTCTAACTCCATTGTGAATTGTATTTTAGGGTTTATGGAATTAAGGTGGTTTAAAAATGCAGTTACTTTGTCAGATGGTAAAATTGTGAAAGTATCGTCTACGTGCCGCTTGTAGAATCTTGGATTTACAGGAGCAGTAAGAAGGGCTTTCTCCTCAAAGTCCTCCATGAATATGTCGGCGACTACGGGAGATACAGGTGAGCCCATTGCCACTCCGTCTACTTGCATGTAGAACTCTTCTTTCCACAATAAATAGCCAGATGTGAGGCAGTGTTTGAGTAATACTGCATATTCTGTAGGCATGTTGTTATCTTCTAGCTTTCTAGTAACAATTGAAATGCAGTCTTCAATAGGTAGGCATGTGAATAGTGACTGAACATCAAAACTGACCATAGTTTTATTGTCAGCGAGATGTAGGTCTTTAATCTCACTAACAAATTGGTATGAATCCTTTGTGTGTGCTCCGGTATGTCCTCTTAGTGGTGACAGTATTTTTGCCAAGTGTTGAGCCAACTTATAAGTTGGTGAATCGATCTGGCTTACTATAGGACGTAGTGGAGCGTTTGGTTTGTGTATTTTCGGTAACCCATACAACCTCGGTGGTTTGGCACATGATGGTATTGTCGAATTCACGTCAAGATCTAATTTTTTGGAGTATTTCTTTATTAAATCAGTAGTTGTTTTGAGTGTATTACTTGTAGGGTCTATTTTGACCTTTTTGTATGTACTTACGTCCGATAAAAGTTGTTGTATTTTGAAATTATACTCTGACGTGTCCATTATTACCGTAGTATTTCCTTTATCCGCGCGGAGAATCGTGAGCTCGGGTCTGTTGCGTAAGTTGTACAACGCTTTAAATTCGTCTTTGGGAAGATTTAGTTTCGGCGCTGAACTTCGACATAACAAGGACGAAATGTCTTGACGTATAGCCTCTAAATCCTCTTTACCGATATTATTCTTAAACAGACAATCCTCAACACTACAGATAATTTCCTCGTACGGGATTTTTTGCGGTGTTATAGCAAAATTTAAGCCTTTCGACAATACTTTTATTGTAGGTTCGTCCAGTGTTTCTTTTGACAAATTATAGACCGTGCGTTGTTTATTGTTTGCGTCTGTGGTCAACGGTTGTTGCGTTTCGTTTCTACGTTGACATGGATGTTTGGCATTTGATTTGATAGTTAATTTTTGGTATTTTTCTATTTGTTTGTCTTTGCATTCATTATATTTCGATATTTCGCGTTTGTTTAAAGTTTCAATGCAATTATTAAAATCAAATGTCGTTAAAACTGTCTTTAACTCACTGGACAAATTGTCTATGGTATTATTTATGATTTGTAAATCGAACCGTTTTTGCTGAATCACCGTTCGTAACAACTTTTTACTTGCCTGATTTAAGATCTTAGCGCTTCCTCGAATGTCCTTTTTAGTAGATATTTTGACGAACGTAGGAATGAGCTGGTGGTCGCGGCACCTTTTCAGAAAATTCAATGATGTTACATATCTTGCGCGCTTGGTCATGAGATCTTCTAATCGGCGAATTTTATTTGCAATTACCAGTCCGTACTGGTTTACATAATGATTTTTTATATTTACGCGAACACTACACATTTTTAAATAAAACAAATTTTACGGATTTTTTATCGCGTATATTAACTTATTTTTATATTCCCGACGTTTCGGGTGCTTTCCAGCACCTATGGTCACGGGAGACTGAGTTGTTTGACTTCCTGCTGTCATAGTTAGCCCGGCTACCTTCAGTTTTTTAATATTAATTTTTGGTTCGATTTACGCAGAATGAGCTTACAGTATTTTGAAGTCTAGCAGTGGTATACTTGGGTTTGGATTTGATTTTATTAATTATGGGATCCCAAGCAGATGGCAGCACCCATCCATCTTCTCTATTGAAATTAGGATGTTTTTTAATTTCAATAGCCTCGCGAATCATCCTTGGGAGGAATCGGTGTTCTTTTGCGAGGATTTGTGGTCTATCAAATCTAATGTAATGACGGGGACGATCCTGAACATGTTCACAAACTGCAGACTTCCCGATACGTTGGTGCTTCACGTCAGCTATATGTTCTTTAACGCGGGTTTTAATAGATCTTTTTGCTTGTCCTATGTACGAGAGACCACATTCACAATCCAGCTTGTACACTCCTGCATCTTGTAGAGGGATATGACACTTGACGGATGGTAAAAATTGACCAATCTTCTTCAGCGGCTTGAAGTACGTTTTAATGGAAGCTCGCTTCAAGATGTAGCCAACCTTGTCTGTGACTCCTCTGACATAGGGTAGTACAGCAGGCACACGCTCGACTGTGGCTGGCTTCACTCGGTCACTGTGACGTAGGCGCGGGACCCGAAGCTTGTTGTCTTGCAGTACTTGCTCGACGTGCTGAAGCTCGGCGGCCAGATGTTTTTTGTCACAGATCCCTCGTGCTCTCTGAAACAAAGATTTTTCCACGGTAGCTAACTGTGAAGGATGATGGTGAGATTCACCATTTAAATATCGGTTGGTATGGGTATTTTTTCTGTACACAGTATGACCAATAGAGTTATCAGGATTTCGGATGACTAAAACATCTAGAAAAGCTAAAGTATTGTTTGCCTCTAACTCCATTGTGAATTGTATTTTAGGGTTTATGGAATTAAGGTGGTTTAAAAATGCAGTTACTTTGTCAGATGGTAAAATTGTGAAAGTATCGTCTACGTACCGCTTGTAGAATCTTGGATTTACAAGAGCAGTAAGAAGGGCTTTCTCCTCAAAGTCCTCCATGAATATGTCGGCGTCTACGGGAGATACAGGTGAGCCCATTGCCACTCCGTCTACTTGCATGTAGAACTCTTCTTTCCACAATAAATAGCCAGATGTGAGGCAGTGTTTGAGTAATACTGCATATTCTGTAGGCATGTTGTTATCTTCTAGATTTCTAGTAACAATTGAAATGCAGTCTTCAATAGGTAGGCATGTGAATAGTGACTGAACATCAAAACTGACCATAGTTTTATTGTCAGCGAGATGTAGGTCTTATTTGTAACACTTTGATAAAAAAATGAATAATATAAAGTAACAATAGCCTTTTATCCTTCCATCTATTTTCCATCTGTGAAAACAACTTCATCATCGATAGATATATCCATCCTTGAAGACACCCACATTATAATCTTTATTATTGTTAATCCTGCTAGACAAAATGAGTGAAGCCCACCATTGACGCCTATAATAGTCCACTGTTGAACATAGAATGCCTGCTCTATAAGGTTATCTCATTGTGGGATTTTGCCATAAGTGCCACGCTTGGCAGGGGGATTGGCAACCGCATTTTTTATAATTTAGAGTAGGGCAGAAAGATTCATCGTACAAATGCTGCAGCCCATCTCCTGTTTTAGTTTCCCTCTGTTACCTCTAATGACAACTACGGGATGATATGGGGGAGTGAATATTCTTACACTGCCACCACACGGAGCACATAGTCCACCGATGGAAGATGGGTGAGGTGCGTATAGCAGCAGTTTTTTATTTCTAGTCGTTATTAGGAATACGCTTCTGCCCATCTCCTGATTTGCTTCCCTCTGTCGCCCCTTACGACACCCACTGGATAATGTAGGGTAGTGGATATTCTTACACCGGCGCTACACGGTGTCCTCCTAGTCCCAGTGAATATCTCCGCTTATTTCCCAGGGATGCCTGGTCTCGGAATACTGATGACCGTTTGCTGCAGAAATAGGTAGTATAGTAAGGTAAGTATGTCCCAGACGAACTCCTAGACAAAAACGGATTCCTACCACCTAGTACCACTTTTTACTGTTAGAAGCCAATGCTTGATTGCTATTCCACGTGATGATAAGTAACGATGCAGCTGAAGATGGTGAAGCTATCACATATCATCACTTAGGTAATACAGTGCAAATTAGTGCGGAGGGTAGAACATTAACTTTTCTGCAGCACTATTATCATAACTCGATATGTGTTTTTGTTTACTTCACTATAATATAGATTTGTATTAGCTTTTTACTTAAATATGTAACGTCATTGTGAGGTAGTAATATCAACATTTGTTATTTATAACATGTTGATAAATAAATTAATAAAATAAAATGACAATAGCCTATTATCCTTCCATCTATTTTCCATCTGTGAAGACAACTTCATCATCGATAGATATATCCATCCTTGAAGACACCCACATTATAATCTTTATTATTGTTAAACCTCTTTTTATACTTAGATTTACAATATAAAGTAAAGTGATTTACTCAGATACCTTCTTAAAGAAATAAACATCTGAACAGTTGCATGAAAATATTGTTTGTGTAATGGACTATTTTAATACCTTTGACAAAATGAGTGAAGCCCACCATTGACGCCTATAAAAGCCCACTGTTGAACATTGAACGCCTGCTTTATAAGATTATCTCATAGTGGGATTTTGCCATAGTTGCCATGCTTGGCAGGCGGCTTAGTAACCGCATTTTTTATAATTTAGAGTAGGGCAGAAATATTCATCGGACAGATGCTGCAGCCCATCTCCTATTTAGTTTCCCTCTGTTGCCTCTAATGACAACTACGGGATGATATGGGGGAGTGAATATTCTTACACCGCCACTACACGGAGCACATAGTCCACCGATGGAAAATGGGTGAGGTGCCTATAGACACTTATATCTATCCTCGTTTAAGAATCAAAATCCAGATGCGTTACCACTCCTGAGGACCAGAATGCCTCATTATCAGTGTAACGTGGGAGAGCCACGGTGCAGCTATATTATGGTTGTAGCACAAATGAGTCTTTTCGACCAGGGTAGAACTATGCTCTCACAGAATGCCAGCGTAAAATAGCAGCTTAATGTTGCTGTGCTTCCTATGGTGAATGATGAAAACTGGAAACCCGTTTTTACTGGAAACAAGGCATTCCTTCTTAGTCCTCGGGGCTGACAACACATATGCATTTTGATTCTTAATCGAGGATAAATGTGGATGTCTATGGGCCATGGCATCCACTTACAATCAGTTGGACTGTGCTCGTTTTCTATAAAATAAAAATAAAAGAGGGTCGTGATCTCGTCGCTCTTTTTACTCATAATTAGATTAACTTAACCAGCATTTAAGTTTAAATAAGAAAATCTTCAGAAATATTCAAATCGGGTACGGTTAAAACGTGAAAGAACGATTCTAGGTAATACCTAATCAAAGGACAAGCGGACAAACGGTAGACGAAGTTTATTTACATACTTGTAACTCAGTTGCTCAAAACAAACTTTCCTTATTGAATTTTCGAAACATCAAAATAAGTAAAACGAGATGGTTTACAATAAACGTCCTTTAAAATCATGAAATCGAATTTAAAGTTAGAAACTTATTTTAAAAGTGTTATTAGATCAAGCTTTCTTAAGAAAATCGCATCTTAAGATATCTACAATCCCCTTAAAGAATTCTTTTTTATATAATACTCGTACTAGCTGACCCGGCGAACTTCGTGCCGCCTAACAGTCAATTCTTTAATTTTTTTAATACTGATTCTGCTATTCGGGACACCGGGTTAGCTAGTAAGATAAAAAAGAAAAAATATATAGTTGATAAGTCAACAATTACATTATGTCAAAAAATAAAAATTATAATTGTTTTGCCTTCCCAGAACCCCTCCTCTAACACTTAAACTTTATGGTATGGTATTAAAGTTCAAATTGACTTTTAAGTATTATTACGAATCTTTTGTATGGGTATATAGAAAAGTGTTGTTTTTATACTTTTTCAGTCATATTTTTAATTTTTTCTCTCCGTAAGAACCATCTTCGTACTTCAAGGAATATTATAAAAAAAGAATTAGTGAAATCGGTTCAGCTGCTCTCGAGATTTGCGCTTAGCAACACATTAAACGATTCATTTTTATATTATAGATAGTATAAGGTTTTCAAACAAGCACACAGTCCATCTAATACTGTAGATACTGTGGCTCCTAGACATTCTACATCTATCCTCGATTAAAAATCAAAATGTAGATGTATTGTCACCCTTGAAGACTATGATGGAATGTCTCATTTCCAGTAAAAGGTGTCTCTGGTTCTTTACACTCTTACGAAACAGCAGGGTTAAGCTGCTATTTTACGCTGAGTAGTCCGTAGTCCCGTCGTAGTTCCCCCCCCCCCCCCGGTCGAGTCGACTCATTCGTGCTACAACCATAATACAACAAGTATAATAATTAAGCAAATAAGCAGTTATTATAAGTTGCTTTTTGCATAAGTTTGTTGTTCATATTAAACCGTCACATATCTAGTAACTTGTTCTCGCACACCGACAAAAATGATCACTTCACGTATTTTTTACCTTACTTGCATCACCATCCTAATTTCTATATTGTTAGATGTTAATTAGAAACAAAATAAACATATACTACAGTAGATATATGCCTACCGAGACCTTGCATGCTATCAGGAAGTCACCTACCATGCAGCACCGCCTGCTAAGCAAATTACTGAACATGACTCAATTACCTTACGTGATTTAAGAATATTCAGCATAGTATAAAACCTACCCTAGGTTTTATACTATGCTTAATAGTTAATATCACCCAGTAGTAATTAAGTTAGTAAGTTAGTCTAGTCTTCCTGTGAACTCACAATGTCACAGTAGTTAAGTTAATTTGTAAGTTAGAAAATAAAAGTAATATAAGAAAAAGTCTTCGTCTCCATCCACTCGTGTGTTTATCAAAAACAAATGTTATGTTTTAAATAAGTATTTCAACAAAAAATTTGCAAATCAATTCATAAAATGTTCATTCACGCTCATGTGTACCATAAATAAATACAATCCGCAATTATATTGAAATTAATACGTTGGTTTTTTTCATAAAATTTTATTTCATTAGATTAATATTTACAATAATAGATATGTCCAATTTAGACAAAAGCGGGGCGGACTTATTTATGATTCAAAAATTTATTATATATGTAATTAAAATTATATCTATAGATTGGGAAAAGGGTAAACAAATATATGGTGTATTATATTTAACTAAGCTGACATAGTCCAATGTTTCAGTAAGCATAACAATGGGCCGGCCATATGTATATCGAAAAAGCGAAACTCTGTTTTAGGATTAGCATAGGCTATTCATAGTCTATTTATTCATAGTCTATAACGGATAATATTGAAGACACAATGAAAAAAATATTTTATTTTAAATTAGTCTTTACAAAGCGTTTTTGAACGAAATTAACATCACGTGTTCAACAAGGGTTTACTGCAGGACACATGTAAAGTGGCAAGTTTCTCACAAAAAGACGTTTTTTCCGCAAAAGTTAATATTTCCTGATCACAATCATTATCTTCACAGCAAATCACAAGTCTACTGATAAATATTAGACTTCAACATAGATTACGACAAAGTACGGACCTGAGCCACCTGCATCCAGATGTTTTATCATACGCCTATTGAGGTTTGCCCATCATTGTGTGTACCTGACTAGGTACGAGTATATACTCGTACCTAGTCAGGTCATAAATTCAGTCACATGTTTAATATAAAATAATTGAAATAAGTTTATTCATTATATAACCATTTATGTACCAAAATGAACTAAACAAAACATAGATTCTTATGACACTAAAGTTTATTCAAAATGACCGTGATTTTGAATACAGGCCTTCAATCTGCACGGCCAGTCGTCTATCGCAGCACGAACGAGGTCCATGTCAATATCGGCGGCTGCCTTAATCAAGGATGTCTTGAGTGACTCCAAATTGGGATGAGGCTTTGATCACGCCTTTTCCTCCAAGTGTTGCCATATCTTGTAATCTAACGGATTCAAATCTGGACTGGAGGAGGGCCAGATTTCTTTGAATTCGCGCCTTCACAGCTTTTATCACTGCTGGAGTCCAAAAATTTGAATTGGCGCGTAACCGCAACGATGCAACGCAATAACTGCAACACGGTCTTTTTTAAGCGTCCACTCCATATTTAAAAATTAGTAAAATTCTAAAAAGTATACAGTTTTATTTTCATGAACAATTCGAAATTTGAATTCAATAAACTTTTTTGTGGCCAGCATTCTAAAAGAAAAGTTTTTACTGTGTGACAATACTTATGACCTGACTAGGTATGAGTATGAGGCTGCCACTCAAGTATCTTTTTTCCCCCTATTGATTGCACACATTTTAAGTATTTTAATAGACGTCCATTAATATGAGCGCTTGTGCAGTGGCTTAGAGGCTTAGTGGCGCAGTGGCTTAGCAATCATTTGTTGCGCTGGGGGCCGCGGGTTCGAATCCCGCAAGGAACAAGTATTTGTATGGCCTACAAATAATTGTTCCGGGTGTGGATGTTTTTCCTTGTGCAATTTATGTTTGTAAACTGCCTCCACGACACAGGAGAAAATCCTAGTGTGGGGGTAACGTTTAAAAAAAAGAATAAAAAAGAATAATATATATGCTATAGAAATATATGTGGTGGTGCTTCAGGATTTGTCCTTTATAAAAATAACAAGCACAGTCAGTGATAGAGTCAACTTGCAGTGATTAAGCAGTAACGATTAATATAACGTATAGTATGTTATAGTAACTTATAACTAATAATTTTGGGGCTTCTGAATATGATAACATAATTAATATATGTGGTCATTATGGTATTAAACTAGATGACACCCTATCCAAAAAATATCGGTCAACCGCACAAGCTGTCTCATTATCCCTTGTCACGGACATGTAGTGTACTAGCTTGGCTTGGGGTTGGAAACCCGCTTATTTATTATTGCAATTTTGCTGTTATCAGAAAGATGCTACTGTCCATCTCCAGTTTCAGTTTTCAAAAATGCAAAAGTTGTGTTCCTCTGTCGCCTCTTACGGAAAGGCAGTATGAGGAAACTTAAGGTCACTTAGCGAGCTATTGAGAGGGCTATGCCTGCAGTTTTTCTGCGTGATAGACTTAGAAATTAGGCTTTTCACAGTAGAACCAGAGTAACTGACATAGCCCAACGGATAAATAATCTGAAGTGGCAATGTGCCGGCCACATAGCTCGAAGAACCGACAATCGAATGAGAAGAAAGGTTCTCCAGTGGCAAGATCATACCAGTAAGCTAAGTGTAGTCCGGTGTCCTTACTAGGTCTTTAAAATATAATTGCAATTTTTTTTATAGGATAGGGTGACAAATAAGCACACAATTCACCTGATGGTAAGTGGTTACTGTGACCCATAGACATCTACATCTATCCTCAATGAAGACTCAAGATCCAGATACGTTGTCACCCTTGAGGACTAAGATCGAATGCCTCTTTGCCAGTAAAAAGGGTCTCCGGCTCTCTACACTCATCATACGAAACACAGCAGCGTTAAGCTGCTATTTTACGATGGTTTTCTGTGAGAGCGTGGGCCTTCCCCGGTCAAACCGACTCATTCGTGTTACAACTAATATTAGCTGCAGCATGGCTCTACCACGTAAAGGCTGACGAAAATTTATAATATTTTTTTAAAGAATAAAGATGATAAACGAGCAAACAGTCCACCTTTAGATACTAGTAAAAAGCTTTAGCGATTCTCTTCACTGTTATTCTGTGAGAGCGTGGTTATAATATATTCATAATCATATGTTAAATAGCTAGATTTGTAGTTATTCAATATCAAAGTCAATTCATTAACGGCAAATATTATCTTCTATACAACATATAAATAAAATTGATTGGTGTCTGTCTATAATATCGCAATGACCGCATTTCATTTTAGCTCAAGCGGTTATTTGTTATTAAGCATTTATAAATTATAATAACCATTTTAAAATTTTTGATGTAATGTAAAATGATGTTTCTATATACGCGTCTTGGCAGTAAAACGGACTCGTCTGCCATGACGGCAAACGGCATGATTCTCTCTTATGCCGTCATGCCCTTTCTACGCCACGCTCTTGACTCCCTTATGTGTTCGTGCGCGTATACTATACATTTCGTTACTTCCCTGTGCGAGTTATGTGCTGTGTGTGCCTTCTACTCGAATATAATATACACAACGCGTTCACCGCTTAACACACACACACACATACTTTATATTTTTTTATATACTTGTTTCTTTATTTTACTTCATATTTCTTTATTTGTTTTCATTCATTATTTACGCAACGCATAGACGTTTTATTAAGATGAAAAACAAAATAATTATAATATTTATTTCAATAAATAAAAGTGACATGAGTTCGTTGTAAACTTGGATAGATTTTTTTAAATATGCATCGTATCAACTAAAAAAAAATCACCTTATATTGAAGTCAGTTGTACAAAATTTTTTATTTTACTTCTTGTATCATCTTACTTTTATAAAATTTCTTTTTACTAGTAATAACAACTCTGTCTTAGTCTTTCGGTATGATTAATGAGATCGAGGACAAATGAGGGCCTATGGGCAACAGCATCCACCATACCATCTTGCAGTGGATTACTTTTGTTCGTTCAGAAAATTTCCAATAGTTTGCTTCCGAAAATATTTATTACGGTGAGAGCGTGTGAATTTTTTGAGTTAGAAGACAACTCAGCATCTCGACACTGCGCTTAAAAACCAAATTTGAAATTCAAAACAAATGCATATTTTCAATCCAAGAACAAGAAATAGAATATGTTATAAAGAAACATTTATATACCTTACTTTGACCTTGTAGTGGTAGTATAAGAATATCCACTACCCCGTTTCCCATTTCCTAATTTGTTTCCCTCTATCGCCTTTGACGTCACCCGCGGGATGATATAGAATATCTACATATTCTTACACAGCCGCTACACGGTAACTACCTCAAGGCATCAGAATAATGCATCGGCGGAATATCACGCTAGCGTTAATTTACTAAAAACTAAAAACGCACAGCGTCCATATTGATATCGATTGCTAAAATATCTCAAAAAATAAAATTTTTAGTAGATTCATAAGATTTTTTTATTGTATTTTTATAGTCTTCTTTTATTTATATTCTCTTATTGATAAGCTTTTATTGATAAGATTCTTCTTTTATTGATAAGCGTTAGTAGCCTAACGGCAGGGCGCGGACCGCGAACTCGAAAGGTCGTGGGTTCGAATCCGCCATTCGACTAATGTCGACAGCCACTTCTAGCACAAACATTTTTAGCCTACCAAAAGTTGTTAAAGGGAATATTAGTAGTATTTAATAGCATTACTAGTATTTTTTTAATACAAAAAAATTCAATGTATGTGGTAAAAACTAAAACATGAATAATACGTAGTAGAGCATGCTGCAGCTATATTATGGTTGTAGCGCGAATGGGTATGCTAAGGGAAGGACCACGCTCTCACAGAATAGAAGCTTCATGCTGTTGTATTTCATATGGTGAGTGTAGACAACCGGAAACACTTTGTACTGGTAACGAGGCATTCCATCTTACTCCTCAGGGGTGACAACGCATCTGCATTTTAATTTAATTTGATACACAATGATTTGATAATGCAATGTTTTATTACCAACAACAAACGATCTAACACTTTACCAGATGGTATGTGGCTTCTGTATGCCAAAAACATGCAGGTTTAGTCACGTTATTTTCTTTAAACGACGAGCAAGTTATAAATCACGGTCGAACCTAGTTTGCTCACGTTATTCCCTGAGCCACATTCGATTGAAAATCGTTTATGAAATTCGACGCTACAATTAATTATCTACCTATTAATTGTTCCAGTGGTATCATAATTAAACAAGTCTACGATTCACGTTCATACAAAATATATTGTTTTATTTTATAAAGTGAATAAAACGAGCAAAGTGCGATTCGGTCATCGTATAACACGTTTTTAGTGGGGGAGCAACAATTTATTTTATTTGTATTATTTTTGTTATAGTGAAATTTCAACTATCTACCTATTACGGAACATGAGATACAGCCCGATGACAGACAGACGGAAGAACGGACGGACGGACAGCGGATGCTTAGTAATAGGGTCTGTTGGTTCCCCTTCGGGTACGGAAACCCAAAAACGAACTTAAAGTCTACCAGAGAGTAAGTGGCTACTGCTGTATAAAGAGATATGTGCAGCCAGTTTTTTTGGAACGTTAAATCGAATAAAAATCAAGAAATCGTTATAAAAAAGAATGAGAAAAACCCTTATTAAAGAAAAGGACAAAAGTGTAAAGTATTCTTTAAGAGTACTCCGAATCAAGTCTAGTTAAAACTCAAAAGAACTTCGACCCTTGTCAATATCTAATCAGAGGGCAAACGGACAGACGCAAGGCAGAGTTTATTTATTTTTGTAACTCAGCTCGAAAGAAACTTTGTGATTAAATTTATGGAATATCAGATAATTTATACGATATGAAAGGTAGGTACAAAAGATCGTCAGCATTTTTACGAGCGCCTCGCAAATTATATTTTGTAAAAGTTGAAATTTCGAAATACTATTTCACTTGGAAACACGAACTTTTAAAACACTAAGGAGGTATGAAAGTAATCGAATTATTGCCATTTTTTTTAAATAAGCAACGTTGTGATAAACGAGAACACAGTGAGTTTATAAGTGGATGAGTGAATTGTGCTAGGAAGAAAACTTCTTCTAAATCGCACAGTGGTGGACCGCCAATCATCCAGATGGTATGGATGGTATCGCGAGTTTTGTCGCAAAGTGCGATGGTGAAATTGAACGGCTGTAATAAATCCGAACAATTCCTCGGAGCACTTTCCGTGGTAGATGCGTTAAAATATGCAAAGAGATGCAACATCTCTTCGCAGTGCGAGTGAATCGAGCCGATCGGAAAGGACTCGGTCGTCGAAATAATATATAATATTTTTATTTCACCTTAGTCTACAGTTCACAGAGAACCGTAGTAGCTCAGATGGGTAGCGGTTACAGTACGCAAGCAATACAGGTTCGATCTACGCCGCCACCAATGAAATTGTTAATTGCAATGTTAAGTGCTGATTTACCACGTGCGCAGTGTAACTTTAACTTTTTTTTAGTCCACAGAGGTGGCAACGTATCTGTAGCCTTCTTTGTTTGGACTGGCTGCAGACGTCCATGGACTGCAGTAACCACCTACCAACAGGTGTTCTGTTAGTCCGCTTGTCACTTCAATTTTATAAAAAAAACAAAAAGACCAACATAAGAAGTTGTTAATGCTATTTAATATTCGTATATTACATCGTTTTACTAGTGCTGTCTTCTTTTCAACCATTGAGAGGGATCTCTTAAGGACTTTTCGAACACAGTGACTACAACATATTCATGATTCACAAGGTCATCATGTAATCATGATATTTTAGTTCGACATTTATTAAAAATACTACCAATTTCAAATCCATTGATTCTTGCTATGCGTAAAATAGGTTGCAGGTGATTGAAATTTTGTTATTTTCAATCGCTTTTTTTTTCTTAAATAGAAGGTAAGCATTAAAAAGTTGAAAAAGACTATGCCAACAGCTTCAACTTTGTCATATTTCCAATACAGCATCTCCCTTTCGTTGGAGACAGTCGTTGGAGTATTTTAATGCTTCAGCAAGGTACAGCATTTCGATAAAGAAATGTTAGCTCTCCGCTTATTTATTTAAAATCTCAATGGCCACGCACAATTGCTACCTCCTACTGAACAGTTTTGATGAAATATTTTCTGAGGGAATTTATTTTTATAACATTATAATATACAATTCTGTGTACTGCAATTAAATATCACAATAATTATAACAATACCTTACCTATAAAGGTGAAACGTAAAACTTAAAGGTAAAACGAGGACACAGTCTGCAGACATTTAAGTGGCCTCGCACAATTGCTACTACTGAACAGTTTTGATGAAATATTATTATAACTTTAGTATTTTTAAGGGCATTTATTTATATACCATTATAATATACAATTCTTTATACTGTAATTAAATATAATAATAATTTTAATGATAACAATACCTTACCCCCTCGCTAGGATTTTCTCCAGTATCGTGGGGGAGGATTACATACATAAATATTTACAAGGAGAAACATCCTGTCCGGGAACAATTACTTGTTGGCCATATAAATAATTTTTCTATGCGGGATTCGAACCCGCGTCTCTCAGGGCACTAGGCAAAAGAGTTGAGGACAGTCAAGCGCACTGTTGACCAGCTTGTGTAACTCATTGCTAAGCCACTGCGCTACGAAGCCATCAAAAATGTAGTATGAATTTTAAAAAAACCTTAGCGTTGCTGATGTCTCAATTCTTGGTATGTTACATCTGACATAAATCCGTGATTACCGAATAGTAGCGGTGTAAGTATATCCCGTTCCTTGGGTGTCGTAAGCTAGCTATTAAAAACTACTAAGCTTATTAAAAAAATTACGTATAAAATGATTATAAGGAATTTCTAAAGTAGTTTTAATACATTTCGACAGCACTATCTGCTTTAACACCCTCGAAAACCATGAAAATGATACCCATGATGAAAAAATTGATACTTAATACAACCGCCATCTTGGATTTACATTTCGACAGCACTATTGGCTTAAACACCCTCGAAACCCAAAAAAATGACACCCATGATGAAAAAATTGATACCTATTGCAGCCGCTACCTTGGATTTAAATTTCGACAGCACTATAGGCTTCAACACCCGCGAAAACTATGAGAATGACACCCATGATGAAAAATTGATTATTATTGCAGCTGCCATCATGGATTTACATTTTGACAACCCTATCGGCTTTAACTCTGTCGAAAACCATGAAAATGACACCCAAGATGAAAAACTTGATACCTATTGCAGCCGCCATCATGGATTTACATTTCGACACTCCATCTAGTCATCCGATAGGGTATCGGCTTCAACACTCTCGAAAACCATGAAAATGACACCCACGATGAAAAAATTGATACATATTGCAGCCGCCACCTTGGATTTAAATTTCGACAGCACTATAGGCTTCAACATCCGCGAAAACTATGAGAATGACACCCATGATGAAAAATTGATTATTATTGCAGCCGCCATCATGGATTTACATTTTGACAACCCTATCGGCTTTAACTCTGTCGAAAACCATGAAAATGACACCCAAGATGAAAAAATTGATACCTATTGCAGCCGCCATCTTGGATTTAAATTTCGACACTCCATCTAGTCATACGATAGGGTATCGGCTTCAACATCCTCAAAAACCATGAAAATGACACCCATGATGAAAAAAATTATACCTATTGCAGCCGCCACCTTGAATTTACATTTCGACAGCACTATCGGCTTCAGCACCCTCGAAAACCATGAAAATGACACCCATGATGAAAAAATTGATACCTATTGCAGCCGCCATCTTGGATTTACATTTCGACACTCCATCTAGTCATCCGATAGGGTATCGGCTTCAACATCCTCAAAAACCATGAAAATGACACCCATGATGAAAAAATTGATACCTATTGCAGCCGCCATATTGGATTTACATTTCGACACTCCATCTAGTCATCCGATAGAGTATCGGCTTCAACACTCTCGAAAACCATGAAAATGACATCCATGACGAAAAAAATTGATACTACATAATTTTAGTAAGTACTACTATTATTTATTCTGTTCTTTTAAAATATTGTAATAAAAAATCTCTCATTATTATTATAATCAAGTATTTAAGAAATTTAGTTATCGGAATATTGTGTATTTGTACAGCGATCTTTTTGAGCCGCTGCAAACAATCGAAACAATTTCCACTCACGATAGCGACTGACGCTGAACTAACTGAGTGACGTTGTCTCTATTTAGTAATTATTTTTTCATACAAGGCTGGCGAATACACCAAAAATTTCGCCATTTCGCAGCCGATAACAAATTATTATAACTAATCTAAACAAAATTAAACTGCCATTTACATTCAATGGCTTCCTACATGATAGATGAAGAGTTTTAAAAATATATTGAGTTGAACAATTGATATTTTCAAAAGTTATCGTGTTTACAAGCTTTTCGGACTTGATAAATCCACACCGTAAACCATTAAAACCCCTTCTTTTATTTAAAAATAGCAAAATCAATTTAAAAAAAATATTAATAAGTTCAACAATCATTTATCTTTCTGACCATGTGCTCTTTATATCACTTATATGTACAATATGATTGCTAGATACGATTTTATGCCACAAAACGTTGGAATCTTAATTATTAGGCCCTAGTAGAACATATCGATCGCTTAGGCGCTTACAGCATGCAATATACCAGGAGATGGGCAATAGCGTATTCCTTATAACAATGAATTTTGTGCAATTTTTCACGTAATATGTGTGGGACAATCTTTGAAGTATAATTATTTAATAAAAAAAAGAATCATCAAAATTAATTCATATTCTGTGAAGATACTGCATAACATACATACAAAAACATACACGTGAATTGAGAACCTCCTTCTTTTATAAGTCGGTTATAAACCAGCGGTTGCCAACTCGCTTGCCGAGCGTGGCGACTACTACAGCAAGTACCCCCCCCCCCCCCCATGAGGCAATCTATGGGGGAGGCTTTTGTTCAACTGTGGACTAATAATATAGGCTATAACAATTTCGTTTGTATACACTGTACATGTACCGCTGTAAGAACCATGTACATGCACTCACTGTACATGTATGTATACGACATACATTTATAAACACATAGGAATAGAATGTCCGATAACAATTTAGTAACATTACAATACTGTAGACTCAGACAGATATCACACTCACACATCACATTGAAACTAAGAAATGCCTGCTCCCTGCGGAACTATTCTGCCGCATATAATTTCGTGGCTTAACAACGCAGCGATATATACAGAGCAGGTAAATTCCACTATAATTACGGTTTTAGACTGTGTTTAGTCGGAAGCGGAAAATGAAATTTTTTGAGTCTTTGAAATTTCAGTAGGTTGAGTTGAGTTATTTTTTTGCCAAAAACTCTATTTGTTACATAATATTAAATTGAATAAAATAATGCATGGATTTAATTACTTCTAATATAAGAAGCAATCGAGCGGAACCAAGGCTCCAAAGTCTTTGCCAGAGATCTGTCTGCCAGAAAGAGCCAACTGTCAAAGCTGAAGACCGAATGTGGCAGCATCGTTTCCGGGACACCTGAGATTTTGAGTGAGATTGAGAGGTTCTATGGGCAGCTGTACACGTTATCGTTGGAGCCGCACGTAAGTGTGAGTAACGATCCAAGAGCGAGTCTTATCCGACATTATTCCGATGATATCCCGGACGTCAGTCTGAGCGAGATTAGAATGGCTCTCCAGCACCTTAAAAAAGGCAAGGCCCCAGGCGAGGATGGAATTACAGCGGAGCTTCTGAAATCGGGTAACAAACCGGTACTTGAAGTCCTTGAGAAGCTCTTTAATTCCGTCCTCCATGGTGGCATTACACCGGAGGCGTGGAGCAGAAGCGCGGTGGTCTTGTTCTTCAAGAAAGGCGACAACGCTCTCTTGAAGACCTACAGACCGATTTCCCTTCTGAGCCGCGTCTACGTGCTGTTTTCGAGAGTCATTACGAATAGTCTCGCGCGCAGACTTGACGACTTCCAGCCTCCCGAACAAGCCGGTTTGCGAAAAGGCTTTAGCACCATAGACCACATACATACCCTTCGGCAAATTGTACAGAAGTCCGAGGAGTACAATTTGCCACTATGTCTGGCGTATGTGGACTATGAGAAAGCCTTTGATTCCGTCGAAGTTTGGGCGGTGCTGCAGTCTCTTCAGTCCTTATGGCAGAATCGCTGGAGGACCTAAGCACTATGCTCAATGACCTCAATAGTGTTTCCCAACGGATAGGTCTTAAGATGAACAAGTGACATGGACATTAAACTTAAGATCATGTTTAATGTCCACCTGCCGGTACCTGCCTGCACCTATGCCGGTAGTTGTTCGGAACACTAAGCTCGAAGTTGTTGACGAGTATGTTTACCTGGGACAAATAGTCCGACTAGGTAATTCCAACTTCGACTGAGAGGTCAATCCACGGATTCAACTCGGTTGGGCAGCGTTCGGGAAATTACGGCACATCTTCTCGTCAGGTATACCGCAAAACTTGAAAACGAGACTGTACACCCAGTGCGTGTTGCCAGTGATGACATACGGAACTGAGACGTGGTCCTTCACTGCTGGCCGTATGAGGAAGCTCAAGGTCGCTCAGAGAGCTATGGAGAGGGCTATGCTCGGAGTTTCTCTGCGTGATAAACTCAGAAATGAGGATATCCGCAGTAAAACCAGAGTGACCGACATAGCCCAACGGATATGTAAGCTGAAGTGGCAATGGGCCGGCCATATAGCTCGAAGAACCGACAACCGATGGGGAAGAAAGGTTGTCGAGTGGCAGCTTCGTCCGGCAGGCGAAGTGTAGGGCGTCCCCCACACTGATGGGCTGTAATGATGATGATGATGATAAGAATAAAATACTAATTAAATAAATCTACTTTTACAGATTTTGAAATGAACAATATTTTTTTCTAAATATCTTTGAACCCACTGAGTACTACAATAGTAAAAAATATAACAATTAGGTAATAAATATAGGTTATAATATTTTTAATTTTGTAACCAACCGCGCCAAAGTTCCACCGTCTTGACGTTCATCACACAGGTAATTAAGAAAAAAAAAACAATTTGAAAGGTCCAAAGGCCAACTGGATCAAATTAAGGTTGTCTCGATTAACTGAATAAATGTAATAATTTAAACTACTATTCGCTGTCCCCGTCTACAATCAGTTATGATTATTGTCTTCTAAACTTAATCAGACTGTTTACCCAATTAAACTGTTAGTCGAAAACTTTAATCGTTAAATAATGTTATAATGTTAAAAGTTTTAACGTTTAACTTTGATTTTTTTAGACATATTAATGTTAATAAAAAAAACAGATGTTGTATAGTATAGTATAGTAAGTATAAATTATTATTCGCCGGGTGGTTGCAGAGTATAGTGAGAATTTAAATTTTGTCCTCTGGATATCTTAAGAGGCGTCGTAAAAGTTTTGTTAATAGGACTAAGTTTAAGTCAAAGCTTTTAATTCAATTTAAACTTGTTTAAATATCTTAAGAACGTCAAATCTACATAAAAACATATTTCCTTTTATATTTACAAATTTTCCACTGGCGCACCCCGTTATACCTTTCGCATTTATAAACTAAAATAATAATTAGATAGTCACGACGCTATTTTCCACCTGGACTTACAAACTGAAATATATGGTAGGGACTTACGTCCAGCGGTGGACTGCTGAAGGTAGATAAATATGAAAGTCATGTACAATACTTTCGACAGTTACCATCAGGTGAGCATGCTCGTAGGCCCTTCGTCTAAAAAACCCAAAATATTACTATTAGCGAAAGAAAAAATAAGTATTTTCCCTCGGTGATAAGGACCGTTTATAGTCAAAGTCGGTCCAGACAGTGTCGTTACTAACTTTCCTACTTACAAATAAAATATATATTTGACAGTAATATACAAGCTGCCAGCTGGGACATTTGAATCCCAAATAAGAATGCCGTGGGATTAGTCTGACACTGTGGCGACAAACCCGTAATCCGGGCAGATTTAAAATGCGAATTTTACTTCTAAATTTGAATTTCATGAGCGCTACATGAAAGTGCGATTTGACGTAAGGTTCAAAGTTATTTTTAGGTTAAACTGTAGAAATCGTTCAAAAACAGAGATAGAGTAAATATAGGTTATATTTTATTGTCATCATTCATCATTACAGCCCTTCACAAGTCCACTGCTGAACATAGGCCTCCCCCAAAGAATGCCACAAAGCACGGTCCTGAGCCACCTGCATCCATCGACTTCCTGCATGTCTTACCAGGTCGTAACTCCATCTCGTGGGGGGACGCCCTACACTTCGCCTACCGGTACGAGGTTGCCACTCGAGAACCTTTCTTCCCCATCGGTTGTCGGTTCTTCGAGCTATATGGCCGGCCCACTGCCACTTCAGCTTACTAATCCGATGGGCTATGTCGGTTACTCTGGTTCTACTGCGGATATCCTCTTTCCTAAGTTTATCACGCAGAGAAACTCCGAGCATAGCCCTCTCCATAGCTCGCTGAGCGACCTTGAGCTTCCTCATACGGCCAGCAGTGAAGGACCACGTCTCAGTTTCATAAGTCATCACTGGCAACACGCACTGGTTGTACAATTTCGTTTTCAGGTTTTGAGGTATGTCTGACGAGAAGATGTGTCGTAGCTTCCCGAACGCTGCCCAGCCGAGTTGAATCCGTCGATTGACCTCTCGGTCGAAGTTGGACTTACCTAGTCGGACTATTTGTCCCAGGTAAACATACTTGTCAACAACTTCGAGCTTAGTGCTCCCAACAACTACCGGCATAGGTGTGACATGGACATTGAACATGATCTTTGTTTGTCCATGTTCATCTTAAGAGCTATCCGTTGGGAAACACTATCGAGGTCATTGAGCATAGTGCTTAGGTCCTCCAGCGATTCTGCCATAAGGACTATATCGTCGGAAAATCGAAGGTGAGTGATGTACTCGCCATTGATGTTGATACCGTATCCTTTCCAGTCCAGAAGCTTGAAAACGTCTTCCAATGCAGCGGTGAAGAGTTTCGGGGATATGACGTCACCCTGTCTTACACCTCTCTGCAATAGGATAGGTTTCGTACTCTGGTTCTGTACTCGGATAGCCATCGTAGCCCTACTGTACAAGCACTTCAACACTTCGATATACCGACAGTCAACTTGGCACCGCTGAAGGGACTGCAGCACCGCCCAAATTTCGACGGAATCAAAGGCTTTCTCATAGTCCACATACGCCAGACATAGTGGCAAATTGTACTCTTCGGACTTCTGTACAATTTGCCGAAGGGTATGTATGTGGTCTATGGTGCTAAAACCCTTTCGGAAGCCGGCTTGTTCGGGAGGCTGGAAGTCGTCAAATCTGCGCGCGAGACGATTCGTTATGACTCTCGAAAACAGCACGTAGACGCGGCTCAGAAGGGAATTCGGTTTGTAGTTCTTCAAGAGAGCGTTGTCACCTTTCTTGAAGAACAAGACCACCGCACTTCTGCTCCACGCCTCCGGTGTAATGCCACCATGGAGGACGGAATTAAAGAGCTTCTGAAGGACTTCAAGTACCGGTTTTCCACCCGCTTTCAGAAGCTCGGCTGTAATTCCATCCTCGCCTGGGGCCTTGCCTTTTTTAAGGTGCTGGAGAGCCATTCTAATCTCGCTCAGACTGACGTCCGGGATATCTTCGAAATAGTGTCGGATAAGACTCGCTCTTGGATCGTTACTCACACTTGCGTGTGGCTCCAACGATGATGTGTACAGCTGGCCATAGAACCTCTCAATCTCACTCAAAATCTCAGGTGTCCCGGAAACGATGCTGCCACATTCTGTCTTCAGCTTTGACAGTTGGCTCTTTCTGGCAGACAGATCTCTGGCAAAGACTTATGAGCCTTGGTTCCGCTCGATCGCTTCTTCAATACGAGCTGTATTGAAGTTGCGTAAGTCCCGCCGCATGCATTTGGAGATCTGTCTGTTCAGATGCCTGTATGCTGTCAAGTCTGTTGAAGAATGTAGCTTCATCTCCCGTCTAACAGCCATGAGATTAAGAGTGTGATCGGAGAGTTTTTGTGTTCTTCTGCGGCGGGTCTTGCAGAACTTAGCTCCGACCGCATGGACAGTTTCCACGAGCTTGTCATTCATATCGTCCACTTCATTGCAGTCTTCCAGGCACTGAAAACGGTTTTGTAACTCGAGCTGAAAGGTTTCGGGACTTTGGAACAGAGCACGAGGGGGACGGAGCGTTGACTTCATTAGACGAGACCTCTCCAACTTAACGTTTAGGTTCAGTGTGCCTCTAACCATTCGGTGATCGCTACCAGTTTTCACCCTCGCGATCACGGAGACATCACTGAACAGTTGTCGTCTAGTCGTCATAATGAAGTCAATCTCATTTTTTGTGGAACCATCGGGGCTCGACCAGGTCCACTTCCTGTGGGGCCGCTTCTGGAAGAAAGAGTTCATCATAAAGAGTCCCTCTTTCTCCATGAAGTCGCCCAGCTGCTGGCCCCTTGGGTTTCGTTGCCCTATTCCAAATTTCCCTACTTTCAGCTCACCGTTCTCTCTTGTGCCTAGTTTTGCATTGAAGTCTCCCATTAACACCGTATATTGCGGTTTGGAGGAATGCATGGCTCTAGAGATATCCTCATACATTTCCTCCACCTCCTCATCGGGGTGTGCCGAGGTTGGTGCGTAAACCTGTATGACCTTCAGCGAATACCGTTTGGTGATTCTGAGTATAAGGTACGCAACCCTCGTCGACACACTCCCGATCTTTACAACGTTGTTAACGAGAGACTTGTGGACGATAAATCCGACACCTCCTTGGGACAGATGATCGCCCTCCCGGTGATAGAGCAAGTTGCCGGATTCGAGGATTACCGTGTCCTCCCCCTCTCTACGGACTTCGGATAATCGTATAATATGCCAGCGCAACTTGTCTATCTCTTCTTCCAGCTCCACGATCTTCTCGTCAGTCCTCAGGGTGCGTGTGTTGTACGTTGCCAGGTCGAGTCGTCTAAGATGGCAACCGAACCTCCACCGGAGATTCTTAGCACCCCCTGCCCCGCCGTTACCATGGTCGCCACCGTAGCCAGGAATAGCGGGGCCGCCGGGGACTGGGGGCCGTCTCTTTGTTACATTCATAGGGGGGTATTTGCCATAGTTGCCATGCTTGGCGAGCGGGTTGGCAACCGCAGTTTTTTTATTGTAATTTTGGCTATTATAAGGAAGATGCTGCTGCCCATCTCCTGCCTGTTTCCCTTTGTCGCCTTTTACGACACCCACGGGAGGATATGGGGTAGTGGATATTCTTGACCGCCACTACACGGCAATATATTTTATTGTAATAATCTTCTATTTAAGAGTTTTGGCGGGAACTTGAACTTAGGTACAAGTTATGGCCTCGAATTAAAGTAAAAAATGTACTGGAAATTTTTAGACATATTCTAATAATTTGGTAACCAAAAGTCAATTTGACAAGTTAAGAAAATAAAGCGGCCCAAACTATTACAATAACTAAAGGATATTATTTGGATTTACATCTAATACTGATTGTTTATTATATTATATAGATGATAGAGTGGCTATTATTACTAAAGAAATTTATTTATTTTTAGAAGCGACATTATCTCTAATGGTTAGGGTAAAATAATCTTAAAAAGTTATGGGTTCGATTCCACTATTTAGCAACTGTCGTAAACTATTTTTGGAGAGGTAAGCTAGAATATTAGCAAAATGTCAAAAGTGTTACTAGTATTTCTTATAAAAGCATATAGTTTTTTTTTTTTATAAAACTAAATTGACAAACGTTCTTACAGTTGACTTGATGGTTAGTGGCTACTGCAGCCCATGACCATCTGCAACCAACTTTAAACCAAAAAGAAGACTACAGATGCGTTATCGCCTCTGAGGACTAAGAAGTAATTCCTTACAGCCTATAATTATATGACTTGTATATCCTTTAAGATCGAGACATGGCAAGATACGCACTGTGGTTGCCGGCAGAAATAGATAAACCGGCCAAGTGCGAGTCGTACTCGCCCATGAAGGGTACCGTAGCAGCAAGTAACATTATTTAAAAGTTCTTGTAGTTCGTTGTAATTTTGATCGATGTAAGTAACTGAAATTAATTTTATCCAACGAAGACAGTATCAAATCGTAAATGTAAAATATTTAGCATTCGCAAATGTATCGAAAAATTAGCTCCGCGCGCACGAGTTTCAACGACGTCTGCCCTCACGTGTCAGCCCGTTCGGGTAAGCGAAGTCGGAAATCTGCCCCCGCGCGCTCCGCACCCGCTACCGATCAAGCCACACCCCACGCGAATTATAATTATTATTTACTCAGGCATCTTTTACAGATTTATAATTAGAAAAGAATGGTTCACGGTTTATGCATAAGGTTTATGTTTATGAAATTAAATGTTTTTTTTTTTTATTTTTATATTTGAGTTCTTAGAGTAATTACACATAGATAGTGACATTCAAAATTCCGTTCGAAGTTGAAGCAACAACGCAATGGATGTGTGCATAAGCGGCCTGTAATTACGTTTGCCCACACGCACACAAGCAAATGAGTAATGTTTGCAAGTTAATGACATTTTCCCCAAAAGTGGGGAAAATGTAATAGAAGACATCGTCATAGAATTAATATTTAGGTTGCGTTTATAATTATTTTTTAACTATTTGCAAAGAAAAAAATGTAACATTATTTATTTTTGTTAACTTGTGTAATATTTAAATTATTTATATACTTAATATCTTGTGTTATATTCACAAATCTATTATGTAATTATATTATTCTGTTAAAAGTGGTATATTTATATAAATATCTGTTATTTATCTTCCACAAAACCTTCTATTATTTGTAAATATTAATTTTTATATAATACTCAATGGCCTTATTCTATAATATATAGAGAAGTGGAAGAAATGGAGAAGGCAAATGTCTATTTCTTCCAGTTTTTACAATCAAGTCCCAATTACACTTAACAGGTGAGTAGTTGTCAGATAATAATTTTAACTGTAAGATATTTTTTCATTAGTTATTGCTTATTAACTGTGGTTGTGGCCCGCGGCTTCACCCGCATATTAAAGCATACACTGATCTCGATTCTCGCCATTCTAAGAATTTACGTGATATATTTAATTTAAATCGGTTTCAACGTAAAGGTTACAACATACAACTTTCACATAATGGATATAATATTAGAAGGAATCACGAGACATAAGAGTGCGGTCAGCTTCAAGTGATTATTATTATTACTTTATTGGATATTATATTTTGCATTAAAACAAAATAAGATTCGGACGAAGATAAACTATTCAAATAAAACATGAAATTATAAATGTTTATTAAATAATATAAAATAAAATATACCCAAGTACTTAAAAAAAAATCTCTTAATGACCCTGAAACTAAAACTGTTTTCTAAACAACTGCCGCTTCGATGACGCTATCCTCGAAATGTTATCTTTTTTAGATTCATAAAAGAATCGAACTAAAAATGTTAAATACAATATGTAAATTAGAATTAAATAAAAAACAATCATAGGCTATGTTATTTATCCTAAGACACATATCATAAAAAGGTAAAAACAACTGTACATTATCAAAACAAAATAAAATCAACACATTTTTTCGTGGCAAATGGGAACCCTAATAATATTTGACAACTAAAAATAATATTAGCAGTATGTATGTATTTTTTTCAATATGCATTTTTTATAATTATAATAGTAAGGAAAATGGGGTGAAATATTTTACTATGCCTAGCAGCATTTCCATTATATTGGCGTCTGTCAAATTTATTATTTATTATTTTCTTTTGATGAATGTTTTTTACAAAAATATAAAATGCTAGGCAGTACTTAACCGTGAAATGAGATTTTTACATTTTTTTCGTGATTATGTGATGAGTTGTGACACCCTTTCACAGTACTGCCGTGCTTGCGATAATGGCAGTAAGTACGATTTTTGGACAAACTGAGTTATATACAGATACGGAATCAGCGTAATGAACTTTATAATATAGTCTGACACTCATTTTAGTATCTCAGCAGGAACTTATAAATTCAGTAATGATAAGAGCAGTATGATCTAAATTTTTACAAAGCTTACTTATTAATAAAGCAGTATGTATACTTACTAGTGGTTTGCTAGTGTGGCGCCTACAATAGCGTTCCGACATTGCTAATGATTACCGCAATGAGTATACGCACTGTGTTTACAATAAGTTAAGGTATTTGTTTCGAGTACATTTATTACTTATAATCTCAGCAGTTAGTACACTTACTGCATATATAATAATCAAATACATTTGTTTCGAGTACATTATTTACTTATTATATTAGCAGTAAGTACACTTACTGCGTATGTAATAAGCAAAGGTATTTGTTTTGATTACATTAATTTACTATAATTTAAACAGTAAGTACACATACTCCAGATATAATAAGCAATGGTGTTTATTTTAAGTGTACAATCCTTTACAACCATCATAACAAAAGTAATATTGCACGTTTTGTAATGCAATAGGGACAGTTACTCATGATTTCGGACGTAATGTTTGAGTTGAAGTGCCACGTTTTTTGAAGTGAAAATTTATTTAGAATTGTTGTGATTTGAAACTCAATGAAACGAAAAAGCGACACTGAAATGAGTAATATACATGTACACGAATAGGGTTAAGCCTGTGATACTTTTGACAATTTTTTCCGCTGGTACGATTTCAATGAACTCATTACGATAGTCAAAAATTTCTTTGTGTTCATTGAAATCGTACGAGTATTCCAACAACTATAAATTGATACCTATGTATAACTTTCAAAACATAGAAACCTGGCTTGAAGAAACGCAACCACAAAATAAACCAAATAACGATCCCATGCATAAATTTAACCAAACGCAAAATCGTAAGCCACCAGGACGGCAAATGTAGGATTTGAAAATACCGAGGTTAATTATACTTCTTATGATGCAGATATTTTATACTGTAATGAAGAATTTCCTCCTCCTTTTTTATTTATACCCGATGATAGTCAAATTGACATTTAAGAAGACCCTTTTGCACAATTTGATGATAGTAAAGATACAGATTACTTGCCAGAAGAAGATATAAATAGTACAAAATGTGATGAAACAATATCTATTTCTAATAATGTGAATCATTTGCCAAAAAAATCCAATTCTATCAAACATTGTGAATTTAAAGGTTGTAATTTAAAAGCGTTTAGCGCCTGTACACAATGTTTTTGTCTTTTGTGTTTAGTCCATTTTGAATATCAATATCAGAAGTGTGAAAAATATTATCCATATTCAACAGAAAATCTTTATTTAAAAGAAATGAATTTACCCTGTCATTGCCAAGACAGAAAACAATTTAAATTTGATAAATTTACCAAATAATACAGTTAAAGAGCCTCCACAGTGACGGCTACAAAACTTTGAGAATTTTTAGTCTAAAAAAACTCCACGAAACAACTTTCACCACTCCTCAACATATTAAATCAAATAAAGATTAAGCAAGACTTGGCATCACAATGTGAATATGTTGGGTGTGTTGAAGAGATAATTAGTACCTGCGGGAAATGGCTATGTTTACTCTGTTATTCACATTTTATAGGCGAAGACATTTATATGGACTGCAAAAATCATGTTCCTTCTTTGTCCCACAAGATACAAAAAGAAAACGAAGAGTCACAAAAATGGTTCAAAGAGTACAGGAAGACAAAGGAAAAACAAAAAGGGAAACCCAAATGAAAGAAGAAAATTTGAAGAACCATTAGCAAAAAGAAGAGAGAAAAATACTAAATTAGAAATGGAAAAAGTAACTGTAAAAGACCCATGCACACGCAAGAAAAATGTACTAAAAAATTTTGTGACGAACTTAGAAGAGAAACTAATTTTGAACACGTTTCCTTAAGCTGGCAATTAAAGAGTATCTTTATTAAAACTCTAGTCGAAATTAAACCAGTTGCATGCAGGAAAAACACAAATCGCGAAACGCCAAACCGCTATGTAAGCTATGCTTACTATTTTTATAAGGATGAAACTAAGATTGAAGTGTAAAACCTTCTTTTTAACAACTAGGATACAATCCAAAAATGACAAGAGAGTTATATTAGCTTTACAAAGACTATTAGAGAAACAAAACAATCAGAGAGGACATTACAAAAGAAGACCTAACTGACAGAGATGTAATAAAAATACATATTAATACATATGGCCCAGTAAATTCTCATTATAGACGTGAATATGCCCCGCACAGATTGTATTTGTCCAGCGATATAACGATTACCTTTAATTTAGACTTTCTTCAAATAAAATATATAAAATCAAAGAAAATTCCCCGAATTTATTCAAAAAACATCCCCTAGGGGCATATCGGAATCTACTAAAAATGGCATAATAAAGAACCTTTTGCAGCTAATGCCGGATAACAGAAAAGAGTTTTGGCTAAACTTACCTGTTTCAGATGTAAATATTGATTCCGATAAAGTTTACAAGACTGAAATATATTTTAAATGTTTACTTTTTTATTTTGATTTAATGAAAAATAAATATGTTGAATTATGATTTGTTAAACTACTACGTAAGTAACCTTTGTACGATGGATCTCAAATCCTTGCCATATTAAAGATAAGTTAGTATTAAAAAGATTTGTACAAGTATTAATTAAAGAGGAAAGTTAATAAATAAAAGATTTTTTACTGTATTTATTGTTGTTTTTCTCTAAGCGGACCTATGAATTATATGAATTACTTACCATAAGAGCAGTGACTACGTACTTACTCCGGTAATTCTAAGTAATTATTGTTTTAAGGTTATCAACTTATACTTAGCATAAACGGTTTTTTGTTATTTAAAACTAATATAATTCAACGACATCTTTAATTGGTTCACTAAATAAAAATACATCACTTACGCTTCATATTTCAATTATCTTACCTTAGAAAACTCCTTAACAGAAAACAAGAAAGGTAAAAAAAGAACGAAAACTTTGCGCGCCATTTTCTCGAAATATTAATATAGATACTTACTGCCATTATCGTAAGCACGGCAGAGTACAGTACGTCATTTTTTTAAAACTTGTGCGAGCTGTTTACACGACTACGTGGACTCGAGTACTAACGCGCCAAATCTCGTACTTAGCCTAACACTTCTATGTTTGAGTTGATTGAATGAAAGGTTAATAGCGGTTTACGATTTATGACGTATTAAAAAAAAAACTACTTACTAGATCTCGTTCAAACCAATTTTTGATGGAAGTTTGCATGGTAATGTACATTTTTTTTAGTTTTATAGTTGTCTTATTTTAAGTTGCGGGGGGAGGGGGGGGACGACACACATTTTACCTCTTTAGAAGTGTCTCTCGCGCAAAATATTCAGTTTAGAAAAAAATTAAGTTAGAAACCTCGATATCATTTTTGAAGGCCTATCCATAGATACCCCACACGTATGGTTTTGATGAAAAAAAATTTTGCGTTTCAGTTCTAAGTATGGGGAACCCCCAAAATTAATTGTTTTTTTTCTATTGTGTGAAAATCTTAATGCGGTTCACAGAATACAAGTAGATGTATTCTGTGAACCGCATTAAGATTTTTTTTCCAAGTTTCAACAGCATAGTTCTTATACGGAAGGACAGACAGACAGACATGACGAATCCATAAGGGTTCCGTTTTTTGCCATTTGGCTACAGAACCCTAAAAAGGAACCCTTCAGAAGAATTCCTAAGCAGAAAAGGAGTTTTGCTACCGGTGCTATTGTAAATACAAATATTAATAATTTTTCTCAAAATAATAAAATTTTTCCTTATATTTATTGACATAATTTTTACAATTGGTTCTACTATGTGTACAACTGGACATGTATTAAACGAGCTTAAACCGATGGGATTCTAAAATGACTTTTACTCAAAAGAAACGAACAATGTCATACATTATTTATTAGCTCGATTTAAAGTATTTTGATTTTTGACCCTTAGCTATCTGTATAATTGTCTGACTGCCTCGTCGGACTACTACTGATCGTTAGCCGATAACGTGGTCCTTGGCTCGAATCGTCTGCATTCACTCGGTCAAGCCATAATTATATATTAAGTTTTCCTGTCAAGAAATTCTTAGCAGCCACTCGGGGTCATGAAATTGGCGGTATTTCACCCCCGTACATCGCAAAAGCAGGTATACGGTAGTCCTGCGCAAGATGTCGGACTATGAAAGTAAGTCAATAGAGAGTGCACAAAAGCTTGCGCACACAATCATGCACCATATCATATTCTGTGCAGATGGCTAGTCTCCATTCAGATTGGCCGCAGCTACCGAATACTCACTATGCTGTTCCCCGCTAGAGGAGTTGATACTTCTGTGTTACATTTGAAATTAGAATAAACGGTTACAGCGACATCTATTGGAAATAAAACGACTCAAGGGCATAATATTTTCTTGGCATATAAAACGAGAGATGGTGAATATGTGGTTTTTTAATAGAATGAGAGTGACAAACGTACACACAGTCCACCTGATTTTAAGTGATACTGGTCCATAGATATAAACATGTTATCTCGATTAAGAATCAAAATGCAGATGCGTTGTCACCCCTGAGGACTAAGATGTAATGCCTCATTTCCAGTAAAAAGGTTCTCCGTTTCTCTACACTTAACATACGAAACAGCAGCATTAAGCTGCTATTTTACGTTGGTATTCTATGTGTAAAATGCGTTTACGGTGGTTTACCCGAGCGAAATAAAACTTAATATTTAATAACTGTCAACAGAAATAGTATTGATGTTAAGAGCCCTTGTTTGTGGCACATATTAAATTTGAGTCAACAACACTAACGCGTGTTGCAAAAAGAGACTTGGTTCTTTTAGTGCGTAGTATATAATATTTATTTATTTATTTATTTAAAACTTCATATACACATGTGGTATATAGGCGGACTTAATGCCTAAGGCATTCTCTACCAGTCTACCTTGGGATGATGCAGAGATATAATGAAGTAGGTGTAATAAAAAGGTAATATGTTAATACATCTACATACACATCGCTGCTGGTGATAAGAGGGCCGGTTCTTTTCTCTCGCAAAAGAAATGTAGGTATATCTATTCAAGGAGAAAACCGCAGCCTGCGTTCTTGACACGATACCACGGGGGTAATTTATGTTTTTACTTTAAGTTATACTTCTTTGGGCGTGTTTGAGGAAAAGGATGAGAGTGATTTTTTTACGATGCGCGTGCACACCGAAACCTAAACGTGACAACTTCATTTAGTAATTGGCTGTCAACTGTCAAGTTACATAGGCCAGCCTCAAGAAATGCCGCAAGGCACCTGCATTCATCGACTTCCTGAATATCTTACCAGGTCGTCACTCCATCTAGTGGGGGCCGCCCTAAACTTCGCTTATCGGTAGCAGGTTGGCACTTAATAACTATTCTTTCCCATCGGTTTTCGGTTCTTCGGGCTATATAGGCGGCCCACTGACACTTCAGCTTACTAATCCGATGGGCTATAACGGTGAGTCTGTTCTACTGCAGACATCTTCATTTCTAAATCTATCACTCAAAAAAAAAGCCGCGAGTATAGCCCTCTTCATTGCTCGCTGAGTGTCTTTAAGCTTACTCATACGGTCAACAGTAAAAAACAAAGTCTTAGATCCTTAAGTCATCACCAGCAACACGCATTGTTTGTATAATCTTGTTTTCTAGTTTAACTTACTGATAATAGCTCAAAATAATAAAAAATGACCATGTAGTGGCAGTAAAATATCTATAAAATAAATTAAAAAAAATTGTAAAATATCCGCTACCACTTAACATCTCATGGGTGTTAAGAGACGACAGAAGGAAACAAACTAGGTGATGAGCAACAACGTCTACCTAATAATAGAAAACGTTGCCGAGTACCGGGACAAACTTGTGTCTGAAGTCGAGTCTTTGCTGAACAAAGTCTCAGATTGGGGGCGACTAAATCTAGTCCAGTTCAATCCCCAAAAGTCAAGTTTGTGCGTTTACTGCTTAAAAGAACCCCTTTGTCGTATCTCGTCAGTTTCAAGGCACTCGATAGAAAATGCAAAGCATGCTTTGCACTTTCTATTGAACCTACCACGGGGAGAGCTCTGAGAAATTGTTCGAAATAATTCCAGCCGCCAATTTTCACGAACGCACATCGCGTCAAAATTCACGATACTATCCTCACCATCCGAATGCTTGGCGGTTCACCACAGTGCGTTTTACTAAGAGGTTTGTTTCTCGTACAACCTCTCTGTGGATTTGTTTACCACCGGCGATTTTTCCGGACCGATACGACTTAGGGACCTTATAGAAAAGAGCTTACACCTTTCTAAACGGCCGGCAATGCACCTTGGTGTTGCGGTTGTTTATGGGCGGCGGTAGTCACTTATCATCAGATGAGCTTTCTATATAAAAAAAAGATGTCTATGGGTCACAGCATCTACTTATAATCAGGTGGACTGTGTGCTTGTTTGTTACCCGTATTCTATAAAATAACCCTTGATGATGATAATTATTATGGAATTGTAAAAAATTTCTAATATATCAAATTGATATATTAGATTATTAGATATATTAGAAATTGAATTATCTCTACCTTAATATTGGAATAAAGTTACCTATGCATACGAGCAGTAAATTATGCAAATTCTCAGCCAGAATAATTGACAGTTTTGCGTTCGACCTTAGAGTGCGTACTTTGAACTGAGCATAAATGATTGTTTAATATTAAACTTAACCTTCCGAATATAATAAATTTGATCTTCGAATAGATGTTACTTATGTTTCGTAAAGCAATTTTCAAAATCCTGAGTTTAAAAGCACTCTGTATCGTAGTTGATCGAACTGAACGTTGTATTATTCATGAATCACCTATGCCGTTTACTTATTTTACTGTCCCTCCAACGAATCAAATGCATTTGAATAAATTTGAAATTTAAAGACAAACTCTTCTCTCGCTTCTGTACAAGGGCTCTTAACATCAATACTATTTCTGTTGACAGTTATTAAATATTAAGTTTTATTTCGCTCGGGTAAACCACCGTAAACGCATTTTACACATAGAATACCAACGTAAAATAGCAGCTTAATGCTGCTGTTTCGTATGTTAAGTGTAGAGAAACGGAGAACCTTTTTACTGGAAATGAGGCATTACATCTTAGTCCTCAGGGGTGACAACGCATCTGCATTTTGATTCTTAATCGAGATAACATGTTTATATCTATGGACCAGTATCACTTAAAATCAGGTGGACTGTGTGTACGTTTGTCACTCTCATTCTATTAAAAAACCACATATTCACCATCTCTCGTTTTATATGCCAAGAAAATATTATGCCCTTGAGTCGTTTTATTTCCAATAGATGTCGCTGTAACCGTTTATTCTAATTTCAAATGTAACACAGAAGTATCAACTCCTCTAGCGGGGAACAGCATAGTGAGTATTCGGTAGCTGCGGCCAATCTGAATGGAGACTAGCCATCTGCACAGAATATGATATGGTGCATGATTGTGTGCGCAAGCTTTTGTGCACTCTCTATTGACTTACTTTCATAGTACTAGAGAAATCTAATTGACGCCACATTAATAAGTCCCGTCAAAGCCGGGGTTTCCTTAGTATATAGATGAAGGTAAAGATGACATTGAATTAGTATACAGTGTAATTTCACTAAAGCATCGTATACAAATTAAGGCAAACAAATGCCTGCTCCCAGAGATTTATTTTGCCGCATACAACTTCGTGACTTATTATACTTTTACACTGTTTTCTTGTAAAGTAAGAGTATTACCTGATTACGATGAAACTTCGGTTGATTATTTGTGCGCGCGTTAGTGAAATTTTATGATAAAATAAACCTTGCAATACGCAGAGTAGCCAGCCTCTCGATTATATTTCGGTGACTGTGCGCAGGTATTACATGTTTTAATTCCTCCACTTTACACCATAGGACAACCAGGTGGTCGGCTGGTCTTCACCGCTTTGTTGTTGATATTCCACGCATTAACACCAAATGGCTTGCTTCGCCTTTTGTAATGTGTACAGAAAAGCAGTGCAATAATTTGCCGACGTCTATCTTTCAGTCCGAATACAGTCTGGGTGTCTTGAAGGCAAGATTGAATGCATTCTTGAAGGCATTTGACACGCTAAGACAGTGCGATTTACCATCTAGGTCTACATCACCACTTACCACCAGGTGTGGTCAAGCACTAGCTTATAATAAGTTAAAAAATAAACAAATATCGAGCAGTGATATAACTGTATTATGCTTCATATTAATTGTATGTTGTAGAGAAACACTGCAGCTGTATTATGGTTGTTGTAGTAAGAATGTGTCGATTCGACTGTGGAAGGACTACGCTCTCTCTAAAATACCAGCGTACAATAGCAGCTTAATATTGCTGTGTTTTGTATGGTGAGTGTAGAGACTGGAGGCCCTTTTAACTAGATATGAGACATGCCATCTTAGATCTTGGGATGACAATGCATCAACGTTTTGATTCTTAATCGAGGATAAATGTTGATGTCTATGGGTATCCACTTACTATCAGGTGGACTGTGAGCTCGTTTGTCACCAATATTCTATATAAAAAAAACTTCGCCAAGAGTAGTAGTATGAAATAGAATAATAGTATAATGAATAGTATAATGCTGCTGTTCCGTTCTATGGCGAGTGACGGGAACTGCATATGCTTTTTACTGGTAACGCGGCATTCTATTGCGGCGGCGCTATTGTCTCGCCACAGGCGAAACGCACCTATTGAAGTATTGAAGTTCCGAAGTACTTCAGTATATATAGAATATCTCCAAACTATCACATGGATAGGTAGCCGCTCCCCGGGTAGAACAACTTGCCCGGCGGGAGAACTCCCCTTTCCCTTCACAACCAAATTGATGACCTTGGCGTGATCTGAACACGCAGGGAAACCACCTTCAAAAACTACAATTTCAAGCGTTCCTCATTATCCTCAAGAACCCTTTCCACTCACTACCGATAATCGTATTCTGTAATTTAGATCCTGCAAGCCTCACAATATACATAGCAGCACTGGGAAAATTATTCTGTTAATTTCATTTCTGCTAAAAAGCAATGCGTGCACTGCTATGTTCCGGTGTGAAAGGTACGAGTATGTAGAGCTTGCGTAATTACGGGCTGTAAGGAATTCCATTTTAGTACTCAGAGGTGACCACGCATCTGCAGCCTTCTTTAATTGTAGTTAGTTGCAGTAACAACTTACCACCTAGTGGACTGTAGTTCTTTAGTTACGTCAATTTTATAAAAACAAAATTATTATCCTACAATATGCATTTGTAAGTACTTGAGCAAGCATTCGGTACGCTTGTATGTGTGTGAAGGAAAACAAACCACAACCTGTATACACGGGCATAATGTGATTCCTAAGGTAGTTTATATCCAAAAAGCTAAGACACAGAATGATTACAATTTTTCTACATTCAAGATGGACAAAGATCAGGCACAGGAATGATGGTATAAGGCTTTTTACGTGATGGATTGCCGTCCTATCGGACGATGAGGGTAAGAGTACCTATGCTTGCGCATACTTTCATACACTATAATCTTGTTTGTGCAGATAGCTAGTCTAGGCTAGGCTGTATGGCTAATCTTTGTTGAGGACTTTATTTAGATGGGTTATTTGCTTCGTAATAGTAGAACAAAAGTACTAATAATATAATTAAAAAGAAATAACCCGACTTATATACAATTAAACAATCGGGCCCAACTACTTACCAGCAGGTGGACAGTGTGCTTTTGGCACTTTAGCCGATAGGCACCTACATCTGTTATAGTATAGAATATAATCATTGTATAGGTTACAAGAATACTTATTGAAAGTCACTTTAGCTATACCATACCACTGATTTCGATCAGAAATAAAATTGCTGTTGCGTTGCATCTGCTAAATACTAAGCAAAACTGCGTTTCTCTAATAGGTACGTAATTTCTATATATATAAATCGATTGCTACTCGAAAATGGCTGGTACGACTTTGATGAAATGTTTTATGTGTTTTGAGTGGGTTTCTGGATGTTTTAAAATTAGACCCGGTAGGTGGCGCTGCTGTCAAGAGATCCAGAAATGACTCGTGGGAAGCCCATTCGGATCGCTAATGTAATATAAAAGTAAATTTTTGTTTGCCCTATACGCGTTTCTACAACACTTATTAGATTACTATGAAAGTTTGGTCAGTTGCTTTATGCGCCTGCAAATTTTTCTGACAAAGAAGATCTTGCAACACATGCCAAACACAGCTAGTAACCAATATAAAAGATCTACAGTGATTTAACTAATATAAGTTTCATGTAATTTATACGAGGTAAAGCTATGCGGTAAATGCCTGCATACATAATATAGCTGAAAACAAATGGATCGAGTTGACTGGGAAAGAAAAACGCTCTCACAGAGTAACAGCATAAAACAGCAGCTTAGTGCTGCTGTATTTCGTATAGTATGTGTTTAGAACTTAAGCCTCATTTAACTGGAGACGAGGCATTCTACTTTAGTCCTCAGGGGTGATAACGCATCTGTATTTGATTCTTAATCAAGGACAGATGTGGGATATAACGAGTTCTAGAGGATGAAATGTGTTTGTGTACATTGCTACCACATGGCTAAAATAAACTCTTGTCTAGAAAATGGACAAGACTTTGAAAAATTACCAATACCTATTGAGACATAATTTTAATTTTTTATAGGAGTGGGGGCAAACGAGCATGCGGCTCACCTGATGGTAAGTGACTACCGCCGCCCATGAACAAATGCAACAACAGGGGAATTGTAGATACGTTGCCGGCATTTTAAAAAGGAGTAGGCTCTTTTCTTGAATGTCCCCAAGTCGTATTGGTGCGGAAAAATCGATGATGGTAATCAATTAATCAAGGAAGTCGTGTGAGGAAGAAAACATCTTCTAAATCTCACAGTGGTGGACCGCCAATTATCCAGATGGTGTGGATGGTATCGCGAGTTCTGTTGCGATGTCCGTTCGTGAAATTTGGCGGCTGGGATTAATCCGAACAATTCCTCAGAGCATTCCCCGTGGTAAATGCGAAAGAAAATGCAAAGGGATGCAACATATCTTCGCAGTGCCAATGAATCGAGCCGATCGGAAAGGACTCGGTCGTCGATGAGTCGAGCCGCTCTGCGCTGTATGCGATCAAGTGGAAGGAGCTGGCACTGGGGAGCCCCTGCCCAGAGACGGGAACAGTATTCCATGTGAGGCCGAACCTGCGCCTTGTTAAGTTGCAGGCGGTGTGCCGGCATGAAATACTGTCTCGCTCTGCTGACCACGCCAAGCTTTTTAGAGGAGAATTTGGCCTTCTCTTCCAAGTGACCACGAAACTACACGTCACTCGATATGTCGACTCCGAGGATTCTGATACTGGCTTAGGCAAGAAGGGGAGTGCCTTGAAATTGAGGAGATACGACAAAGGGGTTCTTTTTAGCGGTAAAGGCGCAAACTTATGTATATATATGACTTTCTTCAGCAAAGACTCGACATCAGACACAAGTTTGTCCCGGTACTCGGCGACGTTTTCCTGAGAAATATTGGCACAGCCGGCCTATAGATCATCACCAATGCTGTCATCCGCATATTAATTAATGTTACCAATTATCAACATATCATTGATATGCAGTAGAAACAGCGTTGGTGATAGCACACAGCCTTATAGAACACCAGCGTTACGTAACGTTACGTTAACGTAGTCGGAGCATACACCGTCTAAAACGACCTTGATGTTCCGATCTCCAAGTAAGCTGGTGATCCAATTGCACAATTTCTCGGGAAACCCATAGAAAGGGAGCTTCGAAAGAAGCGCTTTGTGCCAAGCCCAATCGAAGGCCTTCGCAATATCCAAACTAACGGCCAACGCCTCCCCTTGGACTCTACTGCCTCCGCCTATCTATGGGTCAGGTAGACCAGACAAGCATGGGTTCCCGAAGGAAGGTGAACTAGTTTCCCCCCATTTCTGCCTATGTGCTCTGACTTTGCCTTGGCGATAACTCTTTGGAAGGACCTCACAGAATACCGACGTGAAGCTCTGCTTCTGCGTTTCGTCTGTCGTGTAGGTGGCCGGAGAACCAATTCCCCCCCCCTCCCATCAACATGGTAGCGGAATTACACCAAAGACTACCCCAGGAGTGTTCCACTTCTTATTCCACTTCTGAGCGTGGGTGCTCAGGCTTGCCCGCGTATTCTGGTATTCTGGGGGGGGGGGGAATATCCGCTCAAAAACATAACTACTCAGGGCAAACTGAGCATCAATACCAAGGCGACCCCTGCCACGCTATACAAGAATTTCTACAACATCAGGGGACTTCACTCGAACCTAAGCGCCGTCCACTACCATCTCGAGACGGCGAAGCCGGCCTTGCTCTTTCTGACCGAGACGCAGGTGTCCTCTCCGGCTGATACTTTGTGTCTCTCCTACCCGGGGTACAAATTGGAGCACTCCTTTATGCCTCGGGCTGGAGTTTACGGGTATGTCAGAGAGGACATCTGTTCTCGACGCCTCGGCAGTTGTGAGGGTTGGACCTGTCCATCTTTTGGGTACGCGTAGACAGCGACGACCATCCGTGCGTCTACGGGTTCCTCTATAGTTCCCATAGCGGTAATGCCGAAACAGACCGACTCATCGACCACGCCCAAATGCCTACAAATTCCATGCTACAACAGGTCCCATCCGCAGAGATCGTGATCCTTTCAAAAACTGAAGGTAGCCGGGCTAACTGTGACATCAAGACGTCAAATATCTGTCCTTCCCGTGACCATGGGTTTTTTTTGGATAGCATGTCAAACGAGCACACAGTCCACCTGATGGTAAGTGGTTGCTGTGGCCCATAGACATCTACATTCATCCTCGTTTACGAATCAAAATGCAGATGCGTAGTCACCCGTGAATACTAAGATGGAATGCCCCTTTACCAGTAAAAAGGGTTTCCGGTTCTCTACACTCACCATACGAAATACAGCAGTGTTAAGATGCTATTTTACGCTGGTATTCTGTGAGAGCGTGGTCCTTCCCCGGTCGAGCCGACCCATTCCTGCTACAACTATACTACTAATATAGCTGCAGCATGGCTCTATCATGTATAAAATTATATTGTTGTAAAGCACCCGAAACGTCAGGAATTAAAATAAAATAAGTTAATTAAACGCGACAAAATGCGTTAAAATAGTTTTATTCAATATGTAATGTTCGCGTAAATATAAAAAATCATTATACTCTAGAGTTATTTACAGGTTTGTACAAAATACCATTACCCTGAGGATATTAAGTCGATTGTTCGGGTATATATTTTTCATTCGTTCTTCAAATACCGCCCATCAAAGTCTACAGGTTAAAATAGGCCTTCACATAGATTGCCATATAGGGGGAATATTTTCAATAATAACGGCTAATAATTTTCCGTTCACCAGATGTCGCTATTTGGGACTGAGATGAAGTTTTTTATTACACAATGCCATATAATTGAGAAATTGCGTTTTAAGGTTTGCACAGTATGTTCATTTATACACAAAACAATGGTTCAGTGGTTTGGTTCATAATATTTTTTACATCTCTTAAACTTTTTGCATTTTGCTACTTTTAGGAATATCTTATCTAATTAATATAAGATATTACTTATATTGCATAAAGAAATATTAACCTGAATATTTTCCCAGCAAATTATCTTCCCCACCATATAATCTGTAAAAAAATGTCAACTCATTTCTAAGTGAAGCCGCTCTGGTGGCATAAAAGTCGTGGATTCTCCCTCGCTCTCATTAGCACACTTGCACAACTGGCAGGTGGGTTCGTAATCGCATTTCTTTACTAAGTTGTTATTAAGAAAACGCTGCTGCTGAATTCCTGAATTGTTTCCATCTGTCGCCTCTTACGACACCCAAGGGACGAAATCAGTTAAAGTAGGTAGTGGATACTCTTATACCGTAACTATACGGTTAGAAAAGTAAAGTTTAGCCCCAGTCGAACTGCCGGGCACAGGCGTCTCATACTAATGGAGAGTACTGTTATACTCAGAGGGTTATAGGTAAACTAATCCGCCACACTGCTCCCAGTGCGTATTGCTTAGTTTAAAGGTGCTCGAAACATTTTAATCCTCCGCATATGGTAAAATGGCACTAAAATGGCAATTAACAAATTCGTTGGTGTCGGCTGGTATCGAATCAAAAGGTCGGGCTAAGAAACCCGTCGATTGAGTATTTCTGTCAAGAAATTATTATAAGCATCCCGTATTCAGGAAATTAGCGGTGTTTCACACCGATCCCTCAGAAAGCACGTAAAACTGTTGGTCATGCGCCGTGTCGGAATGCCATCCCATCGTACTAAGAAAGTAAAGGAACAGTGTGTGCACCCGTGCTTGCGCACACACTAGTGCACTATTCTTCTGTCCTACACAGATGCCTGTAAGCGTCCGTTCAGTCTGCCCGTGACTGAATTCGGTCTGGAGGACATTTTTATAATTATAATTTTTTTAAGAATAAGGGTGACAAACGAGCACATTGTCCACCTGATGGTAAGTAGATACTGTAGCTGATATACATTTACATTTGACGGCTCCGTGGCGCAGTGGTTTAGCAATTAGTTGTTGCGCTGGGGGCCACGGGTTTGAATCCCGCACGGAACAAGTATTTGTATGGCCTACAAATAATTGTTCCTGGTCTGGATGTTTGTCCTTGTGCAATATATGTTTGTAAACTGCCTCCACGACACATGAGAAAATCCTAGTGTGGGGCTAACGTTTTTGAAAAAAAAAATTTGATCCTCAATTAAGAATGAAAATGCAGATACTTTGTTACACCTACGGAATAAGATGGAATGCTTTGTTTCCAGTTAAAAGGCTCTCCACTTCTCTATACTCACTATACGAAGCTAAGTGAGAACGTGGTCTTCCTCCGATCACCTCCCGTGTCCTATTAGTGCTACAACTAATATAGCTGGTAGCATGGCTTTACCAAGTATAAATTCATTTATTGTCATTCTTTATTCATTTATTTCTTCTTATTATTCAAATATCACAAAAGACTTTTTTTACATGGGAAAATGCCTACGCATACTCGCCTCGCAGGGGCAAGGACGGGTTATGTAGGACTCGCACCGACTGAAACCCCATGGTGTTCCACACTCGCCGCATATTGGCAGGGCCACGGGAACGCTTTCGCACACATCCGCGCCCCCACCAGCGCTCCATATTCTTCTTCTCAGGCAAGGCGCACCAGGAACACAAGGCACGCCCCCCTCTACGGCCTCCAACTCCACCTGCCTTTCGGACCCCCCCCCCTCCTCCAATACGCGGAGGCCATGGGGCCAGGAAAATCGATCGCTTAGTAGCACCCGCTTTCCTGACCCCAGCGGCGCATCTGGTCTCTGGTTCCGCCGCCAACCACGTTTCGGCCGCGGAGGGTAGGAAGAGCGGCGTCTCCCAATACCAACACTCCTCTCCCCCCGCGCCCCTACCACCACCGCATCAATAGTGCTACCCCGTCACAGTCGCGGAGGAAAAATTTCCACAATTTTCCGACATTACTTCAAGTATGTCGAGAACTCGTTACCTCTAACTCTGTCATGATTGGACCATAATTTTCTTCTCAGACAGTATACCTATAATTCTTCTTTATTTATTGGATAAGGGTGACAAACTATCACACAGTCTACCTAAGTGGACGCTGTGGCCCATAGACTCCATAGTTTCCATTAAAATAGCTTCCGGTTCTCTACACGCACAATATGAAACACATTGGCATTAAGCTGCTATTTTACGCTGATATTTTGTAAGAATGTGTTCCTACCCCGGCCGAGCCGATCCATCTATGCTACAAACATAATATAACTGTAGCGTGTCTTTGATGTAAACGTTGAATTATAATATTTGTAATAAAATAAAAATACACTTTTTTCCGTATTGTATAAAAACTAATCATTTGTCATTTATTAAAAGTACATTTAGATGTACTCGTATTTAGTTTTATTTAAGGCTTATAAACTTTAGTTGCCCTAGTACCTTAGAGTACCCCCCCGAACGGGTTCCCGCCTTGTCGTGGCGGGGGGGCTTAGTAGCCGTGGCTTGGTCAACCACGGTGAACGAAGAGGAACCCCTTGGCTGGCCCGAGGTGTAGGGCCGGCCCGAGGTGGCCACTCCGAGTGGGCTTGGCAAGCCCACTTCGGATGTGTGTCGGGGGGCTGTGGTGAGAGGGGAGTCCGCAACCCTCTACCGCTGCAGCCGAGGTGGAGTCGCGGAGGAAGAGGAGTGTTGGTATGGCGATGCGCCACTCGCCCTATCCTCCGCGACTCAGACGGGGCCGCACCGTTGAATGATGCGGTGGTGGTGGGGCTGCGGGGGGAGAGGAGTGTCAGTATTGCGAGGCGCCGCTCTCCTTACCCTCCGCAGCCGAATCTTGGTTGGCGGCGGAGCCATAGACCAAATCCGCCGCTGGGGTCGGGAAGGCTGGTGCTTCTTAGTGCTAGTTTTTCCTGGCCCCATGGCCTTCGCGCATCGGACACGGGGGCGTCTGTTGCGCATATGAAATTGGAGGCCGAGGAGGAGGGCGCGCCATGTGTTCTGGTGCGCCTTACCGGAGAAGGAGATGGGGGAGGAGTGGTCCTCTCCCGAGGAGGGGCCGCCATGGGGTGGCCGGCGCAGGTGGGGCCGCGGAAGTGTGCGAAAGCGTTCCCGTGGCCCTGCCAATATGCGACGAGGGTGGAACACCATGGGGTTTTAGTCGGTGCGAGTCCGACATAACCCGTCCTTGCCCCCGCGAGGCGGGTATGCGTAGGCATTTCCCCATGTAAAAAAAAAAGTACCTTAGAGTAGATATAAGTAGCTTGCTTATGTATACTCTTAGCTTAGTACTAACAGTACCGACACTAGTATTTGAATGTCGTTGAATTAAAACAATAAGTTTGTTCTTTAATGATCATCACCAAAATTTTATAGTTACCTAAACTTTAAAAAAATCTTGTAATTTTAAAAACAAGTAATGTAAAAGCCTATATACGAGTATGTTCTTTTGGCTAGCACAGATCTTCTATTATTCGTTTTTGCAATAGAAAAGAATTTACTTGTACACGTGTATATTTTTCTTGTAAAATTGAAGTGAAAGAATTTACTTGTACACGTGTATATTTTTCTTGTAAAATTGAAGTGAAAGACGAAATAAAGTCGACTTAATAGTAAGAGCCGACAACCGATGGGGAAGAAAGGTTCTTGAGTGGCAGTCTCGTAGCGGTAGGCGAAGTGTAGGGCGACCTCCCACGAGATGGAGTGACGACTTGTTAAGACATGCAGGAAGTCGATGGATGCAGGTGGCTCAGGATCTTGCTTTGTGGCATTCCTTGGGGGAGGCCTATGTTCAGCATTGGCCTTATGAAAGGCTGTAATTATGATGATGAATGGTAAGTGCCTAATAAAGACCATGGAGACGCGAAATCAAATTCAAACAAAGCAATTTACAATTGCGTTTTTACCCCTGTGTACTAGTGTGGAAAGCCTCACTGCCTGTAATTATTATACTGACTCTCTACACGCTTGAGACCGGAACACCGCAGTGTGAGCTATTTGGTTTTTGTTGTAGGATAGGGTGACAAACGTGCACTCAGTGCGACGAATGTGGCGATACAAGTCAGCAGATTGGGATGAGATGCGGCATTTCTTTGCATCTTATCCTTGGCGGCAGGTCTGCTTCTCCTCTGATAACCCGTCGAGCTGCGCGGATGCCATAACCAATGTGATATGTCAAGCGATGGAGTATTTCATCCCCTTTGCTGACATGTCCATTGGTGGTAAAGCTCGCCCTTGGTTTAACGCAGAGTGCGCTCGTGCTGAAAAGCACAAGCATATGGCGTACTTATCCTGGGTCGATGATCGAGACCGTAAAGCTCCGGATGTTAGCCTTAAGAAGAGATCCTTTAACCAAGCCGCCAAGTCGAGCAAAAAGGCATTACGCCAAGCTAGTTTCGACCGCATTAAACGCATCGGCACAAAGCTCGCTGTCAAACCATCTGGCAGTAGAGCTTTTTGGTCTCTCGCCAAAGTGGTCGAGACAAACTTCTGTCGGTCTGCACTGCCTCAGTTGGTAAAACCAGATGGCCTAAGGAGAAAGCAGACTTATTTGCTTCTCTTTTTGCTTGCAATTCGCGTCTGGACAGTAGCAACAGCGTACCATCTCAATTACCTCACTGCGGTACCTCTATGACTGAGGTCCGTATCACCAACAAGGAGGTTCTTAAAACATAGCGAAGTCTAGACGTGTACAAAGCTAGTTGACCTAATGGTATACCGGCTATAGTTCTAAAGGTCTGTGCACCTGAGTTGTCTCCTGTGTTCCGCCTCTCATTCAGGACTGGAATAGTGCCTAAATCTTGGAAGCTGGCCAATGTGCAGCCTGTGCCTAAAAAAGGTAGCCGTATAGACTTTGCCAACTATCGGCCAATTTCAATTACCTCCATACTCAGCAAGATTATGGAGCGTATATTGAACGCCCACCTCATGGCATAACTAAAGCAAAATGACCTCCTTAGTGATCGCCAGTACGGGTTTTGCCGAAATCGATCAACTGGGGACATTCTAGTGTATGCCACTCACATATGGGGCAAAGCCCTTGAGAACAGTAGTGAAGCACTTGCTGTTTACCTCGATGTTTCGAAGGCTTTTGATAGAGTTTGGCACGCTAGTCTATTGGGCAAGCTTTCAGCGTACGGCTTATCCCCTGGCCTAATGGTCTGGGTGAAGGACTTTCTGAGTGAACGGTCTCTCCGGGTCGTCGTGATGGCTGCTCATCTGATACTGTGGCGACAAACGCCGGTGTTACTCGGGGGTCCGTTCTCTCCGCAACTCTCTTTCTGCTGCATATAAATGATCTGCTCATTCCCGTATCTATGGGTATGCAGACGATAGCACAGTTGTAGAGAGATACCAACCAAGCGCCCGGGCCATTCGGGATCAAATCCAGTCAGAAAGAGAGGCTATGGTTGAGCGTGTGAGTCTCACACTACAGACAGTCTCGGAACAAGGCGATGCCAATCTCGTGAGATTTGACGCCTCCAAAACACAAGCATGTCTTTTTAACGCTAAAAAGAGCCTGCTCACCTTGGCTCCTACTATCCGGAATGTATCCTTGGAGTACACTGACCACCTTCAGTTGTTAGGGATTGAATTTTCTCCGAACCTGAACTGTGGGCGGTTCGTTGAGTCCAGAGCCAAAGCAGCCGCAAGGTAACTTGGTGTCCCTGCAAGGGTTGCGGCGGTACTTCACGCCAGGGCAGCTTCTTACCTTATATAAAGCGCAAGTCCGGTCGTGCATGGAGTAATGCTGTTACATATGTGCTGGTGCTGCAAAATTCCACCTGGCAGCATTGGAATCAGTAGAGAAACGTGCTGTGGCCCATAGCCACATATATTTATATATATATATATATATATATATATATATATATATATGGCTATGTATCCCATCGTAAGTAATCCCATCGACGAGCAGCAGAGGGACGGGGCCAGAATATGGCCACGTGGAATTTCCTAATTACAATAAACAATATTGGAGGAAGCTAGAAACACATAGTACTTACCATTATCCGAAGCTAAAGTCGCACCAAGGCTTGGGCAGGCCGTGAGTGTGTGTAATAGTAGATGGCGAGTAGTGTACAGTGAGGTGTGAATGTGTGGGGCCTTGTCAAGCATAGGCGACCAGCAGCGGCCGAGTTCAAGGCTGCTCCAAAATGCTGCACCGCTTCAGACTGCTTCGGCGCCGGACCACTTCTTCGTTCGTCACGATGACAGTCCATTAACTCTATCGTACGATTAATTAACTTACAGAAGCCACTAACTCTCGTTTGTTATAAGGTTAACGCACAAAACTAACACGGAGTGTCCGGATCAAAGGTCACTACCGTTTCACGTAGCAACAGTTATTTCAAGAATATCAAAGGCCGCACTAGCTAATATTGTCGAATGCACTTATACAGATTCTGAGTCGGACCCAATAAGTCCCGGGAAAGGATATCCAACAAAGAATTCGCGTTATAAATCCTAGACAGGAGGTTTACTAGACGTCTAAACTATTCCGCGGTTCCCGAACAAAATTGACAGTGTGCTGACGTTAGCACCGCTGAGACAGTTAGCACAGCTTAGACACATCCCACTGTCAAACCGGTATGGCACCAAGCCGCGCGCCCCCTAGACGTCGATTCCGACAACAGCGTTTGGCGCAAACTAACCCCCGTCCCGGACATAAGGGTTTAGGTCCGCGAGCAAACCGGTCAGCGGGACAAGGTCGCGACGGCAAGTTGCAAGACCGACTATACAACCAAACTAGGCCACCTTAGGCACCCCATCAGATCTTGCAACCCTAACCAACGCCTCAAAATTACAGCCCCAACGTGGGCAAGTCGGAGGGTTGAACTAAATGCCCTTCCTGGACATCGCAGCCCATAAATAAGTCCTATTTCTAGACAGAAGTCCGACGACCTCCTTCAAACACCTATCTGTGCGCCTACGATTAGTTCCGCAATCCGACCGGATCAGGTCTGCAAACAGCGACGCGACACGAAGCGGCCCAGAGCAGCCTCCTAAGCTTCAGTGCAGAGAGCACTCACAAATTCCACATGAACGTCGTCTGTGGAGAGCCGAACGAAACGCACAGATTATCCCTAGTATGAATTTTCAACAAGTAGGCCTAGCCAGGCCACCCACCATATTATCATTTAATAAAATAGTGCGGCAGCTGATTTCAATCTGATAATCTCCAAATTAGCTAGCCTGTTAGACAAGCAGTCCTATGCTCATATTTCAACTAATTTTTCAAAGCATCAATGTTCAACTACAGAATCAATTCAACCAAATTAATCACCGGTCAATATGACAAATTAAACAAAACAATAACGTAAGAGACAGCCCTATTTCTCATTTACGTAACTTTAACAGTACCAACAAAATGTAAACCAAAGGAGAATTGACTTTTATATTGACGGCAAAAATAGGGTTATCTAATTTCATCCTTCTTTTTCATAAAGCAAAATGATTAAACACTATCACAAAATATATACATAATTTTCCAAATAGCGCGACATTCAATTTCAAATGAATTATAATTTTCTTTTCAGCTACCAGGTGCAACAATCAAATGCAGTGATTAAATATATTTACCAAACATATGCAGCAGCATTTAAAGGAGTAGATTAAATTCAATTCTTTTAATCACAACCGCTACAAATATGGAAATTTCGCGGAAAACCCAAAAGCATTTTTAATTTTAATTTAAAGAATTTTTAACTAAGTGCTTGACCAAACCAATCTAATACCCCTTGACAGCGTGATTCCACGCTCCAGGGGGGCCCTAATCTTCCCACCACCAAGTGGAGGCCACACGGCGTGAACCCGAGACCAATAGAGCGCGAACCGCTAACAGTCGCCACTCGGGTTGTACGCCTTCACTGAGGCCGTCGGCAACAGAACATTTTGACAAGTGGACTGTTGACGGCTTAAGGCTCAGTGGAGGCGGCCGTGGTGGGAGCTAAGGCGGCAGCTAGCCAGGGCCGCCTCCATCAAATGGGGAACAGTGGTACACCAGTCGCGGCCACTCAGCTAACGGGAGTGAGAAGGGTCCAGCGGACAGATGAGTGGCCGTTAAGTTCTTCTCCACACGCTGAGGGGGTTGATGACACCCCTGCCCCTGGGGGAATTACCCCCCGACTGGTCAGGGGAGGGACCCCTTTCAAACCTAGGGGCCTGGTGGCTGGCCGGCGGGCGCCGAGAGTCGCCCGTCAGAGGGCGTGGCTGAGCGTCCCCGATCGTGGGGGTCGAGGGCCTGGCAGAGCCCCGAGAGGAGACGCCGTTCGCACCCAGGCACAAAACTGCATGGTGATTGCGCTGGCAATGCAGACAGGGCCGTGCGATGCGGACAGTCTCGCTAGAAGTGCCCTCCCAAACATGAACAGCACCATTTCGGGCACGACGTTACCCGGTGATCAGATGCTCGACAATAGGAGCAGGGGGGGGGGGGGTTGACGACGTCTTGCCTGGCGGATTCAGCCTCTCACTGGGCACGGCTCGTAAGTCGTCAACGGTGCCCCTCGCTTTCTCGATCTGCCAGCACTGCTCCTCCAAAAACCGCAGCAAGTCATAGAAGGGCGGAATATAGGAGGCCTCGTCCCCGCCGTACCTCTCCTCAAAATGGATTCGAAAGTCGAGAGGTAGACGGGACATTACGATGCGGAGCAACAAAAAGGCCCATTCGCCCACTGGTAAATCCAGCCGCCTCAACGTATTACAGGCCACCAAGACTGGATCAAACAGGTCCGGACGTAGTCTGGTCCGATCACTAAGCAGCGGGAGGCTTAGAAGCTGCTTAACATGTTCGTCCGCAATTCGCCGGACGTTGGCGTATCTTCTGGCTAGGAGGTCCCGAGCAGTCTGGTAGGCGTCGTCCGACAACCTCAAGTGGCCGACGACGCCCAGGGCCTCCCCCTCCAGTGAGGCCAGGAGGTACGCCATCTTTTGGCTCGGGGTCAAGTCACTCAGGGCGTCCACTAGGCTGTCGAAAAGACCAACGAAGGTCAGCCATTCGGAAAGGACCCCGGAGAACTTTGGCAGGTCCAGAGTTGGGAGTCGTTCCAACAGCTCCGGCTGAAGCTGCTTCCGAGAGGACTCGGGCAGGTCACTCATCCGAGCTTCACGCGCCTCCTCGGCATACCTGCCTTCAGCCTCGATCAACTCGTCCGTGAGCGAAAAGAACTGCTAATAGTCCGTGAAGCAGGAGTCCAGGACTCCCTTCTCCACATCCGAATTCTCGAGCTCAACGTAAGCCTCCTCCACTGCGGCCCTTCAAGCATCCACCTGCTCGAACCGCTTCATCAAGTTATGGACCCTATCCGGTCGACCTATCAAAGCATGGGCGCTTGTGGCCCAGCGTAACTCAGTCCGCAGGCAACGGATTAGTAGCTTGGGCGATGACATCACTAAATACAAATTACGACGCGGCTCGAGCATAACTTACAAAGATAACAAATAAAAAATACAACATAAAAATAACAGTTAATAAATGCAGTTCCTATCAAATCGCGTTGAATAGAAATTACACAAATACGAATGACTACGTATCAACCAAATACAAGTTAGCACAAAAGAAAAGACACAAATCAAATCAACAAATAACAAACACTAGTGCGATCAAATCAAGTTAAATTCAAATTGCGCCAATACAAATTACTACTCTTTAGCTCAAATACAAATTACAATACGACTAAAGATACACATCACGGTCGATCAACAAAGAATGCCTAGCTCGGAAATCGACCCTTCGATAAGTAATCCACTACAACTATCCCACAACGATAATTAACCGATTACGTTAAAATAACCATCTACCTACATGACGTATATCTCTAGAAAAACTCCCGCTTGCGCAACCTAGGGCGCGGCTTTTCCATCAACCCACTAACCAAAAAAAAAGGCAAGCAACAAAGCAACAAAGGAAAATAATTTTATTATTACGTACAAACAAATATTATTACGTATTACGGACGGGCGTGATTGTAGATACAAATTAAACCAATCAAACCAACGCTCCCTGCCACCAGAATTGTTTAATTTTTATCAAACACTATGGTCGGGATCGACCAGGGAATCGAAACCGGAACCACGCTCTGCTACCAGATTATAGACGCCCCTAGCTGCCCCATTCAAGGATGATGGGATTAGGGCCCATGAGTTATCCCATCGACGAGCAGCAGAGGGACGGGCCAGAATATGGCCACGTGGAATTTCCTAATTACAATACACAATATGGGAGGAAGCTAGAAGCACATAGTACTTACCATTATCCGAAGCTAACGTCGCGCCAAGGCTTGGGCAGGCCGTGAGTGTGTGTAACAGTGGATGGCGAGTAGTGTACAGTGAGGTGTGAATGTGTGGGGCCTTGTCAAACATAGGCGACCAGCAGCGGCCGAGTTCCAGGCTGCTCCAAAATGCTGCACCGCTTCAGACTGCTTCGGCGCCGGACCACGTCTTCGTTCGTCACGATACAGTCCATTAACTCTATCGTACGATTAATTAACTTACAGAAGCAACTATTCTGAGAGAGTATGGTCCTTTCCCGGTCGAGTCGACTAGTATGTGCTTCAACCATAATAAAGTTGCAGCAGCATGTTTCTTCAACCAGATCAAAATGTTTGTAAATTGGTCAGTTTTATAATTTTTAAAGATATCTACTTTAACGTGGTAGAGCCATGCTGCAGCTATGTTAGTTGTATAGTTGTAGCAAGAATGAGTTGGCTCGCATCAGCGTTTTGATTCATAATCTAAAATAGATGTAGATGTCTATGGGCCACAGCATCCACTTACCATCAGTTGGATTATGGGCTCGTTTGTTACCCTTGTCCTATAAAACATACTAACCAATAAATAAGAAGCATCATTATCTGTGTCTTTTACAATAAACTTATGAACACTGACCTGCCCCAAGAAATATCATAAAACATGGTCCTGGACTTCCTGCGTGTATTGCCTAGCCGACACTTCAACAACTAGAGGGCCATCTTCCTCTTCGCTTACAGTTATTATAAAACATAATAATCCCTTTCAAACCAAATTTTGGTTCCGGCCAATGTCATTGGAGACTGAAGGCAGTTGTGCAAAACTAGGTTATGGTGCACGAGTATGTACGCAAGCACAGGTCCACTTTCTATTCCCTTACTCTTATTTTTCTATGTGAAGGTAATCCGCTTCGAAAGGAACAACTTCACGTGCAATCGTGACAGGCAACCTAGTTAATGAGAATTTCGTGACAGGAAACCTAGTTACTGATTTTTACCATACGACTAGTATTATTGCTTACAATCAAAAAACCAACAAGGTAGTCTCAAAATAATAACAAGGAAATGCTCAACCAACGGCATTTCCTTGTTATTATTTTGAGATGAATGAGAAAAATGACAACAATTTCTACACAAGCTTACAATAGATAATCTAAACGATAAGCGGAATTTATAGCCACAATGTAAACAAGTACTTCAGTCCAAAACATTTGTGTCGTTTGCTTGCGCAATGAGTAACGGTTTCGATTCCCGCACAAAATAAGTGTTGATTTTTTTATAGAATAAAGACGACAAAGGAGCGTAGCGCATATACTGCGTGTTTACCGAATGGTAAGAGGATGCTGTAGCTCAATCAATACAATATGCCTTGAGCCGATATGTATTTCTTAGGGCGACGTTGCCGTACTTTTAATTTAAACACATGCAATTTCGGGATACACTCCGAGGTCTTTTTAGCAGTAAACTTAATGTGATAATAATAATGATGATCGCTCTCATCATCTCCAATACTTACATAAAAAATTATAGTATTCATACTTGAAAGTGAAAAAGGTGCCGACGCCATACTTTCGTACATATACCAGCAATATTATGAAAATCTCATTTAGGCATGTTGTCCCATCTGATGTCGATATTATGTACTTTTAGGGCCCAGTTTAGAAAAACTGAATATAATATATTTATATAGCATATAGCAAGAGAATTTGGCATTTTAAAACGAAGCACCATAGTGAAAGGTTCTTTGCTACCTAACTTGTGTTTATTCTTAATATTTGTATTTTATATGAATAACCACAAGAATAAAATAGTATTGTTTTTATTCTTAAAATATGACAATATTTATTTAACAAACACAATAAAAATAATAAAATAAAAGCAAACTAATAAGTGCGCTTCCTACGAACACTATCATATTGAACAAACTAAACTACGAGTATACCGCTAGTAAGCTGTGGTAGGTCACGGACTAGCATTCATACTAAATTTCACAGTACGGAAATAACCCGCGCCCGATCTCCACCGGTACCAATGAAATTGTTAATTTCAAGTTTAGGTGCTGTATTACCACGTCCTTGGCAATTAAGCAATAACATTGTGAGGATACCTGCACGAATATCGTTTATACATACTTAAACTGATTATTCTATTGTCCTCATTTTCGTTTCGTCATCTCGAGGGTAATAGCTGAATTAACTGCCTCGTTGTTCTAAAAGTCATAACCGCGATTGCTGATCATGAGGTCTAGGATTCAAATCCCGAATCCAGCCTATATTATTGGGATTTTCTGTCAAGATATTTTCAGAAGCAGACTAGAGTCAAGAAGTTGGCAGTGTTACAACCTAATACGTCGGTAAGCTCGTAAAACCGTTCGGCTTACGCTTGATCTCTCTCCGGTTGTGTCGGATTACCGATCCGTCAGACTATGAGAGTGAGGGAATAAAAAGTGCTCTTCTGTTTACGCGTACACTCGACCACTATAATCCTGTCTTGCGCAGATGGCTAGTTTACGTTGAGACTGGTCGCCGTTCGGTCTGAAGGACGTCGATAATCTGTGTTTGCTCCCTTAGTAATACTAATCGCTGAGCTAGGACCTATTTATAAACTGCAACACACATGTACTTTACACAGACCTTAATATTATGTAACATTTTGTATTAAGTAAGTACCTAGTTTAATAACTGAACGTACCTGCGTGATTAGAGATACAAATAAATGATTTATCTACCTATCTGCCTGCATTTCTGAGGATAATAATTCGAGAATACGCGAAATCACAATTAACAGTGGTAGAGCCACGCGGCAGCTTTTGCTGTCGCACGGATGGGCCGGCTCGAACCGGGGTTGTACCACGAACTCACAGAAAACCAGCGTGAAATAGAGGTTTACCTCTGCGTTTCGTTTGGTGAGTGCAGGTGGCCGGAGGCCCTTTTTACTGGAAATGAGGCATTCCATCTTAGTCCTCACGGGTGACAACGCATCTACATTTTGATTTGTAATAGAGGATAGATGTAGATGTCTATGGGCCGCAGCAACCACTTACCATCAGGTGGACTGTGTGCTCGTGTGTCACCCTTATCCTATAAGAAAAAAAATCCTTAAAGATATTAAAAATTAATTTGCTATGATCATCTTACCTAGTTTGAAGTACATCTCCCGCTACAATTTCATTCGTGACTGCTTGTTGCTGCTGGTGATAAGAGAGCTGGTTCTTTTCTCACTCAAAGACTAAGTATAGCCATTCAGCAATGATACATAGCCAGCGTTCTTGCCATGATACCACGGAGAGTAGGAATGTACGATAATTAAGTTAGTAGTTTTAGTTTTTTTATTATAGTTTTTTATAATAATATGTTTAATAAAATGTTAAAAGGAACCTTTACCCTATACTACACCGGGATATCTACAAAAGAGAGATCGCTGGTCCAATTTTAATCCAATTAGCAACTGCAGCTCTACAGGGAATCCAATTTTCGCGCATGACTTCGTTGCACTTCAGCGCTGCCAACTCTGCGTCATTTTACGAATATCAACGTACCTGGGACCTTTTGTAATATCTACAAGCTTTGATCGTAGAATCTACGATGATAACGTAAAATTACGACACGAAAATTAGCCAAAATTTCCTAAAAGAGCCTCGAAAATGATAAATTGCTTTTTTTACATTTTCCTTTGTTTATTGACTGCCATAAGCGAAAGCGCAAGGTACCAACGTTTTATCGAATGAAATCGTATCTAGCAATCATATTATACACTAGCTGTGCCCGCGGCGTAGCTCACGAATATAGGTTTTACTTAAAGAATGTGACGTTTAGGGTAAGAGAATATTAAACGATTTATATCATTACTGTATGAATAAGTGGTAACAAAATAAATCGATATGCTCAAAGTTCTAAGTCGTTTATGATAGAGCTTCTGTGTAAACGTCGATAGAAGTAGACTTAGCCGGGGCGTACAGAAAAAGGTTACGGGGACTACTAACGCGGGAAAAAGCAACATAGAGTTGGCCATGTGCAAAACAATCAGTACTGAGATCCACTCCTGCAACGCGTAAAGTTTGACCTTGCGCTTTATTTACGATCGTCGTATAACACACGCTGAGTGGGAAACACACTTAAAATAGGGATGTTAGTGATCATCGATGTTAAAAATTAAAACTTCGATGTTTTAACATCGATGTTGACATATGTCAAACATCGAAACATCGACGTCAATGAACCCATAATCGATAATTGGGAACTTGCAAACAATGCGAACTCGCGAAATCAATAACAACTAAATCTTGCATCTGCTTTGAAGAATAAAAATTTTGAATAATTCAGAATTTCTGAACGCATCGTTAACCTAAAAAAATGTAAGTATGGTGAGTCAAACTTAATTGTCAAGTGTCTCCTGTAATGTCACAATGGTCACTGCTTTCGCTTTATTTTGTAGTGTCGTTATCGGTTGTCACATAATAACTATTCTACGTAAATTGATATTCAAGTTAATTGTTACTGTCCCTTGCTGTGTATACCCACATAATTTTGAAACAATGTGTAAGTATCTACACATATACAAAAACCATCGATAATGGTCAACATCGATGTTTTGAGTAGCCTAAACATCGAACATCGATGTTGAGCTGTCGATGCCAACATCGATGTCATCATCGATGTTATTATCCCTATCTTAAAACTGAAGCCTGAGCCGTGGTAGCTCAGATGGTTAGCGCTCGCTGTAAGCTTCACAGTACTCGAGCAACCCGGGTTCGATCCCCGCCGGCACCAATGAAATTTTTAATTGCAATTTTAAGTGCTGATTTACCACGTTCTCGGCGGTGAAGGAAAACATCGTGAGGAAACCTGCATGTTCGCCAACACGTATTGGGGCAGCGCGGTGTAGATTTCCTTGCCCTAAAACCCTCTCAGAAATGAGAGGAGCAGAGGAGGCCTGTGCCCAGCAGTGGGCCGTAAATAGGCTGCAACTTTACTTTACTTAAAACTGAACGGAAAGTTATTTGGTATTAGAGGGATTCTGGGTATAAAACAATATCACTATCACGACATTTATTGCAATTTTGCTACTTTTAGTCGAGTTTTGTAATTTTGTTGAATAATTGAATATTTTAATATCTCTTTTTACTGGTGTTTTTTGTTATGAGTTGTTAGTCTACACGACTCTTACAGGCAGGTATAGATTACTGTATACATACCTTGCAGGCTTACAACTTCGTCTCATAGACATAAATAATTTCAGTGATTCTCAATACGATTCACCTGCGAAAAATCTTAACACCGCAATTCAGAAAAGGTTGTAATTTGTACAACGCCATCTATTACGTTCTTTGTGAGAAAACATCCTTTTTTAATTTAAGGAAAACATGTTTTTTACTGTGTTTTAAGTACTATAATAGAACGATACAAAATATATTATAATAGAACGTTTTTTTTTACACACGAATCTTTTTATTACTATTTCTGAGATTTTGTGGCGCCATTAAACAAATTCGAACCTACATTTCAAAATAATAATCATAGCTTTCGATAGAATTAACCAATTTCAATAAAACAAAGATTAAATGAACTTGATATCATATTTGTGCCACACCACCATCTATCGATGAAATTGGTTAACTATTGTACTTTAATTTAGTTTAAATAATAAGGTTAATATATTTTGTATATATTTATTACGTTCTTTATGTAATACTTTTGTTTACTGCCTTTTAGATATAATTATATCATTATAGAACATTATTTTACATCATTTAATTATGATTTATAATATGATATTAATTTTAAAATGTACTTGATGACTCATCCAACGCCTCTATTGAACAAATTCGTACCTATACTTAGTACCCATACTTCAGAATATTTGTCATAACTTTTGATGGAATTAACCAATTTTAATGAAATAAAGACTAAATGTAACCTGAATATACACTTAATAATTTCCTTAACTATTCTTATGATATAAATTAGTACTTTATACGTGATACGTTAACAAATAAACAGACAGACAGACAGACAGACAGACAGACAGAAAAATCTAAAAATGGTAGAAATGTATTTGATTACTTATTTTTAGTACCTCTCAATCAATTTTATTACAAAAATATAAAATGTACAGACATCTGCTATTTACATTTTTATTATATGTATAGATATAAATAATATAAAAAGCACATTGTTAGAAAGATAAATGATAGTTGAACTTATTGATATTTTTTTAAATAGATTAATTGCTATTTTTAAACAAAAAAGGGGTTTTAGTGGCTTATGGTGTGGATTTGTCAAGTCCGCAAGGCTTGTAAACACTATAACTTTTGAAATTATCCATTGTTTAACTCAATCTATTTTTTAATCTCTTCATCTATCATGTGGGAAGCCACTGAATGTAAATGGCAGTATAATTTTGTTTTGTTTAGCTATAATTAATTTTTTTCGGCTCTAAAATGGCGAAATTTTCGTTGATTTGGTAGCCTTGTATGTAAGTTGTTTCTGTAAATAGACGGAAGCCTCACTCTGAGCTACAGCCACAGAACACTTTACTCACTCACTCAGTTCAGCGTCAGTCACCGTCGTGAGTGGATATTGTTTCTGTTGATAGCAGCGGCTATAAAGATCGCTGTACAAATACACAATATTCGAATATAACTAAATTTCTTAAATACTTGATTAGAATAATAATGAGATATTTTTTTTAAATTACAATATTTTAAAAGCACAGAATAAAGAATAGTAGTACGTACTTAAGTAAGTAGTATGATTTTTTTTTGTCATGGGTGACATTTTCATGGTTTTCGAGGGTGTTGAAACCGATAGGGTTGTCGAAATGTAAATCCAAGATGGCGAGTGAATTAGGTTCCAATTTTTTCATCATGGGTGTTTTTGTCATGGTTTTCGAGACAGTTGAAGCCAATAGGGTTGTCGAAATGTAAATGCAAGATGACGGCTGCAATAGATATCAATTTTTTAATCATGGGTATCATTCTCGTGGTTTTCGCGGGTGTTGAAGCCAATAGTACTGTCGAAATGTAAATCCAAGATGGCGGCTGAATTAGGTACCAATTTTTTCATCATGGGTGTCATTTTCATGGTTTTCGAGGGTGTTGAAGCTAAGTTAGTACGTACTAAAAGTAAGTAGTATGATTTTTTTGTCATGGGTGACATTTTCATGGTTTTCGAGGGTGTTGAAACCGATAGGGTTGTCGAAATGTAAATCCAAGATGGCGAGTGAATTAGGTTCCAATTTTTTCATCATGGGTGTTTTTTGTCATGGTTTTCGAGACAGTTGAAGCCAATAGGGTTGTCGAAATGTAAATCCACGATGGCGGCTGCAATAGATATCAATTTTTTCATCATGGGTGTCATTCTCATGGTTTTCGCGGGTGTTGAAGCCGATAGTGCTGTCGAAATGTAAATCCAAGGTGGCGGCTGCAATAGGTATTAATTTTTTCATAATGGGTATCATTTTCATGGGTTTCGAGGGTGTCGAAGCTAACAGTACTTTCGAAATGTAAATCCAAGATGACGGCTGAATTAGGTACCAATTTTTTCATCATGGGTGTCATTTTCATGGGTTTCGAGGGTGTTGAAGCCGATAGTGCTGTCGAAATGTAAATATAAGATTGCGGCTACAATTAGTCTCAGTTTTTTCATCACGGGTGTCATTTCCATGGTTTCCGAGAGAGTTGAAGCCGATAGGTTTGTCGAAATGAAAATCCACGATGGCGGCTGCAATAGATATCAATTTTTTCATCATGGGTGTCATTCTCATGGTTTTCGCGGGTGTTGAAGCCGATAGTGCTGTTGAAATGTATTTAAACTACTACCTTAAAAAATTCCGTATAATCATGTTATACGTAATTTTTTTTAATGCGCTTAAGGCATGCCCAATTGGATTTACCAATTTTTTTTAATATTAATAATTTCTCTATGCAAAACGCTATGTGGTGGCAGCTCAAGGAAACCTTTACCCTATTTCTTTTTTATTTATTTATTTCTTTAGGAAGCCAACATGATATTGTACAATGAAAAAATGTTTGCAAATTTTATTGATTAATCTTAAGTTTAGTACATATCATACTTATAGGCTAACTTAAATAAAGGAAGACTAAGATAAAAGAAGAAGAAAAGATAACAAAATAACATATTTTAATGTATGAAACAAGAAAATGTTTTTTTTTTCTACAATAACTCATGAGGTGATCTTAATTTTGTTATAAAAATGTTTTTTAATTTTATTTTTTAAAGTGGTATAAGATTCGACCAATTTAGAAATTACATTATAAGTTTTTAAGGTTCTATTAATTGGAGCTGATAATCCGACATTTGTTCTACAATACCTAGTTTTGAATAAACTACAATTTCTTATTCTAGAATTAGGTCTAGGAACAACATATGATATTTTACCTAAAATATAGTTTGAGCTAATTTTATTGTTAACGATTTTGTGTAACAAGCACAAGTCCATAAGCGCTCTTCGATCATTAAATGAAATCATATTACAATTATGTAGTCTTTCAGTGTATGTTAATTGCCTGTGTATTTTATTATTATTTAAAAAAGGTTTAACGGTGGTAGAGCCACGCAGCAGTTTTTGCTGTTATACGTATGGGCCGGTTCGAGCCGGAAGTAGAGGCTCTGCTTCTGCGTTTCGTCTGGTGAGTGCAGGTGGCCGAAGGCCCAATTCCCCCCCCCCCCCCCCCACCATCAACATGGTAGCGGAATTACACCATAGACTACCCCAGGAGGGTACCAGTACCCCTGGAGAATCCCTCGCTGAGCATCCACGACCATGTTATTCCAATCCTGAGCGTGGGTGCTCAGGTTGCCCCGCGTATTCTGGTGGGGGGGGGGCTAAATTCCGCTCAAAAACATAACTGCTCGAGGCAAACTGAGCAACAATACCAAGGCGACCCCTGCCACGCCATCCGTGAATTTCTGCAACATCAGGGGACTTCACTCTAACCTAAACGCCGTCCACTACCATCTCGAGACGGCGAAGCCGGCCTTGCTCTTTCTGACCGAGACGCTGATATTTCGTATCTCTCCTACCCGGGTTACAAATTGGAGCACTCCTTTGTGCCCCGGGTTGGAATTTGCGTGTATGTCAGAGAGGACATCTGTTATCGACGCCTCGGCAGTCTTGAAGGTTCAGACCTGTCCATCCTTTGGTTACGCGTAGACAGCGACGACCATCCGCGCGTCTACGGGTGCCTCTATAGGTCCCATAGCGGTAATGCCGAAACATACCGACTCATCGACCACGTCCAAATGGCTACAGATTCTATGCTACAACAGGTCCCATCCCATCCCATGATCCTTGGCGATTTTAACGCCCACCACACCGAATGGCTCGGTTCACGTTTAACCGATCATGCGGGGAGATCTGTTTATGACTTTGCCTTGGCATATGGTCTGACACAACTGGTTACTTCGCCTACGCGGATTCCAGATGTGGAGGATCATACACCTTCCCTGTTAGACCTTCTGCTGACCTCTCATCCGGACGGACATCAAGTTTCCGTCGATGCCCCTCTCGGCTCTTCGGACCATTGTCTGATCCGGATTGTGGTGCCACTCACGCTCCCCTCGCGGTTGCGTTCTGCAGGTTACCGTCGTGTTTGGCATTACAGGTCGGCTGATTGCGACGAAATGCGGTCTTTCTATGCTTCCTACCCATGGGGGCGGGTTTGCTTCTCGCCGGATGATCCCAGCGCTGTTGCTGACTCTGTCACTGATGTGGTGCTACAGGGAATGGAACTATTTATTCCATCATCTGTGGTACCCATCGGAGGCAGATCTCAGCCTTGGTTTGGTCGCTCCTGTAAGACTGCATTACGCAGTAAGCAGGAGTGTTATCAAACCTGGGCTGCGGCTTCGGTGACTCGGGATGTAAACACCAGCACACTTAAAAACAAGTATAACTTCGCCTCCAGATCCTTCAAAAGAGTTATTGCCAAGGCAAAGTCAGAGCACATAGGCAGAATTGGCGAGAAACTAGTTCGCCTTCCTTCGAGAACCCGTGCATTCTGGTCTCTCGCCAAGGCTGTCAAAGGGAATTTCTGTAAGCCATCACTACCATCTCTGCACAGGGAGGACGACTCACTGGTCCAAGACGCAAAAGACAAAGCCGACCTTTTAGGCTCCTTCTTTGCATCCAACTCGACTCTTGACGACGGGGGGAAAACACCGCCGACCATCCCGCGGTGTGAGTGCTCCATGCCGGATGTGCTGTTCTCACAGCGCTCGGTTCGCAAAGCACTTCTCTCCCTGGACATCCAGAAGTCGAGTGGGCCTGACGGAATCCCCCCAATTGTGCTGAGGACGTGTGCTCCAGAGTTTGCACCAGTCCTAACGCGTCTTTTCCGGTACTCCTACTCCCAAGGCGTAGTCCTGAATTCATGGAAGACAGCTTTTGTCCACCCGATCCCTAAAAAAGGCGACCGCTCAGACCCGTCCAACTATAGGCCTATCGCGATCACCTCCTTGTTCTCCAAAATAATGGAATCCATTATTAACTGCCAGCTCATCCGGTACCTTGAGGATCACCAGCTGATTAGTGACCGCCAATACGGTTTTCGTCGAGGTCGATCAGCTGGTGATCTTCTGGTCTACCTGACCCATAGATGGGCGGAGGCAGTAGAGTCCAAGGGGGAGGCGTTGGCCGTTAGTCTGGACATTGCGAAGGCCTTCGATCGGGTTTGGCACAAAGCGCTTCTTTCGAAGGTCCCTTCCTATGGGCTTCCCGAGAAATTGTGGAACTGGATCACCAGCTTTCTTGCAGATCGGAGCATCAAGGTCGTTGTAGACGGTGCATGTTCTGACTACAAGCCTATTAACGCTGGTGTTCCACAATGTTGTGTGCTATCACCAACGCTGTTTCTTCTGCATATCAATGATATGTTGCTAACTGGTAACATTCATTGCTATGCGGATGACAGCACTGGTGATGCTCTATACAACGGCCGTACCAATATTTCTCGGTAAAACGTCATCGAGTACCGGAACAAACTTGTGTCTGAAGTTGAGTCTTTGCTGAACAAAGTCTCGGATTGGGGCCGACTAAATCTAGTCCAGTTCAATCCCCAGAAGACACAAGTTTGCGCGTTTACCGCTAAAAAGAACCCCTTTGTCGTATCTCCTCAGTTTCAAGGCACTCCCCTCCTTGCCTCAGCCAATATCGGTATCCTCGGAGTCGACATATCGAGTGACGTGCAGTTTCGTGGTCACTTGGAAGACAAGGCCAAATTGGCCTCTAAAAAGCTTGGCGTGCTCAGCAGAGCGGGACAGTATTTCATGCCGGAACACCGCCTGCAACTTTACAAGGCGCAGGTTCGGCCTCACATGGAATACTGTTCCCATCTCTGGGCAGGGGCTCCCCAGTGCCAGCTCCTTCCACTTGACCGCATCCAGCGCAGAGCGGCTCGAATCGTCGACGACCGAGCCCTTTCCGATCGGCTCGATTCATTGGCACTACGAAGAGATGTTGCATCCCTTTGCATTGTCTTTGGCATCTACCATTGGGAGTGCTCTGAGGAATTGTTCGGATTAATCCCAGCCGCCAAATTTCACGAACGCACATCGCTGCAGAACTCCCGATACCATCCACACCATCTGGATGATTGGCGGTCCACAACTGTGCGATTTAGAAGATGTTTTCTTCCTCGCACGACTTCCTTGTGGAATCGATTACCATCAGCGATTTTTCCGGACCGATACGACTTAGGGACCTTCAAGAATAGAGCGTACTCCTTTTTAAAAGGCCGGCAACGCATCTGCAATTCCCTCCCTGGTGTTGCAGTTGTTCATGGGCGGCGGTAGTCACTTACCATCAGGTGAGCCGCATGCTCGTTTGCCCCCTATCCTATAAAAAAAAGGTACTTAAGGAATTTCTTTTTCACTCGTTCTAACCTATTTATATGTGTTTGATAATATGGGTTCCAGGCAGAAGAACAATATTCAAGATTACTAAGAATAAATGAGTTAAAAAGAATTATTTTGGTTTTTTTATTTTTAAAAGTTTTAGTTACCCGTTTAATTAATCCTAAAAATTTCAATGATTTTTTTATACCTTGATCCATATGCGTAGTGAAACTTAATTTACAATCAATTAATATACCTTAATCACGAACAACATTTTTCTTTTTTATGACAATATCATTAATATTGTATTCAATATAAATCGGATGGATTTTTTTTATAAAAAGATATTTGGTAACATTTTTCACGATTAAGGATTACATTATTAAGCTCGCACCAGGAGACTAGCCTATTAATATCATTTTGTAGTAAGTTTCCATCATTAGCGGTTTTTATTACTTTATACAATTTTAAATCATCTGCAAAGAGAAGTACATCACTGTTCAGGAAACAATTTACTACATCATTTATAAAAATGTTGAATAGGGTTGGCCCCAAGTGTGAGCCCTGTGGCATACCTGAATATGCTATAAATGCCTCAGATTGAAATCCATTTATTACAACCTTTAGCTTTCTGTTATGTAAGTAAGAAAACAACCATTTTAAAAAGGAGCTGTGGAATCCATAACATTCAAGCTTTTTTATTAGTATGGAATGATTCACTACGTCAAACGCTTTAGAGAAGTCTGTTTAAATTGCATCAACTTGAAGGTTATTGTCCACAGACACACATAAATTATCAATATATTCACAAAGAATTGACGTAGTGGACCTTCCTCTCAAAAATCCATCACAAAAATTTCATGTGCCAATTTATAATTGGACAGATAATAGCCTCAAATACCTTTGGGAACACGGATAGTATTGATATGGGCCTGTACTTTGTTATATCGGTCCTATCTCCGCTTTTAAAAACAGGCACAACTCTAGCCTTCTTCCAAGGGCTTGGAAAAAAACCCTCTTTCAAGGAAACATTATATATGATACTTAAAGGGCGCGCTAGGGTTGCTGCACATTTCTTAGCAAAGAATTATTTTTATTATTTATTTAGAATTAGAGTGACAAAAGGGCACGCAGTTCACCTGATGGTAAATTGATGCTGTAACCCACCACGTTGTGACATCTATATTGATCCTCGATTTAAAATGCAAATGCAGGTGCGTTGTCACCACTGAGAATTAAGATGGAATGTCTCTTCTGTAGAAAAAGGGTCTCCGGTCTCTTTAAACACCATGCGAAAAACATAAAGCAGATTTCATTTCATGGATATCGTAAGGGCTATGTAAAATGTAATAAAAATATTGTTAATTCCTTTAAATAGAATATAATATTTATTGGTAAATACAACACAATACAGCATAAAAAAGACAAAAATATTCGTACTTTTTTAATATTAGGCTGCAGCAACTTAAAGGTCACCGACTCGTCATAAATTACAGCAACACTTCCGTCAAACTATTATTCTGTCGGTACCTTAAGCAAAACTTATAAGCATACTGCATAAACCAAGCATAAATATATTTTGATACTAGCTTTAAAGTCAAAACTGATCTAGCAGAAAAAATATTACAAATAATTATAAAAATCCAAAAATTAAAATATTTAAAAAAAATTCAGCGTAACAAATCAAAGTTATGCGGGCTGATAATGATGAAGAAGAGGAATGTTTTCTTCGCGAGGCATATTACTCATAGCTATAGTAGTGTATAGTATAGTAGTGTATTGTATAGTAGTGTATAGTACAGTAATGCCACCCTGCCGTTTCCGGTTTGATGGGTACAAATAGCCAGTATAATCACAGGCTGTGAGGCAATTCACCTCAGTCCTCAAAGGTAATAACACATCTGTAGGCTTCTTTGCATGACGTCAGTTGCAGGTGTCCGTGGGCTGAAGTAGCCACTCACAATCAGGTTGATTGTAAGTTCGTTTTATGAATGAGGAATTGGAAAAATGGTTTCTTTACAAGTCGTGGTGACTCAAACCTAAAGTGGCTCAAGTACTGCACTATTTAGCTGATTAATGTCTCACGGTGAACACAGTTGAAAGCCTTGGAAAGATCACAAAATATACTTAAAGCATCTTCTAAATTTTCCCACGCACAGAAAATATGTTTGATTAGCTCAACACCGGCATCAGTTGTCGAGCAACACCTCGTAAATCCAAGATATACTTATAGAAATCATTACTCTTGTTAATGATAAATTGTCCTCACATAATTATGTAAATTATGTTTTTATAAATAAATACATTTTTTTTAAAAATTTCCGCGATAACATCCTGTGTCAGCCCCATACTGGACATGGTAAGCATCTACAAAATTAACGTAAAAAAATTCGGATGACTCCAGAAAGTAATTCCAAGATCAGCTTAATCAATAAAAATCTCTTTCAATACTACTTACTTACTTATCTTCACGCACAATCCCTGACGAGGTAGCCAGAGAGAACAGATCGCCAAGTGTCACGATTCTTACATACCTCTTTCGCTTCTTTCAGATTCATTATCTTCTTCATACATGCACGTCTGCCGTGTAGTGGCGGTCAAGAATATCCACTACCCCATATCCTCCCGTGGGTGTCGTAAAAGGCGACAAAGGGAAACAGGCAGAAGATGGGCAGCAGCATCTTCTTGATAACAACAAACTAACAATAAAAAAAACTGCGGTTGCCAAACCGCTCGCCAAGCGTGGCAACTATGGCAAATACCCCCTTATGAATGACAGTAACAAAGAAACGGCCCCCAGTCCCCGGCGGCCCCGCTATTCCTGGCAACGGTGGCGACCATGGTAACGGCGGGGCAGGGGGTGCTAAGAATCTCCGGTGGAGGTTCGGTTGCCACCTTAGACGACTCGACCTGGCAACGTACAACGCACGCACTCTGAGGTCTGACGAGATGATCGTGGAGCTGGAAGAAAAGATAGACAAGTTGCGCTGGCATATTATAGGATTATCCGAAGTCCGAAGAGAGGGGGAGGACACGGTAATCCTCGAATCCGGCAACTTGCTCTATCACCGGGAGGGCGACCATCTGTCCCAAGGAGGTGTCGGATTTATCGTCCACAAGTCTCTCGTTAACAACGTTGTAAAGATCGGGAGTGTGTCGACGAGGGTTGCGTACCTTATACACAGAATCACCAAACGGTATTCGCTGAAGGTCATACAGGTTTACGCACCAACCTCGGCACACCCCGATGAGGAGGTGGAGGAAATGTATGAGGATATCTCTAGAGCCATGCATTCCTCCAAAACCCAATCTACGGTGTTAATGGGAGACTTCAATGCAAAACTAGGCACAAGAGAGAACGGTGAGCTGAAAGTAGGGAAATTTGGAATAGGGCAACGAAACCCAAGGAGCCAGCAGCTGGCCGACTTCATGGAGAAAGAGGGACTCTTTATGATGAACTCTTTCTTCCAGAAGCGGCCCCAAAGGAAGTGGACCTGGTCGAGCCCCGACGGTTCGACAAAAAATGAGATTGACTTCATTATGATGGCCAGACGACAACTTTTCAGTGATGTCTCCGTGATCGCGAGGGTGAAAACTGGTAGCGATCACCAAATGGTTAGAGGCACACTGAACTTAAACGTTAAGTTGGAGAGGTCTCGTCTAATGAAGTCAACGCTCCGTCCCCCTCGTGCTTTGTTCCAAAGTCCCGAAACCTTTCAGCTCGAGTTACAAAACCGTTTTCAGTGCCTAGAAGACTGCAATGAAGGGGACGATATGAATGACAAGCACGTGGAAACTGTCCATGCGGTCGGAGCTAAAATCTGCAAGACCCGCCGCAGAAGAACACAAAAACTCTCCGATCACACTCTTAATCTCATGGTTGTTAGACGGGAGATGAAGCTTCATTCTTTAACAGACTTGACAGCATACAGGAATCTGAACAGACAGATCTCCAAATGCATGCGGCGGGACTTACGCAACTTCAATACAGCTCGTATTGAAGAAGCGATCGAGCGGAACCAAGGCTCCAAAGTCATTGCCAGAGATCTGTCTGCCAGAAAGAGCCAACTGTCAAAGCTGAAGACGGAATGTGGCAGCATCGTTTCCGGGACACCTGAGATTTTGAGTGAGATTGAGAGGTTCCATGGGCAGCTGTACACGTCATCGTTGGAGCCACACGCAAGTGTGAGTAACGATCCAAGAGCGAGTCTCATCCGACACTATTCCGAAGATATCCCGGACGTCAGTCTGAGCGAGATTAGAATAGCTCTCCAGCACCTTAAAAACGGTAAGGCCCCAGGCGAGGATGGAATTACAGCGGAGCTTCTGAAAGCGGGTGGTAAACCGGTACTTGAAGTCCTTCAGAAGCTCTTTAATTCCGTCCTCCATGGTGGCATTACACCGGAGGCGTGGAGCAGAAGTGCGGTGGTCTTGTTCTTCAAGAAAGGTGACAACGCTCTCTTGAAGAACTACAGACCGATTTCCCTTCTGAGCTGCGTCTACGTGCTGTTTTCGAGAGTCATTAGGAATCGTCTTGCGCGCAGACTTGACGACTTCCAGCCTCCCGAACAAGCCGGTTTCCGAAAGGGCTTTAGCACCATAGACCACATACATACCCTTCGGCAAATTGTACAGAAGTCCGAAGAGTACAATTTGCCACTATGTCTGGCGTATGTGGACTATGAGAAAGCCTTTGATTCCGTCGAAATTTGGGCGGTGCTGCAGTTCCTTCAGCGATGCCAAGTTGACTGTCGGTATATCGAAGTGCTGAAGTGCTTGTACAGTAGGGCTACTATGGCTATCCGAGTACAGAACCAGAGTACGAAACCTATCCAATTGCAGAGAGGTGTAAGACAGGGTGACGTCATATCCACGAAACTCTTCACCGCTGCATTGGAAGACGTTTTCAAGCTTCTGGACTGGAAAGGATACGGTATCAACATCAATGGCGAATACATCACTCACCTTCGATTTGCCCACGAGATAGTCCTTATGGCAGAATCGCTGGAGGACCTAAGCACTATGCTCAATGACCTCAATAGTGTTTCCCAACGGATAAGTCTTAATATGAACATGGACAAAACAAAGATCATGTTTAATGTCCATGTCACACCTATTGGGAACACTAAGCTCGAAGTTGTTGACGAGTATGTTAACCTGGGACAAATAGTCCGACTAGGTAAGTCCAACTTCGACCGAGAGGTCAATCGATGGATTCAACTCGGCTGGGCAGCGTTCGGGAAGCTACGACACATCTTCTCGTCAGACATACCTCAAAACCTTAAAACGAAATTGTACAACCAGTGCGTTTTGCCAGTGATGACTTACGGAACTGAGACGTGGTCCTTCACTGCTAGCCGTATGAGAAAGCTCAAGGTCGCTCAGCGAGCTATGGAGAGGGCTATGCTCGGAGTTTCTCTGCGTGATAAACTTAGGAATGAGGATATCCGCAGTAGAACCAGAGTAACCGACATAGCCCAACGGATTAGTAAGCTGAAGTGGCAGTGGGCCGGCCATATAGCTCGAAGAACCGACAACCGATGGGGAAGAAGGGTTCTTGAGTGGAGGCCTCGTACCGGTAGGCGAAGTGTAGGGCGTCCCCCCACGAGATGGAGTGACGACCTGGTAAGACATGCAGGTAGTCGATGGATGCAGGTGGCTCAGGACCGTGCTTTGTGGCATTCTTCGGGGGAGGCTTATGTTCAGCAGTGGACTTATGAAGGGCTGTAATGATGATGATGATGACATGCACGTCAAGGTATCCGAGTACTCTTGACCTTACCCTATTCGAGGAATTTGCTCACATGGTCTTCGAAAGTTAGTTTCGGTCTACCTCGACACCTTTTAATATTAACTTTCGCGCTATATATTTTCTTCACCATTCGGTCTTCACTCATCGCTTAACGTGCCCGAACCACCGAAGCACGGCCTTATCAATTTTTGTGATAAGGTCTTCTTTCAAACCTGCCATATTGCGAATCTCTTCGTTTCGCTTTCGGTCGGCCATGGTAACGCCGCACATTTTACGAAGAGATCGCATCTCCACTGCATTCAACTTCCTTTTATGCTTCTTCTGGCATACCCAGGTTTCGCTTCCATATAACAAAGTCGGTACCAACACTGCGTTATGTATTGCAAGGCGTGCACTCTTCACTACGCCTTGCCTTTTGACTAACGCAGTCAGGGCACCATTGACTTTGTTCCCGGCAGCGACACGCCTGTCCACATCTAAATCACATCTTCCATCCCGGCTAAAAGCACTCCCCAAGTATACAATTTCATTTACCTGTTCTAGACATTCCTGATTTACCCATATTTCATACTTCGTTCTCTCTTCGTCTCTTTCAAATACCAGAACCTTAGTTTTTTTTAGCATTCAAACGGAGACCTTTAATTTCACATTCCTCTTTCATACACGTGACGTATGCCTACAGTTCTGCCTCTGATGGTGCAATAAGCACTGCATCATCAGCATACAGCAGAAAATTTACTTTAATGTCACCCAATTTCACACCCAAACGGCTATCTTTCAGCTTTTGTAAACAGCTGTCGAGATACAGTATGAACAGCCAGGAAGACATGACACAACCCTGTTTTACGCCCGTTTGGACGCTAAACATGGGTGACAGGTCATGCCCTACCCGAACACGGGCTTTACAGTCACAGTTAAGTGACTGCACAGCCCTTAGCAATCTACCATCCACACCATGCCCCGGCAGCAGTTCCCACATTTTCTTCCTTACAACCTTATCAAATGCTTTCTCAAGATCCACAAAAGCACAGAAAATCTTCTGGTTAGCAGCCAGAAGCTTCTCCGTGATCATGCGGAGAGAAAACATTTGATCCATGCATCCTCTTTCAGGTATAAATCCGCATTGTGCCTCCCATAGAAATCTTTCCGATTTCTCTTGCATCCTACGTGTCAAAACTTTCGAGTAAACTTTACTTGCTAAACTGGTCAAGCTGATCTCCCGTAGTACCCGCAGTCAAAACGTGAACCTTTACCTTTATATAAAGGAACAATGACTGCGGATCGCTAATCATCCGGGACATCCCCCGCCCGCCAGCACAAATTGCACAGCAGATGAAAGCTGTCCTAGACGCGAGGCCCACCATACATGACCATTTCAGCAGTAACTCTGTCTAGTCCCGCAGCCTTACCACATTTCAAACCTCGAATCGCACGTTCAATCTCTTTCATACTGATGACCTCAGTGTCATCGAGGTCCGGGTCTAGCGTACCAGTCAAGATGTAACCCCCGGATCCCTCACTAAGATCATCACACGCATACATTTCTCTATAAAATTCGCTCCATCGCTGCATGACGTCCGATTTTTCTGAGAGGACGTCATTAGTTCTCGAAAACACTTTGTTCATTCTTAAGGCCGTCGCTCAACTTCGGGTCCTTCCAACCTCTTTCTAGAATAGTTTGGAGTTCTCCTTAAAGTTGTGCGACAACCTTTCGTCCGCTTCCATTCTACACCTTTCACGCATTTCCTCAAGCAATGCTTTCGTGTCAACTTTCTGCAGCTTATATCTTTCTTTCATCTTCTCTCTCATATCCTTATCATTACTAGAGGCCAAGTAATCTAACCTTGCTTTCTTTTTCTTCTTTACAGCTTCTTTCACTTCATCATTCCACCATGCATCTTTTTTTTTTTTTTATAAGATAAGGGTGACAAACGAGCACACAGTCCACCTGATGGTAAGTGGCTGCTGCGGCCCATAGACATCTACATCTATTCTCTGTTACAAATCAAAATGTAGATGCGTTGTCACCCGTGAGGACTAAGATGGAATGCCTCATTTCCAGTAAAAAGGGCCTCCGGCCACCTGCACTCACCAAGCGAAACGCAGAGGTAAACCTCTACTTCACGCTGGTTTTCTGTGAAGTCGTGGAACTACCCCGTTTCGAGCCGGCCCATCCGTGCGACAGCAAAAGCTGTCGCACGGATGGGCCCTCTTCTTTTACTACTGCCTCTTTTTATTGTTCCACACACTTCTTCCGCTGCACTTACCATTCCATCCCTAAGGTTCTGCCATGTTCTTTCTACAAATTCTTTTCTGCCATCGATGGTGTCAAGCTTTTCGGCTACCCTCGCATGATATTTGTCCCTAGTATCCGCTTCCTGAAGCTTCCAGCTTCGGATACGACAGACCGACTGTGGTTCTGTTACTGCCGTCCGGTAGCGCCAACCCGCGAACCCCTAAATCTAGTAATCACTAGATAGTGATCCGTTCCCAGGTCAGCACCCCTGAACACTCGCGTTTCCATCACCTGTTTTCGCAGTCGGTCATCCACCAGGAACAAATCGATCATACATCTCTCATTCTTTCGTTCTCTAGTATACATACGGATTTTCTTGTGATTAAACATAGTGTTTGTCACAAGAAGACCCTTTTCCTTGCATACCGCCAGTATAAGCTTGCCAGCATCATTAACCCTTTTATCGCCAAACTTTCCAAGTACCGACTCGTACCCTGGTCGTGCGGTACCAACCCATCCATTCAAATCACCACATACAACAATTCTTTCGTTTCCCCTAGCCAAATCTAGAACTTCTCTTACATTCTCCCAAAACTCCTCCAGCTCAGCCCTGGACGACGAAGCTACCGGCGCATAAACAGCCAAAAGGAATAACTTCGTCAGTCCTAATTTAAAGCGAACCCAGAGAAGTCTTGAGTTCACAACCTTATATTCAGTCATAACATCGACCAACCGAGAAGACAGCAGCACCCCCACTCCCTGGCAAGCGTTCTCGGTCTCCGGGACTCCGGACCATAGAGCTAACGCTCCGCCAGGGAGCTCTTCAGTACCACTGCCCTTCCGTTTGGTCTCCGACATACACACGACATCTAATTCTCTTTCTTTCATTATTTCGATCAACTCATTTGTCTTATCTCTCATGCCTCCTCTAACATTCCACGTGCCAACTCTGCACTCTGTAGTGTCTAGTGTCTTTCAATAATAAAATTAAAAAATATGTACCCTGTGCTTTACAAAACCGTGAAAAACTGACGTTAGTGATGCACGAAGAACTCGCTTCCTGAGGGAATACCTTTAAGTAAATGGAATTAAATTGGTCTACCAAGCATTACCATTTTTCAAATTGAATTTAATTAATATTATTATTACCTTCTTACAATAACTTATTGTTATTTGTTATTATGATAATAAATATACGGATAAATTATACGGCAATGAAATAAAATCAATTGTCTATTTCGAAGAAATGGGATGAGTAGAAATGTTAGTATACTATATACTTTTTCTTCTTAGACCGTGTTAGTGATAACAGAAGAAAGTAACAATGAGTAGTAAGCTATTCTGTTGCACATGCAATTGCAATATATATAAAGGTAAAATGCTATTATGCAAAATAAATAAAGTTACAAATATGCGTCCAAATGCTGGGCAAAAGCCTCCATTTATTTTTTAAGAAAGTTTCAAGGCAAGGATTTGTCTACCACATTACATTAACGTGATTTGGTGCACTTCACTTTAGCAGGCTTCTTATTTTTGCTGAGGCACGCGTTGATAGCTTTACAGTAATATTACGCATAGGAATAGTCTCCTTGATGCTTTGCGTGAGAGACAGTAACGACGGCCTCCTTGTTTCCATATATTTAAGGTAAGATTGTCATGTGATACGGCACTGGAACACAGTGCTTATGGGTTCCACGCCCAATATGTATATTCGTAATAATAATAACTTCTGTTAATTACTATTCACTAGTTTTAAGTGGACTAACAAAATGAGTGTATTTACCTGAATAATGAATAAATAAATTCGACTAACCTGTATACTTTCGGTCAGTTTGCAGTAACGTGTACCATGGAGTAAAACAGCAGTAACCATATTTAGATTCTCCACAACAAAACTGTTATATTTACGTTGTAAAACAGTATATAGTACAGCACCACTAATGTCGTTACATGTTTAAAACTTGTTCCACAGCAACTATTAGCTCAGAAACCGTAACAAGTGATATCCAGTTATTTTACTGAGAGGAAATTAAATAAGCGTGCTTTGTATGTGGACTGCGTTGAACAATAAATATCGATACAAGAATCGCAACGATGACATAACAGCCGAAAATGCAAAAGGAAAAACCTCCCAAGCCAAAATCCAAGCCTCGAATACGTATTCAACTAGATTAGTTAGACATCGGAGCTACGAGTCGGTAAGCTGGCCGGATTTAAAAATCAAAGAGGAGTTACGTTTAATTTAAATTTCGAACTCGGGAACATATTATACGGGTTCAATTTATTCAGAGATGTAAATAATATACAGTATTGATTTTAGGAAGTAAATAAATGGAGTGGCAGCCTGGGGATAATAGATATTCATCGATATTAGTAAAACATTGAAATAAAAGCTTAAATATCAACAAGATTTAACATTGATATTCGTTTCTCTGAAACACTAATTCATCAAAAATCTGTACAAAGTATGAAAACGCCGGTGTTCCATTATTATTTGACAAAAAAACTATTTGAATTTGAGGCATTTCATCTAAGCCTTCAGAGGTGGCAACGTATCTGCAGTGTGATTCTTAATCAAGGATAGATGTAGACTTCTATGCACTTCAGCAGTCACTTATCATCAGGTGGACTGCGTGTGCATTTGTCAACCTTATTCTACAAAACACCACCTTAGTAGTGTTATCACTGTCCTTAGATTGACTGGCAGCGAATGCTTTTAACATTAAGTCCGCCTTTTGATCATAAACTCCTGTAAGGTACAATAAAATTTAAATTAATTAATTAATTAGTTTTCTTACGATATCTATAGTTCTGTCATGGTTTCTTTTTGCACGTGTAGGCACTTTTAAGCAAAGATGGTTACAGATGAGTTGTCACTTCTGTACAGTAAGAAGGAATGCCTCACAGCCTGTAGTTTTACTGGCTTTCTATATACTTCAGACCGAAACACATCAGCAAAAGCATTGAAATTTGGCGGCAGAAATAGGTAAGAGAGTTGTACGTACCCAGACGGACCTCCGGACAGAAATGGGGTACTTACAACCACCTAGTAAAAGTAAACACACATTTTACTATAATACTTTACATAAATAGTAAGAGTTTGCGTTACCATTACCGTTACAGTCTATTAAAGTCCGCTGCTGAACATTGGCCTCCCCCATAGATTGCCTCGTAGGGGAGATATTTTTAATAGTTGCCACGCTTGGCGAGCGGGTTGTAAATCAAAGTTTTTTTTTTATTTTTAGCCGTTATTAGGAAGACGCTGCTGCCCATCTCCTGATTTGTTTCCCTCTGTCGCGGCTTACGACACCCACGGGATCCACAAGAGTATGCGTAAACTGGAACAATGGTTGGAGAATTAAGGTCTTCTATGAAGCTGGGTGCTGCAAAATATTTCGTAAGCACTGCTATTGGGCGGTAGAAATAGGTAAGAGTGTGGTAGTTACCCAGTCGACATTTATAGAGGAAAAGAGTCCCTCCATCCGCAAATCAGGGTGATAGATTATTTGACGTTCTTTGCTTTATCTGCTTTGTTACAACGTAATTTGTATAAAACCTCTTTTGTCTATAATCGCTTAAAAATTGGTTTGAGTTTCAAAGTGTAGGATAGATAATATTGGCCTGACTGGGACAACCTACACAAATGAGAATTTCATGAAATGTAAGCTCCGATAAGTTACTATGGAATAAGATTTTTGTCTGGTTTTGCCATTTAACAAGATTATGTTTAGCCGATTTAAAAAAAGAGGAGGTTCTGAATTCGACAATATTTTATTTTTCGATATTTTCGTCAATATCTTCGGCGCCACTTAGGAATGAGTTGAAGTATTAGACAGATTTCATACCGGGGGAAGTTAATTTGTTAGAAAAGTGTTGAGAGTCTCTTTCTGAAATATTAGATTTATTTATATGAATTTGATAAGAAATTGATAAACCAAACTACGGATATTCCTTAAAGTAGAAGAATAAAAAGGTGGGAAATGTGTAAAACATTTCACTGTTTATTTATTTAATTCACTTACAAAATATCCTGTAACAGAAACTTTTTGAAGCAATGGCATAGCTTTATTGACATTCAAAAAGTAAAAAAACGCTGTGATAAATCGGAGAACATATAGCATAGACAACCGATCCCGAAAAATTCTTCATGAGTGGCAACTTAGTAAGAAATGTTGAATGGCTTTCAGTAGATTTTTTTATAGAATAAGTTAGACAAACAAGCATATAGTTCACCTGATAGAAAATGAATGCTGTGACCCATAGACAGATGCGTTGTCACCCCTGAGGACTAAGATAGAATGTCTTGTTTCTAGTAAAAAGTGTCACCGGTACTTTTTTTTGGTTTACTCACCATACAAAAAGCAACAAGTTGCTATTTTACATTGGTATTCTGTGAGAGCGTGGTCCTTCCCCGATCGAGCCGACTCATACGTAGTACAACGTTAACATAACTGCACTGTGGCTCTGCCATGTATAAAAATATTGAGTAATTACCTAGTATGACGAAAAAAGTACTCTCACATGAGTTCAGTGAAGATAATGAAATAAGTATAGTAAATGGGTTAAAGGTTTTGTGTAAATCCTAGCTTAAATTTCTAATTGACAGTAAAAACAATCCTGCGAAGCTGAACAGAGAAATAATCAATTTATGTGAATTCAATATTAAATTGACATTGTTGGCACCTCTACACACCAGGAAATTAAAGTTTTTTTAATGGGAATGAATGTTCTTTATTGATTTTGATTCATTAGAAGTTCTAAATTTAAAAATTTTGTACAACTGACTACAATGTAAATATAATTTATTGTTGATTTTTTAAAAAGCGCTCAACTGATTTCGATAAAATTTAAACTGGACTACCTGAGAAGAATGCCATTTGAAACGAAAAAGAATTTTCTAAATTGGTTCAGATGTCCTCGAGTAATCAGGTTACATACATATCAAAAGAAGATTCCGACGAATTGTAATCCTCTCCTCCTTTTTAAAGTCGTTTGAAAAGTAGAAAAAATCTAGAGTTATATCACAATATAAAAAAAAAAAACAAATCTTAAATTAGAAAGCCTATTCCTTACATAGTAACACTTATTTTTTATCGTGACCAAGAAAGGGAATTATTAAAACATTACTCGTAAAGAAATATGTATTCTCGGCTAAGAGGTTACTTGTTTACATATACATATATATTGTTTAGTGTGTTGTTAACGTTATATGAGACTTCATCACCCATTTTATCCCATAGTCGTCAGACACGACTATGGGAAATTCCATAAAAACCTTATGGCTCACAATAGATGGTGGTAATACCATCTGCCCAGACGTAAAATATCCAGACCAGCGACGTGCAGCTGATTTGAAACTACGAGACTTCTGTTACTGCAATTTTCAATCCATCCACCAACGTGACGATTAAGGTAAATCCATCCTAAAACGGGGAACTTTATCTCCAACCAGTATGCTTTTTATGGGCCGATAACGAAGAAAATTCTAGTGTAGACCAGCAAATTGCAGAACAATAATTTTTGTAGAATAAAAGTAATTATTAAAATCTAAATTATAAATATAATTTGTTAATCAACAGCAGTATTGTTTTTAATTTTTTATATTATTTTTCTATATAGTTCAACAATGCATACATATTATTATAACACTTATTCTATTTGCAGAAGCTTGATTTAGGATTCACTATTTATTGCATTTAAACATTAAGTTGTAACAATATCGAAAAACTCATGAACTACATACGATGTTCATATCGCATTATGCGAAAACCTGGAAAATTTAACGTAATAGGACACTGTAATTTTATAATTCGACGGATAGATGCAACATACGAGTACAATATAAAATGAACTGAAGAAAAAAAATTATTAAATAACATTTATATATATATATATATATATATATATATATATATATATATATATATATATATATATATATATATATATATAAATATGTGAATGATATATATAATAATACTTACTACTTAATATTTAATGAATATAAAATTTATATTAGAATTTATAGTATGGTATAGTTCTTAAGGGATTTTTAGAGTAATACAACATTCTAGATTCCAAACCAAAAATTCGCGTACCTACGCTAATATTTCGCCCCGGCAAACTCTAATCAAGATATTTATTGTGGGATTACAGGCTTTATTAATTTTTCTGCCATTTGTGATCGACAACGATTAGAATACTCTTGAAATGAGGGGGTGAAAGGGCAATGCACTATCTAGTGACAGTATACTCAAATAATTACACACACTGCCAGTACATCGCCTTTATCCACCGATTTAAAAAAAAAGAGAAAATTTCTCAATTCGACTAATTGAAAGTGTATTACTACAGAACTTTATTGTAATGGAAGCAATTTTGGTGAATCCTTTTTTATTTAAAAGCTGGTGCTTTTCATGTTGTCACATATACATTTGATTAAGATCTGGCCAGTAGTTTTTGAGTTATCCTTAATAATGTATCCTGTAGTACGCCGAAAGACTGACTACCTTACCCTGTGCTCATGGCTTACGTACTTATTCAAAAGTACACCGTAATAGGTACATAATCAAACCACACTCAGGCTTAACAAAAAACATTCCACTCTTTCATCAGATAAGGATAATCACGAACAACCATTACAATTGAATTATGGCTTAAGTTTGTGCACTGATATATTTAACCTAGTTTAATATGATAGGGGCCTTTCATCAATGGCTTGCTTTATCAGATTTTACATGATTGTACTGGCAGTAGTTTTATCGAAATAAGGGTTGTAACTGAGCACACTATCTACAATCGATTACTATCAATTGACATTCCCTGACAAGTTGTGTTTACCTTGAGAGGTCTCCTACCACTACTTTCATTTAATGAATTCAAGAACAATATATTGCGCAGAATCTTCATTTTTTATAAAACGAAACTAACTTACAGTGCACCTGATGATAAATGGCTACTGCAGTTCATGGACACCTGCAGCCAACTTCAAACAAAGAAGGCTATAGATGCGTTGTCACTTCTGAGGACTGAGAGGGAATGTATCACGGCCTGTAATTATAGTGACTCTCTATACCTTTTGGACCGGCACATAGCAGTTACAAACATTACAATTTGGCGCAAGATAATAAGTAAAGGGGTAGTCAGTCAAAGACGGACTGTTAACAGGGCGTCCCAAAACCGAAGTACCAGGAGAACATAAAAATGTAGACATCTCTATAAAACATAATGTATCTAGCAATTATTATCCTCGCGACTCTTCCATTAAACAATATTAAAGTTATGCGAATACCGTCAACTTAACTAATTTCCAAATTCATTAGCACTTTTCTGAACAAAATTTCTACAAAAACTGACCAACCAACCAACTTAAGTATTTTAACAAACAATTTACTACTATTATAACTCGCTAAAATAATTCCGTTGCGGAAAAAATATGGGTAATATTTTTAAGAGCATTTAAAATACAAGTTATTCCTCGAGATAAAAGTTGTGAAGAGAGGTTTTATCAATTAATTAAAGATTAAAGCACAATCAAATGAAACGTGAGTTGTTTTTCTAAAGAGCACTTGTCTAGGAAGTAAAATATTATTACGGGAGATTCGAGTTTTATACGTGACAGAGAAATATAATGGTTATAGTACGAATGGGTCGGCTCGACCGAAGAAGGACCACGCTCTCACAGAATACTAGCGTAGTAATACCGTATATAGCAGCGCAATATAGCAGCTTAATGCTGCTGTGTTTCGTATGGTGAATGTTGCCTTTTTAACTAAAACGAAGCATTCCATCTTAAGCTGAACGCACATTTGTCCGCGCCGCACGCGCCGCACGCGTCGCACGCGCTGCACGCCCCGTACGTGACGAATTTTAGAATTCGTTGTATGAAATCATATGAAACCTCGCACATTACACCCGCACCGTACACGCGGAATTTTATAAAATGTGGTAGGTATACGATATCGAAGGATGAATGCTGATGGCGTCATATAGCGCGGCGCGTGCTGATACTCAGTGTTGTCTAATGTTGCCAACTTAGTGGATTTTCCACTATAACTGGTGGTTTCGACTTACATGATAATTTTTGTATTTTATGACTTTTAATTTATTCGTAATTAATTATACATAATTTGATTTTGTTTTGAATTGATTATCAATATGTATACTTAGCGATAAACTATTTAAATACTGAACTAACAAAAAATTGTTAAATTTAATTCAAAAACCCAATTATACCTGATAACTTAATTATCAATAAAAATAATTACCTAAAACATACAAGACTTTTCTCTGGTTCAATTGGTCTTCTAAATCTAGAGTTTTAGATATGGTTTTACTATATGTTGCAATTCTTGAAATTTCTTGTATGTTAAATGCAAATATCTAAAAAAAATCGTTCATCATAATCTATTAAGTCTTTAAATAAAGTATATCCCCTTCACATTCTCCATGCATTTTTAAATTAATATTATGAATCCCGAATCTTCTTTTTCTTCGAATTTTATGTTCTTCTTCTTCTACCAATAAGCAGGCTATTACTATATTTCTTTCCATGGCGATTTCGAGCGATCAATTTTACTGTACCGTTTCACACCAGTGGTTGGACAAAACTACAAAATGTGTTGGCAATACAAAAGATTTGTTTACGGCGCGGACGATGCGTACGGGCAAATGTGCGAGGCCATGAGTAAAATTCTGCGCGTGGGCGCGTGCGGCGCGGACAAATATGCGTTCAGCTTTAGTCTTCAATGATAAAAAATCATACGCATTTGATTGTTTATCTATGATAGATGTATATGCCTATAGGCAATAACATCCACTTACAGAATGTGTGCTCATTTGTCACCCTTATTCTATTAAATAGTCCGTCTTGGTAACTACTAACCTCTTTCCTATTTCTGGCGCCAAGAAATAGTGCCCGTACCGCTGTGTTCCCATCTGAAGGGTATAAGTACAATCAGTATACAGGCAACCTTGGTCTTTAGAGATGATAACGCATCTATATAGCCTTCTTTGTTTGAAGTTGTATTTGTTTTGAGAATGACTCGTTTAGATACGAAACGCGTCATAAAGAATATGTAAGTTTTTCTTAGAGTAGTGGTGTTGGGAATAGTGGTCTTGATGATAGTGGTGTTGGTGATAGTGGTGTTGAGGATAGTGGTGTGGGGTTTTGTGGTTACAGTGATAGTTCATTTAATTGTAGGAAAGACGGAGATGTTCATAGCTCATAGGTAAGACACACGATTTCACGCGGATCTTAGATAATTAATTTGCACATATATATGATACACATCTGCGTTTTGACTTTTTATTGAGGACAGATATAAGATCCTTTGTCACCCTATCGATTTTTGAAACTTTTTAATATCTTTTCAACTTGAAAGACTGATGTTACTTTATATAATAAAATGGATCTTATGTTAAAAAAACCTTCGCCCATTTGTTCCTTTTAATCCGAAGCAATATGAAAAGTACCAAAGATGTGAAAACTTGAGTCGTAAGTCAAGCATAATGGCTGTTCTCGGATAAATATTTAATCTGTGAAGCTCAATCCGACAGAGAATTGGTTGTTGAATAATGTACGCTAATATTTTAAATATGTCTCTATTTTCGTACGTTCTCCTTTATTTAAAAATATGCTCATCAAATGTTTGTGTGATTTACTTGAGGACTGTCTTCAACGAATAACTGTGCTCGTGACTTCATTCGAATAAAAAGTTTTTTGAATCTTATCAAAAAATCAAAAGAAATATGTGTTGGTATAATTTTGGTCCTAATTTTAATCTTATGAAACACACCACGTTCGCGAGATTACGACACATCTTGTCAGGAATACGTCAAAACTTGAAAACAAGATTGTACAACCAGTGAGTGTTGGCAGTGATGACGAATAGATCTAAGACGTGATCCTTCACTGTTGGCCGTATTACAAAGCTCAAGGTCGCTCAGCGTGCTATGGGCTGGGTATATGCTCGGTATTTATCCGCAAGATAAACTTAGAAATGAAAATATCTCAGATATTTAATATACCAGAATAACCGACATAGCCTAACGGATTAGTAAGCTAAAGTGGCAAAGGGTCAGTCATATAGCTCGAAGAACCGACAACCGATGGGAAAAAAAGGTTCTCGAGTGACAGCCTCGTAACGGGAAAAAAAGTTCTCTCATTCCTTGGGGGAGGCCTATGTTCAGCAGTAGACTAGTGTAGGGCTGTAATTATGACGATGATGATGATGATGAACTACACTACTGATGCAATCCATTAGAACTTTTATAACATATCTAGTGTTTTTAGTAAAAAAGTTGGTGGTTATTGTAACTTAAAAGTCAAGTTCAAAAATGTATTAAACCTGATAATGTGTAGATATCGCACATCACGTTTATACGAGTTAAGAAAATACAAAAAAAAATCTTTAATAAAAGTAAAGACCTTCTTTAGAAGATTTTTTTAAAAGCTTTGACTCTTCGCTACACTACGTTTTACCTACGATTTCAGAGTGGGTGTTAACTTTATGAAGTTTAATGTTTGGTCCTTATGAGTGGATTGAACAATATAAGAACCTCAAGGTATCAAATAAGCATCTAAATAGTTACATTAAATATATCCTCCCCTATGTTTACATTTAGGAGTGGAATTTTATCCTGGCATGAGGCTGCCACTTGAGAAAAATCTATTGGAAACTGTTTATAATGGCTTCGATTACGTATTTAAGATGATTTTTTAACGTAGTTATTGGGTAAATTTATTAATTATAATTCGGCATGAAGGCACAGAAAATGGTTAAAACTATCCCGGCTGAAGTGACTAAAATAGTTCTAATCCGGGCAAGAGCTAAATACTGCTTGTTGGTTTACCTAACCAACTGCAGGTTCAGCAGGTTGAAAAAAATTGCAGACTGCATTATAGTGTGCAGTGCGAACGGCGAGGAGGTTTTTATATTTCGCATTAGTACAAATGCCCATAAATTCGGGCTACAGGAAGGATGTGAAGGAATTCATGTGCACTCACCTGGACTTCTGATTATCTACCTCATGTTTCAAGGGCTGCAGCCCCCGGTGATTCAGCCCCGACTGTCTTCATACATATAAGCTTAACAGATAATCGCGGAATATAGCGTTATTGTAAATTTCTTTTACACTTCACGATATTTTTGTAAGGTTTAAAATCTAAATTACACAAAGGCGGAAGATACCATGCGGTTGGTTTCGTGTCTTCTAAACTTATATGGACCCCCGAACCCTGAACGTATGCAAAGGAATAAAGGCGGTAGATAGGACACCCGGAAATTGGCTTTGCAGTAGTTTCATTGGATAATAATTAAGGAATCTCATAAGCGTAAGGCGGTTGTGCAAAGTGACCGAACATTATGTCTCTTTTTCTTACCGTTACAGACCACTAATGTTCACTGCTGAACGTAAGCCTCTCCCATAGATTGTGTCATAGGGGAATATTTGGCGTAGTTGCCATGCTTGGCAAGCGGGTTGGCAATTTTATATTTAGTTATTAGAAAGACGCTGCTGCTCGTCTAATGGTTTGTTTCCCTCTGTCGCCTTTTACGACATCCACGGGATGATATTGGGTAATGGGTATTCTTACACCGCCACTACACGGTCAATTTTATAAGTATTAGGATCAAACCATTCAAGATACACAACAAAGAGCTCATATAAATTTAGGTTAGTCTTTAAGTGAGTGTGACGGTGTATTTACTAACGTCATGAGATTCTACTGGATGTAAACATTAAATGTGGTCACATAACCTTTACTTGACTTCTTCTTTTAATGAACGAGTGTGATTATTGCGCCCATAATGATCACCACGATGCCTGATGACATCGTCAGAGTCAGTTTCTTGTACCTATCTCAATGTAAACTATTTGTTTATTTATCGCCAATGTCGATAAAAATAGCTTTTTGCATACAATAAGTCGATTTTTAACTGAGTTTTCAGTGGCTTAACAAGGTAATTTATATTTCAATGTATATTTTCGTCGAGACTTAGTATATATTCTTTTGAGTATACCAAATGGATCTGATGATCTTCTTGATTCCAGACAGCTTTGAAATAACAAAGGAAGAACATAAGATATGATTTTATTTTGCAAAATCTACATAATCAATTGTAATAAAATATTACGATAGAAAAGAATACATATTTTATCGACGTAATTAATCTTAACTTACATATTGACGTACGTACACATATATTCAAACCACGTAAAAATTAGAATGTTTTACATACGATAAAATTATTAATTTAATAAGCGACGTAAAATATGGTTTGTATAACATACAATAATTTTTTCCTACAAAAAAGCATCGTAGATAATTCTATGTGTTACTTACTATAGTTTTGACCAACTAGAAACAAAAATGAGGCAAATTTTGACAACTTCATGAAAAATAATACTTACGTATCGAAAGTACTTACCTAGTGCTCTATCGGTTTCTTTCAAATTACCATTAAGGTGGAGTTTTCCTACATTATCAGATAAAAAATTGGATTCAGTATTTCCTGATCTTGCCGATTAACACGCTATAGGGCATAGCTTGCGAGCTCTTGAATGTAATTAGAAGTAATTATTTGAAGATAGTTTACTCATTACTTTAGAATCTCACTTGAAATCTGTAATCAACTAAATAATAATTTACGCGGCAATCGCGGACGTACGCACACTCTCCGCGTATCAAACCGTATTTAATCGTTACCATAGCACCGCTACTCTGCCTCTGCGCGCCTTTACCCCATAAATGATTGTTGAGGACAATACGACAGTATACTATGCTTGCTTTTATTACATACGGTTGTATACGCGAACAAAGTCTTTGTTTTTTAAAGATATTTAAATTTTTATTAAAAGGGTAGATAGAACACAAATATTTAATTTCAAATCACTTAAAACATAAAAATCGCCAATTTTTGGGTTACCATTGTATACGTAGGAGCCATCGATTTGTGTTGTTTTCTGAATGTATATTGTTGGTGGAAATTAATAAATAAATAATAAAAAAAAATTTACAGTTTCAAGAAACTCCCCTTGTTGCCTCAGCCAGTATCTGAAACCGCCGTGTCGACATTTCAAGTGACGTGCACTTTTGTGGTCACTTGGAAGTGAAGGCAAAAGAGGCCTCTTAAAAACTTGGCGTGCTCAGCAGAGCGGGACAGTCTTTCATGCCGGCACACCGCCTGCAAACTAACAAGGCGCAGGTTTGGCCTCACATGGAATACTGTTCCCATCTTTAAGCTGGGGCTCCCGAGTGCCAGCTCTTTCCACTTGACCCCATTCAGCGCAGAGCGGCTCGAATCGTCGACGACCGAGTCCTTTTCGATCGGCTCGATTTACTGGCGCTGCGAAGAGATGTCCCATCCCTTTACATTTTCTTTCGCATTTACCACGGAGAGTGCTCTGAAAAATTGTTCGGATTAATCACAGCCGCTAAATTTCATTAACGCACATCGCGGCAAAACTCCCGATAACATTCACACCATCTGGATGCTTGGCGGTCCACCACTGTACGTTTTACTGGGAGTTTTCTTTCGCGTACGACCTCTCTGTGGAATAATTTACCACCGGCGGTTTTTCCGGACCGAAGAGAGAACTTCAAGAAAAGAGCTTACTCTTTTTGAAAAGCCGGCAACGCACCTGCAATTACCCAGGTGTTACAGTTGTTCATGGGCGGCGGTAGTCACTTACTAGGGAAGGGGGCAAACGAGCATCAGGTGAGCCGTATGCCCGTTTGCCCCCTCTCCTGTTAAAAAAAATATATTGAAGTTGGATGTAAATTTTTTTTAATTTTACCAATTGTATAAAAAAGATCAAAGAAAGACAGAGCGCTACGTACATTACAGGTGATGCCAAAATTATGCTCATCTTCTTGATGCGATAATATACGCAAAGAGATGTTGCATCTCTTTGCGTATTTTATCGCATATATCACGGGGAGTCCTCTGAGGAATTGTTCGGACAAATTCCAGCCGCTGAATTTGACCATCGCACGTCGCGACATAACTCGTGATACCATCCTTACCAGTTTGGATTATTGGCGGTCCACCGCTGTGCGATTTAGAAGATGTTTTCTTCATCGCACAACTTCCTTGTGGAATCGATTACCACCAGCGATTTGTCCGGACCGATAAGACTCAGGGACCTTCAAGAAAAGAGCCTACTCCTTTTTAAAGACCGGTAACGCATCTGTAATTCCATTGGTGTTTCAGTTGTTCATGGGCGGCGGTAGTCAGTTACACTCAAGTGAGCCGCATGCTCGTTTGCCCCTCTCCTATAAAAAAATATATATTGGCTTGATTTTTGCATCACTTTACACCCAGCAGTAAATAAATAAAATAGTTTATTAATTCATTGCCACCTTTAATAAAAGGAGAGGTTTACAATTCGACTACACGTCTTTTGTATGTATGTTACGCGATATCATCGTTACTTTTGGACCAATTTTGATGACTATTTTCTTAATTGGTTATACTTCAGGATGATTTCATATTTTTGAACACATTCCACTTCAACGGGTGGCAAAATAGGGGGTGATGTTTTCACGTAACTTATTTAAGTACTCATAAAAAAGTAATTAAAATTGTGTATAGAAGAGTTAACAGCTGGACTTCAGAGTTTGAAATTATTTTATTCTTTTTTAAGCTCTTTGAAGTCGGCTTTTACTTTTTATTAGAAGTTAATTTCTGCAATAAAACGCTTATATTATAATAACTATATTCTGTTTCATTATAATACCAATCGTACGAACTTAATGTAGGCAGCCCTGTAAAGCACACTTGCCTACTTCTTTTTTTATTTACATATATTATAAACGTACCTATATTAAATTATGACTTTGGGATAATGAAGATGCTCATTTTCAAATAATGTAGTGAACTAATTTTGTACAAGGGAAACTTCATCCTCATATTCCGATGACGATTCGATGAAGGAGGACTGGTCGCTTTGGTTACTGACGCGGTCGCTTTTAAAATCATCAATTAAAATTATTAAGTAGTCTTTAACACTTGCTGTCATCGTCTAACAACTACGCGAAAATGTCATTTTAAACGTTTTTTCAAATAAATAAACTTACTTAAATATAAAATCTATTTAAAAACAAACGTTTAAAGGTTGATAAGGCCAGCATCAAGTTCCATCGTCAGATCAACTCCATTACGGCCTATAAAATCTACTACTGAACATAGGCCTTCCCCATAAATAGGCCAGGCCTCCCCTATATATAGGGTAGGCCCCTCATAGGATTTTACCGTAGTTGCCACGCTCTTTTGCACGCAAGCAGGCAGGTTGGCAACCGCAGTTTTTTATATTTTAAATTGTTATCAGGAAGATGCTGCTGACTATCTTCAATTTAAGATCAGATCCTTGATACCATATTACTGCATTGTAGCTCAATAGAATGCTAACATATGTTTTTAAACAAACGCGCCTTTAATCACACTAGAATTTTATTTATGCAGATTACTTACATGAATTGCAAAAGGAAAACACCAGACCCAGAACAATTATTAGTAGGCCACAAATATTATAATTTGTTTCGTGCGGGTTTCTAGCTCGCGGGCCTCTACACATTTACATTTCCAAATAACATAGGATATAATACGAACATCAATACACCGACCGCTAAAACCACTCCTTGAAGCGAGCTAAATTGAAAACAATAATTCCCGCGGGATGGTAACGTTATATAAAACTCAGCTACTGAACAAATAAGACCTCTTTATATGTTTTACGAAAAAATAGCGTGCGCCTAAAGTTGCGTGAGCAAAATACTCATAGCGCGAATTTTTACGTGTTAAGTACACAAAAGCGCACCACTTTTACATACAAAAACATGCTTCAAGTCTCTGACTAGCAGAAAAAATAAATGTGGTAACAGCTAATTTCAACTAACAAATTACGCATTAAAATATACCTATATTAATATTATCATTATCATTATTATTGTAGAACCATGTTGCAGCTATGTTAGTTGAATGGGTGTAGCAAGAATGGGTCGGCTCGACCGGGGAAGGACTACGCTCTCACAGAATACCAGCGTTAAATAGCAGCTTCATGCTGCTGTGTTTCGTATGGTGTGTGTACAGAACCGGAGACCGGAAACTGGAAACAAATCAATCCCTGCACTTGCTCCGGCTCATCGTTCTCACCGGCATCATTTGCAAGTGCGTAGTATGGCATGCATTACACACCAGCATATCGTTCGCACCGGCGTCACTTGCCCTTACTCACACAGCATGCATTCCCCACCGGCATTAAGGATGCACCGGCAATCGGACTGCACTATCGAACTCCGGTCTGAACAGGGGGGTGATGTGGCGGCGCTGTCATCGCGCCACAAGCGAAACACATCGAAGCCCAAATTGCACCAAAGAAGTTCCGAAATTAAAGCAGCATATATAGAATAGCTCCGAACTACCAATCGGAGCGCTCGCCGCTCCCCGGGCAGAACATTTAATCAATCTATGTGGAAGAACAATGTTCAGCAGTAGAATTTTTTTAGACTGTAATGGTAATGGTAAGACGAGTCTTAGTTATTCTTGCTTGTGAGTCTTAATTGTAGTTTTTTTTGTAGCCAAGGTTTTTTTTATTTTCTCCTTTTCTTTTAAAAATTTTAAACTACCGTCAAAGTAAAAATACACATTTAAATAAAAAAGCAAGTGAATTTGCAATTTAATTCAGTGAACAAATATATTAAGTACTATGATCAGTCTTCCGATCCTCATTTAGAACTAGTCGGCTTTGATAGTTGCTAAGTTGCACCTTCTCTGGAAAATGTGGTCAGTGTTACCTCTTAGAGACGATTGTAATATTTTAACTTAATAGTAAACATCGTTAGTTTAAATTAAAAGTTTTTGTTTATAGATGTGTATATAAAAATGTATTCTCATTTATGATACAGTTCTTGGATGGCCGAGATTTATTCGGCATTAGAAAAAATCTAAATGTTTTAGGGATGACACCTATATTATTATATTATATAGTTTCTATACGCCTATATATACTTACCTAACATTAACTTCGGAAAACAAAAAAATATCTAAATACGAAATTTCGTCCAAATCATTAGAACCGTTTCGGAGAAACCTTATATACAAGAATTTCATCATCATCATCATCACTACAGCCCTTCACAAGTCCAATGCTGAACATAGGCCTCCCCCAAAGAATGCCACAAAGCACGGTCCTGAGCCACCTGCATCCATCGACTTCCTGCATATCTTACCAGGTCATCACTCCATCTAGTGGGGGGACGCCCTACACTTCGCCTGCCGGTACGAGGCTGCCACTCGAGAACCTTTCTTCCCCATGGGTTGTCGGTTCTTCGAGCTATATGGCCGGCCTATTGCCACTTCAGCTTACTAATCCGTTGGGCTATATCGGTCACTCTAGTTCTACTGCGGATATCCTCATTTCTGAGTTTATCACGCAGAGAAACTCCGAGCATAGCCCTCTCCATAGCTCGCTGAGCGACCTTGAGCTTCCTCATCCGGCCAGCAGTGAAGGACCACGTCTCAGTTCCCTATGTCATCACTGGCAACACGCACTGGGTGTACAATCTCGTTTTCAAGTTTTGAGGTATACCTGACGAGAAGATGTGCCGTAATTTCCCGAACGCTGCCCAACCGAGTTGAATCCGTCGATTGACCTCTCGGTCGAATTTGGACTCACCTAGTCGGACTATTTGTCCCAGGTAAACATACTCGTCAACAACTTCGAGCTTAGTGTTCCCAACAACTACCGCCATAGGTGTGACATGGACATTAAACATAATCTTTGTTTTGTCCATGTTCATATTAAGACCTATCCGTTGGGAAACACTATTGAGGTCATTGAGCATAGTGCTTAGGTCCTCCAGCGATTCTGCCATAAGGACTATATCGTCGGCAAATCGAAGGTGAGTGATGTACTCGCCATTGATGTTGATGCCGTATCCTTTCCAGTCCAGAAGCTTGAAAACATCTTCCAATGCAGCGGTAAAAAGTTTCGGGGATATGACGTCACCCTGTCTTACACCTCTCTGCAATTGGATAGGTTTCGTACTATGGTTCTGTACTCGGATAGCCATCGTAGCCCTACTGTACAAGCACTTCAACACTTCGATATACCGACAGTCAACTTGGCATCGCTGAAGGGACTGCAGCACCGCCCAAATTTCGACGGAATCAAAGGCTTTCTCATAGTCCACATACGCCGCATTTCCGTGTAGTGGCGGTGTGCTTGTCATACATGGCAACCATGGCAAATGTTCAGCAGTGGACTAACGGTGCTATTTCATTGCAGAAATATTTTTATATCATGCTACCGTATACTAGACTCCTCTTGTTCCTTACAATTCTTCTGTCTAGGTAGCACTCTCTTGTATATTTCTGCCGCCAAACAACAGTGTGTATTCGGTAGTGAAAAAAAACATAGCAAAGTAACATAACGTATTTCATTTTATAAAACTGAAGTAACAAATTAACTTACAGACTATTTGATGGAAAATGGTTACTGTTATATATATACACCTGCTGCCAACATCAAGCAAAGAGAGTTATAGTGGCAAATTGTACTCCTCGGACTTCTGTACAATTTGCCAAAGGGTATGTATGTGGTCTATGGTGCTAAAGCCCTTTCGGAAACCGGCTTGTTCGGGAGGCTGGAAGTCGTCAAGTCTGCGCGCGAGACGATTCGTAATGACTCTCGAAAACAGCACGTAGACGCGGCTCAGAAGGGAAATCGGTCTGTAGTTCTTCAAGAGAGCGTTGTCACCTTTCTTGAAGAACAAGACCACCGCACTTCTGCTCCACGCCTCCGGTCTAATGCCACCACGGAGGACGGAATTAAAGAGCTTCTGAAGGAATTCAAGTACCGGTTTTCCACCCGCTTTCAGAAGCTCCGCCGTAATTCCATCCTCGCCTGGGGCCCTGCCGTTTTTAAGGTGCTGGAGAGCCATTCTAATCTCGCTCAGACTGACGTCCGGGATATCTTCGGAATAATGTCGGATAAGACTCGCTCTTGGATCGTTACTCACACTTGCGTGCGGCTCCAACGATGACGTGTACAGCTGCCCATAGAACCTCTCAATCTCACTCAAAATCTCAGGTGCCCCGGAAACGATGCTACCACAATCCGTCTTCAGCTTTGACAGTTGGCGCTTTCTGGCAGACAGATCTCTGGCAAAGACTTTGGAGCCTTGGTTCCGCTCGATCACTTCTTCAATACGAGCTGTATTGAAGTTGCGTAAGTCCCGCCGCATGCATTTGGAGATCTGTCTGTTCAGTTGCCTGTATGCTGTCAAATCTGTTGAAGAATGTAGCTTCATCTCCCATCTAACAGCCTTGAGATTAAGAGTGTGATCGGAGAGTTTTTGTGTTCTTCTGCGGCGGGTCTTGCAGAACTTAGCTCCGACCGCATGGACAGTTTCCATGAGCTTGTCATTCAAATCGTCCACTTCATTGCAGTCTTCTAGGTACTGAAAACGGTTTTGTAACTCGAGCTGAAAGGTTTCGGGACTTTGGATTAGAGCACGAGGGGGACGGAGCGTTGACTTCATTAGACGAGACCTCTCCAACTTAACGTTTAGGTTCAGTGTGCCTCTAACCATTCGGTGATCGCTGCCGGTTTTCACCCTCGCGATCACTGAGACATCACTGAACAGTTGTCGTCTGGTCGTCATAATGAAGTCAATCTCATTTTTTGTCGAACCGTCGGGGCTCGACCAGGTCCACTTTCTGTGGGGCCGCTTCTGGAAGAAAGAGTTCATCATAAAGAGTCCCTCTTTCTCCATGAAGTCAGCCAACTGCTGGCCCCTTGGGTTCCGTTGCCCTATTCCGAATTTCCCTACTTTCAGCTCACCTTTCTCTCTTGTGCCTTGTTTTGCATTATGAAGTATGCATCAAAGGACAAATTATTGGACTAGGTAATCCAACTTCGACAGTTCGCAGGACCGGTGGTTGCTGTGACACATAGACATCTACATCTGTCCCCAATAATGAATCATGACGCAGATGCGTTGTCACCCGTGAAGACTGAGATGGAATGCCTCTTTTCCAGTAAAAAGGATCTCCGGTTTTCTACACTCACTATATGAAACACAGCAGTGTTAAGCTGTTATTTGACGCTGGTATTTTGTGAGAGCGTGATCCTTCTCCGGGCGATCCGATCCATTCATACTACAACTATAATACTAATATAGCTGTAGCATGACTCTACCACCTACGCAAACTACACTATTATGTTACTTTTAAATTTTATTTTTCTATTTTAAGTTTAAATCCAAAATAAATATATTAATTACAGTAGGTACATAGAATGTAGTTGGGTGATGTATTTGCCAACATACTGCCCTACAGTTTGGCGAAAGTAACAAGAAACAACCCACTGTATTTAAACCGACTGAATTTATATTTACGAGATTCCCACCTATGTACAGACTCATCACGATATCTCTGGAACCATAAGGCCTAGAGACTTGAAATTTGGGAGAAATATTCCTTTCCCCATGCAGAGGACAGGTATAAGCAGGGATTTTACCAAATTTTACGGGTTTTGGCGTGACGGCCTCAGGAATGTCCTCAGGAGGTACTAATTTATGGCAGTTCATAAGTGTTAAACAGTGATAGAAAGCATCGTGAGAAAACCTGCATAACTAAGGAATTAAAGATATTTCTAAGACTTTTGAAGTCCTCTAACACGCACTGGAGATGCACAGCATACTAATTGCTCTATAATCCTCTCATTAATGGGAGGATGCCTGTGCCTAGTTGTGTGACGTATGTAGGCTATAGGATGAAAAGGAAGAAACCAAGAAACACCTTATTTTGGCACAGACAAATTCATGTACCAAAATATACTACCGTAAGACAAAAAACGTAATTTAATAAATTTGGCTTTGTACGTAGAAGGCGTGCCAAAAAAGGTATTTACTCAATATGAGTTGTGTCACTACAACGTTGATTTTCGGTAATGATCAAAAATACGTAAATCCTATCCTATATATTTTCGTATCTGCTATATATCTATCCTATTAAAAACGAGTCGCAAAAGCCCAACACCCTAAATTCTATTCCTTATGTTACTCTTGTAAAAACTATTATAAGATACGTTTAGAGTTCAAAATATTTCGAGTCACTGAAGATGGCGGACCAGAAGCTCCGTATATACGAGTATAGTTTAAAAATTTTACTCGACAATATTGCCTGAATTTCCTAACAAAATAATCTCCGTATGAGAGACAACGAAACTTAAAAAGGCAAGTTGTCTCTATATAAGAAGTTGAGTTTATCTTTCAGCTAGTTCAAGCAATAACAAATCACAAACTCGTAACTGTTACAATATTATTTATTGATTTGTTAATATTAATATATTTTTTCCGACTTAAAAAAAGGAGGTTTACAATACGACTATATATTCTTTTTTGTATGTATGTTACTCGATATTTTCATCAATTGTGAAGCGATTTTAATAATTCTTATTAATAAATAATATTAAAATTAAAGAAACTTAAAAAATACTGGTGGTTCTGATCAGATCACTAGGATGTAGTTTTTAAATTATATTATTGTCATCGGCCCTTGATACGAGAGCAAATTTTCAAGTCAATCGTTATCTAAAAGTTTATGAAAATTACATAAAATGATTCTGTTATATACGTGGATAGATAGATACATGCGAAGCTAATAAAAGCGTGTTAAAATTGGTTTTACTTCAGAGATACATATGTTTGTAAAAAATCCACTCCTTTGGTAAAAATAGAGAATTAAGTTCTTAATCTAACTACTTAGACAACATTCGAGCATGTGATATTCCTTGCAGAAAACTCAGGCAGCTTATAAAAGTAAAAATAAGACACATTTTTTAATAAAAAGTAAAAGTCCACGAAGTTGTATCAGTAACTGTACTTGGAAATTATTTAATTCTTTTAATTCTTTGAAGTCGGGTCTTTATTTTTAATTAAGTCTAATATGTAACTATACTACATTAGCTGGTACCCGGAGCGTTGCTGCCGCAGAAAAAATAATTGTAGAAATAAATCGTTTCAAATTTGGAAGGGTAATATTGTTTGATTAGAAATGATAATACATTTATTTCAATTACATGATAAATAACTTTCAAATAAATTTGTCAGTACAATACGCGCACCACCTACTGTAAATTAATTGTGCTATGCCTATAACCTTCGCGCAAGTGTAAGCAAAGAATTGACAATGTTTAATCACAATCAGATGAACGATATGGCAGCGCATAAAATACGAACAAACAAAAATTAATTTTATATATTAGATTAGATTAAATAGATATGTCGATATACCATTTAAGCCGTGTGGTGGTAGAAGAGAATTCACTCCCCAATATTATCTCTTGGATGACGTAGGAGACGACACAGGGAAACAAAACAGGAGATATACATAGCAGCACAGCAGTATCTTCCTTGTAGCATTTCAATATAAATGAAGAAAAAACTATTGTTATAATATATAGATAGACTGTAATTGTGATTATGATGTTGATAATGGTGATGTATCTGTTAGTGAGAGAAGCATTCACTCTTCATACTCCCCTTGGGTTTTGTGTTGAAAAACTTTGGAAAGCATCAAAACTATCATTTATCCGCCGGTATATATGGTATAACACTAAGCATAGGTGCTCTTACCAACAAACCTGACTACTATGCTGAGTATGATATAACTTCAAAATTGCATTCCTTTCGTTGTTCCATATCGGCTATATACAGTTGATTTAAAGAGGCTTAAAAATGTAAACATGGATGCTCTACATTAGGACTCGATCTAAAGTAAGTTTATATTATGTTAATGTGTTTCCATGTGACGCCGACAGATGGCAGTATTGCCACATGTATTCTACTTCTAGTAGAATACTCACACTTCGACGGGCGGCAGCGTTAAAGTTGAATAACGTCTGAAAGAAAGAAACACAAAAACATTTATTTGAAAAACACGACATTAAGAAACATAAAAATTTGTACAAATTACAAATTTGTAATATTTTATGCAGTTGTGTGATATCAAAAAGGATCCCGCCTCAGAGATAATCGATGGGGTACCACAGCACTGGTTTCAGTCGGGAACTTAATTGACTCACGAAAAACCTTAAACTAATAAAAACAAAATATTATAGTAATGAAAACACACAACATCACATTCCTAAATACCTTTTTATAGTAACCGATAATAGCGTAAAATCCCCTAATTACTAATATTTTCATTATGAAAGCGACAGATGAGGAAAATTTTCTTTTAGGAAATCACGCTCTTGTTCCACTTTATTTCAATATTTATGACGTAGGACTTCGATTAGGGTGCGTCTTGCGGGAATATTTTTATTGTGTAAAATCATTTTTTGTATTTAAAATGTAAATGAACTTTTCTTAAAATAGAAATTGTGTCAATATTTCTTTTAACCGATCTTTAATTATTGAAAACAAGGCGTTCCATCTTTGTCCTCAGGGGTGACGACGCATTTTTATTCTTAATCGAGGATATATAACATATAGTAAATACATAAACACTCACGCCTGTCACCCAGAGGGGTAGGCAGAGATTATGGACTTCCATATGGCACGATCCTGACACACCTCTCTCGCTTCCTCCACATCCATATACCTACGCATACACGCTCGTCGGTTAAAGGTACTCTTGATATGGCCCATTTTTAATATATCGCCAATTTGGTCGATAAACTTATAACATATAGTAGATAATAATAATAATGTCCTCCAGACCTAATGTCGGTCACGGCGGCCAGTCTCAGTAAAGACTAGCCATCAGCACAGGACTGGTGCACTCTCTATTTCCTTATTCTCATATTCCGATGGGACGGAGTAACGACACGACCTGAGAGAGATTAGGAACAGGACCAATGGCTTTACGTGCTTTCCGAGGCTTTCGAGACACCGCTCCACCGTCCTGACTCTGGGCTGCTACTGAGAATTTCTTATCATTAAAACCCAATAACTGATTTTGATCCGAACCGAAAGGTTTAGATTTACGACCACTAGACCAAAATGGCAAACTAGATAATATCTGCGAGCCACAACACCCACTTATCGTCAGGTGGAGTGTGTGCTTCTTTGTGACCCTTCATCCAATAAAAAATTAATATTATTATATTTTAATTTCTTACTCTATTACTCATTTAGAACGTAACAGTTTGAATAAATGTATGATTTAAATAAAACTAATTTTACGGATTTTATCGCGTATATTAACTTATTTTATATTCCCGACGTTTCAAGCACTTTACAGTACCCATGGTCACGGGTGTTTTTAATCTGGAGGTAGCCGTGGTGAACTATGACATTGGGACGTCATCCATCTCAGTCCCCCGACCATGATCCTCCGTAACCATGGGTGCTTTAAAGTGCTTGAAACTTCGGGAATATAAAACAAGTTAGTATACGCGATAAAATTCGTAAAATTAGTTTTATTTAAATGTGTAGTGTTCGCGTAAATATAAGAAATCATTAAATCTATAATTTATAAAAGGAATGATATGATATAAGGATTAAATAATTTTAAAACAATGTTTGTTACCTGTCACTTTTTGTTCCAACACCAAAATGTTGTTATAATATTTATGTACCGACTTTCTTAAATATTAAATACAAGACTGCAGTAATCATTAACTGTAACATAAAATTGAGGTGGATATTATGAAATTACAATATTAAAAATTATTAAAATTTTTCGGGACCAATTACATTTACAACTTATCACTAGGATTGACAAAACAAAAAAAGATATAAGAGAAGATAGAGTAGAGCAACTATACTACTAATATAGCTGCAGCTATATTAGTAGTATAGTTGTAGCACGAATGGGTCGGCTCGACCGGGGAAGCACCACGCTCTCACAGAATACCAGCGTAAAATAACAGCTTAACACTGCTGTGTTTCGTATGGTGAGTGTAGAGAACCAGAGACCGTTTTTACTGGATAAGAGGCATTCCATCTTAGTCCTCACGAGTGACAATGCATCTGCATTTTGATTCGCAAACGAGGATAGATGTAGATGTCTATGGGCCACAGCAACCACTTACCATCAGGTGGACTGTGAGCTCGTTTGTCACTCGATCCTATAAAAAAAGATACTATTAATAATTATGTGTAATTTGTATTTATTGTATTTTGATTCTAATGTATTTTATCTGTATTTCGATGTATTTTAATTGTTTTTTAATGACATTTTATTATTTTTATTATCAATTAATCAATGTATTTCAATGATGTGGATCTAATGTTATCTGAAATAAATTAATTTGAATTTGAATTTGAATTGAAAAAAAAGTAAAAACTCCAAATTTCTTTATACGACTATATATATATATATATATATATATATATATATATATATATATATATATATATATATTTTCGAACGGCGTTCTTGGAGGCCGAGGGGCCCCGAAGCACTGCCCCGTCTAGTCCCTGGGTAGCTACGCCACTGGATGTATGACAACTGGAAAAAATTGGCGTAATTGTATTACCTTTAACCTCCAAAGCAATAAACGATACTATATAACATTATGAATATTGTAAATGTCTTTTCCCGCTATATTATTCTGTGTTTGACGCCAAATTATTTGTAGACATTGTGACAGTTTGACAGCTGAGTCCCTGTCTACATACTACACAGCAACACAGCTATACGTATAAATGTATTACCATACTGTCTAAATTTGTCGTTTACAAAAATGTTTGTGAAAAGGCGTAGATCGTACTCTTATAATTGACTCGATATATTTTTTTATACAGAAAACGGGTTTCGACCGAGAGCACAGTCCATCTAATGATAAATGAATGCTGTGGCCTATAGATTGAGAATCAAAATGCAGGTGCGTTGTCACCCTTGAGGCCCTTGAGTAGAGTCCAAGGGGGAGGCGTTGGCCGTTAGTCTGGACATTGCGAAGGCCTTCGATCGGGTTTGGCACAAAGCGCTTCTTTCGAAGCTCCCTTCCTATGGGCTTCCCGAGAAATTGTGCAATTGGATCACCAGCTTCCTTGCAGATCGGAGCATCAAGGTCGTTGTAGACGGTGCATGTTCTGACTACAAGCCTATTAACGCTGGTGTTCCACAAGGCTGTGTGCTATCACCAACGCTGTTTCTTCTGCATATCAATGATATGTTGCTAACTGGTAACATTCATTGCTATGCGGATGACAGCACTGGTGATGCTCTATACACCGGCCGGGCCAATATTTCTCGGGAAAACGTCGCCGAGTACCGGAACAAACTTGTGTCTGAAGTCGAGTCTTTGCTGGACAAAGTCTCGGATTGGGGGCGACTAAATCTAGTCCAGTTTAATCCTCAGAAGACACAAGTTTGCGCGTTTACCGCTAAAAAGAACCCCTTTGTCGTATCTCCTCAGTTTCAAGGCACTCCCCTTCTTGCCTCAGCCAGTATCGGTATCCTCGGAGTCAACATATCGAGTGACGTGCAGTTTCGTGGTCACTTGGAAGAGAAGGCCAAATTGGCCTCTAAAAAGCTTGGCGTGCTCAGCAGAGCGGGACAGTATTTCATGCCGGCACACCGCCTGCAACTTTACAAGGCGCAGGTTCGGCCTCACATGGAATACTGTTCCCATCTCTGGGCAGGGGCTCCCCAGTGCCAGCTCCTTCCACTTGACCGCATCCAGCGCAGAGCGGCTCGAATCGTCGACGACCGAGCCCTTTCCGATCGGCTCGATTCATTGGCACTGCGAAGAGATGTTGCATCTCTTTGCATTTTCTTTCGCATCTACCATGGGGAGTGCTCTGAGGAATTGTTCGGATTAATCCCAGCCGCCAAATTTCATGAACGCACATCGCGGCAGAACTCCCGATACCATCCACACCATCTGGATGATTGGCGGTCCACCACTGTGCGATTTAGAAGATGTTTTCTTCCTCGCACGACTTCCTTGTGGAATCGATTACCATCAGCGATTTTTCCGGACCGATACGACTTAGGGACCTTCAAGAAAAGAGCCTACTCCTTTTTAAAAGGCCGGCAACGCATCTGCAATTCCCCTGGTGTTGCGGTTGTTCATGGGCGGCGGTAGTCACTTACCATCAGGTGAGCCGCATGCTGGTTTGCCCCCTCTCCTATAAAAAAAAAAAAAAAAAAAAAAAAAAACCCTTGAGGCCTAAGATGAAATGCCTAGTAAAATAAAATAAAACATAAAGATGACGCTAAATCACTATTCATATGTATATCTTGCTGAGATACCGTAACGAAACCGTATCACTTTCATATCTAATAATACGGCTTATTTTTTTTAAAATCGTTTTGAAAAAATAAACAATATTGAATTGCTCAAGAATTCGCGGCCGCATTTTTGCGGGTAGTGATGTAACGTTCTTATACCTACATATTGTACTACAGCAGGGCCTTAGGTCAAAGCCTAAAAAGTTCATTAGTTCTGTATAATCGCCGAAACGCCATAAATCAAAGCTTTTGAACTCTCTCACTGACAGGCGGTCACTTAGACCGACGCTGAACGTAAATTAACCCCGTCATAGTTGTCACATCCGTCGACGCATCGCGCCTACAGCGTGATTGTTAGTAACGCTATCAGTGGAAGGTTAATTGATCTGGGATCGAAATGCACGCTCAATGGTTGTGATTCGATTTGATTTACGCTAAAAGAATGTAAGAATAAATTGTGTTCAGAATTAAAATACATAAATTATTTATGTTGAGCGTTATATATGGAAAGGCCATGCTGCAGCACGATTAGGTTGGCTCTGGCTTTTTCTTTTATAGTATAAGGGAGACAAAAACCCGACAGTCCAACTATTGATCAGTGGATGCTGTGGCCCATAGATATCTTCTATCTATCTTTGAGAATCAAAATGTTTTGACATTCCTGAGGACTGCGATCATATACCTCGTTACCGGTCAAAAGGTACTAAAAGCCTTACCATAACACAGTAGAATTATTCTGCTGTTTCACGTTGGTATTCTGGGAGCACGTACTCCTACCCTGATTTAGCCGACCCATTTTTGCAGAAATGCCAACTAGCACATTCTTGGAAAGGTAAACATTGGACTCTATAGAGGAAGAATATTTTATGACAATTGAAGTGGTAATGGGCCATATAGCTCAAAAAATCGACAAGTGATAGGGAAGAAATATTCTCGAATGTTAGCCCCGTATTCATAAACGAAGTGCATCTTCCCACTAGATTTTTTTTATAGGAGAGGGGGCAAACGAGCATGCGGCTCACCTGATGGTAAGCCGCCGCCCATGAACAACCGCAACATCAGGGGAACCAGGGGAATTGTAGATACGTTGGTGGCCTTTTAAAAAGGAGTAGGCTCTTTTTTTGAAGGTTTCTAAGTCGTATCGGTCCGAAAAAATCGCTGGTGGTAATCCATTCCACAATGAAGTTGTGCGAGGAAGAAAGAAAGAACATCTCTTCGCAGCGCCAATGAATCGAGCCGATCGGAAAGGACTCGGTCGTCGACGATTCGAGCCGCTCTGTGCTGGATGCGGTCAATTGGAAGGAACTGGCACTGGGAAGCCCCAGCCCAGAGATGGGAATAGTATTCCATGTGAGGCCGAACCTGCGCCTTGTAAAGCTGCAGGCGTTGTGCCGGCATGAAACACTGTCCCGCTCTGCTGAGCACGCCAAGCTTTTTAGAGGCCAATTTGGCCTTCTCATCCAAGTGACTACGAAACTGCACGTCACTCGATATGTCGACGCCGATACTGGCTGAGGCAACAAGGGAAGTGCCTTGAAACTGAGGAGATACGACAAAGGGGTTCTTTTTAGCGGTAAACGCTTGGATGAGGTTACGACCTGTTAAGGGATGCAGGAAGTCAGAACCATGCTTCATAGCGTTTCTTGGGAGAGGCCAATGTTCAGCAGTGGACATTTAATGAGCTGTGATTATGGTTATACCATTTTGTTTACTAAAAGGTTAGCTAAAGAAAAATATTTCAACCTAAATAAAGGAAACATAACGATCCTATTGTTAAACTTGTGCTCACTTCAAATATCTTTATTTCCTTAAAATTCATTGGGAAACGAGAAACACGATGAATTGGAATGGGAAAAAGTAGAAACCCTTCCAATGATCAACTATAGCATACACAGAGACCGCAGCGACCCTTACCAGAGTACCCTGTATATGATACCTAAAGCCTTTAATGCTTGCTATAGTGCCACTAGAAGAGATACTGAAAAAATCGTTATTTGCGTTTACTTGGAACATATTAGGTCATGTAAACTAAGAACTCTGCTCAGTATCACTAGTAAGTTGGAGTTCAGATCGGAATATTTGAATAGATTTTCCATTCGGTGGCAAAACTTTCACACCAATTTTTCATCATTATCGTTATTACGAAAACATAGTCCTGAACCATGTACATCCATTGACTTCTTGAATAACTTACCAAGCCATATCGCTTAATGTAATGATGATGATGCCGCTGATGTATACCCTGAACTCTTCTTTACTTTACTTTTCTACTGCTAAGTCTCGAGAAATTATCTATCAGTTGTCAGTTTGTATCAATAAATTGAGTTGGCAATAGACTGGCAATTCAAATGATTTTTTTATGCTTACTTATGAACTATGGCTGTCGCGGTTCTATACACACACAGAAGTACAAAAAAACATAACCGCTCAATTTCTGAACACTTTTTTTCCTTACCTACTAATGGACTGGTGATGGGAGGCAGCACATCTATACAAGGGTATCGTCACTGCTCTCAATAACCTAGCTGCCGTGATTATCTATATGAGTGCGTCGTAAGACGTGATAAAGGGCAACAAAACGAGGATATTGACAGCAGCTTCTTCCTACTAGCAGATATAATAAAAATCTGTGGCTGCCATTTAGCTCACCTAGCGTAGTATGTCATACATACATATACACATAACACTAAATTTTTTTATAGCTGCTAACAAATGGCTCTATTACCATCTAATTACGCCAGATTTAAAATGCTCAGACCAGCAACGGTTAGCAACGTTAAAGGATAAAGACTTGTGACGTCAAAAAAAGATGAAAAAAATTACGTGACACTTCTAGTAAGCTGCTAACTCCATGTTGTTCTAAATACGACGCCAGCTAATTTAGGTTAGATTTGGTTTTAATTTCCACAAATTTAATTTTGATTTTCTGCTAAGCTTTTCATAATGTCATTGCTTTGATGTCATTATTACTTGATTAATTAATCCTTTTCATTCATTAATATTTTGTAAATTTTGGAATTCGTGATAACTATGTATATAAATAGCTATCAAGAAATATTATATTAATATTATATATAATAACTTTGTTATTTATGACGACTAGGTATTAAATATATGTTATGTTAAACTGACCACTTTGAAATGTAATGGCTCTGGCAACTGACCAGAAGCAAAGCTTCATACAACCAAGTTACGAGTATGATAGGTACACAACTACGAGCTTAAGGCGCGTGTATCGGGAGCACTGGCGCCTCGTTACGTACAGAAGGAAACTGCTATAAACCGGTTAGGCCTTTTTTATTTTAAATTAGGTAATGACTGCGCAGACCCGATTTGCGGGGGAAAGGTCAGGGACCATACCAACATTCCTATTCCTCCACGATACCACCTCGGCTGTAGCGGTAGTGGGAGAGGACACCTTTCAAGCTGCAGAACACATTCGAAGTTGGCTCGCCAAGCCCACTAGGAGAGGACACCTCGAACCGGACCTTCACCTTGGGCCAGTCATGTGAATTCTTCTTTATTCACCGTGGGTGACCAAGACGTGGCTACTAAGCCCCTGCCACGACAAGTCGGAAACCCATTCGGGGAGGTACCCGACTAGGCCTTTGCTCAAACTCAGGGTCTTCACGTCTACACGTCGTGTATCGTGTTTGTTTTTTATTTAATAACAGCAAATGAGTGTAAAAAATATTACAAATATAAATATGGTTTACTGTTCTATATGTGTAAACAATAATAGGAAGTATATATATATATATATGTTACGGATAAACTTAAAAGAATGAGTACTCCTAGTTTTAAACGGATACACTTAGAATTATTTAAATTCCTCGGGTAAAGCCCGAAATATCACGAAAAACAATACAGATAGACAGAGATAGAGAATACAGGTAGACTCTGAATCTGTATATTGTATACTGTGTATACTGTGATATTTCGGGTTTTGCCCAAGGAACTTAGATAATCCTGTGTACCTGGGTAAATCTAAGTTTACTCAATCTTCTATGGTTATCCGTAACATTTATAATTAATTATATTATAATATTGTAACTTGCAAATAAAGTTAATAAACATATATAATTTTTAATTATTCCAAACTAATAAGTACTTAAATATATTATATATTATTGTCGAAAATTAGTTCCGACGAGAAAACAATAGGTTTCAAGCGGCACGAAATATTAATCATCTACAGGGGAAGCCCGCGTAAGAATCATAGTAAAGTAAAGTTTAATCAAAGTGAAGCTACAGCCAACTTAAAATTATTATATAATTGAAGACTTCAGTTGCCAAACTCGCCTGCCAAGCGTATCAACTATGAAATATATGCCCCATATGAAACGGTCTATGTAGAAGGCCTACGTATTTTTTAAGGACTGAAATGAATGAATGGATGATTAGTGAAAATAGAAAGGCATTTCATTAAGGCTTTTCCGCAGTTTGTTTGAATCCGATCCATCACTAATGACCCACGTAGGAACAATTAAAATAGTCCGTTTCCTCTTGATTCAGAGCTACGTCGGTAATGAGGTTAGAACTTTACATTATCGTTAGATTAATGTTGATAATACTTGTGCCAGTATTGTTCATTAATTACAGTCTATCGAAAGTTCACTCTTGACCGTAGATCTTTCCCATAGATTGCCTCAAAGAGTATATACAACAGTACAGGCTTTGCTGGTTGGTGAGCAGACACACTATATCTCGTCCAGTAAAACGCCTCGGTGTGTCAACTTTAGAAGAATGCTCCGATGAACTCGTGGTCCTGTGCAGGTCCATAACTATTTTGTAAAAATATTCGCATTATTAAAATTAAAATAGAAACACGACACATCCACACAAATTTGACTAATGGCTCTCAATCATTATCATCACTCACACAAATATCTCGCAATAATTGTTCCTTAGCACTCATAATCGAGTGAACCAGTGAGCTAGACTACATTCTAGAAAACACCGATATCAAGATGTATCCCTAATAAAATGACAAATTGTAAATAAAGAAATCAGAAGTATTTAAACTTTAGTTAATTTTCCACTGCTACACAAGTGTAGAAGTACGGGAAGTGTAGAGAATCGGAGACCCGATTTACTGGAATCGAGACATTCCGTCTTAGTCTTTAGGGGAGACAATGCATCTGCATTTTGATTCTTAATCGAGGAAAGATTTAGATGTCTATGGGCCACAGCATCCACTTACCATCAGGTCGACTATCATTTTGCTCATTTGTCATCCAGATTCTATAAAAAAAAAAACAAGTGGCGTAAGTGAATCCCTGACCACATTTCAAGCCGTCAGTATGGTAAACCATCTCGTTTAGACCAGACGTAAAATACTTTGACCTGTATTGGCCAGCAGCGTCCAAAGTGCGAGACGTCTGGTGCTGCGATCTTATATCCACCAGCCTCACTCAAACTGATATGACTCAAATTGATACTGAAATGATAGATGCCCATATCTTGAAACTGTAGTCACTAACCCAAGCGTGGTAATTTTTGCGAATATCCAGCTTAGTAGGTTTGTACGTGGTAGAGCCACACTACAGCTATATCATGATTGTAGCACGATTGAGTCGGCTCGACCGAGGTAGGACCACGCGCTTACAGAATACCAGCTAAAATACGCTATATAATGTTTCTTATAGTGTATGTAGAGAACCGGAGACGTTTTTTACTAGAAATGAGGCATTACATCTTACTCTTCAGGGATGATAACGTATCTGCATTTTGATTCTTAATCGAGGATAAGTGCAGATGCTTATGAGCCACAGCATCCACTTACCATCAGATGGACTAAGTGCTCGTTTGTTACCTTTATTCATTAAAAAAGTTAATATATGCAGGAGACCTATGTTCGGCAGTGTACTATTAAAATAGGCTGTAACAATAATGGTAACGGACATCATTGATTTTTTTTAGAGAACAGGAAGTAAACGTGCATACGGCTTCCCTGATGGTAAGTGATCACCGCGCCCATGAACAGGAGCATTACTGGTCTTTTAGAAAGGGTAGACTCTTAGTTCTTAGGTACTTAGTTACTTGTTAGACTCGAAGTTTTGATCTGAAATACACACACCATAATGAATACTTTCGTAAGTGTTATGTGTATTTCTCACTGGACTTTTAATATTTGGCCGTTTGTCACTCTCACGGTAATCGGCGATTGGTTGCGTGGTTGGAGGGTAAGTGGGCGGTGCGCGGCGGTTTGTTTTTAATTTTACAAAGCTGCGTAAGTCCAGCGGTGATTGGTCGCATGTTTTATCGCATGACGCAGTCGCTCGCTCCTTAAGTAGGAAGCGGTTGTGTCAGCGGTCTGTATAAATAAGAGTTGTTTTGGCTCGCCGCTTACTTAGCGGTCAGCCACCGCAAAGTCTAGATTACCTGAAAATGCCTCGTGAAGAGGCGAAAGACGTGTCGTATGTAGTCAGTGGTATGTCTTTCCTAGTGTTGGGAGTAGTGGCGCTGGGATTAGTGGTGACGGTGATAGTGCAGGCAATTGAGGGAGGGCGGGAGCTGCTCTTCAAACTAGGTAAGACATATCAATTTATTTTATCGAGCGGATGTACACGAAGTAATATTTTGCTTTAACTTTAATATATATACGTTGCACTGCTGGTCCCATTCCCCCTATCATATTTGATTTGGGCTTAGGGCAAGGAAATGACCACCGTTGGCCGCAATGCGTGTTGGCGGATTTTACATATCTCTAAATTTTTTTTATTTCTTAGACATGCAGGTTTCCTTACGATATTTTCTTTCAACGCTGAGCACATGGCACATAAAATCACACTTAACAATTTCATTGGAGCCGGCGAGGGTCAAACCCGAAATGTTCGCGTATTGTTAACTTTGTAGCGAGGGCTTATCCCCTGGGTTACCATGGCTTAATATATATATACAGAATGAGGTCCCACATATATGCAATAAATGAAACCGCATACTTGTTATCGCCTTTGCTGACGATATACAAAAAATGAACATAATCGGCCCAGTAATTAGGTCAAAAAGGAGAGTTTTAATTTTAAGCCAGTTTGAACCCTCTATAGAATTGGGTCACTAAGTCAATTATTCAATGAACTTGAATCCTTGAACATTAAAAAGCGACGTTGCCACGTAGCGCAAACTATTGGTATTGCGACGTATCGACAGCGGTGTCTTTTGTCGGCGTGCATAAATAAGCGGCACGAGGCACGCGGCGTACTTCAAAGGCGACGGCGTAACTTCGCGCGCACCTTTGTCGTAGAGAAGGACACCTGTTATCGACGATTAGCTTCTTTAAAAGGGAGTAAGCAATAATCGATAAACAAAAAAAAATGTTTAGCTTTAAACACTTAGGGTATGGTTTTTTTAGAATTATCGTGTTGTTATGATAATCCCAAAAACATTACGACCTAAGTATTTAAAGCTAAACTTTAAAGCTTTTTTTGTTTCAGTGTGTTCTTGTAGATTTAGAGATAATAAATTATTTTAACATGATAAAAAAACCAATAAAAACAACCAATTAAAAAGTCACACATACTTACCCGTTTCCCAGGAAGTCACAAATCGGTAGTTTCGGAGCATTCTTCTAAAGTTGACACACCGAGGCGTTTTACTGGACGAGATATAGTGTGTCTGCTCACCAACCAGCAAAGCTTGTACTGTGATATATACTCTTTGAGGCAATCTATGGGAAAGATCTACGGTCAACAGTGAACTTTCGATAGACTGTAATTAATGAACAATACTGGCACAAGTATTATCAACATTAATCTAACGATAATGTAAAGTTCTCGCCTCATTACCGACGTAGCTCTAAATCAAGAGGAAACGGACTATTTTAATTGTTCCTACGTGGGTCATTAGTAATGGATCGGATTCAAACAAACTGCGGAAAAGCCTTAATGAAATGCCTTTCTATTTTCACTAATCATCCATTCATTTATTACAGTCCTTAAAAAATACGTAGGGCTTCTACATAGATAGAAAATTTGACTTATTTTGTTAGGGTTGACACAGGAGGATAATAATAAAAACATTTTTTGTTATGTACCTATGATAAAATATATCCTGAATATCTGAAATGCAAATTTCAGTATCAAGGTGATACCCATAATCGTTGTCTCCGTTCTACGGAAAAATCTAACTTCCATGTTCCCTTCTGTCACACTAGCTTTTTACACAAATCTTTTACTTCTCATGCGGTAAGATTATGGAACGAGTTACCGGGCAGTGTACGCGCAGCCACGAGCAAGGCATCGTTGAAACGCTTGCTCTGGAATTACTATCTAACGTTGCAGGAGTAGTTTGTGGTTTTCCATTTCATTTTTACATTTGTTATTGGAGTTTGAATCAGAAACTGCCATATTTAATTATGTATATATATGTATAATAAGTAGTATGTGTATAATAAGTAGTAGTAAGTAAATATTTGTATGTATGTATTTATATATATTTATGTATATATGTATATGTATATATACTGTATGTATTATGTAGACATAGATGTTATTTACTTAGCTGTTTGCACTTTGCACCCACAATATTTTCTCTGCTTAGCGTGGAGGTAGACTGGTAGAGAATGCCCTGTTGCATTAAGTCCGCCTTTTTGTACTTGGTGTGCAAATAAAGCATAAATAAATAAATAAATAAAATAAAATATTTTTTACGAACTCTAAATATTTTGTTTTAATATTTTTTGTTTTTGAATAATTTGTTGTGGTTTTTAGTTGAATAGTAAATTTTAAATGTAAAATTTCTTAGATTATGTAATACACAGCACGCACATAGCATATACGAGTTTGCACACTTTTTAATTTAATAATGATAATTTCTAAATCAAAATATTTGCGAAATTTTTGCAAATTATATGATTATAACAAATTTGTTATTTGATGCTGTGTGTAATAACATATATGTAAGATATTTCTATTTACCACAGTAAAATAATATATAATATATTTAAGTACTTATTAGTTTGGAATAATTAAAAATTATATATGTTTATTAACTTTATTTGCAAGTTACAATATTATAATATAATAATAATAATTAATTATAAATGTTACGGGTAAACATAGAAGATTGAGTAAACTTAGATTTACCCAGGTACACAGGATTATCTAAGTTCCTTGGGCAAAACCCGAAATATGACAGTATACACAGTATACAATATACAGATTCGAAGTCTACCTGTATTCTATGTCTCTGTCTATCTGTATTGTTTTTCGTGATATTTCGGGCTTTACCCGAGGAATTTAAATAATTCTAAGTGTATCCGTCTAAAACTAGGAGTACTCATTCTTTTAAGTTTATCCGTAACATATATATATATATATATACTTCCTATTATTGTTTACACATATAGAACAGTAAACCATATTTATATTTATAATATTTTTTACACTCATTTGCTGTTATTAAATAAAAAACAAACACGATACACGACGTGTAGACGTGAAGACCCTGAGTTTGAGCACAGGCCTAGTCGGGTACCTCCCCGAATGGGCTACCGACTTGTCGTGGCAGGGGCTTAGTAGCCATGGCTTGGTCACCCACGGTGAACAAAGAAGAATTCACATGACTGGCCCGAGGTGAAGGTCTAAGATTTCTGGGCTGCAGCTTGAAAGGTGTCCTCTCCCAGTACCGCTACAGCCGAGGTGGAATCGTGGAGGAATAGGAATGTTGGTATGGTCCCTGACCTTTCCCCCGCGAATCGGGTATGCGCAGTCATTACCTAATTTAAAATAAAATAGGCCAAACCCGTTTAAAGCAGTTTCTTTCTGTACGTAAGTAGTTGTGTATCTATCATACTCGTAACTTGGTTGTATGAAGCTTTGCTTCTGGTCAGTTGCCAGAGCCATTACAGTTCAAAGTGGTCAGTTTAACATAACATATATTTAATACCTAGTCGTCATAAATAACAAAGTTATTATATATAATATTAATATAATATTTCGTGATAGCTATTTATATACATAGTTATCACGAATTCCAAAATTTACAAAATATTAATGAACTAAAAGGATTAATTAATCAAGTAATTATGACATCAAAGCAATGACATTATGAAAAGCTTAGCAAAAAATCAAAATTAAATTTGTGGAAATTAAAACCAAATCTAACCTAAATTAGCTGGCGTCATATTTAGAACAACATGGAGTTAGCAGCTTACTAGAAGTGTCACGTAATTTTTTTTCACCTTTTTTTGACGTCACAAGTCTTTATCCTTTAACGTTACTACCCGTCGCTGGTCTAAGCATTCTACCTCTGGCGAAATGGATATGGTTATAGAGCCATTTCTTAGCACCTATAAAAATCTAGTATTATGTGTATATGTATGTATGACAAACTGCATACTTCGCCTACGCGGATCCCAGATGTGTAAGACCATGTACCTTCCCTGTTGGACCTTCTGCTGACCTCTCATTCGGACGGATATCAGGTCTCCGTCGATGCCCCTCTGGGCTCTTTGGACCATTGTCTGATCCGGAGTACGGTGCCACTCACGCTCCAATCGCAGTTGCGATCTGCAGCTTGCCGCCGTATTTGGCACTATAGGTCAGCTGATTGGGACGGAATGCGGTCTTTTTTTGCATCCTACCCTTGGGGGCTTGTTTGCTTCTCGCCGGAAGATCCCAGCGTTGTTGCCGATTCTGTTGCTGATGTGATACTTCAGGGTATGGAACTTTTTATTCCATCCTCTGTGGTGCCCATCGGAGGCAGATCCGAGCCATGGTTTGGTCGCTCCTGTAAAAAATCATCACGCTGTAAGCAGGAGTGCTACCGGGCCTGGGCTGACGCATCAAAGTCTCGGGATGTAAACTCAAGCGCACTTAAAAAGAAGTATAATTTCGCCTCCAGGTCCTTCAAAAGCGTCATTGCCAAGGCATGGTCTGAGCACATCGGCATAATTGGCGAGAAGCTAGTTCGCCTTCCTTCGGGAACCCGTGCATTCTGGTCTTTCGCCAAGGCTGTCCAAGGAAACTGCTGTCAGCCATCTCTTCCATCTCTGCACAGAGAGGACGACTCACTGGCCCATGCCGCAAAGGAGAAAGCAGATCTGTTGAGCTCTCTTTTTGCGTCCAACTCGACTATAGATGACGGGGGGAACACACCGCCGACCATCCCGCGATGTGAGTGCTCCATGCCGGATGTGCGATTTACACAGCGCTCGGTTCGCAAAGCACTCTTCTCCCTGGACGTCAGCAAGTCGAGTGGGTCCGATGGAGTTAATCCCATTGTGCTGAAGACGTGTGCTCCGGAGTTGGCACCGGTTTCAACGCGTCTTTTCCGGTACTCCTACTCCCAAGGCGTAATACCGAATTCATGGAAGGCAGCTTTGTTCCACCCGATTCCTAAAAAAAGCGACCGCTCAGACCCATCCAACTACAGGCCTATCGCCATCACGTCCTTGTTCTCCAAAATAATGGAATCCATTTTAAACTGCTAGCTCATGAGGTACCTTGAGGATCACCAGCTGATTAGTGACCGCCAGTACGGTTTTCGTCGGGGTTGATCAGCTGGTGATCTTCTATTCTACTTAACTCATAGATGGACGGAGGCAGTAGAATCCAAGGGGGAGGCATTGGCCGTTAGTTTGGACTTTCGATCGGGTCTGGCACAAAGAGCTTCTTTCGAAGCTTCCTTCCTATGGGCTTCCCGAGAAATTGTGCAAATGGATCACCAGTTTCATTTCTGATCGGAGCATCAAGGTCGTAGTAGACGGTGCATGCTCTGATTTCAAGCCTATCAACGCTGGTGTTCCACAAAGCTGCGTGCTATCACCAAAGCTGTTTCTCCTGCATATTGTGACGCCTCATAATTATTATTAATAAATAATAATTAAATTCATTATACAGACATTTAAAAATGTCATAGAAATTATAATTTAAACAATAAAATGCAAATAATAAGCATAGAGTTCAAAAATATCCATTTGGAATATTGAATATTATATATATTAGTAAACGCATAAAATGTCTCAAAAAATCTCTAAATTTATTAAAAACCTGCTTAAAATGTTCAAAATATAACAAATCATATAAATACAAGGCGATTATATTGCAATAACAAAGATAAATAACATTTGTAATATAATAGAAAAAATTGATAAAAATTTAAAAGTTGATGAAGGTGTTCGTGTAATAATTGGAAAATTTCTAAGTTAATGAACGTGTTCTTGTAATGTTCCCTTATATTGGGGCGTTGTCGGAGACACATACCCAAGGTTGTACATATATATGGGGTGGTCGGCTGACCGACTGCTAGTACTAAGGTTGCACAATGACTAGTCCTATATTAGGGACTTAACATAGTAAGGTCTGACGAACCAAAGCATTAATATAGAAGGTCTCTATGATGCATAAGCATTATGATAGCAGAGTTATGACTTGAAGTCCCATATGAATAAGACATACAGTAGTATGGTCTATGAAATAAAGCAAATATGTGGAAGGTCTCAAATATGTAAAAGCATTATATTGAAAGAAATGGGACTTGAAAAGGATTATTATAGTGGCGTGTAGGTTGCTTCGCAGCCTCTGAGACCGAGGTAAACTTGGACTCACTAACCGATGTGTCCTAGACATATCATCTTAGTGCCGGTGGTAAGCGGATTTGTTGTAGCAATACGACTTGCCCGTGAACATCGCACACCCCTACCGGTTGTGGGCGGCGTCTTAGCGCATAGCGTTATGATACGCCGGCTATCTTTCGGATTAGGGTGAGTGTGTTTGATAGTACTTTTAAGTGCAGCAAGCATACTCAACTTCATGTCTTAGTGCAATAGCGCTACGATACGTGGAGTATTGGCTACTAACGTCTTAGTACCGTGCTACTATGATACGTTAGTGGTATTTTTAGTTAACAACATTATCAAATTTTGTTACCAAAGTCGATAGGGATCATGTGGGTGTGTTGTGAGGGGGCGCCATCCGTATGATAGTTACATTGATGCTTACTGCTACTTGCAGTATTGTGTCTTGTGATGGATCTGCGGGTGTGCTGATCCTGATTCGATGCATCTTGTGGTTCTGGTCGATGGTGGTATGCGGGTGGTGATGTCTGCTGGGACTGTATGGGGGACCTTGGGATGGTGTAAGCCCGACGATAGTCGTATTGATGCTTGTTGCATTCTGTAGCATTGCGTCTCTACGATGGTTGTTTGGCGGGTCGCTATTCTCAATGGCGCTCTCTGCGTCTTGGTTTGACTCACAACCTAAGTAGCTTTGCCCAAGTCGGGTCCCTTCATTGCGGGGCTGCAGACTGTCTGCCCTACATGATGTTTTATATAACAACTTAATAATATATCTCTATAAAGTTCCCACCTTTGAGAGATTGAAGGCAACTTGTTGGTGGGTGAGGCAAACATGATCGAAAAATGCATATACTCAACGTCAGTGACACAAACCCTTTCTGATGGCGAATTATTAATATTATCTTATAACTGCTTATTGGCTATATCTGCCATTGTATTGGTTGGTGGAGCATATGTGTTGACCTCATGCGGGTGGTAGCTGGAGGGAGAATCTGAGGAGGCTCTCAAGGCTGCGAGACCCCATTCCCTTGAGGTGAGCGGTAGACTCATGACACGCTCTGCGGCCAATTGGCCGTGCTGACCATGCAATTGGTAGTGATGCCTTACACTTACATCACGTCTGCAGAAACGGCGGTCTGGCAGGTGGTGGCGCTCACGGAGGGCTTTTTATAGTCAGTGTGCCGATTTTTGCCTAACCCGTGTGACGTACATTTCACTGTGGCTGGATTTGATCGTATTCTGTATGGCGTTTACACGCATTGACATGCGCGACTTCGGTCGATGTTTGTGCTTACGCACTGTCAAGGGGCCAAGTCCTCTTTTACTGGTTCGCCAGTTATTTTGCTGTGGACTACGGTCCAGTTCCCAACTTTGCGTACCCTTCGGGGGGAGCGCATTAAAATGGTTGGCGCTCACCGTGCGCGGCGTGTGTGGAGCCGTGTACCTCTTCCACATTTTTTTTAAAATGTGGGAGAGCGAAGCCCTTGTAACTGGTATTTGATATAAATATTGTGAGCCTTTTCCAAGCGGGAAGGGATTAATTAATAAGGAATTGACTGTTGTGAACCAGATACAAGTGGAATAGGGACAATTTATTGTTCTTAACCTTTTTGAGCTCTGTCTTCGTGAACGGGGTTCTTTAGTTTATAAGACTCTACCAACAACTTTCGATTGCTCTCGTGAATATTCATTCTTCCAAGATACACCTAAAAGAACTAAGTTACTATACAAACACAACGTAAAAAAGGGTCCTAACTAAGACGATCACGCCATAAATTTATTAAACGGCCTATATTTAAACCTTTAGAAAGATCAAGTTATACTGGTCACATAAATTAGATATATTTATATATCTTACAGATATAGATTCTAAAGAAATACAAGTATAAGTGGATATATAGTAGAAAAGAAAAAAAAAGATGGGGGTGGGGGGTTCGTTACAATACCAATGATATGTTGCTAACTGGTAGCATTCATTGCTATGCAGACGACAGCACTGGTGATGCCTTATATACTGGCCGTGCCAATATTTCTCGGGAAAACCTCGCCGAGTACCGGGACGAACTTGTGTCTGAAGTCGAGTCTTTGCTTAACAAAGTCTCGGATTAGGGCCGACTAAATCTAGTCCAGTTCAATCCCCAGAAGACACAAGTTTGCGCGGTTAACGCTAAAAAGAACCCCTTTGTCATATCTCCTCAGTTTCAAGGCACTCCCCTTGCTGCTTCAGCCAGTATCGGAATCCTTGGCGTCGACATATCGAATAGTGTGCAGTTTTGTGGTCACTTGGAAGGGAAGGCCAAATTGGCCTCTAAAAAGCTTGGCGTGTTCAGCAGAGCGGGACAGTATTTCATACCGGCACACCGCCTGCAACTTTACAAGGCGCAGGTTCGGCCTCACATGGAATACTGTTCTCATCTCTGGGCCGGGGCACCCCAGTGCCAGCTCCTTCCACTTGACCGCATCCAGCGCAGAGCGGTTCGAATCGTTAACGACCGAGTTCTTTCTGATCGGCTCGATACACTGGCACTGCGTAGAGATGTTGCATCTCTTTGCGTATTTTATCTAATCGTGACAGATACGAGGCTACCATTAAATAATATTTCTTGCCCATTGGTTGTCGATTCCTCGAGCTATATGGCCCATTACCACTTTAGATGTCATCTAAATATTCTTCCTCTACAGAGTCTAACGTTAACATTTCCAAGAATGTGCCAATTGGTATTTCTGCAAGAAAGGGTCGGCTAAATCGGGGTAGGATTACGCGCTCCCAGAATACCAACGTGAAACAGCAGAATAATGCTATTGTGTTTCGTATGGTAAGACTAGGGAAACCTTTTGATCGGTAACGAGGTATATGCTCGTAGTCCTCAGGAATGTCAAAACATTTTGATTCTCAAGGATAGATAGAAGATGTCTATGGGCCACAGCATCCACTGAGCAATAGTCAGACTGTGGGGATTTTGTCTCCCTTATTCTATAAAAAAAAAGCCAACCTATTCGTGCTGCAGCATGGTCTTTCCATGTATGTATAACGCTCTACATAAATAATTTATGTATTTTAATTCCGAACACAATTTTTTCTTGCATTCTTTTAGCGTAAATCAAATCAAATCCAAGCCATTGAGCGTGCATTTCGATCCCAGATCAATTAATCCTCCACTGATAGCGTTACTAACAATCGCGTTGTAGTCGTGACGCGTCGACGTATATGACAGCTATGACGGGGTTAATTTATGTTCAGCGTCGGTCTAAATGACCAACTGTCAGTAAGAGGGCTTAAAGACTTTGATTTATGGCGTTTCAGCGATTATACAGAACAAATGATCTTTTTAGCTTTTAACTATTTAAATATTGAGTAGCTAGGGAATTGAAAATGTTGCTTATATAAAATTTCTCGGCCTCATCTTGGACCAGCACTGTAGTTAGAAAATTTTTAATGTGCGATAAGTTAAATAAATTCGTTTATGCGCTTAGAAGACTTAGTAATTTAATAAGTAAAGAAGCCGCTATTACAGCCTATCATAGATATGTAGCGTCCGTGTTACGGTATGGACTTTTGATCAGGGGCAATTCAAGTATTTTTAAGAGAGCATTCCTAATGCAAAAGAAAAATATAAGGGCAATCTGTAGATATGGACCTTTCGAGTCACCAGTCGAAAAATTGTAACTCTGTGTTCCATGTACGTGTATGAAATCGAAACTTTCGTAAAAAAATATCCACATTTATTTCAGAGGTGTGTTGATAATACAGATAAAAGATTTCCACATAGAGACGTAACAAGATTAAATTTTAGATTATGTAAAACTGCCCCTTTTCAGACAAATTGTCCCATTATGTGCATAAAAGTATACAATAAACTTCCTGTTGAAATTCGAGAACTTCCATTAAAACATTTTTAAAAGAAACTAAAACAACGGCTCATCCAAAATTGTTTTTATACTCTAGATGATTTTTATTTTTATACACCAAAATGATAATTATTTTACAAAACATATCGTGCAAAATTTACTAAATACATTTATATAAAATTATAATAACTATTGACACAAATTGTCTGGACACAAAGTGCGAACTATTTATACTCATATAACAATATACTCAATAATAACTCATAGAACATAGACTTAAAAACCTATTCTCCTATAATACATAAATATAACTGCATGCTTCATAATTACGGCCTTACGTGCGGGATTACACTGTACACTAGAATTAATTAACTGACGATAGAATAACTAAATCATGTATTGACCATGTGTACGCGAGATCACGCACGCAAGATGTTTACACCGCAGCGCTTGGAATTATGCTGGCGGACCACCAGGTGGTAGTGCTTGCCTGTGGGACAAACTCATGCGCGTACACAGGGTGAAACTACTTATAAAAATATATATATAACAATGAAAGATTAAAATATTCCTTAAATAATATTAACTGGAAGGAAGTTGATGACATGGTTGGTCCAGATAATATACTACAGTATATATATATTTATATAAATATAAATGAATGCTACAACTAAAAATAAAAAACATACCGAAAATAAATGGATAAGTTTACGTATTATAAAAGCTTGTGAGTATAGAGATAAACTATTATTCCAATGGATCAAAGATAATAATAATAAAATATTAAAACACAATATAATAAAGCGCGATTATAGTTTCGCGCTTATAACGGGCTGTGGTGATGGTGATATCATTTCACTTAATAAAAGGTTGGGTGAGCGCCACCACCTGCCAGACCGCCGTTTCTGCAGACGTGATGTAAGTGTAAGGCATCACTACCAATTGCATGGTCAGCACGGCCAATTGGCCGCAGAGCGTGTCATGAGTCTACCGCTCACCTCAAGGGAATGGGGTCTCGCAGCCTTGAGAGCCTCCTCAGATTCTCCCTCCAGCTACCACCCGCATGAGGTCAACACATATGCTCCACCAACCAATACAATGGCAGATATAGCCAATAAGCAGTTATAAGATAATATTAATAATTCGCCATCAGAAAGGGTTTGTGTCACTGACGTTGAGTATATGCATTTTTCGATCATGTTTGCCTCACCCACCAACAAGTTGCCTTCAATCTCTCAAAGGTGGGAACTTTATAGAGATATATTATTAAGTTGTTATATAAAACATCATGGAGGGCAGACAGTCTGCAGCCCCGCAATGAAGGGACCCGACTTGGGCAAAGCTACTTAGGTTGTGAGTCAAACCAAGACGCAGAGAGCGCCATTGAGAATAGCGACCCGCCAAACAACCATCGTAGAGACGCAATGCTACAGAATGCAACAAGCATCAATACGACTATCGTCGGGCTTACACCATCCCAAGGTCCCCCATACAGTCCCAGCAGACATCACCACCCGCATACCACCATCGACCAGAACCACAAGATGCATCGAATCAGGATCAGCACACCCGCAGATCCATCACAAGACACAATACTGCAAGTAGCAGTAAGCATCAATGTAACTATCATACGGATGGCGCCCCCTCACAACACACCCACATGATCCCTATCGACTTTGGTAACAAAATTTGATAATGTTGTTAACTAAAAATACCACTAACGTATCATAGTAGCACGGTACTAAGACGTCAGTAGCCAATACTCCACGTATCGTAGCGCTATTGCACTAAGACATGAAGTTGAGTATGCTTGCTGCACTTAAAAGTACTATCAAACACACTCACCCTAATCCGAAAGATAGCCGGCGTATCATAACGCTATGCGCTAAGACGCCGCCCACAACCGGTAGGGGTGTGCGATGTTCACGGGCAAGTCGTATTGCTACAACAAATCCGCTTACCACCGGCACTAAGATGATATGTCTAGGACACATCGGTTAGTGAGTCCAAGTTTACCTCGGTCTCAGAGGCTGCGAAGCAACCTACACGCCACTATAATAATCCTTTTCAAGTCCCATTTCTTTCAATATAATGCTTTTACATATTTGAGACCTTCCACATATTTGCTTTATTTCATAGACCATACTACTGTATGTCTTATTCATATGGGACTTCAAGTCATAACTCTGCTATCATAATGCTTATGCATCATAGAGACCTTCTATATTAATGCTTTGGTTCGTCAGACCTTACTATGTTAAGTCCCTAATATAGGACTAGTCATTGTGCAACCTTAGTACTAGCAGTCGGTCAGCCGACCACCCCATATATATGTACAACCTTGGGTATGTGTCTCCGACAACGCCCCAATATAAGGGAACATTACAAGAACACGTTCATTAACTTAGAAATTTTCCAATTATTACACGAACACCTTCATCAACTTTTAAATTTTTATCAATTTTTTCTATTATATTACAAATGTTATTTATCTTTGTTATTGCAATATAATCGCCTTGTATTTATATGATTTGTTATATTTTGAACATTTTAAGCAGGTTTTTAATAAATTTAGAGATTTTTTGAGACATTTTATGCGTTTACTAATATATATAATATTCAATATTCCAAATGGATATTTTTGAACTCTATGCTTATTATTTGCATTTTATTGTTTAAATTATAATTTCTATGACATTTTTAAATGTCTGTATAATGAATTTAATTATTATTTATTAATAATAATTATGAGGCGTCACAATATGCAGGAGAAACAGCTTTGGTGATAGCACGCAGCTTTGTGGAACACCAGCGTTGATAGGCTTGAAATCAGAGCATGCACCGTCTACTACGACCTTGATGCTCCGATCAGAAATGAAACTGGTGATCCATTTGCACAATTTCTCGGGAAGCCCATAGGAAGGAAGCTTCGAAAGAAGCTCTTTGTGCCAGACCCGATCGAAAGTCCAAACTAACGGCCAATGCCTCCCCCTTGGATTCTACTGCCTCCGTCCATCTATGAGTTAAGTAGAATAGAAGATCACCAGCTGATCAACCCCGACGAAAACCGTACTGGCGGTCACTAATCAGCTGGTGATCCTCAAGGTACCTCATGAGCTAGCAGTTTAAAATGGATTCCATTATTTTGGAGAACAAGGACGTGATGGCGATAGGCCTGTAGTTGGATGGGTCTGAGCGGTCGCTTTTTTTAGGAATCGGGTGGAACAAAGCTGCCTTCCATGAATTCGGTATTACGCCTTGGGAGTAGGAGTACCGGAAAAGACGCGTTGAAACCGGTGCCAACTCCGGAGCACACGTCTTCAGCACAATGGGATTAACTCCATCGGACCCACTCGACTTGCTGACGTCCAGGGAGAAGAGTGCTTTGCGAATCGAGCGCTGTGTAAATCGCACATCCGGCATGGAGCACTCACATCGCGGGATGGTCGGCGGTGTGTTCCCCCCGTCATCTATAGTCGAGTTGGACGCAAAAAGAGAGCTCAACAGATCTGCTTTCTCCTTTGCGGCATGGGCCAGTGAGTCGTCCTCTCTGTGCAGAGATGGAAGAGATGGCTGACAGCAGTTTCCTTGGACAGCTTTGGCGAAAGACCAGAATGCACGGGTTCCCGAAGGAAGGCGAACTAGCTTCTCGCCAATTATGCCGATGTGCTCAGACCATGCCTTGGCAATGACGCTTTTGAAGGACCTGGAGGCGAAATTATACTTCTTTTTAAGTGCGCTTGAGTTTACATCCCGAGACTTTGATGCGTCAGCCCAGGCCCGGTAGCACTCCTGCTTACAGCGTGATGATTTTTTACAGGAGCGACCAAACCATGGCTCGGATCTGCCTCCGATGGGCACCACAGAGGATGGAATAAAAAGTTCCATACCCTGAAGTATCACATCAGCAACAGAATCGGCAACAACGCTGGGATCTTCCGGCGAGAAGCAAACAAGCCCCCAAAGGTAGGATGCAAAAAAAGACCGCATTCCGTCCCAATCAGCTGACCTATAGTGCCAAATACGGCGGCAAGCTGCAGATCGCAACTGCGATTGGAGCGTGAGTGGCACCGTACTCCGGATCAGACAATGGTCCAAAGAGCCCAGAGGGGCATCGACGGAGACCTGATATCCGTCCGAATGAGAGGTCAGCAGAAGGTCCAACAGGGAAGGTACATGGTCTTCCACATCTGGGATCCGCGTAGGCGAAGTATGCAGTTTGTCATACATACATATACACATAATACTAGATTTTTTATAGGTGCTAAGAAATGGCTCTATAACCATATCCATTTCGCCAGAGGTAGAATGCTTAGACCAGCGACGGGTAGTAACGTTAAAGGATAAAGACTTGTGACGTCAAAAAAAGGTGAAAAATAATTACGTGACACTTCTAGTAAGCTGCTAACTCCATGTTGTTCTAAATACGACGCCAGCTAATTTAGGTTAGATTTGGTTTTAATTTCCACAAATTTAATTTTGATTTTTTGCTAAGCTTTTCATAATGTCATTGCTTTGATGTCATAATTACTTGATTAATTAATCCTTTTAGTTCATTAATATTTTGTAAATTTTGGAATTCGTGATAACTATGTATATAAATAGCTATCACGAAATATTATATTAATATTATATATAATAACTTTGTTATTTATGACGACTAGGTATTAAATATATGTTATGTTAAACTGACCACTTTGAACTGTAATGGCTCTGGCAACTGACCAGAAGCAAAGCTTCATACAACCAAGTTACGAGTATGATAGATACACAACTACTTACGTACAGAAAGAAACTGCTTTAAACGGGTTTGGCCTATTTTATTTTAAATTAGGTAATGACTGCGCATACCCGATTCGCGGGGGAAAGGTCAGGGACCATACCAACATTCCTATTCCTCCACGATTCCACCTCGGCTGTAGCGGTACTGGGAGAGGACACCTTTCAAGCTGCAGCCCAGAAATCTTAGACCTTCACCTCGGGCCAGTCATGTGAATTCTTCTTTGTTCACCGTGGGTGACCAAGCCATGGCTACTAAGCCCCTGCCACGACAAGTCGGTAGCCCATTCGGGGACGTACCCGACTAGGCCTGTGCTCAAACTCAGGGTCTTCACGTCTACACGTCGTGTATCGTGTTTGTTTTTTATTTAATAACAGCAAATGAGTGTAAAAAATATTATAAATATAAATATGGTTTACTATTCTATATTTGTAAACAATAATAGGAAGTATATATATGTTATGGGTAAACTTAGAAGAATGAGTACTCCTAGTTTTACCCGGATACACTTAGGATTATTTAAGTTCCTCGTGTAAAGCCCGAAATATCACGAAAAGCAATACAGATAGACAGAGACATAGAATACAGGTAGACTCCGAATCTGTATATTGTATACTGTGTATACTGTCATATTTCGGGTTTTGCCCAAGGAACTTAGATAATCCTGTGTACCTGGGTAAATCTAAGTTTACTCAATCTTCTATGGTTATCCGTAACATTTATAATTAATTAGGCTAGGCTTCAATGTGGCCACGTGGAATCTCTCTAATTACACTAAAATATATGGGGGAGCGTTATACTACGGCCAGTCGACCGGAAGGAATTTGGACGAAGCTTACTTACCTATATCCAAGGCGACTGGTCCCTCCGGAGTCGGTCAGGTCGCATGTGGTTGTGTAGTGCAAGGGAAAGAATGGTGATGTGGTGTGTATCTGGGTGTGACTGATGGTTATTGAACCTAGACCTTGGCCGTCAGCAGCAGCCCGAGCGTCGACACCGCTCCAACTTGAGGGCGCCTTTCGAGGTTGTCCACAGTCACTTTCTTCTTTCGTCACGTTGACAGTCAATTAACTCTATCGTACGATTTACTAACTTACAGAAGCCACTAACTATCGCTGGGTATAATGGTTACCGCACAAACGCACACGGAGTTTAAAGGGTCAAAGGTCACTACCGTTTCGCGTAGCAATAGTTAATTCTAGAATATCAGAGGCCGCACTATCTAATATTGCCGAATGCACTTATGCAGGTTCTGAGTCAGACACAATAAGTCCCGGGAAGCTCTCCAGTAGGAATGCGCGTCACAAATCCTAGACCGTATATTTACGGGCCGCACCTTATTATTCCGAGTTCCCTAACAAAATGGACCGCGTGCTCACGTCAGCACCGATTAAAGACGACTGACTGCCCTTGGGCGTTTTTCGCACGACCGAAAGTCAAACCGGTATGAATGCACCGCGCCGAGCGCCCTCTCGCGTCAATCCTTGAAAGTGTTTTGCGCGAACAGTGGTGTTCGAAATATTATACTTCAATGTAAAAATAATATTTTAGATAAAATTGAATACAGACAATCTGTGAACGTAACAATTAATTTTCGAAAAACAACACCTAAAGACATCCTTAAAATTATAAAAACATTAAACGTTAATAAAGCTCCGGGTTTCGACAAATTACGGGCGATAGATATAAAGCAAATATGCGAAGAAATTGCTCCGGCTATTGCAAAATTAGTCAACGCATGTATAAAGACTAATAAATATCCAGACGGATTGAAACCTGGAATCGTAAGATATACAAAAAGGGAAGTAAACAGGACTACGATAATTACCGTCCTATAACTATATTGCCTATAATAGACAAGATTATAGAAAAATACATAGCAAGACAAATTTATAACTTTTATGGTCTGAATAATATTCTAAATGACACACAGTTTGGATTTCAACACAAAAAAGCACTACTCAATTACTTTCCCTATTAACCGATAACATATATGAAAATTTTAATGAAAAAAAAAACATGTATTGCTGTTATTTATCGACTATAGTAGGTCGTTCGATACTTTACGTCATGATGTACTGCCAGAGCGACTAGACGACTGTGGAATTAGAGGGCCAATTCTTGACTGGTGTCGAGATTATCTCGAAAATCGTTCCTATTACGTCAAGATAGGGGATACATTAAGTAATATAGTTTTGGTAAGTGAAGGTACAGCACAGGGTTCATTATTAGGACCGCTATACTACATCACTTACGTGAATAATATCAATAAATTGATTAAAAACTCAAAAATTTTCCGTTTTGCCAACGATACATGTCTGTTGGTAGCCCACCACAATATGGATAAGGCAGTAAAACTGTTACAAGAAGAGTTTACGAAGCTCATGCAGTGGTCACATGATGCAGGTCTAGTAATTAATTCGAATAAAACTAAAATAATGTACGTTATATGTAATAACTTTTATATGAATTTAATTATATACAATATTAAAAACTATAATAATAAAAAAAAAACATAAACTAGAAACTTAATTATCATATAGTCCTACTACTAACTACTACTACTAACTTATATTGAAATCGGCTCTACATAATTTTTAATTTTAAATTATTTTGGTAGTTCATTATCTGTAGGTGAGTTAAATAATTACATTGGCTATTAGAACTTTTTCTTTTAGAATAAGATTGACAAAGGAGCACCATCTAGTTCATCTGTGGCGCATAGACTTCACCCTGACGACTAAGATGGAATGTCTCTTTTCCACACTCCTATACGAAACATAGCAGCACGAAGCTACTAATTTACCCTGATATTCTGTGAGAGCGTGGTCCTTCCCCGATTGAGCCGACCTAATTGTGCTACAACTATATTAATGTGCTGCAGAATACCAGTGTTAAATAGCAGCTTAATGCTTCTGTGTTTCGCATGGTAAGTGTAGAGAACTGGCGACGCTTTTTCCTGGAAAAAAGGCATTCCATCTTAGTCCTCACGGGTAGAAAGGCATCTGCACTTTGATTCGCAACCGAGGATATATGTAGATGTCTGTGGGCCACAGTAACCACTTGCCGTCAGGTGGACTGTGTGCTCGCTTGTCACCCTTATACTATTAAAAAAAAACTATGATTTAGCTTAAATATGGGCCTACCATACATAGACGACGTATTGCTGTTGCAATTTAAATGTATATGTGAATTTGTTACATATTATTATTGTTTTTTAACATAATCGTCATAAAAGAATCTTAGTTAATGGTCTTCTAAGATGGGAGGGGCCTTTGTAGAGCAGAAGTCTTTTAGTGGCCGATATAGAAGAAAGTAAAAATATTCTTTTCATAGAATAAAGGTGACAAATGACACACAGTCCAAATTAAGTGGATGCTGTGACCCTTAGACATCTACGTCTATCTTCGATTAAGAATAAAAACGCAATACTTGAAATTTACGTAACCAAATCAATCTATTCTGTCGATATTAAGGCAGTCGTATCGCAAATTTGACAAAAAAAATTTAACAAAACAGGTCGCATAATATAAATAACTGGCGAAGTGCGAGTTGAAACTCAATATTAAATAGTTCCTCCATCAATATTAAATTTAGATCATTGTTTAAATCATATGGTCTTTTTAATTTATTTATAGAGCCAACGCGTATTTCTCAATCTAGTGTAACATGTATAGATAACATTTTTACAAATGTGAAGCCGTTGCATAAATGTATAATTCAAAAATTAAGTTCTGATCACTGTGGACAAAAAGCAAGTAGATGAGAAAGTTGTGTCTGTTCCAGTAAATGCACGTCGCTTGGAGAAATTAAGAAGTAACAGTGAAAAAACTTCCATCACTTTCATAACAAAATGATCCTAATTTTTTGTATGGAACATTAATTAAGCTTATTTGCAATGAATTTAATAATACTTTTACTTCTAAAACATTCTCCTTGAACAGTCGGAAGTCATTTAATGAATGGGCGACAGTAGGAGTCCATAAGAGCAGGCATGGGTTATATGATCTTTACCATGAAAGGTCATGTAATCATAGCGTCGAATTTAGGGAATATGTAAAAAATATTCAAAAATATTTAAAAGAGTGTGCTCCATAGCCAAGTCTTTGCATTTGAGCAACAAAATTAAGACGACTTCCAATAAAATTAAAATGACATGGAGTATAATTAATAGCTAAACTGGTAAGATCAACTCTCGCAATTCAAATTACCAGTTAAGTGTTAACAACAAATTAACTGTATCAGATCAAGACGAAGCAATGGTTTTGGAGAAATATTTTACTGATATTCCGATCTTGACCACTAAGTCAATGAATTCTTCTCCTGCCGTCGCCGAATCATTACTTAAACAAAATGTAAATGCGTGTACAAAGAATTTTACATCTCATAAAGTGTCATCAAAAGATATTGTAAAATATTTTAAAACTATTGATGTTAGGTAAACTGCGGATCTGTGGGGGGATTTCCGTTAAAGTTATTGCATCTATAATAGATACAATCGCGCCTCCTTAGCTATTATTTTTAATACTAGTATCGAATCTGGTGTATTTGAATGGAAAGGACTTTTATAGAATATGATAATGATGATGATGATAATGACTAAGGCCCGATTCCTATATTCAATAAACGTTTCTCCGTAACGATCCGTTTTAATACATACTAGGCGCATGCACAAACAGTTTATATTACAAATTATTCATTCAGCAACTTAATATGACTTGAAATTAAAAAAAATATATAAAATGTCTATAAATAATTTAGCGGGTATCTTGTTTTAAAAAGGAGTTTTCATGCACAACATTTACTGTAGGTAATACATCACGTAAAATAAAACGATGCGTTTTTAAATATAGAAAGCCAGCATTAGTAAAAATGCTTATGACAAACTTGAAAATAAATTAATTACATAACATAGGAGATCGGTCTATAAAAGTCCACTGCCGAACCTAGGCCTCCCGCATTGATTAACTCATAGAAGGATCTTGCCATAGTTGCCACGTTTGCAGACGTGTTGTCAAACAAAGTTTTTTTTATTATTTTGAATTGTCATAAGTAAGACGCTGTTGTCAATATCCTGTTAAAATAATTGATAGCTCCGTGGCGCAGTGGTTTAGCAATGAGTTGAAGCGCTGGGGGCTGCGGGTTCGAATTACGCACAAAACAAGTATTTATATGGCCTACAAATATTTGTTCCGGGTGTGAATATTTGTCCTCGTGCAATTTATATTAATAAACTGGTTCCACAATACAGGAAAAAATCTTAGTGTGGGGGTAAAGTTTTCTAAAATAACAAAAACAAGAATAATGGGAATGGGTTACATCGAGACCACAAAACACACATACATCCACACACAAACATAAACAATGTTAGGTGACATAATTTAATCACACTTATGCGATAAAATCGGAAGCAGGATTTGATGTAGCGACCGATATCGATTCAAATAGTTCCCAACACCAGTAAATAACAATTAATCTATTCCCGGGATGTTAATAAATATCGAGTTAAAGGATATAGATATTGTTAACGTATCTGAGAGAAATGAACTTAATTAATAGTTACAGATAGCTTAAACAATCAATAGAATGTTAGTAATGTTGGAAGGAAGGTGTCAATGAGAGACGTATTATTAGTACTAGGACTTTAATTACTAATATTCTATGCCTTAAGGGAGGCCTATGTTCAGCAGTGGACTTATGAAAGGCTGAAATGATGATTATGATATGCCTATACCTAGAATTAATTAAAAATGTCGTGTTGGCTACAAAATCCCACCAACCACCTGCAAAAAATATAAAATATTATTTATTGAATAAACGAGTATAATAAAATTCTATTAAAAAAATCTTTTATTCTAATTAGTATTTTATATTGGTTTGAGTAGTATAGCTGGCTAAACAAAAAATTATATGTGTAACGTATATGACGAAATCATGTATATATATGTTGTTGTTGTTGTGTCTTGTTCCTTCTCTCATTCAGGACTGGAATAGTGCCCAAATCTTGGAAGATGGCCAATGTGCAGCCTGTGCCTATAAAGGTAGCCGTACCGACCCCGCCAACTATCGGCCAATTTCAATTACCTCCATAGTCTGCAAGATTATGGAGCGTATATTGAACGCCCACTTCATGGCATACCTAGAGCAAAATGATCTTATCAGTGATCGCCAGTACGTGTTTCGCCGAAATCAATCAACTGGGGACCTTCTAGCGTATGCCACTCACATATGGGGCGAAGCCCACGAGAACAGTGGTGAAGCAGTTGCTGTTTCCCTCGATGTTTTGAAGGCCTTTGACAGGGTTTGGCACGGTAGTCTGTTGGGCAAGCTTTCAGCGTGCGGCTTATCCCCTGGTCCCCTGGCCTGATTGCCTGGCTGAAGGACTTTTTGAGTGAACGGTCTCTCCGGGTCGCCGTCCATGGCTGCTCATCCGGTACTGTGACGACTGACGCCGGTGTTCCTCAGGGGTCCGTTCTCTCCACAACTCTCTTCCAGCTGCATATAATGATCTGCTCATCCCCGGTATCTATGGGTATGCAGATGACAGCACAGTTGTGGAAAGATACCAACTAAGTACCCGGGCCAGTCGGAATTAAATCCAGTCAGAAAGAGAAATTATGGTTGAGCGTGTGAGTCTCACGCTACAGGCAGTCTCTGAATGTAGCGATGCCAATCTCGTGAGGTTTAACGCCTCCAAAATACAAACGTGTCTTTTTACCACTAAAAGAAGCCCGTTCACCTTGGCTCCAACTTTCCGGAATGTATCCTTGGAATAAACTGACGGCCTTTAGTTGTTAAGGATTGAATTTTCTCCGAACCTAAACTATGGGCAGCTCATTGAGTCCAGAGCCAAAGCAGCCGCAAGAAAACTTGGTGTCCTTGCAAGGGTGCGGCGGTATTTCACGCCGGGGCAGCTTCTTACCTTATATAAAGCGCAAGTACGGTCGTGCATGTAGTACTGCTGTCACATATGGGCTGGTGCTGCAAAATGCCACCTGGAAGCATTTGACTCAGTGGAGAAACGTGATAAAAGGCTCATTGGTGACCTTGATTTGGTAGAAACCAATCTTTTCAGCCTCGAGCACAGGCGCAGAGTAGCCAGTCTCTCGGTATTCTATAGGATTCATTTCGGTGAGTGTGCGCAGGAATTACACGCTTTAATTCCTCTCTCTCCTTTTCACCATCGGACAACCAGGCGGTCAGCTGGTCTTCATCCCCTTTGTTACGGCGTGCAGCTGCCTATCTAATCGTAGGATCCTCCCGGCCCATGAAGGAAGAACCTACAGGCAGATACAGGTCGGGCCTTCTAAGGCCAAAGTGGAAAGTCTCTAATTACAATAATCAATTAGGGGGAGCGTTCTATACTACTGCCATTCAACATGGAGAATATTAAACCGAGCTTACTTACCTATATCCAAGGCGACTGGTCCTTCAGGATTCGGTCAGGTCGCATGTGGTTGTGTGGTGCAAGGGAAATATGGTGCTGTGATGTGTGATTTGGGTGTGACTGGTGGTGATTGACCTTATTAGACCTTTGCCGTCGGCAGCAGCCCGGACGTCAGCACCGCTCCAAATTGAGGTAATCTTCCGCGGCGCCGTCCACAGTCACTTTCTTCGTTCGTCACGATGGCAGTCCATTAACTCTATCGTACGATTAACTAACTTACAGAAGCCACTAACTCTCGTTTGTTATAAAGCTTTACACACAAAACAAACACGGAGTGTCCGGATCAAAGGTCACTACCGTTTCGCGTGGCAACAGTTATTTCTAGAATATCAAAGGCCGCACTAGCTAATATTGTCGAATGCACTTATACAGATTCTGAGTCGGACACAATAAATCCCGGGAAAGGCTATCCAACAAGGAATGCGCGTTACAAATCCTAGAAAGTATATTTACTAGACGCCTAAACTATTCCGCGGTTCCCGCACAAAAATTGACAGCGTGCTGACGTTAGCACAGCTGGCTGACGACTCGTGCGCTCGCGCGCACTCGTCACATCCAAGTTAGCCAGAACGTCAAACCGGTATGGCACCGAGCCGCGCGCCCTCTGACGTCAATTCCGAAACAGCGTTCGGGCGTAAACACCCTTTTTGTCGATATTTCACGCATTAGAACCAAACGGTTTGCTTCGTTTTTTGTAATGCGTACAGCAAAGGAGTGGAATAATTTGCCGGAGTCAATCTTTCCGTCCAAATACAATCTGGGCGTCTTCAAGGCAAGAGTGAAAAGGCTTTTGTTACGAAAAGACAGCGCGATTTACCGTCTAGGGCTGCATCGCCACTTCCTACCAGGTGGGATTGTGGTCGAGCACTAGCTTATAATAAGTTAAAAAAAATATGTTACTAGTTATTCACCGGTGGCTTTGCTCGCGTGGGCTTCAATTCAGTAAAATAATTTACAATTGTCCGTGCCAAATTAAAACTGGTTCTCCTTTATCACGGGGGTTTAGTTTTTAGTTTACATACTTAAATTTCACAAGCACAAACATCCAAATACTTGTTCCGTGCCGTATCCGAACCCGCGACTCAGTGCTAAGCCACTGTGCTTAGCAATGACGTATAATTATAATATTACTTACTACTACTTACTATTATAATATATTGTATTTATTTCTGAATTGTTTAATACTGCCCAGAAATAATAGAACACTCAGAAATACTTTCAGTTGTAATAGGTTAGAAGGTTGTGGAGGGAGCGAAGGCAACCTGACTTTATAGATAAGATATTATCTGATCTGATCGAATCTATACTAAAATTGAATCAGCACGCCCCGACTCCACGAAGTCTTGTCGGTCCTACTTCTAGAGTGTTTTATTAGAGTCCTAGGCGCGGAGGGAAAGCAGCCCCCGCCCAACCGTAGCAAGTCGCAGGCTGCCCCGTGCGAGTGCTGAAAAGGTGAGCATGGGTGCCTCTGATTCGCTACGCAAGGGCGAAGGGGCTTTACTTCCCGCAGCGCCGAAGCCGTTGTAGAAGTACTTTTGGGTCAATATTCCTGTGTAAAAAAGTGAGGTTTAGTCGATTTATCATGAAAAACTGCCTTAAAAATCTAAAACTTCAAACCCTCGTAAAAAATTTCAGGGGCATTTGCGCCAAAAATCCCTTTGGGGATTTCATCATTTATGTTGGTGGACCCTAGAACGTAATTATATCGTTTTATTTAAATATTTTATACATAAAACAATAAATATCATTATAGTAACGCTGTTTGTTTTATCTAGATAGAAAATCTCTATATCTTCTGTTATTGCTTTTCGATTTACAACTCACAAAGATGGACCAAATTGAACGTAAAACCTGTTGCCGTACCTGAAACCTTTGTCAAGGCTGCGAGAACTCCATTTTGATGTTTTATTTATTTAAATAACTTATTCAAACTATATAAAAAGGCTTACAAATGGCGCACCTTTGTCTCAAGGTTAGAGTTTTATATTAAGTCAAGTTAATCCTTAGATTTTATACTTTGATAAATAAACAACATGAAATTTGTATCGCATTGTGGTTATTTAAATATAATACATCTAATCCAATTCACTAAAGTCTAGCTCGACTAATTACGTAGGAGTATACAAGCAATCTCACGCACTAATAAACAATTTTAAATATTCTGTGTATATTACCAGTAGATAGATAGACAGATAGATAACTCTATTTAAACCTAAAGTTCTTACAATAGTAAGGGAAAACTTATGAACTACAAACAGCGTTCATACCGCTTTGAGTAATTTTTACCTGACAAACCGAACGTGAAAGGAAGTTGTAATTTTATATATTTTTTTCTCTGTGGCAACCTCGGTGACAAATAGTTAAAAAATTGGGCTCCCAAATAATTTCGTAAAAATAATTATTGTAATTGATCATTTCCACCTCAAATTTAAGTTATAGTTGTTAATTACGAACAAATTTTATTGTGTAATAAATAAAAGTGGCCTCTCAACTTAAAGTGACAGCAGGTAACGAACATCGTTTAAAAATACTGTAATTCTTGTTATCCCTTTTAATATTTACGATATATCTCTTAAGTGTTGTTGTTTTCGGATTTCATTTTGAATTGTTTTCTTGATAATTTAATTTGAGATCTGTAATTAGAGTCCTATAATTGGATATTTGCTTACTCTGTTCCCTTGATTTTCCATCTTTGTTTTCTTTTACTATTTAAAATACATAGTAAAATGAATACTCGTAACGCCAAAACGCGCCAGATGGAGAACCAACTCCATCTTGCGCTCCAAGAACTGAGGGCGTCCAGGGAGCAGTGTGAGCTGTTACTTAAAGAAAGGGATGACAACGAAAAGGAAATAATAAGTATAATTTCGAAAAATACTCAATTGAAAAGTGATATGGTTAAGTTACATAGAGACTATACAGATATTTTAAAGGAAAGGGATCAGCTCCAGAGGACAGTCGATGAGTTTGACCGATGCAGCAAAGAATATGAGGAATCCCTCAGATTAATTGCTGCATTGAAATTACAATTAACTGAAGCTAATGAGCAAATTTCAGAATTTAAACAAAACATTGATAACTTGCATGCACTTAAAACTCAGAGTCTGTTCGAGGAGCTCGTAGAATGTAAATTTCATAAAACGTTGCAACCCTCCACAACAATAGATTTGACTGATGATTCTACCACATCAAGAACAGCAGAAAGGATTACAAGCAGCAGAAGGAAATTAAAAAAATATATAAAAATTAATAAATATATTAGGAAAGTGCAAAAATTAGTTAAAACTAAAATTAATATTAAAAATTATACAAATGTATGTAAGGAAAAGCAAGAGTTAATTAGTAAAATTAAATTATATTCAATTGAGGTGGAAAACATGAAAAATTGTTATGAGACTGAAATAGAGTGTCTTAATTCAGAAATTTTATCACTTCAAACCTCATTACAAATTATGTCAAATAAATATCAATCTGTAGGGAATGAGATAAAAGAACACATACTGGCCATGGATAATCTGGTAAAGTCCTGCAAATATAACGAGGAACGTTTTGACTCCTTATTAAAATATCAAACTGAATATCAGCGCTCACTGCCAGGTTCTTTAGGGACAGTGTGTGTTAATAATATGACAAGCAGTAATACTTCATTTTCTTTACCTACACTCTATGATAGTACCATAACAAAGCAGAAAAATTTAAAAAGTAATTCATATAATGAAAAAAATAATATAATTGTGTATAGTGATGACATAGGCAAAAACTTGGGTATATCATTGAATAACTGTTTAAAAAGGCAACAGATAAGTAATTACTGCATGCCTGGAGCATCATTCAGTGATATTATGAATAAAATTTTAACTAGTAAATTTAACCCTAATAGTATATTAATAATTTTTGTTGGGAGAAGAGGCAATATGAACAAGAATCAATTATTAAAATATATTGAATATCTCAATAACATAAATGTGGTTAAAGTTATCTTGTTTACATTGCCTTATATAGAGGGGTGGCCACAGGAAAATAAACTAAGACATAATTTAAATTTAATGATGCATAACTTGACATGTAACAATAACTTAAATTTGACATTTAATTGTAAGAATAATAATGATAAATTTCATTTAATTGATATTAATAATTTAACTAAGAAGTTTTTGACAAGAGATAGGTATTACCTATCAAAGTATAGTTTAAGACTGGTTGCAGATACGCTATCTTATTATTTATATTTTAACTCAGCCAATGATTTGGCTACCTTGACACCTGCTTCTTTTGAGCAACAAAATAGTTTTACATTTGATTTGGAACCAGTTCCAAGTAATTTAAATTAGATAATAAGACAATAGAGGTAATCTCTAGCAAAGATAATTTAAATAGCTTAGAATGTAACTTACCAATACATAATTATGCAATTTTACAAAATAAAAATAATAAAAACTGTATCAACCTGGTGCATCAAAATATACAAGGTATGTTAGGCAAAGAATTAGAAATTGAATTATTTTTAAATAGTAACAGTATAAATATTTTATGTATTACAGAACATTGGTTGAAAGAATACAACTCCATATTTAATTTCAGTAATCACCAGGTCGTCAGTTCGTTCAATAGAGATACTAAATTACGTGGTGGCTCCTTAATATTAGCTAATAAGTCCTTATCATGTAAAGAACGTAAAGACATTGTGAGCCTCTCTGTTGAGCGTACTGTAGAAATGGCATGTGTTGAGCTTGAGCACCTTATTGTTGTCAGTGTTTACAGACCCCCATGTTCAAGTTATGATACTTTTGAAAAAATTATGGAAGAAGTTTTAGTTAAGCTTAATAAACAGAATAAATCTCTTGTAGTGTGTGGAGACTTTAATATCAATCTCCTGGAAACTTCTTTCATCAGTACTAAATTCTGTTCTTTGTTCAAATCCTATAATCTTAATAATTTATTCTTTGAAGCTACACGTATTGCAGGGTGTAGTGCAACTTGTATTGATAATATTTTTACAGGTGTTGTACCAATCAACAAATCAATAATTCAAAAACTTAGTTCAGATCACTGTGGACAACTGGTTTCGTTACCTTATATGCACAAAAAACAGGTAAATGAGAAAATTGTGTTTGTTCCTATTAATGCAAAACGCCTGGAGAGATTTAGAAGTAATATGTTAAAAATCCTTCCATCCCTTTCTTATAAGAACAATGCAGACTATTTATATAGAGAATTATTTACCTTTATAAACAATGAATTTAATAAAACATTCACTTCTAAAACATTCTCCAGAAACAGTCGCAAGGCATTTAATGAGTGGGCGACAGTAGGAATTCATAAAAGCAGACGAAGGTTATATGACCTTTACCATGAAAGATCGTATAATCTTTCCGATGCTTTTAAAGAATATGTAAAAAATTATTCTAAAATGTTTAAAAGAGTTTGCTCCACAGCCAAATCATTACATATTAGTAACAAAATTAAGACAGCTAAGAATAAAATTAAAATGACGTGGAGTATAATTAACAGCGAAACCGGTAATGAGAAACCTCGTAATTCAAACTATCAATTAAAAATTAATAATGAATTGACTAAATCAAATCAAGAAGTTGCAGCGGTGTTTGAGAAATATTTCACTGATGTTCCTATCTTGACAACAGAGTCATTGAATGCTTCTCCAACTGTCGCCGAATCATTACTTAAACAGAATGTTAATACCTGTTTAAAAGAATTTAGATTTGAAAAAGTATTACCGCATAATATTGTAAAATACTTCAAAACCATTGATGTAAAGAAAACCGCAGATTTGTGGGGGATTTCCGTTACAGTGATTACGTCCATAATAGATTTAATTGCACCTCATCTTGCTATTATTTTTAATACTTGTATCGATTCTGGTGTGTTTCCTGATTTAAAGAAGTATAGTAAAGTAATACCTTTATTTAAATCTGGTAGTACATTGGACCCCGCTAATTATAGACCTATTTCTGTACTACCAACTCTCAGTAAAATTTTTGAAAAAATAATTTTGGATCAATTGTTAATTTTTTTTAATACAAATAAATTACTTCATAAAAATCAATTTGGTTTTACAAGGGGTCGCTCGACGTCTGACGCCGGTGTTGAGCTTATGAAATATATTTTTAATGCCTGGGAGAATTCACAAGATGCCTTAGGTATTTTCTGTGACCTTTCCAAGGCTTTCGATTGTGTTCATCATGATACATTAATCAGGAAACTACAACATTACGGTGTAAAAAATTTGGCGCTTAAACTTATTACTTCATATTTAAGTAACAGAACTCAAAAAGTCGTCATTAATGGTAAATGTTCCTCCGGATCGGTAGTATCAATGGGCGTTCCTCAGGGCTCGATTCTTGGCCCATTCCTGTTCTTAATCTATATTAATGACTTACCTTATCTTGTAGGGGACAATCACGATATAGTATTATTTGCTGACGATACCTCTTTAATTTTCTGCAGTAATTAAATATGACGATGTAAATAATGCTCTATCGAAACTAGTACATTGGTTTAACGCCAACAATTTGCTCTTAAACGGCAATAAGACAAAATGTATTAAATTTACAATACCTAATGTAAAACATTCGAAAACCAATGTGCTCTTAAATGGGGAGGAGTTGAGTCTTGTGGATACCACTGTTTTTCTCGGTATTACTATTGACGCGAAAGTTCAATGGGGCCCCCATATATCTAAATTAGCAAGCAGACTTAGTTCTGCAGCATATGCTGTAAGAAAGATTAGAAGTCTCACAGATGTTGAGACAGCTAGGTTAGTGTATTTTAGTTACTTTCATAGCGTAATGTCTTATGGAATTTTGCTATGGGGTAATGCGACTGATATTGAAGCTATATTTGTTTTGCAAAAGAGAGCCGTACGGGCGATTTATAATCTAAATTGTAAAGAGTCCCTTAGAGAAAAATTTAAAGAAATAAACATATTAACTTTGGCATCGCAATATATTTATGAAAATGTAATGTATGTACATAAAAACATAAATAGCTTTAATAAGAATAAGGATGTTCATACCTTAAACACTAGGAACAAACATAAGCTTGTAATGCCACTTACAAGACTCCACAGAATTAGTAATTCATTTATGGGGCAATGTATACGCTTTTACAACAGAATCCCAGAACATGTTCAAAGTTTGTCAATAAACAAGTTTAAAAGTTTTATTAAAGAAAAACTGTACAAAAAGGGTTATTATAATATCAAGGAATACATGAGTGAAAATAACCCCTGGGAATAAGGTGATCGCCACCATGCTGGTTCTATGAAAATTCATTTAAAATTGTATAATCAAAATTATTGTTAAGTGAAATTATGTTTAAAAAAAAGTCCCGCTGGGTTTCTTGCTGGTTCTTCCCAGGACAGAGGTATTTTCCGAACCAGTGGTAAATAAAATAATGACTTTCAATAAGTATTATGTAATAATCCATATTGAATAAAAATCATTCTATTCTATTCTATTCTATTCTATACTTAGGCGGATAAGTGCAACGTGCAATATAAAATTTACTCAAGAAATTCTCTAACTATTAAATTGAATAGAATATAGAATAGAACAGAATATTTTGTTATTCAATATAGATTACATGCAATTCTTATTGAAAGTAATTTTCATTTTAGCATTTATATTAATATAATACCAGTATATATAAGAATTACACATTAATATTTGTCCATGGGTTGGAGGCCTAGTGATAGAAGTGTGCCAATCGTCATCGATTCGGATATTTGACCCGAATTGCGCGTGATGATTGGATTGTACTCACTTATTTTGAACGATCCGGTTTGACCAGACACAAAAGACACTTTTTACTGGAAATGAAGCATTCCATCTTAGTCCCAGGGGTGACAATCTGTTTGTTCTTAACCGGAGATGAATGTAGATGTCTATGGGCTACAGCATCCACTTACCATCAGGTGTTCTGTGTGCTCGTTTGTCACCCTTTTTCTATAAAAAACGATATAGCACACATATAGCAGTGCTTCGTAGCCTTTTTCTTAAGGATTCGCTTCTACCGCGTGTTTTACTCATACTTTTTTTGTCTTCTGTGGACTGTGTTCGGCAAATTATGAATATCTAAGATCAAGATCAAGCGTCAAATTTAGTTTTGGCTCAATAATAGGTAATATTACTCAAACAAATCAATATTTGAACGATCGGGCATTAAGAATTAACAATTGACACCTATTTACTGGTGATCCATCACATAGGTTTAATTCTACTTTTGACACCATTTCTACGAAAATGATTTATATTTTAAGCCTACAATCAAATTGTTAGATAATAAATAAATGGGGTTAACATATATGTCGGAGATTTCAACAGAAGATCTGAATTTTGATCTCGGAAATACATCAGGATAGCATTAATTATTAGAAATAGTAAAAGTGTGAGAGCGGACGTTCAACTTGCTCTCTTGCTTACGCATTTAATCATTATCAGTAATAAGACAACGTAACGCACTATACATTCAGTATAGTAAAATTACAGTTCGACCTCACTGTAACACGTCTCCGCCTCAATCACACACCAGTGTAACGTGAGGTACCTAATTACGTGATAACACCAAAATATGTAAACCAACAGCAACACTACTTATCTCAATGTAACACAGGGCAGCCTCTTAGCAACACCAATCCTCTTTGCCTGCACTAGAAGAATTACAACAACGAACAGAACCACGACACTATTTTAGCACTAGTAGAGTGACCACACTCGTTGAATGACTTAAGCGGAATCCTTCCCACACGGCACCTACAGTGCACTTTATACTGCACAAACAAGCGGGGGTTTCTCGATATACCCTCAATTCCACCTCGATCAAACCGGTATTTTATAGACGCTCCGACATAAATATTTTAATTTATTAACATTTAATATACAATATTAAAAAAAAACTATAGTAAAGAAAAACTAAAATTAAAAACTTAAATTATCATAGATTCTACTCCCCGTAGTATCGTGCCAAAAACGTTGGCTGCGTTTTTTTTTTTTTTATAGGAGAGGGGGCAAACGAGCATGCGGCTCACCTGATGGTAAGTGACTACCGCCGCCCATGAACAACCGCAACACCAGGGGAATTGCAGATGCGTTGCCGGCCTTTTAAAAAGAAGTAGGCTCTTTTCTTGAAGGTCCCTAAGTCGTATCGGTCCGGAAAAATCCCTGGTGGTAAACTATTCCACAAGTAAGTTGTGCGAGGAAGAAAACATCTTCTAAATCGCACAGTGGTGGACCGCCAATCATCCAGATGGTGTGGATGGTATCGGGAGTTCTGCCGCGATGTGCGTTCGTGAAATTTGGCGGCTGGGATTAATCCGAACAATTCCTCAGAGCACTCCCCATGGTAGATGCGAAAGAAAATGCAAAGAGATGCAACATCTCTTCGCAGTGCCAATGAATCGAGCCGATCGGAAAGGGCTCGGTCGTCGACGATTCGAGCCGCTCTGCGCTGGATGCGGTCAAGTGGAAGGAGCTGGCACTGGGGAGCCCCTGCCCAGAGATGGGAACAGTATTCCATGTGAGGCCGAACCTGCGCCTTGTAAAGTTGCAGGCGGTGTGCCGGCATGAAATACTGTCCCGCTCTGCTGAGCACGCCAAGCTTTTTAGAGGCCAATTTGGCCTGCTCTTCCAAGTGACCACGAAACTGCACGTCACTCGATATGTCGACTCCGAGGATACCGATACTGGCTGAGGCAAGAAGGGGAGTGCCTTGAAACTGAGGAGATACGACAAAGGGGTTCTTTTTAGCGGTAAACGCGCAAACTTGTGTCTTCTGAGGATTAAACTGGACTAGATTTAGTCGCCCCCAATCCGAGACTTTGTCCAGCAAAGACTCGACTTCAGACACAAGTTTGTTCCGGTACTCGGCGACGTTTTCCCGAGAAATATTGGCCCGGCCGGTGTATAGAGCATCACCAGTGCTGTCATCCGCATAGCAATGAATGTTACCAGTTAGCAACATATCATTGATATGCAGAAGAAACAGCGTTGGTGATAGCACACAGTCTTGTGGAACACCAGCGTTAATAGGCTTGTAGTCAGAACATGCACCGTCTACAACGACCTTGATGCTCCGATCTGCAAGAAAGCTGGTGATCCAATTGCACAATTTCTCGGGAAGCCCATAGGAAGGCAGCTTTGAAAGAAGCGCTTTGTGCCAAACCCGATCAAAGGCCTTCGCAATGTCCAGACTAACGGCCAACGCCTCCCCCTTGGACTCTACTGCCTCCGCCCATCTATGGGTCAGGTAGACCAGAAGATCACCAGCTGATCGACACCGACGAAAACCGTATTGGCCGTCACTAATCAGCTGGTGATCCTCAAGGTACCGGATGAGCTGGCAGTTAATAATGGATTCCATTATTTTGGAGAACAAGGAGGTGATCGCGATAGGCCTATAGTTGGACGGGTCTGAGCGGTCGCCTTTTTTAGGGATCGGGTGGACAAAAGCTGTCTTCCATGAATTCGGGACTACGCCTTGGGAGTAGGAGTACCGGAAAAGACGCATTAGGACCGGTGCCAACTCCGGAGCACACGTCCTCAGCACAATTGGGGGGATTCCGTCAGGCCCACTCGACTTCTGGATGTCCAGGGAGAGAAGTGCTTTGCGAACTGAGCGCTGTGAGAATAGCACATCCGGCATGGAGCACTCACACCGCGGGTTGGTCGGCGGTATTTTCCCCCCGTCATCAAGAGTCGAGTTGGACGCAAAAAGGGAGCCTAAAAGGTCAGCTTTGTCTTTTGCGTCTTGGGCCAGTGAGTCGTCCTCCCTGTGCAGAGATGGTAGTGATGGCTTACAGAAATTCCCTTGGACAGCCTTGGCGAGAGACCAGAATGCACGGGTTCCCGAAGGAAGGCGAACCAGTTTCTCGCCAATTCTGCCTATGTGCTCTGACTTTGCCTTGGCAATAACTCTTTTGAAGGACCTGGAGGCGAAGTTATACTTCTTTTTAAGTGTGCTGGTGTTTACATCCCGAGTCACCGAAGCTGCAGCCCAGGCTTGATAACACTCCTGCTTACTGCGCAATGCAGTCTTACAGGAGCGACCAAACCAAGGCTGAGATCTGCCTCCGATGGGTACCACAGATGATGGAATAAATAGTTCCATTCCCTGTAGCACCACATCAGTGACAGAGTCAGCAACAGCACTGGGATCATCCGGCGAGAAGCAATCCCGCCCCCATGGGTAGGATGCAAAGAAAGACCGCATTCCGTCCCAATCCGCCGACCTGTAATGCCAAACACGGCGGCAACCTGCAGAACGCAACCGCGAAGGGAGCGTGAGTGGCACCATACTCCGGATCAGACAATGGTCCGAAGAGCCGAGAGGGGCATCGACGGAAACCTGATATCCGACCGGATGAGAGGTCAGCAGAAGGTCCAACAGGGAAGGTGTATGATCCTCCACATCTGGAATCCGCGTAGGCGAAGTAACCAGTTGTGTCAGACCATATGCCAAGGCAAAGTCATAAACTTATCTCCCCGCATGATCGGTTAAACGTGAACCGAGCCATTCGGCATGGTGGGCGTTAAAATCGCCAAGGATCACGATCTCTGCGGATGGGACCTGTTGTAGCAAGGAATCTGTAGCCATTTGGACGTGGTCGATGAGTCGGTCTGTTTCGGCATTACCGCTATGGGACCTATAGAGGCACCCGTAGACGCGCGGATGGTCGTCGCTGTCTATGCGTAGCCAAAGGATGGACAGGTCCGAACCTTCAAGACTGCCGAGGCGTCGAGAACAGATGCCCCGAGCAGTTTTGTTTTTGAGCGGAATTTTGCCCCCCCAGAATACGCGGGGCAGCCTGAGCACCCACGCTCAGGATTGGAATAACATGGTCGTGGATGCTCAGCGAGGGATTCTCCAGGGGTACTGGTACCCTCCTGGGGTAGTCTATTGTCTTATTCCGCTACCATGTTGATGGGGGGGGGGGGGAATTGAGCCTCCGGCCACCTGCACTCACCAGACGAAACGCAGAAGCAGAGCCTCTACTTCACGCCGGTATTCTGTGAGGTCGTGGTGCCAACCCGGCTCGAGCCGGCCCATACGTGCAACAGCAAAAAACTGCTGCAGGGCTCTACCACCGTTGTTTAACGTTTCCTCGCTAAATATCTATACTTGCCCTTTGAGCGAATCTTATCACCAGTAATCAGCCCTCTTATTACCACAACGATCAGTCGCGAACACAGTTCCTTTAGGAACTTCACCGCACGTGAACCCCTACTGACCAATCGTCTCTACAGCAAATGGCACATATAATATGTACTCATATCTCATATACGCGCTAATTACCCAGTTCAGCTGTCTATGTTGCCACACCGGCTGTAAAGAAGGTGACACCTTGAGATGAGAGGCTGCTAAAGTGTCTACGCAAGTAGGAACGCACACTAGGTCTTTACCTCTCTGTAAAGGGACAAAAGTCATACCGACGGGTCTGATGCCATCTTCTCTAAATATTTCACAAGGCTCTAAACTAGAGGGAAAATTTATTGAGACAAGAGCGAATCCAAAGTCGGATGACATCGTTCAAGGAACCATGACGGGAAAACCTACCAGCACTTTTCCTACACGAAAGTCCGTGGAGCCCAAACTCTTCGACGCTGCTACCGCAGGGACAACAGACACAAGCTAGTAGTACCAGTTAGGTACTCGACTCCACCGAGACAGTAATTAATTCATTCTTGGGGCGATGTATAAGTTTTTACTGCAAAACCCAGAAACGATATAAAATTTGACCTCTTCAATGTTCAAAAACTTTATTAAACAAAGTTTGTATAAAAAGGGTTATTATAATATTAAGGAGTTTATGAATGATCATAAGCTCTGGGAATGAGGTGATCTTTACTAAGCTGTTTCTAATTTATTTTATTTTATTAATTGTGTAATATATTTGATGATGAGCTGTTTTTTTTTTTCAATGAAAATAGTCCAGCGGGATTTCCTGTTGGCTCTTCCCAGAACAGAGGTATTTTCCGAACCAGTTTTAAATTTAAACATAACTACAGTGACTTTCAATAAGTATTACTTATAATAAATATTGAATTAAAAAGTTACTGTTTTCGAGATACGGCTGAAATAAAAGCTAAAGTATAAATTCATGTAAATTTGATTTAGTTACGCCTTAGATTTCGTCATAAATAACAGACTTTAATTCTGCAGCTACGAGTTATCGGATGCGATTACGATCCTCAATCACAGCCTTAATGTCGCTTTAGAACAAGAGGTATTGCATGATAAACAGATGTCAAACTTTGAGAGTAGACACTCAATTTGCCATTAGAACGCATGGTTTTTTTAAGTAAAATAACGGTGAAAAAAGAATCCTCAATTCATCTGATAGTATCTTCAAATAAGAATCAAAATGTAGATGCGTTGTCACCCGTGAGGAGTCAGATAGAATGCTTCGTTTCCAGTAAAAAGGTTCTCTGGTTCGCTACACTCACCATACGAAACACAGCATCATTAAGCTGCTATTTCACGCTAGTATTCTGTGAAAATATTGTCCTACCCATTTTGAGACAACCCGTTTGTGCTAAAATAATAGTATAGTTGCAGCTTGGCTCTAACACTTTAACGGTTTGCAATGTTCCGTATATAATTTTACCCTACAAATTAACATAGAAATTTATACATTTTGTACAATTAATAGAATAAGATGTTATTTTGGGGAAATTCATAATTTTTAAATAAAACTAATTTTACGGATTTTATCGCGTATATTAACTTATTTTTATATTCCCGACGATCAAATGCCAAACATCCATGTCAACGTAGAAACGAAACGCAACAACCGTTGACCACAGACGCAAACAATAAACAACGCACGGTCTATAATTTGTCAAAAGAAATACTGGACGAACCTACAATTAAAGTATTGTCGAAAGGCTTAAATTTTGCTATAACGCCGCAAAAAATCCCGTACGAGGAAATTATCTGTAGTGTTGAGGATTGTCTGTTTAAGAATAATATCGGTAAAGAGGATTTAGAGGCTATACGTCAAGACATTTCGTCCTTGTTACGTCGAAGTTCAGCGCCGAGACTAAATCTTCCGAAAGACGAATTTAAAGCGTTGTACAACTTACGCAACAGACCCGAGCTCACGATTCTCCGCGCGGATAAAGGAAATGCTACGGTAATAATGGACACGTCAGAGTATAATTTCAAAATACAACAACTTTTATCGGACGTAAGTACATACAAAAAGGTCAAAATAGACCCTACAACTAATACACTCAAAACAACCACTGATTTAATAAAGAAATACTCCGAAAAATTAGATCTTGACGTGAATTCGACAATACCATCATGTGCCAAACCACCGAGGTTGTATGGGTTACCGAAAATACACAAACCAAACGCTCCACTACGTCCTATAGTAAGCCAGATCGATTCACCAACTTATAAGTTGGCTCAACACTTGGCAAAAATACTGTCACCACTAAGAGGACATACCAGAGCACACACAAAGGATTCATACCAATTTGTTAGTGAGATTAAAGACCTACATCTCGCTGACAATGAAACTATGGTCAGTTTTGATGTTCAGTCACTATTCACATGCCTACCTATTGAAGACTGCATCTCAATTGTTACTAGAAAGCTAGAAGATAACAACATGCCTACAGAATATGCAGTATTACTCAAACACTGCCTCACATCTGGCTATTTATTGTGGAAAGAAGAGTTCTACATGCAAGTAGACGGAGTGGCAATGGGCTCACCTGTATCTCCCGTAGTCGCCGACATATTCATGGAGGACTTTGAGGAGAAAGCCCTTCTTACTGCTCCTGTAAATCCAAGATTCTACAAGCGGTACGTAGACGATACTTTCACAATTTTACCATCTGACAAAGTAACTGCATTTTTAAACCACCTTAATTCCATAAACCCTAAAATACAATTCACAATGGAGTTAGAGGCAAACAATACTTTAGCTTTTCTAGATGTTTTAGTCTTCAGAAATCCTGATAACACTATTGGTCATACTGTGTACAGAAAAAATACCCATACCAACCGATATTTAAATGGTGAATCTCACCATCATCCTTCACAGTTAGCTACCGTGGGAAAATCTTTGTTTCAGAGAGCACGAGGGATCTGTGACAGAAAACATCTGGCCGCCGAGCTTCAGCACGTCGAGCAAGTACTGCAAGACAACAAGCTTCGGGTCCCGCGCCTACGTCACAGTGACCGAGTGAAGCCAGCCACAGTCGAGCGTGTGCCTGCTGTACTACCCTATGTCAGAGGAGTCACAGACAAGGTTGGCTACATCTTGAAGCGAGCTTCCATTAAAACATACTTCAAGCCGCTGAAGAAGATTGGTCAATTTTTACCATCCGTCAAGTGTCATATCCCTCTACAAGATGCAGGAGTGTACAAGCTGGATTGTGAATGTGGTCTCTCGTACATAGGACAAACAAAAAGATCTATTAAAACCCGCGTTAAAGAACATATAGCTGACGTGAAGCACCGACGTATCGGGAAGTCTGCAGTTTGTGAACATGTTCAGGATCGTCCCCGTCATTACATTAGATTTGATAGACCAAAAATCCTTGCAAAAGAACACCGATTCCTCCCAAGGATGATTCGCGAGGCTATTGAAATTAAAAAACATCCTAATTTCAATAGAGAAGATGGATGGGTGCTGCCATCTGCTTGGGATCCCATAATTAATAAAATCAAATCCAAACCCAAGTATACCACTGCTAGACTTCAAGATACTGTAAGCTCATTCTGCGTAAATCGAACCAAAAATTAATATTAAAAAACTGAAGGTAGCCGGGCTAACTATGACAGTAGGACGTCAAACAACTCAGTCCCCCGTGACCACGGGTGCTGGAAAGCACCCGAAACGTCGGGAATATAAAAATAAGTTAATATACGCGATAAAATCCGTAAAATTAGTTTTATTTAAAAATGTGTAGTGTTCGCGTAAATATAAGAAATCATTATGAAATTCATAATGTTAAATACTAGGTGTGCTTAGCATGCGTTGGAATGCCTTTGTTTTGTAAGAAACATTCAACACTGGCACAACAACTGACCAAAGTTTCGTCGTAATCGGATGAATGGTATAGGAACGCATAGAAAACTTAAATGAAATTATCAAAGTCTTAATGGATTTTTTATTTACCATTTCTAAATAAATATAAAAAATCATGACGCTGTTTTTTGTTTATATTAAAAATCTGCGTTGAAAAACCCGCTTGGTAAATATGGCAAAATCTCTATCTGAGGTAATCTCCGGTCTACGTTCAGCAATGCACTTTTATAGGCTGAAATGGGTAATGGATGAAACTTTATTGTGTAAACCACCTAAAAAGGGGTGAATTTTTATAACTCAGCGTCGTTACTTGCGTAACGACGACTCGTAGGACAGTTAACAGTTCACGTAAATTATTTAACTAACGGCCGTCGGAACAGGGGTTGATGGGCCCCGGCTCTGACGGCTAACTCGTATCGTTCTATGATCCGGGTGGTGAGAACCGCCCAGGGACGCTGTGTACGGTGTGTACGCAGTATGGTGGAGTGTGCGGCGCGCCCGTCTATGTACTCGCTGCGTCCCATCCGTTGTTGTCGTAACTGTGTTTGTGGCACTAGTTGAGTGTGTAGTGTTTGTGTGTGAATGTCCTGTGACATTTCTGTCGTCGGCATCTAGCAAAACAGCGGGTTCGATTAGAACGTTACGGGGCCTCTGGAATCTTTCCGTCTCGTTCAAAGTCGGAGCGTATGTGGCTGCGTTTACCACTAGCGGGTTCGGATGGGTCTCGGCTCTCTCGCAATAGTGAGATACTCAGAGATCGTCGACAGTTGACAATCTCTGTGTAAGTCGGAGTTTCGCTGTTACCAACGGGCTTCGGTGGCTATGCGAATGAATCTATTTTAGACGACTTGGAGATAGTACAAGTGTCTATGGGCCGCGTGCGCGAAGCCTACGCTTGCGTAAGACATAATAGGTCTTACGAATGCTTTGTACAGATGGAGCTTGTGTCTTAAGTACAGTTTGTTCTTTCTGTTAACCAGCGAGTGGCGGCGACTAATTCCGATTTTTGCTTGAATGCGAACATTGCGAATGAGTTTCGGAAATGCCATACCTTCATCGAATGTAACTTCGATTCTCTATAAGTGGAACCAATTGCCTAAGCGGTTGACTGCTATTTGGAGCTTCTCGGTTAGGATTATTTTATTGTGATGGGCGACGAAAAGTGCCGTGTCATCGGCGAAGAGAGCAGTATTCAATACTGGGTCTTTCGGAATGTCACTCGTGAAGAGTGTAACCACCAATACACTGAGAGGACGGAGCCTTGTGGGACTCCAGCCTTGATGGGGCTCTTTGTGGAGCGAGTAACCTCTATTCTATAGCGAAAGTAGCGATTAGCAAGGAAGGCTCTGATGATGTAGTTGAGCCTATCAGGCACGTTGAGTTTATACAGCTTGCTAAGTTGCACGGTTTCCCCGGTTTCGGGATTCCTATTACGTATGCTTCTTTCCATACATTTGGGAAGGAGCTGCTGGCAAGAAGAGCGATGAATATGCCTACTATGAGGCAAACGTGCGTCACGGAGAGAGATTTCAGTACCCCATTGCTAATACCATCAGGGTCGGGTGCTGATTTCTTTTTAAGGCTTTTGATTACTTTTGTGACTTCATCGGCAGTCACAGGATCTAAGGGGTCGCCTGCAGGCGGTAGTGCAGACTTACGCTTAACCTCTGCTTCAACCTATGCAAGGTGAGCGGGATATGTAGGTTCAGTAAAGGGAGTACATTGAATAAAAAGTTTAGTCTTAACGTATTTTACATTTCTGCCCCAGTGTTAGTTAGATTTCTCCCAGACAAACAAAGATATATTCAATGTTCTATGTTATTTATTTATACGCGTGTGCACAAAATATTAAATAAAAATAGTAATGGTGACGGACATATTATCTATATAGCGGATGATATAGACAGATAAGAAATTTTTAGGTTAAGATCGGCGTACAAAACTAAAATGGTGTGTTTTCTAAGCACCTCCCTCCTTCCTACAATGAAGTGAACTTTCACTGGCACTACAAAAATAAGTCCCTACTCCCAATACATTATTAACCCCTGCACTGGAAAACACAAAAGAACAGTTAATAATCCGATATATGTCTTCCTCTTAGCGGGTCATCATCATCATCATTATCAGGTGAGCTTAATGCTCGTTTTCTCCCTCTTTAATAAAAAAGATAAACAGACTCTAAGAAGATCTAATACTGCTTTGTTTTATTTGCGTTTGTTTGCTTATAAAAACGTTATACCCAAACTAGAACTTTCTCCTAGGACTTTTCACAAGTAAATCCATATGTATACTAGAGAAAGAAAGAATGAGAGAAGTATGATCGATTTGTTCCTGGTGGATGACCGACTTCGAAAACAGGTGATGGATACGCGAGTGTTCAGGGGTGCTGACCTGGGAACGTATCACTATCTAGTGATTACTAGATTTAGGGGTCTGTTCGCGGCTTGGCGCTACCGAACGGCAGTAACAGAACCACAGTCGGTCTGTCGCATCCGAAGCTGGAAACTTCAGTAAGCGGATACTAGAGACAAATATCATGCGAGGGTAGCCGCAAAGCTTGACACCTTCGATGGCAGAAAAGAATGTGTGGAAAGAAGATGGCAGAACCTTAGGGATGGAATGGTAAGTGCAGCAGAAGAAGTGTGGGGAACGATAAAAAGAGGTAGTAGTAAAAGAAGAGATGCATGGTGGAATGATGAAGTGAAAGAAGCTGTAAAGAAGAAGAAGAAAGCATGGTTAGACTACTTGGCCTCTGGTAATGATAAGGATATGAGAAAGAAGATGAAAGAAAGATATAAGCTGCAGAAAGTTCACACGAAAGCATTGATTGAGGAAGTGCGTGAAAAGTGTAGAATGGAAGCGGACGAAAGGTTGTCGCACAACTTTAAGGAGAACTCCAAACTCTTCTGGAAAAAGGTTGGATGGACCCGAAGTGGTGCGACGGCCTTAAGAATGAACAAAGTGCTTTCGAGAACTAATGACGTCCTCTCAGAAAAATTGGACGTCTTGCTGCGATGGAGCAAATTTTATAAAGAAATATATGCGTGTGATGATCTTAGTGAGGGATCCGGGGGTGACGCCGTGACTGGTAGGCCAGACCCGGACCTCGATGACACTGAGGTCATCAATATGAAAGAGATTGAACGTGCGATTCGACGTTTGAAATGTGGTAAGGCTGCGGGGCTAGACAGAGTTACTGCTGAAATGGTCAAGTATGGTGGGCCTCGCGTCTGGGACAGCTTTCATCTGCTGTGCAATTTGTGCTGGCGGATGGGGGATGTCCCGGATGACTGGCGATCCGCAGTCATTGCGCCTTTATATTAAGGTAAAGGTTCACATTTTGACTGCGGGTGCTATCGGGCGATCAGCTTGACCAAATTAGCAAGTAAAGTTTACTCGAAGGTTTGACACGTAGGATGCAAGAGAAATCGGAAAGATTTCTATGGGAGGCACAATGCGGATTTAGACCTGGAAGAGGATGCACGAATCAAATGTTTTCTCTCCGCATGATCACGGAAAAGCTTCTGGCTGCTAACCAGAGGATTTTCTGTGCTTTTGTGGATCTTGAAAAAGCATTTGATAAGGTTGTAAGGAAGAAAATGTGGGAACTGTTGCCGGGGTATAGTGTCGATGGTCGATAGGTAAGGGCTGTACAGTCAATTTACTGTGACTCTAAAGCCTGTGTGCGGGTAGGGCATGACCTGTCACCCATGTTTAGCGTCCAAACGGGCGTAAAACAGGGTTGTGTCATGTCTTCCTGGCTGTTCATACTGTATCTCAACAGCTGTTTACAGAAGCCGAAAGCTGTTTGGGTGTGAAATTGGGTGACATTAAAGTAAATTGTCTGCTGCATGCAAATGATGCAGTGCTTATTGCACCATTAGAGGCAGAACTGCAGGCATTAGTCACGTGTATGAAAGAGGAATGTGAAATTAAAGGTCTCCGTTTGAATGCTAATAAAACTAAGGTTCTGGTATTTGAAAGGGACGAAGAGAGAACGAAGTGTGAAATATGGGTAAATCAGGATTGTCTAGAACAGGTTAATGAAATTGTATACTTGGGGAGTGCTTTCAGCCGAGATAGAAGATGTGATTTAGATGTGGACAGTCGTGTCGCTGCCGGGAACAAAGTCAATGGTGCCCTGACTGCGTTAGTCAAAAGGCAAGGCGTAGTGAAGAGTGCACGCCTTGCAATACATAAGGCAGTGTTGGTACCGACTTTGTTATATGGCAGCGAAACCTGGGTATGCCAGAAGAAGCATAAAAGCAAGTTGAATGAGAGTGGAGATGCGATCTCTTCGTAAAATGTGCGGCGTTACCATGGCCGGAAAGCGAAACGAAGAGATTCGCAATATGGCAGGTTTGAAAGACGACCTTATCACAAAAATTGATAATGGCGTGCTTCGATGGTTTGGGCACGTTGAGCAAATGAGTGAGGACCGATTGGTGAAGAAAATATATAGCGCGAAAGTTAATATTAATAGGTGTCGAGGTAGACCGAGACTAACTTTCGAAGACCATGTGAGCAAATTGCTCGAAGAAGGGAGGGTCAAGAGTACTTGGATACCTTGACGTGCATGTATGAAGAAGATAATGAATCTGAAAGAAACGAAAGAGGTTTGTAAGGATCGTGACACTTGGCGATCTGTTCTCTCTGGCTACCCCGTCAGGGATTGTGCGTGAAGATAAGTAAGTAAGTAAGTAAGGACTTTCTCCTGTAACGTGATGGCAGTTTACATACATTAATTGCACAAAGACAAACATCCAGACCCTGAACAATTGCTTGTAGGATATACAAATATCTCTTCCGTACGGGATTGAATCCTGCAGCTCTCAGCGCCGTAATTCATTGCTAATCCACCGGAGACGTCGACTGCACTACTAGATACAAACTATTTTATTTATGCACGGGGATCATAACTAATTAATATCTCACCATCAATATTTACAGTACGTAAAATATGTTTTATATTAATGCATTATAAAGTCCCAAATTCTGTAGAATTCATTCGCTATAGCGATAGTGATACCACATATTAATAATTAATAAAATTTCTATAAAATAAAAATAAAAGTGCTTTCAAATAAAAGTGCATATATTTGACCCTGTATTCATCATCATCATCATCATTACAGCCCTTCACAAGTCCACTGCTGAACATAGGCCTCCCCCAAATAATGCCACAAAGCACGGTCCTGAGCCACCTGCATCCATCGACTTCCTGCATATCTTACCAGGTCGTCACTCCATCTAGTGGGGGGACGCCCTACACTTCGCCTGCCGGTACGAGGCTGCCACTCGAGAACCTTTCTTCCCCATCGGTTGTCGGTTCTTCGAGCTATATGGCCGGCCCATTGCCACTTCAGCTTACTAATCCGTTGAGCTATGTCGGTCACTCTAGTTCTACTGCGGATATCCTCATTTCTGAGTTTATCACGCAGAGAAACTCCGAGCATAGCCCTCTCCATAGCTCGCTGAGCGACCTTGAGCTTTCTCATCCGGCCAGCAGTGAAGGACCACGTCTCAGTTCCGTATGTCATCACTAACAACACGCACTGGGTGTACAGTCTCGTTTTCAAGTTTTGAGGTATACCTGACGAGAAGATGTGCCGTAATTTCCCGAACGCTGCCCAACCGAGTTGAATCCGTCGATTGACCTCTCGGTCGAAGTTGGACTTACCTAGTCGGACTATTTGTCCCAGGTAAACATACTCGTCAACAACTTCGAGCTTAGTGTTCCCAACAACTACCGGCATAGGTGTGACATGGACATTAAACATGATCTTAGTTTTGTCCATGTTCATCTTAAGACCTATCCGTTGGGAAACACTATTGAGGTCATTGAGCATAGTGCTTAGGTCCTCCAGCGATTCTGCCATAAGGACTATATCGTCGGCAAATCGAAGGTGAGTGATGTACTCGCCATTGATGTTGATACTGTATCCTTTGCAGTCCAGAAGCTTGAAAACATCTTCCAATGCAGCGGTAAAGAGTTTCGGGGATATGACGTCACCCTGTCTTACACCTCTCTGCAATTGGATAGGTTTCGTACTCTGGTTCTGTACTCGGATAGCCATCGTAGCCCTACTGTACAAGCACTTCAACACTTCGATATACCGACAGTCAACTTGGCATCGCTGAAGGGACTGCAGCACCGCCCAAATTTCGACGGAATCAAAGGCTTTCTCATAGTCCACATACGCCAGATATAGTGGCAAATTGTACTCCTCGGACTTCTGTACAATTTGCCGAAAGGTATGTATGTGGTCTATGGTGCTAAAGCCTTTTCGGAAACCGGCTTGTTCGGGAGGCTGGAAGTCGTCAAGTCTGCGCGCGAGACGATTCGTAATGACTCTCGAAAACAGCACGTAGACGCGGCTCAGAAGGGAAATCGGTCTGTAGTTCTTCAAGAGAGCGTTGTCGCCTTTCTTGAAGAACAAGACCACCGCACTTCTGCTCCACGCCTCCGGTGTAATGCCACCATGGAGGACGGAATTAAAGAGCTTCTGAAGGACTTCAAGTACCGGTTTTCCACCCGTTTTCAGAAGCTCCGCTGTAATTCCATCCTCGCCTGGGGCCTTGCCGTTTTTAAGGTGCTGGAGAGCCATTCTAATCTCGCTCAGACTGACGTCCGGGATATCATCGGAATAATGTCGGATAAGACTCGCTCTTGGATCGTTACTCACACTTGCGTGCGGCTCCAACGATGACGTGTACAGCTGCCCATAGAACCTCTAAATCTCACTCAAAATCTCAGGTGCCCCGGAAACGATGCTGCCACATTCTGTCTTCAGCTTTGACAGTTGGCGCTTTCTGGCAGGCAGATCTCTGGCAAAGACTTTGGAGCCTCGGTTCCGCTCGATCGCTTCTTCAATACGAGCTGTATTGAATTTGCGTAAGTCCCGCCGCATGCATTTGGAGATCTGTCTGTTCAGTTGCCTATATGCTGTTAAATCTGTTGAAGAATGTAGCTTCATCTCCCGTCTAACAGCCATGAGATTAAGAGTGTGATCGGAGAGTTTTTGTGTTCTTCTGCGGCGGGTCTTGCAGAACTTAGCTCCGACCGCATGGACAGTTTCCACGAGCTTGTCATTCAAATCGTCCACTTCATTGCAGTCTTCTAGGCACTGAAAACGGTTGTGTAACTCGAGCTGAAAGGTTTCGGGACTTTGGATTAGAGCAAGAGGGGGACGGAGCGTTGACTTCATTAGACGAGACCTCTCCAACTTAACGTTTAGGTTCAGTGTGCCTCTAACCATTTGGTGATCGCTGCCGGTTTTCACCCTCGCGATCACTGAGACATCACTGAACAGTTGTCGTTTGGTCGTCATAATGAAGTCAATCTCATTTTTTGTCGAACCGTCGGGGCTCGACCAGGTCCACTTCCTGTGGGGCCGCTTATGGAAGAAAGAGTTCATCATAAAGAGTCCCTCTTTCTCCATGAAGTCGGCCAGCTGCTGGCCCCTTGGGTTCCGTTGCCCTATTCCAAATTTCCCTACTTTCAGCTCACCGTTCTCTCTTGTGCCTATTTTGCATTGAAGTCTCCCATTAACACCGTATATTGGGTTTTGGAGGAATGCATGGCTCTAGAGATATCCTCATACATTTCCTCCACCTCCTGATCGGGGTGTGCCGATGTTGGTGCGTAAACCTGTATGACCTTCAGCGAATACCGTTTGGTGATTCTGAGTATAAGGTACGCAACCCTCGTCGACACACTCTCAATCTTTACAACGTTGTTAACGAGAGACTTGTGGACGATAAATCCGACACCTCCTTGGGACAGATGGTCGCCCTCCCGGTAATAGAGCAAGTTGCCGGATTCGAGGATTACCGTGTCGTCCCCCTCTCTTCGGACTTCGGATAATCCTATAATATGCCAGCGTAACTTGTCTATCTCTTCTTCTAGCTCCACAATCTTCTCGTCAGTCCTCAGGGTGCGTGCGTTGTATGTTGCCAGGTCGAGTCGTCGTAGGTGGCAACCGAACCTCCACCGGAGATTCTTAGCACCCCCTGCCCCGCCGTTACCATGGTCGCCACCGTAGCCAGGAATAGCGGGGCCGCCGGGGACTGGGGGCCGTTTATTATTGTCATTGCTCATGGGGGGTATATTGCCCCCATGAGCAATGACAATAATAAACGGCCCTGTAGTGGTATTGTAATAATATACACTATCCCATATCGTCCCGTGGATGTCGAAAGAGGAAAATGAATCAAGAAATGGGCAGCAGCATCTTGCCGATAACAACTCAAAACTATAAAAAGGAAACTGCCAAGCGTGTCAAATATGGTAAAATCCTTCCTATGAGACAATCTATGAGGTGGTATTTGTTCAGCTGTGGACTTTTATGGATGGATGAATGGATAGTAAAAGTCCTGCAATATTCCATTAGAAAAGACATTCAGCATTGTCCCCGCTATTACAACTGATTAAGTAGATCATATAATGTAGCAAAAGAACACTGGAATCAAAAGAATAAAAAATTTTAAAAACTTTTTTTATAAGATTTTTTTTATAGAAGAGAGGGCAAACGAGCATGCAGCTCACCTGATAGTGAGTGACTACCGCCGGCCATGAACAACCGCAATATCACGGAAATTGCAGATGCGTTGCCGGCCTTTTAAAAAGGAGTAGGCTCTTTTCTTGAAGGTCCCTAAGTCGTATCGGTCCGCAAAAATCGCTGGTGGTAATCGATTCCACAAGGAAGTTGTGCGAGGGAGAAAACTTCTTCTTAATCGCACAGTGGTGGACCGCCAATCATCCAGATTGTATGAATGGGAACGCGAATTTTGTCGCGATGTGCGATGGTGAAATTGAGCGGCTGGAATAAGTCCGAACAATTCCTCAGAGCACTTCCCGTGATAGATGCGATAAAATACGCAAAGAGATTCAACATCTCTACGCAGTGCCAGTGTACCGAGCCGATCAAAAAGAACTCGGTCGTCGACGATTCGAACCGCTCTGCGCTGGATGCGGTCTAGTGGAATGAGCTGGCACTGGGGTGCCCCGGCCCAAAGATGAGAACAGTATTCTCAATGTGGGGCCGAACTTGCGCTTCGTAAAGTTGCAAGCGATGTGCCGGCATGAAATACTGTCCCGCTCTGCTGAGTACGCCAAGCTTTTAAGAGGCCAATTTGGCCTTCCCTTCCAAGTGACCACAAAACTGTACACTATTGGATATGTCGACGCCAAGGATTCCGATACTAGCTGAGGCAAGAAGGGGAGTGCCTTGAAACTGAGGAGATACGACAAAGGGGTTCTTTTTAGCGGTAAATGCGTACACTTGTGTCTTCTGGGGATTGAACTGAACTAGATTTAGTCGGACCCAATCCGAGACATTGTTAAGCAAATACTCGACTTCAGACACACGTTTGTCCCGGTCACCAGTGCTGTCGTCCGCATAGCAACGAATGCTACAAGTAACCAGCAACATATCATTGATATGCAGGAGAAACAGCGTTAGTGATAGCATGCAGCCTTGTGGAACACCAGCGTTGATAGGCTTGAAATCAGAGCATGCACCGTCTACTACGACCTTGATGCTCCGATCAGCAAGGAAACTGGTGATCCATTTGCACAATTTCTCGGGAAGAAAGCTTCGAAAGAAGCGCTTTGTGTTAGACCACATCGAAGGCCTTCGCTATGTCCAAACGAACGGCAAATGCCTCCCCCTTGGACTCTACTGCCTCCGCCTATCTATGAGTCAGATAGACTAGAAGATCACCAGCTGATCGACTCCGACGAAAACCGTACTAGCGGTCACTAATCAGCTGGTGATCCTCAAGGTACCTCATGAGCTGGTAGTTTAAAATGGATTTCATTGTTTTGGAGAACAAGGAGGTGATTGCGATAGGCCTCTAGTTGGACGGGTCTGAGCGGTCGCCTTTTTTAGGGATCGGGTGGACCAAAGCTGTCTGTGAGTAGGAGTACCGGAAAAGACGCGTTAAAACCGGTGTCAACTGCGGAGCACACGTCTTCAGCACAATGGGCTCCAGACTCCATCGGGGCCACTCGACTTGCTGACGTCCAGGGAGAAGAGTGCTTTTTTGAACCGAGCGCTGTGTAAACCGCACATCCGGCATGGAGCACTTACATCGCGGGGTGGTCGACGGTGTGTTCCCCTGTCGTCTAGAGTTGAGTTGGACGCAAAGAGAGAGCTCAACAGATCGGCTTTCTCCTTTGCGGCATGGGCCAGTGAGTCGTCCTCTCTGTGCAGAGATGGTAGTGATGGCTGACAAAAGTTCCCTTGGAAAGCCTTGGCGAGAGACCAGAATGGACGTGTTCCTGAAGGAAGGCGAACTAGCTTCTCGCCAATTCTGCCGATGTGCTCAGATCTTGCCTTGGCAATGACGCTTTTGAAGGACCTGGAGGCGAAATTATACTTCTTTTTAAGTGCGCTTGTGTTTACAACCCGAGGCATCAGCCCAGGCCCGGTATCACTCTTGCTTATAGCGTGATGCTATTTTACAGGAGCGACCAAACCATGGCTGGGATCTGACTCCAATGGGCACCACAGAGGATGGAATAAAAAGTTCCATACCCTGAAGTACCACATCAGCAACAGAATTGGCAGCAACGCTGGGATCTTCTGGCGAGAAGCAAACCCGCCTCCAAGGGTAGGATGAAAAAAAGACCGCATCCCGTCCCAATCAGTTGACCTATAGTTCCAAACACGGCGGCAAGCTGCAGATCTCAACTGCGATTGGAGCGTGAGTGGCACCGTACTCCGGATCAGACAACGGTCCGAAGAGCCCAGAGGGGCAGCGACGGAGACCTGCTATCCGTCCGGATGAGAGGTCAGCAGAAGGTCCAACAGGGAAGGTACATCGTCTTCCACATCTGGGATCCGCGTAGGCGAAGTAACCAGTTGTGTTAGACCATATGCTAAAGCAAAGTCATAGACAGATCTACCCGCATGATCGGTTAAACGAGAACCACATTCAGCGTGGTGTGCGTTAAAATCACAGAGGATCACGATCTCTGCGGATGGGACCTGTTGTAGCACGGAGTCTGCAGCCATTTGGACGTAGTCAATGAGTCGTTCTGTGTCGGCATTACCGCTGTGGGACCTATAGAGGCACCCGTACCCGATGCACGCGGGGATGGTCGTAGCTGTCTACGCGCAGCCATAGGATGGACAAGTCCGTACCGTCAAGATTGCCGAGGCGTCGAAAATAGGTGTCCTCTGTCTCGTATACGAAAACTCCAGCCCGGGCACAAAGGAGTGTTCCAATTTGTACCCCAGGTAGGAGAGATATGAAGTATCAGCCGGAGAGTACACCTCAGTCTCGGTTAAAAAGAGCAAGACCGGATTCGCCGTCTCTAGACGGTAATTGAAAGCGTTAAGGTTGGAATGAAGTCCCCTGATGTTGTAAAAACTCACGGATAGCGTGAGAAAGGGTCGCCTTGGTTGTATTGCTCGGCTTGCCCCCAGCAGCATTAGTCGCGAGCGGAATTTCCCCCCCCCTCCACCCCAGCATACGCGGGGTAGCCTGAGCACCCACGTTCAGGAGTGAAGTAGTTTGGTCGTGGATGCTCAGCGAGGGATTTTCCAGGGGTGCTGGTACCCTCCTGGGGTAGTCTTTTATTTAATTCCACTACCATGTTGATGGAGAGGGGGGGGAGAAGGGGCCTCCGGCCACCTGCACTCGCTAAGCATAACGCAGAGGAAAACCTCTACTTCACGCTGGTATTCTTGAGGTCGGGATACTGCCCCGGTTCGATCTGGCCCATCCGTGCGACAGCAAAAGCTACCGCTTGGATTTACCACTGTTAAAAGATAAGGGTAACAAACGAGCATACAGTCCACCCGATGGTAAGTGGTTGCTGCGGCCCACAGACATCTACATCTATCCTTGATTACAAACCAAAATGCAGATGCACAACCTAGTAGCCAGGATTCTACACCAGGAGCTCGCTCTGAAATACGGTCTCGTGGATCGGAAACTGCCATATTATAATTACTTGCCGGAAGCCGTGCTCGAAAATGACCGCGCCAGGCTCTACTGGGACCGGGCCATCATCACGGACAGGACTATTCTTGCGAATAAGCCTGATATTGTGCTGATGGACCGGGCACAGTCAAGGATATTTTTGGTCGACATTACCATTCCTTATGACGAGAACCTCGTGAAAGCCGAAACAGATAAGTTGACAAAATATCTGGACCTGGCTCACGAGGTGACCGACATGTGGGGTGGTCTGCCGGCCGAAATTATTCCTGTGGTCGTCTCTGCGAACGGGTTAATCCCAGTCAGCCTCTCGGGTCATCTGAGGCGACTGGGACTCCGTGACGGATCGCTCCAAGCTCAAATGCAGAAGGCGGTGCTCCTCGATACCGCCCGCATCGTCCGCCGGTTTCTTTCCCTTTCTCCCTAACCCTCGGCCGTTTGGTCTCCCCTGCCGAGGGCTTCCATCTGGTTGGGTTTTTATATATTTATGTAATTTTTATGTATTTATTTTATTTTATTGATATTTATGTAAGTTTATCATTTTCATTTACAATTATATATTTATACAGCCCAACCAGATGAGAAAACTATACAAATACCCCATAATAATAATAAGTATTTATTTCAGACGTAAGGAACATCCATAGATTGTTAGTATGTTAGTAACAATTTTTTCTTAACTTGTAAGTTAGTATTGTTAGTTAATGTGAATTATGTACAAATTATTTTTTTTCGCCCAATAGCTACCGTCATACAGTGGTGCAGTATGGGGCAGTCGGGCCTGGCAGCAATTACCCTTAGGATGCCGTTGTTGCTGGTACGTAAGCGCTGCAGGAGAGACGCTGCTTTTCTACGCATTATGGCGAAAAAGTCATTAGTGTGTGCGTCTGCGAACATATTAGAGGCACTACAGCGCCACGGCAGCCTCAACAGCATTCTAAAAGCGTTGTTATATTGAACACGCAGGGCGCTGTAGGTCCGGCGTGTATAAGTCACCCACAGACCACCGGTATAGAAAGACTGACAGAACGCTTTAAATAAAGTTACTTTCACGTCTGCAGTGCACCGGGCGAATCTGCGGGCAAGCATATTGCCCCTTACCGACAACGCTCTGCGCTCTCGCTCAATATCCTCATCATCTCCTAGGTCGCTCGTAACAATATGACCGAGATATTTGAACTTCTGTACGACTTTCAGAGGTAAACCATCGAGACATACGGGTGGCACATGTCGTGGCTTCCGTTGCGGTGCCTTAAATACTAATATTTCACTCTTTTTTGAGTTGTATTTAAGGCCCTGCTCCTCCGCATATGTCTCGCAGATAGAAAGCAGTTTCCTCAGACCTGCTATAGAAGGACTGAGCAGCACCAAGTCGTCAGCATAGCTTATGTTGTTGACACATATGTCATCGATGATGATGATCATCCAATAAAACGGACCTCCGGTTAGAGAACCTCAATGCATATCCCGCAAATGAAAGTTTATTATGGTGAGTGTAGAGACACTCACCATACGAAACACAGCAACGTTAAGCTGCTATTTGCTAGCTGGTATTCTGTGAGAGCTGGTATAACGTGTAGTGGCGGTCAAGAATATCCACTACCCCATATCCTCCCGTGGGTGTCGTAAATGGCGACAAAGGGAAACAGGCAGGAGATGGGCAGCAGCATGTTCCTGATAATAGGCAAAGTTACAATAAAAAAACAGCGGTTGCCAACCCGCTCGCCAAGCGTGGCAACTATGGCAAATACCCCCCAATGATCAAAGCAACAAACAGACGGCCCCCAGTGCCCGGCGGCCCCGCTATTCCTGGCTACGGTGGCGACCTTGGTAACGGCGGGGCAGGGGGGCTAAGAATCTCCGGTGGAGGTTCGGTTGCCACCTTAGACGACTCGACCTGGCAACGTACAACGCACGCACCCTGAGGACTGACGAGAAGATCGTGGAGCTGGAAGAAGAGATAGACAAGTTGCGCTGGCATATTATAGGATTATCTGAAGTCCGAAGAGAGGGGGAGGACACAGTAATCCTCGAATCCGGCAACTTGCTCTATTACCGGGAGGGCGACCATCTGTCCCAAGGAGGTGTCGGATTTATCGTCCACAAGTCTCTCGTTAACAACGTTGTAAAGATCGGGAGTGTGTCGACGAGGGTTGCGTACCTTATACTCAGAATCACCGAATGGTATTCGCTGAAGGTCATACAGGTTTACGCACCAACCTTGGCACACCCCGATGAGGAGGTGGAGGAAATGTATGAGGATATCTCTAGAGCCATGCATTCCTCTAAAACCCAATATACGGTGTTAATGGGAGACTTCAATGCAAAACTAGGAACAAGAGAGAACGGTGAGCTGAAAGTGGGGAAATTTGGAATAGGGAAACGGAACCCAAGGGGCCAGCAGCTGGCCGACTTCATGGAGAAAGAGGGACTCTTTATGATGAACTCTTTCTTCCAGAAGCGGCCCCACAGGAAGTGGACCTGGTCGAGCCCTGACGAATCGACAAAATATGAGATTGACTTCATTATGACGACCAGACGACAACTGTTCAGTGATGTCTCCGTGATCGCGAGGGTGAAAACTGGTAGCGATCACCGAATGGTTAGAGGCACACTGAACCTAAACGTTAAGTTGGAGAGGTCGCGCCTAATGAAGTCAACGCTCCGTCCCCCTCGTGCTCTGTTGCAAAGTTCCGAAACCTTTCAGCTCGAGTTACAAAACCGTTTTCAGTGCCTAGAAGACTGCAATGAAGTGGACGATATGAATGACAAGCTCGTGGAAACTGTCCATGCGGTCGGAGCTAAGTTCTGCAAGACCCGCCGCAGAAGAACACAAAAACTCTCCGATCACACTCTTAATCTCATGACTGTTAGACGGGAGATGAAGCTACATTTTTCAACATATTTGACAGCAGAAGCGATCGAGCGGAGCCAAGGCTCCATAGTCTTTGCCAGAGATCTGTGTGCCAGAAAGAGCCAACTGTCAAAGCTGAAGACCGAATGTGGCAGCATCGTTTTCGGGACACCTGAGATTTTAAGTGAGATTGAGAGGTTCTATGGGCAGCTGTACACGTCATCGTTGGAGCTACACGCAAGTGTGAGTAACGATCCAAGAGCGAGTCTCATCCGACACTATTCCAAAGATATTTTCGTCAGTCTGAGCGAGATTAGAATGACTCTCCAGCACCTTAAAAACGGCATGGCCCGAGGCGAGGATGGAATTACAGCGGAGCTTCTGAAAGCGGGTGGAAGACCGGTACTTGAAGTCCTTCAGAAGCTCTTTAATTCTGTTATCCATGGTGGCATTACACCGGAGGCGTGGAGCAGAAGTGCGGTGGTCTTGATCTTCAAGAAAGGTGAAAACGCTCTCTTGAAGAACTACAGACCGATTTCCCTTCTGAGCCGCGTCTACGTGCTGTTTTCGAGAGTCATTACGAATTGTCTCGCGCGCAGACTTCACGACTTCCAGCCTCCCAAACAAGCCGTTTTCTGAAAGGGCTTTAGCACCATACATACCCTTTGGTATATTTTACAGAAATAATTGGCGTATGTGGACTTTGAGAAAGCCTTTGATTCCGTCGAAATTTGGGCGGTGCTGCAGTCCATTCAGCGGTGCCAAGTTGACTGTCGATATATCGAAGTGCTGAAGTGTTTGTACAGTAGGGCTACGATGGCTATCCGAGTACAGAACCAGAGTACGAAACCTATCCAATTGCAGAGAGGTGTAAGACAGGGTGGTATTATAACCCCGAAACTCTTCACCGCTGCATTGGAAGACGTTTTCAAACTTCTGGACTGGAAAGGATACGGTATTAACATCAATAGCGAGCACATCACTCACCTTCGATTTGCCGACGATATAGTCCTTATGGCAGAATCGCTGGAGGACCTAAGCACTATGCTCAATGACCTCAATAGTGTCTCCCAACGGATAGGTCTTAAGATGAACATGGACAAAACAAAGATTATGTTTAATGTCCATGTCACACCTATGCCGGTGGTTGTTGGGAGCACTAAGCTCGAAGTTGTTGACGAGTATGTTTACCTGGGACAAATAGTCCGACTAGGTAAGTCCAACTTCGACCGAGAGGTCAATCGACGGATTCAACTCGGCTGGGCAGCGTTCGGGAAGCTACGACACATCTTCTCGTCAGACATACCTCAAAACCTTAAAACGAAATTGTACAACCAGTGCGTGTTGCCAGTGATGACTTACGGAACTGAGACGTGGTCCTTCACAGCTGGCCGTATAAGGAAGCTCAAGGTCGCTCAGCGAGCTATGGAGAGGGCTATGCTCGGAGTTTCTCTGCGTGATAAACTTAGAAATGAGTATACCCGCAGTAGAACCAGAATAACCGACATAGCCCAACGGATTAGTAAGCTGAAGTGGCAGTGGGCCAGTCATATCGAAGAACCGACAACCGATGGGGAAGAAAGGTTCTCGAGTGGCAGCCTCGTATCGGTAGGCGAAGTGTAGGGTGACCCCCCACGAGATGGAGTGACGACCTGGTAAGATATACAGGAAGTCGATGGATGCAGGTGGCTCAGGACCGTGCTTTGTGGCATTCCTTGGGGGAGGCCTATGTTCAGCAGTGGACTTATGAAAGGCTGTAATGATGAATGATGATTCTGTGAGAGCGTTGTCCTTCCCCGGTCAAGCCGACCCATTCGGCTACAACTATACTACTAATATAGCTACAGCATGGCTCTACCACTTATAACTAAACAATTTAGTGGTATTTTTAAACTAAATAAAGCATCAAAATTGCACCTTACTAATAACTCATAAGTGAAAGAACTATCACAGAAACACTCACTTATCTTTGCCTCCCTGTGACCGATCTACTACTATTATGACAATGTGCCCTAAACTGAATTTCAATACGACGACTAATCTCAACGGAGACTAGCTATCTGCACAGAACAGGATTATAGAGCCCAAGTGTGTGTGCAAGCACAGGCGCACTCTCTATTCTCTCACTGTTATAGACCGATCCGGCCGACCCGGTAATCAGACCGGACGACCGGAGAGAGATGAGGTGCACGAACTGTTTTAGTGCTTTCAAAGACAAGGGCAGAAACACCGAATCGTATCCTAATTCTGGGCTGCTACTTAGAATTTCTTGATAAAAATGCAATATCTGATTTTCGTTTGGGATGATCCACATAATCACCGGTCGCTATTATGGCCACTAGACCAATTAGGCAGTCATGTCGCTGATTTGATAGAATTGGAGGTCGGAGAGGATCAGTATCTGAGAGGGATTATCACTCAAAACCAGAATCGGAAACCAACTACTTATGGTTTTTTTTTATAATGTCTCCGGTGTGGATTCGGTTACAGTACCCACTTTAATAATTGGGCAGTAGCCTAATACGAAGTAGAAGCCTTTAAAAATGCGCCTACACTTAGTAGTCAGGTACGACTTCGAGACCTACAAGAAAAGAGCCTACTCCTTTTAAAGGATCGCCAATGCACCTGCAATTATGAATATTCATAGGCCGCGGTAGTCACTGACCACCAAGTGTTCCAAATGATCGTTTGTTTCCTGTTCTATAAAATAAGTTGTCTGACCTAGATTATTGACATACGCAGCCATTCCTAGCATAATTACACGACATACACTGGAAGACAGGGAGATCGATTGTGTACTACATTGCCTTAAAATAGAATATATTTAATTCAATATAGGTAATCTTTGTTTACTACTGGTACGGAAATTACCTCTTTCCTGGGAACAACCAGCAAAACCCCCAGGGCGATTGTTTTATTAAAGATAATATTTTACAATTATTTCTTTTAATTATAATTGAAGCAGCGTGGAAGCGATCACCTCATTCCCAGGGGTTATTTTTGTGAATGTATTCTTTAATATTTTAATAACCCTTTTTAGTTTAAGTTTTATAATTTTCTTGGTATTTTTTTGTAATATATTCATTGTCATAATTCATCAAAAAATAGTTCTCCATAAAATTTTAATTCTGTGGAGACAAATAACAGGCTTGTGTTTTTAGTGTACATACATTACATTTTCATAAATCAATTGTGATGCTACAGTCAAGAAATGTATACAATACTAATACTACTTAGTCCTCACGGCTGACATCGCATCTATTTTTTGATTCGTAATCGAGGATAGATATAGATGTCTATGGGCCACAGCAACCACTTACCTTCAGGTGGACTGTGTGCTCGATTGTCACCCTTATTTTATAAAAAAAACAATATCAAAAAACTAAAACTAAATATCTTTGTTATCATACAATCCTACGCCCCATGATATCATAGTGCCAAGAACACAGGGCGTTTCCTCACAGAATGGCTATACTTAGCCTTTGAGCGAAAAAAGAACCAACCCTCTTATTACCAGCAGTAACAACCAGTCGCGGATACAGTTCCTTTAGGAACTTTACTACACGTGGACCCCACGGACCGATAATATCTACCAAAAATAGCAATTATATGTAGTCATCTCTCAGAGACTCATATTTGCGCTACTTACTTAGTTCAGCTGCCTCTGATGTAAACCCGTCCCCACTGAGGTACCCCTGAGATGCAAGGCTGCTCTATCTCTGTCCCAAGAGACCAAAGTCATATCGTGCGGTCTCTTGATATCGTTTCTAAATATTCTACTGTTAACACTTAGTTGGTTACTTTCTAATGTGGATTCGATATGTGCAAAGATAAATATAATTGACTCAAATACGAATATTTATTGTTTTTACTTAAACAAAAGCTGTTACAAATAAAAATATACTAAATTCCTCCATAGATTTGTGACATGTTTTAGGCTAATCGTTAAAATTTCTATAATTACTTATATCAAACAAAACCTTTCATATTTTCTTACACAAAATGTACTCACTTATACGACATAAATAAGGATCAATAATCATAGAAATGTAAAAAAATTACAATAACTTCTTTGAAGTAAAGTTACGCTTTCCAACATTATACTGACACTTTTTAAACTTACTACCAAATATTTGCTGTGCTACATTATCGTTGAAAGGCACTAAGAGCGGCAACGTTGCAAACGTCGAATTTTAATAGTTATCAAGCAAAATAATAAGGACTGCGCCTGTTGGACCCATTAGCGACTCCTTAAGTATTAATATTTTTACTACCTATGAAATCAAATAATGATTTAAGAAATATTCTTGTAAATAGTCAAGGAACAAGCTTTAAGATCAAACATTCGGAAAAAGGAAGAAATAAAATTACAAAAAGTTACAAGAACAGATATAGTTGGGTAAATATTTCGAAGGAAGCGGGGTCGAGCCGGGAGTTGAGTTCCGGAACTGCGGAGTCTAGGGTTGCCGATGAAATAAAAATAGATACACAATATTTAATTTCCCGGACACATAAAACAAATATTTCTCTGATCAATATAAACGGTCAAATACATTTCATATTTTAGTTGGTTATGGTTAGACACTATGCCATACATTCATAAACTCTACACATACACTCTCACGCCTGATAACCAGAGGGGTACGCAGAATCTACGTTCTTCTACGTTATTGTGCCATTTGGCACAATCCTGGCCCACTATATACACCGTCGTTTATATGCGACGATCTTCAATTCAGCTGACAATCGTGACCATTACAGCCTCAAAAAGTCCACTGCTTTTTTTTTATAGGAGAGGGGGCAAACGAGCATGCGGCTCACCTGATGGTAAGTGACTACCGCCGCCCATGAACAACCGCAACACCAGGGGAATTGCAAATGCTTTGCCGGCCTTTTAAAAAGAAATAGGCTCTTTTCTTGAAGGTCCCTAAGTCGTATCGGTCCGGAAAAATCGCTGGTGGTAAACTATTCCACAAGGAAGTTGTGCGAAGAAGAAAACATATTCTAAATCGCACAGTGGTGGACCGCCAATCATCCAGATGGTGTGTGTGTGTATCGGGAGTTCTGCCGCGATGTGCGTTCGTGAAATTTGGCGGCTGGGATTAATCCGAACAATTCCTCAGAGCACTCCTCATGGTAAATGCGAAAGTAAATGCAAAGAGATGCGACATCTCTTCGCAGTGCCAATGAGTCGAGCCGATCGGAAAGGACTCGGTCGTCGACGATTCTAGCCGCTCTCGCTGGATGCGGTCAAGTGGAAGGAGCTGGCACTGGGGAGCCTCAGCCCAGAGATGGGAACATTATTCCATGTGAGGCCGAACATGCGCCTTGTAAAGTTGCAGGCGTTGAGCTGGCATGAAATACTGTCCCGCTCTGCTGAGCACGCCAACCTTTTTAGAGGCCAATTTGGCCTTCTCTTCCAAGTGACCACGAAACTGCACGTCGCTCGATATGTCGACGCCGAGGATTCCGATACTGGCTGAGGCAACAAGGGGAGTACCTTGAAACTGAGGAGATACGACAAAGGGGTTCCTTTTAGCGGTAAACACGCAAACTTGTGTCATCTGAGGATTAAACTGGACTAGATTTAGTCACCCCCAATCCGAGACTTTGTCCAGCAAAGACTCGACTTCAGACACAAGTTTGTTCCGGCACTCGGTGACGTTTTCCCGAGAAATATTGGCACGGCCGGTGTATAGAGCATCACCAGTGCTGTCTTCCGCATAGCAATGTATGCTACCGGCTTGCAACATATTATTGATATGCAGAAGAAACAGCGTTGGTAATACCACGCAGCCTTGTGGAAAACCAGCGTTAATAGTCTTGTAGTCCCGAAAAATATTGGCACGGCCGGTGTATAGAGCATCACCAGTGCTGTCATCCGCATAGCAGTGTATGCTACCGGCTTGCAACATATCATTGATATACAGAAGAAACAGCATTGGTGATAGCACGCAGCCTTGTGGAACACCAGCGTTAATAGTCTTGTAGTCGGAGCATGTACCGTCTACAACGACCTTGATGCTCCAATCTGCAAGGAAGTTGGTGATCCAATTGCATAATTTCTCGGGAAGCCCATAGGAAGGGAGCTTCGAAAGAAGCGCTTTGTGCCAAACCCGATCGAAGGCCTTCGCAATGTCCAAACTAACGGCCAATGCCTCCCCCTTGGACTCTACTGCCTCCGCCCATCTATGAGTTAAGTAGACCAGAAGATCACCAGCTGATCGACCCCGACAAAAACTGTACTGGCGGTCACTAATCAGCTGATGATCCTCAAGGTACCGCATGAGGTGGCAGTTTATAACGGATTCCATTATTTTGGAGAACAAGGGGGTGATGGCGATAGGCCTGTAATTGGACGGGTCTGAGCGGTCGCCTTTTTTAGGGATCGGGTGGACAAAAGCTGTCTTCCATGATTTCGCGACTACGCCTAGGGAGTAGGAGTACCAGAAAAGACGCGTTAGAACCGGTGCCAACTCCGGAGCACCCGTTTTCAGCACAATTGGGGGGATTCCGTCAGGCCTACTCGACTTGTGGATGTCCAGGGAGAGAAGTGCTTTGCGAACTGAGCGCTGTGAGAATAGCACATCCGGCATGGAGCACTCACACCGCGGGATGGTCGGCGGTATTTTCCCCCCGTCATCAAGAGTCGAGTTGGACGCAAAAAGGGAGCCTAAAAGGTCGGCTTTCTCTTTTGCGTCGTGGGCCAATGAGTCGTCCTCCCTGTGCAGAGATGGTAGTGATGGCTTACAGAAATTCCCTTGGATAGCCTTGGCGAGAGACCAGAATGCACGGGTTCCCGAAGGAAAGCGAACTAGTTTCTTGCCAATTCTGCCTATGTGCTCTGACTTTGACTTGGCAATAACTCTTTTGAATGACCTGGAGGCGAAGTTATACTTCTTTTTAAGTATGCTGGTGTTTACATCCCGAGTCGCCGAAGCCGCAGTCCAGGCTTGATAACACTCCTGATTACTGCATAAAGCAGTCTTACAGGAGCGACCAAACCAAGGCTGAGATCTGCCTCTGATGGGTACCACAGATGATGGAATAAATAGTTCCATTCCCTGTATTTATGATAGAAGTACATTTTTATTTAAATAAATAAATCAAATTGATTAGACCAATTACATACTCTAAGATTAAATGAATTATGTACAAGTCAAATGAATTCCAATTTTGAATCTCTGTTAAAATAAATTTCTTTTTTAAATTATTACAGGCTGTGAGTTATTCTGTCTTAGTCCTTAGTTTAATTGTAATGTCGGTTAAAACTTCGACGCTGGTTTGAAAAAGCTCGTGTAATAGCGGTGTAAGAATAGACACTACCTCAAATCGTCAGACGGACAGAGGGACAGACAGCGACCGAGGGAAACAAATCAGGATGTGGGCAGCAGCGTCTTCCTAATAAAAGGTAAAAATGGGGTTGCCAACGAGCCCGTCAAGTGTGGAAGCCATGGCAAATACCCTATGAGGCAATCTGTTAGAAGGCCTATGTTCAGCAGTGGATTTTTAACAGACTATAATGGTAACGGTAATAATTTGAAAAAAAAATTTAAAAGTGTTTATTATCATCTTAATTCTCTGACGAGAACGGATGTAGGTGTTTATTGGCTACAGTATCCACTTACCATCACTCTGACTGTGTGCCCGTTCGTGACCCTTAATAAAATTAAATAAAAACAAATCTTATATTGTTTATAATGACCTCCAGACCGAATTTCAATAACGGCGGCCAGTCTCAATGGAAACTAGCAATCAGACAGCAGACAGACAGAATTATAATGTATGAGTGTGTGCGCTATTCTCTCACTCTCATAGTCCGAAGGTTCTGTAATCCGACACGACCGAAATGAAATGAAATGAAATATTTATTTGCGTTTGTTTAATATTATATTTAATAATAATTAATAGTGTAGTAGTAATTAAACATCCGCTTAATCAGCCATTATTAAAAGCATGCAAATCTTTAAAATTATAAAAATATAGCGATAATAGGTACGTAATATTTAAGAGTAGTGTCTATAACAAAATGTCAACAAGTAGTCAATAAATAGGAAATAATTAATAAACATTTCATTATTGGTCCATTAAATTTGTTCGTCAAGTTCCTATTACCTATCGTTATTTAAATATTCCTGTACAGTGTAAACAGACTTTTCACTGAGAAAGTTTTTGAGAAGACAAACAGCTTTACATGCTTTCCGAAGCGCGGGGCTAAAATATCGACAACTTCCTGACTCTGGGTTGTTACTAAGAAATTCCTTGACCGGAAAACCCAATTACATATTTTGTCCCGACTTAGGATTCGACCCCGGGACCGCTAGATCAGCGATCGCGCTCACAACCACTAGACCAACGAGGCAATATTGTTTATTACGTAGACTGCAGAAAGGCTTCTAGTGCTTCTATTACTCGTAAATCAATGACGTAGGAACAAATGTACTACTACATGTTTCGTGTCCTATTTTAATTAAACGCTGAGAAATAGAGAAGAATATTATACACACAAAATATATTAGGCGAGGTTTTCAGTGATAAGACAGAGCGGAAACGGAATTATTTATATATTATTTTTTTTATCACTCACACCAAAGCCTGCCCCTAACTTTGACATGGTTTGTGATGGGTTCGCTTGCACGACCACTTTAAATTTTTCATTGTCATAACGTTTGGTTCGGCCGTCCACGGGGATTACTCTGTAGGTTAAAATTTCCAGAACGAGAACGTTGGAACTATAAATTTACCGTGTTTTCTTTTACAGTAAGTTCACCATACACATTATACCTGCGAGGTGTTTCTGCAGCGCTGGTGCCACCGTGGAACTCGTATTTATAAATAACGCTATATTTTAAGTTCTCCATTTTTTTTTTATAGGATAAGGGTGACAAACGAGCACACAGTCCACCCGACGGCAAGTGGATGCTGTGGCCCATAGACATCTACATCTATCTTCGATTAAGAATCAAAATGCAGATGCGTTGTCACCCATGAGGACTAAGATGGAATGCCTCGTTTCCAGTAAAAAGGGTCTCCGGTTCTCTACACTCACCATACGAAACACAGCAGCGTTAGGCTACTATTTTACGCTGGTATTCTGTGAGAGCGTGGTCCTTCCCCGGTCGAGCCGACCCATTCGTGCTACAACCATAATATAGCTACAGCATGGCTCTACCACGTGTATATAATATTATAAACAGAACGACGTCAAAGTACAATCAAATGGCGCGAAAACAAATGAATCATTAAATTCAAATCACATATACACAAGCCTAAATTTGAAATAAATTTGAATTTGGAATTCCAAACCAAACCTCAGATATTTGAGATCAAAGTGGCCAGTTCCAGTATTTAACGGGGCCATTGATTCTATGTGGTAGAGTCTAGTTGTAACATGGCTGTAAATTCATTATTCGACTAGAAAATGACGTCTTTGCACGGATCCATAGCGTGAAATCGCACCTTACTGCTGTTGTAATTTGAATAGTTTGTATAGAAATTCAACAGTGGTAGAGCCACGCGGCAGTTTTTGCTGTCGCACGGATGGGCCGGCTCGAACCGGGGTGGTACCACGACCTCACAGAATACCAGCGTGAAGTAGAGGTTTACCTCTGCGTTTCGCTTGGTGAGTGCAGGTGGCCGGAGGCCCTTTTTACTCGAAATGAGGCATTCCTTCTTAGTCCTCACGGGTGACAACGCATCTGCATTTGAAAAGACAGATGTAGATGTCTATGGGCCGCAGTAACCACTTACCATCAAGTGGACTGTGTGCTCGTTTGTCACCCTTATCCTATAAAAAAAAAAAAAAAAATAGAAAACCTATATTGATATCGAGGCATTCCATCTTAGTCTTCAGGGGTGACAACGCTGCTGCCTGTTAATTCCTAATTGAGAATAGATTTATGTGTCTATGAGAGACAGCATTCAGTTTTCATTAAGTGGTTTATAATTTTATACATGGTAAAGCTATGCTGCAGCTATATTATACATATAGCTCTAATGGGTCGGCTCGACCTTGGAAGGACCACTCTTCCACAAAAGATCAGAGTAAAATAGCTGATTAATACTGATGTGTTTCGAATGGTAAGTATAGAGAGCCGGAGACCCCATTCGGTCATGACTATGACCGAATGGGGCAGCAGGCAAAGCAGGACTCTGCATTTTGATTCCAAATCGAGGATAGATATAGATGTCTATGGCCCACAGCATTCATTTATCATCAGTTGGATTTTGTGCTCGTTTGTCATCTTTATTCTGCAAAAAGTTCTAAGCTCCTTTATCGTTATTAATAGTATTTTTTTAAATACATGGCTGATAAATGAGTCATCAGTCCAGTATATATTAAAAGGCTGTTGTCTTAATAGTACATTTAATTTTAGAACATAATATTATTTATAGTGTACCGAATCCATAAAATTTTCGCCCTTCCTTGCGGTTATTTTATTTATTTACTAGCTGACCCGGCGAACTTCGTACCGCCTAACAGTCGATTCTTTAATTTTTTTTAACACTTATTCGGCCATTCGGAACACCGGGTCAGCTAGTAAGATAAAAAAAGAAAAAAGAAAGTTAATAAGTCAACAATTATATTATGTCAAAATATAAAAATTATTATTGTTTTGCCTTCCCGGAACCCCTCCACTAACACTTAAACTTTATGGTATGGTATTAAAGTTCAAAGTGACTTTTAAGTATTATTACGAATCTTTTGTATGGGAATATAGAAAAGTGTTGTTTTAATACTTTTTCAGGCAATTTTTTAAATATTTCTCTCCGTAAGAACCATCTTCGTACTTCAAGGAATATTATAAAAAAATAATTAGGAAATCGGTTCAGCTGCTATCGAGATTTGCGCTTAGCAACACATTCAGCGATTCATTTTTATATTATAGAGATTGAAAGTTTATTGTTAATACCCTAATAACAAGGGCAACAAAGGGCGGACTTAATGCCTAACGGCATTCTCTGCCAGTCAACCCATGGAGTGATGAGATTTTGTGGCAGTAGCAATTACATACATATGTACATTACATACACACGTACACACGTACTTATAATTTTTTAGGAGAGGAGGCAACCGGACATGCTCATCTGATGGTGACTACTGCCGCCCATGAATAACTGAAACATCAGGGGAATTGAACATGCGTTGCCGGCCTTTTAAAAATTCATAGGCTCTTTTCTTGAAGGTCCCTAAATCGCATCGGTCTGGAAAACTTGCTGGTGGTAGTCGATTCCACAAGGAACTTGTGTGAGGAAGAAAAGGTAAATCGCACAGTGGTGGACCGCCAATTATCCAAATGGCATGGATGGTATCGCGAGTTTTGTCGTCATCTGCGATAGTGAATTTGAACGACTGGAATTTTTCCGAAGAATTTCTCAGAACACACCCCGTGGTAGATGCAGTAGCAATTACATACATATTCACATACATACACACATACATACGTACGTATAATTTTTAGGACAGGGGGCAAACGGGCATGCGCCTCACCTTATGGTGACTACCGCCGCCCGTGTATAACTGAAACACCAGGGGAATTGCACATGCGTTGCCGGTCTTTTCAAAAGCCATAGGCTCTTTTCGTCAAGATCGGTAGTCGATTCCACAAGGAAGTTGTGCGAGGAAGAAAACTTCTTGTAAGTCGCACAGTGGTGGACCGCTAATTGTCCAAATGGCATGGATGGAATTGCGAGTTTTGTCGCCATTTGCGATGGTAAAATTGAGCGACTGGAATTTGTCTGAACAATTTCTCAGAGCACACACCGTGGTAGGTGCGATAAAAAATGCAAAGAGATGCAACATTCGCAGTGCCAATGAGTCAAGCCGATCAGAAAGAGCTCGGTCGTGACAATTCGAACCGCTCTGCACTGGATGCAATCAAATGGATGGAGCTGGCACTGGGTAGCCCCAGTCCAGAGAAGGGAACAGTATTCCATCTGTGGCCGGCCGGAAATATTGGCACAGTCAAACGGTGGCAAAGCATCTACAGTACTGTCGTCCGCATAGCAATGAATGTTACCGGTGTGCAACATATCATTGATTTGCAGAAGAGACAGCGTTGGTGATAGCACGCAGCCTTGTGGAACACCAGCGTAAATGGGCTTGTAATTGGAGCATGCACCGTCTACTACGACCTTGATGCTCCGATCTACTAGAAAACTGGTGATCCAATTGCACAATTTTATCGAATCAAGAACTCTGCGGATGTGACATGTTGTAGCACGGAGTCTGCAGCCACTTGGATGTGTTAGATGAGTCGGTCTGTGTCGGTATTACCGCTATGGGACCTATAGAGGCACCCTTACGCATGGGGATGGTCATCGCAGTCTACGCGAAGCCGTAGGATGGACAGGTCCATACTTTCAAGACTGCAGAAATGTCAAAAACGGATGTATTCTCTGACGTATACGCAAACTCCAGCCCGGGGCACAAAGGAGTGTTTTAATTTGAACCCCTTGATAATATAGCTGTCTAACTAAAGTAGAATTGTGCCGAACATATTGCCGAATATTTAACGAGTTGTGGACCAAACGTTCTAAGGAAAGGGTCCCACACAAATTTACACGACGAAGCACCATGGCAAGAAGGAGATGGAGGGATGGACTGCACGACTTCTGTACCGACTGGACACAAAATGGCCTAAACCGTGAATAATGGAAAAAGGGAGTACACACAGGGGATACAACAGACTGAAACTGTTAGAATAAGAAATAATAATATAATAATAATGATTTCTTGTATTTACGTCAATAATAAACAATTAATGAAATTATATTTACGGACGTATAATTTAACTTATTTTTAATTCCTGACCTTTCGGATGCTGAGGATAAATAAAAATAATAACAATAAGTTTAATAAAAGCGATAAAATCCGATAAATTACTTAATTCAATAATATATATTTTTTTAGTATTTATAAAAAAATATACGGAATCGTTTATCAAGTGTTTTGAGATTCTTACCAACTACCTCCTTTGTATAAACAGATTGAAAGGGTATTAAAAGTGAGCCATTGATATCAAAGTAAAAGCCTCAGATCGATACAGCTCTTGTTTGTGATGAAATCTCACAGCTTCCTGTCTGGGAACCGGAAATTATGATATGTTGGATTTTGTTTAAAATAATATGAAAACGTTTTAACTAAGTTTGAAAATAAATGAATATCAAACTCATCACACAATGTGAAACCTTTATAAAAGTTTAATAGAACAATAAGGTTTAATTTATATACAGTTTTGGACGTGGTAGAGCCATGCTGTAGCTATATTGTGGTTGCAGTCTGAATGAGTCGGCTCGACCGGGGAAGGAACACACTCTCACAGAATACCAGCGTAAAATAGCAGCCTAATGTTTCTGTGTTTACGTGTTATGGTGAGTGTAGAGAACCGGAGAAGCTTTTTACTGGAAACAAGGCATTCCATCTCAGTCCTCAGAGGTGAAAACGCATCTGTATTTTGATTCATAATTGAGGATAAATGTAAATGTCTATGGGCCACAGCATCCACCTACCATCAGGTAGACTGTGTGCTCGTTTGTGACCATTATTCTATAAAAAAATAAAAATGTGTACCTCATATTTTATAAGATAGAATTTTAATCACGGTCAGTCTTAACGGAGGCTATCAGTGCTTATATCTATCTGCGCTGGACAGGGTTATAGTGCGCAAGCACAGTTTCACTCTCTTTTCTATCACTCTTATACTGCGATGGACTGGTAATCTAACATGAGCGGAGAGAGACTAGGCTCAGAACCTACGGTTTTATGTGCTTTCCGAGGGTGAAACCCTGCCACCTTCATGATTCCGGGCTTTTACTGAGAATTTCTGGTGAGAAAAAAATTATTTTGGCCCAACCCGGGAATCGAACCCAGGGCGTTTATGACCGCTGCTCGGTCGAGGCAGTTTATTTTGTAAAACTGAGGTGACGAACTTTAATTTTATAACTTAATTCTTCCCTTTCTATTAGGACGCTCGGCTGGTCTCCATCCCTTTTGTCGACATACCACACATTCGAACCAAACGATTTGCTTCGTCGTTCAAAATGCGTGCATCAAGAAGTAGAATAATTTGCCAGCATCTGTCTTTCCATCCAATTATAATGTGGATATGTTTAAGGAAAGAGTGAATAGGCTTTTGTATTATATTGAAAATCGAATCATATAGCTCCATTACCACAGAATCTGTCGATACATTCATTAACATGATACTGTGGGGTAAAGATGCACCAAGCGGCGACCAAGTTTATCAAACGGGCACGCCATTGTTTTTGATATTGGCAACCTTCCACGAAACAGTCTATTAGGCCGATCCGAAAATATTGAGAAGAGGCGAAATTATTTACTTATTTTACTTTTTTTACTATTTTTACTTTTATACGTGGTAGAGCCATGCTGCAACTATATTTCTGGTATAGTTGTAACACGAATGGGTCGGCTCGACCGGGGAAGGACCACACTCGTAAAATAGCAGCTTAATGCTGCTATGTTTCGTATGGTGTGTGTAGAGAACCGGAGACCCTTTTTACTGGAAACGAGGCATTCTATCTTAGTCCTCACGGGTGACAACGCATCTGCATTTTGATTCGTAATTGAGGATAAATGTAGATGTCTATGGGCCACAGCAACCACTTACTATCATGTGGACTGTGTGCTCGTTTGTCACCCTTATCCTATAAAAAAATAGTTATTACAATATTTCAGACAAGCACTTTAATTTTATTCATATGTGTATAGATTTGCCCTGGGAAGTGTCAATAAGAAACCTAATGGGGTTATTTAAAAAAAAACCGAACTTACCAATTACATTTATCTATTACTACTACAATTTCCTTATCTATATTATATTATGTAAAATATACTTATTTGAAATTTAAAACAATGACAAGAAAAAGAATGTCTGCGGAGTCTCTTTCAGTTTCCTTTCCGGTCAGAGGAATCTCATTTTGAAATGTTTGTAGATTAAAATTGCCAAACGGAATTTTTAATTTTAAGATGGTTTTGAAATGAAATGATATATTTATAAAAAAAATCACCATTTTTAATACAATCCAATTTCTCTGTGAAATTTCTTAAGAAACTGTAAACCAACTCGTATCTGTATATATCACTGTGAAAGACGTTAAGATTATTTTTTTTCGCGCCCAAAGTTATTAGAGTCATTTATTTATTTATTTATTCTTTTTTACATATACCTTATAATAAGGGATGTAAAGGGGGACTTAATGCCTTGTGACATTCTCTACCAGTCAACCCTGGATGATTTGAGAAGCTGTGGTAGGTGCAACACCACTCCATAAATTAATAAATAAGTTACAAGATATAATGTTTATAACATTATATCTTGTAACAAAAAGCAAATTAATAAAATATTTTTAAATAAGGGATGTAAAGGGGGACTTAATGCCTTGTGACATTCTCTACCAGTCAACCCTGGATGATTTGAGAAGCTGTGGTAGGTGCAACACCACTCCATAAATTAATAAATAAGTTACAAGATATAATGTTTATAACATTATATCTTGTAACAAAAAGCAAATTAATAAAATATTTTTAAACTATACAAACTTAATATCTAATTTGTAATAAATAAAAAATAATAATTATAAATATATAAACATATATATATACAAAATCTCTAAATAAATATAAAATAATAAAACACAAAAATTGAGATTGCATATTAAAATACATATTATACAAAAAATCAATTACAAAGCGAAAGGGGGAGAAAAACAAAAATCGCATAAATCAGGTAGTATTATTCCTGTTACAGAATTCTCGAACTAGTCTTTTAAAATAATCTTTGTTACTGGTGTTTTTGATATGAACAGCAAGGCATTCCTGAGCAGTATGGACTGCACATTAAAAGAGGAATTAAAGATACCACATATATGTTGGGCAATACGAATTTATATACGAGATGAAAGTTATCTTTAAGATAAGAAGGAGAGAATATGGGTCATTTAAAATTGAATATTATAGTACTTGTAAAATTAGGGAGCTACGCCTTTGTCGAATAGAAAGCCATTTAAGCTTAGAACGGTACTGAGAGACATGGTCATACTTACGTAAGCCGAAAATGAACCTAATGCAATTGTTGAGAAGGCGCTCCAACTTATTGAGAAGATATTGAGATAGATCTGGGTAACATACATCTGCATAATCAATAATGGGTAATATCAAAGTCTGGACAAGTAGAAGTTTAGTTTTAAACGGCAGAAAGTTTTTGAGACGGCAAAGAAAACGTAAGGTGGCAGTAACTTTACGGCTTATTTCAGCAACTTAAACTCCCTAGCTTAAGGTATGGTCCATATGTAAGCAAAGATTTTTTACAGATTTACAAAATGGCAGCAATATTGCATTGTAAAATACGGGAGAAAAATCATCGTTATTAATCTTGGCTAATATTCTGCTACTACCTATAACCATTACCTTACATTTGGAAGGGTTAACCGAAACACTATATCTGCACGACCAATCTCTTATGGCATCAAGGTTGTGGTTAATTTAATTAATATTATCGTTAAGGTCACTAACACTAGATTGCACATATAGCTGAAGATCATATGCATACAGATGGTACGAACAGTTGAGAACTGAAGTGATAGAATTCATAAATAGAGAAAACATTATAGGAGATAGTATTCCGCCTTGCGGCACGCCTGTTTCAATGTCAGCCCATGTTGAGGACTGTAATCCAAATCGAACTGATTGCTGGCAGCCGCGAAGATAGGATGAAAACCATTCCAAAGCTGGGATTGAGAATTTAAGATTAGCTAGGAAGGCTATATGGATATCGTGGTCGACTGTGTTAAAAGCATTTGAAAAATCAACAAGCACTACCACTGTAAGCTTCTGCTCAACCATTCCCATTCGAATGTCATCTGTGAATTTTATTAAGGCAGTGGTAGTACTCTGACGTGCGCGAAAGCCTGACTGATATTTATTCAGCAGATTATGTTTGGTTATGAACATAGAGATTTGCTTGTGAACACAGGCTTCCAGAATTTTAGATAGGTATGGCAAAATTGAAATCGGTCTGAAATGGGTAGGTAATAAGAGATTAGGTATTTTAGGAAGTGGTCGCTCAAATTCTTTTTTCCATTGAGTAGGATATTGGCCTGAGTCAAGGGAATAGTTTACGATGTGTGTGATTGCACGTAAAAGGCACTCAAAGATCATGGGTATCATAACCTTACTAACCTCATCGCAACCCACAGCCTTGGATTTAATAGCTAATACTGATTTTTGGATCTCATCGTCAGTCACAGGTAAAAAGTGAAAAAAAGGAATAGGAGGAGAAGGCATAGATTGAATGGAAGCTATTGTTGTAGAACAAACTGTGGGATCCAAAGGAGAAGTAGAGATAAATTGATGATTTATTTCATCCAGAGTGATTGATGGACCATGATCAGATGTAATGGCCTTACTAATACCCAGTATTTTAAGAAATTTTCACACATCGGCGGTCGAAGAATTTGTAATATTTCTAGGGTTATAATGGCGTTTAGCATTTCGTACAATCTGATTGCATCTGTTCCCAATCCCAGCTCTCCTGAGTACGATGCTTCTTAAATTTCACAAATGCTCGATCTCGCCTGGTCATTGCCATCTTTACGGCCCTAGTCATCATAGATCCGAACTCGTGGCCCTCGGCGCTGCGAAGCATTGCTAAGGCACTGCACCACGACGTCGTCAATCACTTAATATTTGGTTTATTTATATTTATATTGATGGTAGTTTGTTGACTCTATAGATTTTCGTAATTTCGCCGTTTGTTGTTACGTTAGATCGACGTGTGTTAATCTCAATTCAGTGTTGCCAACTTTATTTCATAGGAGATCGTACCATAAACTGGAAAATAATCGTATTTTCTTAGAACTCGAAAAAAAAGTAGTACGCATTAAAATTTCAATAAAACAATGGTAAAAAGTACAATAATTATATTATTATAACGTCAAAGCAAAATTTTACATTTAACGTTAATAACATTTAAGAATATGACACTAAACTTTACAACGACTTTTTTATTAAAGAAAAGGGGCTCGGACTGTGTACACTCTGCACTCTTTTACGAAAATAGGGTTACTTTTACTTTTTCCTTAAACATAAACTCAAACTCAACATAAAAAAAAAACTTATATTTATTGCTATTAAGCCCTGTTAGATCATTTTACATTACAAAATTATTAACAAAATTAAACTATTAATCATATAAATGAATACAAACATAGCTCTTAGAGTATATGATCTACCAGGTACTTAGTATACTATAACTATATTAATAGCTCAATATTGAAATTAAAATTCACCGGATAATACTCATAATGAACCGGCACAACTTCATAACAATACCAATTGACATATTTTGATAAACATTTTCCTTGGTCTTCATATTAAGAAGAATGCTGAGAAGTCATTGCCAACAAGTCATTGCACAGTATCATCTACGATTTTTTGTAGAATTTGGCCCTATAAATACCATAATAACAAATATTATCTGAATAGTAGTCACTATCAGAGTCATCAATACAAAGAAAAAGTTTAAAGCTCACTCAATTTTGATGTTATTGATTTTTTATATCAATAAAATGAACGTTACTAATTTTTATAATTGATTAAGTTTATTTTAGTTGAGTTTCAAATCTTATAATTTTTATTTGATTATAAGATTTGAAAAGATCGTTTATTTTGCGTACGATTTTGAATACATGATCGTACATCGTACTAGGGCCAAAATTATTGTCGTAACAATAAGATTTAAGTCATAAGGTTGGCAACGCTGTCTCTATTATCTGTTTGGTACGGACCCAAGCTAGGCCTTGTGGGCTTTATAAAACTTACATAGCGCACTCTCGCATCAATATTACACTTAGGGATAATTTTACAAGCTTTTATTAAACTTGAATGTTTGTTTGTTTAGGTTGATCCTGATCCCGATCTCTCTCTGATCATGTCGGATTGACGGCCCATCAAACTATGAGAGTGAGGAGTGGACTTGTACGAGGGTGGATTGAAAAGTACTCGGCCTAACACAGATCCATTCATATTTAAAAATCAAATCTACCCACATTATTTAGTTCAGTTCAGACTAGTTCATTGTGTGAAGTTCGATACGTGTGCGATAATTAGTTGTGATTTTATAAATTTATTAACAAAGTAATCGGACATAATTTCCGCGAATGGAGCAAATCGAGCAGCGTGCCGTCATTAAGTACCTCCATAAGAAGGGGCTATCATCAAAAGTCATCCATGATGACATGGTCAGTACATTAGACGATTATGCTCTGTCATATTCATCCGTCAAAAAATGGATAGCAGAATTTAAGCGTGGTAGAGAGAGAGTGTGAAAGATGAACCCCGCTCTGGAAGGCCTTCGACGTCAACTACTGACGAAAATATTAAAAAAGTACTTGATTTAATAATGGGAGACCGCAGATTAAAAATCAGAGAGATAGCCGAGATTATAGGCATCTCTTATGAACGAACTCAAAACATCATTGTCAACGAGTTGGGTTTCCACAAGGTGTCTGCGAGGTGGGTTCCGCGACTGCTTTCAGTTGAACAAAAAAGGACGCGATTGACTATTTCACGCGACTGTTTGGAGTTATTTGAAGCAGATGCAGATGATTTTTTGAATCGTTTTGTTACTATGGACGAAACATGGGTTCATTACTGTACACCGGAAACAAAACAACAATCAAAACACTGGAGAAGACCTGGTTCACCACCCCCTAAAAAGGCTAAGTCGATTTTGTCGGCAAATAAGGCTTCAGTATTCTGGGACTCGAAAGGTGTGATTATGATTGATTATCTTGAAAGGGGTCAGAATATAAACTCTGACTACTACTGCACCTTACTACGTCGTTTACGAGAGGAAATAAAAGAAAAACGTCGAGGAATGCTCAGAAGAAAAGTCTTGTTTCATCAAGATAACGCCCGTGTTCACACGTCAGTACAGTCAATGGCTGAAATTCACAACTGTGGCTTTGAACTGTTACCGCATCCGCCGTATTCACCTGATCTGGCACCATCAGACTTCTTTCTGTTCCCTAACCTAAAAAAGCACTTGAGAGGTCAAAGATTTTCGACAAACGACGAGGTCAAAGCAACTGTAGACGCATATTTTGACTCTAAGGAAGAATCATTTTTTTCAACGGTCTAAATGCTTGGAAGGGGAGGTGGCAAAAGTGTATTGAACTTGATGGTGATTATGTACAAAAATAAAAATATAACTGATTTAGTATGTGTTTATTTTCTTGGTTAGGCCGAGTACTTTTCAATCCACCCTCGTATTTACGCACACACTCGTGCACTAGAATTCTACCTTGCGCAGATGGCTAGTCTCCTTAGAGACTAGCCGCCGTGACAGAAATTCGGTCTGGGCGAGATTAAAATTTTTGCTGCATCAAATAGGTTGGTTGGACAAATAAAACATCACGCTCACATAGAATACCAGTCAAAAAACAGCTTAATTTTCCGAACTTCATATTATGGGTGAAGAGAAACGATGACGCTTTTTAAAAAGAATCTTCAATGTACTTTAAAATAATATTTTTTTCAAGCTGTATTTATACTTGTTCTCTATATCTTTTAGACAGAAACTCATCAATGCACTCAGTACTGCTTTATTTCTGTATATATCAGTTTTCAATATGCCAATTTATATACTACACAAGATTTTTTTAATCTTACATAAAAAATAGCTTGACTCCTGTTATAAAGTCCGTGTTTAATTACTTTATTTCGTCTAGAAAATTTCCCTTTTCCTGAAAAGAAGCCCAGATTAATCCTATACGCAATAAAGCAAATCGCTCTAGTTTTTCTGATTACTGCCCCTTATCCATAATTCCATTACTTTTAAAAGTTTTTGAGCGTAAAGTTCATCGACAATTAAGACTACTCTTATCTAAATCTAGTCTAGAGTCTCTTCAATCCACTCCAATCCGGTTTCTGTGCTGGTCATAGTACGTCTACTGCCTTAGTCAAGATTACCGAGGACATTCCTCATTTTCGGCTCTGATAGGTATGAGAGTGATACCTAGACGAACTTCAGGTCAGAAAAATGGTCCTACCAGTAGTAGGTATTTATCTTACAGTTCTTAGTATTTTAATCTCAAATTTAAAAGTAACAACGCCCTGATCAAGTTTTTTTTTAATGTGTATAGATGTACGCTATAGTATACACGTAAAAAACTACCGTATAAAACTGGTGACAGGTTGTTTATTTAGGAACAGCAAGTTACGAGCATTAACAGGAAAATATTTGTCAAAAAGAATAGAAACCTAATTTTGACGATTTCATTTTTTTTTAAATATTTTTACCGTACCGGCTTGTGTTCAACAGAGGTCTTTAATAAGATTTCAGTAAAGGTTTCTTTGCTAAGACTACATTTTTGATTCCGTCTGTGCTTACACGTTTTGTACATAAGGCAGCAGAAAAATATCCTTGCGGAGGCGTCCTGTAAAATATAATAAGCAGTTTAGAGGTTTTGCGTGGTTTGGCATAATAATTATTTAGTGCTTAAAAACATTACTAGAAGTGACATCACGTAAACCATTTTTTTTATACTAATTATAACGCATGAGCAATTTGTCTAACTTTTGGTGATCTTGATTAAGAATTTAAATGCAAATGCGTTGTCACCACTGCGGAACAAAATGGAATCCTTGATTACAAAATACTTTTTTAGAATAAGGGTGTTTCCAGTAAAAAGTGTCACTGGTTCTCCACATTCACCATGCGAAACATTCTAGCATAAAGCCGCTATTTTGTGCTGATATTGTGTAAAAGCGTTACACCCATACGGGATGTCACGGACCTACAATATAGCTGCAAAGTGGCTCTACCAAGTAACAAAACATATCTTGATACATAATTTTTTTTGTATAAAGCTTGTTTTTGCAAATACCATAAGCAACACAGTATTCTGTGGGAACGGGGTGCATGTCCGCTTGTGCGATCCATTCTAGCTGCCGCTATTACAGCAGGATGGGTTTATAAGGTCTACTTAACTCATAGATGGGCGGAGGCAGTAGAGTCCAAGGGGGAGGCATTGGCCGTTAGTTTGGACATTGCGAAGGCCTTCGATCGGGTTTGGCACAAAGCGCTTCTTTCGAAGCTCCCTTCCTATGGGCTTCCCGAGAAATTATGCAATTGGATCACCAGCTTTCTTGCAGATCGGAGCATCAAGGTCGTTGTAGACGGTGCATGCTCCGACTACAAACCTATTAACGCTGGTGTTCCACAAGGCTGCGTGCTATCACCAACGCAGTCAGCAGTAGCATTCATTGCTATGCGGATGACAGCACTGGTGATGCTCTATAAACCGGCCGTGCCAATAACGAAAGGAAAACGTCACCGAGTACCGGAACAAACTTGGGTCTGAAGTCGAGTCTTTGCTAAACAAAGTCTCGGATTGGGGGCGACTAAATCTAGTCCAGTTTAATCCTCAGAAGACACAAGTTTGCGCGTTAACCACTAAAAAGAACCCCTTTGTCGTATCTCCTCAGTTTCAAGGTACTCACCTTGTTGACTCAGCCAGTATCGGAATCCTCGGCGTCGACATATCGAGTAACGTGCAGTTTCGTGGTCACTTGGAAGAGAAGGCCAAATTGGCCTCTAAAAAGCTTGGCGTACTCAACAGAGCGGGACAGTATTTCATGCAAGCTCAACGCCTGCAATTTTACAAGGCGCAGGTTCGGCCTCACATGGAATACTGTTCCCATCTCTGGGCTGGGGCTCCCCAGTGCTAGCTCCTTCCACTTGACCGTATCCAGCGCAGAGCGGCTCGAATCGTCGACGACCGAGTCCTTTCCGATCGGCTCGACTCATTGGCACTGCGAAGAGATGTTGCATCTCTTAGCATTTTCTTTCGCATTTACCATGGAGAGTGCTCTGAGGAATTGTTCGGATTAATCCCAGCCGCCAAATTTCACGAACGCACATCGCGGCAGAACTCCCGATACCATCCACACCATCTGGATGATTGGCGGTCCAACACTGTGCGATTTAGAAGATGTTTTCTTCCTCGCACAACTTCCTTGTGGAATAGTTTACCACCAGCGATTTTTCCAGACCGATACGACTTAGGGACCTTCAAGAAAAGAGCTTCTCCTTTTTAAAAGGCCGGCAACGCATCTGCAATTCCCTTGGTGTTGTGGTTGTTCATGGGCGGCGGTAGTCACTTACCATCAGGTGAGCCGCATGCTCGTTTGTGCCCACTTTGTTCTTCAGACACAAGTTTGTTCCGGTACTCAGCGATGTTTTCCCGAGAAATATTGGCACGGCCGGTGTATAGAGCATCACCAGTGCTGTCATCTGCATAGCAATGAATGTTACCAGTTAGCAACATATCATTGATATGCAGAAGAAACAGCGTTGGTGATAGCACATAGCCTTGTGGAACACCAGCGTTAATAGGCTTGTAGTCAGAACATGCACCGTCTACAACAATCTTCATGCTCCGATCTGCAAGGAAGCTGGTGATCAAATTGCACAATTTCTCGGGAAGCCCATAGGAAGGGAGCTTCGAAAGAAGCGCTTTGTGCCAAACCCGATCGAAGGCCTTCGCAATGTCCAAACAAACGGCCAACGCCTCCCCCTTGGACTCTACTGCCTCCGCCCATCTATGGGTCAGGTAGACCAGAAGATCACCAGCTGATCGACCCCGACGAAAACCGTATTGACGGTCACTAATAAGCTGGTTATCCTCAAGGTACTGGATGAGCTGGCAGTTAATAATGGATTCCATTATTTTGGAGAACAAGGAGGTGATCGCGATAGGCCTATAGTTGGATGGGTCTGAGCGGTCGCCTTTTTTAGGGATCGGGTTGACAAAAGCTGTCTTCCATGAGTTCGAGACTACACCTTGGGAGTAGGAGTACCGGAAAAGACGCGTTAGGACCGGTGCCAACTCCGGAGCTCACGTCCTCAGCACAATTGGGGGGATTCCGTCAGGCCCACTCGACTTCTGGATGTCCAGGGAGAGAAGAGCTTGGCGAACCGAGCGCTGTGAGAACAGCACATCCGGCATAGAGCACTCACACCGCGGGATGGTCGGCGGTGTTTTCCCCCCGTCATCAAGAGTCGAGATGGATGCAAAGAGTCAGCCTAAAAGGTCGGCTTTGTCTTTTGCGTCTTGCGCCAGTGAGTCGTCCTCCCTGTGCAGAGATGGTAGTGATGGCTTACAGAAATTCCCTTGGACAGCCTTGGCAAGAGACCAGAATGCACGGGGTCGCGAAGGAAGGCGAACTAGTTTCTCGCCAATTCTGCCTATGTGCTCTGACTTTGCCTTGGCAATAACTCTTTTGAAGGACCTGGAGGCGAAGTTATACTTCTTTTTAAGTCTGCTGGTGTTTAAATCCCGAGTCACCGAAGCCGCATCCCAGGCTTGATAACACTCCTGCTTACTGCGTAATGCAGTCTTACAGAGCGACCAAACCAAGGCTGAGATCTGCCTCCGATTGGTACCACAGATGATGGAATGAATAGTTCCATTCCCTGTAGCACCACAACAGTGACAGAGTCAGCAACAGCGCTGGGATCATCCGGCGAGAAGCAAATCTGCCCCCATGGGTAGGAAGCAAAGAAAGACCGCATTCCGTCCCAATCCGCCGACCTATAATGCCAAACACGGCGGCAACCTGCAAAACGCAACCGTGAAGGGAGCGTGAGTGGCACCACAATCCGGATCAGACAATGGTCCGAAGAGCCGAGAGGGGCACAGATGTCCTCTCTGACATACACGACAGTATTTCATGCCGGCACAACGCCTGCAACTTTACAGGGTGCAGGCTCGGCCAGCTCCTTCCACTTGACCGCATCCAGCGCAGTTCGTCTCGAATCGTCGACGACCGAGTCCTTTCCAATCGGCTCGATTCAATGGCTCTGCGAAGAGATGTTGCATCTCTTTGCATTTTCTTTCGCATTTACCACGGGAAGTGCTTTAAAGAATAGTTTGGATTAATCCCAGCTGCCAAATTTCACGAACGCACATTGCGCCAGAACTCCCGATACCATCCACACTATTTGGATGATTGGCGGTCTACCTCTGTGCGATTAAGAAACAGTTTTCTTCCTCGCGCAATTTCCTTGTGGAATAGTTTACCACCAGCTATTTTTCCGGACCAATACGACTTAGGGACCTTCAAGAAAAGAGCCTACTCCTTTTTAAAAGGTCGGCAACGCATCTGCAATTCCCCTGGTTCCACTGATGTTGCGGTTGTTCATGGGCGGCGGTAGTCATTAACCATCAGGTGAGCCGCATGCTCGTTTGCCCCCTCTCCTATAAAAAACATATACAATTTTGGACGTGGTAGAGCCATGCTGCAGGAATATTGTGATATCAGCACGAATGTGTCGGCTCGACTGGGGAAGGACCACGCTGTTTCTGAATACCATCGTAAAATAACAGCTAAATGCTGCTGTTTCGTATGAGACCCTTTTTACTGGAAACAAGACATTCCATCTCTGTTCTAAGGGGTGACAACGCATATGTATTTTGATTCTAAATTGAGGACAAATGTATATGTCTATGGGCCACAGCATCCACTTACCATCAAGTGGACTGCGTGCTCGTTTAAATAAAAATAATTATTTATTTATTTATTTAAAACTTCATATACACATGTGGTATATAGGCGGACTTAATGCCTAAGGCATTCTCTACCAGTCTACCTTGGGATGATGCAGAGATATAATGAAGTAGGTGTAATAAAAAGGTAATATGTTAATACTAAACTAAAATAACAAAAAAAAATTGTAGCACGTTGAAATAAAATACATAAGATATAACTATTACTATGATGAATCTGCCAATTTATTAGTTAAGTATTCCCGAACCTTCATCTAGAACGCGTAACGATTGCTAGCCGTCCTGATTTCGAGAGGTAGTGTGTTCCAAAGGAGAATAGATTGAATGTGGAAAGAAGAATGAACAAGTCCAGAGCTATGGGAGGGACATAGGAGAAGAAGGTTGTTCGTAGAGCGGAGGTTTCTCTCATGATAAGCGATAAGCAACTGAAAGTAAGGAGATAAGTAGGAACAGGAAGTTGAAGACATCAGGATAGAATAAAGGGTAGTGAGTGCACGCAAACTACGGCGTTGACGAATAGGTAACCATTTTAATTGAGATCAATACGTGGATACATGGTCATACTTTCGAAGATTGAAAATGAATCTAATGCAGTTATTCAGAAGACGGTCATATTTATTGAGAAGATCTGCATTCAGGTCGAAATAACACACATCACCATAGTCGATTAGGGGAAAAATTAAGCTTTGCACAAGCATTGCTTTGATTGCAGATGGCAGAAAATTTTTTAGGCGATAGAGAGAACGCAGGGTACCGGTAACTTTCTGGCTAACGGTCGTTGCTTGGTCTTTCCAACTCAAAGTAGAATCAATTAACAAACCTAGATCCTTCACACTAGAACACAGTTGGATCTCAGTACTATTAAAAAAGATAGGAGGTAAAGCTACCGTTTTCAATCTATGAATCATCCGACGGCTACCAATTATTATGGCCTGACACTTCGAAGGGTTGACCATTAGGCCAAACCTGTCAGACCAGTTCTTAATATACTCAAGGTCCCTGTTAATTATGTCCACCGCTATAGAAATATTGTCAATACTCGCTTGTGTGTACAGTTGCAAGTCATCGGCATACAGATGATACGCAGACTGAAGGTCTTGAGTAATGAGATTAATAAATATAGAAAACAACAAAGGAGATAATATGCCGCCTTGAGGAACACCAGCATGTAAGTCAAGCCAGCTAGATGATAGCTCATCGATATCTCATTCTTTTACAATAATGTCCTCCAAATAGAATTTTAGTCACGTAGGTCAGTCTTAACGGAGGCTAGCCATCTACGCTGGACAGGGTTATAGTGCGCAAGCATAGGTTCACTCTCCATTCCCTCACTATCATACTCCGATGGACTGGTAATCTGACATGACCGGAGAGAGTTTAGGCGCAGAACCTACGGTTTTATTTGCTTTCCGAGTGTGAAACATTGCCAATGAAGGGCAAGGGACTCCGGGCTTTTACTAATAATTTCTGGTCAGAAAAAAAAATGATTTTGGCCCAACCCCGGAAATCGAACCCAGGGTGTTTACGACCACTGCACTATGGAGACAGTTAATTTTATAAAACTGACGTGACGAACATTCATTTTATAACTTGATTCCTCCCTTTCTATTCGGACGCTCGGCTGGTCTCCATCTCTTTTTGTCGACATACCACACATTGGAACCAAAAGATTTGCTTCGTCGTTCATAATGCGTACATAAATTTTACAAGGATAAACATCTAGACCCGGAACAATTACTTGTCGGCCATACAAAGTTCACTTTTGGATTCGAACCCGCCCACATCGCCTTAACTCATTGCTAAGCCACTGCGCTACAGTTAAATTATAAGCCTCTTTATTTTTTGGAGACAATTAATAAGTTGTTAAAACATAATCTAAAGCTCATTATACTTTTAAACACCACGAAAGTTATCTTCAAGTTAATCGAAAGCTTTGAAAGCGAAAACCGCAAAAATTTACTTCAACATGGTCTCTACACGTTCCAACGAGCGTCCCGTTTATCCAACGGATTAGCGGTCGTCTTGCACTTTACACTGCACGGCTCTGGCATTTAAATTTTCTCCAATCTTCTTATTTAATTTGTTATTGCTATTAAAAATGATAAAAATTGTTAGCTGAGATCCGCACAATAAAATTAAATTTGTCTTACCTATTTTATAGAGCACCTCTCGTCCTCCCTTAATTGCATGTACTATGCCCGTCACCACTACTCCCAACACCACTACACTAGGAAGGACACACCACTGTCGATAAAACGACACGCGTTTCACCTCTAAGCGAGTCATCATCAGGTGAAATAGACCCTGCGGTGGCTGACCCCTGAGGGGTCTCTTTGATCTAAGTAAAACCTATCGTTTTGTTTCATGATGCGGATCGTAGCTAATTAATTTTGAACATCTGGATTTCACTGGACGTGGATTTCCGTAAATTAATGTATGCTTCTATTAATTATATATTATTACATAAAATATAAATTTTCGTACAAAGTTTCTGGAATTTGGTTCGTTTATTGAGAAATTGATGGCCTGTTTTTCTATTCATCCATCCATTACAATATATTAAGGTCCACTGTTGGGGATATCACCATCGTTGCTATGCTTGGCAGGCAGGTTGGTAATCGCAGTATGTTAAAATTTCAAGTTGTTATCAGGATGGTGCTGCTGCCCATCTCCTACTTTAGTTTCTCCCTGTCACCTCTTACGACATCCCCGGGACGCAACTACATGGTTACAGACCTGAGTTTGGTGGGTCCTTTGACTTTTGATTTTTTTTGACAGGTTACCCTACACTCTAAATACCGGGACGAGCCTGCCACACGATGACCAATTACTTAATTTCTTCCATTCATCCATAACAGCCTATTAAAGTCCCCTACTGAACACAGACCTCCCCCATAGATTATTTCATAGAGGGAATTTCGCTTCAGTTACCACGACTTGTAGACGGGTTGTCAACCGTAGATTTTAATTACTTTTAGTTGTTATCAGAAAGATGCTGCAGCCCATCTCCTGTTCAGTTTACCTCTGTTCGATACCCGTGGTCTGTGAGGTGGTGGATATTCTTACACAGTCACTAAATGGCGACATAATTGGATTATTATTATTAATTTATATTTGCCTGTATTGCCACACTTAGGTATTAAGCTCATCAGAAACCTAAGTAATATATTATTTATATCAGTGAAAACTAACAAGAATGCAGGTCACCTGATGTTATGTCACTACCGCCGCATATGAAAAACAATTACAAACTTATTTGAATTAATTCCCTAAAGGATGCTTTAACGTAAGCTAATAGGGTACTTATTCTGAATTTATATTAATTCTAAACTGGGTGTTCTGGAAAGGGTGCGGCGATACTTCATGCTGGGGCAGCTTCTTACCGTATATAAAGCGCAAGTCTGGTCTTGTATGGAGTACTCCTGTCACATATAGGCTGATGCTGCAAAATTACACCTAGCAGCGTTTGACTCAGTGGATAGACGTACTAAGGACTTTTTGGTAACCTTGATTTTCTACCGACTTCAAACAGGAGGAGGTACTCAATTCGACTTTGTGATTTTTTTATGAGTGTTACCTCATAACTTTTCCCATGGTCCATGGTCTCATATAAATTTGCAATTAAATAAGCATTATGTTGAAACCAATCTTGCCAGCCTAAGCACAGGCGCAGAGTAGCTAACTCTTCGGTGTTCTATAAGATAGATTTCGGATAGTGTCTGCAGAAATTAAATGCTTTAATTCATTCCTGCTTTTCCACCGACGAACAATCAGGCGGTCAATGGTTCTTCACCACTTTGCTATCGGTAATTCACGCATTCAAACTAAACGATTTGCTTCGTAATACGTAGGCAGAGGAGTGTTTGCCGGCATCTGTCTTCATTTTCAATACATTCTGGGATTCATCAAGGCAAGAATGAAAAGGTTTTTGTTACGCTAAATCAATGCGAACTCTCATCTTCATCTCCAGTTAGAATTATAGGCAAGCACTGGCTTATAATAAGTAAAAATTAAATGAACGTGCTGGATGTGTGTCTAGGTGCTATTCATAGATTTGAAACTCCTACGTGACACTGGAGGGATTGCTCGTGTAGGGATAATGTTTTTTAAAGATAACAATCTCACGATTGCGTGCTTAAAGATAAATTCAAAAGTGAACTTTTAGCAAAACAAGTCAACGAAAAACAAACTTGGGGCGTTCCGTGACGAAAAATAAATTTACAACGGTGGAGATCGTCAAACTTAAATCAAGTTAAAGCTTAGATTTAATCAAAATTTAATTTGATGCTCTGCCTGCTTACTGCGAGATTAAATAAAGTTTTAACAGGCTTACTGTAAGTTGCCGTGAAAATGAACAATAATATTTTCTAGTCAAAATTTTGTTATCCTTCTTATCCCAGTTCCATAGTAGTTGGGGCCTTTATCTAAGAATTTGACACGGGAAAGCAATAAGTAGTAACTACAGGGTAAGAGTAAGCTGTATAATCATCAGTTATATAGGCTTGAGTCAGTATTAATTATTCGAATCAGATCAGATCCAGATAATAGCGTGACAAACGAGCACACCGTTTACCTGATGATAAGTGGATGTTGTGTAAAATTAAATCAAAATGCAGAGTCGCTATTACTTCTGAGGAATACAAGTGGTAAAATAAAAAAAAATGTACAACCGACTTGAATATAGATATAATTTATTGTAGATTTTTTTAAAACTGCTCGATCGATTTCGATAAAATATAAATTGAACCACTTCGAAAGTATACCCTTTAAAACATTAAATAATTTTTGAGATCGGTTCAGGCGCCTTCGAGTAATCGGTGAACATACATAAAAAAAATGAATTTTCCGTCGAATTGTAAACCTCTTCCTTTTTGAGTCGGTTGATAATGGAGCCTCGTTTCCAATATAAAGGATCTCCGGTTCTCTACACTCACCATACAAAACACAGCAGCATTAGGCTGCTATTATTACAGATTATTATATTTTTTATTGAGATTATTATAAAGTTGGACCACGTGGGTCCAACTCCTGTCGAACCATCCATTTGTGCCACAACCATAATATATAATAGGAACCAAGTCCTATTCTCACTCTTTTAGAGCACATGCACTTAGGTTATGGAATTCTCTTCCTGCTGCAATTCGTGAGGCTCAAACAGGGTCCGTGTTTAAAAGGCAGTGAAGTTTAAAGGCAAGTGGAGTTAAAGAGCAAGTTCTTTCTTTGTTGTCCCAATGATTTAATGTATGACTTGTATATATAGGTATATGTGTATCTATATTTATTATATATATAGTAGTTTTTGGGTATATGTATGTTTGTATGGATATATGTTTTTATTATCTTTACTTTATATTAATATTATTAATATTATAAAATTTTATTATGAAATTGCACAATAAATGCGCTTCTCTTTGAATTTTTCCAGTATCAAGCCTGCTGGAAGTAATTACAATATGAAATAAGCAGTGCCTTTGTACAAAATATCTTTATTGTTTTATTCTCATTGTAACATTACTTTGTGCGTAAATAAATTATTAAATAAAATAAATAAATATAGCTGCAGCACGGCTCAACCACGTGTAAAACTTAATATTAATTGTGTAGTGAACGTGCGGTGAAGTTCTTGAAGGGTCTGTATCCGCGACTGGTTGTCGCTGCTGGTGATAAGAGGGCTGGTACTTTTATCGCTCAAAAGCTAAGAATGGCCATTCAGCGAAGAGAGCCAACCAGCGTCCTTGGCACAGTACCATGGGGAGAAGGATTGTATGACAATTTATGTTTAGTTTTAGATTTCTTGTCATAGTTTTTAAAATAGTATATTTCAATGTTATGTAAACAAATTAATGTTAGATATATTTTGTACAATATATATTGTTACGGCCTACGGCTGCTCCCTTAAAGGATCAGATCCTCAGGGGCCCATGAGCTGATGACTTCCCGAGCAGACGTAGGTCGAGCCTCAATGTGGCCACGTGGAATCTCTCGAATTACACTAAAATATATGGGGGAGCGTTCTATACTACGGCCAGTCAACCGGCAGAGGAATTAGGCGGAGTTCACTTACCTATATCCAAGGCGACTGGTCCCTCCGGAGTCGGTCAGGTCACATGTGGTTGTGTAGTGAAAGGGAAATAAGTGATGTGATGTGTATCTGGGTGTGACTGATGGTGATTGAACCTAGACCTTGGCCGTCGGCAGCAGCCCGAGCGTCGACACCGCTCCAACTTGAGGGGGCCTTTCGAGGTTATCCACAGTCACTTTCTTCTTTCGTCACGTTGACAGTCAATTAACTCTATCGTACGATTTACTAACTTACAGAAGCCACTAACTATCGCTGGTTATAAGGTTAACACACAAAACGCACACGGAGTTTACAGTTTATTAAAGGTCACTACCGTTTCGCGTTGCAACAGTTATTTCTAGAATATCAGAGGCCGCACTAGCTAATATTGTCGAATGCACTTATACAGATTCTGAGTCGGTCCCGGGAAGCTCTCCAGCAGGAATGCGCGTCACAAATCCTAGACCGTATATTTACGGGCCACACCTAATTATTCCGAGTTCCCTAACAGAATGGACCGCGTGCTCACGTCAGCACCGATTAAAGACGACTGACTGCCCTTGGGCGTTTACGCACGACCGAATGTCAAACCGGTATGACACTGAGCCGCGCGCCCTCTCGCGTTCGTTCCCGAAATTAGCGTTTAGCGCGAACAAACCCCCGTCCAGGACATAAGGATTTTGGTCCGCGAGCAAACCGGGCAGCGGGACAAGGTTGCGACGGCAAGTTGCAAGACCAAATCTACAACCAAACTAGGCCACATTAGGCAACCCATCAGATCTTGCAACCCTAACCAACGCCCCAAAAGATAGCCCTAATGTGGCAAGCCGGAGGGTCAGCCTCCACTGGATGCCCCTCCTGGGCATCGCAGCACTTTAATAAGTCCTGTACTGGACAGAAGTCCGACGATCTCTTTCAAACACCTATCTGTGCCCCTATGATTAGTTCCGCAATCCGACCGGATCAGCTCTGCAAACAGCGACGCTACACGAAGCTGCCCAGACAAATTTGTGCCAGCAGTTGCTTCAGTGCAGAGCGCACCCGCAAATTCCACATGAACGTCGTCTGTGGAGAGCCAAACGAAACGCACAGATAGTCCCTAGTATGAATTTTCAACAAGTAGGCCTAGCCAGGCCACCCACCATATTATCATTTACTAAAACAGTGCGGCAGCTGATTTCAATCTGATAATCTCCAAAACTAGCTAGCCGGTTAGGCAAGTAGTCCTATGCTCATATTTCAACTAATTTTTCAAAAGCATCAATGTGCAACTACAGAATTAATTCAACCAAATTAATCACCAATGCGCATAGGTCAACTTGCAAATTAAACAAAACAATAACGTAAGGGACAGCCCTACTTCTTCGCAAAGCAAAATGATTAAACACTATCATAAACATAAACATAATTTTTCAAATAGTGCGCCATTCCATTTCAGATGAATTCAAATTTTCCTTTCAGCAAACAGACGCAACAATCAAATACAGTGATTAAATATATTTGCGGCTTGAGCACGGATTACAAAGATAACAAACAAAAAATATAACAAAAATTAACAGTTAATAAATGCAGTTCCTATCAAATCGCGTTGAATAGAAATTACACAAATACGAATTACTACGTATCAACCAAATACAAGTTAGCACAAAAGAAAAGACACAAATCAAATTAACAAATAACAAATACTAGTGCGATCAAATCAAGTTAAATTCAAATTGCGCAAATACAATTACTACTCTTTAGTTCAAATACAACTTACAGTATAAACGAAGATACACATCACGGTCGACCAACAAAAAATGCCTAGCTCGGAAATCGACCCTTCGATAAGTAATCCACTACAACTATCCGACAACGATAATTAACCGATTACGTAAAAATAACCATCTACCTACATGACGTATATCTCTAGAAAACTCCCGCTTGCGCAACCTAGGGCGCGGCTTTTCAAATCTACCCACTAACCAAAAAAAGGCAAGCAACAAAGAACAAAGGGAAATAATTCTATTATTACGTACAAAAAAATATTTTTACGTATCACGGACGGGCGTGATTGTAGATACAAATTAAACCAATCAAACCAACGCTCCCTGCCACCAGAATTGTTTAATGTTTATCAAACACTATGGTCGGGATCGACCGGGAATCGAACCCGAAACCACGCCCTGCTACCAGTTTGTTACGGCCTACGGCTGCTCCCTTAAAGGATCAGATCCTCAGCGGCCCATGAGCTGATGACTTCCCGAGCAGACGTAGGTTGAGCCTCAATGTGGCCACGTGGAATCTCTCAAATTACACTAAAATATATGGGGGAGCGTTCTATACTACGGCCAGTCGACCGGCAGAGGAATTAGGCGGAGTTCACTTACCTATATCCAAGGCGACTGGTCCCTCCGGAGTCGGTCAGGTCACATGTGGTTGTGTAGTGAAAGGGAAATAAGTGATGTGATGTGTATCTGGGTGTGACTGATGGTGATTGAACCTAGACCTTGGCCGTCGGCAGCAGCCCGAGCGTCGACACCGCTCCAACTTGAGGGGGCCTTTCGAGGTTATCCACAGTCACTTTCTTCTTTCGTCAGGTTGACAGTCAATTAACTCTATCGTACGATTTACTAACTTACAGAAGCCACTAACTATCGCTGGTTATAAGGTTAACACACAAAACGCACACGGAGTTTACAGTTTATTAAAGGTCACTACCGTTTCGCGTTGCAACAGTTATTTCTAGAATATCAGAGGCCGCACTAGCTAATATTGTCGAATGCACTTATACAGATTCTGAGTCGGTCCCGGGAAGCTCTCCAGCAGGAATGCGCGTCACAAATCCTAGACCGTATATTTACGGGCCGCACCTAATTATTCCGAGGTCCCTAACAGAATGGACCGCGTGCTCACGTCAGCACCGATTAAAGACGACTGACTGCCCTTGGGCGTTTACGCACGACCGAATGTCAAACCGGTATGACACTGAGCCGCGCGCCCTCTCGCGTTCGTTCCCGAAATTAGCGTTTAGCGCGAACATATATATATATATATATATATATATATATATATATATATATATATATATATATATATATATATATATATATATATATATATATATATATATATATATAATATATATGTATATATATACAGGGTATTTTTGGAACGCTCCCGAAAACTAAGACAGGCGACAGCACCAAGTATACCTTTGATCATGGGTAACACATAAATTCGATCCTGATGAAAAAAAAATCATCTTTTTACAACGTTTTATTAGCTTTATTCACGCGCTATCATGTTAGTACAGCTAAATGAAACGATAATTTCATAAAAAAAATCATGAAAATACTGAAACATAAAACCAGCAGTGGAATTACTGAATTGATATCAGCTGATTTGAGGTCAATGTACGCGCGAACGCAAATTCGCGCGGCCCGCAACTAGCACATTACCTAATAATTTACAACACTTGTCTAAATACCTAACTTATCTACTCAACCTACTATTTTGCCACTGTACTTGTCTCCACGTAGCCACTAATACGAATTTACAGGTTAAATAACCCAAATAACTGGTTCGATTCCCCGCTAATGAAAAAATACTTAAATTAATGCAATGTTACCAAGATTGGAGTCATGCGTTTTTATTCATCGTGTAGGTATGTTTATTATTCTCATGTATTCAGTTATGTACCTATTCAGATTAGTCCAGTACTAAGTTATTTAAAAAAAATACTTATGAAACAGCTTACCGCTCTAAATCCTCCGTGGTCTTATGAGATGCGGCTCAAATTGTGCTCCATTCATTTCAAGGCAGATTTGGGCTCGGTGTTGCATCTCCTCATGCAGGCGGGGCATCATCGTGTAGTCTTCGACACAGTCCGTACGTAGTTTGTCGAAAACATCCACGATCCTTTGGCGCATTTCATCAGCACTATCACACTCGCGATTAAAAACCCTTTCTTTCACATACCCCCACAGAAAGAAGTCTAACGGGAGCGAGGTGGCCAACCGAGTGGTCCTAGTCCGCCAAATCCAGCGATCATCAAATAATTCGGTGAGGCGCTCACAGACGAACCTCACGACATGTGGAGGTGCACCGTCATGCTGGAACCATGGTCGGCGATATTCAGCCAACGATAGGTCGTCTAAAATGTCAACCAACTGTTCACTTATAAAGTTTAGGTATCGCTGTCCGTTCAGCCGCTGTGGCAGAAACACTGGTCCCAGTATGCGATCCTTAAATAAACCTGTCCATACGTTAACCGACCATCGGGTTTGGTGCCCGGTTTGTCGAACAGCGTGCGGGTTAACCTCTGAATACACGTGTGTATTTCTTCGGTTCCACAGGCCGTTGTTGGTAAATGTCGACTCATCCGTCCAGATAATGTGCTCAATGGAACCAGGCACATGATGTTGCTAGTTTAATAACCAAGCGATACTTCGTGTACCTAGGTTCGGATACCTAACATGTTGAGCACTATAAACGTACGCGTTAGGCATTATTAAAACAAAAAAGAATCCAAAAACGTTACAACAACAATAATATCAACACGTAATCACAAGTAAATTTATTAAAAAAAACGATTGAACTGTCGCTCGCGCACGCGTGTACAAAATCAACACGGAACTGTCTCAAAAACTAAAACGAACGAACCCCGCCAAGGCCTGAAACCTACTGCGTCACAAGCGTGAGGCGACAGGGTTAGGCATTCTGCCGTCATAATAAAGAAGCACACAACTAACAAAAACGTAAAATCGAAATAAAAAATAAATAGATGAATTTTTCTTTGAGACCCTGCTGTGTCTAAAGTATATTAAAAGGTATCAATATGAAAATTGAAATACGTAGAGACTTGAAGATTTTAAAGACGAACTTATTTTTTTGATAATTTGTTTATTTATTTAAATAAAACGAATTTTCTTTTTCATTTTAGCTTAAAAAATATACCTGGCCACATAAAAACATCGAATGAAAGACGCATATAACCATTTTGCGTCTTTCCAACGTAATAAATAAAAAAACCGCCATTCATTTAACATTTTTACATATTTTGGAAAGGTCATTTGAAGTTGAAAGGAGGCTAATAGTAATTTACTACTTTTTTTATTATTAGTGAATATTAGAAAAGCATTGGTAGTGAGACACATAAAATAACAACCCGCAACTCTTGAGTTATGATTTTAAAGGGGATATCATACCAAACTTACTACGATAATAATTAAAAATTAAAAAATTTTACAACCGACTTCAATATAAATAATTAAGGATAACTCAAAAACTATTGGTCTGACCTCGATCAAATTTATATGGGACGACATGTGAAACACCAACTCTTAATAATAAGATATAAGCTCTTAATAATAAGATAGAATAATAAGACAAGAATAATCGAAATTTAAGTAATCGATGCAAATATTCTTAAAGATGACGTAGCAACTGGTTAAATAAGTCTTTTCTTTTATGTCGAATTTGTATTGTGGAGTGTAGAGAGAAGGAGGACCATCTCTATACTATGAAAAGTGTCCCTAAAAACGTGTCGAATAAGGGTGGCGCTGCAGTAGTATAGGATAAATTAAAAAAAGCGCCAAAAGTAATTAGAGTAAGATGGAGAAATAAACAAGGACCGATTAATCCGCTTGGTTTTGTACTACGTAAATAGTTGAGATTTTGTGTACTGGCATTTTACTAACTACTCTAGTCATGAAATTTTTTAAATATTTGAATTCATCTGACTTCACTCCGTCCATAACAGCTATCTTCATATCGTAGTTTTTCAAACGCCAGCGCTATTGTGGTAGGTTTTGGAACCTCTATTTTCAGTAAATAGTATGACACTTTTTCAACTTTCGCCCCTTATAAGATGGTTCTCCTTGTACTCTACACTCCATAATTTGTATAAGTCTTTTCTACTAAAAAAATGTCATCTGTGATCAACAGTTACGTCTAAAATTCTTACGATATTTTCTAAAATATTGATATTTTTGAATATTAAAAAATTTAGTAGATGCGCCTTTTTATGATGAGTCGAATGGTATATTTAACTCATTTATTCAAAAATTGTTAGATGCGCCCTTTTTTCTTATGACGGCAGCATTGTTTCGCACCGAGCTAGATACAGGTCGACAGTGTAGTTACAGTCGCGTTCTAAAGTACTACATGGTATTGGGATATTGTTTTATAATATTATAGTAATTAATTGTTTTATTGTAGAATCATAATAGGTGCTTTACTAGCTACTTAGAACTTTGGAAAAGGTTGGAATTAAAAATGGATAATGTTTACTTGAGCATTATTTGTTATTTCTATCGTAAAATATAAAGTAGTTTGTAACAAGAAAACTTAAGCTAAGGGTGACACGCCGTCCATTATGTCGTCTTGGGTCACATGGAAGCCAGATGTTGATGGTGTGTTGGTGTTACTGGATGCTACTTCATCATCACTTTCATCTTCGCTTAAGCTTCCATCATCAGGTCGATCACATGGTAAGTTTTTCGGTATTCTTCCTCAACACTTTTAACTTTATTGCACAATTTTCCCCATTCACCTTCTCCTATCATATTTACCTTTTCGTTCACTAGTTCAGTCATAAAACAATAGATATAAATAATTTTAGCTTGACTTAGCCGTAGTACTTTAGAACGCGACTGTACCCATGCGCAAAGTGCGGGAATTTACCGACAGCGAAGCGATGTGCTTGAAACTTCGCACGAAGTGGCGAAGTATTCACGAAGGGCCGGCCTCATACATTGCGATAACGAAGCGATGTGCTTGAAACTTCGCACGAAGTTACGAAGTATTCACGAAGGACTGGTCACATACATTGTGCTAGCTCGAATCTTTGCGCTAGCGCGATGTGTGTGGCCGAGGCAAAACACTCCCTCCACAGAAATTTAATTTGCCAGCGACAATAGAATCAGAGGCGGCAATCACTATAAAACTTGCAAGTCATTTTTAATAATTTACGAACCTCTTTTTAAATTCAAAGTATTGGCCGGATTAAATACGGAAAGTCAATTATAATAAAATAAAAGTATTATTTTTTACATTAATTCTCATTGATAATATCAACTGTCGATCATAATTGCAATTGATTTTAACTATTAAATTATTCAGTACCATTTCATTTCTATTTTCTTATACAAAAACAAAGATAACGATGAAATAGTGTTTATAATTGTGTGAGTACTGAGTACCCAATTAGGTACGTTTATTAATTTCAATAATTTTTGTAGTAAAGAACTGCTTGTTGCGTCAGGGTACAATTGATTGTGTAATTGTATTAAAAATGACAACCATAACTTTTAAATTCCATATGAAGACTAGTCGTAGTGATAAATAAATAAACGTTGGCGATGTCGTAACATACATAACGCTTTAACGGTGTCTGGAAAGTTCCAGTGCTTCAAGGACATTGCCGCATTTGTTTTAGCGGAATAAATTAATCATTTTAGTTTTTGTTACAGTTCCGTCTTGACTGTGGTGAGAGACAGTACAATTTTTTTGTTTATTAAATTATTCTTGTTATTTATTACTTAATGTATATTCTTGTTGTTACGGTTTAAGTTTCTTGTTTTGTTTTTATAATGCCTAACGCCTACGTTTATAATGCTCGTGAATACGGCAATATGTTAATGTGTCTTGGTGAAGCTCGCGGGAATGCTTCGCATGCATTGCGAATTTATCGAGAGAGATTCCCGACCGCTCGACATCCAGCAGACTCTCGTCTGATAACAGCAGCATTTCAGCGAGTGTTGGAAAATCGGCCCATTGCTCTGGTAGCGGCAGGAGGTGGAAGTAAAGTGGCTGTTCACTCAGAGGAGCGTATTTTAGATGTCGTTCGCCGGTATCCGAACCTAGGTACACGAAGTATCGCTAAATTGTTAAGGCGTCGGGATGGAACAAGTATATCATACTGTACAGTTCACAAAGTATAATTAATAGAATCAGGCGTTACTTTGCGGAAATCCATTATATAAAAGCTTTTACAAAAATTTACTTCGCAAATATCCGCGTTATAAAATAAAATGATGTGTCTTACCTAGTATGAAGAAGCACCTCCCGCCCTCCCTCAATTGCGTGCACTAACCCCGTCACCACTAATCCCAGCACCGCTACTCCCAACACCACTACACTAGGCAAGACACACCACTGACGATAATACGACACGTGTTTCGCCTCTACACGAGGCATCCTCAGGTGATATAGACTCTACGGTGGCTAACCACTAAGTGAGCGGCGAGCCAAAACAACTGCCTTTTATACAAACGGATGACGCAACCGCTCTCTACCTAAGAAGCGAGCGACTGCGTCATGCGATAAAACATGCGACCAATCACCGCTGGACTTACGCAGCCGTTTGTAAAATTAAAAACAAACCGCCGCGCAACGCCCACATTATTAGAGAGCAGGCTTGAAGATATTTAAGAGAGGTGAGTTAGTAACATTTGTTTGTTCATTCAGCAATGCAACGGTATTATTATTACTTTTTAATATTTCTAAATGTTCCAGCACACACAGCCGCAGCCCTTTATTACACGTATGTAAAACTTTAAAGGAGTGGTCGTTGGCTAGGTTGTGTCCAGTGTCCAAAAGATGTTTGGCAAAATGGGATTTATCGGGATTGCAATTCCTGTACGCGGCTAAATGCTCTTTATAACGTGTCTCGAAATTGCGACCAGTCTGACCCACGTAAACGGCGTGGCATTCGTCACAAACAAGTTTGTAAACACCTGACTTTTGACGAATATCCAACTTATCTTTACTATTACAGATATTTCTAAGAGAATTGTTTGTTTTAAACGCCACATAAACGCCGTTTTGTCGAAGAGTATTAGCTACTTTTTCAGATATGGGGCCTAAGTAGGTCAAACTGCTCACATATCGATGAACACTTTGAGGTTGAACCGCGTACAGAGAGTTGCGAATAACATGCTTTTGTTTCTTTTTAATTAAATTGTTAATGAGATTTTTTGAAAAACCGTTAGAGACCGCTATTTGATAAATTATATTAAGTTCTTTTAAATAATTTTCTTTACTTAATGGGACAGTGAACAACCGGTTAATGTAACAATAAAAAGCGGCTACTTTATGTTGCCATGGATGACATGATGACGCGGGGATGACCGTGTCGGTGTGAGTTGGCTTTCGATAAATTTGGAAAACATGTGACGATTCTTTTCTTGTTATTGTTAAGTCAAGAAAATTAAGGGAACAATCTTGTTCCAATTCAAGTTTAAATTTAATTTTGTCATGGACTCTATTTATTTTATTGAGGAAAACATCCAGTTGTCTTCTTGTGCCAGTCCAGCAAATAATTATGTCGTCTACATATCGATAGTAATATAAGATATTTTGATTGACAACTATATGTTGTTTTTCGAAATTATCCATGAAAATGTCCGCCATAAGGGGACTTAGAGGGGACCCCATAGCTAACCCTTCTTTTTGTAGATAGAAACGGTTATTAAACCGGAAATAGTTTTGTTTCATACAGAGAGAGGTTAAGTTAAGAAGATCATTTGTTTCCCCGGGATGTAGACGACGTTTTTCAAAGAGATCTGCGAGTATACGCAAACAATCAGGGGATGGGACATTTGTGAAAAGACTATCAACGTCTAAAGATAACAATATGGATTTAGGAGGAATATGAATATCTTTAATTTTGGAAATGAGATCTAAGCCATTTTTTAGGCTGTAAGTGGGGTTGAATCCAGATTTCTCTCGAAGGAGGAAGTTTAATTTTTTAGCAAGGAAATAAGCTGGTGCACCAATATATGAGACAACTGGACGAATAGGAACATGTTCTTTATGTATTTTTGGTAACCCATATAAAATGGGTGCTTGAGGATTCATTGGAACAAGATTGCTCCGCGACAAGTTGTGATCGGGAAAAACATATGATGACTGTTGTATACATAACTTAATATCCGAAGTAAACTTTTTGGTTGGGTCAGACTCCAATAGCTCAAAGTCATCACCTTGGATAACATCGTTAACTTTCCGGCTGTACCCACTACTCTCCATAATAACAACAGTATTGCCTTTATCGGCTTTAGTAACAATAAGGTCGTTTTCCCTTATTCTCTGCTTTAGGGACTTAAAAACAGGGAACTCAGGATTGAAATGGGAAGACGCGGGCACAGCCCGAATTTCGTTAGCTACCAAACTTTTAACGATGTTATCTTTCCTCCCGATCACAACAGCCACCTCCGCGTCAACAGCCATAGTCTCTAACGATTTTTGGGAGACCGAAGGTGTTAAATTATACTTTAGGCCTTTATTTAAAAGAGTCAACTCATCTGTTGGAAACTGGACATCGGAAAGATTTTTAACTCGGGGATAAAATTGGTGATATTCTGTATGTATGTCGTTATTACGATTACGGGATGAAGAGGATACAAGTCGTTGTAATTTACGGGACTGAATTTGATATTTCTCATAAACAGCCATTGAAGCAAGTTCTCTGGCTTTTCCATCCAAAATATCAAATTCAATATTATGTAATTTATATGAAAGTTCAGAGTATAATACTTTAAGGTGGATTTTTAAATTATCTCTATTGGAAAACCAACGACGACACTCCTCATTAAGCCAAATGTTCTGAGCTTTAGAAATAGCAATACTGGCCGCTCGACTATTTGTGCTGGAACGTATTTGAATATAATTGGGAATAACATGAAGTTGTTTGCACTGCTGATTGAACCAAACATTTTGGGCAGCAATACGATGGAGTTTTGTTAATTTGACATAGAGTCTTGCCTGGTCGGCCGTGCTAGCCTTTTTAATATAATTAATAGAATCAGGCGTTACTTTGCGGAAATCCATTATATAAAAGCTTTTACAAAAATTTACTTCGCAAATATCCGCGTTATAAAATAAAATGATGTGTCTTACCTAGTATGAAGAAGCACCTCCCGCCCTCCCTCAATTGCGTGCACTAACCCCGTCACCACTAATCCCAGCACCGCTACTCCCAACACCACTACACTAGGCAAGACACACCACTGACGATAATACGACACGTGTTTCGCCTCTACACGAGGCATCCTCAGGTGATATAGACTCTACGGTGGCTAACCACTAAGTGAGCGGCGAGCCAAAACAACTGCCTTTTATACAAACGGATGACGCAACCGCTCTCTACCTAAGAAGCGAGCGACTGCGTCATGCGATAAAACATGCGACCAATCACCGCTGGACTTACGCAGCCGTTTGTAAAATTAAAAACAAACCGCCGCGCAACGCCCACATTATTAGAGAGCAGGCTTGAAGATATTTAAGAGAGGTGAGTTAGTAACATTTGTTTGTTCATTCAGCAATGCAACGGTATTATTATTACTTTTTAATATTTCTAAATGTTCCAGCACACACAGCCGCAGCCCTTTATTACACGTATGTAAGACTTTAAAGGAGTGGTCGTTGGCTAGGTTGTGTCCAGTGTCCAAAAGATGTTTGGCAAAATGGGATTTATCGGGATTGCAATTCCTGTACGCGGCTAAATGCTCTTTATAACGTGTCTCGAAATTGCGACCAGTCTGACCCACGTAAACGGCGTGGCATTCGTCACAAACAAGTTTGTAAACACCTGACTTTTGACGAATATCCAACTTATCTTTACTATTACAGATATTTCTAAGAGAATTGTTTGTTTTAAACGCCACATAAACGCCGTTTTGTCGAAGAGTATTAGCTACTTTTTCAGATATGGGGCCTAAGTAGGTCAAACTGCTCACATATCGATGAACACTTTGAGGTTGAACCGCGTACAGAGAGTTGCGAATAACATGCTTTTGTTTCTTTTTAATTAAATTGTTAATGAGATTTTTTGAAAAACCGTTAGAGACCGCTATTTGATAAATTATATTAAGTTCTTTTAAATAATTTTCTTTACTTAATGGGACAGTGAACAACCGGTTAATGTAACAATAAAAAGCGGCTACTTTATGTTGCCATGGATGACATGATGACGCGGGGATGACCGTGTCGGTGTGAGTTGGCTTTCGATAAATTTGGAAAACATGTGACGATTCTTTTCTTGTTATTGTTAAGTCAAGAAAATTAAGGGAACAATCTTGTTCCAATTCAAGTTTAAATTTAATTTTGTCATGGACTCTATTTATTTTATTGAGGAAAACATCCAGTTGTCTCCTTGTGCCAGTCCAGCAAATAATTATGTCGTCTACATATCGATAGTAATATAAGATATTTTGATTGACAACTATATGTTGTTTTTCGAAATTATCCATGAAAATGTCCGCCATAAGGGGACTTAGAGGGGACCCCATAGCTAACCCTTCTTTTTGTAGATAGAAACGGTTATTAAACCGGAAATAGTTTTGTTTCATACAGAGAGAGGTTAAGTTAAGAAGATCATTTGTTTCCCCGGGATGTAGACGACGTTTTTCAAAGAGATCTGCGAGTATACGCAAACAATCAGGGGATGGGACATTTGTGAAAAGACTATCAACGTCTAAAGATAACAATATGGATTTAGGAGGAATATGAATATCTTTAATTTTGGAAATGAGATCTAAGCCATTTTTTAGGCTGTAAGTGGGGTTGAATCCAGATTTCTCTCGAAGGAGGAAGTTTAATTTTTTAGCAAGGAAATAAGCTGGTGCACCAATATATGAGACAACTGGACGAATAGGAACATGTTCTTTATGTATTTTTGGTAACCCATATAAAATGGGTGCTTGAGGATTCATTGGAACAAGATTGCTCCGCGACAAGTTGTGATCGGGAAAAACATATGATGACTGTTGTATACATAACTTAATATCCGAAGTAAACTTTTTGGTTGGGTCAGACTCCAATAGCTCAAAGTCATCACCTTGGATAACATCGTTAACTTTCCGGCTGTACCCACTACTCTCCATAATAACAACAGTATTGCCTTTATCGGCTTTAGTAACAATAAGGTCGTTTTCCCTTATTCTCTGCTTTAGGGACTTAAAAACAGGGAACTCAGGATTGAAATGGGAAGACGCGGGCACAGCCCGAATTTCGTTAGCTACCAAACTTTTAACGATGTTATCTTTCCTCCCGATCACAACAGCCACCTCCGCGTCAACAGCCATAGTCTCTAACGATTTTTGGGAGACCGAAGGTGTTAAATTATACTTTAGGCCTTTATTTAAAAGAGTCAACTCATCTGTTGGAAACTGGACATCGGAAAGATTTTTAACTCGGGGATAAAATTGGTGATATTCTGTATGTATGTCGTTATTACGATTACGGGATGAAGAGGATACAAGTCGTTGTAATTTACGGGACTGAATTTGATATTTCTCATAAACAGCCATTGAAGCAAGTTCTCTGGCTTTTCCATCCAAAATATCAAATTCAATATTATGTAATTTATATGAAAGTTCAGAGTATAATACTTTAAGGTGGATTTTTAAATTATCTCTATTGGAAAACCAACGACGACACTCCTCATTAAGCCAAATGTTCTGAGCTTTAGAAATAGCAATACTGGCCGCTCGACTATTTGTGCTGGAACGTATTTGAATATAATTGGGAATAACATGAAGTTGTTTGCACTGCTGATTGAACCAAACATTTTGGGCAGCAATACGATGGAGTTTTGTTAATTTGACATAGAGTCTTGCCTGGTCGGCCGTGCTAGCCTTTTTAATATAATTAATAGAATCAGGCGTTACTTTGCGGAAATCCATTATATAAAAGCTTTTACAAAAATTTACTTCGCAAATATCCGCGTTATAAAATAAAATGATGTGTCTTACCTAGTATGAAGAAGCACCTCCCGCCCTCCCTCAATTGCGTGCACTAACCCCGTCACCACTAATCCCAGCACCGCTACTCCCAACACCACTACACTAGGCAAGACACACCACTGACGATAATACGACACGTGTTTCGCCTCTACACGAGGCATCCTCAGGTGATATAGACTCTACGGTGGCTAACCACTAAGTGAGCGGCGAGCCAAAACAACTGCCTTTTATACAAACGGATGACGCAACCGCTCTCTACCTAAGAAGCGAGCGACTGCGTCATGCGATAAAACATGCGACCAATCACCGCTGGACTTACGCAGCCGTTTGTAAAATTAAAAACAAACCGCCGCGCAACGCCCACATTATTAGAGAGCAGGCTTGAAGATATTTAAGAGAGGTGAGTTAGTAACATTTGTTTGTTCATTCAGCAATGCAACGGTATTATTATTACTTTTTAATATTTCTAAATGTTCCAGCACACACAGCCGCAGCCCTTTATTACACGTATGTAAGACTTTATATTGGTGCACCAGCTTATTTCCTTGCTAAAAAATTAAACTTCCTCCTTCGAGAGAAATCTGGATTCAACCCCACTTACAGCCTAAAAAATGGCTTAGATCTCATTTCCAAAATTAAAGATATTCATATTCCTCCTAAATCCATATTGTTATCTTTAGACGTTGATAGTCTTTTCACAAATGTCCCATCCCCTGATTGTTTGCGTATACTCGCAGATCTCTTTGAAAAACGTCGTCTACATCCCGGGGAAACAAATGATCTTCTTAACTTAACCTCTCTCTGTATGAAACAAAACTATTTCCGGTTTAATAACCGTTTCTATCTACAAAAAGAAGGGTTAGCTATGGGGTCCCCTCTAAGTCCCCTTATGGCGGACATTTTCATGGATAATTTCGAAAAACAACATATAGTTGTCAATCAAAATATCTTATATTACTATCGATATGTAGACGACATAATTATTTGCTGGACTGGCACAAGGAGACAACTGGATGTTTTCCTCAATAAAATAAATAGAGTCCATGACAAAATTAAATTTAAACTTGAATTGGAACAAGATTGTTCCCTTAATTTTCTTGACTTAACAATAACAAGAAAAGAATCGTCACATGTTTTCCAAATTTATCGAAAGCCAACTCACACCGACACGGTCATCCCCGCGTCATCATGTCATCCATGGCAACATAAAGTAGCCGCTTTTTATTGTTACATTAACCGGTTGTTCACTGTCCCATTAAGTAAAGAAAATTATTTAAAAGAACTTAATATAATTTATCAAATAGCGGTCTCTAACGGTTTTTCAAAAAATCTCATTAACAATTTAATTAAAAAGAAACAAAAGCATGTTATTCGCAACTCTCTGTACGCGGTTCAACCTCAAAGTGTTCATCGATATGTGAGCAGTTTGACCTACTTAGGCCCCATATCTGAAAAAGTAGCTAATACTCTTCGACAAAACGGCGTTTATGTGGCGTTTAAAACAAACAATTCTCTTAGAAATATCTGTAATAGTAAAGATAAGTTGGATATTCGTCAAAAGTCAGGTGTTTACAAACTTGTTTGTGACGAATGCCACGCCGTTTACGTGGGTCAGACTGGTCGCAATTTCGAGACACGTTATAAAGAGCATTTAGCCGCGTACAGGAATTGCAATCCCGATAAATCCCATTTTGCCAAACATCTTTTGGACACTGGACACAACCTAGCCAACGACCACTCCTTTAAAGTCTTACATACGTGTAATAAAGGGCTGCGGCTGTGTGTGCTGGAACATTTAGAAATATTAAAAAGTAATAATAATACCGTTGCATTGCTGAATGAACAAACAAATGTTACTAACTCACCTCTCTTAAATATCTTCAAGCCTGCTCTCTAATAATGTGGGCGTTGCGCGGCGGTTTGTTTTTAATTTTACAAACGGCTGCGTAAGTCCAGCGGTGATTGGTCGCATGTTTTATCGCATGACGCAGTCGCTCGCTTCTTAGGTAGAGAGCGGTTGCGTCATCCGTTTGTATAAAAGGCAGTTGTTTTGGCTCGCCGCTCACTTAGTGGTTAGCCACCGTAGAGTCTATATCACCTGAGGATGCCTCGTGTAGAGGCGAAACACGTGTCGTATTATCGTCAGTGGTGTGTCTTGCCTAGTGTAGTGGTGTTGGGAGTAGCGGTGCTGGGATTAGTGGTGACGGGGTTAGTGCACGCAATTGAGGGAGGGCGGGAGGTGCTTCTTCATACTAGGTAAGACACATCATTTTATTTTATAACGCGGATATTTGCGAAGTAAATTTTTGTAAAAGCTTTTATATAATGGATTTCCGCAAAGTAACGCCTGATTCTATTAATTATATTAAAAAGGCTAGCACGGCCGACCAGGCAAGACTCTATGTCAAATTAACAAAACTCCATCGTATTGCTGCCCAAAATGTTTGGTTCAATCAGCAGTGCAAACAACTTCATGTTATTCCCAATTATATTCAAATACGTTCCAGCACAAATAGTCGAGCGGCCAGTATTGCTATTTCTAAAGCTCAGAACATTTGGCTTAATGAGGAGTGTCGTCGTTGGTTTTCCAATAGAGATAATTTAAAAATCCACCTTAAAGTATTATACTCTGAACTTTCATATAAATTACATAATATTGAATTTGATATTTTGGATGGAAAAGCCAGAGAACTTGCTTCAATGGCTGTTTATGAGAAATATCAAATTCAGTCCCGTAAATTACAACGACTTGTATCCTCTTCATCCCGTAATCGTAATAACGACATACATACAGAATATCACCAATTTTATCCCCGAGTTAAAAATCTTTCCGATGTCCAGTTTCCAACAGATGAGTTGACTCTTTTAAATAAAGGCCTAAAGTATAATTTAACACCTTCGGTCTCCCAAAAATCGTTAGAGACTATGGCTGTTGACGCGGAGGTGGCTGTTGTGATCGGGAGGAAAGATAACATCGTTAAAAGTTTGGTAGCTAACGAAATTCGGGCTGTGCCCGCGTCTTCCCATTTCAATCCTGAGTTCCCTGTTTTTAAGTCCCTAAAGCAGAGAATAAGGGAAAACGACCTTATTGTTACTAAAGCCGATAAAGGCAATACTGTTGTTATTATGGAGAGTAGTGGGTACAGCCGGAAAGTTAACGATGTTATCCAAGGTGATGACTTTGAGCTATTGGAGTCTGACCCAACCAAAAAGTTTACTTCGGATATTAAGTTATGTATACAACAGTCATCATATGTTTTTCCCGATCACAACTTGTCGCGGAGCAATCTTGTTCCAATGAATCCTCAAGCACCCATTTTATATGGGTTACCAAAAATACATAAAGAACATGTTCCTATTCGTCCAGTTGTCTCATATATTGGTGCACCAGCTTATTTCCTTGCTAAAAAATTAAACTTCCTCCTTCGAGAGAAATCTGGATTCAACCCCACTTACAGCCTAAAAAATGGCTTAGATCTCATTTCCAAAATTAAAGATATTCATATTCCTCCTAAATCCATATTGTTATCTTTAGACGTTGATAGTCTTTTCACAAATGTCCCATCCCCTGATTGTTTGCGTATACTCGCAGATCTCTTTGAAAAACGTCGTCTACATCCCGGGGAAACAAATGATCTTCTTAACTTAACCTCTCTCTGTATGAAACAAAACTATTTCCGGTTTAATAACCGTTTCTATCTACAAAAAGAAGGGTTAGCTATGGGGTCCCCTCTAAGTCCCCTTATGGCGGACATTTTCATGGATAATTTCGAAAAACAACATATAGTTGTCAATCAAAATATCTTATATTACTATCGATATGTAGACGACATAATTATTTGCTGGACTGGCACAAGGAGACAACTGGATGTTTTCCTCAATAAAATAAATAGAGTCCATGACAAAATTAAATTTAAACTTGAATTGGAACAAGATTGTTCCCTTAATTTTCTTGACTTAACAATAACAAGAAAAGAATCGTCACATGTTTTCCAAATTTATCGAAAGCCAACTCACACCGACACGGTCATCCCCGCGTCATCATGTCATCCATGGCAACATAAAGTAGCCGCTTTTTATTGTTACATTAACCGGTTGTTCACTGTCCCATTAAGTAAAGAAAATTATTTAAAAGAACTTAATATAATTTATCAAATAGCGGTCTCTAACGGTTTTTCAAAAAATCTCATTAACAATTTAATTAAAAAGAAACAAAAGCATGTTATTCGCAACTCTCTGTACGCGGTTCAACCTCAAAGTGTTCATCGATATGTGAGCAGTTTGACCTACTTAGGCCCCATATCTGAAAAAGTAGCTAATACTCTTCGACAAAACGGCGTTTATGTGGCGTTTAAAACAAACAATTCTCTTAGAAATATCTGTAATAGTAAAGATAAGTTGGATATTCGTCAAAAGTCAGGTGTTTACAAACTTGTTTGTGACGAATGCCACGCCGTTTACGTGGGTCAGACTGGTCGCAATTTCGAGACACGTTATAAAGAGCATTTAGCCGCGTACAGGAATTGCAATCCCGATAAATCCCATTTTGCCAAACATCTTTTGGACACTGGACACAACCTAGCCAACGACCACTCCTTTAAAGTCTTACATACGTGTAATAAAGGGCTGCGGCTGTGTGTGCTGGAACATTTAGAAATATTAAAAAGTAATAATAATACCGTTGCATTGCTGAATGAACAAACAAATGTTACTAACTCACCTCTCTTAAATATCTTCAAGCCTGCTCTCTAATAATGTGGGCGTTGCGCGGCGGTTTGTTTTTAATTTTACAAACGGCTGCGTAAGTCCAGCGGTGATTGGTCGCATGTTTTATCGCATGACGCAGTCGCTCGCTTCTTAGGTAGAGAGCGGTTGCGTCATCCGTTTGTATAAAAGGCAGTTGTTTTGGCTCGCCGCTCACTTAGTGGTTAGCCACCGTAGAGTCTATATCACCTGAGGATGCCTCGTGTAGAGGCGAAACACGTGTCGTATTATCGTCAGTGGTGTGTCTTGCCTAGTGTAGTGGTGTTGGGAGTAGCGGTGCTGGGATTAGTGGTGACGGGGTTAGTGCACGCAATTGAGGGAGGGCGGGAGGTGCTTCTTCATACTAGGTAAGACACATCATTTTATTTTATAACGCGGATATTTGCGAAGTAAATTTTTGTAAAAGCTTTTATATAATGGATTTCCGCAAAGTAACGCCTGATTCTATTAATTATATTAAAAAGGCTAGCACGGCCGACCAGGCAAGACTCTATGTCAAATTAACAAAACTCCATCGTATTGCTGCCCAAAATGTTTGGTTCAATCAGCAGTGCAAACAACTTCATGTTATTCCCAATTATATTCAAATACGTTCCAGCACAAATAGTCGAGCGGCCAGTATTGCTATTTCTAAAGCTCAGAACATTTGGCTTAATGAGGAGTGTCGTCGTTGGTTTTCCAATAGAGATAATTTAAAAATCCACCTTAAAGTATTATACTCTGAACTTTCATATAAATTACATAATATTGAATTTGATATTTTGGATGGAAAAGCCAGAGAACTTGCTTCAATGGCTGTTTATGAGAAATATCAAATTCAGTCCCGTAAATTACAACGACTTGTATCCTCTTCATCCCGTAATCGTAATAACGACATACATACAGAATATCACCAATTTTATCCCCGAGTTAAAAATCTTTCCGATGTCCAGTTTCCAACAGATGAGTTGACTCTTTTAAATAAAGGCCTAAAGTATAATTTAACACCTTCGGTCTCCCAAAAATCGTTAGAGACTATGGCTGTTGACGCGGAGGTGGCTGTTGTGATCGGGAGGAAAGATAACATCGTTAAAAGTTTGGTAGCTAACGAAATTCGGGCTGTGCCCGCGTCTTCCCATTTCAATCCTGAGTTCCCTGTTTTTAAGTCCCTAAAGCAGAGAATAAGGGAAAACGACCTTATTGTTACTAAAGCCGATAAAGGCAATACTGTTGTTATTATGGAGAGTAGTGGGTACAGCCGGAAAGTTAACGATGTTATCCAAGGTGATGACTTTGAGCTATTGGAGTCTGACCCAACCAAAAAGTTTACTTCGGATATTAAGTTATGTATACAACAGTCATCATATGTTTTTCCCGATCACAACTTGTCGCGGAGCAATCTTGTTCCAATGAATCCTCAAGCACCCATTTTATATGGGTTACCAAAAATACATAAAGAACATGTTCCTATTCGTCCAGTTGTCTCATATATTGGTGCACCAGCTTATTTCCTTGCTAAAAAATTAAACTTCCTCCTTCGAGAGAAATCTGGATTCAACCCCACTTACAGCCTAAAAAATGGCTTAGATCTCATTTCCAAAATTAAAGATATTCATATTCCTCCTAAATCCATATTGTTATCTTTAGACGTTGATAGTCTTTTCACAAATGTCCCATCCCCTGATTGTTTGCGTATACTCGCAGATCTCTTTGAAAAACGTCGTCTACATCCCGGGGAAACAAATGATCTTCTTAACTTAACCTCTCTCTGTATGAAACAAAACTATTTCCGGTTTAATAACCGTTTCTATCTACAAAAAGAAGGGTTAGCTATGGGGTCCCCTCTAAGTCCCCTTATGGCGGACATTTTCATGGATAATTTCGAAAAACAACATATAGTTGTCAATCAAAATATCTTATATTACTATCGATATGTAGACGACATAATTATTTGCTGGACTGGCACAAGGAGACAACTGGATGTTTTCCTCAATAAAATAAATAGAGTCCATGACAAAATTAAATTTAAACTTGAATTGGAACAAGATTGTTCCCTTAATTTTCTTGACTTAACAATAACAAGAAAAGAATCGTCACATGTTTTCCAAATTTATCGAAAGCCAACTCACACCGACACGGTCATCCCCGCGTCATCATGTCATCCATGGCAACATAAAGTAGCCGCTTTTTATTGTTACATTAACCGGTTGTTCACTGTCCCATTAAGTAAAGAAAATTATTTAAAAGAACTTAATATAATTTATCAAATAGCGGTCTCTAACGGTTTTTCAAAAAATCTCATTAACAATTTAATTAAAAAGAAACAAAAGCATGTTATTCGCAACTCTCTGTACGCGGTTCAACCTCAAAGTGTTCATCGATATGTGAGCAGTTTGACCTACTTAGGCCCCATATCTGAAAAAGTAGCTAATACTCTTCGACAAAACGGCGTTTATGTGGCGTTTAAAACAAACAATTCTCTTAGAAATATCTGTAATAGTAAAGATAAGTTGGATATTCGTCAAAAGTCAGGTGTTTACAAACTTGTTTGTGACGAATGCCACGCCGTTTACGTGGGTCAGACTGGTCGCAATTTCGAGACACGTTATAAAGAGCATTTAGCCGCGTACAGGAATTGCAATCCCGATAAATCCCATTTTGCCAAACATCTTTTGGACACTGGACACAACCTAGCCAACGACCACTCCTTTAAAGTCTTACATACGTGTAATAAAGGGCTGCGGCTGTGTGTGCTGGAACATTTAGAAATATTAAAAAGTAATAATAATACCGTTGCATTGCTGAATGAACAAACAAATGTTACTAACTCACCTCTCTTAAATATCTTCAAGCCTGCTCTCTAATAATGTGGGCGTTGCGCGGCGGTTTGTTTTTAATTTTACAAACGGCTGCGTAAGTCCAGCGGTGATTGGTCGCATGTTTTATCGCATGACGCAGTCGCTCGCTTCTTAGGTAGAGAGCGGTTGCGTCATCCGTTTGTATAAAAGGCAGTTGTTTTGGCTCGCCGCTCACTTAGTGGTTAGCCACCGTAGAGTCTATATCACCTGAGGATGCCTCGTGTAGAGGCGAAACACGTGTCGTATTATCGTCAGTGGTGTGTCTTGCCTAGTGTAGTGGTGTTGGGAGTAGCGGTGCTGGGATTAGTGGTGACGGGGTTAGTGCACGCAATTGAGGGAGGGCGGGAGGTGCTTCTTCATACTAGGTAAGACACATCATTTTATTTTATAACGCGGATATTTGCGAAGTAAATTTTTGTAAAAGCTTTTATATAATGGATTTCCGCAAAGTAACGCCTGATTCTATTAATTATATTAAAAAGGCTAGCACGGCCGACCAGGCAAGACTCTATGTCAAATTAACAAAACTCCATCGTATTGCTGCCCAAAATGTTTGGTTCAATCAGCAGTGCAAACAACTTCATGTTATTCCCAATTATATTCAAATACGTTCCAGCACAAATAGTCGAGCGGCCAGTATTGCTATTTCTAAAGCTCAGAACATTTGGCTTAATGAGGAGTGTCGTCGTTGGTTTTCCAATAGAGATAATTTAAAAATCCACCTTAAAGTATTATACTCTGAACTTTCATATAAATTACATAATATTGAATTTGATATTTTGGATGGAAAAGCCAGAGAACTTGCTTCAATGGCTGTTTATGAGAAATATCAAATTCAGTCCCGTAAATTACAACGACTTGTATCCTCTTCATCCCGTAATCGTAATAACGACATACATACAGAATATCACCAATTTTATCCCCGAGTTAAAAATCTTTCCGATGTCCAGTTTCCAACAGATGAGTTGACTCTTTTAAATAAAGGCCTAAAGTATAATTTAACACCTTCGGTCTCCCAAAAATCGTTAGAGACTATGGCTGTTGACGCGGAGGTGGCTGTTGTGATCGGGAGGAAAGATAACATCGTTAAAAGTTTGGTAGCTAACGAAATTCGGGCTGTGCCCGCGTCTTCCCATTTCAATCCTGAGTTCCCTGTTTTTAAGTCCCTAAAGCAGAGAATAAGGGAAAACGACCTTATTGTTACTAAAGCCGATAAAGGCAATACTGTTGTTATTATGGAGAGTAGTGGGTACAGCCGGAAAGTTAACGATGTTATCCAAGGTGATGACTTTGAGCTATTGGAGTCTGACCCAACCAAAAAGTTTACTTCGGATATTAAGTTATGTATACAACAGTCATCATATGTTTTTCCCGATCACAACTTGTCGCGGAGCAATCTTGTTCCAATGAATCCTCAAGCACCCATTTTATATGGGTTACCAAAAATACATAAAGAACATGTTCCTATTCGTCCAGTTGTCTCATATATTGGTGCACCAGCTTATTTCCTTGCTAAAAAATTAAACTTCCTCCTTCGAGAGAAATCTGGATTCAACCCCACTTACAGCCTAAAAAATGGCTTAGATCTCATTTCCAAAATTAAAGATATTCATATTCCTCCTAAATCCATATTGTTATCTTTAGACGTTGATAGTCTTTTCACAAATGTCCCATCCCCTGATTGTTTGCGTATACTCGCAGATCTCTTTGAAAAACGTCGTCTACATCCCGGGGAAACAAATGATCTTCTTAACTTAACCTCTCTCTGTATGAAACAAAACTATTTCCGGTTTAATAACCGTTTCTATCTACAAAAAGAAGGGTTAGCTATGGGGTCCCCTCTAAGTCCCCTTATGGCGGACATTTTCATGGATAATTTCGAAAAACAACATATAGTTGTCAATCAAAATATCTTATATTACTATCGATATGTAGACGACATAATTATTTGCTGGACTGGCACAAGGAGACAACTGGATGTTTTCCTCAATAAAATAAATAGAGTCCATGACAAAATTAAATTTAAACTTGAATTGGAACAAGATTGTTCCCTTAATTTTCTTGACTTAACAATAACAAGAAAAGAATCGTCACATGTTTTCCAAATTTATCGAAAGCCAACTCACACCGACACGGTCATCCCCGCGTCATCATGTCATCCATGGCAACATAAAGTAGCCGCTTTTTATTGTTACATTAACCGGTTGTTCACTGTCCCATTAAGTAAAGAAAATTATTTAAAAGAACTTAATATAATTTATCAAATAGCGGTCTCTAACGGTTTTTCAAAAAATCTCATTAACAATTTAATTAAAAAGAAACAAAAGCATGTTATTCGCAACTCTCTGTACGCGGTTCAACCTCAAAGTGTTCATCGATATGTGAGCAGTTTGACCTACTTAGGCCCCATATCTGAAAAAGTAGCTAATACTCTTCGACAAAACGGCGTTTATGTGGCGTTTAAAACAAACAATTCTCTTAGAAATATCTGTAATAGTAAAGATAAGTTGGATATTCGTCAAAAGTCAGGTGTTTACAAACTTGTTTGTGACGAATGCCACGCCGTTTACGTGGGTCAGACTGGTCGCAATTTCGAGACACGTTATAAAGAGCATTTAGCCGCGTACAGGAATTGCAATCCCGATAAATCCCATTTTGCCAAACATCTTTTGGACACTGGACACAACCTAGCCAACGACCACTCCTTTAAAGTCTTACATACGTGTAATAAAGGGCTGCGGCTGTGTGTGCTGGAACATTTAGAAATATTAAAAAGTAATAATAATACCGTTGCATTGCTGAATGAACAAACAAATGTTACTAACTCACCTCTCTTAAATATCTTCAAGCCTGCTCTCTAATAATGTGGGCGTTGCGCGGCGGTTTGTTTTTAATTTTACAAACGGCTGCGTAAGTCCAGCGGTGATTGGTCGCATGTTTTATCGCATGACGCAGTCGCTCGCTTCTTAGGTAGAGAGCGGTTGCGTCATCCGTTTGTATAAAAGGCAGTTGTTTTGGCTCGCCGCTCACTTAGTGGTTAGCCACCGTAGAGTCTATATCACCTGAGGATGCCTCGTGTAGAGGCGAAACACGTGTCGTATTATCGTCAGTGGTGTGTCTTGCCTAGTGTAGTGGTGTTGGGAGTAGCGGTGCTGGGATTAGTGGTGACGGGGTTAGTGCACGCAATTGAGGGAGGGCGGGAGGTGCTTCTTCATACTAGGTAAGACACATCATTTTATTTTATAACGCGGATATTTGCGAAGTAAAAATTTTTGTAAAAGCTTTTATAGTTCACAAAGTGTTAAAGCGTAACCGACTGCGCCCATATAAAGTGTACAAAGTGCAAGCGTTAGTTACCGGCGATCACGACCGCCGGCGAATCTTCTGCCGTTGGTTATTAGACCAACAACAACGTGTGCCTGGTTTCATTGAGCACGTCATCTGGATGGACGAGTCAACATTTACCAGAAACGGCCTGTGGAACCGAAGAAATACACACGTGTATTCAGAGGTTAACCCGCACGCTGTTCGACAAACCGGGCACCAAACCCGATGGTCGGTTAACGTATGGGCAGGTTTATTTAAGAATCGCATACTAGGACCAGTGTTTCTGCCACAGCGACTTAACGGACAGCGATACCTGAAATTCATAAATGAACAGTTGGTGGACATTTTAGACGACCTATCGTTGGCTGAATATCGCCACACATGGCTCCAGCATGATGGTGCCCCTCCACATGTCGTGAGGTTAGTCCGTGAGCGCCTCAATGAGCTATTTGATGATCGCTGGATCGGCAGACTAGGACCACACGCTTGGCCACCTCGCTCACCAGATCTGACCCCGTTGGACTTCTTTCTGTGGGGGTATGTGAAAGAAAGGGTTTTTAATCGCGAGTGTGATAGTGCTGATGAAATGCGCCAAAGGATCGTGGATGTTTTCGACAAACTACGTACGGACTGTGTCGAAGACCACACGATGATGCCCCGCCTGCATGAGGAGATGCAAAACCGAGCCCAAATCTGCCTTGAAATGAATGGAGCACAATTTGAGCCGCATCTCATAAGACCACGGAGGATTTAGAGCGGTAAGCTGTTTCATAAGTATTTTTTTTAAATAACTTAGTACTGGACTAATCTGAATAGGTACATAACTGAATACATGAGAATAATAAACATACCTACACGATGAATAAAAACGCATGACTCCAATCTTGGTAACATTGCATTAATTTAAGTATTTTTTCATTAGCGGGGAATCGAACCAGTTATTTGGGTTATTTAACCTGTAAATTCGTATTAGTGGCTACGTGGAGACAAGTACAGTGGCAAAATAGTAGGTTGAGTAGATAAGTTAGGTATTTAGACAAGTGTTGTAAATTATTAGGTAATGTGCTAGTTTCGGGCCGCGCGAATTTGCGTTCGCGCGTACATTGACCTCAAATCAGCTGATATCAATTCAGTAATTCCACTGCTGGTTTTATGTTTCAGTATTTTCATGATTTTTTTTATGAAATTATCGTTCCATTTAGCTGTACTAACATGATAGCGCGTGAATAAAGCTAATAAAACGTTATAAAAAGATGATTTTTTTTTCATCAGGATCGAATTTATGTGTTACCCATGATCAAAGGTATACTTGGTGCTGTCGCCTGTCTTAGTTTTCGGGAGCGTTCCAAAAATACCCTGTATATATATATATATTATTTAACTAACTGCTTCATAGTCGTATACAAAGAGAATGAACTACGTGTGTGATTCAACGAGCGGCTCTATAGCACAGCAGAACCAATGTTTGCACTGTCCGGGATGTATCAACATTGCCCCTTTCACGTAGCTTCAGGAAATAAAACATTTTAGCTGTGTATTGGCAGGAACACATTCATATGTACATGTGTGATGGCTTTTAATGTGAATGAAAACGATAAAAATAAAACGAATTAACATCATATATTAAAGTGCTTAAAAATAAAGTAGGTATGCGTGTAAATAAGCCGTGTAATGGCGATGTAAGAATATCCACTACCCCATATTATCCCGTGGTTGTCGTAAGAGGCGACAGAGGGAAACAAATCAGGAGATGGTCAGCATCGTCTTCCTAATAACGACTAAAAAACTGTTATTGCCATCCCGCTTGCCAAGCATGGCAACTATGGCTAATGTGTTCAGCAATGGACTCTAATAAGCTGTTACTGTAACAGTAACGATTACCAAGCAATTTATGGTGGAGGCCTATGTTCATCAGTGGATTTTTAGGAATGGCTGTAATAATAACAGTGGTAGAGCCACGAGGCAGCTTTTGCTGTCGCACGAATGGGCCGGCTCGAACCGGGGTAATATCACGACCTCACAGAAAACCAGCGTGAAGTAGAGGTTTACCTCTGCGTTTCGCTTGGTGAGTGCAAGTGGCCGGAGGCCCTTTTTACTGGAAATGAGGCATTCCATCTTAGTCCTCACGGGTGACAACGCATCTACATTTTAATTTGTAACAGAGGATAGATGTAGATGTCTATGGGCCGCAGCAACCACTTACCATCAGGTGGACTCTGTGCTTGTTTGTCACCCTTATCCTATAAAAAAAATAAAAAAATAATGAAGAACGGAAAAGGAACGGAATAATAATACATTAAAAGTCTTTAATTAGTTTATAATATATACTACATGGTTGCTTATAATAGTTTAATCACAACCAAAATGTCCCTTTCAATAGTTTAAGGTAGTAAATAATATTTGGTAATGTTTTTTTTTAATATGATAGGGTGAAAAACGAGCACACAGTCCACCTTATGGTAAGTGGTTGCTGTGGCCCATTAACTTCTACATTTATCTTTGTTTTGTTTGTCGTTCAAACGTGAGTGGTTGGTACCAGCAGCGCATAAATTACATACATCCCCGTGACTTCCCGCGCGTGAAAGATTGATTTCATGGGTTTAAATTTTTTTGCATTGAACCCTAATTGTTTTCCTACAATAAAAGTAGCCTAAGTTACTTCTTATAACATCAACTATCTGCCAAAGAAAGAAAAAGTCGGTTATATAGGTAAATCCAAATCGGATCTCAGGTTTATGCGCGTACAGACAGACGTCGTGTTAGAGTTTCATTATACATAGTATAGATTTCAAGCCAATGGTAAAAACAATTAATGTTTTTAAAAGGTAATACTAGAAATTCATAATAATTAAAAATTATTCTATTCTATTAAAAAAAAAAACTACGAAACCATGGAATGGTACCTATATTATTTAAATAATTTGATGTAGGAACATTTACAGTTAATTGTTAACAAGACTTAACTGATTAAAAAATCTTGCAATGCCAAAGTCAATTAATTGTACACGGTGTTAACTTTTTACTTGTTGGAAGCTTTTTTTTTTATAGGAGAGGGGGCAAACGAGCATGCGGCTCACCTGATGGTAAGTGACTACCGCCGCCCATGAACAACTGCAACACCAGGAGAATCGCAGATGCGTTGCCGGCCTTTTAAAAAGGAGTACGCTCTTTTCTTGAAGGTCCCTAAGTCGTATCGGTCCGGAAAAATCGCTGATGGTAGTCGATTCCACAAGGAGGTCGTGCGAGGAACAAAACATCTTCTAAATCGCACAGTTGTGGACCGCCAACCATCCAGATGGTGTTGATGGTATCGGGAGTTCTGCCGCGATGAGCGTTCGTGAAATTTGGCGGCTGGGATTAATCCGAACAATTCCTCAGAGCACTCCCCATGGTAGATCCGAAAGAAAATGCAAAGGGATGCAACATCTCTTCGCAGTGCCAATGAATCGAGCCGATCGGAAAGGGCTCGGTCGTCGACGATTCGCGCAGCTCTGCGTTGGATGCGGTCAAGTGGAAGGAGCTGGCACTGGGGAGCCCCTGCCCAGAGATGGGAACAGTATTACATGTGAGGCCGAACTTGCGCCTTGTAAAGTTGCAGGCGGTGTGCCGGCATGAAATACTGTCCCGCTCTGTTGAGCACGCCAAGCTTTTTAGAGGCCAATTTGACCTTCCCTTCCAAGTGACCACGAAACTGCACGTCACTCGATATGTCGACTCCGAGGATACCGATACTGGCTGAGGCAAGAAGGGGAGTGCCTTGAAACTGAGGAGATACGACAAAGGGGTTCTTTTTAGCGATAAACGCGCAAACTTGTGTCTTCTGAGGATTAAACTGGACTAGATTTAGTCGCCCCCAATCCGAGACTTTGCTCAGCAAAGACTCGACTTCAGACACAAGTTTGTTCCGGTACTCAGCGACGTTTTCCCGAGAAATATTGGCACGGCCGGTGTATAGAGCATCACCAGTGCTGTCATCCGCATAGCAATTTTATCTATAAGAAGTTTTATCCGGAAGCTTTGCGGTAATATATATATATATATATATATATATTATACTGGAAAGGATACGGTATCAACATCAATGGCGAGTACATCACTCACCTTCGATTTGCCGACGATATAGTCCTTATGGCAGAATCGCTGGAGGACCTAAGCACTATGCTCAATGACCTCAATAGTGTTTCCCAACGAATAGGTCTTAAGATGAACATGGACAAAACAAAGATCATGTTTAATGTCCATGTCACACCTATGCCGGTAGTTGTTGGGAGCACTAAGCTCGAAGTTGTTGACGAGTATGTTTACCTGGGACAAATAGTCCGACTAGGTAAGTCCAACTTCGACCGAGAGGTCAATCGACGGATTCAACTCGGCTGGGCAGCGTTCGGGAAGCTACGACACATCTTCTCGTCAGACATACCTCAAAACCTGAAAACGAAACTGTACAACCAGTGCGTGTTGCCAGTGATGACTTACGGAACTGAGACGTGGTCCTTCCCTGCTGGCCGTATGAGGAAGCTCAAGGTCGCTCAACGAGCTATGGAGAGGGCTATGCTCGGAGTTTCTCTGCGTGATAAACTTAGGAATGAGGATATCCGCAGTAGAACCAGAGTAACCGACATAGCCCAACGGATTAGTAAGCTGAAGTGGCAGTGGGCCGGTCATATAGCTCGAAGAACCGACAACCGATGGGGAAGAAAGGTTCTCGAGTGGCAGCCTCGTACCGGTAGGCGAAGTGTAGGGCGTCCCCCCACGAGATGGAGTGACGACCTGGTAAGATATGCAGGAAGTCGATGGATGCAGGTGGCTCAGGACCGTGCTTTGTGACATTCTTTGGAGGAGGCCTATGTTCAGCAGTGGACTTGTGAAGGGCTGTAATGAATGAATGAATGAAATATATATATATATATATATATATATATATATATATATATATATATATATAAGTAATTATATAATAATATAATTATATAATTATAATATATAAATTGCAATATAATAATAAATAATATATAATAATATATATTTTTGGGAAAGGATGTCCTAATACGCGTTTGCGAATTTCATATAATACAAAAATAAATATGAAATGGGTTACTAAGCTGAATGCAATGGGCCGGACAACAAAATAAAAACCGGCTTAGTGCGAGTCGGACTCGCGCACCGAGGGTTCCGAACAAATCCGTAGGTATATAAGTTTAAAATTATTAAAAATATTTTTATTATATGATGTAACTAAAAATTTATGCTTTTCGCAATTTTTCCTTTATCTGTGCTATAATACGTTGCTTCGTACCAAATTTTAAGATTCTGAGTTCACGGGAAGTACGCTGTAGGTTTTGATTCCCTTGCCACAGCAACCACTTACCAACAGGTGGACTGTGTGCTCGTTTGTCACCCTATCCTATAAAAAAAAAGATGAATGCCTTATTCGATCTTAGTCCTCAGGGATGTTAACGTAACTGCATTTTAATTCATAATCGAGGATAAATGTAGGTTTCTATGGACTATGGACTATCAACTGTGTGCTTGTTTGTCACCCTTATTCTATAAAAATTATTTCACTGGTACCGACAGGGATCGAAGCCGGAATTCTCGCGTACGGTGAAACTTACGACAAGCGCTTAGATCGCGAGTTACCACGACACTAAATAGTAGAAGAAAATTATTATGCAAGACTTGTTCAGTATACTCGTAATGCAGCGCTATTTCACTAGATAAATTAACGTCTCTCTGGTAGTGATGTGAAAGAGAGCACGCCTTGTGAAATTAAGCTATTCTTACATCGAATGCGCTTTGCTATGCATAGAAAATTTTAACTTCTTAATTGTGAGTAGTAATAAGTTCGATTTTTTTAAAGTATTTTTTTTTAATTGCTCAATGCCGCTATGTTTCGTATGCTTGTACGAATTTATATGATACTACATGTTTTGTTTTGATCAAATATATGCTCTTTCTTTTTTTTAGTGAGTAAAAGACGTGAGACTTCGATGGTGCAGGTGACTCAGAATTGTGTTATGCGCCATTTCTTAAGGAAGGCCTCTGTACAGCAGTTTACTTATGAATGCTTTTTTATAGAATAATAGAATGAGGGTGATTAGCTAGTATACAGTCCGCCTGAATGGTAAGTGTATTATGTGACATAAAGACATCTACATTTATCTTCCATTAAGAACCAATATGCAGATGTGTTTTAACCCTGAGAACTAAGATCGAATGCCTCGTATCCAGCAAAAAGGATCGCCGGTTCTCTACACCCATCATACAAAACAGCAGCATTAAACTGCTATTTGGTCGTGGTCCTTCCCGGGTCGAGCCGAACCATTCGTATTGTTGATAAAGTTTGACTTCGCTACGTTCGAAATTTGCACCCTCATATTGAACTTGTTTGCATAGAACTCTGCACTAACGAACAAACAATTAATTTCATGTTCACGAATGTATCGACGTTGCTTTGATGTTGCGTTGAAAAGAAATTTAATTATTATTTGTACCACAGAAAATATTTTGTTTTTGTTTTTATTTTTTTATAATTAATACTGAACGTGTTTTTCAACAAAAAAAAAACGTTCGATGACAAATCAACTATTAAACAAAGACAAATATTAAACATTTTGTCTTCTATCTTTTATTTAACGTTACCTCCATACTAGAATTTTCTTCCGTATCGTGGTTAACATACTTCTCACTACTGCAAGACAGTCATAACACAGCAATCGTCATTTTACAGGAGACCAATTTTAAGCTTTGAACTTCATGTATTTTAAAAATAAAACGGTATCAATTTATTAACTTTATTAGATTGCTTGTATTGCTTAATGAACTTTAAAAATAAGTAATAAATTTTTATATTCTAAATGTAATGTGTTAACATTACAATTAAAAAAAGCCATGCGGTACTCTTTAAAATGCGGTACTTTTTAAAAATAAAATAAACGAATTACATATGATGATTTATATTAAACTTGAACTTGAACTTGAAAAAAAAATTGAAACAATATAATGAAAATAAACATATTTTTGAAAACTTTAATTTTATTTATATTGTAGAGTAAAAGTAATTTTACGGATTTTGTCGGGTTTAATATTTTTTTTTAATTCTCGTTTCGGGAACTTTCCAGCACTTGTGGTCACGGGCGGGACTGAGGTATTTGACGTCCCTATGTCATAGTTAACGAAGACTACCTTCAAATTTAATTATTAATTTTCGGTCCGATATACACAGAACGAGCTTACAGTATCTTGAAGTCTTGCAGTCGTATGCTGGGATTTGGATTGAATTTTATTAGTTATGTGATCCCAAGCAGCACCCAGCGATCTTCTCTATTAAAATTAGAATGTTTTTTTTAATTTCATTAGCCTCGCGAATCATCCTTGGTAAGGGTCGGTGTTCTTTTGCGAGGATTTGCAGTCCATCAAATCTTATATAATAGTTGGGATGATCCTGAACACGTTGACATACATAACGGCGATACTCATACATCCTAAACTTGAAACTAGTTTTTAAATAAAACTAATTTTACGGATTTTATCGCGTATATTAACTTATTTTTATATTCCCGACGTTTCGGGAATATAAAAATAAGTTAATATACTCTGCAGTTTGTGAACATGTTCAAGATCGTCCCCGCCATTACATTAGATTTGATAGACCACAAATCCTCGCAAAAGAACACCGATTCCTCCCAAGAATGATTCGCGAGGCTATTGAAATTAAAAAACATCCTAATTTCAATAGAGAAGATGGATGGGTGCTGCCATCTGCTTGGGATCCCATAATTAATAAAATCAAATCCAAACCCAAGTATACCACTGCTAGACTTCAAGATACTGTAAGCTCATTCTGCGTAAATCGAACCAAAAATTAATATTAAAAAACTGAAGGTAGCCGGGCTAACTATGACAGCAGGACGTCAAACACCTCAGTCCCCCGTGACCACGGGTGCTGGAAAGCACCCGAAACGTCGGGAATATAAAAATAAGTTAATATACGCGATAAAATCCGTAAAATTAGTTTTATTTAAAAATGTGTAGTGTTCGCGTAAATATAAGAAATCATTATTGAATCTAGTTTTTTATGTCATAGAAACTTTCGTGACTTTTTTTTTTTTATAGGATAAGGGTGACAAACGAGCACACAGTCCACCTGATGGTAAGTGGTTGCTGCGGCCCATAGACATCTACATCTATCCTCGTTTGCGAATCAAAATGCAGATGCGTTGCCACCCGTGAGGACTAAGATGGAATGCCTCATTTCCAGTAAAATGGGCCTCCGGCCACCTGCACTCACCAAGCGAAACGCAGAGGTAAACCTCTACTTCACGCTGGTATTCTGTGAGGTCGTGGTACCACCCCGGTTCGAGCCGGCCCATCCGTGCGACAGCAAAAGCTGCCGCGTGGCTCTACCACTTGACTTATTCATGGACTTCAAAAGGCGGTCCATTTCTTTTAGCCACTTTTATAGCAGTTATAAAAGATACGGGTGCGTACATGGGGCCATTTCTTATATTATGGCATTTAATCTGTCGTTCAATTAATAAGTGAACTGCATCACCTTCAAAAATATTAAGTTCTGTTTTGTTCTGTCATTTGTTACTTTCTTCTTGATGTCTGTCATAACTTTATTTTAATATATTTTTCTACCGACTTCAAACAGGAGGAGGTACTCAATTCGACTGTATGTTTTTTTATGTGTTACCTTATAACTTTTTTCTGAGTGAACCAATTTCGATGATGTTTTCTATTTGAAAGCTGGTGCTTTATATGTGGTCCGTTATATATTTAATAAAGGTCTGACCAATAGTTTTTGAGTTATTCTTAATAATTTATATTAAAGTCGGTTGTACAAAATACTTATTTTAAATTATTCTGTTTCTACTGTAGGGGACTACGCCCAACCCCACTACACTACTTTTCTAGACTATATATAGAAGTATACATAGAAATAGTATAGAAGTAGATTATATTTAACTAGAACTACTACTTTCTGCATTTGGTATGTAATCTCGATCTTTATCCGAATGGTCACAATTTTCTTTAGGATAAAAAAGTGGTTAACTGCTAGTTGAATTTATTATCACTAACTATAACACCAGCGCACGCGGATAAATCATTTTGGGAGCGTTTTTTCTTGATTTGCTTAACAAAAATCAATATTTAAGGCTAGCTGAGAGATATAGCCTAATTTAAGGATAGCCTATACTATTCATGATACTTCATGAATTTGGCTATTTTATACAAAAATATTTTTTCAAATCGGAGTGGTAATTCTAGTGATACGCAGTACGTTTAAACAACCAAAAAAAAAAAACTTTTCCACTTTATTACATTAGTATCCATTATCGTCACGATTGTTAAGAAGGTCAACTAATAATAATAATTATAAAATAAATTTGTGATTTTTAAATAAATTTCAAAAACACACCCGGTGTTTATTGCAATAGTAACATAACCTAAAATAATACACTAAATTTAACACATTTTACAATAAGAACGACATAATTCTAAATGTTACATATAGTGTTCAGTATTGAAATTAATAATTTAACAAAAAATAAAAAACATTTTTAATGTTTTGTTTATCTTTATGCTTGTCTGACTGTTTGTTCGGGCTAATCTCCGTAATGGCTACACGAACTTTCACAGGATATTCACTGGCAGATAGTTAATTTTATAAGGAGTAACTAAGGCTACTTTTATATTTTAGAAAAATATTTAGGGGTCCGAGCAAAACACTTATAACCCATTAAATCCAATCGTAATTAACTCCACGTGATAGGAGACGCCGGAAACAGCTAGTATTTAATGAAATAAAATGCAGTGGGCTTTGGTAGGTAGTGATGGTAATGATAAGCTACTAGATTTATTTGGGCGCACGGCAGTGCCCCTGCCAAGTCGAGCAAAAAAGCGGCAAGGCCGTACCATCCTTTTCTCGAAGCAGTTCAGGCCATTTTAGAAACCCTATAACTTCGTTGGGATAAAACTAGAAGCCTGAATTTTCATTAACCAAGGAGGCATTGTATACACTCGGTATATTTCAAATTTCATTAAATTTAAATTAGTAGTTTAAGAATTATAACTAGTCAAACTTTCTTAATTTTGTGACTCACTGACTGATCGATCATCAAAACTCTAAGGCACTTCTAGCAGACATGGAAGCTTCAAATTTTGAATACAATTATTGTTTAGTATATAAATCAAGGAAAAGTTAAAATATTTTGCAAGTTCAGTCCAGTTTACGAGATACACCAACTGCATAAATAACATTGTAATCCCATATAAACATATAGGATTACAAAGTTACATTTGCAGTGAATGAATCAGTGTACCTATATATGTATAATATAATGGAATAATAGGTGTAGATAGGTACGTAGATATAATAACTATCTACAAAAAGAGATGAGATGCCACCAAAAACATAACTTGTAAAAAAACCAAGTCTCGCAACTCAGTTCTACTACCGTAAAAAGTTGTGAGATCCATGTAATACCAAGTCAGTTAATTTATTCAGTCCTTACTTAAGAGTCTTTCTGTCTTAAGTTATTACGTAATTAGCTAACCTTACAACATCTTATACTGACCATATCAATATTAAGAATCTTTTATGTTTTAACTAAATAAATTGACTTGGCAATCGCACTAAAGAATCTAATTTAATATAATATGTATTACTTGAGAGATATATTGTGTTTTCATGATTAGAATTAGAATTTCTCAGAGTTTCATCACGATGTTTTCCTTTACCGGGGAGCACGTGGTAAATCAGCACTTAAAATTGCAATTATCAATTTCATTGGTGCCAGCGGGAATCGCACCCGGGTTGCTCGAGTACTGTGAAGCTTACAGCGAGCTACCACGGCTCCCTTATTCTGTAAATAAAATCAAATTCATTATAAATTTCTTTACATTGTCTTTAATTCAATATTCACTTCTTCAATATTTTGGTTCATAAATAGGAAAATCTAATCGAAATAGAAAAAAAAACATTATTTTTACTTGCAACAACGCGTGACATATAGCGGAGAATAGCTCAAGATATCCAATATATCCATATTTCAAGATATCTATATCTCTGAGAGATGACTACATATTTGTGCCATTTGCTCTAGAGACTATTGGTCCATGGGCCCCACGTGCGGTGGAGTTCCTAAAGGAACTCCATCCGCAGCTGGTCATTGCCGCTGGTGATAAGAGGGCTGGATTTTTTCTCGCTCAAAGGCTAAGTATAGCCATACAGCGGGGAATCGCAGCCAGCATTCTTCTTGGCACGATACCGTGGGGAGTAGGACTGTATGATAATTAAGTTACTAGTCTTAGTTTTTTTTTATTACAGGTTTCTAAAATAAATTATGTAAATAGTTTGTACTAAAGACTATTTCACTGTAATTATGTTAAATAAAGATATCCAATAAAAACTTACAATTTGAACTGGTTTCTAGTTTTGTGGTTTAGTTTGTATTCGAAAAGGTTCAAATTTTCGGGAGTGTGAATTACTTTGAGTTCTAATCAAATTCGATTGATTCATAAGCGCAAGTCGCGACTAGGCCTGGAAGCGGCATTGATTTTGGAATATTTCTTTCAAAACTATCAACGAATAAATAGAATACAATAAAAACAATGTCAATATACTTTATTAGAATAAAAAATGCTTTACTCTTTGTGTGACATCCAAAGAAAATATTACCCAATAAATTATTAAATGCTTTTATAAGGGACGAGATTATTTACGATAATTCAATTCACTCGGACGTCCCAAAAAAAAACGTATGTTCCAACAAAAACCCGTTCAAACGAAAACAGCATAAATCGAGAAAGCAATAAGGACACTTTCATCCTGGATGTTCTCTATAGGTAAACAAGAAAAACATTTTCAGATACAAATCACACGCTCTTTGTTAACGATAGTGATGGGCTGCTTAAAGACGATCAAGGCACTAAAGTGTCGATAGTGTAAGATCTTCTGAGCACATTAATTATAAGTAGTTTTTAAGTAGTAGAGCTACGCTCTAGATGTAGACTTTACGAACAGATAGAGAGCAATGCCAGGAGGGATCTAGGCTATGTTTTACCCAAATATTTTGTACGTGGTATAGGCATGCCGTAGCATATTGTGACTGTAGACCGAATGGGTTGGCTCGACTGGGGAAGGACCACACTTACAGAATACCAGCGTAAATAGCAGCTCAATGCTGCTGTGTTATGTTTGTTGAGTATAGAAAACCAGAGATACTTTTACTGAAAACAAGGCATCCGATTTCATGCAAGCTAATTATTGTTTGCTGCAATAATAAACATTAAATAAAATTGTAACGCCCTAAACGGAATGAATGATACTGGGATCACATAAACATCATTTTGTATTCAAAGACTGTCCCCCTATATAAAGGCAGCAAATACGTCTAAAGTCTGAATGACTACAGATAATAAATTGGCGGCAATTTGCCGATTTGCACCGTCAGCTACAGCCTACCTGGTAGGGAAGGGTACTGTTCACGCCCAAACGCTGGTTTGGGATTTGACGCCAGAGGGCGCTCGGCTCGGGGCCATACCGGTTTTGACGTTCGGGAGAGTGGTGTGGCTGTGGCGAGAGGGCGCGAGCGCAAAAGTGAGTTGCTCGAATACAGTGCTGTCGAGAGCACGTCGTGAAGTCGCCCAGGAAACCTACATTGTTTAGAGTCGGTTTTGTTAGGAAATTGTTGCCACGACGAGGTTTTTTGTTAGGTCTAGACAAATAGACGCCGGTTTGATTAATTATGTATAATTAATATTGATTTAGATCAACGTCTGAATTGTGGGCTGTGCGCGCTTAATTTACCGCAAATTTGGTTATTCTAATTTGATAGCGTATATAAGTGCATTTGACGATATTAATTTGCGGCGTATGCCGCACTATATTAATATCGTGCGGCATTGGATATAGTTCGGATACGTTTTCGGTTGTCGGTTGAACGCTGAACTTTGTGACACTAGAAAGGTTAGTTAATTGTACGGTAAGGTTAATAGACCGACATAGTGAAGAAGAAAGTAATTGACCCTGGGTGACGCTGCTGGAGATTACCATAATTTGCAGCGGCGCAGGAGTCCTGGTAGCTGCCGACCTCAACGGTCCAGTCAGGTCAATTACATCCACACCACAAAAACCATCACCATACACGCAACACATACACACCTCCTGCCTGACCGAACCTTGAGGCAGTCGTCGCTTCAGATACAGGTAAGTCTTAATCCTCTCTATTTGACTAGCCTCCCCATTAAATTGTAGTAGGATAAAATATTTTCCATATACCTTAGTATTATAGGAAATTCTTCCATATAGCCACTCGGGCTCAAACCCGCGGCTGCCCGTTGAATCTTCCGCTCATGGGCCCCGGATATTGAATCTTTGCAGGGGCAGCTGCGGGCCGTAACAGGTACTAAAATATTTAGTATCGATAAATTATTTTATCGTTTATGTAATCCATTACATTTAATACATGGCTTTAAATTTACTTATATGATGATAATATGGCTTCTGACATTTTATTATGACGGTTGTTTTTTTATTAAAGAAAAGGTAACATACAAGCACACAGTCCACCTGAAGGTAAGTGCTGTGATCCAAAGACACACATATATTCTCGTTAAGAATCAAAATGCAGACGCGTTGTCACCCCTGGGTGGAACGTACATTGGTATTTATAATAAAAACAATTTTTAATTTTTTTTGTCTGTCAGTCTGTCTGTTTTTACTGGCTAATCTATCCGAAATAGCTGTACCGATTTTGACGGGACTTTCACTTCCGCGCAAAAAACTTGAAATTTATGAAATCTAAGCGTAAAAATTCCACGTCGACGCAGTCATGGGAAACAGCTAGTAGGATATTTTTTATAACTGTGTAGTGGCAGTGTAAGAATATCCACTATCACATATCATCCCGCGTGTATCGTAAGAGGCAACAGAGGGAAACTCAAATAGGAGATAGGCAGATGTTCTGTTCCTAATAACAACTCGAAATTATAAAAAAAAAACTGCAGTTGCCAATCCGCCTGCCAAACGTGGCAACTACGACAAAATCCTTCCTATAAGGAAATTTATGAGAGAGCTCTATGTTCAGTACTGGACTATTATAGGCCGTAATGATCCTATAATAGGCTGTAATATATTTTTAAAATACTTACACATTGGGCAGCGCGGCGGACTCTTTCATACCCTAAACATCCTTTTAGAAATTAGTGGAGGCTTTTATTTGGTATGCTTTTAAAATATAGAGCTATATATCTTTAATTCAGAAGAATACGAACAAAAGAATTGCTTACCGAACGCAATACTAGTATTAAAAAAAAACAGTACGAGTCAGCGTTGTGTCAGCGAAAAATACAATTTAATCTCTATAATGTTGATCAGATGTTTTAGAGGCGACGATACGATTTTTCTGTCATATTGTGTTATCCTTTTGGTTTCGTAAATATAAAACACAAAAGTATGTAATATTTTTTTTATTATATATTAGAATCGACGATAGTTGTTCGCTTAAGGCTAGGTTGCATAAAATTCCCTCGGCCCTGGTAAAGAGTCTGAGCGACACTATAATATTCATGGTCCGAGTTAGGAATCTGTTAAAAAATCCACTGAGGAAGGACTTTGTAAGGTTACTAGTTGGTTGGAAGATAACCTACTTACATTAAACACCACCAAAACAAAATTTCTATGTTTTTCATAAACCGCTGCTAGCAATCCACGAAACGAATTAAAAATAATAATTAACACGCATCCTTGTAATAGAAACTATAACAACCATACAACATGTGAGTGCCCCATTCTAAGTAAAGCTGACAAAATTAGATATCTCGGTATAATAGTTGATGATAAGCTTAATTGGTCCACATATTTTTTTTATTTCTAATAAAATCAGAAAGTTTATCTGTAACAGAAATGGTATATAAGTTAACTGAAGTACTAAGTGTTAGAAAATTATTCATATATCAATGTCTTAGACGTTTTCATAGATGTAGTGTTCCGCAATTACAAAATTTAAAAAGAGCTGTTCGTATAAGTATCCCCAAAATAAAATCCATATTCGGCAAAAGGAATTATATTTACCTAGCTCCCAAGTTATATGATATATTAAATAAAACAGTGTGTACAAGAAAGGCTTCATATCATTCATTCAAAAGTATGTTGTATAATTGGCTTAAAGAATATGACTACGATCAATGCGAAAACTTAATAGCTCCATACGAATAACTTTATGTGCAGTGCAAGAATCACACTACTCACTCACTAACACACACACACACACACACACACACACACACACACACACACGCGCGTATATAGTGTTAAACTGAGTATTAAGTAATATATCAACAATTCCTAATGTATTATCGACACAAAGTGTTACTGAATAGGAAGGAACTGACTCCTGAAATACAGGGTATCCTAGTTAAGGAACCAGGGCTCAATGATGTTGTATGAAATAGAAGTGTCAAATAAAGATATTTATTATTATTATTAATATTTATGTTAAGGTTCTATTCCTATTAACATAATGCTTTTACATATTTAAGAACAGCCACATATTTGTTTTATTTTATAGTCCTTACTTTTATGTTTTTTTACATCAGGTACTTCAAGTCCCAACTCTGTTATTATAATGCTTTTGCATCTTAGAGACCTTCCATAATAAAGCTTTTGTTTCATAGACCTTACCTTACTATCATATGTCCATAGTATGGGACTATTACATTACAAAACAATACTTCGGAAGGCAGTCGCGATCATGTCTAACTGTAGGTATCCGTGTCCATCAGATCGCGAATAATGTATGTAAAAATGGGCCTGATTTTGACCCTCTAGAACCGTTACTTCTTGAATAGTATATGTTCGGAAAAAAAAACACGCGAATAGATTTTTAAAATACTTCATATGAATAGAGAACGGATCAAGTATTTGTAAGGACTACAAATAATTGTATAGGTCTAGATGTTTGTCCTTGTGCAATCTATGTTTGTAAACTGCCTTAAGGATACAGGAAAAAATCCTAGTGTAACGATTTTTTTTAATTTGACTTAGAAAATCCTCGCTTTAAGGGAAATGTGTAGAAATAAGTGACCTGCAAGTTCATAGTTGACTTTTTTCTATCTTTTATCTATTAATTTATTCTATATTTACCATAAGAGTACCATGTAAGGGTATAATGGGCAAACTTAATAACATTGTAACATTTTCTCCCAGTCATCTCTTGGCGAATTGTAAAACATATAAGGTAGGTTTAAACATAATAATATAAGTTAATGTATATGATTAAATATAATGTTAATTACTGAATCATTGATAATTTTATACGCGGTAGAATTGCGCTACAACTTTGGTAAGGTAACGCATCCGCATTTTGATTTTTAATCCGTGACAAATATGGATGCCTATGGACCATAGCATCCACTTTTCAGAAGGTGGACTGTTTGTTACCCATATTATATAACAAATATATTTCAAAAAATCAAATCCAACTGAAAATCATTTTGATCATAAATCATCACTATCATCGTAAGAAGCTTCACCCATCAGTTGGCAGTTGGATTTCATGTTAATTACATAGAATTCAACTTTCACGAGATAAATTTACTAAATAGTTCGTTACGTTGTCGTATCGTTGTATGTAAATTTATTCTAATATGTTATTCACGTCTTTCTTGCCGTGAGTCCATGATATACGCCTCTGCTGTGCCGCTTCATTCATATTGGAATGCCTATTTTATTCTATCCAACCAAACGAATAGTTGAATTTTGTTAATGCAGTGTACCTGTTATCCTCCCAAAAATGTAACATTAAAAATTATTGTAACTGGAAAACAATTTGAATTAATTTAATAAAGGAGATTTTACGTCGTAGAGCCATGCTGCAGCTGTATAATTCTAATAGAACAAATGGGTCGGCTCTACCGGAGAACGACCACGCTCCCACAGAATACCAGCGTAAAATGTTCTCAATGGTGCTGTGTTTTACGTGGTAATGTAGAGAACCGGAGACTCTATTTAGTCGCAAGAGGTATTCTTTATTATGTCTTAGGGGTGGCAACGCATTTGTACTTTTATTCGTAACTTACCATCAGGTGGACTGTGTGCTCCTTTGTTACCATTATTCTATAGGAAAATCCTCTCCGACATGTAAAATATATAAGTGTTAGAGTTAGTATGTAGGACCAATCAATTCTATTAATTTAGTGTAACTTTTTCAAATTAACATGGTTTCCAAGGCACGGAGGTTAAACACCGCCAGCTTCCGGACTCTGGGCTACTACTGAGAATTTCTTGACAGAGAACTCAATAACTGATTTTAGTCCGACCCAGGATTCGAACGCGTGAACCTCATGATAAGTAATTGCGTTTACGATCACAAGACCAACGAGGTAGTCTAGGCACGTATTAGGCGTATAATACACATCGAATAAAACTATATTCATCATCATCATCATCATTACAGCCCTTTACAAGTCCACTGCTGAACATATGCCTCCCCCAAGGAATGCCATAAAACAGAGTTGATTCCGTAATTGAAGGATAACAAAGTCAAGTGGTTTGTACTACATGGAGACACAGTTATCTATCAATTTATAAACTTTATGGGTTTCCTGCTCAAAAGGAATAACAGAATTCTTAAAAGATCATATATTTGCCGTCTGCCCGTCTGTCCAGACCCCTTCTCCCAGAAACGATAAACGAACTTGGTTGGTATTAAATTGAAATTAATATTTGATACGGTACCTTGGAGCTGTCAAAAATTTAGGCTTCTAAAGTAACGTAATTTAAAGATACGGCCTTTGGTGTCACCTATTTTGATACTGGCAAACTCCTTAAGACCTATACTACCCATTGACCTGACCGTAGTTAATTTATATATAACTGGATTTCATGTTTTATTTAATTTTGTGCGGAATTATTTTTTTATTTTTTAAGTTAAGCCAAGTATCTGCGTAAGATCGGACCGAATTAGAACGTCGGGACCTCAGTCCCATCCCCCACACCGTGACCATGGGTACTGTAAAGCACCTGAAACTTCGGTAATTAAAAAGTAAAAATTAAACGTAATAAAATCCGTAAAATTTGTTTTTTTTCATCTGAATATCATTTCTTTGTTAGTAGATACCTCACATAATTATTTTTGCGATTACAAACTTACATTTGCTGTTGAAACATCGACCGTTGTGTATACGGAAGTAGTGGAGACAATTTTTATCTACTGACTTAACAACATCCAGCCTTCTGAACGTGCCGGTTTTCGAAAGGGCTTTAGTGCCATAGAGCACATACATATGCTTCGGCTAATCGTACAGGAGGCAGGAGAGTACAATCTGCTATTTTGTCTTGCTTTCGATTTTGTCGAAATTTGGGCGGTGCTACAGTCACTTCAGCATTGGCAAGTTAAATGTCGCTATGATTGTACAGAAGGACTACGATAAATAAGATAAGTTACTTTATTTATTAAATTATTAATTTTTTATAAAATTTTAATTAATTATACTTAATATATTCTATACTTAATATAATAAAGCGGAAGAGTTTTTAGGGTTCCATACTCAAAGGGTATCTAACGGAACCCTATCACTAAGCTTCCGCTGTCCGTTCATCCATCCGTCCATCGGTCTGTCAGCGGGCTGTATCTCATGATCCATAATAGGTAGACCGCAAATAATAAAAATTAAATAAAAAATTAAAAGACGCTCCCCTGCTAGAAACGTGTATTACTATGGTACGGAACCTTCATGCGCGAGTTCGACCCGCAATTCGCCAGTTATTTTTGTTTGTTAAACACACGCTGATCTATGAAACTACCAGTTTGATTTCTTTTTGTGTATTATAGCAAGAATCATGAGGATTATTATAGGCTTTTTTTTACGGTTTTCATCGGGGTCGATCAGCTGGTGATCTTCTGGTCTACCTGACCCATAGATGGGCGGAGGCAGTAGAATCCAAGGGGGAGGCGTTGGCCGTTAGTCTGGACATTGCGAAGGCCTTCGATCGGGTTTGGCACAAAGCGCTTCTTTCGAAGCTCCCTTCCTGTGGGCTTCCCGAGAAATTGTGCAATTGGTTCACCAGCTTCCTTGCAGATCGGAGAATCAAGGTCGTTGTAGACGGTGCATGTTCTGACTACAAGCCTATTAACGCTGGTGTTCCACAAGGCTGTGTGCTATCACCAACGCTGTTTCTTCTGCATATCAATGATATGTTGCTAACTGGTAACATTCATTGCTATGCGGATGACAGCACTGGTGATGCTTTATACACCGGCCGTGCCAATATTTCTCGGGAAAACGTCACCGAGTACCGGAACAAACTTGTGTCTGAAGCTGAGTCTTTGCTGGACAAAGTCTCGGATTGGGGCGACTAAATCTAGTCCAGTTTAATCCTCAGAAGGCATAAGTTTTTGCGTTTACCGCTAAAAAGAACCCCTTTGTTGTATCTCCTCAGTTTCAAGGCACTCCCTTTCTTGCCTCAGCCAGTATCAGTATCCTCGGAGTCGACATATCGAGTGACGTGGAGTTTCGTGGTCACTTGGAAGAGAAGGCCAAATTGGCCTCTAAAAAGCTTGGCGTGCTCAGCACAGTGGGACAGTATTTCATGCCGGCACACCGCCTGCAACTTTACAAGGCGCAGGTTCGGCCTCACATGGAATACTGTTCTCATCTCTGGTCAGGGTCTCCCCAGTGCCAGCTCCTTCCACTTGACCGCATCCAGCGCAGAGCGGCTCGAATCGTCGACGACCGAGCTCTTTCCGATCGGCTCGATTCATTGGCACTGCGAAGAAATGTTGCATCCCTTTGCATTTTCTTTCGCATCTACCATGGGGAGTATTCTGAGGAATTTTTCGGATTAATACCAGCCGCCAAATTTCACGAACGCACATCGCGACAGAACTCCCGATACCATCCACAACATCTGGATGATTGGCGATCCACCACTGTGCGATTTAGAAGATGTTTTCTTCCTCGCACGACTTCCTTGTGGAATCGATTACCATCAGCAATTTTTCCGGACCGATACGACTTAGGGACCTTCAAGAAAAGAGCGTACTCCTTTTTAAAAGGCCGGCAACGCATCTGCGATTCCCTCCATGGTGTTGCAGTTGTTCATGGGCGGCGGTAGTCACTTACCATCAGGTGAGCCGCATGCTCGTTTGCCCCCTCTCATATAAAAAAGGCTATCATTAGGCTACACTTCAAAACTAGCTTTAAATATTGATTTTGTTAAGTAGGTCAGAAGAAAAAGCGCAACTGCTTTATCCGCATGTGCTGGCGTAATGATTAGTGATACGTTAATACAATGTTCTGCAAAAATATTTATCTTTACTCCATCTAGAGATTTATCCTTCATTTTATAGTTCAGACCAGACACTTTGGCCCTTATTTTAGGCTGTAAATTTAACTTTAAGTTATTATGTCGCGTGGCTAAGACGAGTGATTTACGCAGGTGAAACCACAGGGCACAGCCAATGTCTTTATATGTCTTTATAACTATCCGAATAATGAATTAGATTGTGGTTCTAGGCAGAAAATTCTACCACCTAGTAAATTTCACAGCATTTTTTTTAAATCTATTACTCATGAAACTTTTGTTAACTTAATCTATATACCTAGTCAGGACATAAATTCTGTCACATGTTTAATATAAAATAATTGAAACAAGTTTATTCATTATGTAACCATTTATATACCAAAATGAACTTAACATAACATAGATTCTTATGATACTCGTCATTTGTTTATTCAAAATGACCTCCGTGATTTTGAATACAAGCCTTCAATCTGCGCGGCCAGTCGTCTATCGCAGCACGAACGACGTCCATGTCAATATCGGCGGCTGCCTTAATCAAGGATGTCTTGAGTGAATCCAAATTGGGATGAGGCTTTGAGCACGCCTTTTCCTCCAAGTGTTGCCATATCTTGTAATCTAACGGATTCAAATCTGGACTGGAGGAGGGCCAGTCTTCTATACCAGGAATACCCAATGCCTGTTATTTAATATAGTATGACAAACAGGTTCCACAAGGTTCGTCAGGACTGTATTTTGATACACAACTGCATTCGTTTTTACACCTTTCTCACAAAAATGTACCTCTGTTAAGCCCCAATAAGAAACTTCCAACCATACCATGAGCGAGGATGGGAAATGACCTCGTTGAACACGCGGAATACGGTTGCTCACTTTTTCACTACTGTGTGCGTACACCTTATCATTTTGTTTGTTGTAGCTCTTTTCTACGGTAAAAATTTTTCATCCGAAAAAAGAATTTCCCGATATTTTTTTCCCGCGTACCGCTTCAACAAAGCGCGGCATCTCTTCAGTCTCAGGTCCATTAGACGAGCATTCAAACGATGTCCTGTTTTTCTTCGATATGCCCGAAGCCCTAAGTCTTCATTTAATACCCTTTTCACCGTGGTTCTGCTTAACCCCATCTGAAGGGCCAACAGTTTCTGCTTACGTTTGAGATTTCTTTGAATTCGCGCCTTCACAGATTTTATCACTGCTGGAGTCCTAACAGACCGAGGGCGACCACTTCTTGACCTGTCATCTATACTAGAGTCTTCATTGTATCGTACAACAACGATACAATGAATGGTACGATAAACGAATCTTTTGGTTATATTAAAATTTTTCAGTATGTCAAAAATTTGAATTGGCGCGTAACCGCAACGATGCAACGCAATAACTGCAACACGGTCTTCTTTAAGCGTCCACTCCATATTTAAAATGAGTAGAATTCTAAAAAGTATACAGTTTTATTTTCATGAACAATTCGAAATTCGAATTCAATAAACTTTTTTGTGGCCAGCATTCTGAAAGAAAAGTTTTTACTGTGTGACAATACTTATGACCTGACTAGGTATATATATATATATACAGAATGGGGTCCCACATACGAGTATATGCAATAAATTAAACCACATACTTGTTCTCGCCTTTGCTGAGGATATACAAAAAATTAACGTAATCGGTCCAGTAATTAGGTCAAAAATACAGTTTTAATTTTAAGCAAATTTGAAATTCAATGAACTTGAATCCTTGAATATTAAAAAGCGACGTTGCCACGCATTGCAAACTATTGGTATTGCGACTATCGACAGCGGTGTCTTTTGACGGCGTCCATAAATAAGCGGCACGAGGCACGCGGCGTACTTCAAAGGCGACGGCGCAAGTGCGCGCGCGCCTTTGTCGTAGAGTAGGACACCTGTTATCGACGATTAGCTTCTTTCAAAGGGAATAATAATCGATAAACAAAAAAAAAATAATTAGCTTTAAACACTTAGTGTATGGTTTTTTAGAATTATCGTGTTGTTATGATAATTCTAAAAACACTACGACCTATTTAAAGCTAAACTTTAAAGCTTTTTTGTTTAAGTGTATACTTGTAGATTTAGAGATAATAAAATATTTTAACATGATAAAAAACCTATAAAAACAACCAATTAAAAAAGTCATACATACTTACCTTTTTCCTAGGAAGTCACAAATCGGTAGTTTCGTAAGTTCGATTGTACAGAAGTAAACTTTTTTTTTTTTACAACAAATAACTTGTCGATTGTTATCAAATCAAAAATCAAAATTACTTGTATTCAAATGTAGTAGTGTAAAAAGAAAAGCATCTATAAACGATAATTGCAACTTGTGGCGAAAATAATAAAAGTAATAAATAAGGCGTATTTATTACTTTTATTATTTTCGCCATTTGGGAATTTGGAAGTTCGGCTTCCAGTTCACGCGTAATTCTTCCAGAATACAGGTGCGTTTCGCTGCTAACGCGCATCGTAATTATTTATCGTAAGATACTTATCGTATTATCGTAAGATAAATACAATTAGTCAAACAATTCTTTTACGGTGAAATAGACACTTATTAGTTAATTGACTTTGTGTGTGTAAATAGTGTTTTAAGTACGTTTATTTTTATTATCTTTTCACTTTGATATTGACACTACTTGACTTTTGTGTATAGGTTTTGGCGGCGGAAAATGCCAAGACAACAGCATTTTTACAGTGTGGCAGAGTAAACAGACATGGTGTTATTGCATGGCGAATGCCACCAAAATTCAGCCTTAACTCTGCGTACTTATCGTGAGAGATACGGCGTAACTCGCGTCTGCCCTACTAGCGTCCGGACAATCCTAGGTGCTGTCCAAAGAATCAGGGAAAATCAGCGCATAGTGCCCAACACTCATGAAGGAGTTACTCCGCGTCACTTTATACCCTCGTTCGAACAAAGAGTCTTAGACCATTTCGATCGGAATCCAACCTGCAGCCTTAGACAAACTGGGCGTGTGTTTAGAGTGAGGCATAGAACAATACACCGAGAACTGAAAAGGAACAAACTACGTCCTTATAAATATGTTAAGGTGCAGGCGCTGCTGCCCCGTGATAAGCCGATTAGAGAATCTTACTGCCACTGGGTACTGGAAAAAATTTCTCAAGACCAACTTTTTCTAACAAATGTGTTTTGGACAGATGAAAGCACGTTTACTCGAAACGGCATATGGAACCGACAATCCATGCGTTACTGGAGCCATACGAATACTCATTTATTTAGGGAATCAGTTCACCAATACCGATTTTTCATTAATGTTTGGGCAGGCATTCACGGAGATCAAATAATCGGCCCTATTTTAATTGACAGAAACCTGAATGCACAGAAATTTCTCAATATTCTTAACGGTCCAATAACAGAATATTAAGAAGGATTGTCTGTGACAGCTTACCAGAGGGTATGGTTCCAGTTAGATGGAGCTCCTCCACACTCCGTACTCCTCGCGAGAGAGTGGCTAACACCATGTTCGGCGAACAATGGATAGGGCGCTATGGCCCTCGCAGGTGGCCATCTCGATCGCCCGACCTCACTCCTCTAGACTTCTTTTTATGAAGCTTTATTAAAAATTAAGTGTACTCAAAGATCTCCGAAACCGAAGATGAACTGCACAATCGTGTTGTTGCCGCCTTTAACAAATTAAAAGCCCTGGCTCTGGATCCTGAACGAAATTTGTTGAGCAGGCTTCAGGACAACATTATGCGGCGATGTAACTTGTGCATTCAAGAACGTGGCGGAAATTTTGAAAATTTTAAAATTTAGGGTTTCATTAAATTTTGCTACTAATATGCAATAATATTTATTACGTTCAGTTCCATTTTCGCGAAATAAAAAAGTGGCGGTAAAATACCTAAACAGTTTAGTGAGTAATTTTTATTTCGTCGCACATTGTCCAACGATCCATAGGCCGTGTCGACAATAACGCTGCCTGCCCCTAACCGCCATGCCACCCGCGTGCAACGTTGTCACTCTTCCAAGGGGTCAAGGTACGTTGTCTAAACAGAGTGTTTACTTTTACTGAATTTATTTTAATATTTATTTTGTTTAAAAATTTCACTTTTTTATTTTACGGGTTTTAATTTAATATTTAATTTTTCTACACTTCTATGGACTAGTATTACTTGTGGTTTCATTTATTGCATATATGTGGGACCCCATTCTGTATATATATATATATATATATATATATATATATATATATATATATATATATATATATATATATATATATATATATATATATATATATATAGATTAAAGTTTAAAAATAATTAAAATTTAACTGTCTGTAATATTCAAATAACTGGTTTCTATTAAGCTCACGGGGTAATTTGCATGGTGCTACTCGTAAATCATAAATAAATATACAGAGCAATGCCAGGCTATATTTTGTGCGCAAACTGTTTTTTAAATACCTACAGAAAAATTGATAAAATAATTTTTTTTATTATACTTAATTTAAATTGCCAGATGAAGCCAGGACGGTCCGCAATTCAATCAGTAAATATATTTATACATGATAGTGAAAAGCTGCAGCTATATTATGGTTGTAGCATGAATGGGTCTGCTCGACCAGGGTAGGATCACTCTGTCAAAGTATATCAGCGAAAAATGGCAGCTTAATGCAGCTGTACTTTGTATGGTAAGTGTAGAAAACCGAATACACGTTTTATTGGATACAAGGTATTCTAACCTACTCCTCACGGATAACAACGCATTTGCGTTTCGATTCTTAATCGAGGATAAATGTAGATGTCTGTGAGCCAGAGCATCCACATATCATCAGGTGGACTTTGTGCTCGTTTGCCACCCTTATTCTATAAAAAAAGACAATAAACTAGGATATACTAGACTTGTTAGATAAGTGTGACTCCTGGAAGTACAACCTAACTTACTCGTTTACCCTCCAATTGCTTAATATTTTAGAACTGAAACTGCGATGTTGATGTGCCTCGGCCGTAGCGAGATTTCTCTACGCGAGAGAGCTAGGCACGTGAGCGAAATTGCGGAAGCAATTGTGAATATAAAATTTGAATTATTTAACCTATATCATGGACGGGACTGAGTGAAAATTGTAAAACAAATGTCTAAATATTTCTTACATTTCAGCGAATAGTACACTTTGAATAATAGTAATTTTACGGATTTTATCGCGTTTCATTTTAACTTATTATTAATATGAAAGAAAGAGAGAAAGAATACACGTTTATTCCAGTTAAAGCAATTTTTAGAATAAGGCTGACAAACAAGCACACAGTCCCTGGTCCACTGGTAAGTGGCATGTGTCATTTTACGAATGAATTTCAATGAGAATTACACATGTGATATTTATTGAATAAAAAATATTCTATTCTATTCTATTCGTCCTGTGGCACATTGCTGTAAATAACTCCACATTAATAGTTCATATCCAGACAAAACCGAGGCGGGTCGTTACTTTAAAGTATACTATTTTATATAATGAAGTATGAAAACATTTAAAAACAGCATAGTAGCGATCACCTCATCCTAGGGCTTATTATTAATGATGTTCTCTTTGTCAAACAGGCCGACGAAAGTCAGCCATTCCGAGAGGACTCCGGAGAACCTTGGCATGTCCAGCGTTGGGAGTCATCCCAACAGCTCCGGCTGAGTAGGAGGCTTCCGAGGGGACTCGAGCAGGCCACTCAGTTGAGCTTCACGCGACTCCTCCGTGTCCTTGGCACCCGCCTCGATCAAATCGTCCGTGAGCGCAAGAAACTGCTCGTTGTCCTCGCGGCAGGAGTCCAGAACTCCCTTTTCCATTTCCGAGTCCTCAAGCTCAGCGTAAGCCTCCTCCACGGCAGCCCTTCGAGCATCGACCTGCTCGAGCCTCTTCCTCATATTATAGACCCTATCCGGTCGACCTATTAAAGCATGTGCGCTGGTAGCCCAGTGCAGCTCAGTCCGCAAGCAACGAATCAGTAGCTTGTGTGATTACATCACTACTAAATACAATTAATATGCGGCTCAAATATAAATCAAATTAACAAATAACAGATACAGTTCCTATCAAATCAAGTTAAATAGAAATTACACAAATACGATTACTATTTATTAAATTAAATACAAGTTAGCACAAAAAACACAAATCAAATTAACAAGTTACAAACCCTAGTACGATCAACAATTTATCCGATTACGTGACAATCTTGTCCACCTAGTCAAGGTACCTCGCCTTAACAAACTGCGGTAAGTACTTAGCCTTAACAAACTCCCGCTTGTTCAACCTACGGGCGTTTCCTCGATTCCGATTCGATCCTACCCGCGAGCAACAAAAGAAAAACAAGCCACGAAGGAAAGAATTTTATTATTACGTACTACTATGTTATATTATTAATATTATGGCCGTGGCGTGATTGAAAATCAATCATCCGCGCTTCTGCTACCAATTTGTTACGGCTTACGGCTGCCCCTGCAAAAGTAGGCTATCCCGGGGCCCAAGCAGGAATTCTACGGGCAGACGCAGGTCGGGCCTCCAAAGTGGCCACGTGGAAATATCCTATCACAATAAAGGGGAAGGCTAGTTAACGGGAAGGTACTTACCCGCTTCGGGAGCGGAGACTGTTCACCAGGATCTGCCCGGCTGATGAAAGTGTAGTGAGTGTAGGTTGTATTTGTGTATGTCTGGGTGTAGTTGGCCTGGGCGAGATGACACGATGCTGTCCTGGAGGAGGTATTCTCCTGTGGAGCCTCCGGAACAATTCCCTTCTTGAAAGCACTAGTTCAGTCTATTCACGTAATGGTACAGTCAAAAAAAGAACTTCAAACGAAATCACTATATATTTTGCACAATTACTTTAAACGAAGTTAATAAATCCGTAAAGAACAACACGTGGTTCCGCTGACGACAGAGGTACTAGATCGACTCCGTTCGTGACGTGACAAAAATTAAGTAAGAAACAAAAAACGTCCGTTCCGATCTCAAAAATTTAACACTCAACCCGAGACGTGTCCAGTTGACCGGCCCGAAAGGAATGTTGACCCGGGGGGAATGTGACCTCGATACTGTGCGAAGCTATTAGCGAGTGATTATAACACAATTCTCAAAATATTTAATATTGGCCTAAACAATATATAAAATAAATAATCTCTTCACAAATTCACTGCTGATCATAGTCCTTCCCTAACAAATGCCACAAAGCACAGTCCCGAGCCACCTGTATCCCTCGACTACCTGCATGTATTACCAGATCGACACTCCATCTAGTGGGGACCGCCCTGCACTTCGCTTACTTTCTCTCAAAAAACTTTCTTCCCTGTAGGTTGTTGATGCTTCCAGTTTTTTGGCCGGCTCATTGCTTCTTAACCTGTCTGTTAGAATAAGTTTGTAACTTTGTTACGAGTACTACTGCGGTTATCTTCATTACAAATTCAATTTCAATTAATTCAACTAGATAAATTATTTCCGTTCAGCGCTTCAAAGTGCAACTGTGCTAGAGTATTGATGAAAAGCTCATTTCGTATTGAAATTCAATACAAACTGGACATTTATAGCCTTAACGAACTGTGTAAATGTATTGGTTGCGTCGTTGTAAAGGCTTCCTTCCATAAATTGTTAGATAGAGAACAGTCTCATATTAAAATTCCTTACATTTTACAAAGCAACCCATATAAATATAGTACATTTTACATACGCTGTGTAGTGGCTGTGTTAGAATATCCACTATATGGTAGTGGATATCATCCCTTGGGAGTACTAAGATGCGACAGAGGGAAACAAAAATGGTCTACTCTCATTTTTAATAGCCGCATTGACCGATTGTAAAATTTTCTGGTAATTTCCCCAAGACTCACGCCATGTAGTAGATCAAATGGGGCGATAGATTATCTTAAGGGAGATACCCCTATGAAACGGACTTTAAAATTTGGAGTATTATAACATACTGTATTTAAGAACTTAGAAACTCGTTATCTGTCCTTAAGGAATTCAGAGTCATTATTCTATCAATCAATCAATCTTTAATTGCCAACCAAGTGTACGTAAATGGTCTTATAATAATAACAATTTGTCTCAACTTAGACATTTTAACACATTTAAACAACTTAGACTTTTTTCAAGCATTGCAATTTTGAGAAAAGGAGATAAAATAAGTTATGAAATACAAACAATATATAATTAGATTAATGAATTAATAATAAAGTCTAAATATTTAACATTATTAGGTCCTTACATATGAAATTAGCGTTTTGTCGTACTCACCACTTTGATCTGACATATCTACTCTTGAAAACTCAAATGTCCAGCTGAATTATTTAGCTGGTACATTTGAGTTTTGAAAACAGTCATTCATTTGTTTTTTCCTCATTATTTTTTTCTTTAGTTTCGCTTATTACCGCACAATGGAAAACATGAAATATCGGTATATTTACGAGTACGAGTTCTACCGTGGCACCAGTGCTGCAGAAACAGCTCGAAGGATTAGTGATGTATACAGCGGTGGTGTCGCAAAAGAAAGCACGGTACGATTTTGGTTTCAACGTTTTCGTTCTGGAAATTTCGATCTTCAGAACAAACCCCGTGGATGGCCAGAGACCAAAGTGGAAAGTGAAGAATTAAATGCTATTGTATAAGTGGATCCATCACAAAGCACTTCAGAGATAGCTGCAGGCTTCGGGGTAAGTGATAAAACTGTATTAATCCACTTGAAGCAAATTGGGAAAGTAAAAAAACTTGAACGATGGGTACCTCATGAATTGAGTGAATCGAACTTGCAAACATGCGTCGAGTGCTGTGTTACTTTGCTCAACCGACACATTTTGTTGTCCCTGTACGATAATCCGAAACGCTCGTCGCAATGGCTGGAGACCCAGCCAAATCCTGCCATAAACGAAAATTGACTCAGAAAAAGTTACTTGTGAGTGTTTGGTGGACTAGCGCCGGTGTCGTTTACTACAGATTTCTAAAATCTGGACAAACGATTACGGCAGATATCTATTGTCAGCAAATGCAAACCATGAAGGAAGAACTAGCTGCTAAGCAACCGAGATTGGTCAATCGCTCTAGGCCATTGCTCCTTAACGACAACGCAAGACCACACATTACACAACAAACAACCACTGAGTTAGAGGAGCTACAATTTAACGTCTGCAATATCCAACGTACTTCCCGGACCTTGCTCCAACAGATTACCATTTTTTCCGGAATTTATATAACTTCTTACAAGGAAAAAAATTCAACTCCGATGCGGCAGTCCAAACCGCCTTCAAAGAGTTTATTGATTATCGCCCCCATGGTTTTTTTAGTAAAGGGATCAATGAATGAGATGGCATAAGTGCATATACAATAATAGTGCATACTTTGGTTTTTTTTTTACAAAAAAAAATTGACTTTATATTCCTCCCATACAAAACGCAAATTTCATATGTAAGGACCTAATATTAAATCGGGCAAAATACGAGTATAAAGGCATTTATAAATTTTTATATCAACACAATATTTATTCTTTTACTGATACTGTCCATAATAATTTTGTGTATCAAAACCGCTTTTTCCTTTTTTAAGTATTTTTGTTGACTTAATGTTTAGGTAGCCGTGTAGTGGCAGTTAAGAATACCTACTACCCCATATCTTCCCGTGCGTGTTGTAAAAGGCGACAATGGGAAACAGGCAGGAGATGGGCAGCAGCATCTTCTTGATAACAACAATATCCCTATAAAAAAAACTGCGGTTGCTAACTCACTCGCCAAGTGTGGCAACTAATTACATTGGGGGGTACCCAATAAAAAAAGTAACGAAAAGACGGCCCCCAGTCCCCGGCGGCCCCGCTATTCCTGGCTACTGTAGCGATCAAGGTAACGGCGGGGCATGGTGTGCTTAGAATCTCCGATGGAGGTTCGGTTGCCACCTACAACGACTCGACCTGGCAACTTATAACGCACGCACCCTGAGATTTGACGAGAAGATCCTGGAACTAGAAGAAGAGATAGACAAGTTGCGATGGTATATAATAGAATTATCCGAGGTCCGAAGAGAGGGGAAGGACACGGTAATCCTCGAATCCGGCAACTTGCTCTATCACCGGGAGGGCTACCATCTGTCCCAAGGAGGAGTCGGATTTATCGTCCACAAGTCTCTCGTTAACAATGTTGTAAAAATTGGGAGTGTATCAACGAGGGTTGCGTACCTTATACTCAGAAGCAGAGAACGGTATTCGCTGAAGATCATGCAGGTTTACGCACCAACCTCGGCACATCCCGATGAGGAGGTGGAGGAAATCTATGAGGATATCTCTAGAGCCATGCATTCCTCCAAAACACACTATACCGTGTTAATGGGAGACTTCAATGCAAAAGTAGGCACAAGAGAGAACGGGAGCTGAAAGTAAGGAAATTTGGAATAGGGCAACGGAACCCAAGGGGCCAGCAGCTGGCCGACTTCATGGAAAAAGAGGGAATCTTTATGATGTACTCTTTATTCCAGAAGCCGCCACACAGGAAATGGACCTGGTTGAGTCCCGACAGTTCGACAAAAAATTAGATTGACTTCATTATGACGACCAGACCACAACTGTTCAGTGATGTCTCAGTGATGGCGAGGGTAAAAACTGGTAGCGATCACCGAATGGTGAGAGGCACACTGAACCTAAACGTTAAGTTTGAGAAGTCTCATATAATGAAGTCAACGCTCCGTCCCCCTCGTGCTCTAGTCCAAAGTCCCGACACCTTTCAGCTCGAGTTACAAAGCCGTTTTCAGTGCCTGGAAGACTGCAATGAAGTGGACGATATAAATGCTAAGCTCGTGGAAACTGTCCTTGCGGTTGGAGCTAAGTTCTGCTAGACCCGCCGCAGAAGAACACAAAAACTCCCCGATCACACCACTAATCTCATGGCTGTTAGACGGGAAATGAAGCTGCAGTCCACATCAAATTTGACAGAATACCAGCAACTGAACAGACAGATCTCCAAATGTATGCGGTGGGACTTATGCAACTTCAATACAGCTTGTATTGAAGAAGCGGTTGAGCAGAACCAAGGCTCCAAAGTCTTTGCCAGAGATCTGTCTGCTAGAAAGAGCCATCTGTCAAAGCTGAAGACCGAGTGTGGCAGCATCGTTTCCGGGACACCTGAGATTTTGAGTGAGATTGAGAGGTTCTATGGGCAGCTGTACACGTAATCGTTGGAGCCACACGCAAGAATGAGTAACGGTCCAAGAGGGAGTCTTATCCGACACTATTCTGAAGATATTCCGGACATCAGTCTGAGCGAGATTAGAATGGCTCTCCAGCACCTTAAAAACGGCAAGTCCCCGGGCGAGGATGAAATTACAGCGGAGCTTCTGAAAGCGGGTAGAAAACTGGTACTTGAAGTCCTTCAGAAACTCTTTGATTCCGTTATCCATGGACGGAATCAAAAAGTTTCTTCAGAAAGAAGGACTTCAAGAGGCGTGGAGCAGAAGAAAGGCGATAACGTTCTCTTGAAGAACTACAGACCGATTTCTCTTCTGATCCGCGTCTACGTGCTGTTGTCGGGAGTCATTACGAATCGTCTCGCACGCAGACCCGACGACTTCCAGCCTCCCGATAAAGCCGGTTTCCGAAAAGTCTTTAGTACCATAGACCACCTACACCCTTCTACAAATGGTACAGAAGACAGAAGAGTACAATCTGCCACTTTGCCTTGCATAATTGGACTATGAGAAAGCCTTTGATTCCGTCGAAATTTAGTTGGTGCTACAGTCCCTTCAGCGGTGCCAAGTTGATTATCGTTATATCGAAGTGCTGAAGTGTTTGTACAGTAAATCTACGATAGCTATCAGAGTACAGAAACAGAGTACGAAACCTATCCAACTGCAGAGAGGTGTAAGACAGGGTGACGTTATATCCCCGAAACTCTTCACCGCTGCATTGGAAGACTTTTTCATGCTACTAGACAGGAAAGGATACATCACTTACCTTCGATTTGCCGACGATATAGTCCTTATGGCAGAATCGCTGGAGGACCTAAGCACTATGCTCAATGACCTCAATAGTGTCCACAAACGGATAGGTCTTAAGATGAACATGGACAAAATAAAGATCATGTTCAATGTCCATGTCACACCTATGCTGGTAGTTGTTGGGAGCACTAAACTCGAAGTTGTTGATGAGTATGTTTACCTGGGACAATAGTCCGACTAGGTAAGTCCAACTTCGACCAAGAGGTCAATCGATGGATTCGGTTGGGCAGCGTTCGGGAAATTACGGCACATCTTCTCGTCAGGTATACCTCAAAACTTGAAAACGAGACTGTACAACCAGTGCGTGTTGCCATTGATGACCTATAGAACTGAGACGTGGCCCTTCACTGCTGGCCTGATGAGGAAGCTCAAGGTTGCTCAACGAGCTATGGAGGGCTATGCTTGGAGTTTCTCTGCGTGATAAACTTAGAAATGAGGATATCCGCAGTAGAACCAGAGCGACCGACATAGTCCATCGGATAAGCGTGTTAAAGCGAAGGGATGTTTCAAATATGCTGCCTCCAAAATTTGGAATAATATACCTCCTCCTTTACAGGAGATCGTGAATATAAAATCATTTAGAAAGAAATGCAAAGTATGGTTACTTGAACAACAAAAATTGGAGGCAGGTATTAAGTTTCATATTATGTAAATTTGCCGATTTACATAGCACATATGTTTATACATTTTTGTCTTTTCTTTACGTTGTTTCACGTCAATGCCAAGATAAGGTTAAGATACTGTGTTTAAAAGTTGGCTGTGGCAGAATACCAGCGGTGACCTCAAATCACCACATAGCTGAGTCACAGGCCAGTTTGTCTCATTTTTTTAATGTATGTTTTCACTTAAGTATGTTGCTAGATAAGTTTGTGATAATTTTTTTGTACAATTTTAACTATCATGTGTGAATTGAGACAAATAAAACTCTTTATTATTATAAGTAAGCTGAAGTGGCAATGGGCTCACAATATAGCTCGAAGAACCGCCAACCGATGGGGTAAAAAGGTTCTCGAGTTGCAACCTCGTACCGGCGGACGAAGTGTAGGGCGTCCCCCCACTAGATGGAATGACGTCCTAATAAGACATGCAGGAGTCGATGGATGCAGGTGGCTCAGGACCGTATTTTGTGGCATTCCTTGGAGGAGGCCTATGTTCAGCAGTGGACTTGGTAGGGGCTCTTATGATGATGATGATGAATATTTATGTATATTAGTTCTGTTATTTATGTAAAAGATATGTAATTTATTATTCGTGTTTTGCTACGATGTATTCTTTGACTGAGTAGAAACATTTTTCTGTTAGAAATGTTTTAGTTTATTAATGAAAAGTGTAATCTTGTTTTCAGTTTTTATGTGGATATGTAATTTATTGTATATTTTTATAGCAATGTAGTATGAACTCTTGTATGGTATTTTATTTCATGATGGTGAAGTCTTTTTTTCGTGGGTAGGAGTGAAATAATTAACACACGTTTTCATCTGTCTCGTGCAATTTATATTTTAAAAATAGAAATAAGGATTTTTTGTGTTACACATATATGTAGTAATATTATCTTTAACTTGCTGTTTTTTAACACTGCACTAAACTGTGGAAGGCCTCAAATGATCCCTGTCAGCCATGTCAGAACTCTTCAATACTCGTATGAATGAGTCTCAGCAGGACTTACAAAAGACTAGTCCAACTATGGCCGCAAATACATCTGTACTTTCAACGGAGTTTGCTACATTCAGAAACTTGATCTTGTCCGCTCTTGAAACTGTTCAAAGACAGGTTGAATTTCTTGGGAACCATCTTCGACAAAACGGCGCTTATGTGGCGTTCAAAACAAACAATTCTCTGAGAAATATCTGTAATAATAAAGATAACTTGGATATTGGTCAAAAGTCAGGTATTTACAAACGTGTTTGTGACGAATGCCACGCAGTTTACGTTGGTCAGACTGGTTGCAATTTCGAAACACATTATAAAGAGCATTTCGCCGCGTACAGAAATTACAATCCCGATAAATCCCACTTTGCCAAACGTCTTTTGGACACTGGACACAACCTAGCCAACGACCATTCCTTTAAAGCCTTACATACGTGTAATAAAGGGCTGCGGCTGTGTGTGCTGGAACAGTTAGAGATATTAAAAAGTAATAATAATACCGTTGCATTGCTGAATGAACAAACAAATGTTACTAACTCACCTCTCTTAAATATCTTTAAGCCTGCTCTCTAATAATAGAGAGCCTCGCAATATGGTCGTTTGTCACCCTCACGGTGATCGGCGATTGGTTGCATGTTTGGAGAGTAGGCGGGCGTTGCATGGCGATTTGTTTTTAATTTTATAAACGGCTGCGTAAGTCCGGCGGTGATTGGTCGCATGTTTTATCGCATGACGCAGTCGCTCGCTTCTCAAGTAGAGAGCGGTTGCGTCATCGGTCTGTATAAAAGGCAGTTGTTTTGGCTCGCCGCTCACTTGGCGGTTAGGTACCGTAGAGTCTATATCATATCATATTATATATATATCATATATCGAGGATGCCTCGTGTAGAGGCGAAACACGTGTCGTATTGTCGTCAGTGGTGTATCTTGCCTAGTGTAGTGGTGTTGGGAGTAGCGGTGCTGGGATTAGTGGTGACGGGGATAGTGCACGCATTGAGAGAGGGCGAGAGGTGCTCTTCGTACTAGGTAAGACACATCATTTTATTTTGTAACGCGGATATTTGCGAAGTAAATTTTTCAAATAGCTTTTATGTGTTCTAATATTTTAACCACAGAACATAATTCTATATATTCTATTCTTGTCGTTGAGTACCATGTGTTATATGTATAATTTTTTTCTTTATTCAATCAATTATGATATGAATCACCTATGTGTAGTATTAATTTTTTATTTTAAATATTTGCATTATTTTCTATTCTGTTAATGCTGGTAGGTAATAGATGTAATTAAAAGTAAATCTTTGTAGTTTATAATTTTTATTTGTTTGTAGTTATTAGTATTTTTTTAGTTTGTAGTTATTTGTTTTTTTTTTTTCTTTTTAAAAAATAACATGTCTTTTGGTGAAAGTGATCATAATCAAAGCTCCTTTTCTTTCATTTCAACATCCGATGTACTAAGTAGTGACGACAGTTTTGAGAGCATTCCTCCATTAAAAGATACTCTTGACTCCCATTTTTCTCAAGCTCTAAGAAACTTCAATATAGTTCACATAAATGCACAGAGTATTCCGGCTCATTATCCTGATATGTTAGCTAGCTTTGTAAGTGATAACAATCATGCAGTTCTTGTTTTGGAGTCATGGTTAAAGCCATGTCTGCCATCCATATCCTATTCCATTCCAGGATTCCAGTTCATACGCAACGACCGAACTGCACGGGGTGGTGGTGGTGTTGCCATTTACCTTCGTGCGCATATACCTTTTTCTATTGTTCGTTTATCATCTCAATTTCCAGCTGAGAACGAAGCGGAATACTTATTTATTGAAGAGCTTCTTTCGCACAACAAATAACTTCTCGGAGTTTTTTATAGTCCTTCTTCCACAGTTGACTATTTTAGCACATTGGATAACCTTCTTGAAGAGCTAACTCCATTATACACACATACAGTGCTAATGGACGATTTGAATATTTGCCTTCTTAAGAACGATGCCCGATCTCTTCGGCTTAAGTCCCTTATAGAAGCCAATTTAAATATCCTTCCTCTTTCTGAAACTCATTTTTTTCCTAACTTTGTTCCATCCCTCCTTGATTTGGTTATCGTTTCTTGTCTCGACCATGTTGATAAATTTGGTCAATGTGGTGCCAACGCCTTTTCCTATCATGACCTCCTGTTTCTATCTTATAAAATAAGACCACGGGAAGCCAAATCAAGAATACTTCTGCAGCGTAATTTTAAGGCAATGGATTTGGAAAAGCTACAAAAAGACGCTGGTAATATGGACTGGAGTGTTATAACTAAGGCTCAGAATTTTGTTCTGTTTCTTGCTTAGATAATATGACAAAATCAACAACACTTACTCAACTTTCATCGTTTCACACTCCTGACTTTTCCCCAATTGTGTTTAGGCAATTTGCAGATTGTGATGTTAGGAAACACATTCTCTCTATCCATTATGACGCTGTCGGAAGTGATGAAGTCAGTCGTAAGATGATCATTCCCTTGTTAGATTTTATAACACCTATTATAACCTTTGTCTTAAATTTTTTCATATCCTCATCTTCTTTCCCTAAGCAATGGAAGGATGCCCAAATCATACCTATACCCAAAAAGCAAATCGTTCAAGTTTTACTGAATATCGTCCTATTTCGATTCTTCCTTTCCTTTCCAGAGTCTTAGAACGACTTGTGCAACAACAAATTAACTCCTTTTGCTTAAGAAATAACATCCTCCAACCCTTCCAATCTGGCTTTAGATCTGGTCATAGTACGACTACGGCGTTATTGAAAATCACGGACGACATTCGCCACGGTATGGAAAATCATCAACTCACATTATTGGTGTTGCTGTATTTCAGCAATGCCTTTAATACTGTTGATCATGACATCCTGTTAGGGATTCTGCGTTCTCTCAACATATCCCAACTGCAATTTCCTGGTTTCATAGTTATTTGTATGGGCGCCGGCAACGTATTCGTGTACAAGATAGACTTTCTTCGTGGCTTGCTACAGTAGCTGGCGTTCCACAAAGTGGCGTCTTATCTCCTCTTTTATTCGCAATCTTTATTAATACGCTTACATACCAAATATCTTCTCTCTTCCACTTGTATGCAGATGATCTCCAAATATACTTACAAACAACCATTGAAGATATTCCCAAAGCAGTGGAATGTATCAATAAGGATCTGACATGTATTATCGACTGGATTCGTTCTTATGGGTTAACGGTGAACCCTTTAAAATCCCAAGCCATTATTATTTGGAGTTCAAGAATGTTTTGTAATATAAAAAAATGTCAACTTCAACCCGTTGTATATAATGGAGTTCCCATCCCTTATAATGACATTGTCAAAATTTAGGTATCCTTTTGGATTCAAGTCTTTCTTGTGCTCCCCAAATTAATGCAGTGAGTCGTAAAATGTTTGCAGCTTATGCTTTACTCCGGAGGCTTAATTACTTTTTACCCATTGCCACCAAAATTATGCTTGCACAATCTTTACTACTCCCTATCCTCGACTATGCTGACATTTGTTACCTCGATATCACCGAGGAGCAACTTAACAAGCTTGAGCGACTCCAAAATCTCTGTACACGGTTCATATTTGGACTTCGCAAATATGACCATGTCTCAGAATACCGCACTAACCTCAAGTGGCTCCCAATCCGTCTTCGTCGGAATACTCATATACTTTCTGCTCTCTACTGCGTCTTATTTAATATATCTAGCCCTTCCTATCTAAAAGAACCTTATAAATATCTCAGCTCCTGTCACAACTTTTCCTTACGATCCATAGAAAATCTTTCCCGCCAATATTTGGAACTCCTTACCCCAGTCAATTAGAAGTGCTCAATCCTTAAATGTGTTCCAGAAACATATTAAAGAATACTATTTGTCTCTCTAACCCCTCTCACTTCCTCCGCTTAATTATGGTCATTGATCTACCTGAAGAATGTTGTTTTTTGCTGCATAAGTTTGTATCTTCTTTTTTATTTGTTTTTTATTTTTTTATTTTTTATTTTAGTGCACCCATTGTTCTTTTTCTTATTTTTATTTATTTCTTCTTCTGGGTTGTCTGGAAGAGATTGCTATGTAGCAATAAGACCGCCCTTTGTATTTCCCTCAATAGTTGTTTATTTTTTATTTTTGACGTTTTTATCTTTTCTTGGTGTACAATAAAGAGTATTGTATATTGAATGTGTATATTGATATTGTATGGTGGTAGATATAGTCTGTCTCTGTGGCCTGTGTTTAAATTGTGATTGTCTTTTACTTTTGTGAAGTGATTTCTTCATGAATACAAATATCAAATATGTATAATGATGATAGTGTGAGGATGTTATTTTTAATGAAATAGGGTTTACAACTGTCAAGATTTTCAATTTGGCTGATGATTCTAATACATTTCTTTTGCAGTATAAATAGATCCTTAAAGTGATCCTTAAAGTGAAATGATCTTAACCAGGAGTATACATGCGAAGTATGCTGACAGTGCGGTTTTTTCGTTTGTGCTGCATTTAGGATGGAATGTGTGGATGGAATGATTCGATGTATGGTTTCCAGTTGATGTGCGTGTCTAGTAATTTGAATGTATCTACGGTTTCTAGTTGTGTGTTGTTGTATGTTGTGTCGATGTTTATGACGGTGTTTTTGTATGTTCTAAATTGGATGGTTTTGGTTTTATTATAGTTAAATTCTAAGTTATGTTCGTTGAGCCAGCGATTTACTGTGTCTAGAGTTTCTCGAAGTATTTGTGTTGGATTTTTGGTTTTGTCATAAGGCATAAGCAATCGGTTTAGGCAATAATATTATACCTTTGAAACGTAATTCTTTAACGTGCGTGCGTAGCATCGACAGCAAGGTCACCCGCCCCTCACCCGGCCGCATTCCGCAGCGGTATCGGCCAGATCTCTCGACGGGCATTGTAAAGTTTTTTGCGATCTATACTGACGTCTGAGTTTCGCGCCTAATTTTGTTACAAAAGTATCAACCCGCGAAAATCGTTGCGAGAACACGTATTGTTCTTTAAGACTTATTAACTTCTGTTAAATTAATTGTGCAACTCCGATAGTGATTTTCCTCTGAAGTTCTACGTTTGGCTGTACCATTACGTGACAAACAGAAAGAGTGCCTCAAGAGGGGAATAGTTCCGAGTCTACCAGCCGATACCTTCTACAGGATAGCATTGTGTCATCTAGACCAGGCCACGTACACACACACATTCATACAAGCACACATACATTCACGACACTTCCATCAGCCGGGCCGGTCCTGGTGAACCGTCTCCGCTCCTGATGCAGGTAAGTGCCTTTCTCTTACCGATCTTTCCCCCTTTGTTTATTTTAATTAGAGAACTTCCACTTTGGCCTTAAAGGGCCGACCTGCATCTGCCTTTAGGTTCTTCTTACTATGGGCCTAGGAGGATCCTACCATTAGATAGGCAGCTGCACGCCGTAACAATTGGTAGCAAAAGCTTGGTTGATTGTGTCTACAATCACGCACGGCCGTAATACGTAAAATTAATATAATAATAATTAATATAAATAATAATTCTTTCTTTGTTGCATTGTGGCTCGCCTTTTTTTTGTTGCTAGAAGATAGTTTGCTAACGCCACGCCCGTAGGTTAACAAGCGAGAATTTGTTGAGGCGAAGTATTTTGATTTGGTAGATAAGGCTGTCACGTAATGGGATAATTTGTTGATTGTACTAGGGTTGTTACTTGCTAATTTGATTTGTGTTTTTACGTATTAACTTGTATTTAATAATTGTGTAATTTCTATCTAACTCGATTAATAATTGTGTAATTTCTATCTAACTTGATTGATAGGAACTGTATGTGTTATTTTTGTTATTGTATTTAGTAGGGATGCCGTCACATAAGCTACTAATTCGTTGCTTGCGGACTGAGATGCGCTGGGCTACCAGCACAAACGCTTTGATAGGTCGACCGGATAGGGTTTATAATCTGAGGAAGAGGCTCCACCAGGTCGATGCTAGAAGGGCTACGGTGGAGGAGGCTTACGCTGAGCTCGAGGACTCGGAGGTGGAAAAGGGAGTCCTGGACTCCTGACGCGTGGACTACGAGCAGTTCCTCGCGCTCACGGACGACGTGATCGAGGCGGGGGCCAAGGACGCGGAGAAGGAGCGCGAAGCTCGGCTGAGTAGCCTGCTCGAGTCCCCTCGGAAGCCGCCCACTCAGTCAGAGCTGCTAGGACGACTCCCCACGCTGGACCTGCGAAGGTTCTCCAGGGTCCCCTCGGAATGGCTGACTTTCGTCGGTATGTTTGACAGCCTGGTGGACGCCCGGAGGGACTTGACCCCCTGCCAAAAAATGGGGTACCTCCTGGCATCACTAGAGGGGGAGGCCCTGGACGTCGTCGGCCACCTTAAGTTGTCGGACGACGCCTACCAAAACGCCAGGGACCTCCTCGCTGGAAGGTACGCCAACGTCCGGCGGATTGCGGACGATCATGTTCGGAGGCTGCTGAAACTCTCGCTGCTAGAAGGAAAGCCGGGACTAGACTACGTGAAGACATAGTGAATCCAGTCGTCGTAGCGTGCAACTCGTTGCGGCGGCTGGATTTACCTGTAGACGAGTGGTCTTTTTTGCTACTTCATATAGTGCTGTTCCGCCTGCCCCTCGACCTTCGGCTCCAGTTTGAGGAGAGGTACGGAGGGGATGGCGCCTCGTATATTTCCCCCTTTAGAGACCTGCTGCGGTTCCTGGAGGAGCAGTGTAGGCAGTTGGAGAACGCAGCTGGCGCCGTCGAGGGCCCCCCGGCCGCCTCCCGAGCGGTGCCCAGGGAGAGGCGGAATCAGACGGCCAAGGCGGCGCCCACCCCCCTGAGACCGAGCGGAGCCCCCGCGGGAGGGCACCCCCCCTACCCTCCTATAGTGGCCTAGCGGCCCGGGAGGCGCCTCCCTACTCCTATTGTCGAGCATCCGACCACCGGGCGGCGTCGTGCCCGAAGTTGTTGGGCAAGCCTGCTACGGCGAGGCGAACCATTGCAAGGGAGCGCCGCTGGTGCTTCTCGTGCCTGTGCCTGGAGAGGCATTTACAACGAGTCGGCCAGCACCAGTGGCCCTGCACGCACTGCCAGGTCAACCACCACGTCATGTTGTGCCTGGGTGCGCGCGGCTCGTCCTCTCAGGGCCCTGCCAGCCCCCCAACTCCCACGGGCGGGGGCGCCCAGCCACGCCCACTGTCGTGCGACGCTCGGCGCTTACCGGTTGACCACAGCGCCCCTTCTTCTGAGGGGAGTCCCTCCGCCGTTCGGTCGGGGAGTCGTTCCCCCCAGGGGGGGGGGGTCTTCACCCCCCCTCAGCGGGTTGATAGTGGATTCGCAGCCACTCAGCGGTCAGCTAGACCGTTCTCACCCCCGTTGGCTGAGTGGCCGCGACTGGAACGCCGCCCGCCCCCCTTTGGTCGGTGCCGGTACTACCGGGTTCCGGAGACTGCGTATCGGCCCCAAGCCTCGGAGCCGAGGATCCCCGAGTTTCCCCAGGTTGGCCCGTTTGGGGAATTCCAGTCGAGGGTCATCAGGACGCCGTCGGAGTGCCGCTCTAGGGGCCCCCGGTTCGGGTGACGGTCCGACAGAGGCAGCTCCAGATAGGAGGCTGCCGCCCTAGCTCCCGCCATGGCCGCCTCCACTGAGCCTTTAAGCCGTCAGCAGTCCACCTGTCAAACTGTTCTATTGCTGACGGCCTTAGTGAAGGTGTACAACCCGAGCGGCGACCGCTTAACGGTTCGAGCTCTATTGGATTCGGGTTCCCAACGTAGTGTGACTTGGTTGGTGGGAAGACTGGGGCTCCCCTGGAGCTCTGAATCACGCCCGATGTTAGGTATCGGAGGTGCCGAGCCTCCTGCTCCTAGGGGACAAGCGGAGTTGGTGTTCAGCCCTCCCAGCGAAAACCTTCGCATTTTAGTCAAGGTAAATGTCCTCGACGACATTGTAGGGTTTCTCCCTAACGTTCATATAAATGACAGCGCGGTTCGCTGTGCGTCGGCGTTGAGACCGGCAGACCCTTGGTGGGCCCAACCTGGGCCTATAGATTTGTTACTGGGGGCCGACAAGCTGGGGGTCCTCTTGTTAGGTGAGATATGAGCTCTACAGCCCGATGGCCTGTCAGCCATTTCGACGATATTTGGGCACAGCTTCTTTGGACCGGTTATGTGGTCTCCTCCCCCTCCGACGGCCGACCCGCTCTCTCCGTCGTGGGCGTGTCCCTATCGGACGCCGTCCAGCGGTTCTGGGAAATTGAGGAACCACCACATGCAGCTCGAGATGATCCTCTGGACCGTGAGTGTGAGTTGTTCTACCAGAACAATACCGGCTGGCGGGTTGACGGTCGTTTTGTCACTCGCTTACCCTTTCTGGACTCAAGAGGTTGCATTTCATGGAGCGCCGCATGCGGCGCGACCCAGCCTTTCGCGACAAATATGTCGAGTTCATGCGCGAGTATCAAGAGCTGGGTCACATGTCACCGTCCAACTTCGAATGGCGTTCACAGGAGCACTACTTCCTCCCTCACCATGCGGCCTTGAGGACCCCTGAGAGTAAGATTCGGGTAGTTTTTGACGGTTCCGCCCCCACATCAAATGGTGTGTCTCTGAACCAGTGTCTTCACTCGGGTCCTAAACTGATCAAGGACATGTCCGACATCACACGATTTGTGGCGACACATATTGTGGCGCGAGAAGCCCAGCGATCCTATACAGGTGTTTGACTTGAACACCACCACATACGGACTCCGGTCCAGCCCGTATATCACCATGCGAACCCTCCTTGAACTCGCTGAGAGAGAGCGCCTGAGATACAATCGGGGAGCTTCTATTTTGGAGACTTCGGTCTACATGGACGAGATTTGTACAGGCGCTTCCACCGTCGAGGAGGCTCTGGTCATGCGAGACGAATTAATTGCCATCCTGAAGTCCGGAGGCTATGAGTTCCGCAAGTGGTTGTCGAACTCCCCTCATATTTTGAAGGACCTCCCAGGAGAGGATCAACAAGACTCTCATCTGTTCGAGCACCCTGAGAATCCTAATTTGTTGACTGTGCTGGGCATTCAATATCAGCATGTTCAGGACACCTTCACGTATAGAGTAAAACTTGACCCACCGCCCAAAGCATGGACCAAACGCTCCGTGCTGTCCACCGTAGCCCGCACCTTCGATCCTAATGGGTGGATCACCCCAGTCATCTTTTTAGCAAAGTGCTTTCTTCAAAAGCTCTGGATGTCCGGGTTGGGTTGGGATGAGCCTATTAGCGGAGTCCTCTTACGAGAGTGGCTCTCCATGCTCTCCTCCCTTCCGGACATCAACCGGGTTTCCATGCCAAGGTGCTTCCTTCCCCCAGGGAAATGCCAGGCTACCCTACATGGGTTTTGCGACGCCTCTGAGAAGGGCTATGCTGCTGTCGTATATTTGCGGACGGTGAGTTCCTCTGTTCATACTGCCGTCCATCTCGTACTCGCTAAAAGTAAGGTTGCTCCCATTAGGTCCCGCTTAACTATCCCTAAATTGGAACTGTCCGGTGCCGCTCTCCTCACGCGATTCCTCAACCACGTTCACTCTTCCTTTAAGACTGTAATCGACATTACGGGCGTCTACGCATGGTCGGACAGTAAGATAGTACTTTGTTGGCTCCGAGCTGCACCTCACAATCTCGAGGTCTTTGTGGCGAACCGCGTGTCTCAAATCCAGAGTTCTGAGACTTCTCTCAACTGGAGACATGTCCCAGGGGAGTTGAATCCCGCAGACTGCACTTCTAGCGGCTGTAAGGCTCCATCGCTGGTTGACCACCCACTGTGGTGGGGTCACGGTTGGTTATCTAGGTCTCAGTCATTCTGGCCCCCGGGTAATTACTTCGAACCTACCGAATTGTCGGGCCTACGAGCCCGAGTAGGAGTAGGCAAGGATAACTCGGGATCTCTCTCTTCTGGAACGGTACAGCTCCCTCGATAAGCTCTTGGGAGTTACTGCTTGGTTGCGCCGCTTTGTCCGCAATTCGAGATACCCATCCAACCGACTCTCTGATAGCGTTTTGTCCCCTAGCGAGCGTCGTGAAGCTTTGATGCACTGGACCCGTATGGTCCAAACGGAGCAATTTGAGCCCGTCATTGAAAACTTGAAGCGTGGCTCCGTTATCAAGGGCGCCCTGGCCCGCCTGAACCTCTTTCTGTAAGACGCGGGGATGCTGCGCGTTGGCGGACGTTTGAAAAATTCTCAACTGCCGTACGGGGCTCGACACCCGTTGCTGCTCCCTAAGGACGGCACCCTGATCCGGTTCCTGGTAGCGCACCACCATGTTAAGAGTACCCACGCTGGGTGAAACGCTCTTTCGGCTATTTTGCAGCGGGAGTTTTGGATTTTGGCTGGCCGACGTACCATTCGGAGCGTCATCTTTAAGTGCATATCCTGTTATAAACTGAAGGCAACCATATCGCAGCCCCTCATGGGTGACTTGCCGCCCGACCGCGTCAGGGCCATCCGACCATTCGCTGGAGTCGGAACCGACTTTGCTGGCCCCTTCCTCGTCAAGTCCTCTAACCTTCGTAACGCGCGTTCGCATAAGGCCTATCTTTGCGTCTTCGTGTGCCTCTCCACTAAAGCCGTTCACTTGGAACTTGTAAGCGCCCTCAGCACGGAAGCCTTCTTGGCCACGCTTGGCCGTTTCGTATCGCGGCGCGGTTTGCCGGACTTGATCCGGTCGGATTGCGGAACGAATTATAAGGGCACGGATAGGTATCTAAAGGAGGTCGTCGAGTTTCTGTCTAGCCACCGGACTTATTTAGATAATGCTATGTCAAAAAGGGGCATCCAGTGGAAATTCGACCCTCCGGCGTGTCCCCACTGGGGCGGTATTTTCGAGGCGGTGGTTAAAGTGGCAAAAACGCATCTCCATCGCGTTATTGGTGAAACTATTTTGACATTTGAGGAGCTCGCCACTGTATTCTGTAAAATTGAGGCTGTACTCAAGTCTCGGCCCCTCTGTCCCCTCTCATCCGACCCGAATGATTTGGAGGTTCTAACCCCGGGACACTTCCTGATTGGCCAGCCGCTTGACGCTCTGCCCGAGTACCCCTTCAGGGAAACGAGCGCTTCGCGGCTTAGCAGATCTGCCCTGCTGCAACAGATGACTCAGAGCTTTTGGCACCGATGGTCTCAGGAGTACCTACATCTTTTGCAGCAGCGCATTAAATGGTCTGACAAGACGGAGCCTCCTCGGGTGGGAGACCTCGTGTTGGTTAAAGAACCCAACGCTCTACCTTTCTATTGGCGCCGTGGGCGCATTGTTAAGTTGTCGTATGGAGCGTATGGGGTGCCTAGAGTGGCCGAGGTTTTGGTCGAAGATTCGGTCTTGCAACGTGCCGTCGCGACCTTGTCCCGTTTGCCAATCTACTCACGGACATAATGCCTTATGTCCGGGGCAGGGGTTTGTTTAGGCAATAATATTATACCTTTGAAATGTAATTCTTTAACGTGCGTGCGTAGCATCGACAGGAAGGTCACCCGCCCCCCACCCGCCTGCATTCCGCAGCGATATCGGCCAGATTTCTCGACGGGCATTGTAAAGTTTTTTGCGATCTATACTGACGTCTGAGTTTCGCGCCTAAATTTGTTACGAAAGTATCAACCCGCGAAAATCGTTGCGAGAACACGTATTGTTCTTTAGGACTTATTAACTTCTGTTAAATTAATTGTGCAACTCCAATAGTGATTTTTCTCTGAAGTTCTACGTTTGGCTGTACCATTACCACCATTACCACTTACATCAGCCGGGCCGGTCCTGGTGAACCGTCTCCGCTCCTGAGGCAGGTAAGTGCCTTTCTCTTACCGATCTTTCCCCCTTTGTTTATTTTAATTAGAGAACTTCCACTTTGGCCTTAAAGGCCCGACCTGCATCTGCCTGTAGGTTCTTCTTACTATGGGCCTAGGAGCATCCTACCATTAGATAGGCAGCTGCACGCCGTAACACAATCAATATTGATATATCATCAGAGAATAAGACGGGCAATGTTTGTTCTTTATTAAGTACTTTTGGCAAGTCGTTAATGTATATCAGAAATAGTACACAACCTAACACGTTGCCCTGTGGAATTGAACATTTTGTGCTCCTTTTTTCAGATCTCACTATTTTAACCTTCTTCGTGTTGGAGTCGAAATGGTCAATTTGTACTATTTGTGATCTATTTTCCAAATATGATTTAAACCATGCGTAAGCTGGTCTGCGAATACCAGAACCGTGTACTTTATGTAAAATAATGTCGTACAGTACTTTATCATATGTTTTCGTCATGTCAAATAATACTCCCAGTACACGTTTCTTGTCATTTATGTTTTAGGGCAGTCTGGATATACTTATATACTGCTAGTGTAGTTGATCTTGATTTCCTAAAAGCGTTTTGGCTGTCATCGAGGATGTTATATTTTTCTAAAAAAAATCATATTATCTGATAAACATTGTTTTTTTAAACACTTTCGAAAACGTGGGTAATAGAGTTATAGGTCTATAGTTACAAGGGGTGTAAGTGTCGCACTTTTTGTGTATCGGTTTAATCAATGATATTTTTAGTGAGTCTGGAAATTGGCCATCTCGGAGACTTTGATTCACTGGGAATGTGAGCGGTATTGACAACTGTCAAATCTGTCAAATCCCATCTATGCAGTGGCTGTATGTGTTTTTAATTGAGCGAATTATGTTGATTATTTCTTTTCTGTCCACAGGACGCAAGTACAATGAGCACATTTGTGAGTTTACGCCGGGTCGATCTAGCGCCTTGTTTTTGTTGGTGTTATTCGTGTCCATGCCGACAGTAGCATAATACTCACTGAAATTATTGCAAATAGTTGTTGGGCATTTTATTACGTGGTTGTTAATTTTTAATGAAATATTTTGTAGAGGGAGTCTTTTTTTTGGTTTACCTGTTTTTTCTTTTATGATATTCCACATTGTTTTTGTTTTATTATCGGAGTTTTCCATTTGTTTCATTCATTGCGTATTCCCTCTATTAGAACAGAATAGAATAGAATCATTTTTATTCAAATTAGATGACCCTATAAAGTCAAGAAACTGGTATCACTTGCTTGTGTTTTTTTTTATAGGATAAGGGTGACAAGCGAGCACACAGTCCACCTGATGGTAAGTGGTTGCTGCGACCCATAGACATCTACATCTATTCTCGTTTGCGAATCAAAATGCAGATGCGTTGCCACCCGTGAGGACTAAGATGGAATGCCTCATTTCCAGTAAAAAGGGCCTCCGGCCACCTGTACTCACCAAGCGAAACGCAGAGGTAAACCTCTGCTTCCTCTACTTCACGCTGGTATTCTGTGAGGTCGTGGTACCACCCCGGTTCGAGCTGGCCCATCCGTGCGACAGCAAAAGCTGCCGCGTGGCTCTACCACTGTTGTGTTGTTCAAATCGATATATTATGCCATTATACGGCCTGTTTATAAAATAATAAGATAACACAAGGTAAACACAAGGTAAACCCTCACGCCTGTCACCCGGAGGGGTAAGCAGAGACTACGCATTTCTCGTCTTACGTAGCTCGTCGGTTAAGGGTACTCTTAATTTGGACTATCTTGAATATGTCGCCAATTTGATCAATAAACTTCCATCAAGGACATCTCTTGTCAACAATGTCATTCACTTCTGCAGCGTAAATTTTGTAAACTTTGTTATACTGTCCTCATTTGTTCTTTCTACATGTCGAAACCACCGTTGTATTAATCTGTTCTTAATCTTGGTCACAAAATCTTCTTGCAAATCACACTTATACACTCACACTTAACGCATAATTCCTATACACAGTAATATGTAATATAATTTAAATGTCTTCGTTACCGTTATATTCATCACATTATAGCGAAAAGCGTGTTTACATAAGTTACTTACTGCTTACTTAGCATAAAATGTAGATAAAAGAATTTATTGAAGTCTAGAAGACGGAACTAGCATACTTAAAAGCTACTCAAAGTTCTTTTGTCGGATGAAAATTGTCGTTTTTGCTAATATCGTATTCATTGCGGAACTTTATACGAAAAACGTCCAATATCACTTGACTTTTTCCAATGTTTTAAACCTATCAAATAAATCACATCATTGAGTATTCACATCATACTCTATTGTACAAAAATAAACCAACTCATGAACTGACCATAATAGTAGTCCAGAGGCTCAGTATATTACAGAGTATAAAAGACTTCTGAAAATTAACAGGTAATTCCAAAATCTACACAAATTTTTCTCAAAAATTATATGCATTTTATACATGGTCGTGCCACGTTGCAGCTATATTATGGTGATATCATAAATGGGTCGACTGGATCTCTATAGAGCATTTTATGAAATTTATGATACTATTGATCAACATATGCACCTCCCTACTCCACGCTTGTCATTTAATTTATGTATATACCTTTTACTGATACTTTTTATTTTCTATCCATGGAGTGACGACCTGGTAAGATAAAGACCATGCTTTGTGATATTCCTCTAGGGAGGTATATGTTCAGCAGTGGACTTTTGAAGGGCTGGAATAATGATGTTTAAATAATTTTATATCCTATATAAAAAGACAAAATATGAATGGTAACTGAATAATCGCTTTGAAAACACGATTCCAACGACACTCATGAAATAAGCCAATAGTTTTTCTGCATTTCCCCGCGTATGTCAAGAGGCTTTTGACTCTAGATCAAACTATTTCTCCGCAGTGTGTGCACGGACAATTAAGGTTTTATTTTAAAATAACATTGCTCATATACCATGTAGTGGCGGTGTACGAGTCTTCACTGCCCCATATTATCATCCCGACGCTGTCGTAATAGGCAACAGAAGGAAACAAATCAGGAGAATGGAAGCAGCGTTTTCTTAATAAAGACTAAATATAAAAAAACTGCGGTTGCCAACCCGCTTGCCAAGCGTGGCAACTATGATGAATATCCCCTCTATGAGGCAATATATAGGCCTTCGTTGATGATGATGAAAACAAAATTTTGATCATTATGTGATTATTGAGGTAGTGAAACTGATTAAGTGCTTTGTAGTTTCCGTGTATTGGCAGTAGAGAATCCACATCTCCATATCATCCCACGGGTATCGTAAGAGGCGACAAGAGGAAACTGAAGTATAAAATGTGTAGCAAGGTCTTCCTAATATAAACTGCGGTTGGCCTCACGTCTCCAAACTTTACCTTTCTAAACCTACTACGCCTGCTAAACCTATTTTAGTTTTATGTTTTTGATTATAATAATAATGATCCTAGTACATACTAACTAATAAAAATTTCATACGCTTTTTACTTCGCTGACGCCCGTAAAGGCATGAAAAAAAAAGATAAAGAAATAAAAATAAAAATAACAATTTCTTTATTGAATTACCCTGTACAATAGCACCGTGGTAACTCAGGCGCTAAGCACTCGCTCTAAATTTCACAGTACGCGAGCAACTTGTATGAAATTCAATGCCCGCCGGCACCAATGAAATTGTTAATAGTAATTTTAAGTGCTAATTTACCACGTGCTTGGTGGCGAGGGAAAAAGTCGTGACGAATGTAAGATGAGAAATAAGAAAAAAAATTAATTCGAACACATGTGAAGTTCGCCAACACGTATTGGGGCAGCGCGACGGATATGTACTTGGCCTAAAACCCTCTCAGAAATGAGGGTAGGTCTGCGACCAGCAGGGGGTCGTACTTAGATTATTGATAGGTCTTCGAAGACCCATCAATAATCTAAGGGGTCGTGTATAGCCTGTAACTTTTACTTTTTTAACTTTCTATACAATACTATACTATAAAGATGACATAATAAATAAGTATCAACGGTTACCTCACTTCGCATGCAATACGTAATTACGTTTAATAATTTAGAACTAAAATTTAAATCATTTTTCTATCAAAGTTTACATATGTTAAATAATACATAACAATATTTCATTCTTTTAACATTCGTCGTTTCTGTTACTAGTCGATTTACGACAAGCCGATTCAACATTGAGAGGGACACTAACGATGCACTTCCGCAATGAAGCTGATTGTTTCATAGGTATTGATTGAAACAATCCTCTCTTGTTCCTTGGATAATGTGTTAGCGGGAAGTTGGATCAAATTTATAATACTACAGCGATATACTGAATAACTGATCAAGTTTATATGGTCATTGAAAGAAGCTGATAAATAAGCCATATAAACACGTATTATTTATGATTTTGCTTTTACTCATTTACTCCAGCAGCTCAATTCATATATTTTTGTAACTTTTATTTAATCAGATATTAAATTACGATTCTTATCAAAATTATAATAATTTTACTTTTATTTTGCCACAGAAGAAGAGTAATCTTATTTGAGTATATGTATGAATGTATGTATGCCTCTTTCTATGAAACACTCTTTAGCCTAAACGGCTCGATAAATTTTTACAGATGGATTTTCGTTAGATTCGTCTTAATAGTGGAAGTGACATAGTGTGTAAATTTCTTCTTCAGTAAACTTTTTTACGCAGTCGGTATTTTTAATTCCTTTCAACCATTGGGCCTAGTTCACCTAATTTAAATCTTAGTTTGCGAACACAGCAATCTACTGCGACTAACTGTGGTGACGACGTTGATGGTGAAAAAATTTTTTTTATAGAATGAGAGTGACAAACGAGCGCACAGTCCACCTGATGGTAAGCGGTTGCTGTGGCCCATAGACATCTACATCTATCTTCGTTTGCGAAATAGAATGCAGATGCGTTGTCAGCCGTGAAGACTAAGATAGAATGCCTCTTTTCCAGTAAAATGGGTCTCCGGTTCTCTACACTCACCATACGAAACACAGCGGCATTAAGCTGCTTTTTTACGTTGGTATTCTGTGAGAGCGTGGTCCTTCCCCGGTCGAGCCAACCCATTCGTTCTACAAGTATACTAGATATTAATATAGCTGCAGCGTGGCTCTCTACCATGTTGCAAAACTATCACAAAATACCAAATTCAGCAAAATTTAAATATGTTAGGACTTTTTTTAAGTTCTTAAGAAGGAATCATGCGCCCGATTTCGCCGGGCGCAAGTATCCTTCGACCCCGGTGGTGCGAGGTACTCGTAAATGAAATAATAATATTAAAGTACTCCAGACCCATTGCGGCCACAGCGGCCACAGCGGCCACTGCGGCCAGTCTCAACGTTTATATATTGCCCGAGTAAATGCGCAAGCTCAAGTGTACTCTCGTCTACCTCACTCTCACAGTCCAATGGGATGGTAATCTGACAGGAAAAAGATCGGGCGCAGGACCAACGGCTTTATATGCCTTTCGAGGCACAGGAGTGAATGTAACACCGCCAAATTCCTGACTCCGGTTTTTCTGTTAAGAATTTCTTGACAAAAAATCTCAATAACAGAATTTAGCCAGTCCCGGGATTCAAATCTGGGACCTCATTTTTTATAGGATAAGAGTAACAAACGAGCACACGTCCACCTGATGGTAAGTGTTTGCTGAGGCCCACACATCTTTACTCGAATACGAATCAAAATGCAGATGCGTTGTCACACATGAGGACAAGTTGGAATAGCCCGTTTCAAGTAAAAATTTTCTCCGGTTCTCTACACTCACCACAAGAAACACAGAACTTCTAGGCAGAAAAGGAGCCTACCATCTACTAACTACAACCCATTTATTTATTTAAATAATTATGTATGTTTTGTACTTGGGCGTTTCAGGTTGTATGAAGAAATGAGGGCACGACTTTTTCTACCATCAGCGCGGCGCCACTTAAAATGAGGTGTTCTTAAAAATGTGGTGTTAAATTTGACCGATGTCATAGCGGGGAAGTTAATTTGTTCGAAAAATGTAAATATTAATGTTCCTTTCTATACTATTAGTTATATTCTATATTAATTAGGTTGAAAATAAATAAACCAAAGCACAGATTCTTATAGAAGAGGGGGCAAACGAGCACGCGGCTCAACTGATTGTAAGTGACTACCGCCGTCCATGAACAACTGTAACGCCAGGGGAATTGCAGTTGCGTTGCCGTTTAGAAATAAGTGCGCTCTTTTCTTGAGTCCTAAGTCGTATCGGTCGGGAAAAATCGCCCGTGGATCGTAGATAGATGATTACAGTACTGGGCGCTTCACATCTTTGACGCTGCTACGTACCTATATATATATTCATTGATATATTTTATTAACATACATATATAACATATATTAGTCCAATAAATAAAACACTTTCAGAAATGAGAGGAAACAAGTGCCCAGCTGTATCCAGTGTGTACATACATGTATCAGCTTTAAATTTACTTCATGTTTATAATAATTATAGGTCTTCGTTCTTCGATGTATATATATATATATATACTCTATCGTACGATTAACTAACTTACAGAAGCCACTAACTCTCGTTGGGTATAAGGTTAACGCACAAAACGCACACAGAGTTTCCGGATCAAAGGTCACTACCGTTTCGCGTAGCAACAGTTATTTCGAGAAAATCAAAGGCCGCACTAGCTAATATTGCCGAATGCACTTATGCAGATTCTGAGTCAGACACAATGTGTCCCTGGGAAGCTCTCCAGAAAGAATGCGCGCCAAAAATCCTAGACCGTATATTTACTGTCCGCGCCTAATTATTCCGAGTTCCCGACAAAAATGACAGCGTGCTAACGTTAGCACCGCTTACAGATGACTCCGCCTTTTCGCTCGCGACCCGCGCGCCATTGCTACGCTCGGCCGAACTTCAACCGGTATCGCGCCGAGCCGAATGCCATCTGGCGTCGATTCTTGACAGCGTTTGGCGCGAACAAACCCCCGTTCCGGACATAAGGATTAAGGTCCGCGAGCAAACCGGTCAGCGGGACAATCTCGCGACGGCAAGTTGCAAGACCGAATCTACAACCAAACTAGGCCACATTAGGCACCCCATCAGATCTTGCAACCCTAACCAACGCCTCAAAAGATAGCCCTAATGTGGCAAGCCAGAGGGTCAGCCTCCACTGGATGCCCTCCTGGGCATCGCAGCACCTTAACAAGTCCTGTACTGGACAGAAGTCCAACGACCTCTTTCAAACACCTATCTGTGCCCCTATGATTAGTTCCGCAATCCGACCGGATCAGGTCTGCAAACAGCGACGCTACACGAAGCGGCCCAGAGCGGCTAAACTTCAGTGCAGAGAGCACCCACAACTCCACATGAACGTCGTCTGTGGAGAGCCGAACGAAACGCACAGATAGCCCCTAGTATGAATTTTCAACAAGTAGGCCTAGCCAGGCCACCCACCATATTATCATTTACTAAAATAGTGCGGCAGCTGATTTCAAGCTGATAATCTCCAAAACTAGCTAGCCTGTTGGACAAGCAGTTCTATGCTCATATTTCAACTAATTCTTCAAAAGCATCAATGTTCAACTACAGAATCAATTCAACCAAATTAATCACCAATGCACATAGGTCTACTTGACAAATTAAACAAAACAATAACGTAAGAGACAGCCCTATTTCTCATTTACGTAACTTAGACAGTGCCAAAAAAATGTAAACTAAAAGAGAATTGACTTTTATTTACTTCAGCACAAATAGGGTTATCTAATTTCAGCCTTCCTTTTCACAAAGCAAAATGATTAAACACTATCACAAAACATATACATAATTTTACAAATAGCGCGACATTCAATTTCAAATGAATTCAAATTTTCTTTTCAGCAACCAGGCGCAACAATCAAATGCAGTGATAGTAAATATATTTACAAAACATATATTAAATTCAATTCTTTTAATCACAACCGCTACAAATAGGAAAATTTCGCGGAAAGCCTAAAGCATTTTTTAATTTTAATTCAAAGAATTTTTAACTAAGTGCTCGACCAAACCAAATCTAATACCCCTTGACAGCGTGATTCAACGCTCCAGGGGGGCCCTAATCTTCGCACCACCAAGGGGAGGCCACACGGCGTGAACCCGAGACCAATAGAGCGCGAACCGCTAACAGTCGCCACTCGGGTTGTACGCCTTCACTGAGGCCGTCGGCAATAGAACATTTTGACAACTGGACTGTTGACGGCTTAAAGCTCAGTGGAGGCGGCCGTGGTGGGACCTAAGGCGGCAGCTAGCCAGGGCCGTCTCCATCAAATGGGGAACAGTGGTACACCAGTCGCGGCCACTCAGCTAACGGGAGTGAGAAGGGTCCAGCGGAACGATGAGTGGCCGTGAAGTTCCTCTCCACACGCTGAGGGGGTTGATGACTCCCCCGCCCCTGGGGGAATTACCCCCCGACTGTTCGGGGGAGGGACCCCTTCCAAACCTAGGGGCCCGGTGGCTGGCCGGCGGGCGCCGAGAGTCACCCAGCAGAGGGCGTGGCTAAGCGCCCCCGCCCGTGGGGGTCGAGGGCCTGGCAGAGCCCCAAGAGGAGACGCCGTTCGCACCCAGGCACAAAACTGCATGATGATTGCCCTGGCAATGCAGACAGGGCCGCCGATGCGGACAGTCTCTCTGGAGGTGCCCTCCCAAACATGAGCAGCATCAGCGGCACTCCTTGGCGATAGTTCGCCTCGCCGGAACCGGCTTACCTAATAATTTCGGGCACGATGTTACCCGGTGATCAGATGCTCGACAATATGAGCAGGGGAGGGGTTGATGACGACTTGCCTGGCGGATTCAGCCTCTCACTGGGCACGGCTCGTAAGTCGTCCACGGTGCCCGTCGCGTTCTCGATCTGCCGGCACTGCTCCTCTATAAAACGCAGCAGGTCATAGAAGGGCGGAATATAGGAGGCCTCTTCCCCGCCGTACCTCTCCTCAAAATGGATTCGAAGGTCGAGAGGTAGACGGGACAGCACGATGCTGAGCAACAAAAAGGCCCATTCGCCCACTGGTAAATCCAGCCGCCTCAACGTATTACAGGCCACCAGTACTGGATCCAACAGGTCCGGACGTAGTCTGGCCCGGTCACTAAGCAGCGGGAGGCTTAGAAGCTGCTTAACATGTTCGTCCGCAATTCGCCGGACATTGGCGTATCTTCTGGCTAGGAGGTCCCGAGCAGTCTGGTAGGCGTCGTCCGTAAGCGAAAAGAACTGCTCGTAGTCCGCGAAGCAGGAGTCCAGGACTCCCTTTTCCACATCCGAATCCTCGAGCTCAGCGTAAGCCTCCTCCACTGCGGCCCTTCGAGCATCCACCTGCTCGAACCGCTTCATCAAGTTATGGACCCTATCCGGTCGACCTATCAAAGCATGGGCGCTTGTGGCCCAGCGTAACTCTGAGGACTAATATGAAATGCCTCGCATTTTGTAATAATACTGATTCACTGTGCCCCTTAGATCAGAACACAACATTGCAAATACCGCTATATGTTGGCAGAAATAGGTAGGAGAGTGGTGTCTACACAGACGGAGGCATAGGTAGAAAAAGAGTCCTACCACCTAGGTCTCCCCCATAGAGAGTCTCATTGCGAGGATCTTTGTCATAGTTGCCAGTTTTGGCAAGCGGGTTAGCAACCGCAGTTTTTTATTTTTAGTCGTTATTAGGAAAACGCTTCTGCCCATCTCCTGATTTGTTTCCCTCTGTCGCCTCTTACGACACCCACTGGATAATTTAGGGTAGTGGATATTCTTACACCGGCGCTATACGGTGTTCTCCTAGTCCCAGTGAATATGTCGGATTATTTCCCAGGGATGCCTGGTCTCGGAATACATATTACCGTTTGCTGCAGAAATTTGTATGTTCCAGACGAACTCCTAGACAGAAACGGATTCCTACCACCTAGTACCACTTTTTACTACGAAGCCAATGCTTGATTGCTATTCCACCTGATGGTAAGTAATAATAATAATGTCCTCCAGACCGAATTTCGGTCACGGCGGCCAGTTTCAACGGAGACTAGCCATCTGCGCAGGACAGGATTATAGTGCCCAAGTGTAAGCGCAAGCACAGGTGCACTCTCTATTCCCTCACTCTCATAGTCTGATGGGACGGTAAACCGACACGACCGGAGAGAGATCAGGCGCAGGACCAACGGCTTAACGTGCTTTCCGAGGCACGGGGGTAAGATACCGCCAACTTTCTGACTCCGGGCAGCTACTGAGAATTTCTTGATAGAAAAACTCAATAATTGATTTTTTGGCCCGACCCGGGATTCGAACCTGGGACCTCATGATCAGCAGTCGCACTACTACAACCACTAGGCCAACGAGGCAGTCCCATGGTAAGTAACGATGCAGCTAAAGATAGTGAAGCTGTCACATAGCATCACATAGATAATACAGTGCAAATTAATGTGGGGGGTATAAAATTAACTTTTCTGTATTACTATTCAATATTAATAACTCGATATGTATTTTTGTTTACTTCACTAAAATATGGATTTGTATTAGCCCTTTACTTAAATATGTAACGTTATAGTGAGGTAGTAATATCAACATTTGTTATTTGTAATATTTTGATAAATAAATTAATAATATAAAATAACAATAGCCCATTATCCTTCCATCTATTTTCCATCCGTGAAGACAACTTCATCATCAATAGATATATCCATCCTTGAGTACACCCACATTATTGTCTTTATTATTGTTAAACTACTTTTATACTTAGATTTACAACATTAAACTAAGGGATTTACTCAGATACCTTCTTAAAGAAATAAACATCTTAACAGTTGCATGAAAATATTGTTTGTGTACTGGACTATTTTAATACCTTTGACAAAATGAGTGACGCCCACCATTGACGCCTATAAAAGGCAACTGTTGAACATAGAATGCCTGCTCTATAAGATTATCTCATAGTGGGATTTCGCCGCAGTTGCCATGCTTGGCAGGCGGCTTGGCAACCGTATTTTTTATAATTTAGAGTAGGGCAAAAAGATTCATCGGACAGATCTGCAGTGCAGCCCATCTCCTGTTTTAGTTTCCCTATGATGCCTCTAATGACAACTATGGGATGATATTGGGAAGTGAATATTCTTACACCGCCACTACACGGAGCACATAGTCCACCGATAAAAAATGGGTGAGGTGCCTATAGACACTTATATCTATCCTCGTTTAAGAATCAAAATGCAGATGCGTTGCCACTCCTGAGGACCAGAATGCCTCATTATCAGTACAACGTGGGAGAGCCAAGGTGCAGCTATATTATGGTTGTAGCACAAATGAGTCTTTTCGACCAGGGTAGAACTATGCTCTCACAGAATGCCAGCGTAAAATAGCAGCTTAATGTTGCTGTGTTTCGTATGCTGAATTATGAAAACCGGAGACCATTTTTACTGGAAACAAGTCATTCCATCTTAGTCCTTGGGGGTGACAACACATTTGCATTTTGATCCTTAATCGAGGATAAATGTAAATGTCTATGGGCCACGGCATCTACTTACCATCAGTTGGACTGTGTGCTCGTTTTCTATAAAATAAAAAGAAAAGAGGTTCGTGATCTCGTTGCTCTTTTTACTCATAATTAGATTAACTTAACCAGCATTTAAGTTTAAATAAGAAAATCTTCAGAAATATTCAAATCGGGTACAGTTAAAACGTGAAAGAACGACCCCGTTAAAACGAGAAAAACGGTAGATGAAGTTTATTTATATACTTTTAAGTCAGTTGCTCAAAACAAACTTTCCTTATTGAATTTTCGGAACATCAAAATAAGTAAAACGAGAATTGTAAAAGATTTCGTAATTGGTTTACAATAAACGTCCTTTAAAATCATGAAATCGAATTTAAAGTTAGAAACTTATTTTAAAAGTGTTATTAGATCAAGCTTTGTGAAGAAAATCTTATCTTAAGATATCCCCTTACCTTAAGGGGATCACCTCAGTCCCCCGTGACCACGGTTGCTGGAAAGCAACCGAAACGTCGGGAATATAAAATAAGTTAATTAAACGCGATAAAATCCGTAAAAATAGTTTTATTCAATGTGTAGTGTTCGCGTAAATTTAAGAAATCATTATATCCCCTTAAAGAATTATTTTTATATAATATAGTATAAGGTTGTCAAATAAGTACAAAGTCCACCTTATACTGTAGATACTGTGGTTCATAGACATTCTACATCTATTCTCGATTAAAAATCAAAATGCAGATGTATTGTCACCATTGAAGACTTTGATGGAATGTCTCATTTTCAGTAAAAGGTGTCTCCGGTTCTTTACACTCATACAAAACAGCAGCGTTAAGCTGCTATTTTACGCTGAGTAGTCCGTAGTCCCGTCGTAGTTCGTCTAGTATAACAATTAAGCAAATAAGCAGTTATTGTAAATTGCTTTTTCCATAAGTTTGTTGTCCATTTTAAACCGTCACATCTCTAATAACTTGTTCTTGCACACCGACAAAAATGATCACTTCCCGTATTGTTTACCTTATTTGCATCACCATCCTAATTTCTATATTGTTAGACATTAATTAGGAGCAAAATAAACATATACTACAGTAGTTACATGTCTACCTCGCATGCTATCAGGAAGTCACCTACCATGCAGCACCGCCTGCTAAGCAAATAACAGAACATCTTTAATGACGTGACTCAATTACCTTACGTGAATTAAGAATATTCAGCATAGTATAAAACCTACCCTAGATTTTATACTATGCTTAATTGTTAAAATCACCCAGTAGTCATTAAGTTAGTAAGTTAGTCTAGTCTTCCTGTGAACTCACAATGTCACAGTAGTTAAGTTAATTTGTATGTTAAAAAATAAAAGTAATATAAGAAAAAGTCTTCGTCTCCTTCCACTCGTGTATTTATCAAAAACAAATGTTATGTATTAAATAAGTATTTCAACAAAAAATTTGCAAATCAATTCATAAATTATTCATTCAAGCTCATGTGTACCACAAATAAATATAATCCGCAATTATATTGAAATTAATACGTTGGTTTTGTTCATAAACTTTTATTTCATTAGAATAATATTTACAATAATAGATATGTCCAATTCAGACAAAAGCGGGGCGGACTTATTTATGATACAAAAATGTATTATATATCTAATTAAAATTATATCTATTGATTGGAAAAAGGGCAAACAAATATTTGGTGTATTATATTTAATTAAGCTGACATAGTCCAACATTTCAGTAAGCATAAAAATGGGCCGGCCATATATGTAAATGGAAAAAGCGAATCTCTGTTTTAGGATTAGCATAGGCTATTCATAGTCTATTTATTCATAGTCTATAACGGATAATTTTGAAGACACATAAGGAAGGATCAATTCAATTACAATGAAAAAAAAAACATTTTATTTAAAATTAGTATTTACAAAGCATTTTTGAAAGAAAGCAAATTTAAATCATGTGTTCAACGAGGGCTTACTGCAGGACACATGTAAAGTGGCAAGTAACTCACAAAGAGACGTTTTTCCCCAAAAGTTAATATTTTCTGATCACAATCATTATCGTCACAGCGAATCACAAGTCTACTGATGAATATAAGTCTTTCACATAGATTACGACAAAGTACGGACCTCAGCCACCTGCATCCAGACTACCTGCATGTTTTATCATACGTCTAGTGAGGTTTGCCCAACACTGCATGTCTAAGTATGAGGCTGCCACTCAAGTATATTTTTTTCCTACTGATTGAACATTTTATGTATATTGATAGTCGTCCTTTAATGTATCTGCTATAGAAATATATGCGATGATGCTCCAGGATTTATCATTTATATATAACAAGCATTGTCAGTGACAGAATTAACTTGCAGTGATTAAGCATTAGCGGTTAATATAACGTAAAGTAAGTTATAGTAACTTATAACTAATAAGTTTAGGGCGTCTGAATATTGATAACATAATTAATGTATGTGGTCATTAAGGCACTAAACTAGATGACAAACACAAATATCGCTTAACCGCAGAAGGTGTCTCATTATCCCTTATCACGGACATCTAGTGTACAAAACTCCATTTGAATATATGACGAGTTATTACCCTAGCATCTGGTATCGTAGCAACCCCGCAAAGTAACATAGAACAATGAACAAATGTTAATAATATATTTACATTGACCTTTTCCTATTTATAAGGGTTATTCTTTTCTATAATTATATTATTTATTTAATCATGCGCAAAATTCATAGACCGTAAGTATTTTTTTTGCTCATGAGGGGAGGGGGACGTTTGCCATAGCTGAAGCTTGGCAAGCGGGTTGGAAACCCGAGCTTGTTATTTTAATTTTGCTGTTGTCAGAAAGACGCTGCTATCCATCTCCTGTTTCAGTTTTCAAAAATGCAAATGTTGTGTACCTCTGTCTCGTCTTACGGAAAGGCAGTATGAGGAAACCTAAGGTCACTTAGCGACACTATTAAGAGGGCTATGCCCGCAGTTTCTCTGCGTAATAGACTTAGAAATGAGGATTTTCACAGTAGAAGCAGAGTAACTGACATAGCCCAACGGATAAATAATCTGAAGTGGCAATGTGCCGGCCACATAGCTAGAAGAATCGACAATCGAATGAGAAGAAAGGTTATCCATTGGCAAGATTATACCCATAAACGAAGTGTAGCCCGGTTTCCTTACTAATTCTTTAAAATATAATTGCTATTTATAATATTTTTTTTAAAGAATAAAGATGATAAGCGAGCAACCAGTCCACCATAAACGAAAGTGTAGCCCGGTGTCCTTACTAATTCTTTAAAATATAATTGCTACTTATAATATTTTTTTTAAAGAATAAAGATGATAAACGAGCAACCAGTCCACCTTAAGTTACTAGTAAAAAGCTTCACCGATTCTCTTCACTTACCATACAAAACAGCAGCATTAAGCTGCTATTTTACGCTGCTATTGTATGAGAGAGTGATTATAATATATTCATAATCATATGTTAAATAGCTAGATTTGTAGTTATTCAATATCAAAGTCAATACATTAACGGCAAATATTATCTTCTATACAACATATAAAAAAATTGATTGGTGTCTGTCTACAATATCGGAATAACTGCATTTAATTTTAGCTCAAGAGGTTATTTGTTATTAAGCCTTTATAAATTATAATAACCATTTTAAAATTTTTGATGTAATGTAAAATGATGTTTCTATATACGCGTCTTGGCAGTAAAACGGACTCGTATGCCATGACGGCAAACGGCGTGATACTCTCTTATGCCGTCATGCCCTTTCTACGCCACGCTCTTGACTCCCTCATGTGTTCGTGCGTGTATACGATACATTTCGTTACTTCCCTGTGTGAGTTGTGTGCTGCGTGTGCCGTCTATTCGACTATAGTATACATGACGCGTTCACCGCTTATCACACACATACTTTGTATTTATTTTTAATACCTGTTTCTTTATTTTACTTCAAATTTATTTATTTGTTTTCATTCATTAGATTTTTTTGTCTGTCTGTCTATCCAGGCTCATCTTTGATACGGCTGAATCGATTGTGATTTTTAACTTCACCAATGGTTATATAGCAATGCCACGAGTGATCTAGGCTATATTTTACGTAAAAATCTCGAAGTAAGTGGTCTCAAATTATTACCTTACACCTAAATGACGCCACATTAATAGATCCAAGACAATGGTTGCTAATATTATATAAATCGTTGGTATAGTTTGACATTAGATATTGTTAGAATATCAGTTTAATTCTACTGCGTCGGATGGTGATGAGATCCTTTTTATTTGTATCAAGGTACCTACTCCATTATTCCTCACCAACCATAGATGTAGGGGTCTGTGTGATAGAGCATCCACTTACCATAAGTTGAACTCGTTTATTTCATCATCTTAAAAATTAAAGTAACCGCCTATATAACTATACACATCCCCCTTCTGGACACAGACCTATCATTTCTAAGAAAGTTTTAGGGCAAGGAAATGTCCGCTGCACAGCTCTAATGCGTGTTGGCGAACTTCACACGTCTTCGAAATATATTTTTTCTTATTTCTCCGACTTTTCTCCGAGGTTTCTTCACGATGTTTTCGTTCACCATCGAGCACGTGTTAAATCAGCACTTAAAATTGTAATTTACAATTTCATTGGTGTCAGCGGGGATCAAGCCCGGTAGTTCGCGTACTGTGAAATTTACAGTGAGCGCTTAGCCCCTGGGCTACCACGGATCTCTATTTTCAATCGACTTCAAAAAAGGAGGAGGTTCTCAATTATTTTTTGTTTCAAAGAGTATCAAAAGATAGAGAAATCCTTCGACCGGTTTTTAAAAAATCAACAACATATATTGCAGTCGGTTGTAAAAAAAAAAATTACCACTAGTATCATCTTACTTCTATAAAACTTCTTTTTACTAGTAATAACAACACTGACTTTGTCTTCGGCATGATAAATGAGATCGAGGACAAATGAGTTGATCCATCTTACAGTGGATTTCTTTTAGTTCATTCAGAAAATTCCCAATATTTTGCTTCCGAAAACATTTGTCACGGTGAGAGCGTGTGAAATTGTTAAAGTTGAGATAAGAGATAACTCGGCACCTCGTCAATGCTCTTGAATTTGAAATTCAAAACAAATGCATATTTTCAATCCAAAAACAAGGAATAGATTATGTTATAAAGAAACATTTATGTGCCTTACCTTAATCTTGTGGTGGCGGTATAAGAATATCCACTACCACATATCGTCACGTATGTGTCGTAAGAGGCAACAGAAGGAAACAAACCAGGAGATTGGCAGAATCATCTTCCTAAGAAACTAGAAAATAGCCATAGTTGCTACGCTTGGCAAGCGCGTTTTTATTTTTAGTCGTAATTATTATTGTTGTTGTTTTTCATAGGAAAAGGGTGATAAACGTGCACACAGTACACCTGATGGTAAGTGGTTGCTGTGGCCCATAGACACCTACATCTATCCTCGATTACGAATCAAAATGCTGATACGTTGTCACCCGTGAAGACTAAGATGGAATGAAAAAGCTGTTATTTTATACTTGTATTCAGAGTAAACGCGAAGATGCTGCTGCCCATTTCCTCATTTGTTTCCCTCCGTCGCCTTTTACGTCACCCACAGGATGATATGGGGTAGTGGATATTCTTACACCACCGCTACACGGTATCTAACACAAAGCATTAGAATAATATACCGGTGGAATATCACATTAACGTTGATGTACTAAAAATGCGCAGCGTCCATACACAACACAAACACTCACGCCTGTCACCCAGAGGGGTAGCCAGAGACTACGGACTTCCATTTGGCGCGATACTGACACACCTCTCTCGCCTCCTTTACATCCATATACACACCTCTTTCGCTTCTTTTACATCCATATACCTACGCATACACGCTCGTTGGTTAAGGGTACTCCTAATCTGGCCCATTTTTAATGTATCGCCGATTTGGTCGATAAACCTTCGTCTAGGGCGTCCCTTCCCGACCCTGCCGTTCACTTCTGCAACAAAAATTTGCTTTGTCAGTCTTTCCTCGTTCATTATTTCTACATGACCAAACCACCGTAGCATTCCTTTCTTAATCCTTGTCACAACGTCATCTTGCACAGCGTCCATATTGATGGCTAAAATATCTCAAAAAAGAACATTTTCAGTAGACTCATTAGTATATTATTTATTGTCTTTTTATAGAGTCTTCTTTTATTTATATTAAATGTACGTGGTGGAAACTCAAATACAAATAATACATGGTAGAGCATGCCGCAGCTATATTATGGTTGTAGCACGAATGGGTATGCTCGACCGGGGAAGGACCACGCTCTCACAGAATACCAGCGTGAAATAACAGCTTCATGCCGTTGTGCTTCGTATGGTGAGTGTTGACAACCGGAAACACGTTTTACTGGTATCGAGGCATTTCATCATACTCCTCAGGGATGACAGCGCATCTGCATTTTAATATAATTTGATGTACAATGATTTGATAATGCAATGTTTTATTACGAACAACAAACGATCTAATACTTTATCAGATAGTATGTAACTGGTGTATGCCAAAGACATGCAGGGTTCATCGCATTATTTTCTTTAACCGACGAGCAAGTTATAAATCAGGGTCGATCCCAGTTTGCTCACGTACTATAAGTATTTTAGGACATGCGATTATTCCCTGAGCTACATCCATCCCAGAGTTGAAAATCATTTATGAAATTCGACGCTACAATCAATTTTCTACCAATAAGTTTTTCTAGTGGTAACATAATTAAACAAGTTTGCGATTCATGTTCATATAAAATAAATTGTTTTATTTTATAAAACTGAAGTGAATAAAATCGGCAAAGTGCGAGTCGGACTAGCGCATGAAGGGTTCGGTACCCGGTAATCTGGTCCCAGTTTATTTTTATTTTATTTTATTATTTGTTTGTAGCGGTAATAGAAATACACATTTTGTGAAAATTTCAACTATATACCTATTACGGATAATGAGATACAGCCCGCTGACAGACATACGGACGGACGGATGGACGGTCAGCGGATGCTTAGTAATAGGGTCCCCTTGGTTACCCTTTGGGTACGGAACCCTAAAGACGAACTTACAGTCCACGAGAGATTAGGTGGCTGCTGCTGTATAAAGAAATATTTGCAGCCAACTTCAAACAAAGAAGGCTTAAGATGCGTTGTCACCTCTGAAGTCTAATGTGAAATGCCTGGCAGCCTCTTATTATACTGGCTCTCTATACCGTTTAGCTTGGAACTCAGCGATGCGACCATTGCTACTTGGCAGCAGAAATAAATAAGAGGATGGCAGGTAGCTATTTTCATAGAATAGGGTGACAAACGAATACACAGTCCACCGGATGGTAAGTGGTAGCTGTGACCCATAGACAGACATCTTCATCTATCCTCAATAAAGAATCAACATGCGTTGTCACCCGTAAGGAATAAGTTGGAATGCATATTTTTACAGGAAAAAAGACATTTTTACTGAAAAAGGGTCTCCGGTTCTCTACACTCTCAATTAGAAACACAGCAGTGTTAAGCTGCTATTTTACGCTGGTATTCTGTGAGAGCGTGGTCCTTCCTCGGTTGAGCTGACCCATTCGTGCTACAACTATACTACTAATATAGCTGCAGCATAGTTCTACCACGTATAAGCTACCTGGACACGAGACACCTTAATTGTAATTTTTTTGGCTTAGATTCGTGCACGTAAGTTTATATAGTAGCTTTTTTGTTGGCTTTAGAAAGTTGTGATGTTTTTTGGAACGTTAAATCGAATAAAAATCAAGAAATCGTTATAAAAAAAGAATGAGTAAAACCCTTATTACAGAAGAGGACAAAAGTGTAAAGTATTCTTTAAGAGTACTCCGAATCAAGTCTAGTTAAAACTCAAAAGAACGTCGACCCTTGTCAATAAATAAATACTAATCAAGTTGGAAAGAGCCCAAAGAGCGGTCCTCAAAGCCTGTACGTTTAAGCCCCTGTTATCACCAACCTTCGATCTTTACCAGTATTGTGAGGTTCTTTCCGTGCGCCAACTCTTTATTTTATTAATTGTCCTCAAACAACATAGTAGTTGCAGCTATGATCCCTCTTTACTGTCTTCCCAGAGAAATCACCTGGTAGTACGTTCAACCTCGTTCAAAACCGTGACCTCACAACGATTTTTCTGTTTCTTGGGCCCCTTCCTTTACAATAGACTACAACGTGAGCTCAACATCTTTCCTCTTACAAAACTGTTATGCAAATCTAAAGTCTCTAATTATTTGCAGACTATGAACTATGAGGAGACCGAATCTCTCCTTCATCCTATCAGGTAGGAAATATACTATAAATAAAATATACTATAATATATTCATACCCAACACACCCACTCCGACACTAACACACACACACACACACACACACACACACCCAACCACACACCCACCCACACACATACGCCATTCACGCGCACACGCACCCTCTTACACACACACACACACACACACACACACACACACACACAAAAAATTTTCTTCTTTTCTTTTTTTTCTTTTTTTTTGTTACTAGTTTCATCATATTCTGCACCAATATGACCTACATCCTGTGAGGAGAGACCTGGTGCTCTGAAACACAGGCTTTCAGCCTATCTCAGACGCCAGTCTTTCACAATCTAAATAATTTTGTTCCTTGGTGTTAACCCCAGTTCATAACTATATTAGTTTTTAGATTGTGGAGAAAATAAAGAATTTTTATTATTATTATTATTATTATTATTATTAATATGTAATCAGAGGGCAAACGGACAGACGCAAGGCAGAGTTTATTTATTTTTGTAACTCAGCTCGAAAGAAACTTTGTGATTAAATTTATGGAATATTAGAGAATTTGCACGTTATAAGAGGTAGGTACAAAAGATCGTCAGCATTTTTGCGAGCGCCTCGCAAATTATATTTTGAAAAAGTTGAAATTTCGAAATACTATTTCAATTGCAAACACGAACTGTTAACACACTAAGAAGGTATGAAAGTAATCGGATTATTGTCATATTTTTTAAGAACTAACGTTGTGATTAACGAGAACACTGAGTTTATAAGTGGTTGAGTGAATTACGAGTACTTCGATAGACAATATGAATGGGTGCTACCATTTGTTTGGAATTCTATAACTAAATCCCAATCCAAGCATATAACTATCACATTGGGACGGCAAATACCTCAGCCCCCCCGTTACTATGATTATTTTAAAGCACCTTAAACGCCGCGAGTTAAAATTAAACGCGATAAAATCCTTAAAATTAGTTTCATTTAATTTGCAGTGTTCGGGTGTATATAAGAAAAATCATTCATCATCATCATCATCATTACAGCCCTTCACAAGTCCACTGCTGAACAAAGGCCTCCCCCAAGGAGTGCCACAAAGCACGGTCCTGAGCCACCTGCATCCATCGACTTCCAGCATGTCTTACCAGTTCGTTACTCCATCTAGTGGGGGGACGCCCTATACTTCGTCTGCCGGTACAAGGCCGCCACTCGAGAACAATTTTTCCCCATCGGTTGTCGGTTCCTCGAGCTATATGGCCGGCCCATTGCCACTTCAGCATACTAATCCTCGATGTCCTCATTTCTAAGTTTATCACGCAGAGAAACTCCGAGCATAGCCCTCTCCATAGCTCGCTGAGTGACCTTGAGCTTCCTCATCCGGCCAGCAGTGAAGGACCACGTCTCAGTTTCATAAGTCATCACTGGCAACACGCACTGATGGTAAAGTCTCGTTTTTAAGTTTTGAGGTATACCTGACAAGAAGATGTGCCGTAATTTCCCGAACGCTGCCCAAACGAGTTGAATCCGTCGAAAAATCATTATTTAGATGAAATTTTATTTGTTAAATTGAGCTTCTGGAATTTCTTATTATATTTAAAACTGGTAAGAAAATTATATTTCAATAAAAAGCAAAAGCCGAGTTCAAAGGACTAAATGCTACAGTTATTCAGAATGTGGAATTATTTTAGTAGCTATCTTCTTTGTTTGAAATTGATAGCAGTAGTTAGTGAGCGTCGGAACCTCTGGACCATAAGAGAAATTTTATGATTGAGCAATATCATATTTTAGTACCTGATAGATAATATTTTTTTAAAAATTGTTACCTTGTTAAATAAGGAGCAACAAAACAAAGTAAGTGGTCAGTCATCCTAATGTCAGGACGTTTAAGTCAAATGTAGTTTACGTAGTCGCTTGCCTATTACTGACATTTTTTTAGAATAAGGTTGACAAACGAGCACACAGTCCACCCGATAGTAGCGGGATACTGCAGCCAGTAGACATCTACATTTGAAATGCAGATGCATTGTCACCCCTGAGGGTTAAAATGGAATGCCTTGAAATAATCTAGCAGAAAGTTATCCGCTTCTCTACACTCACCAGCACAGCGGTACTGAGCTGCTATTTCACACTGGTATTGTGTGAGAGCGTAATCCTGCCCTGTTTGAGCCGATTCATTTGTGCTACAACCATAATATAGATGCAGCATGAATCTACCACGTATAATGTGTAAAAAAATAATAAAGAAACTAGTAAATAAATCTGCAACAGAATACAATGGATCTTCGACCTTTGTTAAAAATTAATCAACGGACAGATGCCAAACTTTGTTCATTTATTTATATTTGTCTGGTGCCTTGCAAACTCGACTGACTTTTTTTTATCTGTCTCTTCAGTATTTATTTATATAATACAATGCACGTGCGTGACAATAACACTTTTTGAAATATCACTAGCTAGTCTCCTTTTCGGCCTTGAATTCGTTATTTGTAGTAACAACGTCTTACCTATTTCTGCCAAATAGCCGTGCTGTTACTGACGTGTTCCTGTCTAAAGAGTGTAGAGAGCTGGTATAATCACAGGCTGTGAGGCGTTCCAGCTTCTCTTTTTTTCTCTTTTTTTACGGAAAATATATAGCTATAATGATACAAAATAAATGTTAAATTGAGTTATTACAAAAGCCAGTTAAATATTCACTAACTAATAATAACATACTTGATTATTGGGCAGAAATATTAATATACAATTTTTATATCACATATTTTGGAGGTTAAAAAAGGTGACAATGAAGGAAAATATTAAACCTAAGGACTATGTAAGTTGCTTGATAGCAGATATTAATTTAAAAATGTTCAAATTAAATATGTCTAAAGTATTATAACGTTGGTTATAGAAATTACAGGTTCTAACAATAAATCGATTTCTTGCATAGTAAGTGTAGCAAACAGGAATGTAAAAGGTCGATTTTAAGTTAAGCCTCGGGTTAATCCTAGAACAGTTTATTGTTATTTTACTGAATAATTATGGCGAGTCAATATAATTAATAAGGAAACTTTGTACAAAAAAAATCATCGCAGTGTTCACGTCTGATTTTGAGATTAGTTACAAAATTTTCAGTGGCATCCTTAGGATATTTGCTGACAAGTTCGGTGTATGTACTGGAAACACTGCTGCATGGTTCATTTTGATGTCAAATCGTTCTTGTCTTAGGTTAAGTAGAAATACATAAATAGGTTTAAGATACTTGTTCTACTAACAAATACTATGATCCGTAATGGTCGAAATAATATATATTTTTATTTCACCTTAGTCCACAGTCCACAGAGAGCCGTAGTAGCTTAGATGGTTAGCGGTTACAGTAAAAGCAACCCGGGTTCGATTTCCGCCGCCACCAATGAAATTGATAATTGCAATTTTATGTGCTGATTTACCACGTGCTTGGCGGTGAAGGAAAACAACGTAAGGAAACCTGCAGGTCTGAGAAATAAGAAAAAAATATTTTCGAAGATATGTTGTGAAGTCCGCAAACACGCACTGGGGCAGCGCGGCGGACACTTTCTTTCCCTCAAACCCCTTCAGTAATGAGGAGAGGCCTGTGCCCAGCAGTGGGACGTATATAGGCTGTAACTTCAACTTTTTTTAATCCACAGAGGTGATAACGCATCTGTAGCCTTCTTTGTTTGGAGTGGCTGCAGGCGTCCGTGGACTGCAGTAGCCACCTAACAACAGGTGTACTGTAAGATCGCTTGTCACTTCAATTTTTATAAAAAAGAAATAAAAACAGGCCAACATAAGAAGTTGTTAATACTATTGAATATTCGTATATTAACCTTTTTTAATAGTGCTCTCTTCTCTTAAACCGTTGAGAGGGATTTCTTAAGGACTTTCCGAACACAGTGACTACAACATATTCAGACTTCACAAGGTTGATTACATGACATTTTAGTTTGACATTTATTAAAAATACTACCAATTTGAAGTAACTCTTTAATCCGGTTCAAAGTCAAGTGCGTTATAAATACATTGATTCTTGCCACGCGTAAAATAGGTTGCACGTGATTTAAATATCGTTATTTATAATCACCTTTTTTCCTAAAATAAAAATTAAGTATTAAAAAGTTGAAAAAGTCTATGCCAACGACTTCAACTTTGTCATACTTCCACTACAGCATATGTCTTTCCATTCGATTACAAGTTTCGTGTATTCTTGACAAATGTGGATGATGAATGTGGATAGACTTCTGTTAAGTTAAGTCAGTACTCTTTAACATCTTCAGCTTCATTCCACTTATCAACAAGTGGGATTGTAGGCAAGCACTGACCTGAAAATTAAAAGAAATCTTTATACCTTATTGATTATTCGTCTAGAAAAGTACGCTGAAATATTGTCTTAGTGATGAACGAGAAATCCTTCTTTGATTTCGCTGCTGTCAGTGTTTAATATTTTTAAGACAAATAACAACCAAATTTTATTTGATAGAAAGGGAGGAGGGGCTAAATAAGCTGTGGTTTACACGAAAATGATACCCATGATGAAAAAATTGATACCTAATTCAGCCGCCATCTTGGATTTACATTTCGACAGCATTTTTGGCTTAAACACCGTCGAAACCCATAAGTATGACACCCATGATGAAAAAATTGATACCTATTGCAGCCGCCACCTTAGATTTAAATTTCGACAGCATTATAGGCTTCAACACCCGCGAAAACTATGAGAATGACACCCATGATAAAAAAATTGATTATTATTGCAGCCGCCATCATGGATTTACATTTTGACAACCGTATCGGCTTCAACATTCTCAAAAACCATGAAAATGACACCCATGATGAAAAAATTGATACCTATTGCAGCCGCCATCTTGGATTTACATTTCAACACTCCATCTAGTCATTCGATAGGGTATCGGCTTCAACACTCTCGAAAACCATGAAAATGACATCCATGACGAAAAAAATTGATACTACATAATTTTAGTAAGTACTACTATTATTTATTCTGTTCTTTTAAAATATTGTAAATAAAAATCTCTCATTATTATTATAATCAAGTATTTAAGAAATTTGGTTATTTGAATATTGTGTATTTGTACAGCGATCTTTTTGAGCCGCTGTAAACAACCGAAACAATTTCCACTCACGACAGCGACTGACGCTGAACTAACTGAGTGACGTAGTCTCTATTTAGTAATTATTTATTCATACAAGGCTGGCGAATACACCAAAAATTTCGCCATTTTGCAGCCGATAACAAATTATTATAACTAATCTAAACAAAATTAAACTGCCATTTACATTCAATGGCTTCCTACATGATAGATGAAGAATTTTAAAAATATATTGAATTGAACAATTGATATTTTCAAAAGTTATCGTGTTTACAAGCTTTTCGGACTTGATAAATCCACATCATAAGCCATTAAAACCCCTTATTTTATTTAAAAATAGCAATTAATCAATTTAAAAAAAATATTCATAAGTTCAACAATCATTTATCTTTCTGACCATGTGCTCTTTATATCACTTATATTATGTACAATATGATTGCTAGATACGATTTCATGCGACAAAACGTTGGAATCTTAATTTTTAGGCCCTAGTAGAACATATCGATCGCTTAGGCGCTTATAGCATGCAATATACCAGGAGATGGGCAATAGCGTCTTCATTATAACAATGAATTTTGTGCAATTTTTCACGTAATTTATGTGGGACAATCTTTGAAGTATAATTATTTAATAAAAAAAGAATCATCAAAATTGATTCATATTCTGTGAAGATACTGCCTAACATACATACAAAAAACATACACGCGAATTGAGAACCTCCTTCTTTTATTAGTCGGTTAAAAACCAGCGGTTGCCAACTCGCTTGCCGAGCGTGGCGACTACAGCAACTAACCCCCCTATGAGGCAATCTATGGGGAGGCTTTTGTTCAACAGTGGACAAATAATATAGGCTATAACAATTTCGTATGTATACACTGTACATGAACCGCTGTAAGAACCGTCACATGTACATGCAAACACTGTACATTTGTATGTATACGACATACATTTATAAACACATAGGAATAGAATGTCCGATAACAATTTAGTAACATTACAATACTGTAGACTCGGACAGATATCGTACACACATTGAGGCTAACAAATGCCTGCTCCCTGCGGAACTATTCTGCCGCATATAATTTCGTGGCTTAACAACGCAGCGATATATACAGAGCAGGTAAATTCCACTATAATTACGGTTTTAGACTGTGTTTAGTCGGAAGCGGAAAATTAAATTTTTTGAATCTTTGAAATTTCAGTAGGTTGAGTTGAGTTATTTTTTTGCCAAAAACTCTATTTGTTACATAAAATTAAATTGAATAAAATAATGTATGGATTTAATTACTTCTAATATAAGAATTAAATACTAATTGAATAAATCTACTTTTACGGATTTTGAAATGAACAGTATTTTTTTTGTAAATATCTTTGAACCCACTGAGTACTACACTAGTAAAAAATATAACAATTAGGTAATAAACATAGGTTATAATATTTTTAATTTTGTAACCAACCGCGCCAAAGTTCCACCGTCTTGACGTTCATCACACAGGTAATTAAGAAAAAAAAACATTCGTGCTACAACTATACCTACTACTAATATAGCTGCAGCATGGCTCTACCACGTAAGAAAAAAATTGACGTTGAAATTTTAAGTATTTCCAGAGCCAATTTTGCAATTATTTTCTGTTGAGTGAATTTTTGTGGAATCGTGTTTTGCAAACCGCCACCTGAAATACGTACAATTTTTTTCGAAAACGATGTGAAATCACAAAACGATCCCCATGCATATCAATGTGGCTCCCCCAGCTTCTTAATATAGACATACGTAATACATTTTTATGGTTGGTTAGAAAAATTATATCTAAATGCAAACTTTCACAGGGTAAATTTCTTTTTTTTTTTACTATTCTTACTCAGCCAGTAGTAAAGCAACTACAGACCCACCGGTAAGTGGTTATGTAGCCTAAGATGGTGAAGTGCACTGACTTAACAAAACCCTATTCACTCTTGCCTAATAGTAGTAGGTAAGTATTATTTGCGACCTATTTGTGTGTGTGTGAGTGTGTGTGTATGTGTGTGTGTGTGTGTGTGTGTGTGTGTGTGTGTGTGTGTGTGTGTGTGTGGGAGTGTGTGTGTGTGTGTGTGTGTGTGTGTGTGTGTGTGTGTGTGTGTGTGTGTGTGTGTGTGTGTGTGTGTGTGTGTGTGTGGGTGTGTGTGTGTGTGTGTGTGTGTGTGCAAAGGAGAGAAGCGAATGAAAATTCATGAAGAGGAATAAAGGTTGAGTATTACTTAGCTTACTGGTACGAGGTTGCCCCTCGAGAACCATTCTTCCTATTTTTTATCGGTTTTTCTAGTTATATAGCCAGTCCATTGCCATTTTACTTTAATATTCCGTTGGGCTATGTCAGTTACTCTGGTTCTACTGCGAATATCTTCATTTCTAACTTTATCACTTATAGGAACCCCTCTCCAATTTAAAATTTTTACGTTTTTTAGATGATAGTTTGTCTAACATTAAAAAAATCTATAAACCCAAGAATGTCTTTATATAGCACTTAGGGAAGCACCATTTTTTATTTATTTAAATTGTTTGATTTGATTTGATAACAGTCTACCCAAATTTAAGTATCTGTATCTATGTATATTTACCTCCCCAATAATATTTTATTAAAGTCATACTCATAAAAACAGTGTTTTATTGTAATACATAAATATAAAGTTCAGTATCAACAAATTAATAAAAATATGCAACAATAAAATTACATAGGTATTAAAAACTATCGAAATCTAAGTAACGACAGCATGTTGGTCGTTCTACATCTAAATTATATAAAAATTCATTTTTAATTTCACTTATCAACGTCACTGCGAAAATTTCTTCTTCTTTGGGCACTTTAAAAATTAATTTATTTAGAAAACAATATTTATAGTTACCAGTGTACAGATATTAACTAATATATAGATTTATATAAATAGATAGGTAGAATAATAATAATAAATAGATAGGTATTCTTTGGGGAATTTTTTCCAAGAATTCCAAGAAGTGGTTGAAGAAAATACAAATTTGTTCAATTAAAAACATTTATTAAATCGTCTTCTGTTACCCTGTATTTTTTCTGTGTGGATTAAATGAACAGTTATTGTGATTTTATTACTTAAATATCCAAGAATTTAGGCATTTCAACCGCAGTTAAGGCCTTAATGGTAAGTGCCTAATAAATCTCATGGAGACACGAAATCAAATTCAAACAAAACAAGCTACAGTTGCGTCTTAACCCCTGTGCACTAACGTGGAATGCTTCAAAGCCTGTAGTTATACTGACTGTCTATATATACTCTTGAGTTCGGAACACCGCGGTGCGTGATATTTGGCGGCAGAATTAGATAAGAGAGTGGTTTCTACTCAAGCTAACCTGTAGGCAGGAAAGGAGTACTATTATCTAGCAATTTTTTTAAATATGAAGATTTCCTAACGATACTTTTCTTCACCACTAGCATATAATAAACCAGCAATTAAAAATTACTAAATTTAACAATTTAATTGGTGCCACTTGATCTTAAGTTATTTGACAAAGTATCATAAAATACTTAAGTCGAACGAATATTTTTTTTCGTGGTTTTTCATGCTCAATAAAGTTTTCAGGTTTTAGTTAACTTTACTTTATTCGAAATATCCTCAACATTAACGCCAATACGGTCACCCTATTCACTTTACACTTTCAGCGTCAATCAATTTAGTAATAACTACAACACGGTTCACGAAAAAACTTTTCGGGAACCGTGTTGACTTTTCGAAACCCTAATCGTTACTTGGTGGTTGGTGTTGGCACCCCTGTATATTGCTTGTAAGAAGAAAATGATTGATTGAATTATTTAATAAATACTTCGTTTATTTTTCCTTAGCGTGGTAAAAGGTAAAACATAATAACATCAAAACATAATATACTATACCGATATAGGTATAACTATTTATTGGCTGAATAATTCAGCTATTCTTTATGTCAAAGATATGCAAGCAGGTAGAGTTTTTCTTCCTTTTATTTATCATCCTCTCATTTTATTCACTCACAGCTGGAGATTGGCCTTCTAGATAAAGAGAGATAAAGATATGGCTAGTATTACAAGTAGGAATCACAAAGGACACCAGAATCACCTCATATTTGACTCTATACTATACCATTAAATGATCAGAAGGGCTTGTTCTTTTTATTTGAATGTACATGTTTACGGCTAGAATAATTTTTCAGTGTTTGCTTTTTTGTCCGTGAGTAGAAAATATCCACACCCTCACGATGCAAGAGGAATTATAAGCTTAATGTCATTTTGTATTTGCTAGGTGGTAGAGTTCTACTAGTGTGGTAGATAGATACTTAGATAGGTATTAGGGTACCTTTTATTTTTATTTTATTTAAACTTTTGTGCACAAAATAAAAATCGTACATATGGCGGACTTAATGCCTTAAGCCATTCCCTCCCAGTGAACCATTAGGCTAAGCAGAGATAAACAACCTTTTCTAATTAGGAAGGCGTACCTTACGGCGCCCCTCTTTAAAACTGTGTCCCCTACCAGAAACCGGGCCTTTTGGGTTGCAGACCATGCCTAGAGATGGCACTCCCAGGAGGACTGCGTTTCGGAAGTGGTTCCGAGACATCGTAATAGCACTGCAAGTGTGGTGGAGGCAGAAAGAACTGCCACCCGGACAAGCTTTAAAAAGCAAAGTGAGAGAGGGAATCTGGTTGCGTCCCGAACTGAGATCCCGGGACCCCTCGTATACGGTGATGGTGACCACCGTGGGATTTTAGCCGGTAGGAGTCCGGCATAACCTTTTCATTGACCCCGTAGCAACACAGCAGGGTTAAGCTGCTAATTTACAATGGTGTACTGTGAGAGTTTGGTCCTTCCCCGGTCGAGCCGACCCATTCGTGCTACAACTATACCTACTACTAATATAGCTGCAGCATGGCTCTACCACGTAAGAAAAAATTGACGTTGAAAATTTAGGTATTTCCAGAGCCTATTTTGCAATTATTTTCTAGTTGTTCGGTTGTCGGTTGTCGGTTCTTCGAACTGTCATGTTACCATACTACAATTACAAATAGAAGAAAAACACTTATCAAAAATTAAATTACAGTCTTTATTCTTTCGTTATTAAATGTCATAAACACAGAGCACAGAGTGAAATCGAATTTAAATATGAATAAAATTCAATGCAAATTTATCATGTTGCAACAAAAGTGACCTTGTCCGCAAATCGTGTAAACACGTGATATTGCTTTAACCGGCAAAACGTCACGGTGTACCAACGCCAAGTGATCGGCCGCTTCTACTACAGAGCCATTAAATTTTCATATCCAATCACTTCCTGTGGGGGTTGGGCTGAGTTATAAGAGTGAGTGGTTTAAAATGTAATAAGTACGATTTGTCCTTAATGATGTGATAGTTACGAATATATAGTAATGCTTGAGGAGAGAGCAAACGACAAAGCCCAACAAATTTGTAAGCTGAAGTAGCAAAGTGCCGGCCATATAGCTCGAACAATCGACAACTGATGTGTAGAGCGGCCTTCCTCTAAATGGAGTAACGACGGACAAACAGGAAATCGATGGGTGCAGGTGGCTCAGGACCGTATTAGATGGCACTTCTTAATTTCTTAATTGTGCATATACCTATATATTATAAATAAATTAAATATTGTTACATAATTATTCATCATCATTACAGGCACTGCTGAACATAAGCCACCCCTAACGAATACCACTAAGCACGGTCCTGAGCCATCTGCATCCAGCGACTTCCTGCTTTTCTTAACAGGTCGTCGTCGCTCCATCTAGTGGGTGATCGCCCTACACTTTGTCTACCGGTACGAGGCTGCCAATCGAGAAACTTTATTATGAACAATCTCTAAATATTCACAATCAGCTTTTAACGATTGTATAATAAACAGTAATAATAATAATTTATAACAAATCCGCTTTAGTTGTGAGATTGCACCAACTTTGCCATTTGACTTGAAACAGGTTGTAACCGATTTAATTGAATAGTTCTCCTGAAAGTCTAGCTAATATGTTGCTTTTATTAAAGAGATTCATCAAAGCATAAATACAAAGAATCACAATTACGAATATTATTTACAGTCTTGTCGCAAATCACTATTTTTTACTCGCTTTTTTATTGTTTTAAGTTGGCCTACAGGCCAAGTAACTATGTAGGTATGCATGAATAAAATGGAATAATAATATACGTTTGAAAATTCTGAAATTTTCTAATCGTATTAAGAACCGACGACAATACAACAATCACAATCTATCTGCGCCGGACAGGATTGTATGCGCAAGCACAAGTGAACTCTCTACTTCCTCACTCTTATAGTCGGACTGCCCGATCGGGTGGCAATCCGAAACGACGAGATGGGTTCAGGGCAAGGAAAGGAAGTTGGATTTGAAATTTTCAATGTAGTTATTCAGACGGGGTTCGAGCTTGTGATATTTTTTATTCCACTCTAATGGGTCAGTTAACGCGTGTCGTATTATCAAAGTTGATGTATTACTTACTAAGTGTAGTGGTGTTGGGTATAGTGGTGTTGGGTGTAGTGTTGTTGGGAATAGTGGTGATTGTTATAGTGCACGTAATTGAGGGAGAGTACTTTTCAAAATAAGTAAAACACACTATTTTATTTTATTACGCGGATATTCGCTAATTAATTTCTGTATTTATATAAATAAAAATCACGCTCTCCGTGCTGCCCGTTAGTTTCCCTATAACTCGAAAATGGTATGGAGATTTCTCTGAGTAACTTAAAAATGTAGATATCCGCAGTAGAACAAGAGTAACCGACATATCCCAACGAATTTGTAGAGATTTGTAAGCTGAAGTGGCAATGGGCCGGTCATACAGCTAAAAGAACTGAAACGGTGATCATTCATATTCAATTTATTACTTCTTGGTGAAGCGTGGTTCAAAATTGGAATAAAGTGGACTGTAATAGGTAGTTGGAATTGGATTTCGTTGAAATTTGCAACCGACACATAAAACTGAAGGTACGCACCTGGAGAACGCCGTCAGCTTCTTTTCTTACTTGAGGTTGACACTCGCGTGGTACACTCCTAGTTTTCTTGCGCGATTTACACTTATTTTATACAATTCACGGCCGTGATTTTAAGCGTATATTAATTAAACAGATATGCGAGTCGCGAGCGTGACACAATATGCTTCCGCGTGCGGGCGTGTTCTTACTTAGACTTCTTCTTCTACCCGATTGTCGGTCGCAAGAAGGAATTAGTGGAATAAATGAAGGTATTATAGAGGAAATCTGATTCGTCGATAAGATTGAACAAAACGCGGAATATTTTAATTTGAGAAATGGCGGTAACATTTCCCCCGCCCTTAAAGGGTCGCCTTTAATATAGACAAATACACTAATAATTAAAGCGTCCTAAACACTTAATCTATCGCGGAAATATCAGGTAGATTTATTAAACTAATCTAAATTTCTTCGTGAGCGAGCGGGTATGTAGACATTGTATTATGTATTGCGGTAAGTTATATAATAGCGATAAATATACGGCTTTAAATCAATGTAATAAATATATAATGCGTGTATATATGCAAGAAATTAAATAAAATATTATATTTAAATGTTTCTAAGCATATATATGTTAGATAAATAATCATTATGCAATATTACATAGCAAACTTCACAATTAATATCAATATGAATCGATTTCAAACTACCTTACATTAATTCTAAAATCGAGTCATAATATAAAAGCGCCTACACTTGACACGCCCGGCAGTTGAATACGTACAGTCGTTCCGATAAGGTTGTAATAGTTAACGTCTGTTTTGAAATTAGTGATTCGAAAGATTGTGAGCAAAGTGAAATTAAAATATAATCTTCTTTGTAAAAGTAAAGTATAGTGTGTTAAAAACTCTCATATACAGTTTGATAGTGTAATTAAGCAACAAATATAGTGATTAAACAGTTAACTAAGTAAGGCGTCGTAGTTTTATTGGAGGAAAGCTAACAAATTCAGAAGCTAACAATACAACCCACACGTAATCGCAAGACATCCTGTCTCAAAGTCGATTTGGAGTATACGCGAAGAAGACTGCTAAAGTGAGTTCACTATGAACCAAGGTCAGTGATTTTTATTCCTCTCTAGCGATTCGTGATAAATTTGTATGTGGATACAGCCTGTATCTGTGTTAATCTCATAAGTGGCAGCCTGTGTAAATCTTCGGGCCGTCACCCACAGTGTATACAATTTGACTTAATATAGTACAGTGAATACCATTTGACTACCTAAGTGAAAAAACTATTAGGCTTGATTGGAACAATTCAATTGAAATAAGATAAATTTAATCCTTTTTTTTTTACTTAGCTTACTTAAATTTGTAATTTTAATGTTATACCAGAATTTGATCCTTCTGTTGATAGACAAAGCATTGAATGGTGGATTCATAAATTGAACGAGTGTGCTAAAATATACTCATGGGATGATAGGCAAATATGTCATTTTGCGTTACCCAAGTTAACGGGCCTTGCTAAGAGGTGGTATCAGGGGCTGCCTTCCTTACTATTTATATGGGATGAATGGGTCAGTAAGCTGAGAGCTACGTTTCTTTCCAAAGAGAATTATGGAGATTTACTTACGAAAATGTTAAAGATACGTTGCAGATTCGGTCAGTCCCTTGATGAATATTATTATGACAAAATTGCCTTACTAAATAAATGTGAAATTACCGGTAGAAAAGCTGTTGGATACATAATACACGGTATTGACGATAAATTTATACGCATGGGTGCAAGTGCATGCATGTTCAAAGAACCCGAAAAACTATTTTCTTACTTGAGGACAATTGCTCATAGTACGACCCACTTGCAAAAAGTAAAATTATCAGAAACACCACAGTCACGGATTAGTAAAGTTACAAATGCAACTGACCCAATAAGAGGCTCTGAAGGCATACGCTGTTTTAATTGTGGTGATGCTGGTCATATCAGCGTCAAATGTCCAAAGCCTCTTAAAAAATGTGGTTTTTGCCATCGGTTGGGCCACATAACTAGGGATTGTCGCAAGCGACCTTCTAGCCCCAGTACCTCAACTGAGGTAGGTGATTAAATTGAACAATTGGATCAAATAGGAACGAACAATAAAGTACTTTGTATTGATCAACCAAATGCTTGTGCAAATAAAAAGTTTTAAAAGAGTATAAAGATTAATGGCGTCAGAAGGTCCTCCTACATAGATTTAGGCAGTAGTTGTTCTTTGATCCGGGAATCTGATGCTAAGGATATACTGACTGAATGGGAGGTCCCGTCTAATTTACCTAATTTACATGGTTTCGGCAATTCCATCGTTAAAGCTCTAGGACTTAAAAAGGCTGTGGTTGAGATTGATGGAGTGACTGCGGAAGTCGATCTGATAGTAGTCTCTGATCATTACATGCACGTACCGGTTATCATAGGCCACACTTTTACTGAAAAACCAAACATAATAATGTACAAATCTAGCAGTGAGCTAATATTCACTAGTATCCCTGGTCAGGAATGTTGCAATGAAATGGTCAAATATAGGATATGTTCCAATACAAATTAATTAATAAATAGTTGTACTACGTCTCTAATTTCTGTTCATACTGAGCCGAATTATACAGGTGGTTTATTTGTTGTGGGTGGACATCGACTAATTTTAAATAATGAGTTCAAGATCCTTCCAGGTTTATACAAATTCACTGCTGGTCATGGCTACCTAATGGTTACAAATATTAGTAAAAATATGACATCAATAAAAGAAAATACCATTATAGCCAGAGGGTGGGTCCATAATGAAACAAATGACCAATACATTGGTTTAACAGATGTTGCCAATAGCCGTGAGCCTCTACCAATCGATAAAGTTAAAATCGGAACTTTATTGAGCGTTTCGGAGTTAAGTGAGTTCCAGGTCCTTCTTTCTAAATATAGAGATTGTCTTGCCCTCGATTTATCGGAATTAGGTGAAACTAATCTGACTCAGATGAACATAAAGCTCAATGATGACACTCCAGTTGTGTATAATCCTTACCGGATGTCGATCAAAGAACGAGATCATTTAACAATTATTGTAGAAGATCTATTACGACACGGTATAATTAGGGAAAGCAATTCATGTTACGCAAGTCCAGTGATTTTAGTTAATAAGAAAAACGGTGAGAAACGCCTTTGCATCGATTATCGTGCGCTCAACCGAAAAACTTTAAAAGATAAATATTCCTTGCCGAGGATTGAAGACCAATTGGATTGTTTGGGAGGTAACAGCTACTTCACAAGCTTGGATTTAGCGTCTGGTTATTATCAGATCCCCATGGCTGAAGATAGCAAACACTTAACTCCGTTCGTCACTCCTGACGGTCTTTTCGAATATAACCGGATGCCGTTTAGACTGGCCAACGCACCAAGTGTGTTTCAGAGAGCTATTAATACAATGCTTCGGATCTGATGGACGCCTGGCCCTCGCCTACATGAATGATTTGTTGAGCTTCTAAAACCATAAAAAACACAGAAGGCACAGAAAAATTAGAGAAGGTACTTCAACTACTGCGTAGTGCAAAACTTACTTTAAAGCTTGAAAAATGTCAATTTTTTCAAACGCAAATAAATTATTTAGGTTATGAAATATCGTCGGAAGGTATACGACCAGGTAACCTAAAAATTCAAGCCGTGGCAAATTTCCCAGAACCCAAAAATGTACACGAGGTTCGTCAATTTGTAGGACTTTCGAGTTACTCCCGGCGCTTTGTTAGGAATTTTTCAGTGATTGCAAGACCTCTGACAAACCTCACGAAAAAGGACGTCAGCTGGTGTTTTGGAGAAGAAGAAAGGGATGCGTTTAATAAGTTAAAAGAGAAACTCGTAAGTCGTCCCTTACTGGCACTGTATGACCCAACAGCACCTGTGGAAGTCCACACAGATGCCAGCAAAATGGGAATTGGTGCAATTCTTATGCAGAGGCACAATGATGCGGTACACCCAGTAGCATATTATAGTCGTCAGACTTCACCTGAGGAACAGAAGTTTCACTCTTATGAGTTAGAAACTCTCGCACTAGTCACGGCATTGCAGAAATTTCGTGTTTATCTGTTAGGCACGAATTTCAAAGCAGTAACTGATTGTAGCGCCATTCGGAACACTATGAATAAACGAGATCTAGTGCCACGTGTTGCGAGATGGTGGATATCTATGCAAGAATACGATTTTACAATCGAATATAGACCTGGTAATAAAATGGCTCACGTGGACGCATTAAGCCAGAATCCTATTAGAACTGATGTGCACAATAATGAAAACAGAATTGACGTACTCTTCGTAAATAATGATGCTTGGTTGGGAACAGTACAGTCGTCAGATCCAGAACTGCAGCGTATAGTAAAAATATTGCAAGATCCTGAAAGTGAGCATGTAGTTGAAATTAAGAATAATTTTACATTAAAAAAATTGTAAGCTTTATAGAATCGTCAAAAAGAACGATACCGTAACATTAGTCTGGGTAGTTCCTAAATCTGTAAGATGGCAAGTACTAACAATGAATCATGACAATAACGGTCATTTTGGGTTTGAAAAGACATACGAACGTATCAAAAGGATCTACTGGTTTAAAAATATGAGAAATTTTACTAAAAAAATATTGCAAGGCTTGTTTAGAATGTGCTCATAATAAAATTCCAGCCGGACCAAGGGAAGGAATGCTTCATCCTATTGAAAAGGTAAGCAAACCATTTGACACCATACATGCAGATCATTGCAGGCCATTCCCATTAAGCAAAAAGAGGAATCAATATATACTGGCAATCATTGATTCTTTTACAAAATATATATATCTTAAGGTTGTCCGTGATTGTAGAAGTAAGACGAGTATCCAAATTTTTGAAGAATACTTTGCATTATTCGGGGTGCCGCGGCGGTACCAGCTTCACTAGTAATGAATTTAACAAATTTGTAGTGGGGAAAGGTATGAAACACATATTGAATGCGGTCGCTACACCTCGAGCAAACGGCCAGATTGAACGATATAATAAAACTCTCGTAGAGTCGCTCGCTTCTGCTAATCATGGACATCCTGAAAATGAATGGGATACCGTATTGTTTAAAGTGCAATGGTCATTAAACAACACAATTAACAAAGGCACTGGGAAAACTCCTGCTGAGACTTTATTTGGGGTGGTTCCTACGGGGAGTTGCGATGGCGTTATGAACAGTGTAGTTGCTGAATCTCAGCAACTTCAAAACCGAGAAGAAATTCGCAACGACGTTGAACAACGAATTTCTTCTGAACAACTGAAACAAAAGGACAGATATGATAAAACGAGAAAAGAAGCTACGCAATATAAAATAGGAGATCTTGTTCGTATAGAGAAAGACGTGTATACGGCACCGGGCCAGGCCAGAAAGTTGATTCCGAAATGTTCCGGCCCGTACAGAATAACAAAAATTCTGGGTCATGATCGATATGAGGTTCAAGACACCCCCATTACTAAAAAGGAAGGTAAAGCGGCATACGTCGGAGTTTACCCGGTAGATAAAATACACCCTTGGTTGGTATTCCAAAATGATCCAATCTCCAGTGACTCTGAGTAAAATACCTATTAATCCGTGTATTGCTCTAAATTATTGTCCTTTTAACATATGTATGTCTAGTTTGTAGTTAAGTCATATTTATTCTAATATAATGATATATAAAGGAAGAGATATATTAAAATGTTAATTCAATATACGTACATGTGAAAAATACAATAGTAATTTATATGATTATTATATATTATTTTCGATATTATTTAAGTCATCATAACAATTATTATTATGATAACTCTTTTCTATTGTAGATAACCTTTAAGAATAAAATGTAATATATATTTGGTACAGTGGTAATCAAACAAAAGAGTGACTTTCAATAAGTATTATTTATAATCTATATTGAATAAAAAGTTTCTGTTTCTGTTTCTATTGCATGAATATAGTGAGAAATATGCAGTTAGTTAATGTAAGAAAGTGAGCCGTTACTGAATTGTATCGGTGTGGACCGTTCTGTGCAACGGCATTCATTAGATATAAGAAAGTGAGCCGTTACTGAATTGTATCGGTGTGGACCGTTCTGTGCAACGGCTTCTCTTAGAGTTAAAGAGTGAGCTGGTGCCAAATGGTATCAGTATGGACCGTTCTGTGCAACGGCATTCATTAGATATAAGAAAGTGAGCCGTTACTGAATTGTATCGGTGTGGACCGTTCTGTGCAACGGCACTCATTAGATATAAAAGTGAGCCGTTACTGAGTGGTATCGGTGTGGACCGTTCTGTGCAACGGCATTCATTACAGTTAAAAGAAAAGTAAAAAAAAAATAGTAATTTGTTGCTATACATATTTCAATTTATTGTAATTATTGTTAATTTAAAACCTAATATCTTTTGGTGCTATTTTTACGCGGGGACGCGTCTAGTGTCAGGGTTGGTCGAGTGTTAGATAAATAATCATTATGCAATATTACATAGCAAACTTCACAATTAATATCAATATGAATCGATTTCAAACTACCTTACATTAATTCTAAAATCGAGTCATAATATAAAAGCGCCTACACTTGACACGCCTGGCAGTTGAATACGTACAGTCGTTCCGATAAGGTTGTAATAGTTAACGTCTGTTGTGAAATTAGTGATTCGAAAGATTGTGAGCAAAGTGAAATTAAAATATAGTCTTCTTTGTAAAAGTAAAGTATAGTGTGTTAAAAACTCTCATATACAGTTTGATAGTGTAATTAAGCAACAAATATAGTGACTAAACAGTTAACTAAGTAAGGCATCGTAGTTTTATTGGAGGAAAGCTGACATATATATGGTTTTAATTATGCCTATTCTGCATCTAAATATTCCAACGAAGTGGCAAAAATGGTAATCGAATTGGAAAGGTTTTAATCCGGGCGAAGTGACCAAAATGGTGAAGCGTGGTTCAAAATTGGAATAAAGTGGACTGTAATAGGTAGTTGGAATTGGATTTCGTTGAAATTTGCAACCGACACATAAAACTGAAGGTACGCACCTGGAGAACGCCGTCAGCTTCTTTTCTTACTTGAGGTTGACACTCGCGTGGTACACTCCTAGTTTTCTTGCGCGATTTACACTTATTTTATACAATTCACGGCCGTGATTTTAAGCGTATAATAATTAAACAGATATGCGAGTCGCGAGCGTGACACAATATGCTTCCGCGTGTGGGCGTGTTCTTACTTAGACTTCTCCTTCTACCCGATTGTCGGTCGCAAGAAGGAATTAGTGGAATAAATGAAGGTATTATAGAGAAAATCTGATTCGTCGATAAGATTGACCAAAACGCGGAATATTTTAATTTGAGAAATGGCGGTAACACTTCTATTTAGTATTTTATTAGGAATCCGTAACGTATTATATATGCATAACAAGAAAAGACATTAAATATTCGCGTAGTATGGAAGGAACTGATTAAATATTTATCCAAAACAACCATTAATTTGATAAACGACTTAAGTTTCCCCACTAGCATGCTTTATATTGCTTTAGTTGAAGAAAAAAGCATTGAAAAATACGTAAAAATGCTTTTGATATTATTAATAAACATGAATATTCTTACATTTGTTATGTTATTTGTAAATTTATGACTGTTATATTTAGTAGGTATTCTCCCCATTCTTCCACATTTATATAGTTTTTCTCATATAATAGAATAGAATAGAATAGAATAGAATGATTTTTATTCAATATGGATTATTACATAATACTTATTGAAAGTCATTATTTTATTTACCACTGGTTCGGAAAATACCTCTGTCCTGGGAAGAACCAGCAAGAAACCCAGCGGGACTTTTTTTTTTAAACATAATTTCACTTAACAATAATTTTGATTATACAATTTTAAATGAATTTTCATAGAACCAGCATGGGAAGCGATCACCTTATTCCCAGGGGTTATTTTCACTCATGTATTCCTTGATATTATAATAACCCCTTTTGTACAGTTTTTCTTTAATAAAACTTTTAAACTTGTTTATTGACAAACTTTGAACATGTTCTGGGATTCTGTTGTAAAAGCGTATACATTGCCCCATAAATGAATTACTAATTCTGTGGAGTCTTGTAAGTGGCATTACAAGCTTATGTTTGTTCCTAGTGTTTAAGGTATGAACATCCTTATTCTTATTAAAGCTATTTATGTTTTTATGTACATACATTACATTTTCATAAATATATTGCGATGCCAAAGTTAATATGTTTATTTCTTTAAATTTTTCTCTAAGGGACTCTTTACAATTTAGATTATAAATCGCCCGTACGGCTCTCTTTTGCAAAACAAATATAGCTTCAATATCAGTCGCATTACCCCATAGCAAAATTCCATAAGACATTACGCTATGAAAGTAACTAAAATACACTAACCTAGCTGTCTCAACATCTGTGAGACTTCTAATCTTTCTTACAGCATATGCTGCAGAACTAAGTCTGCTTGCTAATTTAGATATATGGGGGCCCCATTGAAGTTTCGCGTCAATAGTAATACCGAGAAAAACAGTGGTATCCACAAGACTCAACTCCTCCCCATTTAAGAGCACATTGGTTTTCGAATGTTTTACATTAGGTATTATAAATTTAATACATTTTGTCTTATTGCCGTTTAAGAGCAAATTGTTGGCGTTAAACCAATGTACTAGTTTCGATAGAGCATTATTTACATCGTCATATTTAATTGACTGCCGTTTCAGTTTGAAAATTAAAGAGGTATCGTCAGCAAATAATACTATATCGTGATTGTCCCCTACAAGATAAGGTAAGTCATTAATATAGATTAAGAACAGGAATGGGCCAAGAATCGAGCCCTGAGGAACGCCCATTGATACTACCGATCCGGAGGAACATTTACCATTAATGACGACTTTTTGAGTTCTGTTACTTAAATATGAAGTAATAAGTTTAAGCGCCAAATTTTTTACACCGTAATGTTGTAGTTTCCTGATTAATGTATCATGATGAACACAATCGAAAGCCTTGGAAAGGTCACAGAAAATACCTAAGGCATCTTGTGAATTCTCCCAGGCATTAAAAATATATTTCATAAGCTCAACACCGGCGTCAGACGTCGAGCGACCCCTTGTAAAACCAAATTGATTTTTATGAAGTAATTTATTTGTATTAAAAAAAATTAACAATTGATCCAAAATTATTTTTTCAAAAATTTTACTGAGAGTTGGTAGTACAGAAATAGGTCTATAATTAGCGGGGTCCAATGTACTACCAGATTTAAATAAAGGTATTACTTTACTATACTTCATTAAATCAGGAAACACACCAGAATCGATACAAGTATTAAAAATAATAGCAAGATGAGGTGCAATTAAATCTATTATGGACTAAAGTTATATGTCTTGCCTTGCAGTGTCGATTAAGAATATCTTCCCGTAGAAGTCGTAATAAGCGACGGTGGGAAACAGGCAGGAGCTGTGTAAAAGCGTCTTCCTGATGACAACAATACTACAATAAAGAATTAGCGGTTGCCAACCCGTTCGCCAAACGTGGCAACTATTGCAAACATCCCCCATAATGAAGGTTATGAAGAGAAGGCCCTCAGTCCCCGGAAGCCCCACTATTCCCGGCTACGGTGGCGACCATGATAACGGCGGGGCAGGGGGTCCTAAAAATCTCCGGTGGAGGTTCGGTTACCACCTAAGATGACTTGACCTGGTAACATACAATGCACGCACCCTGAGGACTGACGAGAAGATCCTGAAGTTGGAAGAAAAAATAGACAAGTTTCGCTAACATATTATAGGATTATCCGAGGTCCGAAGAGAGAAGGAGAATGCGGTAATACTCGAATCTGGCAACTTGTTCTATCACCGGGACCATCTTCCTAAAGAGGTGTCGGATTTATCGTCCACAAGTCTCTCGTTAACAACGTTGTAAATATTGTGAGTGTATCGACGAAGGTTGCGTACCTTATACTCAGAATCGGTATTCATTGAAGGTCAAACAGGAAGTGGAGGAAATATGTGTGGATATCTCTAAAATCATGCATTCCTCCAAAACCCATTATACGGTGTTAATGGGAGACTTCAGTGCAAACCTAGGCACAACAGAGAACGGTTTTTTATTTATGGGAGAGGGAGCAAACGAGCATGCGGCTCACCTGATGGTAAGTGACTACCGCCACCTATGAACAACAGCAACACCAGTGGAATTGCAGATGCGTTGCCGGCCTTTTAAAAAGGAGTAGGCTCTTTTCTTGAAGGTCCTCAAGTCATATCGGTCCGGAAAAACCGCTGGTGGTAAACTATCTCAAAAGAAGATGTGCGAAGAAGAAAACATCTTCTAAATCAAACATTGGTGTACTGCCAATCATCCAGATGGTGTGGATGTTATAGGGAGTTCTGCCGCGATATCCGTTCGTGAAATTTGGCGGCTGGGATTAATTCGAACAATTCCTCAGAGCACTCCCCGTAGTAAATGCGAAAGAAAATGCAAATAGATGCAACATCCCGGTCGTCGACTATTCGAAAAACTTTGCGCTGGATGCCCTCAAGTGGAAGGAGCTGGCACTGGGGAGCCCCAGCCCAGAGATGGGAACAGTATTCCATGTGAGGCTGAACCTGCGCCTTGTAAAGATGCAGGCGTCGTGCCAGCATGAAATACTGCCCCGCTGTGCTCAGCACGTCAAGCTTTTTAGAGGCCAAGTTGGCCTTCTCTTCCAAGTGACCATGAAACTGCACGTCACTCGATATGTCGACCCCGACGATTCCTATACTGGCTGAGGCAACAAGGGGAGTGCCTTGAAACTGAGGAGATACGACAAAGGGGTTCTTTTTAGCGGTAAACGTGCAAACTTGGGTCATCTGAGGATTAAACTGGACTATATTTGGTCCCCCCAATCCGAGACATTGTTCAGCAAAGACTCGACTTCAGACACAAGTTTATTCCGGTACTCGGCGACGTATTCCCGAGAAATATTGGCACGGCCGGTGTATAGAGCATCACCAGTGCTTTAATCCGTATAGCAATGAATGCTATCGGTTTGCAACATATCATTGATATGCAGAAGAAACAGCGTTGGTATGGTGGTAACAGATAGCACACAGCCTTGTGGAACACCAGCGTTAATAGGCTTGTAGTCGGAGCTATGTCGTCGTATATGTCGGAGGATGGTGAGCTGAAGGTAGGGAAATTTGGAATAGGGCAACGGAACCCAAGGGGCCAGCAGCTGGACGACTTCATGGAGAAAGAGTGACCCTTTATCTATGATGAACTTTTTTTTTCCTGAAGCGGCCCAACGGGAAGTGGACCTGGTCTAGCCCTGACGGTTCGACAAAAAATGAGATTGACTTCATTATGACGACTAGATGCCAACTGTTTAGTGATGTCTCAGTGATCGCGAGGGTGAAAACTGGTAGCGATCATCGAATGGTTAGACGCACACTGAACCTAAACGATAAGTTGGAGTGGTCTCGTCTAATGAAGTCAACGTTCCGTACCCCTCGAGCTCTAATCCAAAGTTCCGAAACCTTTCAGCTCGAGTTACAAAACCGTTTTCATTGTCTATAAGACTGCAATTTAGTAAAGGATATGAATGAGGAGCTCGTGGAAACTGTTAATGACGCGACTCAGAAGGGAAACAAGAAAGCATTGTTAACTTTTTGAATAATAATCTTCTTAGATTTTAACGTGTGTTAAAGAAATATGTCTTATTAAACATATACAATAATAGCTTATTGTAATCTGCTTCGAATGGCTGTCCTGAATGACGATTTTTATTTTAAATATATTTTTTTGGATACCTTACCCTTTTTATTGGATACAAGGCATTACATCTTGGTCCTCAGGGGTGACAACGCATCTGCAATTTCATTCGTAATCGAGGATAAATGTAGATGCCTATGGGCCACAGCAACCGCTTACCATCAGGTGGCCTGTGTGGTCGTTTGTCACCCTTAATCTATAAAAAAATTAAGTCGGTATTTTAAGACCTACAGGTAACTTTACTGCGACATTATCTCACGGAACTGTTTTCTAAGCGCTTTAAACGGGAGTAAAGCGTAGTAATGGCGCATTTCCTTGAAATTTTATGCGAACGCCAAAGTTCCGAGGGACATCCATCGTATTAAACAAGGTCTCAAAGTAAAGTGATTAAGATTTTAGCAATCCAATTGTGTAATAATTTTGATGAAGTTGATAAGTGTCAAATATACTTCAACATAAGAACTTATGTAACTCAGGTGCCAAACACTTGGTGCAAATTTCCAAGCCGAAATTTCAAAAACCTGGGTTCGATCTTAAATTCTCCCTCTTCATTCCATCATCGGACCACCAGACGCTCGCCTGGTTTTCACTCTTTTGGTTCTTTTATTTTTTTTTTCTTTATTATTCATAGAACGTTCATCGCGTTATAAATATGAACAGAAATTCTTTAATTATGTTTGATGCTAATAACAGTTTCTTTCTTTATACATGTATATAAAGTAAGAATGTATGTAGTATGTACTATATCCGCTAGCTTAGCTGGGCGCATGATGATATTTTGTTGCGGAACCTACATGTGTACAACGATTTTTTTTGATGGTGTGCCACATAATATTATTTATATGGTCGAGTGGTCAAAGGCTATATTAGTAATGTTAATATCATTTTTAGTATCTTTGTTAAGAAAGAAGAAGTAATAACAAAAGACACTATATAATAGGTTCTAAAGTCGTGGCTTTTATTTTTCGATAAACTATGTCTTCACAAGCTATTATATAATGTGGAATTTATTTTAGTTCTCTGTAGTCGGTCGTTCCTCTTTTTAGGGTTACATACCTCAAAAGGAAAAAACGGAATTCTTATAGGATCACTTTGTTGTCCGTCTGTCTGTCTCTCTGTCAAGATCCATGTACGAAGCAACGTATTATAGCACAGATAAAGAAAAAATTGCGAAAAAAAATACATTTTTAGTTACATCATATAATAAAAATATTTTTAATAATTTTAAACTTATATACCTACAGATTTGTTCGGAACCCTCGGTGTGCGAGTCCGACTCGCACTTGGCCGGTTTTTTTAAGTTCAATTTTATTTCTGTCATATTTCCACGTTAAAGTTCATAATTAACAGCCCTGAGATAATTTCGGCGCTACGTAACCTTACGAAACTGTTTATAAAATACTAAAAAAGGGACTGAAGCATTTCATTGAAATTTTATACAGCCATAATGTGCTGAGGTACATCCATTATATTTACAACATTTTAAAGTACAATCTCAAAATTTTACAAGTGGTAGGTTTCCTATTCTGCCTAAGAGTTCGTTTGGGCTGGAATCACACACTTTCCTATTGCAGCGGTTAGTGCATCTACTTCTTTGTTCTTTTTTAACAGTTAGAAAGCTAGTACAGTTACAGGCTGCGTTATTTCATCCTAGTGCTCAGTCATAACAAAGTATTTGTGTCCTTCTTTGTTTGTAGTTGATAGCAGATGTCTACAGGTTGCAGTGGGCACTTACTATCAGGTGGGCTGTAAGTTAGTTTGGAAATTTTACGTCAATTTACTTAGGCTTTAATAATAATATAATGAAGGTCCATTAAATTAGAATATAATAATGTTCTGATATTCGATTAACACTCTCAATTGTTATAAAAAACGAATCCAAAAAAAATATCAATACTTTTTTATAGAATAATAAAACAATCCTCCGGATGGTAAGCGGATGGTGTGGCACATTAAAATCAACATTTCAATCCTCAGTTAAGAATCAAAATACAGATGTGTTGTTTGAGGACTAACATGGAATGCTTTGGGTCCAGTAAAAAGGATTTTTGGTTATTTAAACTCACCATACGAAACACAGCAGCATTAAGCTGCTATTTCACACTAGTATTCTGTAAGTGCGTGGTACTACTCCGCTCAAGCCGATCCATTCGTGCTACAAGCCGATCAATTCGTGTTGGAGCGTGGCCACCACGTATAAAATATATAAAATATCAAAATGAAATTAGTTAAAAACATAATGATGCCTTTTCAGATGACTTTCAACCTTCGTTACAGCCAATCAAAGTCCAGAGCTGAACATAGGCTATTTACCATAGTTAGAGAAAATTTGCCATATTTGCCACGCTTGATAAGTGATTTGGAAACTGCAGTTTTTTATTTGTTATTAGAGAGACGTTGCTGCTTGTCGCCTCTGTCACGACACTCACGGGACGATACGGATTAGTGGATATTCTTACACCGCCATTACATTGCACACTTTCAAACACGGTTGTAATAAGTTCTTAACTAAGCAAAAGTGAAGTTTTTGTAGGAGCCCACTTATCCTAACTAGTATTAGATAAATAATTAAAATGCCAACTATCAGAATGCCATGTCAATCCTGAATAGCATAGAAAATAACGTTTTAAAAAAATGCCTTGTTATATTTGTTATTATGACGTAGATAAACTTATACATATAAATAAAACTGATATGTTTGTCTGTCTTATCGAAATAAATGCCTTTTATTAAGCTAAGAGGGTTGTTAGCATGTCATTATGACATGAAGAAGCATTTTTAAAATGTTTGCTTGTGTGTCTGTTTGTCCGGGCTAGTCTTCGGGACAGCTAAACCAATTGTAATGAATTGCTTACGAACAAATAGAGAGAATAGCCAAAAGGGAGCCAAAGGGGCTATATAATTTATCCAAATTACTTTTAAAAAATATACATACATACATATAATCACGCCTCTTTCCCGTATGGGTAGGCAGAGACCAGTTCTTTCCACTTGCTACGATCCTTACATACTTGTTTTGCTTCGTCCACTTTCATTATTCCCTTCATACATGCTCTACGGTTTAGGGTACTCTTGACCTGGCCTTTTTTCAAAACGTCCCTGATTTGGTCTAGAAATGTACGCCTAGGTCTACCCCTTCCAACACTTTCATTCACACTCGCCTTATACACTTTTTTCGTTAATCGTTCTTCATTCATTCTCTCAACATGGCCAAACCATCTCATCATACCTTTCTCAATTTTTGTCACTACATCTTCTTTCAGACCACAACGTTTCCTTATCTCACTATTTCTTATCCTGTCACTCAGTTTAACTCCTATCATACTTCTTAATGCTCTCATCTCAACTGCATTTATTCTGCTTTCATGTTTCTTCTGCCATACCCAAGTTTCACTTCCGTACATGAGTGTCGGAACCAACACCCCCTCATGCACAGCCAAACGAGCCTTGTAAGACACCTTCCAACTGCTCATAAAGGAGTGCAAAGCTCCATTCACCATGTTTCCTGCATTCACTCTTCTTTCGATATCACTCTCACACTTTCCATCTCTTGTAAACTTTGAACCCAGATACACAAACTGTTTCACCTGTTCAATTTGTTCATCTTCAATCACAATATTGCAGTCTGTCACTGCCTAATCTTTTTCAACCACCATCACTTTCGTCTTCCTTACATTCATCTTCATTCCCTTTCTAACAAAAGTTCCACTCATAGCAGTTACCATCTCCTGCAACTCCTCGTCCGAAGACGCAAGTAACACTTGGTCATCAGCATAGAGAAACCATTTGACGAGTAACTCATTCATTCCCAACCCACTTTCATTCTCTTTAAAATCTGTCAAACAATTGTGCATGAACAGATTAAACGGCCACGGTGACGCTACACATCCCTGTCTAACACCTTTTTCGATATTAAACCATTCAGTGTATGCCCCGTTTACCCTTACACAAGCACTAGAATCCCTATAAAGAGATTGCATTGCTCGTATGAGGATACTGCTCACACCGTTCACGGAGAGTGCTGACCACAATTCATTCCTCACCACTCTAAAAAATATAATATGATAGAACAAATGATCCTTGATTAAATAACGCCACATTAATAAACCCTATCCAGGCAGTTTGATACTCGATTTACTTACTACTTTATTAAAAATACTTACGTCGAAAATACCACTATCAGGAAATGGTCAGCAGCGTCTTTCTGATAACAACTAAAAAAACAAGAAACTACAGTTGCCCACTCACTTGCCAAGCATAGCAGCTATGGAAAATATCCTCTTCCATAGATTTCCCCATAACCTAAGGAGGCTATGTTCAGCAGTGGACTTTTGAAAGGCTCTGATACTAAGATGTTTTTAAAGTATAGATACGTCATACTCGCTCTAAAATGGCAATACGAAAGTCAGGTAATTGCCCGACTCGCATTCAGTTGGGCACGCTCTCGCGTCGCGGCTATATCTGGGCTACAGCGCTTTAATCTTCTAGTTGTTCGTGGTAAAAATGCCTTCCTGTGTTTTTAGGTGGTGCACAAATTACACGACAACTGTTAGAGACAAGAAAAACGTCTCATTAATATTTTGAATATAGATGTTTTGTTCATAATTGGTTTTATTATTTCAACACTAACCGCTAGTGCAAACTTTGACGCTAGCTAGTGTGTTCATTTCCATATCGGTATGTCACGAGCGCGCCAATGAGCGCTCAGCAGCAATCAATACGCAACTAATGATGTATATTCATCTTTTTCTAACGATATGTATGCCGTATCATTTGTCTCTTTTTGTTAGCGCAACGTGTCATAATAAATAACTGTACGTAGATATAGTACTACCTGCGCCACTTTAAAATACAATAATGTTAGTGTGTAACCTGTCTATCTTTTTTAATACGTCTTTGCTCTGATAGCTTTTATTTCGTTTCATTAGTCGAAATCAAGAAAATTCCATTCCAATTCAGAACAGATTTAGCAACTCTCACTATTAAGCTTCCATCGTCATTTATAAACACAGATAAATAAGATCACAATATCACGAGCCATTACAGTTTCATTACACATCGTGAACTATGTATATTCCCTAACGTCCCTTTACTATTCTTGACATCATTATGCTTAAGTAATTTATTTGGGCACTTAAAATTTAAGCCAGAGGCAGGCCAAGTCTGGCCTGCTTACTATAAAAGATGCAAGGAAGTTGTGCAAAGGTGCGGCGATCCTTTACGCCGCGCCGATTGCTTACACTATATAAAGCACAAGGTCGAGGTAAATATCTTATAGCGTCAATATGTCGGTATAAACTCAAATGACTTGCTCGTTGGTCTAGTGGTTGTAAACGCGACTGTTTATCACCAATGTCTCACGTTCGACTCCCGAGTTGGACCAAAATATCAGTTTATTTGTCAAAAAATTAGTAGTAGCAACCTGGAGTCAAGGAGATGGCCATGCTTCACACCCGTGCATTGAAAAGCATGTAAAGTTTCTGGTCCTGCGCCTGATACTGGTCGTGTTGGATTTCCGTAGGAATAGGGAGTGCACCAGCGTCGGTGCATGCACTCGTGCACTATAATCTTGTCCCGCACAGATGGCTAATCTTCTTTGACACTGGACGCCGTGGTAGGAATTCGTTCTGGAGGACTATATTTAATTAATTAATTAACATAATATTTAAATTACAAAATAAATTACTCACTAATTGTATTACAATTATATTACTCAGTTACAGAGTTCGTTAGGTATATGAATATTATAATTTCTCCTTCAGAGAGTCATTAAGTACGCAATATAAATATTGCATCGTCCTTGATGTCTCAATGTTACTCTAGATACAATTTAGATCATTGATTTAATGAACGGAGATTTAGATATTAATGAATCAAATTGACATAATATATCACGTATATATTCTAGTGTTCAGTATAGTATTACGTAGTAGCGTAAACCGTGTAGTGGCGACGTAAGAATTTACGCCATATCTTACTAAACTACCACACATCGCCTTGTGGTTGTCGTAAAAGACAACAGAGGGATAATAAACAGAAGATGGATAGCAGCATCTTTCGGATAACAACACATAATTATAAAAAATTGTGCAAAGCGTGTCAACTATCTCGAATATATGGAGCAATTTATGGGAAGGCCTATGTTTAGTAGTGGATTTTTGATATGCTGTAACGGTAGCTATAACAGATACATATATGTAACAGATACATATACGTATCTGTTATAGTTACCGTAAATTGCGAACCAAAAAATACTGATTATTTTGGTCCAACTTGTGACTCGAACCTGAGACATTGTGATAAGTAGTCGCGTTTACAACCACTGGACCAACGAGCAAGTCATTTGAGGTTATATCGACATATTGAAGCTATAAGATATTTACCTCTACCTTATGCTTTATATAGTTTAAGCAATTGGCGCGGCGTAAAGGATCGCCGCACCTTCGCAAGGATACCTAACATCCTTGCATCTTTTATAGTGAGCGGGCCGGACTTAACCTACTTCTGCCTTAAATTATATGTACCCTACTATAAATTACTTAAGCATAATGATTTTAAGAATTGTAAAGGGACGTTAGGGAATATCCATAATTCATGATGTGTAATGAAACTGTAATGGCTCCTGATAATGTGATTTTATTTATCTGAGCTTATAAATGACGATGGAAGATTAATAGTGAGAGTTCATGAATATATTATGATGCCTGTAATCCCCGAAAGGATAGGCAGAGTCCAATGAGCAGCAAGCTAATCGGCTATAAGGGGGTAGCCAAAAATAAAGGTTTAGATGGATTGTGAAAGAAGAGATAGGTGAATAGTCCACCGCCTACACAATCACAAACCCAACATCCTATTAGTTGCCGTTTGCTATTCAAGCAACCTAAGTAGTGTTCTTAGTCCTAAGGAGTGACAAGACATCTCTATTTTGATTCTCAGTCGATTATAGATCTATATAATATAGGCCAGAGCTATGACTAAACATCAGCTGAACTGGTATGTATAATGTAAACGTAACTTCCTTGTATAAAAAGAAAAGACACACAAAATAAAAAGTAATACATGAACTATAAGGATGAATCGAGTTTGTGATTATGGCAATCCCGACCGGCGACGGGTTAGGCCCACTTGATCCCTTCTGAGTTATTGTCCTACGATAAAGTCCAAAATGTTGTTGGTATAGAACTAACTATAGCAGGAAGAAATATAAAAAGTCCCTCCATCTTGTATAGGTTTGCCCCTTACTGTGCTTCCAGTACGAGGCTGCCACTAGAAACAATTCTTCTTCATCGGTTGTTGGTTCTTCGAGCAAAATAAATGACCCATTGCCACTTTAAGCTATATCCGCTAAGTTATGTTAGTTACTTTTGTTCTTCAGGTGATATCCTTGTAACAGATTTTGTCCCGCATAGAAATTCCGAGCAAAACCCTTTCCCTCCACTCCATCCAGTGACCGCCCTACACTTCGCTTAACGGTACGAGGATGCCCCACGAGAACACTCGTCCCCATCTGTTGTAGTTTCTTCAAGCTGATTGGCTACCCTATTGTCTCTTCAGCTGTCTAGTCCGTTGGTCTGTAGGGTATTCTAGTTCTATTGCGAATATTCTCATTTTTAAGTCTATGACGCAGAGAAATTCCAAGCATAGCTCTCATTGAGCGATCGTGAGTTCCTAACCTTACCTGGTTTACTCGTATCTATGTCCACTTTTATAATAATGGCAAAAGAAAAAAAAAAACCTTTATTTATCTATTTTATGGTGTGTGTACCAAATTACATCCAAATACAGTGAGGATAATACATCTTATAACACTTGAAAGTTGTCACCATGTTCGATTAGAGATTGAAAACTCGAAAAGATTATCGTCATTAGTCGCTACCGAAGTTTTCATTATTATTTTTCTCCTATTCATTAATTTTTTACATTATTCGGCCAGTATTTGAACACATTCACCTGTTGGTGAGTAGTAGTCTTGAAAGCATACGTAATAGGAGGCAAAGCCAGACGCTGGCAAACTATTCCACCACCCAGTACGCACAAAAAAGAAAATTTTGGCCGTGTATAGTAAAGGAGAGTACTATCACAAGGAGCGAAAAATGCTCCCTATGATAGTACATAGCAATTCTATATGTACTGCGGTACTGTGAATTTTTTTTATAGAAGAGGAGGCAAACGAGCATGCGGCTCACCTGATGGTAAGTGACTACCGCCGCCCATGAAAAACAGCAACACCAGGGAAACCAAGGGAATTGCAGATACATTGCCGGCCTTTTAAAAAGAAGTAGGCGTTTTTTCTTGAAGGTACCTAAGTCGTATCGGTCCGGAAAAATAGCTGGTGGTAATCGATTCCACAAGGAAGTTGTGCAAGGAAGAAAACATCTTCTAAATCGCACAGAGGTGGACCGCCAATCATCCAGATGGTGTGGATAGTATCGGGAGTTCTGTCGCAATGTGCGTTCGTGAAATGGCATTAAAAGAAATTCGGCTGGGATTCATTCGAACAATTGATAGCGTGATTTAGGCTTTGGTGCCTTTTGTTTGTGTCGTGACAACAGCCCCGCCACAAATGTAAGAAAATCGTTTGTAACTAATGCGTTCATAAAATCAAATGCGTGGGATGTCCACAACAGATGCGTAGAGACCCATCGATAGTCTGATTTACCGATCGTAGAAGGGAAAGGAGGAAATCGATTCATATAATTCCTACGTACATTCTACGGAATGTATTCCATTGATATATTGAGAAGCTGGCCAAAGAGAATATAATCAATACGTTTTAAATCATTCTACAGGGCGTCTACTCTGCTGGAAGAGACTGAGAAGATATCAACCCCATAGATATCTCCAATATGCTCTTTAGGACACCTTTGCTCCAAGTACAAAGCTGCTAGAAGGCATTTTGCAGCAACGCCCTTTATGTGACACCAGTGATCAAGGCATGATCGAACTATTATAAAGAATAGAAGAGCTCATTAAAGGGCTATAAAAATATCTGGAAATCTTGGTAAGAAATATAGCTCAGAAATCTTACCAGTAATACTTTTGCTGGAATGTTATCAAGCAGCACCTTGCAAAGTATATTCCAGTAGTGTTGTTACAACTGTATTGCCTAGCAATTGAGTTCATAAACGTGAAGCATCTTTAAGGATCTAAGCAACATTGTACTGCCTTACGCGATTTAGATGGCAACTTGTCGGCCATACAATTTTAAAGTCGCTACCCCACACTAGGCTTTTCTCTTGTATCATAGAGGCACTTTACATATATAAATTGACAACAAATATCCAGACAAGAAAAAATTACTTGTAGGCCAATACTTGTTCCGCACGGGATATAAACTTGCGGTTCTCAGACCCTTAACTCAATGCTAAGCCACTGCGCCATGGAGCCGTCAAATTGCAGCTGGAAATTGCCACAAACCTAGCCCATTTACAACCACCTAAGAAGCGGTCACTTATTCAAAAACTCTGACAAAAAAATAACTCATTATTTCTAGAAATATATACAATATTTAAAAACTTTAATAAAAATAAAAACTTTAATTATCATACAGTCCTGCCACCCGTGGTATCGTACCAAGAACGCTGGCTGCGTTACCTCGCTGAACGGCTATACTTAGCCTTAGAGCGAGAAAAAAACCGCCCCCTTATCACCAGCAGCGACGACCAGTCGCCGATACAGTTCCTTTAAGAACTTTACCGCACGTGGACCCTACGGACCGATAGTCTCTACAGCAAATGGCACAAACACTAGTATGTAGTCATCTTTTAGAGACTCATATTTGCACCACTTACATAGTAGCTGCCTCTGATACTGCCCCGGATCTGAAAAAGGTACACCTGAGATAAGAAGTTGCCAAAATATCTACGCAAAAATTTATACATTATAATAACTTTACATAAACATAAACACTCACGCCTGTCACGCAGAGGGGTAAGACCACGGACTTAAAAAAATATAAATATATAGTATCAAATAATGGCAATAAACTTTTATGTGCATTGAATAAGCATTTAGCATTTATGTGAAATACACATTATAACAAATTGTAAGTCGAATTTTTATCATCGAGAGTTACGACCCAAGTTTGGAAAACTTGGATAAAAAACAGATTATAAATGAAAGAAGCGTGCATTCTTGGGATCTAAGATTCAAAGAGTTTTGAAACAAAATCTTTTGTCATTACAATTATGAATTATAAACGTGATTTATCACATTATTTTGGTCATATTTTTGGCTTTGAGATTTTTCAAGTTATTTATGTGGCAAAAAATATTATATTGGATGCTTAAAACTTTTTGTATAAATAAAATTGAAGTGTCTGTGTGTAATATTGAAATAACTGGCTTCTATTGATCTCAGGAGCTATTTGCATGCTAATATGACATGAAAAACCATTTTTAACTTTTTGTCTATTTGTCTGTATGTCTGTCTTACCGTGCTAATATTCGGTTTATCTGTCTGTATATCTGTGCGAACAGATAGAGTGCAATACCAAGAGGTACCTAAACTATATTTTATTCGAAAACCTTGAGGAGTTTATTTTGTCCGAAAATCTATATTTTAAAAAAAAAAAAAAAATTTAAAAAATAAATATTCTTTGACGAAATTATAATCTAAATAACGTCACATTAATAGATTCTATCCAGAGGAAGCTAGGGTGGGTCGTTATTATAAAGTATAAGGGACAAACGAACCTGATGATGCTGCAGTAGACACCTGTAGCCAACTTCAAAGAAAGAAGGTTAAAGATGCTTTGTAACCTCTGAGGACTGAGGTGGAATACCTCACAGCGTGTAATTATACTGGCTCTCTATACTATTCAACCGGAACACAGCAGCGCACGAAAGAAATAAGTAATTAACATATTATTTGTAGATCAAGTTAGGTTAAGTGAATGAGGCTTATCCTCATTCAGTTTATATAGGGCAGATATGGCAAACGCTCTGTCCCGGTGAAATTGTTCCACTGGAAGTTAACCAACAAAAACAGTGGGATATTCCGTTGGTACGTGGCTTGCAGAAAGATTTGTTTCGTAATTTCCATAGTGACCAAGATAAGGCACGCCTGCTAGCTGTTTCGACTAAGGAATCAAGTCACTGGTTACACGCTTTACCATCAAGTAATCTCGGTATATTATTTGATGGGGAAAGCTTGCGCATTGCCGTAGGAATCCGACTAGGAGCGGCCCTTTGTCAACCCGATCAGTGCCCCTGTGGTAGCAGCGTCGACAAGTTTGGGCTCCACGGACTTTCATGTAAGAAAAGCGCTGGTAGGTTTTCACGACACAGTTCTTTGAACGATGTTATCCGAAGGGTTCTTGTCTCTATAAATGTTCCCTCGGTTTTAGAGCCTTGTGGAATATTTAGAGACGATGGCAGGAGACCTGACGGTATAACATTGGTCCCGTGGAAGAGAGGTAAAGCCCTAGTGTGGGATCCTACTTGCGTAGACACTTTGGCGGCCTCTCATCTCAAGGGTACCTCATTTAGAGCCGGGGCGGCATCAGAGGCAGCTGAACTGAGTAAGTGGCGCAAATATGAGTCTCTGAGAGATGACTACATATTTGTGCCATCCTATCAGGCCTATCGCCATCACCCCCTTGTTCTCCAAAATAATGGAATCCGTTGTAAACTGCTACCTCATGCGGTACCTTGAGGATCACCAGCTGATTAGTGACCGCCAGTACGGTTTTCGTCGGGGTCGATCAGCTGGTGATCTTCTGGTCTACTTAACTCATAGATGGGCGTTGGCAGTAGAGTCCAAGGGGGAGGCATTGGCCGTTAGTTTGGACATTGCGAAGGCCTTCGATCGGGTTTGGCACAAAGCGCTTCTTTCGAAGCTCCCTTCCTATGGACTTCCCGAGAAATTATGCAATTGGATCACCAGCTTTCTTGCAGATCGGAGCATCAAGGTCGTTGTAGACGGTGCATGCTCCGACTACAAGCCTATTAACGCTGGTGTTCCACAAGGCTGCGTGCTATCACCAACGCTGTTTCTTCTGCATATCAATGATATGTTGCAAGCTGGTAGCATTCATTGCTATGCAGATGACAGCACTGGTGATGCTCTATACACCGGCCGTGCCAATATTTCTCGGGAAAACGTCACCGAGTACCGGAACAAACTTGTGTCTGAAGTCGAGTCTTTGCTGGACAAAGTCTCGGATTGGGGGCGACTAAATCTAGTCCAGTTTAATCCTCAGAAGACACAAGTTTGCGCGTTTACCGCTAAAAAGAACCCCTTTGTCGTATCTCCTCAGTTTCAAGGTACTCCCCTTGTTGCCTCAGCCAGTATCGGAATCCTCGGCGTTGACATATCGAGTAGCGTGCAGTTTCGTGGTCACTTGGAAGCGAAGGCCAAATTGGCCTCTAAAAAGCTTGGCGTGCTCAGCAGAGCGGGACAGTATTTCATGCCGGCTCAACGCCTGCAACTTTACAAGGCGCAGGTTCGGCCTCATATGGAATACTGTTCCCATCTCTGGGCTGGGGCTCCCCAGTGCCAGCTTCTTCCACTTGACCGCATCCAGCGCAGAGCGGCTCGAATCGTCAACGACCAAGTCCTTTCCGATCGGCTCGACTCATTGGCACTGCGAAGAGATGTTGCATCTCTTAGCATTTTCTTTCGCATTTACCATGGGGAGTGCTCTGAGGAATTGTTCGGATTAATACCAGCCGCCAAATTTCACGAACGCACATCGCGGCAGAACTCCCGATACCATCCACACCATCTGGATGATTGGCGGTCCACCACTGTGCGATTTAGAAGATGTTTTCTTCCTCGCACAACTTCCTTGTGGAATAGTTTACCACCAGCGATTTTTCCGGACCGATACGACTTAGGGACCTTCAAGAAAAGAGCCTACTCCTTTTTAAAAGGCCGGCAACGCATCTGCAATTCCCCTGGTGTTGCGGTTGTTCATGGGCGGCGGTAGTCACTTACCATCAGGTGAGCCGCATGCTCGTTTGCCCCCTCTCCTATAAAAAAAAAAAAAGAGACTATCGGTCCGTGGAGTCCACATGCGGTGAAATTCCTAAAGTAACTCCATCAGCGGCTGATTGTTGCTGCTGGTGATAAGAGGGCTGGTTCTTTTCTCGCTCAAAGGCTAAGTATAGCTATTCAGCGGGGAAACGCAGCCAGCATTCTTGGCACGATACCGCGGGGAGTAGGACTATATTATGATGATTAAGTTTATAGTTTTAGTTTTTTTTATTATTATTATAGTTTTTAATATTTATTTACGATAAGAAACTCATATATTGATTAAAATATTTTTTCGAGAAGGAATAATTAATTAACTCATAAAAATATTGGGACCATCATTTTTTATGATTTTAATTAAAAGTTCGCTCTCTCCGTAAGATTGCACTGCTCCTCTTCAAAATGCTTTTGGTAGGAAATAATTAGAGCAGCCTAAGGCATTGTTTCGCAGAATTTTATCGTCGCTGTGATTTTTCCATCTACCATAAAATTCGTGATGGTCGATCTTCATCTGCAATGACTGAAGAAAATGTGGCTACTGTCAGGCGACTAATTGAAGAAAATCGGCATGACCTGAGAGGACATTCGGGGATATTTAGATATTGGTATAAGCCAAATACAAAAAAAATACATCAACATTTTAAACTTAAAAAACTTTGCTGTCACTGCATTCCTCATGAACTTCAATATCATGAAATTCAAATTACTGGAGTGAGCAGAACAAAAACCGGCTTGATTTTATTGGTGTAAAAAAATGTTGTCAAAGTATGATCACGGACGTTCAAATTTTGTGTATGACATTGGTATAGAAGATGAAATATGGATCTATTCTTATACTCCAGAGAGAGAGAGAGTAACAGCAACAAACTGTATGTGTGTAGCAAGGCGACAGCAAATTAAAAAAAAAACGAGGCAGTAAAAGAGCGTGGAAGAAAAATTATTGCATTTTTCTCTCCTAGTTGGGTCCTGTCTGCAAGATCCCACTTGATGAGCAGAAGATAGTTAATGCTGAGTAATACCCTGTGATATGTTTACCCAGTGTTTTTGAAAAAGTTTGGGAATAACGGCTAAGAAGTTGCTTTCTATTGCGCCATAACAATGTTTTGGCAAGCACCGCGAACAAGACAAAGTAATTTTTGGCTTCTGAATAGGTAAAACTCGTGACCCAGAATGCACACACCCCAGAAATCGCACCACGCGATTTCTTTATTTTCCCAAAAATTCAAGATTTGATAAGAGGTTTGACACTTACATAGCCAGAATCACTTTCAACTAGCACGTGAAAAACACGCCCTCAGACCAGATCCTTATGTTTTTAAAAATAGTTTGAATGAATATAATAGTGTCTAAACTGTGATGGAGAATACATTGAAAAACAATGATTTAATTAGTTTAGTGAGTTACGCAAAACAATCTGCTTACCCCACGTATTAAATGCATACACTTGTTATGATCATGTATTGTTACAATGTAAGTATTATATTCGCGAACAATTACAATTTATTCGTTACTCATTTAGTTCTCTAGTCACTTTATTCATTTTGTTATTAAACTATTTATCTAGTCCAGAAATTTATATTGTATAATACTATTTTCATAACTATTCCTATATATACGTAGTAAGGCATGCTGCAGCTATATTATGGTTGTAGTACGAATGTTGGCTTGACCGGGAATGAACCAAGCTCTCACAAAATAGCAGCTGAATGCTGCTATGTTTCTTATGGTGAGTGTACAGAACCAGTTATTTTATAACTGGATACGAGGCATTCCATTTGCATAAAGGGTGAAAACGCATCTGCATATTGTTTCTTAACTGAGGATAGATTAAGTTGTCTTTGGGCCACAGTATCCTCTTAGCATTAGGTGGCCTATGGGCTCGTTTAAAAAAATATTTTTATACGTTTCAAGATATTTTATTTTATTATTTTTTTCGTCGTTATTGATTTTCCATTTTAATGCATAGCATTTTGCTATTCATTTAATTAATCCGCCATTTATTTAATCTTCACGGTTCGCTTACATGCATGAAAAAGAAAATAACCAATGTCGTTTCATTTTACTTATTACTTCATATTATATTTATATAATTGTATTTCTTTCACGTACACGGCTTGCGTACGTACATGACCAAGGTATATACCAAGCTATATGACTAATGTACAATGTATAAAACTCATTAGTAAATAATTTTGATTTCAGTCAGTAACAATACTTAAGAACTCATTCCGCGTTTTATCGCATTTGAACAACCTTAAAAAAGGGGTTATTAGGTTTTCTAAACTGTAACTAGGTAAGGTAAGGCAAGTTCATGCTGTAGCCTACAGATATATATATCTATCCTCGATTAAGAATGAAAATTCAGATGCGTTGTCAACTCTGAAGACTAGGATGGAAAGTGTCGTTGCCAGAGTCACCGTACAAACACAGCAGCATTAAGCCACTATTCTATTCTGGTACTGTTTGGGAGCCTGCTCCTTCCCTAGTCAAACCGAACCATTTGTGCTACAACCATAATAATATAAAGCTGCATTCTATTAACATAAGCTCAAGGTAACAATTAGAACGTAGTCTATACAGGTACATGAAAAAAAATATTCGCTATCTTTTCTTTCTAAGATTAATTTATTTTTAAGTGTCATTTAAACTTGGCTAACCTGGATGTAGAGTATATTCAATGAAAATAGAATAATTAAAACTGGTGTACAATCGGCGAAGTTATCGCTCATCACATATAAAAAGAAATACAATCGAATTCAAAACCTTCTTGATAAAAAACAAGCATTATTTGAAATAAAGGTAAGTAAACATTTTATATCTTAAAAGTTTTTTTTTTACCATGTAGTGGCGGAGTAAGAGAATCCGCTACTTTATAATATCCCGAGTGTTGAAAAAGGTGACAAAAGAAACTGAAACATAAACTGTATAGCAGCTCGTTTTTGATAACAACTGAAAATAATAAAAAAAAATCGATTGCTAGCCGCTAAGCCAAGTGTGGCAACTATAGCAAAATTAGTAATTGGATGAATGAATTACTTCTACAGCACTCACAAAATTAGTAATGTATCCCGTTACGCAGATTAATCACAACAAAATTTAAAAACACTTCGATTAAATTGACACAATTCCCAAGTTATATTACGAATTTAGCAGGCGCCCAGCAGCGGTGACACAGTCCTTATCATTAACCAATACATCAAAATGGGCCTGCGCGCTTAGCAAATGCAAATAGTCATGATAGCCGACGCTTTGGGTTTCATATGTAACGATAAACTTTGTCTCCATTTTGTAAAATCGTATTATGTTAATTTTATTACGTGTCAGAGCCACATTGCAGATATAATGGTTGTGGCTCGAATGGGTTGTAACAATGTAATGGGTTGTAAACAGGGGTAGGACCTCGCTTGCACAGGATACCAGCGTTAAATAACAACTTATTGCTTCTGTGTTTCGTATAGTGAGAGTGAAGAACTGGAAGCATTTTTTTTTTGGAAACAAGACATTCCTTAGTTCTTGGGGATGAGAACTTATATGCATTTTAATTCTTCATTGAGGATAGATGTAGGATGTCTCTAGACCACGGTAACTTACCTTTAGGTGGACTGTGTGCTCTTTTGTCACCATTATTCTAAAAAATCTCTTAATATGCAAAATTACATTTCTTATCGCCTGAAGGTGATGTGAGAGAATACAGTGCCCCATTTCATCACGTGTGTGTCGTAGCAGACGAAAAATTTTATCGCATCCAATAGACGGCGTTATAACCAACTCGTTTGTTAAAATACGCAAACCGGCGAAGAGTAAATGCTGCAGCATTGAATGTGCGAGACGTCTGGTACTGTGATTGTCAATCTACCCGCCAAGCGTAACAGTTAAGGTAAATCCTGTGTATATAATATATGTTAATTGGATGATTGGAGAAGCCCACATTAAGCTGTAAACTTTTACGGGCTGGTTGCGAAGGAGAAGAAAAGTTTTTTTGTATAGGAGAGGGGGCAAACGACCATGCGGCTCATCTGATGGTAAGTGACTACCGCCGCCCATGAACTGCAACAGACAGACAGTCAATTGGAAGGACCCATCTACCTTCCCATTTACCATCAAGTAATCTCGGTATATTATTTGATGGGGAAAGCTTGCGCATTGCCGTAGGAATCCGACTAGGAGCGGCCCTTTGTCAACCCGATCAGTGCCCCTGTGGTAGCAGCGTCGACAAGTTTGGGCTCCACGGACTTTCATGTAAGAAAAGCGCTGGTAGGTTTTCACGACACAGTTCTTTGAACGATGTTATCCGAAGGGTTCTTGTCTCTATAAATGTTCCCTCGGTTTTAGAGCCTTGTGGAATATTTAGAGACGATGGCAGGAGACCTGACGGTATAACATTGGTCCCGTGGAAGAGAGGTAAAGCCCTAGTGTGGGATCCTACTTGCGTAGACACTTTGGCGGCCTCTCATCTCAAGGGTACCTCATTTAGAGCCGGGGCGGCATCAGAGGCAGCTGAACTGAGTAAGTGGCGCAAATATGAGTCTCTGAGAGATGACTACATATTTGTGCCATCCTATCAGGCCTATCGCCATCACCCCCTTGTTCTCCAAAATAATGGAATCCGTTGTAAACTGTTACCTCATGCGGTACCTTGAGGATCACCAGCTGATTAGTGACCGCCAGTACGGTTTTCGTCGGGGTCGATCAGCTGGTGATCTTCTGGTCTACTTAACTCATAGATGGGCGTTGGCAGTAGAGTCCAAGGGGGAGGCATTGGCCGTTAGTTTGGACATTGCGAAGGCCTTCGATCGGGTTTGGCACAAAGCGCTTCTTTCGAAGCTCCCTTCCTATGGACTTCCCGAGAAATTATGCAATTGGATCACCAGCTTTCTTGCAGATCGGAGCATCAAGGTCGTTGTAGACGGTGCATGCTCCGACTACAAGCCTATTAACGCTGGTGTTCCACAAGGCTGCGTGCTATCACCAACGCTGTTTCTTCTGCATATCAATGATATGTTGCAAGCTGGTAGCATTCATTGCTATGCAGATGACAGCACTGGTGATGCTCTATACACCGGCCGTGCCAATATTTCTCGGGAAAACGTCACCGAGTACCGGAACAAACTTGTGTCTGAAGTCGAGTCTTTGCTGGACAAAGTCTCGGATTGGGGGCGACTAAATCTAGTCCAGTTTAATCCTCAGAAGACACAAGTTTGCGCGTTTACCGCTAAAAAGAACCCCTTTGTCGTATCTCCTCAGTTTCAAGGTACTCCCCTTGTTGCCTCAGCCAGTATCGGAATCCTCGGCGTCGACATATCGAGTAGCGTGCAGTTTCGTGGTCACTTGGAAGCGAAAGCCAAATTGGCCTCTAAAAAGCTTGGCGTGCTCAGCAGAGCGGGACAGTATTTCATGCCGGCTCAACGCCTGCAACTTTACAAGGCGCAGGTTCGGCCTCATATGGAATACTGTTCCCATCTCTGGGCTGGGGCTCCCCAGTGCCAGCTTCTTCCACTTGACCGCATCCAGTGCAGAGCGGCTCGAATCGTCAACGACCAAGTCCTTTCCGATCGGCTCGACTCATTGGCACTGCGAAGAGATGTTGCATCTCTTAGCATTTTCTTTCGCATTTACCATGGGGAGTGCTCTGAGGAATTGTTCGGATTAATACCAGCCGCCAAATTTCACGAACGCACATCGCGGCAGAACTCCCGATACCATCCACACCATCTGGATGATAGGCGGTCCACCACTGTGCGATTTAGAAGATGTTTTCTTCCTCGCACAACTTCCTTGTGGAATAGTTTACCACCAGCGATTTTTCCGGACCGATACGACTTAGGGACCTTCAAGAAAAGAGCCTACTCCTTTTTAAAAGGCCGGCAACGCATCTGCAATTCCCCTGGTGTTGCGGTTGTTCATGGGCGGCGGTAGTCACTTACCATCAGGTGAGCCGCATGCTCGTTTGCCCCCTCTCCTATAAAAAAAAAAAAAAGAGACTATCGGTCCGTGGAGTCCACATGCGGTGAAATTCCTAAAGTAACTCCATCAGCGGCTGATTGTTGCTGCTGGTGATAAGAGGGCTGGTTCTTTTCTCGCTCAAAGGCTAAGTATAGCTATTCAGCGGGGAAACGCAGCCAGCATTCTTGGCACGATACCGCGGGGAGTAGGACTATATTATGATGATTAAGTTTATAGTTTTAGTTTTTTTTATTATTATTATAGTTTTTAATATTTATTTACGATAAGAAACTCATATATTGATTAAAATATTTTTTCGAGAAGGAATAATTAATTAACTCATAAAAATATTGGGACCATCATTTTTTATGATTTTAATTAAAAGTTCGCTCTCTCCGTAAGATTGCACTGCTCCTCTTCAAAATGCTTTTGGTAGGAAATAATTAGAGCAGCCTAAGGCATTGTTTCGCAGAATTTTATCGTCGCTGTGATTTTTCCATCTACCATAAAATTCGTGATGGTCGATCTTCATCTGCAATGACTGAAGAAAATGTGGCTACTGTCAGGCGACTAATTGAAGAAAATCGGCATGACCTGAGAGGACATTCGGGGATATTTAGATATTGGTATAAGCCAAATACAAAAAAAAATACATCAACATTTTAAACTTAAAAAACTTTGCTGTCACTGCATTCCTCATGAACTTCAATATCATGAAATTCAAATTACTGGAGTGAGCAGAACAAAAACCGGCTTGATTTTATTGGTGTAAAAAAATGTTGTCAAAGTATGATCACGGACGTTCAAATTTTGTGTATGACATTGGTATAGAAGATGAAATATGGATCTATTCTTATACTCCAGAGAGAGAGAGAGTAACAGCAACAAACTGTATGTGTGTTGCAAGGCGACAGCAAATTAAAAAAAAAACGAGGCAGTAAAAGAGCGTGGAAGAAAAATTATTGCATTTTTCTCTCCTAGTTGGGTCCTGTCTGCAAGATCCCACTTGATGAGCAGAAGATAGTTAATGCTGAGTAATACCCTGTGATATGTTTACCCAGTGTTTTTGAAAAAGTTTGGGAATAACGGCTAAGAAGTTGCTTTCTATTGCGCCATAACAATGTTTTGGCAAGCACCGCGAACAAGACAAAGTAATTTTTGGCTTCTGAATAGGTAAAACTCGTGACCCAGAATGCACACACCCCAGAAATCGCACCACGCGATTTCTTTATTTTCCCAAAAATTCAAGATTTGATAAGAGGTTTGACACTTACATAGCCAGAATCACTTTCAACTAGCACGTGAAAAACACGCCCTCAGACCAGATCCTTATGTTTTTAAAAATAGTTTGAATGAATATAATAGTGTCTAAACTGTGATGGAGAATACATTGAAAAACAATGATTTAATTAGTTTAGTGAGTTACGCAAAACAATCTGCTTACCCCACGTATTAAATGCATACACTTGTTATGATCATGTATTGTTACAATGTAAGTATTATATTCGCGAACAATTACAATTTATTCGTTACTCATTTAGTTCTCTAGTCACTTTATTCATTTTGTTATTAAACTATTTATCTAGTCCAGAAATTTATATTGTATAATACTATTTTCATAACTATTCCTATATATACGTAGTAAGGCATGCTGCAGCTATATTATGGTTGTAGTACGAATGTTGGCTTGACCGGGAATGAACCAAGCTCTCACAAAATAGCAGCTGAATGCTGCTATGTTTCTTATGGTGAGTGTACAGAACCAGTTATTTTATAACTGGATACGAGGCATTCCATTTGCATAAAGGGTGAAAACGCATCTGCATATTGTTTCTTAACTGAGGATAGATTAAGTTGTCTTTGGGCCACAGTATCCTCTTAGCATTAGGTGGCCTATGGGCTCGTTTAAAAAAATATTTTTATACGTTTCAAGATATTTTATTTTATTATTTTTTTCGTCGTTATTGATTTTCCATTTTAATGCATAGCATTTTGCTATTCATTTAATTAATCCGCCATTTATTTAACCTTCACGGTTCGCTTACATGCATGAAAAAGAAAATAACCAATGTCGTTTCATTTTACTTATTACTTCATATTATATTTATATAATTGTATTTCTTTCACGTACACGGCTTGCGTACGTACATGACCAAGGTATATACCAAGCTATATGACTAATGTACAATGTATAAAACTCATTAGTAAATAATTTTGATTTCAGTCAGTAACAATACTTAAGAACTCATTCCGCGTTTTATCGCATTTGAACAACCTTAAAAAAGGGGTTATTAGGTTTTCTAAACTGTAACTAGGTAAGGTAAGGCAAGTTCATGCTGTAGCCTACAGATATATATATCTATCCTCGATTAAGAATGAAAATTCAGATGCGTTGTCAACTCTGAAGACTAGGATGGAAAGTGTCGTTGCCAGAGTCACCGTACAAACACAGCAGCATTAAGCCACTATTCTATTCTGGTACTGTTTGGGAGCCTGCTCCTTCCCTAGTCAAACCGAACCATTTGTGCTACAACCATAATAATATAAAGCTGCATTCTATTAACATAAGCTCAAGGTAACAATTAGAACGTAGTCTATACAGGTACATGAAAAAAAATATTCGCTATCTTTTCTTTCTAAGATTAATTTATTTTTAAGTGTCATTTAAACTTGGCTAACCTGGATGTAGAGTATATTCAATGAAAATAGAATAATTAAAACTGGTGTACAATCGGCGAAGTTATCGCTCATCACATATAAAAAGAAATACAATCGAATTCAAAACCTTCTTGATAAAAAACAAGCATTATTTGAAATAAAGGTAAGTAAACATTTTATATCTTAAAAGTTTTTTTTTTACCATGTAGTGGCGGAGTAAGAGAATCCGCTACTTTATAATATCCCGAGTGTTGAAAAAGGTGACAAAAGAAACTGAAACATAAACTGTATAGCAGCTCGTTTTTGATAACAACTGAAAATAATAAAAAAAAATCGATTGCTAGCCGCTAAGCCAAGTGTGGCAACTATAGCAAAATTAGTAATTGGATGAATGAATTACTTCTACAGCACTCACAAAATTAGTAATGTATCCCGTTACGCAGATTAATCACAACAAAATTTAAAAACACTTCGATTAAATTGACACAATTCCCAAGTTATATTACGAATTTAGCAGGCGCCCAGCAGCGGTGACACAGTCCTTATCATTAACCAATACATCAAAATGGGCCTGCGCGCTTAGCAAATGCAAATAGTCATGATAGCCGACGCTTTGGGTTTCATATGTAACGATAAACTTTGTCTCCATTTTGTAAAATCGTATTATGTTAATTTTATTACGTGTCAGAGCCACATTGCAGATATAATGGTTGTGGCTCGAATGGGTTGTAACAATGTAATGGGTTGTAAACAGGGGTAGGACCTCGCTTGCACAGGATACCAGCGTTAAATAACAACTTATTGCTTCTGTGTTTCGTATAGTGAGAGTGAAGAACTGGAAGCATTTTTTTTTTGGAAACAAGACATTCCTTAGTTCTTGGGGATGAGAACTTATATGCATTTTAATTCTTCATTGAGGATAGATGTAGGATGTCTCTAGACCACGGTAACTTACCTTTAGGTGGACTGTGTGCTCTTTTGTCACCATTATTCTAAAAAATCTCTTAATATGCAAAATTACATTTCTTATCGCCTGAAGGTGATGTGAGAGAATACAGTGCCCCATTTCATCACGTGTGTGTCGTAGCAGACGAAAAATTTTATCGCATCCAATAGACGGCGTTATAACCAACTCGTTTGTTAAAATACGCAAACCGGCGAAGAGTAAATGCTGCAGCATTGAATGTGCGAGACGTCTGGTACTGTGATTGTCAATCTACCCGCCAAGCGTAACAGTTAAGGTAAATCCTGTGTATATAATATATGTTAATTGGATGATTGGAGAAGCCCACATTAAGCTGTAAACTTTTACGGGCTGGTTGCGAAGGAGAAGAAAAGTTTTTTTGTATAGGAGAGGGGGCAAACGACCATGCGGCTCATCTGATGGTAAGTGACTACCGCCGCCCATGAACTGCAACAGACAGACAGTCAATTGGAAGGACCCATCTACCTTCCCATTTACCATCAAGTAATCTCGGTATATTATTTGATGGGGAAAGCTTGCGCATTGCCGTAGGAATCCGACTAGGAGCGGCCCTTTGTCAACCCGATCAGTGCCCCTGTGGTAGCAGCGTCGACAAGTTTGGGCTCCACGGACTTTCATGTAAGAAAAGCGCTGGTAGGTTTTCACGACACAGTTCTTTGAACGATGTTATCCGAAGGGTTCTTGTCTCTATAAATGTTCCCTCGGTTTTAGAGCCTTGTGGAATATTTAGAGACGATGGCAGGAGACCTGACGGTATAACATTGGTCCCGTGGAAGAGAGGTAAAGCCCTAGTGTGGGATCCTACTTGCGTAGACACTTTGGCGGCCTCTCATCTCAAGGGTACCTCATTTAGAGCCGGGGCGGCATCAGAGGCAGCTGAACTGATTAAGTGGCGCAAATATGAGTCTCTGAGAGATGACTACATATTTGTGCCATCCTATCAGGCCTATCGCCATCACCCCCTTGTTCTCCAAAATAATGGAATCCGTTGTAAACTGTTACCTCATGCGGTACCTTGAGGATCACCAGCTGATTAGTGACCGCCAGTACGGTTTTCGTCGGGGTCGATCAGCTGGTGATCTTCTGGTCTACTTAACTCATAGATGGGCGTTGGCAGTAGAGTCCAAGGGGGAGGCATTGGCCGTTAGTTTGGACATTGCGAAGGCCTTCGATCGGGTTTGGCACAAAGCGCTTCTTTCGAAGCTCCCTTCCTATGGACTTCCCGAGAAATTATGCAATTGGATCACCAGCTTTCTTGCAGATCGGAGCATCAAGGTCGTTGTAGACGGTGCATGCTCCGACTACAAGCCTATTAACGCTGGTGTTCCACAAGGCTGCGTGCTATCACCAACGCTGTTTCTTCTGCATATCAATGATATGTTGCAAGCTGGTAGCATTCATTGCTATGCAGATGACAGCACTGGTGATGCTCTATACACCGGCCGTGCCAATATTTCTCGGGAAAACGTCACCGAGTACCGGAACAAACTTGTGTCTGAAGTCGAGTCTTTGCTGGACAAAGTCTCGGATTGGGGGCGACTAAATCTAGTCCAGTTTAATCCTCAGAAGACACAAGTTTGCGCGTTTACCGCTAAAAAGAACCTCTTTGTCGTATCTCCTCAGTTTCAAGGTACTCCCCTTGTTGCCTCAGCCAGTATCGGAATCCTCGGCGTCGACATATCGAGTAGCGTGCAGTTTCGTGGTCACTTGGAAGCGAAGGCCAAATTGGCCTCTAAAAAGCTTGGCGTGCTCAGCAGAGCGGGACAGTATTTCATGCCGGCTCAACGCCTGCAACTTTACAAGGCGCAGGTTCGGCCTCATATGGAATACTGTTCCCATCTCTGGGCTGGGGCTCCCCAGTGCCAGCTTCTTCCACTTGACCGCATCCAGCGCAGAGCGGCTCGAATCGTCAACGACCAAGTCCTTTCCGATCGGCTCGACTCATTGGCACTGCGAAGAGATGTTGCATCTCTTAGCATTTTCTTTCGCATTTACCATGGGGAGTGCTCTGAGGAATTGTTCGGATTAATACCAGCCGCCAAATTTCACGAACGCACATCGCGGCAGAACTCCCGATACCATCCACACCATCTGGATGATAGGCGGTCCACCACTGTGCGATTTAGAAGATGTTTTCTTCCTCGCACAACTTCCTTGTGGAATAGTTTACCACCAGCGATTTTTCCGGACCGATACGACTTAGGGACCTTCAAGAAAAGAGCCTACTCCTTTTTAAAAGGCCGGCAACGCATCTGCAATTCCCCTGGTGTTGCGGTTGTTCATGGGCGGCGGTAGTCACTTACCATCAGGTGAGCCGCATGCTCGTTTGCCCCCTCTCCTATAAAAAAAAAAAAAAAAAGAGACTATCGGTCCGTGGAGTCCACATGCGGTGAAATTCCTAAAGTAACTCCATCAGCGGCTGATTGTTGCTGCTGGTGATAAGAGGGCTGGTTCTTTTCTCGCTCAAAGGCTAAGTATAGCTATTCAGCGGGGAAACGCAGCCAGCATTCTTGGCACGATACCGCGGGGAGTAGGACTATATTATGATGATTAAGTTTATAGTTTTAGTTTTTTTTATTATTATTATAGTTTTTAATATTTATTTACGATAAGAAACTCATATATTGATTAAAATATTTTTTCGAGAAGGAATAATTAATTAACTCATAAAAATATTGGGACCATCATTTTTTATGATTTTAATTAAAAGTTCGCTCTCTCCGTAAGATTGCACTGCTCCTCTTCAAAATGCTTTTGGTAGGAAATAATTAGAGCAGCCTAAGGCATTGTTTCGCAGAATTTTATCGTCGCTGTGATTTTTCCATCTACCATAAAATTCGTGATGGTCGATCTTCATCTGCAATGACTGAAGAAAATGTGGCTACTGTCAGGCGACTAATTGAAGAAAATCGGCATGACCTGAGAGGACATTCGGGGATATTTAGATATTGGTATAAGCCAAATACAAAAAAAATACATCAACATTTTAAACTTAAAAAACTTTGCTGTCACTGCATTCCTCATGAACTTCAATATCATGAAATTCAAATTACTGGAGTGAGCAGAACAAAAACCGGCTTGATTTTATTGGTGTAAAAAAATGTTGTCAAAGTATGATCACGGACGTTCAAATTTTGTGTATGACATTGGTATAGAAGATGAAATATGGATCTATTCTTATACTCCAGAGAGAGAGAGAGTAACAGCAACAAACTGTATGTGTGTTGCAAGGCGACAGCAAATTAAAAAAAAAACGAGGCAGTAAAAGAGCGTGGAAGAAAAATTATTGCATTTTTCTCTCCTAGTTGGGTCCTGTCTGCAAGATCCCACTTGATGAGCAGAAGATAGTTAATGCTGAGTAATACCCTGTGATATGTTTACCCAGTGTTTTTGAAAAAGTTTGGGAATAACGGCTAAGAAGTTGCTTTCTATTGCGCCATAACAATGTTTTGGCAAGCACCGCGAACAAGACAAAGTAATTTTTGGCTTCTGAATAGGTAAAACTCGTGACCCAGAATGCACACACCCCAGAAATCGCACCACGCGATTTCTTTATTTTCCCAAAAATTCAAGATTTGATAAGAGGTTTGACACTTACATAGCCAGAATCACTTTCAACTAGCACGTGAAAAACACGCCCTCAGACCAGATCCTTATGTTTTTAAAAATAGTTTGAATGAATATAATAGTGTCTAAACTGTGATGGAGAATACATTGAAAAACAATGATTTAATTAGTTTAGTGAGTTACGCAAAACAATCTGCTTACCCCACGTATTAAATGCATACACTTGTTATGATCATGTATTGTTACAATGTAAGTATTATATTCGCGAACAATTACAATTTATTCGTTACTCATTTAGTTCTCTAGTCACTTTATTCATTTTGTTATTAAACTATTTATCTAGTCCAGAAATTTATATTGTATAATACTATTTTCATAACTATTCCTATATATACGTAGTAAGGCATGCTGCAGCTATATTATGGTTGTAGTACGAATGTTGGCTTGACCGGGAATGAACCAAGCTCTCACAAAATAGCAGCTGAATGCTGCTATGTTTCTTATGGTGAGTGTACAGAACCAGTTATTTTATAACTGGATACGAGGCATTCCATTTGCATAAAGGGTGAAAACGCATCTGCATATTGTTTCTTAACTGAGGATAGATTAAGTTGTCTTTGGGCCACAGTATCCTCTTAGCATTAGGTGGCCTATGGGCTCGTTTAAAAAAATATTTTTATACGTTTCAAGATATTTTATTTTATTATTTTTTTCGTCGTTATTGATTTTCCATTTTAATGCATAGCATTTTGCTATTCATTTAATTAATCCGCCATTTATTTAACCTTCACGGTTCGCTTACATGCATGAAAAAGAAAATAACCAATGTCGTTTCATTTTACTTATTACTTCATATTATATTTATATAATTGTATTTCTTTCACGTACACGGCTTGCGTACGTACATGACCAAGGTATATACCAAGCTATATGACTAATGTACAATGTATAAAACTCATTAGTAAATAATTTTGATTTCAGTCAGTAACAATACTTAAGAACTCATTCCGCGTTTTATCGCATTTGAACAACCTTAAAAAAGGGGTTATTAGGTTTTCTAAACTGTAACTAGGTAAGGTAAGGCAAGTTCATGCTGTAGCCTACAGATATATATATCTATCCTCGATTAAGAATGAAAATTCAGATGCGTTGTCAACTCTGAAGACTAGGGTGGAAAGTGTCGTTGCCAGAGTCACCGTACAAACACAGCAGCATTAAGCCACTATTCTATTCTGGTACTGTTTGGGAGCCTGCTCCTTCCCTAGTCAAACCGAACCATTTGTGCTACAACCATAATAATATAAAGCTGCATTCTATTAACATAAGCTCAAGGTAACAATTAGAACGTAGTCTATACAGGTACATGAAAAAAAATATTCGCTATCTTTTCTTTCTAAGATTAATTTATTTTTAAGTGTCATTTAAACTTGGCTAACCTGGATGTAGAGTATATTCAATGAAAATAGAATAATTAAAACTGGTGTACAATCGGCGAAGTTATCGCTCATCACATATAAAAAGAAATACAATCGAATTCAAAACCTTCTTGATAAAAAACAAGCATTATTTGAAATAAAGGTAAGTAAACATTTTATATCTTAAAAGTTTTTTTTTTACCATGTAGTGGCGGAGTAAGAGAATCCGCTACTTTATAATATCCCGAGTGTTGAAAAAGGTGACAAAAGAAACTGAAACATAAACTGTATAGCAGCTCGTTTTTGATAACAACTGAAAATAATAAAAAAAAATCGATTGCTAGCCGCTAAGCCAAGTGTGGCAACTATAGCAAAATTAGTAATTGGATGAATGAATTACTTCTACAGCACTCACAAAATTAGTAATGTATCCCGTTACGCAGATTAATCACAACAAAATTTAAAAACACTTCGATTAAATTGACACAATTCCCAAGTTATATTACGAATTTAGCAGGCGCCCAGCAGCGGTGACACAGTCCTTATCATTAACCAATACATCAAAATGGGCCTGCGCGCTTAGCAAATGCAAATAGTCATGATAGCCGACGCTTTGGGTTTCATATGTAACGATAAACTTTGTCTCCATTTTGTAAAATCGTATTATGTTAATTTTATTACGTGTCAGAGCCACATTGCAGATATAATGGTTGTGGCTCGAATGGGTTGTAACAATGTAATGGGTTGTAAACAGGGGTAGGACCTCGCTTGCACAGGATATCAGCGTTAAATAACAACTTATTGCTTCTGTGTTTCGTATAGTGAGAGTGAAGAACTGGAAGCATTTTTTTTTTGGAAACAAGACATTCCTTAGTTCTTGGGGATGAGAACTTATATGCATTTTAATTCTTCATTGAGGATAGATGTAGGATGTCTCTAGACCACGGTAACTTACCTTTAGGTGGACTGTGTGCTCTTTTGTCACCATTATTCTAAAAAATCTCTTAATATGCAAAATTACATTTCTTATCGCCTGAAGGTGATGTGAGAGAATACAGTGCCCCATTTCATCACGTGTGTGTCGTAGCAGACGAAAAATTTTATCGCATCCAATAGACGGCGTTATAACCAACTCGTTTGTTAAAATACGCAAACCGGCGAAGAGTAAATGCTGCAGCATTGAATGTGCGAGACGTCTGGTACTGTGATTGTCAATCTACCCGCCAAGCGTAACAGTTAAGGTAAATCCTGTGTATATAATATATGTTAATTGGATGATTGGAGAAGCCCACATTAAGCTGTAAACTTTTACGGGCTGGTTGCGAAGGAGAAGAAAAGTTTTTTTGTATAGGAGAGGGGGCAAACGACCATGCGGCTCATCTGATGGTAAGTGACTACCGCCGCCCATGAACTGCAACAGACAGACAGTCAATTGGAAGGACCCATCTACCTTCCCATTTACCATCAAGTAATCTCGGTATATTATTTGATGGGGAAAGCTTGCGCATTGCCGTAGGAATCCGACTAGGAGCGGCCCTTTGTCAACCCGATCAGTGCCCCTGTGGTAGCAGCGTCGACAAGTTTGGGCTCCACGGACTTTCATGTAAGAAAAGCGCTGGTAGGTTTTCACGACACAGTTCTTTGAACGATGTTATCCGAAGGGTTCTTGTCTCTATAAATGTTCCCTCGGTTTTAGAGCCTTGTGGAATATTTAGAGACGATGGCAGGAGACCTGACGGTATAACATTGGTCCCGTGGAAGAGAGGTAAAGCCCTAGTGTGGGATCCTACTTGCGTAGACACTTTGGCGGCCTCTCATCTCAAGGGTACCTCATTTAGAGCCGGGGCGGCATCAGAGGCAGCTGAACTGAGTAAGTGGCGCAAATATGAGTCTCTGAGAGATGACTACATATTTGTGCCATCCTATCAGGCCTATCGCCATCACCCCCTTGTTCTCCAAAATAATGGAATCCGTTGTAAACTGTTACCTCATGCGGTACCTTGAGGATCACCAGCTGATTAGTGACCGCCAGTACGGTTTTCGTCGGGGTCGATCAGCTGGTGATCTTCTGGTCTACTTAACTCATAGATGGGCGTTGGCAGTAGAGTCCAAGGGGGAGGCATTGGCCGTTAGTTTGGACATTGCGAAGGCCTTCGATCGGGTTTGGCACAAAGCGCTTCTTTCGAAGCTCCCTTCCTATGGACTTCCCGAGAAATTATGCAATTGGATCACCAGCTTTCTTGCAGATCGGAGCATCAAGGTCGTTGTAGACGGTGCATGCTCCGACTACAAGCCTATTAACGCTGGTGTTCCACAAGGCTGCGTGCTATCACCAACGCTGTTTCTTCTGCATATCAATGATATGTTGCAAGCTGGTAGCATTCATTGCTATGCAGATGACAGCACTGGTGATGCTCTATACACCGGCCGTGCCAATATTTCTCGGGAAAACGTCACCGAGTACCGGAACAAACTTGTGTCTGAAGTCGAGTCTTTGCTGGACAAAGTCTCGGATTGGGGGCGACTAAATCTAGTCCAGTTTAATCCTCAGAAGACACAAGTTTGCGCGTTTACCGCTAAAAAGAACCCCTTTGTCGTATCTCCTCAGTTTCAAGGTACTCCCCTTGTTGCCTCAGCCAGTATCGGAATCCTCGGCGTCGACATATCGAGTAGCGTGCAGTTTCGTGGTCACTTGGAAGCGAAAGCCAAATTGGCCTCTAAAAAGCTTGGCGTGCTCAGCAGAGCGGGACAGTATTTCATGCCGGCTCAACGCCTGCAACTTTACAAGGCGCAGGTTCGGCCTCATATGGAATACTGTTCCCATCTCTGGGCTGGGGCTCCCCAGTGCCAGCTTCTTCCACTTGACCGCATCCAGTGCAGAGCGGCTCGAATCGTCAACGACCAAGTCCTTTCCGATCGGCTCGACTCATTGGCACTGCGAAGAGATGTTGCATCTCTTAGCATTTTCTTTCGCATTTACCATGGGGAGTGCTCTGAGGAATTGTTCGGATTAATACCAGCCGCCAAATTTCACGAACGCACATCGCGGCAGAACTCCCGATACCATCCACACCATCTGGATGATAGGCGGTCCACCACTGTGCGATTTAGAAGATGTTTTCTTCCTCGCACAACTTCCTTGTGGAATAGTTTACCACCAGCGATTTTTCCGGACCGATACGACTTAGGGACCTTCAAGAAAAGAGCCTACTCCTTTTTAAAAGGCCGGCAACGCATCTGCAATTCCCCTGGTGTTGCGGTTGTTCATGGGCGGCGGTAGTCACTTACCATCAGGTGAGCCGCATGCTCGTTTGCCCCCTCTCCTATAAAAAAAAAAAAAAGAGACTATCGGTCCGTGGAGTCCACATGCGGTGAAATTCCTAAAGTAACTCCATCAGCGGCTGATTGTTGCTGCTGGTGATAAGAGGGCTGGTTCTTTTCTCGCTCAAAGGCTAAGTATAGCTATTCAGCGGGGAAACGCAGCCAGCATTCTTGGCACGATACCGCGGGGAGTAGGACTATATTATGATGATTAAGTTTATAGTTTTAGTTTTTTTTATTATTATTATAGTTTTTAATATTTATTTACGATAAGAAACTCATATATTGATTAAAATATTTTTTCGAGAAGGAATAATTAATTAACTCATAAAAATATTGGGACCATCATTTTTTATGATTTTAATTAAAAGTTCGCTCTCTCCGTAAGATTGCACTGCTCCTCTTCAAAATGCTTTTGGTAGGAAATAATTAGAGCAGCCTAAGGCATTGTTTCGCAGAATTTTATCGTCGCTGTGATTTTTCCATCTACCATAAAATTCGTGATGGTCGATCTTCATCTGCAATGACTGAAGAAAATGTGGCTACTGTCAGGCGACTAATTGAAGAAAATCGGCATGACCTGAGAGGACATTCGGGGATATTTAGATATTGGTATAAGCCAAATACAAAAAAAATACATCAACATTTTAAACTTAAAAAACTTTGCTGTCACTGCATTCCTCATGAACTTCAATATCATGAAATTCAAATTACTGGAGTGAGCAGAACAAAAACCGGCTTGATTTTATTTGTGTAAAAAAATGTTGTCAAAGTATGATCACGGACGTTCAAATTTTGTGTATGACATTGGTATAGAAGATGAAATATGGATCTATTCTTATACTCCAGAGAGAGAGAGAGAGTAACAGCAACAAACTGTATGTGTGTTGCAAGGCGACAGCAAATTAAAAAAAAAACGAGGCAGTAAAAGAGCGTGGAAGAAAAATTATTGCATTTTTCTCTCCTAGTTGGGTCCTGTCTGCAAGATCCCACTTGATGAGCAGAAGATAGTTAATGCTGAGTAATACCCTGTGATATGTTTACCCAGTGTTTTTGAAAAAGTTTGGGAATAACGGCTAAGAAGTTGCTTTCTATTGCGCCATAACAATGTTTTGGCAAGCACCGCGAACAAGACAAAGTAATTTTTGGCTTCTGAATAGGTAAAACTCGTGACCCAGAATGCACACACCCCAGAAATCGCACCACGCGATTTCTTTATTTTCCCAAAAATTCAAGATTTGATAAGAGGTTTGACACTTACATAGCCAGAATCACTTTCAACTAGCACGTGAAAAACACGCCCTCAGACCAGATCCTTATGTTTTTAAAAATAGTTTGAATGAATATAATAGTGTCTAAACTGTGATGGAGAATACATTGAAAAACAATGATTTAATTAGTTTAGTGAGTTACGCAAAACAATCTGCTTACCCCACGTATTAAATGCATACACTTGTTATGATCATGTATTGTTACAATGTAAGTATTATATTCGCGAACAATTACAATTTATTCGTTACTCATTTAGTTCTCTAGTCACTTTATTCATTTTGTTATTAAACTATTTATCTAGTCCAGAAATTTATATTGTATAATACTATTTTCATAACTATTCCTATATATACGTAGTAAGGCATGCTGCAGCTATATTATGGTTGTAGTACGAATGTTGGCTTGACCGGGAATGAACCAAGCTCTCACAAAATAGCAGCTGAATGCTGCTATGTTTCTTATGGTGAGTGTACAGAACCAGTTATTTTATAACTGGATACGAGGCATTCCATTTGCATAAAGGGTGAAAACGCATCTGCATATTGTTTCTTAACTGAGGATAGATTAAGTTGTCTTTGGGCCACAGTATCCTCTTAGCATTAGGTGGCCTATGGGCTCGTTTAAAAAAATATTTTTATACGTTTCAAGATATTTTATTTTATTATTTTTTTCGTCGTTATTGATTTTCCATTTTAATGCATAGCATTTTGCTATTCATTTAATTAATCCGCCATTTATTTAACCTTCACGGTTCGCTTACATGCATGAAAAAGAAAATAACCAATGTCGTTTCATTTTACTTATTACTTCATATTATATTTATATAATTGTATTTCTTTCACGTACACGGCTTGCGTACGTACATGACCAAGGTATATACCAAGCTATATGACTAATGTACAATGTATAAAACTCATTAGTAAATAATTTTGATTTCAGTCAGTAACAATACTTAAGAACTCATTCCGCGTTTTATCGCATTTGAACAACCTTAAAAAAGGGGTTATTAGGTTTTCTAAACTGTAACTAGGTAAGGTAAGGCAAGTTCATGCTGTAGCCTACAGATATATATATCTATCCTCGATTAAGAATGAAAATTCAGATGCGTTGTCAACTCTGAAGACTAGGGTGGAAAGTGTCGTTGCCAGAGTCACCGTACAAACACAGCAGCATTAAGCCACTATTCTATTCTGGTACTGTTTGGGAGCCTGCTCCTTCCCTAGTCAAACCGAACCATTTGTGCTACAACCATAATAATATAAAGCTGCATTCTATTAACATAAGCTCAAGGTAACAATTAGAACGTAGTCTATACAGGTACATGAAAAAAAATATTCGCTATCTTTTCTTTCTAAGATTAATTTATTTTTAAGTGTCATTTAAACTTGGCTAACCTGGATGTAGAGTATATTCAATGAAAATAGAATAATTAAAACTGGTGTACAATCGGCGAAGTTATCGCTCATCACATATAAAAAGAAATACAATCGAATTCAAAACCTTCTTGATAAAAAACAAGCATTATTTGAAATAAAGGTAAGTAAACATTTTATATCTTAAAAGTTTTTTTTTTACCATGTAGTGGCGGAGTAAGAGAATCCGCTACTTTATAATATCCCGAGTGTTGAAAAAGGTGACAAAAGAAACTGAAACATAAACTGTATAGCAGCTCGTTTTTGATAACAACTGAAAATAATAAAAAAAAATCGATTGCTAGCCGCTAAGCCAAGTGTGGCAACTATAGCAAAATTAGTAATTGGATGAATGAATTACTTCTACAGCACTCACAAAATTAGTAATGTATCCCGTTACGCAGATTAATCACAACAAAATTTAAAAACACTTCGATTAAATTGACACAATTCCCAAGTTATATTACGAATTTAGCAGGCGCCCAGCAGCGGTGACACAGTCCTTATCATTAACCAATACATCAAAATGGGCCTGCGCGCTTAGCAAATGCAAATAGTCATGATAGCCGACGCTTTGGGTTTCATATGTAACGATAAACTTTGTCTCCATTTTGTAAAATCGTATTATGTTAATTTTATTACGTGTCAGAGCCACATTGCAGATATAATGGTTGTGGCTCGAATGGGTTGTAACAATGTAATGGGTTGTAAACAGGGGTAGGACCTCGCTTGCACAGGATACCAGCGTTAAATAACAACTTATTGCTTCTGTGTTTCGTATAGTGAGAGTGAAGAACTGGAAGCATTTTTTTTTTGGAAACAAGACATTCCTTAGTTCTTGGGGATGAGAACTTATATGCATTTTAATTCTTCATTGAGGATAGATGTAGGATGTCTCTAGACCACGGTAACTTACCTTTAGGTGGACTGTGTGCTCTTTTGTCACCATTATTCTAAAAAATCTCTTAATATGCAAAATTACATTTCTTATCGCCTGAAGGTGATGTGAGAGAATACAGTGCCCCATTTCATCACGTGTGTGTCGTAGCAGACGAAAAATTTTATCGCATCCAATAGACGGCGTTATAACCAACTCGTTTGTTAAAATACGCAAACCGGCGAAGAGTAAATGCTGCAGCATTGAATGTGCGAGACGTCTGGTACTGTGATTGTCAATCTACCCGCCAAGCGTAACAGTTAAGGTAAATCCTGTGTATATAATATATGTTAATTGGATGATTGGAGAAGCCCACATTAAGCTGTAAACTTTTACGGGCTGGTTGCGAAGGAGAAGAAAAGTTTTTTTGTATAGGAGAGGGGGCAAACGACCATGCGGCTCATCTGATGGTAAGTGACTACCGCCGCCCATGAACTGCAACAGACAGACAGTCAATTGGAAGGACCCATCTACCTTCCCGATTGAAATCCTGATTGTGAATGTGGTCTTTCTTGAATAGGGAAAATAACGAGATCAATTACATTACACATAACTGACATGAAACGGAGAATCCGAGCCTTCAGTCTGAAAACGTGCTCAGGATCACCTCCGAAATGACGTCACACTTGATAGACCACTACTTGCAAAAGAGCACCGCTTTCGTAACAAAAATTATTCCTGAGGCATTGATGCGCTGCTACCTCTATTACCCATCTTCCTAGATGAGGACAAACATTGTTGTTTATGATAATTATGAGTTCGCCGATTAATGGCGTCGGCGTCACCTATTTTTTGATAAAATTTAACAGTGGTAGAGCCATTCGGCAGCTTTTGCTGTCGCACGGATGGGCCAGCTCGAACCGGGGTTGTACCACGACCTCACAGAATACCAGCGTGAAGTAAAGGTTTACCTCTGCGTTTCGCTTGGTGAGTGCAGGTGGCCGGAGGCACTTTTTACTGGAAATGAGGTATTCCGTCTTAGTCCTCACGGGTGACAACGCATCTACAATTTGATTTGGAATAGAGGATAGATGTAGATGTCTATGGGCTGCAGCAATCACTTACCATCAGGTGTACTGTGTGCTCGTTTGTGACCTTATCCTATAAAAAAGTAGTTAGGAGAAAAAAGGAAAAAGGAGGCCTACAACCTTTAAGCCTCCTTTTCTACCTAGAAACCGCCTGTGTAGGGACCCCACCATCTTACCTATTTTTGCCGCTAAATAGCATTGCTTGCATTGCTCTATTCCGGTCTGAAGGATATAGAGAGGCAGTACAATCACAGACCTAGAAGCAATCTATTTCACGGGTGACATTGCGTATGTATCTTTCTTTGTATGAGTTGGTTGCGGTTGTCTATGCGCTGCAGTAGCCACTTAAGATCAGGTGGACTCTAAGTTCGCTTGTCATTTTAATTTTATAAAAATACACTCGAATATTTATTACATTTTTACGTGGTAGAGACATGCTGCAGAAGTATTACTGGTATAATTGTAGCATGAATCGATCGGCTCGACCGCGGAAGGACTAATATTCTCTCACAGAATACTAGCATGACATAGCAGCTTAAGCTGAGTCAAAAATCAGTTATCCGGTTTTTCTGTTGAGAAACTCTCAGTACCAGCCTAAATTCACAAAGTTGGCGGTATTTCGTCCCGTGCCTCGGAAAGCACGATAAGCCGTTGGTCTTGCGCCTGATCTAAATAGAGTATTTGCGCACACACTCTTGCACCATTTTCTGGCCTACGCAGATGTCGATTTGTATCTGACTGTGACCGTGACTGGGGTTCGGTCTGGTAACTCAAAAACCTACTCTCCTCGCGAAGCTACAAGTTGTTATTTTTATAAATTAAGAGTGACAAAAAGCTTCACAATGTGGAAAAAATTTAGAATATTTACCAAAGGCTTCGTTCTGAAAATTAGTTAAGAACAACACTTTGGAAAATTTAACATTGTGCTAAAATTTCTTCCATTCTATTCTTATTTTTTAAAACAGAAACAGAAACTTTTTTATTCAATATAGATTATAAATAATAGTTATTGAAAGTCACTCTTTTGTATGATTACCACTGGTTCGGAAAAAACCTCTGTCCTGGGAAGAACCAGCGGGTTTCTTGCTGGGAAGAACCAGCAAGAAACCCAGCGGGACTTTTTTTTAAATAACAGCTTACAATCACGATGTTACACAAATTAACAACACAACAAATTAGAAATAGCTTGGTAGCGATCACCTCATTTATTATTATCATATATGGGTTATTATCATCCATAAATTCCTTAATATTATAATAACCCTTTTTATACAAACTTAGTTTAATAAAGTTTTTGAACTTTGAACAGGTCAAACTTTGTACATTTTCTGGAATTTTGTTGTAAAAGCGTATACATCGCCCCAAGAATGAATTTCTGACTGGATGGAGTCGAGTAACTGGTACTACTAGCTTGTGTCTGTTCCTAGTATTTACAGAATGAATATCACTTATTTTTGTAAAACTACTTTTATTTTTGTGTACGTACATTACATTTTCATAAATGTATTGAGAGGCCAAAGTTAATATATTAATTTCCTTAAATTTTTGTCGCAGCGACTCTTTAGGCTTTAAATCATAAATTGCTCTTATGGCCCTCTTCTCCAAAACAAATATAATTTCAGTGTCAGCTGCGTGTCCCCATAGCAAAATACCATACGACATTATGCTATGGAAATAGCTAAAGTAAATTAGTCTAGCTGTTTCAACACTGGTTAGAATACTAATCTTTTTTGGGGCGATGTATACGCTTTTACAACAAAATTCCAGAAAATATACAAAGTTTGACCTGTTCAAAGTTCAAAAACTTTATTAAACTAAGTTTGTATAAAAAGGGTTATTATAATATTAAGGAATTTATGGATGATAATAACCCCTGGAAATGAGGTGATCGCTACCAAGCTATTTCTAATTTGTTGTGTTGTTAATTTGTGTAACATCATGATTGTAAGCTGTTATTTAAAAAAAAAAGTCCCGCTGGGTTTCTTGCTGGTTCTTCCCAGGACAGAGGTTTTTTCCGAACCAGTGGTAATCAAACAAAAGAGTGACTTTCAATAAGTATTATTTATAATCTATATTGAATAAAAAGGTTTCTGTTTCTGTAGGTCACAAAATATACCCAAAGCATCCTGTGAATTCTCCCATGCATTAAAGATATATTTAATCAGCTCAACACCGGCATCAGTTGTCGAGTGACCCCTTGTGAAACCAAATTGATTTTTAAGAAGTAAATTATTTATATTTAAAAAATTTAACATTTGATCAAGAACAATTTTTTCAAAAATCTTACTAAGTGTTGGTAGTACAGAAATAGGTCTAAAATTGGCGGGGTCTAATGTACTACCAGATTTAAATAAAGGTATTACTTTACTATGCTTCATTAAATCAGGAAACACACCAGATACGATACTAGTTGTTACGGCCTACGGCTGCTCCCTTAAAGGATCCAATCTTCAGGGGCCCATGAGCTGAAGATTTCCCGAACAGACGTAGGTCGGGCCCCAATGTGGCCACGTGGAAATTCCTAATTACATTAAAATATATGGGGGAGCGTTATACTACGGCCAGTCGACCGGAAGGAATTTGGATGAAGCTTACTTACCTATCCAAGGCGACTGGTCTCTCCGGAGTCGGTCAGGTCGCATGTGGTTGTGTAGTGCAAGGGAAGGAATGGTGATGTGGTGTGTATCTGGGTGTGACTGATGGTGATTGAACCTAGACCTTGGCCGTCGGCAGCAGCCCGAGCGTCGACACCGCTCCAACTTGAGGGCGCCTTTCGAGGTAGTCCACAGTCACTTTCTTCTTTCGTCACGTTGCCAGTCAATTAACTCTATCGTACGATTTACTAACTTACAGAAGCCACTAACTATCGCTGGGTATAATGGTTACCGCACAAACGCACACGGAGTTTAAAGGGTCAAAGGTGACTACCGTTTCGCGTAGCAATAGTTAATTCTAGAATACCAGAGGCAGCACTATCTAATATTGCCGAATGCACTTATGCAGGTTTTGAGTCAGACACAATAAGTCCCGGGAAGCTCTCCAGTAGGAATGCGCGTCACAATGATAGACCGTATATTTACTGGCCGCGCCGAATTATTCCGAGTTCCCTAACAGAATGGACCGCGTGCTCACGTCAGCACCGATTATGGACGACTGACTTTTCTCTCGCGACTCGCGCGCTCGTGCCACGCCCAGCCGAACTTTAAACCGGAATCGCGCCGAGCCGAGTGACATCTGGTGTCGACTCCGACAACAGTGTTTTGCGCGAACAAACCCCCGTCCCGGACATAAGGATTTAGGTCCGCGAGCAAACCGGGCAGCGAGACAAGGTCGCGATGGCAAGTTGCAAGACCGAATCTACAACCAAACTAGGCCACCTTAGGCAACCCATCAGATCCTGCAACCCTAATCAACGCCTCAAAAGATAGCCCTAATGTGGCAAGCCGGAGGGTCAGCCTCCACTGGATGCCCCTCCTGGGCATTGCAGCACTTTAATAAGTCCGGTACTGGACAGAAGTCCGACGACCTATTTCAAACACCTATCTGTGCCCCTATGATTAGTTCCGCAATCCGACCGGATCAGTTCTGCAAACAGCAACGCTACACGAAGCGGCCCCGAGCGGCCTCCTAAGCTTCAGTGCAGAGAGCACCCACAAATTCCACATGAACGTCGTCTGTGAAGAGCCGAACGAAACGCATAGATAGTCCCTAGTATGAATTTTCAACATGTAGGCCTAGCCAGGCCACCCACCATATTATCATTTACTAAAATAGTGCGGCAGCTGATTTCAATCTGATAATCTCCAAAACTAGCTAGCCTGTTAGGCAAGTAGTCCTATGCTCATATTTCAACTAATTTTTCAAAAGCATCAATGTTCAACTACAGAATTAATTCAACCAAATTAATCACCGATGCGCATAGATCAACTTGCAAATTAAACAAAACAATAACGTAAGGGACAGCCCTACTTCTTCGTAAAGCAAAATGATTAAACACTATCTATGTATATGTACATAATTTTTCAAAAAGCGCGCCATTCAATTTCCTTTCAGCAAACAGACGCAACGATCAAATACAGTGATTAAATATATGTACAAAACACATGCAGTAGCATTTAAAGGAGTAGATTAAATTCAATTCTTTTAATTTAAACCGCTACAAATAGGAAAATTTCGCGGAAAGCCCAAAGCAATTTTTAATTTTAATTCAAGTATTTTTTGACTAAGTGCTCGACCAAACCAAATCCAATACCCCTTGACAGCGCGACTCAACGCTCCAGGGGGGCCCTAATCTTCCCACCACCAAGGGGAGGCCACATGGCGTGAACCCGAGATAAATAGAGCACAACCTTTAACAGTTGCCACTCGGGTTGTACGCCTTCACTGAGGCCGTCGGTAACAGAACATTTTGACAAGTGGACTGTTGACGGCTTAAGGCTCAGTGGAGGCGGCCGTGGTGGGAGCTAAGGCGGCAGCTAGACAGGGCCGCCTCCATCAAATGGGGAACAGTGGTACACCAGTCGCGGCCACTCAGCTAACGGAAGTGAGAAGGGTCCAGCGGACCGATGAGTGGCCGTGAAGTTCCTCTCCACACGCTGAGTGACGCCGTGACGACGCCGCACGCGGGTGATGACACCCCCGCCCCTGGGGGAATTACCCCCCGACTGGTCGGGGGAGGGACTCCTTTCAAACTTAGGGGCCTGGTGGCTGGCCGGCGGGCGCCGAGAGTCACCCAGCAGAGGGCGTGGCTGAGCACCCCCGCCCGTGTGGATCGAGGGCCTGGCAGAGTCCCGAGAGGATACGCCGTTCGCACCCAGGCACAAAACTGCATGATGATTGCCCTGGCAATGCAGACAGGGCCGCCGATGCGGACAGTCTCGCTGGAGGTGCCCTTCCAAACATGAACAGCACCAGCGGCGCTCCTTGGCGATAGTTCGCCTCGCCGAAATCGGCTTACCTAATAATTTCGGGCACGACGTTACCCGATGATCAGATGCTTGACAATAGGAGCAGGGGGGGGTTGACGACGACTTGCCTGGAGGATTCAGCCTCTCACTGGGCACGGCTCGTAAGTCGTCAACGGTGCCCGCCGCGCTCTCTATCTGCCGGCACTGCTCCTCCAAAAACCGCAGCAGGTAATAGAAGGGCGGAATATAGGAGGCCTCGTCCCCGCCGTACCTCTCCTCAAAATGGATTCGAAGGTCGAGAGGTAGACGGGACAGCACTATGCGGAGCAACAAAAAAGCCCATTCGCCCACTGGTAAACCCAGCCGTCTCAACGTATTACAGGCCACCAAGACTGGATCCAACAGGTCCGGACGCAGTCTGGCCCGGTCACTAAGCAGCGGGAGGCTTAGAAGCTGCTTAACATGTTCGTCAGCAATTCGCCGGACGTTGGCGTATCTTCTGGCTAGGAGGTCCCGAGCAGTGTGGTAGGCGTCGTCCGACAATCTCAAGTGGCCGACGACGCCCAGGGCCTCCCCCTCATAACAAACAAAAAATACAACAAAAATTAACAGTTAATAAATGCAGTTCCTATCAAATCGCGTTGAATAGAAACTACACAAATACGAATCACTACGTATCAACCAAATACAAGTCAGCACAAAAGAAAAGTCACAAATCAAATTAACAAATAACAAATACTAGTGCGATCAAATCAAGTTAAATTCAAATTGCGTAAATACAATTACTACTCTTTAGTTCAAATACAACTTACAGTATAAACGAAGATACACATCACGGTCGATCAACAAAAAATGCCTAGCTCGGAAATCGAACCTTCGATAAGTAATCCACTACAACTATCCGACAACGATAATTAACCGATTACGTAAAAATAACCATCTACCTACATGACGTATATCTCTAGAAAACTCCCACTTGCGCAACCTAGGGCGCGGCTTTTCAAATCTCCCCACTAACCAAAAAAAGGCAAGCAACAAAGAACAAAGGAAAATAATTCTATTATTACGTACAAAAAAAAATATTTTTACGTATTACGGACGGGCGTGATTGTAAATACAAATTAACCCAATCAAACCAACGCTCCCTGCCACCAGAATTGTTTAATGTTTATCAAACACTATGTACGGGATCGACCGGGAATCGAACCAGGAACCACGCTTAGCTACCAGTATGTTACGGCCCACGGCTGCTCCCTTAAAGGATCCAATCTTCAGGGGCCCATGAGCTGAAGATTTCCCGAACAGACGTAGGTCGGGCCCCAATGTTCCTAATTACATTAAAATATATGGGGGAGCGTTATACTACGGCCAGTCGACCGGAAGGAATTTGGATGAAGCTTACTTACCTATCCAAGGCGACTGGTCCCTCCGGAGTCGGTCAGGTCGCATGTGGTTGTGTAGTGCAAGGGAAGGAATGGTGATGTGGTGTGTATCTGGGTGTGACTGATGGTGATTGAACCTAGACCTTGGCCGTCGGCAGCAGCCCGAGCGTCGACACCGCTCCAACTTGAGGGCGCCTTTCGAGGTAGTCCACAGTCACTTTCTTCTTTCGTCACGTTGCCAGTCAATTAACTCTATCGTACGATTTACTAACTTACAGAAGCCACTAACTATCGCTGGGTATAATGGTTACCGCACAAACGCACACGGAGTTTAAAGGGTCAAAGGTCACTACCGTTTCGCGTAGCAATAGTTAATTCTAGAATACCAGAGGCAGCACTATCTAATATTGCCGAATGCACTTATGCAGGTTTTGAGTCAGACACAATAAGTCCCGGGAAGCTCTCCAGTAGGAATGCGCGTCACAATGATAGACCGTATATTTACTGGCCGCGCCGAATTATTCCGAGTTCCCTAACAGAATGGACCGCGTGCTCACGTCAGCACCGATTATGGACGACTGACTTTTCTCTCGCGACTCGCGCGCTCGTGCCACGCCCTGCCGAACTTTAAACCGGAATCGCGCCGAGCCGAGTGACATCTGGTGTCGACTCCGACAACAGTGTTTTGCGCGAACACTATTATTAAAAATAATAGCTAAATGAGGCGCGATTGTATCTATTATAGACGCAATAACTTTAACGGAAATCCCCCACAGATCCGCAGTTTTCTTAACATCAATAGTTTTAAAATATATTACAATATCTTTTGATGACACTTTATGAAATGTAAAATTCTTTGTACACACATTTACATTTTGTTTAAGTAATGATTCGGCGACGGCAGGAGAAGAATTCAGTGACTTAGTGGTCAAGATCGGAATATCAGTAAAATATTTCTCAAAAACCATTGCTACGTCCTGATCTGATACAGTTAATTTGTTGTTAACACTTAACTGGTAATTTGAATTGCGAGAGTTGATCTTACCAGTTTCGCTATTAATTATACTCCATGTCATTTTAATTTTATTGGAAGCCGTCTTAATTTTGTTTATTTTTGTAAAGTGAGCACACTCTTTTAAATATTTTTGAATATTTTTTACATATTCCCTAAATTCGACGCTATGATTATATGACCTTTCATGGTAAAGATCATATAACCTATGCCTGCTCTTATGGACTCCTACTGTCGCCCATTCATTGAATGACTTCCGACTGTTTAAGGAGAATGTTTTAGAAGTAAAAGTATTATTAAATTCATTGCAAATAAGCTTAAATAATGTTCCATACAAAAAATGGTAAAGGCTACAACAGAAGAAAAAAAAGAGAAAAAACGTGGCTGACTTTAAGTACAGTCATTAAAGTACTTTTTAATTCTAAGCCAATTTGCAATCCCCGCTTCGCACTTCAGTATCAAATGTACAGTTCGCATTATTTAATTATATGTTATTTTAATTAAATTACTTTTTTAGGTCTCCGGGGCTAATTAAGTACATAAACTTGAAACAACTTATGGCAGAAATGAGCCGTCTCCTTTGAATTTGGAATTCTTAACCAAAGAGGAGATATTTCAGATCAAAATAGTACGATAAAACGCTAATTTCATACGTAAGGACCTAACATTATAAGGAAAGAGCTTAGTAAACATAGTTTCATGCATAGCAACGGATGAATAGCCACACACGATATTACGGGTACTCATGCCTACTCTACCTAAAATATCGTCTATACATCCCACTGCCAGGCACTGTTTATCTTAGCAGAAACGTGTTAGAGTGTCACAAAATAGCTTATTCTATCGCTTAAACCAAACTATGAAAACATTGCGAAAGCAAATTTTTCCTATTACTGAATGAGTATGTATGTAATTACATATATTAATATAAGGTAATTATACATATTAATACCAATATCCTCACATTTTTTAAAGTTACTCTTACATTCTTTTAAGATTTTAATTCCAATTTTAAGTTTCTCAATATAATTTTAGTGCACGTGTACCACGATGTTAAAGAGTTTATAAATAGATTATCCTAAAGTCGCATCAAGAGTTAAAAAAATGTAAATAGCGTTTTCTTCGATTGATGGTCTATATTTCGATAAATGGTATAAGTAGGAAACTAACCAACTCAAATTTGTCCGTCCTAAAGTCCTAAAATCCTAAAATTTTGGTATGAAAGTGATGGAAGTTTTTTCACTATGTTACTTCTAAATTTCTCCAAGCGACGTGCATTTACTGTAACAGACACAACTTTCTCATCTATTTGCTTTTTGTGAACATAAGGTAACGAAACTACTTGTCCACAGTGATCAGAACTTAATTTTTGAATTATACATTTATGCAACGGCTTCACATTTGTAAAAATGTTATCTATACAACATGTTGCACTAGATTGAGAAATACGCGTTGGCTCTATAAATAAATTAAAAAGACCATATGACTTAAACAATGATCTAAATTTAATATTGATGGAGGAAGCTTCTAGGAGATTGATATTAAAGTCTCCACATATTACTACAGATTTATCCTGTTTATTAAGCTTAGCAAAAACTTCCTCCATAATGTTTTCAAAAGTATCATATGTACAACATGGGGGTCTGTAGACGCTCACAACAATGAGGTGTTCAAACTCAACACATGCCATTTCTACAATTCGCTCAACAGAGAGGCTCACAATGTCTTTACGTTCTTTACATGATAATAATTTATTAGCTAATATTAAGGAGCCACCTCTTAAAAGCGTATCCCTATTGAAAGAACTGACTACCTGGTGATTACTGAAGTTAAACATTAAATTATAAGCTTTTAACCAATGTTCAGTAATACATAAGATATGAATATTGTTGCTATTTAAGAACAACTCAATTTCTAGCTCTTTGCCTATCATGCCTTGTATATTTTGATTCACCAGGTGTAAACAATTTTCATTATCTTTCTGTGGAGTCATACAATTAAAGATTTGTAAGCCACATTCTAAATTATTTAAGTTATTATAACTGCTAGAGATTACCTCTATTGTCTCATTTTCTAATTTAAATCACTTGGAACTGATTCCAAATTGCATATTAAGTCATTACACTGCTCAAAAGAAGCAGATGTCTGTGTAGCCAAGTCCTTGGCTGAGTTAATATATAAATAATAAGATAGCACATTTGCTATCTGTCTTAAATTATATTTTGATAGGTAATACCTATCTCAAGTCAAAAATTTCTTAATTAAATTATTTATATCTATTAAATTAATTCTTTCATTATAATTGTAACAATTAAATGTCAAGTTTAAATTATTATTACATGAAAAGTTATTCATTAATAAATTTAAATCATATATTATTTTATTTTCCTGCGGCCAACCCTGTATGTAAGGCAATGTAAACAAGATAATTTTATGTACATTTAAAGTATTTAGATTATCAATATATTTTAATAATTTATTTTTGTTTACATTGCCTCTTCTCCCAACAAGAATTATTAATGTGCTATTAGGACAAAATTTACTAGATAAAACTTTATTCATTATATGACTAAAGGATACTCCAGGCATGCAATAATTAGTGATCATATGTCCTTTTAAACAGTTAATTAGTGATCATATGTCCTTTTAAACAGTTATATAGTTTTAAAAAGGTTCCATAATAGACTCTTTAAGCACCGTAATATCCCAAAATACAAGGTTATTAATAATTCGATTTCTATAGAACATTGCGAAGAAAAACCGGGTGTGTGGACAGCGATACAAAGCTATCATATTATTTTCAACCCTCAGTTGACAAGGGTCAGATAATTAATCAAAGTAACGTAATGAGAGCAAAAATACGGTAAACTACTACCAAATTAGTAATAATTAGAAACTGTAATATAATATTAAAATATCGGGAGGGAATATATTTTAGTTGATGGATACATAAATTTGGATAAAAAAAATTTAAGAAGTATTTCACACAAGCATAAAGAAAAAAGTCGAAGGATCCAGATGAGTCAGGACCATGCTTTGTGGCATTCTTTTCGGGAGGTCTATGTTCTATTTACATTGGACTTTTAAAGGGCTATAATGATGATGATGGTGATCATGGATATAATAAAAAAGGAAGAGACTTAACGGTACTGCTAACGCTAATTTGCCTTACAGAATGGAATGGAATTAGTTTATGGATGAATTTCATATATTCTCGACTTATACCATAATATAGCTATTCAATTCGCTAACAGTCCCCCAAAAACGCAAAAAAATTCATAGTTAGGTTTATACAAAATCAGTTTATAAGACACAATCAAATGTGTCACAAGCAAAAACACAAATTAGCATTAGTCTTTGCACAAATGTTGACAACAACCTGTTTTTTTTTTTGTTATAAAGATAAAAATATTTTAGAAAATAAATATTCACTGAAATTTTAGATTAATCAAAGAACTTTAAATATACAAGAACTTCATTTTAAATTGGGATTCAAATATAACGCATCTTTTAATGTTGCATTTTGAGATCCACAAGTTCAGTTATAGTGCTAAGTTTTATTTTACAAATGCTAGAGCAGTAAAATCTGGTCTTTGAATACTTTTTCATTTCGTAAACTTTTATCATTAAGGGGAAGTTAAAATTTATCATATTATTATACTTTATTCCTTTTAGCATCATTCGGATAATCTGTGAAAGTTTTTTACTTTTTAAGAAAGGATGGACACATTTTTGTAATTTACTCTTGTAACGATTGTTTTTATAGAAAAGGAGGCTAACGAGTTAGCGGCTCATCTCATAGTACGTGTTGAAAGGAGTAAATTAAACGAGCTTACTCCTTAAATGTCCCTCAGTCGTATCGGTTCAGATAAATTACCGCTGGTAAGCGATTCCACAAAGCAGTCACGAGAAGAAGAAAATTATTGATTATTCTAACTTGTATATGAAGATGGAGTTTCCAGTGTAACTCCAAATCCATCGTGATACAAAAAGTTACTTTTATTGTCGTTTTATACTTAATGAGATGGCTTGCTAAGAGGCTTTTGGTGACAGCAATATGTTTAGTACCAATGTTACTAGTTTCTAGCGCGGGCACAACTTGACGCTGTGTGGCATGACGCTGCTTCCCATCGCCAGTCTATATAAGGATAGGTATGTTGGCGATAAAAAATGAAACATACGCATTATATAATTTTTCAAAAACAATGCAACAAATCACTTTTCTTTATTACTTTACTTATTATTTGAAGTAACTACCTAGATCACTTATCTCAACAAAACTCTAATAAGTTTTATAATAAATGACAAACAAACATACCAGGTTATCTAAGGTAAGTTGGCGATATAGTCCGGTAAATTGGTGATAGTAGATAGGAAATATGGTGATATTTTGGAAACTGTAAATATAGTCAAATATCTAAAAATATTATTCGATACAACGATCACATCTATAATATAGTTGTTCTTCAAGGTCAGTATCTTCTATAGATGCGCATACCTCGTGGTATGGCGTCAAACAATATGAGCATTGGATCCATTTGGCTCCATTCTTTTTTTTAACATCTGTTGAATATAAGACTTCACATAAGCCACACTCCCAATCATCTTCTTCTTTACTTTTTCTTGTTTTAGATGCAGATTTACCCGAAGTGGAAAGCTGAGACTGAAGATCTTCTTGCATAACATTTTCATTAGTCAGTGTTAAGCATTTCGCACTAGAATCTCTTTTTCTTGACCTCTCTGGACGTCCTAAAGCTTTGGGTGTTTTTAAAATGTCGTCTACTGTGAGTTCAAGTTTTGAAGTACAACTTTCAGATGCTGCATTTGTTGAAGTTGTAGGTAAAGAAGCAGGAGCAGTGTCAGTTAAAGATGAAGGTCGTAATGCTTCTTTTGGAACTATATTGTCGTTTAAAGGGCATATGCCTGTTTTTTTAAAAGCATTCTCGATGTTTTTTTTAGTAAAGGCGCTTATAAATGCTGGATTCATTATGGAATGGAAGTTGCTACGATTTGGAGCATCTCTAGGGTTATCGTTCATGTACCGATTTATGCTGTCGCGCCAGTAACTCTTAAGTGGCTTAAATATTCCTACATCAAGTGGCTGCAATAGATGCGTGCAATGAGCTGGGAAAGTAAATAAATAAACTTGATTATCTTTCGCAACTTTAAGAACTTCTGCTCCAATATGTGCAGAATGTGAGTCCATAAGTAAGACCACAAGACGTTCAGGCGGCATGGCAGTTATAAAAAAAATTAAACCATTCGTAAAATAATTCAGAATTGACCCATCCCTTAGGAGATATTTTAATTAATGCGTTGGGGAGTGCATCATTTTTGAGTGTATCATTCCACCTAACACCTTTAAAAATTATCATAGGCGGAATCCATGTTCCGTCCGCACAAATGCAAGCTAACATTGTTTGAGTTTGACCTCGTTCAGCGTAGGATCTTTTATAAACATACTTTTTACCAATACCGGTAACAACTTTAGATGGTTTCACTACATATGATAATCCAGTCTCATCACAATTCCAAATTAAATTCGGTTTGTTTTTTATATTAAGTTTAGTGAGAAGATCATCTAGTTTCGAAAAGAAATCTTTGATCAAAACTTCATTAGCCATAGAAGCTCTATAGGCCGAAAGATTCTCTGGCACACGAAGGCACAAATTGTACCTACTCTTGAAGCTATTCCACCACCATTTGCTTGCAACGCGATTATCTGATGGTAAGAAGTTCTCCCGACCAGCCAATTCAGCAATATCATAAGCATATTTTCTTATCTGGTAAACAGTTAACCCAAATCCCAATTCTTGCATTTCTATAATATAATTATAAAGTTTTAACTCTAAGTCAGAAGACAGTGCATAAGGCCGCCCCATTTTTCTTACAGAATCCTCTTCATTTTCCAGATAACGCTTCAAAGTGCTCCATGGAACGTCTGCTTCTTTAGCAGCTTTGTATATAGTCTTACCTTCATCTTTTACTAATCTGACAGCTTTTTGAAGTTGCTGCTGAGTATTTACTTTCTTAAAATTTCGTACAGGTAATTTGGTGATAAAAAAAATTATAATTAATTCCAAAATAACATACACTTACGGATTTCTCAAAACAATATCTTTCGAATGATATATTAAACTTTGATGGTATATTTTAAGTAAAAGAGCAAATTACGTATAAAAATACCATTGTAAAATGGTACCGATTTTTTTTGCTAAAACACTAAGAAACAACGGTCGCAAATTAAGGAATAAAAACTTACCTTGACTGAATCACGACTTTACTGTAACTTTAGCTTGATGATTATAAGTTTATTTAATGGTTTTATATAGTTTTATTACTAATTCTGCAATTATTATAACTAAGTTATATCCAAATACGTAAAGCAACCCGAATCCACTAAAAAATGGCGCCACAGCTGCGCAACTGTCAAAAAAGTTTACTCACCTGACGCTGCGACGACTTAGCGGAGCGCGTGCAATAATCTATCCCCCTCACACTTGTAACAACTCGATAGCGCTGTCTCACGAACTTGCTAGCATAGGGAATTCTGTGGCATTCCGTATAAAAAATATCACCAAATTACTTATATCACTAATATACCTTTCCTTACCCTATATTTATGTCTGACCTTAGCAAGATGGTTATACCTCCATCTTTGGGCAACCATCAGAGTTTTTTTGCTTTGTAGCACATAGGCCCAAGCTATTAGTACACTGTCGCTAAAATTGAACAAATAACATTTTAAACTTCCGAATTCATGTTAAATAATTACGAGTGCTTCCCAATTGCCGGAATGGTTCTGAACTCCTCTAAAACCAAGCTGTTACACATAAAGTCTTCCTATATCAAGTGTACTTTATACAAGCACATTGTTGCTCACGATCATAATTGCCTTCACTCGTCTTGTAAAAACACTTGCAGTTGCCCCTCTATAGATCTCGTCAATACCCAGACATATCTTGGAATGCAGATCGATAGTAAGTTTACTTGGCATAACCACATCGAGTGTGTTTGTAACAAGTTAAGACAATTCTTAGCTAATATTATAATACTGAAGAACAGAATTCCGTTCCCAGTTAAGATGATGTTATATAACTCTCTGGCAGAATCTTATATACAGTATGGTTTAGGTAGCTATGGTCGTACATGTAATACTTATTTAAACAAAATATATAACCTCCAGATAAGAATCCTTAAAAACATTGTAACAGACAAGATTCGACGTCAATTTCATGATGACGATAGTATGCTCTTTAAGCACTGCAATATACTACCAGTTCATACACAAGTCAAATATTTACTTTTAAAAAAACACTTTTTTAATGAAAAGTTAAAATTAGAAATTAAGCACCCCGTGTGTACGCGCGCCGTAAGCAGCCGCAAGCTGCAGACGAGCCAGGCAAACAATATGTACGGGGAACGAACAGCAAGTTACATTGTTCCACGACTTATAAACAAGCTACCCCCAGATTTTCGCGATAACTTAAATATAAAAAACATTAAAAAAAAACTTAAAATGTACTTTTTGTGTAATTTATAAAAAAAAATTACTACTTGAAACAGCGTATATGCGTTTGCTCAGGTCCTAATTAGGCTGTAATGTTTCCTTTTTACAAACTATATTAATTATACTTAATGTACCGTCGACTCTGGTCGCGTCATCACAAACCTTAGTGGTTTTCTGTATGCGACTTTTTAGTATAGTTGTTTTGTAATGCTTTGTAATATGGTAAATAAATTTAAAAAAAAATCAAAACTACGTAGACTGAAAATAATATTTTAAAAAAAGTTGTGAATTTAAATGAAATATTAAATAGGATACCACTTATACTGGTAAGCGTTCCCGAGCCTCGGCGTATTTGTAGGATTTATTACAAACTTTGTCGTCTAAGAGTTTTTGCAGTTTTGAGCTTTCAAATCAAACGATATACAGAAACATATTACGTTTCTGAACGGTAAGTACCGGATGATACGCTGTAAATTAAAATTAGTTATATTCAGCTTTCAATATTCGAACGCATACAAAAGTAAATTAGTTGACATAATTGTTATCTTTATATGTTATGTTTTTAAAGCTTATTCCTTATATAAAAAGTAAAATGTGTGCTATAATAACATATCACTTCCTGAGGAAGGAACTTTCAATGGCAGGGGACCTGGGGTTCGAAACTACTACTCTGAGATTAAGATGTGACAGTACTACGAGTAGTCAAAGTAGTTAGTAGTTAAAGTCAAACCCAAAATTAATTGGGCCATTCCTTAAACAAATGAAAGGCAAAAGTATCCTTCAAATATTAAAGGCGATAATAAATCTGTTTCCAAGGGAACAGACATTATTTGTAATGTTTTGACATATTCGTGCTACAATCATAATCACCCTCTAGCGTGATTCCATGCCCTATTTACGGGTTCTTAACAAAGAGAAAATCCGAGGTCAGCATAAAGTTCTCCGCTTGCAACATTGCGCTAACTTATACGAGCACTGACATATTATATTTAAAAATGTGATTTCTAAACGAATAAAAATCTGGCCAGTGTAGTTTTTTCTTTAATTTTCACCTTCATTTTTATCTAAGTTGCATTCGCGGAATAAAATTTTTCATCGAAAAATTGCAACCTCCGAAAGTGACCAAAAGCTGCGTGCAATTTAAATTCAATTAGTAAATGGAATTTTGCTTAAAGATACCTTTTTAGCTGCCTATTTTCGCTTGTTTTGTTTAAACTTTCCACGGCGGACTATTTTTTTTTACAGTTTTTTTATACACCGTTGCGCTATCCGTTGTTCTAGTTTTGAAAAATGTAAAGTAACATTAAAAATCTTTTTTAATTTTACTTTTTACTTTATTATTTTTAATACGTTAGATTAGAGAGTAGGCAATGAAGTTACAACTCCACCTGATTCTACACGGAGAGGAAGCAGGGTTAACGACCCGGATTGACTGGGAGAGAATGCCAAAAGGCCTTAAATGCGCCCATTATAATCCTTTTATTAAGCTGTATTATATGATAAAATGTCAACGAATTGCCGTGTAGTGGCGGGGTAAGATAATCCACTACCCTATATAAACCTGTGCGTGTCGTAAGAGTTTACAAAGGAAAATAAAACTATAGATGAATAGTAGTATCTCATTAATAAAAACTTAAAATAAAAAAGAACTACGGTTAATAACCTGTTTCCCACGTGTGACAACTATTGCAATCATCATCCATGACATAATCTTTGGGGAAGGTCTATGTTCAGCAGTTTTAACAGAGGATTTCTTGACAAGAAATTCTCAGTAGTAGGCCGGAGTCAGGAAGTTGGCGGTGTTTCACTCCCGTGCCTCGGAAAGCACGACCAACGGCTTTTGGTCCTGCGCCTGAATTCTCTCCGGTCATGTCGTACTGTCCCATCGGACTGTGAGGGTGGGGGAATAGAGAGTACACCTGTGTTTGCGGATACACTCGAGCACTATAACCTAATATACCTGTACTGCGTAGATGACTAGACTCCGTTTAGACTTGAGACAGGCCACCGTTATCGGAATTCAGCTTGGGAACATTATTATTACATCTACAGGTCACGTGAGTAAGTTAAAACTGCTTCAAAGCTTTTAAATATTTGTGGAATTTTTGAGGACTGATTATATATTTGTTAATAAAATAAATATTCATTTAATTAGGAAAACAACAACACAAACACTCACGCCCGTCACCCAGAGGGGTAGGCAGAGACTACGGACTTCCGTTTGGCGCGATCCTGACACACCTCTCTCGCCTCCTTTACATCCATATATCTACGCATACACGCTCGCGGGTTAAGGGTACTCTTAATCTAGCCCATTTTCAATGTATCGCCGATTTGGTCGATAAACCTTCGTCTAGGGCGTCCCTTCCCGACCCTGCCGTTCACTTCTGCAACATTAATTTGCTTTTTCACTCTTTCCTCGTTCATTTTTTCTACATGACCAAACCACTGAAGCATTCCTTTCTTAATCCTGCTCACAACGTCATCTTGCAAACCACTCTTTTCTCTTATCACACTATTTCTCACCCTGTCATTCAGACTCATCTCTAGCATAATCCTTAATGACCGCATTTCTACAGCATTTATTCTACTCTCATGCTTTTTCTGCCAGACCTAACTTTCACTGCCATACATTAAAGTAGGGACTAACACACCATTATGAATTGCCATACGTGCCTTATTTGATACATTCTGACTCCTCATAATAGCGTGTAGAGCCCCATTCACTCTATTTCCTGCGGTTACTCGTCGTTCTATATCCTTATCATATCTACCATTCCTGCTAAATAAACATCCCAAATATACAAACTCATCCATTTGCTCAAACAACTCCCCTTCTATTCTTATATCACATAACGTTTTACTTTCTTCTCTTTCAAAAACCATCACTTTCGACTAACTTGCTTTCACTTTCATACCCCTTTCTCTTATTGACCAGTTCATTAAAGTAACCATCCTTTGCAACTCGGCCGCTGATTATGCAAATATGACTTGATCATCGGCGTACAAAAGGCATTTGACGGTTAAATCACCCATTCTCAACCCACATCCTTCAACTTTCAAAGTTTGCAAGCAACTGTCCATAAATATAACTTTTTGAATGCCAAACCAGTTCGAGTAGACCCCGTTAATCCTGACACAAGCCTTAGAGTCCCTATTAAGAGAGCTTAATGCCTGTATGAAACCAGCGGTCAACCCAAATGAGTTAAGTGTTTGCCATAACAGATTTCTATCCACTCTGTCATAAGCATTTCCCAAGTCCATGAACGCACAAAAACCTTTCTGGTTTTTGGCCAATAACTTCTCCGCAATCATGCGCATGGAAAAGACTTAATCCGTACACCCATCCCTTTCTAAATCCAGCTTGCATATCCCAAATTTTTCTATCAGTTCTCCCATAACTCTTTCAATTAACACTTTAGCATACAGTTTACCCACAATGCTAAGCAAGCTGATAACCACGGTAGTTTCTACAGTAGTGACAGTGCTGTCATCGCGCCACAAGCGAAACACATCGAAACTTAAATCGCACTATCAAAGTTCCGAAAGTAAAGCACTATATATAGAAAAGCTCCGAACTTTCTCACGGAGCGTTGGCCGCTCCCCGGGCATAACAGCTTGCCTGGCGGGAGATCTCCCCTTTTCCATCTACCCGCCACAGTGGTGATCCCGACGTGATTTGAACACGCAACCAATAACTTTCGGAAAATACAACTTCAAAAACATTCGTCCTCATCCTCAATTACCCCATTCATTCGCTCCCGAGCAGATATTGTCTGCAGTCTTCAGCATTCTGCAAGCCATCTAGCTTTATAAAGGTTCATCGCAGCACTGGAATAATAATGCTTCCTGTTCCTCGCCTCTGCTTCACGGCACTCTCGCAGATTACTTGCCTTCTTCTCGACTCGCCGCAGACTACAAGGCAATCCCAGGCACTTGCTCCGGCTCATCGTTCTCACCGGCATCACTTGCAAGTGCGTAGTACGGCAAGCATTACACACCGGCATATCGTTCGCACCAGCGTCACTTGTCCTTACGCACACAGCACGCATTCCTCACCGGCATTAAAGACGTACCGGCAATCAGACTCCACTATCTAGATAAAAACTTAGTTAATCCACTATATAGATAAAAACTTAGTAAATAACTATAGGCCGATTTCAGTTCTATCTGGTTTATCTAAAATTTTAGAAAAGATCATAAATACCAGGTTGATAAAATATCTGGAAACTAATAACTTGCTGTCAGACAGACAATTTGGGTTTAGGCCTAAGAGATCTTGTAATGATGCCTTGCACCAATTGACAGAGTATGTCACAAGTAATCTTGACAATGGTTTATACTCAATTGGGATCTTCCTAGACCTTGCCAAAGCATTTGATACTATCTCTTGCCCTTTATTATTGCAAAAGCTTGAAACACTTGGCATAAGGGGAACTCAACTACAAATTTTTTCCGATTATCTAAGTGATCGCTTTCAATGTGTAAAAATCGGTGAGTACACAAGTACTGAACTACAAAACAGTTCTTTTGGAATCCCACAGGGCAGTATCCTGGGGCCTACATTGTTCCTAATTTATATAAATGACTTATGCAATATTCAACTTCAAAATGGTGTCATAATGTCTTATGCGGATGACACAGCCCTGTTATTCTCAGCTAAATCACGAGATGAGGTTTATAAATACGCTCAGCAAGGCTTTAATATAGTATCCAATTGGCTTATAAATAATCTCCAAAGATTAAACGCAGATAAAACACTATATATGTTATTTTTAATGAGAAATAATAACATACCTGCTGACCTTAATATTTACGCTCATCATTGTAACTCGTATGACGACATTGCATGTGCATGTCCCGCTTTAACAAAAACAGACAATATAAAATATCTAAGTATCAAGTTTGACACAAATTTAAATTTCCGCAAGCACATCGATTTACTTTGTGCTAGAGTTCGTAAATTAATATATATTTTTAAATATCTTCGTTAACATCCCTGACTTCAAATTGATAAGACAGGTCTATTTAGCTTTGTGTCAATCCATACTCACTTATGGCATTACTTCCTGGGGTGGTGCTTCTAAAACAATATTGCTCCCACTAGAACGTGCTCAGGGAGCAGTTCTAAAGGTAGCCACTTTCCGTCCATTCATGTTTCCTACACATCAACTGTACTTGGCATGTAGTGTACTAACTGTCCGTCAGTTGTTTATCCTGAAAATCATATTAAAACAACATACCAAACTTCCATTTAACTTAAAATCCATAGACAGGAGAAGAATGAACTTAGTTTGTGTAAACCCTCAAACCAAACACGCATTTGTGAACAAATTTTACATATTTTTAGGACCCTTTCTATATAACAAGCTCAACAAGTCACTAAAGGTATATAGTCTAAGTTATAAGGACTGTAATATAAGTGTAAGGGAATTTCTAAATAAATTAAATTACGAAGACACAGAGAAGTTGTTAGATATACTAAAATAGTTTGTATTAATTGTAGGCAATAAATAATTGTTATTTAGTTATTTTATTTATTATACAATTTAGTTTAATTATTTAAATATCTAGTGTCCTACATTATTAAACCGATTGTATAAGTGATGTCTGAAACACAGGTACTCAACCTAGTTCAGGCAGGTAGCTAATATTATAAATATGAATTTTCTATCTTCTTTTGTAGATTCTACATTATTTAGCTACACATAGTTTTAATTTTATCATAGCATGTTATTTTTGTTAGATACATTCAGCGTAGCCAGACGGGCCTCCTCAATCCACTTTTCGCCCTTCCGGGAAACAGGACGTGACGGGTGGCGAACCTCGTCGCCGGTTTTTCTCCCGGAAATTCTTCGCACACCTGCCCCATTAAAGGGGCGCCGGGAACTCGTGGTCATTTCTTTTTAATTGCACAAGGGAATGCGCAAGGACAGGTACACTCTCGATTCCTCACTCTCATAGTCCGATAGGACGGTAAACCGACACGATAGAAGAGAGGTCAGGCACAGAACCAACGGATTTACGTGCTTTTCAAGGCACGGGGGTGAGACACCGCCAGCATCTGACTCCAGGCAGCTACTGAGAATTTCTTGATGGAAAGCTCAATAACTGATATTTTGGCCCGACCCGAGATTCGAACCCGGGACCTCATGATCAGCAGTCGCACTGCTACAACCACTAGACCAACGAGGCGGTCATTTGTCGTGAATACAATAATGATGACTTGACCTTACCTGCATCCATAGACACCCTTACCATAATGTCACCGAATATATCTATTCATATTTTGTTATCTATACTAAGTTGTGGGACTCCTATTATGCCTAGGATTCCGTCTAGGTAGGTACATTCCTTTAACTTATTTCTGCACTCAGACCGGAACATTCCTGTGTTCCGGTCTGTATGTAGAGCCAGTTCATTAGTGAAGAGGCATTCTATTTCCCTTGCAGTGGCAACGTAAGAATATGCTTTATCCTATTTTCCCGTGGGTGTCGTAAGGGGCAACAGAGACAAATAAAATAGAAGTAGGCAGCAGCGACTTTGTAATAAAAATTTGAAAATAAAAAGCTGCCAAGGGTGGCAAATATATCTCTTACCAGGCAAATTAAGAGGGCCCCTATGGTCAGCTGTGGCTATATTTAATAAATGAAATCCATTCTATATACGCTATTTCTTTGGCACACTGTGTAGCTCAAACGACTTGATGGACTTTAGTATATGGAGTGTTACTAGATTGCCATATTTGTGAAAGTGACATAGGGTGTATATATTTCTCTTTTCTGTAAACTTTTATTACGTAGACGGGTTTTTTTAAAAAACATTTTTTAACCATTGTTTGTTAAAATCGGTTGCTGGTGTCAAGGCTGCAATAAAGTACGTAATCAAGGAGTTTTGACAACCCTGACACATATTCTTAAGTTTTTATGAAAAATTGAAAAATGGGCGGGCAATTTTTCCACAAGCGTTAACTTTGCTATTTGCAAACAATTAAAGGAGTAAATCATAACTCTGAGTGTTGTGTATTATATTATGAGGTAAACTACTTACAACCTTGAAGTCAAATCCTATTATTTTCATTATAAACCCTGATGGCTGTGGTGGGTGTGATGGTGTTAGTGAGGTTACCTTTTAAGTGCTTCCAAAAATGGCAAAGTTGCTAGGTTTTACGGTACCTTATGTGTTTGTGGCGTGTTGCAATAAATGTTTCTTTCTTTTTATCTAATAATTTAATTAACAACACCTCAATCTGCGAGTATATACCGGAAAACTTCCCGGCACGTGCTTCCCGGTTAGCTTTTTAGTGAGGTTAACTTTTAAGTCCTTCCAAAAATGGCAAAGTTGCTAGGTTTTACGGTACCTTATGTGTTTGTGGCGTGTTGCAATAAATGTTTCTTTCTTTTTATCTAATAATTTAATTAACAACACCTCAATCTGCGAGTATATACCGGAAAACTTCCCGGCACGTGTCAACGTAACGAGAGAACTACATTAAGAAGTAAAAACAATTAAACGTATTCGTTAGTATGTGAGGAAGTAAAAATCGCAAGTTTAGCGAGTCTTAATCGCTTACGTGTCCATTTTGTCGTATTGCCGTAAGTGATAATGGCTGAAATTTAATTATAGTTAGTTGAGGTACAACTCGCACGCAATAGAATAGAATAGAATCATTTTTATTCAATATAGATTACAAGAACACTTATTGAAAGACGTTTAAGCTTTACCACGGAATCGGAAAAAAAAAACATCAGTCCTGGAAAAAACCAGCAATAAGCCCAGCGGGACATTAAAAAAAATTTAGAATGTAATATTTTATACAATTGTTATGAAAACATTTAGAAACAGCATGGAGAATAAGGTGATCGCTACCTCATTCTGAGGGATTATTATCAATGATGTACTCTATTCTTCTATTTTCTAGGACTTTGTTGTCAAAGCGTATACATTGCCCGATGGGAGAATTACTGGCTCTTTAGAGTCGAGTAACTGTTTAACTGAGTAACTGTTTACGATAGCGTCACGACAAAAGGCCATATAAAATTTTTTTATTACTACGGGATTTAGAAGTTTAGTTTCTATATTCGGTAACGCTAATGGAAAAATTAATATTAATAGAAAGTAAAAGCCGACATTTAAGAAGAAATCCATTACGGTCTTATTAGAATACCCTTACAGCCTATAAAAGCCCTCTTCTGAACTAGTCCTCTCCCAAAGACTTACTTTTAGGGGGGATTTTGTCATATTTTCCCCAATTGGGAGGCGCTTGTGAAGATGCTGTTATCCATCTTCTGTTTCATTTTCCCTCTGCCGCCTCTTACGATACCCACGGGACAATATGGGGTAGTGGATATTCTTACACCGCCGCTACACAGTTCAAAGAAGAAACAAAACGATTAAATAATTTTACATTGTGAATATGCGGCTTTAATTCTTCAGCACACTTCATTACCGTTATGTTTTATAGTTTCCTATTAATGTTAAAGATGGCAGAATGTCTAATTGGCGAATCGCGGTAAGCAATCAAGCATCAAGGGTGATCACCTTCAACCATTCTGCACTCGGCTTATAATTTTTGTATAATAAGTAAAGTAATGAAAATTTGAAGTAACAAGCTATATACGTCCCACTGCTGGGCACATGCCTCCTATCATTTCTGAGAGAGTTTTAGGGCAAGGAAATGTCCCCCGTGCTGCCCCATTGCGTGTTGGCGGACTTCATATGTATTCGAAAATTTTTTTTTCTCAGACACGCATGCTTCATCACGATATTTTCCTTCACCGCCAAGCACGTGGTAAATCAGCACTTACAATCACAATTAACAAATTCATTGGTGCCCGCGGGGATCGCTTGACACGATGTTAGCATCGGTAAGGTCACCACGTAATACTCTAGACTATCGGCGGTACAATTATGTAACTCCAGTAGGAAACGTGGTTGGCATCGCTTTATCGTTTGATGTTAGGTGTTGTTATATTGTGTCATTATCCATTATAAGCTGTTGTCTTAAATTGTAGCTTGCTTTAAGAAAGTATAGTAAAGTTAGTTATTAGACACACTGGTGAGCCTCCTCTTAATTCTAAGAGGGTTTCAGGGCAAGGAAATATCCGCCGTGATGCACCAATGCGTGTTGGAAGACGTAACGTGTTTTTTTTATAAAGTAAGGGCGAGCACATAGTCCACCTGAAGGTGAATGGATATTGTGATAGTTCTCTACACTCACTGTACGAAACACAGCATTACAGTGCTATTTTACGCTGGTATCGAGAGAGCGTGGTCCTTCCCCGGTCGAGGCGACCAAGTCGTGCTGCAGTCATAATATAGCTGCAGCGTGGCTCTACGACGCAAGTTACTACAAGCTCCGAAATATTTTTTTTAATTTCTCAGACATACACTCCTCACGATGTTTTCCTTCACCGCTTTGCTGCAGCACGAATGTGTTGGCTTGACAGGGGAGTACAGAAAATTGGAGATCCTTTTAACTGGCTACGATATATTTCATCTTAGTCCTCAGGCGTTAGAATTTATTATAATTTTGATTTTTAATCAAGAATAAATGCAGTGTCTATAGGTCACAGCATCCACTCACCATTAGGCAGTGTGCTTGTTCATCCCCCTTATTTCTTTATTAAATGATCCAAAGATCCTAATCCAGAAGTGGATTTAAAAGCGTTATAAGTACATGGTAATAAATTAGAATAACAATAAAACAGATTTCTTCACACGAAGTTAGTACAAGGTAATCCTAGATATAACTTAAAAGCAACACACGAGCGTGAGGGGGGCAAAGTTGCCCCTCGTTTGTACAAAGAGGGTAATTAATTTAAGTTGGATAAGTTGCGAGCAGCCTGTGTGCAGTAGCTGTCCTTCGACTTACGAAAGTTGTCTTAAGTCAACCCCGAGACTCTATGTTGTTTAAACGAGGTTTAATTAATTAGAAAAAACAAGTCCACTTGTGACCTTGAGTGCTGTAAAGGGATCGAAACATCTGGAATTAAAAATAAGCTTAAATTGAACGGGATGAAATACGTTTTTTTTGTTCAATGTATATCTAGTCATGCTTGAGGTCGTTGAAGAGGACATAAAATCTTAACTTTTTATATAAACCTGAATTAACGTACGAACTTATAATCCACCTGCAGTCTAACTGTAGTCTAAGGATATTTGCAGCCAAACTCATACAAAGAAGGCTACAGATGCAATGTCACACTTGAGAAATAAGATAAGATTAAATGCCTCCCAGCCAGTAATTCTTATGGCTCTCTGTATCCTTTAGACTGGAACACGGCAATGCAAGCGGCAGAAATAGGTAATAAGTGATACCTACCAAAACGGAGTCCAACGTAGGAAAAGAGACAGCAAATACTAAATAATTAACTGCGACAAACTTTTTTGTCCAATATTCCTCTGAATCATAATCAGTGGGTGTTGCCAATGACTGAAAAAGTTTTCATGTATATATAAAGTACTCCGTGGAAAAGATTATTGTTTATTTCACTCACTTATAGTACATTCCGATTAGGTTCATGGCATATACTTACTAAAATGATGTGTAAAGTTATTTCCATATGTCACACAGACAGTATTTTTTGTAAAATGCAATATTACCAATACGTATATAGATATATAGACTAAGATACTTACTTACTTATATTGAGATACTTAATTTCAAAACAAGACATAATATTCCTTCCACTCATAATTTATTTCTAAAAACAAATCGTACTACATTCGATATAATAAGATATTTTAGTGCACTAGTCCTAATTTAACATCTCCACGGTTAATTTCAACTTTGTATCTACAAAGTGAATATTACGCCGTCTGCATTATGGATGACTGAGTCAGTTTACACAGCTTAGTCATGGTTATAACCCTGTTTTTAACCGTACTTTGATGAGTTAGAGCCTAACTACTCCGTTATTAAGTATTAACGATGTAGTTGTAACACGCATTAACTACTATATTATGCAAGGTAAATTTAAATTCAGTTTCAAATGAGATTTAAACAGGTGAGATTTAAATTGTGTTCATAGAAGAGTGTGGTTTGCAAGATGTTGTGACTAAGATAAAGAAAGAAACGCATCGTTGGTATGAAAACGTAGAATGAATAATCTAAATACCTCTTCTCTTTTCTTTTCACCGATTTCAAAAAGGATGAGATACTCAATTCGACTGTATTTTTATGTGTGTTACTTTTTATTTTATTTTATTAGATTACCAACGATTGTTACACCAGTAAAATCTTAATTACTAAAGCTTAGTATCTAGGAAATAATGCACAATCACTTATAGATAATCATCGCTTACACAATGAAACATTACATAATAAGTCTAAAAACTAAATGCTACATCTATAAAATTACTTTTTTAAATTTAGTGTTTGTCATACAATGTACGTCAAGGATTTAGTGATGATCACAGTATTTGTTGTAAATGTGGCTCATTCTAGATATCGGGGAATAATATCCTAGTAGCGTCTTATGGAATGGGCATACTAGGGGCTAGATAGAAGCACGAGGTATTCTCGCGGCACTCTAAAACAAAATTTTGAGAGGAGTTCTGGACAACATACGTAGTTTCTAATAGTTTTCTAAAAGTAACTTCAGAACTTTTTTGTAGATGAACCGATTTTGATGATTTTTTTAAATTTGAAAGCTCGTGCTTTTCATATGGCTAACCCATATAAATTTGATCAAGATCTGACCAGTAGTTTTCGAGTTATCCTTAATAATAAGTATTTAATTGACTTCTACTACATTGATGATGTTCTCATTTGATTTATATTGAAGTCGATTGTACAAAATATTTAATTCTACCACTTGTTTCCTTTATTAACTTTACTTCTTTAAAAAAGGTTCAATGATATCCGTTACTATTCTCGTTACAGACTATTAAAGTACACTGCTGAACATAGGTCTCCTGCATATATTGAATGAATAAGGGTAATAAAGAAGCATACAATCCATCTGATAGCAAGTGGATGCTGTGGCCCATAAGCATCCTGAGGACTAAAGTGACAGTAAAAATACGTATCCGGTTCTCTACACTCACTATAAGAAACATTACATAGCATATTTTAGCTGGTATTCTGTGAGAGCGTGGTCCTACCTCGGTTGAGCCGTTCATTCGTGCTACAATCATGATATAGCTAGAGTGTGGCTCTACCAAGTACAAACCTAATAGGCGCGATATTCGCCAAAGTTGCCACGCTTAGGTTGGCGACTTCATTTTTAAGATATGTGCATGGATATATCTATCTCTATCGATTTCAGTAAGAATTTGAGTCGTAACGATCGGCTGGTGGATATAAGTTCGCAGCACGTATAACGTCTCGCACTTTGGATGCTGTTGCCCGATACAGATCAAATTATTTTACGTCTGGTCTATACAAGATGGTTTATTACATTGACGGCTTGAAATATGGTGAGGGATTCACTTACGCCACTTGTTTTTTTTTTTATAGAATCGAGGTGACAAACGAGCACATAGGTAACTTGTAAGTGGGTGCTATGTCTCATAGACATCTACATCATTCCTCGATTAAGAATCAAAATACAGATGCATTATCTCCCTTAAGGACTAAGAGGGAAAGCCTGGATTCCAGTAAAAGGGGTCTCCGGTTCTCTACACTAACTATACTTCTACACTTTTGTGGCAGTGGAAAATTTACTAAAGTTTAAATACTTCTGATTTTTTATTTACAATTTGTCGTTTTAATAGGGATACGCCTTGAGATCCGTGTTTTCTGGAATGTAGTCTAGCTCACTGGTTCACTCGATTATGAGTGCTAAGGAGCAATTATTGCGAGATATTTGTGTGAGTGATTAATTTAACGATACGAACATTAATCTAACGATAATATAAAGTTCTCGCCTCATTACCGACGTAGCACTGAATCAAGAGGATACGGACTATTTTAATTGTTCCTACGTGGGTCATTAGTAATGGATCGGATTCAAACAAACTACTTTACTTCTACTACTTTTTGAATAATTTGTTGTGCCTTTGAGTTGAACAGTAAGTTTTAAGTAAAGTGTCTTAAATAATCTAATTGACAAAATATTCGCGAAATTTTTGCCCGAGCAATTTTAAAAATTATATGATTATAACAAATTTGTTGACGTATATGTATGGCATATCTATTTACCACAATAAAAATAATAAATAATAATTTTAAGGACTAATTAGTTTGGAGTACCTAATAAAAAAAATTATGTATTTTTATTAAGTTTATTTACAAGTTAGAATATTATTATGTTTATAATAATAATTAATTATAAACGTTAAGGGTAAACTTAAAAGAGTGAGTAAACCTAAGTTTACCCAGGTACACTTAGGATTATCTCAATTCCTTGGGTAAATCCCATCACCAACTTTAATACAGACACGTAGTATACTCGAATAAACCTAGATTTACTCAACTCTGGCTGGGTAATGAGTGTCCCTTATCACAAATGTAAGGATTTCTGGGTGCTTGTTTATTTCTGGACAGTCAAAAAAATAATCACAAATTCTGTGGTGAGAGCTGCACTGCGCTTCGCTCCCGCTACAGCTTTCTAACCTAATTCAACTGAAAGGATTTTTGGGTACTCATGTATTTCTGGGCGATAAAAAAATAACCACGAAGGTTGTGGCGGGCGTTTCTGTTAAGCAGTTTCAAGAATTCAAGGCTTTAAAAGTTGTCATAGTGAAACAAAGTGTGGTACAAAAAATGCACACGCAAAGCTGCTGGAAAGAAATGTCATTCGAAGTGTCATGGTAGTTTATCCCGCTCAAATAAATAACATTTAGATATTACCATAACATACTCCTTAAAGCAGCATCACCTACGTAAAGATTATTTTTGTCAATAAAACTAATAGAATTATATAATATATATTTCAGTTTTTTTTTTTTATTTAACGCCCTAATACATGAACATTACCCAGCCAGGGTTGGGTAATCTTCATGTATTATTATTTGAGTAAAGTCCGGATCTGTATTGATTTTTGTGATATTTCGGGTTTTACCTCAACTAAAACTTAAGTTCTACCTAAAAAACTTAAGTTATCCTAAGCGTACCCGGGTAAACCTAGGAATACCCACTCTTCTAAGTTTACCCGTTACATATATATACGTTCTATTATTGTTTATACACACAGAGCAGAAAACCACATTGACACACTCATTTGCTGTTATTAAATAAAAAAACAAGTAGGATACCAACGTGTAGGTACGTCCTGAGTTTGTGCACTGACCTAGCCGGTTTCCTCCCCAAATGGGCTTAGTAGGCGTGGCTTGGTCACCCTCTGTGAACAAAGTGGAACCCGCATGGCTGACCCAAGGTGAAGGTCTGGATTGAGGTGTTCACTCCCAGTAGGCTTGGTGTACCCACTTTGGATGTGTGTTGGTGGGCTGCGGAAAGAGGGTTGCCCTCTCCCCCTACCACTGCAGCCTAGGTGGTATTGGTTTCAGATGCCTCACTCGCTCTATCCTCCGTGACTCTGACGGGGCCACACTGTTGATGCAGTGGTAATGGGGCTGCGGGGGGAAAGAAGTGTCGGTATTGCGGGGGGAAAGAAGTGTCGGTATTGCGAGGCGCCGCTCTCCCTACCCTCCACAGCCGAATCATGGTTGGCGGCGGAGCTATAGACCAGATCTGCCCCTGGGAGCAGGAAAGTTTCCGAGTGCTCGTTTTTCCTGGTCCAATGCTCTTCACGCATCGGATGCACGGGCGTCCGTTGCGCAAGTGAAGGTGGAGGCCACGAAGGAAGGCGCGCCGTATATTCTGGTGCGCCTTATCTGGGAAGGAGATGGGAGAGTAGTAGTCCTCTCCAGAGTTGGGGCCGCTATGCGGCAGCCGTTACTGGTGAGGCCATGTGGCAGGATGTGTGCAAAAGCGTTCCCGTGGCCCAGCCACTATGCGACGTAGGTGAAATACCATAGGGTTTTAGTCGGTGTGAGCCGGACATATTCCATCCTTGGCCCTGCGAGTCGTTATGCGTAGGCATTTCCCCATGTGAAATTAAAAATGCCTAGCCGGTTTAAAGCAGTTTCTCTCTGTATGACGAGCCTGCAGTGCTCGTGACACACGCGCCTCTAAGCTTGTAGCTGTGCTTGTATGTGTGTACCATGGCACGGTTGTATGAAACTTTGCTTCTGGTCGGTTTCTTTACTCATGTTGTGCCATAGCTATACAGTTCAAAGTGGTCAGTTTAACGAATACGTAGACGTAATAAATAACATAGTTATTACATGCATCGTTACAGTGAACTCCAAAATCTGTAAATATTAAGTAACGATTAATTAATCGAGTAATAATGACATCAAATCATGACATTATGTAAAGCTTAGCAGAAAACCAAAATTTAATTTTGTGGAAACTAAAACCAAACCTTAATTAGCTGACGTCGTATTTAGAACAACATGGAGTTAGTTACTCACTAGAAGTGTCAAATAGATTAATGCTATAAAACTTGGCATTGATTAATTGTGACCTGTTATTCTTTTTCAGCTTTTTCATCATTACCTGTAAAAGTTCTTAGCTAGATCTGCATAGGGCCTCTCCAGTTGAACGGAAGAATTTATTAAACCGTCACGCTTGGCAGGTGGATTTACGATTAGAATACCAGACGTCTCGCATCTTTAATATATAACGCTGCTGCCCATCGCCAGGCTAAGTATTTTAACGCTGGAGTAAATGAGATGCCTGCCAACGAGTGGCGGTATAACCGCATATACATTTTACATATACATTTCTGTTGGTTACGTATTTAATTCATTGTGGCGCCTCATAATAATTATTAATAAATAATAATTAAATTTAATATAAAGACATTTTAAAATGTCTAAGAAATTATATTTTAAATAATTAAAATGCAATAATAAGCATAAAGTGTAAATATATTCAATTGGAATATTAAACATTTTATAGTAAATGCATAAAATTGTCTTTAAAGTACTCTAAATTCAATAAAAAATAGGCTTAAAATATTCAAAATGTTTTAAATAACATAAGTACAAGTTGATTATATTGCAATAATAAAGATAAATTGGCATTTGTAGTATAATTGAAAAAATGGGTCAAAATTTTCTAAGTTGATAAAGATGTTCTTGCATTACTCAAAAATTTTCAAAGTTCATGAGGGTGTTCTTTAGTGTTGCCCAAATGCAAGAACAAGACGAGACGAGACTTAGCCAGTTTTAGTCTTGGTCTTGCGCCAATACAGCTGGTCTTGTTCTTGGTCTTGGTCTTGCAGCAAGAGTGTCGCAAGTCTCGCAATTACCTAATAGCCTATTGCTATTTATTAAACGTTACTTTAGATCTTAGAACAATTTAGCACAGTAGGTACATTTTGAGTTTGAATTAACATTGCCATATAAAGACCAACCAAATTAATAAATGTCTAAACATTTAATGAGAAGTTCGAAAAATCAACTAATACCGGGTTGGGTGTAAACTCACGTCCTAAGCGATCCGTGTCGATGCTCTAACCAACTGAGCTGTCTACCGTGTCTCACAGCCACGGGAGTCAGTCTGTTTCTTAATAAACGTTTACATTCAATAAGCTTACATGTGCTAAAACTTAGTCAAAATATATAAAAAACAAAATAATGACATTAAGTTGACTGCATTATAAAGAACATTATCTGTCTAGAAAGAGATTGATAGACCCTTCTATGAAATGGAATAAAAAGGGTTATATAATTTACCATTGATTTAAATAAAAAAATAAAATGCAATACAAATTAAATTACGTAACATTACACAACAGCTTTGACATTACTGATACTTTTTATAAATTCTTTTGACAAAGAATTAATACAAAGTAACCATCTGGCTGACTCATCACTTAACCTATTTCTATGTTTTCTAATTACTAATGATGCTTTAGAAAATAATCTCTCAGCAGGTACTGAAGTTGCAGGTATTGAAAGAAAATCATGGGCCATCTTCGATAAAATCAGATATTCTGTCTCATGCGTCCTCCACTACTCTAAAATATCTTGCAAACTGGCGGTTCTGGGTTTACTTAGGTACTCCTCAAATCGTCTATAACTAAGCCTTGATGAAAAGATCCAGATCCAAATGACGTCGAAGAACATGCATACAGTTTCCCAGTCTATTACGTCTTCATCTTCATCATATTCACATACTTTCTTTTCAAAAATACTTAAAATTGTGCCAATCACTACAGTGAACCCCCGGTAATCTGGCCCGTGTCTAATCCGGCACCCCCTGTAATCTGACATGGTCTTTTATTTATTATAAGATATTTTTGACAAACTTCGCAAATGTATGATTGAAAAAGTTATATCTTGATTCATAATTTTTGATTATTTTAGTATGTACATTTGTACACAATTATTTCCTAATGTAAAGTTATTGCATATTTTTTGTTAGTTCTATAGCATTAATGACGTTAATTTTATAAAATGTAAGTTCTCTATTGTGTTGTTTAACTTACTAAATTTTACATACATAATGAAGTATAATTTGTACTTCAGAGAACATATATAACATATAGAATCTTATCATTGGATCTAGAATTTGTCGGATTACGAGGTGTTCTTTTATAAATAAATTCCGGACTATACTATAAAAATTCCGGTCTTAGGCAGTACTCTATAATCCGACAAATTCGATAGTTCGACACTGCCCTGCAAAATGTTTGTCGGATTACCGGGGGTCCACAGCATTCTTTATATTTAAAATAATGTTTTGTCATACATACATGATATTTGCAAACATATATTGTGATGCAATCAATTTCTTTAAACGGTTCTATAAGAGATACTTGGGCTCCTAAAAAGTACATAGATCTTATTTTACACTTTTTATTTAATATGCACACTTTTTATATTATTCGATTAGCATTGTACAGAATGTTTACACGTTTCAAGTGTGTTAAAAGTGTCTACAATATTTATCAAATGGGTAACTACATATTCGAGCACTTTGTGTTCAAAAACACACACTTCCAAAAATCGAGATTTGCAATGAACTTATGAAACATGTTTATCTATTAGGTAATAATAATAATAATAATATAGTTAATATTATAATAATTACTTACTAGAATAAATTATTATGATATCTACCTATCCTTACCATTATCTAATTACAATATTCCTTGCGAGATCAGCATAATGTATTCGTGTCCATTCTGAGCACCCGGAAACTTATTTTATTCTTTGGAACATGTAGGTACTCTGTGGCGGCATTCAAATAGTGTTAAATGTAGTGCGTGCGGCGCGACGACGACGATTGTATGCGATATCAATAGAAGCCGCCGGTGCGTGTATCTTGACCTTGTACTTCCAAATAGCTGCTAAATTTCTTTGGCAGGTGAGTATCCAAGCTTTGATGATGCCGACAACAAGACGCCGTGCACTATCAAAGTGCTGATAGTCAAAACTAGGGATGCACTGTTTTTTCTTTTAATGGATATTTTCATCCGCTATGTATGTTTATGGTATTGGTCGTAATGCGCATAAGTCCAATTTTCCAATTTTTTTTTATATATTTTTTGCGTCTCATTGAGTTGCTAAGCGTATACCCGAAGTCCTATACTCCCTGAAACGAAACTCAGTCCTAACTGCAAGACGCAAGAGTCTCGCAGGCTTAGTCTTGTTCTTGCTCAAATCTTGCACGGTCAGTCTTGGTCTTGGTCTTGCTAAAATTAGGCGGTCTTGTTCGAGGTCTTAGTCTTGCAAAAATGCAAGAACAAGACCAAGACCGATTTTGGGCAACACTAGTGTTCTTGTATTACTCGGAAAATTTCTAAGTTAATGAGGGTGTTTATGTAATGTTTCCTTATAAGAAGGGCGTTGCCGGAGACACATACCCAAGGTTGATATGGGGTGGTCGGCTGACCGACTATTCCTAGTACTGATGTACAATGTATTGTCCTATAATAGGCACTTATAATAGTAAGATCTATGGAACCAAAGCATCAATATAGAAGGTCTCTATGGTGCATAAGCATTATGATAGCAGAGTTATGACTTGAAGTCCCATATGTATAAGACATATAACAGTATGATCTATGCAATAAAGCAAATATTTGGAAGGTCTCAAATATATAAAAGCATTAAATTGAAAGAAGTGGGACATATATGGGGTGATCGGGTGACCGACTGCTAAAAGTATTGTTGCACAATGACTAGTACTATATTAAGGACTTATGATAGTAAGGTCTATGGAACCAAAGCATTAATATAGAAGGTCTCTATGAAGCATAAGCATTATGATAGCAGAGTTATGACTTGAAGTCCCATATCTATAAGACATAATATTATGGTCTATGAAATAAAGCGGAATATGTGGAAGGTTTCAAATATGTAAAAGCATTATGTTCAAAGAAATGGGACTTGAAAATGATTATTATAGTGGAGCGTAGACTCGCTAACAGATGTGTCCTAGATATATCATCTTAGTGCTGGTGGTAAGCGGGTTTGTTGTAGTAATATAACTTGCCCGTGGACATCGCACACCCCTAATGTTTGTAAGCGACGTCTTAGCGCAAAGCGTTATGATACATCGGCTATCTTTCGGATTAGTGTGAGTGTGTTTGTTAGTATTTTTAGCAGCAAGCATACTCAACTCCATGTCTTAGTAAAATAGCGCTATGATACGTGGATTCTTGGTTAACAACATTATCTCTTTTGTTACCAAAGTTGATAGGGATCCTGTGGGTGTGTTGTGAGGGGGCGCCATACGTATGACAGTTGCATTGATGCTTACTGCTACTTGCGGTATTGCGTCTTGTGATGGATCTGTGGGTGTGCTGCGCCTAATTCGACGCACCTTGTGGTTCTGGTCGATGGAGGTACCCGGGTGGTGATGTCTGCTGGGATGGTGTAAGCCGACTATAGTTTTACGTGGTAGAGCCACGCGGCAGCTTTTGCTGTCGCACGGATGGGCCGGCTCGAACCGGGGTAGTACCACGACCTCACAGAAAACCAGCGTGAAGTAGAGGTTTACCTCTGCGTTTCGCTTGGTGAGTGCAGGTGGCCGGAGGCCCTTTTTACTGGAAATGAGGCATTCCATCTTAGTCCTCACGGGTGACAACGCATCTACATTTTGATTTGTAACAGAGGATAGATGTAGATGTCTATGGGCCGCAGCAGCCACTTACCATCAGGTGGACTGTGTGCTCGTTTGTCACCCTTATCTTATAAAAAAAAAAAAAAAATATAGTCGTATTGAAGCTTGTTGCGTTTTGAAGCATTGTGTCTCTGCAATCGTTGGTTGGCGAGTCGCTATTCTCAATGGTGCTTTCTACGTCTAGGTTTGACTCACAACCTAAGTAGCATTGCGCAAGTCGGGTCCCTTCATGACGGGGCTGCAGACTGTCTGATCTCCATGATGTTTTATATAACAACATAATAATATATCTCTATAAATTTGAGGCTCAAGGGTGAGACAAACATGATCGAAAAATGCATATACTCAACGTCAGTGATACAAACCCTTCCTGATGTCGAATTATTACTACTATTTTCTTATAACTGCCTATTGGCTATATATCTGCTATTGTATTGGTTGGTGAAGCAAATGTGTCGACCTCATGCGGGTGGTAGCTGGAGGGAGAATCTGAGGAGGCTCTCAAGGCTGCAGCAGAAAGTCGCGAAACGTGGGACCCCAATCCGTTTAGGTGAGCGGTAGACTCATAACATGCTCTGCGGCCAATTGGCCGTGCTGATCATGCAATTGGTGGTTATGCCTTACACTCACATAAAATCTGCAGGAACGGCGGTCTGACAGGTGGTAGCGCTCACGGAGGGCTTTTTATGGCCAGTGTGCCTATTGTTGCCTAACCCGTGCAACGTACATTCACTGTGGCTGGATTTTATCATATTCTGTATGGCGCTTACACGCATTGACATGCGCGACTTCGGTCGATGTTTGTGCTTACGCACTGCCAAGGGGCCAAGCCCCCTTTTACTTGTTCGCCAGTTATTTTGCTGTGTGTTGTAATAACGATGATAAAGAAAAATTGGCCTGATGATTGGACGAATGAGGTTTTGGCCACTAAATGGCAAAAAATCTATCAAAATATTCTGACTTGAAGTCATCATCCTATTACTAGTATGATGGACTTCAGACTGAGCAGAGTTCCTAGTTTATGTGATAATATGAACCAAGTGAACGAAGGAAATAATTTTTCAGTATCACTTCTAGTAGCACTACAGCAAACGCCACAGGCTTTAGGTATCATATACAGGATGCTGTGGTAAGGGGCGCTGCGGTCTCTGTGTGTGCTAAAGTTGATCATTGGAAAGGGCTTCGACCCTTTCCCATTCTAATCCATCTCGTGTCTCGTTCTTATATATCACAATGAATTTTAACGAAATAAAGTTATTTGTAGAATGTAAATAGGAAATTGAAAATTTGCTTTGTTTAATTTGCAATACCTTTCTTTAACCAACTTTTCATTCGGTAAAAATTATATTATAATTATTACAGCTCATCACAAGTCCACTGCTGGAAATAAGGTCTGCAAAAATACCAACATCAAACACCAACATAATTTATTAATAAATGTGTTTCGTATGATGAGTGTAGTCCTCATGAATGTAGAACACCAACCAAAGCATTTCGATTCTTAATCGATGACAGATGTTGCTAACTATGGGCTACAGCATCCACTTACCACTAGGTGAACTGTGTGCTCACTAGTCACCTTTATTTTATTAAAAACACACTAAATAAATAACTAACTAAGTTAAGGAAACTTCCATAAAAATATCTCAAAGACATGTGAAGTTTGTCAACACATACTGGAGTAACGCGTGGCATTAATTGCCCGATAATACTTTCAAAATAAGAAACCTTTTCCCAGCTGTGGGACGTATGTAGGTGAGATCTTTGCTTTATTTTAATCTACATTGTAATCAAGGTGGTCAGTAGGTTTTTTTAAAGGATAATGGTGAAAAGCATACAGTCCACTTGATGGTAAGTGTTTGCTGTGGCCCATAGACATCTACATCTATCCTGGATAAAGAATCAAAATGCAGCTGCGTTGTCAGCCGTGAGGAATATGATGGAATGCCTCTTTTCTAGTAAACAGGTTCTCTGGTTCTCTACACTCACCATATGAAACACAGCATTGAGCTGCTTGCTATTTTACGCTGGCAAACATTAACCAATTTCAAATTAACGCTGAAATCATGCTGATTATTGTAAGAAAACCCTCATATATATCCATTTAAAATCCTTTGTAACCAACAAAATGGTTTTAGTTGCATGTGTGTGCGTGAGTAATTGTTTTAATAATAAACTGAGTATGGTTTCGATATCACATACATGTACGTAGTGTTTGTCTACCAATAAAAACTAACAAGAACGTCAGTTACCAATTAATTTTTCTATAAGTACCGAAAGCAAACTAAGACAATCCTCAACTCATTAAGTTCGGTTTCGGTGTACAATAAGCCGCTAAAAACGTACTTCCAGCAACTGATTATTGTCAATATTACCGCAAACTTAGAGAAAACATTGGTATGGTTAACTTAAAGCTTATGGTACTAAGATACAGATTATTTGAAACTAACTTAAACATTTTCACAAGTAAGGGAACTTGAGTAGAATAGAATGTATTAGAATAGAACGATTTTTTTCAATAGATTATAAAAATATTTATTGAAAGTCATTTAAGCGTCACCAGTACTTAGTTCCATTGTAATGTAGATTATAGTAGTAGAGATACATTTTTATTTATTTTTATAAACAACTGGCTGGTACCCGGCGCGTTGCTGCCTCAGAGGAAATGATTGTAAAAATATTATTTTAAATTTGGATAAAGTTGTATTGTTTAATTAGGGGTGAATTCTCGTTCATTAAAATTGAATGATATAAATCTAACTTTCAAATAAATCTGTCGGTACGATACGCCTGTAACTTATTTGTACTATGTCTATGACCTTCGCGCAAGTGCAAGCAATAAGTCGACATAGTATTTCCGCTATCTGATGAACGGTAACAAAAATTATTTTTATATATTTAATAGTATTCTTTTTAGACTTAATACTTTATAATTTTATAAAATAAATGTTCGTGGGAGGCGCCTTCTACTTTTTTTTATAGGATAAGCGTGACAAACGAGCACTCAGTCCACCTGATGGTAAGTGGTTGCTGCGGCCCATAGACATCTACATCTATCCTCTGTTACAAATCAAAATGTAGATGCGTTGTCACCCGTGAGGACTAAGATGGAATGCCTTATTTCCAGTAAAATGGAAGCACTACGAGTACGTTAGCTATTTCTAACACATGTGTAACTACTCACTCTCAAAGTAAGCATGGCGCAAGTACACACCTCGTTTGGAGGCTAAAGTAACGTTACTGGCTTAATGTAACTTTCCCGTTCCGGCTCTTTTTGAACATGAAACGATAAACTCCTGTTGTTAAATGTTTACCAATGTTTATTCAACAGCACACGCGGCAGCGTTTGTGGGAGGTGTGATGTAGAACAGCCCACATGACACATATAGTTATATAATGTAACTATATTTATTTTCATTGTAGGAGATATCAATATTAATATTATACCTAACTCCAATCCCGATCAAAACACTGAAGCGTATTTGAATATGCTTGCCTACAATGGCTTTTTGCCAGCCCATACTCTTCCCACTCGTAAATTGGCCTGTCTCGACCATGTCTTTTTAAAAACCACCTTTCCAGCCCAATGTTTTGTGATCCAATCCTCAGTTACGGACCACGACGCTATCTTACTCGTCATCTATATGAAGAATATATCACATGCATCTTCCAAAGTCTCAAAAAAGATTGACATCCCCAACCTTATGCACACCTTAAAAAAAGTAAACTTCTCCGATGTACTCCAGCTCACTGATCCAAACCTAGCAACTAACCTGTTTATTAGTAAACTTCAGGCTGCGATAAATCAACACTCCAAGTCCAAGCTCTTGCCCAGCCGACGAAGGTTTCTCAAACCTTGGATGACTCCTGGGTTATTAAGATGTATTCGAAATAGAGACGGCATGCATAAGAAACTTAAAAAAGACCCTCAAAATGACATACTTCGAAAAACTTACTGTCGCTACCGTAACTTCTGCAATTCCCTTCTTAGGAAGATTAGGATAGCATATAATAGAGAACGGATAAATAAGGCTGGAAATAATAACAAAAAATTATGGAACGCTATCAGAGATGTTACGAACATGAACAAACAGCGCTCCGACTGCAACGACCTCCTCACTTCTACGTCCACTACCTCCCAATCGCTAGATAGTACAAATGCTTTTTTTGCCAATATTGGTAAATCTCTCGCTGAGGATATACTTCTTGCCTCCACTCCCTCCCCCCAAAAATTCCCAATATCTTGCTCAAATGAGACCTTTGTCCTCCTCAATACCACCCATCCGAAGTCGACTCCCTCATCTCATCGCTCAAGGAAAACTGTGCGGTCGGGTGGGATAATATTCCCTCATCTATCCTTAAATACGGAAAGGATTTACTTGTTCCTGCTATATGTCATATATGCAACCTGAGTTTTTCATCAGGTTGCTTCCCTGATGCCCTCAAGAAAGCCCTAGTTCACCCCATTCACAAGAATGGGGATCGAAGCCAGCCCAACAATTACCGCCCCATTTCTGTCTTACCCGCCTTGTCTAAGATACTGGAGAGACTGATCAATAACCAGTTAATCGATTTCCTAGAGAAAATGAACTTATTGTCCCCTGGATAATTTGGTTTTAGATCTGGCAGATCCACAGCAGATGCGGTTCACTCTCTTACTGATCATGTGATCAGAAACGTAGACAAGGGTAATAAATGCCTATCGGTCTTCCTCGACTTGGCCAAGGCGTTTGACACGGTTTCCATTCCCATTCTCCTGACTAAGCTGGAGGCAATGGGTGTCAGAGGTACCCAACTATCTCTCTTCCGAAGCTATTTTTCAAACCGTAACCAGGCTGTCATTATCAATGGAAAAGTGAGTTCTGAACTATCCATGAATTACGGTGTCCCCCAGGGAAGCATTCTTGGCCCTACGCTTTTCTTGGTCTACATCAATGACCTCTGCTCTCTCAAAATCCCTGGCTGTAAGATTATCTCCTTTGCAGACGATACCGCGCTAACTTTCTCAGCCTGCTCCTGGAAAGATACCTTCCAACTTGCCCAATCCGGTTTAGACTTAGTCTCCCTCTGGCTCCTTACAAATCTACTCACTCTCAATTCCAAAAAAACTCAGTATATCACCTTTTCCCTTCACAGCATTCCACTCAATGCATTTGACAATTTTCGCTTAATTGCTCATTCCCATTCTGACCTCCCCTCCTTCTCATGTAACTGTCTACCTCTTACCTCTTCGGATTCCACAAAATATTTAGGTATTATTATAGACAGTAAACTGACCTTCCAGCCCCACATCAACCTCACCGCTTGTAGACTCCGAAAACTCATGTTTGTTTTTAAAAATCTTCGCCAAGTCGCAGATCAGTGTCTGGTCAGATCAGTCTACTTAGCACTTTGTCAGTCACTTATAGTTTACTGTTTAACAACCTGGGGTGGCGCGAGTAAGTCAATACTAATCAAGTTGGAAAGAGCCCAAAGAGCGGTCCTCAAAGTCTGTACGTTTAAGCCCCTGTTATCACCAACCTTCGATCTTTACCAGTATTGTGAGGTTCTTTCCGTGCGCCAACTCTTTATTTTATTAATTGTCCTCAAACAACATAGTAGTTGCAGCTATGATCCCTCTTTACTGTCTTCCCAGAGAAATCACCTGGTAGTACGTTCAACCTCGTTCAAAACCGTGACCTCACAACGATTTTTCTGTTTCTTGGGCCCCTTCCTTTACAATAGACTACAACGTGAGCTCAACATCTTTCCTCTTACAAAACTGTTATGCAAATCTAAAGTCTCTAATTATTTGCAGACTATGAACTATGAGGAGACCGAATCTCTCCTTCATCCTATCAGGTAGGAAATATACTATAAATAAAATATACTATAATATATTCATACCCAACACACCCACTCCGACACAAACACACACACACACACACACACACACACACCCAACCACACACCCACCCACACACATACGCCATTCACGCGCATACACACCCTCTTACACACACACACACACACACACACACACACACACACACACACACACACACACACACACACACAGACACACACACACACACAAAACATTTCCTTCTTTTCTTTTTTTTTTCTTTTTTTTTGTTACTAGTTTCATCATATTCTGCACCAATATGACCTACATCCTGTGAGGAGAGACCTGGTGCTCTGAAACACAGGCTTTCAGCCTATCTCAGACGCCAGTCTTTCACAATCTAAATAATTTTGTTCCTTGGTGTTAACCCCAGTTCATAACTATATTAGTTTTTAGATTGTGGAGAAAATAAAGAATTTTTATTATTATTATTATTATTATTATTAGTTATTATTACTAGTCTAATGAAAGTCCTAGACAGATCAACACTCTAACGGTGTCGGTACTTATAATAACCCACTTCCACCACCACCTTCTTACGTATTTCTGTCACCAAGCAATAGCGCGTGCATCACTGTAGGTCTGAAGCGTACAGAGCCAGTACAATTATTACAGGCTGTGAGGCATTCCGTCTTAGTCCTCAGAGGTGACTACTCATCTGCACTTTGATTCTTAATTGTCGATAGATGTAATGTCTATGGGCCAAAGTATGCACTTACCATCAGGTGGACTTTATCCTTACAACTGTGAACTGTCAAAGGCCGCATTTGTCAGGTGTGTGAAAACCGTACTGGCGGTCACTACTCAGCTGGTGATCCTCAAGGTACCGCATGAGGTGGCAGTTTATAACGGATTCCATTATTTTGGAGAACAGGGGGGTGATAGCGATAGGCCTGTAGTTGGACGGGTCTGAGCAGTCGCTTTTTTTAGGGTTCGGGTGGAAAAAAGCTGTACCATGATTTCGGGACTACGCCTAGGGAGTAGGAGTACCGGAAAAGACGCGTTAGAACCGGTGCCAACTCCGGAGCACACGTCTACAGCACAATTGGGGGGATTCCGTCAGGCCCACTCGACTTGTGGATGTCAAGGGAGAGGAGTGCTCTGCGAACCGAGCGCTGTGAGAACCGCACATCCGGCATGGAGCACTCACACCGCGCGATGGTCGGCGGTGTGTTCCCCCCGTCATCAACAGTCGAGTTGGACGCAAAAAGGGAGCCTAAAAGGTCGGCTTTCTCTTTTACGTCGTGGGGCAGTGAGTCGTCCTCCCTGTGCAGAGATGGTAGTAATGGCTTATAGAAATTCCCTTGAACAGCCTTGGCGAGAGACCATATTGCACGAGTTCCCGAAGGAAGGCGAACTAGTTTCTCGCCAATTCTGCCTATGTGCTCTGACTTTGCCTTGGCAATAACTATTTTGAAGGACCTGGAGGCGAAGTTATACTTCTTTTTAAGTGTGCTGGTGTTTAAATCCCGAGTCGCTGAAGCCGCAGCCCAGGCTTGATAACACTCCTGCTTACTGCATAATGCAGTCTTACAGGAGCGACCAAACCAAGACTGAGATCTACCTCCGATGGGTACCACAGATGATGGAATAAATAGTTCCATTCCCTGTAGCACCACATCAGTGACAGAGTCAGCAACAGCGCTGTGATCATCCGGCGAGAAGCAAACCCGCCCCCATGGTAGGAAGCAAATAAAGACCGCATTTCGTCCCAATCCGCCGACCTGTATGCCAAACACGGCGGCAACCTGCAGAACGCAACCGCGAGGGGAGCGTGAGTGGCACCATACTCCGGATCAGACAATGGTCCGAAGAGCCGAGAGGGGCATCGACGGAAACCTGATATCCGTCCGGATGAGAGGTCAGCAGAAGGTCCAACAGGGAAGGTGTATGATCCTCAACATCTGGAATCCGCGTAGGCGATGTAACCAGTTATGTCAGATCATATGCCAAGACAAAGTCATAAACAGATCTCCCCGCATGATCGGTTAAACGTGAACCGAGCCAATCGGCATGGTGGGCGTTAAAATCGCCAAGGATCACAATCTCTGCAGATAGGACCTGTTGTAGCAAGGAATCTGTAGCCATTTGGACGTGGTCGATGAGTCGGTCTGTTTCGGCATTATCGCTATGGGACCTATAGAGGCACCCGTAGACGCGGGGATTGTCGTCGCTGTCTAGCGTAGCCAAAGGATGGACAGGTTTGAACCTTTAAGACTGCCGAGGCGTCGAGAACAGATGTCCTCTCTGACATACACGCAAACTCCAGCCCGAGGCACAAAGGAATGCTCCATTTTGTACCCGGGTAGGAGAGATACGAAATATCAGCCGGAGAGGAAACCTGCGTCTCGGTTAGAAAGAGCAAGGCCGGCTTCGCCGTCTCGAGATGGTAGTGGACGGCGTTTAGGTAAGAGTGAAGTCCCCTGATGTTGCAGAAATTCACGGATAGCGTGGCAGGGGTTGCCGTGGTAATGTTGCTCAGTTTGCCCCGAGCTCAGTTATGTTTTTGAGCGGAATTTGCCCCCCCCCCTCAGAATACGCGGGGCAGCCTGAGCACCCACGCTCAGGATTGGATTAACATGGTCGTGGATGCTCAGCGAGGGATTCTCCAGGGGTACTGGTACCCTCCTGGGGTAGTCTATCGTGTAATTCCGCTACCATGTTGATGAGGGGGGGGGATTGGGCCTTCGGCCACCTGCACTCACCAGACGAAACCCAGAAGCAGAGCTTCTACTTCACGCCGGTATTCTGTGAGGTCGTGGTACCAACCCGGCTCGAGCCGTAACGTGTAACGCTGTTTGTTTTTTCTAGACAGAAAATCTCTATATCTACTATTATTGGTTTTCGATTTACAACTTACAAAGATGATCCAAATTAAACGTAAAATCATTTTGTTCGTGTACCGTACCTAAACCTTTTTCTAGGATGCGAGAACTCCATTTTAAAGTTTTATTTATTTATAGAGCTTATTTAAACTATATAAAATGTCTTACAAAGGGCGCACCTTTGCCTCAAGACATTCTTTCCAAGTCAACTTTAATATGAGAGGAACGCTAGAGTTTAATGTTATGTTAAGTTCATCCTTAGATTTTATACTTTGATAAATAAACAACATGAAATGTGTATTGCATTGTGATTATTTAAATAGCTTGAATTTATTTACGTAGGAGTACACAAACACATCCATTAATAAACTATTTTAATTATTCTGAATGTATTACCGGTAGATATATAAATAGATAACTCTTTATTTAAACCTTAAGTTGTTACAATAATGGAAACTTAATGAACTACAGACAGTGTTCATATCGCTTTGAGTAATTTTTACCTGACAAACCGAACGTGAAAGGAAATTGTAATTTTATATTTGGGCGGATAAGTGCAACGTAAAATATAAAATTTACTGAAAAAATTATCAAATTATTAAATGGAATAGAATACTCGTAGAATATTTTGTGGTTGACTGCGTTTCCTCGCTAAATGACTTACCCCTTGAGCGAGAAAAGAATCAGCTCTTTTATCACCAGTATCTCTATAGTCACTGACAAAGTTCCTTTAGGAATTTTACTGCACGAGGATCCCACTGACTAATAGTTTCTACAGCAAATAGTACAAATATTTAGTCATCTCTCATATATGCGCCAATCATCCAGTTCAGCTGTCTCTGTTGCCGCGCTGGCTCTAAAGGAGTTGAAACACTGAGATGAGAGGCTGCCAAAGTGTCTATGTAAGTAGCAACGCACAATAGGTCTTTACCTCTCTGTCCAGGGACATAAGTCATACCGTTCGGTCTGATGCCATCGTCTCTAAATAATCCACAAGACTCTAAACCTGAGGGAACATTTATAGAGACAAGAGCGAATCCAAATCCGAAAACAGATGACATCGTTCAAAGAACCGTGACAGAAAACCTACCAGCATATTTCATACATGAAAGTCCGTGGAGCCCACACTCGTCGACGCTGCTACCGCAGTGGCAATTGACACAAGCTAGTAGTACTAGTTAGGTACTCGACTCCACCGACTCAGTAATTAATTTATCCTTGGGGCGATGTATATATTTTTACTACAAAACCCCAGAAAAGATATAAAATTTGGCCTCGTCAAAGTTCAAAAACATTTTTAAACAGTTTTTTTTGAAAGGGTTATTAGAATATAAAGGAGTTTATGAATGATCACAAACTCTGGGAATGAGGTGATCGTTACCAAGCTATTTCTAATGTAATGATTTCTTAAGACTACACATTGAATAAAACTATTTTTACGGATTTTATCGCGTTTAATTAACTTATTTTATATTCCCGACGTTTCGGTTGCTTTTCAGCAACCGTGGTAACGGGGGACTGAGGTGATTGACGTCCCGATGTCAGTGTTAAACCGGAGTACCTTCAGCTTTTTAATTAATATTTTTGGTCCGATCTACACAGAAAGAACTAACTGTGTCTTGAAGTCTTGCAGTGGTATGCTTGGGTTTAGTTTTAATTTTATGAATTATAGGATCCCAAGCAGGTGGTAGTACCCAGCCTCCCTCTCTATTGAAATTAGGATGTTTTTTAATTTCAATAGCCTCACGTATCATCCTTGGCAGGAATCGATGTTCTTTCGCGAGAATTTGTGGTTTATCAAATCGAATGTAATGGCAGGGGCCGTCTAGGATATGATCACAAACTGCAGACTTCCCGGAACGTTGGTGCTTCACGTCAGCTATGTGTTCTTTTACGCGGGTTTTTATGGATCGTTTTGTTTGCCCTATATATGAGAGACCACACTCACAATCAAGCTTGTACACTCCTGCATCTTGTAGAGGAATATTGCACTTGACGGATGGTAAGAACTGACTAATCTTCTTCGGCGGCTTGAAGAATGTTCTAATAGAAGCTCGCTTCAAGATGTAGCCAATCTTGTCTGTGACACCTCTGACATACGGTAGTACAGCAGGCACACGCTAGACTGTGGCCGGCTTCACTCGGTCACTGTGACGTAGGCGCGGAACCCGAAGCTTGTTGTCGTGCAGAACCTGTTTGACGTGCTGAAGCTCGGCGGCCAGGTGTTTGCTGTCACAGATCCCTCGTGCTCTCTGTAACAAAGATTTGCCCACGGTAGCTTACTGTGAAGGGTGATGGTGGGATTCCCCTATTATCACCAGCAGCGCAGACCAGTTGCGAAAACAGTTTCTTTAGGAACTTCACCGTACGTAGACCCCACGGACAAATCGCTCAGAGACTCATATTTGCACTACTTAGTTCAGCTGCCTCTGATGCCGCTCCGGGTTTAAACAAGATATCCCTAAGATGAGAGGCTGCCAAAGTGTCTACGCATGTAACATCCTACACAAAGGCTTTACCTCTCATCAAGGGATCAAAATTATACCGTGTCGCCTCACCGCGACACCCACAGAATGATATTGAATTATTTGTATAAAAAATGTCTGAGAACTGCTAGGTAAATAGGAAACACAAATAGAATAAAAACGCTGTAGCTGTGGCAACACTGCTAGCGATGCATGCATTCTTCTTTTTCATCATCATAATCATTAACAATACGTAAAATTCCACTAATAGAGATGGGCCTTTCTCGTGAAAGGCAGGATTTGCCTTGAACGTCACGCTTGTCAACCTATATGGTTGGTGTAAGAATATTCATTACCCCATATCGTTCCTTGGGTATCGTAAGAGGTTACAGCCGAAAATTAAACAGTGTCTTTATGATAATAACAACTCAAAATAATAAAAAACTGCAGTTGCCAATCCGTCTGTAAAGTGTGGCAACTATGGCAGCAGTGGACTTTTCAGGCTGTAATGATCACGCTTGTCAGGCGAATTGAAGATCGCCGCATATAAACGATGGTGTATATGGTGGGCCAGGATTTTGCCAAATGGCATTACGTAGATTCTGCTTACCCCTCTGGTTATCATGCGTGAGAGTTTATGTGTAGACTTTATGAATGTATGGCATAGCGTCTAACCATAACCAACTAAAATATGAAATGTATTTAACCGTTTATATTGATCACCGAAATATTTGTTTTATGTGTCCGGGAGAAATAAATATTGTGTATCTTTGATTTCTATTTGATCGTCAACCCTAGAGACAGAATACAGCGCAGTTCCGGAACTCAACCCCCGATTCGGCCCCACTTCCTTTGAAACATTTCCCCAACTATATCTGTTCATGTAAAATTTTTGTTGTAATTTTATTTTTTCCTTTTTCCCGATGTTCGATCTTAATGCTTGTCCCTAGATTATTTACAGGAATATTTCTTAAATCATTATTTGATTTCATAGGTAGTAAAGATATTAACACTTAACTAGTCGCTAATGGGTCCAACGAACCCATTCCTTATTATTTTGCTTGATAACTATTAAAATTCGACGTTTGCAACATTGCCGCTCTTAGTAGGTACTTTTGAACGATAGTGTAGCACAGCAAATAACGATTTTGGTAGTAAGTTTAAAAATTTTCGGTATAATGTTGGAAAGTGTGATTTTACTTCAAAGAAGTTGTTTTTTTGTTTTTTTTTCATTTCTGTGATGATTTTACGTGCCACACGCAAGTGTGACTAAAGACTCAAGATCAAGTTTATCCGACACTATTCCGATGATATCCCGGATATCAGTCTGAGCGAGATTAGAATAGCTCTCCAACACCTTAAAAACGACGAGTACCCGGGCGAAGATGGAATTACAGCGGAGCTTCTGAAAGCGGGTGGACAACCGGTACCTAAAGTCTCTTTAATTCCGTCCTTCGTAGAGCTACTACTCCGGAGGCGTGGAGCAGAAGTGCGGTGGGCTTGTTTTTCAAGAAAGGCGATAAAACTCTCTTGAAGTACTACAGACCGATTTCCCTTCTGAGCCGCGTCTACGTGCTGTTTTCGAGTCATTACGAATCGTCTCGCATGCAGACTCGACGACTTCCAGCCTCCCGAAGAAGCCGGATTCCGAAAAGGCTTTAGTACCATAGACAACATACATACCCTTCGGAAAATTGTACAGAAGACCGAAGAGTACAATTTTCCACGTTGCATTGCGTTGTGGACTATGAGAAAGCCTTTAATTCCGTCGAAATTTGCTGCAGTCCCTCCAGCGGTGCCAAGTTGACTGTCGGTATATCAAAGTGCTGAAGTGTTTGTACAGTAGGACTACGATGGCTATCCGAGTACAGAACCAGAGCACAAAACGTATCCAACTGCAGAGAGGTGTAAGACTGGGTGTCGTAATATCCTCGGAACTCTTCACCGCTGCAATGGAAAACGTTTTCAAGTTACTGGACTGGAAAGGATACGTTATTAACATCAATGGCGAGTACATCACTCAACTTCGATTTGCCGACGATATAGTCCTTATGGCAGAATCGCTGGAAGACCTAAGCATAGTACTTAGGTCCTCCAGCGATTCAGCCTTAAGATGAAATTGGACAAAACAAAGATCATGTTTAATGTCATGTCACACCTATGCCAGTAGTTGTTGGGAGCACTGTCCAGTCCAAACTGTCCTAGGAGTAGTCGTTACGCAAGTAACGACGCAGAATAATAAAAATTCACCCCTTTTCAGGTGTTTTATACAATAACGTGTCATCCATTATTCATTCCAGCTTATAAAAGTGCATTTCTAAACGTAGATCGGAGATTTAGCCATATTTACTAAGCCTAGTAGGCGAGTTGGCAAACGCAGTTATTTTTATATAAATAAAAAACAGCGTAATGATTTTTTATATTTACACAAATTTACAAACGGGCAGAAATGTTAAATAAAAAAGTATATAAGACTTTGACAATCTATGCACAATTACAACAAAGTTTTCTATGCGTTCCTGTACCATTCGTCCGATTACGACGAAACTTTGGTCAGTTGTTGTGCCAGGGCTCAAAATGGATAGGATAATACTCTCACATAATACTAGCTTGAAGTATCAGATTAATGCTGCTGTGTTTCATATGGTGAGTGTAGCGAACCAGAGAACCTTTTTACTGGAAACGAGGCATTCCATCTGAGTCCTCACGGGTGACAACGCATCTATATTTTAATTCTTAATTGAAGATACTTTTAGATGAACTGAGGATTCTTTTGTCGCTCCTATTTTATTAAAAATATAATAAATAAAAAAAATAAAATAATAAAATAAAACAAATTAGAAATATTGAATAAAACTATTTTTACGGATTTTATCGCGTTTAATTAACTTATTTTATATTACCGACGTTTCGGTTGCTTTCCAGCAACCGTGGTCACGGGGGACTGAGGTGATTGACGTCCCGATGTCAGTGTTAAACCGGAGTACCTTCAGCTTTTTTAATTAATATTTTTGGTCCGATCTACGCAGAACGAACTAACTGTGTCTTGAAGTCTTGCAGTGGTATGTTTGGGTTTAGTTTTAATTTTATGAATTATAGGATCCCAAGCAGGTGGTAGTACCCAGCCTCCCAGTGTAATATATTTTATTATAAGCCATTTTTTTTTTCAAAGAACATTGTCCCATTGGATTTCTTGCTGGTTCTTCCCAGAACAGAGACATATTCGGAACCAGTTTTAAATTTAAGCATAATAGTGTCTTTCAATAAGTATTATTTGTAATATATTGAATAAAAAAGGGACTGTTTCCAAGATAATGCTGAAATGAAAGCTACAGTGTAAATACATGAAAATTCGATTTAGTTACGCCTTAGAATTCGTCACAAATAACAGACTTTAAGTCTGCAACGACGTGTTATCAGATAAGATTAGGACCCTCAGTTACGGCCATAATGTCGGTTTAGGACAAGAGCGATTGCATGATAAACAGATGTCAAACTTAAAATAGACCTGAACTAGACTGTTAAATAGACCAACAGTTTGTCATTCAAACGCAACCGAAACGTCGGGAATATAAAATAAGTTAATTAAACGCGATAAAATCCGTAAAAATAGTTTTATTCAATATTTCTAATTTGTTTTATTTTATTATTATATTTTTTTTATTTATTATATTTTTTAATAAAATAGGAGCGACAAAAGAATCCTCAGTTCATCTAAAAGTATCTTCAATTAAGAATTAAAATATAGATGCGTTGTCACCCGTGAGGACTCAGATGGAATGCCTCGTTTCCAGTAAAAAGGTTCTCTGGTTCGCTACACTCACCATATGAAACACAGCAGCATTAATCTGATACTTCAAGCTAGTATTATGTGAGAGTATTGTCCTATCCATTTTGAGCCCTGGCACAACAACTGACCAAAGTTTCGTCGTAATCGGACGAATGGTACAGGAACGCATAGAAAACTTTGTTGTAATTGTGCATAGATTGTCAAAGTCATATATACTTTTTTATTTAACATTTCTGCCCGTTTGTAAATTTGTGTAAATATAAAAAATCATTACGCTGTTTTTTATTTATATAAAAATAACTGCGTTTGCCAACTCGCCTACTAGGCTTAGTAAATATGGCTAAATCTCCGATCTACGTTTAGAAATGCACTTTTATAAGCTGGAATGAATAATGGATGACACGTTATTGTATAAAACACCTGAAAAGGGGTGAATTTTTATTATTCTGCGTCGTTACTTGCGTAACGACTACTCCTAGGACAGTTTGGACTGGACAGTGCTCCCAACAACTACTGGCATAGGTGTGACATGGACATTAAACATGATCTTTGTTTTGTCCAATTTCATCTTAAGGCTGAATCGCTGGAGGACCTAAGTACTATGCTTAGGTCTTCCAGCGATTCTGCCATAAGGACTATATCGTCGGCAAATCGAAGATGAGTGATGTACTCGCCATTGATGTTAATACCGTATCCTTTCCAGTCCAGTAGCTTGAAAACGTCTTCCATTGCAGCGGTGAAGAGTTCCGAGGATATTACGACACCCAGTCTTACACCTCTCTGCAGTTGGATAGGTTTTGTGCTCTGGTTCTGTACTCAGATAGCCATCGTAGTCCTACTGTACAAACACTTCAGCACTTTGATATACCGACAGTCAACTTGGCACCGCTGGAGGGACTGCAGCAAATTTCGACGGAATCAAAGGCTTTCTTATAGTCCACATACGCAAAGCAACGCGGAAAATTGTACTCTTCGGTCTTCTGTACAATTTGCCGAGGGGTATGTATGTTGTCTATGGCACTGAAACCTTTTCGGCAACAAGCCGGATTGTTCAGGAGACTGCCGTCGTCGAGTCTGCATGCGAGACGATTCGTAATGACTCGAAAACAGCACGTAGACGCGGCTCAGAAGGGAAATCGGTATGTAGTTCTTCAAGAGAGTTTTATCGCCTTTCTTGAGGAACAAGACCACCGCACTTCTGCTCTACGCCTCCGGAGTAGTAGCTCTACGAAGGACGGAATTAAAGAGACTTTAGGTACCAGTTGTCCACCCGCTTTCAGAAGCACCGCTGTAATTCCATCTTCGCCCGGGTACTTGTCGTTTTTAAGGTGTTGGAGAGCTATTCTAATCTCGCTCAGACTGATATCCGGGATATCATCGGAATAGTGTCGGATAAACTTGATCTTGAGTCTTTAGTCACACTTGCGTGTGGCACGTAAAATCATCATAGAAATGTAAAAAAAAAAAACAAAAAAACAACTTCTTTGAAGTAAAATCACACTTTCCAACATTATACCGAAAACTTTTAAACGTACTACCAAAATCGTTATTTGCTGTGCTACACTATCGTTCAAAAGTACCTACTAAGAGCGGCAATGTTGCAAACGTCGAATTTTAATAGTTATCAAGCAAAATAATAAGGAATGGGTTCGTTGGACCCATTAGCGACTAGTTAAGTGTTAATATCTTTACTACCTATGAAATCAAATAATGATTCAAGAAATATTCCTGTAAATAATCTAGGGACAAGCTTTAAGATCGAACATCGGGAAAAAGTAAAAAATAAAATTACAACAAAATTTTACAAGAACAGATATAGTTGGGGAAATGTTTCAAAGGAAGTGGGGCCGAATCGGGGGTTGAGTTCTGGAACTGCGCTGTATTCTGTCTCTAGGACACATAAAACAAATATCCCGGACACATAAAACAAATATTTCGGTGATCAATATAAACGGTTAAATACATTTCATATTTTAGTTGCTTATGGTTAGACGCTATGCCATACATTCATAAAGTCTACACATACACTCTCACTCATGATAACCAGAGGGGTAAGCAGAATCTACGTAATGCCATTTGGCAAAATCCTGGCCCACCATATACACCATCGTTTATATGCGGCGATCTTCAATTCGCCTGACAAGCGTGATCATTACATCCTGGAAAGTCCACTGCTGCCACAGTTGCCACACTTTACAGACGAATTGGCAACTGCAGTTTTTTATTATTTTGAGTTCTTATTATCATAAAGACACTGTTTAATTTTCGGCTGTAACCTCTTACGACACCCAAAGAACGATATGGGGTAATGAATATTCTTACACCAACCATATAGGTTGACAAGCGTGACGTTCAAGGCAAATCCTGCCTTTCACGAGAAAGGCCCATCTCTATTAGTGGAATTTTACGTATTGTTAATGATTATGATGATGAAAAAGAAGAATGCATGCATCGCTAGCAGTGTTGCCACAGCTACAGCGTTTTTATTCTATTTGTGTTTCCTATTTACCTAGCAGTTCTCAGACATTTTTTATACAAATAATTCAATATCATTCTGTGGGTGTCGCGGTGAGGCGACACGGTATAATTTTGATCCCTTGATGAGAGGTAAAACCTTTGTGTAGGATGTTACATGCGTAGACACTTTGGCAGCCTCTCATCTTAGGGATATCTTGTTTAAACCCGGAGCGGCATCAGAGGCAGCTGAACTAAGTAGTGCAAATATGAGTCTCTGAGCGATTGGTCCGTGGGGTCTACGTACGGTGAAGTTCCTAAAGAAACTGTATTCGCAACTGCTCTGCGCTGCTGGTGATAATAGAGCTGGTTCTTTTCTCGCTCAAGGGTTAAGAACTGCAATTCGGCGAGGAAACGCAGCCAGCGTTCTTGGTACGATATCGCAGGGAGTAATACTGTGTGATAATAAAATTTTTAGTTTTAGTTTTTTCATTATGGTTTTTTAATAGTGTATATATTTAATTTATACTGTCTTCAAATTGAACAGTATAAAAGTAAAAAAAATATTTATATAAGAGATAAAAAACAATTGAGATTAAAAAACTTTAAAACGTGCACTGTTCGTGTGTTTTGACGATCCGCGTGAGAATACTTAGATTTAATTATTTTATTGTTTTGGTTGTATCGGTTTTAATACGTTTATTAAATGTAAGATTATTTAAGCGTCTGAAAGTAGATGAAAGTTGAATTATAAAATTGAATGAAAATCATACATGAACAAATAAAAAAATATAAAAATGAATCGCTGAATGTGTTGCTAAGCGCAAATCTCGAGAGCAGCTGAACCGAATCCGCTAATTCTTATAATATTCCTTGAAGTACTAAAATGGTTCTTCCGAAGAGAAAAATTAAAAATATTGCCAGAAAAAGTCTAAAAACAACACTTTTCTATATTCCCATACAAAAGATTCGTAATAATACTTAAAAGTCAATTTGAACTTTAATACCATACCATAAAGTGTTATTGGAGGGTTTCCGGGAAGGCAAAAAAATTGAGTGATGTTAGTATCGCATAAATATTAATGTCAATATTTGTCAATATTTATAAGATGGTAACATTACTCAAAAACAAAATTGGGGTTCCTCGCAAAAAAAATGATATCCATGAAATCTTAGTAAATTCCACGCGAGCGAAGTCGCGGGGCACAGCTAGTGAACTAATAAAAAATAATAAAAGCGTGTTAAAAAGTAAGCCAATGACGGCTCCGTGGCGTAGTGGCTTAGCAATGAGTTGCAATGCTTGGGGCCGCGGGTTCGAATCCCGCACGGAACAAGTATTTGTATGGCCTACAAATAATTGTTCCGGGTCTGGATGTTTGTCCTTGTGCAATTTGTGTTTGTAAACTGCCTCCACGATACAGGAGAAAATCCTAGTTTGGGGGTAACGTTTTTTAAAAAAGAGAAAGAGAAAAGGCTATGGATGGATGCTATGGGTTTGGATTTGATTTTATTAATTATGGGATCCCAAGCAGATGGCAGCACCCATCCATCTTCTCTATTGAAATTAGGATGTTTTTTAATTTCAATAGCCTCGCGAATCATCCTTGGGAGGAATCGGTGTTCTTTTGCGAGGATTTGTGGTCTATCAAATCTAATGTAATGGCGGGGACGATCTTGAACATGTTCACAAACTGCAGACTTACCGATACGTCGGTGCTTCACGTCAGCTATATGTTCTTTAACGCAGGTTTTAATAGATCTTTTTGTTTGTCCTATGTACGAGAGACCACATTCACAATCCAGCTTGTACACTCCTGCATCTTGTAGAGGGATTTGACACTTGACGGATGGTAAAAATTGACTAATCTTCTTCAGCGGCTTGAAGTACGTTTTAATGGAAGCTCGCTTCAAGATGTAGCCAACCTTGTCTGTGACTCCTCTGACATAGGGTAGTACAGCAGGCACACGCTCGACTGTGGCTGGCTTCACTCGGTCACTGTGACGTAGGCGCGGGACCCGAAGCTTGTTGTCTTGCAGTACTTGCTCGACGTGCTGAAGCTCGGCGGCCAGATGTTTTCTGTCACAGATCCCTCGTGCTCTCTGAAACAAAGATTTTTCCACGGTAGCTAACTGTGAAGGATGATGGTGAGATTCACCATTTAAGTATCGGTTGGTATGGGTATTTTTTCTGTACACAGTATGACCAATAGTGTTATCAGGACTTCGGATGACTAAAACATCTAGAAAAGCTAAAGTATTGTTTGCCTCTAACTCCATTGTGAATTGTATTTTAGGGTTTATGGAATTAAGGTGGTTTAAAAATGCAGTTACTTTGTCAGATGGTAAAATTGTGAAAGTATCGTCTACGTACCGCTTGTAGAATCTTGGATTTACAGGAGCAGTAAGAAGGGCTTTCGCCTCAAAGTCCTCCATGAATATGTCGGCGACTACGGGAGATACAGGTGAGCCCATTGCCACTCCGTCTACTTGCATGTAGAACTCTTCTGTCCACAATAAATAGCCAGATGTGAGGCAGTGTTTGAATAATACTGCATATTCTGTAGGCATGTTGTTATCTTCTAGCTTTCTAGTAACAATTGAGATGCAGTCTTTAATAGGTAGGCATGTGAATAGTGACTGAACATCAAAACTGACCATAGTTTCATTGTCAGCGAGAGTAGGTCTTTAATCTCACTAACAAAATGGTATGAATCCTTTGTGTGTGCTCTGGTATGTCCTCTTAGTTGTGACAGTATTTTTGCCAAGTGTTGAGCCAACTTATTAGTTGGTGAATCGATCTGGCTTACTATAGGACGTAGTGGAGCGTTTGGTTTGTGTATTTTCGGTAACCCATACAACCTCGGTGGTTTGGCACATGATAAGGTGGTTTTTTTGGTGCCTCAGAAACGAAGGTGGCATTTTGCTATTGGGTATTTATCAATCAGTAAGTCTGAAGACACATATATTTGCCTAGACAAAAAGAAGAAGACACAGTCACAATAAATTTTTCTGAAACTTTAACCAAACACGCTGCCTCTACAAATGCTTTAAATTATCCCACAAGCGATGATGATGAAATATGCTTTAATATTATAGTTCCATTATCTTAAGACGTAACTGACTATGTTATTTTTAAAGTTGTAAAGCTTCAAACTTTAAGTTAAATAAATTACAATAATTTATATTCATCATTAGATAGTGAAAAAGAAGGACGGGTCTTACAGAAAGAAATTAATTAGCAACAGTGATTTTGGATTCTTAAATAGGGGCTAAGTCTCATAATATGAGACTTACCTCATGTGAATTACCACGAAAAAGTTCAATCATTTTTGATAGCAATGATGAAAAAATTGTTTGAATAAAGTCTTACTTTCGAAACTATAAAAAAACTACAGAAATGATTCTGTTCCTATGGTCAGACTGATAATATATTTTTACAGTTTTATTTCAATAACGTTGTGAATAAGGATCGCAAAATCAAGGGATGATCATTATTTTGTTACTTCATTTATGACAGTTATTAAAATTAAAGTTCTTAAAAAGTTACCTGGCGTACATCCGCTTTTTAAAAACGTTTTAAAAACTTAATATAATGGATTTCCTCAAAGTAACACCTGATTCTGTTAGTTATTTGAGTTTTGTTTTTATAATTTATAGTGTTATCTTCTGTGGTCTTGGTGTTAACTTCTATTACCTCATAATTTAGATTTATGTATTTACTTTTAAATATTTTAACAAAATAATCTCATTAGCTGCCATGTATGTTTAAGTTTAATTATTTTATTTACAATTGTATAAAAAGCAAGCATTAAAGTGTTTTTAATATTTAAACATTTTTCTTTGGCCCATATTAGAATGACACAAAGACAATTTTCAGAGAAACTTGTTACTCCGTTATAGCCTATCAAAGTCCACCGCTGAACATAGTCTTCCCCACAGGCTGCTTCATAAGGGGAGTATTTGTAATCATAGCTACGCTTAGCAGGTGGGTTGAATGTTATTGGAAAGAAACTGCTGCCCACCTACTGGTTTGTTGCATTTTGTCGCCTCTTACGACACACACGGAACGATATAAATATTCTTAAACCGCCACTACACGGTAAACTGTAATAGTTTTCTCATATTTGTTATAATCATATATCTACGGCCATACACAATATACATGCTCTGACTTTGACTTGGCAATGACACTTTTGAAGGACCTGGAGGCCGAAACATACTTCTTTTTTAAGTTTTTGTGTATGTTAAAAGAAAATTAGAATCTACTGGTCGAGGGATTAAAGGAAGCTTTTCTATTTGATGTAGCTTCATGGGCTTTGAAGAGTGATTCATTAAACTGCATTTAGGTAGAAATAAATTATGTATTCAGCAAGTTGCTCCATATAACTTGACAATACCAAATAGCTTATTTGGTAGTAATTTAAAAGCAATGCATGACCAACATTTCTGTTTTTGTGGTCACAGACTGACAGTAAAACACCCGCAATGCTGGCTTCAATTAACGTTTAATAATTACACAGTGCTGCACGTAATTAGTTAATGTTTTACCAATACCCCAAAGTTGGTTTATGCATTTTAACTAGGGTTGGTAAAGAAACTATATTTTAGAAATATCTGTACATGTATATAGAATTGAAGTGTCTGTCTGTATCATTGCGCCGCTATTTTACACTTGTATTCTGTAAAAGCATTGTCCCTCTCCAGTGAAGCCGACCCAGTCGTGCTACAACCATAGTTTAGCTGCAGTATGGTACTACCAGATAAAAATGACAATCACTTACTATATAGTTTTTGCAATTTTAAGTGCTGATTTATCACGTGCTTAGAGGTGAAGGAAAACATTGTGAGAAAACCTTCATGTCTGAGAAATAAGAAAAAAAATATTTCGAAGACATATGAAGTTCGCCAACACGCATTGGGGCAGCCCGGCGGACATTTCCTTGCCCTTAAACCCTCTCAGAAATTAGATGAGGCCTGTGCCCAGTACTGAGACGTATGTACATGGGCTGTAACTTGAACTTCCAATATAGTATAAATTAAAATTAAAATTTTTGTACAGCCGACTTCAATAAAAATTATTAAGAATAACTCAAAAACTATTGGTCTCAACTTGATCAATTCATATGAGACCACATGAGAAGCACCAGCTTTTAAATAAAAAAAGAATCATCGAAATCGGTTCACCCAGTAAAAAGTTATGAGGTAATAACACACATAAAAAAAACATACAGTCGAATTGAGTACGGTCTCCTTTTTGAAGTCGGCAGAAAACGTTTAGTAACAAATAAAGATACGTTTTTGAATTCTGGAATCGGGCAAAAATCAACAGAAAAACATATAAAATACGACGATTGGTAGTTTATGCTTTCCATATCGCTCAATATTAAACTCACGTAGGACCAGGGAGCGTTTATTGCTCCACGAGAAGAACATTCACCAAAGTATTTAGAAGATTTTTCCAAACTTCGTGTTACAAGGTTGAAAGGTCGAGATTGATACGTTCTCCGCCCGACAAATTTATGTACAAAAGACACTGTGTTTTTTGACTAATCGATAGGTATTATGTAGTGTCAGTGTGTGAACATAGCAAGAGGCGATAGAGTTATCAGAATTGCGGTCGGTTTTTAGAAAGGCCACATCAACCACATCAATGCTAAAAATTTTTATATTTTAAATAAATAGATTGACTTGGCCATCGCATGAAAACACAATGTATCTCTCAAGTAATACATATTATATTAATATAATCTAATTTAATATAATATGTATGACTTCAGAGATACATTGTGTTTTCATGCGACGGCCAAGTCAATCTATTTATTTAAAATATAAAAGATTTTAAGCATTGATGTGGTCACTATAAGATGTTGTTAGGTTAGCTAATTACGTAATAACTAAAGACAGAAGGACCCTTAAGTAGGGACTGAGTAAATTAACCGACTTGGTATTGCATGGATCTCACAACCTTTTACGGTAGAAGAACTGAGTTGCGAGACTTGGGTTTTTAAAAGTTATGTTTTTGATGGCATATATTTTAAGTGGGGGGATGGAATCTTGTACAAACCAAAATTAAATTTATTCTTTAGTAGTTAATTACGTTTGCAACAAAATGTCAGAACTTTTCTATGGAAATTAGATAGATAGATACATAGATAACATTTTATTGTACGCCAAAAAATAACATAAATATTAACAAAAAATGAGAAAAAGAAATGTGGTACAATGGGCGGTCTTATCGCTAAGAGCGATCTCTTCCAGAAAACCTTTGGGTGGACAGGATTGCAATAAAACAATAAATACTTGTGTGGTTTGGCGACAATAATAACATTATTTTTATTAAAGCTATGAAATAAAAATATAGAATGGTATATAAGTACATAGATATAGTTTATTTGTCGGGGCTTTTAATTTCCATCTGGTAACCCTGCCCTTATGAGGCAATCTTTGTTTATCAGTGGATATATAAAGGCTAAAATGGAATGGATAAATATTATGTGTGATACTATAAATAACTTTAAATTTTTTATAGTAACTTATAATTATAAATTTTGTTTAATTTTTGGAGCGCAGTGGCTAAGCAATGAGTTGCTGCGCACGGAACAAGTATCTGTATGGCCTACAATTAATTGTTCCGGGTCTGGATGTTTTCATTGTGAAACATACAGTTGGTACAGGAGAAAATCCTAGTGTGGAAGTTAATTTTTTATTAATAAAAAAAATTAAAATATATAATTAGAATTTGCGTTTTTTCCCAATAATTGTATATCGTTATAACGGTGTCAAAAATGAATTAGCATATAAATAAAAAAAATACAAACTTAATGATACGACCCAAGCCTAGCTTTGTGTCATCACATGTGAAACAATTTCCTGTTAATTAACTAAAACAACCGCGTGTATTTGTGTTTTAATTGGCATTTAGCGATTTTTTTTTATTTAGGGACCTTCAAGTAAAGAGCCTTCTCTTTTTTAAAAGATCGGCAACGCATCTCCAATTCATCTGGTGTTGCAGATGTTTGTGGGCGGCGGTTGTCACTTATGTAAAAATTAAAGTTTGTATAAAAAATTGTGAAATAAAGTTTATAAGAAACAGAAACAGAAACTTTTTATTCAATATAAATTATTAGAATACTATTTGAAAGTCACGTTTTTGTTTAATTTACCACTGGTACGGAAAAAAAAACCTCTGTCCTATGAAGAACCAGCAAGAAACCCAGCGGGGCTTTTAAAAAAATAACAGCTTACAATCATTTGTGTTACACAATTAACAACAAAACGAATTATAAAAAGCTTGGTAGCGATCACCTTATTCCCAGGGGTTATTATTATCCATAAATTCCTTAATATTATAAAAATCCTTTTCATACAAATTTTGTATAATAAAGTTTTTGATCTTTGAGCAGGTCAAATTTTGTATATTTTCTGGGATTTTGTTGAAAAACAAAAAGAATTAATTTCTGACTCGGTGGAGTCGAGTAATTGGTACTACCAGCTTGTGTCTGTATTAGATATTATTACTGATATACGTCCCACAGCTAGGGCGCTGGCAGTCTGACAACTGAAAGAGTTTTAAGACAAATTAATTGTCCGTTGCACTGCCCCAATTTCGGTGGAATTCAACTGATTTGGTTTTTTTTATTTCTTATATAGTAAATCAGAATTTATGATTGCAACTTACAATTTTATTGGTGCAGGCGAGGATCACGAAACTGAGTTGCTCGTTTACTGTCATATATTCAGTGAGCGCTTGTGGTTCAGGCCGTGGTATCTTATTATTACTATTATTTAAAAAATATTCCTTGTTTATAAAAAAAAGGATAATAAACGAGCACACAGTCCACCTGATGGTAAGTGGATGCTATGGGCCATAGACATATACATCTATCCTCGATTAAGAATCTAAATGCAGATGCGTTGTCACCCATGAGAACTACGATATAATGCCTTTTTCTAGTAAAGAGGGTAATGGATTTCTACACTCACCATACAAAACACAGCAGCATTAAGTTGCTATTATACACTGGTTCTTCTGATTCTGATCTTCTTTGATTTTTTTGCAAAAGATAAGAAATATTATTAGATTAGAAGAAATATTCCCTATTAGTACTGTTGTAGAACATCCTTCACTCCTCGTCATGCGTCAAAAATCAGTGACGTCTGGTACTTCATCGTCAATCCGCCTGCCATATATAATATTATAGACAAACCCTTCTTACAAGTCCACAGTTATAGCTAATTCAATTATATGACAAAAGACATTTTTTTTTAAAAACGTTACCCCCACACTAGGATTTTCTCCTGTGTCGTGGAGGCAGTTTACAAACATAAATTGCACAAGGACAAACATCCAGACCCGGAACAATTATTTGTAGGCCATACAAAGACTTGTTCCGTGCGGATTTGAACCCGCGGCCCCCAGCGCAATAACTGATTGCTAAGCCACTGCGCCACGGAGCCGTCAAATATTATTTCCAAGCTAAATTAATGTTGATAGTTCAAGGAAGAGTTAGTCTTGACAGTCGATTTGCTTTTAAAGTTCTCAAACTTTGATATCATTTTGTCAAAGTCTGCTCAACTTTAACGAACTTTATATAAAGTCATGTTTGATACCGTTACCTTATGTCGACTTGGAGAATATAATATTTTATTATGAAGCCACGAAAAAAGTTAATATAGATCGATTTAACTGAAAACTTTTTATTCAACAAAGATTATAATTAATACTTACTAACAACGCCTTTTCTTATCATGACCTCCTGTTTCTATCTTATATAATATAATAATAAGACCACCGAAAGCCAAATCAAGGATACTTCACCAGCGTAAATTTGAGGAAATGGATTTGAATAAGCTACAAAAAGACGCTGCTAATATGGACTGGAGTGTTATAACTAAGGCTTGCTCAGTGGACGAACAGGCAGCATTGTTTAATTCATTTCTTGTTCAGCTCTATGATACACATGCTCCTGTCCGTACAGTGCGAATACGTCATCCTCCAGCCCCACGGTTGACTGAAGATCTTAAAAGATTGATAGTTAAGAAGAATAACGCAAAGTCGAGTAACAGGTCAGATCCAAAAAAGTACAGGATTCGGGAAAAGTACAGACTCCTGCGGAATCAATGCAACAAGTTGTGTAAAGATTAACGACGCCGCCAATCCATAAATCAGTACAAAACGAAGATCCATGTCGTGTTTGGAACTTTTTAAGGTCTATAAGAATTGGGAAAACACGTTCATGCCCAATACCAAATAACGTCGATTTAAATTTGTTTAATCAGCATTTTACTTCTGTTTTTTGCTTGGATAATATGGCAAAATCAACAACACTTACTCAACTTTCATCGTTTCCCACTCCTGACTTTTCCCCATTTCTATTTCGGCAATTTGCAGATTGTGATGTTAGGAAACACATTCTCTCTATCCATTCTGACGCTGTCGGATGTGATGACGTCAGTCGTAAAATGATCATTCCCTTGTTAGATTTTTTAACACCTGTTATAACCTTTATCTTAAACTTTTCCATATCCTCATCTTCTTTCCCTAACCAATGGAAGGATGCCCAAATCATACCTATACCCAAAAAAGCAAATCCTTCAAGTTTTTCTGAATATTGTCCTATTTCGATTCTTCCTTTCCTTTCCAAAGTCTTAGAACGACTAGTGCAACAACAAATTAATTCCTTTTGTTTAAGAAATAACATCCTCAACCCTTTCCAATCTGGCTTTAGATCTGGTCATAGTACGACTACGGCGTTATTGAAAATCACGGACGACATTCGCCACGGTATGGAAAATCATCAAGTCACATTATTGGTGTTGCTGGATTTCAGCAATGCCTTTAATACTGTTGATCATGACATCCTGTTAGGGATTCTGCATTCTCTTAACATATCTACAAATGCAATTTACTGGTTTCCTAGTTACTTGTATGGACGCCGGCAACGTGTTCGTGTACAGTAGCTGGCGTTCCATATGGTGGCGTCTTATCTCCTCTTTTATTCGCAATCATTATTAATACGATTACATCCCAAATATCTTCTCTCTTCCACTTGTATGTAGATGATCTCCAAATATACTTACAAACAACCATTGAAGATCTTCCCAAATCAGTAAAATGCATCAATAAGGATCTGACATGTATTCTCGAATGTTTGCAGCTTATGCTTCACTCCGGAGGCTTAATTACTTTTTACCCATTGCTACCAAAATTACGCTTGCACAATCTTTACTACTTCCTATCCTCGACTATGCTGATATTTTTTACCTTGATATCACCGAGGAGCAACTTAACAAGCTTGAGCGACTCCAAAATCTCTGTATACTGTTCATATTTCGGCTTCGCAAATATAACCATGTTCTCAAAATACCGCACTAAGCTCAAATTGCTCCCAATCCGTTTTCGTCGGAATACTTTCTGCTCTCTACTGCGTCTTATTTAATATATCTAGTCCTTCATATCTAAAAGAACGTTTTAAATTTCTCAGCTCCTGTCATAATTTTTCCTTACGATCCAAAGAATATCTTTCCTTCCAATGTCCTATGCACTCCTCGACTTATTATGATAAATCATTCTCTGTTCTTGGAGTAAAACTTTGGAACTCCTTACTCCAGTCAATGAGAAGTGCTCAATCCTTAAATGTGTTCCATAAACAGATTAAAGAATACTATTTGTCTCTCTAACCCCTCTCACTTCCTCCGCTTAATTATGGTCATTGATCAACCTGAAGAATGTTGTCTTTTTAATGCATAAGTGTGTATCTTTATTTTATTTTTATTTGTTTTTATTTTTTATTTTTATTTTAGTGCATCCTCCCATTGTTCTTTTTCTTATTTTTATTTATTTCTTCTTCTGGGTTATCTGGAAGAGATTGCTATGTAGCACTAATACCGCCCTTTGTATTTCCCTCAATATTGTTTATTTTTTATTTTTGATGTTTTTATATTTTCTTGGTGTACAATTAAGAGTATTGTATTGTATTGTACTTTTTGAAAGTCACTCTTTTGTTTGATTACCACTGGTTCAGAAAATACCTCTGCACTGGGAAGAACCAGCAAAAAATCCAGCGGGCATTTTTTTCAAATACTAATTTACAATCACTAAAGTTGCACAAATAATTAACAATACAAAACAAATTAAAAATAGCGTGGTAGCAATCATCTCCTTTCCAAGGATCATTCTCATCTACAATAATAATTTTTATACAATCTATGTATAAAAATGATTATATATATTTTCTGACTCTGTGGTGTCGTTATATATTAAATATATTTAGAATAAAGTAAGTGGTTGAATACAGGCATCTTATATTATTTCGGAAAGGGTTTTCGTATTTTTTGTATAAAACAGAAGTGAAGCTTACAATTCACCTGATGGTAAGTGGCAACTACAGCCCATGAACATCTACAACCAATTTCAAACAAAGAATTTTATGGATGCGTTGTCACCTCTGAGGATTAAGGTAGATTTTTTTTATATAAGTTAGAGTGACAAACGAGCGCACAGTGCACCTGATGGTAAGTGGTTCCTGTGGCCCATAGACATTTACATTTATCCTCGTTTGCGAATCAAAATGCAGATGCGTTGTCACCCGTGAGGACTAAGATGGAATTTCTCTTTTCCAGTAAAAAGGGTCTCCGGTTCTCTACACTCACCATACGAAACACAGAAGTGTTAAGCTGCTATTTTTCGCTGGAATTCTGTGAGAGCGTGGTCCTTCCCCGGTCGAGCCGACCCATTCGTGCTACAACTATACTACTAATATAGCTGCAGCATGGCTCTACCACGTATAAAAATGGAATGGAAATGAAAATGGAATATTTCACAGCCTAAAAATGTACTGGCATTTTGACACTTCAACCATCTACAGTGCAAGCAATTCTGCTTACAAATAGACATAAGTAAGAGTAAATACTACAGAATAATCTAGTAAAGTGATTTTGTCTCGAATGTAACCACCTCAATGACATATGGCAGATTTACTGGATGTCTGCAGAATCACATGCTTTTAAAATATTTTTATTATCCCTGTTAAACAGCTCTAACGACAAGTCGATCGACACTAAAATTACAATAAGAGATTATTTTTTCTAAAACTGAGATGACAATAGAAATTACAGTATACCTAATGGTAAATGATTACTGCAGTCCACGTACACCTGCAACCAGTTACAAACAAAAATATCTTATTACAGGCTGTGATGCATTCCATCTTAGTTCTCCGAGGTGACGAAGAATCTGTAGTCGTCTTTGTTTTGAAGTTGATAACAGGTGTCCATGTTTTGCAATAGCCATTAACTATCAAGTTCCGGTGTCACTTTAGCTTCAAAAAATAAAAATAAAATAATTTAAAAAAATTACAAAATACCATTGACCCTACTATCCGTCGCCAATCTGCCCACAGAACCGTTACCGTTACAGCCAATTAAAGTTCACTACTGCATATATGACGACCAGACAACAACTGTTAAGTAATGTCTCAGTGATCGCGAGGGTGAAAACCGGCAACGATCACCGAATGGTGAGAGACACACTGAACCTAAACGTTAAGTTGGAGAGGTCACGTCTAATGAAGTCAAGGCTCCGTCCCCCTCGTGCTTTAATCCAAAGTTCCGAAACCTTTCAGCTCGAGCTACTAAACTGTTTTCAGTGCCTAGAAGATTGCAATTCAGTGGACGATATGAATGACAAGCTCGTGGAAACTGTCCATGCGGTCGGAGCTAATTTTTGCAAGACCCGCCGCAGAAGAACACAAAAACTCTCCGATCATACTCTTAATCTCATGACTGTTAGACGGGACATGAAGCTGCAGTCTTCAGTAGATTTGACAGCATACAGGCAACTGAACAGACAGATCTCCAAATGCATGCGGCGGGACTTACTCAACTTTAATACTGCTCGTATTAAAGAAGCGATCGAGTGGAACCAGGGCTCCAAAGTCTTTGCTAGAGATCTGTCTGCCAGAAAGAGCCAACTGTCGAAGCTGAAGACCGAGTCTGGCAGCGTCATTTCCGGGACACCTGAGATTTTGGGTGAGATTAAGAGGTTATATGGGCAGCTGTACACATCATCGTTGGAGCCACACGAAAGTGTAAGTAACGATCCAAGAGCCAATCTTATCCGACACTATTCCGATGATGTCCCGAACGTCAATCTGAGCGAGATTAGAATGGCTCTCCAGCATCTTTAAAACGGCAAGGCCCCAGGCGAGGATGGAATTACAGCGGAGCTTCTGAAAGCGGGTGGAAAACCGGTACTTGAAGTCCTTCAGAAGTTCTTTAATTCCGTCCTCCATGGTAGCACTACACAGGAGGCGTGGAGCAGAAGTGCGGTGGTCTTATTCTTCAAGAAAGGTGACAACGTATAAACTACATATATGCCTCCCCAACAGATTGCTTCATAGAGGGGATATTTGCTAGGGTTTTCACGCTTGACAAGCGGGTTGGTAACCGCAGTTTTTATATTTAGTCATTATAAGGAAGACGCTGCTGCCCATCTCTAATTTGTTTCCTTCTGTCACGTCTTACGACACCCACGGAATGATATGGGGTAGTCGGTATTCTTACACTACCACTGCACGAGTACAGAATGGCTGCTTTAAATTATAGTTATACCGTCATCTACCGGAAGCTACAAGATGTTTCCGATATTAACCATTGTCACATTTTAAGAAACCCACGCGACATAATGGAGTGTTGGATTTTGCTACGCTACCACCACACGGAATATTTAAGTGCCATGTTTGTGATTGCGACTGAAATATGAACCAAGTACAATTGAAGTCAAGCACGCATTTCGTTTGAAATTAAATTATACTATTGTTCCATTCTGTGCCTGAAAGTTATGAAAGATAAAGTACACTGAAATTGCTACTTTGAAAGTTTTTCATCCGTAAAGTTTGATCTAAGTTCACCCTTTGTCGAGTAGGATTGCAGCTCAATTGCTGCAGAAATTTCTGGCTTTATCACTTGCTTTCATATTTCTTTGCGGCGATTTAATTTTTATTGGGTTTCTAAAGAAAACTTTTAACTTCGCTTTGTCTGTCTGGTCTAATGTGTCATAATATCATTAATTAATAATATTATGACACATTAGACCGGTCATTATAAAATACATTTCGTGTAAGCAATTTTCGTTCATGACAGATGATGCATTTCAATTCTCGATTTACCGTATCGACTAATTAAAGATTCTCACTCATTTTAATTTAATTTCCGAGCTACAAAATAGCATGCAATTGCATCAACTTAATAAATTGTTGTAATACTGCTATTTTTAAACCTACATGTTTTAATTTTGTGCTATGTTTACCATTTTATTTTTTTTAACATATTATATTAATTTATCTGCATTGTACATATATTTTCCGTTTTCGTTTTCCTTTCTTTGTTAAAAGAAAATTAAGTTCAGTGCAAGTATTTCATTAGATTTGGTTCACGGTATTAGCGGACGATTCCAAGAAAATATCAACGCAGGTTGCTAACAACTAGCATAAGCTGTGACGACATACATTAATGTAAAACGTCATGCAACACCCACATTACACACTACACACATTGAACACACACATTGTATGCTTTTAACGTATCGTAAATGTTGTATAATTAATATAAACATTTTCCTTATTGATATCGTTTAAAATTAATAAAACACAAAGGCAGATATCTATGTTCTATGTAGATATTAGGTGGTATGACTCGCTTTCTGAGAGCCAGTACAAATACAGGTGTGAGGCATTCCATTTGTTTGATGTTGTTTGCAGGTGTTCATGGTTTACGGTTACTTTATCAGGTATACTGTAAGTTAGTTTGTTTCTTAAATTTTATAAAAAGAAATATTTGAAACCGATTTAAATCGAATATTTAAATCGAATTGAGAACCTTCTCCTTTTTTTTTCAAAAAAAAGGAGAAGGTTCTCAATTCGACTATAAATTCTATGTGCTACCTCAGAACTTTTTATAGGTGAACCGATTTTGATGATTCTTTTTTGTTTGAAAGTTGTTGCTTCTTATGTATTCCCATACATATTTGATCAAGATCGAACCAGTAGTTTTTGAGTTATACTAAATGCGTATTAATTGACTTCGACTACATTGATGATGTTCTCATTTTGAGTCCAAGGGGGAGGCATTGGCTGTTAGTTTGGACATTGCGAAGGCCTTTGATCGAGTTTGGCACAAAGCGCTTCTTTTGAAGCTCCCTTTCTATGAACTTCCCGAGAAATTGTGCAATTGGATCATCAGCTTTCTTGCAAATCGAAGCATCAAGCCTATTAATGTTAGTGTTTCACAAGGCTGCGTGCTTCTGCATATCAATGATACCAACCTACACTGTTTCTTCTGCATATCAATGATATGTTGCAAACCAGTAACATTCATTGTTATGCGGATGACAGCACTGGTGATGCTCTATACACCGGCCGTGACAATATTTCCCGGGAAAACGTCGCCGAGTACCGGAACAAACTTGCATCTGAAGTCTAGTCTTTGTTGAAAAAAAAATCTCGGATCGGAGGCGACTAAATCTAGTCCAGTTTGATCCTCAGAAGACACAAGTTTGCGCGTTTTCCGCTAAAAAGTACCCCTTTGTCTGTATCTTACTTAACTATACGGTTTTTATTTATTTATGTAACTCTACAATTACTCACAAACACATACACAAATTTTATATTCTATTCATTCATATGCATCCTAATTGCGACCATTAAAAAGTAAATTGTAGTACCTACCTAGTTGTAATATACTGAACTGTTGTCCCTGTTTACTATTTAGTGCGACATTTCCTTTTTTTTCTGTCTCTTATAAGTTTTTTTTTTACTAGAATATAAGTAAATCTCGTATTGTAAAATTGCGAAGGAAATCATATATTGTAGCTTCATCTATCTATTTTGTCCACGGATAACTACAGGTGGGGACCTAAGATACAGGTTTTACCTAGTTTAGGCACCAGTTTTTCACCTAACAATAGTATTGTATCAGATGTAAGCACATATTTTTTTGTTGTTTTCTGAATGTATATTGTAGGTGGAAATAAGGAAATAAGTAATAAAAAATCTCGTCAGTTTAAAGGCACTCCCCTTGTTGCCTTAGCCAGTATCTGAAACCGCGGCGTCGACATATCGAGTGATGTGCAGTTTTGTGGTCACTTGGAAGTGAAGGCAAAATTGGCCTCTAAAAACCTTGGCGTGCTCAGCAGAGCTGGACAGTATTTCATGCCGGCACACCGCCCGCAAATTTACGAGGCGCAGGTTTGGCCTCACAAGGAATACTTTTCCCATCTTTGGGATACGGCTCCCCAGTGTCAGCTCTTTCCACTTGACCGCATTCAGCGCAGAGCGGCTCGATTCACTGGCGCTGCGAAGAGATGTCGCATCCCTTTACATTTTATTTCGCATTTACCACGGGGAGTGGTCTGAGAAATTGTTTGGATTAATCCCAGCCGCTAAATTTCATGACCGCACATCACGATACCATCCACACTATCTGGATGCTGGGCAGTCCACCACTGTCCGTTTTACTGGGAGTTTTATTCCGCGTACGAACTCTCTGTTGAAGAATTTACCACCGGCAATTTTTCAGGACCAATACGACAAGAAAAGAACTTACTCTTTTTGAAAGATCGGCAACGCAATTACTCAGGTGTCGCAGTTATTCATGGGTGGTGGTAGTCACTTACCAGGGAAGGGGGCAAGCGAGCATCAGGTGAACCGTATGCTCGTTTGCGCCCTCTCCTATTGAAAAAATTATATTGCAGTTGGATGTACAAAATTTTTAAGTTTACCAATTGTATAAAAACATCAAAGAAAGACAGAGTGCTACGTACATTACAAGTGATGCCGAAATCATGCTCATCTTCTTGATGCGATAAATCCACCACGGGAAGTGCTCTGAGGAATTGTTCGGACTAATTCCAGCCACTCAATTTTACCATCACACGTCGCGACAAAACTTGCGATACCATCCTTACCATCTGGATGATTGGCGGGCCACCACTGTGCGATTTAGAAGATGTTTTCTTCATCGCACAACTTCCTTGTTGATGCGATTACCACCAGCAATTTTTCTTGACCGATACGACTTAGGGACTCAAGAAAATAGCGTACTCCTTTTTAAAAGGCCGGCAACGCATCTGCAATTCCGCTGGTTCCCCCGGTGTTGCAGTTGTTCATGGGTGGCGGTAGACACTTACCATCAGGTGAGATGCATGCTCGTTTGCCCCCTTTCCTATAAAAAAAATATTTTCCTATAAAAACTATTTTTTTTAATTGGTTATACTTCAGGATAATTTCATATTTTTTGAACACATTCCACTTCAAAGGGTGGCAAGATAGGGAATGAAGTTTTTCATGTAACTTCTTTAAGTACTCTTAAAAGAGTAATTCAAATTGTGTATATAAGAATTAACAGCCCGACTTCAGAGTTTGAAATTATTTTATTCTTTTTTAAGCTTTTTGAAGTTGACTTTTACTTTTTATTACAAGTTAATTTCTGCAATAAAACGCTAATATTATAGTTACATATTTTTTAATAAAATCTTAAAACTACTAATTATTAAGTTGAGTCTTTAACACTTTCTGTCATCGTCTAACAACCACGCTAAAATTTAATTTTTAACGTTTACTCATATAAATAAACTTACTTAAATATAAAATCTATTTAAAAACACGCTTTTAAAGGTTGGTAAGTTAGGCATCAAGTTTTATCGTCAGATCAGCTCCATTACCGGCTATAAAACTCACTGCTGAACATAAGCTTCCCCTATAGATAGGGTAGGCCCTCCTCATAGGATTTTACAGTAGTTGCCACGCTTTTGTACACGCAAGCACGCAGGTTGACAACCACAGTGTTTTTATAAATTTAAATTGCTATCGGGAAGATGCTGCTGCCTATCCTCCATTTTAGATCAGCTTCTTGATACGATATTGCTGCATTGTAATAAGTATTACAAATTACAGATCAAAAGAATGTAAGCATATTTTATTATATTTTAATTTTTTTATACACAAACGCGTGGTAGCTTACCACACTAGGGTTTTACTTAGACAGCTTACATAAATAAATTGCAAAAGGAAAAACACCAGACCCAGAACAATTATTAGTAGGCCACAAATATAAATATTTGTTTAGTGCGGGTTTCGAGCTCGCGGCCCTCTGCACCTTAATATTTCCAATTAACATAGGATATAACACTAACATCAATACACCGACCGCTAAAACAGCTCCTTGAAGCGTGTTAAATCGAAAACAATAATTCCCGCGGGATGGTAACGTTATAAAAACTCAACTACGGAACAAATAAGACCTCTTTATATGTTTACCGAAAAAATAACGTGCGACTAAAGTTGCGTGAGCAAAATACTCATAGCACGAATTCGTACGTGTTAAGTACACAAAAGCGCACCACTTTTACATACAAAACATGCTTCAAACCTCTGACTAGCAGTACAGAAAGAATTAATGTGGTAACAGCTATTTTCAACTGACAAATTACATATAAATATATACCTACACTTATATTATCTTTATCATTATTATTGTATATACTGCACAATCCATTTGCACTTTTTTACCTAACTGCCCCAGAAGGAGACTAAGGTTTTTCGATAGTATGTGCGCACGACGCAAACATAGTAATACGTCGAACGAAATGACTTACGGATTGCTTGTCGTAACCATCGCTAGTTGAACAACCTAGGGGCGGTGGGCGGAGCCGTTATGATCATCGGGGCGCGCTCACGGTTCCACAACTAGCAGTGGTTGCCCACAGCAACGCGGGAAAAGCCGTAGCAATAATATTGAGAAATATAGCTTTTAATGTTTAATAAATAGTATTGTAACTATGTAATAACTCTCGCAATAAAGGCACCGAACAACTGGCGAGAGTTAACATAGATTTAGAATATAGAAATTAATTAATGCCAAATTGTAGAGTAAGTATTATATGTAAAATGTATTCCTTTGTATAGTGCAATTCAATTTCTTATATATAAAGCCTTTAGGCACGAAAAATAATAAACAGGGCATGTTACCGTGACGCGGCCGCGGAGCGAATGAGACTACGCGCGCCGCGCCACGACGTTTTATATTTATAGTACTGAGGCGGGGGGCAGGGTCCTCAGCTCAAAATTGCTGGAATAACAACGTTTTAACCTTTACTATATAGAAAAATTGTTATATAAGTATTAGTTTAATAAGTAGTTGTAAGAATGTAATATATTTAAGTCTGTACATTAGTTTGTAAGAAATCTACCTAATAAAGAAAGGCGCGGGGGTGAGGCAAGGGTCCGCTGGCAAGCAACGGCCAAATCGTATATAAGACGGGCCGGCCGGAACGGTCGGCTATTCCGCCTGTGGCACCGCTCTCGAGCGGTCGTGTCCGGGTAGTCCGCGCATCCGTCCCCGTACGGTAGTGCTCTCTCACTCTCGCGCCTCCGCTGTCCTGCTCGCGCTGTACATAGTCGACGCTTTGGTGAGTCATTTCTGCTAACAGTTCTTGCCCCCCTGTCTTTGGGCAGGGAGGTTTGACTGACCTCTGCCTGTTATTGTTATTTTTATTGTTAACTATTTCTAATTTTGTTTTCGTTATTTATTTGTATATCGTCTACGTGTATATACTGTTTCTAGGGAGTTACTTGCTCTTTTCAGAGCAAGGCCCTGCTCTTTTGAGAGCAGGGGCACTTACTCCTTGAATAAAGAACGTCCCGTTCTTTTGAGAACGGTGATCCCCCGCCCTTACTGTTTAGGTACAGAACGTCTCTGTTCTTTTCAGAACAGCACCCCCTAGCCCCTTCCGTTTCAAATACATACTGATTCGTAGGCCCTCAACATGTCCACAGTTACCCAAGTTAAGTCCCTCGTCGCCGCCCTAAACCAAACCCTTGGTCTGGGCCTAAACCTCGATGAGACGGCCCTCGCCGCCCTTGTTACTCCACCTGCCCGTCAGACACTCCAACCGCGGCCCGTACTCGCGGCCTACCTAGAGACCAATAACTCTTTCGCCCCATTAGAAATGGAGTACGCATGCTCCGAGTCCTCTGAGTCGGCCTCCCGGAAGAGGCCCGCCACCAATTCTGGACTCTGGGTTCATCGGAGTCCTGTGACTCCGACGGAACCGGGGATTCTTCGTTCACCACGGTGAACTCCAAGCGATAGAATACCTTGAAATCAATGGCGTACTGCCTGTTATGCAATCTGGATTTCGCAAGGGCCATAGCACTACTACAGCTTTGCTTGAGGTAATCGATAATCTACTTGCAGCTCAAGATAGAGGTATGTGCTCAATTCTGGTGCTCTAAGACTTCTCCCGAGCGTTTGATTCAATCGATCAGTCATTGCTCCTGGCAAAGTTGTCATTCTATGGCTTTGATGCTAATGCGGTCAAATGGTTTGGCAGTTATCTCACTGGAAGGCAACAACGTGTGGAAATCATTATAAGTGACGGTACTAGGATTCAATCAATATCCCAGAATGTTACACGAGGTGTTCCACAGGGCTCGATACTTGGGCCTGTTCTTTTCACGCTATATTCTGCTAATATCGTAAAGAAAATTAAACACTGTCATTACCACATATATGCTGATGACCTACAAATGTACCTTTCCTTTATACCATCGCCATCAGGTCTTCTTCAGGCTATTAATAAAATAAATAACGATTTAGACGCTATTTCTGATTGGTCAAAGTTAAATTCATTGGTTCTAAACCCTGACAAGTCAAAGTTTATGTTAATAGGATCAAAAAATAAGATTGCTAAACTTGTAAATGTCCCAATAGATTTAAAAATTGGAAACAGTTCTATTGATCAAATCTCCGAGGCTAGAAGCCTTGGGCTTAAGCTTGATAACCACCTGCGTTTCGAAGCACATGTCAGAGAAAGTGTACGAAGCTGTTTTTATAGATTAAAAATCTTATATAATATCAGACCATTCATAACAGAGCAAATGAGGATAAGACTATGCGAGTCTTTGATTTTGTCCAAATTAAATTACTGCGACGTGGTATTTGGACCTTGTCTATTAAGTAGGACTCAGAGGCTCATACAGCGTGTGCAGAATGCATGTGCGAGGTTCTGCTTCCACATACCATCTCGTACGCATGTTACTCCTTTTCTAAATAATGCAGGTCTATTAAAAATGTCATCGCGTCGAAAATTACACCTTGCTACCCTATTATTTGGAATAATTGCATTAAAAACTCCTCGGTACTTATATGACAAATTAGTGTGGGTTAGCGAACAATCAAAATATCCTAAACGTAAATGTACTAAGGTCTTTGTTATTCCGAAACATAGAACAATGGCATTTAGAAAGTCCTTCAGGTATGCAGCTTCTCGTTGCTGGAACGATCTGCCGCCACTAATACGTGCTCTAAAAACTATAGGAATATTTAAAAAAAAACTGATATTAATTTTAAAACAAGACTGTAATCACAAATAATAAATAAAATTTTACTTTTTTTACGTATACAATTTAAAGGGCCTCCATTTAATACTAAAAAGATATGATGACTGTAAGATTCACTGTATTTATTTATTTTTTTATCTCCACACTAATTTTCAGATCACTTTCTGTTTTCGTTTCTTTTCGTTGATGGTGTTGTTAAATCTTCTTAGTCTTCAATTAAATTCAAATGTTTATTTTATTAATTTAATTAGACGATATATTTCATGTTAATGAGCTGTTGAGCACTTGATCATGTATGTGTACATATAAGTGTGTATGGATGTATAGATATATATGGGTTCATATGTAATTGTATGTTTATGATTGCTTAAACAATGTATTATTATTTCCAAATAATAACTCTTATTATGCTGATTCTGTCCCCACACTGAATATTTTTATCTAATTTTAATTAGTTTTAGCTTTAGGTAATGTATGACCGTCCGTGAAGACAATATTAGGCTCTATTTGAAAACCAGCGCTGCTGTTATCTAGTTCAGCAGCTGTTAGCTGAAATAGGGACCTAACTTGACTTTACACAAATCCTGTTTTTTATATCTCGTGTTATTTTATTTATTTTTTTCTTTGTGATGTCAAATAAAGTTTTCTTTCTTTCTTTCACTATAAGAAAGTCAGCTGCATTATGATGCTATTTTACGATGGTATTCTGTGAGAGCGTAGTGCTACCCCGGTCGAGTTGAACCATCGTGCTACAACCATAATATAGTTGTAGCGTGTTTCTACTACGTAAACAAAGCACATGGTTTGTATACGTATTATATTCCAGCTTTTAGGACAACAGCCTTATTGATTCCTAATCAAGGATAGATGTTGTGTCTGCGGGCTACTGCATCTACTTACCATCATATGGACTGTGTACTTGTTTGTCATTCTTTATCATCACTATCATTACAGCCCTTCACAAGTTCATTACTGAACTAAATATAATATAATTTTCCTAACGAATGTCACAAACCACGGTCCTTAGTCACCTGTATCTATCAACTTCCTGTATCTCTTTCCAGATCGTCACTCTATCGAGTGGAGAGCCACCCATTATTTCGCTAATAATTAGTTTACGTAGATATAAAAAAATTGCTTTCAGTCGAATAACAAATTAGATACGGATTCTTCATGGCCAATTTTACTTCAGGCAACTAAACATCGGCTATCCATGTTGACCTCGCGGGGGTTGTACGTGCAAAAAGCAGAATAAAGACAGAAGCAGATATAACAACAAAATATGTCAGTCAAAAAAGGTTTATATATAGTTTTATTTATATATCTATAATATAAACCGTATATTTTAATAACGTTGATGAGATTGACAATGGAGTTACGAATATGTATATTCTCATCAAAAGAAATCCTCTAAGTTTATTTCTTTAAGTCTTCTATCCTTTCATAATTGTATCATAAAGCATAAAATTGGAAACAATAAAAATGCCTTTATCAAGATAACTTTCCTTTGCGTATTTATTTTATAATTCATTTTCCTCCTTTTACGTTTTTCTTCAACCATATTATTTCATATTTCAATCAATTATTACTCAATGTTTTTGATAAATGTAAGACAAATGTTTCGGTCGTTTATATATTATTTGAATTTATATCAATGCCACTTACGTCGCTTTTAATCTTAAAATGGAGAATCTAGAAATATATTATTGACTGACATTCTACTTGGAATTCACATTCGAAAGTAAATGAACTAAGGCATATATTTGCAGCACTAAACTCTCTAGTGTATCTTCGAAATTTTCTAGCCCCTGCCACTAAAGTTGTGCTGGCTCAGTCCATTCCTCTACCTATCCTTGAGTATGCTGATATGTGCTTTGTTAACGCTACCGAAGTTTATATAAACTTGAGGAAATTCAAATATTTTTCTTACGATTCATATTAGGGCTCCTCAAATATGGATTATATTTCAGAATTTCGACGTATCAATGGGCTACGATTCACCTTCGCATACTCACATCCGTTCTGCTTTATGGAATAGAATAGAATTATTTCTATTCACTACAGATTACAAGAATACTTATTGAAAGTATTTTCTTTTTAATTTTACCACCGATTTGGAAAATAACCTATCCAGGGAAGAACCATCAAGAGATCCAGCGGGACTTTTTTGCTATGTAATATACTAAATCGCTCATACTCTCCGTTACTGGAAATACCGCTTTGAGTTTTTTACTCCTCTATCGATCATCATCTTTGTTCCATTGACATTTTTTTCCTTCGTACGCCAGTTAATTCATCGTCTTTCTTCAAAAAAGCATTTTTAAAATTCCACTTCAGAAACCTAGTTAAAGATTCTTTGTTGGAAGTTTTATATTTCCTAACATAATGCAGACGTACTTCATTTCTTCTTTCGACTGTCAAGATGATGACATTATGATGTGTCATTAGGATGAAATGCATTTGCTGGCTCTACTGGCTGGAACCTACACAGCTGGAGTCCGAGGCAGAAAACAAGTTCTGCCATCTTTTTGTCAGTTGCTGTCAACTATTAGAGATCGATACAATTTTTCTTGCTTCCTATAGTCCCCTTTTATAGGACGAAATAGGACGGAATATGGTTCTCTTGCGCTGCATGCAAGCTGCGATTATCTATTTCATATTCTTCATTAGCGTTACAAAACGGAATCAGATGGCGAGTTTCTTGACAGATTGCAGTTGTTGTTGCAGTTGTTCATGGGTGGCGGTAATCACTTACCATCAGGTGAACCGCATGCTCGTTTGCCCCCTCTCCTATATAAAAGAAAGATTTGCAATGTATTTACTATGTCGATCAGTTGGATTGGGGAGAAAAGCATCTATGCGCCTGCATTGGTAATTCTGCTTTATTACATATAAGATTTTTCACGAAAACCTCGATCGCTTATCGAATGCACTGAAGATGGGGTCGCCACTTGGAGAATACTTCCTTTTTTATTTTTATAAAGAGGCAAATCCTTTTTACAATAGAAAAGCCTTACGTCCAGTCGCCATCTTTCACGGGCTGATATTTTAAAAGAAGAGTAGGCAAATGGGAATACGACTCATTAAAATAAGTGATTAAGCTATGTGATCACTGCCGCTAATGGAGAATTAAAACTGCATTGCAAATACTTTGCGGCCTTTTAGAAAGGAGTAGGCTTGGTTTTTGAGGGTTTCTTAGTCATATTTGTAGTAATTTTTTAGTACTTTTTTGTTTTTTTAGTTTTGTTTCTTGTTGATGTGTTTACCTATTTTTACACGTGAATTTAGTTTATAATTATTGTTTGCGAATTTAGCATTATTATTATTGTAATATTTGTTGGTAAAACAAATAAATAAATAAATATTGGTCGAGAGAAATCGCTGGCGATAAAATTCCACAATGTGGCCAAAAAGTGTTAGTTATATGCAGGCACTGGAATGACAACTATTGAGATAATGAGGATGGAATGTAGAGTTATGTCGCAATATTAATGATGTTAAAAATAATTAGCTAAGTTCCGTGTAAAAACATAGAAAGATGTGTCTTACCTAGTTTGAAAAGACCTACTCTTCTACCTGGATTACTTACTCATGCACATCATTTAATGTTATTATGCGGATCTTAGCTATATATTGGATTCCCGCAAAGTAACTATTTTTATTTTTTATTTAATTTTAATTATTGAAAAACCTTACCCCCACACTAGGATTTTCTCCTGTATCGTGGAGGTAATTTACAAACATATATTGCACGAGGACAAACATCCAGACCCGGAACAATTATTTGTAGGCCATACAAATACTTATTCCGTGCGTGATTCGAAGCCGCGGCCCCCAGCGCAACAACCCATTGCTAAGCCAATGCGCTACGGTGCCGTCAACTATGTGATTCTATTAATTATATTGCAATGTATAATGTTAGAAATTAGCAGCTGGAATAAATCTGAATAACAGGTGATAGGAAAGTTCCTTAAACAAAGAAGAAGAAGAAACTGTGTAAGTGGCGGTGATAGAATATCCACTACCTTCGGTTACTTGAGTGTCGTAAGAGGCGACAGAGGGAAACTAAACCAGGAGATGGGCAGCAGCATCATGCTGATAACAACTAAATAAATATAAAACTACGGTTTTTGACCCGCTTGTAATGCGTAGTAACTATGGCAAATATCTAATCAATCTATGGGCGAGACCAATGTTCAGCAGTGGAATTTTGTAATTGGAAGAAAATTCGTACTTATTTTTACTTGTGAGTTCTCGGGATTTTTTTTTAATTTTCTCTGTTTCTTTTTAAATTTTTAAACTACCGTCAAAGTAAAAGTACACACTTAAATAAAAAATAAGTGAATTTGCAATTGAATTCAGTGAACAAATATATTACAATGCTCAGTCTTCCGATCCGCAATTAGAGCTAGTCGGCTTTGATAGTTGCCAAGTTTGGCAAACTTAAAGCGAAACCTCGAACTAATCTACGTTGCACCTTCTCTGGAATATGTAGTCAGTGCTACATGTAGACACGATTGTAATAATTGAACTTAAAATTTAACTGAGTAAATGTTGTTCCTTTAAATTAAAATATTTTTTTTACAGTACTTGGATGACCGAGCTTTATTCGGCATTAGAAAAAATCAAAATATTTTTAGGGGTCACAGCTATTTTATTATATTTTTTTTTCCATACACCTCTATAAATACTTACATAACATAAACCTGGGAAAACAAAAAAAATTAAATACAAACCTTCGTCCAAATCATTAGAACCGTTTCCGAGAAGCCAATTATTATCATAAAAATGTATGTATCGAAAGACACCATTATTACAACACATCTTCTCTTCACATGAAACCAGTGTAAGTTGCTAGAGAAAATATATACTTAGCTCCGAGACGTAGTTCCTCAGTGTTGGGCGTATGACGGCCCTCAAGGTGTTACAGCGAGCTATGGAAGGGTTTTACTCGGAGATCCGCGGCAGTATCAGAATCAACATAGCTAAACCTAATGATAAGCTGAAGTGACACTGAGTCGGCCATACAGCTCGATGAACCAACAAACAATGGAGAAGAGAGGTTCTCGAGTTGCAGACTCGTACAGGTAAGCGAACCCTAGAGCGATATCCTATTAGATGGAACGACAACATGATAAGTGTAGGAAGTTAATGGAAGCAGGTGGCTTAGTACCGTGGCTTGTGTCATACCTTGGGGCAGGTCCATGATCAGTAGTGCAATAGTGATGGGCTATAATGATGATAATATGCACTATATACAAGAACTGATCGTTTTATTTATTATAATACACACACAATTGTCGATACATATGCTTTTTATTTGTATACTATTGACGCAAAAATGTGAAATTTATACCTATATTGGATATGTGTAAGGTGGATAAAAGCTTATCAATATTATATATACACACGTAGTAGAGCCACACTACAACTATAGTATATATTGTAGCAAGAATGAGTGGGCCAACCAGAGAAGAATAACACTTACACAGAATATCAACGTGAAATAGCAGGTTAATTTTGCTGTGATTCGTATGCTGTGTATAGAGAACTGGATACCTAATTTCCTACTAACGAGGTATTGCATCTTTGTCCTCAGGGATGACAATGCATCATTATTTTCATTCTTAATTGAGGACAGGTGTGGGTGTTTTCAAGCCAGAGCATTCCTCTTTGCATTAAATGGACGGTTGTAGAAAGGATTTGTCATTTACACCCGGCTTGAAAGAGATAGTTACACCGCCATATATCGGAAGCTGTTAGATCTGAACTTTTCCAGACATGCAAGCTATGACGAGACGAAATAGATAGATGAATTCCCTAATGACGACACCTCGTAGTATTTGCAAACTACATGGTAATATTGTTAAATAATATTATAAAATAAGAGTGACAAACAAGTAAATAATCCATCTGATGGTGAGTGGATGCTATGACCCATAAACATCTACATCTATAATGGATTAAGAATCAAAATGCAGATGCGTTGTCACCCTTGAAAACTAAGATGGAATGTCTCATACAAGAATGAATGGGCCAACCAGAGAAGAATAACGCTTACACAGAATACCAATGTGTAATAGCAGCTTGATATTACTGTAATTCGTATGGTGTATGAAGAGAACTGGATACCCAATTTTCTGCTAATTAGGTATTGCATCTACAAAGAGTACAACCTCAGGGATGACAATGCATCATTATGTTGATACTTAATTGAGGACAGATGTGGGTGTTTTTAAGCCAGAGCATTCCTCTTTGCACTAAATGGACGGTTGTAGACAGGATTTGGAATTTACACCTGGCATGAAAGCCTTTCCAGACTTGCAACTTATGATGAGACGAAATAGTTAAATAAATTCCCTAATGCCTAAACTATTTTTAAATACTGCTATAAAATAAGTGTGACAAACAAGTAAATAGTCCATCTGATGATGAATGGATTCTATGACCCATAAACATCTACATCTATCATGGATTAAGATATTTTCTACGTGGTGGAGCCATGCTGCAGCTGTATTATGGTTGTAGCACGAATGGTCTACGTGTTAGAGCCATGCTGCAGCTATATTATGGTTGTAGCACGAATGGGTCGGCTCGACCGGTGAAGGACCACGCTCTCACAGAAAACCAGCATAAAATAGCAGCTTAACGCTGCTGTGTTTCGTATGGTGAGTGTAGAGAACCGGAGATCCTTTTTACTGGCAAAGAGGCATTCCATCTTAGTCCTCACGGGTGACAACGCATCTGCATCTTGAGTCTTTATTGAGGATAGATGTAGATGTCTATGGGTCACAGTAACCACTTACCATCAGGTGGACTGTGTGCTCGTTTGTCACCCGATCCTATAAAAAAAAAGAATCAAAATGCGTTGTCACCTTTGAAGACTAAGATGGAGTGTCTCATTAGTAGTCAAAAGGATCTATGGTTCTCTACACTCACCAAACGAAACACAGCAGCATTTTCTTTGTTGCTTCACACTGGTATTTTTTGATAGCATGGTCCTACCCCAGCGACTCATTCATTCAGTACACACACTCACACACTCACACACACACACACACACACACACACACACACACACACACACACACACACACACATATATATATATATATATATATATATATATATATATGTGTGTGTGTGTGTGTGTATGTGTGTGTGTGTACTGAATTGCTGCAGAGTGGCTCGTGTATAAGTTATGTTTAACCTAAAACATTTTAGTTATTTTGTAAAGATATGAAAATTGATTTTTAATTTAGTGTGAATTTTAACTCCTTGCAACGGTTTCAACTCTGCAACTTGAAGTATTTAGCGAATGAAAGATCAGCAGAAATCCGTGACGTAGTGACATTGATAAATGGTAATAAAACGGTGGATCCAGCAATTAACGTCTTAAAACTAATTGGTTCCAGTTGCAGCTACTTTTGTACTTAGCATAATTATTTTATTAATTTACTAACGAAATATTTGGGAGCTATATAAAAACAAGTATGCTAGGTTAAGTCTAGGAGTTTAACTTTACTATGCAAGGTCTAATCTCTTGACTTTACTTTTGTTTGTAATGTTGCATAATTAATAGAATCAGGCGTTACTTTGCGGAAATCCATTATATAAAAGCTTTTAGAAAAATTTACTTCGCAAATATCCGCGTTATAAAATAAAATGATGTGTCTTACCTAGTATGAAGAGCACCTCCCGCCCTCCCTCAATTGCATGCACTATCCTCGTCTTAGTGGTTATTTTCCTCAATAAAATAAATAGAGTCCATGACAAAATTAAATTTAAACTTGAATTGGAACAAGATTGTTCCCTTAATTTTCTCGATTTAACAATAACAAGAAAAAAACCTCACATGTTTTCCAAATTTATCGAAAACAAACTTACACCGACACGGTCATTCCCGCGTCATCGTGTCATCCGTGGCAACATAAAGTAGCCGCTTTTTATTGTTACATTAACCGTTTGTTCACTGTCCCATTAAGTAAAGAAAATTATTTAAAAGAACTTAATAAAATTAATCAAATAGCGGCCTATAACGGTTTTTCAAAAAATCTCATTAACAATTTAATTAAAAAGAAACAAAAGCATGTTGTTCGCAACTCTCTGTACACGGTTCAACCTCAAAGTGTTCATCGATATGTGAGCAGTTTGACCTACTTCGGCCCCATATCTGAAAAAGTAGCGAATACTCTTCGACAAAACGGCGTTTATGTGGCGTTCAAAACAAACAATTATCTTAGAAATATCTGTAATAATAAAGATAAGTAGGATAGTCGTCAAAAGTCAGGTGTTTACAAACTTGTTTGTGACGAATGCCACGCCGTTTACGTGGGTCAGACTGGTAGCAATTTCGAGACACGTTATATAGAACATTTAGCCGCGTACAGTAATTGCAATCCCGATAAATCCCATTTTGCCAAACATCTTTTGGACACTGGACACAACCTAGCCAACGACCACTTCTTTAAAGTCTTACATACGTGTAATAAAGGGCTGCGGCTGTGTGTGCTGGAACAATTAGAGATATTAAAAAGTAACAATAGTACCGTTGCATTGCTGAATGAACAAACAAATGTTACTAACTCACCTCTCTTAAATATCTTCAAGCCTGCTTTCTAATAATAGAGAGCCTGCTCTTCATACTAGGTAAGACACATCATTTTATTTTATAACGCGGATATTTGTGAAGTAAATTTATCTAAAAGTTTTTATGTAATGTTGCAGGCAAAGGTATCGATTCTTCACGGAAATGTACCGCCACAGCGCGTCAGTCAACCGACGTACTTCGGGCCGGCGAGTTCGACCGACGGTCCTGGTACGCGCGACGTAGCTGTACGCGCGTTGTACTTCATCAGCGCTGCACTGTAGCCGTTAATAGGTTTTCATTGATATAGTTACGCTTAACCAATGTCAGCGCTCACCGTCGGTCGAGCACTAAATCCAGCCTAGTGTCAGACGGGGATCTTAGGAAATCGTGAAGTGGCGGTGTTAAATATGCAGTACCGCATATCATGCAGTGGGTGTCGTAAGAGGCGACATAGGGAAACTGAAACAGGAGATTGACTACAGTCGTAATTTTGATTTCGAGTTTTTAAATAATTATAACTTTAACACAGGAACACACGAGCTAAAATATTTTTAAAATGTTAACTGATGCAGTCAAATGCATATCGCTCCACACCAGATATCAAACGTAATCAGACTTAAATATTTATTTTTGAAAACGCAATATTATTTTAGTGCATTAAGTAAGTGTACAATGAACAGGGTTTCCGCTTCTCTACATGCACCATAAAAACATAGCAATCAGAAGTTACTATTTTATGCTGGTATTCTGTGAGAGCGTGGTCCATCCCCGGTCGGGCCGATACTTTTGTGCTACAACCATAATGTAACTGCAGCGTTGCTCAACTCAAGCATGACAAAAGAGAACGTAGTCCGCCTGACTGTAAGCAGATGCTAAGGCTCCAAAATTCAACACCTATCGTCGATAAAGAATCAGAATGCAGATACAGTTGTTATCCCGAAGACTAGGATGAAATGTCTTGTTACCAGTAAATAGATAAAAACAATTCAATTTCCATTTATATAAGCCTTATTTGCACAAAATCGTGACATAAAGCCAAAAGGCATTCTCTCCCAGTTGCAGGTCAAACAGATAGGGGTGCGAAGTCAGAAGTCCTCCACGTGTGCCTGGTAGTTGCGGGTCCCTCTCGATACGTCTGGAGGGAAGAGCAGCTACTGGGCCGGTGCACCCTGGGCGCGGCAGTAATCTTCCTCGAGAAATGAGAAGAAATTCTTACTCCTTGGGGAAGGTTACTGCCGCGGCTAATTATTCTGACATGGGTGGGGTCCGTCCCGGACCAACGGCGCGTTCCACTGCGTGACCCTCTGATCAGCAGAGGGCATAGCAGAGGAGTGAGGGCGGGCTCGGTGTGCACTTACCCTGCCTCCGGGCAGACAGTGAAGGATTCATCCTTTGCTGTCACCGCCGGTCTCGTAATCCCAGTATCGAAGTGTCGTGGATCATGTCTCGCGGCTTTGATTGGGACCGAGGGTCTTGGCTTAACCGCCCGGACCGCGAGGGAGAAAACCTCTATAAAAAGTTACCCCGAATCTCAAGCGGCGACGCACCGCGAGGGGATGGATGGCTGACGGGGTTCTATGAACAAATCAGTCGATAGTGCGCTCCTCGCCAGGGTACCTGCAGACCCCCTGGCGAGTAATAAATCCTCTAAATCTGCTTACCTTGGTAAGGGGTCACTGCCAAGGTGGACATTTAATTACTCCCATACTCGTGGGTACAAATATGGAAAATAAAGAACAAAAAACCAAAACCGCCGGCAACGGCAACGTAGAGGAGAGGAGGAACGATGCGGGGACAGAGTCCGACGCCGCATCGAGCAGCGTGGGAGGCTCAGAGAGCTCCCGACGCGTGGAGCCTGGGACCGCGGAGACCAGTAAGTTCTTCCGCAAGCGGTCCAGGCGGGATGGCGACCAGGGGTCGTCAGCCGGAGAAGAGGAGACTTCGGCCCGGAAAATCCCCACCAACAGGCGGGGCGGGCTGAGAGGCAAGGGGAGGGGGCCCTCTGACAATCAGAGGGCCGAACAAGCGGCAAAGCATGCCGAGGAGGGGCGCCACCCGGGCGATACGGCTCGGGTATCAGGCGAAGAGACGGATGCGACTGGCGGCTCCGAGGTGGAGCGTAAGGCCAGATTCGTAAAGGAGGTGGAGGCCGCGATCAAGGTCGTGGCCCACAAGCAAAAGGCCTCCTCAAAGTTAAAGGCCATTCCCGCGGCCTCCGCCTCCATCATGGCGGCTGCGGAGGCCAACTTGGTTGGGGCCGAGCTTAATGTAAACGAGGTAGCGGAGCTGCGGGCGGAAGTGGCCCGCCTGACGTCCGCCATGGAGACTCTCCAGAAGGAGAACGAGAAGCTCCGCGCAGACCTGGCCAGTCTACGTGAGCCTGCCTCTCGCGCGGCGCCCCAGACGCAGCGCCCAAGCCAGCCCGTGCCGGTGGAGAACCAGGTTCTGAACCTGGTCCGGCAGGAGCTGGCTGCCTTCCAGCACCGGTTCTCCGTGCTGGAGGGCATCGTCCTGCGCCCCCCCCCCTAGGGGCAAACAAGACGGCGGCGAGGCCGGCAACGGTCTCGTACGCGGCGGCCACAGCTGCCGCATCCAGGCCGGGGCCGTCCAGCCAGCCTTCGGGCGGGGCTGCAGTTGCCCCTCCTCCCCCTGAAAAGCCGGCTCCGGCAAAACCGGTACCGGCTGAACCGGCTCCGGCTAAGCCGGCAACGGGAAAGAGAGGCAAGGCGAAGACAAAAAAGGGCAAAGCGGCAGCACAGGTGGTGGCTGCGCCAGCCCCAGTGCCTGCGGCGAATGTGCCAGCGCCAGCGGCAAGCCAGCTGCCGCCGCCGCCACCGCCCCCGCAGCTCCCTACACCTCCCACGGCTGAAGCCGGTTGGCAGGTGGTCGGGGACAAAAATAAGGGGAAGAAGGCAGCCAAAAAGGCCAAAGAGCAGGAGCGGCAGCGCCAGTTCAGGGCGCGCAAGATGGCGGCTAGGCTCCGCGCCCCGAAGACCGCAGCTGTAGTGATTACACTACAGCCGGACGCGGAAAAGAAGGGCGTTACCTACCGCGATCTGCTCGCGAAGGCGAAAGAGGCGGTGGATCTCGGGGAGCTCGGGATCACCGGGGGCCTCCGGCTCAAAGTCACCCAGACGGGGGCCCGTATGCTGGAGATCCCCGGGGAATCCAGTGGCGCGACCGCGGACGCTCTGGCTGCGAAGCTCAGAGCGTCCCTGGACGCGGACGAGGCCCGAGTGTCCAGGCCCGTCAGATGCGCAGACCTGCGCATCATGGGTCTGGACGACTCGGTATCGGAGAAGGAGTTAGTGGCCGCCGTCGCCAGGTCCGGGGGGTGCACCACTGACCAGGTCAGGTCAGGCGCCATACGCCCGGACCAACAGGGTATGCATGCCGCCACGGTGTGCTGCCCTGTTACGGCGGCCAAAACCATAGTGGAGGGCCGAAGGCTTCTGGTGGGCTGGGTCTCAGCGCAGGTTAAGCTGCTGGAGCCCAGACCTCTGAGGTGCTACCGCTGTCTCGTGGGGCACCACGTATCTGTGAAATGCGCCTCGGAGGTTGACCGCAGTGGCCTTTGCTTCCGCTGCTGTCAGCCCGGACACATATCAGCGACCTGCTGCGCCACGCCGCACTGTGATGCATGTGCGGCGACCGACAAGCCAGCCGATCACCGGGCCGGAAGCAAGGCCTGCGTGCCACCCGCCAAGGCCAAGGCCGCGGGTAGGGGAGGGCCCTCCGCCGCCACCGCCTCTGTGGCCACCGCCGCAGTCGCGACTGCCGCCGCCGCCGCGACACCGACGCCCGCAGAGAGGCGCCTCGTGGAGGAAGCTGAAATGGAATGCCTATAACGGCCCCATTAAGCTTCCTCCAGGCGAATATCAACCACTGCGCCTGCGCTCAGGATCTGTTGCTCCAGAGCATGGCGCAGTGGTCGATCAACATCGCTGTGGTCGCTGAGCCGTATTTTGTCTGGCCTAGGGAGGACTGGGTGGCGGACCTTAACGGCTCAGTGGCCATCATTTCTTCAGCCGCCGCCGGTACCCCGACCCTTGAAGGTGTCAGGAGGGGTCAGGGGTGCGTAGCAGCACGGTTCGGGGAGTTCGTCGTTGTGGGGGTGTACTTCTCCCCGAACCGATCTCTCGCCGAGTTTCACAACTCTCTTGCAGAGCTGAGAGCAGTCGTCGTCGGAAGTAATCCCCTCCCCGTACTTGTCCTCGGGGACTTCAATGCCAAGAACTTGGCTTGGGGTTCTCGTCGTACAGATGTGCGGGGTAGGATGGTGGAAGACTGGGCTCTGGAGACAGGCCTGGTCGTCCTAAATCGGGGTTCTGTCCCCACGTGTGTGCGGATGCGGGGCGAGTCGGTGGTGGACATTTCGTTCGCTAGCCCCGCTCTGTCGCCGCGTTCCATTGACTGGCGTGTCATGGAGGGGGTGGAGACCTACTCCGACCACCGGTACATCCGGTTTGACGTCTCCACCCAGCCCTCGAGCGCGCCAGTCCAACAGGCCCCGAGTGGTCCGCGTTGGGCGCTGAAGCAGCTGGACCGGGAGCTCCTCCTGGAAGCCTCGATCGTGCAGGCCTGGGTTTCATCACCGGACAGGCCTGCCGACGTCAATGATGAGGCAGGGTGGTTCCAGGAGGCCATGTCCGAGATATGTGACGTGGCAATGCCCCGCGTCCGGCCAGGAAGCGCCCGGCGTCAGGTGTATTGGTGGTCGCGTGAGCTGACGTCGTGTGTGTGTGTCGCCGCGCGGCACCTGTACGCCAGGCATCGCAGGCTCCGCATTCGTCCACCGAATGCGGCAGCCATTGAGGCGGAGCTGTACGAGGGATACAGAGCGGCAAAGACCGCCCTCCGGGAGGCTGTCCTGCGGGCCCGGGATCGGGCCCGTGAGGAGATGCTGGAGACTCTCGATAGAGATCCGTGGGGGCGCCCTTACAAGATCGTGCGGGATAAACTCCGCACCTGGGCCCCCCCGCTGACGCAGAGTCTCCGGCCTCAGCTCGTGGAGGATGTGGTGAGCGCTCTGTTCCCTGCGCGCGGGGAACATCCGCCCCCGCCTATGGCTCCGCCACCTGCGGTGCCGGAAGCGGACCACCAGGACGACGACGACGACATCCCGGAAGGGACCGGGGTAGACCTGAGAGTGGCGGTACGTAGGCTCAAGGCCAGGAATACCGCCCCAGGACCCGATGGCTTGCCTGGCAAAGCCTGGGTCCTGGCCTCGGAGGCTCTCGGGCCCCGACTGGAGGGGCTCCTAAGCGCATGCTTGGAGAGAGGCCAATTCCCGCTTCGTTGGAAGACGGGGAAGCTGGTCCTCATTCGGAAGCCGGGGCGCCCTGCGGACTCTCCGTCCGCATACCGGCCCGTGGTGCTGCTCGACGAGGTGGGCAAGCTCTTTGAAAGAGTAATTGCAAACCGCCTCGCCGAGCACCTTGCGGGGACGGGGCCGGATCTTGCGGAACACCAGTTTGGTTTCCGCAAGAGGCGCTCTACGGTGGACGCCATCATGCGCGTGAGAGCCCTCACGACGGGGGATGCAGTGGCCAGGGGGGGGGGTTGTCTTGGCGGTGTCTCTCGACATCGCCAACGCCTTCAACTCCATGCCCTGGAGCTGCATTAGGGAGGCACTCCGGTATCACCGGGTGCCGACCTATCTCCGTCGTATAGTCGGGGACTATCTGACGGACAGGGCCGTCATCTACCCCGGTCGAAACGGAGAGTGGAACCGGCGAGAGATGTCGTGCGGTGTCCCACAGGGTTCGGTTCTGGGGCCGCCCCTGTGGAACATCGGTTACGACTGGGTGCTGCGCGCCGACCTACCTACCGGCGTCAGCGTAGTTTGCTACGCTGACGACACGCTGGTACTGGCACAAGGGGGGTCGTACGAGGCGGCGGCGGAAACTATGACACGCGGGGTTGCGATAGTCGTTGAGAGAATCCGGCAACTGGGTCTCGAGGTGGCTCTGCACAAGTCCGAGGCCATGCACTTCCATGGTCCTCGGAACAGGCCACCACCGGGATCCTCAGTGATGGTAGAAGGGGTATCCATCGGCGTCGAGTCGACGTTGAAGTACCTAGGACTCGTCCTCGACGGCCGATGGAACTTCGTTGAGCACTTCCGACGTTTGGCTCCCAAACTGGAACGGACCGGGGCTGCCTTCAGGCGGCTCCTGCCGAACCTGGGGGGGCCAAACGCCTCCTGCCGGAGGCTCTACGCGGGGATCGTGAGGTCCATGGCCCTTTACGGGGCCCCGGTGTGGGCGCGTGGTTTGGCGCGGCTTGCCGTCCACCACCTAAACGCGCCCCAAAGGGTGGTTGCCGTAAAGATGGTTCGCGGCTACCGCACGATCTCCCGCGAGGCGGCGAGCCTCCTTGCCGGATTGCCGCCATGGGATCTGGAGGCGATAGTCCTCGCGCGCCTGCACGAATGGCGCGCGGCAGCACTATGCCGGGGGGAAACCCCGCTGCCGCGGCAAGTTGTCGCGCAGCGGACAGACTTCCGGCATGATCTCATGGCGACATGGAGAGAGCGACTGTCGCAACCCCGTGCTGGGCACGCCACTATAGCGGCGATAAGACCCCTCTTTGAGGAGTGGCTCGAGAGACGCCATGGCGTCCTCACCTTCCGCCTGACGCAGGTCCTCACCGGACACGGTGTGTTCGGGAGGTTCCTGCACCGAATCGGGCGGGAGGAAACGCCCGGGTGCTCCCACTGCGAGGATCGACCGGAGGACACGGTGGAGCACACCGTGGAGGTGTGCTCTGCTTGGGCGGAGCACCGCCGTGTCCTCGTAGCGGCGATAGGCGGCGGCGACCTCTCGCGTCCGGCTCTGGTCGAAGCCATGGTCCGGAGCGAGACGGAATGGGATGCCGTCACCACCTTCTGCGAAGCAGTGATGCTAGCGAAGGAGGTGGCGGAGCGGGAGAAGGAAAGAGCAACAGCTTTCCTTCCCGGCCGCCGCGGGAGACGCCCCGGGCGTCGGGGGCTACGTCGTGGCCCCCGACCACCGTAGGCGCGGGCCTGTGGACGGCGAGCAATGGGTAGCTCGCCGTCCGTCCGTCTAACGACGACAGGCCGTGTCGACGGCGCGTTTTGTTCCACGCGCGCCTCAAAGAGCTGTCAGCAGCGTGAAGGGGCCCGCAAGGGCCGACGCCTGCCGGGGCTGCGGGCTGTTCGAAAGAGATACCGCGGCTCCGGAACGTAAGGGCACTGAAGGAACACGGATGGTTTTTAGTCAGTAAAAGTCTGACACTCCCTTCCGCTCCACCCACAGCGAAAGGCGTCATTAGATGATTTTCCATCCGCAAAAAAAAAAAAAAAAAAAAAAGGTCAAACAGATAAAATAATATTTTATTTATTATTTTTATTTATTTTATTATTTATTACAAAGTATAGTTTAATACCTATATATTAAGACTGCCTTTAAAGTGTTTAGTATGGTCAATTTTGTTATCATTGTTGTATTTCTATTTATAGGCTTATGTTGTAAGTACATAACGTGCGCGTATAGTAAATTTTATAGTAAATAAGCTTATTGTATTTATATTAATATATATATATATATATATATATATATATATATATATATATATATATATATATATATAATGTTTTTTATTAAGGTCTACAATAAAGTGCAAATAATAAATAAATATAGAACTTCGATTATGAACATGGACATATGCAACGCAACATATATTTTTTAAAAGTCTAAATCTTAAGGTCTTAATTTTATGTCATATGTTGGAATTAGAAAACAAAATGTGCGAAGTGTAACTTGTCCAACACGTCATAAATAGTGATTTAATAAATCCATCTGAGAACTAAAACGGGCTGATAAAGATAGAGAATAAAAATTCTAATATAAGTAAGCAAGCAATTGGAGTAAAAACGTATGAATAAAATAATATCATAACTTTTTTTTTCTAGCTACAGCTATACAGTATATCGCTTACGGAGCTCGAATCGAGTAGGCGTGTCTATTAGCAATTATACAACTGTTTAAATATTTTCAATAAAATTGTGTCCTAGATAAGCCATTGGACAATTTCTGCTAAGTTGTGATTTTACAGTAGTGAATAACAAATTATAATGAAAAACATTTGAAAGAAATCATGTCTAATACATACAAAAATAGCCCTTTCAACCGGAGCACCATTACACCTCGGAGTCCGCCCAGCACGCCTCAATCATCTCAGCGTGATGCTGCATACCCCATTGAATTTTTAGCCACCAGTGAAATAAAAAAATTGATAACCTCAATCGAACAGTGCCTTAATGAAGTTTGCCATATTCCCCAGGAGGGAAAACTAAACTTGGAACAAAAGCTGAGAATTAATTCCCTATCGCGAAAGGTCGGTAATGCAGCCTCTCAGATGGCAGTGTTCTACCAATCATTGAAGCAAAAGGCAATTTTAATGCACACTTCTCTTGAAGCACTGAAAGAATAACAACACCTAATGGAGTGATGATTTATTTTGTACTTAATGATTTCAGAAAATCACTTATGGAATCTATTCAAGAAAGCTGCACCAAACCATCATTAGAAAAAATGTCCTTTGCTGATATGGTAAAGACAAACAAAGATAATTACTTGCGCCCCAAAACATTCAGTTCTATTGCAATTTACCCGGAGAATAAATTAAAAACTAGTGAAGACACAAAATCTCTTGTCCAAAAAATTATATGCCCTGAACAATTGAAATTAAACGTTATTATCAGCACTGAAACAGAGGCCGACATTGAGAAACTAAAAAATCTACCCAGCTTAGTAGTTCCGGTCTAAAGTTAGAAGAGCACCATAAAAGAAAAACACGGATTATTGTCTTAGGTATACCTGCCGGTCTTAGCGAACTAGAAGTGTTTGATTGTATTAATGAACAAAATTTAGCCGATAAGGTCCCTAGCAGGAATCTTTTTTGTCCTCTATAAAATGGTGAGTGGTAGAGCTACGCGGCAGCTTTTGCTGTCGCACGGATGGGCCGGCTCGAACCGGGGAAGTACCACGACCTCACAGAAAACCAGCGTGAAGTAGAGGTTTATCTCTGCGTTTCGCTTGGTGAGTGCAGGTGGCCGGAGGCCCTTTTTACTGGAAATGAGGCATTCCATCTTAGTCCTCACGGGTGACAACGCATCTACATTTTGATTTGTAACAGAGGATAGATGTAGATGTCTATGGGCCGCAGCAACCACTTACCATCAGGTGGACTGTGTGCTCATTTGTCACCCTTATCCTATAAAAAAAAATTAAGTCATAAATCGGGTAAAAAAGAAGCACTTTCATGCAACTTTATTTTGGAAGTGCCAGCTGGCATCAGAAAGGCGCTTATCAACCAGGAGCGAATCTTCATAAATTGGACGTCGTGCCCAGTTCGAGACTTCACACTTGTGATTAGGTGCTTCAAATGTCAACAGTACGGGCATGCTGCAAGAACTTGCCGGGAAACCATCGACACGTGTGGACACTGTGGTGAATTAGGACATCAGACAAATTCTTGCATTAAGAAAGCTGATCCAGCTAAGTGTGTAACATGTATGCGTTTTAAAAAACCGAGCAACCACAAAACAGGTGACTCTGAATGCCCGGCTAGGAAGATGGCTGAAACTAGGTACATTAATTCCATAGATTATAATGAGGGCGCCTAAGAGCGCCACCCTTCATCTTAATCTTATTGCCCTATTTTAATTTAGTTTATTTTTTTTTCTTTATTTATTTTTTTCTCTTTATTTTTTCTGTTGTTAAGTAATTACTTATTAAGAAAAATAATATGGATAAGTTAAGTAATGAAATCGATGCTGTTTGTTTATTAGTGGCAAAAACATGTGAAATTGATACGTGCAAGGAATATCTCTTGAAGGCCGCGAACTCTCTTACTATTTTAACACAAAACATTCGTAGTATAAATAAAAACATGGATAATTTCTATATACTCCTTCGAAGATTAGAAACTGAATGCGACGTTATCATACTAACAGAATGCTGGCTATCTAAAAGCCAAAACAACCTGCCATCACTGTCAGGATATAATACTTTTAGTAGTAAAACTGTATATAATCAAAATGACGGTGTAGTAGTCTTTGCGAAAAAAAATATAAACATATCAGTCGAAGAACCTGATATGCTAGATTGTAGTAGGTTATTGGTGAAAATGGGCCATGAAACTGCTATCCTTGCTGATTACAGACCTTGTGGCTTTAAACAAATAGATAATGTTATCACGTTATTATACAATACACATAGGCAACTGTCGCCATTCAAAAATATAGTGTTAACGGGTGATATGAATATAGATCTGAACCCTGAAGGCAGTCATGGCGGAGCAACAGACTACCTTAATATATGTGCATGCCAGGGCCTGCTTCCAGCACATTTGCTCCCTACTCATCTAAGTGGTTCCTGTTTAGACCACACTTTACTAAAAACTAAGTTACCATATATAACCCTTGTCACCAATCCTATAGTAATGAATCATAGTGCCGTAATTCTTAGCTTAAGCCTTAAAATACCGAAACCGAAGTGTAAATACTCCACTCCTAAAACTAATATGAAAAACCTTCAACATGCAATTCAAAATATTGACTTAAGCTCAGTTTATAAAACCGATGACGTAAACATTTCTTTGCCTTACTTAATAAATAACTTACGAAATGCCATCGTTAGCAACACTTCGTATACCACAGTAGTTACAAAAAATAATAACTTAAAGCCTTGGATTACACCTGGTCTAATTAGGTGCATGAAATATAAGGACAAGCTACATCTGATGGCAAAATCTTCTTCAGATAATTCCGTCTTACAAATTTCATGTAAAAGATATAGGAATTTTTGTAACAATTTATTAAAAAAGTTGAAGTATAATTATCTTACAAACTTACTGGAAGAGTCTGGTAGAGATAATAAAAGACTTTAGCGGCATGTAAAAGATATTGCATTTATATCCAAACAGCATGAATCTTCAGCAGAATTATTAGAAAATATATCCTCGCCTCAGTGGAGGAAATGTATGAGGATATCTCTAGAGCCATGCATTCCTCCAAAACCCAATATACGGTGTTAATGGGAGACTTCAATGCAAAACTAGGCACAAGAGAGAACGGTGAGCTAAAAGTAGGGAAATTTGTAATAGGGCAACGGAACCCAAGGGGCCAGCAGCTGGCCGACTTCATGGAGAAAGAGGGTCTCTTTATGATGAACTCTTTCTTCCAGAAGCAGCCCCACAGGAAGTGGACCTGATCGAGCCACGACGGTTCGACAAAAAATGAGATTGACTTCATTATGACGACCAGACGACAACTGTTCAGTGATGTCTCCGTGATCGCGAGGGTGAAAACTGGTAGCGATCACCGAATGGTTAGAGGCACACTGAACCTAAACGTCAAGTTGGAGAGGTCTCGTCTAATGAAGTCAACGCTCCGTCCCCCTCGTGCTCTGTTCCAAAGTCCCGAAACCTTTCAGATCGAGTTACAAAACCGTTTTCAGTGCCTAGAAGACTGCAATGAAGTGGACGATATGAATGACAAGCTCGTGGAAACTGTCCATGCGGTCGGAGCTAAGTTCTGCAAGACCCGCCGCAGAAGAACACAAAAACTCTCCGATCACACTCTTAATCTCATGGCTGTTAGACGGGAGATGAAGCTACATTCTTCAACAGACTTGACAGCATACAGGCATATGAACAGAAAAATCTCCAAATGCATGCGGCGGGACTTACGCAACTTCAATACAGCTCGTATTGAAGAAGCGATCGAGCGGAACCAAGGCTCCAAAATCTTTGCCAGAGATCTGTCTGCCAGAAAGAGCCAACTGTCAAAGCTGAAGACGGAATGTGGCAGCATCGTTTCCGGGACACCTGAGATTTTCAGTGAGATTGAGAAGTTCTATGGGCAGTTGTACACGTCATCGTTGGAGCCACACGCTAGTGTGAGTAACGATTCAAGAGCGAGTCTCATCCGACACTATTCTGAAGATATCCCGAACGTCAGTCTGAGCGAGATTAGAATGGCTCTCCAGCACCTTAAAAACGGTAAGGCCCCAGGCGAGGATGGAATTACAGCGGAGCTTCTGAAAGCGGGTGGAAGACCGGTACTCGAAGTCCTTCAGAAGCTCTTTAATTCCGTCCTTCATGGTGGCATAACACCGGAGGCGTGGAGCAGAAGTGCAGTGGTCTTCTTCTTCAAGAAAGGTGACAACGCTCTCTTGAAGAACTACAGACCGATTTCCCTTCTGAGCCGCGTCTACGTGCTGTTTTCGAGAGTCATTACGAATCGTCTCGCGCGCAATCTTGACGACTTCCAGCCTCCCGAACAAGCCGGTTTCCGAAAGAGCTTTAGCACCATAGACCACATATATACCCTTCGGCAAGTTGTACAGAAGTCCGAAGAGTACAATTTGCCACTATGTCTGGCGTATGTGGACTATGAGAAAGCCTTTGATTCCGTCGAAATTTGGGCGGTGCTGCAGTCCCTTCAGCGGTGCCAAGTTGACTGTCGGTATATCGAAGTGTTGAAGTTCTTGTACAGCAGGGATACGATGGCTATCCGAGTACAGAACCAGAGTACGAAACCTATCCAATTGCAGAGAGGTGTAAGACAGGGTGACGTCATATCCCCGAAACTCTTCACCGCTACATTGGAAGACGTTTTCAAGCTTCTGGACTGGAAAGGATATGGTATCAACATCAATGGCGAGTACATCACTCACCTTCGATTTGCCGACGATATAGTCCTTATGGCCTAAGCACTATGCTCAATGACCTCAATAGTGTTTGCCAACGGATAGGTCTTAAGATGAACATAGACAAAACAAAGATCATGTTTAATGTCCATGTCACACCTATGCCGGTAGTTGTTGGGAGCACTAAGCTCGAAGTTGTTGACAAGTATGTTTACCTGAGACAAATAGTCCGACTAGGTAAGTCCAACTTCGACCGAGAGGTCAATCGACGGATTCAACTCGGCTGGGCAGCGTTCGGGAAGCTACGACACATCTTCTCATCAGACATACCTCAAAACCTTAAAACGAAATTATACAACCAGTGCGTGTTGCCAGTGATGACTTACGGAACTGAGACGTGGTCCTTCACTGCTGGCCGTATGAGGAAGCTCAAGGTCGCTCATCGAGCTATGGAGAGGGCTATGCTCGGAGTTTCTCTGCGTGATAAACTTAGGAATGAGGATATCCGCAGTAGAACCAGAATAACCGACATGGCATTCTTTGGGGGAGGCCAATGTTCAGCAGTGGACTTGTGAAGGGCTGTAATGATGATGATGATGATATCCTTGCCGCTTATGTCAGCAAATAAAGTAAATAATTACTTTGTAAACGTCGGTAAAAATCTTGCTAAATAAATAATTAACAATTTTAACAATAATCATGAATACAGGGTCACTTTTTCAACTCAAAGAAACTGCCAATTTAGCTCGTTCGCATTATTAGATACGGACGCTACTGAGGTAGAAAGTATTATAATGGGACTGAAAGAAACAAGCGCGGTTGGTTAGGATGGCATACTCACCAGTATAATAAGAAAATTTAGACAAATTCTAGTACCACCATTAACTCATATTTTTCGAATTAGCCTCTCTGAAGGTATTTTCCAGATTGTTTAAAAAAGTCATTGTAGTACCTATACATAAATCGGGGGACAAAAAAACGTTTCCAATTATCGTCCTATCTCAATACGTCTACGTCTAAAATATTAGAAAAAATAATTAACAATAGATTAATGAATTATTTACAAAGTAAATGTATATTATCGAATATAGAATATGGTTTCAGACCAAAACTGTCCACTGCTGATGCTGTGCAGGTAATGACTGATTTCGTCTCTCAAGAGTTAGATAAAGACAACCAATCAATTGGCATTTTCCTTGACCTAGCAAAAGCTTTTGATACAGTTTTTATTCCCATCCTATTAAATAAGCTAGAGAGCATAGGTATTCGAGGTAAACAGCTTCAATTTTTTGCGAACTATTTAGAAAATCGTTATTATTGCATAAAAATTGAAAAGGTTATTAGCTCTGAACAAAGAAATACTCATTTTGGCATGCCTCAAGGAAGTGTATTAGGACCAACTTTATTTTTTATATATATAAATCACCTTTGCAATCTTGAACTTGAACTCGGGTAAAATAATATCTTACGCAGATGATACCGTGCTCCTTTTTTCCGCAAATACAGTAAGCAAGGTTTATTTATGTGCACAGCAAGGTTTTGACAGGATTAATAAATGGCTCCAACAAAAAATATAAACACTGAATACGGACAAAACCAAATGTATTTATTTTTCTATGCGCAGCTCAACACAGCATATAGCCATTCCAGAAATTTATGCACATAAATGTTGCTCAGTCGCAAGGTCTATTAAATACCTTGGAATAATTATAGATTCCACTCCTACATTTAAAAATCACATAGACCACCTCTGCAATAGAGTCCGTAAACTAATGTTTGTTTTTAAAAAGATTCGCTCTTTTGTTATTGATATTAAGGTAGTAAAGCAAGTATATTTCGCATTATGTCAATCAATTCTCACCTATAAGGTTGAAACAATGTTCTTTATTTGTAAATACAAATATCAAATATCGTGGTTGTAGCACGAATGGGTTGGCTCGACCGGAGAAGGACTTCACCCTCACTGAATACCAGCGTCAAAAAATCTTTATTGAAATAAATCACCACACCAAAACAGAGTAGCTATTTCGTATGGCAAGTGTAAAGAACCGGACACTCTTTGCACTGAAAACGAAGTATTTTATCTTAGTTGTCAGAGGTGACAAAGCATCAGCATTTTGATTCTTAATTAGGCTTCAACATTGACTTACCATCTGGTTGACTGTCATCGTTTGTCACCCTTATTCTTTAAAAATAAAAATAAAATAAAACAATTTAGATGGATCCCAAACGAGTTAAGCTCGAGTCCGTATAATAGGAAAGTAACGTTCGCTACTGTAACCGCGAGGCTTAAGAACGCTTTATATCTCAGTCCAAGGGAAGTACAACGTTATTTGGACGTTGAGTATCCGCACAAATCTCATCGAATAAAAGAGGAATACGCTCTAAAAGCTCTTCCTTTGCTTGCAGGTAACTGGTCTTTTATGTTGTTATTTGCTTCCATTTTAAGGGTTTATTTCTTTTGTAAAACTTGCGAGAAATCTTTAGTTCGTTATTTAGTAGTTGCTCAATCAGTGGTTTTTAGCACAAATTCACTAACCTGATATTTTTATAACAATAAATCTTCTTCTATTCAGTAAATATCACTGAATATATTTTCACCCGACTGCGCCAGAAGGAGGGTAATTATTTTCGAGTGTATGTATTTCTATTTATTTGGCACTATCTGTAGCCAAAGCGGCTTAACATATTTTAACATAGAGTGTGTCATTAGAATCGTTTAATTCTGAAAATGCTGTGGCTTATAGATCAATATTACCGTATCCATACTGGCCTTAAAATCAAAACTCAGTTTCATTGTTCTTCTTCAGAGTTGCTCACGAAACTATACGCTGGCGAATGAGAAACGAATTCTGTGTGAGAGTGGTCTTTTCCCGGTCTACCAGACTCGTTCATACATGAACAATGAACATGACAATAAGCATGATGCTTGTAACAGTCGTCACCCTCCGAAGTGGACGATCCACACCGAGCATGATATACACTAAGGTGCTCTCGGAGTATATTATAATTGTATGGAACACGTTTGTAATTTCTGTGTAACTTACTGTATTTCTTTTTGCGAAAGTTGGCTAAAGGGTACTAAATCCAAACAATACAAGTTTATGAGCTGAGCTGCTGTACAATAGAATTGAGTAACAGAAAGTGCGGTTGCAGCAAGTAGTCCTTTGTACAGATATTAATAAATTTAATATAAGGCTTTTACGAAAGTTTGCCCGCAGCAGAAGTTATACAACAAACAATTAAATGTTATATATCTATTTTTATATGTATTCGTTTTTATTCTTAATCAATTTCCTTTATTTAAAAGAATACAAAGGCTTAACTTATATTATATACAAAGCCTTAAGGCATTAAGGCTTTCACTACATGTCGACCCGTGATTTGGTGAGAATTCAAAGTAGGTGTAGCAATATGGTATTAAAAACAAAACAAAAATGGTAATTAACTACGAAATATAATAATTTTACTAATAAATAGACTATATAAATATTACGTAAATAAATTGACAACATCCTAGCTTGGAATCCCCAAATTTCTGTTGACAGTTGTCCCATTGACCGCGTATCGGAAGCTCGGAACCTGGAATTGATTATGGATGACAGGTTGCGCTTTGAGGAACATGTTATAGAGACAATGCGTTACTGTTTCTATAGACTTAAAGTCTTATACAAAATTCGCGAGTACTTGACTGTGGATATGCGCATTAAGTTGTGTGAAACTCTCATTTGTCAAAGTTGTCGTATGGTGACGCAGTTTTTGGTGAATGCTTAATGGCAAGAACTAAAAACTGTTACAACGAATACAAAACGCTTGCGCACGTTTCTGTTTTTCAATACCACCTCGATCTCATGTCACTCCATTCCTAAACCGACGCGACTTGATGAACATGTCCTCCAGACGGAAGCTTCACCTCGCCTCCCTGCTCTTCGGAGTGGTTAAAACTGGGGAACATTCTTACTTATACGATAAGCTAAATTTCTCACAGCGTTGCGTTAGAGCAGTACCGCGACTTAATTACACACCGTATAACACTGCTGCTTTCCGTGGTAGTTTTCGTTTTTCCGCTACTAAGTGCTGGAATGATATTCCCCCTCCCCCGATAAGAAACACGAAAACCATAAATTCATTCAAGTTAAAATTTCTCTCCTTACAAAAGTCTAGCACTTAGTTGTCACTCACCATTTTCTATCCCTATCTCCACATCCCTCTCTCACACGCACACACGCACGCGCACACGCACACGCACACGCACACACACACACACACACACACACACACACACACACACACACACACACACACACACACACACACACACACACACACACACACACACACACATGTACCTTTGTTTGTTTTCATTATGATTTTTATAACGTTGTTGTTTTTGTTTTTTGGTTTTATACTAGAGCATTGTAAAGTTTTTTTTTTTTTTGGAAAAAAGTTTATTAGTCATAACTACTCGAATCCAACGATTTCAGATGCATATTAATAGCTTAATAAACTGGCATTTAAACATTATGAATTTTCACCGTATTTTATGAAATAGGGTCAGTTAGTAGTAATATCATCAAAATCACAAACAGGTAATAGTTACTTACCGACATCAAAACTTTATTATCATTATCATTACAGCCCTTGTAGTAATCTACAACCACCCAATAATAAGTATAGGCCTCCATCTGATGAGGGATGAATTAGAGCATAATCCACCATGCTGCTCTAGTACGGGTTGATGGAGGTTTTAGGCAAGTGACTAATCCTTTGTTAATGACGTCTATATCATATACCTGTAATATTCGTAATATTACAGACATATCTCTCGCAATTTGAATAGCGGATCTTATAAAGACCGTGGGCTGTCAATATTTAAGATAGCTTAAATCCACTGTTTAAAAAAAAATCATTCTACGAAGGGAAGCTTGGCGCTGGTATGCCTGCGAATGTGCGCAAATGCATTTCCATTGCAATGCGGATATGCGACGAAGGTGAAATACCAAGTAATTATAACTGGTGCGAGTCTTAACCCAAATGACGCCGGGTATGGATAGGCATAACCCAAGGAAAAAAAAGTACTTATGGACAAAACAACTATATTATACTTTAACTTTATCATGAGATATATAAAATTATTTATAAAGATAACGCTTCAGGACGTAGTTATATTTGAGGCCATTTTATTCTGCCCCGCGTTGAATATAACGCTTTGTTAAATTCCAGCATTGCGACGAAGATCATTTCCCGCCTTAGGTATTTATTTTCCCTTCCTTACACTTTCAAGGTTTAACTCATTTTGTGAGAATTTTTAATCTGTACCTATAAATAAAGTTGTGGAGGAAGAAAACATCTTCTAAATCACACAGTCGTGGACCGCTACTCATCCAGATGGGATGGATGATATCGGGAGTTCTGCCGCGATGTGCGTTCGTGAAATTTGGCGGCTGGGATCAATCCGAACAGTTCCTCAGAGCACTCGCCGTAGTAAATGCGAAAGAAAATGCAAAGAGATGTAACATCTCTTCGCAGCGCTAATGAATCGAGCTGATCGGAAAGGACTCGGTCGTCGACGATTCGAGCCGCTCTGCGCTGGATACGGTCAAGTGGAAGGAGCTGGCACTGGGGAGAACCTGCCCAGAGATGGGAACAGTATTCCATGTGAGGCCGAACCTGCGCCTTGTAGCTTTGCATGCGCTGTGCCGGCATGAAATACTGACCCGCTCTGCTGAGTACGCCAAGCTTTTTAGAGGCCAATTTGGCTTTCTCTTCCAAGTGACCACGAAACTGCACGTCACTCGATATATCGACGCCGAGGATTCCGCTACTGGCTGAGGCAACAAGGGGAGTGCCTTGAAACTGAGGAGATACGACAAAGGGGTTCTTTTTAGCAGTAAACGCGCAAACTTGTGTCTTCTGAGGATTAAACTGGACTAGATTTAGTCGTCCTCAATCTGAGACTTAGTTCAGCAAAGACTCGACTTCAGACACCAGTTTGTTCCGGTACTCGGCGACGTTTTCCCGAGAAATATTGGCACGGCCTGTATAGAGTATCACCAGTGCTGTGATCCGCATAGCAATGAATGTTAACAGTTAGCAACATATCATTGATATTGTAACGAACCCCCCCCCCCCTTCAAACCACAGACCATATACATATTTCGAGTTACTGAAGACGGCAATCCGAAAACTTCGTACAAACAGTTTCAAATTTTAAGTCGACAATATAGACAACAAAACTTATAAAATTTTGTTATCTCTATATTTTTAGATTAGAGTTTATCTCTGAGCTAGTACAAGCAATAACAAGTCACAAACTTTTAACTGTTACAATATTATTTATTGATTTGTTAATATTAATATATTTTAGCCGGCTTCGAAAAAAGTAGGAGGTTTACAATTCGACTATTGTTCTTTTTTGTATGCCTGTTACTCGATATCTTCATTAATTGTGAACCGATTTTAATAATTCTTATTTATAAATAATATTAAAATTTAAGAAAACTTAAAAAATATGCATTAATCACGAATGACTCTAAAGAGATGCTGGTGGTTCTGACCAGAGCACTAGGATGCAGTTTTTAAATTATTGTATTGTCATCAGCCCTTGATACGAGAGCAAATTTTTAAGTCAATCGTCGTCTAAAAGTTGATGAAAATTACATTAAATGATTCTGTTATATACGTGGATAGATAGATACACGCGAAGCTTATAAAAGCGTGTTAAAATAGGTTTTACTTCAGAGGTGGTACTTATGTTTGTAAAAAAAATCCACTCCTGAGGGAAAAATAGAGAATTGAGTTCTTAATCTAACTACTTAGACAACATTCGAACATGTGATATTCCTTCTTGAAAACTTAGTCAACTTAAAAATTTAATAATAAGACATTTTTTTAATAAAAAGCATAAGCCGACGAAGTAGGTGCAGTGTTAGTAGTAGTGACTGTATGTGGAAATTATTTAATTCTTTTAATTCTGTGAAGTCGGGTTTTTATTTTTAATTAAGTTTAATAATTACACTATACTGGCTGTTACTTGGCGCTGCCGCAGAAAAAATAGTTCTGGAAATATCATTTCAAATTTGGAAGGGTTATATTGTTTCATTAGAAATGATAATACATTTATTTCAATAGAATGATAAATAATTTTCAAATAAATTTGTGAACAAAAATTATTTTTTATATATTAGATTATATTAAATAGATATGTCGATATACCATTTAAGTCGTGTGGTGGTTTAAGAGAATCCACTCCCCCTATTATCTTATGGGTGACGTATAAGGCGACACAGTGAAACAAAACAGGAGATAGGCACAGCAGCACAGCAGCATCTTCCTTGTAACATTTCAGTATGATAGTGAAGTAAAAGTAAAAGTAGTTTTACAAAAATAAGTGATATTCATTCTGTAAATACTAGGAACAGACACAAGCTAGTAGTACCAGTTACTCGACTCCATCGAGTCAGTAATTCATTCTTGGGGCGATGTATACGCTTTTACAACAAAATTCCAGAAAATATACAAAGTTTGACCTGTTCAAAGTTCAAAAACTTTATTAAACTAAGTTTGTATAAAAAGGGTTATTATAATATTAAGGAATTTATGGATGATAATAACCCCTGGAAATGAGGTGATCGCTACCAAGCTATTTCTAATTTGTTGTGTTGTTAATTTGTGTAACATCGTGATTGTAAGCTGTTATTTAAAAAAAAAGTCCCGCTGGGTTTCTTGCTGGTTCTTCCCAGGACAGAGGTTTTTTCCGAACCAGTGGTAATCAAACAAAAGAGTGACTTTCAATAAGTATTATTTATAATCTATATTGAATAAAAAAGTTTCTGTTTCTGTTTCTGTTTCTGTTTCAGTATAAGTGAAAAAAAAAACTGTTGTTATTAATCTATTTGCTAAGCGTTGAAACCTTTATTCTGCAGTGAATATTTGATATACTGTAATGTTATGATGATGATAATGGTGATATATCGTTTAGTGAGAGAAGCATTCAGTCCACTTCCTCCCCTTGGTTTGCGTGGTGAGACACTTTGGGAATCGATAAAAATTATCATTTATCCGCCGGTATGTATGGTATAACAGAAAGCATAGATGTTCTCACCAACAAACTTAACCAGTATGCTGAGTATGACGATACTTTCAAGATTGCATTCCTTCGGTTGCTCTATATTGGCTATATACAGTTGGTTTAAAGAGGCTTAAAAATGTGAACATGAGTGCTCTACAATAGGACTCGATCTAAAGTAAGTTTATATTATCTTAATGTCTTTCCATGTGACGTCGGCGTAAGAGAATGTGTCACCACTTTTCATCCTGTAATTTTCATAAGAGCTGACTATGGGAGATGCCAGAAAAGTCTTATGACTTCCGATTCCGACAGATGGCGGTATTACCACGTGTATACTAGAAGTCGAATACTCACACTACAACGGGCGGCAGCGTTAAAGATGAATAACGTCTGAAAGAAAGAAAGAAACATTTATTTGAAAAACAAATATTAAAATACATAGAAATTTGTACAAATTGCAAATTGGTAATATTTTATGCAGTTGTGTGACATTAAAAAGGATCCCACCCCAGAGATAATCGGTTGGGTACCACGACACTGATTTCATTCGGAACCTTAATTGACTCACGAAAAACCATAAACCAATAAAAACCAAACAATAATAATGAAAACACACTACATGTCATTCGTAAATACCTTTCTTTAGTAGACAATACTCGTAATAGCGTAAAATCCCCCAATTACTAATATTTTCATTACAAAAGCGACATACGAAGAAAATAGTTTTTTATAAATCACGCTCTTGTTTAACGTAATTTCAGTATTTATGACGTACAAGGTCTATTAAGTTGCGTTTTGCGGGAATATTTTTATTGTATAAATTTATTTTTACATTTTATATGTAAACGAACTATTCTTAAAATAGAAATTGAGTCAATATTTCTTTTAAATTATGTTTTTAATTATTTGTTTCTTTAGTCATTACTACATGGCGTTTACCCGAGTGTATGCGCAAGCACAATTGCACTATTTCCTCACTCTCATTGTCCGATGAGACGGTAATACGACGCGACCGGAGAGAGATCAGGTGCAAGACCAACGGCTTTACTTGCTTTCCAAGGCACGGGGGTGAGACACCGCTCCACCTTCCTGACTCCTAGCTGCTACTGAGAATCTCTTATCACGAAAGCCCAATAACTGATTTTGATCCAAACCGGAAGGTAATCAGTTGCATTTACGACCATTAGACCAAAGAGGTAAACTAGATATATTTTACACGCGCTAGACCCATGCTGCAGCTATATTATAGTTGTAGCACGAATCGGTCGGCTCGACCGGGGGAGGACCACGCTCTCACAGAATACCAGCGTAAAATAGCAGCTTTATGCTGCTGTGTTTAGTATGGTGAGTGTAGAGAACCTGAAATCCTTTTTACTGGACACGAGGCTTTCTATCTTAGTCCTCGGGGGTAACAACGCATCTGCATTTTGATTCTTAATTGAAGACAAATGTAGATGTCTATAGGCCATCAGGTGGACTGTGTGCTTGTTTATCACCCTATGCTTAAAAATGAATATATATGTAGATGTGTACGAGCCACAACGTCCACTTTACCATCAGTGAACTGTGTGCTCGTTGGTAATATTTTTAATCTAATTAAAAATATACATTCTTATATTTAAATTTTTACTTTCATGCTTTCATAGAACGTTACAGTTTCAATTTAAAATAGTATTCCATTTTCGTATCTAAAATTATGATCTGATGCATGATACTGAAAATCAAACGTTTTTAACTGTTTTTTATATTTTAACTATTCGTGTCATAAGCAGATGCATTGACGTTGATATCAAATTGTTGAAAATGCATTTTAAAATAACATTTATATTTTTATTATAACATAAATATTTATTTCATTTTGTGCAAATTTGGCGGCATATACATTTGTATGAATACAATTATATACATAATGTAATTAACCTTTTAATGTCCTTAACTAAAAGTTGCAATAACTTCCAGATTGTTTGATCGAAATTGTAAAATAAAATTAAATTAAACTATTGTTTACGGATTATTGTTTATTTTTAGCGTTTAATTTTCACTTTTTTAATTCCCGACGTTTCGGGTGCTTAATCGAATGTAAGTACATACAAAAAGGTCAAAATAGACCCTACAACTAATACACCTAAAACAACTACTGATTTGATAAAGAAATACTCCGAAAAATTAGATCTCGACGTGAATTCGACAATACCATCATGTGTTAAACCACCGAGGTTGTATGGGTTACCGAAAATACACAAACCAAACGCTCCACTACGTCCTTTAGTAAGCCAGATCGATTCACCAACTTAGAAGTTGGCTCAACACTTGGCAAAAATACTGTCACCAATAAGAGGACACACCGGAGCACACACAAAGGATTCAGACCATTTTGTCAGTGAGATAAAAACCTACATCTCGCTGACAATGAAACTATGGTCTGTTTTGATTTTCAGTCACTATTCACATACCTACCTATTGAAGACTGCATCTCAATTGTAACTAGAAAGTTAGAAGATAACAACATGCCTTTTTTTATAGGATCGGGTGACAAACGAGAACACAGTCCACCTGATGGTAAGTGGTTACTGTGACCCATAGACATCTACATCTATCCTTAATAAAGACTCAAGATGCAGATGCGTTGTCACCTGTGAGGACTAAGATGGAATGCCCCTTTGCCAGTAAAAATGGTCTCCGGTTCTCTACACTCACCATACGAAACACAGCAGCGTTAAGCTGCTATTTTACGCTGGTTTTCTGTGAGAGCGTGGTCCTTCCCCGGTCGAGCCGACCCATTCGTGCTACAACCATAATATAGCTGCAGCATGGCTCTACCACGTATGTATGTACCACGTACAGTACTTGTATGTAGAACTCTACCTTCCACAATAAATATCCAGATGTGAGGAGGGAGAGGTGGGAGGAGACAACGCATCTGCGTTTTGATTTTTAATCGAAGATAGGTGTAGATGTCTATGGGACACAGCAGCCACTTACCATCAGGTGGACTGTGTGCTCGTTTGTCGCCCTTATCCTATAAAAAAAGTAGAAGGAGTGGCAATGGGCTCACCTGTATCTCCCGTAGTCGCCGACATATTCATGGAGGACTTTGAGGAGAAAGCCCTTTTTACTGCTCCTGTAAATCCAAGATCCTACAAGCGGTACGTAGACGATACTTTCTCTATTTTACCATCTGACAAATTAACTGCATTTTTAAACCACCTTAATTTTATAAACCCAAGAATACAATTCATAATGGAGTTAGAGGCAAACAATTCTTTAGCTTTCCTAGATATTTTAGTCATCCGAAATCCTGATAACACTATTGGTCATACATGTCATACATGTACAGAAAAAAGACCCATACCAAAGGATATTTAAATGGTGAATCGCACCATTATCCTTCACAGTTAACTACCGTGGGAAAATCTTTGTTTCAGAGAGCACGAGGGATCTGTGACAGAAATCATCTGGCCGCCGAGCTTCAGCATGTCAAGCAAGTACTGCAAAACAACAAGCTTCAGTTCCCGCGCCTACGTCACAGTGACCGAGTGAATCCGGCCACGGTCGAGCGTGTGCCTGCTGTACTACCCTATGTAAGAGGAGTCACAGACAAGGTTGGCTATATCTTGAAGCGAGTTTCCATTAAAACATACTTAAAGCCGTCGAAGTAGATTGGTCAATTTTTGCCATCCGTCAAGTGTCATATCCATTTACAAGATGCAGGAGTGTACAAGCTGGATTGTGAATGTGGTCTCTCTTACATAGGACAAACAAAAAGATCTATAAAAACTCGCGTAAAAGAACATAAAGCTGACGTGAAGCACCGACGTATAGGGAAGTCTCCAGTTTGTGAACATGTTCAAGATCGTCCCCGCCATTACATTAGATTTAATAGACCACAAATCCAAAAGAACACCGATTTCTACCAAGGATGATTCACGAGGCTATTTGTACACGCACTTAGCTGCCCCAACAAAAGTCAACCATACAGGGGCCCATACGGCTGTAGATTCGACGAACAACTAAGGGTGGGGCCCAACGGCCTATGGAGACTTATCATTCTACACAATAGATATAAGGCTAGGTAAACAAATAGTACGTACCTGGTTCCGAAGCCAAGACTGCCCCAAGGCTTAGTCAGGTGGTAGGTAGGTGTAGGTGCATGTAAGTGGTGTGTAGTAGTGTTTATAAATGTGACCTGACCCAACTGAGGTGATCGGGCAGCGGCCTGGTCCGATGCTGTCCCTCCATGTTGTATCACTCCAGCGGACGTCACCAATTGACAACTTCTTTCTTCATTTCACTATTTCAGTCTATCAACTTTATTGTACACTATTTCAATCCATCAACTTTATTGTAAATATAATTAACTTCAAAGTCAACCAATTCCACGTTCATCGAAATCAAACACGTGACACCCGACACAAGTAACCAACAGTCGTTCAAAGTTCAATATTCAAGGTTCCGGGTTCACGTAGCACAAATTTACAAACACGGGATCAAATGCGGCCTCTTCTCGAGTCTCAAGGTTCAGCGTTCCCAAACAACAAACTAAATTCCTTCGTACGATATTAAATACTACAAATGCCCATGTTTGGACCTAAACAATTTCAATATCAGTCGCGTTACCCTATAGTGAAATAGTAAGAGTATATCTGATAGTGAACCGGTTCTCAATTGGAGTGTATTTTTGTATGAATGTTACGCCATATCGTCGCGGATTGTGAACCAATTTTAATGATTATTTTTTAGTAAATAGGTTATACTTCAAGTGTGGTCCCAAATAAATTTATATAAAAATTTCACCCCTAAGGGTAGTAAATAAATAATTTATTTTTCAGCAATTTGAAGTTGGTTTTTACTTTTTGTTAAAATTTATAATTTTAGTGAACGAGACAGCCTAATCTTCAGGGGTGACAACGCTGGATTTTAATTCAGATGTACATGGTGTTTATGGGTATTATTTATATTATAGCATTCACTTTCCATTAGAACGTCTGTGTGCTCTTTTGTCATTTATTTTATTCGTCATCATCTTATTCTATCAAAAAATGCTTGATAAATATTCATATTGAATGAAGGAAAATTTAATATTAATGTATGTATCCTGTACAAGAATTCATCTAAGTTTTCTTCTGTAACACCATATGTGTAAACTTCTTTTGGAATCACACACTGGCGGTTTGCAAGCTCGTTTACATTATTTACTTACATTTGCTTGATTATTTTTTATGATATGAGCTTTATTACAATGTTTTAAGGTAGTATGAAGTGAGATAGCTCCAGATGGGAAGCGCTCTGGCTTAACTTAAATCTTAACTTTCTTTTTCTAACAGAATAGAATACAATAAAATTTATTCAAATAAAATAATTGAATGGACTGGAATGGAATCGAATCGAATCTATTTAAATAAACTAGAAGATGAGATAAGATAATATGAAATGAAATGAGATGAGATGAGATAAGCAAATATTAGGCTTATCTTTAAAAAGATAAGATAATAAAAGGGAAAGAGAAGGGAAAGGAAGCGAAGAGAAGGGAAGTGAAGGGAAGGAAAAAAGAAGGATCGCGCATCGTAACAACTTCATGGTGTCGTTTTTAGGTGTCCGTGTACGCGCGCATCGTAAAAATTCATTTTCATCATTTTTCCCAAACGTACCAAATGAAATATAACTTAAAAAAGAACAACAAATATATTCATACGATATTATAATTGTAAGATAACCTTCAACACCTACTTAAGAAGCTATCAAATTAAGCAGAAATTATTTTACTACTTTTAGTTTTGAGCAATCGGTTTTTACTTTTAAAAAGTAAAATTTTTTACAAACAATAAATTTGCAATTTTCTCTACTATTCAGTGCACTTGACGCTAATGACAAAACCTGCAAGTTAACTCCTTTCCATTAACGATGGCTAACGGTTTATAATTCTCACAGGGCGTCTCTAAATTAATTAAGTCCTGTAGCGTTTACCCGTGCCAGCGACTGAATATCTGAGATTTTAATTTCATTTAATTTTCATTTCACTGATATAAATCATTATACTCTGAGAACGGTTCCTACACCTCCTTATTTTATAGAATAAGTGTGACAAACGAGCACATATCCTCGATTAAGATTCAAAATGTGTTGTTATTCCTGAGGACTAAAATGGAATGCCTCGTTTCTAGTAAAAAGAGTCTCCGGATCTCTAAACTCAATACACAAAACACTGCAGCATTAAGCTGTTATTTTACGCTGGTATTCAGTGAGAACGTGGTTCTCTCCTAGTCGAGCCGTCCTATTATGCCGACCAATATAATATAACTGCACCATAGCTTTATCACGGTTGAAATTTTATTTTAATACGAAAGTTTGGATAGCAGAATATACCTTTTAAGTACATGTCTTACTGTTTAAGTCTGGAATCAACTATAGTCTTATACAAGTAATTCAATTAGAAACGTACGTTAACAACTTATAGACTTAATACTGTCATTATTATTATAGGAAACTACGGAAGCCTTTTTTTCAAAGTTGACTAAATTTAGAAAGACAAAGTAAGTAAAAAAAAGCTTAAATACCTTATTCAAAATATATTTTAGCATTTTTTTTTGAGCCGCGGTGAAAAAACCACAGCACTGACAATCTTCTGGTGCCCTTATTCAAGAACTCACTAGCAGTCGTGTATTTGTTCTTCACAAAAAATTGCCCCATATTGATATGCCACTGAGAACTTAATATTAAATCATAAATAATATCAAATCACATTATAAAATCTCTTCTTTTTACCAAAGAGAAAAATTGTTATATCAAAATAAAATAAAATAATAATAATTTAAAGGACAAAAGTTAAGAAACATCTACAAAATTATAGCAATAATTCAAAGTATTGGAGGATTTGGCTAGTTTTAAAAACGTAACTAAAATGAGAGAGAGATGATGAGATCCTGGTCCCCAAAATACAGGCTATGCCTAGTTTATTGTCCGCCAGTAAATTTTTATTTGTGATTAAAATTTAACATATATTTGCTATTGTTTGTGTTGAGCTATGTAGCTCTATTCTAGTAATAAATCGTATATATTATTTATTTATTTTTGTTTACATTTTAAACGCCATCGTAGATCATCGTCTACTTGTTGGTCGGGCCGCGTGTTTCCAGGACGACGTGGATGTTAGGTCGCCGGTAAACGTCGCAATCCTTCTCTATATAATATGTATTTAACTTTTTTTTACAGAATGCGGCCGTTCGGGCCTCCACAAGAGGAAGTTCGGTTGAAAATAAAGAGATCTCAGCTTTTAACAATTAAATAATTTATTTTGCTTTTATAGGCAAAACAGTAACGGCGACAAATGTTGTGGGTTCAAACCCGTCATTCGACTATTGTCGTGAGTCACTCCTAACACAAGCATTTGAAGCTCATCTGAATTGATTTTTTTTTTTTTTTATAGAATAGGGGGCAAACGAGCATGCGGCTCACCTGATGTTAAGTGACTACCGCCGCCCATGAAAAACCGCAACACCAGGGGAATTGCAGATGCGTTGCCGGCCTTTTAGAAAGGTGTAAGCTCTTTTCTTGAAGGTTCCTAAGTCGTATCGGTTCGGAAAATTCGCTGGTGGTAATTGATTCCACAAAGAAGTTGTGCGACGGAGAAAACTTCTTCAAAATCGCACAGTGGTGGACCGCCAATCATCCAGATGGTATGGATGGTAACGCAAGTTTTGTCGCGACGTGCGATGGTGAAATTGAGCGGCTGGAATTAGTCCGAACAATTCCTCAGAGCACTCCCCGTGATAGATGCGATAAAATACGCAAAGAGATGCAACATCTCTACGCAGTGCCAGTGTATCGAGCCGATCGGAAAGAACTCGGTCGTCGACGATTCGAATCGCTCTGTGCTGGATGCGGTCAAGGGGAAGGAGCTGGCACTGGGGTGCCCCGGCCCAGAGATGAGAACAGTATTCCATGTGGGGCCGAACTTGCGCTTTGTAAAGTTGCAAGCGATGTGCCGGCATGAAATACTGTCTCGCTCTGCTGAGCACGCCAAGCTTTTTAGAGGCCAATTTGGCCTTCCCTTCCAAGTGACCACGAAACTGCACGCTATTCGATATGTCGACGCCAAGGATTCCGATACTGGCTGAGGCAGCAAGGGGAGTGCCTTGAAACTGAGGAGATACGACAAAGGGGTTCTTTTTAGCGGTAAACGCGCAAACTTGTGTCTTCTGGGGATTGAACTGGACTAGATTTAGTCGGCCCCAATCCGAGACTTTGTTAAGCAAAGACTCGACTTCAGACACAAGTTTGTCCCGATACTCGGCGACGTTTTCCCGAGAAATATTGGCACGGCCGGTATATAAGGCATCCCCAGTGCTGTCGTCTGCATAGCAATGAATGCTACCAGTTAGCAACATATCATTGATATGCAGGAGAAACAGCGTTGGTGATAGCACGCAGCCTTGTGGAACACCAGCGTTGATAGGCTTGTAATCAGAGCATGCACCGTCTACTACGACCTTGATGCTCCGATCAGCAAGGAAACTGGTGATCCATTTGCACAATTTCTCGGGAAGCCCATAGGAAGGAAGCTTCGAAAGAAGCGCCTTGTGCCAGACCCGATCGAAGGCCTTCGCTATGTCCAAACTAACGGCCAATGCCTCCCCCTTGGACTCTACTGCCTCCGCCCATCTATGAGTTAAGTAAACTAAAAGATCACCTGCTGATCGACCCCGACGAAAACCGTACTGACGGTCACTGATCAGCTGGTGATCCTCAAGGTACCTCATGAGCTGGCAGTTTATAATGGATTCCATTATTTTGGAGAACAAGGAGGTGATGGCGATAGGCCTGTAGTTGGACGGGTCTGAGCGGTCGCCTTTTTTAGGGATCGGGTGGACCAAAGCTGTCTTCCATGAATTCGGGACTACGCCTTGGGAGTAGGAGTACCGGAAAAGACTGATTACTTTGAACATTAGTGAAATTATTAGTATTGCTAGTATTTATTTTTATTTTCTATTTTTAACTCTTAGCTTCACCTTACTTCACCGTTCGCATATAATCGCCATCTTGCATTTTCCCATAATCTTTCATTGAATCGTATTAATTCTACATGCATTATACATGGTAAAGCCATGCTGCAGCTATATTAGTAGTATAGTTGTAGCACAAATAGGTCGGCTCGACCGGGGAAGGACCACGCTCTCACAGAAAACTAGCGTAAAATAGCAGCTTAACGCTGCTGTGTTTCGTATGGTGAGTGTAGAGAACCGGATACTCTTTTTAATGGCAAAGAGGCATTCCATCTTAGTACTCACGGGTGACAATGCATCTGCATCTTGAGTCTTTATTGAGGATAGATGTAGATGTCTATGGGCTGTGACCCATAACCACTTACCATCAGGTGGACTGTGTGCTCGTTTGTCACGCTATCCTATAAAAAAAATGCACCAATTCTTTTATTCAATCTATTTCATTGCACATCACATCATATTTTGTTTGAAGAATACATCAGCCCACTTGGTAAATTAAATTGGTCATTCTAAAAGCTATAAATTTATAAAAGTTAAGTTAAAAAGAATACGAAGTAAGCAAAATCAAACGCCATCAAATCCGTAAAAATTGTTTTATTCATTGTGTATAGTGCGCGTGCTCGTGCTCGAAAAAATTATATGCTAAAAGTACTTTTGCTTTTTCTGTATGTTTTTTTTTTCATATTTATAAAAGTCCTTAATCGACATATATGTAGTTAAGGTGTTCGGCAATCCTTTTGAAAATTTTATGGTATTAGAGCACGTTGTTAGATTTTTGCCGACACAAAATTGTTGTTTAGCATGTGTTGCAATATACATTGAGCTCAAATATAAAGGATATCTGGATATAGATTACGGCTATTATTGAAATCATAACTGTTCGTGTGTTATATCCACGTTTGGCAGGCAATTTGCCCAAATTACCATCTCTCCGAAGAACCAAACGTAACAAAGGTGTATATGGACGCTGATCCCCATCGTCAGTCTGTGATTTCGAATTTTTTTCATAGAACTAATGTGAAAAACAAGCACACAGCTCACCTGATAGAAGTAAATGTTGTGGCATCTCAATCTATTCTCTACTAAGACATAATGCCTCTTTGCAAACAAAAAAGTATCATTAGTATATAAAGTATCATTAGATTTAAAAAAAAGCACATTTCAAAGAACTAAAATAATAAAATAATTTCCAAATATAATTCTGCTAATAATACTTTTATTTTTACTTCGTCAGCTTTTACTTTTTAACCGATTTCAAAAAAGGAGAAGATTCTCAATTCAACTGTTTTTTATGTGTATTAGCTCAGAACTTTTTCTAGGTGAACTGATTTTGATGATTCTTTTTTTATTTGAAAGCTACTTTTCATTTGGTTCCATATAAATTGTATCAAGATTTGTCTAGTAGTTTTTGAGTTATCCTTAATAATGCGTATTTAATTGATTTCGACTACATTGTCATGTTCTTATTTCATTTATATTGAAGTCGGCGGTACAAAGTATTTAATTTTATAACTTGTTTACTGCGCTTTCTGGAAGGAAAATCACATGCGCGAATGTTGTCTAAATAGTTAGATATTTTTTTTAATTTATCAACCATCTGTGACGTGAAACACATTCACAAAAAAAATGAAAAAATCAATGTATAATTGACGAAGATATCGAGTAACAAACATTCAAAAAAGAAAATTAAGTTGAATTGAAAACGTCCTTCATTTTCAAAGTCAGTTAAATAATACTAATATTAACAAATCACTAAATAATATTACTACAGCACCAAGTTTGTGTCTTCTTCAATTATCTGAGAGATAAGCCCAGCTCCTTATAGAGACACGAACTAGCTTTTATAAGTTTTGTTGTCTCTCGTTCGGAGTTTATTCTGTAAGAAAACTTATGCAATATTGTCGAGTTAAATGTTTAAAATATTTGTACAGAGTGTTTGGACTGCCGTCTTTAGTGACTCGAAATATTTTGGACTCTTAACAAATCGGATAATAGAGATAGAATTCAGGGTGGAAGCAAGTTGTGTGGGTAGCAAATAATTAACTTATATTTTAGCAATTTGATGTTTGTTTTTACTTTTTGTTTATATAATCTGTACAAATAAATAAAATTGAAGTTTCTGTTTGTAATATCAAAATTACAGCTTTTTACTAAATGCATATGAAAGTAAATACGGTACTTATAACTAAAACACAAGTTTTTAAATTATTGTCTGTCTGTATGTTTGTTCCGGCTAATCTCCAAAACGGCTGTACCGATTTTGATGGGACTTTCACTGGTAGATAGCTTATATAATAAGAAGTAACTTATACTACTGCTATTTTAGAAACGAATCAGGGTTCCGCGCAAAAAAGTTAAAACCCTAACACATGAGCGAAATCACGGGGAACAGCTAGTTGTAAATATATGTTTTGAACATGTTACAGCCACTCTGAAGCTATATTACGGTTGTGGTACTATTGGGTCTTCGACTGGAGTAGGACTAAACCTTCACATCATACAAGCGTAAAAAAGCATGTGTATGCTTCCGTGTTTCATGCGGTAATTGTAGATAATATGGGACGCATTTTACTGGATACGAAGTATTAGATCTTAGTCCTTATGGTGGAAACAGATCAGCATTTTGATTATTAATAGAGGACAGATGTAGATGTATATGGTTCACAGCATCCACTTACCATCTAGTAGACTGTGTGCTCGTTCGTCACACTTTTACTATAAAAAAATATTGTTACCCTAAATTTAATTTTATATAGATAGCTTGCATGCTTTCACTTGTTTTCATTTACGTTAAATATAATCCAATTTAACTCATACAAATGTTGTCTAGTGCTAACAATACAGTGTTGCTAAACTTTGGTATTAAACTTGATGTTTGCTGCTTCTTGGTTTACTGGTGGTACAAAGTTATGCGATACCTTAAGCTCGGTTTCTGTAGTATGTGACAAGTAGCTTTTGAGATATTCTTAACTAGCTATTCCCCGCGACTTCCCTCGCGTGTTACGGTTTTTATGTTATTGCGCGGAACCCTAATTCTTTTTCTAAAATAAAAGTAGACTAAGTTACTCTTTATAAAATCAGCTATCTACTAGTGAAAGTCCCGTCAAAATCGGTCCAGCACTTTCGGATATTAGCTGGAACAAACAGACAGATAGACAGACAAAAATTTTAAAAATTGCATTTTTGTTTTAAGTACCGTATTTACTTTCATATGCATTTAGTAAAAAACTGTAATTTTAATATTACAAACAGACACTTCAATTTTATTTATTTGTATAGATAATACGTATTTAATTGACTTCGACTACATTGATGATGTTCTCAATTTATTTATATTGAAGTCGGTCGTTAAATTTTTTTTATTTTAATGCTTGTTTAGAATTTAATTTTAATGCATTTTTTTACTTCACGAAAATATTAAACTGATGAACTGAAGATTCTTATTCCGATTAACTATACGTATAAAAATTTAGCTGTCTGTCTGTAATATTAAAATAACTGGCTTCTTAGTAGAAGGAGGGTCAGGGGGCTATATTATGTATGCTATTGAGACATAAATACCCTTTCGAAATGTTAGTCTTTCTGTCTATCTGGGCTAATCTTTGGAATCGTTGATTGTGAACCAAAATTTACAAATACAGAGGGCAATGCCAGGAGGGATTTAGGTTATAGTTTACGCGAAGATTTTTTTTGTTACTACGAAATATTATTTAAATAAATAATCTTCCATTTTCTTAAGTCACATTACCATGCCAGTTTACAAGTATATGTTGTAAATTCGAACTTATTATTATGACAGTACAAGATGTCTCCACTCCTACAAACTTTCTCAGTGCAAAATTATATGTAAGTAGTTGTTTGTTTTTTTCTTACAAAGAAATCTCTTCTGTCCCTTTTCTCTAAAACGAATACCTTTTGTAACACGATTTTATTAGTCTAGAGAGTTTTTTATTGTTTATACATTATTAAAATATATATATATATATATATATTATATATTATATATATTATATTTTTTATTACCATTTATATCTTATGTATTTTATTTCGATGTGCTACAATTTTTTTTTGTTATTTTAGTTTAGTATTAACATTTTACCTTTTTATTACTCCTACTTCATTATATCTCTGCATCATCCCAAGGTAGACTGGTAGAGAATGCCTTAGGCATTAAGTCCGCCTATATACCACATGTGTATATGAAGTTTTAAATAAATAAATAAATAAATAAATTAACGAAATCTTTTAATATAATTTTAACCACCTTTTAAACCGCCTATTTTCTTTTTTTTTCCGATAATTCGCACACGTATCAAGGACTATTGAATATGAATAACCTTATCCTAGTATCCTGATCAGTACCATCAGGATATTTCTCTCCAGAATCATCACAGCTCATGATCAATGCGTGTTTTTTATGTTTTCTTAAATTTTAATATTATTATACCTAATTTTACACCAACTGAGTATAGTGATTTTGCTAACATAAATTGTACGATATGCACAAACATCTAGATCCTTGAGATTCATTAGATAAATATTCTTTAACAGGCCAAAAATAATTGCCCCGTGTGTAAATCAAGCCCGAGATTCGCAGCTATACTACATTACTCGGCTATGTCGTAAACGAATCAGTTATACCACCATGTGTAGTAAATCATGAAATCTTTCTGGCAAGTGCCAGTATGTAAATACATACATTTCTTTTGAATCCCATCGAACGAATATTAGTGATGGAATGTCCCACCACGTTATTCGAGCCTGCATTCAGCTTACATACTTAATTTTGCCTTTTGCTTCCCATTAATCCAACGGTTATAGCCTATAAAAGTCCGCTCCTAAACGTAGGTCTCCCCAAAAAATTGTCCAAAAAATTTCACCATACTTGCCACTCTTGGAAGGCAGGTTCTCAACCAAAGTTTTTTTTAATACTAAGCTGTTATTACAGGGGATGATTGTTAAGCACTGGCTTATAATAAAAAAAATAATTTTCAAAACACCTGAAACAAGAAGATATGATGATCTTCAAACAGCTAAATAGATTTTCTTGAACATAGCCAGGAACACTATTGATTAAGGCAATTTTCAAACAAAAAAAAATCAAAAAACTTAATCTATATCGGTTTATCCGTTTAGGAGCTAAGATGCCACAGACAGACACACATATACTCAGACACATAGATACAGAAATACACTTATACACAGATACACACTACAAACATATAACGCCCCTCTATTTTCGTTAAAAAATACTGCGATCGACCATCCGCACACGAAGCATGACGAATAAGTCAAATCCACCTTACAATGTCAGAAGCCCATGTCCAGCAGAAGACTTCAGGACATTAAAGAAGAAGAATATTTCACACACCTCTTAAGACAGTGTTTTCGCTTTGTAGCATGATACGCCGTAGATGTAACGAAGAACAATATACTTCATCTTTGCACTTCGAATATCCATAAATTTGCATTAACACATCAACTTTCTTCATCTAAGAGGACTACGTTGTTTGCATGCTTCTTACGAAGGTGACACTAAAAGTTCTTAGAAAATCAAAAAGTGAACAAACTAGCAAGTTATTAGTTGACAAAAATTATTTACATATATATATATATATATATATATATATATATATACATTACATAAACATAAACACTCACGCCTGTCACCCAGAGGGGTAGGCAGAGAGTATGGACTTCCATTTGTAACGATCCTGACACACCTCTCTCGCTTTCTCCACATTCATATACCTACGCATACACGCTCGTCGGTTAAAGGTACTCTTGATTTGGCCCATTTTCAATATATCGCCAATTTGGTCGATAAACTTTCGCCTTGGGCGACCCTTCCCGACTCTGCCGTTCACCTCTGCAACATAAATTTGCTTTGTCACTCTTTCCTCATTAATTCTTTCTACATGACCAAACCACCGAAGCATTCCTTTCTTAATCCTGGTCTTATTATCTTTCCAAAATTGAGTGGGTAGCAGAATTTTGATGATAATTAACTTTTCGCAACATTACTCTGTGTAAGCTGTTGTTGCCTATAACTGGGTGAGCACATTGCATGCTTCTCTCAATGCTTGGATCTTGTTTTTAGTACTTGTGTATCATCTGTCGGTGACCCTTATAAATAAAATAAAATAAATAAAAATAAAATAAAATAAAATTTTCTCAGTACAAAGATTTAAATCAAATAGTGAACATTTTTATGTCTTGATCAGACATATTATATCGAAATTTGTGCCCCAAAAAAGAAAAGTCAACCACAGTAAGTATCCGCCATGGTTCAGTAACAGTTTAATCCGCAGATTTCGTGAAAAGAACAAGATTCTAAAAGGATACAAAAAGTATACAAATCCTTTAGATAAGATTGAGTTGAGTATTTTGTCTAAAATGTGTCAAAAACTTGGTACTACCTATTACAATGCATACCTTAATAACGTTGGGGATAGAATATCTAGAAATACAAAAGCATTCTGGTTTTTTTTTAAAAGTAAACGTAGTGGCTGTAGTTCATACCCAACCAGTATGACGAATGGAGATATGATTGCAAATGATGGGCCGAGCATTTGTGATCTTTTTGCTAGTCACTTTGCCGAAGTTTATACCAAAGCCACATTGTCACTCACCTGATGGTAAGTTAATGTTGTGGCCTATAGGCATCTCTATCTACGAGTATTATCGACTAAGAAATAAAATAGTCTGTCACAAAAATATGGATCGTCACCCCATGAGCATTTAGATATAATGCCTCTTTACCAACAAAAAAGTATCACTGGTTCTCTACACTCACCATACGGAACGCAGCTGCATTAAGCTACTAATTAATGATGGTATTTGTTTTACAAGTAAAACGTCATAAGATAACCTGCACGTCTAACAATTTATCACTCCGAGGAACTGGAATGTCACGGTTCTCTTCCAACTTCATTGTCCTTTATCAAAAAGATGACCGGCTATGCAGTATTGGCATGGAGTTTACTTTTAAAATGAATTCTGAAATTTAAGCTAAATAGAAATAACCTTTGAGCCTTAAATTAAAGCTAAACAGAACCTTGGCTTTGACAATCGTCGTCGCAATGCGGGATTTGAACAAAGCGTTAATGTCCGCCGCGGGTGACAATAAAACTACCTCTACTATAGAACTACGGCCTGAAAAGGTACCCTTGCATAAATTAACTTTACCCCTCCATTATAATTTAGATGAGCAGATTAAATGTGGCCACTAAATAGATAATGTTAATCTTCACTAGAGAGAGCAATGTACAACATGCACTCTATCTCTAGCTAGTAGCTAGCTAGCTAGTTAAATTTATTTCAAATTTTATTTTTAAAAATATTCTTTTCACCTTTTAGTTCTGGCCTAAGAGAGTCAACTCTCTCTATCATCCCGTGGCTGTCGGAAAAGGTGCCAGAGTAAAACAAAACAGGAGATGGACAGCAAACAAGCAAGATATACGATTTACCAGAACTTTTCTGTCTCGCACAATTTTCTTGTGGAATCGACTACCACCAGCGACGACTTAGAGACCTTCAAGAAAAGAAACTACTCTTTTTTAAAAGGCCGGCAACGTACCTGCAGTTCCACTATATGGCGATAGTCCACCTGATTTAAGTGGATACTTTGGCCCATAAACTTCTATATTTATCCTCGATTAAGAATAAAAATGCAGATGCGTTGTCACCCGCGAGGGCTAAGATGGAATGCCGCGTTTTTAATGAAAAGGCATTAGCATTAAGCTGCTATTTTACGCTAGTATTATGATGTGTGAACTTGGTTCTTCCCGGTCGAGCCGACCCATTCGCGCTACAACTATGATATAGCTGCATCGTGAATCTACTACGTTGTGAAAAGATCACACAAAACAAGTATTTTTATCAAAAATGTTTAAACTTCATGAATAATAAGATGAATTTCCCTCGCAACGCATTTCATGTTTTTCTATAAAGCAAATTCACAACCACATGACGCGGTAGTTAATGAAAATAAGCTTCGTATAATTAATAAAGAATAGCTAGAAACGGCTGTAAGCACGTTGCTTTTATTAATTAAAACTAGCCTACGTGCACTTTTATTAGGTTTATAACTAGGTGGAGATTTCGTTTTCTATCTTGTTCGTCTGGTGGGTGGTTACCTGTTTTCTAATGCTGCTAAAAAGCAGTGTTGGCGATGTAGGCACACTTTCTGTATCTTGTATTATCTCTGTAGTATTAATTAAATTTATTTTTCAATCTAATTAAATATATCTATGTTTTCTTATTTTTGTATATTTATTGATTAACGACTTTTTAACTGTACGTCCTTATATACTAGCAGCCGTATTATATATTGTTTAGCTTCTATATAAAATCGTCCGGCCGTTCGTTCGTGGAGTGAGCGGCCTAGCCTAGCAGTCAGTTTAGAATTCCCACAGCAAATGAATGTCCGTTTTTGTTAGGCCTCTGCTTTCCGGCTTGTGTACACTTACTTTTATAAATTTAAATAGTAAAAGTACATTATAATTTTAATTCCCATAACTTTCGTATATTAAATTTTTGCCTGAAACTGTAACTAATATTATTTAATTTGATTTAATATATGTCCTCGTATTCAGTCGGAGTAATATAGTGATAATTAACGGACACTTGAACTTTTTATTTAACATCCGATAGGTGCACAACCATAGCGGTACTGTGATTGCGCCGCAGACGCGTAGACGAGTCGAACAAACACCCGAGGCTAAATCAAGTTATCAATGTTGTTTTGTAATAGAATGAGGATAACAAACGAAGAGCACACAGTCCACCTGATGGTAAGTGGCTCATAGGCCACATCTACCCTCGATTAAGAATAAAAATGCAGATGCGCGAAAAAATCAACGCGAACGCAAGCGCAATTGAGGCTAGCGGTTGCAAATACATCCCAGCGGACCTTTCTTTAGGTATAAGCATATCTATTACACCCGTGGGTATCGTAAGAGGCGATAAAGAGAAAAAAATAAGAAAAAGGGCAGTAGAGTCTTCCTAATAACGACTAAAATTAAAAATAAACCTGCGGTTGCCAATATTCCTGCCAAGCGTAGTATCTATCGCAAATAACCCAACCAATGAGACAATATGGGGTAGTACAGCAGTGGACTTTAATAGGCTGCAACGGCAACGGCCTCTTTTTCACTCTCGCTCGTCAGCACTTGTCTTCCCTCACCAAGCGTGAAGTGGTAGAAAATATTTACTTAATTTTAATGAGCAACCACGCGCAAAGCTGATTAAGTTACAGTAGCTATTTCCTGCAAAACATCTAAGGTGAACGTCGAACCTTCAATGTTTCTGTAGTAATTGATTTAACCGGAAAAATGGCGCTTAGGCACAATTTGCCAAATGTTTGAAATGCTAGAATGAAAAAAAATTACGACAAGGCAAAATATTCACATATTATTGATTCTTTTTATTTTACCGTTTTATATAGAATCATCAAAAATTTGTTTACGCCCTTGCCGCGGAAGTCTGCTGCACTACAATAGATGAACTCCTTAAAAAACATTCTATTAATAATTAATGTACTACAAAATGAATTTCATCCAGACAGTCACGGCGGCCAGTATCAACGGAGTCTAGTCATCACGCAGAACAGGATTGTAATGTGTATGCGCGCAAGCGCAGATGCACTCTCCATTCATTCACTCTCATAGTTCAATGGGACAGTAATCTGACACAGTTTCGGTTTTACGTGCTTTCTGAGGCACGGAGTGAACACAATGCCAACTTCGTAACTCCGCGCTGCTACTGAGAATTTCTTGACAGAGAATCCCAAATACAATAAAAAACTGCGGTTGCCAACCCGCTCGCCAAGCGTGGCAACTATGGCAATATACCCCCCATGATGAAAGTTACGAAGAGACGGCCCCCAGTCCCCGGCGGCCCCGCTATTCCTGGCTACGGTAGCGACCATGGTAACGGCGGGGCAGGGGGTGCTAAGAATCTCCGGTGGAGGTTCGGTTGCCACTTACAACGACTCGACCTGGCAACATACAACGCACGCACCCTGAGGACTGACGAGAAGATTGTGGAGCTGGAAGAAGAGATAGACAAGTCACGCTGGCATATTATAGGATTATCCGAAGAGAGGGGGAGGACACGGTAATCCTCGAATCCGGCAACTTGCTCTATTACCGGGAGGGCGACCATCTGTCCCAAGGAGGTGTCGGATTTATCGTCCACAAGTCTCTCGTTAACAACGTTGTAAAGATCGGGAGTGTGTCGACGAGGGTTGCGTACCTTATACTCAGAATCACCAAACGGTATTCGCTGAAGGTCATACAGGTTTACGCACCAACCTCGGCACACCCCGATCAGGAGGTGGAGGAAATGTATGAGGATATCTCTAGAGCCATGCATTCCTCCAAAACCCAATATACGGTGTTAATGGGAGACTTCAATTCAAAACTAGGCACAAGAGAGAACGGTGAGCTGAAAGTGGGGAAATTTGAAATAGGGCAAAGGAACCCAAGGGGCCAGCAGCTGGCCGACTTCATGGAGAAAAAGGGACTCTTTATGACGAACTCTTTCTTCCAGAAGCGGCCCCACAGGAAGTGGACCTGGTCGAGCCCCGACGGTTCGACAAAAAATGAGATTGACTTCATTATGACGACCAGACGACAACTGTTCAGTGATGTCTCAGTGATCGCGAGGGTGAAAACCGGCAGCGATCACCGAATGGTTAGAGGCACACTGAACCTAAACGTTACGTTGGAGAGGTCTCGTCGAATGAAGTCAACGCTCCGTCCCCCTCGTGCTTTAATCCAAAGTCCCGAAACTTTTCAGCTCGAGTTACAAAACCGTTTTCAGTGCCTAGAAGACTGCAATGAAGTAGACGATATGCATGACAAGCTCGTGGAAACTGTCCATGCGGTCGGAGCTAAGTTCTGCAAGACCCGCCGCAGAAGAACACAAAAACTCTCCGATCACACTCTCAATCTCATGGCACTTAGACGAGATATGAAGTTACATTCTTCAACTGATTTGATAGCATACAGGCAACTGAACAGACAGATCTTCAAATGCATGCGGCGGGACTTACGCAACTTCAATACAGCTCGTATTGAAGAAGCGATCGAGCGGAACCAAGGCTCCAAAGTCTTTGCCAGAGATCTGTCTGCCAGAAAGAGCCAACTGTCAAAGCTGAAGACCGAATGTGGCAGCATCGTTTCCGGGGCACCTGAGATTTTGAGTGAGATTGATAGGTTCTATGGGCAGCTGTACACGTCATCGTTGGAGCCGCACTCAAGTGTGAGTAACGATCCAAGAGCGAGTCTTATCCAACATTATTCCGATGATATCCCGGACGTCAGTCTGAGCGAGATTAGACTGGCTCTTCAGCACCTTAAAAACGGTAAGGCCCCAAGCGAGGATGGAATTACAGCGGAGCTTCTGAAAGCGGGTGGAAAACCGGTACTTGAAGTCCTTCAGAAGCTCTTTAATTCCGTCCTCCATGGTGGCATTACACCGGAGGCGTGGAGCAGAAGTGCGGTGGTCTTGTTCTTCAAGAAAGGCGACAACGCTCTCTTGAAGAACTACAGACCGATTTCCCTTCTGAGCCGCGTCTACGTGCTGTTTTCGAGAGTCATTACGAATCGTCTCGCGTGCAGACTTGACGACTTCCATCCTCCCGAACAAGCCGGTTTCCGAAAAGGCTTTAGCATCATAGACCACATACATACCCTTCGGCAAATTGTACAGAAGTCCGAGGAGTACAATTTGCCACTATGTCTGGCGTATGTGGACTATGAGAAAGCCTTTGATTCCGTCGAAATTTGGGCGGTGCTGCAGTCCCCTCAGCGATGCCAAGTTGACTGTCGGTATATTGTACAGTAGGGCTACGATGGCTATCCGAGTACAGAACCAGAGTACGAAACCTATCCAATTGCAGAGAGGTGTAAGACAGGGTGACGTCATATCCCCAAAACTCTTTACCGCTGCATTGGAAGATGTTTTCAAGCTTTTGGACTGGAAAGGATACGGTATCAACTTCAATGGCGAGTACCTCACTCACCTTCGATTTGCCGACGATACAGTCCTTATGGCAGAATCGTTGGAGGACCTAAGCACTATGCTCAATGACCTCAATAGTGTTTCCCAACGGATAGGTCTTAAGATGAACATGGACAAAACAAAGATCATGTTTAATGTCCATGTCACACCTATGCCGGTAGTTGTTGGAACACTAAGCTCGAAGTTGTTGACGAGTATGTTTACCTGGGACAAATAGTCCGCCTAGGTAAGTCCAACTTCGACCGTGAGGTCAATCGACGGATTCAACTCGGTTGGGCAGCGTTCGGGAAATTACGGCACATCTTCTCGTCAGGTATACCTCAAAACTTGAAAACGAGACTGTACACCCAGTGCGTGTTGCCAGTGATGACATACGGAACTGAGACGTGGTCCTTCACTGCTGGCCGGATGAGGAAGCTCAAGGTCGCTCAGCGAGATATGGAAAGGGCTATGCTCGGAGTTTCTCTGCGTGATAAACTCAGAAATGAGGATATCCGCAGTAGAACCAGAGTGACTGACATAGCCCAACGGATTAGTAAGCTAAAGCGATGGGGAAGAAAGGTTCTCGAGTGGCAGCCTCGTACCGGCAGGCGAAGTGTAGGGCGTCCCCCCACTAGATGGAGTGACGACCTGGTAAAATATGCAGGAAGTCGATGGATGCAGGTGGCTCAGGACCTCCCCCAAAGAATGTTCAGCAGTGGACTTGTGAAGGGCTGTAATGAATGAAAAAAAATGAATAATGAATCCCAATAACTGGTTTTAGCCCTACCCGGGATTAGAACCCAGGACGTCATGATCAGCAAACGTAACTTACGTACTCTGTATCGTTTAAAACATTTTCTCCCCACAAAGTCTAAGATCATGCTTGTCCAATCACTCATATTACCCATATTTGATTATGCAGATGTGTGTTACCCGGATCTGTCCCAGGATCTTCTGAACAAGCTGGAACGCCTTCTCAATAACTGTATAAGATTTATTTTCGGGCTTCGTAAGTATGACCATATTTCGCAATATAGATCTAAGCTTAATTGGCTTACAATCCGGCAGAGGCGTATTTCCAGAATATTACTTGTTCTTTTTTCCATATTAAATGACCCATTTTCGCCTTCTTATCTTAAGAGCAAATTTCACTATCTCTCCTCATCTCATGATAGGGTTCTACGTTCGTCTTCTAACAACAAAATTTGTATTCCAGTTCACTTCACCGAGTTCTATGGTAACTCCTTTACAGTTCAGGCTGCACGCCTTTGGAACTCCTTGCCTGACGACATCAGAAAAGCTCCCACTAAGTTTGCTTTTAAAAAGTTGGTGCGTAATCATCTATCTGTTAAAGACAACGCTTCTTAGATGAATCATCCATGTCATTTATATTTTAGACGTATATATTTATAGTTATTAATATGTATTATTTGTATATGTATGTTGGTATGAATATATGTATGCTTTTGTATGTACGTATATATTTGTATACATGTATAAATAGGATATATTTTTATAGTTTATTTATTGTATATAATAGTAATATGTATATATAATGTAATTAATTATACATTTCTATTTTCTTTTTATTCTATATTGCTACACCTACTTCAAATTCTCACCACTCCATGGGTTGACTGGTAGAGAATGCCACAAGGCATTAAGTCCGCCCTTTGTATTCTTTTAGGTTAAGGAATGCAATAAAGAATAAATAAATAAATAAATAACTTTGAAAAAAAAAGTCTTGAAAGTCTGTTGGAGCAATGCATGGCTGGAGAATAAGGTGACCGATGGAAGGTTCAGGAAAGCATCTGTTGTGCAGTATGTGGCCGGGCGATGTCATGAAGAAGCAAGGGTTAAGCAGTTCATCAATCTTTTTAACACCATTTCACTTCATTTAAGAAGAAGGGGAAGGGGAAGTCTCACGAAGAGGATTTGCCATATATTTCCGAAAAAAATATAAATGAAATACAGGCTTAGAAGTATTGAAGAGAAGCTCATAATCCAGAGATAACCTTATCAGTTAATATTCCCATATTTACGAAGTTCATCTGCATTACAATAGCGTTAAGTTTATTCATACTAGTATATTATCAAGGAACGGCAAAATAGTTGGTAGCCTATTTAAATACTCCCTCAGGATACGTAAGCGCCCTGCGACTACAATTGTGTTATAGTAAAATTTAACCACCAGGTAATTGGTGCTGAGTGTGAACTCGACCAGGTAGTAAACAGAGGGAGTTTTTACGTGGTAGAGCCCATGCTTATGTGCAGCTATATTATGGTTGAAGTACGAATAGGTTGAATCGACCGGGGAAGTAACACACTCTCAAAGTGTATACCAGCGTAAAATAGCAGCTGAATGCAGCTGTGTTTCGTATGGTGAGTGTGGAGAAACGAAGACCCTTTTTACTGGTGAACAATGTATTCCATTGTAGTCTTTAGGGGTGATAACGCATCTCCATTTTTATTGTTAATAGAGGATAAATGAAAATGTCAAAAGGCCACATCATCTTTTTACCATCAGCGGGGCTATCTTATCGCTTATCACCCGAATTTTATAAAAAAAATCAAAAAGAGTGCATTTATTTGTTGCGACAATATTTGGGATTAAATGAGCATGGAATATGGATGTTACTTACAAGTTTTTACAAAATTGTGCAAGCAATTGACACTTCATCATCATTACAGCCTTTCACGAGTCCACTGGTGAACATAGGCCTCGACCAAGGAACGCCTAAAATTCTTTATCTACTTTGTTATCTTATAACATTAAACAACAAAAAATTGACTTTAAGTAAGACTTATAGCATATGATAGCATATATTATATGGCGGTGGCGTAATATCATCTCATTATGAACCACATGGCCCTCCTAAATGGGTACTATGAAAAATGTCTGAAAGTTGCCGTTGCTTTTGACAGATGACGGTATAACTATCTCGTTTACTTCAAACACAAAAATTATAATTGGTAGAGCCATGCTGCAGATATATTGTGGTTGCAACACGAATGAATCAGCTCGACCAGGGTAGGACCACGCTCTCACAGAATACCAGCGTAAAATTCAGTTTAATGCTGTTGTGTTTAGTATGGTGAATGTAACCCTAGACCTTTTTTACTAAAAACGGAGCATTCCATCTCAGTCCTCTAGGGTGACAATGCATATGTATTTTGATTCTTAATTGAGGATAAATGTAGATGTCTAAGGGAAACAACATCCACTTACTATCATGAGGGCTGTATGCTCGTTTGTCACCCTTCTTCTAAAAAAAAAATATTACTAGCAGCAGCATCAAAGTTGTGTCATAGTGTTACTGCGATCGTAGTTTTTCTACCTCAGTGTAAAATTCAATGTCCAGCTGTGGACTTTTAGGAACTGATAATGAAGGAGGTGATGTGTTAAACAGGTATACAGTTTAGTGGATTATTAAATTTGTTCTCCATTCCTGACTAGAAAATTCATAATAACAATATGTTATTTCTACATATTTATTAGAGTACCATACAAACAGACAGAGTAAGAGTGAAAATACCAGATGCCCTACTACTAAATATCGCGTAGTTTTCCCGATCTGCTACAGTAGGTGAACTCCGCGTCTGTGTGCATGCGCTTCGGGACGATTGTATGAAGCTTCCGTACTCCCGCTCTCCCAGTGAAAGGGCTGTATTAGTACCGAAGAAAAAAGCAAGGTATCACGCATGAAGTATCTTAAAAGTTATGATCCGTTACATTGCAATAGATTTCCTCATTGGCGGGATTTTCCATAGTTGTCAAGCTTGGTAGGTCGGTTAGCACCCGCAGTTTTTTTTACGCTGCTGCCTATCTCCTGGTTTTATGTTCTCTGTCACCTCTTACAGAACGATATGAGTTAAGGGATATTCCTATACTGCCATTACACGGTTAAGTGCGAAGAAGCTGTGTTACCTAGTATTATTCACATTACTTTGAGATAATTTACACGTGGCGTTATCGCTAGTATTAGGATTGTTAAAGGTTTTCTCTTCTCATAATATTGTTTATTGAGACATTTATGTTACTAAGGTAACATAACTGATATGTATGTCTTTTATTTATTGTTTCTTTTATATACCATTTAGGGGATATTTATTTAATAATTTACAATCTTTATTGTATTCACCTATAATGATGGATTATGGCATTAAGACTTAATGCCTAAAAGTATTCTCTATCAGTCAACCTGTGAAGTGATGAAAATACAACGTAACTGTAGCAATAAAAAAATTAAAAGGAATAGAATCTAATATATATATATATATATATATATATATATATATATATATATATATATATATAGATACATGTAAAAAATACATTGTGGCCTTAATATCGGAGATAAAATAAATACATGCACATTTGTGTACATACATATTTAAATTCTCAATATATACATACAGTGGCGTAGCTACCCAGGGGCTAAGCGGGGCAGTGCCCCGGGGCCCCCAAGCTAAAGGGGCCCCTCCAAGAACGATATTCGAAAAATTATGTACTATCCTAGTTGTATAAAGAATTTTCGAGTTTTAACTTTTTGGCCGCGGACCGCGAAACCCACGAACTGAAATCAAACAAATTACTTTTTTGTTCAAGAACATAAATAGAACATTGTTAAAGATAATTGTTGTGATTAAAAAATAACAATTTACAAGGAGTAAAACTTAAGAGGTAGGTACAATAAGGCGGTCTTATCGCTAATAAGCGATCTCTTCCAGACAACCTTAAGATTAAGAGAAAGTTGTTCTATTGGACAGTGGGAGGTGGTGCATATTATAGTAAACGTACATACTAATACATAAATAAACTAAACTGATACGTAATAAAAAAAAATATTTAATACACCAATATATGCATTCAAAATATAATAGACATACATAAAATAAAATAGGCAAAGATACATAAAAATTACATAAATAAATACAGACAGGATACAAAAAATACATGTCGCAAATGATGACCAGTAGTTATTTGCACTGCTAGGTAGTAATTTTTGACGTCAGTCTTAAACTTTTGTAGTGTTTTCGCACGACGAATTTGCGAAGGAAGATCATTCCATAAGCAGATGGCCTTGACTGTAAAGGAGTTTTTAAATTATTTAGTTCGATATGAATGTGGCGTGAGTATAAGTTCACCGGCTGACCGTAGAACTCTTTATTTTATGTCTTATCAGGTCGTCACTCCATCTAGTCTGGATCATCCGTGCAACAGCAAAAGCTGCCGCGTGGCTCTTCCACTGCTATGTTGTCTGCCTATATTATTCGTCATTGTTTATGCGTTACACATAATACTTAGTAGTAAGTAGCTTTGCTTTATTATGCCCTACAGTGGGCGAAAAGGAGCTGATGATGAAGTAGTTTTGCACCTTTAAAGTATTTAGTTTAGTTTAAATAGGGCCCCAATTTCTATTTTGCCCCGGGATACATAGCTACGCCACTGTATACATATATACAAATGTATATATATATATATATATATATATATATATATATATATATATATATATATACATATACAGGGAGTTCCAGTAATGGTGGATAATCTGGTACGTACGTGTTCGGGCGGGGGGAGGTGGCCTGGATTCCCTAAAAAAAATTCTATCCCGAACGGTTCGCAGTCTACGCTATATTTTGCAAAATTTCGAAAATTCCTACTTCTGCTCACATTTGTGGTCCTCACGTCCGCAGTTTAATGCCTATATCGGATTTTTTTCTTTTAATGTTTTCCCTAATAATGATGTTTCTAAATTACCCTTAAAAGTTTACAACTACTATGGGTAGTATTTAACAAGACGGCACTAAACATAAGTTTAAATTTTTTACTTTATTTAACTAGTAAGTTTGAGCACATGTGGTGAAAAAAAAACGTATAGGATCTATGTGGCAACCATTTACTTTGCTTTTCTTGACGAACAATTGAGTAAGCACTTGAAGCTTAACGATGCACAATTTGCCAAAACTTTCAACAGAAAGTGCTATATTGTGCCTCAAACAGACTGTACAATATTATAGAGAAAGAAAAACACCGGTATTTACCTGTTATTTGGACCTATCAAAAGCATTTGATATGATATCGTATAATGAACTGTGGAAAAAGCTACAACAATACACTAGTTTACCCCAAGAGATTATATCTCTATTGAAATATTGGTACAATAATCAGAAAAATTGTGTGAGATGGGCTAAAACACTTTCCAAAGAGTAGGTTTTAGAGTGTGGGCTAAGACAGGGTGGGTTTACCTCTCCTAGTCTTGTCAACCTATATATGAATCAATCGATCGAAGAACTTAGTAGCACCAAAGTCTGAAGTCATATTGACGGTGTATGCATCAATAATATAAGCTATGCAGACGACATGGTCTTGCTAAGCCCATCAATCGGTGCATAGAAGAGACTGATAAAGATATTTAAGTCTTACGCCGCGGCCCACGGGCTCAAGTACAACACACAGAAAAGTGAAATAATGATTTTCAAATCAGGCAGCAAGTGTTACTCACTACCAAATGTCACACTCTGTGGTAGTAGTCTGAATAGAGTTGAGAAATGTAAGTACTTGGGCCACTGGGTCACTGAAAACCTAACTAATTCTCAGTGTACTAGCGGACAGGTGGGATTCACCAATGTTAGGGCGTTGGATAAATCTGCATACTGTTAGACACGCCACGACCTAGAGTAGTATTTTAATTATAATTTTAATTTTAAATGTAATTTTATTTAATGTTTTATATTAATTAATTTTCATTTTCTTTAATGTTATAGGTATTTAGATTATAATTTTTTAAGAAATATGGATAATTGGTCTGAAATAAATGAATTATTATATTATTATTATTATTATTAAAAAGTTTTCCTATATCATAAGGATTCTAAAACATTAGCATACCATGTACTTAATGTTATTACTTTCTGAGCTATATCCGTTAATGTGTAAAAGTAGGCAATTCATTACAAAATTACAAAATTATTGGCAGATAGTTTTTTTTAAACATTGCATATCTTTATTAGGTAAGTACATTCTTGTCATCCTTGAAAACGTTACTTTACTACCTGCTCGCCTTGTTTGGACGAATTCTAAGCTGTGTGAGCGAGACAAACGGTGCTTAGGATTAATGTGAGTAAAAAGGATCGACAGATTCGCCATTGTATGAATTCGTGTTTGGAATTCGTGTTTTTTTATTGTTTAATATAGTTAGTGCGTATCTCGACCTTCTCGACATCGCATGTGCAGTCGAATTGAGTACCGTCTCCTTTTTGGAAATCGGCAAAAAAGATTCGTCAATTTCGGTGCGAGATATCGAACAACGCACTGGAGTATCGCACTCTACAGCACATCGGATTGTCAAAAAATGGAGACTTCACCCTTATCATGTTACAAGTGTGCAAAGTCTTCAACAACGTGACTACCGAGCACGAGTTACTTTTTGCAGAGAAATGCTGAGGCGAATTGATGAAGATCCCGGGTTTTTTAGAAAATATTTGTGGAGCGACGAGTCAACGTGTAAAAGAGATGAATACCTTAACTTGCATAATCTGCACAGTTGGCAGCGAACAAACCGGGTAAACTAAATGGAGCCAATTATTTTGAATTTCTGCAAAATGTGCTGCCCCATTTATTAGAAGATGAGCTACTAGCCAACCGGCAAAGAATGTGGCTCCAAAATGATGGTTGTCCGGCACATTAAGCCATCCAAGTAAGGAGTTACCTAAACGAAGCCAACCGTGACCGGTGGATCGGCTGAATGGGACCGATATTGTGGCCACCAAGATCACCTTATATTAACCCATTAGATTTTTTGTTGTCCCGCTCACACAGCTTAGAATTCTTCCAAACAAGGCGAGCAGGTAATAAAGTAAAATTTTCAAGGGCGACAAATGTACTTACCTAATAAAAACATGCAATGTTTAAAAAAAAAACTATCTGCTAATAATTTTGTAATGAAGTGCCTACTTTTACACATTAAAGGCTATAGCTTAGTAATAACATTAAGTACTTGGTATACCTCAAAACTTGAAAACGAGACTACACACCCAGTGCGTGTTGCCAGTGGTGACATACGGAACTGAGACGTGGTCCTTCACTGCTGGCCGGATGAGGAAGCTCAAGGTCGCTCAGCGAGCTATGGAGAGGGCTATGCTCGGAGTTTCTCTGCGTGATAAACTCAGAAATCAGGATATCATTTTATATTGCACGTTGCACCTATCCGTCAAAATATATTACATTGTTCCCTATTAGGTTCGGTTTGTCAGGTAGAAATCGCTTAAAGCTATATGACCACCGTTTGTAGTTCTTAAGTTATTCCGTAATTGTAACACTTTATATAAATGCAATAAAGAGTTATCTATCTATCTATCTATCTATCCGCAGTAGAACCAGAGTGACCGACATAGCCCAACGGATTAGTAAGCTGAAGTGGCAGTCGGCCGGCCATATAGCTCGAAGAATCGACAACCGATAGGGAAGAAAAGTTCTCGAGTGGCTGCCTCGTACCGGCTGGCGAAGTGTAAGGCGTCCCCCCAGTAGATGGAGTGACGACCTGTTAAGATATGCAGGAAGTCGATGGACGCAGGTGGCTCAGGACCGTGCTTTGTGGCATTCTTTGGGGGAGGCCTATGTTCAGCAGTGGACTTGTGAAGGGCTGTAATGATGATGATGATGACATGGTATGCTAATGTTTTAGAATCCTTATGATATAGGCAAACTTTTTAAATGGTTGGCCACATAGATCCTATACGTTTTTTGTTTCACCACAGGTGCTCAAACTTAGCAGTTAAATAAAGTAAAAAATTTAAACTTATGTTTAGTGCCAACTTGTAAAATACTACCCATAGTGGTTGAAAACTTTTAAAGATAATTTAGAAACATCATTATTAGGGAACACATAAAAAGAAAAAAATCCGATATAGGCATTAAACTGCGTACGTGATGACCACAAATGTGAGCAGAAGTACGAATTTTCGAAATTTTGTAAAACATAGCGTAGACCGCGAACCGTTCGGGATAGAATTTTTTTTAGGGAATCCAGGCCACCTCCCACCGCCCGAACACGTACGTACGAGATTATCCACCATTACTGGGACATCCTGTATATATATATATATATATATATATATATATATATATATATATATATATAATGTGTAAGAACTACGTATTATTACAATAACTACGACTAACTTTACCTTTATTTTATATCTATTTTTTCTTCGGTAGATGCGCACGAACCAATTTCTTGATGAGTATAGGTGAGGTCTGATCTCATCGTGCAAGGAATTCTAAAGAAGTGCATGCTTATAGCCTAGCTAAGACAGCTACATCTTTTCTCGAATGAGAATCGCATAGAATAGGTGTTGTGAGTCGAAGGACTAAGCTGGAAATCGTTAACAGTGAAAAGGGTAGGCAGTTCTCATTACTCAGTAATTGTAACTCATTCGGAATTGTTTCTTCGATACACTTTGTCCTATCACTGACTTAAGGAACTGTTAAACTATACATAGTTTACAACTTTCAAACACTACAGTGATTTATTATTATTAATTTCTTATATTGACGCGAACACTACACATTGAATAAAACTACTTTTACGGATTTTATCGCGTTTAATTAAGTTATTTTAAATTGCCGACGTTTCGGTTGCTTTCCAGCAACCGTGGTCACGGGGGACTGAGGTGATTGACGTCCCCGTGTCAAAGTTAACCCGGAGTACCTTCAGCTTTTTAATTATTAATTTTGGTTTTATCTACGCAGAATGAACTAACTGTGTCTTGAAGTCTGGCAGTGGTAGGCTTGGGTTTAGTTTTAATTTTATGAATTACATGATCCCAATCAGGTGGTAGTACCCAGGCTCCCTCTCTATTGAAATTAGGATGTTTTTTAATTTCAATAGCCTCACGTATCATCCTTGGCAGGAATCGATGTTCTTTCGCGAGGACTTGTGGTTTATCAAATCTAATGTAATGACGGGGGCCGTCTAGGATATGATCACAAACTGCAGACTTCCCGGAACGTTGGTGCTTCACGTCACCTATGTGTTCTTTTACGCGGGTTTTTATTGATCGCCTTGTTTGCCCTATATATGAGAGACCACACTCACAATCAAGCTTGTATACTCCTGCATCTTGTAGAGGAATATTGCACTTGATGGATGGTAAGAACTGACTAATCTTCTTCGGCGGCTTGAAGAATGTTCTAATAGAAGCTTGCTTCAAGATGTAGCTAATCTTGTCTGTGACACCTCTGACATATGGTAGTATAGCAGGCACACGCTCGACTGTGGCCGGCTTCACTCGGTCACTGTGACGTAGGCGTGGAACCCGAAGCTTGTTGTCGTGCAGAACCTGCTTGACGTGCTGAAACTCGGCGGCCAGGTGTTTGCTGTCACAGATCCCTCGTGCTCTCTGCAACAAAGATTTACCCACGGTAGCTAACTGTGAAGGGTGATGGTGGGATTCACCGTTTAAGTATCGGTTTGTATGGGTCTTTTTTCTATACACAATGTGACCTACGGTGTTATTAGGATTTTGAATGACTAACACATCTAGGAAAGCTAAAGAATTATTTGGCTCTAATTCCATAGTAAATTGAATTTTAGAGTTTATGGCATTAAGATGTTCTAATAATGCAGTTACTTCGTCTGATGGTAAAATTGTGAAAGTATCGTCTACGAACCGCTTGTAGAAGTTTAGAGTTACTGGTGCAGTAAGCAGGGCTTTCTCCTCAAAGTCCTCCATGAAAATATCGGCGACAATGGGAGAGACTGGTGAGCCCATCGCTACACCATCTACTTTCTTGTAAAAATGTTCCTTCCACAATAGATAGCCAGATGTAAGGCAATGTCTGATAATACTGCATATTCTGCTGGCATGTTGTTTTCCTCTAGTTTCCTAGTTACAATTGAGATGCAGTCTTCAACAAGTAGGCATGTAAATAGAGACTGAACATCAAAACTGAGCATATTTTCATTGTCAGTAAGACATAGGTCTTTTATCTCACTGACAAAATGGTATGAATATTAATTTTAAGTTGATTTCGATGTGCTGCATATATTGGCGCACCTTTACGGTAGTACCGATTGTGACGGCAAACGGCCTGATGCTCTCTTATGCCGCATGTTAACCTATTTTACTCATGCCACCTCAATTTATGTATATGTATAGACAAGAGATCTATCGATTTAATACATTACAAAATAATATCATCGTATCATATTGGTCACATTTAGTCTTTTTTGTCCTCACATTAAGATTTTTAAAATGCGATGACTACGTAGCTTAGGTACCATCCAAAAATGTTGTTGGCTGCACCACAGTCGAGGAAAATTAAAAATAAATATCCAAATTCATAGTACCGTTTAACAGTTTCATTACCAAAGCACGCAACACTTCATTAATCTGGCGGTGTCGTTCACGTTAAATTTGCTGAATTTCCTTTCACAGAACGTTGCACTGACATGAATTTGAAATTAGGAATAAACGTTTATGCGTAATTTACTCGTAATTTCATTATATTTAAAGATTCATTACTTTTTAATAATTGAGGACTGATTTTGTATTATAGGAACAGAAAACATTATTCATAGGACATACATACATCATGAACAAAATCAGCCATCCATCTATCCATTATAATCTACGAAAAACCATAAAAGTACACCGCTGAACATAGGCCTCATAGGGTCGATTTTATCATAATGAGGGCTTATCTTTATTAACTTATTTATTTAAAAACTTAAATGTAACACCTTAAGGTCAAGGGTACAAACGGCGTACTTTATGCCATATGGCATTCTCTGCCAGTCAACCCTAGGTGTCATTATAGGTAGGTGCGAAACATAATACATAAATAAAGGTACATACTCCTTGCAGCGTAACTTTTTTTTATAATAAGTCATTTACTTCACAAGCAACCCGACTCTGGAATTCATTAACATTTAACATACAGCAAGCGCAATCTTTTCAGGCTTTAAAAAAATTGAAGGAGTATTATTTGAATTTCCTGTCATAATAATAAATTATATATATTTCCTCTTTTTATTAATACTTGCTTTTTTGTTTAATTTTCTTTGCATATATATATATATATATATATATATATATATATATATATATATATATATGTTTTTTAAATATTATATTATTATATATTATATAATTCATATATTTATATAAATCTTATTTAATTATAAGTTTTAGTCGTCAGTTTTATTTTATATTGCACGTTGCACCTATCCGTCAAAATTTATTACATGGTCTCTTTTACGTTCGGTTTGTCAGGTAGAAATCGCTTACAGCGATATGACCACCGTTTGTAGTTCTTAAGTTTTCCGTAATTGTAACCACTTTGTATAAATGCAATAAAGAGTTATCTATCTATCTAACTATCTATCCGCAGTAGAACCAGAGTGACCGACATAGCCCAACGGATTAGTAAGCTGAAGTGGCAGTCGGCCGGCTATCTATCTATCTATCTACATACATGTAGATAGATAGATAGATATACATATACATCTTATCTTTTCTTTATCTTATTTTAGGCTCACCAGAGTCGCTATATGGGGCTTAAGTAAACTTATTTGTTACACAGAAGCTCTCACGGTGTCATCATCATTGAAAAGTTGCATTTTAGTTAATTTTTTCGTTTCCTAGTTTATTTATATACATAAAACATGGCTCCGGTGTTTTATTATTTAATTTTTCACACTCTTTTTATCATCTACTTCTACTTTAAGGAATATTCATAGTTTGGTTTATCCATTTCAAATCTAATTAATATAAAATATAAATAACATTTCAGAACGAAACATAAATCTCTAAACCTCTACCAAATTAATTTCCGTTGCTATGAAATTTATCAAATATTTTACCTCATTCCTAAGTGGCGCCACCAAACATGGCCTGGGTGCCCTCATTGCCACGTTTGGGAGGCGGGTTGGCAGGCGCAGTTTTTTATAATTTTGAGTTTTTATCAGGAAGTGGTTGCTGCCCATCTTTTGTTTCAATATCTCGCTTTCACCTCTTACGACATCCACGGGAGGACATGACATGGTAGATCTACTCTTTTTTTTCTTTATTAGGTTTACAAACAACGGTTAACACTAACACATCATATTAGTATAATTACTTAAAGATTTAACAAAGGTACTACAATTAATTAAAAGTAAACTCCGCTTACTTATTTTAATAGTTAAATGAATGAAAATTAAAATACATAAAAAAAACTTTAATATATTTAACTTTACAATTTTAACTTATACTTTTAGTTATTGAAACATGAACACAAGTTAAAAATAAAATTGTGTGAATACAATAGTTCATTTTTTTATATTTAGCTAGGTTATAATTTAGGTGATGGATAACTTTTATCTGATGATAAAGAAATCAGCCCGAAGCAATACTAAAAACGTATAGGTGTTAATTACGTTGAACCGTACATTTTTTGAACCGTACATTGTTTGACGCAAAGCAAAGTCAAATTAATGAAAGCCCTTGTGACTATGTCCTCGATGTATTTAGTTTTAAATCTTCTTCGTCAGTACTACAATTTTATGCGGCTAAACGTTGAAATATTGATTTTTAGGCGCTAGTAGAACATACCTACGCGCTTTGCGCTTAAGGCATGCAAACTTATGCTGTTAATTGTTTTGTTTGGCAAAAAGGCAATTACTTAAGTTAACTTTTGGTAGAACACACTGGCTTCTAAAATATAAATGATTTGACAGACATTTGTAAAAATAATCGGTGAAATTAAATAATTGGTGAAAGCTTTAATTCATCATCATCATAACAGATCATCACTAATTCACTAATAAACATAGGCCTCCCCTAAGGAATGCCATAAAACAGCGTCCTGAGCCTCAATCTGAGCCCTGCATCAATAGAATTTCTGCATCTATTACTAAGTCGTCAATCCGTCTAATGGGTCCACCGTTCACTTACCGGTACGAGAATTCATTTCTTTTTTCTTCGTTCTTTATTACTACGTTTTTATTAATACGCTTTTGAGTATGTATATTCGGGTCGAACTTAATAACTGATTTTAAACTAACTTCCCGATGAGCTAGAAACATTTTTAACGTAGCTCAGAATCGGATGACAATGCATAAACATGAAAAAAATGGAGAACAAGAAAAGTTTTAAAAAGGTGGTATATTAAAAAAATTCCGATTGCTTTATGATATAGTTCCATTTAAGACACTATTCCGAAGATATCCCGGACGTCAGTCTGAGCAAGATTAGAATGGCTCTCCAGCACCATAAAAACGGTAAGGCCCCAGGCGAAGATGGAATTACAGCGGAGCTTCTGAAAGCGGGTGGAAAACCGGAACTTGAAGTCCTTCACAAGCTCTTTAATTCCGTCCTCCATGGTGGCATTACACCGGAGGCGTGGTGCAGAAGTGCGGTGGTCTTGTTCTTCAAGAAAGGTGACAACGCTCTCTTGAAGAACTACAGACCGATTTCCCTTCTGAGCCGCGTCTACGTGCTGTTTTCGAGAGACATTACGAATCGTCTTGCGCGCAGACTTGACGACTTCCAGCCTCCCGAACAAGCCGGTTTCCGAAAGGGCTTTAGCACCATAGACCACATACATACCCTTCGGCAAATTGTGCAGAAGTCCGAAGAGTACAATTTGCCACTATATCTGGCGTATGTGGACTATGAGAAAGCCTTTGATTCCGTCGAAATTTGGGCGGTGCTGCAGTCTCTTCAGCGGTGCCAAGTTGACTGTCGGTATATCGAAGTGTTGAAGTGCTTGTACAGTAGGGCTACGATGGCTATCCGAGTACAGAACCAGAGTACGAAACCTATCCAATTGCAGAGACGTGTAAGACAGGGTGACTTTATATCCCCGAAACTCTTCACCGCTGCATTGGAAGACGTTTTCAAGCTTCTGGACTGGAAAGGATACGGTATCAACATCAATGGCGAGTACATCACTCACCTTGGATTTGCCGACAATATAGTCCTTATGGCAGAATCGCTGGAGGACCTAAGCACTATGCTCAATGACCTCAATAGTGTTTCCCAACGGATAGGTCTTAAGATGAACATAGACAAAACTAAGATCATGTTTAATGTCCATGTCACACCTATGCCGGTAGTTGTTGGGAACACTAAGCTCGAAGTTGTTGACGAGTATGTTTACCTGGGACAAATAGTCCGACTAGGTAAGTCCAACTTCGACCGAGAGGTCAATCGACGGATTCAACTCGGTTAGGCAGCGTTCGGGAAATTACGGCACATCTTCTCGTCAGGTATACCTCAAACCTTGAAAACGAGAGTGTACACCCAGTGCGTGTTGCCAGTGATGACATACGGAACAGAGACGTGGTCCTTCACTGCTGGCCGGATGAGGAAGCTCAAGGTCGTTCAGCGAGCTATGGAGAGGGCTATGCTCGGAGTTTCTCTGCGTGATAAACTTAGGAATGAGGATATCCGCAGTAGAACCAGAGTAACCGACATAGCCCAACGGATTAGTAAGCTGAAGTGGCAATGAGCCGGCCATATAGCTCGAAGAACCGACAACCGATGGGGAAGAAAGGTTCTCGAGTGGCAGCCTCGTACCGGTAGGCGAAGTGTAGGGCGTCCTCCCACGAGATGGAGTGACGACCTGGTAAGACATGCAGGAAGTCGATGGATGCAGGTGGCTCAGGACCGTGCTTTGTGGCATTCTTTGGGGGAGGCCTATGTTCAGCAGTGGACTTGTGAAGGGCTGTAATGATGATGATGATGATGATGATGATGATGATTTAAGCGTCAACTTTAATTTTTTTCATCGTATTCATTTGTTCAGTCGACTAGAAAATATTCCAAAGTTTGTAAAGTTAGTCAAGCATAGCGCTGAAAGCGGTTTCTTTCGCGTCGTTAAAAGTTTTATCTGCAGTTCGTAGATCTGCTTAGCTGCTATTTGATATAATAAAATAGAAAATATGTGGTCCAGTTCTTCAGTATGCTTACACATTTTATTATAATATAACTTTAATATACTAGCTCAGTTCAACTATGAAAAACGGAGAGATGCGTATATGTAAAGTATTGCACATAGCATATCAAAAGCCACTAAAAACATTTAACTGTAAGAACACGCACTCACGTACACGTTTGCATCTATAATCATTTGCAATAAAAAAATGGTTTAATTTGCATATGTGCCCGTCTAGAAGTGAACTTTTACGAGATGACATAAAAAATAAGAAAGATGTGTCCATCAGTGCGTGTCAAGAAGTTGAGCTCCGCGGTCTTAGCACCTCATGTGCGGAATTTCGATTGACCAATTATACCATCTGAAAGGTCAGAAATTGGTCAAAAAAGGTCACTTGGTCTTATTAATTGGTCAACGCTAGAATTTTTTTTAATTAAGGGTTAAAGTTTTTCAAGGTCATTAAGAAATGTTAGCACCTCATTCACGAAAAAATTAAAAATTTCACCTATGCTGCGATCGAGAAGCATTAATATAAATATTTGGTCAGTTTATTTTAATATTAAAAACAATTTAATAAGTTGTTTTAACTTTAACTGTAATTGTCGTAACGCGCATGCTTGGGGAACGTTAATTGTATCAGGTCAGTGAGCACTTACGCACAGCTGTTTGGTGGTGTGGAGTTATCAAGTCCATATGGTGTCGTAAATACGATAACTTTTGAAAATATCGATTGTTCAACTCAATCTATTTTTAAAACTCTTCATCTATCATGTAGGAAGCCATAGAATGTAAATGGCAGTTAAATTTTGTTTTCTTTAGTTGTAATTATTTTTTTCGGCTAAGAAATTGTGAAATTTTCGGTGTTTTAAGCAGCCTCGTATTAATATATTTTAGACTATAAATATAAAGTTAGAGTTGAAAAACTTAAATTATAATAAATGCATTTTAGAAATTAATATTCATGGTAATTTTTTATGTAGATAATTAAAATATTTCTAATTTAAAAAATTCATGTTTACATAAAATTATTATAAAATAAGCTAGTTAAATATCATCCACCAAATCCCATGCATGCAATATGATCTAGTGTTATCAAGCCTGGGCTGCGGCTTCGGCGACTCGGGATGTAAATACCAGCACACTTAAAAAGAAGTATAGCTTCGCCTCCATGTCCTTCAAAAGAGTTATTGCCAAGGTAAAGTCAGAGCACATAGGCAGAATTGGCGAGAAACTAGTTCACCTTCCTTCGGGAACCCGTGCATTCTGGTCTCTCGCCAAGGCTGTCCAAGGAAATTTCTGTAAGCCATCACTACCATCTCTGCACAGGGAGGACGACTCACTGGCCCAAGACGCAAAAGACAAAGCTGTCCTTTTAGGCTCTCTTTTTGCGTCCAACTGGACTCTTGATGACGGGGGGAAAACACCGCCGACCATGCCGCGGTGTGAGTGCTCCATGCCGGATGTGCTGTTTTCACAGCGCTAGGTTCGCAAAGCACTTCTCTCCCTGGACATCCAGAAGTCGAGTGGGCCTGACGGAATTCCCCGAAATTGTGCTGAGGACATGTGCTCCGGAGTTGGCACCGGTCCTAACGCGTCTCTTCCGGTACTCCTACTCCCAAGGCGTAGTCCCAAATTCATGGAAGGCAGCTTTTGTCCACCCGATCCCTAAAAAAGGCGACCGCACAGACCCGTCCAACTATAGGCCTATCGCGATCACCTCCTTGTTCTCCAAAATAATGGAATCCATTATTAACTGCCAGCTCATCCGGTACCTTGAGGATCACCAACTTATTAGAGACCGCCAATACGGTTTTCGTCGGGGTCGATCAGCTGGTGATCTTCTGGTCTACCTGACCCATAGATGGGCGGAGGCAGTAGAGTCCAAGAGGGAGGCGTTGGCAGTTAGTCTGGACATTGCAAAGGCCTTCGATCGGGTTTGGCACAAAGCGCTTCTTTCGAAGCTCCCTTCCTATGGGCTTCCCGAGAAATTTTGCAATTGGATCACCAGCTTCCTTGCAGATAGGGGCATCAAGGTCGTTGTAGACGGTGCATGTTCTGACTACAAGCCTATTAACGCTGGTGTTCTATAAGACTTCTGCATATCAATGATATGTTGCTAACTGGTAACATTCATTGCTATGCAGATGACAGCACTGGTGATGGGCTATACACTGGCCGTGCCAATATTTCTCGGGAAAACGTCGCCAAGTACCGGAACAAACTTGTGTCTGAAGTCGAGTTTTTGCTGAACAAAGTCTCGGAATGGGGGCGACTAAATCGACACAAGTTTGCGCGTTTACCGCTAAAAAGAACCCCTTTGTCGTATCTCCTCAGTTTCAAGGCACTCATCTTCTTGCCTCAGCCAGTATCGGTATCCTCGGAGTTGACATATCGAGTGACGTGCAGTTTCGTGGTCACTTGGAAGAGAAGGCCAAATTGGCCTCTAAAAAGCTTGGCGTGCTCAGCAGAGCGGGACAGTATTTCATGCCGGCACACCGCCTGCAACTTTACAAGGCGCAGGTTCGGCCTCACATGGAATACTGTTCCCATCTCTGGGCAGGGGCTCCCCAGTGCCAGCTCCTTCCACTTGACCGCATTCAGCGCAGAGCGGCTCGAATCGTCGATGACCGAGCTGTTTCCGATCGGCTCGATTCATTGGCATTGCGAAGAGATGTTTCATTGGCGGTCCACCACTGTGCGATTTAGAAGATGTTTTCTTCCTAGCACGACTTCCTTGTGGAATCGATTACCATCAGCGATTTTTCCGGACCGATACGACTTAGGGACCTTCAAGAAACGAGCGTACTCCTTTCTAAAAGGCCGGCAACTCATCTGCAATTCCCCTGGTGTTGCAGTTGCTCATGGGCGGCGGTAGTCACTTACCATCAGGTGAGCCGCATGCTCGATTGCCCTCTCTCCTATAAAAAAAAGTAGTTTAAAAAATATCCTATTTCTTTCTCCACTATTATATATTTGATAGTAGAACATGTCTTAGATTTTTTTCTCAAAAAAAATTATAAAAAAATATTTCTCCCACTTCGTCTGGTTCATAGTAAAGAGCTGTGCGTAAGTGCTCACTGCGCTGATACAATTAGCCGTCCTAAAGCATGCGCGTTACGACAATGACAACTTTTTTATTTTTTTTAATATCATATTAAACTGACCAAATATTTATATAAGCTGAACAAATATCAGCGAATGCTTCTCGATCGCGCATACGTGGAATTTTTTTATTTTTTTCGCGAATGAGGTACTAAAAATTCTCAATGACTTTGAAAAACTTTAACCCTTAATAAAAAAATTCTAACGCTGTCCAATTAATAAGACCAACTGATCTTTTATGACCAATTTCTGACCTTTCAGATGGTATAATTGGTCAATCGAAATTCCGTACATGAGGTGCTAAGATCACGGAGCTAAGAAGTTGAGCATGGTTTTGGCATCACTTGAAATGTACGCAACGCTCCGCTTATCTTTATTTGTCTGTCTGAGTGTACCAGGAGTTAGGACTCGTTTTCTGGCTTGTAGTCTCTCTGAGTAGAAACCACCCTCTTACCTGTTTCTGCTTCAAGCAGCAGTGCTTGTTGAAGTGAGCAAGTATATATTTTTTTATAGAAATAGGGTAACAAACAAGCACACAGTCCACCTGATGGTAAGTGGTTGCTGTGGCCCATAGACAATCTACATCCATCCTCGTTTGCGAATAAAATGCAAATGCGTTGTCAGCCTTGAGGACTAAGATGGAATGCCTCTTTTCCAGTAAAAAGGGTCTCCGCTTCTCTGCACTCACCATACGAAACACAGCAGCATTAAGCTGCTATTTTACGCAGCACAGATTTGCAAGCTGTGAGGCATTCCACCTTAGTCCTCAAAGTGATAACGCATCTGTAGTGTTCTTTGTTTGAAGTCGGCGAAAGGTAGTGTAGTGATGGTGTAAGAATATCCACTACCCTATATCATCCCGTGGGTGTCGTAAGAGACGACAGAGAGAAACAAATCAGGAGATGGGCAGCAGCGTCTTTCTAATAACGACAAAAAAGCGGTTGCCAACCCGCTTGCCAAGCGTGGATACTATGGTAAATATCCCGCCTATGAGATAATCTATGGTGGGGGCCTATGTTCAGCAGTGGACATTAATAGGCTGTAACACTACACATTGTACTGCAGTAGCTACTTATCATCAGGTGGACTTTAAGTTCATTTCTTACTTAAATTTTATAAAAAGGACCTCGTGTCCATTTCAGGACTGATGATGAACAAGAATTATTTCTAATAGCCGCGTAGTGGTGAATAGCAACTTAAGTTTATATCTTTTATAGAAATAAGGGTGACAGACGAAAGCCTGATGGTAAGTGGACGCTGAATCCTGTAGACGCATACATCTATCCTCGACAAGAATCAAAATGATAACGTTGTCACTCTAAAATACTTAGATTAGTAACGGTGGTAGAGCCACGCAGCAGCTTTCGCTGTTGCACGTATGGGCCGGCTCGAGCCGGGTTAGTACCACGACCTCACAGAATACCGGCGTGAAGTGGAAGCTCTGCTTCCGCGTTTCGTCTGGTGAGTGCAGGTGACCGGAGGCCCAATTCTCTCCCCCCATATCAACATGGTAGCGGAATTACATCATAATATACCCTAGGAGGGTACCAGTACCCCTAGAGAATCCCTCGCTGAGCATCCACGACCATGCTATTCCACTCATGAGCGTGGGTGCTCAGGCTGCCCCGCGTATTCTGGGGGGAGGGGGGGGCAAAATTCCGCTCAACACAATAACTGCTCGGGGCAAACTGAGCAACAAGACCAAGGCGACCCCTGCCACGCTATCCGTGAATTTCTGCAACATCAGGGGAATTCACTCGAACCTAAACGCCGTCTACTACCATCTCGAGACGGCGAAACCGGCCTTGCTCTTTCTGACCGAGACGAAGGTGTCCTCTCCGGCTGATACTTCGTGTCTCTCCTACCCGGGGTACAAATTGGAGCACTCCTTTGTGCCTCGGGCTGGAGTTTGCGTGTATGTCAGAGAGGACATCTGTTCTCGACGACTCGGCAGTCTTGAAGGTTTGGACCTGTCCATCCTTTGGCTACGCGTAGACAGCGACGACCATCCGCGCGTCTACGTGTGCTTCTATAGGTCCCATAGCGGTAATGCCGAAACAGACCGACTCATCGACCACGTCCAAATGGCTACAGATTCTTTGCTACAACAGGTCCCATCCGCAGAGATCGTGATCCTTGGCGATTTTAACGCCCAACACGCCGAATGGCTCGGTTCACGTTTAACCGATCATGCGGGGAGATCTGTTTATGACTTTGCCTTGGCATATGGTCTGACACAATTGGATACATCGCCTACGCGGATTCCAGATGTTGAGAATTATACACCTTCCCTATTGGACCTTCTGCTGACCTCTCATCCGGACGGATATCAGGTTTCCGTCGATGCCCCTCTTGGCTCTTCGGACCATTGTCTGATCCGGAGTGTGGTGCCACTCACGCTCCCTTCGCGGTTGCGTTCTGCAGGTTGCCGCCGTGTTTGGCATTACAGGTCGGCGGATTGGGACGGAATGCGGTCTTTCTTTGCTTCCTACCCATGGGGGCGGGTTTTCTTCTCGCCGGATGATCCCAGCGCTGTTGCTGACTCTGTCACTGATGTGGTGCTAAAGGGAATGGCACTATTTATTCCATCATCTGTGGTACCCATCGGAGGCAGATCTCAGCCTTAGTTTGGTCGCTCCTGTAAGACTGCTTTACGCAGTAAGCAGGAGTGTTATCAAGCCTCGGCTGCGGCTTCGGCGACTCGGGATGTAAACACCAGCATACTTAAAAAGAAGTATAACTCCGCCTCCAGGTCCTTCAAAAGAGTTATTGCCAAGGCAAAGTCAGAGCACATAGGCAGAATTGGCGAGAAACTAAGTCGCCTTCCTCCCGTGCATTCTGGTCTCTCGCCAAGGCTGTCCAAGGGAATTTCTGTAAGTCATCACTACCATCTCTGCACAGGGAGGACGACTCACTGGCCCACGAAGCAAAAGAGAAAGCCGACCTTTTAGGCTCCCTTTTTACGTCCAACTCGACTGTTGATGACGGGGGGAACACACCGCCGACCATCCCGCGGTGTGAGTGCTCCATGCCGGATGTGCGGTTATCACAGCGCTTGATTCGCAGAGCACTCCTCTCCCTTGACATCCACAAGACGAGTGGGCCTGACGGAATCCCCCCAATTGTGCTGAGGACGTGTGCTCCGGAGTTGGCACCGGTTCTAACGTGTCTTTTCCGATAATCCTACTCCCTAGGCGTAGTCCCGAAATCATGGAAGCAGCTTTTGTCCACCCGATCCCTAAAAAAGGCGACCGCTCAGTCCCGTCCAACTACAGGCCTATCGCCATCACCTCCTTGTTCTCCAAAATAATGGAATCCATTATTAACTGCCAGCTCATCCGGTACCTTGAGGATCACCAGCTGATTAGTGACCGCCAATACGGTTTTCGTCGGGGTCGATCAGCTGGTGATCTTCTGGTCTACTTAAATCATAGATGGGCGGAGGCAGTAGAGTCCAAGGGGGAGGCATTGGCCGTTAGTTTGGACAATGCGAAGGCCTTCGATCGGGTTTGGCACAAAGCGCTTCTTTCGAAGCTCCCTTCCTATGGGCTTTCCGAGAAATTATGCAATTGGATTACCAGCTTTCTTGCAGATCGGAGCATCAAGGTCGTTGTAGACGGTGCATGCTCCGACTACAAGCCTATTAACGCTGGTGTTCCACAAGGCTGCGTGCTATCACCAACGCTGTTTCTTCTGCATATCAATGATATGTTGCAAGCCGGTAGCATTCATTGCTATGGGGATGACAGCACTGGTGATGCTCTATACACTGGCTGTGCCAATATTTCTCGGGAAAACGTCACCGAGTACCGTAACAAACTTGTGTCTGAAGTCGAGTCATTGCTGGACAAAGTCTCGGATTGGGGGCGACTAAATCTAGTCCAGTTTAATCCTCAGAAGACACAAGTTTGCGCGTTTACCGCTAAAAAGAACCCCTTAGTCGTATCTCCTCAGTTTCAAGGTACTCCCCTTGTTGCCTCAGCCAGTATCGGAATCCTCGGCGTCGACATATCGAGTGACGTTCAGTTTCGTGGTCACTTGGAAGAGAAGACCAAATTGGCCTCTAAAAAGCTTGGCGTGCTCAGCAAAGCGGGACAGTATTTCATGCCAGCTCAACGCCTGTAACTTTACAAGGCGCAGGTTCGGCCTCACATGAAATACTGTTCCCATCTCTGGGCTGGGGCTCCCCAGTGCCAGCTCCTTCCACTTGACCGCATCCAGCGCAGAGCGGCTCGAATCGTCGACGACCGAGTCCTTTCCGATCGGCTCGACTCATTGGCACTGCGAAGAGATGTTGCATCTCTTTGCATTTTCTTTCGCATTTACCATGGGGAGTGCTCTGAGGAATTGTTCGGATTAATCCCAGCCGCGAAATTTCACGAACGCACATCGCGGCAGAACTCCCGATACCATCCACACCATCTGGATGATTGTCGGTCCACCACTGTGCGATTTAGAAGATGTTTTCTTCCTCGCACAACTTCCTTGTGGAATAGTTTACCATCACCGATTTTTCCGGACCAACAATTACATTACATTGTTTAGTTGAAACAATAATGCAATATAACGTCGTTATCAGCTTTAACCGCCTATAAATCAATCAAGGCTTGTCATTGTTAATACTTACCTACAACCGATTTTATTACTTTACAAACAGAGCGCTCAAATTTTAATATTTGCATGTTGATAGTCTAGGGGCAATTATAAGATAAAAATAATTAAAATTTATTTACTTAGTAGCACAGAGGACAATCACTTACCATAAAATTTCACAGCATGCGAGATCCATTTAACGTTTATCTTTTACATGGAAGAGCCATGCTGCAGCTATATTAGGAGTATGGTTGTAGGACGAATGTGTCAGCTCGACCAGGGAAGGGCCACGCTCTCACAGAATACCAGCGTAAAATACCAGCTTAACGCTGCTGTGTTTCGTACAGTGAGTGTAGTCAAAACGTAAAACCCCTCCTTTTTTGAAGTTGACTAAAATATAATAAAGTTACTAGTCATCAGTTCCAGTTACGAAATTAAGCAGCAGAACGCGAGTAAATGATATACCCCAATGAGTTGGTAGACCGAAGTAGCATTGGCTATATTAACGTAAATAACCGACAAACTTTAGTGATAACTAAGGTCAAAGCTTATGTTCGACGCTGGAGTTTTACTAAACTGTTAGGAATTGGAAAGGACTAAATTCCATAGTGGCTTTTTGATACTGTTAAAATAAATTTTGGGGCCCTTGAACATTAATCTTTTTCTTAATCATCACTCGTAAATGCTCACGGCTGGAGAAGGACCATTCCCACTACAGAAAGGATTTGCCTTCATAGTTCCTCTTGACAGACGGTTTGAAAATCGCAGTAAGAGTATTAGAAATTTCGAACATTCGACGCAACTCCTGTCGTATTCCTGGCTATTTTTTATAGAAGTAGATCTGCAAACGAACACATAATCCATCTGATGGTAAATGGATATTATGGCCCATAGACGTCTACATTTTTTCTCGATTAATAATCTAAATGCTATGTCACCCCTGAGGACTAAAATGGAATGCCTCGTTTACATTTAAAAGGACGTCCGGTTCTCTATATTCACCATACGAAGCACAACACGATTAAGCTGTTTTTTTACGCTGGTATTCTGTGACAACGTCGTCCTTGCTTTTCATGCTACAACCATAATATAGCTGTAGCTTTGATCTACCACGTTCAAAGATACGTCAAACGTATGGTTTGTTTATTTAATAGCCACAGTCATATCTTATGATACCCTCAGGAGGAAATAGGGTGATGAAACCCCACTCACAAATTTTAAAAGTTAATATAGTTAAATAAATGATAGATACAAACAGATAATTTATACAAAGTCTATTAAAATGCAATTAATCACCACCACCATCACAACAGCCTATCTAAAGTCAACTCCTGAAGTTAAACCTCCTCCAGATTACCTCATAGCAAATACACCCAAATTTTTCAATAATTGTTGTAATTATTGTTTTTCTCAGTTTTTAGTTATAAGACGAGTGGAATAGTTTGTCAGCGCCTGTCTTTCCCTCCTATTCTTGTATCTTGTGACTACTACTCACCAACAGGAGAATGTGTTTAAATACTGGCACGAATAAGGTAAAAATTAATGAATAGGAGAAAAATAACAATAAAACTTCGTTAGCGACTAATGACGATAATGTTCTCAAGTTTCCGGACAGATTTCGATCTCTATTCGGACACGGTGACAACTTTCAAGTGTTATAAGACGTATTATTCTCACATTGTCGGCCGTGAAATTCGTTTAGGGTTTGGATGAAATTTGGCACACACACCATGACTTACATAAATAGATATATTTTTTTTTAATTTAGCCATTCTTATAAAAGTGGACATAGATACGAGTAAGCCAGGTAAGGTTGGAATCTCATGATCGCTCAATGACGTATGGAAAGAGATAATTTCTCTGTGTCATAGACTAAAAAATGAAGATATCCGCAGTAGAACTAGAGTATCCAACAGCCCAACGGACCAGTCAGCTGAAGTGACAATAGGCCAGCCATCAGCTCGAAGGACCTACAACCGATGGGGAGGAAAGGTGTTCGTGTGGCATCCTCGTACCGTTAAGCGAAGTGTAGGGCGGCCACTAGACGGAGTAGAGAGAAAGTTTTGCTCAGAATTTCTATTCGGGACAAAATCCGATACAAGCATATAAACTGAATAACAAGAGTAACTAACATAATCTAGCGGATTAGTAGCCTACAGTGGCAATGGGTTGATTATTTAGCTCGAAGAACCGACAACCGATGAGGAAGAATTGTTCTTGAGTGGCAGGCTCGTACTTGCAAGCGCAGTAAGAAGCAATTCTCCACAAGATCAAGTGAGAATCAAGAAGGATCAAGTGAGCCTAACCCGTCGCCGGTCGTGTTTGCTATTATCACAAACCCGATTCACCCTTATAGTTTAAGTATTATTTTTTTATTTGTCTGTGGTTTCTTTTTATACAAGGACGCTACGTTTGCATTATCCATACTAATTCAGCTGATGTTTAGTCATAGCTCTGGCTTATATTATATAGATCTATAATCGACTGAGAATCAAAATAGAGATGTCTTGTCACCCTTTAAGACTAAGAACACTACATAGGTTACTTGCCTAATAAAAGGCAACTAATAGGATGTTAAGTTTGTGATTGTGTAAATGGTGGATTATTCAACTATCTCTTCTTTCACAATCAATCTAAACTTTTATCTTTGGCTACCCCCTTGTAGCCGAGTAGCTTGCTACTCTTTGGACTCTGCCTATCCTTTCGGTGATTACAGCCATGAAGCTCTCTATGTTCCTATATATATCTGTTACAGTCAACGTTACAGTTTATCAAAAGACCACTTCTAAACATACGCCTCCCCATAGATTGCTCAATATATTTGACATAGTTGCCACGCTTGACACAGTTTTTTAATTATTATGTGTTGTTATCCGAAAGGTGCTGCTGCCCATTTTCTGTTAAATATTCCTCTGTTGTCCTTTACGACAACCACGTAGCGATATGTGGTAGTGTAGTATGATATGACGTATATTCTTACGTCGCCAAGCTACACGGTCTACGCTACTACGTAACACTATACTGTACACTAGAATATATACGTGATATATTATGTCCATTTGATTCATTAATATCCAAATCTCAGTTCATTAAATCAATGATCTAAATTGTATCTAGAGTAACATTGAGACATTAAGGACGATGCATTATGCATATTGCATACCTAACGACTCTCTGAGGGGGAAATTATACATATACCTAACGAACTCCAATGTTTTATGCTTGAGAAGATATTTCTTTCATGGTAATATAACTTTGTAATTTAAATATTATGTTAATTCATTAATTAAATATAGTCCTCCAGAACAAATTTCTATCACGGCGTCCAGTGTCAACGAAGATTAGCCATCTGTGCGGGACAAGATTATAGTGCACGATTGTATGCACGAACGCTGGTGCACTTCCTATTCCCACGGAAATCCAACATGAACAGGATCAGACGTAGGACTAAAGTCTTTATGTGCTTTCCGATGCACGGGTGCGAATCATCGTCATCTCCTTGACTCCGGGCTGCTACTGCTAACTTTTTGACAAAAAAAAAACTGATTTTTTTATCCAACTTGGGACTCGAACCTGAGACATTATAATAAGCAGTCGCGTTTACAACCACTAGACCAACGAGCAAGTCATTTGTGGTTATATCGATATATTGAAGCTATAAGATATTTACCTCGACCTTGTGCTTTATATAGTGTAAGCAATTGGCGCGCCGTAAAGGATTGCCGCACCTTTGCAAGGATACCTAACTTCCTTGCATCTTTTATAGTGAGCGGGCCGGACTTGGCCTGCCTCTGCCTTAAATTATATGTACCCTACTATATATTACTTAAGCATAATGATATCAAGAATGGTAAAGGGACGTTAGGGAATGAATATCCATAATTCATGAGGTGTAATGAGACTGTTATGGTACGTGATATTTTGATTTTATTTATCTGTGTTTATGAATGACGATGGAAGCTTAATAGTGAGAGTTCATGAATCTATTGTAAAATCTAAACCAAAAAAATCTGGAGCCAATATTTGTGCAACACACTGGAATTTTCTTGATTCCGACTAGTGAAACGAAATAAAAGCTATCTTTGTCGACGCTACCATTACAGCCTTTCAAAAGTCCACTGCTGAACTTAGCCCCCTTAGGTTATGAGGCAATCTATGGAAGAGGATATTTGCCATAGTTGCTACGCTTGGCAGGTGGGTTAACAACTGCAATTTCTTGTTCTTTAGTTTATTATCAGGAAGACACTGCTGCCCATTTCCTGGTTTATTTCCCTTTGTCGCATCTTACGACATCCGCGAGACGATATGGGGTAGTAGTATTTTCGTTTTTTTATGTGGCATTATTTAGTCAAGGACCATTTGTTCTATCATATTTTTTTAAAGTATTTTTTGCATAAGTTATATAGCCTAGATCCCTTCTGGCAATTTTCTTTGTTTGTTCCAAAACACCCACTAACTTCTCGATTAACTATGTCTTAGCAACGATTTCAGATGCATTTGAATTATGTGGAAATTATTTTAGTTCTCTGTAGTCGGTTGTTCCTCTTTTTTTAACTTCAATTTTATTTCTGTCATATTTCCTCGTTAAAATTTATGATCAACAGCCCTGAGATAATTTCGTCGCTCCATAATCTTACGAAACTGTTAATAAAATGCTTAAAAAGGGAGTGAAGCATTTCATAAAAATTTTATACAGCTATAAAGTGCTGAGGTACATCCATTATATTTATACCATTTTAAAGTACAATATCAAAATTATACAAGTGATAGGTTTCCTATTCTGTCTAAGATTTCATTTGGGCTGGAATCACGCCTTATTTATTTCTTCCGTTAGTACATTTACTTCTTTGTTCCTTTTTTAACAGTAAGCTAGTATAGTTACAGGCTGCGTAATTTCATCCTAGTCCTTAAGGCATGACAAAGCATTTGTGGTCTTCTTTGTTTGTAGTTGGCAGCAAACGTATACAGGCTGCAGTAGCCACTTACTAACAGGTGAACTGTAAGTTCGTTTGGAAATTTTTCGTCAATTTACTTAGGCTTTAATAGTAATAAAATGAAGGTCCATTAAAAAGATAATAATAATGTTCTGATATTCGATTTACACTCAATTGTTATAAAAAACGTATGCAAAAAATATATTTTTTTATAGAATAAGGGTGACAAGCGACTACACAGCCCTCCGGATGGTAAGCGGATGGTGTGGCCCATTAAAATCAACATTTCAATCCTCAGTTAAGAATCAAAATGCAGATCTGTTGTCACCCCTGAGGACTAAGATAGAATGCGCCGGCTCCAGTAAAACGGATTTTCGGTTCTTTACACTCACCATATGAAACACAGCATTAAGCTGTTATTTCACGCTACGCTTACGCTTCATCACTACATTGACACTAATCAACTTCATCAAAGTCATTAAATAATAACGTTGCTTAATTTAATCTTAATGAATTTACTTTAAGGCCTTGCTTAATATGACGAATGTCCCTCGGAACTTTGGCGTTTGCATACGAGTAGAATTACAAGGAAATGCCAAATTACTACGCTTCACTTTCGTGCAAAGCGTTTAAAACACAATTCCTTGAGATTATGTCGCAGTAAAATTATCTTAAAATACGGATTAATTAGTCTTAAAATACGGACTTTAAAAATTAAATATAGCTATACTAAAGATCGTCTTTCGGGATAAGTATTCGACGCAAATTACAATAATGTATTTTTGTGTCTATTTTTATAAGAAATATTTTTAACACACTTTATAAAATAACAACCGTCGCAAGTTGGTAGTGGTGGTTAAGTGCTGGCCCTAAATTTCACAGTTCGTGAGCAACTCAGGTTCGATCCCACCAGCACCAGCGCAAATTTTTTATATTGTTATTTGAAATAGAATGCTGCACTTTAGCTTCCATTTTTTACTCTCGAATGAGATATCCATACAGAATTTTTGTACGTATGGAATTCAATGTTTGATTTTCTAGTCTGGTAATTTTCTTCTGATGATAAGCCTAGATGAAGCCTTGAAGTCACCCAGAATGTAAACGGACGAAAATACAGACCCGGGCAAATTACTTTGCTGTACGCATTACAAACGACGAAGGAAGAAGATTGGTTCAAATGGAATATGGAAAACAAAAACTTGAGACCCTCCAACGAAACGAAAGAGACGTGAAGGGAGATAGGAATAACGGCATAAACTTCCTGCACACAGTCTCGTAAACGAACCTTATAGAATAACGAGAGACTGGCTCTTCGAGGCTAACAATATTGCTTACAACCAATTCAAATTCAACAATCTGGCTTTAGCACGTAACATATACAAGAAGAAAATTTTCTATATTCTTGATAAGGACCCAGTTTGCTCACAAGAATTTAATACGTGTTTGGATGCGATGCCAGAAGTCAGGACCATTCGTGACACGCAAATATTCCCTAGTTAAGATTATACATTACTGAAAACTTAGCCACGCCGTTAAAAGTAATACCGCATTTTACAATCTCATGTTGAATTATCTTAGTTAGTAGTTAGTAAGATTTATATATAATAACAATAAAGTGACAAAAGAAATACAATAGCCATTTGTCAGGTGACAAATGGCTACTGCGGTCCATGGACAACCTGCAGCCAACTTCAAAGAGATGCATAGTCACCTGTGAGAACTAAGACGCAATGCTTCACAGCCTATAATTATACTGGCATTTATACTCTCTAGACTGAAATACAGCAGTGCCAGCACTGTTATATAGCACCAGAAATATATAAGAGGGTGGTTATTCACGAACGGTCTCATTGGCACAAGAGGAGTACTATCGCCTAGTGAATGATGATAGTTACTAACGCTACTACGCTACTACAAAATCCATGAGCAATGTTGGCATGTATGACAAGTTACATAAATATTTCGGGACATTTAAAATCCGTCTACACGCAATGGGGAAGTGCCGCGGACTTTATCAGCCCCTAATTCTCTCGACAATGAAATGATTTATTAAGTTTTTGGGATATATGAAAGCCGCTACCTTACTTTTACTTTAGCAACCTATCAGCACATTTTGTGTATGACAAATTTCAATAGAGAAGATGGCTGAGTGCTACCATCTGCTCGGGCTCCCATGATTAATAAAATTAAATCCAAACCCAAGAATACTACTGCTAGACTTAAAATAGGTACTGCAAACTCGTTCTGCGTAGATCAGAGCAAAAATTAATAATTAAAAGTTGAAGGTAGCCTTCATCAACAGGACGAACACCTTAATTAAACACCTTAGTGCCTCCCAGGACCATGGATGCTATAAAGTGCTAGAAACGTCGTGAATTAAAACGTTGAAATTAAACGCTATACAATCCGTAAAATTAGTTTTATTCCATGTGTCGTATTTTCGTAAATATAAGAAATCATTACAAAAATTTATATTCAAAAGCTAAAGGCAGCCTGGGCTAACATGACTTTGAGCTGTAAAACACCATCGGGAATTAAAAATATGCAAAATAATCTAAATTAAACGCGAAAAAATATTTATATAATATTTCACATATACAAGAAAAATATTATATAAATTGAGATGAATGATGAATAAGTAGGAAGAATCCCTACTCAATAATAGTCATAAATTTACAAATAAAAGCTGTTTTACGTAGTTCTCAATGCTTTTTCTTCAACTAAAGCAATATATAGGGCATGCTAGAGGGGAAACTTGAGTCGTTTTTCAAACGTAATGATTGTTTTGGATAAATATTTAATCAATTCCACCCATACTTGACGAATATCTAATGTTTGTTCTTGTTATGCTGAATGATACCTTACGCCTTCTTAATTAAGTGATAAATAGAAGTAATAAATTAAATATGAATATTCGCCATGTTGGTTCTTCGAGCTATATGGACGGCCCATTTCCACTTCAGGTTACACATCTCTATTTATACGTTGGGCTGTGTCGGTTACTCTGGTTCTACTGCGGATTTTATTATTTCTAAGTTTATGACACAGGGAAACATCGAGCTTAGCCCACTCTATAACTTGCTGAACGACCTTGAGGTTACGTTACAGATACGGACAATAGGGTCGTAGGCTCGTACAGGTAGGCAAAGTATAGGATGGGGCACCCTTTTTTTTTTTTGCGGATGGAAAATCATCAAATGACGCCTTTCGCTCTGGGTGGAGCGGAAGGGAGTGTCAGACTTTTACTGACTAAAAACCATCCGTGTTCCTTCAGTGCCCCTACGTTCCGGAGCCGCGGTATCTCTTTCGAACAGCCCGCAGCCCTGGCAGGCGTCGGCCCTTGCGGGCCCCTTCACGCTGCTGACAGCTCTTTGAGGCGCGCGTGGAACAAAACGCGCCATCGACACGGACCTGTCGTCGTTAGACGGACGGACGGCGAGCTACAGGATGGGGCACCCTATACTTAACCTACCACTAGAGGGATTGACGAACTGGTAAGAAAATCTGTCAGTCGATGGATGCAGGTGGCTCAGGACCGTGCCTTGTGGCATTCCTTGGGGGAGGCCAATATTCAGTAGAGGACTTGAGAAAGGCTGTTATGATGATGATGATGATTACCGTGTATTGGTGGTATAAGAATATCCAATACACCTTATGGCCCGTAGTTGTCGTAAAAGGTGACAGAGGAGGTAAACTAGGAGATGGCTAGCAGCGTCTTCCTAATAACAATAAAAAAAAATTAAAAAGTTGCGATATCCACCCGGCCTGCCAAGACGGGCATATATAGCAAATATCCCCTCTAAATGCAATCTGTGGAGGCCTATGTTCAGCATTGGACTTTTGACAGGCAGTAACGGTAACGGAATCATAACTAACTTGTTTTTCTGTGTGCATTGTAGATATTCCTAGTGGCGGCAAATTCAGAGAAGAAAACAGGAGCGACCCACATCCAGCTAGAGACTTTTACGGATTGATGAAAAAGAACGATAATCATACTGAATCTCAATCTGTATGAGATAGTACTAAGCATAGAGTGCACTATGATTATCTAATGTCTAAAATGTATCTATTTAAGATAATTTATGCAATCAGGCGTTAATTTGCGGAAATTCGTTATATTCAAGATAATTGAATTAATTAGCTAAGGTCCGCATCATAAAATGAAATGATGTATCTCACCTAGTTTGAAGAGCATCTCCCGCTCTTCCTCAATTGCATGCACTAAATCCTTCACCACTAATCCCAACACCACTACACCCAACACTACTACACTAAGAAAATCACACCACCATTGATACGAAACGTAGAATATACCCATACGTGTCGACTAAGTAATATCACAAGCTCGAACGCCGTCTTAGTAGCTACATTGAAAATGGCATCCCCTACTTCCTTTCCTTGCCCTGAAACCATCTCGTCATGGCGGATTACTGCCCCATTGGACTAAGAGAGTGAAGAAGTAGAGAGTACACCTGTGCTTGCGCATACACTCGTGAACTATAATCCTGTCCGGCGCAAATGGGTGATGATTATTGTATTGTCATCGTTTCTTACTACGTTTAGAAAATTCCAGAAATTTTTGTGATAACAGAATTATATTACACTTCCATTTCGTTCATGTATACATCAATAAATACAGGTTAAGTTAAAATAATCGAAAAGGTAGTAAAATAGTGATATGCGACAAAGTAAAAATATCGATAGGCGTAAATCATATTTGTAATTGCGATTCTTTGTGTGAATTCCTCGATGTACGAGTATTTCTTTGATGAAAGTAACATATTAGCCTTACTTTCAGAAGAACTGTTCAGTTAAATTGATTACATGTCGTTTCAAGTGAAATGTCAAGCTTGGCGCATTCTCAAAATAAAAGCGAGTTTGTTATAAATATTATTCTTGCTTCCTGTTGATAATAAAATCGTTAATAGCCGAATGTAAATTTTAAGAGATTGTTTATAATAAAGGTTCTGGAGTGGCAGCCACGTATCGGTTGATGAAATGTAGGGCGGCTCCCCACTCGATGGTGTGACGACTTGGGAACTCGATGGCTGCAGGTGGTTCAGGAACGTGCTTTGTGGCATTCCTAGGAGGAGACTTATATTCAGCAGTGGACTTGTGAAGGGCTGTAATAATGATGATGATGAATATAAACATTAAAATTTAGTTAGGCGGTTAGACTTCTATTCTGCATAAGTGTTCATTCATATATATATATATATATATATATATATATATATGTTGCCATTGATAGAAACTTTTATCTGGTAAAATTATTTAATTTGTTAATCGACTCTTACTGCCACCAGAGTGACGCCACTTGAAGATGAGGTGTAGTATTTGACATATTTCATGGTGGGAAAGTAGATTTGTCCAGAAAATTTAAAGGTTGATGTTTATTTGTGTGTCATTGGTTATATATTATTTTAATTGGATTGGGTATTAATGAACCAAAGTACGGATATTCCAAATAGGAAAAAAAATTAAAATGAAAATGTGTAAAGGATTAAAAGCAAAACACTGAGGCATTGTTTTGTGTATTCATATAACGGCTCCGTGGCGTATTGGCTTAGCAATGAGTTGCAACGCTTGGGGCCGCAGGTTCGAATCACGCACGGAACAAGTATTTGTATGGCCTACAAATAATTGTTCCGGGTCTGTATGTTTGTCCTTGTAAAATATATGTTTGTAAACTGCCTCCACGATACAGGAGAAAATCCTAGTGTGGGGGTAACGTTTTAATAATAAATATTCTGGAAACTGATTAACTTTTACTTAGAACTAACTTCTCATTTAAATGACATTGTGTAGCAAGGCTTCACCTCGGTGTCGATTATTAGCCTTCATGAAATTCGACATTGAATAAAATTGTTAGGTATGTGTTGAAATTTATTAATTTTTTACAATGTGTTTTTTTATTTCTCTTGACCATTCATAAGAGCGTATAAGAGTCTATGTGAATATTTTTTAACTTTTCTTTATATTTATTATATATATTCATAAATATCATATAATGAATCACAAAACGTATCACCTAATGACCTTTTAAACCTTTAACTCTTATAACTCAGCCCAACCCCCACAGGAAGTTACTGGATATGGAAATTTAATGGCTCTGTAGTAGAAGCGGCCGATCACTTACCTTTGGTACGCCGTGAGGTTTTTCCGGTTAAAACAATGTCATGTGTTTACACGATCTAACGACGAGTTCAATTTTTCACGAATTGTCATGAATATATAAAATTCATTTCACTCTATGCTTTGTATTTTTGGCATTAAATAACGAAATAATATAGATTGCAATTGAATTATTGATAAGTGTTTTTTCATCTACTTGAATTGAAGTATGCTAGGAGGACAGTTCGAAAAACCGAGAACCGGGGAAGAAAGGCGGCAGCCTCGTAGTGGTAAGCGCAATGTGAGGCGATTCCCAACTTGATGGAGTATTACCTGATAAAACACTTAGTAAGGCAATGCATGAAGGTTTACAACTATCGTAGTCCCAAGCCTACTTTTTGGACCATAAAAAATTGCCACAAAGCGAACTTTGTTTTTTTTTTTTATTTTTTTATATAGAACAAGGGTGACAAACGAGCATACAGTCCACCAGATGGTAAGTGGATAATGTGGGCCATAGATATCTTCATCTATCCTCGATTAAGAATCAAAATGCAAATGCGTTGTCACCCCTGAGGACTAAGATGGAATGCATCTTTTCTATTAAAACGGGTTTCCGGTTCTCTAAGCTCACTATACGAAATACAGCAGCAATGAGCAATCTACAGGGTATGTCTTTGTTCAGCCGTGGACTTGTGATGGGTAGTAGTGAAAGTGATAGTGATATTATGGAGATACACTGGAAGGATTGTAATATTGCAGCTATATATATCTTGTGTGCTTGCCTGCTGCACACCTTGTGCCTGCTGCACACCTTGTTTAATTTATGTTGGGAACTGAAACGGGTACCGGAAGACTGGTGCAAAGCCGTTATAGTCCCAATATATAAGGGAAAGGGGTCGCAGCAGGACTGTAAAAACTACCGTGGTATCAGCTTGCTTAGCATTGTGGGTAAACTGTATGCTAAGGTGTTAATTGAAAGAGTTATGGAAGAAACTGATGGAAAAATTTGGGATGTGCAAGCTGGATTTAGAAAGGGGATGGGGTGTACATATCAAGTCTTTTCCATGCGCATGATAGCGGAGAAGTTTTTGGCTAAAATCCAGAAAGTTTTTTGTGCGTTCTTGGACTTGGAAAAGGCTTATGACAGAGTGGACAGGAACGTGTTATGGCAAACACTGTACTCATTTGGGTTGAGCGCTGGCTTGATACAGGCATTAAGGTCTTTTTATAGGGACTCTAGTGCTTGTGTCAGGATCAACGGGGTCTACTCGGACTGGTTTGGCATTCATAAAGGTGTCAGACAGGGATGTGTGGCTTCTCCGTGGCTGTTTAACCTATTTATGGACAGTTGTTTGCAAACTTTGAAAGTTGAAGAATGTGGGTTGAGAATGGGTGAGTCAACCGTCAAATGCCTTTTGTACGCCGATGATCAAGTCATATTTGCATCGTCGGCGGCTGAGTTGCAAATGATGGTTACTTTAATGAATTGGTCATTGAAAGAAAGGGGTATGAAAGTGAACGCAAGTAAGACGAAAGTGATGGTTTTTGAAAGAGAAGAAAGTAAAACTTTATGTGAAATAAGAATAGAAGGGGAGTTGATTGAGCAAGTGGATGAGTTTGTATATTTGGGATGTTTATTTAGCAGGGATGGTAGATATGATAAGGATATAGAACGACGAGTGAACGCAGGAAATAGAGTGAATGGGGCTCTACACGCTATTGTGAGTAGTCAGAATGTGTCAACTAAGGCACGTATGGCAATTCATAATGCTGTGTTAGTACCTACTTTAATGTATGGTAGTGAAAGTTGGGTATGGCAGAAGAAGCATGAGAGTAGAATAAATGCTGTAGAAATGCGTTCCTTAAGGAGTATGCTAGGGCTGAATCTGAATGACAGGATGAGAAATAGTGTAATAAGAGAAAAGTGTGGTTTGCAAGATGACGTTGTGACAAGGATTAAGAAAGGAATGCTTCGGTGGTTTGGTCACGTAGAAAGAATGAACGAGGAAAGAGCGACAAAGCAAATTTATGTTGCAGAAGTGAACGGCAGGGTCGGGAAGGGACGCCCTAGACGAAGGTTTATCGACCAAATCGGCGATACATTAAAAATGGGCCAGATTAGGAGTACCCTTAACCGACGAGCGTGTATGCGTAGATATATGGATGTAAAAGAGGCGAGAGAGGTGTGTCAGGATCGCGCCAAATGGAAGTCCGTAGTCTCTGCCTACCCCTCTGGGTGACAGGCGTGAGTGTTTATGTATATATCTTAATATCTGATGAGGTGTGAACCACATTAATTTAGGTAGTTCTTTATCATAGCTATTATTGTGTGAAATCTAAATAAAATAGTATAAAACATTTCTGGTATTTAGTATCAGTTGATGCAGTGATAGATAACTAATAGTGTTAACATTGATGATTAAAAGTTTTTTTTATAGAATGGGTATGACAAACGAGCACACAGTCCATCTCATGGTAAGTGGATTCTGTGGCCCATAGACATCTACATTTAACTACGATGAAGCATCAAAATGCAGATGCGGTGTCACCTCTGAGGACTACAATGGAATGCCTCGTTTCCAGTAAAAAGGGTCTCCGGCTCTTTACACTCATCATACGAAACACAGCAGCATTAAGCTGCTATTTTACGCTGGTATTATGTGAGAGCTTAGTCCCGGTTGGGCCGATCCATTCATGCTGCAACCATAATATAGCTGCAGCGTGGCTCTACCACATAAAAAAGTAGGTTAAAAAGTTAAGGTAATAGGACATAATTCATCTGATAGTAAGTAATGCTGCTGCAAATAGATAATTACATAATATTTCCTAAACTAAGATCAAAATTCCGATGCATTGATAACTACAAGGAATAAGATGGAATGCTATGGGACCTTCCTACTGTGTAGTGGTGGCGTAAGAAAATCCATTACACCATATCATGCCGTGGGCGTGGGTTATTTTGAACTACTTATTAACTATTACCACCAAAATTAAAAACATTATAATGGGATTGGCGACGGGAGCGGTATCAAAGGAGCCTAGTGTTTATGACAAATCCACCCTACAAATGGAGATGCTCATGTCCAGGATAGATGTGTCACAACTAAACGCATTTAAATGTTCAGTACCGAAGGACTTAATTATCTTGTTGTTTTGAATTCTATCTTGTGGCTTTAAACGTTACTTATAATGGCATAGTTCAACGTAAAATTTATTAAAAGGAATGAAATAACTTTAAAAATAGGTAGTTTAGATATCTAGATGTAATCGGAACAAACAAAGTTATCCAATTCAAAAGAAATAAATACTTTAAGCGAGTATGGCGGGGCATTCGTCGTAGCGGCGCATTTCTTATAATAATAAAATAATGCCTTATAATAATAAAACAAAGTTCTCCAAAATGAATTTTGGACAAGGCAGCCTAGACATCTGCGTAGTACAGCATTATAGTGTACGAGTGTGTGCGCAAGTACAGGTGCACTCTCTAATCCTTCACTGTAATAATTTTAATAAATGGCAATTCGTCACGAGCGGAGAGAGATCCGGAGCAAGACCAACGTCTCTACGTGTTTTCCGAGGGGGTGTAAAACATCGCCGACTCCCAGACATTAGGCTGCCATTGATAATTTATTGATATAAACATGATTATGACTACTAGACCAACAACACAGTCGGATTTTCCCTGCAATTCTGACTGCCTCCACTCAGCATACTGCAATATAAGCTGTATGTGTTGATGATCCACCAAATGCTCTCTTTGAGTCTGTACTCCAAAATAACTGTGTAGTAAAATTTACCGTTTCACAACCTCTACAAATTTTTGTTCAAACATTTTAAAGGTAATGTAGCTTCCTAATGGCCGTTTTAGAGATTTTTAAGTAGAGTCTCCCAAATTCAAAGTTATTATAAGAATTTTTGAGACTCTACTTGAGTAAAAGCTCTATGGGGTAAGAGCACAAAAATATATTAAATATTATAACTAGTTGTTGCCCATGTTTTAACTATATTTAAGTTTATGTCGTGTGCCTACAGGCCACAGCATCCATTTACTGCATTTTAAGTATTTGAATGTCCTACAAATTATTGTTCCGGGTCTGGATATTTGTCCTTGTGTAATTTGTGTTTGTAAACTGCCTCCACGATACAGGAGAAAGTCCTAGTGTGGGGTAAAGTTTTTCAAAAAAGACAAAAAGACTGCAATTTTGTCATCATTCGCGTAGTGACAGTGTAAGGATATCTATTACCTCATATCCCGTGGGTGTTGTAAGAGGTGACAGAGGAAATAAATCAGGAGACGGGCAGCAGTGTCTTCCTTAAAACGACTAAAATAAAAAAAAACTACTGTTACCAAACCGCTTGCCAAGCATGGCAACTATGCTAAATATTCCTCAATCTATGACACTATCTATAGGAGAGGCTTATGTTCAGCAATGAACATTAGTGGGCTGTAACGGTAAGAAAAAGAGACATAACATCTGTTTGCGACACTTTGCACGACCGCCTAACGCTTATGAGATTCCTTAATTATTATCCAATGAAACTACTGCAAAGCCCATTTCCGGGTGTCCTATCTACCGCCTTTATTTCTTTGCATATTTTCGGGGTTCGGGGGTCTACATTAGTTTGTGTAATTTAGATTTTAAACTTAACAAAAATATCGTGAAGTGTAAAAGAAATTTACAATAACGCTATATTTCACGATTATCTGTGAAGTTTATATGTGCGAAGACAGCCGGCGCCGAATCATCGTGGCTGCAGCCCTTGAAACATGAGGCAGATAATCAGAAGTCCAGGTGAGTGCACATGCATTCCTTCTCATCCTTCCTGTAGCGCGAATTTATGTGTGTTTGCACTAACGCGAAATATTAATACCTCCTCGCGTTCGCACTGCATCCTATAATGCAATCTGCTATTTATTTTAACCTGCTGAACTTGCAGTTGGACAGTTAAACCAACAGGCCATATTGAACCCTTCACCCGGATTAGAACTATTTTTAGTCATTTCGGCCGGGATAGTTTTAACCATTTTCTGTGCCTTCTTGCCGAATTTTAATTAATAAATTTACCCAATAACTATATTTAAAAATTATGTTAAATACGTAAACGAAGCCATTAAAAACAGTTACCAATAGATTTATCTCAAGTGGCAGCCTCATGCCAGGATAAATTTCCACACCAGGGATAAATAAATTTAATGGAACTATTTAGACGCTTATTTGATACCTTGAGGTTCTGATATTGCTCAATTCAGTCATAAGGACCAAAAATTAAACCTACGACTTTGTAATCGTAGGTAAAACATAGTGTAGCGAAGAATCAAAGCTTTAAAAATATCTTCTAAAGAAGGTTTTTATTTTTTTTAAAGGATTTTTTTTATATTTTCTTAATTCGTATAAACGTGATATGCGATATCTACACATTATCAGGTTTAATACATTTTTGAACTCGACTTATGAGTTACGCTAACCACCAACTTTTTTACTAACACACTAGATAAGTTATAAAAGTTCTAATGGATTGTATCAGCAGTGTGGTTAATCATCATCATCATCATCATTACAGCCCTTCACTAGTCCACTGCTGAACAAAGGGTTCCACCACGGAATGCAACAAAGCACGGTCCTAAACCACTCGCATTTATCGACTTCCTGCATGTCTTCCCAGGTCGTCACTCCATCTATTTGGGAGCTGCCCTACACTTCAACCTACCGTTACGAGGCTGCCACTCCAGGAACTTTTTTCACCATCGGTTATTGTTTCTTCGAGCTATATGGTTGACCCCTTGCCATTTCAGCTTACTAATCCGTTGGGCTATGTCTGTTACTCTGGTATATTAAATATCTAAAATATTCTAATTTCTAAGTTTATCACGCGGATAAATACCGAGCATATACCCAGCCCTTATCTCGCTGAGCGACCAAGCTCAAGAGCTTTCTAATACGTCCAACAGTGAAGGATCACGTATAAGATCTATTCGTCATCACTGCCAACACTCACTGGTTATACAATCTTGTTTTCAAGTTTTGACGTATACCTGACAAGAAGATGTGTTGTAATCTCCCGAACGTGGTATGTTTCATAAGATTAAAATAAGGACCAAAATAATAGCAACACATTTATTTTTTATTTTTTGATAAGACTTAAAAAAACTTCAAAAACCTTTTTACTCGAATGAAGTTACGAGCACAGTTATTCGTTGAAGACAGTCCTCAAGTAAATCACACAAACATTCAATGAGCATATTTTCAAATAAAGGAGAACGTACGAAAATAGAGCCATCTTTAAAATATTAGCGTACATTATTTAACAACCAATTCTCTTTCGGAATGAGCTCCATAGATTAAATATTTATCCAAGAACAGCTATTATGCTTGACATACGACTCAAGTTTTCACATTTTTGGTACCTCTCATATTGCTTTGCATTAAAAGGAACAAATGGGCCAAGGTTTTTTTTAACATAAGATCCATTTTATTATACTAAGTAACATCAATCTTTCAAGATGAAATTATATTAAAAAGTTTCAAAAATCGATAGGGTGACAAAGGAGTACATCTATCCTCAATAAAAAATCAAAATGCAGATGTGTATTTTAAATATGTGCAAATTAATTATCTAAGATCAGCGTGAAAATAAAATGGTGTGTCTTAACTATGAACTATGAACATCTCCGCCTTTCCTACAATTAAGAGCACTATCACTATAACCACTAAACTCCACACCACTATCCTCAACACCACTATCACCAACACCACTATCATCAACACCACTATTCCCAACACCACTACTCTAATAAAGATTTACATATTCTTTATGGCGCGTTTCAAATCTAAACTAGTCATTCTCAAAAGAAATACAACTTCAAACAAAGAAGGCTACAGATGCGTTATCATCTCTGAAGACCAAGGTTGCCTGTATACTAACTGTACTTATACCCTAAAGATGAGGACACAGCGGTACGGGCACTATTGCTTGGCGCCAGAAATAGGAAAGAGGTCAGTACTTACCAAGACGGACTTTTTGTAGAATAAGGGTGACAAATGAGCACACAGTCCACCTGATTGTAAGTGGATGCTATTGCCTATAGGCATATACATCTATCATTGATTAAGAATCAAATGCATATGGTTTTTTACCATTGAGGACTAAGATGGAATGCCTCGTTTTAGTAAAAAAAAGGCAATCTTTACCATACGAAGCACAGCAGCATTAAACTGCTATACTGCTATTTCATACGGTATTCTTACGCTAATATTCTGTGAGAGCGTGGTCTTTCTTCGGTCGAGCCGACCCATTCGTACTATAATCATTATATTGCTCTGCCACGTATAAAACTTGATTCTTCCGTAATAATATTTTACTTCCTAGACTAGTGCTTCTTAGAAAAACAACTCACGTTTCATTTTATTGTGCTTTAATCTTTAATTAATTGATAAATAAAAAAATAAAAAAAATAAAATCAATTTATTTCAGACTGAGTCCATACAAGTAACATTGACATTATAATAAATTTAATTTTATATAACTCTATCTAATCTTTTTAATTTAATTTAATCTTATTCAAATTAATTTAAATCAATTCAATATAACTTAATTCGATTGTTTAACATATTAATTACTTGAATAAAATTAATCTATAGTTTAATTCATGTATCTGCCACCCTCTGGGGCACCGGGCACATGCATTTAAACCAGTGCCACAGAAGGGGGCAGTCAGGCTTATCGCTGAGCACGTTCAGAATGGTGTTGGCGCTCCCCCACGTACGGAGCATCAGCGAGGCGATACGGCGTCGCAGCACGGCGTGGAAGCCGTCCGTGTGCGCGTGCGCAAACATCGCAGACGCACTACAGCAGCGCGGGAGCGCCACCAGCACCCTGAATGCGTTATTATATTGTACTCTGAGAGCGTTGATGGCCCGCTGCGTGTAGTTGACCCAGAGATTGCAAGTGTATAGAGTTTGGCAAAAGGCTTTAAAGAGAGTTATCTTTACTCCAAAGCTACACCGCGCGAATCTGCGTGCCAGCATATTACAGCGGACCGCCATCGCCCTTCTTTCCCTTTCGATGTCAGCATCGTCTTTTAAATCCTCGGTAATCACATGGCCAAGATATTTAAACGCATTTACCCTGCCTAGAGCGACGCCATTTAGCAGCACACGTGGCACATCTCCCAGCTTACGACGCCTAGCTTGAAAGATCAAGAGCTCGCTCTTTTTAACATTGTACAGGAGTCCGTGTGACAAAGTGTACCTCTCACATACACCTATTAGTTTTCTGAGACCTGCGATTGATGGGCTTAGCAATACCATGTCATCTGCATAACTGATACTGTTGATGCAGTGGCCATCAATCGAACAGCCGACCCTTGTGTCGCTCAGCTCAACAATCAACCTATTCACATACAAGTTGAAGAGAGAAGGAGAAGTTAGCCCTCCCTTTCTCACTCCACACTCCAACCCGTACTCGTCAGAAAGCTCACCAAGCCATCTAACCCGGTTAGTTTGGTGTTCATACCAATATTTAAAAATATTGATCAACCCACCCGGCATACCTGTGTCTTTTAATTTACGCCAAAGGATATCATATCTAACCAGGTCAAATGCCTTAGTGAGATCAAGAAAGGATGCATACACAGGCGTGTTCCTATCCGTGTAGTACCTAACAGTCTGCTTGAGAGACATAACTGCGCATTCAGTCGAAAGTCCTGGTGTGAAGCCGAACTGAGCGTCATGTAGGTGGAGATGCTCTTTAAGTTGTCTCCCAAGCAGGCCATCAAGCACCTTAGATGTAGTTGTAGCTAATGATATCGTACGGTAGTTGCACTTGTCGGCAGTATCACTAGTTTTATTTTTAATAATAGGCACTATCACCGTCTTCATTAGCTCATTTGGCAGATAGGAATGCCTAATGCATAGCGTGAACAGCAGCCCTAGAGTCTCGGTAGGTGTGGCCCCGCATTGTGAAAATGTTCAATGCTAAGGCCGTCGTGTCCAGGAGACTTCCCTCGCGTCACTCCTTTTATCATTAGAGCAACTTGCTTAGCTGTGACGCGGTCCGGCACCTCCGACAAAACCTTAATAAATCCGCTCTTCACAACTTTTGTCTCGAGGAATAACTTGCATTTTTAAACGCTCTTAAAATATTACCCATATTTTTTCCGCAACGGAATTATTTTAGCGACATATAATAGTAGTAAATTGTTTGTATACTTAATTTGATTGAGAAAACGCAGATTTTGTAGAAATTTTGTTCAGAAATGTGCTAATGAATTTTGAAAATTGTTAAGTTGATGGTATTTCGTATAACCCACTTCAATATTGTTTAATGGAAGAGTCGCGAGGATAATAATTGCAAGATAGATTGTGTCTTATAGAGATGTCTACATTATTATGTTCTCCTGGTATTTCGGTTTTGGGACGCCCTATTAACAGTCTGTCTGTGACCACCTTTTTACTTATATCTTCCGCCAAATTGTAGTGTTTGTAACTGCTATGTGTCGGTCTAAAAGGTATAGAGAGTCACTATAATTACAGGCCGTGAGGCATTCCATCTTAGTCCTCAGAGGTGACAACGCATCTGTAGCCTTCTTTGTTTGAAGTTGGCTGCAGGTGTCCATGGACTGCAGTAGCCACGTACCATCAGGTAGACTGTAAGTAAGTTTCGTTTTAAAAACAAAGGAAGATTCTGCACAATATAGTGTTCTTGAATTACTTATACTTATCTTCACGCACAATCCCTGACGGGGTAGCCAGAGAGAACAGATCGCCAAGTGTCACGATCCTTACATACCTCTTTCGCTTCTTTCAGATTCATTATCTTCTTCATGCATGCACGTCTAGGTATCCGAGTACTTTTGACCCTACCCTCTTCGAGCAATTTGCTCACATGGTCTTCGAAAGTTAGTCTCGGTCTACCTCGACACCTTTTAATATTAACTTTCGCGCTATATATTTTCATCACCATTCGGTCTTCACTCATTCGCTCAACGTGCCCAAACCACCGAAGCACGCCCTTATCAATTTTTGTGATAAGGTCATCTTTCAAACCTGCCATATTGCGAATCTCTTCGTTTCGCTTTCGGTCGGCCATGGTAACGCCGCACATTTTACGAAGAGATCGCATCTCCACTGCATTCAACTTACTTTTATGCTTCTTCTGGCATACCCAGGTTTCGCTGCCATATAACAAAGTCGGTACCAACACTGCGTTATGTATTGCAAGGCGTGCACTCTTCGCTATGCCTTGCCTTTTGACTAACGCAGTAAGGGCACCATTGACTTTGTTCCCGGCAGCGACACGCCTGTCCACATCTAAATCACATCTTCCATCCCGGCTAAAAGCACTCCCCAAGTATACAATTTCATTTACCTGTTCTAGACATTCCTGATTTACCCATATTTCACACTTCGTTCTCTCTTCGTCCCTTTCAAATACCAGAACCTTAGTTTTATTAGCATTCAAACGGAGACCTTTAATTTCACATTCCTCTTTCATACACGTGACTAATGCCTGCAGTTCTGCCTCTGATGGTGCAACAAGCACTGCATCATCAGCATACAGCAGACAATTTACTTTAATGTCACCCAATTTCACACCCAAACAACTATCTTTCAGCTTCTGTAAACAGCTGTCGAGATACAGTATGAACAGCCAGGAAGACATGACACAACCCTGCTTTACGCCCGTTTGGACATTAAACATGGGTGACAGGTCATGCCCTACCCGCACACAGGCTTTACAGTCACAGTAAAGAGACTGCACAGCCCTTAGCAATCGACCATCCACACCATACCCCGGCAACAGTTCCCACATTTTCTTCCTTACAACCTTATCAAATGCTTTCTCAAGATCCACAAAAGCACAGAAAATCTTCTGGTTAGCAGCCAGAAGCTTCTCCGTGATCATGCAGAGAGAAAACATTTGATCCGTGCATCCTCTTCCAGGTCTATATCCGCATTGTGCCTCCCATAGAAATCTTTCCGATTTCTCTTGCATCCTACGTGTCAAAACCTTCGAGTAAACTTTACTTGCTAAACTGGTCAAGCTGATCGCCCGATAGCACCCGCAGTCAAAATGTGAACCTTTACCTTTATATAAAGGCACAATGAATTGTTGAATGAATGTTCTTGAATTCATTAAATGAAAATAGTGGTAGGAGACCTCTCAAGGTAAACACAACTTGTCAGGGAATGTCAATTGATAGTAATCGATTGTAGATAGTGTGCTCGGTTACAACCCTTAGTTCGATAAAACTACTGCCAGTAAAATCATGTAAAATCTGATAAAGCAAGCCATTGATGAAACGCCCCTATCCTATAAAACTAGGTTAAATATATCAGTGCACAAACTTTAGCCATAATTCAATTGTAATGGTTGTTCGTGGTTTTCCTTATCTGATGAAAGAGTGGAACGTTTTTTGTTAAGCCTGAGTGTGGCTTGATTATGTACCTATTACAGTGTACTTTTGAATAAGAACGTAAGCCATGAGCACAGGATAAGGTAGCCAGTCTTTCGGCGTACTACAGGATACATTATTAAGGATAACTCAAAAACTATTGGCCAGATCTTAATCAAATGTATATGTTACAACATGAAAAGCACCAGCTTTTAAATAAAAAAGGATTCATCAAAATTGCTTCCGTTATAATAAATTTCTGAAGTAATACAGTTTCAAAAGATACAGTCGAATTGAGAACTTTTCTCTTTTTTTTTTAAATCGGTGGATAAAGGCGACGTACTGGCAGTGTGTGTAATTGTTTGAGTATACTGTCACTAGATAGTGTATTGCCCTTTCACCCCCTCATTTCAATAGTATTCTAATTGGTCTCGATCACAAATGGCAGAAAAATTAATAAAGCCTGTAATCCCACAATAAATATCTTGATTAGGGTTTGCCGGGGCGTAATATTAGCGTAGGTACGCGAATTTTTGGTTTTGAGTCTAGAATGTTGTATTACTCTAAAAATTCCTTAAGAACTATACCATGCTATAATTTCTTATATAAATTTTATATTCATTAAATATTAGTTAGTAAGTATTATTATACATATCATTCACATGCATATATATATATATATATATATATATATATATATATATATATATATATATATATATATATATATATATATATATAAATGTTATTTAATAATTTTTTTTTCAGTTCATTTTACATTGTATGTTGCATCTATCCGACAAATTATAAAATGACAGTGTCCTATTACTTTAATTTTGCCAGGTTTTCGCAAATTGCGATATGAACATCGTATGTAGTTCATGAGTTTTTCGATATTGTTACAACTTAATGTTTAAATGCAAAAAATAGTGAATCCTAAGTCAAGCTTTCGCAAACAGAATAAGTGTTATAATAATATGTATGCATTGTTGAACTATATAGAAAAATAATATAAAAAATGAAAAACAGTACTGCTGTTGATTAACAAATTATATTTATAATTTAGTTTTTATTATTTTTTATTCTATAATATTATTGTTCTGCAATATTCTGGTCTACACTAGAATTTTCTTCGTTATCGGCCCATAAAAGGCATACTGGTTGGAGATAAAGTTCCCCGTTTTAGGATGGATTTTTTTTTATAGGAGAGGGGGCAAACGACCATGCGGCTCACCTGATGGTAAGTGACTACCGCCGCCCATGAACAACCGCAACACCAGGGGAATTGCAGATGCGTTGCCGGCCTTTTAAAAAGGAGTAGGCTCTTTTGTTGTAGGTCCCTAAGTCGTATCGGTCCAGAAAAATCGCTGGTGGTAAACTATTCCACAAGGAAGTTGTGCGAGGAAGAAAACATCTTCTAAATCGCACAGTGGTGGACCGCCAATCATCCAGATGGTGTGAATGGTATCGGGAGTTCTGCCGCGATGTGCGTTCGTGAAATTTGGCGGCTGGGATTAATCCGAACAATTCCTCAGAGCACTCCCCATGGTAAATGCGAAAGAAAATGCTAAGAGATGCAACATCTCTTCGCAGTGCCAATGAGTCGAACCGATCGGAAAGGACTCGGTCGTCGACGATTCCAGCCGCTCTGCGCTGGATGCGGTCAAGTGGAAGGAGCTGGCACTGGGGAGCCCCAGCCCAGAGATGGGAACAGTATTCCATGTGAGGCCAAACCTGCGCCTTGTAAAGTTGCAGGCGTTGAGCCGGCATGAAATACTGTCCCGCTCTACTGAGCACGCCAAGCTTTTTAGAGGCCAATTTGGCCTTCTCTTCCAAGTGACCACGAAACTGCACGTTACTCGATATGTCGACACCGAGGATTCCGATACTGGCTGAGGCAACAAGGGGAGTACCTTGAAACTGAGGAGATACGACAAAGGGGTTCTTTTTAGCGGTGAACGCGCAAACTTGTGTCTCCTGAGGATTAAACTGGACTAGATTTAGTTGCCCCCAATCCGAGACTTTGTCCAGCAAAGACTCGACTTCAGACACAAGTTTGTTCCGGTACTCGCTGACGTTTTCCCGAGAAATATTGGCACGGCCGGTGTATAGAGCATCACCAAAGCTGTCATCTGCATAGAAATGAATGCTACCGGCTTGCAACATATCATTGATATGCAGAAGAAACAGCGTTGGTGATAGCACGCAGCCTTGTGGGACACCAACGTTAATAGGCTTGTAGTCGGTGCATGCACCGTCTACAACGACCTTGATGCTCCAATCTGCAAGAAAGCTGGTGATCCAATTGCATAATTTCTCGGGAAGCCCATAGGAAGGGAGCTTCGAAAGAAGCGCTTTGTGCCAAACCCGATCGAAGGCCTTCGCAATGTCCAAGCTAACGGCCAATGCCTCCCCCTTGGACTCTACTGCCTCCGCCCATCTATGAGTTAAGTAGACCAGAAGATCACCAGCTGATCGACCCCGACAACAACCGTATTGGTGGTCACTAATCAGCTGGTGATCCTCAAGGTACCGCATGAGGTGGCAGATTATAACGGATTCCATTATTTTGGAGAACAAGGGGGTTATGGCGATAGGCCTGTAGTTGGACGGGTCTGAGCGGTCGCCTTTTTTAGGGATCGGGTGGACAAGAGCTGTCTTCCATGATTTCGGGACTACGCCTAGGGAGTAGGAGTACCGGAAAAGACGCGTTAGAACCGGTGCCAACTCCGGAGCACACGTCCTTAGCACAATTGGGGGGATTCCGTCAGGCCCACTCGACTTGTGGATGTCAAGGGAGAGGAGTGCTCTACGAACCGAGCGCTGTGAGAACCGCACATCCGGCATGGAGCAGTCACACCGCGGGATGGTCAGCGGTGTGTTCCCCCCGTCATCAACAGTCGAGTTGGACGCAAAAAGGGAGCCTAAAAGTTCGGCTTTCTCTTTTGCGTCATGTGCCAGTGAGTCGTCCTCTCTGTGCAGAGATGGTAGTGATGGCTTACAGAAATTCACTTGGACATGGATTGGATTGGATTTACCTTAATCGTCACGTTGGCTGATGGATTGAAAATTGCAGTACCAGTAGACTCGTAGTTTCAATTCAGCTGCACGTCGCTGGTCTGGATATTTTACGTCTGGGCAGATGGTATTACCACCATCTATTGTGAGCCATAAGGTTTTTATGGCATTTCCCAATGTCGTACCTAACGACTACGGGATAAAAATGGGTGATGTAGTCTCATATACCGTTAACAACACGCAAAACAATAGATATAGAAATATTATCCATTCATCCATTACGGCCTATAATAGTCAAGAACATAGGCCTCTTCCATAGATTGCCTCATATGGGGGCACACTATTTTGGCGTCATTGTCACGCTTAGAAAACGTGTTGGCAACTGCAGTTTTATTATTTTGAGTTAACAGGAATATGCTTCTACCCATCTCCTCATTCAGTTTCCCTCTGTCGACTCTTAACAACAACTACGGGACGAATTGTGGTAGTGGATATTTATACACCGCTAATTCTAATCCTTACTCATTTCCTATTACACCCACGGTAATGAACGTAGTAATAAATTCTCTTTGCCGCTACTATAAGGCAATCGTTTTTGCGTTTCTTTTTAATACATCTTTCAAAGATTAAGCGGATTGTATGGATATGTAAACAAGTAACCTCTTAGCCGAGAATACATATTTCTTTTCGAGTAATGTTTTAATAATTCCCTTTCTTGGTCACGACAAAAAAATAAGTGTTACTATGTAAGGAATAGGCTTTCTAATTTAAGAGTTGTTTTTTTTTATATTGTGACATAACTCTAGATTTTTTCTACTTTTCAAACGACTTTAAAAAGGAGGAGAGAATTACAATTCCTCGGAATCTTCTTTTGATATGTATGTAACTTTATTACTCAAGGACATCTGAACCAATTTGGAAAATTCTTTTTCGTTTCAAATGGCATTCTTCTCAGGTAGTCCAGTTTAAATTTTATCGAAATCAGTTGAGTGGTTTTTTAAAAATCAACAATAAATTATATTTACATTGAAGTCAGTTGTACAAAATTTTTAAATTTAGCACTTCTAATTAATCAAAATCAATAAAGAACATTAATTCCTATTAAAAAAACTTTAACTTCCTGGTGTGTAGAGGTGCCCTTAATGTCAATTTAATATTGACTTTACATAAATTGATTATTTCTCTGTTCAGCTTCGCAGGATTATTTACTGTCAATTAGGAATTTAAACTAGGATTTACACAAAACCTTTAACCCATTTGCTTTACTTATTTCATTATCTTCACTGAACTCATGTGAGAGTACCTTTTTCGTCATACTAGGTAATTACTCAATATTTTTATACATGGCAGAGCCACAGTGCAGTTATATTAACGTTGTACTACGTATGAGTCGGCTCGATTGGGGAAAGACCACGCTCTCACAGAATACCAACGTAAAATAGCAACTTGTTGCGTTTTGTATGGTGAGTAAACCAAACAAAAAAAAGTACCAGAGACACTTTTTACTAGAAACACGGCATTCTATCTTAGTCCTCAGGGGTGACAACGTATCTTTCTATGGGTCACAGCATTCATTTTCCATCGGGTGAACTATATGCTTGTTTGTCTAACTTATTCTATAAAAAATCTACTGAAGGCCACTCAACATTTCTTACTAAGCTGCCACTCATGAAGAATTTTTCGGGATCGGTTGTCGATGCTATATGTTCTCCGATTTATAACAGCGTTTTTTTTACTTTTTGAATGTCAATAAAGCTATGCCATTGCTTCAAAAAGTTTCTGTTACAGGAGATTTTGTTAGTGAATTAAATAAATAAACAGTGAAATGTTTTACACATTTCCCCCCTTTTTATTTTTCTACTTTAAGGAATATCCGTAGTTTGGTTTATCAATTTCTTATCAAATTCATATAAATAAATCTAATATTTCAGAAAGAAACTCTCAACACTTTTCTAACAAATTAACTTCCCCCGGTATGAAATCTGTCTAATACTTCAACTTATTCCTAAGTGGCGCCAAAGATATTGACGAAGATATCGAAAAATATTGTCGAATTCAGAACTTCCTCTTTTTTTTATTCGGCTAAACATAATCTTGTTTAATGGCAAAACCAGACAAAAATCTTATTCCATAGTAACTTATCGGAGCTTACATTTCATGAAATTCTCATTTGTGTAGGTTGTCCCAGTCAGGCCAATATTACCAACCCTACACTTTGAAACTCAAACCAATTTTTAAGCGATTATAGACAAAAGAGATTTTATACAAATTACGTTGTAACAACGCAGATATAGCAAAGAACGTCAAATAATCTATCACCCTGATTTGCGGGTGGAGGGACTCTTTTCCTCTATAAATGTCGACTGGGTAACTACCACCATCTTACCTATTTCTACCGCCCAATAGCAGTGCTTACGAAATATTTTGCAGCACACAGCTTCATAGAAGATCTTAATTCCAGTTGTTCCAGTTTACGCATACTCTTGTGGATCCCGTGGGTGTCGTAAGCCGTGACAGAGGGAAACAAATCAGGAGATGGGCAGCAGCGTCTTCCTAATAACGACTAAAAATAAAAATAAACTGTGATTTACAAACCGCTCGCCAAGCGTGGCAACTATGAAAAATATCTCCCATACGAGGCTATCTATGGGGAAGGCCTATGTTCATCAGCGGACTTTAATAGACTGTAACGGTAACGGTAACGCAAACTCTTACTATATGTAAAGTATTATAGTAAAATGTGTGTTTACTTTTACTAGGTGGTTGTAAGTACCCCATTTCGGTCCGGGGGTCCGTCTAGGTAGGTACAACTCTCTTACCTATTTCTGCCGCCAAATTTCAATGCTTTTACTGCTGTGTTTCGGTCTGAAGTGTATAGAGAGTCAGTATAACTACAGGCTGTGAGGCATTCCTTCTTACTGTACAGAAGTGAGAACTCATCTGTAACCTTCTTTGCTTGAAATTGGCTACATGTGCAAAAAGAAACCATGACAGGACTATAGATATCGTAAGAAAACTAACTAATTAATTAATTAATTTAAATTTTATTGTACCTTACAGGAGTTTATGACCAAAAGGCGGATTTAATGCTAAAAGCATTCGCTGCCAGTCAATCTAAGGACAGTGATAACACTACTAAGGTAGTGTTTTTGTAGAATAAGGTTGACAAATGCACACGCAGTCCACCTGATGATAAGTGGATGCTGAAGTGCATAGAGGTCTACATCTATCCATGAATAAGAATCAAACTGCAGATGCGTTGCCACCTCTGAAGGCTAAGATGAATTGCCTCAAATACAAACAATTTTTTATTGTTAGAAAAATAATAGAAAATCGGCTTTTTCATGTTTTGTACAGATTTTTGATGAATTGGTGTTTCAGAGAACCGAATATCGTTGTTAAATTTTGTTAATATTTTAGCTTGTATTTCCACATTTTACTAATATCGATGAATATCTATCATCCCCAGGCTGCCACTCCATTTATTTACTTCCAAAATTCAATACTGTATATTTCTTCTACACCTCGTTGAATAAAGTTAACCCGTATATTTTCCCGAGTTCGAAATTCAAATTAAACGTGAACTCCTTTTTAATTTTTTAATCCGGCCGGCTTACCGACGCGTAGCTCCGATGCCTAACTAGAAAGAAAGAAAGAAGAAGAAAGAAAGAAGAAGAAAGAAAGACATTTATTCACTGGAACTGTACACATCACAAAAATAAAAAAATAAAAAGTTAAAAGTATGGTAGATTAAAATTACAAGAGTGTATCGAGCCAGTGAAAAGGTTATGACTCAGCGTAGTGCTGCAGGGTAACCTACAGCGCTGATGATTCTGCCATAACCACAGATACACGCACGATCCGCTTGGAAGTGTTTATGACATACATTTCAATTATTATTTTATAAATTGAATTATTTCCTTGCTAATAAATATACCTACATATACATTTAGGGATATACACACATACATACATACAAGACATATTATACATAAATATATTCATATCATATTATATTCTATATAAAACTAAAAATGTTTCAAAAACATATATAAAAATAAACGTAACAATAAGCTTTGAAAATACACAATAAAAACAAACATATAATGCTCAACGATGCTGGAAAATAGGCTCAAGGTTGAGCTTTTTGTGAGTGTAATAAATGATTTTTATAGTGGGATTTAAAATTGTACTTTGAATTACACTCAAGAATAGGTGGAGGAATATCGTTCCAGCACCTTGTAGCTATATATTTAAAACTACCTCTGAAAGCTGCAGAACAGTAAGTGGGATTGGCAAGCAGGTTCGTTCAAGACCTAATGATGTTTTGTCGATTTCTCCATATAAGTTTATCATATAAATATAGGGGTGACTTAGTTTTGACAACATCAAATAGAAGATTAGCGAGGTATAGTTTCTGTTACGCTTTCATTTTCAAAATACCTGCTCCATTGAAAAAAGATGTTACATAGGACCGTTTTGGTATTGGCAAGCAGTATCGTGCACATGCATTTTGTATACGTTGAATTAGACGTTGTGACTTTTCCAAAATACAGGGTTCATACACTGTAATGCAGTGGTTTAATTTTGAAAGAACGAGAGATTCACACAGTCTAATTCTTAAGCCCAACTGAATGTATTCGCGGATTTTACATAACACCTTTAACCTATAAAAGCAGTTGAGGACAAGCTCGAGTACGTGTTTTTCAAAACGCTGTCTGCTATCCATAACTAAACCGAGGTTACGAACTTCAGCTACACGCTCCAGAGGGATGTATAACAACACGATTTTAGGGTTTTGATTTTCTAAAAATTTGATTTGGTTTTTTGATCCTAAGAGCATATAATTAGTTTTTAGCGGGTTTAAAATGAGGGAATTTTTCTGTGACCATATTGCAATTCGATTCAGGTCCTCATTGATGTTACTAATTGTTGAATGAAATTCAAGTGAATTGCAGGAAAGATATACCTGTAGATCATCAGCATATAGGTGGTATTTGCAGAAGTGCATGCAGTTAGTTATATCAGCAGTGTAAATTATAAATAACAATGGTCCTAAGATAGAACCCTGTGGAACACCTCTATTAAGTGGTCGTTGTTCAGAAACAAGGGAAGACCCATTTGGTTGATTTAATATTACTTGTTGTGAACGGCCGCATAAGTAACTTTAAAACCACTTTATGGAAGATGTTACAAAACCATAAAACGATAGCTTAGACAGCAGCAAATCTATGTTGATAGAATCAAATGCTCTTGAAAAATCAAGCAGGGTAAGGATCGTACCTCTACCAGAGTCTTGAGATGTAAGAATATTGTCAACCACGTCAAGTAAAGCAGTAGACGTGCTTCTACCTTTTCTAAAACCAGATTGTACGTCAGTTAAATTATTGTTAGCATCATAAAACTAAATGACTTGATTATAAATAACTTTTTCTAAAATTTTTGAAAGAAAGGGTAGTATACTTATTGCCCTTAAGTCTTTGAGATCCTTAGGATCATTGTTTTTAGGTAAAGGACGTACGAGAGCTATTTTCCACGAAGAAGGAAAAGTAGATGTTTCAATTGACTTATTTATGATTGCTGTAATGACTTTTAACGTAGCCGGAAGTGTTAAGATGATCATATCCCTACTCAACTTATTAATACCGTGAGCATTTCATTTTATTGATAATATAATGTTTGCAACATATTCTTCACTTACATTATGAAATTTAAATTCATTAAACCCATATCGATGAAACTCATATTGAGTTAAATTAGAAATGGTTAAATTATTATTCCCGGGAACATTAAGAAAATGGCTACTGATTATTTTTGGTCGTCGAAAAACACAGGAAGCGTTGTCAATTGCTTAATGTTAGGAAGGACGGACCGTTTTAAGTTCTTCCACAATAATTTCGGACGGTTTAAGTTATTATTAATTTGATTGTTAAAATATGATTTTTTCTCCCAGTATATACTAATGTTTGCCAAATGTTTCAAAGATTTGTATTGAGTTTTATCGCTATACAAATTAGTTTTCTTAAACTTTGCATGGCTTTTATTCCGAAGTTTCATGATGTACCAAAAATTGCTAGTTAACCACGGTGAATTTCGATCACGTACTGCTATGGACTTTTCAGGTGCATGGATGTTAAATATATTTAGTAACAAATAAGTAAAAGTTGATACCATTTCATTAACGCAATCCATTTCAATTACACTTTCCCAATATACTGAGACAATCATATTATCAAAGTGAATTAAATTGATTTCTTTTATAGGTCTATAATTAATACATTTTAAATGAGGTTTGGGTTTAATTATTTTAAGGGTTGCCAGAATCATTGCATGTGCTCCAAGATCATTCACATGGTTAACTTGTATACCCTTGACTTCAGCATCAATACAAACGAGGTCTATTAACGTCTCGCTGTGAGATATAAAATGTATGGGTTCCTTAACATAGTTTATAAGACTATTATAATGCAGAAATTGTTGGTCTTAAGGTAATATTATCGTTTTCATTAAAAACATTTATATTAAAATCACCCAATAACACCACTTTGTCATAACACGAAAATGTTACTAATGAATCAGTGAGAGCGTCGAAGAAAGTATCAACATTTACCCATTGGGGTCTGTAGGCTGTGCCTATTAAAATTCTAGTCGAGTTGATGACAAGTGATAGCCACATTTGTTCAACGTCACCAATAGAAGAAGGATGCGAACAAGTACGGACTGGAACACCACTCCTAACATAAAACCCGACACCGCCGCCACGACTACGCATAGAGGATGGAAGGGGAATATGTTTTAGAATATATCCAGGTATAGACGGTGCACGACCAGACTCTCCGGTCCTAAGCCATGTTTCATTTATTGCCATTAAATCCGGTGACTATCGCTCCAGTTCAACCTGGAACTCATCATGGTTAGTGCCAAGAGATCCCGCATTAAAAAGACCAATTTTCAGATATTTTGAATTGAATTAAAACTCTTAAAAAACCACAACAGTAAATAACAGTGGACGTCCAGCCCGATTATTATAAGCAAATATACTCGACCGACTAAGAATAATAGTAAAACCTTATATTATGTTACAATTAGAAAATATAAAGACACACAAAAGCACCGAATGCGTGTAAATATTATTCGCAGATAAACATTTAAATCAGTACTAAATCTACTAAAATAACACGTAATAAAAATGTTGGGAATCATAGGACTACGGTACACTATACACATAGAATATAAAGTTCCATTTGCACACGAGTACATATATATCATATGAATATTACCGACGTACAACAATACATATTCAGATATATATATATATATATATACATATTTATATGTGTCGTGTAGTAAGTGAAATAGTAATGGCATTTTAAAATTATATTTCGTAAAATAAATATAATGTTGGTATATTAAGTCAAAGAAATAATGTATAATGCAGAATATTCTAATTGTTATAGATATGGCCATCATTTGTTCAATGAACAGAAGTAGAAACTGTCATCAACACACATAACACGACACACACCTCCAACGATAGAAACATGATTATATTAAGTATACAGTTAAGCAAAGTAAGCGGCTTAGCCAATGAGTAAAACACAAACCACATTAACATTAACAGTAGCAGTAGTAATGAAGTTACATTTTTACAAATGAGTTCAATTAGCACATTGATAATTGCACTAAAATTAATCGAAATTACTAAAAATTCTATACAAATAATACAGGTTGAAAGCCAAAGAAACAAAAGAAAAATTTTATAACTAAAAAATAGAAGTAATGAGGTTACATTCTTATAAATACGTTAATTTAGCACATCTATATTCACACTAAAATTAAAGAACTTTATTAACAAAGTTATACAAATAATACAGGTAAAATACCAAAGGAATAAAAGAAAAATTATATGACTATAAAATAGAGGTAGTGAGGTTACATTTTTATAAATAAGTTTTATTATCACCTTTATAATTACACTAATATTAAACAAAATTTTTAACAAACCTATACAAATCATACAGACAAAATGACAAAGGAATAAAAGAAAAATTATATAACTAAAAAATAGGAGTAATGAGGTTATGTATGAGGTATAAATTGGTTCATTTAACACATTGATAATTACACTAAAACAATACAAATTTAATAACAAACCTACGCAGAAAATACAAGCGGAGTGCAAAAGAAATAAAAGTAAAATTATATAACTTAAAAATAGAAGTAAAACTTTAAAACATTTGTAAAAACATGTAAAAACTTTTTTAATTGGCTATTTCGAACTATTTTCTGATAAAACACCAAAAATACGTTCAATATCAGCAATAGATCGCAATTGGTGTATTTTCGAACTATCACTCTGTCTAGCAAATATACGTCCCTCCTTCGTCGAAATGTATTTCCAATTAAGACCTCTCCCAATATCACGTGCTTTTCCAAATAATTGACGATTGGTACTAGCAAGCCGCTTATTGAGAGATAAAAAGGTCTAGGTTCATGTGATGGGAAGCCAAGATCTGCTGTTGTAGCCCCACGGCGAACACGAGCATTTCGTAACAATTCGTCTCGAATAACTCGACGAGAAAGGCGTACCACAATATGACGATGACCTGCTACCGCAAAAACGATGTGTGGAACTGATTCATTGCTATTTTCCGGGATACCAGTAATCTCTAAGTCATTTAATAAAGCCTGTTGATCACGCTCATTAAGATTAACTTGTAACTGACTTATGGTATTTCGCAAATCCTGATATGTGGAAGGTAAATTTTGGTTTTTTAAAACACACAACTCAGCCTGTAGTTTTTCATTTTCACTCTCTAAAAGGAGATATTTTGTTACTGAAAGACGATATGTCACTTTTTACCTCTACTAGTTGAGCAGATAAAAAATCTGTAGTTTCCGTAAATTCTTTTTTGATTTTAGCCACTGCTATATCAAACTCTTGCTTAATCTCCTTAGTAATTGAGCTAAGATTTAATTTCGTATCAAGAAGGGAAGAAAGTTGTTCAAGGGAGATATTAATACATTTGTCTGACTGGCATTGTAACATACTACTGCTGATGATCGTGTTAGGTTGCTCAGTAGATAGCGACTCATTTAAGTCCCCTTGACCCTGAATAATATCCTCACATGACATGTCAGTCTGGTTAAGCGTTGATTCGAATGGTTTTCTAACAGGTGTGTCGTCCTTAATACGGCGTGATGTTACATTCACACACGAAGGACAGCACCATGTACGCTTAATATCATGATTTTTATTCATAAACTGAGCCGTAGTAATATTTAGGAATTTATAATAATACGTGCCCTTACAGCGTATACAAACTAATAATTCTTTGCGACGAATCACTTGAGTACATGCTAAGCGTTTCATGGTTTTGTATTATTCGTATAAATAATTTATACAGATAGTAAGCAAATGAATTCAATGCGGAGGTACTCGGTAAATAAACCGACGAGCTAAATGTGAACCCCTTGCTTAGCGACAGGCCTTTAATTAAATGATGGAGCGAGCAAGATAGACTATGCGCAAATACAGGTCAACGACCGGTACAAACAAAGAATCGGTGTCACACCTCTCAGCTGACATTCACGGTACAAACAAATGCACGTAATTAATGCACTTTATAATACACTTTGTATAAGGTTTATAATATTAATTATATCTTACTAAAACACAATCCTTAAATGGCAAAATATATTGACTTCAAAAAAGTTTGAAATGAAAAAAAATGAAAATGAAAAATGTTTATTTCACAAAAAACAACTACAAGTCATTGAAGTATCCATTGGTACCCACACTAGGTAATCCTGTTTTAGCATTGACTATTTATGTTTAGTTTCCGCTTGGTTTACTTAATCACAAAATTTAAATTTTAAAAACTAGTATAAAATGAACAAAGTATAATAAGAGATAGAGTAAAACGTTGCATTTCTTAATAATAATGGTAGTTGCCTTTATGCTAGGTGTAAGAATATTTTTTCGGTCGAGTCATAATTTAAAGAAGCGAGCCAGGAAACAATTTTTGTTTTAGCTTCTTTTACAGAGCAATGTTTTATATCGCAAGCGCTGACTACTTTATTGTAAATTACCGAATCTATGTAGGGACTGAAACGTCTGGCAAAATACAAATTGGTTTTGGGTAAGGAGACCTTGAATACTCTTCGTTTGAGTAATTTTTTGTAGTCTTTGCATGTAATTACAGATTGATGGACTTTGAGAGCTAATTTTAAAATGTATAATTGACGCACAGTAAGGACTTTACTTTCCTGATGCAACCTATCTGTTGGATATCTAAAGGGTTTCTTTAGCATAGTTTTAAGAACTGATCGTTGGGCTCTTTCTAGTTGTATAATATGTGTTTTCGCGGCACTACCCCAGGATGTTAAGCAATAAGTGATCAAGGACTGACATAGGGCAAAGTATACAGACCGGAGAATTTCTATAGATGCTGAGTGTCGGAGCAGTTTCATGATGTTAATAATTTTTCTCACTCGTCCTGAAAGAGATCTTATGTGATCTTTGAAGTTTAAATTTTGATCAATCAAGATACCTAAGTATTTTGCCACGTCAGTCTTAGTCAACACCACACAGCTACAATGTTTCCGGCCATGTTCACAGATGTGCAGTTTTAATTGGAGTATTGGGCTAGGTGCAGAAATTGCTGTTTTGTGAAAACAAATGTAGTTGGTTTTAAATGAGTTCAGCGTGAGAATATTATTCCGCAGCCACGCAGATATTCGTCTCATACCGACTTCAGCCTTCCCAAAAACCTCTGGCCAGGTGGATCCTTCATATATTAAAACTATATCGTCTGCGTAACAAATTATTTCGCCTTCGACATTAGCGAATATGTCGTTTATATACATAATAAAAAGAGTAGGTCCAAGGATGCTGCCTTGTGGTACTCCAAAACTTATTGTTTCCTGACCACTGACGAAGCCACGGACTCTAACGCATTGTTTTTTATCCGTCAGGTAGCTACGAAACCAATCAATTGCTACGCCTCTTACGCCAAATTGAGATTCCAGCTTCTCTAAGAGTATTGGAATCGAGACTGTATCAAAAGCCTTCGACAGGTCCAAAAATACAGCAATACTGGTTTTATGAGCATCCAAATGGGAGGCTACTGTAGATGTTAACAAGTTGACAACATCATCTGTTGACTTTCCACTTCTAAAGCCAAATTGCCTCGGTGATATTAAATTATTCGATTCAATGAACTTTGTTATTCTTTTGTTAACCACCTTCTCAAGTAATTTGGAGAATGTTGTCAGCAAAGAAATGGGACGGTAGTTTTGCGGGGTGTCTTTAGGCCCATTTTATAAATAGGTTTAATGCATGCCTTCTTCCAGTTTTCTGGAAAAATACCAGTTGACAGACTTATATGTAATAATATGGCAGTAAGAGGAGGGATGATTATGTCTTTAATTTCTTTTAAAAGCGGATTGCTTAGGCCATCAATACCCGGGGCTTTATCATTTTGCAGTGATAGAATAAGGGAATGTAACTCATATTCATCTGTAGGGTGCATAAAGAGTGAGTTTGTTATAAGATTTTTTGGATAAATTTTTGTCGCTAGATTTTTTTCCTCAGTTTGTAATTCGCGTAGAATACTATTTGCTAGAGTTTGTCCCACCGTTGAGAAGTAGCTATTGCACTTGTCCAAGGAGTGCTTAGCGTCTGTCGTCCCTTCAATCTTTAGTAATTCATGAGGTTCATGTTTATTTGCAGAAAAATGGCAAATGTCCTATATTGATCTCCATATTTTTTTTGGATTATTTAAATTACTAGATAAGGTTTTGTTTTGGTATTCTATTTTGAGTTTACGTAACAAGTCATTACAAAAATTACGATAGCGAGTATATATAATTCGTTTGAGTGTGTCATGTGGATTTTCTCGCGTTCGCATGTGCAAACGGTCTCTGTATCTCATACAGCGGATTAATCCGGAAGTGATCCAAGGTTTCATATTATGTTCTTTACGTTTCAATGTTACTTTACTTGTGTACTTGCTAATTGTTTGAAATACGCGAAGACAAAAAGTATTAACTGTTTTGTTAAGGTCATGAGAGTCAAATGATTCGGACCAGTCAATTTTATTGAGCTCTTTTCTGATCGCATGTATGTCGTGTTTAAGCCTAACGCGATTTAGTATCATTAAGTTATGCATAGTTAATGATAGACCTAATATAGTAACATCATGATCATTTATGTCACTACAACAGACTACACCAATAGCACCCTCAGTTTTATTTACAAAGACATAGTCAATACATGCTTCCGCTCTTGTTGGCTTTGTTATAGCAGGAAAAAGACCATGTTCTGCTGTTAAGCACAAGTATTCTAAATCTTGATTACTTGATGCGGATAACAAGTCTATATTTAAGTCACCGGCCACTACAAGATTGTGTGTATTTAATACTGAGTAAAGACAACACAAGAAATTGTTTGTATTTTTAAAAGAGGGGTACGATATATTGCAAGTATGGTAATTAAATTTGAAATTTGTATTTGCAAGCAGTTGGCATCCTTAAGGTCGGGTTCCAAAACCGAAGCATTCCATATATCCTTAATGTAAACTACAACACCGCTATTTTGGTTAACTATCGTTTTTGTATAACAGGCAGTGTAAAACTCTATTTTAGGAATGATTGAGGTGTCATTAAGCCAGCACTCAGTTAAAATAATTATATCAAAAATTGTGTCAAATCTCTTTAAGGTAGTTTTAAAATTATTAAAGTTCTTATTTAAGCTTCTTATGTTGAAATTAAGTACTTTAAAATTGTAAGCCTGCGTTAAAACGGTTCCACATTGCTCGGGTTCTTTTATTGTGTGGCAGTTTATACATAATGTTTCTAACTCATAATTATTAATCATATGACTATCGCCCGTTAAAACTATTATCTATTAGTAAAATATCATGGTTGAAGTTTATTTTAAAACCACTACACAGAAGTCTTGCTCGGTTCTGTATAACCAAGTATAGAAGTGCTTTAGAATAGAATTGCTCGCAAGAAAATTTACATTGTTTATGAATACTAAGAACAGTAATACACCTTCGGGCTATATTTATACATACGGAACCGTTGTGAGTTTTGGAATAAGGACTTGAAAATTGCAATGCTACACTAGAAATTATGTTATTTTGAGCAACGTTACCTCTAATCTCTTTTAAATACTGACAGACTCTTATGTTAAATTTATAGTTTAATAAACATAAACAATAATTATAAACAACGACAATTACGTTACTTTTAGCAACGTGACTTATAATCACTTTTAAATAGTGCCAGATTTTTAAATAAAATATATATCTTAACAACAATAAACAAAAATAATAAACAAACGAAATTATGTTATAATCAGCATCGTGTCTTCTAATCACTTTTAAATACTGCCAGATTTTTATGTAAAATATTATACAACTTAACAAAAATAAACAAAAATAATTAACTATGGTAATTATGTTATATTCAGCAAAATTACTTCTAATCACTTTTAAATACTGCCAGACTTTTATGTAAAATATTATACAACTTAACAAAAATAAAAAAAATAATTAACTATGGAAATTATGTTATATTCAGCAAAATTACTTCTAATCACTTTTAAATACTGCGAGATTTTTATGTAAAATATTATACAACTTAACAAAAATAAACAAAAATAATTAACTATGGAAATTATGTTATATTCAGCAAAATTACTTCTAATCACTTTTAAATACTGCCAGACTTTTATGTAAAATATTATACAACTTAACAAAAATAAACAAAAATAATTAACTATGGAAATTATGTTATATTCAGCAAAATTACTTCTAATCACTTTTAAATACTGCCAGACTTTTATGTAAAATATTGTACAACTTAACAAAAATAAACAAAAATAATAAACAGAAGAAATTATGTTACATACGGCAACGTTAATTTTGATCACTTTTAAATACTGTCCGTCTTTTATATAAAATATTATACAACTTAACAAAAATAAACAAAAACAATAAACAGAGGAAATTATGTTATACTCAGCAACGTTTATTCTAATCAGTTTTAAATAATGCCCGACTTTTATGTCAAATAGTATACAACATAATAAAAATAAACAAAAATAATAAACAAAGGAAATTATGTTATTTTGGGCAAAATTACTTTCAATTTCTTTTAAATAAATTATATAATTTTTTAAAAATAAACAAAGATAATGAACAAAGTTGAAGAAACAAAAAACAAATAATTTTGAAGTTTTGCCATAATAGTTATAATGCATACCGAGGTTTTTACTGTTTGTTAGCTGTAGAAAAAATTCCAGCCAATTCATCGTGATTGCGAACATGGCGAGCTGGTTTACCTTCATATTGTCTAAAGAAAACGGTACCTTGGGAGCACCAACAATAAGAGAAGCCCATTTCTTTACGTTTTCTTTCGAGCTTCACGAAAAATCTCACGGTTGTATTTTGTCAAACGCTCGTTACAAAATATTTTTTGTGACAATCCGGGTACGTCAATGTCTGTACTTGTTATGTTTCGTCTTGTTTTTGCTGCTTTAACTATTTCGTCCCGTTTAACCTTTCGTGCGAAGCGCACAACCACTGGTCTTGGAAATTTAGCTTTATTTTCCGCGCTAGTTGCAGGCTTGCCACGGGGGCCAACGCGAGTTACCCAATCGATATCACAGTCATCTAGCTCCACGCCCACTTTACGGGCAGCCAAGAGCGCTATGTGATGGAGGTTTTCGTTATTAGTTTCTGGTGTACCGGACAGTTCAAGTTCGTTTCGCAGATGATTTTGAGCCTGCATGTTTAGTTCTTGTTGGAGATCTTTTACAGTGGCTTTTAATATTTCCGTCGGTTGCTCAGGGCCTTCCAACTGTTTGATTCGGTTGTCGTTATGAGCTACAAATGAACCCAGCTCTTCCAGTTTTTTCTCGCAGCTAGATAATGAAGATATGGCGTTCTCTAGCTGTTTTTTCAGCGAGGAAATTTCGTGGGTTAGTAAACGGACTTCGCTGATGAGTTCTTTTAATTCGGTGGTAAAAGCGGCATCACAAACAATTTCGGACTTTTTTCGGAGTGTTATATTATTTTCCGCGGGCCTAATGGGTGTTGAGCTGTTGTCTCCCCCTTTCTTTTGTGATGCACAACAGTCAGGACATTTCCAGTTGCTTTTCTTTTCAATAGACAGCCCCGTTAGATTTATACATAATGAGCAGAAATGTTTTTCACATTTGGCTGATGAGCACTTTATTTTATTTAAGTCCTTCGTAGATTTTAAACAACCGTACACTTCATTGCAGTATATAAATTATTCGCAGGGCTAAGCGACAAAAGATGACCATTCGTTTCTATTATACTTTAACAAAATAACGTCGAAGGCAGCGAGTGAATCACATGCAGTCAACAGCGATACATTTCATGCAAGAAAGACACTTACGTCGCGTACGTAACCGCTTAAACCGCTTGCGCTGGGCAACACACTGTTACTCACTTGTTCGTTAATTCACTTTTAAAAGTTTACAATTTACTTTTAACTTTAGGAATTCACTTGAGTTTAGTGATTTTGAGTGAGTTTGATATTACACTAGTTTAATGAAAGTAATTATTAATTACAAATTCGATATTTTTGGAGAGGATTGACAGGGTAGGTGTTAACAGTTCGACCAAGCGAAACAGAATTGAATTGAATTGAAATAACTTTACAAGCTTATTAGGAACAAAATAAAGTAACAGCTGACTGATAACCGTGTTTACACTTCAACGGATCGCGCGTGACTCTAGTAATTAATCTAGTTGAATACGAATTTGAGGCTTGGATACTTGGCTTTTATCTTGAAAGGTTTTCCTTGTGCATTTCCGGCTGTTCTGTCATCGTTGCGTTTCTTGTATCGTTATTTATTGTTAAACGCCGTCCACATACAAAGCACGCTTATTTAATTTCCTCTCAGTAAAACAACTGGATATCACTGGTTACGGTTTCTGACCTAATGGATGCTGTGGATAAGGTTTTATTCATATAACGATATTAGTGGTGCTATGCTGTATAACTGTTTTACAACGTAAATATAACAGATTTGTTGTGGAGAATCTAAATATGGTTACTGCTGTTTTACTCAATGGTACACGTTACCGCAAACTGAATGAAAATTTACAGGTTAGTCGAATTTATTTTCATTTATTTATTCATTATTCAGGTAAATACACCCCTTTTGTTAGTCCACTTAAACCTAGTGATTAGTGAATTAACAAAAGTTATTTTTATTATACATACTGGGCCTGGAACCCATAAACACTGTGTTCCAGTGCTAAGGCACAGTCATAAGTGACAGGACAATCTTTATGCCAAACTTAATGAAAAAATCGCCTTATGACAAACAAAGAAAAATAAAAAAAAGATTTATCATTTTCGAGGCTCTTTTAGAAAATTTAGGCAAATTTTCGATTCAATTTTTTTTAAATGATAGTAGATTCTATGATCAAAGCTAGTAGATATTACGAAAGGTTCCACCTACGTTGATATTCTTAAAATGACGCAGAGTTGGCAGCGCTGAATTGCAATGATGTCATGCGCGAAAATCTGATTCCCTTTAGAGCTGCATTTGCTAATTGGATTAAAATTGGACCAGCAATCTCTCTTTTGCAGATGTCGCGGTGTATTATAGGTTAAATGCTGCTTTTAAAAATTTTTAAGGGTTTAATAATAAAAGAAACTAAAACTAATAACTTAATAATCATGCAGCCCTACTCCTGTGGTATCATGCCAAGAACGCTGGCTGCGTTTCCTCGATGAATGGCTATACTTAGCCTTTGAGCGAGAAAAAACTAGCCCTCTTATCAACAGCAGCAACAAGCAGTCGCTGATAGAGTTCCTTTAGGAAGTTCACCGCACGTGGACCCCATGGACCGATATTCTCTACGGCAAATATAAAGTCATCTCTCAGAGACTCATATTTGTGCCACTTACTCAATTCAGCTGGCTCTGATACCACCTCGGCTCTAAACGAGGTACCCTTGAGATGATAGGCCATCAAAATGTCTACGCAAGTAGTATTCCATACTAGGGCTTTTCCTCTCTCCCAAGAGACGAATGTCATACCGTCGGGTCTCTTGAAATCGTTTCTAAATATTCCACAACGTTCTAAAACCGAGGGAACATTTATAGAGACAAGAGCCCAACTTCTGTATAATATCAGGGCTCGGCTGGCACTGTCGGTACACAGGCGTTTACGCACACATACGTACGTATTATTTTCAGAAATAAGAATATGCGATTTAAAAAATCTATTGATTAGACTAATAGATTAAAACCCTATTACGGTAATATGTTGCTCGTAGAATAATATGACAAAAAATCATAATGATTGCATGTATATCAGTATGGTTTTAATCGTTAAAAGAAATATTTAGAGGTATATTTGTAATTTTTTCTATCGTATCAAATTAGTAGTATCACGTTTTCAACACACTATCTGACTAGCACATATCCTGAAATATATTATACATTTTTCTGATTTTATTTACTGTAGTGGATCATATACTTTAAGGAATTATAAAACTTGTGTTTAGTTCCTGTAGTCCCCTTTAGAATCAAATACAGAATTGTTTTAATAATTATCACCCATGAAGACTAAAATGAAAAAAAAAATATATTTTATTTCAAATGGCGCTTCATTTTAATAGAGGCTAGTAATTAATTTATTTGTATTTGTTAATAAATAATATAATACCTACGTTTATCAATAATAATATACTACGGAAGAAACTTCGTTCCAACCGAGTGTTCCACGACACTCACGTATTTTTAATTTTTTAAAAGATCCCCTGGGCTTCTTGCTGGTTCTTCCCAGGAAAAAGATTTTTTCAAACCATGGTACTGCTTAAATTACTTTCAATAAGTATACATGTAATCTATATTGCATAAAAAAGCCTATTATATTCTATTCTACCACTTATACTATCTTAAATGGTGCTGTCACGTGTAATAAATTTGTACAAGCAAAGTACAGTTGCAGTCTATAGCAATGCTGGGTACAGGCCTTCTCTCATATTTCTTAAAAGGTCATAGAACAATTAGTCAGCCCTGCCACCTCAGTTCGTGTTGACGTATTTCCCTATATCAGTCTTAGCTGTCAGCCACCGCAGAGTCTATTTCACCTGAGGATGCCAAGTGTAGAGGCGAAACGTGTCATATTATCGACGGTGTCGTCTTTTCTAGTGTAGGGGTGTTGGGAGTAGTGGTGTAGGGATAAGTGGTGATGGGGATAGTGCACGCATTGAGGGAGGGCGGGAGATGCACTTCAAACTAGGTAAGATGATCATAGTAAATTAATTTTTAATATCTTTAAGGATTTCGCGTATTCTCGAATTATTGTCCTCAGACATGCTGACGGCGGTACATAAATCTTTTATTTGTTTCTATAATCATACAGGTGCGTTCTGTGACTAAACTATGTACATACTTATTATAAAAAGTTACATAACATTAAGGTCTGTGTAAAGTTCATGTGTGTTGCAGTTTAACCAATGAGTCCTAGCTCAGCGATTAGTATTGCTAAAGGGAGCAAATACAGATTATCGGCTATTAATGTCCTCGAATGGCCGTCACGGCGACCAGTCTCAACATAGACTAGCCATCAGCGCAGGACAGGATTATAGTAACCTAGTGTAGGCGTAAACAAAAGAGCACTGTTTATTCCCTCACTCTCATAGACCGGCGGGTCGGTAATCCGACACAACCGGAGAGAGATCAGGCGTTAGTCCAACGGTTTTAGGAGCTGACCGAGGCATGAGGGTGAAACACTGCCAACTTCCTCACTCTGGTCTGCTTTCTTGACAGAAAATTCCAATAACTGGTTTAGGCCTGATTCGAGATTTAAATCCTAGACCTCATGACCAGCAATCGCAGTTACGTCCTTTAGACCAACGAGGCAATTAGTTAAGCTATTACCCTCGAGATGACGACACGAAAATGAGGTATAAACGAAATCCCACAAGGTATCCTTACTATGTTAATGCTTAATTGTCCAGCACGTGGTAATACAGCACCTAAACTTGCAATTAACAATTTCATTGGTACCGGTGGCGGTCGAGTGCGGGTTATTTGCGTACCTTACGTACTTGAACGACCACAGCCCACTAGCGGAATAGTTTGTTCACTAAGATAGTGTTGTTACACCAGGAGGCGCACTTATTAGTTTCCTGTTACTTTATTATTTTTATTGTGTTTGATAAATAAATGTTTTTCTATTTTAAGAATAAAAAGAATACTATTTTATTCTTATGGTTACTCCTATAAAATACGAATATTAAGAATAAACACAAGCAAAAAACCTTTCACTATGGTGCTTCGTTTTAAATTGCCAAATTCTCTTGCAGGTGTACGCCGCATGCGGCGACCTTTGAAGTTGCGGTGGCGCCTTTGATAAGATGCGAGACGTGCCTAGGCGACACGACACAAAGGCAACCGTGTCTAGGCGAACAGACTATAATATATTCCATTACAGTCTATAAAGTTACTGGAAATAGGCCTCTTCCATAGATTGCTTCATAGGGGCGATTTTGCCATTTTAATTTGTTATCAAGAAGATGCTGCGATATGATATGGAGATGATGGATATTCCGCTAATCATTTTAGGTAAAAATTACAAAAAAGCAGTAGACTTTTATGAACTGATTATGATAATGATGAATAAGCAGAATTGAGGTTGTTAAAATTCATTTTTTTATTTATTTCCCCAATCTTGTCGATTATACATATATTATATTCCGTTTGTCTAAACTAGGCCCAAAAATAAATAATATCGACATCAGATGGGACAACCAGCCTAAATAAGATTTTCATAATATTGCTGGTTTAGGTACGAAAGTATGGCGTCGGCACATTTTTCTCTTTTAAGTATGCATACTATAATTTTCTGAAATGGAGATGATGAGTGCCGTCATCATTATCATTATCACCCATCACAAGGTGCCGTCATCATTATCATTATCACCCATCACAAGGTGCCGTCATCATTATCATTATCACCCATCACAAGTTCACTACTGCTAAACAGACCTTGGAGTGTGTCCCGGAATTGCATGTGCTTAAAAGTACAGCAACGTTATCTTAAGAAATACAAATCGACTCCCAGCATTTTGTATTTTTTTCTCTCTTTTTTACACTATTGAAATTTTATATTTAATTGATGCTTTACCATGAACTATGGTAGCGACGTGAAGTTTGGACATTGGTGCAGATTTCCTCTGAATTCAGACCAACTTTGTGATTTTCGCAAGAAGTTTAAATAATAAAAGGTAATGTTTATTTCCTTTAACTTAACTTAATCTTTGTAAAAAAGCAATGGGCGAGGCCTACGTACAGCAGTGATCTTTTCTATATCTAAAATCCCTTTTAATGTAAGATATTAGGAGCTACGTTCTTCTACAAAAATTTACTTTTACGGCTACAAATATCTAAAAAGAATACGAGAAAGAAAATTTTATTCTTAAGCCGGTATGTTGAGTGTGGAGAGCTGGAAACCCTTAATTCTAAATCGTGGATAGATATAAATTTCCATGAGCTACAGCATCTACTTACCATACGGTAGACTGTGTGCTCCTTTGTCGTCCTTATTCTATAAAAAAAATTAACACCTATGACACCACACTAGAGAACCATTAAAATGCAGTTTATCCGCATTTAGTCACTCCTATTTTAACAATATGCCTTCTCCATATTAAATTACCCGTACGTCGCTGTGACCGCTAGAGAGTATTATTAAAATATTACATCGAAATATGTTTTGGACTGAAGTACTTGTATACATGGCGGCTATAAACTCCGCTTATAGTTTGAGTTATATATTATGGGCTTGTGTACAAATTGTTATCATTTTTCTCATTCGTTTAACCGACGTTATTTCCTTGTTATTATTTTTAGACTACATCGTTCGTTTTATGATCGTAAGTAAGACTGCTAATCACGTGGTACCGGGTTTGAATCCCGGGTCGGTCCAGATGCAGCAACTAGGTTTTTCTGTCACAAAATTTTTAAGAAGCTGCACGTATGTTGGATTGCACGTAAAACCGTTCGCACTGCGCGTCCTGATCTTTCTTCTTTTGTGACGGGTTACCGTCACATAGGACGACCTGTCCTTATGCACACACTCGTGCACTATAATCCTGTTTTGCGTAACTTGTTAGTCTCCGATGACACTGGCCGTAACCGAAATTTGGTTTGAGACATTATTATTTTTATTAGCTGTTTGCGGCGGCCCTTCAGTAGGTGAAGTGTCGGCTAGGTAAGACACTGTGAATACAGGTAGCATAGAACCAAGTTTAGTGTTTTTTCTTGGGGGGAGACTTTTGTTCATAAGTTTATGATAAAAGATTGTGATTATGATGTTCCAGATCTATTGGTTAATAACGCAATATATAACGCTAAAAGTTACAAACTAGGAAATTTAAAATCATTTGTATGAGTTTGAACCATGCTGCTGTAGCTATATTATGGTTGTAGCTCAAAAAAGTTTACAAAGTCTACAAAAGTTGCCCTAATACTAATTTAACTAAATACCACGCTTTTCTTATTTTTTATCGTGGGGATATCCTCATGAATTCCTGTCAGGGCAACGTAAAGTTTATGCTGTACTTCTGCTGGCTAATACCCTACGGTATTCACCATCAGCGTAATTAAGTATTCCCGAGATCTCCATTCGGAACGCAATCGAGGCTCCTCTCTCGCTTTGCTTTCCAAACGGGGGCAGTTCTTTCTGCTCCAGTACCCTTCCTAGACATCGTCCTTCTTAGAGGTTACATCTCTAGGCACTCGAGATCCGGGGGTCTGTATCCCCAGAGGCTCCGTTTCTGTAAGGGGAACATCGTTTTCAATAGGAAGGCCGTGTCGAACGCCTTCCCGTTAGAAAAGGTGCCCTCATTCCTAGTAACTACCACCTAGTAGGACTCTACCACCACCAAACTCCACCATCAAAAACAAAATGACCTTAAACTTGTAATTCCTTTTGCATCGTGAGGGTGTAGATACTTCCTACTCACGGACAAAAAGGCAAACCCCGAACAACTATTTTAACGAATGAACAAGTACTCCTGCCCGATTTTTGGCATAGTATAGAGTAAAAAATTACGTATTTTTGATGACCTTGGTGATCCCTACTTGTATTAAAAATTAATGCAAGCCATATCTTTTAGAGGGCCAATCTCCAGCAGTAGTGAATAAAATGAGAGGATGATAAATAAAAGGAAGAAAATATGCCTTATATCCTTGACATAAAGAATATTTGTTTAATTCAGCCAATAAATATAATATCGGTATGGCATATGATATAATGTTTTGATATGTTGCTATGATTTACCTTTTACCACTCCAAGGAAAAATAAACGTAGTATTTGATATATAATTCAATCAATCATTTTCTTCTTGGGAACATGGCTGCCAACACCAACCGCCAAGTAACCATTAGGGATTGGAAAAGTCAACACGGCTCTCGCAAAGATTTTTTTCGATAGAACCTGTGACGTCATTACTGATTGAAGTTGATTGATGCTGGACGTGTAAAGTGTATAGGGTGACCATATTGGTGTTAATATTGTGGAAATTTCAAATAAAGTGAAATTTTACAACTGTGGTAGATTAAATGGTTAGCACTCGCGTAGATTTCACAGTACGCGAGCAACCCAAGTTCGATCCCCGCCGGCACCAAAAAAATTGTTGATTGCAATTATAAGTAGTGATTTACCACGTTTTCGGCGGTGAAATAAAACATCGTGGGGAAACCTGCATATCTGAGAAATAAAAAAAATAATTCGAAGACATGTCAAGCTCGCCAACATGCGCTGCGGCAGCGCGGCGGACATTTCCCTACCCTAAAAGTCTCTCAATAGTCGGACATATAGAGGCTTAGACTTTAACTTTAAAATTTAACTAAAAACTGAAAACATTGACAAGCATAAAAAATGAAAAGAAATAAATGTTCGAATTAAGTACCTATTTCATGATACTTTAGCAAATAAATTTAGATCAGTAATGATGCCAATAGTATTGTTGATAATCAATATGTTCGAGGGTGAAGGAAAATATCTGCATAATGGAAAAATTACTCCTTTTGTCTAGGAGTCCGTCTGGGTAGCTACCACTATCATGCGATCAAGCGCAGTATCAACGTAAAGTTTATTTTATTTTATTTACCCTTCCAAGGCACGGGTGTGGGACACCGCCAACTTCCTGATTCCGGGCAGCTACTGAGAATTTGTTGACGAAAGAACTTGTACCCGGGACCTCACGATCAGCAGTTGCGTTTACAAGCACTACACCAACCAGGCTGTCACGAGAGTTTTAATAAATATTTTACAGACATATGTTTCAACGTTTACGTGGTAGAGCCACGCTGCAGCTATATTACGATTGTAGCACGACAACAAAATCGCTGCCCGCCGTCTGTACGTTTACGTCTTTTAAATTACGTAATGTATTTTGAAGCAATTTTCATCAGTACACAGAATCATTTAAGAGGAAGATTTGTATGTATAACACAACATTTATATTATATATTAGGTATATAATTCTTCTGTTCGTGTGTTTGTGACTGAAGTCCTACTAAACAGCTTGACCGATTTTGATGAAATTTTGGGTGTGTGATTAAGTTGATTAGGGAATGTTACCTTTTAATATTAAGTGTTTGAAATTGGCCTTTGAGTAATAATATACATATGCTTGTAATTACTCAACAAACGACAAAATTCCTCCAAGCGACAGTTACGTGTTTCACATTGGCAGTATTAACGTAAACAATGAATTTTTTATATTATTTTATCTAATGCATAACAGAAACTATATACAAATTTAAGGTTTCTGCACTCATTCTCTATATAAACTTTACCTATGCCAAATTCCACACTCCCGTGCTAGCAATATGCTTAAATAGCCGGCAAAGTCCGAGTCGGTGTAACGCATGAAAGGTTCTGTACCATCGTAATACAAGTTTCTTCTTCTTTATTTATATTTTTATAATTTGTTGTTATAGAGGCAACAAAAATACACATTCTGTGAAAATTTAAACTGTCTACCTATTATGGATCATGAGATACAGCCCGCTGACAGACAGGCGGACGGACAGCGGTGGCTTAGTAATAGGGTCCCGTTGGTTACCCTTCGGGTACGGAACCCTAAAAGGGGCAAAGATTTTATTTTAACGTATGGCTATATAGATTTGACTTTTATTGCGCAGTGGACTGAAATTACGGCCATGAAAAAAGTAAAATAATGTTATGTTTAATGTCTTATATTTTTATTATTTTGAGTTGTGTAAGTGACATACGGACGTAGAGTCAGTGGCAGGCCATGGACACTTGTAACCAACTTCGAACTAAGAAGGCTACAGGTGCGTTTTCACCTCATAGGACTAAGATGGAATGACATAGACATAGACATATACGCTGAGGGCGGCGGGTTCGAATCCCGCTCGGAACAAGTATTTGTATGGCCTACAAATAATTGTTCAGGGTGTGGATGTTCGTGTTTGTGCAATATATGTTTCTAAACTGGCTCCACGATAAATGAGAAAATCCTAGTGTAACCTTTAAAAAAGAGAATAAAAATATATAAATAAATTGGATTAACTATAAGTAACGAAATGTTACCTGACCATAATGTTTTAAACTAAAATTACGTACGATGAGTCATTCCGTCGATTAGCTGGTACAAATGTGCCCATATCAGCAAAGCCTAGTACTTAGTCGTAAGCAAATATGTTAGTATATATTTAGATTGTGCCGTGAAGTGGCGGTTAAGAATATCCACTACCCCATATCTTCCCGTGGGTGTCGTAAAAGGCGACAAAGGGAAACAGGCAGGAGAAGGGCAGCAGCATCTTCCTGATAACAGCAAAAGTACAATAAAAAAACTGCGGTTGCCAACCCGCTCGCCAGGCGTGGCAACTATGGCAAATACCCCCCAATGAAGAGTGCAACAAAGAAACGGCTCCCAGTCCCCGGCGGCCCCGCTATTCCTGGCTACGGTGGCGACCATGGTAACGGCGGGGCAGGGGGTGCTAAGAATCTCTGGTGGAGGTTCGGTTGCCACCTAAAACGACTCGACCTGGCAACATACAACGCACGCACCCTGAGGACTGACGAGTAGATCGTGGAGCTGGAAGAAGAGATAGACAAGTTACGCTGGCATATTATAGGATTATCCGAGGTCCGAAGAGAGGAGGAGGAAACGGTTATCCTCGAATCCGGCAACTTGTTCTATCACCGGGAGGGCGACCATCAGTTCCAAGGAGGTGTCGGATTTATCATCCACAAGTCTCTCGTCAATAACGTTGTAAACATTGAGGGTGTGTCGACGAGGTTTGCTTACCTTATACTCAGAATCACCAAACGGTATTCGCTAAAGGTCATACAGGTTAACGCACCAACCTCGGCACACACCGATCAGGAGGTGGAGGAAATGTATGAGGATATCTCTAGAGCCATGCATTCCTCCAAAACCCACTATACTATACTAATTCACAATAAGACTCGGTAGGTGGCGTTGTTGTCGAGATCCAGAGAAATCCTTCATGCGAAGCCGGTGCGGATCGCTATGGAAAAATATAATACACGAGCAATTTAAGATAGATCCTCAGCGTACTGATATTTCGAACAAATGTAATTACGTACGTCATTCGTTAAAAATATCGAGAAACTCAAAATAACTCTTACTTGATTAATAATGTAAAGGGAACTCGGGTATTAATTACATTTTAACCGACTCCAAAAAAAGGAGGACATACTCAATTCGACTGTTGTTTTTTGTTTGAAAACTACTGCTTCTCATGTGGCCCCATATAAATGTGACCAGTAGTTTTTGAGTTATCTTTAACAATGCGTATTTAATTGACTTCGACTACATTGATGATGTTCTCATTTTATTTATATTCAAGTCGGTGGTACATGGTAATTTTTAACTTTACCACTTGTTCTTCAAGAGTTTCATTATGAAAAAAGATAATACGGACGAAGCTCGTTCCGATATTAACGCCAATTATGTCTGTTTTATATCACCGCTCCTTTCTAAGTAGACACAATAAGATTCCCTTGATGAAGGCCAGCGACATACGAAAGATATTGAAGACTGGATGCGGTATCTAACTTCTAAAGAAACTTTTGTATACGTCAGTTTTATGTGGGTGTCGATATCATATTATGCTGTCAATCAATGAATAGGGTTTTCTTTTTAATTAACCCGAATATTAAAAGAATCAGGAGTTTAAAGAGCATTCTTCATATGTAAAGTGTAAAAAATATTTGGCTAAGATAAGATACAATATTTTTTTTGTGTTTTATAGAATTAGAGTGACAGCCGGGCACAAAGTTCACATGATGGTAAGTGAATGTGGCTCATGGATATCTACATCTATTTTCAATTAAGAATCAACATGAAGCGGCGTTGTCACCCCTGAGAACTAAAATGGAATGCCTCGTTTCCAGTAGAAAAGTGTCCTTGGTTTCTACACTCATGAAGCAAAGTGAGATCGTGGTCTTCCCCCAGTTGAGTCGACACATTCGTGCGACAACTATATAGCTGCGACATGGTCCAATAAATTCAACACCACTACTATTTTAAATAAAGTATGTAATAGATACGTATAAATAAACTTACAACAAAGGTAACCAAATAATAACATTGACCATATCAACTAACACGAGATGGCTTTAAAAAGTATTCACGTACATACCAATCTCTTAAAATAAGTCCCATTAGGTATTTATCTAAGGTCTTCGGACAAGCAATGAATGAGTGTATGCACGACTTTTTCTTCAATCAAGGTGGCACTACAGAAACAGAAACAGAAACTTTTTTATTCAATATAGATTATAAATAATACTTATTGAAAGTCGCTCTTTTGTTTCATTACCACTGGTTCGAAAAAAAACCTCTGCCCTCAGAAGAACCTGCAAGAAACTCAGCGGGACTTTTTTTTTAAATAACAGCTTACAATCATATATTATGTTACACAAATTAACAACACAACTAATTAGAAATAGCTTGGTAGCAATCACCTCATTTCTAGGGGTTATTATCATCTATAAATTCTTTAATATTATAATAACCCTTTTTATACAAACTTAGTTTAACAATGTTATTGAACTTTGAGCAGGTCAAATTTTGTATATTTTCTGGAATTTTGTTGTAAAAGCGTATACATCACCCCAAGAATGAATTACTGACTCGATGGAGTCGAGTAACTAGTACTACTAGATTTTTTTTATAGAATTAGGTTGACAAACGAGCACACAGTCCACCTGATGGTAAGTGGTTGCAGTGGCCCATAAACATCTGCACCTATCCTCGTTTGTGAATTAAAATGCAGATGCGTTGTCAGCCTTGAGGACTAAGATAGAATGCCTCTTTTCCAGTAAAATGGGTCTCCGGTTCTCTACACTCACCATACGAAACACAGCAGCATTAAGCTGCTATTTTACGCTGGTATTCTGTGAGAGCGTGGTCCTTTCCCGGTCGAGCCGACCCATTCGTGCTACAACTATACTATTAATATAGCTGCAGCATGGCTCTACTACGTAAAGCTTGTATCTGTTCCTAGTATTTACAGAATGAATATCACTTAATTTTGTAAAACTACTTTTATTTTTGTGTACGTACATTACATTTTCATTAATGTATTAAGAGGCCAAAGTTAATATATTACTTTCCTTAAATCTTAGTTGCAGCGACTCATTAGGCTAAATTGCTCTTATGGCCCTCTTCTGTAAAACAAATATAATTTCAGTGTCAGCTGCGTGTCCCCATAGTAAAATACCATACGACATTATGCTATGGAAATAGCTTAAGTAAACTAGTCTAGCTGTTTCAACAATAGTTAAACTTCTTATCTTTTTTACAGCATATGCTGCAGAACTAAGTTTGCTTTCTAGGTTTTATAAATAGGGGCTCCATTGAAGCTTTGCGTCTAGTGTTATTCCAAGAAAAATGGTGGTATCTACAAGACTCAGTTTCTCCCAATTTAAAATTACATTATTATTTAATTGTTTAACATTTGGAGTCATGAATTTCATACATTTCGTTATATTGCCATTTAAATGCAAATTATTAACATTGAACCAATTTACTAATTTAGATATAGCATTATTTACTTCGTCATATTTTAGTAATTGTTGACTGAATTTGAAAATTAAAGAAGTGTCATCTGCAAATAATACTATATCAAGGTTATCCCCTACTATGTAAGGTAAGTCACTAATGTACACAAGAAATAGAAAGGGGCCGAAAATTGAGCCTTTAGGCACGCTCATTTGTACCATCGACCCGGAAGAACTCATACTGTTAATGACAACTTTTTGCGCTCTCTTATTTAAATATCAAATAATCAATTAAAGAGCATCATTTCTTACACCGTAGTGTTGAATTTTCCTGATTTATGTTTCATGGTGAGCACAATTAAAGGCTTTGGAGAGGTCACAAAATATACGCAAAGCATCCTGTGAAATCTTCCATGCTTTGAAAATATATAAGCTCAACACCAGCATTATTTGTCTAGCGACACCTTGTGAAACCGCATTGATTTTATGAAGTAAACTATTTACATTAGAAAAATTTAACATTTGATTAGGAATATTTTTTCAAAAATCGTACTAAGTGTTGGCAGTACAGAAATTGGTTTAAAATTGCCGAGGTCTAATGTACTACCAGATTTAAATAAATTTATTACTTTACTATGTTTCATAAAATCAGGAAGCATACCATATTCGATACTAGTATTAAAAATAATAGCTAAATGAGGTGCGATTGTATCTATTATAGACGCAATAACTTTAACGGAAATCCCCCACAGATCCGCATTTTTCCTAACATCGATAGTTTTAAAATATTTTACAATATCTTTTGATGATATTTTATGAAATGTAAAATTCTATTTACACGCATTTACATTTTCTTTTAGTAATGATTCGGCAACAGCAGGATAAGAATTCAGTGATATAGTGGTTGATGTCGGAATATCAGTAAAATATTTCTCAAAAACTATTGTAACGACCTGATCTGATTCAGTTAATTTGTTGTTAACACAACTGGTAGTTTGAATTGCGAGAGTTGATCTTACCAGTTTTGCTATTAATTATACTCCATGTCATTTTAAATTTATTAGACTCCGTCTTAATTTTGTTACTCAAATGCAAAGATTTGGCTGTAGAGCATACTCTTTTAAATATTTTTAAATATTTTTTTACATATTCCCTAAATTCTACGCTATGATTTATATGACCTTTCATGGTTAAGATCATATTATAACCTATGTCTGCTCTTATGGACTCCTACCGTCGCCCATTCATTGAATGAGTTCCTAATGTTCAAGGGAGAATGTTTTAGAAGTAAAAGTATTATTAAATTCATTGCAAATAAGCTTAAATAATGTTCCATACAAAAAATTTGGATTATTTTAGTATGAAAGTGATGGAAGTTTTTTCACTATGTTACTTCTAAATTTCTCCAAGCGACGTGCATTTACTGGAACAAACACAACTTTCTAATCTACTTGCTTTTTGTGAACATAAGGTGACGATACTACTTGTCCACAATGATCAGATCTTAATTTTTGAACTATACATTTGTTCAACGGCTTCACATTTGTAAAAATGTTATCTATACATGTTGCACTAGATTGAGCAATACGTGTTGGCTCTAAAAATATATTAAAAAGATCATATGATTTCAACAATGATCTAAATTTAATGTTGATGGAGGAAGCTTCTAGGAGATTGATATTAAAGTCTCTACATATTACAACACATTTGTTCTGTTTATTAAGCTTAGCAAAAACTTCCTCCATATTTTTTTCAAAAGTATCGTATATAGAACATGGGGGTCTGTAGACGCTCACAACAATGATGTGCTCAAACTCAACACATGCCATTTCTACAGTGCGCTCAACAGAGAGGCTCACAATATCTTTAGGTTATTTACATGACAATAATTTACTAGCTAATATTAAGGAGCCACCTCTTAAAACCTTTTCTCTATTGAAAGAACTGACCACCTGATGATTACTGAAGTTAAACATTAAGTTATAAGCTGTTAACCAATGTTCAGTAATACATAAAATATGAATATTGTTGCTATTTAAGAACAACTCAATTTCTAGCTCTATTTTTATCATGCCTTGTATATTTTGATGCACCAGGTGTAAACTATTTTCATTGTCACTCTGTGGAGTCATACAATTAAAGATTTGTTAGCTTCATTCTAAATTATTACAACTTAAAGATTACCTCTATTGTCTCATTTTCTAATTTAAATTACTTGTAACTGATTCCAAATTACATATTAAGTCATTATACTAGATATCTATAAACTTTTATTTAAAACCCAATAGCTCAATTTTGTGACAATGTGTAAAGAAAACTTCACCTCAGTCCTAACTAGGGACACCTGGTGAACGGAACATCATTAGCCTTCATTTGGGCGATGAATTATCTTAAGCTGCAACCTGGTTTTCCGCATCCATTTTAATTGAAACTTTTTATTCCTTCGTCTATGTTAAGAGCATTCATTGACTCTGGAATGGTTTAATTCTCGTCATAAGAAGTTAATGAGACGTCGCGCCGTTGCTATTTTTAATTTTATGCTTTCATTTAGTTCTTTGGAACGCTCATTTGTTTGAACCTGCTATTTTATTGGTTAACTGTTATGTCTAGATGCTCTAAAGAGATTAAGCCACTCTCTGGGGATACGCTGGCGTTTTTTCGCTTTTTGTAACTGTTTTTTGTAGTTATATAAGCAAAACGAGCTTTAAAGATACTGGTACTGATCGAGTGTTTCATGATAAATATATCTCGGCTTCATCATCACCATCACTATAGCCCATAAAAATTCACTGTTGAACAAAGGCCTCCCCTAAAAACTGCTACAAACACATCCGATGACTCCCTGCATATTCAATCAGGTCATCACCCTATCTAGCTAGGAGTCGCCCGACACCACTCTTGCAAATATGGGGCCGCCACTCAAGAACTTCTCTTGCGCGATTGTTCTTCGCACAATAATCACATACGCCTTACTAAATCCCAATTCTAATTATTTCATTCATTTATACAGCTTATCAAAAATTCACTGCTGAACATAGGCCTCCCAATTATTTGTCACATTGGGAGATACTTATCATCATCATCATCATTACAGCCCTTCACAAGTCCACTGCTGAACATAGGTCTACCCCAAGGAATGCCACAAAGCACGGTCCTGAGCCACCTGCATCCATCGACTTCCTGCATATCTTACCAGGTCGTCACTCCATCTCGTGGGGGGACGCCCAAGACTTCACCTGCCGGTACGAGGCTGCCACCCGAGAACCTTTCTTCCCCATCGGTTGTGGGTTCTTCGAGCTATATGGCCGGTCCATTGCTACTTCAGCTTACTAATCCGTTGGGCTATGTCGGTCACTCTGGTTCTACTGCGGATATCCTCATTTCTGAGTTTATCACGCAGAGAATTCCCGATCACAGCCCTTTCCATAGCTCGCTGAGCGACCTTGAGCTTCCTCATCCGGCCAGCAGTGAATGACCACGTCTCAGTTCCGTATGTCATCACTGGCAACACGCACTGGTTGTACAGTCTCGTTTTCCAGTTTTGAGGTATACCTGACGAGAAGATGTGCCGTAATTTCCCGAACGCTGCCTAACCGAGTTGAATCCGTCGATTGACCTCTCGGTCGAAGTGTGACTTACCTAGATGGACTATTTGTCCCAGGTAAACATACTCGTCAACAACTTCGAGCTTAGTGCTCCCAACAACTACCGGCATAGGTGTGACATGGACATTAAACATGATGTTTGTTTTGTCCATGTTCATCTTAAGACCTATCCGTTGGGGAGCACTATTGAGGTCATTGAGCATAGTGCTTAGGTCCTCCAGCGATTCTGCCATAAGGACTATATCGTCGGCAAATCGAAGGTGAGTGATGTACTCGCGATTGATGTTGTTACTGTATCCTTTCCAGTCCAGAATCTTGAAAACGTCTTCCAATGCAGCGGTGAAGAGTTTCGGGGATATGACGTCACCCTGTCTTACACCTCTCTGCAATTGGATAGGTTTCGTACTCTGGTTCTGTACTCGGATAGCCATCGTAGCCCTACTGTACAAGCACTTCAGCACTTCGATATACCTATAGTCCACTTGGTACCGCTGAAGAGACTGCAGCACCGTCCAAATTACGACGAAATCAAAGGTTTTCTCATAATCCACATACGCCAGACATATTTATTGGGGGATATTAGCCGTAATTTATACAATTGGTAGCCGGGCTGGGAACTGTAGTTTTTTAATTGGATTGTTATTAGAAAAATACTACTGTTCATCTCCTGTTTCTTTTCTCTCTGTCACCTCTTACGAGAACCACGATATGGTATGGTTTAGTACCACCACCACACTGCCAATCCTGCAAGTACTTAACAAATCACATTGATTCATTTATTATTTGCGTATTGTGTGTTTTAGAGTTGTTATAAACAATGTCATATAGAACACCACATTAACCCTTTCTGGTGTACAAAATTATTGAATATAGAGCTCCTAATACTAATAAATTTTATTGTTGAGATGCACAAGAGCGAGAATTATTTCAGGACAAAACTAAAATATTGTAGAATTTATTGCAATCCGCAACTCAATTATACCAAAAATATACCAATCACATCTAACGATATAGAATTGAACTATATATTCTATATTTTTTAAGAAGATATGATAATAAATGAACACACACTCTGCTTGGTGATATACGAATGTAGGTGTCTACGGGTGATAGTGACCCGCAGACACCATCATCTATTCTCGATTAATAATCAAATTGTAGATACACTGTCACCCCTGAGAACCAAGATTGAGTGCCTCGTTTCCAGTAGAACAGGTCGCCGGTTCTCTACATTCATACGGAGCAAAGTGAACTCGTCGTCTTTCCCCGGTTGAGTTAACCTATTAGTGCTACAACTATATAGCCACAGTATGGCTCTCACGCATTACTGCAGCATCTCTGTACTACCGCTTATATATGGCGCGTCTTACCTAATTAAAAGAGCACTTCCTTCCCTCCCATAATTTCGTACACTATTACTGCCGTCGCTAAATTCAACACTGCTAAACTAGGTTGAACGTTAATAACACGCTTGATTTGTCACTAAACGAGGCATTATCATAATTAATTGAATCTACGATGCTTAATTAGCGGTTGGTTCGTTAGTTTCAAATCTTGTCTCCCCTGAGGAATAAGATAAAAGGCCTCGTTTCCAGTAAAAATGGCCCCAGTTCTCTACACTCACACAAAAATACAGCTGCATAAAGCTGATATTTTACACTAGTATAGTCTGAGATTAAGGCGATATGAAAAAATCATCCGATTAAAAACTATAATCGACATTTTCTCACATAGTGCGCAATAAAAAGCTATGAATAATGAAATAAAATGAATAATGACGTTATAATTTCCCGCACGCAGTCATTTGACAAATAGAAACCCTCGGATCTCCCACTACTCACGCGCTGTCGGGTTTTTCTATTAGGCTTACCTTCGCTGGGATGATGTTATAAGTGATAATAGTTACGAAGGTATTCGTCGGCGAATTGTTATTTTAAGAGGATATCCGGGTTGCGCTTAGTAATATACGTATTCCACTATTTTTTCTCTGGATAAACACTCTGGTTCGAACCCCGCCGGCACCAATGAAATTATTAATTGCAATTGAATTTCAGTGCTCATTTACTATGCGAGCTTACCTTGGAAATAATAATAATAATAGTAATGTCCTCTATACCGAGTGTTGGTAACGGTGGCCAGTCTCATGGGAAACTAGGCATCTGCGCAGTACATTATTACAGTGTCCGAGTGTATACGCAAACATAAGAACACTCTATTCTCTAAGACCTAGCAACTTTGGCAAAATTCAGCCAATGAGTCTATTGGAGGAGGCCTAAATTCAGCAGTTAATTTTTATATGTTTTTTTTAATACATTATATTTTATTTTTTATCTATATTATATTTTACTTTTTTATCTATTTACATATAATAAAATGTAAATTGTAGGTGCCTGTGCTTTTATATTCTTGCGTCTGTCTGTCTGTTTGTTTGTGAAAGTATCACGTCCAAATTATTAATATTTTTCAAAAGAATCGACATGAAAATCATAAAGTTTATCTTTGAGTAACATTTAGTCTTGAATGTATCAAAATTGGTTAATCGATAATAAATAAACTAATTAATAGAATCAGGCGTTACTTTGCGGAAACCCATTATATTAAAGTTAGTAAAATTACTTTGCCCACATCCGCTTAATGAAATAAAATATGCTTAGCGATCAGCCACTGCAGAGTCTACTTCACCTGAGGATGCCTCGTGTAGAGGCGGAACACGTGTCGTATTATCGTCGGTGGTGTTTCTTTCCCAGGGTAGCGGTGTTGGGAGTAGTGACGAAGATAGTGCACGAAATTTAGGGAGAGCGCGTAGTGCTCTCCAAATAAGTTAGGACAGGTAATAACTTTGATAAATTAACTATTAAAATGCAAATAGGACAAAATAAATTGGTACACAGTATTTAAGCAAAAGCGAAGTTTAAGAGTCTGTCTATAATATCCCGGCCAATATTTTAGGAAATCTAGTTTTATTGCCTGTATAGCTGTAGCACGGTTTAACTCATTAAACCAGTTGTAAACAGAGGCACGAGATGGGGCTTCATCGTAAAAGGCGTAAAATAGCAGCTTAACACTGCTGTGTTTCGTATGGCCAGTGTAGAGAACCGGAGACTCTTTTTACTGGAAAAGAGGCATTCCATTTTAGTTCTCACGGGTGACGACGCATCTGCATTTTGATTCGCAAACGAGGATAAATGTAGATGTCTATGGGCCACAACAACCACTTACCATCAGGTGGACTGTGTGCTCGTTTGTCACCCTATCCTATAAAAAAGACCAATCAAAGTCTATCATAACTTTGTTGTTGACTTAATGACATCGTAACTCATAAAAAATCATTGTACAAAAACTTTCTCGCATTAAATTCATGCTGACGTAACACAGACGATTTTCAATATATCGCTAAATCGTAAACAAATGAGAAATTAATAAAATACATACACAATAATATTGACAAGAGTTCTATTTTCAAAATTTGAACTTATATTTTTATTATATCGTTTAAAAGTGACCAGTACTAAAAACTATCATTATCGCACTTGTATTTCGCCCAGGTGATTTGCTGGCCTTGAAAAACGAGTAGGCTTTTTTCATGAAGGTCCTGAAGCCGACACGGTCCCCATAAATTGCTGGTGGTAATCGATTCCACAAGATGTTGTGCGAGGAAGAAAAGTTCTATTAATCGCACTGTGGTGGACCGCCAATTCTCCACACCATGAATGGTATCGCAAGTTTGTCGTGATGTATGAATGTATGTTTGGATATAGACCTATTTCTTTTCTCATTCTTTTTCTTTTCTTCTTATTTTACTGGAGACGAGGAATTCTACTTTAGTCCTCAGGGGTGACAAAGCATCTGCATTTGATTCTTAATCGAGGACAGATGTGGGAAGGTATATTACGAGTTCTAGAGGATGAAATGTGGTTGACTCTTGTCTAGAAAATGGACAAGACTTTGAAAAAATTACCAATGCCTATTGAGACATAATTTCAATTTTTTTATAGGAGAGGGGGCAAACGAGCATGCGGCTCACCTGATGGTAAGTGACTACCGCCGCCCATGAACAACCGCAACACCAGGGGAATTGCAGATGCGTTGCCGGCCTTTTAAAAAGGAGTAGGCTCTTTTCTTGAAGGTCCCTAAGTCGTATCGGTCGGCTGATGGTAATTGATTCCGCAAGGAGATCGTGCGAGGAAGAAAACATCTTCCAAATCGCACAGTGGTGGACCGCCAATCATCCAGATGGTGTGGATGGTATCGGGAGTTCTGCCGCGATGTGCGTTCGTGAAATTTGGCGGCTGGGATTAATCCGAACAATTCCTCAGAGCACTCCCCATGGTAAATGCGAAAGAAAATGCTAAGAGATGCAACATCTCTTCGCAGTGCCAATGAGTCGAGCCGATCGGAAAGGACTCGGTCGTCGACGATTCGAGCCGCTCTGCGCTGGATGCGGTCAAGTGGAAGAAGCTGGCACTGGGGAGCCCCTGCCCAGAGATGGGAACAGTATTCCATGTGAGGCCGAACCTGCACCTTGTAAAGTTGCAGGCGTTGAGCCAGCATGAAATACTGTCTCGCTCTGCTGAACACGCCAAGCTTTTTAGAGGCCAATTTGGCCTTCTCTTCCAAGTGACCACGAAACTGCACGCTACTCGATATGTCGACGCCGAGGATTCCGATACTGGCTGAGGCAATAAGGGGAGTACCTTGAAACTGAGGAGATACGACAAAGGGGTTCTTTTTAGCGGTAAACGCGCAAACTTGTGTCTTCTGAGGATTAAACTGGACTAGATTTAGTGGCCCCCAATCCGAGACTTTGTCCAGCAAAGACTCGACTTCAGACACAAGTTTGTTCCGTTACTCGGTGAAGTTTTCCCGAGAAATATTGGCACGGCAGGTGTATAGAGCATCACCAGTGCTGTCATCCGCATAGCAATGAATGCTACCGGCTTGCAACATATCATTGATATGTAGAAGAAACAGCGTTGGTGATAGCACGCAGCCTTGTGGAACACCAGCGTTAATAGGCTTGTAGTCGGAGCATGCACCGTCTACAAGGACCTTGATGCTCCGATCTGTAAGAAAGCTGGTGATCCAATTGCATAATTTCTCGGGAAGCCCATAGGAAGGGAGCTTCGAAAGAAGCGCTTTGTGCCAAACCCGATCGAAGGCCTTTGCAATGTCCAAACTAACGGCCAATGCCTCCCCCTTGGACTCTACTGCCAACGCCCATCTATGAGTTAAGTAGACCAGAAGATCACCAGCTGATCGACCTCGACGAAAACCGTAGTGGTGGTCACTAATCAGCTGGTGATCCTCAAGGTACCGCATGAGGTGGCAGTTTACAACGGATTCCATTATTTTGGAGAACAAGGGGGTGATGGCGATAGGCCTGTAGTTGGACGGGTCTGAGCGGTCGCTTTTTTTAGGGATCGGGTGGACAAAAGCTGTCTTCCATGATTTCGGGACTACGCCTAGGGAGTTGGAGTACCGGAAAAGACGCGTTAAAACCGGTGCCAACTCCGGAGCACACGTCCTCAGCACAATTGGGGGGATTCCGTCAGGCCCACTCGACTTGTGGATGTCAAAGGAGAGGAGTGCTCTGCGAACCGAGCGCTGTGAAAACCGCACATCCGGCATGGAGCACTCACACCGCGGGATGGTCGGCGGTGTGTTCCCCCCGTCATCAACAGTCGAGTTGGACGCAAAAAGGGAGCCTAAAAGGTCGGCCTTCTCTTTTGCGTCGTGGGCCAGTGAGTCGTCTTCCCTGTGCAGAGATGGTAGTGATGGCTTACAGAAATTCCCTTGGACAGCCTTGGCGAGAGACCAGAATGCACGGGTTCCCGAAGGAAGGCGAACTAGTTTCTCGCCAATTCTGCCTATGTGCTCTGACTTTGCCTTGGCAATAACTCTTTTGAAGGACCTGGAGGCGAAATTATACTTCTTTTTAAGTGTGCTGGACATAACATCCCAAGTCGCCGAAACCGCAGTCCAGGCTTGATAACACTCCTGCTTACTGCGTAATGCAGTCTCACAGGAGCGACCAAACCAAGGCTGTGATCTGCCTCCGATGGGTACTACAGATGATGAAATACACAGTTCTATTCCCTGTAGCACCATATCATTGACAGAGTCGGCAACAGCGCTGGGATCATCAGGTGAGAAGCAAACCCACCCCCATGGGTAGGATGCAAAGAAAGACCGCCGACCTGTAATGCCAAACACGGCGGCAACTTGCAGAACGCAACCGCGAGGGGAGCGTCAGTGGCACCACACTCCGGATCAGACAATGGTCCGAAGAGCCGAGAACCGACAGAAACTTGATATCCGTCCGGATGAGAGGTCAGCAGAAGGTCCAACAGGGAAGGTGTCTGATCCTCCACATCTGGAATCCGCGTAGGTGAAGTAACCAGTTGTGTCAGACCATGTGCCAAGGCAAAGTCATAAACAGATCTCCCCGCATGATGTATTAAACGTGAATCGAGTCATTCAGCGTGGTGGGCATTAAAATCGCCTCGAAAGTATCATGATCTCTGCGAATGGGACCTGTTGTAGCATGGAATTCGTAGTCATTTGGGCGTGGTCGATGAGTCGGTCTGTTTCGGCATTACCGCTATGGGACATATAGAGGCACCCGTAGACGCGCGGATGTTCGTCTTTCGGCGAAATTCTTGGATAGCGTGGCAGTGGTCGCCTTGGTATTGTTGCTCAGTTTGCCCCGAGTAGTTATGTTTTTGAGCGCATAATTGCCCCCCTCCCCCCCCCCCCCCCCAGAATACGCGGGGCAGGCTGAGCACCCACGCTCAGAAGTTGAAGAAGAAGTGGAACGCTCCTGGGGTAGTCTTTGGTGTAATTCCGCTACCATGTTGATGGGAGGGGGGGAATTGGTCCTCCGGCCACCTACACGACAGACGAAACGCAGAATCAGAGCTTCACGCCGGTATTCTGTGAGGTCCTTCAAAAGAGTTATTGCCAAGGCAAAGTCAGAGCACATAGGCAGAATTGGCGAGAAACTAGTTCGCCTTCCTTCCAGAACCCGTGCATTCTGGTCTCTTGCCAAGGCTGTCCAAGGGAATTTCTGTAAGCCATCACTACCATCTCTGCACAGGGATAACTCACTGGCCCAAGCCGCAAAAGACAAAGCCGACCTTTTAGGCTCCTTTTTTGTGTCCAACTCGACTCTTGATGACGGGGGGAAAACACCCCCAACCACCCGCGGTGTGAGTGCTCCATGCCGCATGTGCTGTTCTCACAGCGCTCGGTTCGCAAAGCACTCCTATCCCTGGACATTCAGAAGTCGCGTGGGCCTGACGAAATCCCCTCAATTGTGCTGAGGACGTGTGATCCGGAGTTGGAACCGGTCCTAACGCGTCGTTTTCGGTGCTCCCACTCCCAAAGCATAGTCCCGAATTCATAAAAAACAGCTTTTGTCCACCCGATCCCTAAAAAAGGCGACCGCTCAGACCCGTCCAACTACAGGCCTATCGTCATCACCTCCTTGTTCTCCAAAATAATGGAATCCATTATTAACTGCAAGCTCATGCGGTACCTTGAGGACCACCAGCTGATTAGTGATCGCCAATACGGTTTTCGTCGGGGTCGATCAGCTGGTGATCTTCTGGTCTACCTGACCCATAGATGGGCTGAGGCAGTAGGGTCCAAGGGGGAGGCGTTAGCCGTTAGTTTCGATATTGCGAAGGCCTTCGATTGGGTTTGGCACAAAGCGCTTCTTTCGAAGCTCCCTTCCTATGGGCTTCCCGAGAAATTGTGCAATTGGATCACCAGCTTACTTGCAGATCGGAGCATCAAGGTCGTTCTAGATGGTGCATGCTCTGACTACGTTAACGTAACGTTACGTAACGCTGATGTTCCACAAGGCTGTGTGCTATCACCAACGCTGTTTCTTCTGCATATCAATGATATGTTGCTAATTGGTAACATTAATTGATATGCGGATGACAGCACTGGTGATGCTCTATACGCCGGCTATGCCAATATTTCTCGGGAAAACGTCGCCGAGTACCGGGACAAACTTGTGTCTGAAGTCGAGTCTTTGCTGAACAAAGTCTCGGATTGGGGGCGACTAAACCTAGTCCAGTTTAATCCTTAGAAGACACAAGTTTGCGCGTTTACCGCTAAAAAGGACCCCTTTATCGTATCTCCTCAGTTTCAAGGTACTCCCCTTCTTGCCTCAGCCAGTATCGGAATCCTCGGAGTCGACATATCGAGTGACGTGCAGTTTCGTTGTCACTTGGAAGAGAAGGCCAAATTGGCCTCTTAAAAGCTTGGCGTGCTCAGCAGAGCGAGACAGTATTTCATGCCGGCACACCGCCTGTAACTTTACAAGGCGCAGGTTCGGCCTCACATGGAATACTGTTCCCATCTCTGGGCAGGGGCTCCCCAGTGCCAGCTCCTTCCACTTGATCGCATCCAGCGCAGAGCGGCTCGAATCGTCGACGATTGAGTCCTTTCCGATCGGCTCGATTCATTGGCACTGCGAAGAGATGTTGCATCCCTTTGCATTTTCTTTCGCATTTATCACGGGGAATGCTCTGAGGAATTGTTTGGATTAATCCCAGCCGCCAACTTTCACGAACGTACATCGTGACAGAACTCGCGATACCATCCACACCATCTGGATAAATGGCGGTCCACCACTGTGCGATTTAGAAGATGTTTTCTTCCTCGCACGACTTCCTTGTGGAATCGATTACTATCATCGATTTTTCCGGACCAACACGACTTAGGGACATTCAAGAAAAGAGCCTACTCCTTTTTAAATTCCCCTGGTGTTGCAGTTGTTCATGGGCGGCGGTAGTCACTTACCATCCGGTGAGCCGCATGCTCGTTTGCCCCCACTCCTATAAAAAAATTGAAATTATGTCTCAATAGGCATTGGTAATTTTTTCAAAGTCTTGTCCATTTTCTAGACAAGAGTTTCTTTTAGCCATATGGTAGCGATGTACACAACCACATTTCATCCTCTAGAACTCGTAATAAACCTTTCCACATCTGTCCTCGATTAAGAATCAAATGCAGATGCTTTGTCACCCCTGAGGACTAAAGTACAATTCCTCGTCTCCAGTAAAATGAGGCTTAAGTTTTATACACACACCATACGAAATACAGCAGCACTAAGCTGCTGTTTTATGGTTTTATTCTGTGAGAGCGTTTTTCTTTCCCAGTCAACTCGATCCATTTGTTTTCAGCTATATTATGTATGCAGGCATTTACCGCATAGCTTTACCTCGTATAAATTACACGAAACTTATATTAGTTAAATCACTGTAGATCTTTTATATTGGTTACTGGCTGTGTTTGGCATGTGTTGTAAGATCTTCATTGTCAGAAAAATCCGCAGGCGCATAAAGCAACTGACCAAACTTTCATAGTAATCTAATAAGTGTTGTAGAAACGCAACGTTGGGCAAACAAAAATTTACTTTTATATTACATTAGCGATCCGAATGGGCTTCCCACGAGTTATTTCTAGATCTCTTGACAGCAGCGCCACCTACCGGGTCTAATTTTGAAACATCCAGAAACCCACTCTCAAAACACATAAAACATTTCATCAAAGTCGGACCAGCCATTTTCGAGTTTTTGCGAGACTGACGGATAGCAATCGATTTATATATATAGAAATTATGCATCTATTAGAGAAACGAAATTTTGCTTAGTATTTAGCAAAGGCACCGCAACAGCAATTTTATTTCTGATCGAAAACAGTGGTATGGTATAGCTAAAATGACTTTCAATAAGTATTCTTGTAACATATATGGATTAAAATGATTATATTCTATTCTATAACAGATGTGGGCGTCTATCGGCCAAAGTGCCGAAGGCACATATTCCACCTGCTGGTAAGTAGTTGGGCCTGAGTGTTTAATTGTATATAAGTCAAGTTTTTTATTTTTAATTATATTATTAGTACTTGTGTTCTACTATTACGAAGCAAATAACCCATCTAAATAAAGTCCTCAACAAAGACTAGCCATAAAGCCTCAACAAAGACTAGCCACAAAACCTCAACAAAGACTAGCCATAAAGCCTCAACAAAGACTAGCCACAAAACCTCAACAAAGACTAGCCATAAAGCCTCAACAAAGACTAGCCATAAAGCTTCAACAAAGACTAGCCATAAAGCCTCCACAAAGACTAGCTATCTGCGCAAAACATATCTGCAAGCATAGGTGCCCCGACTCTCATAGTCCGATAGAACGGCAATCGGTAAAAACGGTAAAAAGCCGTACGCCGTCAATCCTGCGTCTGATCTCAGTCCATCTTGAATGTAGAAAAATTGTCATCATTCTGTGCCTTAGATTTATTAGGATTTAATCTACCTTTGGAATTACGTTATGCCATCAACAGGTTGTGTTTTGTTTTCCTTCAGCTCAGGCAACATGGTAAATCCGTGCTTAAAATTAGCATACAACCGTACAGAACGGTTGCTCAAGTACTTAAACGCATATTGTAGGATGCAATATTAAGGTCATTCGTGTAGCGATTAAAAGATACTTCACTCGTTCAGGTTCATTTATTGAATGCCATAATTTAAAACCAATTGATGTTATAATACAATGATATTATAATACTAAGGTAATAGGTAAATTATATTGCTTAGTTGCAATCAAGTCATTTATTTTCTAATAACGATTCCGTTAGGTAAATGCGTATAATTTTAACTTATATACGACAAGGATAATTAGTTTCTTTTTATAAAATCGACGTAACAAATGAAATTACAGTCGACCTGGATTAAATTGAAGTACTGCAACTAACTTCAATTAAAGAAGGCTCCAGATGTGTTGTCACCTCTGAGTACTAAGATGGAATTCCTCACAGCCCGTAATTACATCAGCTTTATATACCTTTCACACCGGAACATAGCAGTGCACGCATTGCTTTATAGCAGAAATGAAATTCCCAGAATGATTTTCACAGTGCTGCTATGAATTTGTGAGGCTTGGAAAATCTGAATTGCAGAAGACGATTCCCTGTAGTGAATAGTAGGGGTTCTTGAGGATAATGACGAAGGCTTGAAGTTGTAGTTTTCGAAGGTTGTTTGTTTGCGTGTTCAGATCACGTCGGGGTCACTAATTTGGCCGTGGAAGGGAACGGGGAGATCTCCCGCTGGGCAAGGTGTTCTGCCCGAGGAGCGGCCACTACTCCAAGTGATATTTCAGAGCTATTCTATATATACTGAAGTACTTCGGAACTTTAATAGCACGATTTAGGGTTCGATGCGTTTCGCTTCTGGCGAGACGATAGCTCCGCCGCAATAAAATGCCCCGTTACCAATAAAAAGCATCTCCAGTTCCCGTCACTCACCAAAGAGTAACAGTAACACCAAACATCAGTATTATACTGCTACTTCATATTACACGCTGGTAGGTACGCTTGGCGAAGTAGGTGTAGCAATATAGAATAAAAACAAAATAGAAATGATAATTAATTACCCTATGTATACATGTATACATACATAAGTATACATATATTCATACCAACATACATATACAAATACTACATATAAATAACTATAAATATATACGTCTTAAACTATAAATGACATAGATGATTCATGTAAGAAGCGTTGTCTTTAACAGATGATTACGCAACAACTTTTTAAAAGAAAACCTATTGGTAGCTTTTCTGATGTCGTCAGGCAAGGAATTCCAAAGGCGTGTAGCCTGAACTGTAAAGATGTTACCATAGAACTCGGTGAAGTGAACTGGAAAACATATTTTGTTGTTAGAAGAAGAAGGTAGAACCCTATCATGAGATGAGGAGAGATAGTGAAATTTACTCTAAAGTTATAAGGCGAAAATGCATCATTTAATATGGTAAAAAGAACAAGTAATATTCTGGAAATACGCCTCTGCTGGATTGTAAGCCAATTAAGCTTAAGCTATATTGCGAAATATGGTCATACTTACGAAGCCCGAAAATAAATTTTATACAGTTATTGAGAAGGTGTTCCAGCTTGTTTAGAAGATCCTGGGACAGATCCGGGTAACACACATCTGCATAATCAATTATGGGTAACATGAGTGATTGGACAAGCATGATCTTAGACTTTGCGGGGAGAAAATGTTTTAAACGATACAGAGAACGCAACGTAGCAGTTTTATTTTACGACTGACTTCAGTAACCTGAGTACTCCAATTCAGCGTACTGTCAATGTGTAGGCCAAGATTTTTTTACAGACTTACTGAACGGTATTGTAATCCCATTGTAATAGATAGGGGGTAAGTCTGCAAGATTAATCTTGGCTAGCATCCTTGAGCTACCCACCAGTATAGCTTGGCATTTCGAAGGATTGACAAACACTCCGTAACGAGTAGACCAATCCCTGATAGCTGATAAGTTGTTATTTAATTTTTTAATCCCCTTATGGATATGCCCTATTTCAGCTTGCACGTATAGCTGAAGGTCATTGGCAGACAGATGGTACGAGCAATCGAAGATGGAGGTAATAAAGTTTATAAAAATAGAAAATATTATAGGAGAAAGAATACCGGCTTGCGGTACACCAGCTTCCACATCAGTCCAAGCTGAGGTTATTTGCCCCACACAGACTGATTGCTGTCGACCGCGAAGATAATATGCAAACCATTCCAATGCTGTAGGGCCAAAATTTAGATGAGACAGTATGAAAACAAGGGTTTCATGATCAACTGTGTTGAAAGCATTTGAGAAGTCAACTAGTACCGGTACTGTTACTTTTTTATCTTCCATAACGTTTCTAATATCGTCTTTGACGATAATTAAAGCAGTACTGGTACTGTGACCAGGGCAAAACCCAGACTGATTGCTATTAAAACATTTTATTTATGCTCTGTATATGAAATCGAAACTTAAACATGATTGGAGTTTGTAAAACGAATTTTATATATCATGTAATTTGTACGAGCGCTGCAACTACAATATTGTTTTGTAATTATAAGGAAGAAAGATATTGCTTTTAATCTTTTTCATATTATTTTGTATTATGTAAAATTATAGTTACAAACTAAATAACTAATTTGTTTAATTTTTTATTTATAGGTAAAAAAATTAGCAACCCGGGTTCTATTTTATTCCATTAGAGCCTAAAAAATTCCACTGCAGAACATAGGGCTCCCCATATAGATTGCCTCATAGTGAGGATTTTCCATAGTTGCCACACTTGGGTGGCGAGTTGGCAGCCGCAGTTTTTTATTACTTTAAATTGTTATCAGGAAGATGCTGCTGCCCATCTTCTGTTTTAGTTTCCCTCTGTCGTCTCTCACGGCACCGCCGGGATGACATGGAGTAGTGAATATTCTAACACCACTACAAGGTTTTTTATTCTATTATACAAAGTGACGATGAAGTTATCACGTTAAATGAAAAGACGTATTCTATACAAAGTTCTTTAAACATACACAACTAAAAAAATATATAACAATTAACATTCTGGGCGCGGTAGCCTTTTTTTGTTTTAATATTAAACAACATCATGTAAATGCATCAGATATCACCTGATAAATACTAGAAGTTCAAAGACCCATGGCCCGTGAAGGCCAAGAGACCTATATTGTATTATAGTGCAACGTTGCCAATTTTAAATATTCAAATAAAGTAATAAATTAAGCAAAAAATGTACTTATATGTAACAAAATAAGGCATAATTCTTATGCGCGATGCGACAAGAATTGGGACGGGGTGTTGGGAGGGTGGGATGTGGTCGATTGGCGCGTGCGACGATAAAGTAAGACAGTAAGTCACTTATTCCGACGCCGGCGTCCTTGGGAACGGTTCATTAATCGCTTGACCTAATTTTAGTTTTTCGCGTACACGTCCTTTTAATTTAAAGTTTTTTTTTGTGGATATTTTCATAAGTTTCTTGATTTGTTTGTGATAGGACACGTTAATACTATAATAATAATTGTGTTGAGGAGGTGGTGTGACTATTTGTGCGAAATTTGACGCTTTCTTTTACTGTCTTGTATTTTTTATTTGTGATAGGACTCGTTAATAATAGATAAGTGATATTTAATAACTTAGTGGTGTGTCAGCCCGTGCGCAATTGGACGCTTTTATTTTTTTAAACGTATAACTTTTTTTATTTTAAAATGCCTCGTATCAATTTTACGTCATTGGAATACACCGATATGGTTTTAATTTATGGAGAATGCCACCAAAACGCGTCCCTGGCATTACGAACATACCGAGAGAGGTATAATACCACACGTGTATGTCCTACAGACTCACGGATTTTTATACGGGCAGTCCAAAGATTACGTGACGGCGAAAATTTGATTCCACGTCAGGTTGAAATTCCTCCGCGAGTCGCCGTGGCTCAGGAAGAACGAATATTAAATTATTTCGCTCGTAATCCAACATCAAGTCTCCGTAGAGCAGCTCGCCAATTCTGTGTACACCACAAGTCTGTTCACAGAATATTAAAAAAAACAAGCAACGGCCGTTCAAATACGTAAAGGTACAGGCTTTATTAGATAGAGATAAGCCAGTTAGGGAAGCCTACTGTGAATGGCTCCTGAGCAAAGTAGCTAATGACTCTAACTTTTTAGCAAACGTAATGTGGACTGACGAGAGCACATTCACGCGTAACGGAATATGGAATCGGCAGAACTTACGATACTGGAGTCAAGAAAATCCGCAACTGTGTCGAGAGTCTATGCACCAATATAGATTTGCCGTTAATGTTTGGGCTGGAATACACGGAGATCAAATAATTGGTCCCGTGTTTATCGAAGGCAACCTTAATGGGCCTAAATTTTTGGAACTGCTTGACGACACAGTGGCGGATTACGTTGATGGACTATCGTTGGGGGCCAATAGCCGGTTATGGTACCAGCTTGATGGAGCACCTGCTCATTCAGTGGTGGCTGCCAGGCAGCGCCTCACTGAGATGTTCGGAGAGAACTGGATTGGCAGATACGGACCTTCTCGGTGGCCAGCACGGTCTCCGGATCTAACACCGTTAGATTTCTTTTTATGGGGTTACATAAAAAATGAGGTGTACTCTACTGAAGTAACGACTGTCGAGGACTTAAAAATAAGAATAATGCGGGCTTTCGACAAAATAAAAAATTTTGCAGCCAATGGTGCCCTCTTTCGAAAAGTCCGAAATAATATCATGCGACGATGTCAATTATGCATTCGGGTACACGGCGGACATTTTGAAAATTTAATAATTTGATTTGTTTCATAAACTTGAGTGATTTCAAGGTTAAAGTGATTATTTGGATAAAAAAAATACCATGAAATTTGTGATTTGTTGATAACATCGGATTAGCATCGCCCTACGCGTGCCTAATTACCTATGTATGGGCAAGTCCTAGGACCTAGGTATTATAATATAATTACCTATATCGATGTCGCATGAGCAATGAACCGCTGGCCGCGACGTTGCCGCTTCTACAAGTCATTTCAGGTCAGTTAAGTAATATTATCAAGGATGATTTATTTTATGTGATTTTTTACCCTATTTATTTTGTTTGAAAGATGCATTTTTTATTAGTTTTTATTATTGTTTATTTTATTATTTTAACAGACATATATCAACTTGTATTAACTGTTGTGCTATTTAACGTGATAACCTGGACGCCACCCAGTATAATAATATAGAATAGAATCATTTTTATTCAATGTAATTACATGTAATTCTTATTGAAATTCATTTTTACTTTTACCACTAGTTCGGAAAAAAACCTCTGTCCTAGAAAAAACCAACAAGAAACCCAGCAGAACTTTTTTTAAAAGCTTAATTTACAATATAATAATTATAAAATTGTTATGAAAACATTTAAACGGCATGACAACAATCACCTCATTCTAAGGGATTATTATCAATCGTATTATAATTGTAACATGTGCGTATGGTGAGTCAAGACAACCGCAAACACTTTTTATTGAAAATGGGGCAATCTATCTTACTCCTCAGGGGTGACAGCGCATCTGCATTTTCATTCTTAATTTAGGATATTTGTAGATATCTATGGGCCACAGCTTCCACTTACCATCAGGTGACCTGTGTGCTCGTTTGTCACTCTTATTCTATAAAAAGAACCATACGAAACACAGCAGTACTAACACTACTTACGCTGGTATTCTCTGAGAGCGTGCTTCCTGCAGTGTCGCTCTACGACGTTTATAAACATGGCGAAAAACCTGAATGTCTAAGACGTGCAATATTTTAGCATTGGAAAAGCATTGTAGACGAATCACTGACTTAGAAATAAGAGGAGGCCTGTGCATAACCGTGGAAAGTTTATATGCTGTAACTTTACTTTTAAGCAATGTTTAGTATTCGCGTGGCTGTCTTCTTGAAATAGTGGTCATAAACGCAACTGCTGGTTATAAGGTTCATGAGAGTTTGAATCCTAGGTCCCTCCAAAAAATCAGTTATTGAGTTTTTATGTTGAGAAATTCTCAGTATCTGTTCGGAGTCAGGAAATTAGCGTTTTTTCGCCTCCGTGACTTGCAAGGCCTGTGCCTGATCGTTTTCCGATCGTGTTGGTTTACCGTTTTATTGTATAACAATGAGGGAATAGAGAGTCATTTTTATCTGCATCTGTCTCGAGAACTACAATTATCGACGGCTCCCTGGCGCAGTGGCTTAGCAATGAGTTGTTGCGCTGGGGTTTGCGGGTTCGAATCCCGTACGTAACAAGTATTTGTATGGCCTACAAATAATTGTTCCGGGTCTGGATGTTTGTCCTCGTGCAATTTATGTTTGTAAACTGCCTCCACAATACAGGAGAAAATCCTAGTGTGGGGGGTAACGTGTTTTTTAAAAAAAAATTATTAGCTAGTATCCATTTAGGCAGGCTACCGTGACAGATATTCGGTTTGGGCGACTTTATTAATATTATTACTTCGAATCACGAACACACACACACACAATACACAATCTCCGAAATGCATCCTTTAGAATACCGCGAGGTTACATTCTCTGCGCCTGTGCTCGAGGATGACAAGATTGGTTTCAATAAAATCAAGTTTTAAATACAATTTTAAAACAATGCAAGAAATAACAGAAGTCGCGGAACTGCGGTGAACGTCGCCACAAGGTATGAATTATGAGTTACCAGCGCGCAATAATTTTTCATTTAGTTTTGCTCGTAAAATCAAAAGTGAATTATAGTTTATTCGTTTTGTCAACATTTTACAACAATCACTGCCGTTACTTTCTTTATAAGCTGAAGCGTTTGAAGCCACATGCAGTAGTGTACGATATCAGACGTTTTGTGTAAAAGTCAATTTAGACGAGATGGGCGAATGCTCATTCTATTCACACTCTATCATATTCTTTTTGTTCAAACTATCAGTAAATCTGTGATTCTGTCTAAGTTCGCAGAGATTGTTGAGAATGTACGAATGTATACAATAATGTATGAATAATATATTTTGTTTATTAAAATATATTAAATATTTTTCTTTTTATACAATAAGGATGAAAAACGAGCTCACATCACCTCTTGGTAAGTAGATGCCGTGGCCTACATAGACATTTAGATCTATCAAAATGCAGATGTCTGAAGATTAAATGGAATGCTTAGTTTCCAATAAAAAATGAATTCGGTTTTTTTACACTCACCGTATGCAACACAGTAAAATTAAGCTGCTATTGATGCTGTTGTGCCAGCATGGTCCTGATTCTATCAAGCCAAGCCTTTTTATGCTACAACCATATTAAAGCTGCTGTCTGGTTCTACCACATAAAAATTATTCATAATATTATTTTAGTTTCTAATCTTTTTTAAGTTGTTATTTAATTGCTACATCTAATGTCCAATTCTAAACACTACATCAGATATCTGGTAGAAAACGACTATAGGCATTAAGTGAATTATAGGGAATGCAATAAAAATAAAAAAAAACAATTAAATAAATTATATATAAATATCTTTCAGATTATTGAACTTATTTTATAACGAAGTAACGGCTACAATCTATCACAGAGACCACCTGATGGTGAGTGAATGCTGTGACCCATAGACACCTTTACACCATCTCACAAGTGGTAAAATTAAAAATTTGGCACAACCGACTTGTCTACGAAAACGCCTGTGGTTTTTGTTACGCACGAAGTTGCGTTACATACGTTTTACTTATTTCTTTTTTTTATTTGTTGTTTTCAAGTTGTAACCACCGCCAATTTTTTTTTGTCAATTGAAAGTACACGGCGATAAGATCTGCATCAAGAAGTTTTATTTTTCTCCTCGAATTAAAAAGTATTCATGGTCCTTCGAGCTGGATTCTAGCGGCTATTGAGGATTTTCATCGAGAAATTATAATCTACTGAATATCTACGTAATTAGAGATTTACAACAAGTATATACAACTTGGAACGTCCGGGGTCACCTTGAAGACGGAGACAAAGAAATTTTGAAGAAAACAAAAGGAAATAACCAGTGCAGTGTTTTTATTTTTTATTTTCGTTATATTTAGTGATAATTTCTCAATAATTGATCAATTTCCAGATATTATTATAATTTTCGCCTGTATCTCAAAATGACCGATGAAAGGGAATTAATTAAAAAAAGGGCAAGTTACAAAGGTCGATTAACGGCATTCAATAATTATCTCAGTGAATTAAAGGATACATTGAGCTCGTCTCAGATTAGCGAACTGCAATTGCGCGTAAGTAAAATTGAATTATTATACGAACAGTACGATGAGGTTCAATTGAAATTGGAGTGTATAGTGGACGATATCAATAGTCAAATAAACGAGCGGAATGATTTCGAATCGACGTATTATAAAATTCTTTCGAAAGCTCACGAACTTATTCGACAAAATAAAAATAATCTTGAATGTTTAGGCAGTGAAAAAGATTTTTCACGTATTAACAATAATAAGCTTGTTAAATTGCCTACTATTCAGCTTCCGAAATTTAGCGGGTCGTATGACAACTGGCTTGAGTTTCACGATACTTTTTCTAGCTTAATACACTCAAATGATGATATCGATGATATCAACAAGTTTCATTATCTTCGCGCGTCGCTCGAAGGGACAGCCGCCGTCGTAATAAAATCTATTGAATTTTCGGCGAGTAATTATTCGGTGGCTTGGAATTTATTATGCGGACGTTTTAATAATAAACGTATTTTAATTCAAAACCATGTAACGGCATTATTTAACATGGAGGTAATTACTAAGGAATCGTCATTCATTTTAAAGCGCATGATAGACTCCGTGAGTAAAAATCTACGTGCACTTGAGTCATTAGGTGAGCCCATAAATCACTGGAACAAGCAAACTTACTCATCCACATTATTACTCACAAATTAGATAGTAAGACATACCGGGAATGGGAAGAGTACAAAGGTCACTTGGATAATAACAAAATTATTTCATTTGCGTCATTTTTATCATTTATACAAAATCGTGCAGATCTATTAGAAACTTTGGAACTGTCTCGCAATCCTCAAATTAACCAAAATAAAAATAAAATTAAAAGCATGGTGTCAGTCACTCAGACCCAAAATCGGTTAAATGAGAAAAGCGAAATGTCTCAGTTCAAACTTTGCCCTAACTGTAAGGCTGAGCACAGTCTAAACAATTGTTCAAAATTTCTAGGGCTTTCTTCTGAACAACGATTAGAATTATTACCGCAGTTTAAGGTTTGTTATAATTGTTTACGTTTTGGTCATTTTGCAAACCGTTGTAAGTCGAGTGGCTGTAAAGTGTGTAAAAGAAAGCACAATTCTTTGATTCACGTTTCAGATATGAAGCTCAAGACAACTCCCAATTTATCTTCTCGCCCTGAGGACGGTCCACTATCTCTCCCTGGTACATCGTGCGAAGATGAGCATATCGGTAATAATAATATCACTTTGTCTGCGCAAGTATCGACCTACCTACGAAATAAAAATCAGGTACTTTTAGCCACTTCCCTTATAAAAATATACGGTCACAATAATAAGGAATACTTAGCTCGCGCTATTCTAGACAGCGGTAGCACTTCTTGCCTAATTACGGAAAGATTGAGTAAATTATTAGAGTTACCGATAGTTAATGTTAACGAATCTTTATTAGGAATTAATAACTCTAAGTCTCACATAGGCAAAATGTGTTGCGTGCCTACAAAGTCTTTGAACGAAAACTTTAATACTAATCTTTTCTGTTTCGTTTTGCTTCATATAACGGACGAAGTACCGAGTCAGGAAATACCTTTAAACGACATTAACATACCTAGTAACCTCTGTTTAGCAGATCCCCGCTTCCACACGCCATCGTCGGTGGATTTAATTATTGGTGCGGATGTTTTTTGGGACCTATTAGGGGTACGTAAAATTAGTTTAGGAAACGGAAAGCCGGTACTCATTGAATCTAGGTTAGGATGGCTAGTCTCAGGCCCCTTAATTAATAATGGCCAAGTACCGTATTCGATTTCTAACACTAAGTCGTTTTTAGTAAAACTAAATTTGAGGGAAAACGTCTCTTCGCACAATGATAATAACGATGATATTCAAAACCTATTGACGCGTTTTTGGCACCTAGAGGAGGTTTGCCATGATACATCAGTTCTCTCCGCGGAGGAGAAAATGTGCGAAGAACATTTTATTAAAAATACAACTCGTCTACAAGACAGTCGTTTCTGTGTGAGAATACCACTGAAACAATCACGTGATAATTTAGGCGGTTCCCTACAACGCGCCAAGCTTTGCCTCCTTTCTCTTGAGCGTAGGTTTAAGGGTCAACCCAAATTTAAAAATAATTATACTCAATTCATGTCAGAGTATCTAACACTAGGACACATGTCTGAATGTTCATTTGATCCACGGAGGTTAGCATATTTTATACCACACCATGGAGTGATTCGCGAAAGCAGCTTAACGACTAAGCTCAGAGTTGTTTTCAATGCGAGCAGTCCGACTACTTCCGGTATTTCATATAATAATTTGCAATTAGTGGGGCCCACTGTACAGGATGATCTGCTATCTATACTACTTAGATTCCGACAACATAAGTACGTGCTATCAGCAGACGTAGAAAAGATGTATAGACAGATCGTCGTACATCCTGATGACAGACCTCTCCAACAAATAGTTTGGAGAAATGATCCATCAGAGCCCATGAAAGCGTACCAGTTAAACACCGTTACGTATGGCACAGCCAGCGCACCCTATCTCGCCACCAGATGTCTTAAGCAGATTGATATGGATTGCAAGGACGATAAAATCTCCGAAATAATAATCCATGACTTCTACGTCGATGACCTATTAACTGGAGGGGACAGCATTCAAGATGCGCTGGACATACATAACAAGGTGTCTTCTGAACTGGCCACAGCTGGTATGAACCTCCGTAAGTGGAAATCAAATGAACCTCGAGTAATACTAAATAATAACAATTCATCTCTCGACTTAAATATTGGTTCTAAGGAACCCTGTAAAACATTAGGTCTCAGCTGGCAAATCGAGTCTGATGAACTGTATTTATCGACGAGTGAAATCGTTTTAAATAATTTTACAAAACGTGGATTACTCTCGGTTATTTATTTTATAGATACATACTTATGAAAGGCTGTAATGATGATGATGATGATGAATAATTGTTAAACACCAGGGTAAGAGTAGGTATATTAAATTGCTCTGTGTTTCACCATTAATTTAAGAAAATTAATAATTTTGATAGGCCTATGTTCAGAGAGGCCTATGTTCAGAGAGGCCTATGTTCACCAGTAAACTTATGAAGGGCTGTAATGAATATGATGATAATAATGAATAATGTTTATAAATTATATTTGTTATATTTTTTTCTCGCTCAAATACTAAGTAGAGTAAAGAGAAAAGCCAGCGTTCTTGGCACTCTACTACGGAGTTTAGGACTGTAGGATAATTTAAGTTTTAGCTTTAGCTCTTTATTATGGTTTTTTAATATTGTATGTATTTAAACAGTGATGTCTCCGTGATCGCGAGGGTGAAAACTGGTAGCGATCACCGAATGGTTAGAGGCACACTGAACCTAAACGTTAAGTTGGAGAGGTCTCGTCTAATGAAGTCAACGCTCCGTCCCCCTCGTGCTCTGTTCCAAAGTCCCGAAACCTTTCAGCTCGAGTTACAAAACCGTTTTCAGTGCCTGTAAGACTGCAATGAAGTGGACGTTATGAATGACAAGCTCCTGGAAACTGTCCATGCGGTCGGAGCTAAGTTCTGCAAGACCCGCCGCAGAAGAACACAAAAACTCTCCGATCACACTCTTAATCTCATGGCTGTTAGACGGGAGATGAAGCTACATTCTTCAACAGACTTGACAGCATACAGGCATCTGAACAGACAGATCTCCAAATGCATGCGGCGGGACTTACGCAACTTCAATACAGCTCGTATTGAAGAAGCGATCGAGCGAAGAACCAAGGCTCCAAAGTCTTTGCCAGAGATCTGTCTGCCAGAAAGAGCCAACTGTCAAAGCTGAAGACAGAATGTGGCAGCATCGTTTCCGGGACACCTGAGATTTTGAGTGAGATTGAGAGGTTCTATGGGCAGCTGTACACATCATCGTTTGAGCCACACGCAAGTGTGAGTAACGATCCAAGAGCGAGTCTCATCCGACACTATTCCGAAGATATCCCGGATGTCAGTCTGAGCGAGATTAGGATGGCTCTCCAGCACCTTAAAAACGGTAAGGCCCCAGGCGAGGATGGAATTACAGCGGAGCTTCTGAAAGCGGGTGGAAGACCGGTACTTGAAGTCCTTCAGAAGCTCTTTAATTCTGTCCTCCATGGTGGCATTACACCGGAGGCGTGGAGCAGAAGTGCGGTGGTCTTGTTCTTCAAGAGAGGTGACAACGCTCTCTTGAAGAACTACAGACCGATTTCCCTTCTGAGCCGCGTCTACGTGCTGTTTTCGAGAGTTATTACGAATCGTCTCGCGCGCAGACTTGACGACTTCCAGCCTCCCGAACAAGCCGGTTTCCGAAAGGGCTTTAGCACCATAGACCACATACATACCCTTCGGCAAGTTGTACAGAAGTCCGAAGAGTACAATTTGCCACTATGTCTGGCGTATGTGGACTATGAGAAAGCCTTTGATTCCGTCGAAATTTGGGTGGTGCTGCAGTCCCTTCAGCGGGGCCAAGTTGACTGTCGGTATATCGAAGTGTTGAAGTGCTTGTACAGTAGGGCTACGATGGCTATCCGAGTACAGAATCAGAGTACGAAACCTATCCAATTGCAGAGAGGTGTAAGACAGGGTGACGTCATATCCCCGAAACTCTTCACCGCTGCATTGGAAGACGTTTTCAAGCTTCTGGACTGGAAAGGATACGGTATCAACATCAATGGCGAGTACATCACTCACCTTCGATTTGCCGACGATATAGTCCTTATGGCAGAATCGCTGGAGGACCTAAGCACTATGCTCAATGACCTCAATAGTGTTTCCCAACGGATAGGTCTTAAGATGAACATGGACAAAACAAAGATCATGTTTAATGTCCATGTCACACCTATGCCGGTAGTTGTTGGGAGCACTAAGCTCGAAGTTGTTGACGAGTATGTTTACCTGGGACAAATAGTCCGACTAGGTAAGTCCAACTTCGACCGAGAGGTCAATCGACGGATTCAACTCGGCTGGGCAGCGTTCGGGAAGCTACGACACATCTTCTCGTCAGACATACCTCAAAACCTTAAAACGAAATTGTACAACCAGTGCGTGTTGCCAGTGATGACTTACGGAACTGAGACGTGGTCCTTCACTGCTGGCCGTATGAGGAAGCTCAAGGTCGCTCAGCGAGCTATGGAGAGGGCTATGCTCGGAGTTTCTCTGCGTGATAAACTTAGGAATGAGGATATCCGCAGTAGAACCAGAGTGACCGACATAGCCCAACGGATTAGTAAGCTGAAGTGGCAGTGGGCCGGCCATATAGCTCGAAGAACCGACAACCGATGGGGAAGAAAGGTTCTCGAGTGGCAGCCTCGTACCGGTAGGCGAAGTGTAGGGCGTCCCCCCACGAGATGGAGTGACGACCTGGTAAGACATGCAGGAAGTCGATGGATGCAGGTGGCTCAGGACCGTGCTTTGTGGCATTCTTTGGGGGAGGCCTATGTTCAGCAGTGGACTTGTGAAGGGCTGTAATGATGATGATGATGATGTATTTAAACGTTATGTAAATATTTTTTTAAGTATAAATATTTTCTTAATTTTTATTTTTTTATTGTTCAGGCACACTTGTTTCCTCAAGATGTTTTTTATTTTCGTTGAGCAAGTGTTACATCAGCACTCTCAATTTTTATTAACTATTTCATTAGTACTGGCGGAGATCGAAGCCGGAATACTTGTACGGTGAAATTTACAACAAGCACTTAGACTCTCAGTTACCACGGCTTTAAATAGTAGAGGGAAATTATTATGCAAAAGCTGCAATGTAATGCAGCGCTATTTCGCTAGATAAATGTATCATTGGTAGCGACATAAAAGCGTTTTGTTAAATTTAGCTATTCATACATCGTGTGCGTTTTGCTATACATATACTTTTAACTTCTTAATTGGAAGTTGTAATGGGTTCGATTTTTGAAAGTACTTTTTTTAATTGCTCAATGTGGCGGTATTTAATATGCTTGCACAAATTTCTATGTTACTCCATGTTAAGTGTGAGTCAAATATATGTTCCTTTCTTTTTAGTGGAAGTGACAACCTGGTAAAACATGTGAGAAGCAGATGGATGCAGATAACTGAGAATTGTTACGCGGCATTTTATAGAGCAGGCCTATGTTCAGCAGTTTACTTAGGAATGACTTTTTATAGGATAATGGTGATAAACGCGTACACAGTCCACATGAATGATAAGTGGATGCTGTGACTTATAGACATCTACATTTATCCTCGATTAAGAACCAATATGCAATGCAATATGGAGATGCGTTTTTACCCCTGAGGATTTAGATGGAATACCTCGTATTAAGAAAGAAGGGTATCCGGTTCCCTACACTCACCATATGAAACACAGCAGCATTAAGCTGCTATTTCATGGTTATATTCTGTGAGAATGTGGTCCTTCCCTGGTTGAGCCGACTCATTCGTGTTGCAGTCATTATATTGCTATAGTTCGGCTTCACTACATTTAAATTTACACCTTCATATTGAACTTGATTGCACAGATCTCTGCACTAATGATCAAACAATTACTGTCGTGATCTCTATCTTCTATTAACAATAAAAATGAAGATGCTATGTTATCCTTGAGGACTAAGACACTCACCATACGAAACACAGCAGCATTAAGTTGTTATTTTACGCTGGTTTTCTGTGAGAACGTCCTTCCCGGTTGAGCCGAACCATTCGTGCTACAACCACAGCATACGTGCAGCGTGGCTCTACATTTACATACGTGCACAATATTATTTGGAATCGGTCTCTTGTACAGTGTTAGCTCAGGAACTACAGTATATTACAGTGTATAATTATACGGTACGTAAGCAACCCGGGTTCGATGCCCGTTGGCACCAATGAAATTCTTAATTGCTTTTTTTCATCATCAACATCGTGAGGAATGCTGTCACGGATAAGGGGGAGTCAGGGGTCGATTCCAGAGAGGGAGCCTGAAAAACAGCTACCACATTCATTGAAGGTGCTTAAAATACTCACTTCCGGCACGGCGATCTCACGAGGCGTCCTAATCAAGATGAGGACATTTTAAATATTTTAACTAAGAACAATTGGAGAACAAGTCTGGTGCGATCGTTTTGCCTGATAAGTGTGTCTATGAGGGCAAATTCTAGCAGTAGGTAGATTTCCAGCATTTAAACTTTACTACTGACTGATAAAGAGGTAGCTAAACTTGTTGTGTTAGAATTTTCATCTCGTCAAAAAGTTGTACACAATAGCGAACATATAGGGGGAAGCGTCAGAAACTTCTTGACGGAAGTGTGGAGTATACTACATTTATTATGAATATGTATTATTGTGACGAGTCTTTGTAGACTGAAGACGTTTGAACCGAGAGTTCCGAGAGAGAAATGTTTTAATTTTATGAAGTCAAAATATTTATGAATTAAAAACTTCTTTAAAATCGTGGTGATTTAAAACGCGATGAAAGGAAAAAGCGATACTAAAAGGAGACAAACATATACACATATAGGATTTAGTCTGTGGTCTGCATTCGTCTCATTCTCTTAAAGTTTAATTTATTGTAGGTTTAACTGCTAACGCGTGTGAACTGCATACATTTTTATATAAAGAAAGGTGACGAAGTAACTAGGTAACTAAGACAGCCCACCTGATGGTAAGAGATTTGTAATAGAATAAGATTGAGAAATGGGCATACAGTGCATCTGATGAAAAGTGTATGTTGTGACCCATAGTCTTCTATACCTTTTTTTTGTCACCTCTGAGGTCTAAGACAGAATGCCTCGTTTTCAGTAAAAAGGTTCTCCGGTTCTCTATACCCGTCATACGAAACACAACAGCATTAAGCTGCTTTTCTTAAGCTGGTGCTCTGTTAGAACATGGTTTTTCGATGGATTCACAGATTTATTTGTGCTACCAACAGAATATAGTTGTAGCGTGGCTCTTGGTAGACGTGGTCGTCTATAAATGCTATGACATAGACAACCACATTTAAGTTGCATTTCTAAGATTGAATATCTAGTTATCAGTAAGAAAAGAAAGATTTAAAAAAGGGTCTGATTCTTCTTGTCTTTCATCATAGAAACACTTAGCATTGTACATTGGAAACTGTAGCCCATGGACACCTGCAGTCAACTTAAAATAAAGAAGGCTACAGAAGCGTTGTCACCTGATGAATATAATGGAATGCCTCAAAAACTTTAATTATACGGGTTTTCTATTTATATTCCTTCAGACAGGAACAAAGCATGCTGCTTTCTGGCAGAAACAGGTAAGAGTGTGGTACCTATCCAAACAGACTTGTAGGCAGAAATGTAGTCCTATCACCAGATGATCACCATGACTTTGATATTCTTAAATTTCATTTTAATCATTATCATTACAGCCTTCCAAATGTCCAATGCTGAACACAGTCCTTCACAAGGCTTAGCTTGAGGGGCGAGTAGGCGACCGCTGTTTATTTTTATTTTTATAATTGATGTCATCACGAAGTTGCTACTGCCCATCTCCTGTTTAAGTTTCCCCTTGTCATCTCATACGACACCCATGAGATGATATGGAGTAGTGGATTCTGGATTGGTAGATGTTCTCTGCTTGCGGCGGCGTCTTGTGGCGGGTCATGGGGATTCTGGATCGGTAGAAAGGTCTCAGCTTGCGGCGGTGCCATGTGTGAAAGTTATCCACTCCTCTTTAGTATGGTAGAGCGAGAGCGATGGCTGGTACATACGTCATACTTGTGAACGGGTGCTGCTGATGGGGCCTGGTCTGTTTAGGTTCGCCATGGACTGATGTGCTTCAAATTTTTGGGTTCCTTATCTGAATCCAGTTATACTTCAGTCACCGACGGGTCTATTATTCTTTCCTATTCTGTAAATAAGTACCATGCTACTGTAATATTAACTTTAAATAACCAAGCAAGTCCGAGTCTCACCCAGTTACACACCATCGTAATACACGTTTCTAGTAGGGGAGCCCCTTTTAAGTTATATTTTTTTTAATTTTTATTATTTGTTGTTATAGCGGCACAGAAATAGACATTCTGTTAAAATTTCAACTGAACGAGCATATGGACGGACGGACGGACGGACAGCGGAGGCTTAGTAAAATGGGTCCGTTAGTTACGCTTTGGATACGGAACCCAAAAAAGACAAAAAACAACATAACTGCGGAGTTTCCTTCGCTGAGAAGAAATTCTCCGATCAGAGAAGCTCTTTGCGAAACGGTAGTAGATTTGAAGAAAAATGACATTTGACAATTGAAATTTCATTTCGTTTTATTTCATTTCATTTTACTCTCTTATGCCTCTTCTACACGGCCTTACATTCTTAAAGTACGGAAGACCAATGTTTGGATGTGTGGTATGCAATGACTACAGAACTCATACCAATCTCATCGTAGACAAGCAATCTGCGCAAGATAGGATTATAGTGCACGAGTGTATCTATTTCCTCACTCTTATAGTCCGATGGAACAATCATAGGTGATCCTAGGATTTATATGTTTTTCAAGAAACCGGGGTAAAACAGAATAAAGAAGCAGATGTTCTATGGGCCACAGCATCCATTTACCATCAGGTGGATTATACTTATTCCAAAAAAGAAATACAAGAATTTTACGACAATTTTCTAATCAATATATAATTTATCAAAACATATTCTGGGTACTGTGATTCATTTTTTATTTTGAAACAATATTCTGTTGTGTAAACATTGCGTGAGCGTGCATACCATACGGTATGATTTGCAATTTCTTTCAATAATCAAAGGTTCACATGTACTAAATTTTGTATATGACAGTAGTTGCTTGTTTGATCCAAAACTGTGTACTGATTGACGTTGAAGGGATTTAGAAGAAATTATAATGTATCTGGTTTCCAAAATATTTTTGAAGTTATACTTCTTTTGGGGCGTTTGGGAAAAATGATGAGAGTAAATTTTTACAATGCGCGCGCACACCGATACCTAAAAGCGACAACTTCAGTGGGTTCTCAGTGGCTCTCAAGTTTTTTTTTGTTTTGTTACGCCAAAAAAGTAAAACTTCCTACGTGTTACATAAGTACACATACACTTTTTTTCTTTCTTATTTTTAGACTAGTTATGCTATTTTGTTTACCACGACACGTGACAAACGAGCACATATTTCACTTGATAGTGGGAGAAAGCAAATAATAATAATAATAAAAAACTAAGCTTGCCAACTTATGTCCCACCAGGCTCGTCCTCCTTCGCCGCTGACTTCTCGCTAGTCAACATTAACGTTGCTGAGTTATTCTCCTTGGCCCGCAAACTCCGCGGAGCCACCACACCTCAGGACAAGCTCAATGCTATGATTGAGCATATAAGTCTCATCGACGTTGGAGTCTTGTCATTGCAGTGCGCCTAATCACCTCTTGTAAATATCAGAATGGCAGCATTTAGGTAGAATTAAACCACGCTCTCTGACTTGCTTGGCAAGCGTTGCAACTATGGGTAAAATATCCATAAGGCAATCTATGACATGTAGTATGTTGTAATGAATAAATGAATTAATGATTTGACAATGCATCTGTATTTTTATTCTTAACTAGCTGTACCCCGCGACTTCGCCGGAGTTTAACTTAGGGTTTTTTTTGCGCGGAACTCTAATTCTTTTTCTGAAATAAAAGTAGCCTAAGTTAGTACTTATAACAATCATCAGCTATCTGTCAGTGAAAGTCGCGTCAAAATCGGTCCAGCCATTTCGAAGATTAGCTGGAACAAACAGACAGTCAGACAAAAATATTAAAAATTGTGTTTTTGTTTTAAGTACCGTATACATTTTGATATATATGTATTTATTAAAGAGCTGTTATTTTGATATTAGAAACAGACACTTTAATTTTATTTATTTGTAAAGATATACATCTAGGATAGATATAGGTGTGTGGGTCACAACATTAATTTACCATCAGGTGGTTTCCCGTTCCTATTCTATAAAAATACAGTACAATCATACAAAGTATTTTTCTCTATAGAATAACTATCAGCTTTGTTTACCTTCGCTTTGAGTGCTAAAAAAAACTATGGAAGGTAGATACTAAAAGTAGCGCAATGAATCTGATCCCGTAGTAAAAGGGATCAATTCTGCTTGGCAGGTGTTAAAGGAGACGGCAGCACTTTGCCATTTCGAATTGAACTGAAGTCTAAGGAACCAATATTTACACTTTCGCGAGCATTTTTTTATAGCTCCTTGTTTAAGAAATAGTGCTGTATTGAGAAGTGCTTTTATTATAGTTGCTAAGTTGATAATCGGGTAGGTGTCATCTGGTATATAGAGTTTATCAAGGACTGCTTTTTTTATTTAGAAATTATTGGCTGTAATTGATATTTTTGATAGCTTTGTTGACTGTTGTGGCAGAGGTTTTGCAGCTATTATCCCAGTTCCAGTTGTTAGCCAACTAATACAACTAAAAGTACGTATTAAATTATGGGGAGATTATTTTATACGTTTTAGTTGTTTGAAGTCTGTTTTTTAGTTTAGTTGTTCTAATCCAATACATAGTTAGTCTTTGCAAAAATACAAAATTTTGAAACTGTTTTCATTTTGTAACAGCTATGCCTAATATAAATATTTCTCATAAAATTTTAGCCGTATTACATTCCATAAAATTTTAAAACTAATACCAACTTACAAATATTTTTAGAATAACATCCACCCCCCTCTCCCCCTCACCTCGATATTCAGTTCAAAGTGTAAAGCGATGTTCGCAGCGGCTTACTTTCGGAACTGTATCGTGTAGCAATTAAAGGAACTTCCTGTATGTTACACGAGCTTTGTTCCACCGTGGTAGGTAACGAGCGAGAATAGCATTATCTTAGGTTTAATAACAAAATTAATTATCTAATATTGTAATTATAACCGACTTCGAAAAAGGAGGAGGTACTCAATTCGACTAGACTTTTTCTTTTATGTGTGTTATCTCAGAACTTTTTTCTAGGTGAACCAGTTTTGATGTTTTTTTTTCTATTTGAAAGACCCTTTTTACTGGAAACGAGGCATTCCCTCTTAGTTCTCACGGGTGACAACGCATCTGTATTTTGATTCTTAATTGGGGACAAAAGGAGATGTCTATGGGTCACAGCATCCACTTACCTACCATCAGGTGAACTGTGTGCTCGTTTGTCACCCTTATCCTATAAAAAAAGAAAGAAAGCGGGTGCTTCTCATGTGGTCCCATATAAATTTGATCAAAATTTGACCTTTCTTTAATAATGCTTATTTAATCGACTTCGAATACTTTGATGATGTTCTCATTTTATTTATATTGAAGTCGGTTGTACAAAATTTTTAATTTTTCCACTTTTTGACTAATAGTATAGTCTATTTGTTTATTTTTAAGTTACGTTCTTTATAACGTGTGTTATACGTATGCCCCCTTACAAAACCGCGAACTACGCGGCAACCTCGTATTCCCACACAACATTTCAACATTGTTTCCACGAGGCAGTTTTGCTGACTTGATGGGAAACTCGGTCGTCGTGGACCCACAACGACGCACACTATGTCAACCGACACCAACTTACAAGAAACCTAATGCAGCGAGGCAATTCTGCTAACTTGATGGGAAATGTAGCTGCCGTGGATTCACAGCGACTCCCGCGGCGTCTTCCGACTGCATTATATATACGGAACTCCACGATGCCACTTCACTTCGTTTCTAACATCGGGTGGGGTGTAGATTTAATTAGTATTATTTATTTTAATTGGAATATCTTTTAAATTAAATTTAATAAAAGAAATTTTGGTTTTATTTTGGGTCCTGCGGTGGCGATATCCATAATTCGTGCTAGGCGGTGACGGAAAACATCGCCGGATACCTGCATAAATTAAATAATAAAATTTCAGTTAAATAAAGTTGTCATCACGCATCGGTCTTGAGCTGTCATGATATTAGTAATAATACTAGGATATAGTCATGAAATTATTATGTGATCGCTTTCTAATACGTCTGAAAAATTTCAGATTATTTGGACGCTGGAAGAAGGCGAAAGAAAATTCATAACATTTATACATACAAACATTTCAAGCTTATATCTAGCTCACATGCATCCATCAACTTCCTGTGTATCTTTTACCAGCTCGCCATTCCATCTAGTGGAGACCTGCCCTACATTTCTTTTATCGGTATAAGGCTACCACTCAATAACCTATTTTTCGGTCCTTCAATCTGGCCTTTCGGTACTTCAGATTTTTGATCCGTTGGGCTATGTTAGTATTTCTAGTACTACTGCGGACATCCTCAGTACGAAGTCTTTCGCCCAGAGAAACTCTGAGCACTCTACGTAACTCGCTGAACTTCTTTGAGCTTCCTTCAAAGAGCAATAACCAGCACAGTTATCGACTCTGAGCAATTGCTCAGAGCTGGTCCCCTCTATATGTAAGATACATTTTTGTTTAATATTGTATGTAACTCTTCGTGGGCTGCAGTAGTCATTAAAATCAGTTAACTTGTTTATCTTTATATATTACCTTTATTATCTATTATATTATCTTTATATATTTTATATATAAAATTATAAAAAATCTAGTCCAATAATAAACAGGTTTCGTCATAGCTACGGCCGTTGAACTACTCCTGAAAATTATTTCCAACTAGATATTGTTATCGATTAGAACTCACTTTGATTCGAACCTGTTTTTAAAAGCTTACTTCCGAACCAATTCAAGCATTCTAAATCTCATTTCATTCTCATTCATCGGGCGTTATTAACATATCCGGCTTATTACATCAAATTTTCACCATTTCCACCAAAACTATGCTTGCCAAGTCTCTTCTTTTAGTACTTATCGTTTTGACTACGCAGACGTCAGCTATCTAGATCTCGCCGAAGCTCAGCTCGAAAAACTTGAACGAATTCAGAATTTTTGCATAAGGTTTATATTTGGATTGCGCAAATATCACCATGTCTCTCTTTTTCGTACTAAGCTCAAGTGGTTGCCAATACGACTTCATTGGAATGCTCACAGTGTTCATCTTGTCCATGGTATTTTCTTTAATGTTTCTTACTAATTATTACTAAAAATGCTAATTCTCATTCGCGTAACTTGAGATAAGCAGAGAGCTTGAAGTTGAATTTGCCACTATAGACTAGAAAATATATAGGTAAACAAATTTTTTACTGTACAGGCCGTTCATTTATGGAAGGAACTCCCATTGGCACTAAAACGCGAACCATCCCTACCTAATAATGTCATGTCATGATATGTCAAAATTTTTCACTGTCAAAAGCTACGTATATTTATATTATTTTATTTTGTTATTTGGAGGCCAATTCTGGCTTACAAATTTCAACAAAAAGATCAGAAAATATATAAGAGAGTTGTTATAATAATAATTTTTTTGATTTCAGACATAATACTAATTAATAAAGAAAAATATTTCTGCTGCGCCGTTGACAACTGTCAAAGCGTAACGACTATACATACAATGTTTATCAAGATGGAATAAATCCAGGGAAGTAATGTAATAATATTTCATTTATAGAGTAAAGTGATTTTATTTAGGCCGTAAATGATTGTTTCAGGGAAAGATGCGCGGTACAGCACATTTCAAGTTAATATGAATATGTAAAATAAAGACTTTTGAGTGTTGTAGAGATCTGTTTAGATTTTTTAATGAATATCTCTGCTCCTCTACATTCACAGCCGGATTTCCTACAGTGTCAAAATTGTGCTGACGGTAGGCTGTTTAAAGGTAAAAGGGGATTAAATATACATATTAAACGATGCCATAGTAAAAGTATTTCGGCTTCACAGCCTGCCGTAGAAATTCATAACTTTTTTAGCAATTCCTCTATTGACACAAATGTTTCCCTTTTTTCGGAGCAAATTTACAATTATTATCGTAATGTACCAGTGGTTAAAAGAATTCCTAGAGGTGCGACGATGCAGCTTGCTAAAGCATTGTCATGCACTATTCAAAATTGTTTCACTAACAGTGAAAATAGTTGGCAAAAATTATTTACTTTCGCATATTCACATTTTCATTTTGATAAAACAATAAATAAATCAATTACGTCTCAACTAAAAGAGACATCTTTTCAAAATTTAGATTACCCAATTAATACTCATTTATCTCGACCACGTTCTAAATTTGATTTAAAAAAGTAGTTGAGTCGAAAGTAATGGATGGCGACTTAAAAAATGCATCCCGTATTTTATTCTCAGATGACATCCTGGCTCCTCGTAATGTCGAAACTCTTGAAAGCCTTCGTGAAAAGCATCCTTCGGTCAAACCGTCTCAGGGTTTACTGCTGCCTCCCAAGACTTCTATGCAACCTTTACAAATTTCGGAAAAAGACACTTTAGAAGCAATTATGTCATTTTCGAATGGCTCTGCTGGCGGCATTGACGGAATCACGCCTCAAAATCTTAAAGATCTTGTGAGCGCTTCTGCCGGTGACGCCGGCGAAGTACTTATTAAAGACATTACAAAATTATGTAACTTTATGCTTTCTGGTAATGTTAATCCAAATTTTATTCCATTCTTATATGGGGCAAGATTATGTGCCTTCAAAAAAAAGGATAACGGTATCCGTCCTATTGCCGTTGGTTCCACATTTCGACGCTTAACTTCAAAATTAGCTTGCAGGTACATAATCTCTAACCTTAAGACCAAATTTCAGCCTACTCAACTAGGTTTTGGCACTAGAGGTGGCTGTGAGGCGGCGGTACATTCAGTGCGTACATTTTTAACAAACTCTGATGCAGATGTTCTTGTGAAGGTTGACCTAAGGAATGCTTTTAACTCTATCGATAGGGTAACCTTGCTGAAAGAAGTAGCTAACAATACCCCCGAAATTTATCATTACGTTTGGCAATGTTATAGTCAAAATACTAACTTGTTTTACGAAAACCATGTTATCGATTCTGCTGTTGGTGTTCAGCAGGGTGACCCTCTGGGTCCAGCACTTTTCAGTTTGGGAATTCAACCCATTATTTCAAATTTGAAATCCAAGCTGAATGTCTGGTACCTAGACGACGGTACACTGGGAGGTAGAGCAGATGACGTCCTCAGCGATCTTACTCATATTTTTCGAAATTTTAAAAATATTGGCCTTGAACCAAATAGCAATAAATGTGAAATATTTTTTTCCAATAATTTATCTACTTCTCATAGAGACACTTTAATTCAAAATTTTAATCATATTTGTCCAGGAATAAAAACTGTCAATACGGAATCACTATACCTGCTAGGTGCCCCGTTGTTTTTTGATAGTATTAAACCTGTTTTAAAAACAAAATTTGATCAGTTTTTAAACCACGTTGATAAATTGTATAAATTAAACCCCCACATAGCTCTTACTATTTTAAAATATTGTCTTCTTGTACCTACATTTACATACTTACTCCGCTCGAGTCCAGTCTGGAAATGTTCGGATATTTTACAAGATATTGATAATAATCTTAAAATTGCTATAGAAAAAATTCTAAATTTAACTTTAAATACAACAGCCTAGACTCAAGCTACATTACCTATAAAATTTGGTGGCATTGGTGTGAGAAATCTTTCTAGCGTTGCATTGCCTGCTTTCCTTGCTTCCGTGCATAGTGTCAGTGACTTATGTAACATAATTTTAAATAATAAAGTAGACCTATGCTTTGCTACGGAGGCAGGGCAGACATGGCAAACGCTCTGTCCTGGTGAAAATATTCCACTGGAAGTTAACCAACAAAAACAGTGGGATATTCCGTTGGTACAGGGCGTGCAGAAGGATTTGTTTCATAATTTCCATAGTGACCAAGATAAGGCACGCCTTCTAGCTGTTTCGACTAAGGAATCTAGTCACTGGTTACACGCTTTACCATCAAGTAATCTGGGCACATTACTTGATAGGGAAAGCTTGCGTATTGCCGTAGGAATCCGACTAGGAGCGGCGATTTGTCAACCCCATCAGTGCCCCTATGGTAGCAGCGTCGACAGGTTTGGGCTCCACGGACTTTCATGTAAGAAAAGCGCTGGTAGGTTTTCACGACACAGTTCTTTGAACGATGTCATCCGAAGGGCTCTTGCCTCTATAAATGTTCCCTCGGTTTTAGAGCCTTGTGGAATATTTAGAGACGATGGCAGGAGACCCGACGGTATGACATTGGTCCCTTGGGAGAGAGGTAAAGCCCTAGTTTGGGATGCTACTTGCGTAGACACTCTGGCGGCCTCTCATCTCAGGGGTACCTCGTTTAAAGCCGGGGCGGCATCAGAGGCAGCTGAACTGAATAAGTGGCGCAAATATGAGTCTCTGAGAGATGACTACATATTTGTGCCATTTGCTGTAGAGACTATCGGTCCGTGGGGTCCACGTGCTGTGAAGTTCCTAAAGGAACTCCATCCGCGGCTGTTCGTTGCTGCTGGTGATAAGAGGGCTGGTTCTTTCCTCGCTCAAAGGCTAAGTATAGCCATTCAGCGAGGAAACGCAGCCAGCGTTCTTGGCACGATACCGCGGGGAGTCGGACTATATGATAATTAAGTTTCTAGTTTTAGTTTTTTTTTTTATTATCATAGTTTTTAATATTGTAGATAAAATTTAAGTATTATGTAAAATTTAAACTTCTTAATTTAGATTTTCTTTAATTTAATATTCACTAATTCAATATTTTAGTTCATAAATAGGACAATCTAATCGAAATAGAAAAAAAACCATTCTTGTTGCTTGCAACGACATTTAGCGGAGAACAGCTCAAGATATCCAATAAAAAATTCCAATTTCAACTAGTTTCTAGTTTTCTGGTTTAATTTAAATTTGAAAAGGTTCAAATTTTCGGAAGTATGAATTACCTTGAAAATTAAATTCTATTGATTCAGAAGCGCGAGTCACGGCTAGGCCTGGAAGCGGTATTGATTTTGGATTATTTCTTTCAAAATTATCAACAAATAAATAAAATATGTGAATAACAAAGTTAATATACTTTGTAAAAATAAAAGATGCTTTACTCTTTGTGAGACATCTAAAGGTTATATTACCCAATAAATTATTAAATGCTTTTCTAAGGGACGAGACGATTTACGATAATTCAATTCACTCGGCCGTCGCAGACAAACGTATGTTCCAACAACAAAAACCCGTTCAAATGAAAACAGTATAAATCGCGAAAGTAATAAGGACACTGTAATGACGGCTGTTCTTTATAGGGAATCAAGACAAACATTTTGAGATACGAATCACCGGCTCTTTGTTAACGATAGTGATGAGCTGCTTAAAGACGGTCAAGGCACTAAAGTGTCAATAGTGTAAGATCTTCTGAGCACATTAATTATAAGTAGTTTTTTAGTAGTAGAGCCATGCTGCAGATGTAGACTTTACGAACATATAGAGAGCAATGCCAGGAGGGATCTAGGCTATGTTTTACCCAAAACATTTCGTACGTGATATAGGCATGCCGTAGCATATTAGTACTGTGGCCCGAATAGGTTGGCTCGACTGGGAAAAACCAAACTTACAGAATACCAGCGTAAATAGCATCTCAATGCTGCTGTGTTTTGTATGGTGAGTATAGAGAACCAGAGATACTTTTACTGAAAACAAGGCATTCAATTTCAGTCCTCAGTGGTTATAACGCATCTGCATTTTGATTCTTAATCAAGGATAGATAGTCTATGAGCCACGGCATCCACTTGTCATCAAGTGCACTGTGTGGTCGTTAGTCACCCTTTTTCTATAAAAATTAGCAGCAAATATATTATCTAACTTTAACTTTAATTACAAATGGGTTGGCTCAACCAGGGTAGGACCACCCTCTCACAGATTACCAGCGTAAAAGTAGCAATTTATTTATAGCTGCTGTGTTTCGTATGTCGAGTAAAGAGAACCTAAACCTTGTTTCTTATTCGAAGATAGATAAAGATGTCTTCGAACAGAAGTATCTACTTACTATCAGGGGCTACGCGCTGCAACGAATAGTTTGCCTCGACTACAAAAGTGCCACTCTCCCAATACCAGCATAAAATATTAGCATAATATTGCTGTTGTGTTTCGTATGGCGTACAACCATAATATACCTGCAGCGTGGCTCTACCATGTACAAAATTCTTCCCCTGACATTCTTTGTACGAGTGTGGTTCTTTGTATGTGCAGTCACTGCATTCATCACACTGACGCCGCAGTCTGGGACAATCGTTAATACAATCCTCACTGAATGAATTCACGTACAATTTTCAAAATCAAAATCTAAATTGGGCACTTAATGTTTCCTTGCAAAAACAACTTCGCTGCTAAAGAAAACATACTCAATATGATATATATTAAATTTAAATGATTAGCGTTTTTTATAGGACAGGTGAGCCTCATGCTCCGCATATAAACACAAACGGCAACACCAGAGAAATCGCAGGTGCGTTGCCCATCTTTTCAAAGAGTCTTTTCAAAGAGTGGTTTCTTGAAGGTCCCTAAGTCAGATAGTATATGTGATCAACGCTGCACTAAGTATTGTTGTTAATTAGAATTATAAGTTCTATATATGCTTATATGTTTATATCTTAGGAATAAGAAATATTTCAAGGCTCCATGTAAGTCCTCTAACACCCATTGAAAGAAAGAAAGAAAGAAAGAACTATTAATTTGATACACACGTTTAAAAATAAAGAAATACCCAAAAACAAGGGGTAAAAATATGTACGCATCAGTTTTATTTGAGTATTTGGGCATTAAAATGCTTAAGCATTAACTAATAAGAAGCAGTAAATACAGGCATCATTAATTAATGATAAAACAAAAAATGTGATATCAAATAAATGTTTCCAGCATATTGCTGCAAAGGCAGCGTTTGTTTTTAGTGGGAGCCATGTGACTTCACTGACAAGTCGGTGTAAGATCCTTCAATTACGAGTTACAGAGTAATTAATTACGCGTTAGAGAGTAGTGCTAACGTAAATGGATAATGGACATACACACTGGGACTAACCTAGCTAACAGATGTATAAATGGTAAATCTATACAAATAATAAAGTGTCTGTTTGTAATATTAAAATGTATGTAAACTTTTTACTAAATGCATATGAGAGTACATATTATGGTACTTTTAATAAAAACAATTTTTAATTTTTTTGTCTGTCTGTCTGTCTGTCAGTTTGTTCTGGATAATCTATCCGAAATCGCTGGACCGATTTTGACACGAATTTCACTGGCAGATAGCTTAACTTATAAGGAGTAAATTAAGCGACTTGTACTTTATGAAAAAAATTATGGTTCCGCACAGAAAAAATTGAAATTTAAGCGTAATAAATTCCACGTGGACGCAGTCGCGGTGTAAGAATATCCACTATCATATATCGTCCCGTGGGTCTTTAGTAAGAGGCGACAGAGGGAAACTGAAATAGGAGATAGGCAGCTCAGTTCAGTTCCTAATAACAACTCAAAATTATAAAAACTGCGGTTGCCAATCCGCATGCCAAGCATGGCAACTATGGTAAAATCCCCCCTATAAGGAAATTTATGAGGGAGGTCTATGTTCAGCACTGGACTATGATAGGCCGTAATGATCCTATAATAGGCTGTAATATATTTTTATATTACATACATATTGGGCAGCGCGGCGGACTCTTTCATACCCTAAATATTCTTTTAGAAATTAGTGGAGGCTTTTATTTAATATGCTTTTAAAATATAGAGCTATATATCTTTGATTCAGAGGAATACGAAAACAAAAGAATTGCTTACCGAACGCAATACTAGTATTAAAAAAAACAGTACGCGTCAGTGTTGTGTCAGCGAAAAATACAATTTAATCTCTATAATGTTGGTCAGATGTTACAGAGGCGACGATACGATTTTTCTGTCATATCGTGTTATCTTTTTGGTGTCGTAAATATTAAATTCAAAAGTGTTATATGTATATTTTTAATTTACTTGTATGCATTAGTATCGACGATACGATATGTCTAGAATTCCGTGTTGTCAGGTCAGTATTGTAAAGTTCCCTTAAGGCCAGATTGCATAAAAATCCTTTCAGACCCGGTAAAAAAGTCTGAACGACACTATAATAATTATTTTCAAATCCCATTCCTAACAATTTTTACATATTTAAGAACTACCCCATATTTGCTTATTTCAAGGAAAAGAAATTAGACAGGTGATAATTTTTTCAATCTTAATTTGAAATTAACAATAAAAACAATCAATTTTTATACGTGGTAGAGCCATGCTGCAGCTATATTAATTGTATAGCTGTAGCATGAATAAAAAGGACCACGCTCTCACAGAATACCAGCGTAAAATAGCAGATTAATGCTGCTGTGTTTCGTGTGGTGAGTTTAGAGAATCAGAAACCCTTTTTACTAAAAAAGAGGCATTCTATCTTTGACGCTGCAAATTTAGTAAGGTGAAACACGAAATCAACACATCCGAATTTTGATATTTAATCAATGACATATATAGATGTGTAAGGACTATAGCATCCACTTAACATCAGGTGGACTTTGTAATCGGTTGTCACTCATATGCTATAACAAAGATATTTAAAAAAATCAAATCGAACTGAAAATAACATAAATCATCATAATCATCGTTAGAAGCTTCCCCATCAGTCGGTAGTTGGATTTCATGTAAATTATATAGAGTCCAACTTATATGAGATAATTTTACAAAATAGTTCGTAACGTTGTCGTATCGTTAACAAAGAGTAAATTGCTTTATACTGGCGCCATTTACCTCATTCTTTAGGTAAAGTCATTTGACCGAATAAATATTGATTTACTCTCAAGATAGTGGTACGTAAAATAGACGCTAGATGACCTGAAGCTATGAAACCGTGGATTGTTATGAATGAATTGGTTATGATTATTTTATAAACTGTTTATTTTATCAATTACAATTTATGTTAACCATATTCAAAGCACCGCAAAAGAAGAGACCAAGATATTAAGAAACACTGTATTTTTTTTTCAAATAATAGCAATGCTATTAACATTAATAATATTCTCTTTAACAACTCCCGGTAAGCTGAAAATGCTTGTGTTAGGAGTGGTTCACGACAGTAGTTGAATGACGGATATGTGAAAGCCCCATTGAAGTTTCGCGTCGGCTGTAATTCCAAGAGAAACAGAGGATTCAACAAGACTCATATCTTTCCCATTTAATAGCACCCTCGTTTGTACATTTAATAAATTTCGTTTGTTACGGTTCAAAAGCAAATTATTGACGTTAAAGCAGTGCACTACTTTTGATATATTTTTATTCACTTCGTCTAATAGCAAATATAACTATATCATGGTTATATCCTCACAAGTAAGGTAAGTCATTAATATAAACTAAGAACAAGAAGAGGCTTAGAATTGAGTCCTGAGGAACACCCATAAATACTACCGATTCGGAAGAACTGCTCCCATTAATAATTTTTTGTAAAAGAATTTACAAAGAATGTAACATTTCATAAAGTATCATCAAAAGATATTGTAAAATATTTTAAAACTATTGATGTTAAGAAAACTACGGTTCTGTAGGGGATTACCGTTAAAGTTATTGCGTCTATAATAGATACAATCGCGTCTCATTTTGCTTTTATTTTTAATACTAGTATCGAATCTGGTATGTTTCCTGATTTAATGAAGTATAGTAAAGTAATACCTTTATTCAAATCTGGTAGTATATTAGACCCCGCCAATTTAAGACCTATTTTTTTATAGGATAAGGGTGACAAACGAGCACACAGTCCACTTGATGGTAAGTGGTTGCTGCGGCCCATAGACATCTACATCTATACTCTGTTACAAATCAAAATGTAGATGCGTTGTCACCCGTGAGGACTAAGATGGAATGCCTCATTTCCAGTAAAAAGGGCCTCCGGCCACCTGCACTCACCAAGCGAAATGCAGAGATAAACCTCTACTTCACGCTGGTTTTCTGTGAGGTCGTGGTACTACCCCGGTTCGAGCCGGCCCATCCGTGCGACAGCAAAAGCTGCCGCGTAGCTCTACCACTGTTAATTTTTTTCTATTTCTGTACTACCAACACTTAGTAAGATTTTTGAAAATATTATTCTTGATCAAATGTTAAATTTCTTTAATATAAATAATTTACTTCATAAAAATCAATTTGGTTTCACAAGGGGTCACTCGACAACTGATGCCGGTATTGAGCTGATTAAATATATCTTTAATGCATACGAGAATTCACAGGATGGTTTGGGTATATTTTGTGACCTATCCAAAGCCTTCGATTGTGTTCACCATGAAACATTAATCTGGAAACTTCAATACTATGGTATAAGAAGTGATGCTCTTAAATTGATTATTTCATATTTTAGTAAGAGAACGCAAAAAGTTGTCATTAACAGTAAGAGTTCTTCCGGGTCGATGGTACAAATGGGCGTGCCTCAAGTCTAAATTATCGGCCCCTTTCTGTTATTTGTATACATTAATAACTTACCTTACATAGTAGGAGATAACCATGATATAGTATTATTTGCAGATGACACTTCTTTAATTTTCAAATTAAGTCGACAATTGCTAAACTATGACGAAGTAAATAACTCTATATCTAAATTAGTAAATTGGTTCAATGTTAATAATTTGCATTTAAATGGCACTAAAACGAAATTTATGAAATTTATGACTCCAAATGTCAAACAAATAAATACTAATGTAAATTTAAATGGGGAGAAACTGAGTTTTGTAGATACCACCATTTTTCTTGGAATCACACTAGACGCGAAGCTTCAATGGAGCCCCCATACATCGAAACTAGCAAGCAGACTTATTTCTGCAGCATATGCCGTAAAAAAGATTCGAAGTCTAACTAGTGTTGAAATAGCTAGGCTAGTTTACTTTAGCTATTTCCATAGCATAATGTCGTATGGTATTTTGCTATGGGTACACGGAGCTGACACTGACATTATATTTGTTTTACAGAAGAGGGCCATAAGAGCAATTTATGATTTAAAGCCTAAAGAGTTACTGCGACAAAAATTAAGGGAAATTAATATATTAACATTGGCCTCTCAATACATTTATGAAAATTTAATGTACGTACACAAAAATAATAGTAGTTTTGCAAAAATAAGTGATATTAATTCTGTAAATACTAGGAACAGACACAAGCTAGTAGTACCAGTTACTCGACTCCATCGAATCAGTAATTCATTCTTGGGGCGATGTATACGCTTTTACAACAAAATTCAAGAAAATATACAAAATTTGACCTGCTCAAAGTTCAAACTTCATTAACAATTTTTTGCGTTTTTTTAGATACGTATACGGATAGGTTTTAAGATGAACACTCCTCCATGAGTCACTCCTATACCGGTAGATGTTGGGAGCACTAAGCTCCAAGTTGTTGACGAGTATGTTTAACTGAGACAAATAGTCCGAATAGGTAAGTCCAACTTCGACCGAGAGGTTAATCGACGAATTCAACTCGCCTGGGCAGCATTTGAGAAATTACGGCACATCTTCTCGTCAGGTATACCAAAAAACTTGAAAAGAAGACTGTACAACCAGTGCGTCTTGCCAGTGATGACATATGGAACTGAGACGTGGTTTTTCACTGCTGGACGTATGAGGAAGCTCAAGGTCGCTCTGAGAGCTATGGAGAGGGCTATGTTCGTGTTCGGAGTTTCTCTGCGTGATAAACTTAGAAATGAGGATATCCGCAGTAGAACCAGAGTGACCGACATAGCTCAACGGATTGATGGGCTGAAGTGGCAATGGGCCAGCCATATAGCTCGAAGAACCGCCAATCGTTGGGGAAAAAAGGTTCTCGGGTGGCAGCCTCGTACCGGCAGGCGAAGTATTGGGCGTCCCCCCACTAGATGGAGTGACGACCTGGTAAGATATGCAGGAAGTCGATGGATGCAGGTGGCTCAGGACCGCGTGCTTTGTGGCATTCCTTGGGGGAGGCCTATGTTCAGCAGTGCAGTTTCCCATCGGTTGTCGGTTCTTAGATCTATATGGCCGGCCAATTGCCACTTCAGCTTACTAATCCGTTGGGCTATGTCGGTCACTCTGGTTCTACTGCGGATATCCTCATTTCTGAGTTTATAACGCAGAGAAACTCCGAACATAGCCCTCTCCATTGCTCGCTGAGCCACCTTGAGCTTCCTCATCCGGCCAGCAGTGAAGGACCACGTCTCAGTTCCGTATGTCATCACTGGCAACACGCACTGGATGTACAGTCTCGTTTTCAAGTTTTGAGGTATACCTGACGAGAAGATGTGCCGTAATTGCTCAAACGCTGCCTAACCGAGTTGAATCCGTCGATTGACCTCTCGGTCGAAGTTGGACTTACCTAGTCGGACTATTTGTCCTAGGTAAACATACTCGTCAACATCTTCGAGCTTAGTGCTCCCAACAACCACCGGCATAGATGTGACATGGACATTTAACATGGTCTTTGTTTTGTCCATGTTCATCTTAAGACCCATCCGTTGGGAAGCACTATTGAGGTCATTGAGCATAGTGCTTAGGTCCTCCAGCGATTGTGCCACAAGGACTTCATCATCGGCAAATCAAAGGTGAGTGATGATGTTAAAAGATCGCCATTGATGTTGATACCGTATCCTTTCCTGTCCAGAAATTTGAAAACGTCTTCCAATGTAGCGGTGTAGAGTTTCAGGGATATGACTTCACCCTGTCTTACACCTCTCTGCAATTGGATAGGTTTCGTACTTCGGTTCTGTACTCGGATAGCCATCGTAGCTTCGGTTCTGTACTCGGATAGCCATCGTAGCCCTACTGTACAAGCACTTCAGCACTTCTATATACCGACAGTCAACTTGGCACCGGTGAAGGGACTGCAGCACCGCCCAAATTTCGACGGAATCAAAGGATTTCTCATAGTCCACATACACCAGACATTGTGGTAAATTGTACTCCTCTGACTTCTGTACAATTTGCCGAAGGGTATGTATGTAATCTATGGTGCTAAAGCCTTTTCGGAAACCGGCTTGTTCGGGAGGCTGGAATTCGTCAAGTCTGCGCGCGAGACGATTCATAATGACTCTCGAAAACAGCACGTAGACGCGGCTCAGAAGGGAAACCGGTCTGTAGTTCTTCAAGAGAGCGTTGTCGCCTTTCTTGATAAACAAGACCACCGCACTTGTGCTCCACGCCTCCGGTGTAATGCCACCTTGAAGGAAGGAACTAAAGAGCTTTTGAAGGACTTCAAGTACCGGTTTTCCACCCGCTTTCAGAAACTCCGCTGTAATTCCATCCTCGCCTGGGGCCTTGCCGTTTTTAAGGTACTGGAGAGCCATTCTAATCTCGCTCAGACTGACGTCCGGGATATCATCGGAATAATGTCGGATAAGACTCGCTCTTGGATCGTTACTCACACTTGCGTGTGGCTCCAACGATGACGTGTACAGCTGCCCATGGAACCTCTCAATCTCACTCAAAATCTCAGGTGCCCCGGAAACGATGCTGCCACATTCTGTCTTCAGCTTTCACAGTTGGCTCTTTCTGGCAGACAGATCTATGGCAAAGACTTTGGAGCCTTGGCTCCGCCTTGGTGCGTTGTATTTGGCCAGGTCGAGTTGTCGTAGATGGCAACCGAACCTCCACCGGAGATTTTTAGCACCCCCTGCCCCGCCGTTACCATGGTCGCCACCGTAGCCAGGAATAGCGGGGCCGCCGGAGACTGGGGGCCGTCTCTTAGTAACTTTATCCATTTGGGGGTATCTGTCACAGTTGCCACGCTTGGCGTGTGGGTTAGCAACCGCAGTTTTTATTGTATTTTTGCTGTTATCAGGAAGATGCTGCTGCCCATCTCTCGCCTGTTACCGTTTGTGGGTAGTGGATATTCTTAACCGCCACTACACGGCAATTACACTAACGACAAACACATTTATCATTAATAGCAGTAAAACAACTAAAACTGCATTTCTTGACATTCTGAACCACATATTTGACTCAGGAAATCCTCCCAAAGAATGGAAGACCCAAATAATACTTCCTATCCTCAAACCGGGTAAAACCAGTGAGGACTTTGCAAGTTACAGACCCATTGCACTGTCGTGTACCATGGCAAAGATATTAGAACATCTGATAAAAAATCGGTTAGAATGGTTCCTAGGGAGTAAGGATGTTTTATAAAAAAGCCAATTTAGCTTTCGAAAAGGCCTAAGCACTATAGATAGCATCAGTACACTGGTAACTGTTATTCGCATTGCTTTTTCGAAAAATGAATACCTTATTGCAGTCTTTCTCGATGTTTCGTCGGCATACGACAATGTACTTCTTCCTAGGCAGAAAATGCTGAAGCTGAGTATACCAGTGAAGATAGTAAACTATATATCAAACTTTTTCTCTTCTCCAATTCCAAAGTAAATATAAATTTCCCCTAATTCTTGATATTAAAAACATTCTGTATAGGTGTCATCTTAAAGGGATTTCTGTCTGTTTAGCCTGGATACCTAGTCATAGTTGTATCTGTGAAAATGAAAAAGCAGATATGTGTGCCAAAGAGGCTACTAGAAATGGCACCCCACTAAATATTGCCTATTCCCATGACTTGCTTCCACTTGCTAGGAAAAAGCTTGTTAACACATGGAATGAGATATGGAAAGCATCACAAATACTAAAAGCACTATGCTGCTATACAAGATAATATTCCATCAAGACCTTGGTTTTTCATATTTAATAAAGCAAACAAACGTGCTACTTCTATTGTATGCCGTTTGAGAATTGGACACGCCTGTACCTCGTATGTTCACCTAGCTAAACTCAGGATTAGGGATAGTTCTCTGAGCGAATGTGGTTTAGATGAGGGAAACACTAACCATATTTCTTTAATTGCACCAAATTGTCATCATTTCTTTACGATTATCTGCCCCCTGACATCCCTCGTCCCAAAGACTTTAACTCCCTTCTAATCTTCACAAATACCTCTTTTGTATATATTTTATGTGATTTTATTAATTCTAACAATATTAAACTGTAATTTGTTTGTCATATAATAACACATTAGTATTGTTTTAACAACATTGTCTGTCTTTTGTTTTAGGTAATTCAACAGAGAAGTTGACCGAAATCATTCACATAATATTCGTTGTTACCATCTCTTGTACTATCAATTTCACCCTTTTTAAGCAGAGTTTGTGTCCCAATTAAACCTTTTCGTATATAACATGTCATTGGCGAATTCATCGTAACCGCCATAAAGGAAGAAGAAGAAGAAGAAATATCTATTCTAGGAGGAACGAGCAAGAAACTCAGCGTAGACATCAATCTATACATAATATATAACTAAAATTTAAGTATCTGCCTGTATTATTTAAATAACTGACTTTTATTAAGCTGAGGGGTTATGTTCTCGCTAAAAGACATAACCATTTATAAAAAAATTTTTTGTTTGTCCAAGCTAATCTTCGAAATCAGTGAACCAATTGTGATGAAACTTTACGAACAGATAGAGAGCTATACCAGGAGGGATCGAGGTTATATTTTACTCGAACATTTTAAACGTGGTACAAGCATATCGCAGCTATATTATAACTGTAGCACGAATGGGTCAGCTCGACCGGGGAAGGACCACGCTATCACAGAATACCACCGTAAAATAGAGTTTAATGAACTAGACACCCCTATTTATTATAGTCCTCTTTTAGTCTTAGTCCTCAGGGGTAGTAATGCATCTGCATATTGTTAAATGTAAATGTCTATGTGTTACAGCGTCCAGATGTAAAGGAGTTTCTGGAAATTCGCAGCTTGCGTGTATTTCAAAGGAATAATGTCTGTAAACTTCACCGAGTCTTTCCCAGGCGTAATGGAAACTTGAATTTTGGAATTTGTAACGCCAACTGCTAGTTTAATTTGAACATTTTGTAATTCTTGAAATGTATATTATTTTTTTGAATACAAGAAATGATACATGTTTTATAGTGAAGGACCACGTCTCAGTTCCGTATGTCATCACTGGCAACACGCACTGGATGTACAGTCTCGTTTTCAAGTTTTGAGGTATACCTGACGAGAAGATGTGCCGTAATTGCTCAAACGCTGCCTAACCGAGTTGAATCCGTCGATTGACCTCTCGGTCGAAGTTGGACTTACCTAAACGGACTATTTGTCCCAGGTAAACATACTCGTCAACAACTTCGAGCTTAGTGCTCCCAACAACTACCGGCATAGGTGTGACATGGACAATGAACATGATCTTTGTTTTGTCCATGTTCATCTTAAGACCTATCCGTTGGGAAACACTATCGAGGTCATTGAGCATAGTGCTTAGGTCCTCCAGCGATTCTGCCATAAGGACTATATCGTCGGCAAATCGAAGGTGAGTGATGTACTCGCCATTGATGTTGATACCGTATCCTTTCCAGTCCAGAAGCTTGAAAACGTCTTCCAATGCAGCGGTGAAGAGTTTCGGGGATATGACGTCACCCTGTCTTACACCTCTCTGCAATTGGATAGGTTTCGTACTCTGGTTCTGTACTCGGATAGCCATCGTAGCCCTACTGTACAAGCACTTCAACACTTCGATATACCGACAGTCAACTTGGCCCCGCTGAAGGGACTGCAGCACCGCCCAAATTTCGACGGAATCAAAGGCTTTCTCATAGTCCACATACGCCAGACATAGTGGCAAATTGTACTCTTCGGACTTCTGTACAATTTGCCGAAGGGTATGTATGTGGTCTATGGTGCTAAAGCCCTTTCGGAAACCGGCTTGTTCGGGAGGCTGGAAGTCGTCAAGTCTGCGCGCGAGACGATTCGTAATGACTCTCGAAAACAGCACGTAGACGCGGCTCAGTAGGGAAATCGGTCTGTAGTTCTTCAAGAGAGCGTTGTCACCTTTCTTGAAGAACAAGACCACCGCACTTCTGCTCCACGCCTCCGGTGTAATGCCACCATGGAGGACGGAATTAAAGAGCTTCTGAAGGACTTCAAGTACCGGTCTTCCACCCGCTTTCAGAAGCTCCGCTGTAATTCCATCCTCGCCTGGGGCCTTACCGTTTTTAAGGAACTGGAGAGCCATTCTAATCTCGCTCAGACTGACGTCCGGGATATCTTCGGAATAGTGTCGGATGAGACTCGCTCTTGGATCGTTACTCACACTTGCGTGTGGCTCCAACGAAGACGTGTACAGCTGCCCATAGAACCTCTCAATCTCACTCAAAATCTCATTGTCCCGGAAACGATGCCGCCACATTCTGTCTTCAGCTTTGCAAGTTGGCTCTTTCTGGCAGACAGATCGCTGGCAAAGACTTTGGAGCCTTGGTTCCGCTCGATCGCTTCTTCAATACGAGCTGTATTGAAGTTGCGTAAGTCCCGCCGCATGCATTTGGAGATCTGTCTGTTCAGATGCCTGTATGCTGTCAAGTCTGTTGAAGAATGTAGCTTCATCTCCCGTCTAACAGCCATGAGATTAAGAGTGTGATCGGAGAGTTTTTGTGTTCTTCTGCGGCGGGTCTTGCAGAACTTAGCTCCGACCGCATGGACAGTTTCCACGAGCTTGTCATTCATATCGTCCACTTCATTGCAGTCTTCTAGGCACTGAAAACGGTTTTGTAACTCGAGCTGAAAGGTTTCGGGACTTTGGAACAGAGCACGAGGGGGACGGAGCGTTGACTTCATTAGACGAGACCTCTCCAACTTAACGTTTAGGTTCAGTGTGCCTCTAACCATTCGGTGATCGCTACCAGTTTTCACCCTCGCGATCACGGAGACATCACTGAACAGTTGTCGTCTGGAGCGACACACTCACGATCTTTACAACGTTGTTGACAAGAGACTTGTGGACGATAAATCCGACACCTCCTTGGGACAGATGGTCGCCCTCCCGGTGATAGAGCAAGTTGCCGGATTCGAGGATTACCGTGTCCTCCTCCTCTCTTCGGACTTCGGATAATCCTATAATATGCCAGCGCAACTTGTTTATCTCTTCTTCCAGCTCCACGATCTTCTCGTTAGTCCTCAGGGTGCGTGCGTTGTACGTTGCCAGGTCGAGTCGTCTAAGGTGGCAACCGAACCTCCACCGGAGATTCTTAGCACCCCCTGCCCCGCCGTTACCATGGTCGCCACCGTAGCCAGGAATAGCGGGGCCGCCGGGGACTGGGGGCCGTCTCTTTGTTACATTCATAGGGGGGTATTTGCCATAGTTGCCACGCTTGGCAAGCGGGTTGGCAACCGCAGTTTTTTATTGTAATTTTGGCTATTATCAGGAAGATGCTGCTGCCCATCTCCTGCCTGTTTCCATTTCTCGCCTTTTACGACACCCACGGGAGGATATGGGGTAGTGGATATTCTTGACCGCCACTACACGGCAACCAAGTTATATGTAAAAATTAACTACATAAGTATTTTTGTATCTATATTTACTTGATTACTACTACTACACATTAAATATAACTACTTTTATGGATTTTTTCGCGTTTGATATACTTATTTATCTTATTATTTCTTATATATTGGAGTTAAGATGTTCTAAAAATGCAGTTACTTTGTCTGATGGTAATATTGTGAAAAAAGACCCATACATACCGATATTTAAATGGTGAATCTCACCATCATCCTTCACAGTTAGCTACTTACTTACTTACTTATCTTCACGCACAATCCCTGACGGGGTAGCCAGAGAGAACAGATCGCCAAGTGTCACGATCCTTAGAAACCTCTTTCGCTTCTTTCAGATTCATTATCTTCTTCATGCATGCACGTCTAGGTATCCGAGTACTCTTAACCCTACCCTCTTCGAGCAATTTGCTCACATGGTCTTCGAAAGTTAGTCTCGGTCTACCTTGACACCTTTTAATATTAACTTTCGCGCTATATATTTTCTTCACCATTCGGTCTTCACTCATTCGCTCAACGTGCCCAAACCACCGAAGCACGCCCTTATCAATTTTTGTAATAAGGTCATCTTTCAAACCTGCCATATTGCGAATCTCTTCGTTTCGCTTTCGGTCGGCCATGGTAACGCCGCACATTTTACGAAGAGATCGCATCTCCACTGCATTCAACTTACTTTTATGCTTCTTCTGGCATACCCAGGTTTCGCTGCCATATAACAAAGTCGGTACCAACACTGCGTTATGTATTGCAAGGCGTGCACTCTTCGCTACGCCTTTCCTTTTGACTAACGCAGTCAGGGCACCATTGACTTTGTTCCCGGCAGCGATACGCCTGTCCACATCTAAATCACATCTTCCATCCCGGCTAAAAGCACTCCCCAAGTATACAATTTCATTTACCTGTTCTAGACATTCCTGATTTACCCACATTTCACACTTCGTTCTCTCTTCGTCCCTTTCAAATACCAGAACCTTAGTTTTATTAGCATTCAAACGGAGACATTTAATTTCACATTCCTCTTTTAAACACGTGACTAATGCCTGCAGTTCTGCCTCTGATGGTGCAATAAGCACTAAGTTAGCTACCATGGGCAAATATTTGTTACAGAGAGCACGAGGGATCTCTGACAGCAAAAACCTGGCCGCCGAGCTTCAGCATGTCAAGCACCCTTTCCGATCGGCTCGATTCATTGGCACTGCGAAGAGATGTTGCATCCCTTTGCATTTTCTTTCGCATCTACCATGGGGAGTGCTCTGAGGAATTGTTCGGATTAATCCCAGCCGCCAAATTTCACGAACGCACATCGCGGCAGAACTCCCGATACCATCCACACCATCTGGATGATTGGCGGTCCACCACTGTGCGATTTAGAAGATGTTTTCTTCCTCGCACGACCTCCCTGTGGAATGGATTACCATCAGCGATTTTTCCGGACCGATACGACTTAGGGACCTGCAAGAAAAGAGCGTACTCCTTTTTAAAAGGCCGGCAACGCATCTTCGATTCCCCTGGTGTTGCAGTTGTTCATGGGCGGCGTTAGTCACTTACCATCAGGTGAGCCGCAAGCTCGTTTGCCCCCTCTCCTATAAAAAAAAAAAAGGTTCTGCACGACAACAAGCTTCGGGTCCCGCGCCTAAGTCACAGTGACCGAGTGAAGTCAGCCACAGTCGAACGTGTGCCTACTGTACTACCATATGTCAGAGGCGTCACAGACAAGATTAGCTACAGCTTGAAGTGAGCTTATGTTAGAACATTCTTCAAGCCGCTGAAGAAGATTAGTCAGTTCTCACCATTCGTCAAGTGCAATATTCCTCTACAAGATGCAGGAGTGTACTAAGCTTGATTGTGAATGTGGTCTCTCATATATAGGGCAAACAAAACGATCAATAAAAATCCGCGTTAAAGAACACATAGCTGACGTGAAGCACCAACGTTCCGGGAAGTCCGCAGTTTGTGACCATATCCTAGACGGCCCCCGCCATTACATTAGATTCGATAAACCACAAATTCTCGCGAAAGAACATCGGTTCCTGCCAAGGATGATACGGGAGGCTATTGAAATTTAAAAAAAAACATCCTAGTTTCAATAGAGAGGGAGGCTGCTTACTACCACCTGCTTGGGATCCTGTAATAAATAAAATTAAAACTAAACCCAAGCATACCACTGAAAGACTTCAAGACACAGTAAGTTCATACTGCGTAGGTCGGACCAAAATTAAGAATTAACAAAGCTGAAGGTATTCCAGGTTAACTCTGACATCGGGACGTCAATCACCTCAGTCCCCCGTGACCACGGGTGCTGAAAAGCACCCGAAACGTCGGGAATAAGTAAAAATAAGATAATTTTATTAAACGCGAAAAAATCCGTAAAAGTAGTTTTATTCAATGTGTAGTATTCGCGTAAATATAAGAAATCATTCCTACACATTGAATCTAATTTTATCAATTTTATTTACTTCAGTTTCAAAGTTTGTACTCCCGATGTTTCGAGGGCATCGCAGCATCGATGTGCTGCGAAGCATTCCATGCTGTGTGATTCTTTGATGTATCTTGTGAGATACCTTGATGTGATAGTTTACCCTGGCAATCAGCAACTAATTACCTCCGTAGCGCAGAGGCTTACCTTTGAGATGTTGTGGCAAGGAACGCAGGTTTCAATAATGTACGGTGTAAGTGTCTGTATGGCCTAGAAATAGTTATTCAATGTATTAATGTTTGTTCGTGTGCAATTTATGTATGTATACCACCCCCACGACACAGAAGAAAATTCTAGTGTGAAGGTAACGTTACATAAAGAAAAAATCCAGTCTCCAGCTTTTAGCTTTTATTGGTACGACGATATGTGGAACCACTATATAGTATCTTGAAGTCTTGAAAACGTATGTTGGGATATGGATACCGTTCCCGTTACTGTTACAGTCTATTAAAGTCCACTGCGTTCAGCAGGATATGTAGAAAATTGATTGCCTCATAGGGGGGATATGTGCCATAGTTGACACGCTTGGCAAGCGGGTAGGCAACCGCAGGTTTTTTTGGTCAGTTTTTGGAAGACGCTGTTACCCATCTCCCGATTTGTTTGCCTTTGTCGCCTCTTACGACACCCACGGGATTATATATGGTAGTGGATATTCTTACACCACCAGTATACGGTAAGAGATATGCATATAATTTTATTAATTACAAAATCCTCAGCAGATAAACAGAACTGTAGTAGTTCAGAGATTTTGTTGTCCACCTGATGAATTGCGTAGTAATATCTAATTTTTACGACTTCAAAAATGAAAAGGTATTAAATTCGACTGTATGTTTTTTATGTGTATTACCTCATAACTTTTTCAAGATGAACCCATTTTGATGATTCTTTTTTCATTTGAAAGCTGGTGGTTCTCATATGGTCCCATATAAATTATAAAGGACTGACCACTAGTTTTGGAGTTATCCTTAATAATTTATATTGAATTCAGTTGTACAAAATTTTTAATTTTACCTCTTGCTATCAGAACGAATCGCAGGCGCGCGTATAACAACCCAACACAGTTTCGTCGCAATCGAATTAATAGTACAGGAACGCAAATAAGACGAACAAACAAGCAAATATTCGTTTTTTTTTGTCTAAAAGTTTTGCATGCGCACTTACAACTTACTAAAGTATCAATATGATAGGGTCCGAATCGAAAAACGAACAAATACATTAACCCTTTTCATTGGAAACGAGGCATTCTATCTCAGTCGTCAGGGTTGACAACACATTTTGATCTTGATTGAGGATAGATGTACGAGTAGATGTTAATGGACCATGGCATCTACTTATCTTCAGGTAGACTGTGTGCTCGTTTGTCACATTTTTTAAATAAAAAGATTGGCAGAGCCGTGGTAGCTCTGGATTTATTTTATAAAATAATGGTAGTAAGTGAACACATTCCACCTGATGGCATGCTTAGTAATAGTTTTTTCTGTCAAAATCATGTGTTGGTATGAAGAAGCATTTGTGAACACGCTTTGTCGTAATCGGATGTAAAGTACAGGAAAGCAAAGAAGACGAAAAAACAAACAAATATTATTTTTTGTCAAAAATCTTCGAGTGCGCTTACCCAACAACTCACTGTACGATCAGAAGACGAGCAACTATTACAATAGATTACTAAAGTCTACGTTGAGTAAAACGTTTTGGAAATACAGTATATAGTACTACTCATAATACTTTGAAATGTGTATCTTCAATAATGTCTAAAATAAAATAACTATTTAATCTATCTGCATTAAAATAAATAACTAACTAGATAAAATCAACATCATTAACACCATCGTCATCATCATCATTACATAAATATATAAAATAAATAATCTCTTCACAAATGCACTGCAGAACATAGTCCTTCCCTAAGAAATGCCACAAAGCACAGTCCCGAGCCACCTGCATCCCTCTACTACCTGCACGTATTACCAGATCGACACTCGATCTAGTAGGGACCGCCCTGTACTTCGCTTACTTCCTCTCAAAAAACTATCTTCCCTGTAGGTTGTTGATGCATCGAGTTATGTGCCTCTTAATCTGTCTGTTGGGATAAGTTTGTAACTTTGTTACTACTGCGGTTATCTTCATTACAAATTCAATTTCAATTAATTCAACTAGATAAATTATTTACGTTAAGCGCTTCAAAAAGCGCTACTGTGCTAGAATATTGATGAAAAGCTCATTTCGTATTGAAATTCAATACAAACTGGACATTAATAGCCTTAACGAACTGTATAGATGTATTGGTTAAATCGCTGTAAAGGCTTCCTTCCATAAATTATTAGATAGAGAACAGTTTCGTATTAAAATTCCTTACATTTTACAAATCAACACATATAAATATAGTGCATTATACATACGCTGTGTAGTGGCGGTGTAAGAATATCCACTATTCTGTATCATCCCGTGGGAGTAGTAAGATGCGACAGAGGGGAACAAAACGGAAGATGGGCAGCAGCGTCTCTCTGATAACAACTAAAAATAAAAAAACTGCGGTTGACAACCCGCCTGCCAAGCGTGGCATTTATGGAGAATTTCCCCTTAAGGGAAATCTATGTATCATACACTGTGTCTTAGCACTGACATCTGAAGCGAATGTGATTATTATTTTGTTCGTTTTAGTTGTTTGAAGTCGGCTTTTACTTTCCACAAACCGCCATATATTCACAAGTGCATTTTAATGAGAAGCCGTCTCAAATAATCTCTCTTGTGAATAGAACAATCCTCGACACCATTTATTATTCGGTCATATATCATGTGGGAAGTTATTAATGCCCGTGCGTTTCCCGAGAACGTTTTGTTAAATGAAATTCTTATTAGAGATCGTCTAATATAGAACTGTTTGCGCATTTTTTGTATATTTATTAGATTTTTTCACATTTACCATATTAGGTATGTTCCGCTTCGAAGTAGGGTTAGAACTCATCCATGATAGCCTATTAATTAGTACTGCTGAACATAGGCCTCTCCCATAGAATTCGTCATATGAGCGATTTTGCTAAAGTTTTTATAAATTTGAGTTTTCATCAGAAAGATGCTGCTGCCCATCACCTGTTTCAACTTCCCTCTATCGCCTCTTACGACACCCACGGGATGATATGGGGTAGTGGATATCCTTACACCGCCACGGCACTTTCAGACCTTAATAACTCAAGGTCTTTATTAAATTTATTAATTAGATTTAGAATTCTAGGCATTTAAGGGATAAAAAGAGATTAAGATTTAGAACTTATAATGAATTTAATAGCTTGTGAGTTATGGGGGGTTCGAAATTAGTTCGAAATAACTTATGTTAATATACACACTGCCGGTGCGTCACCCTTTTCTTTTCCGAACTTGGTTGGCCCACTGGCGTATGTCTGGAAATAGATTTTAAATAATTAAAAATTAAAAATTTTGTACAACAGACTATAGTATAAATTATTAAGAATAACTCAAAAACTATTGGTAGACCTTGATCAAATTTATATAGGACCATATGAGAAGCACCAGATTTCAAATAAAAAAGAATTACATTTTTTAGATCAACATCTAGTAGTAGTTGTAGTATTTTTGAGTTTTGCTTAATAATGCGTATTTAATTGACTTCGAATACATCGATAACATTCTCATTTTATTTATAATGAAGTCGGTTGTACAAAATTTTTAATTTTGCCACTTGTCTTTTCTGAACTTGTCTAACCCACTGCCATATGTCTGGAATTAGTTTGTGTAAAATATACAAATAGCCGCTGTGTCACCTTTTTTCTGAACTTTGATGACCTGCTATCATGTGACTGGAAATTATTAGTATAAATATACAGACTGCCAATGCGTTAACTTTGTCTTTTCCGACCTTGGCTAACCCACTGTCGTATGTGTGTAAATGGTTTGTGTAAATATACACACTACCGGTGCGTTGCCTTTTTTCTTTACCGAACTTGAACTTATTTAGAACTTGAACTTGAACTTTTTAGTAGACCAGACGACAACTGTTCAGTGATGTCTCCGTGATCGCGAGGGTGAAAACTGGTAGCGATCACCGAATGGTTAGAGGCACACTGAACCTAAACGTTAATTTGGAGAGGTCTCGTCTAATGAAGTCAACGCTCCGTCCCCCTCGTGCTTTGTTCCAAAGTCCCGAAACCTTTCAGCTCGAGTTACAAAACCGTTTTCAGTGCCTAGAAGACTGCAATAAAGTGGACGATATAAATGACAAGCTCGTGGAAACTGTCCATGCGGTCGGAGCTAAGTTCTGCAAGACCCGCCGCAGAAGAACACAAAAACTCTCCGATCACACTCTTAATCTCATGGCTGTTAGACGGGAGATGAAGCTACATTCTACAACAGACTTGACAGAATACAGGCATCTGAACAGACAGATCTCCAAATGCATGTGGCGGGACTTACGCAACTTCAATACAGCTCGTATTGAAGAAGATTTTGAGTGAGATTGAGAGGTTCTATGGGCAGCTGTACACGTCATCGTTGGAGCCACACGCAAGTGTGAGTAACGATCCAAGAGCGAGTCTCATCCGACAGATTATTCCGAAGATATCCCGGACGTCAGTCTGAGCGAGATTAGAATGGCTCTCCAGCACCTTAAAAACGGTAAGGCCCCAGGCGAGGATGGAATTACAGCGGAGCTTCTGAAAGCGGGTGGAAAACCGGTACTTTAAGTTCTTCAGAGGCTCTTTAATTCCGTCCTCCATGGTGGCATTACACCGGAGGCGTGGAGCAGAAGTGCGGTGGTCTTGTTCTTCAAGAAAGGTGACAACGCTCTCTTGAAGAACTACAGACCGATTTCCCTTCTGAGCCGCGTCTACGTGCTGTTTTCGAGAGTCATTACGAATCGTCTCGCGCGCAGACTTGACGACTTCCAGCCTCCCGAACAAGCCGGTTTCCGAAAGGGCTTTAGCACCATAGACCACATACATACCCTTCGGCAAGTTGTACAGAAGTCCGAAGAGTACAATTTGCCACTATGTCTGGCGTATGTGGACTATGAGAAAGCCTTTGATTCCGTCGAAATTTGCGCGGTGCTGCAGTCCCTTCAGCGGTGCCAAATTGACTGTCGGTATATCGAAGTGTTGAAGTGCTTGTACAGTAGGGCTACGATGGCTATCCGAGTACAGAACCAGAGTACGAAACCTATCCAATTGCAGAGAGGTGTAAGACAGGGTGACGTCATATCCCCGAAACTCTTCACCGCTGCATTGGAAGACGTTTTCAAGCTTCTGAACTGGAAAGGATACGGTATCAACATCAATGGCGAGTACATCACTCACCTTCGATTTGCCGACGATATAGTCCTTATGGCAGAATCGCTGGAGGGCCTAAGCACTATGCTCAATAACCTCAATAGTGTTTCCCAACGGATAGGTCTTAAGATGAACATGGACAAAACAAAGATTATGTTTAATGTCCATGTCACACCTATGCCGGTAGTTGTTGGGAGCACTAAGCTCGAAGTTGTTGACGAGTATGTTTACCTGGGACAAATAGTCCGACTAGGTAAGTCCAACTTCGACCGAGAGGTCAATCGACGGATTCAACTCAGCTGTGCAGCGTTCGGGAAGCTACGACACATCTTCTCGTCAGACATACCTCAAAACCTTAAAATGAAATTGTACAACCAGTGCGTGTTGCCAGTGATGACTTACGGAACTGAGACGTGGTCCTTCACTGCTGGCCGTATGAGGAAGCTCAAGGTCGCTCAGCGAGCTATGGAGAGGGCTATGCTCGGAGTTTCTCTGCGTGATAAACTTAGGAATGAGGATATCCGCAGTAGAACCAGAATAACCGACATAGCCCAACGAATTAGTAAGCTGAAGTGGCAGTGGGCCGGCCATATAGCTCGAAGAACCGACAACCGATGGGGAAGAAAGGTTCTCGAGTGGCAGCCTCGTACCGGTAGGCGAAGTGTAGGGCGTTCCCCACGAGATGGAGTGACAACCTGGTAAGACATGCAGGAAGTCGATGGATGCAGGTGGCTCAGGACCGTGCTTTGTGGCATTCTTCGGGGGAGGCCTATGTTCAGCAGTGGACTTGTGAAGGGCTGTAATGATGATGATTATGAACTTGAACTTAGCTTACACAGTGTATATATAGATTTGATATGAATGGTCGACTCAATGCCATTACAGTTTACAGAATTTTTGTTGATTAACCTTATCCGAGAATATCTATATTGAGTATTGGTAATAAGTAAAGATCCCGCATACATATGTCTAAAATTGGACACAATGTCAGATACGGGACTCAAGGCTGCGTACAAGCCTAGGTGAGTTTTTTCTGAGCAGAGATGGGTCCGTCGCGCTAATACAGTACATGTTGTCCTATTTAATAGCTTCCAGAGAAAATTAGAGTATTAAATATTAAAATAAAAAGCACTTCAACTCTAAAGGTCCGGTCTAAATGACCGATTTTTATACCGTAAAAGATTTTTTGACATTAAAATGATTACTAATTTATTTAAATAACATTAAAATATATACAATATTAACCCATTTACTGTCCTATCAGCCACATATGGTGCATTGCTATTGTCTCACTATTATGTTGGAAATCGGACAGTTAATGTGTTAAAAAACTGTAATAAAATAACAAACATATCAACAAACATTTAAAATAGATTAGGTACAGAGTGACACTATAAGAATATATTTTAAAGAATAAAGGCGACAACCAAGCACACCATCCACCTTATGGTAAGCGGATGCTGTGTTGCAAAGGGAACTACATCTCACTCGGATTAGGAATCTAGATGCAGATATATCGTCACACCTAAGGACTAAGACGGAATGCTTTGTTAACAGTAAAGGGGCCGGTTTTCCAAATGCGGCTGATTCAGGAACTATTTTTGTTTTACAGAAGAGGGCCATTAGAGCTATTTACAACCTAAAACCGATAGTCTCTTAGTGATAAATTTAAAGAAATAAATATATTAACTTTGGCCTCTCAGTATATTTACGAAAATTTAATGTATGTTCATAAATACAATTATAGTTTTAGTAAAAAAAAAGTGATATACATTCTGTAAACACTAGGAACAAACACAAGCTAGTGATACCAGTTTCTCGACTCCATAGAGTCAGTAATTCATTCTTGGGGCAATGTATACGCTATTACAACAAGGTCTCGGAAAGTGTACAGGCTCTCTCTATTACCAAGTTTAAATGTGAAGTTGAAACTGTATAAAAAGGGTTATCTATACAAATAAATAAAAATCTCTGTTTGTAATGTCAAAATTACAGTTTTTTACTAAATGCATATGAAAGTAAATACGGTACTTATAACTAAAATACAGTTTTTAAAAATTTTGTCTGTCTGTCTGTTTGTTCCGGCTAATCTCCGAAACGGCTGAACCGATTTTGATAGGACTTTCACAGCTGATTTCATAAGGAGTAACTTAGGCTACTTTTATTTTAGAAAAAGAATTAGGGTCCCGCGCAGTAACACAAAAACCCTAACCCGCGGAACACAGCTACTACAGTCGCGGGGAACAGCTAGTTATAGTATAAATAAAATACATGGTTGATAATAACCCCTGGGAATGAGGTGGTCGCTTCCAAGCTATTTCTAAATATGTAAAATTTGCTTTAAAAAAAAGTCCCGCTGGGTTTCTTGCTGGTTCTTCCCAGGACAGAGGTTTTTTTTAAACCAGTGGTAAAGTAAAAAATTACTTTCAATAAGAATCACACATGTGATCTATATTGAACAAAAAATTATTCTATTCTATTCTATTCCACACTTATTTTACGAGTCATGACAGCATTAAGCTGCTATTTTAACCTGGTTTCTGTGAGAGCAAGATCCATCCCCGGTCTAGCCAACTCATTTGTGTTGCAACCATATTATTATAGCTGCAGCCAGGCTCTACCACGAATAAAAATATTGAATTTTGAATTTTTTTTAATTATTTTTTTTTTGTTATATTTGTTCATAATATTTCAAAACTTTGTTATTAATATTTTTAAATTAGTGATGTTATTACTATTTGAAAATGTGTCGGAAATAAATTAATATATTAAAATAAATGAACTAAACATTGTTTATTTTTAATTTTAGTCCTAAGGGGTAAGAACGCAGCTGCATTTTGATTCTTGATCAAAGATAAATATAGGCCGACCGCATTTTTGCTTACTATCAGGTGAACTGCATGTTCATATGTCACCCTAAACTCTCCTTTCTATAAAAAGGAAAAATTTACACGAAATTCCAAAGCGAGCTCTTTGCGCATTTCTGAGCTTCCATGGCTCGAGAATTTGGTATGAAATACTGGGATAACTATAAATTATTAAAAGTTTCACATACTCGTAATAGTTTCCGAAGTCTGTGTTAAGACCTATAGTGCATGGAAAAAAGAAAAGCGGACTTCCAATAAGATTAAATAAAATATAATTAATCATCAATTAAGGTTGTATTTTTATATAAACAGCAAATCGCGAACAATAAAAGCAGAAAATTTTGAACTAGATCCAACACACAACTTTCTGCTTTCGGCCACGTAAATAAAATTACATGGGAGACTTCCAAGCGGTCTGTAATTTTGCCTAATCGGATTAGAAAGAAAGTCTTTCCAAGTGAAATGCTTGTCCCGGTACAAACTGTAATGTTTAACGATAGTCGACTTTATTACAGAGTGTACTGTTACAAATTTTTCAAAATTTACGCTCGAATATTTATATTGTTTTTAAAGAATAAGGGTTAAAAACGAGCCAAAGTCCATGTGATAGTAAATAGATGCTATGACCCATAGCCATCAACATTTATCGTCGATTAAGAATAAAATTGTAGATGCGTTGTCAGCCCTGAGGACTAAAATGGAATGCCTCGTATCCAGTAAAAAGGGTCTACAGTTCTCTACACTCACCATACGAAACACAGCAGCATTCTGCAGTTTTACGTTGATATACTTCGAGAGCCATAATATTGCTGCAGCGTGGCTAGCACAAATAAATAATAAATAATTTTATATTTGTTATTAACTATCGAAGTCTAAGTTAAAAATATTTTTCTTGAAGCCGCCACTGGCTTTGACACAAACCTTACTTCTAAAAAAGTTATTTCTGACATCAAGACTATGGATTTACACAAGGAAATTCAGCCAGTGGCAACTTTAATACTGTCTCCAGATACTCAACATGAATTTAACGTTTTGTGCTGGCTTGACTCTAGTACTGGCTGCAATTTGTAATTCAACGGGTCCATATCTAATCTCTACCGTTTAGTGGCGGTGTAAGAACATCCACTACAGTATACCGTGCCATGGGTGTTGTAGGTGAAATAGAGGGAACTGGAACAGGATATGAGCAACAGCAACTTTCTGATAACAACTCAAAATTACAAAAAACTGCGGCTGCCTACCCCCCTGCCATGTGTGAAACATATGATAAAGTTCTATATGAGGCTATACAAAATATGTTATACCCAAACATGGTGTTCTATGTTAAGCAGCTATGTTTTGGTTTTTGTAATGGATGGAATGAATAGGTTCTGATCTTAACTGGACTGAAAGAATAATGAAAGTAGTAGTATAATGCATTTTTTTTTAAAGTAACCCCGCAGAGTTGTATTACAACTTTCAACTCCAACTGCCAATCTTATCAACACGTGGGAAATCCTGTTGGTTGATCGACGAGGCTCTAGTGATGGAAATCCATTAAAACGCTGAATTGACATTCAATAAACTAGTGACGTGAAACAGGTCCATCATTTACATATTTTTATAGAGAATAAGGGTGATAAACGAGCGCACAGACCACACAGATGATAGTAAATGGATGCGTGTAGGATAAATGTAGTCAAATTACTGATACTTATATTGACTTGAAATACCTCCTAATATAGAGTTGATAGTAAGAAATATAAGTAGCAAATGAGAACGTACGTAGTTCATTTAATGATAAGTGGATGATGTGGCCCATAGATGCCGTAACCGATCCCCGACTAGGAAACGAAATTCAAATGCGTTATTATCTTTATATACTAAGAATAAAAGTCTCGTTACAAGTAGTAGAGCCATGCTGCAGCTATATTTCTGGTATAGTTGTAGCATGAATGGGTCGGCTCGACCGGGGAAGGACCACGCTCTCACAGAATACCAGCGTAAAATAGCAGCATAACGCTGCTGTGTTTCGTATGGTGAGTGTAGAAAACCGGAGACCCTTTTTTACTGGAAACAAGGCATTCCATCTTAGTCCTCACAGGTGACAACGCATCTGCATTTTGATTCGTAATCGAGGATAGTTGTAGATGTCTATGGGCCACAGCAACCATTTACCATCAGGTGGACTGTCTGCTCGTTTGTCACCCTAACTCTATAAAAAAAGTGACAAGTGCCTCTGCTCCTCTTCACTCCAAATACAAAACAGCAGGTCATATACATTATACATTAAAAGACAAGTGAAATCCGCTAACACGTATTGGGGCAGCGCGGCGGACACTTCATTGGACTGACATGACAGAACTCGCGCAGGACTCTTCTCAGTAGACTTTATAAAGGCTTTAACTTTACCTTTTAAATTTAATACAAAAAAAATTGGATTGCAGGTATAGAATGTGTGTGGATTATCTCATATGGGGGACAAGATGAAGAATTGTCCAGCTGTAAATAACGGTTCAAAACCTTCCAGAATGGCGCTAACGTAGATACACGATATGGTATGAATGTAGCAGTTGTAGATGGATTAAAGTGTACTGAGTTAAAAAATTTAATATTTTGGTGACTATAGTAGTTAGTTACAGTGCTGCATACAAAACTTTAACTATTTACGTGGTAATTTATTTTTAAATATAACCAAAAATAAACATAGAGCGTTTTATTTTTGTAAATTTCAAATACGTTTAGTAATTTTTTTGTGGGAATTGTTATAAAACTTTTAAACCCAAATTATTTTTTCTGTTATTAAAATTTACACTGTTGCAATTGTAGCGCCACTTTTATTTAAAAGATACTTTTTCATACGCAGAGATAGTCATCCTTACCACTACCCACCATAGCGGCAGCAACAAAAAGGCATCACACTCAACATGATGCTGTAGCAGTGTTGCCACAACCACTGCTACTCTATCGGTGTCTCATATTTAACGGTTTTTTGCTGCTATTCTGCGCTGGTGTATTCTATCCTTTTTTCTTGTGTTCTATCCTACTGTTTTGTGGCCATTCATGTCTTTATTTACGACATTCATAGTAATTGTTATGCGGAAACTTGTTAATTGAAATTTGATTAAAATACTCGGTTAAATTGACGTCAATCTTAGCGAAGGTAAGCCTAATAGAAAAGTTCGCCGGAGCGTAAGTAATGGAACATTCGAAAGCTTCTATTTGTCAAGTGGCTGCCTCTGGAAAATTATACAAACACTTATTATCTTAATTTTATTTTGATACTTGTATAAGGTGACAATACTTGGTGGAAAGTGGATGTTGGGGCCGATAGATTTTATCCTCGAGTACGAATCAAAAGGCAGATACGTTGTGACTACTAAAAAGTAATTCATCGTTACTAGTGATTTTCATCACTAAATAAATTAGGTTGTACATGATATATAATAAAAGTTGTAAATAAAACTATATGTAACATGACATCTAGAGAGACCTCAGAGTTTCTTACCTGTTTGTCTTTGAGAAGATCTTGCTTTTGCGAAGCAGTGTAGATTTTGACGTTCTTTAGAGATTTTGTTTATGCAAACTATTTTTGTTACTGCTGCAGGGACTCTACCACGTTGGAAATGTTATTTCTTTATGTTATCATATACAGTAATACGCTGTCTTATAAACAAATGAAAAAAAAAGGTTAATATTTAAATCGAAGGTAGTCGTATGACTTAGATGGCGTTAACAATTTTGTTTTTATTTTATAAAAAATAACGTGTTTTTTTTTACAAATAAGTGTAAATAAAATCAAAATAATCTATTTAAAAATATACTATTTAAAAATAGAATCATCAAAAGCGGTTCATAATTGACGAAGACATAGCGTAACATACAATCAGAAAAATAACATACACTAGAATTGTAAATATCCTCCTTTTTTGAGTCGGTATAAGTATTGAACTTTCGGAATCCTTGTGGTTTTACAATTCGAGTTCTTGTATTATTGGACATATTGAAGGATTCCTCTTATCCCTTTTATTACAATTATAAGTCAGTGCTTGACTACTATCCCACCTGATGGTAAGTGGTGATGCAGCCGAAGAAGGTAAAGCACACTGACTTGGCTTAACTAATGCCCATTCACTCTTGTGAACTCACTTTAATTATAATTTGTTAGAAAGACAAATGCCGGAAAATTATTTCACTCCTTTGCGGTAGACAATATGAACGAAGAAACAGTCCATTCAAAATCTAAATAAAAGCGAATGTTTTAATATGCAGTAAGTGCTTCTACTGATTCAGGAGCACTTGTTCGTCATTACTTACCAGTATCCATCTATCTCATGTGTTATCATTAAAAATATTCCTGATATAATTTCCGTATTATTACCCCTTGTGCGCAGCTTCTAAACTTTATTTGGTGAAATATACATAACACTATTTCATTTATTTAACATTCGTTGTTCCTATTTCTAGTCGATTTATGACAAGCCGATTCAACACTGAGAGGGTGACTAACGATGCACTTCCGCAGTGTAGCTAGAACAAGGTATTGATTGAAACAATCCTCTCTTGTTCCTTCGATATTGTGTTAGCGGGAAGTTGGATCAAATTTATGATATTACGGCAGTATACTGAATAATTGATGCAGTTTCGTCAGAAAGAAGCTACTTTATAAGCCATATAATTTGTGTACTTTTACCTGTATAGTCGCTGCCGGGAACAAAGTCAATGGTGCCCTGACTGCGTTAGTCAAAAGGCAAGGCGTAGTGAAGAGTGCACGCCTTGCAATACATAACGCAGTGTTGGTACCGACTTTGTTATATGGCAGCGAAACCTGGGTATGCCAGAAGAAGCATAAAAGCAAGTTGAATGCAGTGGAGATGCGATCTCTTCGTAAAATGTGCGGCGTTACCTTGGCCGACCGAAAGCGAAACGAAGAGATTCGCAATATGGCAGGTTTGAAAGATGACCTTATCACAAAAATTGATAATGGCGTGCTTCGGTGGTTTGGGCACGTTGAGCGAATGAGTGAAGACCGAATGGTGAAGAAAATATATAGCGCGAAAGTTAATATTAAAAGGTGTCGAGGGAGACCGAGACTAACTTTCGAAGACCATGTGAGCAAATTGCTCGAAGAGGGTAGGGTCAAGAGTACTCGGATACCTAGACGTGCATGCATGAAGAAGATAATGAATCTGAAAGAAGCGAAAGAGGTTTGTAAGGATCGTGACACTTGGCGATCTGTTCTCTCTGGCTAGCCCGTCAGGGATTGTGCGTGAAGATAAGTAAGTAAGTAAGTACTTTTACCTGTACATTCTATGAAAAGTTTATGTTGAACATAAGGCGCTTATAGGGGGATATTTGTCTTAGTTGTGAAGCTCAGCAGGCGGGTTGGCAACCGCATTTTTTAATTTTTTAGTTGCTTTAAGGATGAAGCTGCTGTCCAGCTACTGGTTTGTTTCCCTATGTCGCCTCTTACGATAACCACTAAACGATTTGATGATTGGTAATAAATATTCGTAAACTGCATACACAGTACTAGGTGATTTTTTTTCTTTTATGTCATTTTAAATTATTAATCTATTTAACTCGTCACTTCATTTTAGGGTAGCCGCCCTACATTCATTTACAGATACGAGGCTACAACTCGAGAATCTTCCTCTTTTAGCCTAAACCCTCCTTAGACTAAGAAAAAATGAATGTTTACACTGCCGCATTCATCTATATGTATGTAAATATATTAATATTTAAAATCAATTACTAATACAGGAACGGTTGCACTTTCGTCAAAAGAATTTAATGAAAAGTCTATATAGTTCCATTTAGTTTTCTTAAGCGTACCTTTGTAGTAACCTGCTCTTTTATTAGTTCATTGTTACGCTTGTTGCTTTAACAAAGCTAGATTCCTCTAGAGGGGCACGTTGGCTTATCTTCCAAAATAATTTTAAACAGCACAAAGTTTAAGGAAGAATGTACCAGCTTTTTACCTGACTGCCCCAGAAGAAGGGTTATATTATTAGAGTACAATATGCATGTATGTATGTATGTATGCTGTTTCTATGAATCTCTATGTAGCCTAAACGGCTTGATAAATTTTAACAAATGGATTGTCGTTAGATTCGTCTTACCAGTGGAAGTGATATAGTGTGTAAATTTGTTCTTCAGTAAACTTTTTTTACGCAGTTGGTTTTTTTAATTACTTTCAACTATTGGGCCTAGTTCACCTAATTTAAATCTTAGAATACGAACACAGCAACCTACTGCGACTAACGAAACTTTAACGACCCATTTTGATGGTGACGACGTTTGATAGTGAAGAAACTATCACAAAATACCAAATTTATCAAAATTTAACTACGTTAGGACTTTGTTTTGCCTTTAGTAAATTTCTTATCATCTATTTATTAAGAGTAAGATTAATTTTGAAGTAGGTATCTATTGCTTACTATAGATCAATATACAATGTTTTTTTTTTAATTTATAACAAACGATGCGCCCAATTTCGCCGAGCGCAGGTTTCCTTTAATCCCCGGTCCTGCGATGTAAGTTAAATCAAATAATAATAATAATAATAAAATCCTCCAGACCAATCTCGGTCACGGCAGTCAGTCTCAACGGATTTTGTTTTGATTACATTGTCGACGGGCGCGTGATACATCAGTACGTAAAATTGCAATGAATAATTTCATAATTGCTAGTGAGGATCGAGCTAGTGTTGCCCGTTATTCGCGTACCGTGAAATTTAATCGACCACTTATCCCCTGTTTAAGCACCTATATACATACTTCGTTCGTAAAATTATATACCGAATTCTCGGTCATAGGAACAAATAATCTATCATTTTGTGAATAAAAATGCATCGCAGCCTGGAATTATTTCATTTTGTTACTTCAATTAATATATTATAGGCTTAAAGGCAGTTAAATATGCTTCTCAAAAGTAAAACTATTGAGTCAACTTTACTGAAATTTGGGAATATTGTCTACGTTATTGAAATGGATGATCATTAATGCGCATAGCTAAAAGCGGACTTATCAAACATGTATCGGTCGACCGGAAAAGGTCATTATCCCTTGTCAGAGATAGATACTATAATATGCTCCGATTTAATATATAAGGAGTAAGTGTTACATGTGCCAAGGAATAGCAATTGTCATTTTTAAATCATGTTTTTTTTCTATTTAAAGCGCATACGAGGGCGGCACTGAAAATTTCGGGAATCAAGGAAGTGACACAACATTACTATTTAAAAATGTATTTATTGCTTTTCGAAGTATTATCCGCGAAATTTGACACATTTTTCCAAACGATGGAACCAATCATTGAAGCAACCATTCCATTCGGAAGTTGGGGTCTCCAGAATGGCCGTTTTGTAGGCGTCCACAGCTTCTTCTGGTAATGAAAATCTCTGTCAATGCAATTTATTCTTTATTTTAGGGAAAGTATAGAAATCATTAGGGCTTAGGTCGGGGCTGTACGGCGGATGGTCTAATAATTCTATGTTTTCTTGCTCTAAAAACTCTTTTGTTCTGTGTGCGGTGTGAGAACTCGCATTGTCGTGATGGAGGATGATGCGGCGGTTGCAGTTCTCTTTACGGAGTTCAGAAACGACCTGTGACAAACAAATGCTAGCATACCATTTTGCATTAACCGTTCTTTGTCCCTCAAGAGGAATAGTCGTAACATGGCCAGTTTTGGAGACAAACGTGGCCACCATTTTTTTGCAACACTCCGTGAACGATCAATTTTTGTTGGCTTTAACTCATTTTCGAACACCCAAACTCGTGACTGGTTTTTTGTTTCGGGTTCGTACGCGTATATCCAGGATTCGTCACCTGATACGATGTTGTATATAGCATTTGAGGATCCTGCGTGAAATTTTTCGAGAGTTCTGACGCACCAAGTACCGCGAGCCGCTTTTTGCTCTTCACAGAGCGAATGCGGTATCCATCGGGAAAACAACTTTTTTACACCTAATTGTTCATGCAAGATTATTTGTATTTGACTCATGCCAATGTATAAAGTTGCCTGAATTTCGCGGTATGTCACATGTCGATCTTCCTCAATCAGCTTACGCACAGCATCAACGTTTTCTTGCAGTTTTTGGACGACCTTGGCGGGGATCATCACTGAGCTTGACACGTCCACGTTGAAATGTTCTTGGGGCTTCATCACCAAATGCAGAAATCATCCGGTCAACACACTGTTTTTGTGTTAAACCACTTCGAAAGTCATAATAAATCATCGCTCTTGACTTTTCTCGAGTCAATTCCATTTTCCCAACGACTAAACAAGTTTGACAAAACCTTGTGACAAGACCGAGAATCTTTTTTAAATAAATAAATGGTATTCGATTTTTAAAACCATGGAGTTTTCAATTAAAAAGATTTGAATATGACAGGAACAGTGGAAATATTCCATTCCCGATACTTTTAGTGCCGCCTATGTACAGGCTAGTCTGACTTGAAATAATTTTATAAATATCTTTACAATATGTACTAGTAGGTACATCACATTAAATTGTTTTTGAAGTAATAAATGCAAGTGAAACATAACAGACGGTCGATGTTGATGGTGTATCAATGCTACCTTGAAACCACAGATAAAACAATTTGGGGTCATATAATAATTACCATTGTAAGAGAATTCAATACCCAAATGGGGTATCCTGCAAACCGTAAATGATGCCTCTGCCCAGTGGGACATATAATTAGTATTACTTTATTTTTTATTTGAAAGAGAACTTTACTTTTTTAGCACTATTAACAGATAAGCGGTGTTTAAAAAACGCACAACTTAAACTTTCTGCGCGTAATTTAGCCCTACAGATAACTCATTTTGTGATTATCATAATTTAAAAACTACGTGATGAGTAATTTCATATATGAGTAATAATAAAAATACCAGCAGTAATTAGAATTAGCATTTATTTATTTCAATTTAATATTAATTATAAAGATATATCCTAACGAAAAGAAAAACAATCCAACTTTTAACATCGCGAGTATCGGATAAAACTGTGAGATTATATCGACTGAACTTCCAAATAATCATTATGTTGAAAGATAAAGCTTAGTTTTTCTAGTGGTTTGTACATTATTTTATACGTGGTAGAGCCATGCTGTAGCTATATTAGTGGTATAGTTGTAGCACGAATGGGTCGGCTCGACCGGGGAAGGACCACGCTCTCACAGAAAACCAGCGTAAAATAGCAGCTTAACGCTGCTGTGTTTCGTATGGTGAGTGTAGAGAACTGGAGACCCTTTTTACTGGCAAAGAGGCATTCCATCTTAGTCCTCACGGGTGACAACGCATCTGCATCTTGAGTCTTTATTGAGGATAGATGTAGATGTCTATGAGTCACAGTAACCACTTACCATCAGGTGGACTGTGTGCTCGTTTGTCACCAGATCCTATAAAAAAAAATATATCCAGAAAATTAGACCTAGTGCCCAGCTTCTATAATAGATAGTGGCTGCTGATCGTGAGGTCTCGGGTTGGACTACAATCAGTTATTTGGATTTTCTGACACGAAATTCTCAGTAGCAGCTCGGAGTCAGAAAGTCGGAAAGTGAGTGTAGCCGTTGGTCTTACGCCTTCTCTCTCTCTCTCTCTCTCTCTCTCTCTCTCTCTGGTAACCGTCCCATCGGACTATAAGAGTGAGGGAATAGCGAATGTACTCGTGCTTCCAAATAAACATTAGTATAGCTAGCAATAAGATTTTGAGCCATTCTAGCTTAGATCTAAGAAGTCACAACGTAGCAGCAGTCTTAATTGTTTGAAGGGCGCTGCGGATGTCCATGGACTGCAGCAGCCACTTACCATCATTTGGGCTGACTGACAATTTTCTCAATAATTGCTAGCAATGTCCTCAAAAACGAATTCTGGCCATTCTCAATGGAGACTAGTAATCTGCACAGGACATGATTATAGAGTCCGAGTGTACGCGTAAGTAAATGTGCACTCTCTATTATCTCACTCTAATAGTCTGATGAGGCGGCAAACTGACATGACATGAGAGGCATTTGGCATAGGACTAACGGTTTCAAGCGCTTCCCGGGGCACGGGTGTGAAACCCCGCCAGCTTCTTGACTCGGAGCTGTTACTGGGAATTTCTTGACAAAAAAACCCAATAACTGATTTTGGTCCGCGACTCGAACCCTGGACCTCATGATCAGCAATCGCTTTAACGACAACTCGGTCAACAAGGCAATCGATAGTATAGTATATGAGGTGTTTTACGTCCCAATGTCAATTAGTAAAATTAGTTTCATTTAATGTGTAGTGTTCACGTAAATATAAGAATAATTTAATATTAATCGGGTAGAAACCGCCTCCTAAGGAGTTTTTATAGTATCGATGTCCGCAAAACTCCATATAAATAAAAAGTGAAAACTGTCGCTGGACCAACGCAAAAAGATGACCAGGTATACGTGTATGAAATAGATAAAGACAACACAGTAGGGTCGCGACGGTTTGTAAGGATTTATTGTCACATATATCTGAACATAAGTAAGTCAATAAATGCTTATTGCTCCATTACTTAACAAACGGCGTTTTTATAACAAGTATGTTTATCAAACATATATTATTTAGTATTATATATAAAAGTCTAAGAAATCTGTTTTTATTGAAGTTACTAAGAAAATCCATGTTGCAGAAGTGAACAGCAAACTCGGAAAAGGAGGTTCTAGATGAAAGTTTATCGACCAAATTTGCGATATATTGAAGATGGGGCCAGATTCAAAGTATGCTTAACTGACGAGCATGTATGCGTGGGTATATGGATGTAAAGGAGGCGAAAGAGGTATGTCAGCATCGTACCAAATGGAAGTCCGTATCTCTGCCTACCGATCTGAGTGACAGGCCTAAGATTTTATGTCTGTGTTATGTATGTATTCATTTTTTACGCACAAATGAATTATCATTGGCATATTTTTTTATAACACTAAAATCACAATCAAACTTCCTATCCATCTGGTGATAAATGGCTGGAGTTGATGTACACCTGCAACCAATTTCATACAAAGGAGGATGTATATACGTTCTCACCTCTGAGGACTAATATGAAACGCCTCGCATTTTGTAATAATACTGATTCTCTGTGCCCCTTAGATCAGAACACTACATTGCAAATACCGCTATATTTTGGCAAAATAGGTAAGAGGGTGGTATCTACCCAGAGGGACACCTAGGTAGAAAAAGAGTCCTATCACCTAGGCCTCCCCCATAGAGTGCCTCATTGGGAGGATATTTGCCTTAGTTGCCATGCTTGGTAAGCGGGTTAGCAACCGCAATTTTTTTATTTTTAGTCGTTATTAGGAAAACGCTTCTGCCCATCTCCTGATTTGTTTCCCTCTGTCGCCTCTTACGACACCCACTGGATAACGTAGGCTAGTGGATATTCTTACACCGGCACTATACGGTGTTCTCCTAGTCCCAGTGAATATCTCGGCTTATTTCCCAGGGATGCCTGGGAAATAAGGAAATAAGGATGATATTATGTGGTAGTGAACATTCTTACACGGCTACTACACGGAGCACATAGTGCACCGATGGAAAATGGCTGTGATGTTTATAGAAACTTAACTTTATCCTCAATTAAGAATCAAAATACAGATACGTTATCACTCAGGAGAACCAGGATGCCTCGTTATCATTGAAAAGAGGTTCGGAATCTCGACGCTCTGTTTATTCAAAATCAGGTTAACTTAACCAGCATTTAAGTTCAAATAAGAAAATCTTCAAACTATTCAAATCGGGTTCAGTTTAAATGTGAAAAAACGACCCTTAAAAATACCTAATGAATCAAACGGACAAACGGTAGAGAAAGTTTATTTATATACTTGTAACTCAGTTGCTGAAAACAAACTTAACTTATTGAATTTTCGGAACATTATAATAAATAAAATGAGAATAGTAAAATATTTTTTTATAGGATAAGAGCAAACGAGCACACAGTCCACCTGATGGAAAGTGGTTGCTGCGGCCCATAGACATCTACATCTATCCTCTATTACAAATCAAAATGTCGATGCGTTGTCACCCGTGAGGACTAAGATAGAATGCCTCATTTCCAGTAAAAAGGGCCTCCGGCCACGTGCACTCACAAAGCGATACGCAGAGGTAAACCTCTACTTCACGTATTCTGTGAGGTCGTGGTACCACCCCGGTTCGAGCCGGCCCAACCGTGCGACAGCAAAAGCTACCGCGTGGCTCTACCACTGTTCATATTTCGTAATTTGTTTACAGTAATAGTCTTTTGCAATCGTAAAATCGAATTTAACGTTATAAACTTATTTTAAAAGTATTATTAGATGAAGCTTTGTAGGGAAAATCGAATTTTACACAGCATCATTGAGCTGGTAGTCTGTCCTTCCCGGTCGAGGTGAGTCATTCATGCTACAACCATAATAATATAGCTGCAGCACGGCACTAACAGGTATAAAGAAATCTTAAGATAATCTTTTATATGATCCTTTTAGTGTATTTAGATAAATGTTGACAAACAAGCTGATTCGGGCGGACTGTATCCACCTCATGGTAAGTGGATAATGTGGTCCTTATATTTTCTACATCTATCCTCGCTATGGGAATCAAAACTCAAACGAGTTGTCACCCCTCAAAACTTTGATGGAATGCCTCATTTCCAGTATATGTTTTTTTTTTCAACTTCTACTCGTGTTTATAATAAACAAACATGTATTAAAAAGTATTTCAACAAAAAGTGTGTTAATGAATTCATAAAATATTCATTCACACTCGTGTTTACAACAAATAAATATAATCCACAATTCTATTGAAAGTCATATTACGTTGGTTTTGTTCATAACATTTCATTTCATTGGAATAGTATTTCCAATTATACTAGGGACGTCCGCGATGCGTAGAAAAGCGGGGGGGTATTTATAATACTAAAATTTAATATATATTTTAAATTATATGATGTGGGGACCGTTGGGTAAATAAAAGTCTCGTAACGATAAACTACTACTAGTACTAAATTAATGGAAGAAAGGTTAATGATCCCGTTGGATAGGTTGGAATAAGTGACGGTTTCTAATGACCATCTTCAAGTTACATGACATAATCTTATTACAATCCTGATTCCCTTATAATGGATAAATCCTCGAGTTACATCGAAAAAGTCTCGAATGAAGTTCTCAGTACAAATGGCATTTAATTACAGTATTTCTTATAATTTACTAGCTGGTACCCGGCGCATTGCTGCCGCAAAAGCAAGAATTGTGTAAACATCGTTTTAAATTTAGTTATATTATTTAATTAAGATTTATAATACATTCATGATCAAATTAAATGATATATAAATTTATCGGTACGATACGCGCGCATTGACTGTAAGTTAATTGCACTATGCCTATAACCTTCGCGTAAGTGCAAACAATATGTTGACAAAATTTTAGCGCAATCTGATGAACAGTATGGCAACGTATAAAATACGAACGAACAAATAATAATTTTCCGTAATTCATCGTTGGAGCCACACGCATGTGTGAGTAACGATCCAAGAGCGAGTCTTATCCGACACTATTCCGAAGATATCCCGGACGTCAGTCTAAGCGAGATAAGAATGGCTCTCCAGCACCTTAAAAACGGCAAGGCCCCAGGCGAGGCCATCCTCGTCTGGGGCCTTGCCGTTTTTAAGGTGCTTCTTCCACCAGCTTTCAGAAGCTCTGCTGTAATTCCATAATTACAGCAGAGCTTCTGAAAGCTGGTGGAGGACCGGTACTTGAAGTCCTTCAGAAGCTCTTTAATTCCGTCCTCCATAGTGGCGTTACACCGGAGGCGTGGAGCAGAAGTGCGGTGGTCTTGTTCTTCAAGAAAGGTGACAAAGCTCTCTTGAAGAACTACAGACCGATTTCCCTTCTGAGCCGCTTCTATATACTGTTTTCGAGTGTCATTATGAACCGTCTCGCGTGCAGACTTGACGACTTCCAGCCTCCCGAATAAGCCGGTTTCCGAAAGGGCTTTAGCACCATAGACCACATACATACCCTTCAGCAAATTGTACAGAAGTCCGAGGAGTACAATTTGCCACTATGTCTGGCGTATTTGGACTATGAGAAAGCCTTTGATTCCGTCGAAATTTGGGCGGTGCTGCAGTCCCTTCAGCGGTGCCAAGTTGACTGTCGGTATATCGAAGTGCTGAAGTGTTTGTAAAGTAGAGCTACGATGGCTATCCGAGTACAGAACCAGAGTACGAAACCTATCCAATTGTAGAGAGGTGTAAGACAGGGTGATGTTATATCCCCGAAACTCTTCACCGCTGCATTGGAAGACGTTTTCAAGCTTCTGGACTGGAAAGGATACGGTATTAACATCAATGGCGAGTACATCACTCACCTTCGATTTGCCGACGAAATAGTTCTTATCGCAGAATCGCTGGAGGACCTAAGCACCATGCTCAATGATCTCAATAGTGTCTCCCAACGAATAGGTCTTAGGATGAACATGGACAAAACAAATATCATGTTTAATGTCCATGTCACACCTATGCCGGTAGTTGTTGGGAGCAATAAGCTCGAAGTTGTTGACGAGTATGTTTACCTGGGACAAATAGTTCGACTAGGTAAGTCCAACTTCGACCGAGAGGTCAATCGACGGATTCAACTCGGCTGGGCAGCGTTCGGGAAACTACGACACATCTCGTCAGACATACCTCAAAACCTTAAAACGAAATTGTACAACCAGTGCGTGTTGCCAGTGATTACTTACGGATCTGAGACGTGATCCTTCACTGCTGGCCGTATGAGGAAGCTCAAGGTCGCTCAGCGAGCTATGTAGAGGGCTATGCTCGGGGTTCCTCTGCGTGATAAACTTAGAAATGAGTATATTCGCAGTAGAACCAGAGTAACCGACATAGCCCAACGGATTAGTAAGCTGAAGTGGCAGTGGGCCGACCATATAGCTCAAAGAACCGACAACCGATGGGGAAGAAAGGTTCTTGAGTGGCAGCCTCGTACTGGTAGGCGAAGTGTAAGGCGATCCCCCACGAGATGAAATGACGACCTGGTAAGACATGCAGGAATTCGATGGATGCAGGTGGCTCAGGACCGTGCTTTGTGGCATTCCTTGGGGGTGGTCTATGTTCAGCAGTGGACTTTTGAAAGGCTGTGATGAGGATGATGATGATGAATATTAATTTTTACATTTTCAATTTAGTTTGATACTCTTATCTTCCTTCATGCACATTATATACTGTCTACACTATAGGACTACACTACACTACAGTCTGTTCACTAAGATAGTGTCGGTTGCGTATTTACTCCTGACGACTAACTATGTCCTGTTACCAGGAAAAATGTGGCCGGTTCTTCACACTCATCATATTTAACACAGCAGCACTAAGCTGCTATTTTATTTACGGTGGTATTCTGTGAGAGCGTGGTAATAACATACATATGTATTTCTATATACAAAATATAAATAAAGTCGATTGTGTGTATCTAAAGTCACAGAATAAATGCCTTTCATTTTAGATCTGGGCTTTATTTGCATTAAGACGTGAAAAACCATTTTTAAATTTTCAGTAAAATGACGTATGCAGTGACGGCATGACGCTCTCTTATGCCGTCATGCCGACTCCCTCGTGCATCGCGTGCGCGTTTTCTACATTACTTCCCTGTGTGAGTTTGAAGTGTGCTGTGTATGCCTTTCTATTCGAATATATTTGACGCTTTCACCGCTTAAGACACAAAGTTTGTATTTCTTTTTTTTAATTCTTTGAGTTATTTCATATTTCTTTGTTGGTTTTCATTTATTCGAAATTTTTTTCTCTGTCTGCCTGTACATACTTATCTTTGTTATGGCCGAACCGATTGTGATTTATCTTCAAGAACTGATAGATACTCGTATCTTGAAGATTTTTTTTGTGAAATCGAAAATATAGTAAAATAAATGGTTTTAAATGATTTACCTAAATAACGCCACATTAATATTAACAGATCTAAGCCAAGGGTCGCTAATAAGATATATATCGCTAGTATAATTTTACATAAAATAGCATTACAATATCAGTTTAATTCTATTGCGTTCGGATGGTGACGAGATCCTTTTTATTGATATCAAGGTACCTACTCCATTATTCCTCACATGCATAGATGTCTGTGTGATACAGCATCCATTTACCATCAGGTTGACTCGTTTATTTCATAATCTTAAAAGTTATAATTACAGCCTATTTACGTCCCTGGGTACAGGCCTCTTTTAATTTCTAAGAGAGTTCTCGTGGGTGTCGTAAGAGGCAACAGAGGGAAATAAACCAGGAGGTGGGCAGAAGCATCTTCTTAAGCAACTAGAAAAAAACTGCGGTTGCCAACCCGCCTGCCAATCGTGGAAACTGTGACAGATATGTCTCTCATAAGGTATCTATGGAGAGGCCTATGTTCAGTAGTGGACTTTAATAAGCTTTAACAGAAACGGTGCGGTGGCAGAGTAGTGGATTGTATAACCTAGAGAACTGACCGAATTTTTATAGCTTTCGAAAAATGTTGTCAAAACCATCTTTTACGCCAGATTTGTCTCACTCTGTCATCTATTACACCACCAACGGGATGATATGGGGTAATGGATATTATAATCTCAGCGTGAAATAGCAGCTTCATGCTGTTGTGTTTCATATGATGAGTGAAGACAACATTAGACACTTTTTATTGGTAACGAGACATTCCATATTAGTCCTCAGGGCTGACAATGCATCTGCATTTTAGTTCTTAATCGAGGATAGACGTAAACATCCATGGGTAACAGTATCCACTTACCATTAGTTGAACTTTGTGCTCGTTTGTCAACGTTTTTTAATAAAATAAAACTTGATCTATAGAATGTCTATACACAAAAATGGCACTTATTTAAACCAAGTTTGGTCACGTATTATAATTTTTTTTAAAGCCGAAGGTTATTCCCTGAGCCACATCGGGTTGAAAATCGTTTATGAAATTTGACACTACAGTTAATTTTCTAACAATTAATTGATCAAGTGGTATCATAGTTAAACAAGTCTGCGATTCATGTTCGTATAAAATATATTGTTTTTTTTTATAAAACTGAACTGAAAAACGAAGAAACATTCCTTTAAATAGTAAGTCTCTAATAAATATGTGCGGCCAACTTCATTCAAAGAAGGCTAAAGATGCGTTGTCACCTCAAGACTAATGTGAAAGCCTGGCTGCCTGTTATTATACTTATTCTCTTTATCATTTAGATCGGATCTCGGCATTGCAACCATAGCTACTTGGCAGCAGAAATATAAGAGGGTATATTGATATACTGGCGGTCTCTGTGATCGATTGTAGCCGTTACTTCTATGAAATAAGCTAAATCATCTAAAAGATATTAATAAACAATTTATTTAATTGTTTTTAATTTTTATTGCATTTCCTATAATTCACTTAATGCATGTAGGCGTCATCTACCATATAACCGATTTAGTGCTGGGAATTGGACGTAGATGTAGCAATTAAATAACCACTTAAAAAAGATAAGAAATTAAAATAAAACCATGAACAATTTCATGTGGTAGAATCAGACAGCAGCTTTATAATCATAACCACTTAAACCATGCTGTCACAACAGCATCAATAGTAGCTTAATTCTATTGAGTTTCTTATGGTGAGTGTCAAAAAACTGGATTCCTTTTTTATTGGAAACGAAGCATTTCATTTAAATCCCCAGACGCAACAATGCATCTATATTTTGATACATAGATTTAGGTGTCTACATGGGCCACAGCATCTACTTACCGTGAGGTGCTGTGAGCTCGTTTTTCACCCTTATTTTGTAAAAAGAAAAATACTTTTAATAAACAAAATATATTGTTCATAAATTATTGTAAACATTCGGACTTTCTTATATAATCTCTGTGAACCTAGACAGAACCACAGATTAACTAATAGTTTTAACAATAAGAATGTGATAGAATGTAAATAGAATGAGCATTCCCTCGTTTGGTCTAAATTGACTTTTACACAAAACGTCTGCGAGTACGATGATATCGTACACTACTGCACGTGGCTTCAAACGTTTCAGTTTTTGAAGAAGGTACCTAACGGCATAAGTTGCTGTAAAATATTGGCAAAACGAATTAACTGTAATTAACTTTTGACTTTACGAGCAATATTAAATGAAAAATTATTGCTCGCTGGTATCTCATAATTCATACCTTGTGGCGACGTTCACCTCAGTTACGTAACTTCTATTATTTCTTGCAATGTTTTAATATTGTATTTAAAACTTGATTTTATTAAAACCAATCTTGTCATTGAGCACTGGAGCAAAGAATGTAGTCACGGTATTCAGGAATTATAATTGCTTTAATTCCTCTCTTCCCTCTTCATCAACAGATAACCAAGTGGTCGGTGGGTATTCACACCTTTGTTGTCGATATTCCACGCATTAGAACCAAACGGTGTGCTCCGTCTTTTGTAATGCGTATATCGAAGGAGTTGAATAGTCTAATGGCGTCTGTCTTTCTGTCCGATTATAATCTGAGCGTCTTCAAGGCAAGACTGAATAGGCTATTTTTACGACGCTAATTGTTCGATTAACCATCTAGGGCTTAATCACTACTGCGGTATCACTCCAGCGGACGTCACCAATTGACAACTTCTTTCTTCATTTCACTATTTCATTTTATCAACTTTATTGTACACATAATTAATTTCAAAGTCAACCAATTCAACGTTCATCGAAATCAAACATGTGACACCCGACACAAGTAACGAAGAGTTGTTCAAAGTTCAATATTCCGGGTTCATTTAGCACCAAATTACAAACAGGAAACGAACGCGATCTCTTCTCGAGTCACAAAGTTCAGCGTTCCAAACAACAAACTAAATTCCTTCGTACGATATTAAATACTAGGCCTGCAATAAAAACTCAAAATCAGCCTAGCTGACACGCAAACTTACTACATAGTCAACACACAAAAGGAACTTAACGCGACGGTACAATTCAACATTACTTCCAAAAACAATAAACCGGGCCACGCCCTCGAAATGGAATGCGAGCATCAAATACCAGACCGTATGTCCACTCGGCGTGCGCGCAAGGTTCCACGTCACACAAGCAAGTTAAATATTGCAAAATGCACTTCAACATGCAATCACTATACAATTGACGTAATTACTTGCAAACGAAATTACTTTAATCAGTCAAACTCAATACAAGCCTCTTGTCACGAAACGTACAACTTAGACAAACTAATTCGAGGTGGTCTACACGAAACCCAAATTCAATAGTAAATAAAACACGCACAAATACTCAAATTCTAGACCACAAAACCAAAAACCTGGCCGCGCGAAACCGATGCAGCGGTCACAAAAAAATACGCTAGTCGACAGCGCCGCTGCTGGCAAGCTACTGACTTCGCACTCGCATCCTGCGCTCGCGCCCTCTGCCGAGCGACCCACATGGAAGTGGAACGACGGTGACCTTTACAAAGTCAGCGGGAGGACACGAGTGTTGATTTCAAATGTTAATTGTTTGGCCTAAACAACCACATACCACGAGGTGGAATTGTAGTTAAGCACTAGCTTATAATAAATTAAAAAAATATGGACAGAAGCTCCTCTATTATTGAGTTCCTCTAAACTCAATGCGTTGCGTGTTGAGTGATTAATACGTACTTGAAACATATTTCATTTCCCATACAACATGCAAGTTAGTTGATATCATATGAACTGATCTAATTAAAATTATGTTTATTCCTGGATATTGAACCTGGAGGTCACCGTCTTCTTTTACTGGAATGGTACAATGAAATTTAAGGCGCGAGGCACCGAGTATTGTTTTCTTTTTTTTTAAAGAGGTGACAAATGAGCACACAATGCACGTGATAGCAAGTGGCTGTCCTCGATTAAAAATCAATATGCAGATGGCTTGTTACCCCATAGGACTAAGATGGAATGCCCCATTTCCATTAAAAATGGTCTCGGGTTCTCTACACACACCATACGAAACTCAATAGCATTGTGTTGATTGTTTTACGCATGCTACTTTATCACCTTCGAACATATGTCTATACTTGTTTAACAAAGGCTTCTAATAGCATGAAGATTTCAGCATAATATATATTTATTTATTCTGAAATCAAAAGTTTCCTTCATTTTTTAATAAAATTTAAGCCGGACTGTTCAGCACAGTTCTGAGCCACCTCCAACAATTGACTTTCTGCATGTTTACGAAGTCTAACTCTTACTGATTAACCGTAGTAAACTCTGCTAGCCGGTGCAAACCTGCCACTCTAGAAACTTTTTCTTCCTCATCGCATCGGATGTCAGTTTGTCGAGCTACGCCACGGCTGGCCACTACACCTTACGAATATTTTCCAAATCACATTGAAGTAATATGTACTATGTACTAGAACAGACACAGCGAAAATAATCTGTGCAGTGGTGCGTGTTACGAGACAGGCAGCACAGAGTGCCTTTTTATGGCACAAACTAACTTTGAGCCAGCAACACTAACGCGTGTTGCAAAAAGAGACTTGGTTCTTTTAGTGCGTAGTACATATTACTTATGCTTCGTTAGTTAGTTGGTCTTAAACGCGACTGCTGATTATAAAGTCCCGGGTTCGACCCCGGGTTGGGCCAAAAATCAGTTACTGAGTTTTTCTGTAAGAAAATTACCAATAGCTGCGCGGAGTCAGGGAGTGCTAGCGGTGATTCACCCCCATGCCTTGGAAAGCACGCAAAAGATGTTAGTCTTGCGTCAGATCTCTTTCCGATAGTGTCGGTTTACCGTCTTATCGGACTATGAAAGTGACGGAATAGAGAGTGCACCTATGCTTGCGCATACTCTCGGAAACTATATTCCTGTCAAACGTAGATGGCTAGTCTCTATAGTAACTGCTGTAGTCACTATGACCGAAATTTAGTCTGGAGGACATTGTTATAATAACATATTACTTTGCTGCAAAATCTTCAAAAATTTTAACCGTCAAAGATCCAAAAGATGAAAGCTTTTATGTTTTCAATAATCATGTTCTGTCTGGCTCAAGCTCGCAACTTAAGATCTCATAAAGTGAAGCCATTCGTAAAATGAATGCCACAAACTTAATCGTTCGGAATATCACTTTGTGATGCACTGATTTTTATGGTAGTAGTTAGACGAGAGAAGAGACTGGTTGTTTTCATATTATATTTACGCGAATACTATATTAGTAATAATATTAATAATGTCGCCCAAACCTAATTACTGTCATGGCGGACAGCCTAAATGGAGACTAGCCATCTGCGTGAGACAGTTATACTCCAGACAGATGCAGATGAAGATGAGTGTCTATTCCCTAATTATTAGATTCAATGAAACGGCAACTAAACACGACCGAAAAACAAACAGGCGCAGGTCTTGCATGTCGCGGGGATGGCACACCAACAATTTCAGAACTCCAGACAGATACTGAGAATTTCTCGACAAAAAACTCAATAACTGTTTTTGAGGCGATACGGGATTCAAACCCGGACACTCATGATTAGCAGTTGCGTTTATGACCCCAATACCAACGAGATAGTCACGAGAATACTAAACATTGCATAAAAGTAAAGTTACAGCATACAAACTTTCCACCGTTATGCACAGGCCTCCTCTTATTTCTGAGATGGTGATTTGTCTATTATGTTTTTCGAATGCTTGCTGGTGAACCGCACATGTCTTTGAAATATAGTATTTCTCAGACATTCAGGTTTCTCGCCATGTTTATAAACGTGATAGAGCTACTTTGCAGTTATATAAGCAGTAGCACAATAGCACAAATGATTCGGCTTGACTTAGTGCTGCTGTGTTTCGTATAGTTCTTTTTATAGAATTAGGATGACAAACGAGCACACAGTTCACCTGATGGTGAGTGGAAGATGTGACCCATAGATATCTACAACTATCCTAAATTAAGAATGAAAATGCAGATGCGTTGTCACCACTGAGGACGAGATAGAATGCCTCGTTATCAGTAAAAAGGATATCCGGTTGTCTACACTTACAATACGCCAATAAATATTTTCATAACAGTTCGTAACGAAAAAATGTGGAGGAGGCACACGGCTCCGCACACGCCGTGCACGGTGAGCGCCAACCATTTTAATGCACTCCCCCCGAAGGGTACGCTAAGTTGGGAACTGGACCTTCCACATATTCGCTTTATTTCATAGACCATACTATTATCTGTCTTATTCATATGGGACTTGAAGTCATAACTCTGCTATCATAATGCTTATGCATCATATGAGAGAGAGAGAGAGAGAGAGAGAGAGAGACCTTATATATTAATGCTTTGGTTCTATAGACCTTACTATCATAAAACACTAATATAGGGCTAGTCATTGTGCAACATTACTACTAGCAGTCAATCAGCCGACCACTCCATATACATGTACAACCTTGGGTATGTGTCTCCGGCAACGCCCCCTTATAAGGAAACATTACAAGAACACCTTCATCAACTATCAAAAATTTTGATCCATGTTTTCTATTATATTATAAATGTTATTTATCTTTATAACTGCAATGTAATTGACTTCTACTTATATTACTTAATACATTTTGAATATTTTAAATAGAATTTTAATAAATTTCAAGATGTTTACAAATAATTTTATGCGTTTACTAATATATATATATATATATATATATATATATATATATATATATATATATATATATATATATATATATATATATATATATAATATAAAATAATGGAATCCATTATTAACTGCCAGCTCATCCGGTACCTTGAGGATCACCAGCTGATTAGTGATCGCCAATACGGCTTACGTCGGGGTCGATCAGCTGGTCATCTTCTGGTCTACCTGACCCATAGATGGGCGGAGGCAGTAGAGTCCAAGGGGGAGGCGTTGGCCGTTAGTCTGGACATTGCGAAGGCCTTTGATCAGGTTTGGCACAAAGCGCTTTTTTCGAAGCTCCCTTCCTATGGGCTTCCCGAGAAATTGTGCAATTGGATCACAAGGTTCCTTACAGATCGGAGCATCAAGGTCGCTGTAGACGGTGCATGCTCTGACTACAAGGCTATTAACGCTGGTGTTCCACAAGGCCGTGTGCTATCACCAACGCTGTTTCTTCTGCATATCAATGATATGTTGCTAACTGGTAACATTCATTGCTATGCGGACGACAGCACTGGTGATGCTCTATACACCGGCCGTGCCAATATTTCTCGGGAAAACGTCGCCGAGTGCCGGAACAAACTTGTGTCTGAAGTCGAGTCTTTGCTGAACAAAGTCTCGGATTGGGGGCGACTAAATCTAGTCCAGTTTAATCCTCAGAAGACACAAGTTTGCGCGTTTACCGCTAAAAAGAACCCCTTTGTCGTATATCCTCAGTTTCAAGGCACTCCCCTTCTTGCCTCAGCCAGTATCGGTATCCTCGGAGTTGACATATCGAGTGACGTGCAGTTTCGTGGTCACTTGGAAGAGAAGGCCAAATTGACCTCTAAAAAGGTTGGCGTGCTCAGCAGAGCGGGACAGTATTTCATGCCGGCACACCGCCTGCAACTTTACAAGGCGCAGGTTTGGCCTCACATGGAATACTGTTCCCATCTCTGGGCAGGGGCTTCCCAGTGCCAGCTCCTTTCACTTGACCGCATCTAACGCAGAGCGACTCGAATCATCGACGACCGAGCCCTTTCCGATCGGCTCGGTTCATCGGCACTGCGAAGAGATGTTGCATCCCTTTGCATTTTCTGTCGCATCTACCATGGGGAGTGCTCTAAGGAATTGTTCGGAATAATCCAAGCCGCCAAATTTCACGAACGCACATCGCGGCTGAACTCCCGATACCATCCACACCATCTGGATGATTGGCGGTCCACCACTGTGTGATTTAGAAGATGTTTTCTTCCTCGCACGACTTCCTTGTGGAATCGATTACCATCAGCGATTTTTCCGGACCGATACGACTTAGGGACCTTCAAGAAAAGAGCGTACTCCTTGTTGCAGTTAATCATGGGCGGCGGTAGTCACTTACCATCAGGTGAGCCGCATGCTCGTTTGCCCCCTCTCCTATAAAAAAAACTATAATAATTAATATTCCAAATGAATATATTTCAACTGTAAGCTTTTTATTGCGTTTTAATTGTTTAAAATATAATTTCTATGACATTTAAATATGTCTTTATAATGAATTTAATTAATATTTATTAATAATTATTATGAAGCGTCACAAGTTGTATAAATATTATATTGTTAATTATGGTTTTTTTTAAAAAGTCCCGCTGGGTTACTTGCTGTTTTTTCCCAGTACAGTTTTTCCGAACCAGTGGTAGAAGTAAAAAATAAATTTCAGTAATAATTACATACACATATTGAATAAAAATGATTATTTTCTATTCTATACTATTATATAATAGAATAAAATCGTGTAGTGGCGGTTTTGGAATATTCACTACCCCATGTCATCTCAGGAGTGCAGTAAGAGATGACAGAGGGAATTTAAAACAGAAGATGGGCAGCAGCATCTTTTTGATAACAATTTGAAGTAATCAAAACCTAAGGTTGCCAACTCGCCTCTCAAGCCTGACAACTATGGCAAATCCTCACAATGATGCAATCTATGGGGAGTCATATGTTCAGCAGTGGACTTTTATAGCCTGTAATTAAATAAAATAGAACCCGGGTTGCGAATTTTATAACATAATTAAATAAAAATATAACAAAGTAGTTTTTTAATTTTTACTGAAATTTTACATAATACTTGCGCCACACGCCTTCTGAATCAATCGTCGGATCTGCTGGACCTATTCTGTTGCACTCTAAATGAATTCACAAGAACTGCTTTGTTTGTTATTTGTTCTTGGGGATTGTTTTTTAAATTAGTTTTAGCATTAGGTTATTAAACTCGTAATGGTATATACGTGAAAATAATACAAAAAAATATATTAAAAATACTAAAAGCATTTTGCTTTTTTATTTCTTCTTTCTTTCTTTTATTTACAAAACAATATTGTAGTTGAAGCGCTTTTACAATTTACATGATATATAAAATCCGTTTTACAAATTCCAATCATGTTTAAGTTTCAATTTCGTAGATAGCGCATAAATAAAATACTTTAATAGCAATCAAAGTGAAGGTAACCTATAAATTACAATGTTTTTATATTCGAAACTAAATAGATGGAACTAAAGCTGGAATAGTAAACATAACTCCTTAAAGGCTTGGATGTTATTTGAAATTATGATCTAGTAGATAAAAATTTCAATGCCTGTCTGTAGCCTAAATAAAGGCTTAAGAGGCTGTCATTTTTAAAGAGTAAGGGTGACAAACGAGCACACAGTCCACCTGATGGTAAGTGGATGATGTGGCGCATAGACATCTTAATCTATCCACAATTATGAATCAAAATTCACATGCTTTGTCACACTTTAGGTGTAAGATTGAAATCTTCCTATTCAGTAAAATGAGATTCCGGTTCTCTACACTCACAATACCATTGAAAACTGCATCACAATGGTAACTAGGAAGCTAGAAGAAAACAACATAACAACAGACGTATAGACGTAACTTAAACACTTAAGGCATGAATAACCATTTTTGAAATTTTTGTCCGTCTGTCTGTATGTCTGCCTGCCCGGGCTTATCGTCAAAATTGCTGAACCTATCGTAATGAAACTTGACAAACAGATAGAGAGTAATGTTAGGGGTGATGTAGGGTATATTTTATCCAAAAGACTTGAAGATTATTTAAAAATATCAAAAATTGATAAAATTAATATTCTTTGATGATTATATTTAATCTAAATGACGTCACATTCATAAGTCTCGTCAATGCCGGGCCAGGTCCCCAGTATACATATAAAGGTAAACATGAAATTATATTAGTATACAATGTAATTTCAGGTGTGTATCGTATACAAATTAAGGCCAGCAAATGCCTGCTACCCAGAGAGTTATTTTGCTACATACAACTTCGTGGTTTTTTAACGATTACTATATACTATACCTGATTACGATAAAACTTCGGTTAGTTATAAGTGCGTGCGTTAGTGAATTTTTATGATAAAATAAACAAGCAAAGTCAGTTTAGCTTTAACATACCCCCGTTTTCGATCAAAAATGAAATTTCTGTTGCTTTGCCTCTGCTAAATACTTCTTGCAAAAACTCGAAAATCGCTGGTCCGACTTTGATGATATGTTTTGTGTGTTTAGAGAGTGGGTCCGTAGATGTTTAAAAACTAGACCCGGTAGGTGGCGTTGTTGTCGAGATCCAGAAACGACTCGTGCGAAGCGCGTTCGGATCGCTAGTGTTATAGAAAAGTATTTTTTTTGCCCTGTTTGCGTTTCTACACCACTTATTCGATAACGGTGAATCTTTGGTCAGTTGTTGTATGTGCGCCTGCGAATTCTTCTGACAAAGAATATCTTACGATACATGCTTGTTACCAATATAAAAAGTCCTACGGTAGTTTAACTCATATATGTTTCATATAATTTATACGTCGTAAAGCCGTGCTTCACTGGGAATGGAAAACGCTCTCATAGAATAACAGAAATAAATAGCAGTTTAATGCTGTTGTGTTTCGTATGGAGAGTGTGTAGAACTTGAAAGTCATTTTACAGGAGACAAGACATCTTAGTACTCAGAGGTGACAACGCATCTGCATTTTGATTTTTAATCGAGGATAGATGTCCTTAGACCACAACATACACTTACCATTAGGTGGACTGTGTGCTCGTTTGGACACCCTTATTACATTAAAAAGGTTGAAGTCTGGCCGAGCGTCTAGTTGTTCGATGGTGGATGGGAGAGGGAGGTCCAAGTTCCAGAAGATGAAATGTGGTTGTTTACTCTCTTACGTTGCTACCACACAGCAAAATTAAGCTCTTGTCTAGGAAATGGACTTGTCTTTGAAAATATTACCAATACCTATTGAGACATAACTACAATAAGTCTATATCCAAATAGCGATAATATATTCATATATCGCGACAAATTCGCAACACCAGCCATGGTGTGGATAAATGGCGGTCCACCACAGTGCGATTTAATAGAAATTTTCTTCCTCGCACAACTTCTTGTGGAATCGACTACCACAAGCGATTTATGGGAACCGTATCCGATTAGGGACCTTAAAGAAAAGAGCTATCTCTTTTTTTCAAGGTAGCCAACGCACCTGCAATACCCCTGGTCTTGGGCGGCGGTCTTCAGGTGAGCCGCATGTTCGTTTGCCCTCTCTGCTATAAAAAGCTGATTGCATGAAGTTTTCAACTTCTCAGCTTACACAGACATCTGTTTATATGTATCTGAGCGTGACCGTCACGTGAGTTTAGTGCTTTTCTTTATCCCAAAAGTGGCCAATGTACCTAAAAAAGGTATTTCTTCAAAAAAAATCAGCAATACCTGATAAAGTTTGTTAAAAAATAGTAAAGGAAAGAAAGAGACAAAGATAAATTTCATTATCGTGCCACAGCTATACAGGCAATAAAACTAGATTTCCTAAAATAATGGCCCGGATATTATTGACAGACTCTCAAACTACAATAGAACTAGCGCTTGTGTTTAAATGTCTACCAATTTATTTTGTCCTATTTGCATTTAAATAGTTTATTTATTACAGTTAGTAAAAATTACTTTGTCCACATCCGCCAAGTGAAATAAAGTTATGTGTCTTACCTTATTTGAAGAGCACCTCCAGCCCTCCCTCAATTGCATGCACTATCTTCGTCACTACTCCCAACAACACTACCCTGGGAAAGACATCACTTACGATAATACGACACGTGTTTCGCTTCTACACGAGACATCCTCAGGTAAAGTAGACTCTGCGGTGGCTGACCGCTAAGACTGTTTTATGTCATTAAGCGGATGTGGGCAAAGTAGTTTTACTAACTTTAATATAACGGATTTCCGCAAAGTAACGCCTGATTCTATTAATTAGTTTATTTATTATTGATTAACCGATTTTGATAAATCAAAGACTAAATGTTACTCGAAGACAAACTATATGATTTTCAAATCGATTCTTTTGAAAAATATTAATAATTTAGACGTGGTGCGTTCACAAACAAACAGACAGAGTCGCAAAAATATGAAAAGTACAGACACCTGCCATTTACATTTTTTTCATATGTAAATAGATAATCGTATTGTTAACTTTTTTTAAATAAAATACATATAAAAGTTCACTGCGGAACATAGGCTTCCTCCAATATCCTCATTGGGTGGATTTTGCAAAAGTTGCTAGGTGTTAGAGAATAGAGAGTTCTTATGTTAACGTATACACTCGGGCACTTTAATACTGTACTGCGCAAATGGCTAGTTTCCGATGAGACTGGCCACCGTAACCGACACTTAGTACAGAGGACATTATTATTATTATTACTATTTCCAAAAAACAGAAACAGAAACAGAAACTTTTTTTATTCAATATAGATAATAAATAATACTTATTGAAAATCACTCTTTTGTTTGATTACCACTGGTTCGGAAAAAACCTCTGTCCTGGGAAGAACCAGCAAGAAACCCAGCGGGACTTTCTTTTAAATAACAGCTTACAATCATGATGTTACACAAATTAACAACACAACAAATTAGAAATAGCTTGGTAGCGATCACCTCATTTCCAGGGGTTATTATCATCCATAAATTCCTTAATATTATAATAACCCTTTTTATACAAACTTAGTTTAATAAAGTTTTTGAACTTTGAACAGGTCAAACTTTGTATATTATCTGGAATTTTGTTGTAAAAGCGTATACATCGCCCCAAGAAAGAATTACTGACTCGATGGAGTCGAGTAACTGGTACTACTAGCTTGTGTCTGTTCCTAGTATTTACAGAATGAATATCACTTATTTTTGTAAAACTACTTTTATTTTTGTGTACGTACATTACATTTTCATAACTGTATTGAGAGGCCAAAGTTAATATATTAATTTCCTTAATTTTTTGTCGCAGCGACTCTTTAGGCTTTAAATCATAAATTGCTCTTATGGCCCTCTTCTGCAAAACAAATATAATTTCAATGTCAGCTGCGTGTCCCCATAGCAAAATACCATACGACATTATGCTATGGACGTAGCTGAAGTAAACTAGTCTAGCTGTTTCAACACTGGTTAGACTTCTAATCTTTTTTACGGCATATGCTGCAGAACTAAGTCTGCTTGCTAGTTTTGATATATGGGGGCTCCATTGAAGCTTCGCGTCTAGTGTGATTCCAAGAAAAATGGTGGTATCTACAAGACTCAGTTTCTCCCCATTTAAAATTACATTAGTATTTAATTGTTTGACATTTGGAGTCACGAATTTCATACATTTTGTTTTAGTGCCATTTAAATGCAAATTATTAACATCGAACCAATTTACTAATTTAGATATAGCATTATTTACTTCGTCATATTTTAGTAATTGTCGACTTAATTTGAAAATTAAAGAAGTGTCATCTGCAAATAATACTATATCATGGTTATCCCCTACTATGTAAGGTAAGTCATTAATGTATACAAGAAACAGAAAGGGGCCGAGAATTGAGCCTTGAGGCACGCCCATTTGTACCATCGATCCGCAAGAGCTCATATTGTTAATGACAACTTTTTGCGCTCTCTTACTTAAATATGAAATAATTAATTTAAGAGCATCACTTCTTACACCGTAGTGTTGAAGTTTCCTGATTAATGTTTCATGGTGAACACAATCGAAGCCCTTGGATAGGTCACAAAATATACCCAAAGCATCCTGTGCATTCTCCCATGCATTAAAGATATATTTAATCAGCTCAACACCGGCATCAGTTGTCGAGCGACCCCTTGTGAAACCAAATTGTTTTTTATGAAGTAAAATATTTATATTAAAAAAATTTAACATTTGATCAAGAACAATTTTTTCAAAAATCTTACTAAGTGTTGGTAGTACAGAAATAGGTCTAAAATTGGCGGGGTCTAATGTACTACCAGATTTAAATAAAGGTATTACTTTACTATGCTTCATTAAATCAGGAAACACACCAGATTCGATACTAGTATTAAAAATAATAGCTAAATGAGGCGCGATTTTATCTATTATAGACGCAATAACTTTAACGGAAATCCCCCACAGATCCGCAGTTTTCTTAACATCAATAGTTTTAAAATATTTTACAACATCTTTTGATGACACATTATGAAATGTAAAATTCTTTGTACACACATTTACATTTTGTTTAAGTAATGATTCGGCGACGGCAGGAGAAGAATTCAGTGACTTAGTGGTCAAGATCGGAATATCAGTAAAATATTTCTCAAAAACCATTGCTACGTCCTGATCTGATACAGTTAATTTGTTGTTAACACTTAACTGGTAATTTGAATTGCGAGAGTTGATCTTACCAGTTTCGCTATTAATTATACTCCATGTCATTTTAATTTTATTGGAAGCCGTCTTAATTTTGTTGCTCAAATGCAAAGACTTGGCTATGGAGCACACTCTTTTAAATATTTTTGAATAGTTTTTTACATATTCCCTAAATTCGACGCTATGATTATATGACCTTTCATGTTAAAGATCATATAACCTATGCCTGCTCTTATGGACTCCTACTGTCGCCCATTCATTGAATGACTTCCGACTGTTAAAAGAGAATGTTTTAGAAGTAAAAGTATTATTAAATTCATTGCAAATAAGCTTAAATAATGTTCCATACAAAAAATTAGGATCATTTTGGTATGAAAGTGATGGAAGTTTTTTCACTATGTTACTTCTAAATTTCTCCAAGCGACGTGCATTTACTTGAACAGACACAACTTTCTCATTTACTTGCTTTTTGTGAACATAAGGTAACGAAACTACTTGTCCACAAGGTAAGCTCGCATAGTAAATTAGCACTTAAATTCAATTGTAATTAATAATTTCATTGGTGCCGGCGGGGTTCGAACCAGAGTGTTTATCCAGAGAAAATATAGTGGAATACGTATATTACTAAGCGCAACCAGGATATCTTCTTAAAATAACATTCCGCCGACGAATACCTTCGTAACTATTATCACTTATAATATCATCCCAGCGAAGGTAAGCCTAATAGAAAAACCCGACGGCGCGTGAGTAATGGGAAATCCGAGCGTTTCTATTTGTCAAATGACTGCTTCCGGGAAATTATAACGTCATTGTTCATTTTATTTCATAATTTATAGCTTTTTATTGCGCACTATGTGATAAAAAGTCGATTATAGTTTTTAATCGGATGACTTTTTCATATCGCCTTAATTTCAGACTATACTAGTGTAAAATATCAGCTTAATGCAACTGTATTTTTGTGTGAGTGTTGAGAACCGGGGCCATTATTGCTGAAAACGAGGCCTTTTATCTTATTCCTCAGGGGAGACAAGATTTGAAACTAACGAACCAACCGCTAATTAAACATCTTAGATTCAATTCGTTATGATAATGCCTCGTTTAGTTAAAAGTCAAGTGTGTTATTAACGTTCAACCTAGTGTAGCAGTGTTGAATTTAGCGGCGGCAGTGATAGTGTACGAAATTATGGGAGGGAAGTAAGTGCTCTTTATTTTAGGTAAGATGCGCCATATAAAAGTGGTAGTACCGAGATGCTGCATTAATGCGTGAAAGCCATACTGCGGCTATGTAGTTGTAGCACGAATTGGTCAACTCAACCGGCGGTAGACGACGAGTTCACTTTGCTTCGTATGGTGAGTGTAGAGAACCGGCGACCTGTTTTACTGGAAACGAGGCACTTCATCTTGGTTTTCAAGATTGACAGCGTATCTGCATTTTGATTATTAATCGAGAATAGATGAAGATGTCTAAGGGTCACTATCACCCGTAGACACACCTACATTCGTATATCATCAAGTAGAGTGTGTGTTCATTTATTATCATATCTTCTTAAAAAATATAGAATATATAGTTCAATTCTATATCCTTAGATGTGAATGGTATATTTTTGATATGATTGAGTTACGGATTGCAAACAATTCTACAAGATTTTGGTTTTGTCCTGAAATAATTCTCGCTCTTGTGCACCTCAATAATAAAGTTTTTTAGTGTTACGGCCCTCAGTTGCCCAGACAGAAGTCGACTGTACTAGGGGCCATAAGTAATATATTTGACAAGCAACCAGAAGTTTCGGGCCCAAATGGCCTTTGGATAATTAACTGATGGCTGATAAGCAAACACAAACTTACCGATTTCCGGAGGTAGGGTTGACCACAGGGTATCAGTCAGGTGGTAAGTAAGGTGTATGTAAGTAGTGTGCGAAAGTGTGTATAAATGTAACCTGACGTCACTGATGTAATCGAACAGCAGATCCACAGGCGCTGCTTTTCTCCAAAATGTGCGACCCTTCCAGTGGGCGTTCCATAATTGAAACCTTCTGCTTTTATTTCACTCTATTAATTTATCAACCTTATTGTACATTTAATTAACTTCAAATTCAACCAAATCAACGTTAATCGAAATTAAAACAAGTGACACGCTGCACAACTTAAGAACGGTCGGTCAAATTTCAATGTCCCAGGTTCACTTAACACAAAATTATAATCGAGCGCACGCGATCTCCTCTCGAGTCACAAAGTTTTAGCGTTCCACCCGACAAGCAACATTCTTTCGTACGATATTAAAATGCCACAAAAACAACAACTCGTAGACGCAAATTAATGGCAATCGAAGTTAAATTAATCACTCAGAACTAAGGGAAAGCCTCTTGTCACGTATACGAACGAAATTAGACAACGCAAAGGAGGCGGTCTTAACGAGACCCAAAAGATTCGATAGTAAATTCCAGGCCATCTAACCGACTCGGCGGCCGCAAACAACTAACCTTACCCACGCGTCAGGCAACCGAGCGCCCGGCGGAGAGACCCCGCGGGAGAGAGGGCCGGCGGTGACCTTTAAATTCCATCGGAAAGACACGCTGAGACGCGCGTCTTGAATACAAGTTTTTTAAATGTTAAGATTTAGCCTAAACAATTAGTATTAGGAGCTTTATATTCAATAATTTTGTACACCAGAAATGATTAATGTGGTGTTCTGTATGATATTATTTATAACAACTCTAAAACACACAATACGCAAATAATAAATGAATCAATGTGATTTGGTACGTATTTGCAGGATCGGCCGTGTGGTGGTGGTACTAAACCATACCATATCGTGGTTCTCGTAAGAGGTGACGGAGAGAAAAGAAACAGGAGATGAACAGTAGTATTTTTCTAATAACAATTCAATTAAAATACTACGGTTCCCAGCCCGGCTATCAATTGTATTAATTACGGCTAATATCCCCCTATGTGATAAACAATTGGGAGGCCTATGTTCAGCAGTAAATTTTTGATAAGCTGTATAAATTATTGAAATAATTAGAATTGGGATTAGTAAGGCGTAAGTGATTATTGTGGCGCGAATCTTAGCTAGATAGGGTGATGACCTGATTGAACATGCAGGGAGTTATCGGATGTGTTTGTAGCAGTTTTTAGGGGAAGCCTTTGTTCAACAGTGAATTCTTATGGGCTATAATGATGGTGATGTTGAAGCCAAGATATATTAATCATGAAACACTCGATCAGTACCAGTATCTTTAAAGCTCGTATTGCTTATATAACTAAAAAAAACAATTATGAAAAGCGAAGAAACGCCAGCGTATCCCTAGAGAGGGGCTTAATCTCTTTAAAGTATCAAGCCATAACAGTTAACCAATAAAATAGCAGGTTCAAACAAATGAGCGTTCCAAAGGACTAAATGAAAGCATGAATATAAAAATAGCGACGGCGCGACGTCTCATTAACTTCTTCTGACGAGAATTAAACCATTCTAGAGTCAATGAATGCTCTTAACATAGACGAAGGAATAAAATGTTTCAATTAAAATGGATGCGGAAAACCAGGTTGCAGCTTAAGATAATTCATCGCCCCAATGAAGGCTAATAATGTTCCTTTCACCAGGTGTCCCTAGTTAGGACTGAGGTGAAGTTTTCTTTACACAATATCACAAAATTGAGCTATTGGGTTTTAAATAAAAGTTTATAGATATCTAGAGTATTATGAAAATACATAAAAGAACGCCATAGTTGTTTGCTCTTCATTTTTTTGCACATTTTAACCCTTTTTTTAAAATTCCCCTTTTTAGTACTATAAGTAGTTTGGTTTATTTATTTGTAATCTAATTATTAAAATGATCAATATTTACAGAAGGGAATATTAACGATTTAATTTTCGTAACAAAATAACTTACCCGCAATGAAATCTGTCAAATATTTCATCTCATTTATATGTTTACATTGCCGTACAAACAGGGTTGGCCGCAGGAAAATAAAAGATATGATTTAAATTTACTAATGAATATCTCTTAATATAATAACAATTAAAACTTGACATTTAATTATTATAATTATAATAATAGAATTAATTTAATAGACACAAATAATTTAATTAAGAAATTTTTGACTAGATGTAGGTATTACCTATCTAAATATAATTTAAGAGAGATAGCAAATGTGCTATTTTATTGTTTATATATTAACTCAGCCCAGGACTTGGCTACACATACATCTGCTTCTTTTGAGCAGTATTATGACTTATTATGTAATTTGGAATCAGTTCCAAGTAATTTAAATTAGAAAATAAAAGCTTTTACAAAAATTTACTTCGCAAATATCCGCGTTATAAAATAAAATGATTTGTCTTACCTAGTATGAAGAAGCACCTCCCGCCCTCCCTCAATTGCGTGCACTATCCCTGTCACCACTAATCCCAGCACCGCTACTCCCAACACCACTACACTAGGCAAGACACACCACTGACGATAATACGACACGTGTTTCGCCTCTACACGAGGCATCCTCAGGTGATATAGACTCTACGGTGGCTAACCGCTAAGTGAGATTTATTTTATTAAGGAAAACATTGCTGCATTATTTGCTGGACGGGCACAAGGATACAACTGGATGTTTTCCTAAATAAATAGAGTCCATGACAAAATTAAATTTAAACTTGAATTGGAACAAGATTGTTCCCTTAATTTTCTTGACTTAACAATAACAAGAAAAGAATTGTCACATGTTTTTCAAATTTATCGAAAGCCAACTCACACCGACACGGTCATCCCCGCGTCATCATGTCATCCATGGCAACATAAAGTAGCCGCTTTTTATTGTTACATTAAGTAAAGAAAATTATTTAAAAGAACTTAATATAATTTATCAAATAGCGGTCTCTAACGGTTTTTCAAAAAATCTCATTAACAATTTAATTAAAAAGAAACAAAAGCATGTTATTCGCAACTCTCTGTACGCGGTTCAACCTTAAAGTATTCATCGATATGTGAGCAGTTTGACATACTTAGGTCCCATATCTGAAAAAGTAGCTAATACTCTTCGAAAAAACGGCGTTCATGTGGCGTTCAAAACAAACAATTCTCTTAGAAATATATGTAATAGTAAAGATAAGTTGGATATTCGTCAAAAGTCAGATGTTTACAAACTTGTTTGTGACGAATGCCACGCCGTTTACGTGTGTCAGACTGGTCGCAATTTCGAGACACGTTATAAAGAGCATTTAGCCGCGTACAGGAATTGCAATCCCGATAAATCCCATTTTGCCAAACATCTTTTGGACACTGGACACAATCTAGCCAACGACCACTCCTTTAAAGTCTTACATACGTGTAATAAAGGGCTGCGACTGTGTGTGCTGGAACAGTTAGAGATATTAAAAAGTAATAATAATACCGTTGCATTGCTGAATGAACAAACAAATGTTACTAACTCACCTCTCTTAAATATCTTCAAGCCTGCTCTCTAATAATGTGGGCGTTGCGCGGCGGTTTGTTTTTAAATTTACAAACGGCTGCGTAAGTCCAGCGGTGATTGGTCGCATGTTTTATCGCATGACGCAGTCGCTCGCTCCTTAGGTAGAGAGCGGTTGCATCATCGATTTGTATAAAAGGCACATGTTTTGGCTCGCCGCTCACTTAGCGGTTAGCCACCGTAGAGTCTATATCACCTGAGGATGCCTCTTGTAGAGGCGAAACACGTGTCGTATTATCGTCAGTGGTGTGTCTTGCCTAGTGAAGTGGTGTTGGGAGTAGCGATGCTGGGATTAGTGGTGACGGGGATAGTGCACGCAATTGAGGGAGGGCGGGAGGTGCTTCTTCATACTAGGTAAGACACATCATTTTATTTTATAACGCGGATATTTGCGAAGTAAATTTTTGTAAAAGCTTTTATTTAATGGATTTCCGCAAAGTAACGCCTGATTCTATTGATTATACAATAGAGGTAATTTCTAAGTTGTAAAAATTTAAATAATTTGGAATGTAGCTTACAAGTCTGTAATTGTATGACTCCATAGAGTGATAATGAAAATTGTTTACACCTGGTGCATCAAAATATACAAGGCATGATAGGCAATGAGCTAGAAATCGAGTTATTCTTAAATAGCAACAATATTCATATTTTATGTATTACTGAACATTGGTTAAAAGCTCTTAACTTAATGTTTAACTTCAGTAATCACCAGATGGTCAGTTCTTTCAATAGAGAAACGGTTTTAAGAGGTGGCTCCTTAATATTAGCTAGTAAATTATTATCATGTAAAGAACGTAAATATATTTCTACAGTACAGAGAGTCTCCTGTTGAGTGAACTGTAGAGATGGCATGTGTTTAGTTTTAACACCTCATTGTTGTTAGCGTCTACAAACCCCCATGTTCTATATACGATACTTTTGAAAAAAATATGGAGGAAGCTTTTGCTAAGCTTAATAAACAGAACAAATCTGTTGTAATATGTGGAGACTTTAATATCAATCTCCTAGAAGCTTCCTCCATCAACATTAAATTTAGATCATTGTTGAAAAAGCCAACATGTATTGCTCAATCTAATGCAACATGTATAGATAACATTTTTACAAATGTGAAGTCGTTGAATGAATGTATAGTTCAAAAATTTAGTTCTGATCACTGTGGACAAGTAGTATCGTTACCTTATGTTCACAAAAAGCAAGTAGATGAGAAAATTGTTTTTGTTCCAGTAAATGCACATCGCTTGAGAAATTTAGAAGTAACATAGTGAAAAACCTTCCATCACTTTGATACCAAAATGATCCAAATTTTTGTATGGAACATTATTTAAACGTATTTGCAATGAATTTAATAATACTTTTACTTCTAAAACATTCTCCCTCGAATAGTAGGAACTCATTTAATGAATGGGCGACGGTAGTAGTCCATAAGAGCAGACATAGGTTATATGATCATTAAAGGTCATATAAATCATAGCGTCGAATTTAGGGAATATGTAAAAAAAATATTTAAAAATATTTAAAAGAGTGTGCTCCACAGCCAAATCTTTGCATTTGAGTAACAAAATTAAGACGGAGTCTAATAAATTAAAATTGACATGGAGTATAATTAATAGCAAAACTGGTAAGATCAACTCTCGCAATTCAAACTACCAGTTAATGTTAACAACAAATTAACTGAATCAGATCAGGACGTTACAATGGGTTTTGAGAAATATTATACTGATATTACGATATTAACCACTATGTCACTGAATTCTTCTCCTGCTGTCGCCGAATCATTACTTAAAGAAAATGTAAATGCGTGTACATAGAATTTTACATTTCATAAAATATCATCAAAAGATATTGTAAAATATTTTAAAACTTTCTATGTTAGGAAAACTGCGGATCTGTGGAGGATTTCCGTAAAAGTTATTGCGTCTATAATAGATACAATCGCACCTCATTTATTATTATTTTTAATAGTAGTCTAGTATCGAATATGGTATGTTTCCTGATTTTATGAAGCATAGTAAAGTAACACATTTATTTAATTCTGGTAAAACATTAGACCTCGGCAATTTTAAACCAATTTCTGTTCTGCCAACACTAAGTAAGATTTTTGAAAAAATATTCTTAATCAAATGTTAAATTTTTCTAATGTAAATAGTTTACTTCATAAAATCAATGCGGTTTCAGAAGGTGTCGTTCGACAACTAATGCTGGTATTGAGCTGATTAAATATATTTTCAAAGCATAGGAGATTTTACTAAAAGCTTTGGGTATATTTTGTGACCTCTCCTAGGCCTTTAATTGTGTTCACCATGAACCATTAATCAGAAAAATTCAACACTACGGTGTAAAAAATGATGCTCCTTAATTGATTATTTCATATTTAAGTAAGAGAGCGCAAAAAGTTGTCATTAACATTAACAGTATGAGCCATTCCGGGTCGATGGTACAAATGGGCGTGCCTCAAGGCTCAATTTTCGGCCCCTTTCTGTTTCTTGTGTACATTAATGACTTTCTTTACATAGAAGGGGATAACCTTGAAATAGTATTATTTGCAGATGATACTTCTTTAATTTTCAAATTCAGTCGACAATTACTAAAATATGACGAAGTAAATAATGCTATATCTAAATTAGTAAATTGGTTCAATGTTAATAATTTGCATTTCAATGGCACTAAAACAAAATGTATTAAATTTATGACTCAAAATGTTAAACAATTAAATACGAATGTAATTTTAAATGGGAAGAAACTAAGTCTTGTAGATACCACCATTTTCCTTGGAATCACACTAGACGCGAATCTACAATGGAGCTCCCATATATCAAAACTAGCAACCAGACTTAGTTCTGCAGCATTTGCCGTAAAAAAGATAAGAAGTCTAACTAGTGTTGAAACAGCTAGACTAGTTTACTTTAGCTATTTCCATAGCATAATGTCGTATGGTATTTTGCTATGAGGACACGCAGCTGACACTGAAATTATATTTGTTTTACAGAGGAGGGCCATAAGAGCAATTTATGATTTAAAGCCTAAAGAGTCGCTGCGACTAAGATTTAAGGAAAGTAATATATTAACTTTGGCCTCTCAATACATTTATGAAAATGTAATGTACATACACAAAAATAAAAGTAGTATTACAAAAATAAGTGATATTCATTCTGTAAATACTAGGAACAGGTACAAGCTAGTAGTACTAATTACTCGACTCTATCGAGTCATTAATTTATTCTTGGGGCGATGTATACACTTTTACAACAAAATTCTAGAAAATTTACCAAATATGACCTGCTCAAAGTTCAAAAACATTGTTAAACTAAGTTTGTATAAAAAGGGTTTATATAATATTAAAGAATTTATAGATGATAATGACCCCTGGAAATGAGGTGATTGCTACCAAGCTATTTCTAATTTGTTGTGTTGTTAATTTGTGTAACATAAATGACTTTTTTTAAATAACAGCTGTAAGCTGTTATTTAAAAAAAAGTCCCGCTGGTTTTTTTTTTACAGGTTCTTCTGAGGACAGAGGTTTTTTTTTCGAACCAGTGGTAATTAAACAAAAGAGTGACTTTCAATAAGTATTATTTATAATCTATATTGAATAAAAAAGTTTCTGTTTCTGTTTCTGTTTCTGTACCACATTGATAGAAGAAAAAGTCGTGGTTAAGCTCATTCATTGCTTGTCCCAAGACCTTAGATAAATACCTAATGAGACTTATTTTAAGAGATTGGTATGTACGTGAATACTTTTTAAAAGCCATCTCGTGTTAGTTGATATGGTCGATGTTATTATTTGGTTACCTTTGTTGTAAGTTTATTTATACGTATCTATTACACACTTAATTTAAAATAGTAGTGGTGTTCAATTTATTGGACCATGTCGCAGCTATATAGTTGTCGCACGAATGTGTCGACTCAACCTGGGGAAGACCACGATCTCACTTTGCTTCGTGAGTGTAGAAACCAAGGACACTTTTCTACTAGAAACGAGGCATTCCATCTTAGTTCTCAAGGGTGACAACGCAGCTGCATGTTGATTCTTAATTGAAGATACATGTAGATATCCATGAGCCACATTCATCAACCATCAGGTGAACTATGTGCTCGGCTCTCACCCTAATTCTATAAAACAAAAAAAATTTTTATCTTATCTTAGCCAAATATTTTTTACACTTTACATAATGAAAAATTTTCTTAAAACTCCTAATTCTATTAAATATCAGGTTAATTAAAAAGAAAAACCTATTCATTGATAGAACAGCATAATATGATATCGACACCCACATAAAACTGACGTATACAAAAGTTTCTTTAAAAGCTATATACCGCATCCAGTCTTCAATATCTTTCGTATGTCGCTGGCCCTCATCAAGGGAATCTTATTGTGTCTACTTAGAAAGGAGCGGTGATATAAAACAGACATAATTGGCGTTAATTCCAAAAATATAAGGCAAGTTAATATCGTAACGAGCTTCGTCCGTATTATCTTTTTTCATAATGAAACTCTGAAAGAACAAGTGGTAAAGTTAAAAAATTTGTACAACCGACTTCAATATAAATTAAATGAGAACATCATCAATGTAGTCGAAGTCAATTAAATACGCATTATTAAGGATAACTCAAAAACTACTGGTCAGATCTTGGTCACATTTATATGGGGCCACATAAGAAGCAGTAGTTTTCAAACAAAAAACACATTCGAATTGAGTACGTCCTCCTTTTTTTGGAGTCGGTTAAAATGTAATTAATACCCGAGTTCCCTTTACATTATTAATCAAGTAAGTTTTATTTTTGTTTCTCGATATTTTTAACGGGCGGGACTTACGCAACTTCAATACAGCTCGTATTGAAGAAACGATCGAGCGGAACCAAGGCTCAAAAGTCTTTGCCAGAGATCTGTCTGCCAGAAAGAGCCACCTGTCAAAGCTGAAAACAGAATGTGGCAGCATCGTTTCCGGGACACCTGAGATTTTGAGTGAGATTGAGAGGTTCTATGGGCAGCTGTACACGTCATCGTTGGAGCCACACGCAAGTGTGAGTAACGATCCAAGAGCGAGTCTCATCCGACACTATTCCGAAGATATCCCGGACGTCAGTCTGAGCGAGATTAGAATGGCTCTCCAGCACCTTAAAAACGGTAAGGCCCCAGGCGAGGATGGAATTACAGCGGAGCTTCTGAAAGCGGGTGGAAGACCGGTACTTGAAGTCCTTCAGAAGCTCTTTAATTCCGTCCTCCATGGTGGCATTACACCGGAGGCGTGGAGCAGAAGTGCGGTGGTCTTGTTCTTCAAGAAAGGTGACAACGCTCTCTTGAAGAACTACAGACCGATTTCCCTTCTGAGCTGCGTCTACGTGCTGTTTTCGAGAGTCATTACGAATCGTCTCGCGCGCAGACTTGACGACTTCCAGCCTCCCGATCAAGCCGGTTTCCGAAAGGGCTTTAGCACCATAGACCACATACATACCCTTCGGCAAATTGTACAGAAGTCCGAAGAGTACAATTTGCCACTATGTCTGGCGTATGTGGACTATGAGAAAGCCTTTGATTCCGTCGAAATTTGGGCGGTGCTGCAGTCCCTTCAGCGGTGCCAAGTTGACTGTCGGTATATCGAAGTGTTGAAGTGCTTGTACAGTAGGGCTACGATGGCTATCCGAGTACAGAACCAGAGTACGAAACCTATCCAATTGCAGAGAGGTGTAAGACAGGGTGACGTCATATCCCCGAAACTCTTCACCGCTGCATTGGAAGACGTTTTCAAGCTTCTGGACTGGAAAGGATACGGTATCAACATCAATGGCGAGTACATCACTCACCTTCGATTTGCCGACGATATAGTCCTTATGGCAGAATCGCTGGAGGACCTAAGCACTATGCTCAATGATCTCGATAGTGTTTCCCAACGGATAGGTCTTAAGATGAACATGGACAAAACAAAGATCATGTTCAATGTCCATGTCACACCTATGCCGGTAGTTGTTGGGAGCACTAAGCTCGAAATTGTTGACGATTATGTTTACCTGGGACAAATAGTCCGACTAGGTAAGTCAAACTTCGACCGAGAGGTCAATCGACGGATTCAACTCGGCTGGGCAGCGTTCGGGAAGCTACGACACATTTTCTCGTCAGACATACCTCAAAACCTGAAAACGAAATTATACAACCAGTGCGTGTTGCCAGTGATGACTTATGGAACTGAGACGTGGTCCTTCACTGCTGGCCGTATGAGGAAGCTCAAGGTCGCTCAGCGAGCTATGGAGAGGGCTATGCTCGGAGTTTCTCTGCGTGATAAACTTAGGAATGAGGATATTCGCAGTAGAACCAGAGTAACCGACATAGCCCAACGGATTAGTAAGCTGAAGTGGCAGTGGGCCGACCATATAGCTCGAAGAACCGACAACCGATGGGGAAGAAAGGTTCTCGAGTGGCAGCCTCGTACCGGTAGGCGAAATGTAGGGCGGCTACCCACGAGATGGAGTGACGACCTGGTAAGACATGCAGGAAGTCGATGGATGCAGGTGGCTCAGGACCGTGCTTTGTGGCATTCTTTGGGGGAGGCCTATGTTCAGCAGTGGACTTGTGAAGGGCTGTAATGATGATGATGATGATATTTTTAACGAATGACTTACGTAATTACATTTGTTCGAAATATCAGTACGCTGAGGATCTATCTTAAATTGCTCGTGTATTATATTTTTCCATAGCGATCCGCATCGGCTTCACATGGTGGATTTCTCTGGATCATGACAACAACGCCACCTACCAAGTCCAATTGTGAATTCGAACCATTCCCTAATCAACTTAATCACACACCCAAAATTTCATCAAAATCGGTCAAGCTGTTTAGGAGGACTTCAGTCACAAACATACGAACAGAAGAATTATATACCAAATATATAATATACATGTGTTATACATACAAGTCTTCCTCTTAAATAATTATGTCTACTGATGAAAATTGCTTCAAAATACATTACGTAATTTAAAAGACGTAAGTGTACAGACGGCAGGCAGCGATTTTGTTGTCGTGCTACAACCGTAATATAGCTGCAACGTGGCTTTACCACGTAAACGTTGAAACATATGTCTGTAAAATATTTATTATAACTCACGTGACAGCCTGTTAGGTCTAATGCTTGTAAACGCAACTGCTGATCGTGAGATCCCGGGTACAAGTTCTTTCGTCAACAAATTCTCAGTAGCTGCCCGGAATCAGGAAGTTGGCGGTGTCCCACACCCGTGCCTCGGAAGGCACGTTAAGGCGTTGGTACTGCGCTTGATCTCATGATAGTGGTAGCTACCCAGACGGACTCCTAGACAAAATGGGAGTAATTTTTCCATTATGCAGATATTTTCCTTCACCCTCGAACATATTGATTATTAACAATACTTTTGGCGTCATTACTGATCTAAATTTATTTGCTAAAGTATCTTGAAATAGGTACTTAATTCGAACATTTATTTCTTTTCATTTTTTTATGCCTGTCAATATTTTCAGTTTTTAGTAAAATTTTAAAGTTAAAGTCTAAGCCTCTATATGTCCGACTGTTGAGAGACTTTTAGGGCAAGGAAATGTCCGCCGCGCTGCCCCAATGCGTGTTGGCGAGCTTTACATATCTTCGAATTATTTTTCTTACTTCTCAGGTTTCCCCACGATGTTTTACTTCACCGCCGAAAACGTAGTAAATCACTACTTATAATTGCAATCAACATTTTTTTTTGGTGCCGACGGGGATCGAACCTGGGTTGCTCGCGTACTGTGAAATCTACGCGAGTGCTAACCATTTAATCTACCACGGTTGTAAAATTTCACTTTATTTGAAATTTCCACAATATTAACACCAATATGGTCACCCTATACACTTTACACGTCCAGCATCAATCAACTTCAATCAGTAATGACGTCACAGGTTCTATCGAAAAACATTTTTGCGAGAGCCGTGTTGACTTTTCCAATCCCTAATCGTTACTTGGCGGTTGGTGTTGGCAGCCATGTTCCCAAGAATAAAATGATTGATTGAATTATATATCAAATACTACGTTTATTTTTCCTTGGCGCGGTAAAAGGTAAATCATAGCAACATATCAAAACATTATATCATATGTCATACCGATATTATATTTATTGGCTGATTTAAACAAATAATCTTTATGTCAAGGATGTAAGGCATATTTTCTTCCTTTTATTTATCATCCTCTCATTTTATTCACTCACAGCTGGAGATTGGCTTTCTAAAAGATATGGCTTGCCTTACTTTTTAATACAAGTAGGGATGACAAAGGACATCAGAACACGTCATTATTTACTCTATACTATGCCAAAAATCGGGCAGGAGTACTTGTTCATTCGTTAAAATAGTTGTTCGGGGTTTGCCTTTTTGTCCGTAAGTAGAAAGTATCTACACCCTCACGATGCAAAAGGAATTACAAGTTTAAGGTCATTTTGTTTTTGATGGTGGAGTTTGGCGGTGGTAGAGTTCTACTAGGTAGTAGTTACTAGGAATGAGGACACCTTTTCTAACAGGAAGGCGTTCGACACGGCCTTCCTATTGAAAACGATGTTCCCCTTACAGAAACGGAGCCTCTGGGGATACAGACCCCCGGATCTCGAGTGCCTAGAGATGTAACCTCTAAGAAGGACGATGTGTAGGAAGAGTACTGGAGCAGAAAGAACTGCCTCCGTTAGGAAAGCAAAGCGAGAGAGGAGCCTCGGTTGCGTTCCGAATGGAGATCTCGGGACCACTTAATTACGCTGATGGTGAATACCTTGGGGTTTTAGCCGGCAGAAGTACAGCATAAACTGTTCGTTGCCTCGGCAGGAATCCATGAGGATTTCCCCACGATAAAAAAAAAATAAGAAAAGCGTGGTATTTAGTTAGATTGGTGTTAGGGCAACTTTTGTAGACTTTGTAAACCTTTTTTGAGCTACAACCATAATATATCAGCAGCAGCATGATTCAAACACATACAAATGATTTTAAATTTCCTAGTTTGTAACTTTTAGCGTTATATATTGCGTTATTAACTAATAGATCAGGAACATCATAACCACAATCTTTTATTATAAACTTGTGAACAAAAGTCTCCCCCAAGAAAAAACACTAAACTTGGTTCTACGCTACCTGTATTCACAGTGTCTTACCTAGCCGACATTTCATCTACTGAAGGCCGTCGCAAATAGCTAATAAAAAATAATAATGTCTCTCAAACCGAATTTCGGTTCCGGCCAGTATCATCGGAGACTAGCAAGTTACGCAAAACAGGATTATAGTGCATGAGTGTGTGCATAAGGACAGGTCGTCCTATGTGACGGTAACCCGTCACAAAAGAAGAAAGATCAGGACGCGCAGTACGAACGGCTTTACGTGCAATCCAACATACGTGCAGCTTCTTAAAAATTTTGTGACAGAAAAACCTAGTTCCTGAATCTGGACCGACCCGGGATTCGAACCCGGTACCACATGATTAGCAGTATTACTTACGATCATAAAACCAATGATGTAGTCTAAAAATAATAACAAGGAAATGACGTCCGTTAAACGAATGAGAAAAATGATAACAATTTGTACACAAGCCCACAATAGATAATCCAAACGTTAAGCGGAGTTTATATCCGCCATGTAGACAAGTACTTCAGTCCAAACACATTTTGATGTAATATTTTAATAACACTCTCTAGCGGTCACAGCGACGTACGGGTCATTTAATATGGATAAGTCATATTGTTAAAATAGGAGTGACTATTTTAATAAAAGCGGATAAACAGAATTTTTAATGGCTCCCTAGCGTGGTGTTAATTTTTTTTATAGAATAAGGACAACAAAGGAGCACACAGTCTACCGGATGGTATGTGGACGCTGTAGCTCATGGAAATTTACATCTATCCACGATTTAGAATTAAGGGTTTCAAGCTCTCCGCCCTCACCATACCGGCTTAAGAATATAATTTTCTTTATTCTTTTTAGATCTTTGTAGCTGACATTTATTATTAGTTAGTAGTAGTAAATTTTTGCAGATGAACGGAACCCCTAATATCTCAAATAAAAAAGGGGGCTTAGTAAAATTTGTATGTTTTAGATTTAGACAAGTTCACTGCTGTACATACTCGTATGCCTCTCCCATATATTGCCGCAAAGATTAAGTTATGTCAAAGGAAATAAACATTACTTTTATTATTGCATGCCTTAAGCGAAAGCGCAAGGTATGTTCTACTATCGCCTAAAATGAGATTCCAACGTTTTATTGTATAAAATCGTATCTAGCAATCATATTATACATATAAATGATATAAAAAGCACATTGTTAGAAAGAAGAGTTGTTGAACTTAACTGGTGACTAATACACGGCGATTGAATTGTAATATTTTCGTTGCAAAAATTATATTGCCTGTTTATTCTACTGTTAGTGTTAACTTTTAAAATACTTTTACATAATTTAGGTTGTAGGTATATTCTGCTCACTTTACATTCTCTGCTCCGCGCTTATCTTAAGTTCTGCTCAGTAACATATTATAACATTTACAACACACACTCGCATTTATTTATTTTAACCGACTTCCAAAAAAGGAGGAGGTTCACAATTCGATTGTATTATTTTTTTTTATTTCTCTCATTCTTCATTTATAATAATTTACGTACAATGCCGTCCAAGTCTAAAGCGGCCATTTTTCGTGAGGCGATAAAGGCAATTAACCAGCTGAAGGAAATTGCATTGGCGGTAATAGCTAAGAATACGAAAAAGTATACTATAACGGACTTTACTGCTAGGTACGCCAAGCTAGAGGAACACAAGCACAAATTGGAGAACGTCTTCTAGGAGATCCTGGATGATGAGGACCTCACCGATAAGGTCGAGGCCACCTATACAAAGAATTATGAGAAGGCGATTTCAGATTACAATGACATCTTAGTTGCGTTTGAAAAATTAAGTGTGGCTTCAGCTCTTCCGGAGACTGCTCACCCGTCCACGTCAGCCACACCTGCTCACGTTCTGCCCAAAATTGCTCTGCCGAAGTTCAGCTCTAAAATTGAAGACTGGCCTTCCTTCATAGCCATCTTTAGAAGTCTTACCGATGACATGACCACCATTTCGGATTCAGTGAAGTTTCATTACCTGCTCTCGTGCCTATCAGGCGAGGCACGCAGTATGGTATCTCATCTTCAGCTCACCAACGAGAATTTCGCCGTGGCCATGGATATTCTGACCAGAAGATATGAAAACCGTCGCGTCCTGATCAACCGGTTTGTGGACATTATACTAGAGCTACCACACATCCATACGCGCTCTGATATCCGCACACTCTTCTTGACTCCGCTCATTTCTGCGCAATGCGCCCTCAACAATCTCGATCTGCCCATGAAGGATAGTGACTACGTTTTCGTATCGATAGTAGTACAAAAGCTTAAGGGTGAGCTTCGCACCCTCTTTGAGTGTAAATATGGATCACGTCAGACTCTGCCAACTCTCAAGAATTTAATCACCTTCTTGGAAGAGCACGCGCGTTGTGTGGAGACCGAGTGGTCCAGCCCACACTCTTCACAAGCCAGTCGGCACTCCCCACAGACCAACCAATACCGCAGGCGGTCCTCCTCTTCTTCTCCACAGGTTTCGCCTCGTCAACCCGCTCATCATCAATTTCGGCCCATTCACCCGACTACAAGTCGGCACGACTATAAAACCCCGCAGCCGGCTCCGCTCAGGCCGGTATACTTGGCTCAACCATCAGCTCCTGCCGCTCCCATTGCGGATAATATGCCCTGCCCATTCTGCAGACATAGAGGGCACAAGCTCATCGCCTGCCCGAGGTACAATGACCAACCGATCCAGGGCCGATGGGACTTCATCAACGCTCGCAACCGATGTCGACGCTGTTTAGGCCCTCATTATGAGAATGAGTGCAAGTCCACGAAGGCTTGCAAAGAGTGTGGAAATAGAAAACACCACACATCATTGCATCGGCCCAATGTTCCTTCTCCAACTCACTCGAATGCTCATCTTCTACCCTCGCATTTGAGAGAGCAACCCAGACAGCGCTCAGCTCAAGAGCCCCAACATTTTTCAGCACACGCCGCACATGTCAACTCCAGGCCACACAACAATGATCCAAGTCATTCGCGCTCTTCTAGTAGGTCTCGTGTAGGTGGTCAACAATGACTATCTACAATAAACGAACACTACGAACCAGAAACTAATCAGCACACTCACTCAAACTCAGCTCACACACAGACATCACAAGCTTACTCTGCGATATCAGCTCCAACTATGAATAGTTATTTTTGCAATTCCGCTCAACGTGAAGAGCACGTTACCAATTTACCAATTTTATTGCCCACCGTCTCGCTAAAAATAGCAGACGTACATGGCCAGTTTCACACAGCTCGAGCATTGTTAGATTGTGGTAGCATGATAACACTTATAACTCAGCGCATGGCTCGAATTTTGAATTTACCGCTAAATCAAACATCTCTAAAAATCGCAGGAGTGGGCAACCACCACACACAGGACTCAAAGGCATCAATCACAGTAGTGTGTAGACCAACACACCATGACACACATACGATTACGGCTACAGCGCACATTTTAAAAACTGTTACAGGTTATTTGCCATTACAAAAAGTTCCGCGCATAGCAGATGCAGAGCCTCCGATTCCCTTGGCAGATCAAGATTACCATACACCAGCTCCGATCGATCTCTTATTGGGTTCCGACGTTCTCGGCCAGGTTCTGGACGGGACTAAGGTTTCTTTAGGCCGGTGGAAGCCTATAGCCTTCGGCACGATTTTCGATTATGCATTGATAGGACCTATTGAGGATTTATATGCAAAGTCTGCGAACCAGCCCATTTCAGCTCACGTTATCAGCTCACACCCAGAATCCGACGTAAATACACGCGAAATTTGCAAGCGCCTTGAGAGGTTCTGGGAGTCAGAAGAACCCCAACCTCATATAGCGACCAGTCCTTTGGAGGAGCAATGCGAAGAAATTTACCGCACCACAACAACTCGAGAACCATCAGGCAAATATATGGTAACATTGCCTTTTCTACCAAATGCACCGACTTTAGGCAACACTCATGCTATTGCGTTACGTAAATTTCTCAATCTCGAAAAGAAGCTTCAAGCAAATCCGCCCCTCCGCTCTCAATATGTTGACTTTATGAATGAGTATCTCAATTTGGGACACATGTCACCTTGTCACCCAAGTACCTTTGCAGGTAGGCCGCACTTCTATATTCCGCATCATGGCATCTTTAAGACGGGATCAAATAAGCTACGCACTGTATTTGATGGTAGCAGTAAAAGCTCAAATGGCGTAAGTTTAAATGATTGCTTGCACACAGGTCCAGCTCTCCAACAGGATATTGTCGATATTATTATGTCATTTAGAACACACCCTGTAGTCTTCAGTACTGACATCAGAAAGATGTTCAGAAACATACTCATTCATCCAGACCAAAGACAGTATCAACTTATTCTCTGGCGGTCGTCACCTGACCAGCCTCTGCTCACATATGCGCTAAATACAGTCACGTATGGTTTACGGTCCAGCCCGTACCATGCCATCCGCACACTGCTACAATTAGCTGATGACGAAGGTAATCGTTACCCACAAGCTGCTCAGATCCTACGCAATTCTATCTTCGTTGACGATATACTCTGTGGCCATGACTCTGTGGAGTCTGCTCAGGTACTACAAACCGAGTTAATTAATTTGCTTGGCATGGGTGGCTTTCAGCTCAGTAAATGGACTTCAAACTGTCCCCAGCTCCTGGAACGGTTTCCAGACGACCAATGTGACATGCCTAAGGACTTTGACATCAGCCCAGAATCGAACACCATTAAAGTGCTTGGGATACAATGGATTCCTCAATCGGATGAGTTCACTTATCGCATCTCTCTCCCTCCAATAACCCAAATCACAAAGCGCTCTGTTCTTAGCACAGTAGCATCACTCTATGACCCCAACGGTTGGGTCACACCGGCCATTTTCCACGCTCCTTTTACAGAAGTTATGGATTCTGAAACTGGGATGGGACGAACCCCCTGGCAATGAAGTTTACACAGAGTGGCAGCACATTTCACAAGGTCTTCCTCAACTCTCGAATCTCCGCTTACCTCGTCACATTTGCAAATATAAGCCGACATCCACTTACTCACTCCACGGATTCGCGGACGCATCAGAAGCTGGATTTGCGTCTGTCATTTATCTTCATGAGCTCAATGCCAATGGACAGGTCAATGTACACCTGGTCATTGCCAAGTCAAAGGTCACGCCTATTAAGAATCGCCTCTCAATTCCTAAACTGGAACTTTCAGCTGCAGCTCTTTTATCACAACTCATGACTCGTGTGTCCACTAAATTATCAGCTCTCATATTGCGATTGACCAGCATATCGGTTGCTCGGATAGCACAATAGTTATAGCTTGGCTTAACACGCCGCCTCATCGGCTCCAGACATTCGAGGCCAATCGAGTGTCAAAAATAACGTCTAGTCCGACTAGCACTATATGGAGACATGTTCCCACGAATCTCAACCCTGCAGACTGTGCAAGCAGGGGCATGTCAGCACAATCTCTATCAGCTCATGATCTCTGGTAGTCTCCCAGTTGGCTCAAAGTGCCCCCTAGCACCTGGCCCAAGATGCCAGTTGCTTTGGGCCATCATGCTTTACCAGGCTTTAAACCGAAAAAGGTGCCAGCGCATATAGCGATTCCGGATGTTGACCATGATCTGCTCACTCGTTTCAGCTCACTTGACAAGCTCGTCGGGGTGACGGCTTGTATCAGGCGTTTCATTTTCAATTGCAAGCGCGGTCCGGAGGCACGACGCGCTGGTCCGTTGACAGTTAGTGAACGTAGGGACGCTCTGTTATTTTGGGTCCGCTCCGTTCAACGAAATGAGTTCGCAGAGGACTTTCACCGTCTTCAAACAGATAAACTTTTTACCGCTCGACTGCAGCGTCTTTCGCCATTTATGAAGGACGGTCTCTTGAGAGTCGGTGGTCGTCTCTCTCATGCTTCGATTAGGTACGATGCTCAACATCCACTCATTCTGCCCAGCTCCAGCCCACTCGTAGACCTCATCATTGACCACTATCACAAAATATACTGCCATCCTGGCTCAGACACTCTACACGCCATTCTACGCCAGCAATTCTGGATACTATCCGCTCGCCGCGTGATCAGACGCAGGGTGTTTAAATGTATAAGATGTTTCCGATGTCACGCTCAACCCGAAGCCCCGTTAATGGGTGACCTTCCCACGGGCAGGGTTAAACCTCAACCTGTATTTAGCCAAGTCACGACTGACTTTGCCGGCCCGTTTCTCATTAAATCTAGCACATTACGGAACGCTAAGCTCTTAAAAGCGTACTTTTGTATATTCGTGTGTCTCACAACGAAGGCGGTTCATTTAGAGGCCGTCTCTGCTCTTACCACAGAAGCCTTTCTCGCAGCGTTACAACGATTTATCTCACGGCGCGGTACGCCGGTACTAATTAGATCAGATTGCAGCACCAATTATGTAGGCTCCAGAAATCACCTCATAGAAGTTCAACATTTTCTCACTGCTAATAATGATGCAATCACACACAAACTAGCCAACCAGCACGTAACCTGGTTGTTGAACCCCCCAAAGGGGCCCTGGTTTGGCGCGTTACATGAAATTAACATTAAATCTACGAAATAATTACTTTATCGGGTAATTGTTGAACAACACCTTACATTTGAAGAATTTTCCACACTTCTGACACGAATTGAGGCTGTACTTAACTCCAGACCTCTCTGCCCACTCTCATCCGACCCGTCAGACCTTCAGCCCTTAACCGCTGGCCATTTTATTATAGGCCGTCCGCTCACAGCTCTGCCCGAGCCATCCTTTGATGACGTGCCATTATCTGCTCTTAAACGTTTTCAACTCATACAAGCTCTTTCTCAACGGTTTTGGACACTGTGGATCAGATCCTACCTCCATACCCTACAGACCCGCTCCAAATGGCTTTCCCCTTCCTCAACTCCTCAAGTTGGCGAACTTGTACTCATCAAAGAAGATAACCTGCCCCCGCTCCAATGGAAACTGGGAAAAATTACCCGCACAGTGCCTGGGAAGGATGGAGTGATCCGAGTTGTGGATCTGGACACAGCCTACGGACACCTGCGCAGACCTGTGCTCAAGATAGCAAGGCTGCCGTTGGTATCAGCCCAGGAAGAGGTGCTCTCTCGGGCCCCCAGGATGTTCGCGCCACTCGCGCTCGACGATTGATTCCCTGATTCGCTTTCTCTCTCTCATTCATTGATTCGGCGCGAGCGCTGTATCGCGTCAGTCGCAACCCCGGAAGGGAGTCACGCGCCGCCCTCGTTCGAGAAAAGGTGTAAGAAAGCGCGTCCGCGACCTTCAGCTCATCGGCTCGCATTAATTATGTATATATTGCCGGCCGGTATCTAATATATCTAAGTGATAATCATTACGAACAATTAAACATTAAAGTGAAAGTGACAGTGTATGATATAAGACTTTAGTTGCACGTGTATACATTCAACGGCATAACCAGCTCAGGAGCGTGCCAGCCACCCAGCACCATTCATTTATCATCCGCCCATCTGCATTCAAAGTAAGTGCACACCCTTGCATTTCCTCTCCAATTTCGTTCAACCCGCACTTCAGCTCACCGTCGATGTGAGGCTTTCCCTCACAAGTGCCTTCATAGCTCGCTTTGAGGTTTTTCATACGGCCGGAAGTGAGAAACCATGTCTCGGATCAATGTGTTCACCAGTAATATACACTGGTTGTACGTGAAAAGAAAATGTGTCGTAATCCTGCGAACTGTCGAAGTTGGATTTACCTAGTCCAATAATTTGTCCTTTGATACATACTTGTATATAATAATTTGTTTCTCCGACACGGTTCTAATGATTTGGACGAAATTTTGTATTTAGATATTTTTTCGTTTTCCGAAGTTTATGTTAGGTAAGTATATATAGGCGTATAGAAACCATATAATATAATTAGATGTCATCCCTAAAACATTGTGACTATTTATATTATTGAATAAACCTCGGCCATCCAAGAACTGTATCATAAATGAGAATACATTTTTAAATACACACCTATAAACAAAATCATTTAATTTAAACGAACGATGCTTACTATTAAGTTCAATTATTACACACGTGTCTACGAAGTAACACTGACCACATTTTCCAGAGAAGGTGCAATGTAGATTAGTTCGAGGTTTCACTTTAAGTTTGCCAAACTTGGCAACTATCAAAGCCGACTAGCTCTAAATGAGGATCGGAAGACTGAGCATAGTAATATATTTGTTCACTGAATTGAATTGCAAATTCACTTACTTTTTATTAAAATGTGTATTTTTACTTTGACGGTAGTTTAAAAATTTTAAAAGAAACTGAGAAAATTAAAAAAATCGAGGCTATGAAAAAAACTACAATTAAGCACCCACAAGCAAGAATAAGTAGAAATCGTCTTACCATTACCATTACAGTCTAAAAAAATTCTACTGCTGAACAGTGTTCTTCCTCATAGATTGATTAGGTTTTAGCCATAGTTTCCACGCTTTGCAGCACTAAACTCTCTATACACCCACTGTAGCCGGTGGAAAGGCGGGTGGAAGGAAAACGGGAGATCTCCCGCCGGGCAAGGTGTTCTGCTCGGGGAGCGGCAAGCGCTCCGATTAGTAGTTCGGAGCTATTCTATATGTGCTGCTTTAATTTCGGAAGTTTGTTAGTGCGATCTAGGCTTCGCTGTGTTTCGCTTGTGGCGCGACGACAGCGTCGCCACATCACCCCCCTGCTCAGACCGGAGGTCGATAGTGCAGTCCGATTGCCGGTGCATCCTTAATGCCGGTGGGGAATGCATGCTGTGTGCGTAAGGGCAAGTGACGCTGGTGCGAACGATATGCTGGTGTGTAATGCATGCCATACTACGCACTTGCAAGTTATGCCGGTGAGAACGATGAGCCGGAGCAAGTGCCAGAGATTGCCTTGTAGTCTGCGGTGAATCGAGAAGAAGGCAAGTAATCTGCGAGAGTGCCCTGAAAAAGAGGCGAGTAGTAAGGCTCAGATCCGTGCTGAACACTGTAGCGCAGAGAGTAGGTTGAAGGAACAGGAAGCATTATTATTCCAGTGCTGCGATGAACTTTTGTAAAACTAGATGGCTTGCAGAATCTGAAGACTGCAGACAATATCTGCTCGGGAGCGAATGAATGGGGTACTTGAGGACGATAACGAAGGTTTTTGAAGTTGTATTTTCCGAAAGTTCATGGTTGCGTGTTCAGATCACGTCGGTTGGTCACCAATGTAGCCGGTGGAAAGGTGGGTGGAAGGAAAAGGGGAGATCTTCCGCCGGGCAAGGTGTTCTGCCCGGAGAGCGGTTAATGCTTCGATTGGTAGTTCGGAACTATTCTATATATGCTGTTTTAACTTCGGAACTTTGTTAGTGCGATTTAGGCTTCGATGTGTTTCGCTTGTGGCGCGACGACACCGCCGCTGCACCCACAAATAACAAGCCTACTCCTTTTCAAAAGGCCGGCAAAGTATTTCCAATGCTGTTTCAATTATCTATAAGCGGCTGTGATCAATTATCTTCAGATCAGTAGTATTCCCATTTGCCTACTCTTCTTTTAAAATATCTGCCCGTGAAAGTTGGCTACTGGACGTGGGCCTCTTTTATTGTATAGGGGATTTGACTCTTTGTAAATATAAAAGGATAAGTATTCTCCAAGTGCACCGATAAGTGATCAAGGTTCCGATGAAAAATCCCACAGGTGATAAAACAGCATTACCACTGCTGGCGCATAGTGAATATTTGCAAATATCTCAAGAAACTCGCTATATGATAATACACTTTTGTAACGCTATTGGAGAATATGAAATAGGTAATCGCAGCAACTAGAATTTTTCAAAATGATTTTTTGAAGAAAGATGACGAAGAGAAGACATGACAGTGGAACGAAGATGATCGAGAGAAAAAAGAAAAAAATCCTGCTGCATGGTCTTTCCCAGGACAGAGGTTTTTTCGAAACCAGTAGTTAAAGTAAAAAAAAAATACTATCAATTAGCATACTTATAATCTATATTGAATAAAAATGATTCTATTATATTATATTCTATTCCATAAAACACAATTGAAGTGAGTATGCGAAGGTGAATCGTAGCCTAATATGAATCATAAGCAAAATTTTTGAATTTCCGCAAGTTCATTTAACTTCGGTGACGTTAAGAAAGCAAATATCAGCATTCTCAAGGATGGACAGAGGAATGGAATTAGCAAGCACAGCTTTAGTGGCAATAGGTAGAAAATTTCGAAGACATCCTAGAGAGCTGCAAATACTAGCCTTAGTTCATATACTTTCGAATACAAATTCCAAGTAAGACATGAGTCAATAATATATTTCTAGATTCTCTGTTTTGAGATTAAAAGCGATGCGAGTGCCACTGATATACTTAAATTGAAATAAAATAAATATAAACGACAGAAACATTCATCTTACTTTTATCAAAACATCGAATAATTAATGATATGAAACATGAAATAATATTGTTGAAGCGAAACGTAAAAAAGGAAAATGATTTCAAAATAAATACTCCAAAGGAAACTTATCTTGTAGTCTCTTTTATAAAGGCACTTTTATTGTTTCCAATTTATCGCCTTACGATACAATTATGAAGGGAAAGAAGACATAAAGAAATAAACTTAGAGGATTTCTTTATTTCTTTTGATGAGAATATACATATTCGTAAAATTAGGAGTAGCAGAATCGGATGGGCACTTACCTCAATACATCGCCCCTGTAAACCTCATCAACGTTATTAAAATATACGGTTTATATTCCAAATTATACCAATATTTGATTTTTTGGTTATCACAAATTGTTGTTTTTTCTGCTTCTGTCTTCACTATGCTTTTTGCACGTATAACCCGCGCAAGAAGGTTTGCCAATAGCGTAATGACGTTAAAGATTATGAAAAGTCAACATAGCTTGCCGTAGTTTAGCTGCCTAATCTGAAATCGGCCATGAAGAATCAGTAATTACCTTGTTTGTGAGTATTTTTTTAATGCCTGCGTTAAACTAATGTCTTAGCGAAGTATCAGGCGGCTCCCCACTCGATAGAGTGACGATCTAGTAAGAGATGCAGATAGATATATGCAGGTAGTTAACGACCGTGATTTGTGGCATCCCTTGCAAAAATCTATGTTCAGCGAACTTTTGAAGGGTTGTAATGATAGTGATGATGATGATGTTGAAGAATGACAAACGAGGACACAGTCGACGCGATGATTAGTAGATGCTATCGCGCGTTGACACAACGTCTATCCTTTTTTCCGATTGAGAATCAATAATGCTGTTACCGGGGTATGACCACGCTCTCACAGAATACCAGCGTAAAATAGCAGCTTAATGCTGCTGAGTTTTATATGGTGAGTGTAGAAAACCGAAAACCCTTTCTACTAGTAAACGAGGCATTCCGTCGTGGTCCACAGAGGTGACAACGCATCTGCATTTTGATACTTAATCGAATATAAATGAAAATATCTAAAGGCCACAACATCCACTTACCATTAGGTGTGTGCCCGTTTGTCTTTCTATAACATATACGAAAAAGGTGATTTTGGCGGGAGCTTGACGACGGATTAAAATTAAATAAAATTAAAACCCTTTATTTTTCGACTAAAGAAATTAAAATTTGAATTTTTAATCGACTACCGCTTTAAAACGAATTTCCTTTATCCAGAGAAGAAACGGCAAAAGAAACTCCACAGACATATCTTTTTATCCTTTTTGTAAATGACAATAATACAATATTCTGAATTAAGAAAATGTTGCACGTCTAATAAAATAACACAAGAAAAAACGTTAATAAAAGTAACAAGCCAATGGTTAACACAGTAATTAAAAAAACCCGACTGAGTAAAAATTTTACTGGAAAGAATTTTTTGTGCACCCAATGTTACTTCCACAACTAAGACGAATTGAACGACACTCATATGTTAAAATTCATCGCAAGTCGCTTAGGCTACAGAGCGTGCCAAAGAAATAGACATACATGCATACTCTCGAAAAACTTTATCCTCCTTCTGGGGCAGTTAGGTAAAAAAATGATTTTTTTTTATATAGAATAAGTCTAACAAGCGAGCACTCAGTCCACCTGATGTTAAGTGGTTGCTGTGGCCTATATACATCTACATCTATGCTCGATTACGAATGAAGATGCAGATGCGTTGTCACCCGTGAGGACTTAAATGAAATGCCTCGTTTCCAGTTAAAAGGGTCTCCGGATTTGTACACACACCATACGAAACAAAGCAGCATTAAGCTGCTATAAATATAATATAGCTGCAGCGTGGCTCTACCACGTACAAAAACGGTAGTACTTTAAGTTCCTATGATTGGTATTATAATGAAACAGTACAGGTAGTTTTAAGATTTTAATAAAAATATGTTATTATAATATTAGCGTTTTATTGCAAAAATTAACTTCTAATAAAAAGTAAAAGCCTACTTCAAAGAACTTAAAAAAGAATAAAATAATTTCATACTCTGAAGTCGGGCTGTTAATTCTTCTATACACAATTTTTACTACTCTTTGTGAGGACTTAAAGAAGTTACATTAAAAACTTTATTCCCTATTTTGCCACCCTTTGAAGTGGAATGTGTTCAAAAATATGAAATATGAATACATACAAAACACATATAGTCTAATTGTAAACCTCTACTTTTCTCAATTTTTTTATAGGAAAGGGTTAAACGAGCATGCTGCTCGCCTGATGGTAAGTGACTACCGCCGCCAATGAAGCACTCTCTCATTTCTCAGAGCACTCCCCGTGGTAAATGCTAAAGAAAATGTAAAAGTATGCGACATCTCTTCGCAGCGCCAGTGACTCGTTCAGATCGACAGATTGAAAATGACTTGTTCGTCGACGATTCGAGCCACTCTGTCCAAAGATGGGAACAGTATTCCATGTGAGGCCTAACCTGCGCCTTGTATATTTGCAGGGTGTGTGCCGGCATAAAATAATGTCCCACTCTGCTGAGCGCGCCAAGTATTTAAGAGGCCAATTTTGCCTTCACTTTTAAGTGACCACAAAACTACACGTCACTCGATATGTCGACGCCGCGGAGTCAGATACTGGCTGAGGCAACATGGGGAGTGCCTTAAAACTGAAGAGATTTTTTCAATATCTATTTATTTATTTATTTCCACCAACAATATATATTCAGGAAACAACAAAAGAATATGTGCTTACATCTGATACAATACTATTGTTAGGTGAAAAACTGGTGCCTAAACTAGGTAAAACCTGTATCTAGGTCCCCACCTGTGGGGGTGGAGACCTACTCCGACCACCGGTACATCCGGTTTGACGTCTCCACCCAGCCCTCGAGCGCGCCAGTCCAACAGGCCCCGAGTGGTCCGCGTTGGGCGCTGAAGCAGCTGGACCGGGAGCTCCTCCTGGAAGCCTCGATCGTGCAGGCCTGGGTGTCATCACCGGACAGGCCTGCCGACGTCAATGATGAGGCAGGGTGGTTCCAGGAGGCCATGTCCGAGATATGTGACGTGGCAATGCCCCGCGTCCGGCCAGGAAGCGCCCGGCGTCAGGTGTATTGGTGGTCGCGTGAGCTGACGTCTCTGCGCGAGGCGTGTGTCGCCGCGCGGCACCTGTACGCCAGGCATCGCAGGCTCCGCATTCGTCCACCGAATGCGGCAGCCATTGAGGCGGAGCTGTACGAGGGATACAGAGCGGCAAAGACCGCCCTCCGGGAGGCTGTCCTGCGGGCCCGGGATCGGGCCCGTGAGGAGATGCTGGAGACTCTCGATAGAGATCCGTGGGGGCGCCCTTACAAGATCGTGCGGGATAAACTCCGCACCTGGGCCCCCCCGCTGACGCAGAGTCTCCGGCCTCAGCTCGTGGAGGATGTGGTGAGCGCTCTGTTCCCTGCGCGCGGGGAACATCCGCCCCCGCCTATGGCTCCGCCACCTGCGGTGCCGGAAGCGGACCACCAGGACGACGACGACGACATCCCGGAAGGGACCGGGGTAGACCTGAGAGTGGCGGTACGTAGGCTCAAGGCCAGGAATACCGCCCCAGGACCCGATGGCTTGCCTGGCAAAGCCTGGGTCCTGGCCTCGGAGGCTCTCGGGCCCCGACTGGAGGGGCTCCTAAGCGCATGCTTGGAGAGAGGCCAATTCCCGCTTCGTTGGAAGACGGGGAAGCTGGTCCTCATTCGGAAGCCGGGGCGCCCTGCGGACTCTCCGTCCGCATACCGGCCCGTGGTGCTGCTCGACGAGGTAGGCAAGCTTTTTGAAAGAGTAATTGCAAACCGCCTCGCCGAGCATCTTGCGGGGACGGGGCCGGATCTTGCGGAACACCAGTTTGGTTTCCGCAAGAGGCGCTCTACGGTGGACGCCATCATGCGCGTGAGAGCCCTCACGACGGGGGATGCAGTGGCCAGGGGGGTGGTTGTCTTGGCGGTGTCTCTCGACATCGCCAACGCCTTCAACTCCATGCCCTGGAGCTGCATTAGGGAGGCACTCCGGTATCACCGGGTGCCGATCTATCTCCGTCGTATAGTCGGGGACTATCTGACGGACAGGGCCGTCATCTACCCCGGTCGAAACGGAGAGTGGAACCGGCGAGAGATGTCGTGCGGTGTCCCACAGGGTTCGGTTCTGGGGCCGCCCCTGTGGAACATCGGTTACGACTGGGTGCTGCGCGCCGACCTCCCTACCGGCGTCAGCGTAGTTTGCTACGCTGACGACACGCTGGTACTGGCACAAGGGGGGTCGTACGAGGCGGCGGCGGAAACTATGACACGCGGGGTTGCGATAGTCGTTGAGAGGATCCGGCAACTGGGTCTCGAGGTGGCTCTGCACAAGTCCGAGGCCATGCACTTCCATGGTCCTCGGAACAGGCCACCACCGGGATCCTCAGTGATGGTAGGAGGGGTATCCATCGGCGTCGAGTCGACGTTGAAGTACCTAGGACTCGTCCTCGACGGCCGATGGAACTTCGTTGAGCACTTCCGACGTTTGGCTCCCAAACTGGAACGGACCGGGGCTGCCTTCAGGCGGCTCCTGCCGAACCTGGGGGGGCCAAACGCCTCCTGCCGGAGGCTCTACGCGGGGATCGTGAGGTCCATGGCCCTTTACGGGGCCCCGGTGTGGGCGCGTGGTTTGGCGCGGCTTGCCGTCCACCACCTAAACGCGCCCCAAAGGGTGGTTGCCGTAAAGATGGTTCGCGGCTACCGCACGATCTCCCGCGAGGCGGCGAGCCTCCTTGCCGGATTGCCGCCATGGGATCTGGAGGCGATAGTCCTCGCGCGCCTGCACGAATGGCGCGCGGCAGCACTATGCCGGGGGAAACCCCGCTGCCGCGGCAAGTTGTCGCGCAGCGGACAGACTTCCGGCATGATCTCATGGCGACATGGAGAGAGCGACTGTCGCAACCCCGTGCTGGGCACGCCACTATAGCGGCGATAAGACCCCTCTTTGAGGAGTGGCTTGAGAGACGCCACGGCGTCCTCACCTTCCGCCTGACGCAGGTCCTCACCGGACACGGTGTGTTCGGGAGGTTCCTGCACCGAATCGGGCGGGAGGAAACGCCCGGGTGCTCCCACTGCGAGGATCGACCGGAGGACACGGTGGAGCACACCGTGGAGGTGTGCTCTGCTTGGGCGGAGCACCGCCGTGTCCTCGTAGCGGCGATAGGCGGCGGCGACCTCTCGCGTCCGGCTCTGGTCGAAGCCATGGTCCGGAGCGAGACGGAATGGGATGCCGTCACCACCTTCTGCGAAGCAGTGATGCTAGCGAAGGAGGTGGCGGAGCGGGAGAAGGAAAGAGCAACAGCTTTCCTTCCCGGCCGCCGCGGGAGACGCCCCGGGCGTCGGGGGCTACGTCGTGGCCCCCGACCACCGTAGGCGCGGGCCTGTGGACGGCGAGCAATGGGTAGCTCGCCGTCCGTCCGTCTAACGACGACAGGCCGTGTCGACGGCGCGTTTTGTTCCACGCGCGCCTCAAAGAGCTGTCAGCAGCGTGAAGGGGCCCGCAAGGGCCGACGCCTGCCGGGGCTGCGGGCTGTTCGAAAGAGATACCGCGGCTCCGGAACGTAAGGGCACTGAAGGAACACGGATGGTTTTTAGTCAGTAAAAGTCTGACACTCCCTTCCGCTCCATCCACAGCGAAAGGCGTCATTAGATGATTTTCCATCCGCAAAAAAAAAAAAAAAAAAAGGTCCCCACCTGTAGTTATCCGTGGACAAAATAGATAGATGAAGCTACAATTAATGATTTCCTTCGCAATTTTACAATACGAGATTTACTTATATTCCAGTAAAAAAAACTAATAAGAGAGAGAAAAAAAAGTCGCACTAAATAACAAACAGAGACAACAGTTAAATATTTTACAACTAGGTAGGTACTACATTTTACTTTTTAATGGTCGCAATTAGGATGCATATGATTGAATAGAATATAAAATTTGTGTATGTGTTTGTGAGTAATAAGTAGAGTTACATAATTAAATAAAAACAGTATAGTTAAGTAAGATACAGACAAAGGGGTACTTTTTAGCGGCAAATGCGTAAATTTATGTCTTCTGAAGATTAAACTGGACTACTAACTACTGACTAAATGTCACCCCTGATTCGAGACTTTGTTCAACAAAGACTCGACTTCAGACGCAAGTTTGTTCCGGTACTCAGCGACGTTTTCCCGAGAAATATTGTCACGGCCGGTGTATAGAGCATCACCAGTGCTGTCATCCGCATAACAATGAATGTTACTGGTTTGCAACATATCATTGATATGCAGAAGAAACAGCGTAGGTTGGTATCATTGATATGCAGAAGCACGCAGCCTTGTGGAACACGAGCATTAATAGGCTTGACGCTCCGATTTGCAAGAAAGCTGATGATCCAGTTGCACAATTTCTTGGGAAGCCCATAGGAAGGGAGCTTCAAAAGAAGCGCTTTGTGCCAAACTCGATCGAAGGCCTTCGCAATGTCCAAACAAATGTCCAATGCCTCACCCTTGGACTCAAAATGAGAACATCATCAATGTAGTCGAAGTCAATTATATACGCATTTAGTATAAGTCAAAAACTACTGGTCAGATCTTGACCAAATATTTATGGGAATACATAAGAAGCAACAACTTTCAAACAAAAAAGAATCATCAAAATCGGTTCACCTATAAAAAGTTCTAAGGTAGCACATAGAATTTATAGTCAAATTGAGAACCTTCTCCTTTTTTTTTGAAGTAAGTTTAAAATATTTCTTTTTATATAATTAAAGAAACAAACTAACTTACAGTACACCTGATAAAGTAACCGTAAACCATGAACACCTGCAAAGAACTTCAAACAAATAGAATGCCTCACACCTGTATTTGTATTGGCTCTCAGAAAGCGAGTCATACCACCAGAACATAGATATCTGCCTTTGTGTTTTATTGATTTTAAACGATACGGAAAATGTTTATAATAATTATACAACATTTAAGTTACGTTAAAAGCATACATTGTGTGTTCAATGTGTGTAGTGTGTAACGTGGATGTTGCATGACGTTTTACAACCTTTTGCAACCTGCGTTGATATTTTCTTGGAATCGTCCGGTAATACCGTGAACCAAATCTAATGAAATACTTACACTGAACTTAATTTTCTTGTCACATAAAGAAAGGAAAACGAAAACGGAAAATATATGTACAATGCAGATAAATTAATATAATATTTTAAACAAAAATAAAATAGTAAACATACCACAAAATTAAAAGATGTAGGTTTAAAAAGTTGATGAAATTGCATGCTATTTTGTAGCTCGGAAAAATTAAATTAATATGAGGCGTAATAACTTATAAATGTGTCATTTAATGAATCTTTAATTGGTCGATATGGTAAATCGAGAATTGAAATGCATCATCTGTAATGAACGAAAATTTCTTACACGAAATATATTTTATAATTACCTTAAAAATGAGAACTATATCATTTATTAATGATATTATGACACATTAAATCAGATAAACAAAGCGAAGTTAAAAGTTTTCCTTAGAAACCCAATAAAAATTAAATCGCCGCAAAGAAATATGATAGGAAGTAATAAAATCAGACATTTCTGCAGCAATTGAGCTGCAATCCTACTCGACAAAGGGTGAACTTAGATCAAACTTTACGGATGAGAAACTTTCAAAGTAGCAATTTCAGTGTACTTTATCTTTCATAACTTTCAGGCACAGAATGGAACAATAGTATAATTTAATTTCAAACGAAATGCGTGCTTTACTTCAGTTGTACTTGGTTCATATTTCAGTCGCAATCACAAACATGGCACTTAAATATTCCGTGTGGTGGTAGCGTAGCAAAATCCATCACTCCATTGTGTCGCGTGGGTTTCTTAAAATGTGACAATGGTTAATATCGGAAACATCTTGTAGTTTCCGGTAGATGACGGTATAACTATAATATAAAAGCAGCCATTCTGTACTCGTGCAGTGGTAGTGTAAGAATTTCGAATACCCCATATCATTCCGTGGGTGTCGTAAGACGTGACAGAAGGAAACAAATTAGAGATGGGCAGCTGCGTCTTCCTTATAATGACTTAATATAAAAACTGCGGTTGCTAACCCGCTTGTCAAGCGTGAAAACCCAAGCAAATATCACACCTATGAGGCAATCTGTTGGTGAGGCATATATGCAGTCATCATCATTTTCATCATTACAGCCCTTCACAAGTCCACTGCTGAACATAGGCCTCCCCCAAGGAATGCCTCAAAGCACGGTCCTGAGCCACCTGCATCCATCGACTTCCTGCATATCTTACCAGGTCGTCACTCCATCTAGTGGGGGGACGCCCTACACTTCGTCCGCCGGTGAGAGGCCGCCACTCAAGAACCATTTTTCCCCAACGGTTGTCGGTTCTTCGAGCTACATGGCCGGCCCATTGCCACTTCAGCTTACTAATCCGTTGGGCTATGTCGATCACTCTGGCTCTACTGCGGATATCCTCATTTCTAAGTTTATCACGCAGAGAAACGACTAGCCCTCTCCATAGATCGCTGAGCGACCTTGAGCTTCCTCATCCGGACAGCAGTGAAGGACCACGTCTCAGTACCATAGGTCATCACTGGCAACAAGCACGGGTTGAACAGTCTTGTTTTCAAGTTTTGAGGTATACCTGACGAGAAGATGTGCTGTAATTTCCCGAACGCTGCCCAACCGAGTTGAATCCGTCGATTGACCTCTCGGTCTAAGTTGGACTTACCCAGTCGGACTATTTGTCCCAGGTAAACATACTCGTCAACAACTTCGAGCTTAGTGCTCCCAACAACTACCGGCATAGGTGTGACATAGACATAAAACATGATCTTTGTTTTGTCCATGTTCATCTTAAGACCTATCCGTTGGGAGACACTATTGAGGACATTGAGCATGGTGCTTAGGTCCTCCAGCGATTCTGCCATAAGCACTATATCGTCGGCAAATCGAAGTTGAGTGATGTACGCGCCATTGATGTTGATACTGTATCCTTTCCAGTCCAGAAGCTTGAAAACGTCTTCCAATGCAGCGGTTTAGAGTTTCGGTGATATCACGTCACCCTATCTTATACCTCTCTGCAATAGGTTTCGTACTCTGGTTCTGTACTCGGATAGCCATCGTAGCCCTACTGTACAAGCACTTCAGCCCTTTGATATACCGACAGTCAACTTGGCATCGCTGAAGGGACTGTAGCACCGCCCAAATTTCGACGGAATCAAAGGCTTTCTCATAGTCCACATACGCAAGACATAGTGGCAAATTGTACTCCTCGGACTTCTGTACAATTTGCCGAAGGATATGTATGTGGTCTATGGTGCTAAAGCCTTTTCGGAAACCAGCTTGTTCGTGAGGCTGGAAGTCGTTAATTCTGCGCGCGAGACGATTCGTAATGACTCTCGAAAACAGCACGTAGACGCAGCTCAGAAATGAAATTGGTCTCTAGTTCTTCAAGTGCGCGTTGTCACCTTTCTTGAAGAATAAGACCACCACACTTATGCTCCACGCCTCCTGTGTAGTGCCACCATGGAGGACGGAATTAAAGAGCTTCTGAAGGACTCAAGTACCGGTTTTCCATCCACTTTCAGAAACTCCGCTGTAATTCCATCCTCGCCTGGGTCCTTACCGTTTTTAAGGTGCTGGAGAGCCATTCTAATCTCGCTCAGCCTGACGTCCGGGATATCTTCGGAATAGTGTCGGATGATCTTTTTCTCTTGGATCGTTACTCACACTTGCGTGTGGCTCCAACCATGACGTGTACAGCTGCCCATAGAACCTCTCAATCTCACTCAAAATCTCAGGTGTCCTGGAAACGATGCTGCCACATTCCGTCTTCAGCTTTGACAGTTGGCTCTTTCTTGCAGACATATCTCTAGCAAAGACTTTAGAGCCCTGGTTCCGCTCGATCGCTTTTTTAATACGAGCAGTATTAAAGTTGCGTAAGTGCCGCCGCATGCATTTGGAGATCTGTCTGTTTACTTGCCTGTATGCTGTCAAATCTACTGAAGACTGCAGATTCATGTCTCTTCTAACAGTCACGAGATTAAGAGTATGATTCTAGAGTTTTTGTGTTCTTCTGCGGCGGGTCTTGCAAAACTTAGCTCCGACCGCATGGACAGTTTCCACGAGCTTGTCATTCATATCGTCCACTGCATTGCAATCTTCTAGGCATTGAAAACAGTTTTGTAGCTCGAGCTGAAAGGTTTCGGGACTTTGGAGTAAAGCACAAGGGGGACGGAGCGTTGACTGCATTAGACATGACCTCTCCAACTTAACGGTTAGGTTCAGCTTGCCTCTCACCATTCGGTGATCGCCGCCGGTTTTCACCCTCGCGATCACTGAGACATCACTGAACAGTTGTCATCTGGTCGTCATATATGCAGTAGTGAACTTTAATAGGCTGTAAGTGTAACGGTTCTGTGGGCAGATCGGCGACGGATAGTAGGGTCAATGGTATTTTGTATTTTTTTATTATTTATTTATATTTTATGAAGCTAAAGTGATACCGGAACTTGCAGTCTGCTTGGTAGTTAATGGCTATTGCAAAAAATGGACACCTGTAATCAACTTCAAAACAAAGAAGACTACAGGTTCTTCGTCACCTCGGAGAACTAAGATGGAATGCATCACAGCCTGTAATAAGACATCTTTGTTTGTAACTGGTTGCAGGTGTACGTGGACTGCAGTAATCATTTACCATCAGGTATACTGTAAGTTCTATTGTCACCTCAGTTTTATAAAAAATAATCTTTAATTGTAATTTTAGTGTCGATCGACTTGTGGTCGTTAGAGCTATGTTTAAAAGAGAAAATAAAAATATTTTAAAAGCATGTGTTTCTGCAGACAATTTTTTTTTTTTTTTATAGGATAAGGGTGACAAACGAGCACACAGTCCACCTGATGGTAAGTGGTTGCTGCGGCCCATAGACATCTACATCTATCCTCTATTACAAATCAAAATGTAGTAAAAAAGTAGATGCGTTGTCACCCGTGAGGACTAAGATAGAATGCCTCTTTTCCAGTAACAAGGGCCTCCGGCCACCTGCACTCACCAAGCGAAACGCAGAGGTAAACCTCTACTTCACGCTGGTTTTCTGTGAGGTCGTGGTACCACCCCGGTTCGAGCCGGCCCATCCGTGCGACAGCAAAAGTTGCCGCGTGGCTCTACCACTGTATCCAGTAAATCTGCCATATCTCATTGAGGTGGTTACATTCGAGACAAAACCACTTTAATAGATTATACTGTAGTATCTACTCTTACTTATGTCTATTCGCAAGCAAAATTGCTTGCACTGTAGATGGTTGAAGTGTCAAAATGCCAGTACATATTTAGGCTGTGAAACATTCCATTTTCATTTCCATTCCATTTTTATACGTGGTAGAGCCATGTGCAGCATGGCTCTACCACGTATATTAGTAGTATAGTTGTAGCACGAATGGGTCGGCTCGACCGGGGAAGGACCACGCTCTCACAGAGTTCCGGCGAAAAATAGCAGCTTAACACTTCTGTGTTTCGTATGGTAAGTGTAGAGAACCGGAGACCCGTTTTACTGGAAAAGAGAAATTCCATCTTAGTCCTCACGGGTGACAACGCATCTGCATTTTGATTTGCAAACGAGGATAAATGTAAATGTCTATCGGCCACAAGAACCACTTACCATCAGGTGGACTGTGCGCTCGTTTGTCACTCTAACCTATATAAAAAAAAATTCCACCTTAATCCTTAGAGGATTCTATGGATGCGTTGTCAAAGCATCCATAGAATTCTTTGTTTGAAATTGGTTGCAGATGATTATGGGCTGTAGTTGCCACTTACCATCAGGTGGATTGTAAGCTTCACTTCTGTTTTATACAAAAAATACGAAAACCCTTTCCGAAATGATATAAGATGCCTGTGTTTAACCACTTACTTTACTCTTAATATATTTAATTAATATCGACACCACAGAGTCAGAAAATATATATAATCATTTTTATACATAGATTGTATAAAAATTATTATTATAGATGAGAATGATCCCTGGAAAGGAGATGATTGCTACCACGCTATTTCTAATTTGTTTTGTATTGTTAATTATTTGTGCAACTTTAATGATTGTAAACTATTATTTGAAAAAAATGCCCGCTAGATATCTTGCTGGTTCTTGCAAGTACAGAGGTATTTTCTGAACCAGTGATAAATTAAACGTAAGAGTGACTTTCAAAAAGTACAATACAATACAATACAATACAATACTCTTTATTTTACACCAAGAAAATATAAAAACATCAAAAATAAAAAACAAACAACTATTGAGGGAAATACAAAGGGCGGTCTTAATGCTCCATAGAAATCTCTTCCAGACAACCCAGAAGAAGAAATAAATAAAAATAAGAAAAAGAACAAGGGAGCATGCACTAAAATAAAAATAAAAAATAAAAACAAATAAAAATAAAATAAAGATAAAAACTTATGCATTAAAAAGACAACATTGTTCAGGTTGATCAATGACCATAATTAAGCGGAGGAAGTGAGAGGGGTTAGCGAGACAAATAGTATTCTTTAATCTGTTTATGGAACACATTTAAGGATTGAGCACTTCTAATTGACTGGGGTAAGGAGTTCCAAAGTCTTACTTCAAGAACAGAGAATGATTTATCATAATAAGTCGAAGAGTGCACAGGACATTGGAGGGAAAGATATTCTTTGGATTGTAAGGATAAATTATGACAGGAGCTGAGAAATTTAAAAAGTTCTTTTAGATAGGAAGGTATATATTAAACTACTATATATATTAAATAAGACGCAGTAGAGAGCAGAAAGTATATGAGTATTCCGACGAAAACGGATTGGGAGCCACTTGAGCTTAGTGCGGTATTCTGAGAACATGGTCATATTTGCGAAGCCGAAATATAAACAGTATACAGAGATTTTGGAGTCGCTCAAGCTTGTTAAGTTGCTCCTTGGTGATATCAAGGTAACAAATGTCAGGATAGTCGAGGATAGGGAGAAGTAAAGATTGAGCAAGCGTTATTTTGGTGGCAATGGGTAAAAAGTAATTAAGCCTCCGGAGTGAAGCATAAGCTGCAAACATTTTACGGCTCACTGCATTAATTTGGGGAGCCCAAGAAAGATTAAAAGATAAGGGATGGGACCTCCATTATATACTACGGGTTGTAGTTGACATTTTTTATTTTACAAATCATTCTTGAACTCCCAATGGTTATGGCTTGGGATTTTAAAGGGTTCACCGTTAACTCATAAGAACGAATCCAGTCGAGAATACATGTCAGATCCTTATTGATACATTCCACTGCTTTGGGAAGATCTTCAATGGTTGTTTGTAAGTATATTTGGAGATCATCTGCATACAAGTGGAAGAGAGAAGATATTTGGGATGTAATCGTATTAATAAAGATTTCGAATAAAAGAGGAGATAAAACGGCACCTTATGGAACGCCAGCTATTGTATCAAGCCACGAAGAAAGTCTATCTCGGACACGAACACGTTGCTGGCGCCTATACAAATAACTATGAAACCAGGAAATTGCAGTTGGAGATATGTTAAGAGAGCGCAGAATCCCTGACAGGATGTCATGATCAACAGTATTAAAGGCATTCCTGAAATCCAGCAACACCAGTAATGTGACTTGATGATTTTCCATGCCGTGGCGAATATCATCCGTGATTTTCAATAACGCCGTAGTCGTACTATGACCAGATCTAAAGCCAGATTGGAAAAGGTTGAGGATGTTATTTCTTAAACAAAAGGAATTAATTTGTTGTTGCACAAGTCGTTCTAAGACTTTGGAAAGGAAAGGAAGAATCGAAATAGGACGATATTCAGTAAAACTTGAAGGATGTGCTTTTTTGGGTATAGGTATAATATGCGCATCCTTCCATTGGTTAGGGAAAGAAGGAGAGGATATGGAAAAGTTCAAGATAAAGGTTATAATAGGTGTTAAAAAATGTAACAAGGGAATGATCATTTTACGACTGACGTCATCACTTCCGACAGCGTCAGGATGGATAGAGAGAATGTTTTTCCTAACATCACAATCTGCAAATTGCCTAAACACAAAAGGGGGAAAAGTCAGGAGTGGGAAACGATGAAATTTGGGTAAGTGTTGTTGATTTTATCATATTATCCAAGCAAGAAACAGAAGTAAAATGCTGATTAAACAAATTTAAATCGACGTTATTTGATATAGGGTATGAACGTGTTTTCCCAACTCCTATAGACCTTAAAAAGTTCCAAACACGACATGGATCTTCGTTTTGTACTGATTTATGGTTATGGCGGCGTCTTTAATCTTTACACAACTTGTTGCATTGATTCCGCAGGAGTCTGTACTTTTTCCAAATCCTGTAATTCTTTGGAACTGATCTGTAACTCGACTTTGCGTTATTCTTCTTAACTATCAATCTTTTAAGATCTTCAGTCAACCATGGGGCTGGAGGATGACGTATTCGCACTGTACGGACAGGAACATGTGTATCATAGAGCTGAACAAGAAATGAATTAAACAATGCTACCTGTTCGTCCACTGCGCAAGCCTTAGTTATAACACTCCAGTCCATATTATCAGCGTCTTTTTGTAGCTTATTCAAATCCATTTCCTCAAATTTACGCTGGTGAAGTATCCTTGATTTGGCTTTCGGTGGTCTTATTTTATAAGATAGAAACAGGAGGTCATGATAAGAAAAGGCGTTGGCAGTAAGTATTATTTATAATCTTTATTGAATAAAAAGTTTTCAGTTAAATCGATCTATATTAATTTTTTTCGTGGCTTCATAATAAAATGTTATATTCTCCAAGTCGACATAAGGTAACGATATCAAACATGACTTTATATAAAGTTCGTTAAAGTTGAGCAGACTTTGACAAAATTATATCAAAATTTGAGAACTTTAGATGCAGTTCGACTGTCAAAAATAACTCTTCCTTGAACTATCAACATTAATTTAGCTTGGAAATAATATATGTCTTTGTCATACAATTGAATTAGCTATAACTGTGGACTTGTAAGAAGGGTTTGCCTTATTATTCACATATGGCAGGCGGATTGACGATGAAGTACCAGGCGTCACTGATCTTTGACGCATGACGAGGAGTGACGGATGTTCTACAACAGTACTAATAGGCAATATTTCTTCTAATCTAATAATATATTTTATCTTTTGCAAAAAAATCAAAGAAGATCAGAATCAGAAGAACCAGCGTATAAAAGCAGCTTAATGCTGCTGTGTTTTGTATGGTGAGTGTAGAATTCCATTACCCTCTTTACTAGAAAAAGGCATTATATCGTAGTTCTCATGGGTGACAACGCATCTGCATTTGGATTCTTAATCCAGGATAGATGTAGATGTCTATGGCCCACAGCATCCACTTACCATCAGGTAGACTGTGTGCTCGTTTATTATCCTTTTTGTATAAACAAGGAATATTTTTAAATAATAGTAATAATAAGATACCACGGCCTGAACCACCATCGATCTTAATAGTAAGTTAAGAAAGTGGTTGCTTAGAGGTTAAGCGCTCACTGAATATATGACAGTAAACGAGCAACTCAGTTTCGTGATCCTCGCCTGCACCAATAAAATTGTAAGTTGCAATCATAAATTCTGATTTACTATATAAGAAATAAAAAAAAAAAACCAAATCAGTTGAATTCCACCAAAATTGGGACAGTACAGCGGACAATAATTTATCTTAAAACTCTTTCAGTTGTCGGACTGCCAGCGCCCTAGCTGTGGGACGTATATCAGTAATAATATATAATACAGACACAAGCTGGTAGTACCAATTACTCGACTCCACCGAGTCAGAAATTCATTCTTTTTATTTTTCAACAAAATACCTGAAAATATTTTGTATATTTGATCTGCTCAAAGTTCAAAAACTTTATTATACAAAATTTGTATAAAAAGGATTTTTAGAATATTAAGGAATTTATGGATAATAATAACCCCTGGGAATGAGGTGATCGCTACCAAGCTATTTATAATTCGTTTTGTTGTTAATTGTGTAACACAAATGTTTGTAAGCTGTTATTTTTTTTAAAGTCCCGCTGGGTTTCTTGCTGGTTCTTCATAGGACAGAGGTTTTTTTTCCGTACCAGTGGTAAATTAAACAAAAACGTGACTTTCAAACAGTATTATTAATAATGTATATTGAATTAAAAGTTTCTGTTCCTGTTTCAAATAAACTTTATTTCATATATATAAACTTTAATTTTTCATAAGTGACAACCGCCGCCCACAAACATCTGCAAAAACAGATGAATTGCAGATGCGTTGCCGACCTTTTAAAAAAGAGTAGGCTCTTTACTGGAAGGTCCCTAAATAAAAAAAAATCGCTAAATGCCAATTAAAACACAAATACGCGTGGTTTTTTAGTTAATTAACAGGAAACTGTTTCACATGTGATGACACAAAGCTAGGCGTGGGTTGTGTCATTAAGTTTCAATTTTTATTTTTAAATTTATATGCTAATTCATTTGTTGACACCGTTATAACGAAATACAATTATTGGGAAAAAACGCAAATTCTAATTAAATATTTTAATTTTTTTTTAATTAATAAAAACGTAACTTCCACACTAGGATTTTCTCCTGTACCTACTGTAAATTTCACAATGAAAACATCCAGACCCGGAACAATTAATTATAGGCCATATAGATACTTGTTCCGTGCGCAGTATCTCATTAGCGACAGTAGGAATTCATAAAAGCAGACGAAGGTTATATGACCTTTACCATGAAAGATCGTATAATCTTTCCGATGCTTTTAAAGAATATGTAAAAAATTATTCTAAAATGTTTAAAAGAGTTTGCTCCACAGCCAAATCAATACATATTAGTAACAAAATTAAGACAGCTAAGAATAAAATAAAAATGACGTGGAGTATAATTAACAGCGAAACCAGTAAAGAGAAACCTCGTAATTCAAACTATCAATTAAAAATTAATAATGAATTGACTAAATCAAATCAAGAAGTTGCAGCGGTGTTTGAGAAATATTTCACTGATGTTCCTATCTTGACAACAGAGTCATTGAAGGCTTCTCCAACTGTCGCCGAATCATTACTTAAACAGAATGTTAATACCTGTTTAAAAGAATTTCGATTTGAAAAAGTATTACCGCATAATATTGTAAAATACTTCAAAACCATTGATGTAAAGAAAACCGCAAATTTGTGGGGGATTTCCGTTACAGTGATTGCGTCCATAATAGATTTAATTGCACCTCATCTTGCTATTATTTTTAATATTTGTATCGATTCTGGTGTGTTTCCTGATTTAATGAAGTATAGTAAAGTAATACCTTTATTTAAATCTGGTAGTACATTGGACCCCGCTAATTATAGACCTATTTCTGTACTACCAATTCTCAGTAAAATTTTTGAAAAAATAATTTTGGATCAATTGTTATTTTTTTTTTTAATACAAATAAATTACTTCATAAAAATCAATTTGGTTTTACAAGGGGTCGCTCGACGTCTGACGCCGGTGTTGAGCTTATGAAATATATTTTTAATGCCTGGGAGAATTCACAAGATGCCTTAGGTATTTTATGTGACCTTTCCAAGGCTTTCGATTGTGTTCATCATGATACATTAATCAGGAAACTACAACATTACGGTGTAAAAAATTTGGCGCTTAAACTTATTACTTCATATTTAAGTAACAGAACTCAAAAAGTCGTCATTAATGGTAAATGTTCCTCCGGATCGGTAGTATCAATGGGCGTTCCTCAGGGCTCGATTCTTGGCCCATTCCTGTTCTTAATCTATATTAATGACTTACCTTATCTTGTAGGGGACAATCACGATATAGTATTATTGCTGACGATACCTCTTTAATTTTCAAACTGAAACGGCAGTCAATTAAATATGACGATGTAAATAATGCTCTATCGAAACTAGTACATTGGTTTAACGCCAACAATTTGCTCTTAAACGGCAATAAGACAAAATGTATTAAATTTACAATACCTAATGTAAAACATTCGAAAACCAATGTGCTCTTAAATGGGGAGGAGTTGAGTCTTGTGGATACCACTGTTTTTCTCGGTATTACTATTGACGCGAAACTTCAATGGGGCCCCCATATATCTAAATTAGCAAGCAGACTTAGTTCTGCAGCATATGCTGTAAGAAAGATTAGAAGTCTCACAGATGTTGAGACAGCTAGGTTAGTGTATTTTAGTTACTTTCATAGCGTAATGTCTTATGGAATTTTGCTATGGGGTAATGCGACTGATATTGAAGCTATATTTGTTTAGCAAAAGAGAGCCGTACGGGCGATTTATAATCTAAATTGTAAAGAGTCCCTTAGAGAAAAATTTAAAGAAATAAACATATTAACTTTGGCATCGCAATATATTTATGAAAATGTAATGTATGTACATAAAAACATAAATAGCTTTAATAAGAATAAGGATGTTCATACCTTAAACACTAGGAACAAACATAAGCTTGTAATGCCACTTACAAGACTCCACAGAATTAGTAATTCATTTATGGGGCAATGTATACGCTTTTACAACAGAATCCCAGAACATGTTCAAAGTTTGTCAATAAACAAGTTTAAAAGTTTTATTAAAGAAAAACTGTACAAAAAGGGTTATTATAATATCAAGGAATACATGAATGAAAATAACCCCTGGGAATAAGGTGATCGCCACCATGCTGGTTCTATGAAAATTCATTTAAAATTGTATAAACAAAATTATTGTTAAGTGAAATTATGTTTAAAAAAAAAGTCCCGCTGGGTTTCTTGCTGGTTCTTCCCAGGACAGAGGTATTTTCCGAACCAGTGGTAAATAAAATAATGACTTTCAATAAGTATTATGTAATAATCCATATTGAATAAAAATCATTCTATTCTATTCTATTCTATTGCTTAGCCACTGCGCTACGAAGCGTATCATTAATCCAAAAATTAAACAAAATGTATAATTATAAGTTACTATAAAAAAGTTAAACTTATTTATAGTATCACACATAATATTTATCCATTCCATTTTGGCCTTTATATTTCCACTGATGAACATAGATTGCCTCATAAGAGCAGGGTTACCAGATGGAAATTAAAAGCCTCGACAAATGAACTATATCTATGTACTTATATACCATTCTATATTTCTATTTTATGGCTTTAATAAAAATAATGTTATTATTGTCGCCAAACCACACAAGTTTTTATTGTTTTATTGCAATCCTGTCCACCCAAAGGTTTTCTGGAAGAGATCGCTCTTAGCGATAAGACCGCCCATTGTACCACATTTCTTTTTCTCATTTTTTGTTAATATTTATGTAATTTTTGGCGTACAATAAAGTGTTGTCTATATATCTATTTATCTAATTTCCATAGAAAAGTTCTGACATTTTGTTGCAAACGTAATTAACTACTAAAGAATAAATTTAATTTTGGTTTGTACAAGATTCCATCCCCCCACTTAAAATATATGCCATCAAAAACATAACTTGTAAAAAACAAGTCTCGCAACTCAGTTCTTCTACCGTAGAAAGTTGTGAGATCCATTTAATACCAAGTCGGTTAATATTTTTAACATTGATGTGGTTGATGTGGCCTTTCTAAAAACCGACCGCAACACTGATAACTCTGTCGCCTCTTGCTATGTTCACACACTGCCACTACATAATACTTATCGATTAGTCAAAAAAACAAAGTGTCTTCTGTATATAAACTTGTCCGGCGGAGAACGTGTCAATCTCGACCTTTCAACCTTGCGCACGTAACACGAAGTTCGGACAAATCTTCTAAATACTTTGGTGAATGTTCTTCTCGCGGAGCAATAAACACTCCGTGGTCCTACGTGAGTTTAATATTGAGCGATATGGAAATCATAAACTACTAATCGTCGTGTTTTATATGTTTTTATGTTGATTTTTGCCCGATTCCAGAATTCAAAAACGTTTCCTTATTTGTTACTAAACGTTTTCTGCTGACTTCAAAAACGAGACGGTACTCAATTCGACTGTATGTTTTTTATGTGTGTTACCTTATACTTTTTACTGGGTGAACCGATTTCGATGATCCCTTTTTTATTTAAAAGCAGATGCTTCTCATGTGGTCCCATATGAATTGATCAAGTTGAGACCAATAGTTTTTTGAGTTATTCTTAATAATTTTTATTGAAGTCGGCTGTACCAAATTTTTAATTTTAAATTATACTATATAGGAAGTTACAGCCTATGTACATACGTCCCAGTGCTGGTCACAGGCCTCATCTAATTTCTGAGAGGATTTTAGGGCAAGGAAATGTCAGCCGGGCTGCCCCAATTCGTGTTGGCGAACTTCAGATGTCTTCGATATATTTTTTTTCTTATTTCTCAGACTCACTCCAAGCACTGATAAATTAGCACTTAAAATTGCAAAAACGATATAGTAAACGATTCTTATTTTTATCTGGTAGTACCATACTCCAGCTAAACTATGGTTGAAGCACGACTGGGTCGGCTTCACTGGAGAGGGACAATGCTTTTACAGAATACAAGTGTAAAATAGCGGCGCAATGATACAGACAGACACTTCAATTCAATATACATGTACAGATATTTCTAAAATATAGTTTCTGTACCAAACCTAGTTAAAACGCATAAACCAACTTTGGGGTATTGGTAAAATATTTACTAATTACGTGCAGCACTGTGTAATTATTAAACGTTAATTGAAGCATTGTGGGTGTTTTACTGTCAGTCTGTGACCACAAAAACAGAAATGTTGGTCATGCATTGCTTTTAAATTACTACCAAATAAGCCATTTGGTATTGTATAGTTATATGGAGCAACTTAAACCAACTTAAACTTAAATGCAGTTTAATGAATCACTCTTCAAAGCCCATGAAGCTACATCAAATAGAAAAGCTTCTTTTAATCCCTCGACCCATAGATTCTAATTTTCTTTTAAAATACACAAAAACATAAAAAAGAAGTATGTTTCCGCCTCCAGGTCCTTCAAAAGTGTCATTGCCAAGGCAAAGTCAGAGCATGTATATTGTGTATGACCGTACATATATGATTATTACAAATATGAGAAAACTATGACAGTTTACCGTGTAGTGGCGGTTTAAGAATATTTATATCGTTCCGTGTGTGTTGGAAGAGGCGACAAAATGAAACAAACCAGTAGGAGGGTAGCAGTTTCTTTCCAATGACATTCAACCCACCTGCTAAGCGTAGCTATGATTACAAATACTCTCCTTATGAAGCAGCCTGTGGGGAAGACTATGTTCAGCGGTGGACTTTGATAGGCTATAACAAGATTCTCTGAAAATTGTCTTTGGGTCATTCTAATATGGGCCAAAGAAAAATATTTAAATATTAAAACCACTTTAATGCTTGCTTTTTATACAATTGTAAATAAAATAATTAAACTTAAATATACATGGCAGCTAATGAGATTATTTTGTTAAAATATTTAAAAATAAATACATAAATCTAATTTATGAGGTAATAGAAGTTAACACCAAGACCACAGAAGATAACACTATAAGCTATAAAAGCAAAACTCAAATAACTAACAGAATCAGGCCTTAATTTGAGGAAATCCATTATATTAAGTTTTTAAAAAGTTTTTAAAAAGCGGATGTACGCGAGGTAACTTTTTAAAAACTTTAATTTAAATAACTGTCATAAAAGAAGTAACAAAATAATGATCGTCCCTTGATTTTGCGATCCTTATTCATAACGTTATTAAAATAAAACTGTAAAAATATATTATCAGTCTGACCATAGTAACAGAATCATTTCTGTAGTTTTTTTATAGTTTCGAAAGTAAGACTATATTCAAATATTTTTTTGATCATTGCTATCAAAAAATGAATGAACTTCTTCGTAATATTTCACTAATGAGACTTAGCCCCTATTTAAGGATCCGAAAACACTGTTGCTAATTAATGTCTTTCTGTAAGACCCGTCCTTCTTCTTAACTATCCAATGATGAATATAAAATATTGTAATTTTTTATACTTTAAGTTTGAAGCTTTACAACTTTAAAAATAACATGGTCAGTTACGTCTTAAGATATGGGAACTATAATATTAAAGCATATTTCATCATCATCGCTTGTGGGATAATTTAAAGCATTTGTAGAGGCAGCGTGTTTGGTTAAAGTTTCAGAAAAATGTATTGTGACTGTGTCTTCTTCTTTTTGTCTAGGTAAATACATATGTGTCTTCAGACTCACTGATTGATAAATACCCAATAGCAAAACGCCACCTTCGTTTCTGAGGCAAAGGCTGACAGGTAATAGTGTCATCTGAATCCAATGACAACTACTCATCGCTCTGAGAACCTGTGGTTTAAAAGTTTGAAATACTCTCATTTCATAATCTTTGCAATGCACACCTGGACCACATTTTAATGAAAAAATTATAACATTTACGTGGAAACTCAATAAGCAGTAGATAAATAACCAAGAATCCTGGACTTGATGATGGTGGGTTAATAATAACTTCCTCTTTTTCTATCAATTTTAACTTTTCCCTGTACTCTCGAGCTTTTTCTGCTGATTTCCTAAACAAAATCCTTTGTTCCCGCGGTGTATAGTTATTAATCATTTTTATTTAATTTTCTGATTTATGTTTATGACACCTGTTACGGTCTTTGCATTTGCATTCTTCCAAAGCAATAGGATTCTGTTTTGTTTTGTTGTAGGGGTTTCTCTGCGTGATAAGCTTAGAAATGAGGATGATCCGCAGTAGAACCAGAGTGACTGACATAGCCCAACGGATTAGTAAGCTGAAGTTGCACCATTACCATTGCCGGCCATATAGCTCGAAGAACCGACAATCAATAGGGAAAAAAGGTTCTCGAGTAGCGGCCTCGTACCGGCGGACGTAGTGTAGGGCGGGCCCCCAATAGATGGAGTGACGACCTGGTATGACATGCAGGAAGTCGATAGATGCATGTGGCTCAGAACCGTGCTTAGTGGCATTCCTTGGGGAGGTCTATGTTCAGCAGTGGACTTGTGAATGGCTGTAATGATGATGATGATGAATAATCCTTTCTTAAAAAAATTGTCTTAAATACTTTAAACTTTTTGATAGATAAGTCCTACATATTTTCCGGGTCTTTGTTGTAAAGCGATTTGAATTAGGCCCAAAGCGATAGTCATCGCGTATAATCGAGATATAACTATAACGTTAAATTTCATAGAAGTATTTCGAAGTTTACATTTAACAGAAATCACTAATTAAACCGGAACCGGTTTAAACCGCTATCATCCGACATTAGACGTGAAATACCGCATCAGCCCATTACAGCCATCCATCAATGTCTTTATTGCGCGCTTCGTGCCTAACTCAGTTTGTTAAATTTTCTCTATCGTAGTTAATTAACCGCCGGTTTTAATATAATATCTATATAGTTCACAAGTAATTATTATCTACACATATAAATAAAATTTAAATGCCTGTTTGTTGTATGGAAATAACTGCCTTAATGTATTGATTAAAATTATTAAAAAGTTAACTCGTGTACATCCGTGTCTTACCTAGTTTGAAGAGCACCTCCCTCCCTCCCTCAATTGCGTGCACTATCCTCGTCACCACTTATCTTCCACCACCACCACAGCACCACTTCTTCCAAGACCACTATACTAGGAAAGACACACCACTGACGACAATACGACACGTGTTTTGCCATGCCTTAGGCGAAACACGTGTCGTATTGTCCATCGAGCGGATGTACGCGAGGTACCTTTTTAAAAACTTTAATATAACGGATGTCCGCAAAGTAACGCCTGATTCTATTCATTATCTTAATATATTGAGGGTGTTAAATGCATGACATTAAGACATGAATAAACATTTTAAATTTTTTTGACTAAATTCCTGTTCGGACTGATCTTCGTAATGGCTTAACATTTAGTTATGAAATTTTACGGACAAATAGACAGCAATCCCAGAAGGAATCTAGGCTATGTTCTATCCCAAATACTTTCCCGGACCATTTTTTTTTGAAAAACTTGATAAAATACTTGGTTTATAGTTTTCTTCAATCTGAATAACGCCACATTAATTGATCCTTTCTAGGCGAAGCAAGGACGGGTAGCGGTTAAATAATACTAGTTTTTAAAAATCAGGTGGTGGTAGTGAGTAAATTGATATTTTATTTAATAAAAGAGCTTGAAAACAAGCATACAGTCCACCTAATGGTAAATGGATGCCACTGTTAATACACATCCACATCTATACTCGATTAAAAATCAAAATGCACCGTCACTCCTAATGACTTAAATGGAATGCCTCGTTACCAGTAAATAGAGTCTCCGGTTCTCTACACTCACAATATGAAACACAGTCATATTATTCCTATGTTTCACCCTGGAATTATGTCAGAGCGTGATTGTAATTCAACCCATTCGTGATGCAGCTACGAGTGGGTCGAATCACAATCATGCAAACAATTTAACTCTGTTTGTAGAGGCACTATCACCACGATACCACGACAAAACGGCCTAAATACTAACAAAGCTTACATCACGCTATTAAAAATTACTTACATTAAAAATATATATAAACTAAAAGCTCCGTGCTATTGGTTAGACCGTTCGTTCTTTCTCAGGTTTTACACCTGCCGGGTTTTTTTGGAATCATTCACCATAATAATCATTTAGGCCTATCAAACGTCCAATGCTGAACATAGTCCCTTTTATTTGAAGAGAAGATATCCTGAAAAGATGATTTTGCCATAGTTGCCATGCTCGACTGGTTGGCAACCGCTATTTGTTTAAATTTGTGTTGTTATCAAGATAATTGCCGTTTAGTGGCAGTCAAGAATATCCACAACCCCATATCTTCCCGTGGGTGTCGTAAAAGGCGACAAAGAGAAACAGACAGGAGATGGGCAGCAGCAACTTCCTGATAATAGCCAAAATTATAATAAAAAAACTGCGGTTGCCAACCGGCTCGCCAAGCGTGGCAACTATAGCAAATACCCCCCTATGAAGAGAGTAACAAGGAGACGGCCCCCAGTCCCCGTCAGCCCCGCTATTCCTGGCTACGGTGGCGACCATGGTAACGGCGGGGCAGGGGGTGCTAAGAATCTCCGGTGGAGGTTCTGTTGACACCTTCGACGACTCGACCTGGCAACGTACAACGCACGCACCCTGAGAACTGACGAGAAAATCGTGGAGCTGGAAGAAGAGGTAGACAAGTTACGCTGGCATATTATAGGATTCAGGCACACTGAACCTAAACGTTAAGTTGGAGAGGTCTCGTCTAATGAAGTCAACGCTCCGTCCCCCTAGTGCTCGGTTCTAAAGTCCTGAAACCTTTCAGCTCGAGTTACAAAACCGTTTTCAGTGCCTAGAAGACTGCAATGAAGTGGGCGATATGAATGACAAGCTCGTGGATACTGTCCATGCGGTTGGAGCTAAGTTCTGCAAGACCCGCCGCAGAAGAACACAAAAACTCTCCGATCACACTCTTAATCTCATGGCTGTTAGACGGGAGATGAAGCTACATTCTTCAACAGATTTGACAGCATACAGGCAACTTAACAGACAGATCTCCAAATGCATGCGGCGGGACTTACGCAACTTCAATACAGCTTGTATTGAAGAAGCGATCGAGAGGAACCAAGGCTCCAAAGTCTTTTCCAGAGATCTGCCTGCCAGAAAGAGCCAACTGTCAAAGCTGAAGAACGTGTGTGACAGCATCGTTTCCGGGCCACCTGAGATTTTGAGTGAGATTGAGAGGTTCTATGGGCAGCTGTACACGTCATTGTTGGAGCCAAGTGTGAGTAACGATCCAAAAGAAAGTCTTATCCGACACTATCCTGATGATATTCCGGACGTCAGTCTGAGCGAGGGTAGAATGGCTCTCCAGCTTACAACGGCAAGGCCTCAGGCGCAATTGGAATTACAGCGGAGATTCTGAAAGCGGGTGAAAAATCGTTACTTTAGTCTTTCAGAAGTTCTTTAATTCCGTCGTCCAGGTGGCATTACATCGGAAGCGTGGAGCAGAAGTGCGGTGGTCTTGTTCTTCAAGAAAGGCGACAACGCTCTCTTGAAGAACTACAGACCGATTTCCCTTCTGAGCCGCGTCTACGTGCTGTTTTCGAGAGTCATTACGATTCGTCTCGCACGCAGACTTTACGACTTCCAGCCTCCCGAAAAAGCCAGTTTCCGAAAGGGCTTTAGCACCATAGACTACATACATTCCCTTCGGCAAGTTGTACAGAAGTCCGAGGAGTACAATTTGCCACTATGCCTGGTGTATGTGGACTATGAGAAAGCCTTTGATTCCGTCGAAATTTGGGTGTTGCCGCAGTCCCTTCAGCAGTGCCAAGTTGACTGTCGGTATATTAAAGTGCTGAAGTGCTTGTACAGTAGGGCTATGATGACTATCGGAGTACAGAACCAGAGTAGGAAATCTATTTCATTGCACAGAGGTGTAAGACGGTGATGTTATATCCCCGAAACTCTTCACCGCTGCATTGGAAGACGTTTTCAAGCTTCTGGACTGGAAATGATACGGTATTAACATCAATGGCGAGTACATCACTCACCTTCGATTTGCCGACGATATAGTCCTTATGGCAGAATCGCTGGAGGACCTAAGCACTATGCTCAATGACCTCAATAGTGTCTGCCAACGGATAGGTCTTAAGATGAACATGGTAAAAACAAAGATTATGTTAAATGTCCATGTCACACCTATGCCGGTAGTTGTTGGGAGCACTAAGCTCGAAGTTGTTGACGAGTATGTTTACCTGGGACAAATAGTTCGACTAGGTAAGTCCAACTTCTAATGAGAGGTCAATCGACGGATTCAACTCGGCTGGGCAGCGTTCGGGGAGCTACGACACATCTTTTCGTCAGAGATATCTCAAAACCTTTAAATAAAATTGTACAACTAGTGCGTGTTGTCAGTGATGACTTACGGATATCTGAGACGTGGTCCTTCACTGCTGGCCGTATGAGGAAGCTCAAGGTCGCTCAGCGAGCTATGGAGAGGGCTATTCTCAGAGTTTCTCTGCGTGATAAACTTAGGAATGAGAATATACGCAGTAGAACCAGAGTAACCAACATAGCCCAACGGATTAGTAAGCTGAGGTGGCAGTGGGCCGGCCATATAGTTCGAAGAACCGACAACCGATGGGAAAGAAAGGTTTGAGTGGCAGCCTCGTACCGGTATGCGAAGTGTAAGGCGACCCCTCACGAGATGGAGTGAAGACCTCGTAAGACATGCAGGAAGTCAAGGGACGGAGGTGGCTCAGAACCGTGCTTTGTGGCATTCCTAGGGGGAGGCCTGTATTCAGCATTAGACTTATGAAAGACTGTAATGATGTAATGATCAAAATAATGTTGCTGCCTACCTCGTACTCAATTTCCTTATGCAGCCTCTTACGACAGCAACTGTACAATATGTGGTAGTGGATTCTCGCCTACAATAGACGGCTGTTATTGTAGAAGTTTCGTGTATAAGCTTGAGCTTCACATTGCGGACGAAAACATCACCATGAGCTAAGATAATATCATTAAAATCAAAAGTTTTTTTATTTAAAAAAAACGTTACCCCCACACTAGGATTTTCTCCTGTATCGTGGAGGCAGTTTACAAACACAAATTTCACAAGGACCAACATCCAGACCCGGAACAATCATTTGTAGGCCATACAAATACTTGTTCCGTGCGGGATTCGAACCCGCGCCCCCCAGCGCAGCAACTCATTGGTAAGCCACTGCGCCACGGAGCCGTCAAAAAGTCATGGAAAATATTTTCTTATGTACTTACATACAAGGCTTATACGACATTAAATGTAATGGATGTTTTCATTCAAGTCGGCCGAGTTTTGTTTGTATCAAAATTGACCAATTAAGCTTCATAGTTGACTAAACATTACAAAGTTATTCGAGTCAATGTTCACTGGCTCACAAAATTCGACCAATTTATTTTTCCACTATAATGCTTCCGATACATATGAAATAATTGTCAATAAAGGTTATAAAAATTACAAATAAATCTTTGCATAAGTATTTAGCTTTGCTTTGGACCGACCCGAGATTCGGGTCAGGGACTTCATGGTCAGCAGACGCTTTAACGAAGTCACAAGGAGGCCAGAAGCAGTCAAAACAAACTAATTTACTCTCTATAAGTGAAATAGCGATGATATTGCACTACCGGCAGCCCCCGCAAGCCCAAGACGGTTGAACCCCGAGCTGCTTCAATTGCCGCGAAGAGGAACACCCGGCGAACTATCACGGGTGTTCCAAAGCGCCACGAAGGAAACAGCGCGGAGGTAAAGCCGTCCCGGACGCCAAGGCCAGGTCTCGCTCTCAGCGGCCTGCCCCCAAACACGCACCAAATTCGATGCCCATTTCCTTGCCTTAAATCGCTACCAAGTCCGCCCCAGTCGCCAAGGCGGTCGAGTATTAGAATATTCACTACCCCATATCATCCCGTGGGTTTCGTATTTTCTTCTCTTTTTTCTTAAAAATGTTACCTACCACACTAAAATTTGCTCCTGTATCGTGGTTTAGTTTACATACATAAATTTCACAAGGATAAACATCCAGACCTGGAACAATTATTTGTAGGCCATACAAATAATTGTTCCGTGCGGATTCAAAAACGCGGTCCTTGGTGCTGTAACTTATTGCTAAGCCACTGTGCCACGGAGCGTTCGTTAGAGGCGACATAGGGACACAAATCGGGAGATGGGCAGCAGCGTCTTCATGATAACTAAAAAACAGAAATCAACCTGCCTCACGTGGCAACTATAGCAATTATCCCACAATGAGGCAATCTATGAGGGAGGTCTATGTTCAGCAGTGGACTGTGATAGGCTTTTATGGTAGCGGTAAGGGTCTTTTAAGATGACGCTCAGAATATTATTTATTTTTGTACTAGCGACACGCCCCGGCTTCCCCTGGTTGGGATATATTAATGTGGCGTTATTTAGATATAAGTAACTCATCAAAGACCATCTGTTTTATCAATTTTTCGATTTCTCAATCAAATAAATACAAAATGTTCGTGACGTTTCATTACAATCGGTTCAGTCATTTCGAATATTAGCCCGGACAGACAGACAAACAGATGAAAGACTGATGAAATGTTAAAAATGGTTACTCACGTTTTATTGGGAAGAGTATAATCCACTTAGATCAATTAAAAACAGTTATTTCTACATTACAGACATACACAATTTTATATATATGTATAAATAGCACCTTAAATTTGTATACACATGTATAATGTTTAAAACGTATGCCTCTAATAGTAAAGGACCATCAATCTTGAGGCCAAGGTTACGAGCTTCATCAACACGTTGAATAGGCTCTTTATTCAAGAATATACTGGGTTCCTTGTCAGCTATTTTAATTATTTACTGCGCTGATCCTAATATCACGTAGTTTGTCTTAGAGGGGCTTATGGAGTTATGTTAAGAAAATTTATCATTGACCATTCTGAAATCAAATTTAAATCTCTAGTTTAATGTGTTCATGTTTTTGTTATCTTTTTATCACGTTTTATAAACTGGCTTTCGTGTATAAGTGTTAGAATCGAATTTATTAAATTGTTCTAAACTAACTCCCCGATGAGATTTTTTTCACGTGGTAGAGTCAAGCTACAGTTATGTATATTAGGGTTATAGCACGAATGAGTCAGATCGACCGGGGAAGGACCACGTTTTTATAGAATATCAGCGTAAATTAGCAACTCATTGCTATGCCTTGTTTCCTATGATCAGTGTAGAGAACCGGAGACCCCTTTTATCAGAACCAGGCACCAGCACCAGGTCCTAGTCATCAGAGGTGATAACGCACCTGTTACTTTCTTTGTTTGAAGTTGGTTTCAGGTGTTTGCCACTTATATAATATGAAATTTAAGTTACTTTGTCTCTTGATGTTTATAAAAAAAAATATGAACAGGTTGATAAGGAAGAAGAAAAACACAAAATTATTTTAAATGTTTCCAAGGTGCAATTTACGCGGAATTGTTTGCCCCGCAAAACCATTCTGTAGAATATACTGTCGCCAGGAGTACAACTACAACTAACAAAACAAGCCAATATAAGCAGAAATTTACGAGGCAAAATGTTAATTCATTACCGTAAATTTCTGTTTCCACCTTACATCGAAATAAAGAACGCCGTCGTTAAATTTACGGCTTAATAAGTTTAAAGTACTTTCATTAAAGTACACGGTTGTCTTCATTTTAGTTCGAGCGGAACTTTTATTATAATTTGCCTCAGGCGACCATAGTTAAGAAAGAGCTTTGTTTTACCGCTATAGATGTGACAGACAAACATAATAATAAACATGGTCGATTTAGTATTTACATTGCCAAAAGAACTAAATAATTCCGCGAAAGTCTAATTAAAATATATTCAAAAGTTTACTTGATCAAATACTCAGTAGTTTTAAAACTGCTTTCTTCTTCTTTTTAAAGTCTCATTAAACCCCACAGCTAGAAATGGGCCTCTTCCTTTGTAGCGGAAACTATTCTTAATCGTCACGCTTCATTGATTTGAGATACGTTTATATAAATAATATATTGCTATTTTGTTGTTTGATTTATTTATTAAGGTAACGAAGAAAAATATTTTTGGTTTTCATACTGCATATATTCATCGTTCGTTTTATGTAAATTTCTGCACATAAAAATGTGCTACTTTTGTCTTCATGTGCCAAATAAATGTCTCTTTCTTACTTTCTTACCATCAGGTGAACTATAACTTCGTTTGACACTTCAATTTTATAAAAAAATGATATTAGGTAAACACATAATACCTATCAATGAGGTTTCATGCGTTTTGTTACTGAGTTTTTTGTATGAAAGTTTGCTCAATCTTCTTTCTTTACAAGTAAATAAAATTGCATATTTATTTATAGCTTGTTTTCTCGATAAAAGTGCTATAGATGTGTTTTATGTTATCATATAGATGTCTTTTTTAGAAAGGGCATTGTGTTCCCTACGTTAAGCCGGATAGGGAAAAGGGGCAGACGGATAATCCAACACCCAAACTACCGGAAGTATTTAACGCGACGTCGATTACATAGCAACAGCCTCGAGCATTTGAAATGTGAATCCACGCTTACCATATTTTGAAAGTTGCTCGTTTTTAAAAGAAAGATTTTGTAATACATTTTGTATTACCTATGTTTCACGAAACGGATAGTATTTAGCATTTGATATACGTGATTACTGAACATGAGCTTCTGGGTTCGTGTCACGGGTCGAGTCAAAAGAATCAGTTATTAAGACTTTTATGTCTCGTATGTCCCGTGCCTCGGAAAACACGTAAATCTGTTGGATTGCACCTGTCGTGTTGGTGTACCGTCCCATCGGACTATAAGAGTGAGGGAATACGGTTCAATTATGCTTGCGCTTACTCTTGGGTACTTTAATCATATCCTGCGCAGATGGCTAGTTTTCTTTGAGGCTAGTCGTGACAGATTCGGCTTGGAAGACATTTTATTATCATATGCATAGGAGCTGGTGCAGTTGTTTTGGATTAAAACTATCTTGATCAACGTAATATAACGTCAATGACATTAACAAAGCACGCACATTTCAACGTACAGGAAAATGTGCATTATGTGTACTCCATTCTCCAAGCAATGGAGATGTTATTATACCGAAAAGATTCTGCTGGCTATCCCACAGAGATTTCTATCAGCGCAGTATAGGGACCATAGAAAGCTACTGGCCCATTTATTGCTATACAAGTAAACGCGTCCCGGGGCATTAGATTAAATAAAATTTTTACTTGTTTGTAGGACTCTTCTTCTACCTAGACGTCCGTAGATATCAAGCACTTACCGTGCTCTGGTCTGAAGGGTATATAAGTCTTGGTGGATACCACTCTCTTACCTACTGCTGCCCCAGTGCAGTGCAGTGCGAGCGCCGCCGTGCTCTGGTCTGAAGGGTATATAAGTCTTGCTGGATACCACTCTCGTACCTACTGCTGCCGCAGTACAGTGTAGTGCAGTGCAGTGCGAGCAGCGCCGTGCTCTGGTCTGAAGGGTATATAAGTATTGGTAGATACCACTCTCTTGCCTACTGCTGCCCCAGTGCAGTGCAGTGCAACCACTGCCGTGCTCTGGTCTGAAGGATAAATAAGTCTTAGTGGATACCACTCTCTTACCTACTGCTGCCCCAGTGCAGTGCAGTGCGAGCAGCACCGTGCTCTGGTGTGAAGGGTATATAAGTCTTGGTGGATACCACTCTCTTGCCTACTGCTGCCGCAGTGCAGTGCAGTGCAGTGCAGTGCGAGCAGCGCCGTGCTCTGGTCTGAAGGGTATACTCGTATAAGTCTTGGTGGATACCACTCTCTTGCCTACTGCTGCCCCAGTGCAGAGCAGTGCGAGCGCCGCCATGCTCTGTTCTGAAGGGTAAATAAGTCTTGGTGGATACCACTCTCTTACCTACTGCTGCCCCAGTGCAGTGCAGTGCGAGCAGCACCATGCTCTGGTCTGAAGGGTATATAAGTATTGGTAGATACCACTCTCTTGCCTACTGCTGCCCCAAAGCATTGCAGTGCGAGCACCGCCGTGCTCTGGTCTGAAGGGTATATAAGTGTTGGTGGATACTGTGAGAGATTATTGTAATACAGGAGGGTGGATATGAATAAATGAGTCTCAGCTCGATCTCGGTGTTTGATTGCCGCGTCCCCATGTTGACATGGCGCAGTCGGAAAAGTAAATAAGTTCATTAAGTATATTACAAGTTAATTCGAATAGTGTTTAGTTAATAACATTTAATAATTATGGAAGGTGTCTTAAATCCTCCAAAACCATTTCGTTTCGACGAGAGATCAGACTACGCAAATATAAGTGCCAGTTGGACAAAATGACGGATAGCTACGAAATTTATACAAAGGCATGTGAAATAACAAACAAAGCGGCGAGTGTGCAAATTAATATATTATTGCACGTACTTGGCGATCAATGCCGAGAAATCCTAGATCAAAACAAAGATTCACTTTTAAAATGCACTACCGCGGAAGCTGTCATACAAATATTGGATGGACATTTTAATATAAAACCTAATGTTACAGTGGAACGACACCGATTTTTTACTAGGAATCAGAGAGAAAATGAGACAATAGAACAATATGTTTTCGACTTGCAGAAATTGGCTCAAACATGCGATTTCGGGGCCTTAAGCGACGGTCTTATAAAAGATAGGCTGATATGTGGCGTATCCAATTCAGCTATTCGGGAAGGGCTACTAAGGGAGTACGATCTAACTTTAAGCAAAGCATTAGAAATATGTCGAGTCGCGATAGTATCGAGGGTGTATGCGGATAACATTAAACAGGAGTAGTTATCAGTATTCTTAATCAACAATAATAATCAAGCGGTCGAAAATGATGAGAATATTTGGAGTGTGCGGCACAGGAGGGATTCAAGGAGAGGATATCGCGGTATCGCGGTGGCGTAGGTGGCGTGAGCGCGGACGCGCGCATAGGCGGACGCGGCGTACGCGGCGGCGCGTCCCGCTGGGCCCAGCGCCCGCCATGGCGCGCTCGAGGCGAGCGTGCCTTCACGGGTTCGACGCTTTGGGTGAAACAATGTGGGCATTGTGGCAGTGCACATAAAAAGTTTGAGTGTCCCGCGTATCGCAAGCAGTGTCTAAGATGTGCGAAAATGAATCACTTTGCCAGAGTCTGTGGTGCTAGTGTATTCAATGTCGAGGAGTCTGATGAGCAGGTAATACATACTGTAAAATCTAGTAGTGAGTGAAATGTTAACCTAACGATTAATAATAAGTCTGTTAATTTTAAATAAGATACTGGGGCAGATGTTAATATATTGCCGTTGTATTATTTGCCACAAATAATAATGCCACTAATGGAGCACCAGAGGTGTTTCATAAAAAAATATACAAAAATTTTGATGACTTAGATGGAGTTTGTATGTATATCGACGACTTATTAATATACGGTAGCAGCAAAAAAGAACATGAAAGATTAAAATTAGTATTGGACAGGTGCAGGAAAATCAACCTCAAATTAAATAAAAATAAGTGCAAATTTGGGTTAGAAGACATCAGGTAGGGACACAGGATTACTAAGAAGGGACTTTATCCGGATAACTCGCACATTACAGCAATTACGAACATGCCTAAACCTGGAAATAAAAAGGATGTAGAGCGATCACTGGGACTAATTACTTACGTGGGTGCTTTTATACCAAATCTATCTGATAAGACATTGTTGTTGAGAGAGTTGTTAAAAAAAGAAACGGAATGGCACTGGGATGAACGACATGACGAGTGTTTAAAAGTTATAAAACAGTGTTTATCAAAACCACCAGTGTTAAGACATTACGACTTAGACCTCCCTATTACTATCTTAGTAGATGCGAACAAAAGCGGCTTAGGTGCCTGTCTAATGCAAAAAGGAATGCCAGTTTGTTATGCGTCTAAGTCATTGTCAAAAGCAGAACAGCGATATGCTCAGATAGAGAAGGAGTTATACGCTTGCGTTTTTGCTTGTGAGAGGTGTCATGCGTACATTTACGGAAGAACAGATGTCGTGATCGAAACTGATCACAAGCCACTCGTTAGCATTATAAAGAAACCAATAGTGGACTCACCATCGCGCCTACAACGGATGTTATTGAAATTACAACGCTATACATTCAAATTAGTCTACAAAGCCGGTAAACATCTATTTATTGCAGACGCGTTGTCACGGGCATACGAGCCCGAGCCGGCGTTGAGCGTGCAGGTTTCCAGCGCTGACTATACACAGCACGATGAAGTTTGCGCGATCACAAGAGATATGGCACTGAGCGCAGCGACTGATGTTACGGACTTGCAGTTTATTAAGTTGCAAAAGAGTTTAGAAAATGATGATGAACTCGCGTTGTTGAGGAAATACATAAGAGAAGGGTGGCCTACAAACAAACATGACGTCATAGATTTGGTAAAGCCATATTGGGGCTATAAAGAGAATTTATCGATCGCGTATGGTCTAGTCTGGAAGGATCAAAGGATAGTGGTGCCAAAACTCTTAAGAAAAGATTTGTTAAAAAAGATACACGTCGGTCATGTAGGGTTGCAAAAATGTCAATTGCGGGCAAGGGAGACAATATTTTGGCCGGGAATAAATAACGATTTAACAAATTTAATATCTAACTGTAGTATATGCCTGACGTACAGGAAAAACAACCAAAAGGAAGAAATGCAACCTCACGAAATTCCCGACCGACCATGGGCAAAAGTAGGTACAGATCTATTTCAAATAAAAGGTGTGGATTATTTATTATTAGTCGATTACTATAGCAAATTTTTTGAAATGGAGAAATTACAATGTACAACTTCAGCGAGTATAATTGAAACCCTAAAAAACATATTTAGTCGTCAGGGTATACCGAACGTAGTCATGTCTGATTGTGGTCCACAGTTTTAATCAAACCTGTTTAGACAGTTTTCGTTAGAATGGAATTTCAAACACATAACCTCATCGCCACGATATCCGCAATCTAACGGACAAATTGAGCGAATGGTACAAACTGTAAAAAACATAATACTTAAAAGTAAAGAAGATAGAGTTAATTATCGATTGGCTTTATTAGAGTATCTTCACACACCTTTAGAAAATGATATTTCATCACCAGCTGAGTTGTTGCAAAGTAGGAAATTCAGAAGTATGTTACCAAAGTAAGATTACACTTTAAAACCAAAATTACAAAAGAATGTACATAATAAATTAGTCATGAGGCAAAATAATCCAAAATACTTCTACGACCAACATACGCGAAATCTAGACCAATTAAGTAACGGACAAAAAGTAAGGGTACTACTAGATGTAAACCAAAGAGAATGGTTATCAGAGACAATATTGTGTCAGCTGCGATATCGTTCATATAAAATAAAATTAGCAAACGGGAGCATTATTATACGTAACAGACGCCATATTATTAAAGATTCTCCACATAGACAGGACGCGCCGCACTATACTTTAAACAATTACGATGATGTCCGACCTCACTGCCCGCAAAACAATCAGGTTTCCAACGGTACTATACCTTCTGAAGCCTCACCTAATACAGTAAACAACAATAATTATTATGTCACACGTTCCGGCAGGACAGTGAGGCCACCGGATAGATTGGGCTTTGAACACTGAACAGCGGTGATGAACAGCTGCGCAGCTGCGTCGCCACAGTCACCGTGTTCAGTGAAAACAAAACTCTAAATTATATCATCATCATCATTACAGCCTTTCACAAGTCCACTGCTGAACATAGGCCTCCCCCAAAGAATGCCACAAAGCACGGTCCTGAGCCACCTGCATCCATCGACTTCCTGCATGTCTTACCAGGTCGTCACTCCATCTCGTGGGGGGACGCTCTACACTTCGCCTACCGGTACGAGGCCGCCACTCGAGAACCTTTCTTCCCCGTCGGTTGTCGGTTCTTCGAGCTATATGGCCGGTCCACTGCCACTTCAGCTTACTAATCCGTTGGGCTATGTCGGTTACTCTGGTTCTACTGCGGATATCCTCATTCCTAAGTTTATCACGCAGAGAAACTCCGAGCATAGCCCTCTCCATAGCTCGCTGAGCGACCTTGAGCTTTCTCATCCGGCCAGCAGCAGCAGATCCGTAAGTCATCACTGGCAACACGCACTGGTTGTACAATTTCGTTTTAAGGTTTTGAGGTATGTCTGACGAGAAGATGTGTCGTAGCTTCCCGAACGCTGCCCAGCCGAGTTGAATCCGTCGATTGACCTCTCGGTCGAAGTTGGACTTACCTAGTCGGACTATTTGTCCCAGGTAAACATACTCGTCAACAACTTCGAAATGAGTGTTCCCAACAACTACCGGCATAGGTGTGACATGGACATTAAACATGATCTTTGTTTTGTCCATGTTCATCTTAAGACCTATCCGTTGGGAAACACTATTGAGGTCATTGAGCATAGTGCTTAGGTCCTCCAGCGATTCTGCCATAAGGACTATATCGTCGGCAAATCGAAGGTGAGTGATGTACTCGCCATTGATGTTGATACCGTATCCTTTCCAGTCCAGAAGCTTGAAAACGTCTTCCAATGCAGCGGTGAAGAGTTTCGGGGATATGACGTCACCCTGTCTTACACCTCTCTGTAATTAGATAGGTTTCGTACTCTGGTTCTGTACTCGGATAGCCATCGTAGCCCTACTGTACAAACACTTCAACACTTCGATATACCGACAGTCAACTTGGCACCGCTGAAGGGACTGCAGCACCGCCCAATTTTTGAAGGAATCAAAGGCTTTTTCATAGTCCACATACGCCGGACAGAGTGGCAAATTGTACTCCTCGGACTTCAAAACAATTTTCCGAAGGGTATGTATGTAGTCTAGGGTGCTAAAGGCATTTCGGAAACCGGCTTTTTCGGGAGGCTGGAAGTCATCGTGTCTGCATTCGAGACGATTCGTAATAACTCTCGAAAACAGCACGTAGACGCGGCTCAGAAGGGAAATCTTACTATAGTTCTTCAAGAGAGCGTTGTCGTCTTTCTTGAAGAACAAGACCACCGCACTTCTGCTCCACGCCTCCGGTGTAATGCCACCATGGAGGACGGAATTAAAGAGCTTCTGAAGGACTTCAAGTACCGGTTTTCCACCCGCTTTCATAAGCTCCGCTGTAATTCCATCCTCGCCTGGGGCCTTGCCGTTTTCAAGGTGCTGGAGAGCCATTCTAATCTCGCTCAGACTGACGTCCGGGATATCATCGGAGTAATGTCAGATAAGATTCGCTCTTGGATCGTTACTCACACTTGTGTGCGGCTCCAACGATGACGTGTACAGCTGCCCATAGAACCTCTCAATCTCACTCAAAATCTCAGGTGTCCCGGAAACGATGCTGCCACATTCCGTCTTCAGCTTTGACAGTTGGCTCTTTCTGGCAGACAGGTCTCTGGCAAAGACTTTGGAGCCTTGGTTCCGCTCGATCGCTTCTTCAATACGAGCTGTATTGAAGTTGCGTAAATCCCGCCGCATGCATTTGGAGATCTGTCTGTTCAGATGCCATTATGCTGTCAAGTCTGTTGAAGAATGTAGCTTCATCTCCCGTCTAACAGCCATGAGATTAAGAGTGTGATCGGAGAGTTTTTGTGTTCTTCTGCGGCGGGTCTTGTAGAACTTAGCTCCGACCGCATGGACAGTTTCCACGAGCTTGTCATTCATATCGTCCACTTCATTGCAGTCTTCTAGGCACTGAAAACGGTTTTGTAACTCGAGCTGAAAGGTTTCGGGACTTTGGAACAAAGCACGAGGGGGACGGAGCGTTGACTTCATTAGACGAGACCTCTCCAACTTAACTTTTAGGTTCAGTGTGCCTCTAACCATTCGGTGATCGCTACCAGTTTTTACCCTCGCGATCACGGAGACATCACTGAACAGTTGTCGTCTGGTCGTCATAATGAAGTCAATCTCATTTTTTGTCGAACCGTCGGGGCTCGTCCAGGTCCACTTCCTGTGGGGCCGCTTCTGGAAGAAAGAGTTCATCAAAAAGAGTCCCTCTTTCTCCATGAAGTCGGCCAGCTGCTGGCCCCCTGGGTTAAAAATAAAAATAAATATAACCCCTAAATTATAAAGTACGCGCAAATAACGAAAATAAAGTATGTAAAAAAAATGTAAATTATCAAAACCCGGCATGATATTATTTTTTGTTTGTTAAGCTGCACAGCATGCACGTTTATTACACCAAATGTCCCAGGTTATATTCCTGACTGGACTTATAATTTTAGTTAGTTGGTGTGTTATTTTAGATTTATTACTTAAGAAATGAAATAAATGTAATTGATTTATTAATTTAAAAATGAAATAAGTATTACTAATAAAAAAAATTGATCGGATTAAAAAAAAAAGAATAATAATTTAATTTAAGTAATTAAATGAACATTTCATACTATACATACACATATTGTAATGCCAGTGATTTCATAATTGATTTTTCTTATTTGTAAGATAGGGGAAGATGAGTAGTTAGAGAGATAATTCATAATAATGTATTATTAATCAGAATAACTTACTAATTTAATATACATATGTAATATTATTTAAATTATTATTTTATAGTGAAAATACCTATCAATTTTCTTACTATTTTTGTGATAAAAATATGCAAGAGTAAAATTCCATTTTAATTTTGTTTCTTATCATTAAGAAGGGAGATGTGAGAGATTATTGTAATACAGGAGGGTGGATATGAATAAATGAGTCTCAGCTCGATCTCGGTGTTTGATTGCCGCGTCCCCATGTTGACAGATACCACTCTCTTGCCTACTGCTGCCCTAGTGCGGTGCAGTGCAACCACTGCCGTGCTCTGGTCTGAAGGGTAAATAAGTCTTAGTGGATACCACTCTCTTACCTACTGCTACCCCAGTGCAGTGCAGTGCGAGCAGCACCGTGCTCTGGTGTGAAGGGTATATAAGTCTTGGTGGATACCACACTCTTGCCTACTGCTGCCGCAGTGCAGTGCAATGCAGTGCAGTGCGAGCAGCGCCGTGCTCTGGTCTGAAGGGTATACTCGTATAAGTCTTGGTGGATACCACTCTCTTGCCTACTGCTGCCCTAGTGCAGTGCAGTGCGACCACTGCCGTGCTCTGGTCTGAAGGGTAAATAAGTCTTAGTGGATACCACTCTCTTATCTACTGCTGCCCCAGTGCAGTGCAGTGCGAGCAGCACCGTGCTCTGGTGTGAAGGGTATATAAGTTTTGGTGGATACCACTCTCTTGCCTACTGCTGCCGCAGTGCAGTGCAGTGCAGTGCAGTGAGATCAGCGCCGTGCTCTGGTCTGAAGGGTATACTCGTATAAGTCTTGGTGGATACCACTCTCTTACCTACGGCTGCCCCAGTGCAGTACAGTGCAGTGCGAGCACCGCCGTACTCTGGTCTGAAGGGTATATAAGTCTTGGTGGATACCACTCTCTTACCTACTGCTGCCACAGTGCAGTTCAGTGCGAGCACCGCCGTGCTCTGGTCTGAAGGGTATATAAGTCTTGGTGGATACCACTCTTTTACCTACTGCTGCCCCAGTGCAGTACAGTGCGAGCAGCACCGTGCTCTGGTCTAAATGGTATAGAAAGCCGGTATGATGGCAGGCCGAGAGGCATTCCTTCTTAGACTTAGTGGTGACAAAGCATTTGTAGCCATATTTACTTGAAGCAGGTGTTAATTTATTTTATTAAAAGAATCACATCCTTTGCATTTTTTGATTTATGATATTTAAATTTCATTTCTCAAACGTGATAATAATGCATATCAATTTTGCTAATCCAAGCGACCGTGTTAACATTGTGACAAGAGACCACTACCGAGTCATTGCCCATTTCGAGTGCGCAATTTACATTTGTAGCCTAGTTGTGTTCTATACTTGAGTATACAGGATGAAATTTATAAGTAAACTAATTAATTTTAATTTAACCTTTTCAGATTTTTACTTAAAAAGAAAAGTTCTCACCAAAAGAAGGCAAAGGCAAGGCACTATTAAAATTGTTAATTGCAATTTTAAACGCTGTTTTACAACGTTCTCGGGGGTGAAGGCCACCACCGAGAGGAAATGTCATATCTGTGGATCAAAATATTACGTGGATAATGGAGCAACACGGTGGACAAATCTCTCTGTAACTCTTACTTTTTTTCAAGCAATAGATGTGATTCTGCAGTGGTGCTCTAGTCCGATTGGTATATAATAAGTATAGTGGATTGATACATTTCAAATCATAACAAAATTGTTTAAAATTTCTCAGAATAATAATAATAATAATAATGTCTGATCTCAAGGAGAATTTGGTCACGGCTGCCAGACAACGGAGACTAGCCATCTGCACTGGACAAAATTGTAGTGTCCGAGTGTGTCTGCAAGCACAGGTGCACTTTATTCCTTCACTCTCAATGTCCGATGGGAGGGCAAACCGACACGACCGGAGAGAGATCCGGCATAGGACCAACGGTTTTGCGTGTTTTCCGAGGAATGGGGGTGAAACACCGCCAACTTTGTGTCTCAAGGCTGCTACTGAGAATTTCTTGACTATGACTATATTTTTGTGCGACCTGGGATTCGAACCCAGGACCTCATAATCAGCTATTACGTTTACGACTACTAGGCCAAATGAGACTTTCATCTCGAAATAGCAAACCTGCCTCATGTTTCTTTCACTGCTAAGCACGAGATATATTAACAGATAATTACGATTTAACAGTTTCATTAGTATTAACGGAGATCAAACACGGGTTGTATCATGATCGTGATTACAGCTCATTGAAAGCCCACTAGTGAACGTATGCCTTCCCCATAACAACCGCAAATGCAATATAATGAAGCGACAGTAGCCTGATGGCAGGGTGTTCGAAGCCATCGTTCTACTACTGTCGTAAATCACTCCTAACACAATTAATTAATCTTAACAAGAGTGGTTAAAGGGAATATTAGTAATGTTAACATGACTTTTGTTAGTATTTTATAAAAACAAATGTCAATGACCCGATAAAATATACATTAGCTAAAGTTATAAATATCCTCAACGGACACAGCTATAACTTTGTTCTTTATTAAAGTACAAAATAAATATCATGCTACAAGATATACGGCTAATTTTATCCGGAAGTGTACAAATACACAGAAGCACCGGATGCTCCAGTCTACTGCTGAGTTCACGTATGTGTTATTTACCTGTAGAATACTCGTGTAGTACGCTTAGACCGCTCTTTGTAAGTGCATATTCTTTTTTTAGAGTTGGAAATAATGCCCTAAGTGAATGTATGAATTTCATTCAATCTTATAATTCAGTTTTAATCTACTTTCAGACGTTTAAATAATCTAAAATTAAATGGACATATTAAAAACCGAGCTATGGAGAGGGCTGTGCTCGGGGTTTCTCTGCGTGATTAACTTAGAAATGAGTATATTCGCAGTAGAAACAGAGTAACCGACATAGCCCAACGGATTAGTAAGCTGAAGTGGCAGTGGGCCGGCCATATAGCTCGAAGAACCAACAACCGATGGGGAAGAAAGGTTCTTGAGTGGCAGCCTCCTACCGGTAGATGAAGTGTAGGGCGACCCCCCACGAGATGGAGTGACGACCTGGTAAGACATGCAGGAAGTCGATGGATGCAGGTGGCTCCGGACCGTGCTTTGTGGCATTCCTTGGGGAGGCCCATGTTCAGCATTGGACTTATGAAAGGCTATAAAGATGATGAAAAACCGATACAACCAAAACAATAAAATAACTAAATCTAAGTATTCTCACGCGGGTCATCGAAACACACGAACAGTGCACGTTTTTAACCCTTCATAAGTCCACTGCTGAACATAGGCCTCATCATCATAATCACTAACAATACGTAAAGGTCCACTAAATAGAGATTGGCCTTTCTCGTGAAAGGCAGGATTTGCCTTGAACGTCACGCTTGTCAACCATGTAGTGGAAGTGTAAGAATATCCATTACCCCATATCGTTCCGTGGGTGTCGTAAGAGGCTACAGCCGAAAATTAAACAGCGTCTTTATGATAATATCGACTCAAAATAATAAAAAAACTGCAGTTGCCAACCCGCCTATCAAGCGTGGCAACTATTTTAAGTTGTAATGGCCACGCTTGTCAGGTAAATTGAAGATCGCCGCATAGAAACGACGATGTATATGGTGGGTCAGGATTGTGCCAAATGGCAGAACGTAGATTCTGCTTAACCCTCTGGTTATCAGGCGTGAGAGTGTATGTGTAGAGTTTATGAATGTATGGCATAGCGTCTAACCATAACCAACTAAAATATGAAATATATTTAACCGTTTATATTGATAAGAGAAATATTTATTTTATGTGTCCTGGGAAATAAATCTCGTGTATCTTTGATTTCTATTTTATCGTCAACCCTAGAGACAGAATACAGCGTAGTTCCGGAACTCAACCCACGGCTCGGCTCCGCTTCCTTCGAAACATTTCCTCAACTATATCTGTTCTTGTAATTTTTTGTAATTTTATTTCTTCCTTTTTCCCGATGTTCGATCTTAAAGCTTTTCCTTATTACCTAGACTATTTACAAGAATATTTCTTAAATCATTATTTGATTTCATAGGTAGTAAAGATATTATCACTTAACTAGTCGCTAATGGGTCCAACGAACCCATTCCTTATTATTTTGCTGGATAACTATTAAAATTCGACGTTTGTAACATTGCCACTCTTAGTAGGTACTTTTGAACGATAGTGTAGCACAAAAAATAACTATTTTGGTAGTAAGTTTAAAATTTTTCTGTATAATGTTGGAAAGTGTGATTTTACTTCAAAGAAGTTGTTTTTTTGCTTTTTTTTTTACATTTCTATGGTGATTTTACGTGCCACACGCAAGTGTGACTAACGACTCAAGAGCAAGTTTATCCGACACTATTCCGATGATATCCCGGACATCAGTCTGAGCGAGATTAGAATGGCTCTCCAACACCTTAAAAACGACACGTACCCGGGCGAAGATGGAATTACAGCGGAGCTTCTGAAAGCGGGTGGACAACCGGTACCTAAAGTCCTTCAGAAGCTCTTTAATTCCGTCCTTTGTAGAGATACTACTCCGGAGGCGTGGAGCAGAAGTGCGGTGGTCTTGTTCTTCAAGAAAGGCGATAAAGCTCTCTTGAAGAACTACAGACTGATTTCCCTTCCGAGCCGCGTCTACGTGCTGTTTTCGAGTCATTACGAATCATCTCGCATGCAGATTCGACGACTTCCAGCCTTCCGAACAAGCCGATTTTGAAAAGGCTTTAGTACCATAGACAACATAAATGCCCTTCGGCAAATTGTACAGAAGACCGAAGAGTACAATTTTCCACATTGCCATGCGTATGTGGACTATGAGAAAGCCTTTGATTCCGTCGAAATTTGCTGCAGTCCCTCCAGCGGTGCCAAGTGGACTGTCGATATATCAAAGTGCTGAAGTGTTTGTACTGTAGGGCTACGATGGCTATCCGAGTACAGAACCAGAGCACGAAACCTATTCAACTGCAGACAGGTTTAAGACTGGATGACCTAATATCCCCATAACTCTTCACCGCTGCAATGGAAGACGTTTTCAAGCTACTGGACTGGAAAGGATACGGTATTAACATCAATGGCAAGTACATCACTCACCTTCGATTTGCCGACGATATAGTCCTTATAGCAGAATTGCTGGAGGACCTAAGCATAGTGCTTAGGTCCTCCAGCGATTCTGCTTTGCTCAATGACCTCAATAGTGTCTCCCAACGGATAGGTCTTAAGACGAAATTGGACAAAACAAAGATCATGTTTAATGTCCATGTCACACCTATGCGAGTAGTTGTTGGGAGCACTGTCCAGTACAAACTGTCCTAGGAGTAGTCATTACGCAAGTAACGACGCAGAATAATAAAAATTCACCCCTTTTCAGGTGTTTTATACAATAACGTGTCATCCATTATTCATTCCAGCTTATAAAAGTGCATTTCTAAACGTAGATCGGAGATTTTGCCATATTTACTAAGCCTAGTAGGCGAGTTGGCAAACGCAGTTTTTTTTTAATATAAATAAAAAAGAGCGTAATGATTTTTTATATTTACACAAATTTACAAACAGTCAGAAATGTTAAATAAAAAAATATATAAGACTTTGACAATCTATGCACAATTACAACAAAGTTTACTATGCGTTCCTGTACTATTCATTCGATTACGACGAAACTTTGGTCAGTTGTTGTGCCAGTTGTTGAATGTTTCTGACAAAACAAAGACATTCCAACGCATGCTAAGCCCAACATCTAATTCTATTAATTGTACAAAATTTATAAATTTGTATGTTAATTTGTAGGGTAAAATCATATACGGAAAATTGCGAACCGCGGAAAGTGCTAGAGCCAAGCTGCACCTATATTATGATTGTAGCCAAATGGGTTGGCTCAAAATGGATAGGACAATACTCTCACATAATACTAGCTTGAAGTATCAGATTAATGCTGCTGTGTTTCATATGGTGGGTGTAGCGAACCAGAGAACCTTTTTACTGGAAACGAGGCATTCCATCTGAGTTCTCACGGGTGACAACGCATCTATATTTTAATTCTTAATTGAAGATATTTTTAGATGAAATGAGGATTCTTTTGTCGCTCCTATTTTCTAAAAAAGATCATGCGTTTTAATGATAAACTGTTGGTCTATTTAACAGTCTAGTTCAGGTCTATTTTAAGTTTGACATCTGTTTATCATGCAATCCCTCTTATACTAAACCGACATTATGGCCGTAACTGAGGGTCCTAATCTTATCTGATAACTCGTAGCTGCAGACTTAAAGTCTGTTATTTGTGACAAAATCTAAGGCGTAACTAAATCTAATTTACATGTATTTACACTTTAGCATTCATTTTAGCATTATCTCGGAAACAGTACCTTTTTTATTCAATATATTATAAATAATACTTACTGAAAAACACTTCTATGCTTAAGTTTATAACTGGTTCGGAAAATATTTTTATTTTTGGAGAAACAGCAAAAAATCCAGCGAGACAATTTTATTTCAAAAAAAAAATAGCTTATAATCAAATATATCACACAATTAATAAAATAAAACAAATTAGATATAGCTTGGTAACGATCACCTCATTCCCAGAGGTTATGATTATCCATAAACTACTTAATATTATAATAACCCTTTTTATACAAACTTTGTTAATTAAAGTTTTTGAACTTTGAGGAGGTCAAATTTTATATCTTTTCTGGGGTTTTGTAGTAAAAAGACATCGCCCCAAGAATGAATGAATTACTAACTCGGTGGATTCGAGTGCCTAACTGGTACTACTAGCTTGAGTCTGTTGCCACTGCGGTAGCAGCGTCGACGAGTGTGGGCTCCACGGACTTTAATGTAAGAAAAGTGCTGGTAGGTTTTTCTGTCATAGTTTTTTGATCGATGTCATGCGTCTTTGGATTCGCTCTTGTCTCTGTAAATGTTCCGTCGGGTTAAGAATCTTGTGGAATATTTAGAGACGATGGCATCAGACCCGACAGTATGACTTATGTGCCTTGGCAGAGAGATAAAGACCTAGTGTGAGTTGCTACTTGCGTAGACACTTTGGCAGTCTCTCATCTCAGAGTTTCAAATCCTTTAGAGCCAGCGCGGCAACAGAGACAGCTGAAATGGTTAGCTGGCGCATATATGAGAGATGACTACATATCTGTACCATTTGCTGTAGAAACTAGTAGTCACTGGGATCCACGTGCAGTAAAGTTCCCAAAGGAACTATGTCAGTGACTGGTCGTTGATACTGGTGATAAGAGGGCTGATTCTTTTCTCGCTCAAGGGGTAAGTATAGTAATTTAGCGACGAAACGCTTAACGTAAATTAGATTCAGTAAATTTAAACTTTCACGTTGCACGTATCCGCCCAAATATAAAATTACAATTTTTTTTCACGTTCGGTTTGTCAAGTAAACATTACCCAAAGCAATATGAACACTGCTGTTCATAAGTTTTCCGTTATAGTAACAACTTTAGGTTTAAAAAAAAAAGCTATCTGTCTATATATCTACCGGTAATACAGACAAAATAACTAAAATAGTTTATTAATGCGTGTCAGTGTTTGTATACTCCTGCGTAAATAAAGTCTATCTAGACTTTAGTGAATCAAATTAGATTGATTATATTTGAATAACCACAATGCCCTTCACATTTCATGTTGTTTATTAATCAAAGTATAAAATCTAAGGATTAACTTGACATAGTATAAAAGTCTAGCGTTCCTCTCATGTTAGAGTTGACTGGGATAGAATGCCTTGAGGCAAAGGTGCGCCGTTTGTAGGCCTTTTTATAATATATCTTAAATAGGCTATATAAATTAAATAAAACTTCAAAATGGAGTTCTCGTAGCCTTGATAAAGGTTTAAGGTACGGCAACAGATTTTACGTTCAATTTGGTTTATCTTTGTGAGTTGTAAATCGAAAACCAATAATAGTAGATATAGAGATTTCCTGTCTAGAAAAAACAAACAGCGTTACAATAATGATACTTATTGTCTAATGTATAAAATATTTAAAAAAAAAACTGTCTTCAAAAACTAAAATTCGTAAAACTTAAATGACTTTCCAAAAGTATTCTTGAAATCTATATTGAAAGAAAATGATGCTGTTCTATTCTATTCTAAAACATAAATATTAAAAATTAATTGGTTAAAAAATGAATAAATAATTTCCACGTTATTTAATATCTAATGAAGTGAAGACGTTTCACTTCATTAGATACATACAAGAAAAATATCACAAGCTCAAGGTAATAATAATATATATTATAAGCCTGTGCTTGACCACATTTCTAACTGGTGGTATGTGGTGATGTACCCTAGATGTTAAATCACACTGTTTTAGCGTAACAAAACCATAAGAATATTAATTAATAATCATTAATAATGTCCTCCGGATCGAGTTTCAGTCACGGCGGTTTAACTCTAGCTTAACAGTCTTAACTTAGACTGACCATTTGCGTAGTACAAGATTATCAATAGTCGCTCATACGAATAATGCAACAACGAGACAGTTAAACTGATAAATATCAGCTTAATGCTGCTGGGATTCGTATAGTGAGTGTAGAGATCAGGAGACCCCTACGAATTATTCAGGTTCGAATACATTCTCTTTTGTACCATAAGACAGTCAGAGTTTTTTTATACAATAAGGGTGATTAACGGGCACAAAGTCCACCTGATGGTAAGTGCGTACTGTGGCCCATAGACATATACATCTACTGTACACGCCTCTAGCTGCCTCAATAAAAGTTCGACCCTACAGGGGCCCATACAGCTGTAGATGCAACGAACAACTAAGGGTGGGGCCCAACGGCCTATGGAGACTTATTATTCTACACAATAGATATAAGGCTAGGTAAATAAATAGTACGTACCTGGTTCAGAAGCGAAGACTGGCCACAAGGCTCGGTCAGGCGGTAGGTGTAGTGTATGTAAGTGGTGTTTAGTGGTGTGTAAAATTTTAAACCTGACTTAACCCTTTTAAACGGCAGCAACCCTGACTCCGGCACCGCCACACGATGTGGTATCTTCCAGCGGCGTCACCTCGATGTCACTCAAAGTCTAGCGTCTCTTAGCACAAATCTATAATCTAATACGAACGCTGTTTCTCGCGGGTCAATAAGTTTAGCGTTTTTAACCGACACAGGAAAATATCTCCGAGTTACATCAAATGCCACAAAGCAATCAATAAAAATACATTAATCAGTCAAATTCGAATAGCGAATTAAACGCGCACAAATACTCAAAATCTAGAGCACAAAACCAAAACTGGTCGCGCGAAACCGCTGCAGCAGTCACCACAAAATACGTTAATCGACCGCGCCGCTGCTGTCAAGCTACTGTCCCTAGCCCTCCAGGCCAACGCCGAAAAGCGGCATATCCCCCCCCCCCCCCGCCCCCGCAGCGCGCACGTCTACTCACACTATCGGGCGATGCGCTAAGTCAAAGGCAATTGGATGCCGTTTCAAATGACCATGTTTGGGCCTAAACATCTATCCTCAATTAAGAATCAAAGTGCAGATGCGCAGTCACCTCTGAGGACTAAGATGGAATGCCTCACAGCCTATAGTTATACTGGCTCTTTATACACTTGAGTAGTTACACTTGTGTCAGAAATAATTAATGTACTCGTAGTGCTTCCATTATGAAAGAGTAATAGTGAGATACGCCAATGTTCTGCCTCTTTTTCAAAATTAGAAGGCGCCTCCCAAATACAATTTTTTTTATATAATTAAAATTAAATATAAAACACGCCATCGCGCATCATGTCTATAAATGTAGAGCTGTTTAGTGTAATATTGCGACGAACTGCATTGCACGGCAGTGCCCCCGCCAAGTCGAGCAAAAAAGCGGCACGGCCGTACCATCCTTTTCTCGAAGCAGTTCAGGCCATTTTAGAAACCCTGTAACTTTGTTGTGGATAAGACTAGAAGCCTGAATTTTCAGAAACAAAGTAGGCAAGTCAATCTATTTATTTAAAATATAAAAGATTTTAAGTATTGATGTGGTCACTATAAGAGGTTGTTAAGTTAGCTAATTACGTAATAACTTAAGACAGAAGGACCCTTAAGTAGGGACTGAATAAATTAACCGACTTGGTATGAAATGGATCTCACAACTTTTTACGGTAGAAAAACTGAGTTGGGAGACTTTTTTTTTTACAAGTTATGTTTTTGATGGCATTCTTTTGTTTACTCGTTCGTTTTCTATGCGTTTCTATACCATTCATCCGATTACGACGAAACTTTGGTCAGTTGTTGTGCCAGTTGTTGATATTTCTGACAAAGCATTGTAAGGCAAGCTAAGCACAGCTAGTATTTAACATTATGAAATTCCTCAAATTTACATGTATTTCTATGAATTGTACAAAATATATAAGACTTTGACAATCTATGCACAATTACAACAAAGTTTTCTATACGTTCCTATACCATTCATACGATTACGACGAAACTTTGGTCAGTTGTTGTGCCAGTTGTTGAATGTTTCTGACAAAACAAAGGCATTCCAACGCATGCTAAGCACAACATCTAATTCTATTAATTGTACAAAATTTATTAATTTCTATGTTAATTTGTAGGGTAAAATAATATACGAAAAATTGCGAACCGTTGAAAGTGTTAGAGCCAAGCTGCACCTATATTATGATTGTAGAAAAATGGGTTGAATCAAAATGGATAGGACATACTCTCACAGAATACTAGCGTGAAATAAAAGCTTAATGCTGCTGTGTTTCTTAAGGTGAGTGTAGCGAATCAGAGAAACTTTTTACTGCAAACGAGGCATTCCATCGGAGTCCTCACGGGTGACAACGCATCTACATTTTAATTCTTAATTGAAGATACTATCACATCATGAACTTGTCGCCCTTAATTTATTTAAAAAAATCATGCGTTTTAATGACAAACTGTTAGTCTATTTAATTCTCAAAGTTTGACATTTCTGTTTATCACGTAATCCCTCTTGTCCCAAGCCGACATTACGACCGTGACTTAGGGTCTAATCTCATCTGATAACCCATAGTTGCAGACTTAAAGTCTGTTATTTGTGACAAAATCTAAGGTGTAACTAAATAGAATTTACATGTATTTTACTTTAGCTTTCATTTCAGCTTTATCTCGAAGATAGTACCTTGTTTATTCAATATATTATAAATAGTACTTATTGAAAGACACTATTATGCTTAAATTTAATACTGGTTCCGAATATATCTCTGTTCTAGGAAGAACCAGTAGAAAATCCAGCGGGACAATTTTCTTTGAAAAAAAAATTACGGCTTATAATCAAATATATTACACAAATAATATAATAAAACAAATTACAAATAGCTTGGTAGCGATCACCTCATTCCCAGATAAACTCCTTGACATTCTAATAACCATTTTTATAAAAACTTTGTTAAGTAAAGTTTTTGAACTTCGAGGAGGTCAAATTTTATATCTTTTCTGGGGTTTTGTAGTAAAAATATACACATCGCCCCAAGAATAAATTAATTACTGACTCGGTGGATTCGAGTGCCTATCTGGTACTACTAGCTTGTGTCAGTTGCGCCTGCGGTAGCAGCGTCGACGAGTGTGGGCTCCACGGACTTTAATGTAAGAAAAGTGCTGGTAGGTTTTTCTGTCACGGTTCCTTGAACGATGTCATCTGTCTTTGGATTCGCTCTTGTCTCTATAAAAGTTCCCTCGGGTTTAGAGCCTTGTGGAATATTTAGAGACGATGGCATCAGACCCGACGGTATGAGTTATGTCCCTTGGCAGAGAGGTAAAGACCTAGTGTGCGTTGCTACTTGCGAGACACTTTGGCAGCCTCTCATCTCAGAGTTTTAACTCCTTTAGAGCCAGCGCGGCAACAGAGATAGCTGAAATGGTTAGTTGGCGCATATATGAGAGATGACTACATATCTGTACCATTTGCTGTAGAAACTACTGGTCAGTGGGATCCACATTCAGTAAAGTTCCCAAAGGAACTATATCAGTGACTGGTCGTTGATACTGGTGATAAGAGGGCTGATTCTTTTCTCGCTCACGGAGTTAGTATAGTCATTTAGCGAGGAAACGCTTAGCGTAAATTAGGTTCAGTAAACTTTAAATTTCACTTTGCACTTATGCGCCCAAATATAAAATTACAATTTCCTTTCACGTTCGGTTTATCAAGTAAACATTACTCAAAGCGATATGAACACTGTTGTTTATAAGTTTTCGGTTATTGTAACAACTTTAGGTTTAAATAAAGAGTTATCTATCTATCTATCTACCGGTAATACAGACAGAATAACTAAAATAGTTTATTAAGGCTAATGTTCAGAAAGCATTAATCTCATGTTCAGAAAGAGCCGGAACGGAAAAGTTACACTATGCCAATAACGTTACTTTAGACTCCACACGAGTTGTGTACTTGCCCCATGCTTACTTTGAGGTTTAAGTTACACATGTGTCAGAAGTAGTTAACGTACTCATAGTGCTTCTATTCTGAAAGAGTAATATTGAGATACGGTAACGTTGTACCTCTTTTTCAAAAGAAGAAGGCGCCTCCCACAAATATTTTTTTTAAATTAAATTATTAAGTATTAAGTCTAAAACAATACTATTTAATATATATAAATAATTTTTGTTTCTTCGTATTTTATGCGTTTACTTTATCGACTTATTGGTTGCACTTGCGCAAAGGTCACAGGCATAGTTTAAATAACTTACACGCGTATCATTCCGACATATTTATTTGAAAGTTTGGTATATATCATTCAATTTCAATAAACGGGAATTCACCCCTAATTAAACAATACAAATTTTTTTCAAATTTAATATGATATTTTTACAATCATTTCCTCTGAAATAGCAACGCGCCGGGTACCAGCCCATAGTTTATAAAAATAAATAAAAAGGTATCTCTACTACGATAATCTACATCACAATGGAACTAAATACTGATGGTGAAGCTTAAATGATTTTCAATAAGCTTTTTTATAATCTATATTAAATAAAATTCATTATATTATTATATATTCTATTCTACTCAAGTTTCCTTATTTGTGAAAATATTTCAGTTAGTTTCAAATAATTTGAATCTTAGTATCATAAGTACGAGGGTGGATTGAAAAGTACTCGGCCTAACCAAGAAAATAAACACATACTAAATCAGTTACATTTTTATTTTTCTACATAATCACCATCAAGTTCAATACACTTTTGCCACCTCCCCTTCCAAGCATTTAGACCGTTGAAAAAAAAATGATTCTTCCTTATAGTCAAAATATGCGTCTACAGCTGCTTTGACCTCGTCGTTTGTCGAAAATCTTTGACCTCCCAAGTGCTTTTTTAGGTTAGGGAACAGAAAGTAGTCTGATGGTGCCAGATCAGGTGAATACGGCGGATGCGGTAACAGTTCAAAGCCACAGTTGTGAATTTCAGCCACTGACTGTACTGACGTGTGAACACGGGCGTTATCTTGATGAAACAGGACTTTTCTTCTGAACATTCCTCGACGTTTTTCTTTTATTTCCTCTCGTAAACGACGTAGTAAGGTGCAGTAGTAATCAGAGTTTATATTCTGACCCCTTTCAAGATAATCAATCATAATCACACCTTTCGAGTCCCAGAATACTGAAGCCATCACCTTATTTGCCGATAAAATCGACTTAGCCTTTTTAGGGGGTGGTGAACCAGGTCTTCTCCACTGTTTTGATTGTTGTTTTGTTTCCGGTGTACAGTAATGAACCCATGTTTCGTCCATAGTAACAAAACGATTCAAAAAATCATCTGCATCGGCTTCAAATAACTCCAAACAGTCGCGTGAAATAGTCAATCGCGTCCTTTTTTGTTCAACTGAAAGCAGTCGCGGAACCCACCTCGCAGACACCTTGTGGAAACCCAACTCGTTGACAATGATGTTTTGAGTTCGTTCATAAGAGATGCCTATAATCTCAGCTATCTCTCTAATTTTTAATCTGCGGTCTCCCATTATTAAATCAAGTACTTTTTTAATATTTTCGTCAGTAGTTGACGTCGAAGGCCTTCAAGAGCGGGGTTCATCTTTCACACTCTCTCTACCACGCTTAAATTCTGCTATCCATTTTTTGACGGATGAATATGACAGAGCACAATCGCCTAATGTACTGACCATGTCATCATGGATGGCTTTTGATGATAGCCCCTTCTTATGGAAGTACTTAATGACGGCACGCTGCTCGATTTGCTCCATTCGCGGAAATTATGTCCGATTACTTTGTTAATAAATTTATAAAATCACAACTAATTATCGCACACGTTTCGAACTTCACACAATGAACTAGTCTGAACTGAACTAAATAATGTGGCTAGATTTGATTTTTAGAATTAAATGGATCTGTGTTAGGCCGAGTACTTTTCAATCCACCCTCGTATTAAGTTAATCATACCAATATTTGCTCTAAGTTTGCGGTAATATTGAAAATAATTAGTTGTTGGAAGGACGTTTTGAGCGGCTTATTGTACACCAAAACCGAACGTTATGAGTTGAGGATTGTCTTAGTTTGCTTTGACTTAAAATTTGATTTAAAAGAGTGTGCTCCAAAGCCAAGTCTTTGTATTTGAGCAACAAAATTAAGACGGCTTCCAATAAAATTAAAATGACATGGAATATAATTAATAGCGAAACTGGTAAGATCAACTTTCGCAATTCAAATTACCAGTTAAGTGTTAACAACAAATTAACTGTATCAGATCAGGAAGTAGCAATGGTTTTTGAGAAATATTTTACTGATATTCCGATCTTGACCACTAAGTCACTGAATTCTTCTCCTGCCGTCGCCGAATCATTACTTAAACAAAATGTAAATGCGTGTACAAAGAATTTTACATTTCATAAAGCGTCATCAAAAGATATTGTAAAATATTTTAAAACTATTGATGTTAAGAAAACTGCGGATCTGTGGGGGATTTCCGTTGAAGTTATTGCGTCTATAATAGATACAATCGCACCTCATTTAGCTATTATTTTTAATACTAGTATCGAATCTGGTGTGTTTCCTGATTTAATGAAGCATAGTAAAGTTATACCTTTATTTGAATCTGATAGTACATTAGACTCCGCTAATTTTAGACCTATTTCTGTACTACCAACACTTAGTAAGATTTTTGAAAAAATTGTTCTTGATCAAATGTTAAATTTTTTTAATATAAATAATTTACTTCATAAAAATCAATTTGGTTTCACAAGGGGTCGCTCGACAACTGATGCCGTCTTTGAGCTGATTAAATATATCTTTAATGCATGGGAGAATTCACAGGATGCTTTGGGTATATTTTGTGACCTATCCAAGGCCTTCGATTGTGTTCACCATGAAACATTAATCGGGAAACTTCAACACTACGGTGTAAGAAGTGATGCTCTTAAAATAATTATTTCATATTTATGTAAGAGAACGCAAAAAGTTGTCATTAACAATATGAGCTCTTCCGGATCGATGGTACAAATGGGCGTGCCTCAAGGCTCAATTCTCGGCCCCTTTCTGTTTCTTGTATACATTAATGACTTACCTTACATAGTAGGGGATAACCATGATATGATGAAACTTCTTTAATTTTCAAATTAAGTCGACTGTTACTAAAATATGACGAAGTAAATAATGCTATATCTAAATTAGTAAATTGGTTCAATGTTAATAATTTGCATTTAAATGGCATAAAAACGAAATGTATGAAATTCATGACTCCAAATGTCAAACAATTAAATACTAATGTAATTTTAAATGCGAGAAACTGAGTCTTGTATATACCACCATTTTTCTTGGAATCACACTAGACGCGAAGCTTCAATGGAGCCCCCACATATCAAAACTAGCAAGCAGACTTAGTTCTGCAGCATATGCTGTAAAAAAGATTAGAAGTCTAACCAGTGTTGAAACAGCTAGACTAGTTTACTTCAGCTATTTCCATAGCATAATGTCGTCTGGTATTTTGCTATGTGGAAACGCAGCTGACACTGAAATTATATTTGTTTTACAGAAGAGGGCCATAAGAGCAATTTATGATTTAAAGCCTAAAGAGTCGCTGCGACAAAAATTTAAGGAAATTAATATATTAACTTTGGCCTCTCAATACATTTATGAAAATGTAATGTATGTACACAAAAATAAAAGTAGTTTTACAAAAATAAGTGATATTCATTCTGTAAATACTAGGAACAGACACAAGCTAGTAGTACCAGTTACTCGACTCCATCGCGTCAGTAATTCATTCTTGGGGGCGATGTATACGCTTTTACAACAAAATTCCAGAAAATATACAAAGTTTGACCTGCTCAAAGTTCAAAAACTTTATTAAACTAAGTTTGTATAAAAAGGGTTATTATAATATTAAGGAATTTATGGATGATAATAACCCCTGGAAATGAGGTGATCGCTACCAAGCTATTTCTAATTTGTTGTGTTGTTAATTTGTGTAACATCATGATTGTAAGCTGTTATTTAAAAAAAAGTCCCGCTGGGTTTCTTGCTGGTTCTTCCCAGGACAGAGGCTTTTTCCGAACCAGTGGTAATCAAACAAAAGAGTGACTTTCAATAAGTATTATTTATAATTTATAAGAATAAAAAAGTTTCTGTTTCTGTTTCTGTAATGAAAGTACTTGCGGGTACTTTTTATTATAAATCGAACGAAAAGATTTAACTATTGGCTTAAAACATTTCCCTTTAAACTTTCACTCTACACTTTACTGGTACGTCAAAGACGTAAATAGCACAAAAAAGCTTCATTACGGCATTTAACATCAAAACATTATGCGAGGCGCATCACAGTCTTTCACCAACGTAATAACTCTCACCCTATCCGAAGGTTATATGTGGACGATAACAGGAACTTTATCCCACTTCTGATGTCGGATCATGGGTGTCCGAGATGCGAAGCATCGGGTTTTTTTCACGCTCCAACATGGTCTTACGTAAATGTGGGCACATGAACGAAAGATTATTTAAATCAAAATAACTTTATTTAGACTAGTGGTTGTACACAAGAAACAAACACGTGCGTCGGTAGCGAGCGTCCGCTCCGGCTATCCGAACTCGACTGCCACAACACCCGGTCCCTTCTCTAGCCGTCGCTGCATCCCCTCTACCGACGATCATATTCAAGCGGTAGGACGCGCTTGCGTTTCCGGTAACGATATTATGGATTCACAAAGGTAATTGTTAGATGGCGCTGCTTGTAGAACAATGGCGCCATCAATCCACGACATGTATACTTTCTAGGATTTTGTTGTAGAAACGTAAAGAATGAATCTCTGACTCGGTAGAGCCGAGTAATTGGTACTACTAGCTTGTGTCTGTATTATATATTATTACTGATACACGTCCCACAGCTAGGGCGCTGGCAGTCCGACAACTGAAAGAGTTCTAAGACAAAGTATTGTCCGCCGCACTGCCCCAATTTTGGTGGACTTCAACTGATTTTTTTTTATTTCTTATACATGCAGTTTTTCTCGCAATATTTTCTTTCACCGTCGTATATGTAGTAAATCAGAATTTATGATTGCTACTTACAATTTTATTGGTGCTGGCGGGGATCACAAAAATGCAGACGCGTTGTCACCTATGAGGAGTAAGATATAATACCTCTTTTTTAGTAAAGAGTGTAATGGATTTCTAGACTCACCATACAAAACACAGAAGAATTATACTGTTATTATACGCTGGTTCTTTTGATTCTGATATTCTTTGATTTTTTTGCGAAAGTAATAATATTCCCTATTATTAGTGGTGTAAAACATCCTTCACTCCTCGTCATGCGTCAAAGATCAGTGACATCTGGTACTTCATCGTCAATCCGCCTGCGATTCGTGAATATTAAGGAAAATCCTCCTTATAAGTCCACAATTATATCTTTTGTCATACAATTGTATGACAAAAGATATATATTATTTCCAAACTAAATTAATGCTGATAGTTCAAGAAAGAGTTAGTCTTGACAGTCGAACTACGTTTAAAGTTCTCAAACTTTGATATCATTTCATCAAAATCTGCTCAACTTTATAAAGTCATGTTTGCTACCGTTACCTTATGTCGACTTGGAGAACATAATATCTTATTATGAAGTTAGAAAAACAGTTAATATAGATCGATTTAACTGAAACTTTTTATTCAATAAGGATTATAAATAAAACTTATTAAAAATCACTTTTATGTTTAATTTATCACTGGTTCAGAAAATACCTCTGTACTGGAAATAACCAGCAAGAAACCAGCGGGAATTTTTTGAAATATTAGTTTACAGTCATTCAGCCAGCCCTTTTCAGGGCTGCAATTCTACTCAGCTGCGCACCCATGTCAACGAGGGTTAGGGCGTCCCCCAAAGGCGACGCACACCAGCTCGTCCCCGTTGGTGTGGAATGCAGCGCGCAAAGTTCTAGATTTGGCTAGGGGAAACGAAAGAATTGTTGTATGTGGTGATTTGAATGGATGGGTTGGTACCGCTCGACCAGGGTACGAGTCGGTACTTGGAAAGTTTGACGATAAAAGGGTTAATGATGCTGGCAAGCTTATACTGGCGGTATGCAAGGAAAAGGGTCTTCTTGTGACAAACACTATGTTTAATCACAAGAAAATCCATATGTATACTAGAGAAAGAAAGAATGAGAGAAGTATGATCGATTTGTTCCTGGTGGATGACCGACTGCGAAAACAGGTTATGGATACGCGAGTGTTCAGGGGTGCTGACCTGGGAACGGATCACTATCTAGTGATTACTAGATTTAGGGGTCTGTTCGCGGGTTGGCGCTACCGGACGACAGTGACAGAACCACAGTCGGTCTGTCGCATCCGAAGCTGGAAGCTTCAGGAAGCGGATACTAGGGACAAATATCATGCGAGGGTAGCCGAAAAGCTTGACACCATCGATGGCAGAAACGAATGTGTAGAAAGAACATGGCAGAACCTTAGGGATGGAATGGTAAGTGCAGCGGAAGAAGTGTGTGGAACAATAAAAAGAGGCAGTAGTAAAAGAAGAGATGCATGGTGGAATGATGAAGTGAAAGAAGCTGTAAAGAAGAAGAAGAAAGCATGGTTAGACTACTTGGCCTCTAGTAATGATAAGGATATGAGAGAGAAGATGAAAGAAAGATATAAGCTGCAGAAAGTTCACACGAAAGCATTGATTGAGGAAGTGCGTGAAAGGTGTAGAATGGAAGCGGATGAAAGGTTGTCGCACAACTTTAAGGAGAACTCCAAACTCTTCTGGAAAGAGGTTGGAAGGACCCGAAGTGGTGCGACGGCCTTAAGAATGAACAAAGTGCTTTCGAGAACTAATGACGTCCTCTCAGAAAAATCGGACGTCATGCAGCGATGGAGCGAATTTTATAGAGAAATGTATGCGTGTGATGATCTTAGTGAGGGATCCGGGGATGACGCCGTGACTGGCACGCCAGACCCGGACCTCGATGACACTGAGGTCATCAGTATGAAAGAGATTGAACGTGCGATTCGAAGTTTGAAATGTGGTAAGGCTGCGGGACTAGACAGAGTTACTGCTGAAATGGTCAAGTATGGTGGGCCTCGCGTCTGGGACAGCTTTCATCTGCTGTGCAATTTGTGCTGGCGGACGGGGGATGTCCCGGATGATTGGCGATCCGCAGTCATTGTGCCTTTATATAAAGGTAGAGGTTCACACTTTGACTGCGAGTGCTATCGGGCGATCAGCTTGACTAGTTTAGCAAGTAAAGTTTACTCGAAGGTTTCGACACGTAGGATGCAAGAGAAATCGGAAAGATTTCTATGGGAGGCACAATGCGGATTTAGACCTGGAAGAGGATGCACGGATCAAATGTTTTCTCTCCGTATGATCACGGAAAAGCTTCTGGCTGTTAACCAGAAGATTTTCTGTGCTTTTGTGGATCTTGAGAAAGCATTTGATAAGGTTGTAAGGAAGAAAATATGGGAACTGTTGCCGGGGTATGGTGTGGATGGCCGATTGCTAAGGGCTGTGCAGTCTCTTTACTGTGACTGTAAAGCCTGTGTGCGGGTAGGGCATGACCTGTCACCCATGTTAAGCGTCCAAACGGGCGTAAAACAGGGTTGTGTCATGTCTTCCTGGCTGTTCATACTGTATCTCGACAGCTGTTTACAAAAGCTGAAAGATAGCTGTTTGGGTGTGAAATTGGGTGACATAAAAGTAAATTGTCTGCTGTATGCTGATGATGCAGTGCTTATTGCACCATCAGAGGCAGAACTGCAGGCATTAGTCACGTGTATGAAAGAGGAATGTGAAATTAAAGGTCTCCGTTTGAATGCTAATAAAACTAAGGTTCTGGTATTTGAAAGGGACGAAGAGAGAACGAAGTGTGAAATATGGGTAAATCAGGAATGTCTAGAACAGGTAAATGAAATTGTATACTTGGGGAGTGCTTTTAGCCGGGATGGAAGATGTGATTTAGATGTGGACAGGCGTGTCGCTGCCGGGAACAAAGTCAATGGTGCCCTGACTGCGTTAGTCAAAAGGCAAGGCGTAGCGAAGAGTGCACGCCTTGCAATACATAACGCAGTGTTGGTACCGACTTTGTTATATGGCAGCGAAACCTGGGTATGCCAGAAGAAGCATAAAAGTAAGTTGAATGCAGTGGAGATACGATCTCTTCGTAAAATGTGCGGCGTTACTATGGCCGACCGAAAGCGAAACGAAGAGATTCGCAATATGGCAGGTTTGAAAGATGACCTTATCACAAAAATTGATAAGGGCGTGCTTCGGTGGTTTGGGCACGTTGAGCGAATGAGTGAAGACCGAATGGTGAAGAAAATATATAGCGCGAAAGTTAATATTAAAAGGTGTCGAGGTAGACCGAGACTAACTTTCGAAGACCATGTGAGCAAATTGCTCGAAGAGGGTAGGGTCAAGAGTACTCGGATACCTAGACGTGCATGTATGAAGAAGATAATGAATCTGAAAGAAGCGAAAGAGATATGTAAGGATCGTGACACTTGGCGATCTGTTCTCTCTGGCTACCCCGTCAGGGATTGTGCGTGAAGATAAGTAAGTACGTAAGTACAGTCATTCAATTTGCCCAAATAATTAACAATACAAAACAAATTAGAAATAGTGTGGTAGCGATCATGTCATTTCCAGAAGTCATTATCATGTATAATAAACCTTTTTTATAAAATCTCTGTTTATTAAACATTTTAAATTTGGCGGAAGTCAGAATTTTCATATTTTTTTGGAATTTTGTTGTAAAACGTATTATATTACCTCAATAGTAAATTACTGACTCTGAGGTGTCGATATAAATTAAATATATTAAGAGTAAAGTAAACGGTAGAACACAGGCATCTTATATCATTTCGGAAAGGGTTTTCGTATTTTTTGTATAAAACAGAAGTGAACCTTACAATCCACCTGATGGCCATGCCATGCCAAGCCCATGAACATCTGCAACCTATTTCAAACAAAGAATTCAACGGATACGTTGTCACCTCTGAGGACTATGGTGGAAGGTTTCACAGCCTATAAATGTGCTGGCATTTTGACACTTTAACCGGAACACTACACTGCACGCAATTCTGCTTGGAAATAGAAATTAGTAAGAATAGAGAATACAGTACAATCTCGTAATACTGTTGTGTCTCGAACGTAAACGCCTCAATGAGATATGACAGACTTACTGGATTTCTGCAGACTCACATAATTTTAAAATATTTTTATTTTCTCTGTTAAACAAAGCTCTAAATACCACAAGTCGATCGCCACTAAAATTACAATAAAAGACTATTTTTTTAAAAACTGAAGTGACAATAGAACTTATAATATCCCTAATAGTAAATGGTTACTGCAGTCCACGTACACCTGCAACCAACTAAAAACAAAGATGTCTTATTACAGGCTGTGATGCATTCCATCTTAGTCCTTAGAGGTGACGAAGCATCTGTGGCCTTCTTTGTTTTGAAGTTGATTACAGGTGTCCATGGTTTTCAATACTCATTAACTATCAGGTATATTGCAAGTTCCTGTGTCACTTTAGCTTAGTAAAATAAAAATAAATTTGACAAAAAAAAACTATTAATATAATGGACTTCCGCAAAGTAACGCCTGATTCTATTAATTAAATAAAAATAAATAACTAAATAATTTAACAAAATACAATTGACTCTACTACCCGTCGCCGATGTGTCTACAGAACCGTTACCATTACAGCCTATTAATGTTCATTGCTGAATATATGCCTCCCCAACAGATTGCCTCATAGGGGGGATATTTGCCATAGCTGCCACGCTTGACAAGCGGGTTGGCAACCGCAGTTTTTGTATTTAGTCGTTATAAGGAAGACGCTGCAGCCCATCTATAATTTGTTTCCTTCTGTCACGTCTTACGACACCCACGGAATGATATGTGGTAGTCGATATTCTTACACTACCACTGCATGAGTACAGAATGGCTGCTTTAAATTATAGTTATACCGTCATCTACCGGAAGCTACAAGATGTTTCCGGTATTAACCATTGTCACATTTAAAAAAACCCACGCGACATAATGGAGTGATGGATTCTGCTACGCTACCACCACACGGAATATTTAATTGCCACGTTTGTGATTGAGACTGAAATATGAACCAAGTACAGTCAAAGTCAAGCACGCATTTAGTTTGAAATTAAATTAAACCATTGTTCCATTCTGTACTTGAAAGTCATGAAAGACAAAGTACACTGAAATTGCTACTTTGAAAGTTTCTCATCCGCGAAGTTTGATCTAAGTTCACCCTTTGTGGAGAAGGATTGCAGCTCAATTCCTGCAGAAATTTCTGACTTTATCGCTTACTATCATATTTCTTTGCGGCGATTTAATTTTTATTAGGATTCTGAAGAGAACATAATAGCTTTGCTTTGTCTGTCTGATCTAATGTGTCATAATGTCATTAATTAATGATGTAGTTCTAATGTTTACGGTAATTATAAAATATATTTCGTGTAAGCAATTTTTGCTTATTTTAGATGATGCATTTTATTTTCCGGTACAGTATTTCATACCGGCACACCGCCTGCAACTTTACAATGCGCCGTTTCGCCATCACGTGGAATACTATTCCCATGTCCGGGCTCCCCAGTGCCAGCTCCTTTCACTTGACCGCATTCAGCGCAGAGCGGGTCGAATCGTAAACGGCTGAATTCTTTCCGATCGGCTCGATTAACTGGCGCTGCGAAGAGATGTTGCATCTACCAGGGGAGTGCTCTGAAGAATTGTTCGGACTAATTTCAACCACTCAATTTCACCATTGCACGTCGCTACTAAAGTTGCGATACCATCCTTACCATCTGGATGATTGGCCGTCCACTACTGTGCGATTTAGAAGATGTTTTCTTACTCGCACAACTTCCTTGTGGAAACGATTACCACCAGCGATTTTCCACACCTTCTTCGAAGTCGACTTTTAATTGTTTTTATAGGATTGGGTGACAAACGAGCACACAGTCCACCTGATGGTAAGTGGTTACTGTGACCCATAGACATCTACATCTATCCTCAATAAAGACTCAAGATGCAGATGCGTTGTCACCCGTGAGGACTAAGATGGAATGCCTCTTTGCCAGTAAAAATGGTCTCCGGTCCTCTACACTCACCATACGAAACACAGCAGCGTTAAACTGCTATTTAACTATTTTACCTTTTATTAGAACTTAATTTTTGCAATAAAACACTTATATTAAAGTAAAATAATTTTTATTAAAATCTTAAAACTACCTGTACTGTTTCATTATAATACCAATCATAGGAACTTAAAGTAGGCAGCCTTGTTAAGCACACTTGCATAATTCTTTTTTTTATTTACATAAATGATACTCGCAAAAACCCTCGTATATGCGAGCTTTACTTTTATTAAATTATGACTTTGGGATGATGAGTTGCTCGTTCCCAAGTAATGTAGTGAACCATTTTTGTCGAAGGGAAACCTCATTCTCATACTTCGATGATGAATAGTTGAAGGAGCAGTAGTCGCTTTGGTTACTGGCTCGGTCGCTTTTAACATCATTAATTAAAATTATTAAGTTGAGTCTTTAACACTTTCTGTCATCGTCTAACAACCACGCTAAAATTTAACTTTTAATGTTTATTCATATAAATAAACTTATTTAAATATAAAATCTAATTAAAAACAAGCTTTTAAAGGTGGGTAAGTCCAGCATCAACGTCTATCATCAGTTCAGCTCTAAACCCACTGCTGAACGTAGGCCTTCCCCATAGATAGGATAGGCCTCCTCTATAGATAGGGTAGGCACCCTTCATATGATTATACCGTAGATGCCGCAGTGTTTTTATAAATTTAAATTGTTATCGGGAAGATGCTGCTGCCTATCCTCCATTTTAGATCAGCTTCTTGATACCATATTGCTGCATTGTAATAAGCATTTCAAATTACAGCTCAAAAGAATATTAGCATATTATTATTTTTTTACACAAATGCGTGAGAGTTAACCACACTAGGATTTTACTTAAGCAGTTAACTTACATAAATTGCAAAAGGGAAAACACCAGACCCAGAGCAATTATTAGTAGGCCACAAATATAAATATTTGTTCGTGCGGGTTACGAGCTCGCGACCCTCTACACCTTAACATTTCCAAATAACATAGGATATAATACTAACATCAATACACCGACCGCTAAAACAGCTCCTTGAAGCGTGCTAAATCGAAAACAATGATTCCCGCGGGATGGTAACGTTATATATCACTCAGCTACTGAACAAATAAGACCTCTTTATATGTTTTCAGAAAAAATAACGTGCGCCTAAAGTTGCGTGAGCTAAATACCCATAGCGCGAATTCTTACGTGTTAAGTACACAAAAGCGCACCACTTTTACATACAAAAACATGCTTCAAGCCTTTGACTAGCAGTACAGAAAAATTAATGTGGTAACAGCTATTTTCAACTAACAAATTACGTATTAAAATATACCTGTATTTATATTATCTTCATCATTATTATTGTAGAGCCATGCTGCAGCTATATTAGTTGTATAGTTGTAGCACGAATGGATCGGCTCAACCTAGGAAGGACCACGCACTCACAGAATGGTGTGTGTAGAGGAACCGGAGACCCTTTTTACTGGAAACAGGCATTCCATCTAAGTCCTCACGGGTGACAACGCAGCTGCATCTTGATTCGTAATCGAGGATAGATGTAGATGTCTATAGGCCACAGCAACCACTTACCATCAAGTGGACTGTATGCTCGTTTGTCATTATATAAAAAATACGAAAAAGGGGATTTCGGCGGGAAGTTGACAACGGATTAAAATTAAATAAAATGACAACTCTTAATTATTCGACTAAAGAAATTAAAATTTCGTTTGTCGTTCGTTATCGACTCCTAACAACCCACGGGTCATGATGGATAAACAAAGTATTAAACAAAGTCACTTCCCACCATCTGTACAGCTGTCCTCACGGCTGCCGACGCATCTGCATTTTGATTCTTTATTGAGGATAAATGTAGATGTGTATGGGTCACAGTAACCATCTACCATCAGGTGCACTGTGTGCTCGTTTGTCACCCTATCCTATAAAAAATGCTGATATTTGCTTTCTTAAGGCTACCAAAGTTATATAAACTTGAGGAAACTCAAATATTTTGCTTACGTTTCATATTAGGGCCCTTAAATGTTGATTATATTTCAGAATTTCGACGTATCAACTAGCTACGATTCACCTTCGCATACTCACATCCGTTCTGGTTTATAGAATAGAATCATCTTTGTTTAATATAGATTACAAGTATACTTACCTATTGAAACAATTTTTGTACTTATAAAAACGGTTTGAAAAAACTTATGACCTGGGAACGACCAGCAAGAAACGCAGCGGGACTTTTTTCTTTTTTCTCTCGATCATCTTCGTTTCACTGTCATGTTTTCTCTCCGTCATCAAAGTATCATTTTTAAAAATTCCATTTGCTGCTATTACCTGTTTCATATTCTTCATTAGCGTTACAAAAGTGTATCCATATGGTGAGCTTCTTGAGAGATCTGCAAGTGTTCATTATGCGCCAGCATTGGTAATGCTGTTTTATCACCTGTGGGATTTTTCACCGGAAACTCGATCACTTATCGGATGCGCTGGTTGCCACTTAGAGAATACTTCCTTTTTTATTTTAATAAAGAGGCAAATCCTCTCTATAATAGAAGAGGCCCACGTCGAGTAGCCAACGTTAACGGGCTGATATTTTAAAATAAGTGTAGGCAAATAGGAATACGACTCATCTGAAGATAAGTGATCACTGCCGCTTACAGATAATTGAAACGGTATTGCAAATACTTTGCCGGCTTTTTGGAAAGAAGTAGGCTTGTTTCTTGAAGTTGTCTCAGTTATATTTCTAGTATTATTTTGTATTCTTTTTGTTTTCTCGTTTTGTATCTTGCAACAATGATGTGATTGCTTAACATGCGGGTCTTACCTATTTTTAAATGTGCATTTAGTTTTTAATATTATTGTTTTAGAATTTAGCATAATTATTAGTGTAGTGTAACATCTGTCAGTAAAACAAATAATAAATAAATAAATATTGGTCGAAAAAAATCGCTGGCGATTAAAGTCCACAGTGTGTGGCAGAAACATTTTGGTAAAACACAGTTACTGAAATGACATCTATTGATATTATGAGGATGAAATTTTAGAGTTTGTCGCAGTATTAATGATGTTAAAAATTAATTAGCTGAGTTCCGTGTAAAAAATAAAATTATGTGTAATTTGTTTTTAACATCATCAAGTTAATGGATTTCTGCAAAGTAACTACGTGATTTCATTAATTATATTGCAGTGTAGTTGGAAATTAGCAGCTGGAGTAAATCTGAATAACCTATGATAAGAGGAATCCTTAAACAAAGAAGAAGAAGAAACCATGTAGTGACGGTGTAAGAACATACACTACCCTGGGTTACGTGGGTGTCGTAAGAGACGACAGAGGGAAACTGACCCAGGAGATGGACAGCAGCATCACACTGATAACAACAAAATAAAAAAAAACTGCGGTATTCAACCCGAAAAGCGTAGTAACTCTGGCAAATACCTAAACAATCTATGGGGAAGACCAATATTCAGCAGTAGAATTTTGTTAGTCTGTAATGGTAATGGGAGGAAGATTTCTACTTATTCTTGCTTGTGACTGCTTAATTGTAGTGTTTTTGTAGCCGGGCTATTTTTAATTTTCTCAGTTTCGTTTTAAATTTTTAAACTACCGTCAAAGTAAAAATACTCATTTAAATAAAATAGTAAGTGAATTTGCAATTAATACAGTGAACAAATATATTACTATACTCAGTATTCCGATCTTCAATTAGAGCTAGTCGGCTTTGATAGTTGCCAAGTTAGGCAAACTAAAAGTTAAACATCGAACTAATCTACGTTGCACCTTCTCTGGAAAATGTGGTCAGTGTTACTTTGTAAACACGACTGTAATAATTGAACTTAATAGTAAACATCGTTCGTTTAAATTAAAAGATTATTGTTTAAAGATGTGTATTTAAATATGTATCTCATTTATGATATAGTACTTGAATGGCTGAGCTTTATTCAGCATTAGAAAAAAGTCTAAATGTATTTAGGGATGAGATTTTATTATATTATATGTTTTCTATACGCCTATATAAATATTTACCTAACATAAACTTTGGAAAATAAAAAATATTAAATATAAAATATTGTCCAAATCATTAGAACCGTTTCCGAGAAACCAATTATTATATACAAGTATATATCGAAGGACAAATTATTGGACTAGGTAAATCCAACTTCGACAGTTCGGTGCATTACGACACATTTTCCTTTCACATAAAACCAGTATATGTTCCTGGTGAACACATTGATCCGAGACATGGTTTCTCATTTCCGGCCGTATGAAAAACCTCAAAGCGAGCTATGAAGGGAGCTATGAAGTAAAGACTTGGCGGTTCTTTGCGCGACAGAATTTGTAATGAGAATATCCGCGGTAGAGCCAGAATCGGCATAGCTCAATGGACCGGTAAGCTGAAGTGCCATTGTTATAAAATAAGAGTAACAAACAAGCAAATAGTCCATCTGATGCTGAGTGGATTTTATGACCCATAAACGTCTACTTTTGTCATCGATTGATAATCAAAATGCAGATGCGTTGTCACCCATGACGACTAAGATAGGATACCTCATTAATAAAAGGGTCTCCGGTTCTCTACACTTACCAAACAAAACACAGCAGCATTTTTTTTTCTTGCACGCTTACATTTTTTGAAAGCATGGTCCTACACCAGCCGAGCGGACTCATTCAAACTGCAGCATGTATAGCTAGCATAGCTGCAGCGTAGTTCTACCATGTAAAAGTTATATTTACCCACAAATATTTTAGTTATTTTGTAAAGAGAAGAAAATTAATTGTATCTATATTTTAGTGTGAATTTTAAGGTCTTGCAATGGTTTCAACTCTGCAACTTGAAGTATTTAGCGAATGAGGGATTAGCAGAAATCGTGTAAAGTAGTGACATTGATAAATGATATGAGAACGGCGGATACTGGTAGTTAACATCTTAAAGCTACTTGGTTCCAGTTGCAGCTAGTTTTCTACTTAAAATATTTCAGTAATTTACTATCGAAAGATTTCGCAGTTATATGAAAACAACTATGCAAAGTTAGGTCTAGCAATTTTACAAATACTTTACTATGCCAGGTCTAATCGCTTGACTTAACTTTTGTTTGTAATGCAACGCGATCAATTCTCACACGGAGCATGTATAATTAGTATCAGTCGGGGATCTTGAGAGAACGTGAAGTGGCGGTGTTAAATATTCCTTACCCCATATTGTCCAGTGGCTGCAGTAAGAGGCGACAGAGGAAAACTTAACCAGGAGGTGGACTTGAGTCGCGCTTTCCATTTCGGGTTTTTAAATAATTGTAACGTTAACACAGGAACACACGAAACCTAAAATATTTTATAATGTTAACTGATGCAGTCAAATACATATCGCTCGACACCAGATATCAAACGAAAAACCGGACTAAAAATATATACATTTAAAAACAAAATGTTATTTTTTCATGAATCAAACAAGTATACAGTAAAAAGGATTTCCGCCTCTCTTTATGCACTATACGAAACACAGCAATTATAAGCTTCTATTTTACGCTGGTATTCTGTGTGAGCGTGGTCCTTGCGAGGTCGATTCAAGAGTTTTGTGCTGCAAGCATAATGTAGCTGCAGCATTGATCTGCTACATTAAAATAGTTTTTTTTGCTTTTAAGAATAAATGGTGACGAAGAGCTCATAGTCTGCCTGATGGTAAGCGGATGCTATCGCCTCAAAATTCAACATATATCCTCGATAAAGAATCAAAATGCAGCTACTTTGTCATCCCGATTACTAAGATGGAATGCCTCGTTACCAGTAAATATGGTCTCCAGTTCTTTTCGTTTACCATACAAAATGCAGCAGCGTTATTCTGCTGTTTCATCCTGGTATTCTGTAAGAGCGTGGTCCTAGACAATCTATTAGTGTTGCAGTCATATAACTGCACCATCCGCTGATTTAGTTTTCGTCTTTTGCCATTTACTACGCCCACGGGATGATATGGCGTAGTAGATATTTTTACACCGCCACTACAAAGTGCTTTCAAAGCAATACAAAAATGATTTACCACTTAATTTAAGACTTTATAATAATAGAGAATATCCTATCGTAGGGAACCACGTTTTAAAAAATCAAAGAATTCTTCAACTGCAGTTTGACGTTTTTAATGCTCTTTAATCTCTGCTCTGCTCTGAGATTTCTGCTGCCTTCGGAAACAAAAAAACTGATTAGTTTGATGCCTCACACATATTTTAATAAGATATTTTCTGAAGACGAATGTGATAATAAAGAAATATTTAAAAGATGGTTGAATGCGAACTGGACAATTATACATTTTTAAATAAAACTAATTTTACGGATTTTATCGCGTATATTAACTTATTTTAACTTATTTTTATATTCCCGACGTTTCGGGTGCTTTCCAGCACCCGTGGTCACGGGGGACTGAGTTGTTTGACGTCCTGCTGTCATAGTTAGCCCGGCTACCTTCAGTTTTTTAATATTAATTTTTGGTTCGATTTACGCAGAATGAGCTTACAGTATCTTGAAGTCTAGCAGTGGTATACTTGGGTTTGGATTTGATTTTATTAATTATGGGATCCCAAGCAGATGGCAGCACCCATCCATCTTCTCTATTGAAATTAGGATGTTTTTTAATTTCAATAGCCTCGCGAATCATCCTTGGGAGGAATCGGTGTTCTTTTGCGAGGATTTGTGGTCTATCAAATCTAATGTAATGACGGAGACGATCCTGAACATGTTCACAAACTGCAGACTTCCCGATACGTCGGTGCTTCACGTCAGCTATATGTTCTTTAACGCGGGTTTTAATAGATCTTTTTGTTTGTCCTATGTACGAGAGACCACATTCACAATCCAGCTTGTACACTCCTGCATCTTGTAGAGGGATATGACACTTGACGGATGGTAAAAATTGACCAATCTTCTTCAGCGGCTTGAAGTACGTTTTAATGGAAGCTCGCTTCAAGATGTAGCCAACCTTGTCTGTGACTCCTCTGACATAGGGTAGTACAGCAGGCACACGCTCGACTGTGGCTGGCTTCACTCGGTCACTGTGACGTAGGCGCGGGACCCGAAGCTTGTTGTCTAGCAGTACTTGCTCGACGTGCTGAAGCTCGGCGGCCAGATGTTTTCTATCACAGATCCCTCGTGCTCTCTGAAACAAAGATTTTCCCACGGTAGCTAACTGTGAAGGATGATGGTGAGATTCACCATTTAAATATCGGTTGGTATGGGTATTTTTTCTGTACACAGTATGACCAATAGTGTTATCAGGATTTCGGATGACTAAAACATCTAGAAAAGCTAAAGTATTGTTTGCCTCTAACTCCATTGTGAATTGTATTTTAGGGTTTATGGAATTAAGGTGGTTTAAAAATGCAGTTACTTTGTCAGATGGTAAAATTGTGAAAGTATCGTCTACGTACCGCTTGTAGAATCTTGGATTTACAGGAGCAGTAAGAAGGGCTTTCTCCTCAAAGTCCTCCATGAATATGTCGGCGACTACGGGAGATACAGGTGAGCCCATTGCCACTCCATCTACTTGCATGTAGAACTCTTCTTTCCACAATAAATAGCCAGATGTGAGGCAGTGTTTGAGTAATACTGCATATTCTGTAGGCATGTTGTTATCTTCTAGCTTTCTAGTAACAATTGAGATGCAGTCTTCAATAGGTAGGCATGTGAATAGTGACTGAACATCAAAACTGACCATAGTTTCATTGTCAGCGAGATGTAGGTCTTTAATCTCACTAACAAATTGGTATGAATCCTTTGTGTGTGCTCTGGTATGTCCTGTCAGCTGGACTGTGTGCTCGTTTGTAACTCGATCCTATAAAAAAAACGATACTATTAATAATTATGTGTAATTTGTATTTATTGTATTTTGATTCTTATGTATTTTATCTGTATTTCGATGCATTTTAATTGTAATTTAATGACATATTATTATTTTATTATCAATTAATCAATGTATTTCAATGATATGGATCTTATGTTATCTGAAATAAATTAATTTGAATTTGAATTTGAATTGAAAAAAAAAGTAAAAACTCGAAATTTCTTTATACGACTATATATATATATATATATATATATATATATATACTTAATTTTTCGAACGTCGTTCTTGGAGGTCGAGGGGCTCCGAAGCATTGCCCCGTCTAGTCCCTGGGTAGCTACGCCACTGGATGTATGACAACTGGAAAAAAGTTGGCGTAATTGTATTACCTTTAACCTCCAAAGCAATAAACGATACTTATAACATTATGAATATTGTAAATGTCTTTTCCCGCTATATTATTCTGAGTTTGACGCCAAATTATTTGTAGACATTGTGACAGTTTGACCGCTGAGTCCCTGCCTACACAGTACACAGCAACACAGCTGTACGTATAGAATAGAATAGAATAGAATATTTTTTTATTCAATATACATTTCATGTGTAGTTCTTATTGAAAGTCATTTTTTACTTTACCACTGGTTCGAAAAAAACCCTCTGTCCTGGGAAGAACCAGCAAGAAACCCAGCGGGACTTTTTTTTAAAATAAATTTTACAATATAAACAATTACGATCTATTTACAAAATTTATTTTAGAAACTGCTTGGAAGCGACCACCTCATTCCCAGGGGTTATTATCAACCATGTATTCATTTATACTATAATAACCCTTTTTATACAGTTTCAGCTTAATAAAACATTTAAACTTGGTAATAGAGAGAACCTGTACACTTTCCGGGACCTTGTTGTAATGGCGTATACATTGTCCCAAGAATGAATTACTGACTCTGTGGATTCGAGAAACTAGCATCACTAGCTTGTGTTTGTTCCTAGTGTTTACAGAATGTATATCACTTTTTTTTACTAAAACTATCTTTGTTTTTGTGAACATACATTAAATTTTCGTAAATATACTGAGAGGCCAAAGATAATATATTACTTCTTTAAATTTATCTCTAAGAGACTCTCTCGGCTTTAGATTGTAAATAGCTCTAATGGCCCTCTTCTGTAAAACAAAAATAGTTTCTGAATCAGCCGCATTTCCCCATAGCAAAATCCCATAAGACATTATGCTATGGAAATAACTAAAATTAACTAATCTAGCTGTCTCGACACTAGTGAGACCTCTAATCTTTTTTACAGCATAGGCTGCAGAACTTAGTCTGCTTGCTAATTTGGATATATGGGGGCCCCACTGGAGCTTTGCGTCAAGAGTAATGCCAAGAAAAACAGTGGATACAACAGGGCTCAATTCCTCCCCATTTAAAAACACATTGGTATTCAGATTTTTAACATTCGTTGTTGTAAATTTAACACAATTAGTTTTATTTCCGTTCAAATGCAGATTATTAACGTTAAACCAATGCACTAATTTTGATATAGCATTATTCACTTCGTCACATTTAAATGATTGACGTATAAGTTTAAAAATCAAGGAAGTATCATCAGGATAATTATAGGATTATCCGAAGTCCGAAGAGAGGGGGAGGACACGGTAATCCTCGAATCCGGCAACTTGCTCTATCACCGGGAGGGCGACCATCTGTCCCAAGGAGGTGTCGGATTTATCGTCCACAAGTCTCTCGTTAACAACGTTGTAAAGATCGGGAGTGTGTCGACGAGGGTTGCGTACCTTATACTCAGAATCACCAAACGGTATTCGCTGAAGGTCATACAGGTTTACGCACCAACCTCGGCACACCCCGATGAGGAGGTGGAGGAAATGTATGAGGATATCTCTAGAGCCATGCATTCCTCCAAAACCCAATATACGGTGTTAATAGGAGACTTCAATGCCAAATTAGGCACAAGAGAAAACGGTGAGCTGAAAGTAGGAAAATTTGGAATAGGCCAACGGAAACCAAGGGGCCAGCAGCTGGCCGCGTTCATGGAGAAAGGGGGACTCTTTATGATGAACTCTTTCTTCCAGAAGCGGCCCCACAGGAAGTGGACCTGGTCGAGCCCCGACGGTTCCTCAAAAAATGAGATTGACTTCATTATGACGACCAGACGACAACTTTTCAGTGATGTCTCCGTGATCGCGAGGGTGAAAACTGGTAGCGATCACCGAATGGTTAGAGGCACACTGAACCTAAACGTTAAGTTGGAGAGGTCTCGTCTAATGAAGTCAACGCTACGTCCCCCTCGTGCTCTGTTCCAAAGTCCCGAAACCTTTCAGCTCGAGTTACAAAACCGTTTTCAGTGCCTGGAAGACTGCAATGAAGTGGACGATATGAATGACAAGCTCGTGGAAACTGTCAATGCGGTCGGAGCTAAGTTCTGCAAGACCCGCCGCAGAAGAACACAAAAACTCTCCGATCACACTCTTAATCTCATGGCTGTTAGACGGGAGATGAAGCTACATTCTTCAACAGACTTGACAGCATACAGGCATCTGAACAGACAGATCTCCAAAGGCATGCGGCGGGACTTACGCAACTTCAATACAGCTCGTATTGAAGAAGCGATCGAGCGGAACCAAGACTCCAAAGTCTTTGCCAGAGATCTGTCTGCCAGAAAGAACCAACTGTCAAAGCTGAAGACAGAATGTGGCAGCATCGTTTCCGGGACACCTGAGATTTTGAGTGAGATTGAGAGCTTCTATGGGCAGCTGTACACGTCATCGTTGGAGCCACACGCATGTGTGAGTAACGATCCAAGAGCGAGTCTCATCCGACACTATTCCGAAGATATCCCGGATGTTAGTCTGAGCGAGATTAGGATGGCTCTCCAGCACCTTAAAAACGGTAAGGCCCCAGGCGAGGATGGAATTACAGCGGAGCTTCTGAAAGCGGGTGGAAGACCTGTACTTGAAGTCCTTCAGAAGCTATTTAATTCCGTCCTCCATGGTGGCATTACACCGGAGGCGTGGAGCAGAAGTGCGGTGGTCTTGTTCTTCAAGAAAGGTGACAACGCTCTCTTGAAGAACTACAGACCGATTTCCCTTCTGAGCCGCGTCTACGTGCTGTTTTCGAGAGTCATTACGAATCGTCTCGCGCGCAGACTTGACGACTTCCAGCCTCCCGAACAAGCCGGTTTCCGAAAGGGCTTTAGCACCATAGACCACATACATACCCTTCGGCAAGTTGTACAGAAGTCCTAAGATTAAAATTTGCCACTATGTCTGGCGTATGTGGACTATGAGAAAGCCTTTGATTCCGTCGAAATTTGGGCGGTGCTGCAGTCCCTTCAGCGGTGCCAAGTTGACTGTCGGTATATCGAAGTGTTGAAGTGCTTGTACAGTAGGGCTACGATGGCTATCCGAGTACAGAACCAGAGTACGAAACCTATCCAATTGCAGAGAGGTGTAAGACAGGGTGACGTTATATCCCCGAAACTCTTCACCGCTGCATTGGAAGACGTTTTCAAGCTTCTGGACTGGAATTGATACGGTATCAACATCAATGGCGTGTACATTACTCACCTTCGATTTGCCGACGATATAGTCCTTATGGCAGAATCGCTGGAGGACCTAAGCACTATGCTCAATGACCTCAATAGTGTTTCCCAACGGATAGGTCTTAAGATGAACATGGACAAAACAAAGATTATGTTTAATGTCCATGTCACACCTATGCCGGTAGTTGTTGGGAGCACTAAGCTCGAAGTTGTTGACGAGTATGTTTACCTGGGACAAATAGTCCGACTGGGTAAGTCCAACTTCGACCGAGAGGTCAATCGACGGATTCAACTCGGCTGGGCAGCGTTCGGGAAGCTACGACACATCTTCTCGTCAGACATACCTCAAAACCTTAAAACGAAATTGTACAACCAGTGCGTGTTGCCAGTGATGACTTACGGAACTGAGACGTGGTCCTTCACTACTGGCCGTATGAGGAAGCTCAAGGTCGCTCAGCGAGCTATGGAGAGGGCTATGCTCGGAGTTTCTCTGCGTGATAAACTTAGGAATGAGGATATCCGCAGTAGAACCAGAGTGACCGACATAGCCCAACGGATTAGTAAGCTGAAGTGGCAGTGGGCCGGCCATATAGCTCGAAGAACCGACAACCGATGGGGAAGAAAGGTTCTCGAGTGGCAGCCTCGTACCGGTAGGCGAAGTGTAGGGCGTCCCCCCACGAGATAGAGTGACGACCTGGTAAGACATGCGGGAAGTCGATGGATGCAGGTGGCTCAGGACCTTGTTTTGTGGCATTCTTTGGGGGAGGCCTATGTTCAGCAGTGGACTTGTGAAGGGCTGTAATGATGATGATCATCAGCAAATAATACTATATCATGACTATCCCATACAAGGTGAGGTAAGTCATTAATATACACCAGAAACAGGAATGGGCCGAGAATCGAGCCCTGAGGAACACCCATTAGTACAGGTGACCCGGAAGAACTTTTACCTTCTGTTTTCTATTACTTAAATATGAAATAATAAGTTTAAGCGCTGTGTTCTTGACGCCATAGTACTGTAGCTTCCTGATAAATGTCTCATGGTGAACACAGTCGAAGGCCTTGGAAAGGTCACAAAATATACCCAAAGCATCTTCTGAATTCTCCCATGCACAAAAAATATGTTTAATAAGCTCAACTCCAGCGTCGGTTGTCGAGCGACCCATTGTAAAACCGAATTGATTTTTATGTAGCAATTTATTAATATTAAAGTAACTTAACATCTGATCTAAAATAATTTTTTCAAAAATTTTACTTAATGTTGGTAGTACAGAAATTGGTCTAAAATTGGCGGGGTCTAATGTACTACCAGATTTAAATATAGATATGACTTTACTATGTTTCATTAAATCAGGAAACACACCAGATTCGACATATATAAATGTATTACCAAATTGTCTAAATTTGTCGTTTACAAAAATGTTTGTGAAAAGGCGTAGATCGTACTATAATAATTGACTCGATATTTTTTTTTTATACAGAAAAAGGATGTCGACCGAGAGCACAGTCCACCTGATGGTAAATGAATGCTGTGGCCCATAGATATCAACATCTATCCTCGATTGAGAATCAAAATGCAGATGCGTTGTCACCCTTGAGGCCTAAGATGAAATGCCTCGTTAAATAAAATAAAACATAAAGATGACGTTAAATCACTATTCATATGCATAATCTTGCCGAGATCCCGTAATGAAACCGTATCAATTTCATAAATAATACGGCTTATTTTTTTAAAAATCTTGTTAAAAAAATAAACAATATTGAATTTCTCAAGAGTTCGCGGCCGCATTTTTGCGGGGAGTGAGACCTACATATTGTACTACAAGAGTAAGTCAAAGCCTAAAAAGGTCATTAGTTCTGTATAACGGCCAAAACGCCATAAATTAAACTCTCTCACTAACAGCCGGTCACTTAGACCGACGCTGAACGTAAATTAACCCCGTCATAGTTGTCACATCCGTCGACGCGTCGCGCCTACAGCGTGATTTTTAGTAACGCTATCAGTGGAAGGTTAATTGATCTGGGATCGAAATGCATGCTCAATGGTTGTGGTTTGATTTGATTTACGCTAAAAGAATGCAAGAATAAATTGTGTTCAGAATTAAAATACATAAATTATTTATGTTGAGCGTTATACATGGAAAGGCCATGCTGCAGCACGATTAGGTTGGCTCTGGCTTTTTCTTTTATAGAATAAGGGAGACAAAAACCCCACAGTCTAACTATTGGTTGCTTGCGTTGCAGTGGATGCTGTGGCCCATAGACATCTTCTATCTATCCTCGAGAATCAAAATGTTTTGACATTCCTGAGGACTGCGATCACATACCTCGTTACCGGTCAAAAGGTACTAAAAGTCTTACCATAACACAGTAGAATTATTCTGCTGTTTCACGTTGGTATTCTGGGAGCACGTACTCCTACCCTGATTTAGCCGACCCATTTTTGCATAAATGCCAACTAGCACATTCTTGGAAAGGTAAACATTGGACTCTATAGAGGAAGAATATTTTATGACAGTTGAAGTGGTAATGGGCCATATAGCTCAAAGAATCGACAAGTGATAGGGAACAAATATTCTCGAATGTTAGCCCCGTATTCATAAACGAAGTGATTCTTCCCACTAGATTTTTTTTATAGGAGAGGGGGCTAACGACCATGCGGCTCACCTGATGGTAAGTGACTACCGCCGCCCGTGAACAACCGCAACATCAGGGGAACCAGGGGAATTGTAGATGCGTTGGTGGCCTTTCAAAAAGGAGTAGGCTCTTTTCTTGAAGGTTTCTAAGTCGTATCGGTCCGGAAAAATCGCAGGTGGTAATCGATTCCACAAGGAAGTTGTGCGAGGAAGAAAACATCTTCTAAATTGCACAGTGGTGGACCGCCAATCATCCAGATAGTGTGGATGGTATCGGGAGTTCTGCCGCGATGTGCGTTCGTGAAATTTGGCGACTGGGATTAATCCGAGCAATTCCTCAGAGCACTCCCCGTGGTAAATGCGAAAGAAAATGCAAAGAGATGCAACATCTTGTAACGAATTTCAATGCCCTCCCCCCGAAGGGTACGCTAAGTTGGGAACTGGACCGTAGTCCACAGCAAAATAACTGGCGAACCAGTAAAAGAGGACTCGGCCCCTTGATAGTGCGTAAGCACAAACATCGACCGAAGTCGCGCATGTCAATGCATGTAAACGCCATACAGAATACGATCAAATCCAGCCACAGTGAATGTACGTTACACGGGTTAGGCAACAATAGGCACACTGGCCATAAAAAGCCCTCCGTGAGCGCCACCATCTGCCAGACCGCCGTTCCTGCAGAGGTGATGTAAGTGTAAGGCATCACCACCAATTGCATGGTCAGCACGGCCAATTGGCCGCAGAGCGTGTCATGAGTCTACCGCTCACCTCAAGGGAATGGGGTCCCACGTTGCGCGGCTTTCGGCCGCAGCCTTGAGAGCCTCCTAAGATTCTCCCTCCAGCTACCACCCGCATGAGGTCGACACATATGCTCCACCAACCAATACAATGGCAGATATAGCCAATAGGCAGTTACAAGATATTAGTAATGATTCGCCATCAGAAAGGGTTTGTGTCACTAACGTTGAGTATATGCATTTTTCGATCATGTTTGTCTCACCCACCAACAAGTTGCCTTCAATCTCTCAAAGGTGGAAACTTTATAGAGATATATTATTAAGTTGTTATATAAAACATCATGGAGCACAGACAGTCTGCAGCCCTGCAATGAAGGGACCCGACTTGGGCAAAGCTACTTAGGTTGTGAGTCAAACCAACACGCAGGGAGCGCCATTGAGAATAGCGACCCGCCAAACAACTATCGTAGAGACGCAATGCTGCAGAATGCAACAAGCATCAATAAGACTCTCGTCGGGCTTACACCATCCCCAGGTCCCCCATACAGTCCCAGCAGACATCACCACCCGCACACCTCCATCGACGAGAACCACAAGATGTGTCGAATCAGGTGCAGCACACTTGCAGATCCATCACAAGACACAATATACTGCAAGTAGCAGTAAGCATAAATGCAACTATCATACGGATGGCGCCCCCTCACAACACACCCACATAATCCCTATCGACTTTGGTAACAAAATTGATAATGTTGTTAACTAAAAATACCACCAACGTATCATAGTAGCACGGTACTAAAACGTCAGTAGCCAAAACTCCACGTATCATAGCGCTATTGCACTAAGACATGAAGTTGAGTATGCTTGCTGCACTTAAAAGTACTACCTAACACACTCACCCTAATCACTCAATAGCCGACGTATCATAACGCTATGCGCTAAGATGTCGCCCACAAACGGTAGGGGTGTGCGATGTCCACGGGCAAGTCGTTTTGCTACAACAAACCCGCTTACCACCGGCACTAAGATGATATGTCTAGGACACATCGGTTAGTGAGTCCAAGTTTACCTCGGTCTCAGAGGCTGCGAAGGAACCTTCACGCCACTATAATAATCCTTTTCAAGTCCCATTTCTTTCAATATAATGCTTTAACATATTTGAGACCTTCCACATATTTGCTTTATTTCATAGACCATACTATTGTATGTCTTATTCATATGGGACTTCAAGTCATAACTCTGCTATCATAATGCTTATGCATCATAGAGACCTTCTATATTAATGCTTTGGTTCGTTAGACCTTACTATGATAAGTCCCTAATATAGGACTAGTCATTGTGCAACCTTAGTACTAGCAGTCGGTAAGCCGACCACCCCATATATATGTACAACCTTGGGTATGTGTCTCCGTCAACGCCACAATATAAGGGAATATTACAAGAACACGTTCATCAACTTAGAAATTTTCTAATTATTACAAGAACACCTTCATCAACTTAGAAAATTTTGATCCATTTTTTCTATTATATTACAAATGTTATTTATCTTTGTTATTGCAATATAATCGCCTTGTATTTATATGATTTCATACATTTTGAACATTTTAAGCAGGTTTTTAATATATTTAGAGATTTTTAGAGACATTTTATGCGTTTACTAATATTATAATATTCAATAATTCAAATGGATATTTTTGAACTCTATCCTTATTATTTACATTTAATTGTTTAAAATATAATTTCTATGACATTTTTAAATGTCTGTATAATGAATTTAATTATTATTTATTCATAATAATTATGAGGCGTCACAATCTCTTCGCAGCGCCAATGAATCGAGCCGATCGGAAAGGACTCGGTCGTCGACGATTCGAGCTGCTCTGCGCTGGATGCGGTCAAGTGATAGGAGCTGGCACTGGGGAGCCCCAGGCCAGAGATGGGAATAGTATTCCATGTGAGGCTGAACTTGCGCCTTGTAAAGTTGCAGGCGTTGTGCCGGTATGAAACAATGTCCCGCTCCGCTGAGCACGCCAAGCTTTTTAGAGGCCAATTTGGCGTTCTCTTCCAAGTGACCACAAAAATGCACGTCATTCTATATGTCGACGCCGATACTAGCTGAGGCAACAAGGGAAGTACCTTGAAACTGAGGAGATACGACAGGGTTCTTTTTAGCGGTAAACGCTTGGATGAGGTTACGACCTGTTAAGGGATGCAGGAAGTTAGAACCGTGCTTCATAGCCTTTCTTGGGAGAGGCCAATGTTCAGCAGTGGACTTTTAATGGGCTGTGATTATGGTGATATCATTTTTCTTACTAAAATGTTAGCTAAAGAAAAATATTTCAACCTAAATAAAGGAAACATAACGATCCTATTGTTAAACTTTTACTCACTTCAAATATCTTTATTTCCTTAATATTCATTGGGAAACGAGAGACACAATGGATTGGAATGGGAAAAAGTCGAAACCCTTCCAATGATCAACTTTAGCATACACAGAGACCGCGGCGACCCTTACCACAGCACCCTGTATATGATACCTAAAGCCTTTAATGCTTGCTATAGTGCCACTAGAAGAAATACTGAAAAAATCGTTCTTGGCGTTTACTTGGAACATATTAGGTCATGTAAACTAAGAACTTTGCTCAGTATCACTAGTATGATGGAGTTCAGATCGGAATACTTGAATAGGTTTTTCCATTCGGTGGCCAAACTTAAGGAAAACATAGTCCTGAGCCATGTACATCCATTGACTTCTTGAATGACTTACCAGACCATATCACTAAATATAATGATGATGATGCCGCTGATGTATACCCTGAACTCTCCTTTACCTAAAATGGACTTTTCTACTGCTAAGTCTCGAGAAATTATCTATCAGTTGTCAGTTTGTATCAATAAACTGAGTTGGCAATAGACTGGCAATTCAAATAATTTTTTATGCTTACTTATTATTACTATGGCTATCACGGTTAAATACACACACAGAAGTACAAAAAAAAACATAACCGCTCAATATCCGAACATTTTTCTTCCTTACCTACTAATGGACTGGTGATGGGAGGCAGCACATCTATACAAGGGTATCGTCATTGCTCTCACTAACCTAGCTGCCCTGTTTGTCTATATGAGTGCGTCGTAAGACGGGATAAAGGGCAACAAAACGAGGATATTGACAGCAGCTTCTTCCTAATAACAGATATAATAAAAATCTGTGGCTGCCATTTAGCTCACCTAGCGTAGTAAGTATGTAATACATACATATACACATAACACTAGATTTTTTATAGCTGCTAACAAATGGCTCTATAACCATCTCCATTACGCCAGAAGTAAAATGCTCAGACCAGCAACGGTTAGCAACGTTAAAGGTTAAAGACTTGTGACGTCTAAAGAAGATGAAAAAGAATAACGTGACACTTCTAGTAAGCTGCTAACTCCATGTTGTTCTAAATACGACGCCAGCTAATTTAGGTTAGATTTGGTTTTAGGTTCCACAAATTTAATTTTGATTTTCTGTTAAGCTTTTCATAATTTTATTGCTTTGATGTCATTATTACTTGATTAATTAACCCTTTTCGTTCATTAATATTTTATAGATTTTAGAATTCGTGATAACGATTTATATAATAACTTTGTTATTTATGACGACTACGTATTAAATTACTGTTATGTTAAACTGACCACTTTGAACTGCAATGGCTATGACACAGCATGAGTAAAGAAACTGACCAGAAGCAAAGCTTCATACAACCGTGCTATGATAGGTACACAACCACGAGCTTGAGGCGCGTGTATCGCGAGCACTGACACCTCGTCACGTACAGAAAAAAACTGCTTTAAACCGGCTAGGCCTTTTTTAATTTTAAATTGGGTAAGGCCTGCGCATACCCGATTCGCGGGGTCAAGGACATGTCATTGGATCGCCATACCTACACTCCGATTCCCCCACGATTCCACCTCGGCTGCAGCAGTAGGGGGAGAGGACACCTTTCAAGCTGCAGCCCACAAAAACATCCGAAGTGGGCTCGCGAAGCCCACTAGGAGTGGATACCTCGAACCGGACCTTCACCTCGGGCCAGTCAGGTGTATTCTTCTTTGTTCACCCTGGGTGACCAAGCCATGGCTACTAAGCCCCTGCCACGATAAGTCGGGAACCCATTCGGGGAGGTATCCGAATAGCCCAGTGCTCATACTCAGGGTCTCCACGTCTACACGTCGTGTATCGTGTTTGTTTTTTAATTTAATAACAGCAAATGAGTGTAAAAAATATTATAAATATAAATGTGGTTTACTGTTCTATATGTGTAAACAATAATAGAACGTATATCTATGTTACGGGTAAACTTAGAAGATTGAGTACACCTAGTTATACCCGGGTATACCTAGGATTATTGAAGTTCCTTGGGTAAAGCGCGAAATATCACGAAAAACAATACAGATAGACAGAAATAGAGAATACAGGTAGACTCAAAATCTGTATATTGGATACTGTGTATACTATAATATTTCGGGTTTTGCCCAAGGAACTTAGATAGTTCTAAGTGTACCTGGGTAATCCTAAGTTTACTCAATCTTCTAAGTTTAATATAATAATATTATAACTTGTAAATAAAGTTAATAAAAGTATATAATTTTCAATTACTCCAAACTAATTAGTACTTAAATTAATTATTTTTACTGTGGTAAATAGATATGGGCATACATATACGTTATTACACACAGCAACATATATATTGTTATAATCGTATAATTAGCAAAAATTTCAAGAATATTTTGATTTAGAAATTATCATTATTAAATTAAAAAGTGTGCAAACTTGTATATGCTATGTGCGTGCTGTTTATTACATTACCTAAGAAACTTTACATTTAAAATTTACTATTCAACTAAAAAGCACAACAAATTATTCAAAAACAAAAAAATTAAAATAAAATATTTAGAGTTCGTAAAAAAATATTTTATCATAGGTACATAACAAAAAACATTTTTATTATTACCCTCCTGTGTCAACCCTACCAAAATAAGTCAAATTTTCAAACGCTCCTTAGAAGCAAAGCTTCTAAGGCTATGGTGTCTGACTTGGAGTTCTAAATTTAAATAAATTTTACATTTAAGCTATGTTATTCTTTTTAATAAATCATTCATTTATTTCTTTGAGTTTTCTTTTTCTGCAATATCACTATACTTACAACCAATGGACTCTTAGAAAATTCGTAATATTGTCGAAAATTAGTTCCGACGAGAAAACAATAGGTTTCAAACGGCTCGAAATATTAATAATGTACAAGGGAAGCCCGCGCAAGAATCATAGTAAAGTAAAGTTTAACCAAAGTAAAGCTATAGCCAACTTAAAATGATTATATAATTGAAGAATTCAGTTGCCAAACTCGCCTGCCAAGCGTATCAACCTTGAAATATATGCCCCACATGAAACTGTCTACGTAGAAGACCTACGTATTTTTAAGGACTGTAATGAATGAATGTATGATTAGTGAAAATAGAAAGGCATTTCATTAAGGCTTTTCCATAGTTTGTTTGAATCCGATGCATCACTAATGACCCACGTAGGAACAATTAAAATAGTCCGTTTCCTCTTGATGCAGAGCTACGTCGGTAATGAGGCGAAAACTTTACATTATCGTTAGATCAATGTTGATAAGACTTATGCGAGTATTGTTCATTAATTACAGTCTATCGAAAGTTCACTGTTGACCGTAGATCTTTCCCATAGATTGCCTCAAAGAATATATACCATAGTACATGCTTTGCTGGTTGGTGAGCAGACACACTATATCTCGTACAGTAAGCCGCCTAAATGTCAACTTTAGAAGAATGCTCCGATGAACTCATGATCCTGTGCAGTTCCATAACTATTTTGTAAAAATATTCGCATTATTAAAATTAAAATAAAAACACGACACATCCACACAAATTTGACTAATGGCTCTCAATCATTATCATCACTCACACAAATATCTTGCAATAATTGTTCCTTAGCACTCATAATTGAGTGAAACAGTGAGCTAGACTACATTCTAGAAAACACCGATATCAAGACGTATCTCTAATAAAATGACAAATTGTAAATAAAGAAATCAGAAGTATTTAAACTTTAGTTAATTTTCCACTGCTACACAAGTGTAGAAGTATGGGAAGTGTAGAGAATCGGAGACCCGATTTACTGGAATCGAGACATTCCATCTTAGTCTTTAGGGGAGACAATGCATCTGCATTTTGATTCTAAATCGAGGAAAGATTTAGATGTCTATGGGCCACAGCATCCACTTACCACCAGGTGGACTATGTGCTCATTTGTCATCCAGATTCTATAAAAAAAACCAAGTGGCGTAAGTGAATCCCTCACCATATTTCAAGCCGTCAGTATGGTAAACTACCTCGTTTAGACCAGACGTAAAATACTTTGACCTGTATTGGCCAGCAGCGTCCAAAGTGCAAGACGTCTGGTGCTGCGATCTTATATCCACCAGCCGTTCGTGACGACTCAAATTGATACTGAAATCGATAGAGATAGATGCCCATATCTTGAAACTGCAGTCACCAACCCAAGCGTGGGTGGTAATTTTTGCGAATATCCAGCTTAGTAGGTTTGAACGTGGTAGAGCCACACTGCAGCTACATCATGATTGTAGCACGATTGAGTCGGCTCGACCGAGGTAGGACCACGCTCTCACAGAATACCAGCTAAAATATTTCTTATAGTGTATTTAGAGAACCGGAGACGTTTTTTACTAGAAATGAGGCATTACATCTTAGTCTTCAGGGATGATAACGTATCTGCATTTTGATTCTTAATCAAGGATAAGTGCAGATGCTTATGAGCCACAGCATCCACTTACCATCAGATGGACTAAGTGCTCGTTTGTTACCTTTATTCATTAAAAAAGTTAATATATGCAGGAGACCTATGTTCGGCAGTGTACTATTAAAATGGGCTGTAACAATAATGGTAACGGACATCATTGTTTTTTTTTATAGAACAGGAAGTAAACGAGCATACGGCTCCCCTGATGGTAAGTGATCACCGCGCCCATGAACAGGAGCATTACTGGTCTTTTAGAAAGGGTAGACTCTTAGTCATTAGGTACTTAGTTACTTGTTAGACTCGAAGTTTTGATCTGAAATACACACACAATAATGAATACTTTCGTAAGTGTTGTGTGTATTTCTCACTGGACTTTAATATTTGGCCGTTTGTCACCCTCACGGTCATCGGCGATTGGTTGCGTGGTTGGAGGGTAAGCGGGCGGTGCGCGGCGGTTTGTTTTTAATTTTACAAAGCTGCGTAAGTCCAGCGGTGATTGGTCGCATGTTTTATCGCATGACGCAGTCGCTCGCTCCTTAAGTAGGAAGCGGTTGCGTCAGCGGTCTGTATAAATAAGAGTTGTTTTGGCTCGCCGCTTACTTAGCGGTCAGCCACCGCAGAGTCTAGATTACCTGAAGATGCCTCGTGTAGAGGCGAAAGACGTGTCGTATGTAGTCAGTGGTATGTCTTTCCTAGTGTTGGGAGTAGTGGCGCTGGGATTAGTGGTGACAGTGATAGTGCAGGCAATTGAGGGAGGGCGGGAGCTGCTCTTCAAACTAGGTAAGACATATCAATTCATTTTATCGAGCGGATGTACGCGAAGTAATATTTTGCTTTAACTTTAATATATATACAATGCATTGCTGGTCCCATTCCCCCTATCATATTTGATTTGGGCTTAGGGCAAGGAAATGACCACCGTTGGCCGCAATGCGTGTTGGCGGATTTTACATATCTCTAAAATTTTTTTATTTCTTAGACATGCAGGTTTCCTTACGATATTTTCTTTCACCGCTGAGCACATGGCATATAAAATCACACTTAACAATTTCATTGGAGCCGGCGAGGGTCAAACCCGAAATGTTCGCATATTGTTAACTTTGTAGCGAGGGCTTATCCCCTGGGTTACCATGGCTTAATATATATATATATATCGTCACCTGAAAGCCAATACTACTTAAGCGCCATTTTGGCCAAAATGAGTTATATATATCGTTGTATTGGATTTTTTTTCTGCGTCGATTGGTCTATATTTCGTGATGATCTGAGCACTTTTTTGGCGCTTAAGCACGGCAAAAGTATGGTATTTATCATAATTTTCATGTTTTGAGAAATACTTACGTAATACAAGTTATGATTAATATTTAGTCGTTGTCAGTTTATATTTTTCTTTACTGACAACAGACATTTCAATTTTGTTCAGCGACTCAAAATACTGTAGTTTGAGTCATTGATATAATTTTAGTATTTTTTGCCGGCCGTATATACTAGCATATATGTAGATAAGTAACTTTGCCTTATGTGGAAGTTGATAAGCATGGCGCGTTAATATATTTTGTTTTCGCAGTTTTCTTAGAGGTAACGGTTTTAGTAACTTTGCTTTACATGTCTAAGTATTTAAGTGTCTATTTAGAATGTTTTACATTCAATGAAATCAAATAATTATTTTATTAAGTATGGATTATTTTACTCGACAAAATATTAATAGTTGGTTTAGCATTTAGATGTGTGAAAAACGTACAAAAAATATTCAGTTATGTCTTTTGAAATAAAATTTTGTTTTGATAATGATTCGTTAAGTACGTACAATCTATATTTTGATTTAGAAAAAGTTTTAAATACGCCATATGACCAAAGTATGTTACTATACTACAGTCGAAAATTAGCTGTACATAATCTTACATTTTATGAGTCCAGAACTAGAGAAGTCTATTGTTATTCTTGGATTCTTGACAAACGTGGAGCTAACGAAATGTGCACCATCTTAGAAAAATAATATATCAAGATGGTAGACGATCATATGTCAGTCAGACATTTTTTGTAGCGATGCGCGTCCCGGACAAAATAAAAACAGAATTGTTCTTGCATGCATTCATACTCATCTGCAAAATAACGAGAACATTGCCAGCATTCAAATAAATCATCTATATTTGTGGAAACTTTGTACATCAAAGATAATTCCTGAAATGTATCACTATGAATATGAAAATTTTCCTTGTGCCGTTAATTTTCAGGACACCCTTCAAGATACGGATGTCGAAGACATTATCAAATTATAAAATTTAAAAATTATTGACTTCTGATATTTACGCGAACACTACACATTTAAATGAAACTAATTTTACAGATTTTATTGCGTATATTAACTTATTTTATATTCCCGACGTTTCGAGCACTTTACATCACCCATGGTCACGAGGGGGACTGAGGTGTAAGACGTCCCAATGTCATAATTAACCACGGCTACCTCTAGATTAAAATTTATTAATTTTTGTTGCGATCTACTAGATTAAAGACCTACATCTGACAGACAGTGAAACTATGGTTAGTTTTGATGTGCCGTCTCTGTTCACATGCTTACCTGTTGAAGACTGCATCTCGACTGTTACTAGAAGGCTTGAGGAAAACAAAATGCCCGTAGAATATGCAGTATTACTCAGACACTGCCTTACATCTGGCTACCTATTGTGGAAGGAAGAGTTCTACAAGCAAGTAGATGGCGTGGCGATGTGCCCACCTGTATCTCCTATTGTCGCTGATATATTCAAGGAAGACTTTGAGGAGAAAACCCTGCTTACTTCTCCCGTAAACTCAAGATTCTATAAGCAATACCATGACGACACTTTCACAATTCTACCTTTAGATAAAGTAACTGCATTTTTAGACCATCTTAACTCCATAAATTCTAAAGTTCAGTTCAAAATGGAGTTAGAGGCAAATAACTCTTTAGCTTTTCTAGATGTGTTAGTAATTCGGAATCCTGATAACACCTTAAGTCACACTGTGTATACGGAGGGGCACACTGAAATGATCGGGAATAGAATATTTCGGATTGAGTTATAATAAAACCTTTTTTAGAATTTGAATACTGGCCTCTTAGAATCTTAATGACATTCAAACAATTAAAAAAATGTTTAAAACAAAAACAATGTTGATTTAAAGTTGACACGTCGTTAACAGAAATGGAGCTCACGCGTGTACATTTCCGTGCCATAATTGATCAAAATTTTCATCGCGGCTTGATTTATGATGTTGAAGCACTAAATCAAACGACATAGTACCGCTGTAATGCCGAGTTCCGACACGGTCGTGTGTCGCTCAGCATTGTTTCTTCTGCAGGTCGACCAAGAACAGCGGTTACGCCTGAAAACATCGAAGCTGTGCGAACTATTATATTATATGACTGTCATGTGACATACGAGCACATTCGGGCTGTTATCAGTATCGGAATGACTGCAATTCAGTCGATATTATATAATGAGCTGTGTGTAAGAAAGCTAGTTCCCGTCCAAAAAGCGGCTCGTGTAGATTGGTGCCGGAATAATCTGCAACGCTTCAACGGAGGGAAGTCAAGTGCCGTTTATAATATCGTCTTAGGATGAATGAATCATGGAATTATTCATACGAACCTGATATAAAACATCAGTGAGCAGTTTGGGTCTTCGAAGACGAGGTCAAACCAACGAAAGTGGTTCGCTCCCGCAGCGTGTCAAAGAAAATGGTAGCTACGTTTGTCTCGAAAAAGGAGCATATTGCTACAATTCCTTTACAGGAACGCATAACGGTTACCAATAAGTGGTATATCACGGTTTGTTTGCCAGAAATGATAGCCGAACTCCAAAAAATAACCGAAACATCGCTTTATCTTACATCACGATAATGCGAGCTCCCATGCGGCTCGGAAGACAAATAAATTTTTGAAGCAGGAAAACATTGAGATGATGAGCCATCCTCCGTATAGTTCTGACCTGAGCCCAAACGATTTTATTACGTTCCCTAGAATTTTTTTATAGGATAAGGGTGATAAACAAGCTTACAGTCCACTTGATGGCAAGTGGTTGCTGAGGCCCATAGACATCTACATCTATCCTCTATTACAAATCAAAATGTAGATGCGTTGTCACCCGTGAGGACTAAGATGGAATGCCTCATTTCCAGTAAAAAGGGCCTCCGGCCACCTGCACTCACCAAGCGAAACGCAGAGGTAAACTTCTACTTCACGCTGGTTTTCTGTGAGGTCGTGGTGCCACCCCGGTTCGAGCCGGCCCATCAGTGCGACAGCAAAAGCTGCCGCGTGGCTCTACCACTGTTAAAATGAATGAAAGATTTATTACGCGGTCAACGGTTTGAAGACACCGAAGCAGCTGTGGAAGCGTACAAATCAGCCATTTTGTCAAGATCAATTTCAGATTGAAATTACTGTTTTAATGATTGGTTTGCACAAATGGAAAAGTGCATTAAGTTGAACGTAGAATACTTTCAAATACAATAAAATACAATTTAGCTATACCGTGCATGTGGTTTTTCTTATTCCCGATCATTTCATGGTGCCGCACGTAGAAAAAAGACACATACAGACAGATATTTAAACGGTGATTCTCATTACCATCTTTCACTGTTAGCTACCGTGGGTAAATCACACCTAGCCGCCGAGCTCCAACACGTTAAGCAAGCAACAAGGAGACGCTCTCGACCAAAGAATGCGCGGTTCGAATTCTAGACCGTATATCTACTCGACGCGCGCGTGCACAATTCCGCATCACCCGAACAAGTTAAATATTGCAAAATTCACATATCCACGTAGCGAAGTAACACGCACAAAATTATCTGGACCCTATACGGTCGCGTGAATTTCGGCCGCGATAATCGAGATACACGGATTCACCGCATCGCGGCCAGCGAACTACTGGTACTTCGCCCACGCGTCGAGCCACTGCAAGCCGCAAACGGCCGCCCCACTTGGCGGCGTTTATTTCACCTACATAGCATCGGGTGACGCGCCAGCTCAAACGCAATTGGATAGCGTTCAAAAATGACCAAATTTGGGCATAAACACCCCTTATCCCGTAACCTTTAAGATAATGTAAGTTTATATTGCGTAGATCGGAACAAAAATTAATAATTTTAATCTGGAGGTAGTCGTGGTTATGTATGACATTGGGACGTCATACACCTCAGTCTCCCACCCGTGACCATGGGTGCTCTAAAGTACTCGAATCGTCGGGTATATAAAATAAGATAATATACGCGATAAAATCTGTAAAATTAATTTTATTTAAAAATTATGAAAATACTCAGGTTTAGTAGATTTTACATATCATTTAAGTATTATTTTCCAAACTGTATGATAAGATACAACTTTTTTTTCATAAGTTATTCAAAATCTACTAAGTATATTAATTTAATCTCTTCGAAAATTGTACCAAATAATAGTTTACGTAATACCTACATAAATATTATTGTAGATTAATAATAAAATTGTATTGCGTGACTTTTGTCACATGTTTGCTATAAGTAACCAAGTTTTAAAACTGTCATAAAACTATCCTGTAGTTTTTTATTATTATTTTTCATTAAAAGTGATTACTAAGCAAGTTAATATTATTTTGTTTTTTCTTTCTTCAACCAATACAGTAAAAAGATTAAATCTAACTCGAATTAGGAATTATAGTTTTTTTTATTTATTTTGTTTGCTGCCAGTACAATTATATTTAGCACAAATACTGTCCGTTAAGAAAAAAACATTTAAATTTAAATCATATGTCTTTTAGATAAGTCTTTTTGGCATAACAATGGTACTAACTTTTAATACTATACATCGCTTTTTCATATGGTATTGTGATATGTTATATTGTTTAAATACTATTATCCTGAGACCGTTATCAACCCGTAATGCGTGTTAGTACTTTTTCCTTTTATACATTGGAAAGGACGCTAGTTGTTAGTATTTAAAAAAAAATATAATAGAGATAGGTAAGGTAGTTTCTCCTTACGAAGTGTACAGAGCAAATGTACTAAAGTGACAGCTATCTTTTGAATTACAAGAAATATTCAGAATATCTCGGACCCAGTACGTAGATAATAGAGTCACGTTATTTTTTTGCTTTTATTGTATTTCGATATTCTAATTAGAAAAAAAGTAAAACCCGGTTTTGTAAAAAAAAACTTAAAATGGCTCTACTGTAAAATGCCCTTTTGGCGTTTAAGTAGTATTGGCTTTCCAGTGACGATATATATATATATATATATATCAAATTATTTATTTAAACTTTTGTATAGGTAATATTGCGTTTTATAAAAATACTATCTGTGTGATATATGGACATAACTTTACACATAATTTTAGTAAGCCATGAACCTTATCGGAATGTACTATAAGTGAGTGGTGTAAACAACAATATTTTCCACGGAGTATTTTATATACACGCGTAATTTTTTTCAGTCATTGGTAACACGCACTGGTTATGATTCAGAGGAATATTGGACAAAAAAGTTTGTCGCAGTTAATTATTTAGTATTTTGTTGTATCATTTTCGGCGTTGGAGTCCGTTTTGGTAGGTATCACTTATCACCTATTTCTGCCGCTTGTATTGCCGTGTTCCAGTCTAAAGGATACAGAGAGCCAGAAGAATTACTGGCTGTGAGGCATTCCATCTTATCTTATCTCTCAAAGATGACATTGCATCTGTAGCCTTCTTTGTATAAGTTTGGCCGCAGGTTTCCTTGGACTACAGTTATCACCATCAGATGGATTATAAGTTCGTATCAGGTTTACATAAAAATAATTAAGATTTTATGTCCTTTTCAATGACCTCAATCATGACTAGAAACACATTGAACAAAGAAAACGTATTCCATCCCGTTCAATTTAAACTTATTTTTAATTCCAGAAGTTTCGATCCTTTTGCAGCACTCAAGGTCACAAGTGGACTTGTTTTTTCTAATTAATTAAACCCTCGTTTAAACAACATAGAGTCTCGGGGTTGACTTAAGACAACTTTCGTAAGTCGAAGGACAGCTACTGCACACAGGCTGCTCGCAACTTATCCAACTTAAATTAATAACCCTCTTTGTACAAACGAGGGGCAAGTTTGCGCCGCACACGCTCGTGTGTTGCTTTTAAGTTATATCTAGGATTACTTTGTACTAACTTTGTGTGAAGAAATCTGTTTTGTTGTTATTCTTATTTATTACCATGTACTTATCTCGCTTTTAAATCCACTTCTGGATTAGGAGCTTTGGATTATTTAATTAAGAAAAGGCACCAGGTGCCGACGGAATTCGTACGATTGACATTAAAGCTATATCAGAAAAAATTGCTAAAGTGATTGTCAAGTTAATTAACAGTAGTATAAATACAGGCATCTATCCTACAGATTTAAAATTAGGATTGGTACGACCTATTTACAAAAGTGGACATAAAGACGATTACAATAATTACAGGCCTATTACTATACTCCCAATAATTGACAAAATTATAGAAAAATTCACATCCAACCAGCTTCATAACTACTTTCAAAAACATAAAATTATTTCGGCATCTCAATACGGATTTCAGCCAAAAAAATCTACTACACAGTTACTGTCAAACTTTACAGACGAAGTAAATAAATGTCTAGATGAGAAAAAGCATGTATTAATTGCTTTCATTGATTTTAGTAAAGCCTTTGACACCTTAAAACATTACATTCTTCTAAGAAAACTTGAAAACTCTGGTGTTAGAGGACCCTTCCTAAGATGGTGTAAAGACTATGTGAGCAATCGATATTTCCAAGTAAAGATAGAAAATAATTTAAGTATTAAAATGCCTATGACTACAGGCACGGCACAAGGCTCAGTTATAGGGCCACTTCATTACTTAACATACGTAAATGAATTAGAAAACATAATTAAAAAATGTAGTTTATACCAGTACGCTGATGATACGTGTCTTCTGTCAGAAGATAAAAATATGGAAATAGCCATGCAACAGTTACAAGATGATTTTTCACGCCTCTCTATGTGGGCACACGACCTAGGACTTATAATAAATATACAAAAACCAAGATACTACACATTCACTCAAGTCACATCAGGAACATTAGGCCAATCAGCATTATCGCTCATAATCATCTCTGTCTGCATAATACAATAACTTGTTCATGTGAAAAAATTCCGGTTGTTAAATATCACACATATTTAGGAGTGGTCATAGACGATAGGATGAACTGGAAGAATCATATTGATTACGTGTGTAGTAAATTAAGAGCAGTCCTAGCGAAATTTCATATTATTCGTAATACAATTCCATTTAAAATTCGTTTAAGCCTTTATAATGCCTTAGTGGAATCGATAGCGTCATATGGTCTTAGTAGCTATGGGCGAACTTTCCGCACTTATCTAGATAAAATATACAGCTTACAAATAAGACTGTTAAAATCTATTTTGCCTCAACATATCACGGATAAATATCGCAATGACTACTCATACCTTTTCACGTACTGCAATGTTTTACCCATACATAAAAAGGTGAAATATATGCTTCTGAAAGAATGTTATGAGTACTCAATAGACCCAACCCCAAGAGATCGCAATTATAGCACCAGAAATACAACACCTTATTCACTAATTAGAACGAATAATTATTATTAATTATTATTACTAGACGACGCGACGATAAAAGTTTTGGCCAAAGGTATGAATTTCGCTATAACACCGCGAAAAAATTCCGTATGAAAACATTATCTGTAGTGTTGAGGACTGTCTGTATTAAAATAATATTGGTAAAGAAGATTTAGAGGCTATACGTCAAGACATTTCGTCCTTGTTACGTCGAAGCTCAGAGCCAAAATTAAATCTTCCCAAAGATGAATTTACTGCATTGAAAAACTTACGCAACAGACCAGATCTTACGATTCTCCGCGCAGATAAAGGTAATGCTACGGTTATAATGGATACGTCGGATTACAATTTTAAAATACAATAACTTTTATCGGATGAAAGTACGTACGTAAAGGTCAAAACAGATCCTACAACTAATACGCTTAAAACAACTAGCGATCTAATAAAGAAATACTCCGAGAAACTGAATCTAGACGTAAATTCGATAATACCTACGTGTGCCAAACCGCCGAAGTTGTATGGGTTACCAAAAATACACAAACCGAACGCTCCATTACGTCCAATAGTGAGTCAGATCGATTCGCCAACTTACAGATTGTCTCAACACTTAGCAAAAGTACTATCACCACTCAGAGGACATACAAGAGCACACACTAAGGATTCATACCATTTTGTCAGTGAGATAAAAGACCTATGTCTTACTGACAATGAAACTATGGTCAGTTTTGATGTTCAGTCTCTATTTACATGCCTACCTGTTGAAGACTGCATCTCAATTATAACTAGGAAACTAGAGGAAAACAACATGCCAGCAGAATATGCAGTATTACTCAGACATTGCCTTACATCTGGCTACCTATTGTGGAAGGAACAGTTTTACAAGCAAGTAGATGGTGTTGCGATGGGCTCACCGGTATCTCCCATTGTCGCCGATATTTTCATGGAGGACTTTGAGGAGAAAGCCCTGCTTACTGCACCAGTAACTCCAAGTTTCTACAAGCGGTACGTAGACGATACTTTCACAATTTTACCATCAGACAAAGTAACTGCATTTTTAGAACATCTTAATTCCATAAACCCTAAAATTCAATTTACTATGGAGTTAGAGGCAAATAATTCTTTAGCTTTCCTAGATGTGTTAGTCATTCGAAATCCTAATAACACCGTAGGTCACACTGTGTATAGAAAAAAGACCCATACAAACCGATACTTAAACGGTGAATCCCACCATCACCCTTCACAGTTAGCTACCATGGGCAAATCTTTGTTGCAGAGAGCACGAGGGATCTGTGACAGCAAACACCTGGCCGCCGAGCTTCAGCACGTCAAGCAGGTTCTGCACGACAACAAGCTTTGGGTTCCGCGCCTACGTCACAGTGACCGAGTGAAGCCGGCCACAGTCGAGCGTGTGCCTGCTGTACTACCATATGTCAGAGGTGTCACAGACAAGATTGGCTACATCTTGAAGCGAGCTTCTATTAGAACATTCTTCAAGCCGCCGAAGAAGATTAGTCAGTTCTTACCATCCGTCAAGTGCAATATTCCTCTATATGCAGGAGTATACAAGCTTGATTGTGAGTGTGGTCTCTCATATATAGGGCAAACAAAACGATCAATAAAAACCCGCGTAAAAGAACACATAGCTGACGTGAAGCACCAACGTTCCGGGAAGTCTGCAGTTTGTGATCATATCCTAGACGGCCCCCGTCATTACATTAGATTTGATAAACCACAAGTCCTCGCGAAAGAACATCGATTCCTGCCAAGGATGATACGTGAGGCTATTGAAATTAAAAAAACATCCTAATTTCAATAGAGAGGGAGGCTGGGTACTACCACCTGCTTGGGATCCTGTAATTCATAAAATTAAAACTAAACCCAAGCATACCACTGTAAGACTTCAAGACACAGTTAGTTCATTCTGCGTAGATCGGACCAAAATTAATAATTAAAAAGCTGAAGGTACTCCGGGTTAACTTTGACATCGGGACGTCAATCACCTCAGTCCCCCGTGACCACGGTTGCTGGAAAGCAACCGAAACGTCGGGAATATAAAATAAGTAAATTAAACGCGATAAAATCCGTAAAAATAGTTTTATTCAACACGTAAATATCTAATACCATACCTGTTAAATTCTTTACCTACAGAATTAAGAAGCCAACTAACAGCACAAAACATAAAAACAAAACTTAAACGTTTTTTATATAATTAGAATTCTTCAAAAAAAAAAAATTGAATAATAATCATGATAATCTATATTTATCTATGCAAATATATTGCCAAAAACGGACAAATAAACAAAACGTGTAACCAGAAAAAAAAAAACTAGTCCTTAAAAATGCATTCCGTGTGTACGCGCGTCATTAATTTGCAGTATAGTGTATAAGCGAGTCGAACAATCGAAAACAATAATATTCACATTCTTGCTTATTTCTTGTAAACAATATCAAAAACTACCCTCTCCATAAAAAAAAATAGTTTTAGAAATATCTAATATAAAGTTTGTATAAAATTATGTAAGTACAAAAAACGCTTAATATTCTCTCACACAATTGTAATATGGTATTTTATATTTAGGTTAAGTAAAGGTTAAGTTCAATATTATGTAAAATAAAGTATAATGTATAACATATTAGAGCAAACTGTGCAGTTCCAAGACAAACACAATTGTGTTTAATGGCACGAAGAAATTATATGGTAATTAAAACTGTTACATTGTTGAAATAAATTAAAAAAAAAAGAAAAAAAAGAAATAAGGGGGATGAACAAGCACACTGCCTGATGGTGAGTGAATGCTGTGACCTATAGACACTGTATCTATCCTTGATTAAAAATCAAAATTATAATAAATTCTAACGTCTGAGGACTAAGATGGAATATATCGTAGCCAGTTAAATGGATCTCCAATTCTCTGTACTCTCTTAATTCGTGCTGCAGCAAAGCGGTGAAGGAAAACATCGTGAGGAGTGTATGTCTGAGAAATTAAAAAAAATATTTCGGAGCTTGTAGTAACTTGCGTCGTAGAGCCACGCTGCAGCTATATTATGACTGCAGCACAAATTTGTCGTCTCGACCGGGGAAGGACCACGCTCTCTCGATACCAGCCTAAAATAGCACTGTAATGCTGTGTTTCGTACAGTGAGTGTAGAGAACCAGGGTTTCTACTGGTGGCGAGGCATTCCATCTAAGTCCTCAGGATTGACAACGCATATGCCTTTTAATACTTATACGAGGGTAGATGTAAATATCTATCACAATATCCATTCACCTTCAGGTGGACTATTTGCTCGCCCTTACTTTATAAAAAAAAGACACGTTAAGTCTTCCAACACGCATTGGTGCAGCACGGCGGATATTTCCTTGCCATGGAACCCTCTTAGAATTAAGAGTAGGCTCACCAGTGTGACTAATAAGTAAATTTACTATACTTTCTTAACGTAAGCTACATTTTAAGACAACAGCTTATAATGGAAAATGAAACAATTTAACAACACCTAACATCAAACGATAAAGCGATGCCAACCACGTTTCCTACTGGAGTTACATAATTGTACCGCCGATAGTCTAGAGTATTACGTGGTGACCTTACCGATGCTAACATCGTGTCAAGCGATCCCCGTGGGCACCAATGAAATTGTTAATTGTAATTGTAAGTGCTGATTTACCACGTGCTTGGCGGTGAAGGAAAATATCGTGATGAAGCATGTGTGTCTGAGAAATAAGTAAAAAAACTTTTAAATCCTCCCAAAAATGGCAAAGTTGCCAGGTTTCACGATACCTTATGTGTTTGTGGCGTGTTGCAATAAATGTTTCTTTCTTTTTTATTAATTTGCCTGGTAAGAGATATATTTGCCACACTTGGCAGCTTTTTATTTTCAAATTTTTATTAGAAAGACGCTGCTACCTACTTCTATTTTATTTGTCTCTGTAGCCTCTTACGACACCCACGGGAAAATAGGATAAAGCATATTCTTACATCGCCACTGCAAGGGAAATAGAATGCCTCTTCACTAATAAGCTGGCTTTACCATACAGACCGGAACACAGGAATGTTTCGGTGTGAGTGCAGAAATAAGTTAAAGGATGGTACCTACCTAGACGGAATCCTAGGCATAATAGGAGTCTCACAACTTAGTATAGATAACAAAATATGAATAGATATAGTCGGTGACATTATGGTAAGGGTGTCTATGAATGCAGGTACGTAAGGTCAAGTCATCATTATTGTATTCGTGACAAATGACCGCCTCGTTGGTCTAGTGGTTATAGCAGTGCGACTGCTGATCATGAGGTCCCGGGTTTGAATCTCGGGTCGGGCCAAAATATCAGTTATTGAGCTTTCCATCAAGGAATTCTCAGTAGCTGCCCGGAGTCAGATGCTGGCGGTGTCTCACCCCCGTGCCTTGAAAAGCACGTAAAGCCGTTGGTCTTGCGCCTATTCTATCTCCGGTAGTGTTTACCGTCCTATCGGACTATGAGAGTGAGGGAATCGAGAGTATACCTATCCATGCGCATTCCCTTGGGCAATTAAAAAGAAATGACCCCGAGTTCCCGGCGCCCCTTTAATGGGGCAGGGGTGCGAAGAATCTCCGGGAGAAAAATCGGCGACGAGGTTCGCCACCCGTCACGTCCTGTCTCCCGGAAGGGCGAAAAGTGGATTGAAGAGGCCCGTCTGGCTACGCTGAATGTATGTGGAGCAATGAACGATAAGATGAATGAAGTATGCGAAATGATGAATGATAGAGGAATAAATGTATTATGTGTAAATGAGACAAAACGAAAGGGAGATGTCACTGCACATGGCATGTATACCGCTTACTTGTCTGGTGTAGACGAGAGGGCATGCCAGGGAGTCGGTGTCATCCTTTCAGAAAGAATGGGTCAATGTGTGAAAGACTATGAATGTGTAAGCCCAAGGCTGCTGTGGATACGAATGAAAGTGGGCTTAAAGAAGTTTTTTGTTTTAGGGGTCTACGCCCCAGACATGTCCCGAGAGCAGTTTTGGGAGTTGGTAAGGATGGTGCTAATGAAATGCAAGGTTAATGAAAATATTGTGATATTAGGCGATTTTAATGGAAGGGTTGGGGTGACGAGGCTTGGTTATGAAAGGATATTAGGAACGTTTGGCGATGAAAGTATAAATAAGAATGGTGAAGACCTCCTCACCATATGTGTGGAAAAGAATATTTTTGTGATGAACACTTTCTTTCGCCATAAGAGGATTCACATGGGAAAGAGGGGATGATAGAAGCATGATAGATTTCATAATTGTGGATGCAAGAAAGAGGACCGCTCTGGTAGATACAAGGGTTTACCGGGGGTCCAACGTAGGGACGGATCATTACTTGGTCTTTTGCAAAATTAATGGTCTATTCAGGCGTTGCCGGCATCGGACATCTGTGTCTACCACTGCGTTAGAGCGTATAAGAATAGAAAGGTTACAAGATGTAGGTGAAAGAGAAGTATAAATGTAGACTGAGGGAAAATATAAGTGGTTTGAATAAATTATGTGTGAATGATTTCGAGTTGAAGACTGTATGGAATAATGTTAAGAAAGTTTAGGTCGATGCAGCCACCGAAGTATATGGTGTAAGTAAGAGAACCAATGAAAGGAAAAGTAATACGTTGTGGTGGGGTAATGAGGTATGGATGGAAGTTGAAGCAAAGAAGAGAGCATGGCTAGATTTACTAGCAACCAAAGCTGTTAATTTTGGCGGTATGAATGATGAGATTGAAAGAAATAAGGCAGACTTTAGAAGTATAAATAAGAGAGTAAAAGAATTTGTTGAAAAGAAAAGCAAAAAAGGATGGATAAGAATGAAGGAGAAGGATATCTGATAACTTCCAGGCATATTAAAATGTTCTGGAAACTCGTAAGGAGTGTCAGGGTAAATTAAAAACAGCCTAGAATAAATGCTATACGAGACGAGAATGGCTGCATGCTGAATGATGAAGTTTCAAATTTAAAGAGATGGAAGGAATACTTTGAAAGCGTGTTTAAGTGTAAGAGTCGTCTGAATTTAGTGAAACAGAAATTCCGAAAGAAGTTGAGAGAGGTAGGGAGATAAGTGTAGATGAAATAATGAAAGCAATGAAAAGCGTGAAAGTAGGTAAGGCACCCGGATATGATAGAGTGTCACTCGAAATGCTAAGGGCTGGAAGGGGTGTGGTTGCAGGCCTGCTGTACACCTTGTTTAATTTATGTTGGGAGCAGGTACCGGAAGACTGGTGCAAAGCCGTTATAGTCCCAGTATATAAGGGAAAGGGGTCACAGCAGGACTATGTGCCCGTAGTAAGGAAAAGGGGAGATCTCCCGCCGCACAAGGTGTTCTGCCCGGGGAGAGGCCAACGCTCCGAGTTCGGATAGTAGTTCGGAGCTATTCTATATATACTGCTTTAATTTCGGAACTTTGATAGCGCGATTTAAGTTTCGATGTGTTTCGCTTGTGGCGAGTCAATAGCGCCGCCAAATTACCCCTCTGCTCAGACCGGAGGTCGATAGTGGAGTCTGATTGCCGGTACGTCTTTAATGCCGGTGAGGAATGCGTGCTGTGTGCGTAAGGACAAGTGACGCCGGTGCGAACGATATGCCGGTGTGTAATGCTTGTCGTACTACGCACTTGCAAGTGATGCCGGTGAGAACGATGAGCTGGAGCAAGTGGCTGGGATTGCCTTGTAGTCTGCGGTGAGTCGAGAAGAAGGCAAGGAATCTGCAAGAGTGCCGTGAAGCAGAGGCGAGGAACAGGTGGCATTATTATTCCAGTGCTGCGACGAACCTTTATAAAGCTAGATGGCTTGCAGAATGCTGAAGACTGCAGACAATATCTGCTCGGGAGCCAATGAATGGGGTAATTGGGGATGATGACGAATATTTTTGAAGTTGTATTTTCCGAAAGTTATTGGTTGCGTGATCAAATCACGTCGGGGTTACCACTGTGGCGCGTAGATGGAAAAGAGGAGATCTCCCGCCAGGCAAGGTGTTCTGCCCGGGGAGGGGCCAAGGCTCCGTGTGGTAGTTCGGAGCTATTCTATATATACTGCTTTACTTTCGGAACTTTGATAGCGCGATTTAGGCTTCGATGTGTTTCGCTTGTGGCGCGACGACAGCACTGCCACAACTGTAAAAACTACCGTGGTATCAGCTTGCTTAGCATTGTGGTTAAACTGTATGCTAAAGTGTTAATTGAAAGAGTTATGGGAGAAACTGATGGAAAAATTTGGGATGTGCAAACTGGATTTAGAAAGGGGATGGGGTGTACGGATTAAGCCTTTTCCATGCGCATGATTGCGGAGAAGTTTTTGGCCAAAAACCAGAAAGGTTTTTGTGCGTTCATGGACTTGGAAAAGGCTTATGACAGAGTGGATAGGAATCTGTTATGGCAAACACTGAACTCATTTGGGTTGAGCGCTGGTTTCATACAGGCATTAAGCTCTCTTTATCTCTAAGGATTGTGTCAGTATTAAGGGGGTCTACTCGGACTGGTTTGGCATTCAAAAAGATGTAAGATAGGGCTGTGTAGCTTCCCCGTGGCTGTTTAACCTATTTATGGACAGTTGTTTGCAAACTTTGAAAGTTGAAGGATGTGGGTTGAGAATGGGTGAGTTAACCGTCAAATGCCTTTTGTACGCCGATGATCAAGCCATATTTGCATAATTAGCGACCGAGTTGCAAAGGATGGTTACATTAATGAACTAGTCAATAAGAGAAAGGGGTATGAAAGTGAACGCAAGTAAGTCGAAAGTGATGATTTTTGAAAGACAAGAAAGTAAAACTTTATGTGAAATAAGAATAGAAGGGGAGTTGTTTGAGCAAGTGGATGAGTTTGTATATTTGGGATGTTTATTTAGCAGGAATGGTAGATATGATAAGGATATAGTGAACGCAGGAAATAGAGTGAATGGGGCTCTACACGCTATTAAGTGGAGTCAGAATGTATCAAATAAGGCACGTATGGCAATTCATAATGCTGTGTTAGTCCCTACTTTAATGTATGACAGTGAAAGTTAGGTCTGGTAGAAAAAGCATGAGAGTAGAATAAATGCTTTAGAAATGCGGTCACTAAGGATTATGCTAGATATGAATCTGAATGACAGGGTGAGAAATAGTGTGATAAGAGAAAAGTGTGGTTTGCAAGATGACGTTGTGACCAGGATTAAGAAAGGAATGCTTCTGTGGTTTGGTCATGTAGAAAGAATAAACGAGGAAAGAGTGACAAAGCAAATTTATGTTTCAGAAGTGAACGGCGAAGTCGGGAAGGGACGCCCTAGACGAAGGTTTATCGACCAAATCGGCGATACATTGAAAATGGGCCAGATTAAGAGTACCCTTAACCCGCGAGCGTGTATGCGTAGATATATGGATGTAAAGGAGGCGAGAGAGGTGTGTCAGGATCGCGCCAAACGGAAGTCCGTAGTCTCTGCCTACCCCTCTGGGTGACAGGCGTGAGTGTTTGTGTTGTTGTGTTCCTAATTAAATGAATATTTATTTTATTAACTAGTATACAATCAGTCCTCAAAAATTCCACAAATTTTTAAAAGCTTTGAAGCAGTTTTAACTTACTCGCGTGACCTGTAGATATAATAATAATGTTCCCAAGCTGAATTCCGATAACGGTGGCTTGTCTCAAGTCTAAACGGAGTCTAGCCATCTACGCAGTACAGGTGTATTTCGTTATAGTGCTCGAGTGTATCCGCAAGCACAGGTGTACACCTGTGCTTGCGGATACACTCGAGCACTCTCTATTCCCTCACCCTCACAGTCCGATGGGACATGACCGGAGAGAATTCAGGCGCAGGACCAAAAGCCGTTGGTCGTGCTTTCCGAGGCACGGGAGTGAAACACCTCCAACTTCCTGACTCCGGCCTGCTACTGAGGATTTCTTGTCGAGAAATCCTCTGTTAAAACTGCTGAACATAGACCTTCCCCAAAGATCACGTCATGGGGGATTATTGCAATAGTTGTCACACGTGGGAAACAGGTTATTAACCGTAGTTTTTTTTTTTGAGTTTTTATTAATAAGATACTACTATTCATCTCTAGTTTTATTTTCCTTTGTAAACTCTTACTTTTTTTTTTTGCGCCCGAAGCAATTGGAAATGGGCTACCCCGAAGGGAGGCAGAAAATGCATTACGCATACCACGATGGCCAGTCCATCGTGGTTATGAGGGACTCACTACCTACAAGGGGAACCTAAGTGATACCCTCTAAAAACTGCCTTTGGGGACTGGCAACTAGCTGTTGAAAGCTTCATATGCCGTATCTAAAGCGACCCTCTTTTGGGAAAAGAGGGCGCAGACGGCTAAGTGCCGTTTAGGGACTGCCTACGAAGGCATATTGATTTTAAATAATTTTTACTTTAATTAGTATTGACCTGAGCCGCCAGAAGGCAGTTCAGGTCGCTTGAAAGTTTATTTGGCTGGTCCGAGAGAGTGTTTCTCGGCCTGCGGACGGTATAGCGGGAGGGGAGTGGGGCGGTATAAGTTACTGCCTCACGAATTAATGAGTTATTGTGCGACTCTGAAACTTTAAAAAAGTTTTCAGAGAGAGTTTTAGTAAATTGCTGAATTGTTGGGATTTCTAAATCCCGGTGAAGATCGGCATTACGGACGTACCAAGGTGCGTTCGTAGCTCGACGACAGAATAAGTTTTGAACTACTTGTAGTTCGTTAATAATTTTATTATCGGCGTGTGCGAATACAGGGGCCGCGTAAGTCATTACGGGACGTATACAAACCTTATAAAGGGTTCGCTTATTTCTTAATGACATTTTACTATGTCGGCCTAACATACTGTTAAGCCTACCTAGGTATAAACGAGCTAGACGTGTTACTCCTTTGACATGAGACTCAAAAGTAAGCCTGTAGTCAAGGGTGACGCCTAAATATTTTGCTGACATATGCCATGGGACAGGGATCCCTAGCATTTGTATAGGTGGAGTATTTTTCTTGTTTTTATTTCGGCGTCTTTTAATATCGAATTGAACTGCGGAGCTCTTCTCCGGGTTCACATCGATACGCCATTTTTGTAACCAATCTCCTAGGTCATCGACTGACTTTTGGATCTTGTTCCTTGCTGAAGATATTCTAGGACTTTTGAAGTAAAGAGCAGTGTCATCTGCGAAGAGTGAGAGCTGTACACCATTCGACGGGATTGGAATGTCGTTGGTGTACAAGATGTACAGGAGGGGAGCTAGTACTGATCCCTGAGGAACACCAGCTTTAATGGGGCGCTGAGAGGATAACGTGCCTTCGTGTCTAAATCGAAAGTTACGATGTTGTAGGTAAGAGGCTAAGAGACGTACTAGACGATCGGAGAGTCCTATCCTATATAATTTGAAAATAAGACCTTCGTGCCAGACGCGGTCGAAGGCTTTGGCAATGTCGAAAAAGACCGCGATTGTCTTTAGTCGACGTGGATAAAAACCGCTGAGGACATATTCCACAATGCGGTGTACTTGTTGTGGACACGAGTGTTTCGCACGGAAACCAAATTGGTGTGGGATGACAAGGGGGTCACCGTCTGTGGGAAACAGATGGCGCCTCATTCGATTTTGAATGACTCTTTCAAAGAGTTTGCCCATGGCCTTTAGGAGGCTAATGGGACGATGACTGGAGGGGAGGTTAAGAGGCTTGCCTGGCTTGGGAATACCAATGACAATTGCCTCTTTCCAAGTAGTGGGAAAATAACTAAGATTGAAGCAGGCGTTAAAGATAATAGATAAGAGGGTTAACACCTGCTCTGGAAAGTTTTTAAGGGCTTGGTTGGATATGCCATCCGCGCCCGGAGACTTTTTGGGCTTAAGTCCTTTGATGATGGATGAGATCTCATCTTTGGACACAGTGATAGGGTCAGAGGATGTGGGGGGTGAGTTCCGGCGGCGGACCTCATCTTCCACTTCCTGAATCTGTGAGGAGTCGACAGGTTGAGAGCTAGGAGAGCATTGTGCGGCAATGCTGTCTGCAAAGCACTCAGCCTTTTCGTCGTCCTCGAAGGCAACCGTACCGTCGGGGCGGGAGAGAGGGGGAGTGTGAGCTGTAGCGTCTATACGGAAGGCTCTAGCCATCTGATAGTACGCTGTATGAGAAGGAAATATATTCTCCATGAGTTCACTCCTTTGGAGGTCTCGAAATTCAGAAAGGTGTAAACGGAGTTTTCGTTGAAGACGATTAGCCGTATGCCTATATTCGGGGGTGGGATATTTAGCTGCTCTCCGGAAAGCAGCTTTTTTAGCTTTTAATATGTTGCTAATATATAGGGGAAGCCCATTAGTATTAGCAACCGGAACGACCCTTTCATTCTCCTTAAGGGAGGATTTAATTAGGGTTGAAAGTGATTCGACCGCGATGTCGATTTTTACGGGACTGTCTAAGTCTAAATCCGACGATAGGTAATTAGGGGAGTCCTGCGAGTCCATAGCTTTTGCTAGGGAGTCCTTGAAGCCCTTCAAGTTAGAGAAGGTTTTCGTAGTTATAATAGGGGGTGGCTGATGGCCAAGAATAAGGGAGACCGGTCGGTGATCGGATCCTATATCGTCTAGTGTCTCAATAGACCTGAGGTTGAGTGAAACTCCTTTGAGTAACGCAAAATCTAGTACATCTGGGTTTAAATCGGTAGCATCGGGATAGTGCATTGCACCGAGCGGGCTGAAAATGGTTATGTCAAGAGACTGCGTTATATCACGCAGTATCCTACCACTACGGTTAATCGTACGGCATGTCCATTCAGTATGTTTAGAGTTAAAATCTCCAAACATAATGACTGAATTACTAAGAGATAAGATTGCCTCAAAATCATCTTTGAGGGGGAGGTTTTTAGGGGGAATGTAACAGGAGGCTATGACTAAAGACTGATGTCCCGTCATAGATAACCTGCATAACGTAGCTTCCATATTGGCAAGCTGCGGAGTATCAATAAGAGAGCAATGTAGTGTCTTCTTGTAATAAATGGCCGTGCCACCGCCTCGGCGGTCGTGCCTATCATTACGAAGAAGAGAATAATTTTTAATGGATAAGCCTTTAGTGTCTTTGTTTTTAAGGTTGGTTTCCTGTAAGAGGAGAAAATCAGCTTCGCGATCTTTAAGGAAGAGCTTAAACTCTGGGAGGTTATTTCGCAATCCGCGAATGTTAAATGAAATAAGCGATAGCCCTTTGGGCTTGATACGACCGTGACTTTTAGGCAGAGCAGAAGGCTCTGTCATTGTAAGCTAAGTTAATTAAGTTAACTTAACTTACAACGAACGCAATAGGTTACTGTGCTCTACGAGAGCCAGAAGACGGTCCTGGGGGGACCGAGCGGCGCGCAACTTGTTTGCTAATATAGCAATTTCATTAACGTCGATGTTCCTTATCGCGGCGTAAACCGTGTTAAGGTCATCGGCGATTGTAGGCTGTTTCTGCTGCGGAGCAGAGGTTGCCTGCGGTGTTTCAACCTTTTTGGGGCCCCAGGGAAAAACTGGAGCCTGTGTAGGCTTTGAGAAGCCCGGAGGTGGCCTAACAGGTGCTTTTGGTGGTCTCGGGGGACCCTGAGGGGGTCTTGCAACGCCCTGAGACGGCTGAGATACGCCCTGACGGGGCCTCCTAACATATAACGCCGGGAATGAACGGTCATTTACCGGCGGTGGGACCTGTCTAATTATACGAGGACGAGGAGCGCACGGGCATCCTCTGTAGCTTGCCGGGTGGCCTGTCTGTTGACACAGGACGCACGCGGGCGGGGATACGGCATCTTTAGGCCGGGGACACTCTTTGGTGATGTGTGGATCTAGGCACTTAACGCACCTGGGTGGGGCGGAGCAATTGGCCGCCGCGTGACCATATAGTTGGCAGCGGTGGCACTGCGCCGGGAAACCGCGCCTATGCGGTGACTCAACCCTAACTCCCGACAAGCCGCACACCGTGCGTACTTGCCGGAAGATAGTTTGCGCCTCCGGAACGTTAGTTAGGATAGCTAAGACTATCGGGTATCTCAACCCGGTCCTACTGTGCATTTTATGAACAGCTTCAACGGGGAATCCTTGTGACTTAAGGTCATCAAGAATCTCCTCGTTGGAGAGTTCGAACGGGACGCCTCGGATGACGGTCTTGACTTTACGCTCTTCAGGGAGAGCGTATGTGTGGTACGATACGCGTTCAGTTGTAAAAAGCCTAGTGAGACGGCGAAAATCGTCAATCGATTGCGGAACTATTTTTATCGCTACGCCCATGTTCGTAGCTAGGTCTTATTTAATTCCAGAGTCGTAGCATATCTTGCTAAGTCTGGTGAACTCCGCCTTGTCTCTCAAAAAGACAGGGGGCGGGACTGGTTTTTTCGCGAGTTGCGGAGCGCAACGTGAAGCCGGCTTCGACGGCGCTGCAATATCTAAGGGGGTCGAGGCAGCGGCGGGGGCTGCGGAGGTAGACGCGGCAGCGACGGGGGCTGCGGGGGTGGGGGGAGCGGCACGGGCCGCTACGGCGGGGGGCGAACGGTTTTTCGCGGCACGCTTCGCTGCGCGCTTTGACGAAACCGTGGTGTACGACGATGTATTGGAGTCACCGGTATCATCGGAGTCAGAGGACTCCGATGTCCTGGTGCTGTACTGTTTAGCAGGCCTCTTCCGGGAGGCAGATGTTGATGACGCGGAATCGGAGTGAGAGCACTCCATGTCGATTTCGAGGGGCGCGAACGAATTACGTGACGCGAGGTAGTCCGCTATAACGGGCGGCGGTGCCTGAAGGGCGGGAGGAGCCAGAAGGGCTGAGAGGGATGCTGTAATAGCATTCTTGTCATTAGCAAACCTAGAGAAAACTTCGAAAATCGAACCTATTAAGTCCTGCGAGGAAATTTTTGGAGACGTTTATAACTAATAGAACAGGGATCACCGTTCTCAGAAGAACGGGACGTTTTTATTGCAACAGTAAGGGCGGGATCACCGTTCTGAAAAGAACGGAACGCTCTTAATCCAAGAACCAGACCCCTGTTCTCAAAAGAACAGGGACTTGCTCTGAAAAGAGCAAGTAACGTTTTTACAAGAAACAGATACACGGAGTATAATAAACAGATATGTAATAAAATATACTAATAAACTTATACACTAGTATCTAGTGTTCTACAATATAATACAAGCGGTCAGCCAACCTCCCCGACCGAGGGCGGGGGGGTGAGAACTGAGAGTTAGCAGAAAACACTTACCGGACTTCAGCGCTAGGCGCTCACTATCTGAAAAGCGCGAGGCGCGGAGCGGGGGGCACTAGCGTTGGGACGCTAGGCACGCGGACAACCTGTACACAACCGCTCGGGGGCGGTGAAACAGGCGGAATGAAACTCTTACGACACGCACAGGTTTATATAGGGTAGCGGATTATCTTACCCCGCCACTACACGGCAATTCGTTAACATTTTATCATATAAAACAGCTTAATAAAAGGATTATAATGGGCGCATTTAACGCCTTTTGGCATTCTCTCCCAGTCAATCCGGGTCGTTATCCCTGCTTTCTCTCCGTGTAGAATCAGGTGGAGTTGTAACTTCATTGCCTACTCTCTAATCTAACGTATTAAAAAGTAATAAAGTAAAAAGTAAAATTAAAAAAGATTTTTAATGTTACTTTACATTTTTCGAAACTAGAACAACGGATAGCGCAACGGTGTATAAAAAAACTGTAAAAAAAAAATAGTCCGCCCTGGAAAGTTTAAACAAAACAAGCGAAAATAGGCAGCTAAAAAGGTATCTTTAAGCAAAATTCCATTTACTAATTGAATTTAAATTGTATGCAGCTTTTTGTCACTTTCGGAGGTTGCAATTTTTCGATGAAAAATTTTATTCCGCGAATGCAACTGAAATAAAAGTGAAGGTGAAAATTAAAGAAAAAACTACATTGGCCAGATTTTTATTCGTTTAGAATTCACATTTTTAAATAAAATATGTCAGTGCTCGTATAAGTTAGCGCAAAGTTGCTAGCGGAGCACTTTATGCTGAGCTCGGAGTTTCTCTTTGTTAAGAACCCGTAAATAAGGCATGGAATCACGCTAGAGCGTGATTATGATTGTAGCACGAATATGTCAAAACATTACAAATAATTTTATTTATTTAATTATTTATAAAACTTTATTGCGTCCCTTTAGAAAAAAAAGGATACAAAGGGCGGACATAATGCCTCAAGGCATTCTCTACTAGTCAACCCATGGAGTGGTGAGAGTTTGTCGTAGGCGTAGCAATAAAAAGAAAAAAAAAAGTCAAACTAAAATTAATACACATTATATGTAACAACAGATTATAATATAATATTATAAGTAAATGCATATATATAAATATATATTTGCATATTTACATATATTAACACATATTCATAATATAAATATATTTATATGCCAATAAACATATATAAACATACATAAATACATGTATATGGATACAAATATACATAAATACAAAGTTAATACATACATATATAAATGATTAATTAACAATTTTGTAATTCTAATGATTATTCAGTAAATGCTCGCGTACCTTCTTTTTAAAGGAGTATTTGTTAGGTGCTTTTCTGATATCATCAGGCAAGGAATTCCAAAGACGTGCAGCCTGTATAGTGAAGGAGTTACAATTGAACCCGGTAAGATGAGTAGGAATATAAATCTTGTTATTAGAGGAAGATCGAAGAACCCTATCATGACAAGAACAAAGATATTGAAATCGTTCTTTGAGGTAAGAAGGTGAATATAGATCATTAAGAATTGAGAAAAGAACAAGTAGTATTCTGGAGTTGCGCCTTTGCTTTATGGTAAGCCACTTAAGCTGAGATCTATAATGAGAAATATGGTCATACTTACGCAGACCAAAAATAAATCTAATACAGTTGTTAAGCAGGCGCTCCAGTTTGTTAAGAAGTTCTTGGGACAGGTCTGGGTAGCACACATCTGCATAATCAAAGATAGGTAAAATAAGAGTTTGGACAAGCATGAGCTTAGACTTAATAGGAAGGAAGTATTTGAGACGATAAAGGGAACGTAAGGTGGCAATGACTTTCCGACTTAAATCGGTAACCTGCACTTTCGAGTTCAGAGAGCTATCAATATACAAGCCAAGGTTTTTAAAAGACTCACTAAATCGAATAATGATATTATCATAGCAAACAGAAAGTAAGTCTGCTTGATTAACCCTAGCCAGCATCTTTTTACTTCCCACTAAAATCGCTTGGAATTTTACTGGATTCACACAGACTCCGTAGCGCGAGGACCAATCTTTAATTGTATCTAAATTCTAGTTTAATTTGTGAATGCCATTATGTAGTTCTTCAACGCCACAATGCACATATAGCTGCAGATCATCGGCGTACAGATGGTACGAGCAATCAAGATTATGAGTGATCAAGTTTATAAAAACTGAGAAAATGATAGGAGAGAGTATACCGCCTTGCGGTACGCCACATTCAACTTCAGCCCAAGCTGAGGTCATATGACCTACGTGAACTGACTGCTGACGCCCGCGAAGATATGATGCAAACCAATCTAAGACAGTGGGCTTAAAATTAAGATGGGATAGGACGGAAAGAAGGATATCATGATCAACTGTGTTAAAAGCATTAGAAAAGTCTACTAGAACTAGCACTGCTATCTTTTTTTCGTCCATACCTTTTCTAATGTCTTCAGTGACTTTTATTAAAGCAGTGGTAGTGCTGTGACCTGAACGAAACCCGGACTGAAATGGACTCAGTAGGTTATGTTTCAAGATGAACGTAGTGATTTGCTTATGAACACAGGCTTCTAAAACTTTAGAGAGGAACGGCAGAATTATATAGGACGAAAATGGATGGGAAGGATAGGAGCAGATACCTTAGGAAGGGGCTTAACATAAACCTTTTTCCAATGACTAGGATATTGCCCCGAGTCAAGGGAAAAATTTATAATGTGAGTTATTGCCGGGAGAAGAGGATCTAAGATAGTGAAGACCATTTGTCTGCTTATTTCATCGCATCCCCGAGCCTTAGACTTGATTGCTAAAATAAACTTCTTGATTTCATCCTGCTCGACATGAGAGAACATGAATGCTGGAATGTGAGGAGATTGCATTGATGCAATAGCATTTAAAGTGTTAGTTCGGACTAAAGGATCCATTGCTTTGAAGGAAGCGAAATGTTGATTAATCTCATCGAGGGATATCGAAAGACCACAGTCCACCTTGAATGGCCTGCCAATACCCACAGTTCTGAGGAATTTCCACACTTCGGTAGGAGATGAATCATTTATACAGTTATGAAAATATCGGCGTTTAGCAGCACGTACCATTTGATTACACCTATTCCTGACAGATTTAAAGATTGACCAGTTTTCTTCAGATCGTTCCCTCTTGAATTTAAGAAAGGCTCGATTCCGTCTTACCATTGCCATTCTTACGCCCTCAGTCATCCAAGGGGCGGGAGGACGCTTCAACCAGACGTTATGGACAGGAGCATGAGCATCAAACAACCTGAGAACTTTATCATTAAGAAAAGAGACTTTACCTTCAATTGTAGGTTCTGCTACCAAACAAGATAAATTGAGATTTTGAGCGTCACTCATTAGCTTAACGTAATTAATTTTAGAGAAATTGCGTACAGGCAGTAAGGGACAAGAGTGTTTTGGGAGTTTGAGCTAATAAGAAGCGTATAAAAGGTCGTGACGCGAAAAACCCAAAGCAGGTAACTGTCCGTGTGACACAACATGCTCAGGAGAAGCAGCAAGAATAAGATCAATTAAGGTGTCATCGGTATCGACATTGTGATGAGTAGACCCTAGTGGGAGAAAGGTAAGATTGACTGACTCCATTATTGACTGAAGTTTTTGAAAACGAAGAGAAATCTTCAACAAATCGGTATTAAAATCGCCCATGATTATACAGTGTGTGTACTCAGAACAAACGTCATCAAGAGCCGTTTCTAAAGTGGCGAAAAAATCAGAGGAGGGCGGGCAATACACAACTCCTAGAAGCATCCTTGCACCTTTGACGTCAAGCTCCAAAAACAAATACTCCGCTGAGCCTGAGTAGCAAGATGGAGAGGCTAATACTATTTTATACGGAACCGAAGCACGCAAATAGATAGCCACCCCACCGCATCCTTTATCAGTGCGATCGTTTCTTATAAGCACATAACCTGGCAAGGGATATAAGGTTGAATGCAAAGATGGCTTTAGCCAGGTCTCCGACACTAGAATTGCATGAACGTAATTAGAAGAGAAAGACAATTCGAGTTCGGAGTAGTGGCAAGGGATGCTTTGAGCGTTAATGTGACATATGACATATGTTGGAGCCTGTGATTGGCTGTTTATTTTATTGCACCTATGTCTCTGGCGTTTACTGAAAATCAGCGTTATAGTTATCACTATGTGGTTTCTATAACATTTGTCCTGAGTAGACGCCCTTTTAGTTCCATTCCATTAATTTATTTTGTTATGTTAATTTGTGTTTTTGTTTAGAACTAAATAAATTATATTATTATTATTATTATTATATGTTAAAAAAATTATCACAAGTTGAAAATACCCCTTCCAGTAGATCATGTAGATTAGACCCGCTGTCACTAAAATAATCATTACAAGAATTAAAAGAAATAAATGAATCATCTACAGAATAAAAAGATTCTACATCAGACATAAAAATAGCAAAATTTACTAAAATGTCTGTTCCCTTGGAAACAGATTTATTATCGCCTTTAATTTTTGAAAGATACTTTTGCGTTTCATTTGTTTTAGGAATGACCAAATTAATTTTGGGTTTGACTTTAACTACTAACTAGTTTGAATACTCGTATTACTGTCACATCTTAATCTCAGAGTAGTAGTTTCAACCCCTGCCATTGAAAGTCCCTTTCTCAGGAAGTGATATGTTATTATAGCACACATTTTACTTTTTATATAAGGAATAAGCTTTAAAAAACATAACACATAAAGATAACAATTATGTCAATTAATTTACTTTTGTATGCGTTCGAATATTGAAAGCTGAATATAACTAATTTTAATTTACAGCGTATCATCTGGTACTTACCGTTCAGAAACGTAACGTAACGAATTTTTCTGTATATCGTTTAATTCAAAGCTCAAAACTGCAAAAGCTCTTAGACGACAAAGTTTGTAATAAAACCTAGAAATACGCCGAGGCTCGGGAACGCTTACCAGTATAAGTGGTATCCCATTTAATATTTCATTTAAATTCACAACTTTTTTTTAAATATTATTTTCAGTCTACGTAATTTTGATTGCGAAGCACTCGTAATTATTTAACATGAATTCAGAAGTTTGAAATGTTATTTGTTCAATTTTAGCGACAGTGTACTAATAGCTTGGGCTATGTACTACAAAGCAAGGAAACTCTGATGGTTGCCCAAAGATGGAGGTATAACCATCTTGTTAAGGTCAGACATAAATATATAGACTGGCGATGGGAAGCAGCGTCATGCCACACAGCGTCAAGTTGTGCCCGCGCTAGAAACTAGTAACATTGGTACTAAACATATTGCTGTCACCAAAAGCCTCTTAGCAAGTCAGCTCATTAAGTATAAAACGACAATAAAAGTAAAAAAAAATAAAAGTAACATTTTGTACCACGATGGAGTTGGAGTTACACTGGAAACTCCATCTTCATATACAAGTTAGAAAAATCAATAATTTTCTTCTTCTCATGACTGCTTTGTGGAATCGCTTACCACCGGTAATTTATCTGAACCGATACGACTGAGGGACATTCAAGGAGTAAGCTCGTTTAGTTTACTCCTTTCAACACGTACTATGGGATGAGCTGCTAACTCGTTAGCCTCCTCTTCTATAAAAACAATCGTTACAAGAGTAAATTACAAAAATGTGTCCATCCTTTCTTAAAAAGTAAAAAACTTTCACAGATTATCCGAATGATGGTAAAGGGAAAAAAGTATAATAATATGATAAATTTTAACTTCCCCTTAATGATAAAAGTTCACGAAATGAAAAAGTATTCAAAGGCCAAACGATAACGGGAATTCATGTAGATTTTACTGCTCTGGCATTTTTAAAATGAAACATAGGACTATAACTTAACTTGTAGCTCTCAAAATGCAACATAATAAGATAAGTTATATTTGAATACCAATTTAAAATGAAATTCTCATATATTTAAAGTTCTTTGATTAATCTAAAATTTAAGTGAATATTTATTTTGTAAAATATTTTTATCTTTATAACATATTCCTCAGTTTCAAGGCACTCCCCTTCTTGCCTCAGCCAGTATCGGTATCCTCGGAGTCGACATATCGAGTGACGTGCAGTTTCGTGGTCACTTGGAAGGGAAGGCCAAATTGGCCTCTAAAAAGCTTGGCGTGCTCAGCAGAGCGGGACAGTATTTCATGCCGGCACACCGCCTGCTACTTTACAAGGCGCAAGTTCGGCCTCACATGGAATACTGTTCCCCTCTCTGGGCAGGGGCTCCCCAGTGCCAGCTCCTTCCACTTGACCGCATCCAACGCAGAGCGACTCGAATTGTCGACGACCGAGCCCTTTCCGATCGGCTCGATTCATTGGCACTGCGAAGAGATGTTGCATCCCTTTGCATTTTCTTTCGCATCTACCATGGGGAGTGCTCTGAGGAATTGTTCGGATTAATCCCAGCCGCCAAATTTCACGAACGCACATCGCGGCAGAACTCCCGATACCATCCACACAATTGGCGGTCCACCACTGTGCGATTTAGAAGATGTTTTCTTCCTCGCACGACCTCCTTGTGGAATCGATTACCATCAGCGATTTTTCCGGACCGATACGACTTAGGGACCTTCAAGAAAAGAGCGTACTCCTTTTTAAAAGGCCGGCAACGCATCTGCGATTCCCCTGGTGTTGCAGTTGTTCATGGGCGGCGGTAGTCACTTACCATCAGGTGAGCCGCATGCTCGTTTGCCCCCTCTCCTATAAAAAAAAAAATGCCGAACCATCAAACAGTCGACCTGATGGTAAATGTCTACTGCAGCGTTGACACCAGCAACCGAATTTAACAAGCCCTATGGTTAAAAAATGTTTTTAAAAAAACCCGTTAACGTGAAAAAAGTTTACAGAAAGGAGAAATATTTACACCCTATGTCACTTTCACAATTATGGCAAATCTAGCAACACTCCATATACCAAAGTCCATCAAGCCGTTTTAGCTACACAGTGTGCCAAAGAAATAGCATATATATAGAATGGATTTCATTTATTAAATATAGCCACAGCTGAACATAGGGCCCCTCTTAATTTGCCTGGTAAGAGATATATTTGCCACCCTTGGCAGCTTTTTATTTTCAAATTTTTATTAGAAAGACGCTGCTGCCTTCTTCTATTTTATTTGTCTCTAGCCTCTTACGACCCCCACGGGAAAATAGGATAAAGCATATTCTTACATCGCCATTTCAAGGGAAATAGAATGCCTCTTCACTAATAAACTGGTTCTACCATACAGGCCGGAATACAGGAATGTTCCGGTCTGAGTGCAGAAATGAGTTAAAGGATGGTACCTACCTAGATGGAATCCTCGGCATAATAGGAGTCTCACAACTTAGTATAGATAATAAAATATGAATAGATATAGTCGATGAAATTATGGTAAGGGTGTCGATAGATGCAGGTACGTAAGGTCAAGTCATCATTATTGTATTCATGAAAAATAACTGGTTCGTTGGTCTAGTGGTTGTAACAGTGCGACTGCTGATCGTAAGCTCCCAGGTTCGAATCCCGGGTCGGTCCAAAAAATCAGTTATTGAGCTTTCCATCAAGAAATTGTCAGTAGCTACCCGGAGTCAGATGCAGGCGGTATCTCACCGCCATGTCTTGAAAAGCACGTAAAGCCGTTGGTCCTACGCCTGATCTCTCTCCGGTTGTGTCGGTTTACCGTCCTATTGGACTATAAGAGTGAGAGAAACGAGACTGCACCTGTGCTTGCGCATTCACTTGGGCACTATAATCCTGCCCTGCGCCGATGACTAGTCTCTGTCTAGGTTAGCCGTCGTGACCTAAATTCAGTCTGAAGGACATTATTATTATTCCATTCATGAGTAAACAAGTGAAAACTTCTAGAATAAGAAACAAGCACTAAATTCGTGTAACTGTCACATTCAGATACATATACACAGAATTGTGTATTATTTGTTAGGTATTTACCTATAAAAGTGACTTTTTTATGAAATAAGTTAACATATATATTTTTCTATATTTTTATTTCTATAAACCAAAGCAATCAGTGCACCTTTACGAAGGTAGTGGCAGTTTATTAATGCCCTCTTGAAGAAATCAGCTGGACGGGAGGCAACAAATTGTTCAAAAGCATTTTGAACTGCCTCTCGGATATAGAATTTTTTCCCGTCAAAAACTTATCCAAATTACCAATGGAAAAAGTAGAAGTCTGTAGGCGCTACGTCTGGTGAGTACGGCGGATGACGGAGAGCTTCCAACTCCAGCTCTTGTAACTTAGAGATAGTCTGTTGTGCAGTATGACGCAGCGTGTTGTCGTGTAGGAGGAGCGGGATCGAGCACTTCACCAAAGACGTGCGAGCTTCTCCTCATTGTGTTCAGTTCTTCACGGTACACATCTGCAGTAATGTTCATTCCATTTGGTAAAAAGGTGTGATGAATCACACACGATAGGCTCATTTAGGACATTGTTTAGGTGCTGAACCACGATCCTACCAACTTGTTGATCACTTGCGATTATCAAACAAAATCCATTTTTCGACCTACTATGTTTGTGAACCTATGAAGTTATTACTTCGGACGTGCTGTCCTAAGACTGACAGTTTTTATTTTCAAGTAGCAATCTATGGACGTGGTCTTTGCTTAGTAGAGAATTTGTAATGGGACTTTAATATTAAATACTAGAAACCTTACGTTTAATTAACTTTGTTAATCATGTATAATAACAAAAGTTGAATTTACAAAGCTGGTCCGCGCTGGCAAATGAATGGGCGTATCGCATCGGTTGTTCCGTGAATTGTCGGTAAATGGCGCGACTTAAGGCCAATCTTCTTTACTAATACTTCAGCGGGGTAAATGTACCGATGGCAAAGAAAATTGTTTTCAATAATTTAATTCTTTTTATATTTTAATATATGTAAAAAAAATATTGTCATTGTTGACCTTTATAATAATGTCCCCAGATAGAATTTCTGTTTCGGTGGCCAGTATCAATGGATTTGTCGTCTGCGCAGGACACGATTACAGAGCGCGAGTATATGCGCAAGCACAGGCGCACTCTATATCTGATGGTGCGGCAACCGACACGACTGGAGAGAAATCAGACGCAGGAGTAACGGCTTTAGACAGAACTATCAGTATAGCCAATTATATTGTTAATATTAGCCCGGATAGAGAAACAGACAAAAATTTTAAAACAAATTATTGTTTGTATCTTAACAGCATTCAAATAACTCGCTGAGATTAATAGGGGCCTGCTCAATATCAATATCAATATCAGGCAATTAAATTTTTTTTATTTTTGGATAGTTAATTGTTTTGCTAATCCTACCTCTGTGAATTATCCCGGCTCAAGATATTTAGCCCATTAAAGCTTCGGAAAGTGGGTGCCCGTCCCTGCTTGAGGAATTTTACTAATACATCCTTCCCCTGCGGCGTTTCAGAAGCAGGATTCCACCACCAAGGCGCTCCCCATTGAAGATTAAACTGCTTTATACTTATATTAGTAAGATAAAATCTTGGTTGTACGTATTTTAGTTTTGATTAGTCGAGCTGCGAAACAGCGTGTGCAAATCGAAACATTGCTTTCCAAAGCTTCACAGGCCTAAAATTGAATCAAGCTGTAGTCAACCTTTGTGCAAAGATACAAATTGCTAATTTTCAGTTCTGGATGATATTGTGATTGTGTCTTTTAACCTGAATTTGTATAAACCTAACTATAAGATTTTTTTTTGCGTTCTTGGGGGAACTTGAACGTTAGCGAATTGGACCGTTAGCGAATTGCCTTGCTCTATTATGGTATAAGTCGTAGATGTGGGCCGAGTCAAAAATTAGTTATTTGGTTTTTCTGTTAAGAAACTCTCAGTAACAGTCCGATGTTAAGAAGTTGGCGGTATTTCGTCTCGTGCCACGGATATCACGATAAGGCGTTGGTCTTGCGCCTGATTTCACTCCGGTCGTGTTGGATTGCCGTCCCAACTTTCTAAGAGAGTATTGCGTACACACTCGTGCACCATGTTTCTGGCCTACGCAGATGGCGATTTGTATCTCAGAACGTGACTGGCATTCGGTCAGGTATCACGAAAACCTACTCTCCTTGCGAAGCAACATGTTGTTATTTTTATAATTTAAGAGTGACATAAAGCTTGAAAATAAGGACTAAATGTACAATATTTAACAAAGGCTTCGTTCTGAAAATTAGCTTAAAACAACACTAAGAAAAATTCATCAATGTGCCGACATTTCTGCTATTCTACGCTTATATTTCAAAAGGTCCACTCCATATACTCCTTTCAACACAAAAGTCCAGCACTTAAGTTTCCGTATAATTGGAAGAATAAACAAGCACAATTAAGGCATAACTGTAGTGACCACACATAACTCACTAATATTTGCATACAGCTCAAGCATGTATTTGTAACCAATTCTATTGTCTTATTTTATTTTTTTTTATTTTATTTTTTTCTTTCATTTTTGTAATTCAGATTTTTTTGTATGTCTATTTTTGTTGTTTTTTAATTTTGTTTTATTTTGCTTTCTGTTTTTGTTATATGAGGCTTTTTGTGTTTGTTATATGATTGTGTTTGCTACATATTAATCACTGTTTTGTTACGCCATCTATCATCCTCCTATGGTTCCACTGAAAACCAGCATTCACGAAGTTTATTAATTCCGTGAACTCATGCTGAGTGGGAACCTATTTGGTGCATGTACATTGTATTTCTTTTATTGTAAATAATTTTTTGTAAACGATTGATTTATGTACCAAATAAACTTTTCTTTCTTTCTTTCTTTCTTTATATACTCTTTAAGCTCCGTAATATCCTAAATATACAGTGTTATTAATTATTCGATTTTAATATAACATTGCGAAAAAAAACCGAGTGTGAGGAGCGCTACAAAGCTATCATCATGTTTTCAACCCTCAGTTGACAAGGGTCACACACTTAATTAAAGCAACGTAATGAGAACAAAAATACTGTGAAATACTGCCAAATTTATAATTATTAGGAGCTGTAATATAATATTACAAATATCGGGAGGGAATATATTATTGTTGATGGATACATAAATTTGAATAAAAAATTCTTTGTAACAAATATTTCACACAAGCATAAAAAAACAGAAAGCCGATGGTTTCAGATGGGTCAGGACCATGCTTTGTGCAATGGACTTTTAAATGATTAATAATGATGACAATGATGATGGATATAACGAAAAGCAAAGAAGGAGACATAATGGTACTCCTAACGCCAATTTACCTTACAGAATGTAATGAAATTAGTTTATGGATGAATTTCATTATAGCCTTTTAAAAGTCCGCTGGTAAACACAGGCCACCTCCATAGATTTTTTATATAGATTGCCGTAGTTCCGTAGCAACATAACAGGCGAGTTAGCAAGAGAAATTTTTTATTATTTAAAGTTGTAAGGTGACTGATTATCTCCTATTTTATTTCCTTTGACACCTCTTATGATGCCCACGGGATAATATAGAGACGATATATGTGTAGTGATATAAGGGAACAGAATTTAAAAAATCAACTTCAATATAGATTAAAAATACTCTAAGTTTAAAAAGATAATACTTATCCAAACTTTTTTATATTAGTTAAGAAAAAGAAGCAGCAAGAAACCCAGCGGGACTTTTAATAGCCAATCGATTGCCGAAGGTGACCAGCAGTAAGCTTTTACGTGTTTAAAAGGTAACAAACGAACACACAGTCTACCTGATGGTAAGTGGTTTCTGTGGCCCAAAGACATTTAAATATATCCTCGATGACGAATCAAAATGCAGATGCGTTGTCACGGGTAAAGGCTAAGATGGAATACATCGTTTCCAGTAAATGGGGTCTCCGGTTCCCTACATTCACCATACGAAACACAGCAGCATTAAGCTGCTATGTCAAGCTGGTATACTGTGAGAGAATTATCCTTGCCCGGTCGAGCCGATCTATTCATGCTATAACTATGCCAGTAATACGGCTGAAGCATGTAAAAAATGTAATAAATACTCGAGTGTTTTTTTATAACAGTAAAGTGACAAGCGAACGCATAGGTTCATCGGTGGTAGAGCCACGCAGCAGTTTTTGCTGTTGCACGTATGGGCCGGCTCGAGCCGGGTTGGTACCACGACCTCACAGAATACCGGCGTGAACTAGAAGCTCTGCTTCTGCGTTTCGTCTGGTGAGTGCAGGTGGCCGGAGGCCCGATTCCCCCCCCCCCCCCCCATCAACATGGTAGCGGAATTACACAATAGACTACCCCAGGATGGTACCAGTACCCCTGGAGAATCCCTCGCTGAGCATCCACAACCATGTTATTCTAATCCTGAGCGTGGGTGCTCAGGCTGCCCCGCGTATTCTGGGGGAGGGGGGGGGGGGGGCAAAATTCCGCTCAAAAACATAACTGCTCGGGGCAAACTGAGCAACAATACAAAGGCGACCCCTGCCACGCTATCCGTGAATTTCTGCAATATCAGGGGACTTCACTCTAACCTAAACGCCGTCCACCACCATCTCGAGACGGCGAAGCCGGCCTTGCTCTTTCTCACCGAGACGCAGGTTTCCTCTCCGGCTGATATTTCGTATCTCTCCTACCCGGGGTACAAATTGGAGCACTCCTTTGTGCCTCGGGCTGGAGTTTGCGTGTATGTCAGAGACGACATCTGTTCTCGACGCCTCGGCAGTCTTGAAGGTTCGGACCTGTCCATCCTTTGGCTACGCGTAGACAGCAACGACCATCCGTGCGTCTACGGGTGCCCATAGCGGTAATGCCGAAACAGACCGACTCATCGACCACGTCCAAATGGCTACAGATTCCATGCTACAACAGGTCCCATCCGCAGAGATCGTGATTCTTGGCGATTTTAACGCCCACCACGCCGAATGGCTCGGTTCACGTTTAACCGATCATGCGGGGAGATTTGTTTATGACTTTGCCTTGGCATATGGTCTGACACAACTGGTTACTTCGCCTACGCGGATTCCAGATGTGTCTTCTCTGTTGGACCTTCTGCTGACCTCTCATCCGGACGGATATCAGGTTTCCGTCGATGCCCCTCTCGGCTCTTCGGACCATTGTCTGATCCGGAGTGTGGTGCCACTCACACTCCCTTCGCGGTTGCGTTCTGCAGGTTGCCGCCGTATTTGGCATTACAGGTCGGCGGATTGGGACGGAATGCGGTCTTTTTTTGCATCCTACCCATGGGGGCAGGTTTGCTTCTCGCCGGATGATCCCAGCGCTGTTGCTGACTCTGTCACTGATGTGGTGCTACAGGGAATGGAACTATTTATTCCATCATCTGTGGTACCCATCGGAGGCAGATTTCAGCCTTGGTTTGGTCGCTCCTGTAAGACTGCATTACGCACTAAGCAGGAGTGTTATCAAGCCTGGGCTGCGGCTTCGGTGACTCAGGATGTAAACACCAGCACACTTGAAAAGAAGTATAACTTCGCCTCCAGGTCCTTAAAAGAGTTATTGCCAAGGCAAAGTCAGAGCACATAGGCAGAATTGGCGAGAAACTAGTTCGCTTTCCTTCGGGAACCCGTGCATTCTGGTCTGTCGCCAAGGCTGTCCAAGAGAATTTCTGTAAGCTATCACTACCATCTCTGCACAGGGAGGACGACTCACTGGCCCAAGACGCAAAAGACAAAGCCGACCTTTTAAGCTCCCTCTTTGCATCCAACTCGACTCTTGATGACGGAGGGAAAACACCGCCGACCATCCCGCGGTGTGAGTGCTCCATGCCGGATGTGCTGTTCTCACAGTGCTCGGTTCGCAAAGCACTTCTCACCCTGGACATCCAGAAGTCGAGTGGGCCTGACGGAATCCCCCCAATTGTGCTGTGGACGTGTGCTCCGGAGTTGGCACCGGTCCTAACGCGTCTTTTCCGGTACTCCTACTCCGAAGGCGTAGTCCCGAACTCATGGAAGACAGCTTTTGTTCACCCGATCCCTAAAAAAGGCGACCGCTCAGACCCGTCTAACTATAGGCCTATCGCGATCACCTCCTTTTTCTCTTGGAGGCAGTAGAGTCCAAAGGGGAGGCGTACTGTTCCCATCTTTGGGCAGGGGCTCCCCAGTGCCAGCTCCTTCCACTTGACCACATCCAGCGCAGAGCGGCTCGAATCGTCGACGACCGAGTTCTTTCTGATCGGCTCGATACACTGACACTGCGTAGAGATGTTGCATCTCTTTGCGTATTTTATCGCATCTATCACGGGGAGTGCTCTGAGAAATTGTTCGGACTAATTCCAGCCGCTCAATTTCACCATCGCACATCGCGAAAAAACTCGCGTTACCATCCATACCATCTGGATGATTGGCGGTCCACCACTGTTCGATTTAGAAGAAGTTTTCTCCCTCGTACAACTTCCTTGTGGAATCAATTACCACTAGCAAATTTTTCGGGCCGATACGAATTCGGAACCTTCAAGAAAAGAGCTTACACCTTTCTAAAAGGCCGGCAACGCATCTGCAATTCCCCTGGTGTTGCGGTTGTTCATGGGCGGCGGTAGTAACTTACCATCAGGTGAGCCGCATGCTCGTTTGCCCCCTCTCCTATAAAAAAAAAGATAACCGCAACCGACTAATAAAAAAAAGATATATATGCATTGTAGCCTCTGAGATAGAATGCCTCTAGGTCTGTGATCATCCTTCAGACAGGAATACAGCAATGCAAGCAGTGCTATTTGGTGGCCAAAATAGGTAAGTTGGTGGGGTCCCTACCCAGATGGACTTCTAGGTAGAAAAAGAGGCCTTCTTCTTAGATGAGTAAAAGTGGTAGCAGAGCATCAATGCATCAATACAAGTAAGAAATATCTGCCTCTGTAGAGCCTCAAAATAAATTTTGTTACGAAAACTGTGTTCTTTTGCAAGTAGTAGTCTATAAAATGTGATGTAATGTCCGAGGTGATCCTGAGCACATTTTCAGACTAAAGGCTTGGCTTCTATGTTTCATATCATTTATGTGTGATGTAATTGATCTCGTTGTTTTCCCTATTCAAGAAAGACCACATTCACAATCAGGATTTTAATCGTGAAAATAGATGGGTTCTTCCAATCAACTGCCTGCCTGTTGCAATTTCTCTGGCATTGCATTTGTTCATGGGCTGCGGTAGTCACTTACCATCAGATGAACTGCATGTTCATTTGCCCCTTCTCCTATAAAAAAAAACTTCTTCTCCTTCGTAATCGGCCCGTAGAAGTCCACAGCTGAATGTGGGCTTATCCTCTTATCATCTTATTAATATATATTATATACACAGGAATAACCTTAACTGTTACGCTTGGCGGGCAGGTTGACGATCGCAATACCGGATATCTGACACATTTAATGCTGCAGCATTTACTCTTCGCCGGTCTGCGTATTTTAACAAACAAGTTGGGTATAACGCCGTGTATTGGATACTCGTACCATAAGATTTTCGCCTGTTCGCCACACGTGACGAAATAGGGCACTGTATGCACTCGCATCACCTTCAGGCTGAAAGAAATGTAATTTCGCATATTAAGAATTTTTTTTAGAATAATGGTGACAAACGAGTACACAGTCCACCTAAAGGTAAGTGGCCATGATCGTTAGACATCCTACATCTATCCTCAATTAAGAATTAAAATGCATATAGTTTGTTATCCCTGAGGATTAAGGAATTCATTGTTTCCAGTAAAAAAGGTTTCCGGATCTTCACTCTCACTATACAAGACACAACAGCAATAAGCTGCTACTTAACGTTGTTTTCCTGTGAAAGCGTGGTCCTACCCCTGTTGAGCCGACCCGTTTGTGCCACATCCATAATATCTGCAACGTGCCTCTAACAAATAAAAAAATAAACCTAATACGATTTTAGAAAATAGAGACGAAAAGAAAAGAGAAAGTTTATCGCTACATATGAAGCCCAAAGCGTCGGCTATCATGAATATTTGCATTTGCTAAGCGCGCAGATCCATTGTGATTTATTGGTGAATGATAAGGTCTGTATCACCGCTGCTGGGCGCTTGCTAAATTCGTAATATAACTTGGGAATTGTGTCGATTTAATCGAAGTTTTTGAAGGTTTTTTGTGACGAATTCGCGTAGCGCCATTTATTAATAATTTTGTGAGTGCTGTAAAAGTGATTCATTCACCCAATTACTAATTTTACTATAGTTGGCACACTTGGATTAACGGCTAGCAATCGACTTTTTTAATTATTTTCAGTTGTTATCAAAAAAGAGCTGCTATCCATGCTATGTTTCAGTTTCTTCTGTCACCTTTTTCAATCTTCTCGGGATGATATTATAAAGTAGCGGATCCTCTTACGCCGCCACTACATGACAAACAAACTTTTATGGTATGAAATAGAAAAGAATAGAATGATTTTTATTCAACATGGATTATTACATAATACTTATTGAAAGTCATTATTTTATTTACCACAGGTTCGGAAATACCTCTGTCCTGGGAAGAACCAGCAAGAAACCCAGCGGGACTTTTTTTAAACATAATTTAACTTAACCATAATTTTGTTTATACAATTTTAAAGAATTTTCATAGAACCAGCATGGTGGCGATCACCTTATTCCCAGAGGTTATTTTCATTCATGTATTCCTTGATATTATAATAACCCTTTTTGTACAGTTTTTCTTTAATAAAACTTGTTTATTGACAAACTTTTAACATGTTCTGGGATTTTGTTGTAAAAGCTTATACATTGCCCCATGAATGAATTACTAATTCTGTGGAGTCTAGTCACTGGCATTACAAGCTTATGTTTGTTCCTAGTGTTTAAGGTATAAACATCCTTATTCTTATTAAAGCTATATATGTTTTTATGTACATACATTACATTTTTATAAGTATATTGCGATGCCAAAGTTAATATGTTTATTTCTTTAAATTTTTCTCTGAGGGACTCTTTACAATTTAGATTATAAATAGCCCGTACGGCTCTCTTTTGCAAAACAAATATAGCTTCAATTTCAGTCGCATTACCCCATAGCAAAATTCCATAAGACATTACGCTATGAAAGTAACTAAAATACACTAACCTAGCTGTCTCAACATCCGTGAGACTTTTAATCTTTCTTACAGCATATGCTGCAGAACTAAGTCTGCTTGCTAATTTAGATATATGGGGGCCCCATTGAAGTTTCGCGTCAACAGTAATACCAAGAAAAACAGTGGTATCCACAAGACTCAACTCCTCCCCATTTAACAGCACATTGGTTTTCGAATGTTTTACATTAGGTATTGTAAATCTAATACATTTTGTCTTATTGCCGTTTAAGAGCAAATTTTTGACGTTAAACCAATGTACTAGTTTTGATAGAGCATTATTTACTTCGTCATATTTAATTGACTGCCGTTTCAGTTTGAAAATTAAAGAGGTATCTTCAGCAAATAATACTATATTGTGATTGTGCCCAACAAGATAAGGTCAGTCATTAATATAGATTAAGAACAGGAATTGGCCTAGAATCGAGCCCTGAGGAAAGCCCATTGATACTACCGACCCGGAGGAACATTTGCCATTAATGACGACTTTTTGAGTTCTGTTACTTAAATATGAAGTAATAAGTCTAAGCGCCAAATTTTTTATACCGTAATGTTGTAGTTTCCTGATTAATGTCTCATGATGAACACAATCGAAAGCCTTGGAAGGATCACAGAAAATACCTAAGGCATCTTGTAAATTCTCCCAGGCATTAAAAATATATTTCATAAGCTCAACACCGGCATCAGACGTCGAGCGACTCCTTGTAAAACCAAATTGATTTTTATGAAGTAATTTATTTGTATTAAAAAAAATTAACAATTGATCCAAAAATATTTTTTCAAAAATTTTACTGAGAGTTGGTAGTACAGAAATAGTTCTATAATTAGCGGGGTCCAATGTACTACCAGATTTATATTAAGGTATTACTTTACTATACTTCATTAAATCAGGAAACACACCAGAATCGATACAAGTATTAAAAATAATAGCAAGATGAGGTGCAATTAAATCTATTATGGACGCAATCACTGTAACGGAAATCCACCAAAAATCTGCGGTTTTCTTTACATCAATGGTTTTGCAGTATTTTACAATATTATGCGGTAATACTTTTTCAAATCTAAATTCTTTTAAACCGGTATTAACATTCTGTTTAAGTAAAGAATCGGTGACATTTGGAGAAGTATTCAATGACTCTGTTGTCAAGATAGGAACATCAGTGAAATATTTCTCAAACACCGCTGCAACTTCTTGAGTTGATTTAGTCAATTCATTATTAATTGTTAATTTATAGTTTGATTCACGAGGTTTCTTTTTACCGGTTTCGCTGTTAATTATACTCCACACATATTTTAATTTTATTCTTAGCCGTCTTAATTTTGTTACTAATATTTGGCTGTGGAGCAAACTCTTCTAAACATTTTAGAATAATTTTTTACATATTCTTTAAAATCATCGGAAAGATTATACAATCCTTCATGGTAAAGGTCATATAACCTTCGTCTGCTTTTATGAATTCCTACTGTCGCCCACTCATTAAATGCCTTGCGACTTTTTCTGGAGAATGTTTAATTAAATTCATTGTTTATAAGGGTAAATAATTCTCTATATAAATTGTCTGCATTGTTCTTATAAGAAAGCGATGGAAGGTTTTTTACCATATTACTTCTAAATCTCTCCAGGTGTTTTGCATTAATAGGAACAAACACAATTTTCTCAATTACCTGTTTTTTGTGCATTTTAACTCTGCTTTTCCTTACATACATTTGAATATTTTTAATATTAATTTTAGTTTTAACTAATTTTTGCACATTCCTAATATTGATTTTTATATATTTTCTTAATTTTCTTCTGCTGCTTGTAATCCTTTATGCTGTTCTTGATGTGGTAGAATCATCAGTCAAATCTATTGTTGTGGAGGGTTGCAACGATTTATGAGATTTACATTCTACGAGCTCCTCGAACAGACTCTGAGTTTTAAATGCTTGCAAGTTATCAATGTACTGTTTAAATTGTGAAATTTGCTCATTAGCTTCAGTTAATTGTAATTTTAATGCAGCAATTAATCTGAGGGATTCCTCATATTCCTTGCTGCATCGGTCAAACTCATCGACTGTCCCCTGGAGCTGATCCCTTTCCTTTAAAATATCTGTATAGTCTCTATGTAACTTAACCATATCACTTTTCGACTGTGTATTTTTCGAAATTATACTTATTATTTCCTTTTCGTTGTCATCCCTTTCTTTAAGTAACAGCTCACACTGCTCCCTGGACGCCCTTAGTTCTTGGAGCGAAAGATGAAGTTGGTTCTTCATCTGGCGCGTTTTGACGTTGCGAGTATTCATTTTACTATTTATTTTAAATAGCAAAAGAAAACAAAGATGGAAAATCAAGGGAGCAGAGTAAGCATATATCCAATTGTAGGACTTTAATTACAGATCTCAAATTAAATTATCAAGAAAACAATTCTAAATGAAATCCAAAAACAGCAACACTTAAGAGATATATCGTAAATATTAAAAGGGATAACAAGAATTACAGTAACTTTTAAACGATGTTCGTTACCTGCTGTCACTTTAAGTTGAGAGGCACTAAAATTTATTTATTTAAATATTTACCACTTTTATTTGTTACACAATACAATTTGTTCGTAAATAACAATTATAACTTAAATTTGAGGTGGAAATTATCAAAAACAATATTTATTTTTGCGAAATTATTTGGGAGCCCAATTATTTAACTATTTGTCACCGAGGATACCACAGCATTGCCACAGCAAATGTTTACTTACATTTATTTCAAATAATGCTTGTTTTTTTATCAAGGACTTCCATTTGGAACGATCCTGACACACCTCTCTCGCTTCCTGCACATCCATATACCTACGCATACACGCTCGTCGGTTAAAGGTACTCTTGATATGGCCCATTTTTAATATATCGCCAATTTGGTCGATAAACTTTCGCCTAGGGCGACCCTTCCCGACTATGCCGTTCACCTCTGCAACATAGATTTGCTTTGTCACTCTTTCCTCATTCATTCTTTCTACATGGCCAAACCACCGAAGCATTCCTTTCTTAATCCTGGTCACAACATCATCTTGCAAACCACACTCTTCTCTTATTAAACAATTTCTCACTCTGTCATTCAGCTTCATCCCTAACATACTCCTTAATGACCGCATTTCTACAGCATTTATTCTACTCTCATGCTTCTTCTGCCACACCCAACTTTCACTACCACACATTAAAGTAGGTACTAACACAGCATTGTGAATTGCCATACGTGCCTTTTTGGACACATTCTGACTTTTCACAATAGAGTGTAGAGCCCCATTCACTCTATTTCCTGCATTCACTCGTCGTTCTATATCCTTATCATATCTACCATCCCTGCTAAACACACATCCCAAATATACAAACTCATCTACTTGCTCTACCAACTCCCCTTCTATTCTTATTTCACATATCGTTTTGCTGTCTTCTCTTTCAAAAACCATAACTTTCGTCTTACTTGCGTTCACTTTCATTCATGGAAGTCCATAATCTCTGCCTACCCCTCCGGGTGACAGGCGTGAGTGTTTATGTATGTATGTATATATGTTTTATCAAGGAGGTTCTGAATTCGATTGTATTTCTTTGTATATGTGTTGAGTGATAACTTATATAGATAACGCCGATTGTACATCAGTTTTAATTATTCTATTTTTATTGAATAGACTGTACATCCAGGTTAGCCAAGTATAAATGACACTTAAAAATAAATTAATCTTAGAAAGAAAAGATAGGGGATAATTTCTTTCATGTACCTGTATAGATTACGATCTAATTGTTACCTTGAGCTTGTGTTAATAGAATGCAGCTTTATATTATTATGGTTGTAGCACAAATGGATCGGTTTGACCAGGGAAGGACCAGGCTCCCAAAAAGTACTAGCATCAAATAGTGGCATAATGCTGCTGCGTTTGTATGGTGACACAGGCAACGACGCTTTCCATCTTTGTCCTCAGGGGTGACAACGCATCTGCATTTTCATATTTAATCGAGTATAGATGTATATATCTATAGGGCACAGCATGAACTTACCTTACCTTACCTACTTATAGTTTATAAAACTTAATAACCCACTTTTAAGGTTGTTCGAATGCGATAAAACGCAGCATGAGTTCTTAAGTATTGTTACTGAGTGAAATAAAAATAATTTACTATAGAGTTTTATACATTGCACATTACCTTGGTTATGTACCTACGCAAGCCATGTACGTAAAAGAAATGGTGCAATTATATAAAAAGTAAAATTAAATAATAAGTAAAATTAAATTTTCTTAAGGTTATTTTCTTAAGTAAACAAGCCGTATACGTTAAATAAATAGCGAATTAATTAAATGAATAGCAAAATGCTCTTTACTAAAATGGAAAATCAATAATGGCGAAAAAAATTATTAAATAATAAACCTTGAAACGTATAAAATATTTTTTTTAAACGAGCCACCTGCCACCTAATGGTAAGACGATACTGTGGCCCAACGACAACTTAATCTATCCTCGGTTAAGAATCAACATGCAGATGCGTTTTCAACCTGAGGGTTAAGAAGGAATGCCTCGTATCTAGTACTAAAGTATCTGAAGCTTCAATCTTCAGTAGATTTGACAGCATACAAGCAACTGAACAGACAGATCTCCAAATGCATGCGGCGGAACTTACGCAACTTTAATACTGCTCGTATTAAAGAAGCGATCGAGCGGAACCATGGCTCCAAAATCTTTGCTTGAGATCTGTCTGCCAGAAAGAGCCAACTGTCAAAGCTGAAGACCGAGTGTGGCAGCGTCGTTTCTGGGACACCTGAGATTTTGAGAGATTGAGAGGTTCTATGGGCAGCTATACACATCATCGTTAGAGCCACACGTAAGTGTGAGTAACGATCCAAGTGCGAGTCTTATCCAACACTATTCAGATGGTTTCCCGGACGTCAATCTGAGCGAGATTAGAATGGCTCTCCAGCACCTTAAAAACGGCAAGGCCCCAGGCGAGGATGGAATTACAGCGGAGCGTCTGAAAGCGGGTGGAAAACCGGTACTTCAGAAGCTCTTTAATTCCGTCTTCCATGGCGACACTACACCGGAGGCGTGGAGCAGATGTGCGGTGGTCTTATTCTTCAAGAAAGGTGAACAACGCTCTATTGAAGAACTACAGACCGATTTCCCTTCTGAGCCGCGTCTACGTGCTGTTTTAGAGAGTCATTACGAATCGTCTCGCGCGCGTAGTCTTAACGACTTCCAGCCTCCCAAACAAGCCGGTATCCGAAAAGGCTTTAGCACCATAGACCACATACATACCCTTCGGCAAATTGTACAGAAGTCCGAGGAGTACAATTTGCCACTATGTCTGGCGTATGTGGACTATGAGAAAGCCTTTCATTCCGTCGAAATTTGGGCGGTGCTGCAGTCCCTTCAGCGGTGCCAAGTTGACTGTCGGTATATCGAAGTGTTGAAGTGCTTGTACAGTAGGGCTACGATGGCTATCCGCGAACAGAACCAGAGTACGAAACCTATCCAGTTGCAGAGAGGTGTAAGACAGGGTGACGTTAAATCCCCGAAACTCTTCACTTCTTCAATGGAAGACGTTTTCAAGCTTCTGGAGTGGAAAGTATACGGTATTAACATCAATGGCGAGTACATCACTCACCTTCAATTTACCGACGATATAGTCCTGAAGGCAGAATCGCTGGGGGATCTAAGCACTATGCTCAATGACCTTAATAGTGTTTCCCAACGGATAGATCTTAAGATGAGCATGGACAAAACAAAGATCATGTTAAATGCCCATGTCACACCCATGCCGGTAGGTTCTTGACGAGTATGTTTACCTGGGACAAATAGTCCAACTAGGTAAGTCCATTTGACCGAAAGGTCAATTGACGGATTCAACTCGGCTGGGCAGCGTTCCGGATATTACAGCACATCTCGTCAGGTTTACCTCAAAACATGAAAACGAAACTATAAAACCAGTGCCTGCTGCCAGTGATGACCTATGGAACTGAGGCGTGGTCCTTCACTGCTGCTCGGATGAGCAAGCTTAAGGTAAGTAGTAACGCACAGCGAACTATGAAAAGGGCTATGCTCGGAGTTTATCTGCGTGATAAACTTAGAAATGAGGATATCCGCAATAGAACCACAGTGACCAACATAGACACGGATTAGTAAGCTGAAGTGGCAATGGCCCGGCCATATAGCTCGAAGAACCGACAACTGATGGGGAAAAATGTTCTTGAGTGGCAGCCCCGTACCGGCAAGCGAAGTGTAGGGCGTCCCCCCACTAGATGGAGTGACGACCTTGTAAGACATGCAGGAAGTCTTTGGATGCTCAGGTGGCTCAGGACCGTGCTTTGTGGCATTCTTTGGGGTAGGCCTATGTTCAGCAGTGGACTTGTAAAAGGCTGTAATGATCAATCAAAACTGGTGTACAATCGGCGAAGGTATCGATCAATACATATACAAATAAATACAATCGAATTCAGAACCTCCTTGATAAAAAACAAGCATTATTTGAAATTAATGTAAGTAAACATTTTATATCATAAAAAAATTGTTTGCAATGTTGTGGCGGCGTAAGAGGATCCGCTACTTTATAATATCAACCCGAGAGTGTTGGTAATGGTGACAAAAGAAACTGAAACATAACATGGATAGCAGCTTCTTTTTGATAACAACTTAAAATAATTAAAAATCTATTGCTAGCCGCTAAGCCAAGTATGACAACTATAATAAAATTAGTATTTGGATGAATGAATCACTTTTACAGCTTTCACAAAATTAGTAATGGATCCCGTTACGCGGAATCATCACAAGAAAAATTACAAATACTTCAATTAAATTATCACAATTCCCATGTAACATTACGAATTTAGTAAGCGCCTAGCAACGGTGACACAGTCCTTATCATTTGCCAATAAATCTGGGTCTGCGCGCTTAGGAAATGCAAATATTCATGATAGCCGACGCTTTGGGCTTCATATGTAGCGATAAACTTTCTCTTTTCTTTTTGTCTCTATTTTCTAAAATCATATTAGGTTAATTTTATTACGTGTCAGAGCCACGTTGCAGATATTATGGTTGTGGCACAAATGGGTCGGCTCAACAGAGGGACCACGCTTTCACAGGATACCAGCGTTAAATAGCAGCTTATTGCTGCTGTGTTTTGTATAGTGAGAGTGAAGATACGGAAATCCTTTTTACTGGAAACAAGGCATTCCTTAGTCCTCAGGGACAACAACCTATATTAATGTTTTTTCTTGTTAATTTCATGAATAGGGAAAACTAAGATACGTCACACATAACTGACATGAAACACAGAAGCCGGGTCTTCAATCCTAAAACGTGCTCAGGTTCACCTCCGACATTACATCACGCTTGATAGACCACTACATGCAAAAGAACACTGTTTTCATTAAAAAAATATTCATGATGCACTACAGAGGCAGATATTTCATACTTGTATTGATGCATTGACGCTCTGCTACCACTATTGCTCATCGAGAAAGTGGCTTTTCTACCTAGAAATCCATCTGGGTGGAGACCCCATCATCTTACCTATTTCTGCCGCCAAATAGCACTGCGTGCACTGCTTTATTCCAGTCTGAAGGCTAAAGAGAGCCAGTACAATCACAGACCTAGAGGCATTCTATCTCAGAGGTGACAATGCATATGTATCTTTCTTTTATGAGTTGGTTGCGGTTGTCTATGCGCTGCAGTAGCCACTTAAGATCAGGTGGACTTTAAGTTCGTTTGTCACTTTACTTTAAAAAAAGCACTTCTGTTTTTATTACATTTTTCCGTGGTAGAGATATGCTGCAGCCGTATTATTGTTATAGTTACACTGCTGCTTTATCTTAGGACAATAACACAGAAGGGATCAAGTGAGCCTAACATGTCGCCGGTCTTGTTTGCTGTAATAAGCCCGATGCATCCTTATGGTTTATGTTTTTTTTTTGTTTTGTCTGTGGTTTCTTTTTATACAAGAAGTTACGTTTGCATTATCCATACAGTTCAGCTGACGTTCAGTGATAGCTCTGGCCTATATTATGTAGATCTATAATCAACTGATTATAGATCTACATTATATAGATTCAACTGATTATAGATCTACATAATATACTGACGAAGCGGCAGTAGCAGGCAATGGCAGGATCCGGACTGCGAACACGAAAGGTCGTGGGTTCGAATCCGCCATGCGACTACTGTCGTGAACTACTTCTAACACAAGCATTTTAAGCTTACCAGAAGTGGTTAAAGGGGATATTAGTAAAGTTTAATAGCTTTACTAGAACTTTATTTAAAAAAAAATTAAGAGTCAAAATAAAGATGTCTAGTCACTCCTTAGGACTAAGAACAATACATAAGTTGCTGGCCTAGTAAAAGGCAACTAATCGGATGTTGGATTTGTGATTTTGCAGGCGGTGGACTATTCACCTATCTTTTCTTTGACAATCGATTTTGCCGCCCGTATCCATCGCGGGGACTCCAGCTTAAAATGTAAGCAATTAAAAAAAAAAGATCTAAAGCTTTATTTTTGGTTACCTCTCTGTAGCCGAGTAGCTTGCAGCTCCTTGAACTCTGCCTATCCTTTCAGGGATTACAGGCATGAATTTATCTATGAAGGTATCTATATGAATCTGTTACAGTTACCGTTACAGTATATCAAAAGTACATTACTAGACATAGGATTTCCATAGATTGCCCCATATATTTGCCATAGTTGCCACGCTTTGCACAGTTTTTTATAATTTTGTGTTGTTATTCGAAAGATGCTGCTCCCCATCTTCTGTTTAATATCACTTTGTTTTCTTTTACGACAACCACGGGACGATATGTGGTAGTGTAGTAAGATATGACGTATACAGGTTCACCTCCGACATTACATCACGCTTGATAGACCACTACATGCAAAAGAACACTGTTTTCATTAAAAAAATATTCATGATGCACTACAGAGGCAGATATTTCATACTTGTATTGATGCATTGACGCTCTGCTACCACTATTGCTCATCGAGAAAGTGGCTTTTCTACCTAGAAATCCATCTGGGTGGAGACCCCATCATCTTACCTATTTCTGCCGCCAAATAGCACTGCGTGCACTGCTTTATTCCAGTCTGAAGGCTAAAGAGAGCCAGTACAATCACAGACCTAGAGGCATTCTATCTCAGAGGTGACAATGCATATGTATCTTTCTTTTATGAGTTGGTTGCGGTTGTCTATGCGCTGCAGTAGCCACTTAAGATCAGGTGGACTTTAAGTTCGTTTGTCACTTTACTTTAAAAAAAGCACTTCTGTTTTTATTACATTTTTCCGTGGTAGAGATATGCTGCAGCCGTATTATTGTTATAGTTACACTGCTGCTTTATCTTAGGACAATAACACAGAAGGGATCAAGTGAGCCTAACATGTCGCCGGTCTTGTTTGCTGTAATAAGCCCGATGCATCCTTATGGTTTATGTTTTTTTTTTGTTTTGTCTGTGGTTTCTTTTTATACAAGAAGTTACGTTTGCATTATCCATACAGTTCAGCTGACGTTCAGTGATAGCTCTGGCCTATATTATGTAGATCTATAATCAACTGATTATAGATCTACATTATATAGATTCAACTGATTATAGATCTACATAATATACTGACGAAGCGGCAGTAGCAGGCAATGGCAGGATCCGGACTGCGAACACGAAAGGTCGTGGGTTCGAATCCGCCATGCGACTACTGTCGTGAACTACTTCTAACACAAGCATTTTAAGCTTACCAGAAGTGGTTAAAGGGGATATTAGTAAAGTTTAATAGCTTTACTAGAACTTTATTTAAAAAAAAATTAAGAGTCAAAATAAAGATGTCTAGTCACTCCTTAGGACTAAGAACAATACATAAGTTGCTGGCCTAGTAAAAGGCAACTAATCGGATGTTGGATTTGTGATTTTGCAGGCGGTGGACTATTCACCTATCTTTTCTTTGACAATCGATTTTGCCGCCCGTATCCATCGCGGGGACTCCAGCTTAAAATGTAAGCAATTAAAAAAAAAAGATCTAAAGCTTTATTTTTGGTTACCTCTCTGTAGCCGAGTAGCTTGCAGCTCCTTGAACTCTGCCTATCCTTTCAGGGATTACAGGCATGAATTTATCTATGAAGGTATCTATATGAATCTGTTACAGTTACCGTTACAGTATATCAAAAGTACATTACTAGACATAGGATTTCCATAGATTGCCCCATATATTTGCCATAGTTGCCACGCTTTGCACAGTTTTTTATAATTTTGTGTTGTTATTCGAAAGATGCTGCTCCCCATCTTCTGTTTAATATCACTTTGTTTTCTTTTACGACAACCACGGGACGATATGTGGTAGTGTAGTAAGATATGACGTATATTCTTACGTCGCCACTACACGGTCTACGCTACTACGGGACACTATATTGTACACTAGAATATATACGTGATATATTATGTCAATTTGATTCATTAATATCTAAATCTCCGTTCATTAAATCAATGATCTACATTGTATCTAGAGTAACATTGAGACATCAAGGACGATGCATTATTCATATTGCGTAATGACTCTCTGAGGGAGAAATTATAATATTCATACACCTAACGAACTCTAATGGTTTATGCTTGAGATGATATTTCTTTAATAGTAATTTTATTTTATAATTTGAATACTATGTTAATTAATTAATTAAATAATGTCCTCCAGAAGGAATTTCGATCACGGCGTCCAGTGTTAATGGATATAAGCCATCTGTGTGGGACAAGATTATAAAGCACGAGTGCATGCACCAACGCTGGTGCACTCCCTATTCCCACGGAAATCCAACACGAACAGGATCAGGCGCATTCCCATGCACGGGTATGATAGGTATGAAGCACCGCCATCTCTTTGACACCGGGACTGGTACTTATAATTTTTTGATAAAAAAATCTCAATAACTTATTTTTTGGTCCAACCCGGGACTAGAACCTGGGCCATCAAGATTAGCAGTCACGTTTACAACCACTAGACCAACAAGCTAGTCACATGAGGTTATACCGACATATTGAAGCTATAAGATATTTGCTTTGACCTTGTGAGCGGGCCGGACTTGGCCTGCCTCTGCCTTAAATTATATGTGCCCTACTATAAATTACTTAAGCATAACGATATCAAGAATAGTAAAAGGACGTTAGAGAATATACATAATTCATGATGATGTGTAATGAAACTGTTGTAGTACGTGATATTGTGATTTTATTTATTTGTGTTTATAAATGACGATGGAAGCTTATTAGTAAGAGTTCCTGAATCTATTATGAAAGCTAAACCAAATAAATCTGGAGCGAATATCTGTGCAACACACTGGAATTTTCTTGATCTCGACTAGTGAAATGAAATAAAAGCGATCTTTATCGACGCTACCGTTACAGCCTTTCAAAAGTCCACTGTTGTACATAGCCCCCTTAGGTTATGAGGCAATCTATAGAAGAGGATATTTGCCATAGTTGCGACGCTTGGCAGGTGGGTTGGCAGCTGCAGTTTCTTGTTTTTTTTTAGTTGTTGTCAGGAAGACGCTGCTGCCCATTTCCTGGTTTATTTTACGACATACGTGAGACGATATGAGGTAGTGGTATTTTCGACGCAAGTATTTTAATAAAGTAGTAAGCAAATCGAGTATCAAACTGCCTGGATAGGGTTTATTAATGTGGCTTAATCAAGGAAGGATCATTTGTTTTAACATATTTTTTTTTTGGATAAATTATATGGCCAAGATCCCTCCTGGCAATTCTCTCTATTTATTCCAAAACATTCATCACAATCGGTTTAGCCATTCCGAAGACTAGCCCAAACAAACATACACACAAGCAAATGTTTTAATAATGCTTCTTCATGTCGTAACGGCATGCTAATAACCCTCTCATTAACCTCTCGATTAAATATGTCTTAGCAACGACTTCAGAAGCTATTGAACTATGTGGAAATTATTTTAGTTCTCTGTAGTCGGTTGTTCCTCTTTTTTTAAGTTCAATTATATTTCTGTCATATTTCATCGTTAAAGTTCATAATCAACAGCCCTGAGATAATTTCGGCGCTCCATATCTTACGAAACTGTTTATTATTTTATACAGCTATAAAGTGCGAAGGTACATCCATTATATTTACAACATTTTAAAGTACAATATCAAAATTGTTGTTGCACAGCCGAGTTGCAAATGATGGTTACATTAATGAACAGGACATTAAAAGAAAAGGGAATGAAAGTGAACGCAAGTAAGACGAAAGTTATGGTTTTTGAAAGAGAAGAAAGTAAAACGATATGTGAAATAAGAATACAAGGGGAGTTGGTATATTGAGTGGTTTGTATATTTGGGATGTGTGTTTAGCAGGGATGGTAGAATAGAATAGAATAGAAAATTTTTTATTCAATATACATTACATGTGTAATTCTTATTGAAAGTCATTTTTAACTCTACCACTAGATATGATAAGGATATAGAACGACGAGTGAATGCAGGAAATAGAGTGAATGGGGCTCTACACTCTATTGTGAAAAGTCTGAATGTGTCCAAAAAGGCACGTATGGCAATTCACAATGCTGTGTTAGTACCTACTTTAATGTATGGTAGTGAAAGTTGGGTGTGGCAGAAGAAGCATGAGAGTAGAATATATGCTGTAGAAATGCGGTCATTAAGGAGTATGTTAGGGATGAAGCTGAATGACAGAGTGAGAATTGTTTAATAAGAGAAGAGTGTGGTTTGCAAGATGATGTTGTGACCAGGATTAAGAAAGGAATGCTTCGGTGGTTTGGCCATGTAGAAAGAATGAATGAGGAAAGAGTGACAAAGCAAATTTATGTTGCAGAGGTGAACGGCATAGTCGGGAAGGGTCGCCCTAGGCGAAAGTTTATCGACCAAATTGGCGATATATTTAAAATGGGCCAAATCAAGAGTACCTTTAACCGACGAGCGTGTATGCGTAGGTATATGGATGTGGAGGAAGCGAGAGAGGTGTGTCAGGATCGTGCCAAATGGAAGTCCATAATCTCTGCCTACCCCTCTGGGTGACAGGCGTGAGTGTTTATGTATGTATGTATCAAAATTGTACAAGTGGTAGGTTTCCTATTCTGTCTAAGAGTTCGCTTGGGCTGGTGTCACTCAGTATAGTTACAGGCTGCCCCATTTCATCCTAGTCCTCAGGCATGACAAATCATTTGTGGCCTTCTTTGTTTCTAGTTGGTAGCAGATGTCTACAGGCTGCAGTAGTTCTTTCATTAAGAATATAATAATGTTCTGATACTCGATTTACACTCAATTGTTATAAAAATGAATGCAAAAAATGTCAATACTTTTTTTATAGAATAAGAGTGACAAACGAATATACAGCCCTACAGATGGTAAGCGGATGGTGTGGACCATTAAAATCAACATTTCAAGCATCAGTTAATGATCAAAATGCAAATGTGTTGTCACCCCTAAGGACTAATATGGCATGTCCCGGTTCCAGTAAAAAGGTTTTTCGGTTCTTTACACTCACCATACGAAACACAGCAGCATTAAGCTACTCGTACTATTTCACGCTCGTATTCATCATTACTTTGACACTAATCAACTTCATCAAAATCATTAAATAATAACGTTGCTTAATTTAATCTTAATTAATTTACTGTAAGGCCTTGTTTAATACGACGGATGTCCCTCGGAACTTTGGCGTTTGCATAAAATTACAAGGAAATGCCAAATTACTAAGCTTCACTCTCGTTGAAAGCGTTAAAAACAGTTCCTAGAGATTATATCGCAGTAAAATTATATGTAGCCTGTAGGTCTTAAAATACGGACTTAAAAAATTAAATATAGTTAAACTAAAAATCGTCTTTCGGGATAACTATTCGACGCAAATTACAATAAGTTATTGATGTATCTATTTTTCTAAGAAATATTTCATTAACATACGTTATAATATAAGAACCGTGGTAGCTGGTAGTGGTGGTTAAGTGCTGGCCTTAAATTTCACAGTTCGTGAGCAACTCGGGTTCGATCCCAACAGCACCAGTGCAATTGTTTTATATTGTTACTTGAAATTGAATGCTGCACTTAAGCTTACATTTTTTACTCTTGAATGAGATATTCATACAGATTTTTTTTAACGTATGGAATTCAATGCTTGAATTTCTAGTCTTGTAATTTTCGTCTGGCGATAAGCGTAGATGAAGCCTTGAAGTCAACCAGAATGTAAACGGACGAAAATACAGACCCGGGTAAAATATTCAACTGCTTTTCTGTACGCATTACAAACGACGAAGGAAGTCGTTTGGTTCAAATGCGTGGAATATCGAAAACAAAAACTTGAGACCCTCCAACGAAACGAACGAGACGAAAAGGGAGATAGGCATATAAAATTACTGCACACATTCTCGAAAACGGACCTTTTAGAATAACGAGAGACTGGCTCCTCGAGACTAACAAGATTGGTTACAACCAATCCAAATTCACCAATCTAGCTTTAGCATGTAACATAGACAAGAAGAACACTTTCTGTACTCTTGATAAGGACCTAGTTTGCTCACACGAATTTTATAAAAGTTTGGATGTAATGCCAGGAATCAGGACCATTCGCGACACGCAAATATTCCCTTCAGTTAAGATTATAAAATATCGACAACTTAGCCACGTCGTTAAAAGGAATACGAGAGTGACATTGAAAGTTCTTAGAAAATCAGAAATTGAACAATCTAGCAAGTTATTAGTTTTATTATATCTTTTCAAAATAGTGTCAATTAATAAAATTACATCGCTGCTCCGATGGAACCACTGAGAAATGCTCTTTGCCTACTCGTCCTTAGGGGTCTATTCGCCGGCAATTTGAAACGCAGCCACTGCTTCCTCGACGTCCATAAAACGTTTTCCTCGAACTTTTTCTTTTATTTTCGAAAATAAATAAAAATTGAAAGTTACGAGGTTGGGGCTATAGGGTGGGTGACTCAGTAATTCCACGTCTGATGTCGCCAAGGAGTCGATTGTTTGCTTGGCGGTGTGCAACGAGGCGTTGTCACGGTGAAGGAAAATCCTACTGCGAGGTCGTTTCTCCCGAACTTTTTCCAAGACAAGTGGCATACAATTGTTAGTGTACCACTCTGCAGTAACTGTTTTTCGATCTTCTGAAATAATTATTGCGTAATGACCAGTCCTTCCGAAGAACGAGGCCACCATCTTTTTCCCCACGCTTCGACCTCTCTTCACTTTAGTTGGCAACTCCTCGAAAGGGTACACCCAGACAGCAGACTGTCCCTTAGTTTCAGGATCATAATAATAAATCCCGTGCACTAGTGCTGCAGGAACAGCTCGAAGGATTAATGATGTGTACGGCGCTAGTATCACAAAAGAAAGCACGGTACGTTTTTGGTTTAAATTTCTACCTTCAGAACCAACTCCGTGGCCGGCCGGAGACCAAAGTGGAAAATCAAGAATTAAAGGCTATTGTGGAAGCGGATCCATCATAAATCAGTTCAGAGATAGCTACAGGCTTCGGGGTAAGTGATAAAACTTGAAGCAAATCGGGAAAGTAAAAGAAACTTGAACGATTAGTAACAGTGGTAGAGCCACGCGGCAGCTTTTGCTGTCGCACGGATGGGCCGGCTCGAACCGGGTTGGTAGCACGACCTCACAGAAAACCAGCCAAGATGTCTATGGGCCGCAGCAACCACTTACCATCAGGTGGACTGTGTGCTCGTTTGTCACCCTTATCCTATAAAAAAAAACTCATGAATTGAGTAAATCGAACTTGCAAACACGCGTCGATTGCTGTGTTACTTTGCTCAACCGACACAATAATGAAGGGATTTTAAATCGAATCATTACTTGTGACGAAAAGTGGATATTGTACGATAATCGGAAACGCTCGGAGCGATGGCTGAACCCTAGAGACCCAGCCAAATCCTGCCCTAAACGAAAATTGACTCAGAAAAAGTTACTTGTGAGTGTTTGGTGGACTAGCGCCAGTGTCGTTCAGTACAGCTTTCTAAAATCTGGCCAAACGATTACGGCAGATATCTATTGTCAGCAACTGCAAACCATGAAGGAAAAACTAGCTGCTAAACAACCGAGATTGGTCAAACGCTCTAAGCCACTGCTGCTTCACGACAACGCAAGACCACATACTGCACAACAAACAACTACTAAGTTTGATGAGCTACAATTGGAATGTCTGCGACATCCACCGTACTCCCCGGACCTTGCTCCAACAGATTACTATTTTTTCCCTTACAAGGAAAAAAAATCAACTCCGATGCGGCAGTCCAAACCGCTTTCAAAGAGTTTATTGATTCTCGCCCCCATGATTTTTTTAGTATAGGGATCAATAAACTACCTATGAGATGGCAAAAGTACCTACATTTTTTTATAGGATAAGGGTGACAAAAGAGCACACAGTCCACCTGATGGTAAGTGGTTGCTGCGGCCCATAGACATCTACATCTATCCTCTATTACAAATCAAAATGTAGATGCGTTTTCACCCGTGAGGACTAAGATGGAATGCCTCATTTCCAGTAAAAAGGGCCTCCGGCCACCTGCACTCACCAAGCGAAACGCAGAGGTAAATCTCTACTTCACGCTGGTTTTCTGTGAGGTCGTGGTACTACCCCGGTTCGAGATGGCCCATTCGTGTGACAGCAAAAGCTGCCGCGAAGCATAGAGTGCACTATGATTATCTAATGTCTAAAATGTATCTATTTAAGATAATTAATGCAATCAGGCGTTAATTTGCGGAAATTCGAGATATTCAAGATAATTGAATTAATTAGCTAAGGTCCGCATCATAAAATGAAATGATGTGTCTCACCTAGTTTGAAGAGCATCTCCTGCTCTTCCTCAATTGCGTGCACTAAATCCTTCACCACTAATCCCAACACCACTACACCCAACACTACTACACTAAGAAAATCACACCACCATTGATACGAAACGTGTAAAATACCCATATGTGTCGACTAAGTAATATCACAAGCTCGAACGCCGTCTTAGTAGCTACATTGAAAATGGCATCCCCTACTTCCTTTCCTTGCCCTGAAACCATCTCGTCATGGCGGATTGCTGCCCCATTGGACTAAGAGAGTGAAGAAGTAGAGAGTACACCTGTGCTTGCACATACACTCGTGAACTATAATCCTGTCCGGCGCAAATGGGTGATGATTATTGTATTGTCATCGTTTCTTACTACGTTTAGAAAATTCCAGAAATTTCTGTGAGAACAGAATTATATTACACTTCCATTTCGTTCATGTATACATCAATAAATACAAGTTAAGTTGTTAAAATAATCGAAAAGGTAGTAAAATAGTGATATGCGACAAAGTAAAAATATCGATAGGCGTAAATCATATTCGTAATTGCGATTCTTTGTATGAATTCCTCGATGTACGAGTATTTCTTTGATGAAAGTAACATATTAGCCTTACTTTCAGAAGAACTGTTCAATTAAATTGATTACATTTCGTTTCAAGTGAAATGTCAAGCTTGGCGCATTCTCAAAATAAAAGCGAGTTTGTTATAAATATTATTCTTGCTTCCTGTTGATTACAAAATCGTCAAAAGCTGATTTCAAATTTTAAGACATTGTTTATAATAAAGGTTCTGGAGTGGCAGCCTCGTATTGGTTGATGAAGTGTAGGGCGGCTCTCCACTCGATAGTGTGACGACTTGGGAACTCGATGGCTGCAGGTGGCTCAGGACCGTGCTTTGTGGCATTCCTAGGAGGAGGCTTATGTTCAGCAGTGGACTTGTGAAGGGCTGTAATAATGATGATGATGAAAATAAACATTAAAATTTAGTTAGGCGGTTAGACTTCTATTCTGCATATATATATATATGTGTTGCCATTGATAGAAACTTTTATCTGGTAAAATTATTTAATTTGTTAAAATGTATTTATGTTTTGTTTCTCTTATAATGATCTACGACTCTTTCTGCCACAAAGTGGCGCCACTTGGAGATGAGGTGTAGTATTTGACATATTTCATGGTGGGAAAGTAGATTTGTCCAGGAAATTTAAAGGTTGATGTTTCTTTGTGTGTCATTGGTTATATTTTATTTTAATTGGATTGGGAATTAATGAACCAAAGCACGGATATTCCAAATAGGAAAAAAAATTAAAATGAAAATGTGTAAAGAATTAAAAAGCAAAACACTGAGGCATTGTTTTGTGTATTGATATAACGGCTCCGTGGCGTAGTGGCTTAGCAATGAGTTGCAACGCTTGGGGCCGCAGGTTGGAATCCCGCACGGAACAAGTATTTGTATGGCCTACAAATAATTGTTCCGGGTCTGGATGTTTGTCCTTGTGAAATATATGTTTGTAAACTGCCTCCACGATACAGGAGAAAATCCTAGTGTGGGGTTAACGTTTAAAAAAATTACTCTGGAATCTGATTAACTTTTACTTAGAACTAATTTCTCATTTAAATGACATTGTGTAGCAAGGCTTCTCCTCGGTGTCCATTATTAGTCTTCATGGAATTCGACATTGATTAAAATTGTTAGGTACGTGTTGAAATTTATTAATTTGTTACAATGTGTTTTTTTAGTTTTCTTGACCATTCATAAGAGCGTATAAGAGTTTATGTGAATATTAAAAAAAAATTCGTTAGGCCTATGTCAGTAACTTATCTTTATATTAATTATATATATTCATAAATATCATATAATGAATCACAAAAAGTACTTATCACCTAATGACCTTTTAAACCGTAACTCTTATAACTCAGCCCATCCCCCACAGGAAGTGATTGGACATGAAAATTTAATGGCTCTGTAGTGGAAGCGGCCGATCACTTACCTTTGGTACGCCGTGAGGTTTTTCCGGTTAAAACAATGTCATGTGTTTACACGATTTAACGACGAGTTCACTTTTTCACGAATTCTCATGAATATATAAAATTCATTTCACTCTATGCTTTGTATTTTTTGGCATTAAATAACAAAACAATATAGATTGCAATTGAATTATTGATAAGTGTTTTTTCATCTACTTGAATTGAAGTATGCTAGGATGACAGTTCGAAAAACCGAGAACCGGGGAAGAAAGGTGGCAGCCTCGTAGTAGTAAGCGCAATGTGAGGCGATTCCCAGCTTGATGGAGTATTACCTGATAAGACACTTAGTAAGGCAGTGCATGAAGATTTACAACTATCGTAGTCCCAAGCCTACTTTTTGGACCATAAAAAATTGCCACAAAGCGAACTTTGTTTTTTTTTTATATAGAACAAGGGTGACAAACGAGCATACAGTCCACCAGATGGTAAGTGGATAATGTGGGCCATAGATATCTTCATCTATCCTCGATTAAGAATCAAAATGCAAATGCGTTGTCACCCCTGAGGACTAAGATGGAATTCCTCTTTTCTATTAAAACGGTTTTCCGGTTCTCTAAGCTCACTATACGAAACACGGCAGCAATGAGCAATCTACAGGTTATGACTTTGTTCAGCCGTGGACTTGTGATGGGTAGTAGTGAAAGTGATAGTGATATTATGGAGATAAACTGGAAGGATTGTAATATTGCAGCTATATATATCTTAATATCTGATGAGGTGTGAACCTCATTAATTTAGGTAGTTCTTTATCATGGCTATTATTGTGTGAAATCTAAATAAAATAATATAAAACAGTTCTGGTATTTAGAATAAATTGATAGATAACTAATAGTGTTAAAAATTATGTTTAAAAGTTTTTTTTAAAAGAATGGGTATGACAAGCGAGCACACAGTCCACATGATGGTAAGTGGATGCTGTCGCCCATAGACATCTACATTTAACTATGATGAAGAATCAAAATGCAGATGCGGTGTCACCTCTGAGGACTACAATGGAATGCCTTGTTTCCAGTAAAAAGGGTCTCCGGCTCTTTACACTCACCAAACACAGCAGCATTAAGCTGCTATTTTACGCTGGTATTATGTGAGAGCTTAGTCCCGGTTGGGCCGATCTATTCATGCTGCAACCATAATATAGCTGCAGCGTGGCTCTACCACATAAAAAAGTAAGTTTAAATGTTAAGGTAATAGGAGCACATAATTCATCTGATAGTAAGTGATGCTGCTGCCAATAGATAATTACATAATATTTACTAAACTAAGATCAAAATTCCGATGCATTGATAACTCTAAGGAATAAGATGGAATGCTATGGGCTTCCTACTGTGTTGTGGTAGCGTAAGAAAATCCATTTCACCATATCATGCTGTGGGCGTGGGTTATTTAGAACTACTTATTAACTAACTATTACCACCAAAATTAAAAACATTATAATGGGATTGGCGACGGGAGCGGTATCAAAGGAGCGTAGTGATTATGACAAAGCCACCCTACAACTGGAGATGCTCATGTCCAGGATAGATGTGTCACAACTAAACGCATTTAAATGTTCAGTACCGTAGGACTTAATTATGTTGTTGTTTTGAATTCTATCTTGTGGCTTTAAACGTTACTTATAATGGCATAGTCCAACGTAAAATTTATTAAAAGGAATGAAATAAATTTAAAAATAGGTAGTTTAGATAACTAGATGTAATTGGGACAAACCAAGTTATCCAATTCAAAAGAAATAAATACTTTAAGAGCGTATGGAGGGGCATTCGTCGAAGCGGCGCGTTTCTTATAATAATAAAATAATGCCTTATAATAATAAAACAAAGTCCTCCAAAATGAATTTTGGAAAAGGCAGCCTAGTCATCTGCGTAGTACAGGATTATAGTGTACGTGTGTGTGCGCAAGTACAGGTGCACTCTCTATTCCTTCTATTACCACATATTCCGTGGGTGTTGTAATAGGTGACAGAGGAAACAAATCAGGAGACGGGCAGCAGTATCTTACTAAAAACGACTAAAATAAAAAACTACGATTACCAACCCGCTGGTCAAGCATGGCAACTATGCTAAATATTCTCCTATGGCACCATGTATGGGGGAGGCTTATGTTCACCAGTGAACTTTAGTGGGCTGTAACGGTAAGAAAATGAGACATAATGTTCGGTCACTTTGCACGACCACCTTACGCTTATGAGATTCCTTAATTATTATCCAATGAAACTACTGCAAAGCCCATTTCCGGTTGTCCTATCTACCGCCTTTATTGCTTTGCATACGTTCAGGGTTCGGGGGTCCATATAAGTTTAGAAGACACGAAATCAACCGCATGATATCTTCCGCCTTTGTGTAATTTAGATTTTAAACCTTACAAAAATATCGTGAAGTGTAAAAGAAATTTACAATAACGCTATATTTCGCGATTATCTGTTAAGCTTATATGTATGAAGACAGTCGGGGCCGAATCACCGGGGGCTGCAGCCCTTGAAACATGAGGCAGATAATCAGAAGTCCAGGTGAATGCACATGAATTCCTTCACATCCTTCCTGTAGCCCGAATTTATGGGCATTTGTACTAACGCGAAATATTAAAACCTCCTCGCCGTTCGCACTGCACACTATAATGCAGTCTGCTATTTATTTCAACATGCTGAACCTGCAGTTGGTCAGTTAAACCAACAAGCAGTATTTAGCCCTTGCCCGGATTAGAACTATTTTTAGTCACTTCAGCCGGGATAGTTTTAACCATTTTCTGTACCTTCATGCCGAATTATAATTAATAAATTTAATCAATAACTACATTAAAAAAATCATCTTAAATACGTAATCGAAGCTATTATGAACAGTTTCCAATAGATTTTTCTCTAGTGGCAGCCTCATGCCAAGATAAAATTCCACTCCTAAGTGTAAACATAGGGGAGGATATATTTAATGTAACTATTTAGACGCTTATTTGATACCTTGAGGTTCTTATATTGCTCAGTCCACTCATAAGGACCAAAATTAAAACTTCATAAACGTTAACACCGACTCTGAAATCGTAGGTAAAACATAGTGTAGCGAAGAGTCAAAGCTTTTAAAAAAATCTTCTAAAGAAGGTCTTTACTTTTAATAAAGGATTTTTTTTGTATTTTCTTAACTCGTATAAACGTGATATGCGATATCTACACATTATTTAATACATTTTTGAACTTGACTTTTAAGTTACACTAACCACCAACTTTTTTACTAAAAACACTAGATAAGTTATAAAAGTTCTAATGGATTGCATCAGTAGTGTGGTTCATCATCATCATCATCATCATAATTACCGCCCTACACTAGTCTACTGCTGAATATAGGCCTCCCCCAAGGAATGAGAGAATATTTTTTCCCGTTACGAGGCTGCCACTCGAGAACCCTTATTCCCCATCGGTTGTCGGTTCTTCGAGCTATATGACTGACCCTTTGCCACTTCAGCTTACTAATCCGTTGGGCTATGTCGGTTATTCTGGTATATTAAATATCTGATATATTCTCATTTCTAAGTTTATCACGCGGATAAATACCGAGCATATACCCAGCCCATAGCTCGCTGAGCGACCTTGAGCTTTGTAATACGGCCAACAGTGAAGGATCACGTCTTAGATCTATTCGTCATCACTGCCAACACTCACTGGTTATACAGTCTTGTTTTCAAGTTTTGACGTATTCCTGAGAAGATGTGTTGTAATCGTACGTGGTGTCTTTCATAAGATTAAAATTAGGACAAAATACCAACACATATTTCTTTTGATTTTTTGATAAGACTCAAAAAACTTTTTATTCGAATGAAGTCACGAGCACAGTTATTCGTTGAAGACAGTCCTCAAGTAAATCACACAAACATTCAATGAGCATATTTTTAAATAAAGGAGAACGTACGAAAATAGAGCCATATTTAAAATATTAGCGTACATTATTTAACAACCAATTCTCTGTCGGAATGAGCTCCACAGATTAAATTTTTATCCAAGAACAGCCATTATGCTTGACTTACGACTCAAGTTTTCACATCTTTGGTACTTTTCATATTGCTTTGGATTAAAAGGAACAAATGGACGAAGGTTTCTTTTAACATAAGATCCATTTTATTATATTAAGAAACATCAGACTTTCAAGTTGAAAAGATATCAAAAAGTTTCAAAAATCGATAGAGTGACAAAGGATCTTACATCTGTCCTCAATAAAAAATCAAAATGCAGATGTGTATTTTAAATATGTGCAAATTAATTATCTAAGATCCGCGTGAAATCGTGTGTCTTACCTATGAACTATGAACATCTCCGTCTTCCCTACAATTAAGTGAACTATCACTGTAATCAAAAAACCCCACACCACTATTCTCAACACCACTATCACCAACACCACTATCATCAACACCACTATTCCCAACACCACTACTCTAAGAAAAACTTACATATTCTTTATGACGCGTTTCGCATCTAAACGAGTCATTCTCAAAACAAATACAACTTCAAACAAAAAAGGCTATACAGATGCGTTGTCATCTCTAAAGACCAAAGTTGCCTGTATACTGTTTGTACTTATACCCTTCAGATGGGAACACAGCGGTACGGGTACTATTTCTTGGCGCCAGAAATAGGAAAGAGGTTAGTAGTTACCAAGACGGACTATTTAATAAAATAAGGGTGACAAATGAGCACACATTCTGTAAGTGGATGCTATTGCCTATAGGCATTTACATCTATCATTGATAAACAATCAAATGCGTATGATTTTTTACCATTGAGGACTAAAGCTGAACGCACATTTGTCCGCGCCGCACGCGCAGAATTTTACTGATAGCCTCGCACATTTGCCCGTACGCATCGTCCGCGCCGTAAGCAAATCTTTTGTATTGCCTACACATTTTGTAGTTTTGTCCAACCACTGGTGTGAAACGGTACAGTGAAATTGATCGCTCGAAATCGCTATGAAAAGAAATATAGTAATAGCCTGCTTATTAGTAGAAGAAGAAGAACATAAAATTCGAAGAAAAAGAAGATTCGGGATTCATAATATTAATTTAAAAAGGCATGGAGCATGGAGGTATGGAGAATATTTCATTGTGTTTACTGTTCCAACCAAAAGTAACAGCTGTAACGAACATCGTTTAAACGTATTGTAAGTGTAATTCTTGTTATCCCTTTAACATTTTAAGATTTACCTATTTAGTGTTGTTGTGGATTTCATTTTGAATTATTTACATGATAATTTAATTTGAGATCTGTAAATAAGCCCATACATCTCGACATTTGCTTACTCTGCTTCTTTGGTTTTCTTTCTTTGTTTTCTTTTGCTATTTACATTTAATAGTAAAATGAATACACGCAACGCCAAAACGCGCCAATTGGAGAACCAACTTCAAATGGCGCTTCAAGAACTTAAGGCGTCAAAGGAGCAGTGTGAGCTGTTAATTAAAGAAAGGGATGACAATGAAAAGGAAATAATAAATATAATTGCTAAAAATACTAAACTTAAAAGTGACATGGTTAAGTTGCATAAAGAATATACATTTGTTACAAAAGAAAGGGATCAACTTCAGAGAACAGTCGATGAGTTTGACCAATGCAGCAAGGAATATGAGGAATCCCTCAAATTAATTGCTGCATTGCAGTTACAGTTAAGTGAGGCTAATGAGCAGATTGTACAATTAAAACATTACATAGATAACATAAAAGCGTCCCAAACTCAAAGTCTGTTCAACAAGCTCATAGAGTGTGAATCTACTAAATCTAAAGCATTGCAACCCTCCACAACAATCGATTTGACTGGTGATGATTATGTCATATCAAGAACAGCAGCAAGGACTACCTGCAGTAGAAGAAAATTAAAGAAATATATAAAAATTAATAAATATATTAGAAAACTACAAAAATTAATTAAAACTAAAATTAAGGTTAAAAATTTTATAAATGTATGCAAAGAAAAGCAAGAACTAATTAATAAACTTAAAATATATTTAATTGAGGTGGAAAATATGAATCACTGTTATGAGACTGATATAGAGTGTCTAAATTCAACAATTTTATCACTTAAAAGCTCTCTAGAAATTGTATCAAATAAATATGCATCGGCTCAAGATGAGATAAAAGAACACATATTGGCCATGAATGATCTGGTAAAATCATGTGAATATAATGAGGAGCGCTTTGACTCCTTAATAAAAAATCAGAGTGAGTATCAGCGCTCCATACCAGGTTCATCGGGGACAATATGTGTAAATAACAAAGTTAACAGTAAGACCTCATTATTTTCACCTACACTCTATGACAGTGCCATGACAAAGGATATAAACTTAAAAAGCAATGTAAATATTAAAAATAATAAAGTTATTATGTATTGTGATGACATAGGCAAAAATTTGGGCATGATGTTAAATAACTGTTTAAAAGGACATATGATCACTAATTATTGCATGCCTAGAGCATCCTTTAGTCATATAATGAATAAAGTTTTAACTAGTAAATTTTGTCCTAATAGCACATTAATAATTCTTGTAGGGATAAGAGGCAATGTAAACAAAAATCAATTATTAAAATATATTGATAATCTAAATACTTTAAATGTACATAAAATTATCTTGTTTACATTGCCTTACATACAGGGTTGGCCGCAGGAAAATAAAATAAGATATGATTTAAATTTATTAATGAATAACTTTTCATGTAATAATAATTTAAACTTGACATTGAATTGTTACAATTATAATGATAGAATTAATTTAATAGATATAAATAATTTAATTAAGAAATTTTTGACTAGAGATAGGTATTACCTATCAAAATATAATTTAAGACAGATAGCAAATGTGCTATCTTATTATTTATATATTAACTCAGCCAAGGACTTGGCTACACAGACATCTGCTTCTTTTGAGCAGTGTAATGACTTATTATGCCATTTGGAATCAGTTCCAAGTAATTTAAATTAGAAAATGAGACAATAGAGGTAATCTCTAGCAGTTATAATAACTTAAATAATTTAGAATGTAGCTTACAAATCTTTAATTGTATGACTCCACAGAGTAATAATGAAAATTGTTTACACCTGGTGCATCAAAATATACAAGGCACGATAGGCAAAGAGCTAGAAATTGAGTTGTTCTTAAATAGCAACAATATTCATATCTTATGTATTACTGAACATTGGTTAAAAGCTTATAATTTAATGTTTAACTTCAGTAATCACCAGGTGGTCAGTTCTTTCAATAGAGATACGGTTTTAAGAGGTGGCTCCTTAATATTAGCTAGTAAATTATTATCATGTAAAGAACGTAAAGACATTGTGAGCCTCTCTGTTGAGCGAACTGTAGAAATGGCATGTGTTGAGTTTGAGCACCTCATTGTTGTGAGCGTCTACAGACCCCCATGTTGTACATATGATACTTTTGAAAACATTATGGAGGAAGTTTTTGCTAAGCTTAATAAACAGAATAAATCTGTTGTAATATGTGGAGACTTTAATATCAATCTCCTAGAAGCTTCCTCCATCAATATTAAATTTAGATCATTGTTTAAATCATATGGTCTTTTTAATTCATTTATAGAGCCAACGCGTATTTCTCAATCTAGTGCAACATGTATAGATAACATTTTTACAAATGTGAAGCCGTTGCATAAATGTATAATTCAAAAATTAAGTTCTGATCACTGTGGACAAGTAGTTTCGTTATCTTATGTTCACAAAAAGCAAGTAGATGAGAAAGTTGTGTCTGTTCTAGTAAATGCACGTCGCTTGGAGAAATTTAGAAGTAACATAGTGAAAAAACTTCCATCACTTTCATACCAAAATGATCCTAATTTAATGTATGGAACATTATTTAAGCTTATTTGCAATGAATTTAATAATACTTTTACTTCTAAAACATTCTCCTTGAACAGTCGGAAGTCATTCAATGAATGGGCGACAGTAGGAGTCCATAAGAGCAGGCATAGGTTATATGATCTTTACCATGAAAGGTCATATAATCATAGCGTCGAATTTAGGGAATATGTAAAAAAATATTCAAAAATATTTAAAAGAGTGTGCTCCATAGCCAAGTCTTTGCATTTGAGCAACAAAATTAAGACGGCTTCCAATAAAATTAAAATGACATGGAGTATAATTAATAGCGAAACTGGTAAGATCAACTCTCGCAATTCAAATTACCAGTTAAGTGTTAACAACAAATTAACTGTATCAGATCAGGACGTAGCAATGGTTTTTGAGAAATATTTTACTGATATTCCGATCTTGACCACTAAGTCACTGAATTCTTCTCCTGCCGTCGCCGAATCATTACTTAGACAAAATGTAAATGTGTGTACAAAGAATTTTACATTTCATAAAGTGTCATCAAAAGATATTGTAAAATATTTTAAAACTATTGATGTTAAGAAAACTGCGGATCTGTGGGGGATTTCCGTTAAAGTTATTGCGTCTATAATAGATACAATCGCGCCTCATTTAGCTATTATTTTTAATACTAGTATCGAATCTGGTGTGTTTCCTGATTTAATGAAGCATAGTAAAGTAATACCTTTATTTAAATATGGTAGTACATTAGACCCCGCCAATTTTAGACCTATTTCTGTACTACCAACACTTAGTAAGATTTTTGAAAAAATTGTTCTTGTTCAAATGTTAAATTTTTTTAATATAAATAATTTACTTCATAAAAATCAATTTGGTTTCACAAGGGGTCGCTCGACAACTGATGCCGGTGTTGAGCTGATTAAATATATCTTTAATGCATGGGAGAATTCACAGGATGCTTTGGGTATATTTTGTGACCTATCCAAGGCCTTCGATTGTGTTCACCATGAAACATTAATCAGGAAACTTCAACACTACGGTGTAAGAAGTGATGCCCTTAAATTAATTATTTCATATTTAAGTAAGAGAACGCAAAAAGTTGTCATTAACAATATGAGCTCTTCCGGATCGATGGTACAAATGGGCGTGCCTCAAGGCTCAATTCTCGGCCCCTTTCTGTTTCTTGTATACATTAATGACTTACCTTACATAGTAGGGGATAACCATGATATAGTATTATTTGCAGATGACACTTCTTTAATTTTCAAATTAAGTCGACAGTTACTAAAATATGACGAAGTAAATAATGCTATCTCTAAATTAGTAAATTGGTTCGATGTTAATAATTTGCATTTAAATGGCACTAAAACAAAATATATGAAATTCGTGACTCCAAATGTCAAACAATTAAATACTAATGTAATTTTAAATGGGGAGAAACTGAGTCTTGTAGATACCACCATTTTTCTTGGAATCACACTAGACGCGAAGCTTCAATGGAGCCCCCATATATCAAAACTAGCAAGCAGACTTAGTTCTGCAGCATATGCTGTAAAAAAGATAAGAGGTTTAACCAGTGTTGAAACAGCTAGACTAGTTTACTTCAGCTACTTCCATAGCATAATGTCGTATGGTATTTTGCTATGGGGACACGCAGCTGACACTGAAATTATATTTGTTTACAGAAGAGGGCCATAAGAGCAATTTATGATTTGAAGCCTAAAGAGACGCTGCGACAAAAATTTAAGGAAATTAATATATTAACTTTGGCCTCTCAATACATTTATGAAAATGTAATGTACGTACACAAAAATAAAAGTAGTTTTACAAAAATAAGTGATATTCATTCTGTAAATACTAGGAACAGACACAAGCTAGTAGTACCAGTTACTCGACTCCATCGAGTCAGTAATTCATTCTTGGGGCGATGTATACGCTTTTACAACAAAATTCCAGAAAATATACAAAGTTTGACCTGTTCAAAGTTCAAAAACTTTATTAAACTAAGTTTGTATAAAAAGGGTTATTATAATATTAAGGAATTTATGGATGATAATAACCCCTGGAAATGAGGTGATCGCTACCAAGCTATTTCTAATTTGTTGTGTTGTTAATTTGTGTAACATCATGATTGTAAGCTGTTATTTAAAAAAAAAGTCCCGCTGGGTTTCTTGCTGGTTCTTCCCAGGACAGAGGTTTTTTCCGAACCAGTGGTAATCAAACAAAAGAGTGACTTTCAATAAGTATTATTTATAATCTATATTGAATAAAAAAGTTTCTGTTTCTGTTTCTGTTTCTATATGAAGGGGATATACTTTATTTAAAGACTTAATAGATGATGATGAACGATTTTTTTAGACATTTGCATTTAACATACAAAAAATTTCAAGAATTGCTACATATACTAAAACCATATCTTTCTATGAAAAACTCAAGATTTAGAAGACCAATTGAACGTGAGAAATGACTTGTATGTTTAAGGTAATTATTTTTATTGATAATTAAGTTATGAGGTATAATTGGGTTTTTGAATTAAATTTAACAATTTTTTTTATTAGTTCAGAATTTAAATAATTTATCGCTAAGTATACATATTTATAATCAATGCAAAACAAAATTAAATTATGTATTATTAATTACGAATGAATTAAAAGTTATAAAATACAAAAATTATCATGTAAGTCGAAAGAAACCACTAGTTATAGTGGAAAATCCACTAAGTTGGCAACATTAGACAACACTGAGTATCAGCACGCGCCGCGCTATATGACGTCATCAGCATTCATCCTTCGATATCGTATACCTACCGCATTTTATAAAATTCGGCGCGTACGGTGCGGGTGAAATGCGCGAGGTTTCATATGATTTCATACAATGAATTCTAAAATTCGGCGCGTACGGCGCGTGCGGCGCGGACAAATTTGCGTTCAGCTTAAGATGAAATGTCTCGTTTTAGTTAAAAAGGCAACATTCACCATACGAAACACGGCAGCATTAAGCTGCTATACTGCTATTTTATACGGTATTACTACGCTAGTATTCCGTGAGAGCGTGGTCCTTCTTCGGTCGAGCCGACCCATTCGCACTATTACCATTATATTGCTCTGCCACGTATAAAACTTGATTCTTCCGTAATAATATTTTACTTCCTAGACAAGTGCTCGTTAGAAAAACAACTCGCGTTTCATTTGATTGTGTTTTAATCTTTAATTAATTGATAAAACCTCTCTTCACAACTTTTACCTCGAGGAATAACTTGTATTTTAAATGCTCTTAAAAATATTACCTATATTTTTTCCGCAACAGACTTATTTTAGCGAGATATAACCGTAGTAAATTGTTTTTAAAATACTTAAGTTGTTTGAGAAAATGCTTTAGTTAGTTATTGTGGAAATTTTGTTTAGAAATGTGCTAATGAATTTGGAAATTAGTTAAGTTGACGGTATTCGTATAACTTTAATATTGTTTAATGGAAGAGTCGCGAGGATAATTATTGCTAGATAGATTATGTCTTATAGAGATGTCTACATTTTTATGTTCTCCTGGTACTTCTTATTACTTATTTTTAATACTTTAAATGTACATAAAATTATCTTGTTTACATTGCCTTACATAAAGGGTTAGCCGGAGGAAAATAAAATATGATTTAAATTTATTAATGAATAACTTTTCATGTAATAATAATTTAAACTTGACATTTAATTGCTACAATTATAATGATAGAGTTAATTTAATAGATATAAAAAATTTAATTAGGAAATTTTTGACTAGAGATAGGTATTACCTATCAAAATATAATTTAAGACAGATAGCAAATGTGCTATCTTATTATTTATACATTAACACAGCCAAGGACTTGGCTACACAGACATCTGCTTCTTTTGAGCAGTGTAATGACTTAATATGCAATTTGGAACCAGTTCCAAGTAATTTAAATTAGAAAATGAGACAATAGAGGTAATCTCTAGCAGTTATAATAACTTAAATAATTTAGAATGTGGCTTACAAATCTTTAATTGTATGACTCCACAGAAAGATAATGAAAATTGTTTACACCTGGTGCATCAAAATATACAAGTCATGATAGGCAAAGAGCTAGAAATTGAGTTGTTTTTAAATAGCAACAATATTCATATTTTATGTATTACTGAACATTGGTTAAAAGCTTATAATTTAGTGTTTAACTTAAGTAATCACCAGGTGGTCAGTTCTTTCAATAGAGATACGGTTTTGAGAGGTGGCTCCTTAATATTAGCTAGTAAATTATTATCATGTAAAGAACGTAAAGACATTGTGAGCCTCTCTGTTGAGCGAACTGTAGAAATGGCATGTGTTGAGTATGAGCACCTCATTATTGTGAGCGTCTACAGACCCCCATGTTGTACATATGATACTTTTGAAAACATTATGGAGGAAGTTTTTGTTAAGCTTAATAAACAGAATAAATCTGTTGTAATATGTGGAGACTTTAATATCAATCTCCTAGAAGCATCCTCCATGAATATTAAATTTAGATCATTGTTTAAATCATATGGTCTTTTAGTTTATTTATAGAGCCAACGCGTATTTCTCAATCTAGTGCAACATGTATAGATAACATTTTTACAAATGTGAAGCCGTTGCATAAATGTATAATTCAAAAATTAAGTTCTGATCACTGTGGACAAGTAGTTTCGTTATCTTATGTTCACAAAAAGCAAGTAGATGAGAAATTTGTGTCTGTTCTAGTAAATGCACGTCGCTTGGAAAAATTTAGAAGTAACATAGTGAAAAAACTTCCATCACTTTCATACCAAAATGATCCTAATTTTTTGTATGGAACATTATTTAAGCTTATTTGCAATGAATTTAATAATACTTTTACTTCTAAAACATTCTCCTTGAACAGTCAGAAGTCATTCAATGAATGGGCGACAGTAGGAGTCCATAAGAGCAGGCATAGGTTATATGATCTTTACCATGAAAGGTCATATAATCATAGCGTCGAATTTAGGGAATATGTAAAAAAATTATCAAAAATATTTAAAAGAGTGTGCTCCATAGCTAAGTCTTTGCATTTGAGCAACAAAATTAAGACGGCTACCAATAAAATTAAAATGACATGGAGTATAATTAATAGCGAAACTGGTAAGATCAACTCTCGCAATTCAAATTACCAGTTAAGTGTTAACAACAAATTAACTGTATCAGATCAGGACGTAGCAATGGTTTTTAAAAAATATTTTACTGATATTCCGATCTTGACCACTAAGTCACTGAATTCTTCTCCTGCCGTCGCCGAATCATTACTTAAACAAAATGTAAATGTGTGTACAAAGAATTTTACATTTCATAAAGTGTCATCAAAAGATATGGTAAAATATTTTAAAACTATTGATGTTAAGAAAACTGCGGATCTGTGGGGGATTTCCGCTAAAGTTATTGCGTCTATAATAGATACAATCGCGCCTCATTTAGCTATTATTTTTAATACTAGTATCGAATCTGGTGTGTTTCCTGATTTAATAAAGCATAGTAAAGTAATGAATTTATTAAAATCTGGTAGTACATTAGATCCGCCAATTTTAGACCTATTTCTGTACTACCAACACTTAGTAAGATTTTTGAAAAAATTGTTCTTGATTAAATGTTCAATTTTTTTAATACAAATAATTTACTTCATAAAAATCAATTTGGATTCACAAGGGGTCGCTCGACAACTGATGCCGGTGTTGAGCTGATTAAATATATCTTTTAATGCATGGGAGAATTCACAGGATGCTTTGGGTATATTTTGTGACCTATCCAAGGCCTTCGATTGTGTTCACCATGAAACATTAATCAGGAAACTTCAACACTACGGTGTAAGAAGTGATGCTCTTAAATTAATTATTGCATATTTAAGTAAGAGAACGCAAAAAGTTGTCATTAACAATATAAGCTCTCCCGAATCGATAGTACAAATAGCCGTGCCTCAAGGCTTAATTCTCGGCCCCTTTCTGTTTTTTGTATACATTAATGACTTACCTTACATAGTAGGGGATAACCATGATATAGTATTATTTACAGATGATACTTCTTTAATTTTCAAATTAAGTCGATAGTTACTAAAATATGACGAAGTAAATAATGCTATATCTAAATTAGTAAATTGGTTCAATGTTAATAATTTGCATTTAAATGGCACTAAAACGAAATGAATGAAATTCATGACTCCAAATGTCAAACAATTAAATACTAATGTAATTTTAAATGGGGAGAAACTGAGTCTTGTAGATACCACCATTTTTCTTGGCATCACACTAGACGCGAAGCTTCAATGGAGCCCCCATATATCAAAACTAGCAAGCAGACTTAGTTCTGCAGCATATGCTGTAAAATAGATTAGAAGTATAACCAGTGTTGAAACAGCTAGACTAGTTTACTTCAGCTATTTCCATAGCATAATGTCGTATGTTATTTTGCTGTGGGGACACGCAGCTGACACTGAAATTATATTTGTTTTACAGAAGAGGGCCATAAGAGCAATTTATGATTTAAAGCCTGAAGAGTCGCTACGACAAAAATTTAAGGAAATTAATATATTAACTTTGGCCTCTCATTACATTTATGAAAATGTAATGTACGTACACAAAAATAAAAGTAGTTTTACAAAAATAAGTGATATTAATTCTGTAAATTCTAGAAACAGACACAAGCTAGTAGTACCAGTTACTCGACTCCATCGAGTCAGTAATTCATTCTTGGGGCGATGTATACGCTTTTACAATAAAATTCCAGAAAATATACAAAGTTTGACCTGCTCAAAGTTCAAAAACTTTGTTAAACTATGTTTATATAAAAAGGGTTATTATAATATTAAGGAATTTATGGATGATAATAACCCCTGGAAATGAGGTGATTGCTACCAAGATATTTCTAATTTGTAGTGTTGTTAATTTGTGTAACATCATGATTGTAAGCTGTTATTTAAAAAAAAAGTCCCGCTGGGTTTCTTGCTGGTTCTTCCTAGGACAGAGGTTTTTTCCGAACCAGTGGTAATCAAACAAAAGAGTGACTTTCAATAAGTATTATTTATAATCTATATTGAATAAAAAAGTTTCTGTTTCTCTTTCTGTTTCTTCGGTTTTGGAACGCCCTGTTAAAAGTCTTTCTGTGACCACCCTTTTACTTATATCTTGCGCCAAATTGTAATGTTTGTAACTGTTAGGTGCCGATCCCTATCCTAATTATCCTTGTAAATGCTATCCGTCAAATTATAAAATTACAGTGTCCTATTACTTTAAATTTGCCAGGTGTTCGCATAATGCGATATGAACATCGTATGTAGTTCATGAGTTTTTCGATATTGTTACAACTTAATGTTTAAATGCAATATAAAGTGAATCCTAAGTCAAGCTTCCGCAAATAGATTAAGTGTTATAATAATATGTATGAATTGTTGAACTGTATAGAAAAATAATATAAAAATGAAAAACAGTACTGCTGTTTGATTACCAATTATATTTTTGATTTAGTTTTTATTATTTTTTATTCTATAAAATTATTGTTCTTCAATTTGCTGGTCTACACTAGAATTTTCTTTGTTATCGGCCCATAAAAGGCATACTGGTTGGAGATAAAGTTCCCCGTTTTAGGATGGATTTACCTTAATCGTCACGTTGGCGGATGGGTTGAAAATTGCAGTACCAGAAGTCTCGTAGTTTCAAATCAGCTGCACGTCGCTGGTCTGGAAATTTTACGTCTGGGCAGATGGTAATACTACCATCTATTGTGAGCCATAAGGTTTTTATGGCATTTCCCATTGTCGTACCTGACGACTCTGGGATAAAAATGGGTGATGAAGTCTCATATACCGTTAACAACACACTAAGATATAGAGATATTATCCTTTCATCCATTACGGCCTATAAAAGTCAAGAACATAGGCCTCTTCCATAGATTGCCTCATATGGGGGCACACTATTTTGGCCTCATTGTCACGCTTAGAAAACGTGTTGGCAACTGCAGTTTTATTATTTTGAGTTAACAGGAAGATGTTCCCATCTCCTCATTCAGTTTGCCTCTGTCGACTCTTAACAACAACTACGGGACGAATTGTGGTAGTGGATATTCTTACACCGCCACTTCTAATACTTACTCATTTCCTATTACACCCACGGTAAGAAACGTTGTAATAAATTCTCTTTGCCGCTACTATAAGGCAATCGTTTTTGCGTTTTTGTTTTAATACATCTTTCAAAGATTAAGCGCATTATATGGATATGTAAACAAGTAACCTCTTACCCGAGAATACATATTTCTTTTCGAGTAATGTTTTAATAATTCCCTTTCTTGGTCACGACAAAAAATAAGTCTTACTATGTAAGGAATAGGCTTTCTAATTTAAGATTTGTTTTTTTTTATATTGTGACATAACTCTAGATTTTTTCTACTTTTCAAACGACCTTTAAAAAGGAGGAGAGGATTACAATTCGTCGGAACCTTCTTTTGATATGTATGTAACCTGATTACTCGATGACATCTGAACCAATTTAGAAAATTCTTTTTCGTTTCAAATGACATTCTTCTCAGGTAGTCCAGTTTAAATTTTATCGAAATCAGTTTTAAAAAAATCAATAATAAATTATATTTACATTGAAGTTAATTGTACAAAATTTTTAAATTTAGCACTTCTAATTAATCAAAATCAATAAAGAACATTAATTCCCATTAAAAAATCTTTAACTTCCTGGTGTGTAGAGGTGCCCACAATCTCAATTTAATATTGACTTCACATAAATTGATTATTTCTCTGTTCAGCTTCGCAGGATCATTTACTGTCAATTAGGAATTTAAACTAGGATTTACACAAAACGTTTAACCCATTTACTTTAATTATTTCATTATCTTTACCGAACTCATGTGAGAGTATTTTTTTCGTCATACTAGGTCATTACTCCATATTTTTATACATGGCAGAGCCACAGTGCAGTTATGTTAACGTTGTACTACATATGAGTCGGCTCGATCGGGGAAAGACCATGCTCTCACAGAATACCAACGTAAAATAGCAACTTGTTGTGTTTTGTATGATTAGTAAAGAGAACCGGAGACCTTTTTTACTAGAAACAATGCATTCCATCTTAGTCCTCAGAGGTGACAACGCATCTGTGTATTGGGTCACAGTCTCCATTTTCCATGAGGTGAACTATGTGCTTGTTTGTCTAACTTATTCTATAAAAAAATCTACTGGATGCCACTCAACATTTCTTACTAAGCTGCCACTCATGAAGTATTTTTCGGCATCGGTTGTCGATTCTCCGAGCTATATGTTCTCCGATTTATCATATCGTTTTTTTTTTTTTACTTTTTGAAAGTCAATAAAATATGCCATTGCTTCAAAAAGTTTCTGTTACAGGAGATTTTGTAAGTGAATTAAATAAATAAACAGTGAAATGTTTTACACATTTCCCCCCTTTTTATTCTTCTACTTTAAGGAATATCCATAGTTTGGTTTATCAATTTCTTATCAAATTCATATAAATAAATCTAATATTTCAGAAAGAAACTCTCAACACTTTTTTAACAAATTAACTTCCCCCGGTATGAAATCTGTCTAATACTTCAAGTCATTCCTAAGTGGCGCCGAAGATATTGACGAATATATCGAAAAATAAAATGTTGTCGAATTCAGAACCTCCTCTTTTTTTAAATCGGCTAAATATAATCTTGTTTAATGGCAAAACCAGACAAAAATCTTATTCCATAGTAACTTATCGGAGCTTACATTTCATGAAATTCTCATTTGTGTAGGTTGTCCCAGTCAGGCCAATAATACCCTACACTTTGAAACTCAAACCAATATTTAAGCAATTATAGACAAAAGAGGTTTTATACAAATTACGCTGTGAAAACGCAGATATAGCAAAGAACGTCAAATAATCTATCACCCTGATTTGCGGGTGGAGGGACTCTTTTCCTCTATAAATGTCGACTGTCGACCACCCTCTTACCTCTTTGTAGCAGTGCTTACGAAATATTTTGCAGCACCCAGCTTCATAGAACACCTAACTTCTTCAACCATTGTTCCAGTTTACGCATACTCTTGTGGATCCCGTGGGTGTCATAAGCCGCGACAGAGGGAAACAAATCAGGAGATGGGCAGCAGCGTCTTCCTTATAACGGCTAAAAATAAAAATAAAACTGTGATTTACAACCCGCTCGCCAAGCGTGGCAACTATGAAAAATATCTCCCCTACGAGGCAATCTATGGTGGAGCCCAATGTTCACCAGCGGACTTTAAAAGACTGTATGGGTAACGGTAACGCAAACTCTTACTATATGTAAAGTATTATAGTAAAATGTGTGTTTACTTTTACTAGGTGGTTGTAAGTACCCCATTTCTGTCCGGAGGTCCGTCTGGGTACGAACAACTCTCTTACCTATTTCTGCCGCCAAATTTTAATGCTTTTGCTGCTGTGTTTCGGTCTGAAGTGTATAGAGAGCCAGTAAAACTACAGGCTGTGAGGCATTCCTTCTTACTGTACAGAAGTAAGAACTCATTTGTAACCTTTTTTGCTTGAAACTGGCTACATGTGCAAAAAGAAACCATGACAGGACTATAGATATCGTAAGAAAACTAATTAATTAATTAATTTAAATTTTATTGTACCTTACAGGAGTTTATGATCAAAAGGCGGACTTAATGCTAAAAGCATTCGCTGCCAGTCAATCTAAGGACAGTGATAACACTACTAAGGTGATGTTTTTGTAGAATAAGGTTGACATATGCACACGCAGTCCATCTGATGATAAGTGACTGCTGAAGTGCATAGAAGTCTACATCTATCCTTGATTAAGAATCAAACTGCAGATGCCACCTCTGAAGGCTAAGATGAAATGCCTCAATTTCAAATAGTTTTTTTGTCAAGTAATAATGGAACACCGGCGTTTTCATATTTTGTACAGATTTGTGATGAATTGGTATTTCAGAGAAACGAATAGCAATGTTAAATCTTGTTGATATTTAAGCTTTTATTTCCATGTTTTACTAATATCGATGAATATCTATCATCCCCACGCTGCCACTCCATTTATTTACTTCCTAAAATCAATACTGTGTATTTATTACACCTCTGAATAAATTTAACCCGTATAATATGTTCCCGAGTTCGAAATTTAAATTAAACGTAACTCCTCTTTGATTTTTAAATCCGGCCAGCTTACCGACTCGTAGCTCCGATGTCTAACTAATCTAGTTGAATACGTATTCGAGGCTTGGATTTTGGCTTGGGAGGTTTTTCCTTTTGCATTTCCGGCTGTTATGTCATCGTTGCGATTCTTGTATCGTTATTTATTGTTCAACGCAGTCCACATACAAAGCACGCTTATTTAATTTCCTCTCAGTAAAATAACTGGATATCACTGGTTACGGTTTCTGAGCTAATGGCTGCTGTGGAACAAGTTTTAAACATGTAACGATATTAGTGGTGCTGTACTGTATAACTGTTTTACAACGTAAATATAATTATATAACAGTTAATTGTGGAGAATCTAAATATGGTTACTGCTGTTTTACTCCATGGTACACGTTACCGCAAACTGAACGAAAGTTTACAGGTTAGTCGAATTTATTTATTCATTATTCAGGTAAATACACCCATTTTGCCAGTCCACTTAAAACTAGTGAATAGTAATTAACAGAAGTTATTATTATTACGAGTATACATACTAGGCGTGGAACCCATAAGCACTGTGTTCCAGTGCCGTATCACATGACAATCTTACCTTAAATACGAGTATATGGAAACAAGGAGGCCGTCGTTACTGCCTCTCACGCAAAGCATCAAGGAGGCTATTCCTTTGCGTAATATTACCATAGAGCTATTTACGCGTGCCTCAGCAAAAATAAGAAGCCTGCTAAAGTGAAGTGCACCAAATCACGTTAATGTATTGTGGTAGACAAATCCTTGCCTTGAAACTTTCTTAAAAATAAATGAAGGCCTTTGCCCAGCATTTGGACGCATATTTGTAACTTTATTTATTTTGCTTAATAGCATTCTTTCACCTAATTTTCTCTTTATATATATTGCAATTGCATGTGCAATAGAATAGCTTACTACTCATTGTTACTTTCTTCTGTTATCACTAACACGGACTAAGAAGAAGAAGTATATAGTATACTAACATTTCTACTGATCCCACTTCTTCGAAATAGACAATTGATTTTATTTTATTGCCGTATAATTTATCCGTATATTTATTATCATTATAACAAATAACAATAAGTTATTGTAAGAAGGTAATAATAATATTAATTAAATTCAATTTGAAAAATGATAATGCTCGGTAGACCAATTTAATTCCATTTACTTAAAGGTATTCCCTCAGGAAGCGAGTTCTTCGTGCATCACTAACGTCAGCTTTTCACGGTTTTGGAAGCACAGGGTACTTATTTTTTAACTTTAATATTGAAAGAGATTTTTATTGATTAAGCTGATCTTAGAATAACTTTCTGGAATCGTCCGAATTTTTTACGTTAATTTTGTAGATTTTTACCATGTCCAGTATAGGGCTGACACAGGATGTTATCGCGGAAACTTTTTAAAAAAGTATTTATTTATAAAAACATAATTTAGATAATTATGTAAGGATAACTTATTACTAACAAGAGTAATGATTTCTTATATCTTGGATTTACAAGGTGGTGCTCGACAACTGATGCCGGTGTTAAGCTAATCAAACATAATTTCTGTGCGTGGGAAAATATAGAAGATGCTTTAAGTATATTTTGTGATCTTCCCAAGGCTTTCTACTGTGTTCACCGTGAGACATTAAGCAGCTAAATAGCTCAGTTCCTGAGCCACTTTAGGTTTGAGTCACCACGACTTGTAAAGAAACCATTTTTCCAATTCTTCATTCTTAAAACGAACTTACAGTCAACCTGATTGTGAGTGACTACTTCAGCCTACGGACACCTGCAACTGACGTCAAGCAAAGAAGCCTACAGATGTGTTGTTACCTTTGAGGACTGAGGTGAAATGCCTCACAGCTTGTGATTATACTGGCTATTTGTACCCATCAAACCGGAACACGGCAGGGTGGCACTACTGTACTATACACTACTATACAATACACTACTATACTATACACTGCTATAGCTATGAGTTAATATGCCTCGCAAAGAAAGCATTCCTCTTCTTCATCATTATCAGCCCGCATAACGTTGCTTTGTTACGCTGAATTGTTTTAAAATCTTTTAATTTTTGGATTTTTATTATTATTTGTAATATTTTTTCTGCTAGATCAGTTTTGACTTTAAAGCTAGTATCAAAATATATTTATGCTCTATTTATGCAGTATACTTATAAGTTTTGCTCAAGGTACTGGCAGAATAATAGTTTTGCGGAAATGTTGCTGTAATTTATGACGAGTCGGTGACCTTTTAGTTGCTGCAGCTTATATTAAAAATGTAGGAATATTTTTGTCTTTTTTTATGCTGTATTATGTTGTATGTACCAATAAATATTATATTCTTTTTTATAGGAATTAACAATATTTTTATTACATTTTACATAGCCCTTACGATATCCATGAAATATGTTTATGTTTTCGCATGGTGTTTAAAGAGACCGGAGACCCTTTTTCTACAGAAGACACATTCCATCTTAATTCTCAGTGGTGACAACGCATCTGCATTTGCAATTTAAATCGAGGATCAATGTAGAAGTCACAACGTGGTCGGTTACAGCATCAATTTACCATCAGGTGAACTGCGTGCCCTTTTGTCACCCTAATTCTATTTAAAAAAGAAATAGGGTAACGGTTTCCTTGAGCTGCCACCACATAGCGTTTTGCATAAAGAAATTATTAATATTAAAAAAATTGGTAAATCCAATTGGGCATGCCTTAAGCGCATTAAAAAATTACGTATGTTATACGTAATTTATTAGTTGATTATACGGAATTTTTTAAGGTAGTTTAAATACATTTTGTATAAGTTAAAAATTATTGAAAATATTTTTATTATATGATGTAACTAAAAATTAATACTTTTCGCAATTTTTCCTTTATTTATGCTATAATCCGTTACTTCGTACCAAATTTTAAGATTCTGAGTTCACGGGAAGTACCCTGTAGGTTTTGATTCCCTTGCGAATGTCGAAAATTTGCGGCATAAACGGCTGTATATTTTGATGGCTTTGACTTAGAAGTTTGATTTTTTCAAAGTTCCAAGGGACAAAAGACTTGAGTATTTGTTATGAATTTCAGCTTGATATCTCCACGCGTTCCTGAGAAAAAGGGTCTTGACAGACAGACAGACAGACGGACGGACAACAAAGTAATCCTATAAGTGTTCTTTTTTTCCTTTTGAGGTACGCAACCCTAAAAACAAACATTTTTGGGAATATCAAATGACTGAAATCATTTTTTTTGGAGTTTATGACCTGGTATCTAAACCTTTAGGTCAAGTCTGGAGTATTTTTATTCTGTTTATTATAATTTCCCCACTGTATTTTTGATGAATTTATATAGATACACGTAATAGGATCTATTTTTAACATATCACTCAGGCGGCGGGAGGTATCTTGTACTGTCACTTGATTTTGCACTATGTCACTAATTTCACTGACAATAACCAATCTGTCAAATGATTGACTCACACATAAATATGAAATGTTCGATATCACCAACAGAATTATTGCAGAAGGTGCAGTAGCTGCTCTCTACTCTGAAATCGTTTTACTCTATTCAAGTGCTGTCATTTACTATATTCATACTATTTTCGTATATACTTTGTAAGACTACCAACGCAATACACAAACAGAAAATATTTTTATGTTAAGTTGTTATTAGTAATAAATATACTATCAGTAATAATAAAAATAATAGTGATATGGTTGAAAATAAGTCTCTCACAAAGAACTTCCTACAATAATATATTATCTCAATCATAGTACTATGTAACAATACCATTTAATGTTATGGCAACACTAGCTAAAACAAAACAGTTTTTTTTACTGGCTTTACGGCTCTGGGTTCTAGCCCTTCCGATAATGTCACTGTATGACACAAAGATCCTGGAGCTATGCCAGAAAAATACATTTATAGTATGCAACTATATAATAGAGATACAATAGTCTAAAAACTCTCAATATAGGTGGGTACATTATGTTGAGAATGTATTAAGCTAACATCAAACAACCACAGGACGCATGACTTTTTCCAAGTGCAAAAGACATAACCTAAAATGGTTCAAATCTAAATATCTTTTTTTAAACGCCTTCTCAGGACAAAATTCTTTGACAGAGTTATAAAGGGACTGACGCTTAACATTTTAAGATATTTTTCATATATAGGCGCTACCATTCCTTCTCAACTAATTTTATGTATAAAAGTCTGCCATTGTTCTTTGGTCGATAAACTTTCATCTAGGAGGTTCCTTCCTGAGTTTGCTGTTCACTTCTGCAACATGGATTTGCTTAGTCACTCCTTGTGTTAAACTGAACTTCAATAAAAAACAGATTTCATAGACTTTTATATGTAATACTAAATAATATATGTTTGATAAACATACTCGTTATAAAAACGCCTTTTGTTAAAAAATGGAGCAATAAGCATTTATTGACGTACTTATGTTTAGATATATGTGACAATAAATCCTTACAGACCGTAGCGACCCTACCGTGTTTTCCTTATCTATTTCGTACACGTATACCTGGTCATCTTTTTGCGTTGGTCCAGGGACAGTTTTCTATTTTTATGTATATGCCGTTTTGCGGACATCTATACAATAAAAACCCCTAAGAAGGCGGTTTCTGCACGATGAATATTAAATGATTTCTTATATTTACGTGAATACTACACATTTAATGAAATTAATTTCACTAATTGACATTGGGACGTCAAACAACTCATATACTATTCTATTGATTGCCTCGTTGACCGAGTGGTTGTGATAGCGATTGCTGATCATGAGGTCCGGGGTTCGAGTCCCGGACCAAAATAAGTTATTGGGTTTTTCTGTCAAGAAATTCAGCAGCAGCTCAGAGTCAAGAAGTTAGCGAGGTTTCACACCCGTGCCCCGGGAAGCACTTGAAGCCGTTAGTCCTATGCCTCATGTCATGTCAGTTTGCCGCCTAATCAGACTATGAGAGTGAGGGAATAGAGAGTGTACATTTACTTACGCGTAAACTCGGGCTCTATAATCCTGTCCTGTGCAAATGGCTAGTTTCCATTGAGCCTGGCCAGAATTCGGTCTAGAGGACATTATTAGCAATTATTGAAAAAATTTGTCACTTTGTCTTTTTTTAAACTGAAGTGACAATGAACTTATAGCCCAACTGATGGTAAGTAGCTGCTGCAGTCCGCAGCCCCTTCAAACAATTAAGACTACTGCTACGTTGTCACCTCTTATGTCTAAGATGGAATGCCTCAAAATATCTAATTATTCTTGCTCTCTGTACTACTCAATCAAGATAACAGTACTAAAATCATTATTTTTTGGTGACAGAAATAGATAAGAGGGAAGTACCTTCCCAGACAGTGTGAATGTGTCAATGTCTATGTGTATTCACAAGCACGAGTACGCTCGCTATTCCCTCACTCTTATAGTCCGATGGGACTGTTACCAGAGAGAGAGAGAAGGCGCCAGACCAACGGCTTCACTTACTTTCCTTCATTCTGACTCCAGGCTGCTACTGAAAATTTCTTGACAGAAGATCCCAATAACTGATTGTAGTCCAACCCGGGACCTAACGTTCAGCAACCACTATCCATTACAGAAGCTGGGTACTAGGTCAATCATTCTAGATATATAATATAATGTACAAACCACTAGAAAAACTAACCTTTATCTTTCAACATAATGTTATTTGGAAGTTCAGTGGATATAATCTCACAGTTTTATCCGATAATCGCGATGTAAAAATGTGGCTTGTTTTTCTTTTCTTTTCAAATTATTATTAATTATGAAGATACATACATTCTGTATGTATGTTCATAATTAATAATAATTTGAAATAAATAAATTCTAATTCTAATTACTGCTGGTATTTCTATTATTACGCATACATGAAATTACTCATAACGTAGTGTTTAAATTGTCACAACCACAAAATGTTTTTATGTGTAGTGCTAAGTTGAGCGCAGAAGATTTAGGCTGCACGTTTTTTTTTAAATGTGCTTATCTGTTAATAGTACTATAAGAGGAACGTTGTCCTTCAAATAAAACTTAAAGTAAAAGTAATTACATGTCGCATGCGCAGAGGCATCATTCACGGGTTGCAGGATACGCCATATGAGTAATGAATTCTCTTACGATGATAATATTAATCCAAAACTGTGTCATTTGTTTTGACACCTTGATACACCATCAACATCGACTGTCTGATAGGATTTACTTCTATTGTATATGCTTTAAATAGAAAAAACCCTTTGCGTTTATACTCCTATGATTTTAAAAATGAAAATTGCTATTCCTTGGCACATAAAACACGTATTCATTATATATTCAATCGGATCATATATTATCTGTCCCTGACAAGGGATAATGAGACACCTTTTGCGGTCGACCGGTACATGTTTGATAAGGCTGCTTCTACTCGTAGTTACGAGCATTAATGATCATCAATTTTAGTAACGTAGACAATATTCCCGAATTTCAATAAAGTTGACTTAATAGTTTTACTTTTGAAAAGCATATTTAAGTGCTTTTAAGCTTATAATATATTAATTGAAGTAACAAAATGAAATAATTCCAGGCTGCGAGACATTTGCCTTCACAAAATGATAGACTATTTGTCCCTGTGACAGAAATTCGATTTATGATTTTACAAACTAAGTAGCTATATACGTGCTTAAACAGCGGATAAGTGCTGGAATAAATTTCACGGTACGCGAGCAACGGGCAATACTAGCTCGATCCTCACTAGCAATTAAGAAATTATTAATTGCAATTTTACGTACTGATGTATCGCGCCCGTCGGCAATGGAATCAAAACAAAAATTCTATGAGGTTTTTTATACGAGACACTGGCCAGTTTAATACAATTATTAGAGATAAGTGCAATTTTTAAATTTAACTCCACATTTTACGAGCAAAATTGAAGCATCGTGTTTCCATCCAGAAATGGATCTACGCAGGATCTGTTCTCTGTGTCAGGAACATTTTTGCATGTTGATTTTTTACAATTTCAAATATCACCTAAAGCAACTGTGTTCATCAGCGGAACACGATTTCTTTAGAAAGGTGATGATAAATTTCAACACGGTCGACTATCTTTCAAAGATAAAGAAAGAAGTGGTGGACCTTTGACGACTATTACTGAAGGGAACATACCTACTACCAGAGAAAAGTTTAATTGGAGAAAGTGGAAGAATTACGTACGAAGAGATTCAGCACATATTGTAAATTGGATCACAAAGTGAGATTTTACGCGAACACTCTCGCATGAGAACCTACATCAGCGTTGCTTTCCACATAGCCTCTCCGATGTGGCAAACATTCACGTGGAATGGTACCGCTACATGGTTACTAAATTTTAAGCTCGCTTGTTTCGACGTCATCTTGGATAGCACACCGGTTGAGCTTTTGAGGCACCCGCCTTATAAATATCCTATATCACCTTATATATTTTTAATAAAATTTGCATTTAGTAGAGTACTCCGGATTTCACATTCTCCTCCTAATCGTGAAATCAAAACATCGAAGAACGAAGACCTATAATTATTATAAACGAGAAGTAAATTTAAAGCTGATACATGTACACACTGGATACAGCTGGGCACATGTTTCCTCTCATTTCTGAAAGTGTTTTATTTATTGGACTGATATATGTTATATATGTATGTTCATAAAATATATCAATGAATATATATAGGTATGTAGCAATGAATATATATAGGTGAAGCGCCCAGTACTGTAATCATCTATCTACGATCCACGGGCGATTTTTCCTGACCGATACGACTGAGGAACCTTCAAAAAAGAGCTTACTTCTTTCTAAACGGCCGGCAACGCAAGTGCAATTCCCCTGGCGTTGCAGTTGTTCATGGGCGGCGGTAGTCAAATACCATCAGTTGAGCCGCGTGCTCGTTTGCCCCCTCTTCTATAAGAATCTGTGGTTTGGTTTATTTATTTTCAACCTAATTATTATTAATATAGAATATAACTAATAGTATAGAAAGAAACATTAATATTTACATTTTTCGAACAAATTAACTTCCCCGATATAACATCGGTCAAATATAACACCACATTTTTAAGAACATCTCATTTTTAAGTGGCGCCGCGCTGATGGCAGAAAAAGTCGTGCCCTCATTACTTCATAGAACCTGCAAGGCCCAAGTCCAAAACATACATAATTTTTTAAATAAATAAATGGGTTGTAGTTAGTAGGCTCCTTTTCTGCCTAGAAGTGCTGTGTTTCTTGTGGTGAGTGTAGAGAACCGGAGAACATTTTTACTTGAAACGGGCTATTCCAACTTAGTCCTCATGGGTGACAACGCATCTGCATTTTGATTCGTATTCGAGTAAAGACGTATGGGCCACAGCAAACACTTACCACCAGGTGGACGTGTCTCGTTTGTTACTCTTATCCTATAAAAAAAATGAGGTCCCAGATTTGAATCCCGGGACGGGCTAAAATCTGTTATTGAGATTTTCTGTCAAGAAATTCTTAACAGAAAAGTCGGAGTCAGGAGTTTGGCGGTGTTTCATTCAATCCTGTGCCTCGAAAAGCATATAAAGCCGTTGGTCCTACGCCCGATATTTCTCATATCAGATTACCATCCCATTGGACTGTGAGAGTGAGGCTGAAGAGAGTACACTTGAGCTTGCGCATTTACTAGAGCAATATATACACGTTACGTACAGATTGGCCGCCGTGGCCGCAATTGGTCTGGAGGACTTTATTATTATTATTTGATTTACGAGTACCCACGACCGGGGTCGAAGGATACTTGCGCTCGGTGAAATCGGGCGCAAGTTTCCTTCTTAAGAACTTAAAAAAAAAAGTACTAGCATAGTTAAATTTTGATGAATTTGGTATTTTGTTATAGTTTTGCAACGTGGTAGAAAGCTATGCTGCAGCTGTATTAATAGTACAGTTGTAGCACGAATGGTAGCTCTCACAGAATACCAACGTAAAATAGCAGCTTAATGCTGCTGTGTTGCGTATGGTGAGTGTAGAGAACCGGATACCCTTTTTACTGGAAAAGAGGCATTCTATCTTAGTCTTCACAGCTGACAACGCATTTGCATTTTATTTCGCAAACGAAGATAGATGCAGATATATGTCTATGTGCCACAGCAACCACTTACCATCAGATGGACTGTGTGCTCGTTTGTCACCCTCATTCTATAAAAAAATATTATTAACCATCAACGTCGTCATTACCCAAAATGGGTCGTTGGACGCAGTAGATTGCTGTGTTCGCAACCTAAGATTTAAATTAGGTGAACTAGGCCCAATGGTTGAAAGTAATTAAAAAAACCGACTGCGTAAAAAAGTTTACTGAAGAAGAAATTTACTCACTATTTCCACTAGTAAGACGAATCTAACAGACAACTCATTTGTAAAAAATTATCAAGCCGTTTAGGCTACAGAGTGTTTCATAGAAATAGGCATACATACATTCATACATATACTCAAATAACATTACTCTTCTTCTGGGGCAAAATAAAAGTAAAATTATTATAATTTTGAAAAAAATTGTAATTTAATATCTGATTAAACAAAAGTTACAAAATTATATGAATTGAGCTGCTGGAGTAAATGAGTAAAAGCAAAATCATAAATAATACCTGTTTATATGGCTTATATGGCTTATTTATCAGCGTCTTTCAATGACCATATAAACTTGATCAATTATTAAGTATATCGCTGCAATATCATAAATTTGATCCAAATTCCCGCTAACACAATATGCAAGGAACAAGAGAGGATTGTTTCAATCAATACCTTGTTCCAGCTTCACTGCGGAAGTGCATCGTTAGTCACCATCTCAATGTTGAATCGGCTTGTCGTAAATCGACTAGTAACAGAAACGACGAATGTAAAAAGAATGAAATATTGTTATGTATTATTTAACATATGTAAACTTTGATAGAAGAATGATTTAAATTTTAGTTCTAAATTATTAATCATAATTACGTATTGCATGCGAAGTGAGGTAACCGTTGATACTTATTTATTATGTCATCTTTAAGTATTGTATAGAAAGTTAAAAAAAGTAAAAGTTACAGGCTATACACGACCCCTTAGATTATTGATGGGTCTTCGAAGACCTATCAATAATCTAAGTACGACCCACTGCTGGTCGCAGACCTACCTTCATTTCTGAGAAGGTTTTAGGCCAAGTAAATATCCGCCGCGCTACCCCAATACGTGTTGGCGAGCTTCACATGTCTTCAAATTATTTTTTTTTCTTATTTCTCATCTTACATTCGTCACGATTTTTTCCCTCGCCACCAAGCACGTGGTAAATTAGCACTTAAAATTACAATTAACAATTTCATTAGTGCCGGCGGCCATTGAACTTTATACGGGTTGCTCGCGTACTGTGAAATTTAAAACGAGTGCTTAGCCCCTGAGCTACCACGGCGCTATTGTACAGGGTAATTCAATAAAGAAATTGTTATTTTTATTTCTATTTCTTTATCTTTTTTTTCATGCCTATACGGGCGTCAGCGAAGTAAAAAGCGTATGAAATTTTTATTAGTTAGTATGTACTAGGATCATTATTATTATAATCAAAAACATAAAACTGAAATAGGTTTAGCAGGCATAATAGGTTTAGAAAGGTAAGGTTTGGAGACGTGAGGGCAACCGAAGTTTATATTAGGAAGACCTTGCTACACATTTCATACTTCAGTTTCCTCTTGTCGCCTCTTACGATACCCATGGCATGATATGGAGATGTGGATTTTCTACTGCCAATACACGGAAACTACAAACTAAATTGAAAAAAAAAGCAATTAATCAGTTTCACTACCTCATTAATCATATAATGATCAAAATTTTGTTTTCATCATCATCAACGAAGGCCTCCCCTACATATTGCCTCATAGAGGGGATATTCATCATAGTTGCCACACTTGGCAAGCGGGTTGGCAACCGCAGTTTTTTTTATATTTAGTCTTTATTAAGAAAACGCTGCTTCCCTTCTCCTGATTTGTTTCCCTCTGTTGCCTATTACGACAGCATCGGGATGATAATATGGTGCAGTGAAGACTCGTACATCACCACTACATGCTATATGAGCAATGTTATTTTAAAATAAAACCTAAATTGTCCGTGTTCACACTGCGGAGAAATAGTTTGATCTAGAGTTAAAAGCCTCTTGACATACGCGGGGAAATGTAGAAAAACTATTGACTTATTTCATGAGTGTCGTTGGAATCGTGTTTTCAAAGCGATTACTCGTATTCAGTTACCATTCATATTTTGTCTTTTTATATAGGATATAAAATTATTTAAACATCATTATTCCAGCCCTTCACAAGTCCACTGCTGAACATATACCTCCCTAGAGGAATATCGCAAAGCATGGCCCTTATCTTACCAAGTCGTCACTCCATGGATAGAAAATAAAAAGTATCAGGAAAGGTATATACATGAATTAAATGACAAGCATGGAGTAGGGAGGTGCATATGTTGATCGATAGTATCATAAATTTCATAAAATTATCTATATCGATCCAGTCGGCCCATTCATTATATCACCATAATATAGCTGCAGTGTGGCACTACCATGTATAAAATGCATATCATTTTTAAGAAAAATTTGTGTAGATTTTGGAATTACCTGTTAATTTTCAGAAGTCTTTTATACTCGGTAATATACTCAGCATCTGGACTACTATTATGGTCAGTTTATGAGTTGGTTTATTTTTGTACAATAGAGTATGATGCGAATACTCAATGATGTGATTTATTTGATAAGTTAAAAACGAAAAAGTCAAGTGATATTGGACGTTTTTCGTATAAAGTTTCGCAATAAATACGATATTAGCAAAAACGACAAGTTTCATCAGACAAAAGAACTTAGAGTAGCTTTTAAGTATGCTAGTTCCGTCTTCTAGACTTCAACAAATTCTTTTATCTACATTTTATGCTAAGTAAGCATTAAGTAACTTACATAAACACGCTTTTCTCTATATTGTGATGAATATAACCGTTGACGACATTTAAATTATATTAGATATTATTGTGGATAGGAATTATGCAATAAGAGATAAGTGTGATTTGCTGGAAGATTTTGTGACCAGGATTAAGAACAGATTAATACAACGGTGGTTTCGTCATGTACGTCATGTTGCAGAAGTGAATGACATTGTTGACAAGAGATGTCCTTGATGGAAATTTATCGATCAAATTGGCGACATATACAAGATAGTCCAAATTAAGAGTACCCTTAACCGACGAGCTGCGTAGATATATGAACGTGAAGAAGGTATATCGAATAAAAGTGCGTAGTCTCTGCTTACCCCTCCGGGTGACAGGCGTGAGGGCTTACTTTGTGTTATCTTATTTTGTATAAAGGCCGTATAATGGCATAATATATTGTATTGACCAACACAATCAAGTGATACCAGTTTCTCAACTCTATAGGGTCCTTAATTTATTCATGGGGCATTGTATAAGACAAGACATTACAACAAAGTCCCAGAAAATATACGAGGTGTTTCTTTTACTAGTTTTTAATAATTTGTTAAACAAAAATTGGGTAATAAGGGTTATTATAATATAAACGGCTACATGGTTGTTAATAACCTCTGGGAATGAGGTGTGTTTCTTATATAAGTTTTATAATTATAGTTTGTGCAACCTGTATATCATTTTTAAATTTAATTTTGAAAGAAAGTTTTTTTCAAAGCAGTAATAAAAGTATAAAATGACTTTCGATAAGAATGACTTGTCATCTATTTTGAATAAAAATTATTCTATTCTATTCTGTTCTAATAGAGGAAATACGCAATGAATGAAACAAATGGAAAACTCCGATAATAAAACAAAAACGATGTGGAATATCATAAAAGAAAAAAACAGGTAAACCAAAAAAAAAAGACTCCCTCTACAAAATATTTCATTAAAAATTAACAACCATGTTGTAAAATGCCCAACAACTATTTGCAATAATTTCAGTGAGTATTTTGCTACTGTCGGCATGGACACGAATAACACCAACAAAAACAACGCGCTAGGTCGACCCGTCGTAAACTAACAAATGTGCTCCATGTACTTGTGTCCTGCGTGCTACTGCATAGATGAAATCCCTCTTATTCTACTAAAACAATGTGCAGAAAAACTGTCAATACCGCTCACATTCCTAGTGAATCAAAGTCTCCGAGATGGCCAATTTCCAGACTCACTAAAAATATCACTGATTAAACCGATATACAAAAAGTGCGACGCTTACACTCCTTGTAACTATAGACCTATAACTCTATTACTCACGTTTTCGAAAGTGTTTGAAAAAACAATGTGTATCAGATTGTATGATTTTTTAGAAAAATATAACATCCTCGATGACAGCCAAAATGGTTTTAGGAAATCAAGATTAACTACACTAGCAGTATATAAGTATATCCAGACTGCCCTAAAACATATAAATGATAAGGAACGTGTACTGGGAGTATTACTTGACATGACGAAACCATATGATAAAGTACTGTACGACATTATTTTACATAAACTACACGGTTCTGGTATTCGCGGACCAGCTTACACATGGTTTAAAGCATATTTGGAAAATAGATCACATATAGTACAAATTGACCATTTCGACTCCAACACAAATGAGATGTATGGTGCAAATGACATGCAGGAAATCGATGGATGCAGGTTTCTCAGGACCGTGCTTTGTGGCATTCCTTGGGGGAGGCCTGTATTCAGCAGTGGACTTGTGAAGGGCTGTAATGATGACGATAATGATGACAAATGAGGTTAAAATAGTGAAATCTGAGAAAAGGAGCATTCAATGTTCAATTTCAACAAGGGCAACGTGTTAGGTTGTGTGCTATTTCTGATAAACATTAACGACTTGCCTAAAGTACCAAATAAAGAACAAACATTTCTCGTCTTATTCGCTGATGATATATCAATATTGATTGCTTATGACAAAACTAAAAGCCCAACATAAATACTTCGCGAAACTCTAGACACAGTAAATGGCTGGCTCAACAAACATAACTTAGAATTTAACTACAAGAAAACAAAAACCATCCAATTTAGAACATACAAAAACACTCCCATAAACATCGAGACAACATACAACAACACACAACTAGAAACCGTAGATACATTCATATTACTAGACACGCACATCAACTGAAAAGCACACATCGAATTTATTAAAAAAAACTATCTCGATTAACAAACGCTATAATCCATCTTAAATGTAGCACAAACGAAAAAACCGCACTGATGACTTAAGATACTGCATTATGTTGTGGGGAAATAGTGTTCACTTTCAGGATCTATTTATATTGCAAAAGAAATGTATAAGAATCATCAGCCAAATTGAAAATCTTGACAGTTGTAAACCCTATTTCATTAAAAATAACATCCTCACACTACCATCATTATACATATTTGACATTTGCATATTTGTATTCAAGAACATAAATCACTTCACAAAGGTTTCATGATTTTCGAGAGTGTTGAAGCTGATAGTGCTGTCGAAATGTAAATCCAAGATGACGGCTGAAACAGATACAATTTTTTCATCTTGGGTATCATTTTCGTGGTTTTCGAGGGTATTGAAGCCGATAGTGCCGTCGAAATGTAAATCCAAGATGGCGACTGCAATAGATATCAAGTTTTTCATCTTGGGTGTCATTTTCATGGTTTTCGAGGGTGTTGAAGCCGATAGTGCTGCCGAAATGTAAATTCAAGATGGCGGCTGCAATAGATATCATTTTTTTCATCTTGGGTGTCATTTTCATGGTTTTCGAGGGTGATGAAGCCGATAGTGCTGTCGAAATGTATATCCAAGATGGCGGCTGCAATAGGAATCAATTTTTTCGTCATGGGTGTCGTTGTCATGGTTTTCGAGACAGTTGAAGCCGATAGGCTTGTCGAAATGTAAATCCAAGATGGCGGCTGCAATAGATATCAATTTTTTAATCATGGGTATTATTCTCGTGGTTTTCGCGGGTGTTGAAGCCAATAGTACTGCCGAAATGTACATCCAAGGTGGCGGCTGAAAAAGGTATCAATTTTTTCATAATGGGTGTCATTTTCATGGGTTTCGAGGGTGTCGAAGCCGATAGTGCCGTCGAAATGTAAATCCAAGATGGCGACTGCAATAGATATCAAGTTTTTCATCTTGGGTGTCATTGTCATGGTTTTCGAGGGTGTTGAAGCCGATAGTGCTGCCGAAATGTAAATTCAAGATGGCGGCTGCAATAGATATCATTTTTTTCATCTTGGGTGTCATTTTCATGGTTTTCGAGGGTGATGAAGCCGATAGTGCTGTCGAAATGTAAATCTAAGGTGGCAGCTGTAATAGGTATCAATTATTTCATCATGGGTGTCATTTCCATGGTTTTCGAGAGAGTTGAAGCCGATAGGGTTGTCGAAATGTAAATCCATAATGGCGGCTGCAATAGATATCAATTTTTTCCTCATGGGTGTCATTCTCATGGTTTTCGCGGGTGTTGAAGCCGATAGTGCTGTCGAAATGTAAATCTAAGGTAGCGGCTGTAATAGGTATCAATTATTTCATAATTGGTGTCATTTTCATGGGTTTCGAGGGTGTCGAAGCCGATAGTGCCGTCGAAATGTAAATCCAAGATGGCGACTGCAATAGATATCAAGTTTTTCATCTTGGGTGTCATTTTCATGGTTTTCGAGGGTGTTGAAGCCGATAGTGCTGCCGAAATGTAAATTGAAGATGGCGGCTGCAATAGATATCAATTTTTTCGTCATGGGTGTCATTTCCATAGTTTTCGAGAGAGTTGAAGCAGATAGGTTTGTCGAAATGTAAATTCACGATGGCGGCTGCAATAGGTATCAATTTTTTCATCATGGGTGTCATTCTCATGATTTTCGCGGGTGTTGAAGTCGATGGTGCTGTCGAAATGTAAATCCAAGGTGGCTGCTGCAATAGGTATCAATTTTTTCATAATGTGTGTCATTTCCATGGTTTTCGAGGGTGTCGAAGCCGATAGTGCTGTGGAAATGTAAATCCAAGATGGCGGCTGAAGTAGGTACCAATTTTTTCATCATAAGTGTCATTTACATGGTTTCCGAGGGTGTTGAAGCCGATAGTGCTGTCGAAATGTATTTGAACTACCTTAAAAAATTCCGTATAATCATGTTATACGTAATTTTTTTATTGCGTTTAAGGCATGCCCAATTGGATTTACCAATTTTTTTTAATATTAATAATTTCTCTATGCAAAACGCTATGTGGTGGCAGCTCAAGGAAACCTTTACCCTATTTCTTTTTTATATAGAATTAGGGTGACAAAAGGGCACGCAGTTCACCTGATGGTAAATTGATGCTGTAACCCACCACGTTGTGACATCTATATTGATCCTAGATTTAAAATGCAAATGCAGGTGCGTTGTCACCACTGAGAATTAAGATGGAATGTCTTTTCTGTAGAAAAAGGGTCTCCGGTCTCTTTAAATACCATGCGAAAAACAAAGCAGATTTCATTTCATGGATATCGTAAGGGCTATGTAAAAGGTAATAAAAATATTGTTAATTCCTATAAAAAAGAGTATAATATTTATTGGTAAATACAACACAATACAGCATAAAAAAGACAAAAATATTCCTACTTTTTTAATATTAGTCTGCAGCAACTTAAAGGTCACCGACTCGTCATAAATTACAGCAACATTTCCGCGAAACTATTATTCTGTCGGTACCTTAAGCAAAACTTATAAGCATTCTGTATAAACCAAGCATAAATATATTTTGATACTAGCTTTAAAGTCGAAACTGATCTAGCAGAAAAAATACATACATAAATACATAAACACTCACGCCTGTCACCCAGAGGGGTAGGCAGAGACTACGGACTTCCATCTGGCGCGATCCTGACACACCTCTCTCGCCTCTTTTACATCCATATATCTACGCATACACGCTCGTCGGTTAAGGGTACTCCTAATCTGGCCTATTTTTAATGTATCGCCGATTTGGTCGATAAACCTTCATCTAGGGCGTCCCTTCCCGCCCTGCCGTTCACTTCTGCAACATAAATTTGCTTTTTCACTCTTTTCTCGTTCATTATTTTTACATGACCAAACCACCGAAGCATTCCTTTCTTTATCCTTGTCACAACGTCAAATGAAAAGCATGAAAGCAGGTAAGGCAGCCGGATATGATAGAGTATCACTCGAAATGCTAAGGGCTGGTGAGGGTGTGGATGTAGGCCTGCTGTACACCTTATTTAATTTGTATTGGGAACTGAAGCGGGTACCGGAAGACTGGTGCAAAGCGGTAATAGTCCCAATATATAAGGGAAAGGGGTCGCAGCAAGACTGTAAAAACTACCGTGGTATCAGCTTGCTTAGCATTGTGGGTAAACTGTACGCTAAGGTGTTAATTGAAAGAGTTATGGAAGAAACTGATGGAAAAATTTGGGATGTGCAAGCTGGATTTAGAAAGGGGATGGGGTGTACGGATCAAGTCTTTTCCATGCGCATGATAGCGGAGAAGTTTTTGGCCAAAAACCAGAAAGTTTTTTGTGCGTTCATGGACTTGGAAAAGGCTTATGACAGAGTGGACAGGAATGTGTTATGGCAAACACTGAACTCATTTGGGTTGAGCGCTGGCTTGATACAGGCATTAAGGTCTCTTTATAGGGACTCTAGTGCTTGTGTCAGGATCAACGGGGTCTACTCGGACTGGTTTGTCATTCATAAAGGTGTCAGACAGGGATATGTGGCTTCCCCGTGGCTATTTAACCTATTTATGGACAGTTGTTTGCAAACTTTGAAAGTTGAAGAATGTGGGTTGAGAATGAGTGAGTTAACCGTCAAATGCCTTTTGTACGCCGATGATCAAGTCATATTTGCATCGTCGGCGGCCGAGTTGCAAATGATGGTTACTTTAATGAATTGGTCATTGAAAGAAAGGGGTATGAAAGTGAACGCAAGTAAGACGAAAGTGATGGTTTTTGAAAGAGAAGAAAGTAAAACTTTATGTGAAATAAGAATAGAAGGGGAGTTGATTGAGCAAGTGGATGAGTTTGTATATTTGGGATGTTTATTTAGCAGGGATGGTAGATATGACAAGGATATAGAACGACGAATGAACGCAGGAAATAGAGTGAATGGGGCTCTACACGCTATTATGAAGAGTCAGAATGTGTCAACTAAGGCACGTATGGCAATTTATAATGCTGTGTTAGTCCCTACTTTAATAAATGGTAGTGAAAGTTGGGTCTGGCAGAAGAAGCATGAGAGTAGAATAAATGCTGTAGAAATGAGGTCCTTAAGGAGTATGCTAGGGCTGAATCTGAATGACAGGGTGAGAAATAGTGTGATAAGACAAAAGTGTGGTTTGCAAGATGACGTTGTGACAGAAAAAATATTACAAATAATTATAAAAATCCAAAAATTAAAATATTTTAAAACAATTCAGCGTAACAAAGCAACGTTATGCAGGCTGATAATGATGAAGAAGAGGAGTGCTTTCTTTGCGAGGCATATTAACTCATAGCTATAGTAGTGTATAGTATAGTAGTGTATTGTATAGTAGTGTATAGTACAGTAATGCCACCCTGCCGTGTTCCGGTTTGATGGGTACAAATAGCCAGTATAATCACAGGCTGTGATGCATTTCACCTCAGTCCTCAAAGGTAACAACACATCTGTAGGCTTCTTTGCTTGACGTCAGTTGCAGGTGTCCGTGGGCTGAAGTAGCCACTCACAATCAGGTTGATTGTAAGTTCGTTTTACGAATGAAGAATTGGAAAAATGGTTTCTTTACAAGTCGTGGTGACTCAAACCAATCAGCTAAATAGTTCAGTTCCTGAGCCACTTTGGCTCAGGAACTGAACTATTTAGCTGATTAATGTCTCACGGTGAACACAGTTGAAAGGTTTGGAAAGATCACAAAATATACTTAAAGTATCTTCTAAATGTTCCCACGCACAGAAAATATGTTTGATTAGCTCAACACCGGCGTCAGTTGTCGAGCAACACCTTGTAAATCCAACATATAAGAAATCATTACTCTTGTTAATAATAAGTTGTCCTCACATAATTATGTAAATTATGTTTTTATAAATAAATACTTTTTAAAAAAGTTTCCGCGATAACATTCTGTGTCAGCCCCATACTGGACATGGTAAGAATCTACAAAATTAACGTATAAAATTCGGACGACTCCAGAAAGTTATTCCAAGATCAGCTTAATCAATAAAAATCTCCTTCAATACTAAAGTAAGTACAATAAAAATAAGTACCCTGTGCTTCCAAAACCGTGAAAAGCTGATGTTAGTGATGCACAAAGAACTCGCTTCCTGAGGGAATACCTTTAAGTAAATGGAATTAAATTGGTCTACCGAGCATTATCATTTTTTAAATTGAATTTAATTAATATTATAATTACCTTCTTACAATAACTTATTGTTATTTGTTATTATGATAATAAATATACGGATAAATTATACGGCAATGAAATAAAATCAATTGTCTATTTCGAAGAAATGGGATCAATAGAAATGTTAGTATACTATATACTTCTTCTTCTTAGACCGTGTTAGTGATAACAGAAGAAAGTAACAATGAGTAGTAAGCTATTCTGTTGCACATGCAATTGCAATATATATAAAGAGAAAATAAGGTGAAAGAATGCTATTAAGCAAAATAAATAAAGTTACAAATATGCGTCCAAATGCTGAACAAAGGCCTCCATTTAATTTTTAAGAAAGTTTCAAGGCAAGGATTTGTCTACCACATTACATTAACGTCATTTGGTGCACTTCACTTTAGCAGGCTTCTTATTTTTGCTGAGGCACGCGTGGATAGCTCTATAGTAATATTACGCAAAGGAATAGCCTCCTTGATGCATTGCGTGAGAGACAGTAACGACGGCCTCCTTGTTTCCATATATTTAAGGTAAGATTATCACGTGATACGGCACTGGAACACAGTGCTTATGGGTTCCATGCCCAGTATGTATACTCGTAATAATAATAAATTCTGTTAATTACTATTCACTAGTTTTAAGTTGACTAACAAAATGGGTAAAAATTACCTGAATAATGAATAAATAAATTCAACTAACCTGTAAACTTTCGTTCAGTTTGCGGTAACGTGTACCATGGAGTAAAACATCAGTAACCATATTTTTACGTTGTAAAACAGTTATACAGTACAGCACCACTAATATCGTTACATGTTTAAAACTTGTTCCACAGCAGCCATTAGCTCAGAAACCGTAACCAGTGATATCCAGTTATTTTACTGAGAGGAAATTAAATAAGCGTGCTTTGTGTGGACTGCGTTGAACAATAAATATCGAAACAAGAATCGCAACGATGACATAACAGCCGAAAATGCAAAAGGAAAAACCTACCAAGCCAAAATCCAAGCCTCAAATACGTATTCAACTAGATTAGTTAGACATCGGAGCTACGAGTCGGTAAGCTGGCCGGATTTAAAAATCAAAGAGGAGTTCAAGTTCAATTTAAATTTTGAACTCGGGAACATATTATACGGGTTAAATTTATTCACAGGTGTAAAAAAATATATAGTATTGATTTTAGGAAGTAAATAAATAGTGTGGCAGCCTGGGGATGATAGATATTTATCGATATTAGTAAAAAATGTAAATAAAAGCTTAAATATCAACAAGATTTAACATTGATATTCGTTTCTCTGAAACACCAATTCATCAAAAATCTGTACAAAACATGAAAACGCCGGTTTCCATTATTATTTGACAAAAAAAGCTATTTGAATTTGAGGCATTTCATCTTAGCCTTCAGAGGTGGCAACGCATCTGCAGTTTGATTTTTAATCAAGGATAGATGTAGACTTCTATGCACTTCAGCAATCACTTATCATCAGGTGGACTGCTTGTGCATTTTTCAACCGCATTCTACAAATAACAACCACATTAGTAGTGTTATCACTGTCCTTAGTTTGATTGACAGCGAATGCTTTTAGCATTAAGTCCGCCTTTTGAACATAAACTCATGTAAGGTTCAATAAAGTTTAAATTAATTAATTCATTAGTTTTCTTACGACATTTATAGTTCTGTCATGGTTTCTTTTTGCACATTTAGCTAATTTCAAATAAAGAAGGTTACAGATGAGTTCCCGCCTCTGTGCAGTAAGAAGAAATGCCTCACAGCCTGTAATTATACTGACTCTCTATACACTTCAGACCGAAACACTACAGCAAAAGCATTTCAATTCGAAGGCAGAAATAGGTAAAAGGTTGTACCTACCCAGACGGACCCCCAGAGAGAAATGGGAAACAACCACCTAGTAAAATTAAACACACGATTTACTATAATATTTTACATTTAGTAAGAGTATACGTTACCGTTACCGTTACAGTCTATTAAAGTCCGCTGTTGAACATAGGCCTCCCCCATACATTGCCTCGTAGGGGGAATATTTGTCATAGTTGCCACGTTTGGCGAGCAGATTGGAAACCGCATTTCTTATTTTTAGTCGTTATTAGGAAAGACGCTGCTGCCCATCTCCTGATTTGTTTCCCTCTGTCGTGGCTTACGAAACCCACGGGATCCACAAGAGTATGCGTAGACTGGAACAATGATTGAGGAATTAAGGTCAGTTATGAAGAAAGATGCTGCAAATCATTTTGTAAGCACTGCTATTGGGCGGTAGAAATAGGTAAGAGGATGGTACTAACTCAGTCGACATCTGTAGAGAAAAAGAGTCCCTCCGCTTATAAATCAGGGTGATAGATTATTTGACGTCCTTTGCTATATCTGCATTGTTAAAACGTTATTTGTATAAAACCTCTTTTGTCTATAATCGCTTATAAGTTTGGTTTGAGCGTCAAAGCTTCGGTTAATATTGGCGTGACTGGGATAACCTAGGCAAATGAGAATTTCATGTAATGTAAGCTGCGATAAGTTATTATGGAATATGATTTTTCTCTGGTTTTGCCATTAAACAAGATTATGTTTAGCCGATTTCAAAAGAGGAGGAGATCCTGAATTCGATTATATTTTATTTTTTTGATATCTTCCTCAGTGATGGAATCCGCGACTACCAGGGCGGCACCACTTATGAATGGGGTGAAGTATTAAACAGATATCATACCGGAGGAAGTTAATTTGTTGGATAAGTGTTGAGAGTTTCTGTCTGAAATATTAGATAAATTTATATGAATTAGATAAGAAATTGATAAACCAAACTACGGATAGACCTAAAAGTGGAAGAATAAAAAGGGAAAAATGTGTAAATCATTTCACTATTAACTGTTGTGAGAAAAATAGTTTCCTTGTGAGTTTCTTGCTGCTTCTTCTCACAAAACCTGTCGTAACATAAACTTATTGAGGCAATGGCGTAGCTTTATTGACTTTCAAAAAGTAAAAAAAAACGCTATGATAACTCGGAGACTATATAACTCGAATAAACGACAACCGATGCCAAAAAATGTTTCATAAGTGGCAGCCTCGTAGGCGAAGTGCTGATTTAGTAGAGTTTTTATAGAATAAGTTTGAGAAACGAGCACATAGTTCACCTAATGCTGTGACCTATACACAGATGCGCTGTCACCCCTATGGACTAAGATGGAATGCCTCTTTTCCAGTAAAAAGGGTCTCTCCTGCTCTACACTCACCATACGAAACACAGCAGCATTAAGCTGCTATTTTACGCTGGTATTCTGTGACAGCGTGGCCCTTCCCTGATCGACCTGACTTATACGTGATACAATGATAACATAACTTCACTGTAGCTCTGCTACGTATAAAACACGGTGTAACGGTCTAGTATGACAAAAACAATACTCATACAATTTGTGTTGAAGAAAGACTGAAATCAGATGTGGACCAAAAAAAAACTAGTGAAAGTCTAGCCACGCCACTAACCAAACAAAAAAAAAACAAATCTAAAGTTAAAAAGCCTATTCCTTTACTTACTTACTTATCTTCGCGGACAATCCCTGACGGGGTAGCCAGAGAGAACAGATCGCCAAGTGTCACGATACTTACATATGTGACACTTGTGTTGTTAACGGTATATGAGACTTCATCACCCCTTTTTATCCTGTAGTCGTAAGGTACGACATTGGGAAATGCCATGCATGAAAAACTTATAGCTCACAATAGATGGTGGTAAAACCATCTGCCCAGACGTAAAATATCCAGACCAGCGACGTGCAGCTGATTTGAAACTACGAGACTTCTGGTACTGCAATTTTCAATCCATCCGCCAACGTGACGTTTAAGGTGAATTCATCCTAAAACGGGGAACTTCATCTCCAACCCGTATGGCTTTTACGGGCCGATAACGACGAAAATTCTAGTATAGACCAGAAAATTGCAGAACAATAATTTTATAGAATAAAAAATAATAAAAACTAAATTATAAATATTATTTGTTAATCAACAGCAGTACTGTTTTACATTTTTTTATATTTTTCTATATAGTTCAACAATGCATACACATTATTATAACACTTATTCTATTTGCAGAAGCTTTACTTAGAATTCACTATTTATTGCATTTAAACATTAAGTTTTTACAATATCGCATTATGCGAAAGCCTGGCAAATTTAACGTAGGACACTGTAGTTTTATAATGTGACGGATATATGCAACATACAATATGAAATGAACTGAAGAAAAAAAATTATTAAATAACATTTATAAATATATATATCTATACCTATATATATATATATATATATATATATATATATATGTGAATGATATATATATATAATAATACGTACTACTTAATATTTAATGAATATAAAATTTATATAAGAATTTATAGTATGGTATAGTTCTTAAGGAATTTTAAAAGTAATACAACATTCTAGACTCAAAACCAAAAATTCGCCTACCTACGCTAATATTACGCCCCGGCAAACCCTAATCAAAATATTTATTGTAGGACTACAGGCTTTATTAATTTTTCTGCCATGTGTGATCGAGAACGATTAGAATACTCTTGAAATGAGGGGGTGAAAGGGCAGTGCACTATCTAGTGACAGTATACTCAAACAATTACACACACTGCCAGTACGTCGCCTTTATTCACCGATTTAAAAAAAAGAGAAAAGTTCTCAATTCGACTGTATCTTTTGAAAGTGTATTACTTCAGAAATTTATTATAATGGAAGCAATTTTGATGAATCCTTTTTTATTGAAAAGCTGGTGCATTTCATGTTGTAACATATACATTTGATTAAGATCTGGCCAGTAGTTTTTGAGTTATCCTTAATAATGTATCCTGTAGTACGCCGAAAGACTGACTACCTTACCTGTGCTCATGGCTTACGTACTTATTCAAAAGTACACCGTAATAGGTACATAATCAAGCCACACTCAGGCTTAACAAAAAACATTCCACTCTTTTATCAGATAAGGATAATCACGAACAACCATTACAATTGAATTATGGCTTAAGTTTGTGCACTGATATATTTAACCTAGTTTAATAGGATAGGGGCTTTTCATCAATGGCTTGCTTTATCAGATTTTACATGATTTTACTGGCAGTAGTTTTATCGAACTAAGGGTTGTAACCAGCACACTATCTACAATGGATTACCATCAACTGACATTCCCTGACACGTTGTGTTTACCTTGAGAGGTCTCTTACCACTACTTTCATTTAATAATAATAATAATAAAATATTTATTTGCATAAAACATGGTACATTTTTAGGTCTTATAATATAGTGTGAACATGCATGTTTTACCGATTTATCAGTGTGCAAATATTAAGTCGACATGCAATAATTGAATAATTAAAATTACAAAATTACAATAATGTTCATATCAAAATTTAATAATGCAATATAATGTCAATAAATTTATTATGTAAAAAGAGAAAAAAAATAATAAAAAATATACAGGCATGGTCATTTCATAATGCATAATGTCAAACTAGTATAATGTCAATCTTACAAATTCTAATTAATTTGTCAATTTAAAATTTCAAATAACAACAATTCGCTTGAGGTGACCGTCACGGCAGAATTTAATAAATTCATTTACGTCATAAAAACAGTTTTCAATGAGAGTCCCGAAAATAACCTTTTTAAACTGATTAAATGTCAAGTTTTGAATATAGTTTGGAAGTAAATTAAATAATCGAACGCACATGCTATAACTATTTCTAGTAAAACAAGTTGTGGCTGCCTGGGGTACAGATAACTTCCACGGGTACCTTGTCATACCACCACAATTATTATGTTGTTTTGTGAAGTGGTTAGCATTTTTTTTGGTCAATATTAAAATTTCATATATATATAGGGAAGATTCTTCTTCTTAAAGAAAGGTCTACATAATTCCATTTGACCGACACCGCATATAGATCGTATACATTTCTTCTGTATTATAAAGACACGAGAAATGTGTGTCGAATTTCCCCACAGTATCAGTATAGAACCAACGTATCCATGGTATGCCATCAGAGCTGTCTTAATGTTAGCTAATTTTGACAGACGATACAGAGCGAACACAAACCTATTAATCCTCTGGCATACAGTTTCAACGTGATTCTGCCATGTGAGTTCGGAATCAATCATAATACCGAGAAAGTTCGCTGATGCGGTCATAGCAATGGGATCGTTACCATGGTGTATCGATAGTTGTTGGGGTTTACAATTTTTGTTGTAAAATTGTATACACTTTGTTTTACTTGTATTAATTTTCAAATAATTATATTTCAGCTAGTTCGTTACATTTCTTATTTCATTATTTATTTCATCATTATAGTTATGGTTAGGGTTTTTATGTATAGTTATAGAAATATCGTCAGCATAGAGTGTAACAGGATATTGCGTACACTTTGGAAGGTCATTGATGTACAGAATGAAGAGTAGTGGTCCTAATATACTGCTCTGTGGGACACCTGAGTTATTCGCCCTAATCTCCGATCTGTACGTCACACTCTGACACCCATCATCCAGCCTCGGTACTTCAACAAACTGAGTCCATTCACTGATATAGCTCCTTATCCAATCATAGGCCGGTCCTCGCACACCATAACGCTCAAGCTTATTAAGAAGAGTGCCATGATTGACAAAGTCAAAGGCCTTGCTCATATCGAAAAGGATGGTGGATACGGGAACCCTATTGCTCATATAAATCGATATTTTCTTAATAAGGGAGTAACAGGCCAGTGCTGTTGACCTTTCCTTGCGAAACCCAAATTGTTCCTCCCTAAGTATGCAGTGTTTTGTGAAAAAAGAAATTAATCTGAACTGCATGATTTTTTCAAATATCTTTGACAAAACTGGGATAAGTGCAATGGGTCTGTAGTTGTTTAAGTTATGCCTCTCTCCGTGTTTAAATAGTGGCCTGACAATGGACATCTTAAGAGTGCTCGGAAATTTACCCTCTTCAAAGCAACGATTCACAAAATGTGCCAGCAAAGGTGCCAACTCACTTGCACAAGCCTTAACTATCTTCGTACATATCGCATCATGACCTGTGGAATTTGTATTATTCAGAGTGGTTATCATTTTGATTATTTCATTTTCGTCGGTAGGGTTTAAAAATATAGATGCGGAAGTAGTTTCAATGAACTTCAGCTTACTTAAATTATTTTGATAGTTATCAGGTACATTTGTAGAGTCTATAAAGTCTATATGTATTTAGGAAAACATAAATTATATAAGAGAATAAGTTCATTATGTAATAGTGTGAAATCATCATCTACATTTTCGAAGTCAATAAGGTTTCGCCATGGGTAGCTCGTCAAAACATATTTGAATTTGTTCAAGTTGTCAATACTACGAGTATAATCACGTCTTATTTCAAACCAAGTTTTAAGCGGTGCTTTACGTAATTTAACCGGTACAGACAATAGTTGAGCTGTGTTATGGTCTAATAAGCACACAGCTTTAGTATATCCGACTGCTTCCTTTATATTGCTCGCAAAATGATCTATACAAGACTCACATCGTGTAGGTGTTTTAATATGCAAGTCTAGATTGTAGCTAGTTAGTATTTCTATTAATTCGTCCGAGGTATTACTTTTTTTTAGGGTGTCAATATTCCAGTTCCCTGTAATAATTATCTGTTTTTTAAATGAATTTAATTTGTCTAGAAGAAGATGTAGTTTATTAAAAAATATTTTTACGTTCGCTGTTGGAGTACGGTAAATACACACAAGGATTATCTTATATTCTACTATTTCAAATTCACAACATTCGAAAGTCATTTCTGATGCCAATTCCTTTAGAAAACGTAGTTCTTTAGTCGTTATTGAATTACAGTGTAAAATACAAGAACCAACACCCCTTTGATGAGACCTGCAAAATGAAGCGCTTAATTTGTACCCTTTGAGGTTTATGTTTAACTCACAATGTTTCCTGACAAACGTTTTAGTTAGACAAATTAGATCTAGGATTTCATTATTATCCGACATTTCATTAAGTGTTATTTCTATTAACTCCTTTTTTACTAAAGAAACCAGCTATGTTCTGGTGCATGATACAAACTGATTCATTCTTTATAAAAAAGGAAGTGTCTGTGATCTCCGGTTTGGTGTTTGATGAAATTCTCCCAGTACGGTGAGACATGATTCTGATTTTGGTGAACAAGGTGAATCTAAGTCATTCATTACACCCCCATGACCTTGTATGTTAACCGAAAATGTTTTATATTTGAGATGGGATACATGTATAATTTCTCGAAATATACCAAAGCACAAGTCTGTCAAGAAGTATTTAGAGCCTAGGCGAGATCTATTATAATTAAGTCTTACAAAAGTACAATGGGTGAAGCCCTTACATTAAGTTCTATTTCCCTATTAAGAGAGATATTAAAATTAGCATTAGATGGTAGACCACAAATAACAATATTTGTGTGACATATCAAATTTAGCCACTTTAAAAGTGTGATTTTTAGGTTTAAATGGTTATTTTCATTCATGCCCCCCATAACTACGACAAAGTCATGTGACGTGAGACTACACAGTTCTGTATTGCAGGTGTAAAGAACTTCCTGAAGGCATGCACCATCCTTCCAAAAGCATGTTACCATATAGTTTGTATCTAGTAATCGTTGTAAAGCTTGTTGTACGCCTTGTCCCTGTTGGTCAGCTATTACCACAACTTTAATTTTTCTTGGAGCTGGGTTTTCTGTTGTGTGATCAGTTTCTTCCTCAAGGACGAATGGTTTCTCCTGTATTTTTTGCTTCTCTGTTGTGTTTATACACTTTTCATCAGCATGATGATTTTGCAGGCTATGATGAATGAATTCAAGAACACTATATTGTGCAGAATCTTCATTTTTTTTAAAACGAAACTAACTTACAGTCTACCTGATGGTAAGTGGCTACTACAGTTCATGGATACTTGCAGCCAACTTCAAACAAAGAAGGCTACAGATGCGTTGTCACTTCTGAGGACTAAGATGGAATGTCTCACGGCCTGTAATTATATTGACTCTCTTTACCTTTTAGACCGGTACATAGCAGTTACAAACATTACAATTTGGCGCAAGATATAAGTGAAATGGTAGTCACAGACGGACTGTTAACAGGGCGTCCAAAAACCGAAGTACCAGGAGAACATAAAAATGTAGACATCCCTCATCATCATCATCATCATTACAGCCCTTCACAAGTCCACTGCTGAACATAGGCCTCCCCCAAAGAATGCCACAAAGCACGGTCCTGAGCCACCTGCATCCATCGACTTCCTGCATATCTTACCAGGTCGTCACTCCATCTAGTGGGGGGACGCCCTACACTTCGCCTGCCGGTACGAGGCTGCCACTCGAGAACCTTTCTTCCCCATCGGTTGTCGGTTCTTCGAGCTATATGGCCGGCCCATTGCCACTTCAGCTTACTAATCCGTTGGGCTATGTCGGTCACTCTAGTTCTACTGCGGATATCCTCATTTCTGAGTTTATCACGCAGAGAAACTCCGAGCATAGCCCTCTCCATAGCTCGCTGAGCGACCTTGAGCTTCCTCATCCGGCCAGCAGTGAAGGACCACGTCTCAGTTCCGTATGTCATAACTGGCAACACGCACTGGGTGTACAGTCTCGTTTTCAAGTTTTGAGGTATACCTGACGAGAAGATGTGCCGTAATTTCCCGAACGCTGCCCAACCGAGTTGAATCCGTCGATTGACCTCTCGGTCGAAGTTGGACTTACCTAGTCGGACTATTTGTCCCAGGTAAACATACTCGTCAACAACTTCGAGCTTAGTGTTCCCAACAACTACCGGCATAGGTGTGACATGGACATTAAACATGATCTTTGTTTTGTCCATGTTCATCTTAAGACCTATCCGTTGGGAAACACTATTGAGGTCATTGAGCATAGTGCTTAGGTCCTCCAGCGATTCTGCCATAAGGACTATATCGTCGGCAAATCGAAGGTGAGTGATGTACTCGCCATTGATGTTGATACCGTATCCTTTCCAGTCCAGAAGCTTGAAAACATCTACCAATGCAGCGGTAAAGAGTTTCGGGGATATGACGTCACCCTGTCTTACACCTCTCTGCAATTGGATAGGTTTCGTACTCTGGTTCTGTACTCGGATAGCCATCGTAGCCCTACTGTACAAGCACTTCAACACTTCGATATACCGACAGTCAACTTGGCATCGCTGAAGGGACTGCAGCACCGCCCAAATTTCGACGGAATCAAAGGCTTTCTCATAGTCCACATACGCCAGACATAGTGGCAAATTGTACTCCTCGGACTTCTGTACAATTTGCCGAAGGGTATGTATGTGGTCTATGGTGCTAAAGCCTTTTCGGAAACCGGCTTGTTCGGGAGGCTGGAAGTCGTCAAGTCTGCGCGCGAGACGATTCGTAATGACTCTCGAAAACAGCACGTAGACGCGGCTCAGAAGGGAAATCGGTCTGTAGTTCTTCAAGAGAGCGTTGTCGCCTTTCTTGAAGAACAAGACCACCGCACTTCTGCTCCACGCCTCCGGTGTAATGCCACCATGGAGGACGGAATTAAAGAGCTTCTGAAGGACTTCAAGTACCGGTTTTCCACCCGCTTTCAGAAGCTCCGCTGTAATTCCATCCTCGCCTGGGGCCTTGCCGTTTTTAAGGTGCTGGAGAGCCATTCTAATCTCGCTCAGACTGACGTCCGGAATATCATCGGAATAATGTCGGATAAGACTCGCTCTTGGATCGTTACTCACACTTGCGTGCGGCTCCAACGATGACGTGTACAGCTGCCCATAGAACCTCTCAATCTCACTCAAAATCTCAGGTGCCCCGGAAACGATGCTGCCACATTCTGTCTTCAGCTTTGACAGTTGGCGCTTTCTGGCAGACAGATCTCTGGCAAAGACTTTGGAGCCTCGGTTCCGCTCGATCGCTTCTTCAATACGAGCTGTATTGAATTTGCGTAAGTCCCGCCGCATGCATTTGGAGATCTGTCTGTTCAGTTACCTGTATGCTGTTAAATCTGTTGAAGAATGTAGCTTCATCTCCCGTCTAACAGCCATGAGATTAAGAGTGTGATCGGAGAGTTTTTGTGTTCTTCTGCGGCGGGTCTTGCAGAACTTAGCTCCGACCGCATGGACAGTTTCCACGAGCTTGTCATTCAAATCGTCCACTTTATTGCAGTCTTCTAGGCACTGAAAACGGTTTTGTAACTCGAGCTGAAAGGTTTCGGGACTTTGGATTAGAGCACGAGGGGGACGGAGCGTTGACTTCATTAGACGAGACCTCTCCAACTTAACGTTTAGGTTCAGTGTGCCTCTAACCATTCGGTGATCGCTGCCGGTTTTCACCCTCGCGATCACTGAGACATCACTGAACAGTTGTCGTCTGGTCGTCATAATGAAGTCAATCTCATTTTTTGTCGAACCGTCGGGGCTCGACCAGGTCCACTTCCTGTGGGGCCGCTTCTGGAAGAAAGAGTTCATCATAAAGAGTCCCTCTTTCTCCATGAAGTCGGCCAGCTGCTGGCCCCTTGGGTTCCGTTGCCCTATTCCAAATTTCCCTACTTTCAGCTCACCGTTCTCTCTTGTGCCTAGTTTTGCATTGAAGTCTCCCATTAACACCGTATATTGGGTTCTGGAGGAATGCATGGCTCTAGAGATATCCTCATACATTTCCTCCACCTCCTGATCGGGGTGTGCCGAAGTTGGTGCGTAAACCTGTATGACCTTCAGCGAATACCGTTTGGTGATTCTGAGTATAAGGTACGCAACCCTCGTCGACACACTCTCAATCTTTACAACGTTGTTAACGAGAGACTTGTGGACGATAAATCCGACACCTCCTTGGGACAGATGGTCGCCCTCCCGGTGATAGAGCAAGTTGCCGGATTCGAGGATTACCGTGTCCTCCCCCTCTCTTCGGACTTCGGATAATCCTATAATATGCCAGCGTAACTTGTCTATCTCTTCTTCCAGCTCCACAATCTTCTCGTCAGTCCTCAGGGTGCGTGCGTTGTATGTTGCCAGGTCGAGTCGTCGAAAGTGGCAACCGAACCTCCACCGGAGATTCTTAGCACCCCCTGCCCCGCCGTTTCCATGGTCGCCACCGTAGCCAGGAATAGCGGGGCCGCCGGGGACTGGGGGCCGTTTATTATTGTCATTGCTCATGGGGGGTATATTGCCATAGTTGCCACGCTTGGCGAGCGGGTTGGCAACCGCAGTTTTTTATTGTTATTTTGGCTATTATCAGGAAGATGCTGCTGCCCATCTCCTGCCTGTTTCCCTTTGTCGCCTTTTACGACACCCACGGGAAGATATGGGGTAGTGGATATTCTTAACCGCCACTACACGTACGTAGACATCCCTATAAGACATAATCTATCTAGCAATAATTATCCTCGCGACTCATCCATTAAACAATATTAAAGTTATGCGAATACCGTCAACTTAACTAATTTCCAAATTCATTAGCACATTTCTAAACAAAATTTCTACAAAAACTGACTAAAGCGTTTTCTCAACCAACTTAAGTATTTTAATAAACAATTTACTACTATTATAACTCGCTAAAATAATTCCGTTGCGGAAAAAATATGGGTAATATTTTTAAGAGCATTTAAAATAAAAGTTATTCCTCGAGGTAAAAGTTGTGAAGACAGGTTTTATCAATTAATTAAAGATTAAAGCACAATCAAATTAAACGTGAGTTGTTTTTCTAAAGAGGACTTGTCTAGGAAGTAAAATATTATTAAGGAAGAATCAAGTTTTATACGTGGCAGAGCAATATAATGGTTATAGTACAAATGGGTCGGCTCGACCAAAGAAGGACCACGCTCTCACAGGATACTAGCGTAGTAATACCGTATAAAATAGCAGTATAGCAGCTTAATGCTGCTGTGTTTCGTATGGTGAATGTTGACTTTTTTACTAAAACGAGGCATTCCATCTTACGCTGAACGCACATTTGTCCGCGCCGCACGCGCCGCACGCACCGTACGCGCCGAATTTTAGAATTCGTTGTACGAGTATGAAATCATATGAAACCTCGCACATTACACCCGCACCGTACGCGCCGAATTTTATAAAATGCGGTATGTATACGATATCGAAGGATGAATGCTGGTGACGTCATATAGCGCGGCGCGTGCTGATACTCAGTGTTGTCTAATGTTGCCAACTTAGTGGATTTTCCACTATAACTGGTGGTTTCGACTTACATGATAATTTTTGTATTTTATAACTTTTAATTCATTCGTAATTTAACCAGCCTCCCTCTCTATTGAAATTAGGATGTTTTTTGATTTCAATAGCCTCACGTATCATCCATTTTTAGAACATCTTAATTCCATAAACTCGGCTGGGTACTACCACCTGCTTGGGATCCTGTAATTCATAAAATTAAAACTAAACCCAAGCATACCACAGCAAGACTTCAAGACACAGTTAGTTCATTCTGCGTAGATCGGACCAAAATTATTAATTAAAAAAGGTGAAGGTACTCCGTTTTAACACTGACATCGGGACGTCAATCACCTCAGTCCCTCGTGACCACGGTTGCTGGAAAGCAACCGAAACGTCGGGAATATAAAATAAGTTAATTAAACGCGATAAAATCCGTAAAAATAGTTTTATTCAATGTGTTGTGTTCGCGTAAATATAAGAAATCATTAATATTATGAATCCCGAATCTTCTTTTTCTTCGAATTTTATTTTCTTCTTCTTCTACCAATAAGCAGGCTATTACTATATTTCTTTCCATAGCGATTTCGAGCGATCAATTTCACTGTACCGTTTCACAAAACTACACACGTTGGACAAAACTACAAAATGTGTTGGCAATACAAAAGATTTGCTTACGGCGCGGACGATGCGTACGGGCAAATGTGCGAGGCTATCAGTAAAATTCAGCGCGTGCGGCGAGGACAAATGTGCGTTCAGCTTTAGTCCTCAAAGGTAAAAAATCATACGCATTTGATTGTTTATCTATGATAGATGTATATGCCTATAGGCAATAGCATCCACTTACAGAATGTGTGCTCATTTGTCACCCTTATTCTATTAAATAGTCCGTCTTGGTAAGTACTAACCTCTTTCCTATTTCTGGCGCCAAGAAATAGTACCCGTACCGCTGTATTCCCATCTGAAGGGCATAAGTACAATCAGTATACAGGCAACTTTGGTCTTTAGAGATGATAACGCATCTGTATAGCCTTCTTTGTTTGAAGTTGTATTTGTTTTGAGAATGACTTAGATACGAAACGCGTCATAAAGAATATGTAAGTTTTTTCTTAGAGTAGTGGTGTTGGAAATAGTGGTGTTGATGATAGTGGTGTTGGTGATAGTGGTGTTGAGGATAGTGGTGTGGAGTTTTGTGGTTACAGTGATAGTTCACTTAATTGTAGGGAAGACGGAGATGTTCATAGTTCATAGGTAAGACACACGATTTCACGCGGATCTTAGATAATTAATTTGCACATATTTAAAATACACATCTGCATTTTGATTTTTTATTGAGGACAGATGTAAGATCCTTTGTCACTCTATCGATTTTTGAAACTTTTTGATATCTTTTCAACTTGAAAGTCTGATGTTTCTTAATATAATAAAATGGATCTTATGTTAAAAGAAACCTTCGTCCATTTGTTCCTTTAATCCAAAGCAATATGAAAAGTACCAAAGATGTGAAAACTTGAGTCGTAAGTCAAGCATAATGGCTGTTCTTGGATAAAAATTTAATCTGTGGAGCTCATTCCGACAGAGAATTGGTTGTTGAATAATGTACGCTAATATTTTAAATATGGCTCTATTTTCGGGCGTTCTCATTTATTTAAAAATATGCTCATTGAATGTTTGTGTGATTTACTTGAGGACTATCTTAAATGAATAACTGTGCTCGTGCTTCATTCGAATAAAAAGTTTTTTGAGTCTTATCAAAAAATAAAAAGAAATGTGTTGGTATTATTTTGGTCCTAATTTTAATCTTATGAAACACACCACGTTCGGGAGATTACGACACACCTTATCAGGAATACGTCAAAACTTGAAAACAAGATTGTACAACCAGTGAGAGTTGGCAGTGATGACGAATAGATTTAAGACGTGATCCTACACTGTTGGCCGTATTACAAAGCTCAAGGTCGCTCAGCGAGCTATGGGCTGGGTATATGCTCGGTATTTATCCGCAAGATAAACTTAGAAATGAGAATATCTCAGATATTTAATATACCAGAATAACCGACATAGCCCTACGGATTAGTAAGCTGAAGTAGCAAAGGGTCAGTCATATAGCTCGAAGAACCGACAACCGATGGGGAAAAGAGTTTCTCGAGTGGCAGCCTCGTAACGGGAAAAAAGGTTCTCTCATTCCTTGGGGGAGACCTATATTCAGCAGTAGACTAGTGTAGGGCTGTAATTATGATGATGATGATGATGATGAACCACACTACTGATGCAATCCATTAGAACTTTTATAACTTATCTAGTTTTTTAAGTAAAAAAGTTGGTGGTTAGTGTATCTTAAAAGTCAAGTTCAAAAATGTATTAAACCTGATAATGTGTAGATATCGCATATGACGTTTATACGAGTTAAGAAAATACAAAAACAAATCCTTTAATAAAAGTAAAGACCTTCTTTAGAAGATTTTTTTAAAAGCTTTGACTCTTCGCTACACTATGTTTTACTTACGATTTCAGAGTCGGTGTTAACGTTTATGAAGTTAAATTTTTGGTCCTTTGAGTAGACTGAGCAATATGAGAACCTCAAGGTGTCAAATAAGCGTCTAAATAGTTACATTAAATATATCCTCCCCTATGTTTACACTTAGGAGTGGAATTTTATCCTGGCATGAGGCTGCCACTTGAGAAAAATCTATTGGAAACTGTTTATAATGGCTTCGATTACGTATTTAAGATGATTTTTTTAATGTAGTTATTGGTTAAATTTATTAATTATAATTCGGCATGAAGGCACACAAAATGGTTAAAACTATCCCGGCTGAAGTGACTAAAAATAGTTCTAATCCGGGCAAGGGCTAAATACTGCTTGTTGGTTTAACTGACCAACTGCAGGTTCAGCATGTTGAAATAAATAGCAGACTGCATTATAGTGTGCAGTGCGAACGGCGAGGAGGTTTTAATATTTCGCGTTAGTACAAATACACAAAAATTCGCGCTACAGGCAGGTTGTGAATGAATGCATGTGCACTCACCTGCACTTCTGATTATCTGCCTCATGTTTCAAGGACTGCAGCCCCCGGTTATTCAGCCCCGACTGTCTTCCTACATATAAGCTTAACAGATAATCGCGGAATATAGCGTTATTGTAAATTTATTTTACACTTACTTTTACACGATATTTTTGTAAGGTTTAAAATCTAAATTACACAAAGGCGGAAGATACCATGCGGTTGGTTTCGTGTCTTCTAAACTTATATGGACCCCCGAACCCTGAACGTATGCAAAGGAAATAAGGCGGTAGATAGGACAGCCGGAAATGGGCTTTGCAGTATTTTCATTGGATATTAATTAAGGAATCTTATAAGCGTAAGGTGGTCGTGCAAAGTGATCGAACATTATGTCTCATTTTCTTATCGTTACAGACCACTAATGTTCACTGCTGAACATAAGCCTCTCCCATAGATTGTGTCATAGGGGAATATTTGGCTTAGTTGCCATGCTTAGCAAGCAGGTTGGTAACCGTAGTTTCTTTACTTTAGTTGTTCTCAGGAAGACACGGCTGCTCGTCTGCTGATTTATTTCCTCTGTCACCTCTTACAACACCCACGGGATATGAGGTAATAGATATTCTTACACTGCCACTACACGAATGACGAAAAAATTGCAGTCTTTTTGTCTTGTTTGAAAAACTTTACCCCACACTAGGATTTTCTCCTGTATCGTGGAGGCAGTTTACAAACACAAATTACACAAGGACAAATATCCAGACCCGGAACAATTATTTGTAGGCCATTCAAATACTTAAAATGCAGTAAATGGATGCTGTGGCCTGTAGGCACACGACATAAACTTAAATATAGTTAAAACATGGGCAACAATTAGTTATAATATTTAATATATTTTTGTGCTCTTACCCCATAGAGCTTTTACCCAAGTAGAGTCTCAAAAATTCAAAGTTCTCGTTCGTTGTAATACTGTCTTATAATAACTTTAAATTTTGGGAGACTCTACTTAAAAATCTATAAAACGGCCACTAGGACGCTTCATTACCTTTAAAACTGTTTGAACAAAAATTTGTCTTCTAAACTTATATGGACCCCCGAACCCTGAACGTATGCAAAGCAATAAAGGCGGTAGATAGGACAGCCGGAAATGGGCTTTGCAGTAGTTTCATTGGATAATAATTAAGGAATCTCATAAGCGTAAGGTGGTCGTGCAAAGTGACCGAACATTATGTCTCATTTTCTTACCGTTACAGCCCACTAAAGTTCACTGCTGAACATAAGCCTCCCCCATAGATGGTGCCATAGGAGAATATTTAGCATAGTTGCCATGCTTGACAAGCGGGTTGGTAACCGTACTTTTTTATTTTAGTCGTTTTTAGTAAGATACTGCTGCCCGTCTCCTGATTTGTTTCCTCTGTCACCTATTACAACACCCACGGAATATGTGATAATAGAAGGAATAGAGAGTGCACCTGTACTTGCGCGCACACACGTACACTAAATCCTGTACTACGCAGATGACTAGGCTGCCTTGTTCAAAATTCATTTTGAAGGACTTTGTTTTACTATTATTAGGCATTATTTTATTATTATAATAAACGCGCCGCTACGACGAATTATATATTTCTTTTGAATTGGATAACTTTGTTTATTCCGATTACATCTAGATATCTAAACTACCTATTTTTAAATTTATTTCATTCTTTTTAATAAATTTTACGTTGAACTATGCCATTATAAGTAACGTTTAAGGCCACAAGATAGAATTCAAAACAATAAGATTATTAAGTCCTTCGGTATTGAACATTTAAATGCGTTTAGTTGTGACACATCTATCCTGGACATGAGCATCTTCAGTTGTAGGGTGGATTTGTCATAATCACTAGGCTCCTTTGATACCGCTCCCGTCGCCAATCCCATTATAATGTTTTTAATTTTGGTGGTAATAGTTAGTTAATAAGTAGTTCTAAATAACCCACGCCCACAGCAATATATGGTGTAATGGATTTTCTTACGCCACCCCTACATAGTAGGAAGGTCCCTTATTATCGCTCGTCTTATTCCTTATAGTTATCAATGCATCGGAATTTTGATCTTAGTTTATGATATATTACGTAATTATCTATTGGCAGCAGCATCACTTACTATCAGATGAATTATGTGCTCCTATTACCTTAACATTTAAACTTACTTTTTTATGTGGTAGAGCCACGCTGTAGCTATATTATGGTTGGAGCATGAATGGATCGGCCTAACCGGGACTAAGCTCTTACATAATACCAGCGTAAAATAGCAACTTAATGCTGCTGTGTTTAGTATGGTGAGTGTAAAGAGCCGGAGACCCTTTTTACTGGAAACGAGGCATTCCATTGTAGTCCTCAGAGGTGACACCGCATCTGCATTTTGATTCTTCATCGTAGTTAAATGTAGATGTCTATGGGCCACAGAATCCACTTACCATGAGATGGACTGTGTGCTCGCTTGTCATACCCATTCTATAAAAAAAATATTTAATCATCAGTGTTAATACTATTAGTTATCTATTACTGCATCAACTAAAACTAAATACCACAAATGTTTTATACTATTTAATTTAGATTTCACACAATAATAGCCATGATAAAGAACTACCTAAATTAATGTGGTTCACACCTCATCAGATATTAAGATATATATAGCTGCAATATATCAATCCTTCCAGTGTATCTCCATAATATCACTATCACTTTCACTACTACCCATCACAAGTCCACGGCTGAACGCATTTGCATTTTGATTCTTAATCGAGGATAGATGAAGATATCTATGGCCCACATTATCCACTTACCATCGGGTGGACTGTATGCTTGTTTGTCACCCTTGTTCTATATAAAAAAAAACAAAGTTCACTTTGGGGCAATTTTTTATGGTCCAAAAAGTAGGCTACGATAGTTGTAAACCTTCATGCATTGCCTTACTAAGTGTCTTATCAGGTTATACTCCATCAAGTTGGGAATCGCCTCACATTGCGCTTACCACTACGAGGCTGCCACCTTTCTTCCCCGGTTCTCGGTTTTTCGAACTGTCATCCTAGCATACTTCAATTCAAGTAGATGAAAAAACACTTATCAATTGCAATCTATACTATTTCGTTATTTAATGCCAAAAACACAAAGCATAGAGTGAAATGAATTTTATATATTCATGAGAATTCGTAAAAAGTGAACTCGTCGGTATATCGTGTAAACACATGACATTGTTTTAACCGGAAAAACCTCACGGCGTACCAAAGGTAAGTGATCGGCCGCTTCCACTACAGAGCCATTAAATTTTCATATCCAATCACTTCCTGTGGGGGATGGGCTGAGTTATAAGAGTTACGGTTTAAAAGGTCATTAGGTGATAAGTACGTTTTGTGATTCATTATATGATATTTATGAATATATATAATTAATATAAAGAAAAGTTACTGACATAGGCCTAACGAATTTTTTTTAAATATTCACATAGACTCTTATACGATCTTATGAATGGTCAAGAGAAATAAAAAAACAGATTGTAACAAATTACTCGTAATAAATTTCAACACGTACCTAACAATTTTAATCAATGTTGAATTCCATGAAGGCTAATAATGGACACCGAGGTGAAGCCTTGCTATACAATGTCATTTAAATGAGAAGTTAATTCTAAGTAAAAGTTAATCAGTTTCCAGAATATTTTTTTAAAACGTTACCCCCATACTAAGATTTTCTCCTGTATCGTGGAGGCAGTTTACAAACATATATTTCACAAAGACAAACATCCAGACCAGGAACAATTATTTGTAGGCCATACTAATACTTGTTCCGTGCGGGATTCGAACCTGCGGACCCAAGCGTTGCAACTCATTGCTAAGCCAATACGCCACGGAGCCGTTATATCAATACACAAAACAATGCCTCAGTGTTTTGCTTTTAATTCTTTACACATTTTCATTTTAATTTTTTTTCCTATTTGGAATATCCGTGCTTTGGTTCATTAATTCCAAATCCAATTAATATAAAATATAACCAATGACACACAAAGAAACATCAACCTTTAAATTTCCTGGACAAATCTACTTTCCCACCATGAAATATGTCAAATACTACACCTCATCTTCAAGTGGAGCCACTCTGTGGCAGAAAGAGTCATAGATATGCATCGACTGACAGATTTTCTTACCATTTCGTCACCCCATCTAGTGCGTGGCACCCTATACTTCGCCTACCGGTACGAGTCTGCCACTCGTGAACCTTTCTTCCGCATCCAGATATAGATTCTAAAGAAATACAAGTATAAGTGGATATATAGTAGAAAAGAAAAAGATAGGGGGGGGTTCGTTACAATTTGGTGCCGTGACCAGGATAGAGGTTAAACTTTAAATAGGAGGCCGGTAATATAAAATTATGAGGTAGGCTATATGCCTACAATTTGTTGTCCATGAAATGGAGAGGTGTCTTGGATAGTGGTGTTTGCTGGGGGTGGTTGAGAGTCTGGGGGTGGGGCTTAAATATTTAAATTGAGTAATAATATAGGAGGTGTGTGCATAACGGAGCGAAATAATAAAAAGTGAAATAAGTGGAAAGACTCAATTAACCTAAGTGAAGGACACAACAGGTGTAAAAAAAAAAGACTGCAATACTATATATTATAAAGTGAAATAAGTGGAAAAACTCAATTAAAGTAAGTGAAGGACAAAAAAAGTGTAAAAAAAAAACAAGTGGAAATAAAAATTAAAAATGGCTAAAAATAAGAAAAAATCAACCTCAATTAATACTAAGTCTAAAGATGAGATGAAAATGCTTCAGAAATTCATTAAGAATGCAGTGAAAACCTTTGAGGTTAAAATAAAGGATCTTGAGGAAAAATTTATTAACCAAACGAAAGATTACCAAATTAAAATAAATCAAGGAGAGATGTCTGGGGCGAGCACCTCTCATGTAAATGATCCTAGGCAAAATATTGTATATAATGTACATAATGTAACAATAGAAAAGCCGAAATTTGGAAATGGAAATACTCATCCAGTATCATTTTTGGAAGATCTCACCAATTATTTAAAGAAAGTTCCATCTAATGGTCTCGAAATTTCGATTGCACAAGAGTGCTTAGTAGGTGAAGCCAAGTATTGGGCTCGCATTAATAATGTGCGTTGGACTACTTTTGATGATTTTAAAGCTGACTTCCTAAGAGTGTTTTGGGGTGAAGAAGAACAAAATAAAGTAAAGAGATTCCTTGTGCAAAATAAATGGAATAGAAGTACACACCCCACCGTGGTTAGTTATTTTCTTTATGTGGTTGAGAAGGCACAAACATTATCATATCCGATACCTGAAAAACAATTAGTAACTGATGTCATCAGACATTATCCTAAAACTGTGCAGCAATTATGGAGAATAGCTAAAATTGAGACAATAATAGACACGACAGATTTCTTAAGAAACTTAGATGACATCGACAAACAAGATGAAGGTCGTGAACCTTACTATAATGAGTAAAGGAGGAAGTTTGATAATAATACGGAGCAAAAACATAAAGAAATACAACAATCATACAAAACATGGCGTAAACCCGAAGAGGGAAAAAAGAAGGTTAATGAAGTACATGAAATACATTTCACTAATGACCAACCTGATGTTACGGCCCCTGAGCCAAATTTAGAGCTATAGAGGTCGAACTAGTTCCCGATTAGACCCTTTACAATGTAAAAGGGAACAAAGCATTAAATATGTTATTAAAACTGGGTTGGCGACCTGGTCAAACATTGGGTAAAAACAATATAGGGTTGCGAAAACCTATTACTTTAAAAGCAAATTTTAACAGAGAAGGCCTGGGTTATAACGACAATGTAAATAGCATATTAAACACCTTAAAAGCCAGGTCGGACTTGCCCATAACGGAGTTATTCGTGCAAACCGTCTTCGAGGAAGACGAAGATAAATATCAAAGGGAATTTATAGGGAATATGAGATCTGAAATTAAAGTTTCAATATTTGACAAAGAAATAGACGCGCTCCTCGACACTGGGAGCGATGTTACATGCATTTCAGAAAGTTTATATTTACAAATTAAAGATAATAATCGTAAAATATCAATAATGCCAGTTAAAGCAATGCAAATAAAAGGTGCTGTTGGGCAGCGCAGCACAAAAATACAACAGATGATCATATTGCCTATAAAGATAGATAAAGTAGTCTTTGAAACACAAACTTTAATTGTAGGTAATTTAATAAGACCTTTAATATTAGGCTTTGACTGGCTCAAGAGAAATAAAATATTGATTGATTTGAGAAATACTACTGTTGGAATAGAATTTAATGTGAAAAACAAAGACTACTTCATACCTTTCAAATATAATAATAAATCTGTATTACATAATAACTGCATCAAACAATGTACCGATGATCCCTTAATAAATATAAAAATAGGATCTACATTGGAGGTCCCTGAAAGGGCAAAACTTAGTAAGGTTTTGGAAAAGCATAAGAATATGTTTTCGAGCAAATTGGGAAGAGCCAATTGCTATGAGCATAAAATTGAAATGATCGATAATGAACCTATAGTTACTAGGTCCTATCCCATTCCATATGCATATAGAGCGAAAATGGAAGAAAAGTTAAATGAAATGGAACAAGCTGGTATCATCACAAGGACATCAACGCCTTACAGTAGTCCATTGACATTCACTCTTAAAAAAGACGGCTCAATTAGAGTTCTGCTTGATGCCAGAAGCATAAATAAGAAAATGGTTGCAGAAACAGAGAAACCACCTATACAATTAGATGTTTTGAATTCATTTCACGGAGCGAATTATATCACTACCATTGACTTAAATAATGCATATTTTCAAATTCCGATAAATAAAGATGGTAGAAAATATACTGGATTCACATTCAATGGAAAGTCATATGTATATAATGTTTTGCCGCAAGGATTAAAAACATCAGTAGGAAGCTTTAGCAGAGCCATGAATTTAATATTAGGACCAGAAGTCCAAGAATTTTGTGTGAACTATTTAGATGATCTAGCCATTATTACAACAGGAACGTTAGATAAACATTTGGAGCACATTGATATTGTTTTAAGTAAATTGAACAAAGCTGGCTTAACGTGTAACTTGCAGAAATGTGAATTTATTTGTAAAGAAATTAAAATGCTGGGTTTTATAATTTCAACAGAAGGCATAAAGACAGATCCCGATAAGATTCGAGCGATCCAAGAGTTTCCAGCACCTAAAAAGTTAAACAATTAAGGGCCTTTTTAGGTCTATGCAATTTTTATAGAAGGTTTATACCAAATTACAGCGAGAGCATAATACCGCTCTGTGAATTTCTTAAAAAAGGACGTAAGTTCCAATGGAGCGGTAAAGAACAGAAGGCATTTGATTTTATAAAACAACAATTTATTAATACAATACCATTGCATCATCCAGACTTTAATAAGCCGTATTATTTACAAACAGATTGTTCCGGTGTGGGTATGGCCAGAGTACTATATCAGATAGATGATAATAATGAAATGAGAATTTTAGGCTATCATAGTAAAGCCTTAAAAGGCCCCGAATTAAATTGGTCTCTTACTGAACAAGAGTTTTATGCTGTAATAAGCTGCCTTAAGAAATTTAAAACATATTTGAGGGGCAGTAAAGTAATAATACTAACTGATCATAAAGCATTATTGTTTATTAATAATATGAAGTTATTCAATGGTAGAGTAACCCGATGGATTTTGTATATAGAACAATTTAATTATGAAGTACAGCATATATCGGGTAGACGTAATATTGTTGCAGATGTGCTATCACGTTATCCTCCTGATGGCGATTTAATACAAGAGGATAAAAATAATAGTTTAGAAATTGCTTACACAGAGAGCGAACCGAATATTGAGTTGATAGAAAAATTAAAATCCTTATCAGTATATCAATTACAAGATTCAGAGTCGTTGGCTATTATTGAAAAGTTAAAGACATTAAATACTTCCATAATAAAACAAAACAATAAATTTAAAAGGTATAGTTTGAAAAATTATGTATTATATTACAAAACGAATTTACAGGAAGTAATATATTTACCTAAAGCATTGAGACAAGATATTATAAATCAAGTGCATGTCGAAATGGGTCATCAAGGACCTTATAATTAATTAAATATGTGAGAGACAGATTCTTTTAGAAAGGTTTAACAAAAGATATTAAAAAACAATTAAGGGCTTGTCATTTATGTCAATTATCTAAGAAAAGCAATATAACATATGTGGGTCCCTGCAAATCTATAATAACAGAAAACATTGGCGATATAGTCATGGCAGACTTATATGGACCACTTGTATCAGGTACCTTTGGGTACACCTTCATATTTGTCATTCAAGATTCATTCAGTAAATTTATCAAATTATATCCTTTAAAACAGTCAACAGCAAAGTCTGTTGTAACAAAAGTAAAGCATTTTGTTGAGATTATAAAGCCCAAGGCAATAATGACAGATAATGGAAAACAGTTCGTAAGTAATCACTGGAAACAATCAATGAGTGAATTAAATATAAAGCCAATATATACCACAGTTAGAAATCCTAGACCAAATACAACAGAGCGAGTAAATAAAGAGTTGAGCAGATTATTTAGGACGCTTTGTCATACTAACCACAAAGATTGGGCGTTAATATTGCCGAAATTAAAAGAATTGTATAATAATTCTTATCACAATAGTACAGGCTTCACGCCTTGTGAGATTCTTTATGGTGATGGAATGAGATGTCTTTTGACAAAGTAATTTCCAAAAGTAAAGACAAACATAATGTCGAACAAATTAGACAACAAGTGCGTAAAAATTTAAAAGAGGCAAGTCGAATAAGAAACACAAAATTTGATAAGCGAAATAGATTAATAAAATATAATATTGGTGACTTAGTAAAAATTTCAAGATCTAGTAGATCAGACGCTGATAATAAAGTTATGAGTAAGTTCAATTTGGCATATGAAGGACCTTATGTAATAGCAGCCGTACCATTTGACAATGTATATACCTTAGCAAATCCAGAGACAAACGAAATTAGAGGAATTTTCAATGCTATTCACTTATTATAATATTTTAAATAATTATTTCTTCTTGTATAAATTAGAGTAATTAAATAAATATTGTAACATAAAAGGGTTTTGTGGGTGGCCCATGGAAATACTTGTTTAAGTTAAAGGTCTAAAATTATTAAAGTTATGAGCAAGAGATTTGTTATATGATAGAATAACGTAATTAATATATAATGAAGAGTTGTAAATATAGATCGTAAGATAATTTTGTAATCATTTTTGTTAAATAAATATGGGAGTTGGGTCAGGGTGAATGGCTCAAACACATTTATCCTATGTGGTATCGAACTGACCTCAACAAATATCCAACTGGATTCTATGCACATAAAGTGTGACACTATCGAAAATAATGATTTAAAGATAAATTAATAAAATAAGAAATCGACAATTGACTGCAAACTTTATTAACAACACGATATACAATAACTTGAATTATGGTGTTATCACAATGTGATAATTGTAGTTGAAGGGGTGTTGGTGGCGGCCATTCTCTGGGGCAGGGGGATTTGATAACATATGCCGTATTGTAACAGATTAAAAGAGGAAAGAACAGATATATAAACAATTATTTGAGTGTAGTGTATATGCTCTCAAAATACTAAAATTTTATATTAACGACTCCACTATGTGGATCATTAACATAAAATTTGGGGGTGGATTGTGACGCCTCATAATTATTATTAATAAATAATAATTAAATTCATTATACAGACATTTTAAAATGTCTTAGAAATTATAACTTAAACAATAAAATGCAAATAATAAGCATAAAGTTCAAAAATATCCATTTGGAATATTGAATATTATATATATTAGTAAACGCATAAAATGTCTCTAAAAATCTCTAAATTTATTAAAAACCTGCTTAAAATGTTCAAAATGTATAAAATCATATAAATACAAGGCGATTATATTGCAATAACAAAGATAAATAACATTTGTAATATAATAGAAAAAATGGATTAAAATTTTCTAAGTTGATGAAGGTGTTCGTGTAATAATTGGAAAATTTCTAAGTTAATGAACGTGTTCTTGTAATGTTCCCTTATATTAGGGCGTTGTCGGAGACACATACCCAAGGTTATACATATATATGGGGTGGTCGGCTGACCGACTGCTAGTACTAAGGTTGCACAATGACTAGTCCTATATTAGGGACTTAACATAGTAAGGTCTGACGAACCAAAGCATTAATATAGAAGGTCTCTATGATGCATAAGCATTATGATAGCAGAGTTATGACTTGAAGTCCCATATGAATAAGACATACAATAGTATGGTCTATGAAATAAAGCAAATATGTGGAAGGTCTCAAATATGTAAAAGCATTATATTGAAAGAAATGGAACTTGAAAAGGATTATTATAGTGGCGTGTAGGTTGCTTCGCAGCCTCTGAGACCGAGGTAAACTTGGACTCACTAACCGATGTGTCCTAGACATATCATCTTAGTGCCGGTGGTAAGCGGGTTTGTTGTAGCAATACGACTTGCCCGTGGACATCGCACACCCCTACCGGTTGTGGGCGGCGTCTTAGCGCATAGCGTTATGATACGTCGGCTATCTTTCGGATTAGGGTGAGTGTGTTTGGTAGTACTTTTAAGTGCAGCAAGCATATTCAACTTCATGTCTTAGTGCAATAGCGCTATGATACGTGGAGTTTTGGCTACTGACGTCTTAGTACCGTACTACTATGATACGTTGGTGGTATTTTTAGTTAACAACGTTATCAAATTTTGTTACCAAAGTCGATAGGGATCATGTGGGTGTGTTGTGAGGGGGCGCCATCCGTATGATAGTTGCATTGACGCTTACTGCTACTTGCAGTATTGTGTCTTGTGATGGATCTGCGGGTGTGCTGCACCTGATTCGATGCATCTTGTGGTTCTGGTCGATGGAGGTATGTGGGTGGTGATGTCTGCTGGGACTGTATGGGGGACCTTGGGATGGTGTAAGCCCGACGATAGTCGTATTGATGCTTGTTGCATTCTGTAGCATTGCGTCTCTACGATGGTTGTTTGGCGGGTCGCTATTCTCAATGGCGCTCTCTGCGTCTTGGTTTGACTCACAACCTAAGTAGCTTTGCCCAAGTCGGGTCCCTTCATAGCGGGGCTGCAGACTGTCTGCCCTCCATGATGTTTTATAGAACAACTTAATAATATATCTCTATAAAGTTCCCACCTTTGAGAGATTGAAGGCAACTTGTTGGTGGGTGAGACAAACATGATCGAAAAATGCATATACTCAACGTCAGTGACACAAACCCTTTCTGATGGCGAATTATTAATATTATATTATAACTGCCTATTGGCTATATCTGCCATTGTATTGGTTGGTGGAGCATATGTGTTGACCTCATGCGGGTGGTAGCTGGAGGGAGAATCTGAGGAGGCTCTCAAAGCTGCGGCCGAAAGCCACGCAACGTGGGACCCCATTCCCTTGAGGTGAGCGGTAGACTCATGACACACTCTGCGGCCAATTGACCGTGCTGACCATGCAATTGGTGGTGATGCCTTACACTTACATCACGTCTGCAGGAACGGCGGTCTGGCAGGTGGTGGCGCTCACGGAGGGCTTTTTATGGTCAGTGTGCCGATTGTTGCCTAACCCGTGTGACGTACATTTCACTGTGGCTGGATTTGATCGTATTCTGTATGGCGTTTACACGCATTGACATGCGCGACTTCGGTCGATGTTTGTGCTTACGCACTCTCAAGGGGCCAAGACCTCTTTTACTGGTTCGCCAGTTATTTTGCTGTGGACTACGGTCCAGTTCCCAACTTTGCGTACCCTTCGGCCATACGCCATAAATTTATTAAACGGCCTATATTTAAACCTTTAGAAAGATCAAGTTATACTGGTCACGTGAATTAGATATATTTATATATCTTACAGATATAGATTCTAAAGAAATACAAGTATAAGTGGATATTTATTTATTTATTTATTTAAAACTTCATATACACATGTGGTATATAGGCGGACTTAATGCCTAAGGCATTCTCTACCAGTCTACCTTTGGATGATGCAGAGATATAATGAAGTAGGAGTAATAAAAAGGTAATATGTTAATACTAAACTAAAATAACAAAAAAAAATTGTAGCACATCGAAATAAAATACATAACATATAAATGGTAATAAAAAATATAATATATATATATAATATATAAAAAAAAAATATATATATATATATATATATATATATATATATATATATATTATAAGCAAATAAATATTAAAAAAAATAAATTATGATAAAAATAATAAGATAATAAAAATGTATATTACTTAAGTACATATTAAAACGTCAGATGTATGTAAACTCATGAACATATACAATTATAGACATAATCAAATAAAATATATATATTTATATATAATATATATATAAACTATTACTATGATGAATCTGCCAATTTATTAGTTAAGTATTCCCGAACCTTCATCTTGAACGCGTAACGATTGCTAGCCGTCCTGATTTCGAGAGGTAGTGCGTTCCAAAGGAGAATAGATTGAATGTGGAAAGAAGAATGAACAAGTCCAGAGCTATGGGAGGGACATAGGAGAAGAAGGTTGTACGTAGAGCGGAGGTTTCTCTCATGACTAGCGCTAAGCAACTGAAAGTATGGATATAAGTGGGAACAGGAAGTTGGAGACATCAGGATAGAATAAAGGGTAGTGAGTGCACGCAAACTACGGCGTTGACGAATAGGTAACCATTTTAATTGAGATCGATACGTGGATACATGGTCATACTTTCGAAGATTGAAAATGAATCGAATGCAGTTATTCAGAAGACGGTCATATTTATTGAGAAGATCTGCATTCAGGTCGAAATAACACACATCACCATAGTCGATTAGGGTAAAAATTAAGCTTTGCACAAGCATTGCTTTGATTGCAGATGGCAGAAAATTTTTTAGGCGATAGAGAGAACGCAGGGTACCGGTATCTTTCTGGCTAACGGTCGTTGCTTGGTCTTTCCAACTCAAAGTAGAATCAATTAATAAACCTAGATCCTTCACAGTAGAACACAGTTGGATCTCAGTACTATTAAATTAAAATAAATAAAATTAAATAAATTTTATTTCGTTTTTAAAAAGTAAATGCCTTAAAAACTAGTAGATTGGAACCTCCATTTAAGCAAATAATGCCTGTGTTTGGAGGGTCCGCCCTTCCATTACTATATCCATGTTACTATTAAAAAAGATAGGAGGTAAAGCTACCGTTTTCAATCTATGAATCATCCGACGGCTACCAATTATTATGGCCTGACACTTCGAAGGGTTGACCATTAGGCCAAACCTGTCAGACCAGTTCTTAATATACTCAAGGTCCCTGTTAATTATGTCCACCGCTGTAGAAATATTGTCAATACTCGCTTGTGTGTACAGTTGCAAGTCATCGGCATACAGATGATACGCAGACTGAAGGTCTTGGGTAATGAGATTAATAAATATAGAAAACAACAAAGGAGATAATATGCCGCCTTGAGGAACACCAGCATGTAAGTCAAGCCAGCTTGATGATAGCTCATCGATGCGAACCGACTGCTGGCGACCTCGAAGATATGATGAAAACCAATCCAGTGCTTCGGGTGAGACCATTGAAAGGGAAAGGATGGAAATTAGAAGGTCATGACTGATGGTATTAAAGGCGTTCGAGAAGTCAACTAAAACCAACACAGTGACTTTGGTATCCTCTATGCCTGCCCTAATATCACCAGTTACTTTCAGGAGTACGGAAACGGTGCTATGACCGGGCCTAAAGCCAGACTGCAAGGGACTTAGTAAGTTATGACAGGAGATAAACTGCGAAAGTTGCTTGTGGACACAGGCCTCAAGGACCTTGGATAAGAAGGGAAGGATGGATATAGGTCGGAAATGATTGGGTAGAGTGGGATTTGTGATCTTTTGTAGTGGAATAACGTAAGCCTTACGCCACAAAGAAGGAAAGTCACCAGAATCCAAGGAGAAGTTAATGATGTGCGAGATAACAGGAAGGATATGGTCAAGTATAAAGATAATCATCCGTCGGCTGATGTTGTCGCAACCTACAGCATTAGATTTAATGGATAGGATTGTCTTCTTGATCTCATCCATAGCTACTGGAGAAAATTGAAAGATCAATATCGGGACGAGGTAAACCCATTAAGTGTTCAATAGTGAGATGCTTGGTCTGGTGATCAAGAGGACTGTTGGAGACAAAATGAAAATTAATATCATCCAGACCAATCGTCTTCTGAAACTCACAACGTTGTCGTTTACCGATACCTAAGGTTCCAAGGAACTTCCAGATATTAGCAGGGGAAGAAGATGAGATGTTACTAAGAATAAATCGGCGTTTGGCGTTGCGTATCATCTGATTGCACCGGTTCCTTGCAACTTTATAAAGAGTTTTTTTTTTTTTTTATAGGAGAGGGGGCAAACGAGCATGCGGCTCACCTGATGGTAAGTGACTACCGCCGCCCATGAACAACCGCAACACCAGGGGAATTGCAGATGCGTTGCCGGCCTTTTAAAAAGGAGTAGGCTATTTTCTTGAAGGTCCCTAAGTCATATCAGTCCGGAAAAATCGCTGATGGTAATCGATTCCACAAGGAAGTCGTGCGAGGAAGAAAACATCTTCTAAATCGCACAGTGGTGGACCGCCAATCATCCAGATGGTGTGGATGGTATCGGGAGTTCTGCCGCGATGTGCGTTCATGAAATTTGGCGGCTGGGATTAATCCGAACAATTCCTCAGAGCACTCCCCATGGTAGATGCGAAAGAAAATGCAAAGAGATGCAACATCTCTTCGCAGTGCCAATGAATCGAGCCGATCGGAAAGGGCTCGGTCGTCGACGATTCGAGCCGCTCTGCGCTGGATGCGGTCAAGTGGAAGGAGCTGGCACTGGGGAGCCCCTGCCCAGAGATGGGAACAGTATTCCATGTGAGGCCGAACCTGCGCCTTGTAAAGTTGCAGGCGGTGTGCCGGCATGAAATACTGTCCCGCTCTGCTGAGCACGCCAAGCTTTTTAGAGGCCAATTTGGCCTTCTCTTCCAAGTGACCACGAAACTGCACGTCACTCGATATGTCGACTCCGAGGATACCGATACTGGCTGAGGCAAGAAGGGGAGTGCCTTGAAACTGAGGAGATACGACAAAGGGGTTCTTTATAGCGGTAAACGCGCAAACTTGTGTCTTCTGAGGATTAAACTGGACTAGATTTAGTCGCCCCCAATCCGAGACTTTGTCCAGCAAAGACTCGACTTCTGACACAAGTTTGTTTCCATCACATCCAGTCCTCATCACATCGATCTTTTCTAAATTTGCCAAAAGCCCGATCCCTACGTCTCATCGCAATTCGAACCCCAATCGTCATCCATGGCGCAGGTGGACGCTTGAGCTTCACTTTTTTAATCGGAACATGTACATCATATAGCCTAAGGATAGCTTCATTCAAAGCCTCTATCTTTTCGTCCACAGTGGATGCAGAAACCACGCTGTTCCAGTTTATTTTGGATGCATCCATACAAAGTTTTTCAACTTCTAAGCGACCAAAACAACGCATGTGAAGAGTTTTAGCTGGAGGTTTAGGAGGTTTTAGGACGTGAGAAATGAATATGAGGTCATGATAGGAGAAAGCAGGTGCAAAGTGCTGACCGTGGGAGAAGACAAGAGAAGGAGCAGAGGTAAGGATTAAGTCAAGCCAGGTATCCTCTACATCAATATTGTGGTGAGTGGCTTGTAAAGGTAAAATGTGGAGGCCAACCGACTCGACAATGTGAAGGAGCTTAGAGGAACGGGATGAGTACGGAGTCAGGAGGTCTGTATTAAAATCGCCCATGATAATGTGATGTGAGTATTCGGACCCCAAGGATTCCAGAATCGTTTCAAGACTGGAGAAGTAATCGACAGAAGGAGGACAGTAAACAATACCAAGAATCAATTTAGCTCCTTTTACGCAAACTTCAAGGAATAGAAATTCTGCAGATGCAGTATAATAAGGGGAAGAAGAAGCTACAATTTTATAAGAGAAGTCGCAACGAAGATATATAGCGACCCCACCCCCTCTCCTATCAACTCGATCGTTTCGTATCAAACTGAAGCCAGAGAGAGGGTAAGAGATAGAAGGAAGATGGGGCTTAAACCAAGTCTCCGAGATCAAGACGGCATGAACATCAGCGTCAGTGAAAGCCTCAGTCAGGTCACTGTAGTGACTAGGTACGCTTTGTGCATTAATGTGGCAAACATTAAACAAGGAGCGAGATTGTTCGAATTTACGTCGCACAAAATCCCCTAGCGTTTCAGTAAACGAGCAATAACTGTCATTTGATGAACAAAACTCGTTGGCAGAAAGAAAAGAATCATCATCGGAACTCATCTATATGTAATAGAATATACAAATAAATAAATAATATAGACCCAAATGGTAAGAATAAATAATATAGTATAATTAAAATTATAAAACGTAAAAAATAGTAATAATTTCGACTACAAATTGCTGTCCCTGCACCACCCGCCAGCTAACACACTCCAAAATTAAAAGACTATTATAATACACAAAACGATAAAAATTGTTTTCAAGACAGCTACAACTAAACTAGTAAACATTAACTTAGTACATTAAGAATACTGATAATAAATAACATTAACTTGAACAATTAAAAAGTATCATAGAAAAGTGTCTCATAGACGACATATATACTGTGGCCAAAAGACTTTGTATCCATGGTCATGTATTAATAAAAAAAAAAAACGACAAAATTAACTTGCACTATGCACTTGCTACAGATCTATTAATCTATGGACAAAATATAGCCTAAAGCAAAACAATTTAATATGTTCAAAAACAAATAGAACTTAGCTTAAAATATAATTTAAAGTTAAAGGTACTCTGTGTTTAAAGTGAATAATATGTACAAGTTATAGTAAGTGATGTTAAACGAATAACTATTAAAATTATAAATTAAGTAATATATTTTAAAAAAAATATGTAAATAAATAAGAAAGTAAGGTTACATAAAAGAAAAGCAAGTTTTAATACGGTGGATAGAAAGTAATAATACTATTACTACATAGTACATACCACAATATTGAATAATTTAAAGTTGTAGTTACAGGAGAAAGGAAAATTAAGACAATAAAACGCTATTATGCGTAGTTATTTACGTGGCTTTGAATTGGATTTCGACGATAAAGCGCTTCCTACTATGCGCACGTCTCCAGTTGAGGATTCTGCAGCCGTCTTAGGGTGTTTTTGCGTAAGAGTAATCAGCTCATCTAAGGTGGTGACTTTATGCCGGGATCCATCTGCAACTTTTACCACGATTACTCCATCTTGGGTCCAGCATGCACGCATGCCGTAATGCTGACGGGCTTTGCCAAAAACAATTTGCCGAGACTTTGTCAAGAACTCCTTTACTGAAACTGGACAACCTTTCAGCCTAGACTTCGCCCTCCATACTGATGACCTGGAGTCGACGCTAACAAATCGTACTAGGATTGGCCGGAGACGATTTTTGGAGGCTACTCCAATCCTGTGACAGACACTAATGCTGGATGCTGTGATGTCCTTCAACTCCATTTTGTGGATTATACTAAGTATTGTAGCCTTACAGTCCTCCTTCTCCTCTTCAGCAACACCCAAGAAAAGGAGAGCCTTTCGTCTGTGCCTGGTCTCAATAGCGTCAACCATATGGGTGCACTCATTAATTTGTTTACGGAGCATACCAAGCATAGAAAACATGAGTTCACGGAAGGTTCGAAACTCCTCAGCCACCTTTGCAACCTTGTCCTTGGCGGGTCCCCCCGTGTGTAACTGTGCTTCCAGTTCGGCCATCCTTTTTGAAAAACATTCCTCCAAACTGTTCTGTGCAGTTCTAATCTCTTCAAGTTGAGACATTGTGTATAAAAATTGAGAAAGTGTGTGATATGCTGGCAGGTGGTGTATTTAGATAGAAATTAATTCACATATATACAGTTGCACAAATTTGATCACTAAGAAAATGGTATCAATTAGCACTCAATGTATTAAATTACGTATAATATTGTATTAATTAATTTAAAATACAAATTAAAATTTTACGCACGTGTTTTTTTTTTATATATAGTAGATATATAGTAGAAAAGAAAAAAAAGATGGGGGGGTTCGTTACATCATGTATAATGCTACCGTTGTATGAACTGGCAAATCAAGTTGCAAAATGGACATAGACAGACAACCACGAGAAAGGACGTAACATAATCATCGAATGCTTAACTTTGGCACGAATACTCGCATTATTCCAAGAAAAAGCACCCATACAACTGTATATGGATACTAGTAGTCTTGGATATGGTGCAGTACTGGTACTGGTACAGTGATTGACAGGCGCCAACATGCGGTTGCCTTTATGAGGACCACTGAAGCAGAAAGCCGCTACCACACATATGAGTTGAAAACGTTAGCATTGTTTGCAGAATACTAAAAAATGACCGTTATTTGGTGAAGAAAGTAATTGGAAGAGGACGACCTCGCAAGGTTGCTCATGATCAGCTGCGCCGCGCTCCGCATCTCGGTGAACAGTTGACCGTATCGGCGGGAAATATATCACCTGGTCATCAGGACTCGGCTTCAATATCCATTGAGCCCGTCCCTCCGACTTCACGAGAGCCAGCAAACCACGACTTACAGAGTGAAAGTAGTTCATCAAAATAAAGTGTAAGTAACTCCATTCAATATTAAGCTTTAACTAACTCTACGAGACATTCTAACATACGTATCTACGAAAACATCCGAGAACCATCGAGAATCTACGAGAACCTACGAGAACCTCTGAGAATCTACTAGAACCTCCGAGAATCTACGAGAACCTCAGAGAATCTACGAGAACCTCCGAGAACCTTCGAGAACTCTACGAGAACCTACTAACCTCAATAACATTAATATTACCAACCATACAAGGAATTGTGTGTTGGTGTAACAACTAACATAAAACACCACCACACACACACAAAAAACTGCGGTTGCCAACCCGACCGCCAAGCGTGGCAACTATGACAATATACCCCTATGACGAGGGTAACCAATAAAGACGGCCGTGGTAACGGCGGGGAAAGAGGTGCTAAGAACGACTCGACTTAGCAACATACAGATATCTGACTCAAAGGAAGTTCAATCCATTGTTACAGGTAAAAACAAGAACTACAATCAACGAGGCTGGTGCAGAGCGCGCACCACCTGTCAGTATGGCCGTATCGACGCAAGAACAATAGTTCGTCAGTTATAATGATTAATTACTCTGTTTAATAATTTTATTGTGTTAAAAATAGTTCATAAGCCATTTAATACTCACTCTTTGATGTAAAAATCTTGTGATTCACATAATTCAATACTTGACCTAAAATTCATGTACACAAGCTTGCCACGCTATAAAAACGACCGCACAGAGCGTGCTAAGTCAGTCTGGCTCGAGCAGTCGAACAGTACAGACCTCTCTAAATACATTGTTACCCTTTAAGTCGAATAAACGAGGCTTTCAGTATTGTTGTGGTGTTTTCTTTGGAAGATTGAAGATGAGTGATCTCCATGAAAATAACATTACAGCATTTTTAAAAGTGTGACGTCAGCTTTGATGACGTTACACTTTTTAAAAAGAACAAGGAGCTCGATCCTCCGTCATATATATTATGTAGTTAATTATCATTTTTGTTTTGTGTTCTTTTATTCTATATTGCCACACCTACGTCAATTTATCACTACTCCATCGTTTGACTGGTAGAGAATGCTTCAAGGCATTAAGTCCGCCCTTTGTATTCTTTTTTTTATGAAATAAATATATATATATATATATATATATATAATGAGTTGTGAACCTCATTATTGTAAGTAGTTCATTGTCATGCCTACTCTTGTGGGAAATCTAAATAAAATAATATAAAACAGTTCTGCGATTTAGTATCAGTTGATCCACCACCAGATAGTAACTGAATACTGGCCTAGAGATACTGGCCTACTGGATAGATGTAGATATCTATATAGATATCTACATCTATCCTCGGTTTACAATTAAAATGTAAACGAAACGAAACGAAACGAAAACGAAATTAAAAATGTTCAAATATCTCGTTAAGTATATTTTTATAGGATAGGGTGACAATTAAGCACACATTCCACGTGACGGTAAGTGGTTGCTGTATAGATATCTACATCTATCCTCGATAAAGAATCAAAATGCAGATGCGTTGACACTCGTGAGGACTAAGATGGAATGCCTCTTTTCCAGTAAAAAGGGTCTTTGGTTCTCTACACTCACCATACGAAACACAGCAGTGTTAAGCTGCTATTTGACGCTAATATTATGTGAGAGCGTGGTGCTTCACCGGTCGAGCCAATTCATTCATGCTACAACTACTAATATAGCTGCAGCATAGCTCTACCACGTACTGCACACTGCAGCTCAAAAGCCACTTGTAACAAACTTCTAATATTGTCCAAAGATGCGTGACACCCAACAAGACTAAAAATGCGTCACAGACTGTTATTATACTGGCGTTTTCGTCCTTCAGACTGTCAATATAAGGAGCATTTTGCATAAATCATTTGTTTTAAATATGTGCAAATTAATTATCTAAGATCCGCCTGAAAATAAAATGGTGTTTTTACCTAGTATGTACATATCTCCGTCTTTCCTACAATTAAGTGCACTATCACTATAACCACTAAACTCCGCACCATTATCCTCAACACCACTATTACCAATACCACTATCATCAACATCACTATCTCCAACACCACTACTCTAAGCAAGACTTACACACTCTTTACGACGAGTTTCGTATTAAAACGAGGTATTCTCAGAAGAAATACAACTTCAAACAAAGAAGGCTACAGATGCGTTGTCACCTCTGAAAACCAAGATGCATTTCCAGTAATTATACTGACTGTTTATACTGTTCAATTGGGAACACTGCAGTACGGGCATTATTTCTTGGCGACAGAAATAGGTAAGGGGATAGTACTTACCAAGACTTTTTTTTAATAAGGATGATAAACGAGCACACAGTTCACCTTGTGGTAAGTGAATACTATGGCCCATAGACATATATACATCTATCCTTTATTAAGAATCAAAATGCAGATGTGTTGTTACCACTGAGGATTAAGATGGAATGCCTCGTTTTCAGTGAATAAGGGGTATCCAGTTATACAGCTGCTGTGTATGGTATCATATTCTATATAACACCTTTTACCTATAAAAGCAGTTGCGGACAAGCTCGAGTACGTGTTTTTCAAAACGCAGTCTGCTATCCATAACTAAACCGAGGTTACGAGCTTCACCTACACGCTCCAGAGGGATGTTTAACAACACGATTTTAGGGTTTAGATTTTCTAAAAATTTGATTTGGTTTATTGATCCTATAAGCATATACTTAGTTTTTAGCGGGTTTAAAATGAGGGAATTTTTCTATGACCATATTGCAATTCGATTCAGGTCCTCATTGATGTTACTAATTGTTGAATGAAATTCAAGTGAATTGCAGGAAAGATATACCTGTAGATCATCAGCATATAGGTAGAATTTGCAGAGGTGCATGCAGTTAGTTATATCAGCAGTGTAAATTATAAATAACAATGGTCCTAAGATAGAAACCTGTGCAATACATCTATTAAGTGGTCGTTGTTCAGAAACAAGGGAAGAGCCATTTGGTTGATTTAATATTACTTGTTGTGAACGGCCGCATAAGTAACTTTGAAACCATTTTATGGAAGACGTTACAAAACCATAAAACGCTAGCTTAGGCAGCAGCAAATCTATGTTAATAGAATCAAATGCTCTTGAAAAATCAACCAGGGTAAGGATCGTACCTCTACCGGAGTCTTGATATGTAAGAATATTGTCAACCTTTTTCTAAAAACTGATTGTAAGTCAGGTAAAATGTTGTTAGCATCACAAAACTTGATAACTTGATTATAAATAACTTATTCTAATTTTTTTTAAAGAAAGGGTAGTATACTTATTTGCCTTAACTGTTTGAGATCCTTAGGATCATTGTTTTTAGGTAAAGGACGTACGAGAGCTATTTTCCACGAAGAAGAAAAAGTAGATGTTTCAATTGACTTATTTATGATTGCTGTAATGACTTTTAACGTAGCCGGAAGTGTTAAGATGATCATATCCCTACTCAACTTATCAATACCGTGAGCATTTAATTTTATTGATAATATAATCTTTTCAACATATTATGAAATTTAAATTCATTACACCCATATTGATGAAACTCATATTGAGTTAAATCAGAAATGGTTAAATTACTATTTCCGGGACCATTAAGAAAATGGCTATTGATTATATTTGGGTCGTCGAAAAACACAAGAAGCGTTGTCTATTGCTTAATGTTAGGAAGGACGGACCGTTTCAAGTTCTTCCACAATAATTTCGGACGGTTTAAGTTATTATTAATTTGATTGTTAAAATATGCTTTTTTCTCCCAGTATATACAAATGTTTGCCAAATTTTTCAAAGATTTGTATTGAATTTTATCGCTATCCAAATTAGTTTTCTTAAATTTTGCATGGCTTTCATTCCGAAGTTTCATGATGTACCGAACATTGCTAGTTAACCACGGTGAATTTGATCACGTACTGCTATGGACTTTTCAGGTGCATGGATGTTAAATATATTTAGTAAAAAATAAGTAAAAGTTGATACCATTTCATTAACGCAATCCATTTTAATTACACTTTACCAATATACTGAGGCAATCATATTATCAAAGTGAATTAAATTGATTTCTTTTATAGGTCCATAATTAATACATTATAAATGAGGTATTGGGTCTAATTATTTTAAGGGTTGTCAGAATCATAACATGCGTTCCAAGATCATTCACATGGTTAACTTGTATACTCTTGACTTCAGCATCAGTACAGACAAGGTCTATTAACGTCTCGCTGTGAGATGTAAAATGTGTGGGTACTTTAACATGGTTTATAAGACTAGTATAATGCAGAAATTTTTGAAGTCTCAAGGTCATACTATCGTTTTCATTAAGAACATTTATATTAAAATCACGCAATAACACCACTTTGCCATAACATGAAAATGTTGCTAATGAATCAGTGAGAGGCTGTGCCTATTAAAATTCTAGTCGAGTTGATGACAAGTGATAGCCACATTTGTTCAACGTCACCAATAGAAGAAGAATGCGAACAAGTGCGGACTGGAACACCACTCCTAACATAAAACCCGACACCGCCGCCACGACTACGCATGGAGGATGGACGGGGAACATGTTTTAGAATATATCCAGGTATAGACGGTGCACGACCGGACTCTCCGGTCCTAAGCCATGTTTCATTTATTGCCATTAAATCCGGCGACAATCGCGCCAGTGCAACCTGGAACTCATCATGGTTAGTGCCAAGAGATCTCGCATTAAAAAGACCAATTTTCAGATATTTTGAATTAAATTAAAACTCTTAAGAAACCACAACAGTAAATAACAGTGGACGTCCAGCCCGATTATTATAAGCGAATATACTCGACCGACTAAGAATAATAGTAAAACCTTATATGTTACAATTAGAAAATATAAAGACGCACAAAAGCACCGAATGCGTGTAAATATTATTCGCAGATAGACATTTAACTCAGTACTAAATCTATTAAAATAATACGTAAGTAAAATATTGGGAATCATAGGACTACGGTACACTATACACATATAATATAAAGTTCCATTTGCACACGAGTACATATATACAATATGAATATTACCGACGTACAACAATACATATTCAGATATATATACATATTTATATGTGTCGTGTAGTAAGTGAAATAGTAATAGCATTTTAAAATTATATTTCGTAAAATAAATATTATGTTGGTATATTAAGTCAAAGAAATAATGTATAATGAAGAATATTCTAATTGTTATAGATATGGCCATCATTTGTTCAATAAACAGTAGTAGAAACGTTGTCATCAACACACATAACACGACACACACCTCCAACGATAGAAACATGATTATGTTAAGTATACAGTTAAGCAAAGTAAGCGGCTTAGATAATGAGAAAAACACAAACCACATTAACATTTAAAGTAGCAGTAGTAATGAAGTTACATTTTTACAAATGAGTTCAATTAGCACATAGCTAATTGCACTAAAATTAATCAAAATTATTAAAAATTCTATATAAATAATACAGGTTGAAAGCCAAACAAACAAAAGAATAGAATAGAATAGAATAGAATGATTTTTATTCAATATGGATTATTACATAATACTTATTGAAAGTCATTATTTTATTTACCACTGGTTCGGAAAATACCTCTGTCCTGGGAAGAACCAGCAAGAAACCCAGCGGGACTTTTTTTTTTAAACATAATTTCACTTAACAATAATTTTGATTATACAATTTTAAATGAATTTTCATAGAACCAGCATGGTGGCGATCACCTTATTCCCAGGGGTTATTTTCACTCATGTATTCCTTGATATTATAATAACCCTTTTTGTACAGTTTTTCTTTAATAAAACTTTTAAACTTGTTTATTGACAAACTTTGAACATGTTCTGGGATTCTGTTGTAAAAGCGTATACATTGCCCCATAAATGAATTACTAATTCTGTGGAGTCTTGTAAGTGGCATTACAAGCTTATGTTTGTTCCTAGTGTTTAAGGTATGAACATCCTTATTCTTATTAAAGCTATTTATGTTTTTATGTACATACATTACATTTTCATAAATATATTGCGATGCCAAAGTTAATATGTTTATTTCTTTAAATTTTTCTCTAAGGGACTCTTTACAATTTAGATTATAAATCGCCCGTACGGCTCTCTTTTGCAAAACAAATATAGCTTCAATATCAGTCGCATTACCCCATAGCAAAATTCCATAAGACATTACGCTATGAAAGTAACTAAAGTACACTAACCTAGCTGTCTCAACATCTGTGAGACTTCTAATCTTTCTTACAGCATATGCTGCAGAACTAAGTCTGCTTGCTAATTTAGATATATGGGGGCCCCATTGAAGTTTCGCGTCAATAGTAATACCGAGAAAAACAGTGGTATCCACAAGACTCAACTCCTCCCCATTTAAGAGCACATTGGTTTTCGAATGTTTTACATTAGGTATTGTAAATTTAATACATTTTGTCTTATTGCCGTTTAAGAGCAAATTGTTGGCGTTAAACCAATGTACTAGTTTCGATAGAGCATTATTTACATCGTCATATTTAATTGACTGCCGTTTCAGTTTGAAAATTAAAGAGGTATCGTCAGCAAATAATACTATATCGTGATTGTCCCCTACAAGATAAGGTAAGTCATTAATATAGATTAAGAACAGGAATGGGCCAAGAATCGAGCCCTGAGGAACGCCCATTGATACTACCGATCCGGAGGAACATTTACCATTAATGACGACTTTTTGAGTTCTGTTACTTAAATATGAAGTAATAAGTTTAAGCGCCAAATTTTTTACACCGTAATGTTGTAGTTTCCTGATTAATGTATCATGATGAACACAATCGAAAGCCTTGGAAAGGTCACAGAAAATACCTAAGGCATCTTGTGAATTCTCCCAGGCATTAAAAATATATTTCATAAGCTCAACACCGGCGTCAGACGTCGAGCGACCCCTTGTAAAACCAAATTGATTTTTATGAAGTAATTTATTTGTATTAAAAAAAATTAACAATTGATCCAAAATTATTTTTTCAAAAATTTTACTGAGAGTTGGTAGTACAGAAATAGGTCTATAATTAGCGGGGTCCAATGTACTACCAGATTTAAATAAAGGTATTACTTTACTATACTTCATTAAATCAGGAAACACACCAGAATCGATACAAGTATTAAAAATAATAGCAAGATGAGGTGCAATTAAATCTATTATGGACGTAATCACTGTAACGGAAATCCCCCACAAATCTGCGGTTTTCTTTACATCAATGGTTTTGAAGTATTTTACAATATTATGCGGTAATACTTTTTCAAATCTAAATTCTTTTAAACAGGTATTAACATTCTGTTTAAGTAATGATTCGGCGACAGTTGGAGAAGCATTCAATGACTCTGTTGTCAAGATAGGAACATCAGTGAAATATTTCTCAAACACCGCTGCAACTTCTTGATTTGATTTAGTCAATTCATTATTAATTTTTAATTGATAGTTTGAATTACGAGGTTTCTCATTACCGGTTTCGCTGTTAATTATACTCCACGTCATTTTAATTTTATTCTTAGCTGCCTTAATTTTGTTACTAATATGTAATGATTTGGCTGTGGAGCAAACTCTTTTAAACATTTTAGAATAATTTTTTACATATTCTTTAAAAGCATCGGAAAGATTATACGATCTTTCATGGTAAAGGTCATATAACCTTCGTCTGCTTTTATAAATTCCTACTGTCGCCCACTCATTAAATGCCTTGCGACTGTTTCTGGAGAATGTTTTAGAAGTGAATGTTTTATTAAATTCATTGTTTATAAAGGTAAATAATTCTCTATATAAATAGTCTGCATTGTTCTTATAAGAAAGGGATGGAAGGATTTTTAACATATTACTTCTAAATCTCTCCAGGCGTTTTGCATTAATAGGAACAAACACAATTTTCTCATTTACCTGTTTTTTGTGCATATAAGGTAACGAAACCAGTTGTCCACAGTGATCTGAACTAAGTTTTTTAATTATTGATTTGTTGATTGGTACAACACCTGTAAAAATATTATCAATACAAGTTGCACTACACCCTGCAATACGTGTAGCTTCAAAGAATAAATTATTAAGATTATAGGATTTGAACAAAGAACAGAATTTAATACTGATGGAAGAAGTTTCCAGGAGATTGATATTAAAGTCTCCACACACTACAAGAGATTTATTCTGTTTATTAAGCTTAACTAAAACTTCTTCCATAATTTTTTCAAAAGTATCATAACTTGAACATGGGGGTCTGTAAACACTGACAACAATAAGGTGCTCAAGCTCAACACATGCCATTTCTACAGTACGCTCAACAGAGAGGCTCACAATGTCTTTACGTTCTTTACATGATAAGGACTTATTAGCTAATATTAAGGAGCCACCACGTAATTTAGTATCTCTATTGAACGAACTGACCACCTGGTGATTACTGAAATTAAATATGGAGTTGTATTCTTTCAACCAATGTTCTGTAATACATAAAATATTTATACTGTTACTATTTAAAAATAATTCAATTTCTAATTCTTTGCCTAACATACCTTGTATATTTTGATGCACCAGGTTGATACAGTTTTTATTATTTTTATTTTGTAAAATTGCATAATTATGTATTGGTAAGTTGCATTCTAAGCTATTTAAATTATCTTTGCTAGAGATTACCTCTATTGTCTTATTATCTAATTTAAATTACTTGGAACTGGTTCCAAATCAAATGTAAAATTATTTTGTTGCTCAAAAGAAGCAGGTGTCAAGGTAGCCAAATCATTGGCTGAGTTAAAATATAAATAATAAGATAGCGTATCTGCTACCAGTCTTAAACTATACTTTGATAGGTAATACCTATCTCTTGTCAAAAACTTCTTAGTTAAATTATTAATATCAATTAAATGAAATTTATCATTATTATTCTTACAATTAAATGTCAAATTTAAGTTATTGTTACATGTCAAGTTATGCATCATTAAATTTAAATTATGTCTTAGTTTATTTTCCTGTGGCCACCCCTCTATATAAGGCAATGTAAACAAGATAACTTTAACCACATTTATGTTATTGAGATATTCAATATATTTTAATAATTGATTCTTGTTCATATTGCCTCTTCTCCCAACAAAAATTATTAATATACTATTAGGGTTAAATTTATATAACTAAAAAATAGAAGTAATGAGGTTACATTTTTATAAATACGTTCATTTATCACATCTATATTCACACTAAAATTAAAGAACTTTATTAACAAAGATATACAAATAATACAGGTAAAATACCAAAGGAATAAAAGAAAAATTATATAACTATAAAATAGAGGTAGTGAGGTTACATTTTTATAAATAAGTTTTATTATCACATTTATAATTACACTAACATTAAACAAAATTTTTAACAAACCCATACAAATAATACAGACAAAATGACAAAGGAATAAAAGAAATATTATATAACTAAAAAATAGGAGTAATGAGGTTATGTTTTTATAAATTGGTTCATTTAACATATTGATAATTACACTAAAACTATACAGATTTATTAACAAACCTACGCAGATAATACAAGCGGAGTGCAAAAGAAATAAAAGTAAAATTATATAAATTAAAAATAGAAGTAAAACTTTAAAACTTTTATAAAAACATGTAAAAACTTTTTTTAATTGGCTATTTCGAACTATTTTCTGATAAAACACCAAAAATACGTTCAATATCAGCAATAGATCGCAATTGGTGTAGTTTCGAACTATCACTCTGTCTGGCAAATATACGTCCCTCCTTCGTCCAAATGTATATCCAATTAAGACCTCTCCGAATATCACGTGCTTTTCCAAATAATTGACGATTAATACTAGTAAGCCTCTCATTGAGATAAAAAGGTCTAGGTTCATGTGATGGGAGGCCAAGATCTGCTGTTGTAGCCCCACAGCGAACACGAGCATTTCGTAACAATTCGTCTCTAATAACTCGACGAGAAAAGCGTACCACAATATGAAGATGACGTGGGGGACGTCCCAGGGCTTGAGTTTTTAAATCAGAAAAGCGCTGACTATTTCCTACTCTACTGGCGCTAACTATATTTTCCGGGATACCAGAAATCTCTAAATCATTTAATAAAGCCTGTTGATCACGCTCATTAAATTAACTTGTAACTGAGTTATGGTATTTCGCAAATCCTGATATGTGGAAAGTGAATTTTGGTTTTTTAAAAAACACAACTCAGCCTGTAGTTTTTCATTTTCACTCTCTAAAAGAGATATTTTGTTACTGAAAGACGATATGTAACTTCTTACCTCTACTAGTTGAGCAGATAAAAATCTGTAGTTTCCGTAAATTCTTTTTTGAGTTTAGCCACTGCTATATCAAACTCTTGCTTAATCTCCTTAGTAATTGAGCTACGCATATGATTTAATTTCGTATCAAGAAGGGAAGAAAGTTGTTCAAGGGAGATATTAATACATTTGTCTGACTGGCATTGTAACATACTACAGGTGATGATCGTATTAGGTTGCTCAGTAGATATCGACTCTTTTAAGTCCCCTTGAACCTGAATAATATCCTCACATGACATGTCAGTCTGGTTAAGCGTTGATTCGAATTGTTTTCTAACAGGTGTGTCATCCTTAATACGGCGTGATGTTACATTCACATACGAAGGACAGCACCATGTACGCTTAATATCATGATTTTTATTCATAAACTGAGCCGTAGTTATATTTAGGCATTTATAATGATACGTGCATTACAGCGTATACAAACTAATAATTCTTCGCGACGAATCACTTGAGTACATGCTAAGCATTTCATGGTTTTGTATTATTCGTATAAATAATTTATACAGATAGTAAGCAAATTAATTCAATAAGCAGGTACTCGGTAAATAAACCGACGAGCCAAATGTGACCCCCTTGCTTAGCAACAGGCCTTTAATTAGATGCTGGAGCGAGCAAGATAGACTATGCGCAAATACAGTCATAGACTAAAATATAATACTGGAGATAGACTGGCAACTGAAGTTTTCATATTTAGTTACCGTTCAGCGCCCTCTGAATGCCAAGCAATAAACTAAATGAAACATATATAATTATATATATACGTAGTTGCGAATATGGCAATATGTATAGGTACTTACATATGAATTGCTGTTTTATTTATAGATAGAATATTTTATCTATAAATAAAACGGCAATTCATACGTAAGTACCTATACATATTATTTATATGTCGTTTTAGATACTTAAACAGTGTTTTGAAGTAAGCATATTTTTAGGGATGTTTTTAGATAGACAAGTTTAAGTATCTTTGGGTATTCGGGTAAAGGTTTTCAATCTGTGAGTGTACAAGACGGACGTGTCGTAGATAATTATTAAATTACCTTATTTGTATACGATCTATTATAAACCCTACGCGACTTGCTTAAAACAGCCTTTTGCAAATCAATTACAAGTGAGCGGCAAATCATCGGCGCAGCTACGCACGACTCCTGTGAGTAAAAGAGACAGATTTCTCGGCCCCGATTATTTCTATTATTCTTTTATTCGATCATAGAAGATTACACGCGCCACCCGCGTGACTACACGGATATAAGATGAGTGTACTACGCTCGCCGACTGGAAGTGACTCCAGCAGAAGACTCGGTGGTTCTCAACCAAACTTATTAGATGTACAGACAGAGACAGAACCCAGCCATCATGCAACTATTCGCAGCAAAAGAAAATGCACTGATGATATCGATTACATACGAACTGAACTGGCAGGATTACGTCAACAGATGTCCGAAGTGATGACAGTTTTAACTTCCGTAACAACTGATCAATCTGAAAACATTAACAAACTGCGTCAAGATGTCACTGCCATAAAAAGTGAAGTAAGTAACATAAGTTGTACCATAGAAAATATTATTTTGGAACACAGTAATTTGAAGAGTACTCTTTCAAGTCTGGCAAGCGCTTCTGAAAATACGGAGAAAAAAGTTAACCTGCTTGAAGCCGATGTTAATAAACTCAAAAATTTAAAACCTGCTAATAGTTTCTCTCAAGACTCAACAAGTCAAGAAGACATTATTACTGAAATCTATGAGCGAAATATGCGATCAAAAAATATTATTATTGTGGGTGTTCCCGAACCTAAGGCAACATCCGCAAAGGAACGGCTCGATTTTGAAAAGAAAGAAATAACTAAAATAATCAAACAAATTTATAAGGACTGCCCTGAGCCTGAAAGAATAATCCGATTAGGTAAATATATCCCCGATCACACCCGTCCTATCAAATTATGTTTTAAATCTGAGGATACAGCAAAATATATACTACGCAACAAACGTACATTACAAATCCATAACATTAAGATATACTCCGATCAAACCCCAAACCAACGTAAATATATGCTTAACTTGAAGAACGAACTTGAAAAACGTGTCGCTCAAGGAGAGACAAATTTACAAATTAAATATATTAAAGGAACTCCTAAGATTATTGTAGCCTCCGAGAAGAAACCAGCAACAGACACGTCAACATCAAAAAACTAACAATTACTTCAGAAAAAATTACTTATCATATCGCTACTGATTACTCAGATATAACCTTTACAAAAAAATCATTGAAGTGCTTCTACGCTAACGCCCGCAGCATTGTAACGCCGGGAAAATTCGATGAACTGAGATGTGTAATTAACTCTCTTCAAACTATAACACATATAATTGTACTTACCGAAACTTGGATTAAGAGTGAAGATGAGGCAAAAAGACTGCTAATCCCAGGATACACGCATTATTTTAACTTTAGACAAGCCAAGAAAGGAGGTGGTGTCTCCATTTTCGTCTACGATAACTTAAGACACAATCTTATAGAAGAAAATTGTATCGATGATATTCATTATCTTTGGGTGCACGTAAAAAAATTCTCTCTCGATGTTGGTGCAATCTATAAACCGAATAAAACTAAAGTAAACAACTTCCTTGACGTATATGGACAACAATTACAGAGTAAGAGAAGGGCCGTAGTATTCGGGGATTTCAATCTTGACCTGCTCAATCCAGATCAAGCAGTTCGTGATTACAAGGACACTTTAAAAGAGAACAACTTCAAAATTATAAACAAAATTAATCAGAAATATTGCACTCGTGAAACTAAAACTACAAAATCCTTATTAGATCATGTATGCTCTAACTTAAAAGAGTACAACTTTCACCTGGCTATCGTTGATTCTTCGATGTCTGACCACAAACAAATGTTTTTAGAAATTAAAAATTATCAAACTGAACCAGTAAAGAAAATTGAATATACAAAAATCAACTATCCTAACTTATACAAGCATTATGAAGAAACTGCAAGTAATGATGAAAAACTGTTATATGAAAAACTTGAAGAGAAGTTACTTTCTTCGCTATTGAAAAGCAAAATTACAAAATCTAAAATTCTTAACCCCCCCCGGCAAGACTGGATCAATAAGGACATAATACATGAAATTAACTACCGTAATTTTCTATTCAAAAAATGTAAAACAAATACAACGGACTTGGATCTTGCAAAAGGATACGAAATAGTAAAATCCAGAGTATTTAAGACAATTCAAACGGCGAAAAATACATATTTTTATAAACGTTTTTCGGACAACATGACTAAACCCCGCAAAATGTGGAGACTTATCAATGATCTCTCCAAAAATAAAATACAGGAAAGTAGAGGACCTGATATGATTGAAACAGATACCGGACCAGTAACAAACAAAGCCGAAATATGTAAATACTTCAACTCATACTTTTCGAATGTTGGACCCTCATTAGCACAGCTCATCCCTGACAAATATAAACAGAATGAATACCAGAACTCTACAGAAAGTGTCGACACTGGGAAACTTGAGTTTATTGCTCCAGCCACTCCTGACGAAATTATTAAGATCATAGACAAATTAGACCCAAATACTGCATCTGGAATTGATGGCATTACTACAAAATGTATCAAATGTTTAAAAAACCTAATTGTGACCGAACTTACAGAGTGTATTAACTCATGTCTAGACCAAGGCATCTTTCCAGATAGCTTAAAGATTGCCAAAGTAACTCCAATATATAAATCTGGAAGCAAGAGTGACTGTAGTAATTACCGACCTATCTCTGTCCTCCCTGTCATTTCAAAAATTTTTGAAAAGGTTCTTTACACACGTTTGGAAAGTTTTTTAAAATTGAAAAAATTTATTTATCCAAAGCAATACGGATTCCAACCGAGATCAAACACTCTTTCAGCAACGATTGACCTTGTAACTAAAATAAAGAACAAAATTGATAAAAAACAAATAGCTTTAGGAATCTTCATAGATCTCAAGAAAGCATTTGATACCATAAGCCCTAATTTATTAATTCAAAAATTGTCACAAGTTGGTATTACGGGAAAAGCTCTTGAAATCTTTAAATCATATCTACAAAATCGTAAACAAATAGTCAAAATAGGTGAGTACCAAAGTGACTCCAGTACTATTACATGTGGCGTACCGCAGGGCTCGATATTAGGTCCACTTTTGTTCCTAATATATATCAACAACATCAGTCTACTTGGCCTAAAAGGGGATGTTTCTCTATACGCCGATGATACTAGCCTTTTCTACTTTGGTCATTCAGTCGAATCATTAACACCTCATATACAAAATGATTTAAATCTATTAAACGAATGGTTTAAGTATAATCTGCTCACTATCAATATCACTAAAACTAACTATGTAATATTTGCCGCAAAGAATAAAAGAATAACAAATAATATACAATTAAAAATAAATAATCAACCAATTGAAAAGAAAACAAAGGAAAAATATCTTGGTCTCGTTTTGGACAGCCAGCTAAATTGGAAACCACACATAGAAAGTTTAAAAAATAAATTATTGTCATTAACAGGGATCCTTCATAGTTTCAAACATAAACTTCCGCGAAAAGTACAATATATAATTTATAATTCATTAGTTAAACCACACATCGACTATTTAATAGAAATTTGGGGTACAGCCGCTAAAACTAATTTAGAAAATATTCAAAAGGCACAAAATAAGCTAATAAAAGTTTTATTTAATTATAAATTCAGAACTCCTAGTAAAAAATTATATGAAGATACGAAAATAATGAACGTCAAACAATCATATATATACTATACATGCATATTAATACGTAAAATACTAAATAAGGAAATAAATTCCAGCTTGTCCTTTACTAAAAAACATGAAATACAAAAAAGAAAATTGAGAAACGCTAACTATTTAGTAACACGCCCTCCAAGAACCAATTATGGAAAGAAAAATATAGAATTTGAAGGTGTAAATATATATAATAAAATACCGACGGATGTAAAAAATGCTAAAACCATGGCTTCATTCAAAAAGTTACTAAAACTACATATTACCAGTATATAATATAAATAAAATACATAAATGAGAATTCAGTAAAACATAAAATGTATAAATATATATAATGTAATAAATAAATAGATTTCCTATACACACCGTTCATAAAAGTTTAAAATTAAAGCAAGTACTACTAAAATTACATATTACCCGTATATACAAATAAAATAATAAACATTTACATACATAGTAAAATATGTAAAAAGAACATAAATAAATAAATAGATTTTTTTTTTTCACTTTATCACATTAAAGTTAACTTAAACACAACTACTCCTAAAACTACGTATTACCAGTATGTAAAAATAAAATTTATAAACAAGTACGTAAAAACATATTATTTAAAATGACCGAAAATAAATAAATAGATCCCCTATACTAAATAAATAAAAGTTTAAGATAAACACAATCGGTATTAGTACATTCACCTTGTTTGTCACTTCCAGTCGATTCTGTTTTAGATCTTTGTATCTGCGATTATCTACGCATGGGTTAATACAGTGACAGTATAGTTTTAGATGTACCCTCATTGTGTGTTATATTTATTAGTTCGTATATTGTTATTTCTCTTTAAGTGAATAATGTATTTATTCTTTGAGAAATAAAGTTCTTTAACCACAAGGTAATGAGATAAATAATACAAAAATATATAATTCAATGAATTTATTAATTATACATTAATACATTAATTTCGACGCCTTTTTGCCTCTCGTTTCGCACCCTTTGTTTTATTGTAATGTTCTCAAGCCCGTAGGAAAAATGGAGACATTTTCACCACTATCATTACATAAATTATAATAGCTCTTGCTATTTAGTATATTGCTGACTTCTTTGCACCAAGTAATTATGAAGAACACAACACTTTTATGGACCAAATATTTCTTTAAATTTTCTTAATGTTTTTCACATTTCATAAAATTTAAGTCGATGTGGACTGATATAAACAGCATGATATATTTAACAATGTTTTCTACATGTGCATATTTATTTAAAATATTCCATGTTTTTTTTTATTTTTTTTTTTATAGGAGAGGGGGCAAACGAGCATGCGGCTCACCTGATGGTAAGTGACTACCGCCGCCCATGAACAACTGCAACACTAGGGAGGGAATTGCAGATGCGTTGCCGGCCTTTTAAAAAGGAGTACGCTCTTTTCTTGAAGGTCCCTAAGTCGTATCGGTCCGGAAAAATCACTGATGGTAATTGATTCCACAAGGAAGTCGTGCGAAAGAAAACATCTTCTAAATCGCACAGTGGTGGACCGCCAATCATTATGTGTTATGTGTTCTACTGGTGCAAAAAAGTCAAACAATGACCGGGTAGGATAGCATAACCATCTTTTGCCACAATATTCTTTTTTTATTATAAAATTGTAGAAATCTGCATTATTTGATGATGTTAAATTATTTTGACATGTTTTACATTTTTTAAATATAAACTTTTTTGTTTTGATTGCTATCCAACCACTACAATAAGCTATGGCCGCGCATTTCTCTACATGAACTTTGGTACGGCTTTCTAGAATTTGTTGTGTATTTATTAAATCAATATTTAAATGTTCATTGATAATTTCTGCCTTTAACTTATTTGTTATTAATTTAAAACCTTCTATAGTGTTTACCCAACTGGTTAGAGATGGTACAGTTACCTCTTTACTATTATTATTTATATACTTCATTGACCTTAAAATGGGTAATGTTTTGTTCCATAATTTTAAATGGGATGAGTTTGGTGTGACAGCAGATCTGTATATTTTACCTTCTTCTTTATGTTAATTTGAGTCGAACAGGTTGTTTTGAACAGCATTATCAAATGTGCAGTGTCCACACTTTCCTCTGGCATGCACCCACTTTCTAGAAATTATAATTTTATGTTAAATATATATAAGTATTAAATTATTGTATTTGCTTTTTTTATTGGGGCATCCTAAACTACTGGATAATGTTTAGAGGCATTTCACACCAAGTGTACATAATGTGTCTCATAAAACATGCATCATACAAATCATTTTTTGGCTACTGATATTGATTATAATAATTCATTACTGTCCCACTGCTAGGCACAGGCCTCTCAGAAATAGAAGGATTAAGCCTTAGTCCACATGCTGCCCTGATGTGGTTTAGCGGACTACACACACATTGAGAACTTTATGAGGCCCTCTCAGGTGTGGAGGTTTTCTCCCAATGTTTTGCAGCACTGTAAACGCAAGAATAGAACAGAATAGAATATTTTTTTATTCAATATACATTACATGTGTAATTCTTATTGAAAGTCATTTTTTACTTTATCACTGGTTCGAAAAAAAACCCTCTATCCTGGGAAGAACCAGCAAGAAAACCAGCGGGACTTTTTTTTAAAATAAATTTTACAATATAAATGATTACGAACTATTTACAAAATTTATTTTTGAAACTGCTTGGAAGCGACCACCTCATTCCCAGGGGTTATTATCAACCATGTATTCATTTATACTATAATAACCCTTTTTATACAGTTTCGGTTTAATAAAACATTTAAACTTGGTAACAGAGAGAACCTGTACACTTTCCGGGACCTTGTTGTAATAGCGTATACATTGCCCCAAGAATGAATTACTGACTCTGTGGACTCGAGAAATTGGCATCACTAGCTTGGTATTTGTTCCTAGTGTTTACAGAATGTATATCACTTTTTTTAATAAAACTATCTTTGTTTTTGTGAACATACATTAAATTTTCGTAAAGATACTGAGAGGCCAAAGTTAATATATTTATTTCTTTAAATTTATAACAGCCAATTTACAAAGCCTGTTTTTTGGGTAAAGAAACTCTTTCTGAAAGTGCTGACGACAGATTCTATGAGTTTTACAGGTGTTGTCCAGACTCACAATACCACCTCCAATAATCTTTACTCAATTATGAAACCTTTCTGCATCTTTCTCAGGGCATGGAAAGTAATGTAGAGGTACACCTGAAAATAAAATAAAGTGACTATAATGGGCCTGAATGAAATGTGATTTTTAATCATTCTAAGTTACTCTACATTATTTTACAATACATAATAATGTTATATAATAATAGTAAAATAAATTAAGTTATTGATAAATAATTAATCATAATTATTTTTCTAGATCACTTAGTTCAGAGTTCTAAAGACTAGCAATGTAATAAAAGACAATTTCAAAAACTCAAAAGCCCGGCTAAAGGGGTGTAGGTAGATGCAGATGTATAGACCCACATTTTATGTGAGTTTATTATAATTACATATATATCATCTGATATCAAGGATGACGTTTTGTACCATAGGGACAATCAACTAAATTATTAATTTTCATCATTTTCTCTGTCGGTCTAGGTTATTTACTACAGATAAAGAATCTTGATAATATAATTATGTCTTTTCACTTTACCTTGCATTTCAAAAATCTAAGAATTTACAAATGAAATATATATAAACCCTCTTGTGAACTCTATGTAATAGTTAGGTCAGTGGCTTGTCTTAGATTCATTAGTAAGTTTAGAGATTTTTTCAATCTAAGTCAAATCTTATTTATTCATTTAGACCATATCAATGCCTATTGATTTGACTTTTGAAAGTCGAGACTTTAGGTGCATGTTCGAAAATGTAGATTCCGATGGAGAAAAACAAGCAAGAAACTCAACTTTTAAATGCAAATTGAGAAAAAAGACATGATGTCAAGATTGTTTATCATGTTTTAGTCCTTGCTCTAAGGTTTACTATGAGTTAACTGAGCCGACAGACTACGGCCCGTATTCTAGAACGACACTCATCTCAACTTGAGCATATCTTAGTGACGTATTTGTATGAAATGATAGACTCAAATCATTCTCAAGTAAAGCTGTGTTTGAGCATAATTCTAGAATAAGAACCTACATGTAGCATTTATTATTTTTAAATGTTAAAAAACCTTATAGGAACTAATGGTATTTTAGAAATTTTGACTTACTGAATAAATAGAAATGTCGTTTTTCACTGCTTTTTAATTGTTAAAAACAGAGTAACCAGTTTATGGTGTATAAGGCACGTGGAATATAAGCCAGCGTAGAATACACATATTTTTTTAAAAGACTATTGAGGTTATGAAACTTCAGAATATAAAAACACACTTTACTCACCATCTTCTGCTACTACTTGGCACCCAGGAACACAGAAGATATTTCGAGGCATTGTGTAAAATGTAAAATAACACTACACTGAGATATATGGTCCAAACTCCCTACGGAGGGCCTATCAACATGTATGTCCAAAACACTTTCACAAAGTACAGTCTATGCTGGAATTTAGGTATTTCTGGAATATACGAAGAAACTGAAGCTCGACTCAACGTAGTAACACAAAAAACACCAAAAATTACAAGAAAAATGCGCACGAGTATGCAAACACACCGGTGAGAAATTTCTTCTAGTTAGAATAAGTCGACTAAGTGTTATTAAAATTTGGTATCAATAAACTACTCTAAAGATTCTAAGATCGTAACTGTAATAAATACTATTTATTTATTTATTTATTTATTTAATAAGGCTTACCAACTAAATACATATAGAAACAATTATTATGAGGTGCACTTAAAAAAATTGTATATATGCATTTAAATTAAAGGTAAACACAACATATAATAAAAGACTTCCTTTAAGGAGAACAGTAACCTATAAAACTATCACTACAATAAAATAACAAAATTAGAACAAACAAAAAAAAACCTAATTTATATAATGTATAAATGGAAAAAAGAGAGGAAGTAAAAAAACTTTTAAAATGAAAAAATTATTTGGCTGTGTAATGTGTTAGTACCTTTCTCTTTAAAACATTTAAGCTATCAAAATGGATATCCACATCACAATTTTGAAATGTTGAATTGAATGCATTCAACAAAGATGATAAAGGTGTGTTTCTGCCATATTCATTACGACTTTTTTTAATATGAAACGGTTTGTAGTTATGTAGACGTGCACTAATTCTTGGAACAGTGATACCGATATCAAGTAAGAGAGACCGACAGTCAATTTTAAAACTTAAGAGCTTGTGCAGGAAAGTTATACTTAATACATCCTTACGCCTTTCTAAAGGTATCATATGGTAATGCTCAAGTCTTTTCTTATAGCTATTAAAAGTGTGATAAGTCCCTTCTATGTAACTGAGTCTAGCTAACATTCTTTTTTGTACCTTTTCTATACGTTGTATATTGTTTTGATAACTAGGATACCAAACAAAGGAACAGTAGTCTATATTGCTACAGATCAACGCGAAATAGAGGGCCTTTAAAGCTGGTATGGACTTAAATTCTGTAGTGTTACGTGAGATGAATGCTATTAATCTATTACACTTATTTATTGTGATATCAATATGACGTGTGAATCTCATTTCGGAATCAATGTTTAGGCCTAAATCTTTAACATATTTTACTTGATTAAGACGAGTATCTGCAATATAGTAATTAGTCTCGAATTTTTTATATTTCCTTGAAAATTTTATGTGGTGACATTTTTTTACATTGAGTTCCATCTTATTACATTCACACCATTTACAAAGATCGTTAATATCCCTCTGTAATAGTAACTGGTCCTCTGTGCAATTAACGGTTCTAAAAAATTTCAGATCATCGGCGTATAAAACAAACTGACTGTTATTTAATACATGTTTTATGTCATCTATAAACAAACAAAATAAAATTGGACCCAGGACTGAACCCTGAGGAACTCCAGAAGTAGCTTGAAATATGTGAGATACAAAACCGTTTACAACAACCCTCATTACTCTATTTTCTAAATAGGACTCAAACCATCTCAAAAGACATCCATCAATAAAAAAAAAGTTTTTAAGTTTAGCCAGTAATATTTTATGGTCCACTTTGTCAAAGGCCTTGCTAAAGTCGGTGTAAATGGCATCAACCTCATTGCCATTACTTAGTTCGGTTAAAACCTTTTCAACAAAGAACATTAAATTGGTTGTTGTGGATCGCTTCGCAAAGAAACCATGTTGATAGTCACTCAGAAGTTGTTTTACGTGCCACTTTAAATGGTTACTAACAAGGGATTCAAATATTTTTGACAAAGTGGAAAGTATGCTGATAGGTCGATAATTACAGATAACATTGATACTTCCGGATTTATGGATTGGTAAAACGATAGCCTCTTTCCATTAAAATATCACTAGTTTCCATTAAAATTCACTTTCCTATAAATTATAATATCACTAGTAATATAAAATATTTTTAAAATAAATTATACTGTTGTTAAATCATTTATTTTTGTGTACCTACCTGGACCAATAAAACAAAAATAGCAAAATCATCAGTTATTTTAAAGTACCAAGTGTTCCAAGTAAAAAAAAGAGGGGTAACACTGCAATAAAAAGTTCCATGTATGTGGGATAGATGGCGCTTTTCATAATAAATAAAAAAATGTTTTAAGTTACCGGGGCATGAATACAGTTCAACGACCGATACAAGCAAAGAATAGGTGTCACACCTCTCAGCTGACATTCACGGTACAAATACATGCACTTTATAATACACTTTGCACAAGGTTTATAATATTAATAATATTTTACTAAAACACAAACATTAAATAGCAAAATATATTGACTTCAAAAAAGTTTGAAATAACTTTACAAGCTTATTAGGAACAAAATAAAGTAACAGCTGACTGATAACCGTGTTTACACTTCAACGGATCGCGCGTGACTCTAGTAATTAATCTAGTTGAATACTTGTACGAATTTGAGACTTGGATACTTGGCTATTATCTTGAGAAGTTTTCCTTGTGGATTTCCGGCTGTTCTGTCATCGTTGCGTTTCTTGTATCGTTATTTATTGTTAAACGCCGTCCACATACAAAGCACACTTATTTAATTTTCGCTCAGTAAAACAACTGGATATCACTGGTTACGGTTTCTGACCTAATGGATGCTGTGGATCACGTTTTATTCACATAACGATATTAGTGGTGCTGTAATGTATAACTGTTTTACAACGTAAATATAACAGTTTTGTTGTGGAGAATCTAAATATGGTTACTGCTGTTTTACTCAATGGTACACGTTACCGCAAACTGAATGAAAGTTTACAGGTTAGTCGAATTTATTTTTATTTATTTATTCATTTTTCAAGTAAATACACCCCTTTTGTTAGTTCACTTAAATCTAGTTATTAGTAAATTAACAAAAGTTATTTTTATTATATATACTGGGCATGGAACCCATAAACACTGTGTTCCAGTGCTAAGGCACAGTCATAAGTGACAGGACAATCTTTATGCCAAACTTTATGAAAAAATCGCGTTATGACAAACAAAGAAAAATATAAAAAAGGATTTATCATTTTTGAGGCTCTTTTAGAAAATTTAGGCAAATTTTCGATTCAATTTTTTTTAATGATAGCAGATTCTATGATCAAAGCTAGTAGATATTACGAAAGGTTCCAGCTACGTTGATATTCGTAAAATGACGCAGAGTTGGCAGCACTGAATTGCGATGCTGTCATGCGCGAAAATCTGATTCCCTTTAGAGCTGCATTTGCTAATTGGATTAAAATTGGACCAGCAATCTCTCTTTTGCAGATGTCCCGGTGTAGTATAGGTTAAATGCTGCTCTTAAAATTTTTTAAGGGTTTAATAATAAAAAAAACTAAAAACTAATAACTTAATTATCATAGATCCCTACTCCTGTGGTATCATGCCAAGAACGCTGGCTGCGTTTCCTCGATGAATGGCTATACTTAGCCTTTGAGCGATAAAAAAACTAGCCCTCTTATCAACAGCAGCAACAAGCAGTCGCTGATAGAGTTCCTTTAGGAACTTCACCGCACATGGACCCCATGGACCGATATTCTCTACGGCAAATATATAGTCATCTCCCAGAGACTCATATTTGTGCCACTTACTCAATTCAGCTGCCTCTGATACCACCCCGGCTCTAAACGAGGTACCCCTGAGATGATAGGCCATCAAAATGTCTACGCAGGTAGTATCCCATACTAGGGCTTTACTTCATACCGTCGGGTCTCTTGAAATCGTTTCTAAATATTCCACAACGCTCTAAAACCGAGGGAGTATTTATAGAGACAAGAGCCCAACTTCTGTATAGCATCAGGGCTCGGCTGGTACTGTCGGTACACAGGCGTTTACGCACACATACGTACGTATTATTTTCAGAAATAAGAATATGCGATTTAAAAAAATCTATTGATTAGACTAAGAGATTAAAACCCTATTACGGTAATATGTTGCTCGTAGAATAATATAACAAAAATCAGAATGATTGCATGTATATTAGTATGGTTTAAATCGTTAAAAGAAACATTTAGAGGTATATTGGTAATTTTTTCTATCGTATCAAATTAGTAGTATCACGTTTTGAACACACTATCTGACTAGCACATATTCTGAAAAATATTATATATTTTTCTGATTTTGTTTACTGTAGTGTATCATATACTTTAAGGAATTATAAAACTTGTGTTTAGCTCCTGTAGTCCCCTTTAGAATCAAATACAGAATTGTTTTAATAATTATCACCCATGAAGACTAAAATGAAAAAAAAAAAAAATTATTTCAAATGACGCTTCATTTTAATAGACGCTAGTAATTAATTTATTTGTATTTGTTAATAAATAATATAATACCTACGTTTATCAATAATAATATACTACGGAAAGAACTTCGTTCCAACCGAGTGTTCCACGACACTCACGTATTTTTTATTTTTTTTAAAGATCCCTTGGACTTCTTGCTGGTTCTTACCAGGAAAAAGATTTTTTCAAACCATGGTACTGCTTAAATTACTTTCAATATGTATAATTGTAATCTATATTGCATAAAAAAGCCTATTAAATTCTATTCTACAACTTATGCTATCTTAAATGGTGCTGTCACGTGTAATAAATTTGTACAAGCAAAGTACAGTTGCAGTCTATAGCAATGCTGGGCACTGGCCTCTCATATTTCTTAAAGGGTCATAGAAGAATTAGTCAGCCCTGCCGCCTCAGTTCGTGTTGACGTTTTTCCCTAAATCAGTCTTAACTGTCAGCCACCGCAGAGTCTACTTCACCTGAGGATGCCAAGTGTAGAGGCGAAACGTGTCATATAATCGACGGTGTAGTCTTTTCTAGTGTAGAGGTGTTGGGAGTAGTGGTGTAGGCATTAGCGGTGATGGGGATAGTGCACGCATTGAGGGAGGGCGGGAGACGCACTTCAAACCAGGTAAGATGATCACAGCAAATTAATTTTTAACATCTTTAAGGATTTCGCGTATCCTCGAATTATTATCCTCAGACATGCAGGCAGATAGGTAGATAAATCTTTTATTTGTTTCTATAATTATAAAGGTGAGTTCTGTGACTAAACTATGTATTTATTACAAAAAGTTAGGGAGCAAATACAGATTATCGGCTAATAATGTCCTCGAATGGCCGTCACGGCGACCAGTCTCCATCAGCGCAGGACAGGATTATAGTAACCTAGTGTAGGCGTAAACACAAGAGCACTTTTTATTCCCTCACTCTCATAGACCTGCGGGTCGGTAATCCGACACAACCGGAGAGAGATCAGGCGTTAGTCCGACGGTTTTAGGAGCTTACCGAGGCATGAGGGTGAAACACTGCCAACTTCCTCACTCTGGTCCGCTTCCTTGACAGAAAATTCCAATAACTGGTTTAGGCCTGATTCGAGATTTCAATCCCAGACCTCATGACCAGCAATCGCGGTTACGTCCTTTAGACCAACAAGGCAATTAGTTCAGCTATTACCCTCTAGATGACGACACGAAAATGAGGTATAAACGATATCCCACAAGGTATCCTTACTATGTTATTGCTTAATTGCCCAGCACGTGGTAATACAGCACCTAAACTTGCAATTAACAATTTCATTGGTACCAGTGGAGGTCGAGCGCGGGTTATTTGCGTACCTTACGTACTTGATCGACCACAGCCCACTAGCGGAATAGTTTGTTCACTAAGATAGAGTTGGTACACCAGGAGGCTCACTTATTAGTTTCCTTTTACTTTATTGTTTTTATTGTGTTTGTTAAATAAATGATTTTCTATTTTAATAATAAAAAGGATACTATTTTATTCTTATGGTTACTGCTATAAAACAAAAGCAAAGAATCTTTCACTATGGTGCTTCGTTTTAAATTGCCAAATGCTCTTGAAGGTATACGCCGCATGCGGCGACCTTTGAAGTTGCGGTGGCGCCTTTGATAAGACATGTGCCTAGGCGGCACGACACAAAGGCGACCGTGTCTAGGCGAACAGACTATAATATATTCCATTACAGTCTATAAAGTTGCTGGAAATAGGCTTCTTCCATAGATTGCTTCATAGGGGCGATTTTGCCATTTTAATTTGTTATCAAGAAGATGCTGCGAGACGATATGGAGATGGTGGATATTCCGCTAATCATTTTAGGTAAAAATTACAAAAAAGCAGTAGAGTTTTATGAATTGATTTTGATAATGATGAATAAGCAGAATTTAGTTTGTTAAAATTATTTTCTTTATTTATTTCCCCAACCTTGTCGATTAAACTTATATTATATTCAGTTTGTCTAAACTGGGCCCTAAAAGTAGATAATATCGACATCAGATGGGACAACCTGCCTGAATGAGATTTTCATAATATTGCTGGTACAGGTACAAAAGTATGGCGTCGGCACATTTTTCTCTTTTAAGTATGCATACTATACTTTTCTGCAATAGAGATGATGAGTGCCGTCATCATTATCATTATCACCCATCACAAGTTCACTACTGCTAAACAGACCTTGGAGTGTGTCCCAGAATTGCATGTGCTTAAAAGTACAGCAACGTTGCCTTAAGAAATACAAATCGAATCGCAGCATTTTGTATTTTTTTCTCTCTTTTTTACACTATTGAAATTTTATATTTAAGTGATGTTTTACCACGAACTATGGTAGCGAAGTGAAGTTTGGACATTGATGCAGATTTCCTCTGAATTCAGACCAACTTTGTGATTTTCGCAAGAAGTTTAAATAATACAAGTAATGTTTATTTCCTTTGAATTAACTTAATCTTTGTGAAATGGCAATGGGAGAGGCATATGTACAGCAGTGAACTTGTCTATATCTAAAAGATACAAATTTTATGAAGCATCCCTTTTTATGTAAGATATTAGGAGCTCCGCTCTTCTACAAAAATTTACTTTTACAGCTACAAAGATCTAAAAAGAATACGAGAAAGAAAATTATATTCTTAAGCTGGTATGGTGAGGGTGGAGAGCTGGAAACCCTTAATTCTAAATCGGGTATAGATATAAATTTCCATGATCTACAGCGTCCACTTACCATCCGGTAGACTGTGTGCTCCTTTGTTGTTCTTATTATATTTAAAAAAAATTCAACATCTATGACATCACGCTAGAGAACCATTAAAAATTCAGTTTATCCGCATTTATTAAAATAGTCACTTCTATTTTAACAATATGCCTTCTCCATATTAAATTACCCGTACGTCGCTGTGACCGCTAGAGAGTATTATTAAAATATTACATCAAAATGTGTTTTGGACTGAAGTACTTGTATATATGGCGGCTATAAACTCCGCTTATCGTTTGGATTATCTATTGTGATCTTGTGTACAAATTGTTATCATTTTTTTCATTCGTTTAACGGACGTCATTTCCTTGTTAGGATTTTTAGACTACATCGTTGGTTTTATGATCGTAAGTAAGACTGCTAATCATATGGTACCGGGTTCGAATTCCGAGTCGGTCCAGAATCAGTAATTATGTTTTTTTGTCACGAAATTTTAAGAAGCTGCACGTATGTTGGATTACACGTGAAGCCATTAATCCTATGCTACGCTGATCTTTCTTCTTTTGTGACGGATTACCATCACATAGGACGAGCTGTTCTTGGGCACACACTCGTGCACTATAATCCTGTTTTGCGTAACTGGCTAATCTCCAATGATATTTCTTGGCTGCAATCGTATTTCGGTTTGAGAGACATTATTATTTTATATTAGCTGTTAGAGACGGCCCTTCAGTAGATGAAGTGTCGGCTAGGTAAAACACAGAGGAAGTCGATGAATGCAGGTAGCATATAACCACGTTTAGTGCTTTTCCTTGGAAGAGACTTTTGTTCATAAGTTTATAGTAAAATTGTAGGTACGATGTTCCTGATTTATTGGTTAGTAACGCAATATATAACGCTAAAAGTTACAAACTATGAAATTTAAAATCATTTGTATGTGTTTGAACCATGCTGCTGCAGCTATATTATGGTAGTAGCTCAAACAAGTCTTCTCGAACGGGGAAGCACCACGCTCTCTCAGAATACCAGCGTTACATAGCAGCTTAATGCTGCTATGTGTGCTATGGTGATAAGAAAATTGGAGAGCCTTTTTGCTGTAAATGAGGCATCCCATCTTACCCATCAGGGATGAAAACAACATCTGCTTTTTTGATTCTTAATCAAGGATATATATATATGTAGGAAGTATAATTGGTATAGTACAGAGACTGATTTTGTAGTTGAGAATAATAATTAATTCGTGTACGAGAAGAAACTAGTAACGGAATACAACAAGCGCACCGTTCCACGTCAGAGCCAAGACTCTCCTAACGACGGCCGCTCCGTCCGTTTTATACAAGCATAACGGGCGCCACCGCAGGTGCTATGGTGCAGGTGTGCGGAGCACGTGTTATTTACAAGAATTCTGTCTAGCTACACCGACGCCGCCGCACGTGCCGTCACGGCCATACTGACATGCGTGCGTCCTCGCACGCGCTCCATCACAATCTTAGTTATTTGTAGACAGAAAAACATCGATTCTCCTGACAAAACAGCGTCTGGTCCGGTCTATATTAACCCTTCAGACTCGGGTGACAGTCAGTTTTGTTCCGGCAGTAAGCCCTACAAAACTAATCATCTTTATGTTAGATCGGAATGATTAGTCTGTAGCTTTTTCTATTTTATCTTTTTTTTTTCAAGTACTGTTTTCGCTAGTCCGGAATCACTATTCCCTATAGCTATATCACTGGACCGGCACAAAGCCCTGCAATGATAGTAAGAACTAATCTTTTTTCTTAATCTCTTTTTTTTCAGTACTATTTATGCTAGTCCGGAATCACTATTCCCTGTAGCTATATCATTGGACCGGCAAACGCCCTGCAATGATAGTAAGAACCACGTTTGTTTTCTTACTCTCTCTTTTTTTTTCAATTCAGTATAGAAAAGTTACAGACCAACCATACCGCAAACATGTCCCCGTCACAATCACACAAAAGTGTATCGTGAGGGCCGTAGTGACACGATAACACCTAAGTATGTAAACCAACAGCAACACGACACATATCCCAGTGCAGCACAGACCAGCCTCCCTGCATCTTCATGTTCCTTTCCTGCACTAGAATAATTATTTCGCTAGAGTGTTGCAACGTCTCTAGTATTTTCTAGAAGCACAGACACGGCTACCTCTGACTGTCGCACGTCCTCGTGCGGTTGACAGTGAACAGCATACGGTCTATCAGTCATCACCACCTGCTAACAGATATTAACTCTTGTTAAATATTACAACGGTCGACCATCCCAGACTTCATTTAAGTCTGGAACGCGCGGATATGGCTACCTCCAGGCAAACGCACTACAGCTTTTCGTTCTGCTGCGTTCGTTCCACATTCGCGCCAGCAAGCCGTCGCGCCGTACTAATGCTAGCGAATCGTCGCACTGCTTTGCAAAATTAAAATAAATAGAGATAAATGTATTGCGAACCATGGAATTCCGAGCTTCCAAAATTCATCACATATTCTCTTAAGAAACGGCAACTGTATGACATTTGAAAACATTACAAAAAATGGAAACTATGTGTAGAGACAGATACCACAACATATTTCGAAGCGAAGGAGGCAACTACGCAAAATCCACGAAAGCCGTCCATTTACAGCGCCAAAACACCATTTGTTCGGCGGCCGCTTGAATTGCCCTGCCGTAAGATCAGCCGATAAGTAACCGACTGTAGCGGTGTAGGCTCAATCTAACCAGCGCTCGGCCGTACCTGACCATGGTCGATTAGCCATCACAACCTCTTCCTCATTGATCATTGTTGTAGAGACTTCTACGAATCTCTCGACATCAAACCCCAATCTTGTCGACCACACAGTATTCGGAGCAAACTGCAACACTGATCAACACATTAGAACACAAAAATGTCACTTATTATTTTCAATTCCTAGCATGTTAAAGTTAATCTTTTATTTTGGTACATCGCTTAAACGTTGTGAATTTCAAAATATAACAGATTATGATTATGTTTCGCATGAACTATCAAATTACAACAAAACTTTAACAAGTTAATTTTTCATTCAATGCAAACGATGACTCGTCTAGAAAGCCTCCAACATTTCTTCCATTTGTTAACATATTTAGGTACGTCAGAAATAATGAAAATACTTGAGGGTACTTTTAATACAAATCGAACAAAAGGATTTATCTTTTGGCTTAAATAATTTCACTTTATCTTTTCTCTACACTTTAATGATACGACAATATCGTAAGTAGGACAGCAAATTTCATTACGGTATTTAACATAAAAAGAGATCTATCAATGCGAAATACATTATAGCCTTTACAAATGTAATAATTCTCATACTATTCGAAAATTATATGTGGGCAATAAGGGGGACTTTATCCCACTTCTGATGTAGGAATTATAATGGGTATAGTACAGAGACTGATTTTGTAGTTGAGAATAATAATTAATTCGTTTACACGAATTAATTATCCAACGAGTCGAGGATAAACTAGTAACGGAATACAACAAGCGCACCGTTCCACGTCAGAGCCAAGACTCTCCTAACGGCGGCCGCTCCGTCCGTTTTATACAAGCAAAACGGGCGCCACCGCAGGTGCTATGGTGCAGGTGTGCGGAGCACGTGTTATTTACAAGAATTCTGTCTAGCTACACCGACGCCGCCGCACGTGCCGTCATATATATATATGTATATGGACCACATCATCCATTTCACCATTTAGTGAACTGAGCGCTAGTTTGTAAAATAACGGTGTTTCAGAATAAGGGATAATAATAAAAAAACGTAAAATCGTAAGTGGCTACTGCAGCCCATGGACACCTGCAACTAACTTTAAATAAAAAGCTGCAATATGTTGTAAATACTCCAAACTTTAAAACCTAAACCTGTAATTATTCTGGTTCTTCTTAACCTTCACATCGAACCACAAAGGTGCACACACAGCTATTTGGAGACAGAAATAGCAAACAGCGTGGTATAAACCAAGACGGATTCCTAGTTACAAAAGTTGCCCTAACACCAATCTAACTAAATACCACGCTTTTCTTATTTTTTTTATCGTGGGGAAATCCTCATGAATTCCTGCCGGGGCAACGAAAAGTTTATGCTGTACTTCTGCCGGCTAAAACCCCACGGTATTCACCATCAGCGTAATTAAGTGGTCCTGAGATCTCCATTCGGAACGCAACCAAGGCTCCTCTCTCGCTTTGCTTTCCTAACGGGGGCAGTTCTTTCTGCTCCAGTACCCTTCGTAGACATCGTCCTTCTTAGAGGTTACATCTCTAGGCACTCGAAATCCGGGGGTCTGTATCCCCAGAGGCTCCGTTTCTGTAAAGGGAACATCGTTTTCAATAGGAAGGCCGTGTCGAACGCCTTCCTGTTAGAAAAGGTGCCCTCATTCCTAGTAACTACCACCTAGTAGGACTCTACCACCACCAAACTCCACCATCAAAAACAAAATGACCTTAAACTTGTAATTCCTTTTGCATCGTGAGGGTGTAGATACTTCCTACTCACGGACAAAAAGGCAAACCCCGAACAACTATTTTAACGAATGAACAAGTACTCCTGCCCGATTTTTGGCATAGTATAGAGTAAAAAATGACGTGTTCTGATGTCCTTTGTGATCCCTACTTGTATCAAAAAGTAAGGCAAGCCATATCTTTTAGAAGGCCAATCTCCAGCAGTAGTGAATAAAATGAGAGGATGATAAATAAAAGGAAGAAAATATGCCTTATATCCTTGACATAAAGAATATTTGTTTAAATCAGCCAATAAATATAATATCGGTATGACATATGATATAATGTTTTGATATGTTGCTATGATTTACCTTTTACCGCGCCAAGGAAAAATAAACGTAGTATTTGATATATAATTCAATCAATCATTTTCTTCTTGGGAACATGACTGCCAACACCAACCACCAAGTAACGATTAGGGATTGGAAAAGTCAACACGGCTCTCGCAAAGATTTTTTTCGATAGAACCTGTGACGTCATTACTGATTGAAGTTGATTGATGCTGGACGTGTTAAATGAATAGGGTGACCATATTGGTGTTAATATTGAGGAAATTTCGAAGTAAGTGAAATTTTACAACCGTGGTAGATTAAATGGTTAGCACTCGCGTATATTTCACAGTACGCGAGCAACCCAGGTTCGATCCCCGCCGGCACCAAAAAAATTGTTGATTGCAATTATAAGTAGTGATTTACCACGTTTTCGGCGGTGAAGAAAAACATCGTGGGGAAACCTGCATATCTAAGAAATAAGAAAAATAATTCGAAGACATGTCAAGCTCGCCAACACGCATTGGGGCAGCGCGGCGGACATTTCCTTGCCCTAAAAGTCTCTAAACAGTCGGACATATAGAGGCTTAGACAGTAACTTTAAAATTTTACTAAAAACTGAAAACATTGACAAGCATAAAAAAATTAAAGAAATAAATTTTCGAATTAAGTACCTATTTCATGATACTTCAGCAAATAAATTTAGATCAGTAATGACGCCAATAGTATAGTTAATAATCAATATGTTCGAGGGTGAAGGAAAATGTCTGCATAATGGAAAAATTACTCCCTTTTTGTCTAGGAGTCCGTCAGGGTTACCGTCAGGTCCATCAGGGCTACCACTATCATGAGATCAAGCGCAGTACCAACGCCTTAACGTGCCTTCCGAGGCACGGGTGTGGGACACCGCCAACTTCCTGATTCCTGGCAGCTACTGAAAATTTCTTGACGAAAGAACTTGTACCTGGGACCTCACGATCAGCAGTTGCGTTTACAAGCACTAGACCAACCAGGCTGTCACGTGAGTTATAATAAATATTTTACAGACATATTTTTCAACGTTTACGTGGTAGAACTACGCTGCAGCTATATTACGGTTGTAGCACGACAACAAAATCGCTGCCCGCCGTCTGTACGCGTACGTCTTTTAAATTACGTAATGTATTTTGATGTAATTTTCATCAGTAGACAGAATCATTTAAGAGGAAGATTTGTATGTATAACAAATGTATATTATATATTAGATATATAACTCTTCTGTTCGTATGTTTGTGAATGAAGTCCTCCTAAACAGTTTGACCGATTTTGGTGAAATTTTGGGTGTGTGATTAAGTTGATTAAGGAATGGTTTAAATTCACAATTGGACTCGGTACGTGGCGTTGTTGTTGAGATTCAGAGAAATCCACCATGCGAAGCTGGTGCGGATCGCTACGGAAAAATATAATACACGAGCAATTTAAGATAGATGAGGATCTATCTTAAATTGCTCGTGTATTATATTTTTACTGATATTTCGAACAAATGTAATTACGTACGTCATTCGTCAAAAATATCGAGAAACTGAAAATAACTCTTACTTGATTAATAATGTGAAGGGAATTCGGGTATTGATTACATTTTAACCGACTCCAAAAAAAGAAGGACGTACTCAATTCGACTGTGTTTTTTTGTTTGAAAGCTACTGCTTCTCATGTGGCCCCATATAAATGTGATCAAGATCTGACCAGTAGTTTTTGAGTTATCCTTAACAAGGCGTATTTAATTGACTTCGACTACATTGATGATGTTCTCATTTTATTTATATTGAAGTCGGTTGTACAAAATTTTTAACTTTACCACTTGTTCTTTAAGAGTTTCATTATGAAAAAAAGATAATACGGACGAAGCTCGTTCCGATATTAACTTGCCTTATATTTTTGGATTCAACGCCAATTATGTCTGTTTTTTACCACCGCTCCTTTCTAAGTAGACACAATAAGATTCCCTTGATGAGGGCCAGCGATATACGAAAGATATTGAAGACTGAATGCGGTATCTAACTTCTAAAGAAACTTTTGTATACGTCAGTTTTATGTGGGAGTCGATAACATATTATGCTGTCAATCAATGAATAGGTTTTTTTTTTCTTTTTAATTAACCTGATATTTAATAGAATCAGAAGTTTTGAGAAAATTCTTCATATGTAAAGTGTAAGCAATATTTGGCTAAGATAAATTAAAATATTTTTTTTTGTGTTTTATAGAATTAGAGTGACAGCCGAGCACATAGTTCACCTGATGGTAAGTGAATGTGGCTCATGGATATCTACATCTATCTTCAATTAAGAATCAACATGAAGCTGCGTTGTCACCCCTGAGAACTAAGATGGAATGCCTCGTTTCCAGTAGAAAAGTGTCCTTGGTTTCTACACTCACGAAGTCTTCCTCTGGTTGATTCGACACATTCGTGTGACAACTATATAGCTGCGACATGGTCCAATAAATTCAACACCACTGCTATTTTAAATTAAGTATGTAATAGATACGTATAAATAAACTTACAACAAAGGTAACCAAATAATAACATTGACCATATCAACTAACACGAGATGGCTTTAAAAAGTATTCACGTACATACCAATCTTTTAAAATAAGTCTCATTAGGTATTTATCTAAGGTCTTCGGACAAGGAATGAATGAGTATATCCACGACTTTTTCTTCATTCAAGGTGGCACTATAAAAACAGAAACAGAAACAGAAACTTTTTTATTCAACAAATATTATAAATAATACTTATTGAAAGTCACTCTTTTGTTTAATTACCACTGGTTCGAAAAAACAACCTCTGTCCTCAGAAGAACCTGCAAGAAACCCAGCGGGACTTTTTTTTTAAATAACAGCTTACAATCATTTATGTTACACAAATTAACAACACAACAAATTAGAAATAGCTTGGTAGCAATCACCTCATTTTCAGGGGTTATTATCATTTATAAATTCTTTAATATTATAATAACCCTTTTTATACAAACTTAGTTTAACAATGTTTTTGAACTTTGAGCAGGTCAAATTTTGTATATTTCCTGGAATTTTTTCGTAAAAGCGTATACATCGCCCCAAGAATGAATAACTGACTCGATGGAGTCCAGTAACTGGTACTACTAGCTTGTGTCTGTTCCTAGTATTTACAGAATGAATATCACTTATTTTTATAAAACTAATTTTATTTTTGTGTACGTACATTACATTTTAATAAATGTATTGAGAGGCCAAAGTTAATATATTAATTTCCTTAAATTTTTGCCGCAGCGAGTCATTAGGTTTTAAATCATAAATTGCTCTTATGGCCCTCTTCTGTAAAACAAATATAATTTCAGAGTTAGCTGCGTGTCCCCATAGTAAAATACCATACGACATTATGCTATGGAAATAGCTTAAGTAAACTAGTCTAGCTGTTTCAACAATAGTTAAACTTCTTATCTTTTTTACAGCATATGCTGCAGAACTAAGTATGCTTTCTAGTTTTTATATATTGGGGGCTCCATTGAAGCTTCGCGTCTAGTGTTATTCCAAGAAAAATGGTAGTATCTTCAATACTCAGTTTCTCCCAATTTAAAATTACATTATTATTTAATTGTTTAACATTTGGAGTCATGAATTTCATACATTTTGTTCTATTGCCATTTAAATGCAAATTATTAACATTAAACCAATTCACTAATTTAGATATAGCATTATTTACTTCGTCATATTTTAGTAATTGTCGACTGAATTTGAAAATTAAATAAGTGTCATCTGCAAACAATATTATATCATGGTTATCCCCTACTATGTAAGGTAAGTCATTAATGTACACAAGAAACAGAAAGAGGCCGAAAATTGAGCCTTGAGGCACGCCCGTTTGTACCATCGACCCGGAAGGGCTCATACTGTTAATGACAACTTTTTGCGCTCTTTTATTTAAATATGAAATAATCAACTTAAGAGCATCATTTCTCACACCGTAGTTTTGAATTTTCCTGATTAACGTTTCATGGTGAACACAATTAAAGGCCTTGGAGAGATCACAAAATATACCCAAAGCATCCTGTGAAATCTCCCATGTTTTGAAAATATATTTAATCAGCTCAGCACCAGCATTAGTTGTCGAGCGACACCTTGTGAAACTGCATTGATTTTATGAAGTAAACTATTTACATTAGAAAAATTTAACATTTGATTAGGAATATTTTTTCAAAAATCGTACTAAGTGTTGGCAGTACAGAAATTGGTTTAAAATTGCCGAGGTCTAATGTACTACCAGATTTAAATAAATGTATTACTTTACTATGCTTCATAAAATCAGGAAACATACCACATTCGATACTAGTATTTAAAATAATAGCTTAATGAAGTGCGATTGTATCTATTATAGACGCAGTAACTTTAACAGAAATCCCCCACAGATCCGCAGTATTCCTAACATCGATAGTTTTAAAATATTTTACAATATCTTTTGATGATATTTTATGAAATGTAAAATTCTATGTACACGCATTTACATTTTCTTTAAGTAATGATTCATATAGTGGTTAATATCGGAATATCAGTAGAATATTTCTCAAAAATCATTGTAACGTCCTGATCTGATTCAGTTAATTTGTTGTTAACACAACTGGTAGTTTGAATTGCGAGAGTTGATCTTACCAGTTTTGCTATTAATTATACACCATGTCATTTTAAATTTATTAGACTTCGTCATAATTTTGTTACTCAAATGCAAAGATTTGGCTGTGGAGCACACTCTTTTAAATATTTTTAAATATTTTTTTACATATTCTCTAAATTCGACACTATGATTAATATGACCTTTCATGGTAAAGATCAAATAACCTATGTCTGCTCTTATGGACTCCTACTGTCGCCCATTCATTGAATGAGTTCCTACTGTTCAAGGGAAAATGTTTTAGAAGTAAAAGTATTATTAAATTCATTGCAAACAAGCTTAAATAATGTTCCATACAAAAATTTGGATCATTTTGGTATGAAAGTGATGGAAGGTTTTTTACTATGTTACTTCTGAATTTCTCAAGCGACGTGCATTTACTGGAACAAAATCAGTTTTCACATCTACTTGCTTTTTGTGAACATAAGGTAACGATACTACTTGTCCGCAGTGATCAGAACTTAATTTTTGAATTATACATTTATTCAACGGCTTCACATTTGTAAAAATGTTATCTATACATGTTGCACTAAATTGAGCAATACGTGTTGGCTCTAAAAATAAATTAAAAAGATCATATGATTTCAACAATGATCTAAATTTAATGTTGATGGAGGAAGCTTCAAGGAGATTATATGATATGATATTAAAGTCTCCACATATTACAACAGATTTGTTCTGTTTATTAAGCTTAGCAAAAACTTCCTCCATAATGTTTTCAAAAGCATCATATGTACAACATGGGGGCCTGTAGACGCTCACAACAATGAGGTGCTCAAACTCAACACATGCCATTTCTACAGTTCGCTCAACAGAGAGGCTCACAATGTCTTTACGTTCTTTACATGATAATAATTTACTAGCTAATATTAAGGAGCCACCTCTTAAAACCGTATCTCTATTGAAAGAACTGACCACCTGGTGATTACTGAAGTTAAACATTAAGTTATAAGCTTTCAACCAATGTTCAGTAATACATAAAATATGAATATTGTTGCTATTTAAGAACAATTCATATTCTAGCTCTTTGCCTATCATGCCTTGTATATTTTGATGCACCAGGTGTAAACAATTTTCATTATCACTCTGTGGAGTCATACAATTAAAGATTTGTAAGCTACATTCTAAATTATTTAAATTATTACAACTTAGAGATTACCTCTATTGTCTCATTTTCTAATTTAAATTACTTGGAACTGATTCCAAATTACATATAAAGTCATTATACTGCTCAAAAGAAGCAAATGTCTGTGTAGCCAAGTCCTTGGCTGAGTTAATATAATTATAAACAATAACATAGCACATTTGCTATCTGTCTTAAATTATATTTAGATAGGTAATACCTATATCTAGTCAAAAATTTGTGTCTATTAAATTAATTCTATTATTATAATTATAACAATTAAGTGTCAAGTTTAAATTGTTATTACATGAAAAGATATTCATTAATAAATTTAAATCATATCTTATTTTATTTTCCTGCGGCCAACCCTGTTTGTAAGGCAATGTAAACATATAAATGAGATGAAATATTTGACAGATTTCATTGCGGGTAAGTTATTTTGTTACGAAAATGAAATCGTTTATATTCCATTCTGTAAATATTGATCATTTAATAATTAGATTAGAAATAAATAAACCAAACTACTAATAGTACTAAAAAGGGGAATTAAAAAAAAAGGTTAAAATGTGCAAAAAATGAAGAGTAAACCACTATGGCGTTCTTTTATGTATTTTCATAATATTCTAGGTATCTATAAACTCTTATTTAAAACCCAATAGCTCAATTTTGTGACATTGTGTAAAGAAAATTTCACCTCAGTCCTAACTGGGGACACCTGGTGAACGGAACATTATTAGTCTTCATTGGGGAGATGAATTATCTTAAGCTGCAACCTGGTTTTCCGCATCCATTTTAATTGAAACATTTTATTCCTTCGTCTATGTTAAGAGCATTCAATGACTCTGGAATGGTTTAATTCTCATCAGAAGAAGTTAATGAGACGTCGCGCCGTTGATATTTTTAATTTTATGCTTTCATTTAGTTCTTTGGAACGCTCATTTGTTTGAACCTGCTATTTTATTGGTTAACTGTTATGGCTAGATGCTCTAAAGAGATTAAGCCCCTTTCTGGGGATTCGCTGGCGTTTCTTCGCTTTTTGTAACTGTCTTTTGTAGTTATATAAGCAAAACGAGCTTTAAAGATACTGGTACTGATCTAGTGTTTCATGATTAATATATCTTGGCTTCATCATCACCATCACTATAGCCCATAAGAATTCACTTGTGAACAAAGGACTCCCCTAAAAACTGCTACAAACACATCCGATGACTCCCTGCAAGTTCAAAAAGGTCATCACCCTATCTAGCTAGGAGTCGCCCGATACCGCTCTTGCAAATATGAGGCCGCCACTCAAGAACTTCTCTTCCGCGGTTCGCACAATAATCACTTACGCCTTACTAAATCCCAATTCTAATTATTTCATTCATTTATACAGCATATCAAAAATTCACTGCTGAACATAGGTCTCCCAATTGTTTGTCACATTGGGGGATATTCATCATCATCATCATCATCACAGCCCTTCACAAGTCCACTGCTGAACATAGGACTCTCTCAAGGAATGCCACAAAGCACGGTCCTGAGCCACCTGCATCCATCGACTTCGTGCATATCATACCAGGTCGTCACTCCATCTAGTGGGGGGACACATAACACTTCGCCTGCCGGTACGAGGCTGCCACTCGAGAAACTTTCTTCCCCATCGGTTGTCGGTTCTTCGAGCTATATGGCCGGCCCATTGCCACTTCAGCTTACTAATCCGTTGGGCTATGTCAGTCACTCTGGCTCTACTGCGGATATCCTCATTTCTGAGTTTATCACGCAGAGAAACTCCGAGCATAGCCCTCTCCATAGCTCGCTGTTCGACCTTGAGCTTCCTCATGCGGCTAGCAGAGAAGGACCACGTCTCAGTTCCGTATGTCATCACTGGCAACACACACTGGATGTACAGTCTCGTTTTCAAGTTTTGAGGTATACCTGACGAGAAGATGTGCCGTAATTTCCCGAACGCTGCCCAACCGAGTTGAATCCGTCGATTGACCTCTCGGTCGAAGTTGGATTTACCTAGTCGGACTATTTGTCCCAGGTAAACATACTCGTCAACAACTTCGAGCTTAGTGCTCCCAACAACTACCGGCATAGGTGTGACATGGACATTAAACATGATCTTTGTTTTGTCCATGTTCATCTTAAGACCTATCCGTTGGAAAACACTATTGAGGTTATTGAGCATAGTGCTTAGGTCCTCCAGCGATTCTGCCATAAGGACTATATCTTCGGCAAATCTAAGGTGAGTGATGTACTCGCCATTGATGTTGTTACCGTATCCTTTCCAGTCCAGAAGCTTGAAAACGTCTTCCAATGCAGCGGTGAAGAGTTTCGGGGATATGACGTCACCCTGTCTTACACCTCTCTGCAATTGGATAGGTTTGGTGCTCTGGTTTTGTTCTCGGATAGCCATCGCAGCCCTACTGTGCAAGCACTTCAGCACTTCGATATACCGACAGTCCACTTGGTACCGCTGAAGGGACTGCAGCACCGCCCAAATTACGACGGAATCAAAGGCTTTCTCATAATCCATATACGTCAGACATATTTATTGGGGAATATTAGCCGTAATTAATACAATTGGTAGCCGGTCTGGGAACCGTAGTTTTTTAATTGAATTGTTATGAGAAAAATACTACTGTTCATCTCCTGTTTCTTTTCTCTAAGTCACCTCTTACGAGAACCACGATATGATATGGTTTAGTACCACCACCACACGGCCAATCCTGCAAATACTTAACAAATCACATTGATTCATTTATTATTTGCGTATTGTGTGTTTTAGAGTTGTTATAAACAATGTCATATAGAACACCACAATAACCATTTCTGGTGTACAAAATTATTGAATATAGAGCTCCTAATACTAATAAACTTTATTGTTGAGGTGCACAAGAGCGAGAATTATTTCAGGACAAAACTAAAATCTTGTAGAATTGATTGCAATCCGCAACTAAATTATACCAAAAATATACCAATCACATCTAACGATATAGAATTGAACAATATATTCTTTATTTTTTAAGAAGATATGATAATAAATGAACACACACTCTGCTTGATGAAATACGAATGTAGGTGTCTACGGGTGATAGTGACCCGTAGACACCTCCATCTATTCTCGATTAATAATCAAAATGCAGTTACACTGTCACCCCTGAGAACCAAGATGGAGTGCCTCGTTTCCAGTAGAACAGGTTGCCGGTTCTCTACAATCACCATACGAAGCAAAGTGAACTCATCGTCTTTCCCCGGTTGAGTTAACCTATTAGTGCTACAACTATATAGCCACAGTATGGCTCTCATTACTGCAGCATCTCGGTACTACCGCTTATATATGGCGCGTCTTACCTAATTAAAAGAGCACTTCCTTCCCTCCCATAATTTCGTACACTATCACTGCCGTCGCTAAATTCAACACTGCTACACTAGGTTGAACGTTAACGTTTAGTGACAAATCAAGTGTGTTATTAAAACACACTTGATTTGTCACTAAACGAGGCATTATCATAATGAATTGAATCTAAGATGTTTAATTAGCGGTTGGTTCGTTAGTTTCAAATCTTTTCTCTCCTGAGGAATAAGATAAAAGGCCTCGTTTCCAGTAAAAATGTCCCCGGTTCTCTACACTCACACAAAAATACAGCTGCATTAAGCTGCTATTTTACACTAGTATAGTCTGAGATTAAAGCGATATGAAAAAATCATCCGATTAACAACTATAATCGACTTTTTCTCACATAGTGCGCAATAAAAAGCTATAGATTAATGAAATAAAATGAATAATGACGTTATAATTTCCCGGACGCAGTCACTTGACAAATAGAAACGCTCGGATCTCCTATTACTCACGCGCCGTCGGGTTTTTCTATTAGGCTTACCTTCGCTGGGATGATATTATAAGTGATAATAGTTACGAAGGTATTCGTCGGCGGAATGTTATTTTAAGAGGATATCCGGGTTGCGCTTAGTAATATACGTATTTTACTATTTTCTCTCTGGATAAACACTCTGGTTCGAACTCCGCCGGCACCAATGAAATTATTAATTGCAATTGAATTTAAGTGCTCATTTACTATGCGCGCTTACCTTGGAAATAGTAATAATAATAGTAATGTCCTCTATACCGAGTGTTGGTAACGGTGGCTAGTCTCATCGCAAACTAGCCATCTGCGCAATATAATATTACAGTGTCCGAGTGTATACGCAAACATAAGAACAGTCTATTCTCTAAGACCTAGCAACTTTGGCAAAATTCAGCCAATGAGTCTATTGGAGGAGGCCTATGTTCAGCAGTGAACTTTTATATGTTTTTTTTAATACATTATATTTTATTTTTTATCTATATTATATTTTACTTTTTTATCTATTTACATATAATAAAAATGTAAATTGTAGGTGTCTGTACTTTTATATTCTTGCGTCTGTCTGTCTGTTTGTTTGTGAAAGTATCACATCCAAATTATTAATATTTTTAAAAAGAATCGACATGAAAATCATAAAGTTTATCTTCGAGTAACATTTAGTCTTGGATTTATCAAAATCGGTTAATCGATAATAAATAAACTAATTAATAGAATCAGGCGTTACTTTGTGGAAATCCATTAAATTAAAGTTAGTAAAAATTACTTTGCCCACACCCGCTTAATGAAATAAAATATGCTTAGCGATCAGCCACTGCAGAGTCTACTTCACCTGAGGATGCTTCGTGTAGAGGCGGAACACGTGTCGTATTATCGTCGGTGCTGTGTCTTTCCCAGGGTAGTGGTGTTGGGAGTAGTGACGAAGATAGTGCACGCAATTGAGGGAGGGCAGGAGATGCTTTTCAAATAAGATAAGACACATAATTTTATTTCACTTGGCGGATGTGGACAAAGTAATTTTTACTAATTTAAATAAATAAACTATTCATTGGGGGATGAGTCGCTCGCGTCCGTAGGCTTCGACCACCTAAACCTAGGCCCACCCTACACGTGTCCCCCGGGTGGTGCAAAACGAGCGACAAAGCCGAAACGACAGACTCGGCTCCTCGCCGTATGGTAGCGGTGTAAAATCTACCACCCCTTAGTTCGCACCATGAGCCAAAAAGAAAAAGAAATGGCCCCGAGTTCCCGGCGCCCCTTTAATGTAGCAGGGGTGCGAAGAATCTCCGGCGACGAGGTTCGCCACCCGTCACGTCCTGTCTCCCGGGGGGGGCGAAAAGTGGATTGCGGAGACCCGTCTGGCTACGCTGAATGTATGTGGAGCAATGAATAATAAGATGGATGAAGTATGCGAAATGATGAATGATAGAGGAATAGATGTGTTATGTGTAAACGAGACGAAACGAAAGGGAAGAGATGTCACTGAACATGGCATGTATACCGCTTACTGGTCTGGAGTAGACGAGACCGAGCGGGCATGCCAGGGAGTCGGTGTCATCCTTTCAGAAAGAATGGGTCAATGTGTGAAAGAGTATGAATGTGTTAGCCCAAGACTGCTGTGGATACGAATGAAAGTGGGCTTAAAGAAGTTGTTTGAGCTAGGGGTGTACGCCCCAGATATGTCTAAGCCCACTTATATTCGAGAGCAGTTTTGGGACATGGTAAGGCTGGTGTTGATGAAATGTAAGGAAAATGAAAATATTATTATGTTAGGAGATTTTAATGGAAGGGTTGGGGTGAAGAGGTCTGGTTATGAAAGGATATTATGAACGTATGGCGATGAAAGAATAAATGAGAATGGTGAAGACCTCCTCACCGTATGTGTGGAAAAGAATATTTTTGTGGCGAACACTTTCTTTCGCCATAAGAGGATTCACATGTATACATGGGAAAGAGGGGATGATAGAAGCATGATAGATTTTATAATTGTGGATGAAAGAATGAGGAGCGCAGTGGTAGATACAAGGGTTTACCGGGGGTCCAACGTAGGGACGGATCATTACTTGGTCTTATGCCGAATTAATGGTCTATTCAGACGTTGGCGGCATCGGACATCGGTGTCTACCACTGCGTTACAGCGTATAAGAATAGAGAAGTTACAAGATGAAGGTGTGAAAGAGAAGTATAAATGCAGACTGAGGGAAAATATAAGTGGGTTGAATGAATTATGTATGACTGATTTAGAATTGAAGAATGTATGGAATAATATTAAGAAAGTTTTGGTGGATGCAGCCACCAAAGTATGCGGTGTAAGTAAGAGAACGAATGAAAGGAAAAGTAATACGTTGTGGTGGGATGATGAGGTACGGATAGAAGTTGAAGCAAAGAAGAGAGCATGGTTAGATTTACTAGCAACTAAAGCTGGTAATTCTGGCGGTATGAATGATGAGATTGAAAGAAAAAAGGCAGACTCTAGACGTATAAATAAGAGAGTAAAAGAAGTTGTTGAAAGGAAAAAGCAAGAAAGGATAGATAAGAATGATAGAAGGATATCTGATAACTTCCAAGCAAATATTAAAATGTTCTGGAAGCTCGTAAGAACTACCAGGGGAAATTCAAAACAGCATAGAATGAATGCGATACGAGACGAGAATGGCTGCATGCTGACTGATGAAGTTTCGAATTTAAAGAGATGGAAGGAATACTTTGAAAGCGTGTTTAAGAGTGAAGAGTCGTCTGAAATAAGTGAAATAGAAATTCCGGGAGAAGTGGAGAGAGGTAGGGAGATAGGTGTAGATGAAATAATGAAAGCAATGAAAAGCGTGAAAGCAGGTAAGGCAGGTACCAGAAGACTGGTGCAAAGCCGTTATAGTCCCAATATATAAGGGAAAGGGGTCGCAGCAGGACTGTAAAAACTACCGTGGAATAAGCTTGCTTAGCATTGTGGGTAAACTGTATGCTAAGGTGTTAATTGAAAGAGTTATGGAAGAAACTGATGGAAAAATTTGGGATGTGCAAGCTGGATTTAGAAAGGGGATGGGGTGTACGGATCAAGTCTTTTCCATGCGCATGATATCGGAGAAGTTTTTGGCTAAAAACCAGAAAGTTTTTTGTGCGTTCATGGACTTGGAAAAGGCTTATGACAGAGTGGACAGGAATGTGTTATGGCAAACACTGAACTCATTTGGGTTGAGCGCTGGCTTGATACAGGCATTAAGGTCTCTTTATAGAGACTCTAGTGCTTGTGTCAGGATCAACGGGGGCTACTCGGACTGGTTTGGCATTCATAAAGGTGTCAGACAGGGATGTGTGGCTTCCCCGTGGCTGTTTAACCTATTTATGGACAGTTGTTTGCAAACTTTGAAAGTTGAAGAATGTTGGTTGAGAATGGGTGAGTCAACCGTCAAATGCCTTTTGTACGCCGATGATCAAGTCATATTTGCATCGTCGGCGGCCGAGTTGCAAATGATGGTTACTTTAATGAATTGGTCATTGAAAGAAAGGGGTATGAAAGTGAACGCAAGTAAGACGAAAGTGATGGTTTTTGAAAGAGAAGAAAGTAAAACTTTATGTGAAATAAGAATACAAGGGGAGTTGATTGAGCAAGTGGATGAGTTTGTTTGTATATTTGGGATGTTTATTTAGCAGGGATGGTAGATATGATAAGGATATAGAACGACGAGTAAACGCAGGAAATAGAGTGAATGGGGCTCTACACGCTATTATGAGGAATCAGAATGTGTCAACTAAGGCACGTATGGCAATTCATAATGCTGTGTTAGTCCCTAATTTAATGTATGGTAGTGAAAGTTGGGTCTGGCAGAAGAAGCATGAAAGTAGAATAAATGCTGTAGAAATGCGTTCCTAAAGGAGTATGCTAGGGCTGAATCTGAATGACAGGGTGAGAAATAGTGTGATAAGAGAAAAGTATGGTTTGCAAGATGACGTTGCGACAAGGATTAAGAAAGGAATGCTTCGGTGGTTTGGTCATTTAGAAAGAATGAACGAGAAAAGAGTGACAAAGCAAATTTATATTGCAGAAGTGAACGGCAGGGTCGGGAATGGACGCCCTAGACGAAGGTTTATCGACCAAATCGGCGATACATAAAAAAATGGGCCAGATTAAGGGTACCCTTAACCGACGAGCGTGTATGCGTAGATATATGGATGTAAAAGAGGCAAGAGAGGTGTGTCAGGATCGCGGCAAATGGAAGTCCGTAGTCTCTGCCTACCCCTCTGGGTGACAGGCGTGAGTGTTTATGTTATGTATGTATTCAAATGCAAATAGGACAAAATAAATTGTTACACATTATTTAAACAAAAGCGCTTGCTCTATTGTAGTTTGAGAACCTGTCAATAATATCCGGGCCATTATTTTAGAAAATCTAGTTTTATTGACTGTGTAGCTGTAACACGACCATTTCATTTATCCTTGTCTCTTTCTTTCCTTTACTGCTTTTTTATGTATTGCTGAATTTTTTATAAAGTAAAACCTTTTTTAAGTTTGTTGGCCTCTTTTGGGATGGGGAAAAAGCACTGAACTCGCGTGGTCATCACGCTCAGATATATATATATATATATACAAATAAATAAAATTGGAGTGTCTGTTTGTAATATCAAAATAACAGCTTTTTACTTAATACATGGGGAAGTATATACGGTACTTATAACAAAAAAGCCATTTTTAAAATTTTTGTCTGTCTGTCTGTCTGTCTGTTTGTTCCGGCTAATCTCCGAAACGGCTGGACCGATTTTGACGGGACTTTCACTGGTAGATTGCTGAGGTTATAAGGAGTAACTTAGGCTACTTTTATTTTAGAAAACGAATTAGGGTTCCGTGAAAAAAAAATTAAAACCCTTGAAATTGTGAACAAAATCCAATTCAAAGGTAATTAATAAAGGTAGGTAATTAATAATAATAATAATATTTAATATACATTCAACATAATCGAATGTAAATACTAAGTATAATAATAAGATATAATAAAGGCCGCACCGAAAGACATTATTACAAAGGCAACTGTCGCGCGGCCTCAGAATGCGCGAGCGGGCTATTGCGGATGGTTGTGTCTCAACGCGCGCCTAGTAAAATTATTTTCATTTAAGGAGTAACTTTTATGTTAGAAAAATAATCAGGTTCCGCGCAAATATATCGTAACAAATCGTAATATACCACGCGAGCGAAGCCGCGGGGAGCAGCTAGTGTATATATATATATATACAGATGTGTGTGTAAGCTAAGAAGTTTTCACCTCTTACATGTAATCAGTTTTTTTTTTATAGCAGTGAGGGCAAACGAACATGCGGCTCATCTGAAGTTAAGTAATTACCGCCGCCCATGAACAACTACAAGACCAGGGGAATTGCAGGTGCGTTGCCGGCTCCGTAGGCCGCCTTAGGCTCTTTTCTTGAAGGTCCCTACCGTCTAAGCCGATACTATCTACATAAATCGTTGGTGGTTGTCGATTCCACAATAATTTGTGCGAGGAAGAAAAGTTCTATTAAATCGCACTTTGGTGGACCGCCAATTATCCACACCATGGATGGTATCGCGAGTTTGTCGCGATGTATGAATGTATGTTTGGATATAGACCTAATAAAATTATGTCTGAATGAAAATTATGTATGAAGTTAATACCAATAGGCATTGGTATTAACTTCAAAGTCTAGTCCATTTTCTAGGCAAGACCTTATTTTTGCCGTATGGTTCCTACCATACCACGTCCCTACGTATGAGAGTACACAAGCACATTTCATCCTCTGGGACTGGGAATATACCTCCTTTTCCCTTCCACCATCGAACAACGAGGCGCTCGACTAGACTCCAACCTTTTTTATGTAATAAGGGTGACCAAACGAGCACACACTCCACCTAATGGTGAGTGGATACTGTGGTCCAAGGACATCTGCATCTATCCTCGATTAAGAATCAAAATGCAGATGCGTTGTCATCTCTGAGGACTAAAATAGAATGGCTCGTCTCCAGTAAAATGAGTTTCAAGTTCTAAACACTCTCCCTACGAAACACAACAGCATTAAGCTGCTATTTTATGCTGTTATTCTGTGAGAGCGTTTTACTTTGGTAGAGCCTTGCAGCAGCTTTTGCTGTTGCACGTATGGGCCGGCTCGAGCCGGGTTAGTACCACGACCTCACAGAATACCGGCGTGAAGTGGAAGCTCTGCTTCCGCGTTTCGTCTGGTGAGTGCAGGTGACCGGATGCCCAATCCCCCCCCCCCCATCAACATGGTAGCGGAATTACGTCATAAACTACCCCAGGAGGGTACCAGTACCCCTGGAGAATCCCTCGCTGAGCATCCACGACCATGCTATTCCACTCCTGAGCGTGGGTGCTCAGGCTGCCCCGCGTATTCTGGGGGGGGGGGGGGGGGGCAAAATTCCGCTCAACACAATAACTGCTCGGGGCAAACCGAGCAACAAGACCAAGGCGACCCCTGCCAAGCTATCCGTGAATTTCTGCAACATCAGGTGACTTCACTCGAACCTAAACGCCGTCCATTACCATCTTGAGACGGCGAAGCCGACCTTGCTCTTTCTGACCGAGACGCAGGTGTCCTCTCCGGCTGATACTTCGTATCTCTCCTGCCCGGGGTACAAATTGGAGCACTCCTTTGTGCCTCGGGCTGGAGTTTGCGTGTATGTCAGAGAGGACATCTGTTCTCGACGCCTCAGCAGTCTTGAAGGTTCGGACCTGTCCATCCTTTGGCTACGCGTAGACAGCGACGACCATCGCGCGTCTACGTGTGCCTCTATAGGTCCCATAGCGGTAATGCCGAAACAGACCGACTCATCGACCACGTCCAAATGGCTACAGATTCCTTGCTACAACAGGTCCCATCCGCAGAGATCGTGATCCTTGGCGATTTTAACGCCCACCACGCCGAATGGCTCGGTTCACGTTTAACCGATCATGCGGGGAGATCTGTTTATGACTTTGCCTTGGCATATGGTCTGACACAACTGGTTACATTGCCTACGCGGATTCCAGATGTTGAGGATCATACACCTTCCCTGTTGGACCTTCTGCTGACCTCTCATCCGGACGGATATCAGGTTTCCGTCGATGCCCCTCTTGGCTCTTCGGACCATTGTCTGATCCGGAGTGTGGTGCCACTCACGCTCCCCTCGCGGTTGCGTTCTGCAGGTTGCCGCCGTTTTTGGCATTACAGGTCGGCGGATTGGGACGGAATGCGGTCTTTCTTTGCTTCCTACCCATGGGGGCGGGTTTGCTTCTCGCCGGATGATCCCAGCGCTGTTGCTGACTCTGTCACTGATGTAGTGCTACAGGGAATGGAACTATTTATTCCATCATCTGTGGTACCCATCGGAGGCAGATCTCAGCCTTGGTTTGGTCGCTCCTGTAAGACTGCATTACGCAGTAAGCAGGAGTGTTATCAAGCCTGGGCTGCGGCTTCGGTGACTCGGGATGTAAACACCAGCACACTCAAAAAGAAGTATAACTTCGCCTCCAGGTCCTTCAAAAGAGTTATTGCCAAGGCAAAGTCAGAGCACATAGGCAGAATTGGCGAGAAACTAGTTCGCCTTCCTTCGGGAACCCGTGCATTCTGGTCTCTCGCCAAGGCTGTCCAAGGGAATTTCTGTAAGCCATCACTACCATCTCTGCACAGGGAGGACGACTCACTGGCCCAGGACGCAAAAGAGAAGGCCGACCTTTTAGGCTCCCTTTTTGCGTCCAACTCGACTGTTGATAACGGGGGGAACACACCGCCGACCATCCCGCGGTGTGAGTGCTCCATGCCGGATGTGCGATTCTCACAGCGCTCGGTTAGCAGAGCACTCCTCTCCCTTGACATCCACAAGTCGAGTGGGCCTGACGGAATCCCCCCTACTCCTTTTTAAAAGGCCGGCAACGCATCTGCAATTCCCCTGGTGTTGCGGTTGTTCATGGGCGGCGGTAGTCACTTACCATCAGGTGAGCCGCATGCTCGTTTGCCCCCTCTCCTATAAAAAAAAAAAGTGAATCATACATAATATAACTGAAACATGGCTTTACGACGCATAAATTATATGAAACATATATGAGTTAAGTCACCGTAGATCTTTTATATTGGTAACAATTCATTTATCACGTATTTGGCAGGTGTCGTAAGATATTCTTTGTCAGAAAAATTCGAAACACAACAACTGACCAAAGATTCATCGTTATCGAATAAGTGCTGTAGAAACGCATACAGGGCAAAAAACTAATTTTATATTACACACTAGCGATCCGAACGGGCTTCGTAGGAGACATTTCTGGATCTCGACAACAGACACCTACCGGGTCTGATTTTGAAACATCCAGGGTGGGTCTCTGGTGTATCCCTGGGCCTCTCAATACACACAAAACATTTCATCAAAATCGGACCAGCCATTTTAGAGTTTTTGCGAGACTAACGGTCAGCAATCGATTTATATATTATATAGAAATTATATATCTATTATAGAAACGCAGTTTCGCTAAGTATTTAGCAAAGGCAACGCAACAGCAATTTCATTTCTGATCGAAAACAGCGGTATGGTAAAGCTAAAATTACTTTCATTAAGTATTCTTGTAATCCATATGGAATAAAATGATTCTATTCTATTATATAACAGATGTAGGTGTCTATCGGCCAAAGTGCCACAGGCACACTGTCCACCTGCTGGTAAGTAGTTGGACCCGAGTGTTTAAATGTATATAAGTCGGGTTCTTTATTATTAATAATATTATTAGTACTTGTGTTCTACTATTAGCAAATAATCCATCTAAATAAAGTCCTCAACAAAGACTAGCTATCTGCGCAAAAAAAGATTATAGTGCATGAATTTATGCGCGAGCATAGGTACCCTTACCCTCATAGTAAGATAGGACGGCAATCCGACACGTAAAAAGCCTTACACCGTCATTCTTGTGCCTGAGCTCTGTCCATCTTGAATATAGAAAAATTGTCATCATTTTGTGACTTGGCCTTTAGGATTTAATCTACCTTTGGAATTAATTGCCAACAAGAAGTTGTGTTTTGATTTCCTTCAGCTCAGGCAACGTGGTAAATCCGTGCTTATAATTTGCATACAACCGTACATAATGGTTGCTCAAGTACTTACAAACGCATATTGTAGGATGCAATATTAGGGTCGTTGGTGTAGCGATTAAAACATACTTCACTCTTTCAGGCTTATTTACTGAATGCCATAATTAAAAGCCAATTACAATGATATTATAATACTAAGGTAATAGGTAAATTATATTGATTAGTTGCAATCAAGTCATTCATTTCCTAATAACGCTTCCGTTAGGAACATGCGTGTAATTTTAACTCGTATACTACAAAGATAATAAGTTTCTTTTTATAAAATTGACGTAACCACTTCTTTTTGGTTGTTACTGCAACTAACTTAACTAAAGACGGCTCCAGATGTGTTGCCACCTCTGAGTACTAAGATGGAATTCTTTACAGCCCGTAATTAAATCAGCTTTATATACCTTTCACGCCGGAACATAGCAGTGCACGCATTGCTTTTGTAGCAGAAATGAAATTCCCACAATGATTTTCCCAGTGCCGCCATGAATCTTGTGAGGCTTGCACGATCTGAATTGCAGGAGACGATACTTGGTAGTTAATGGTAGGGGTTCTTGAGGATAATGAAGAAGGCTTAAGTGGTATTTAGTTTTTGAAGGTTATTTACTTGCGTGTTCAGTTCACGTCGGGTTCACTAATTTGGCCGTGGAAGAGAAAAGGGAGATCTCCCGGCCTGGCAAGGTGTTCTGCCCGGGGAGCGGCCACCTTTCCATGTGATATTTCGGAGCTATTCTATATATACTGAAGTACTTCGGAACTTCAATAGCACGATTTAGGGTTCGATCTCGTTCTGGCGAGACGATAGCGCCACCGCAATAAAATGATTCGTTACCAGTAAAAAGCATCTCCAGTTCCCGTCACTCGCCATAGAACGGAACAACATTATTATACTGCTACTTCATATTACATGCTGGTAGGTTTTCTTGGCAAAGTTTTTTTTTTTATAAAATACAATACAATACAATACTCTTTATTGTACACCAAGAAAAGATAACAACATCAAAAATAAAAAATAACACAGTCCACCTGATAGTAAGTGGATACCCATAGACATCAACATTTATCCTCGATTAAGAATCAAAACGTTGATGCATTGTCATCCCTGAGGACTAAGATGGCATGTCTCATATCTAGTTAAAAGGGTCTCCGGTCTCTACACTCACCATACGAAACACAGCAATATTAAGCTGCTATTGTACGCTGGTATTTTAGAGAGAGCGTAGTCCTTCCACAGTCGAATCGACACATTCTTACTACAACAACCATAATATAGCTGCAGTGTTTCTCTACAACGCACAATTAATATGAAGCATAATACAGTTATATCACTGCTCGATATTTGTTTTTTTTTTTACTTATTATAAGCCACTGCTTGACCACACCTGGTGGTAAGTGGTGATGTAGACCTAGATGGTAAATCGCACTATCTTAGCGTGTCAAATGCCTATTCACTCTTGCCTTCAAGACACCCAGAGTGTATTCGGACGGAAAGATAGACGTCGGCAAATTATTGCACTGCTTTTCTGTACACATTAAAAAGGCGAAGCAAACCATTTGGTGTTAATGCGTGGAATATCAACAACAAAGCGGTGAAGACCAGCCGACCACCTGGTTGTCCGATGGTGTAAAATGGAGGAATTAAAGCATGTAATACCTGCGCACACTCACCGAAATATAATCGAAAGGCTGGCTACTCTGCGTGTTGCAAGGTTTATTTTATATATTCAATTCCACTGCTGAACATAGGCCACCCTATAGATTGCCACATAGGGCGGAACTTTACCACAGTTGCTAAGTTTGTCCGCATAAACGCAGTTTTTTTATTCGTTATTAGGAAGACATGTTACTGCTTATTTCCTGATTTGTTTCCCTCTGTCGCTTTTTATGACACCCACGGGATGATATAGGGTAGTGGTTATTCATAAACCGACACAACACATCATTCTCATCAACCTCAAAGCCCTTCACAAGCCCACAGATGAACATAAGCCTCCTCCAAGGAATATATATATATATATATATTCGTCACATTAACATTTATAAAAATACTGCATTGACTTACATAAGTAAAGTGCATTTTGATTCTTAATTGTAAAGAGATGTAGCTATTTGCCACAGCATCCACTTGTCATCGGGTGGTCTTCGTCTTCGTCTATTTTTGTATAAATATCTTAGATCTCAGGAGTGACAATATTATTTATAACATTCAATGCTTATATTTCTATGGACATTAGTAAGTACTTCCCCTCGGTCGACTTTAAACTCGTTGGTCACTCTATTGCTCTATTAATCTAATATTCTATTGAGTTTGTTCATATTGTTTGAAACAGTTAAACATTTGTGTAGTATTTTTAGTCAAAAAACATAAATAATGCTTAATTCAATAAAACCGCTTAATTGAGTGTAAATCTTAATTTCCAATTTATAGAAGAAAATATGACTGTATTTTAACGAACATATAGAATATAAATAATAATGCAAATTGTTTTATAATACTCAATCAAAACAAATTTATTCACTGGAAATCAATATTGCTTTGGTAATTTAAATTCATGAATAAAGCAACGCTGTAGCCAAACAATTATGAGATTGAAGATTTTAAAACGAAACATCGAGAACCGTTCGTTTGAGAATAAGTAAGTTATTGAAATTATTTTACAGGCCTGTTGGTCTAGTGGTTAGTGACCCTGTCTACTATGCCGGAGGTCGTGGGTTCGATTCCCACCCAGGACAAATGTTTGTGTGATGAGCACGATCACTTGTTCTGTGTCTGGGTGTAATTTATCTATAATATTTATGTATTTAGAAATTAATAAGTATGTTTATCAGTTGTCTAGTACCCATAACACAAGCTCTGCTTAGCTTGGGACTAGATGGCGTTGTGTGATAGTTGTGGAATATTATTATTATTATTATTATTATTATTTTAAAGGGCATTTGATTAAGGACCAAAATGGAGAACAAGAATTTAAAAACTTCTCCGCAATCATGCGCATGGAAAAGACCTAATCCGTACACCCCATCCCCTTTCTAAATCCAGTTTGCACATCCCAAATTTTTCCATCAGTTTCTCCCATAACTCTTTCAATTAACACTTTAGCAAACAGTTTACCCACAATGCTAAGCAAGCTGATACCACGGTAGTTTTTACAGTTGTGGCAGTGCTGTCGTCGCGCCACAAGCGAAACACATCGAAGCCTAAATCGCGCTATCAAAGTTCCGAAAGTAAAGCAGTATATATAGAATAGCTCCGAACTACCACACGGAGCGTTGGCCGCTCCCCGGGCAGAACACCTTGCCTGGCGGGAGATCTCCTCTTTTCCATCTACGCGCCACAGTGGTAACCCCGACGTGATTTGAACACGCAACTAATAACTTTCGGAAAATACAACTTCAAAAATATTCGTCATCATCCCCAATTACCCCATTCATTTGCTCCCGAGCAGATATTGTCTGCAGTCTTCAGCATTCTGCAAGCCATCTAGTTTTATAAAGGTTCATCGCAGCACTGGAATAATAATGCCTCCTGTTCCTCGCCTCTGCTTCACGGCACTCTCGCAGATTACTTGCCTTCTTCTCGACTCACCGCAGACTACAAGGCAATCCCAGCCACTTGCTCCAGCTCATCGTTCTCACCGGCATCACTTGCAAGTGCGTAGTACGACAAGCATTACACACCGGCATATCGTTTGCATCGGCGTCACTTGTCCTTACGCACACAGCACGCATTCCTCACCGGCATTAAAGACGTACCGGCAATCAGACTCCACTATCGACCTCCGGTCTGAGCAGAGGGGTAATTTGGCGGCGCTGTCGACGCGCCACAAGCGAAACACATCGAATCCTAAATCGCGCTATCAAAGTTCCGAAATTTAAGCAGTATATATAGAATAGCTCCGAACTACTATCCGAACTCGGAGCGTTGGCCGCTCCCCGGGCAGAATACCTTGTGCGGCGGGATATCTTCACTTTTCCTTACTACGGGCACATAGTCCTGCTGTGACCCCTTTCCCTTATATACTGGGACTATAACGGCTTTGCACCAGTCTTCCGGTACCCGCTCCCAACATAAATTAAACAAGGTGTACAGCAGGCCTGCAACCACACCCCCTCCAGCCCTTAGCATTTCGAGTGATACTCTATCATATCCGGGTGCCTTACCTACTTTCACGCTTTTTATTGCTTTCATTATTTCATCTACACTTATCTCAACTTCTTTCGGAATTTCTGTTTCACTATATTCAGACGACTCTTACTCTTAAACACACTTTCAAAGTATTCCTTCAATCTCTTTAAATTTGAAACTTCATCATTCAGCATGCAGCCATTCTCGTCTCGTATAGCATTTATTCTAGGCTGTTTTGAATTTTCCCTGACAGTCCTTACGAGTTTCCAGAACATTTTAATATGCCTGGAAGTTATCAGATATCCTTCTATCATTCTTATCCATCCTTTTTTGCTTTTCTTTTCAACAAATTCTTTTACTCTCTTATTTATACTTCTAAAGTCTGCCTTTTTACTTTCAATCTCATCATTCATACCGCCAGAATTACCAGCTTTGGTTGCTAGTAAATCTAGCCATGCTCTCTTCTTTGCTTCAACTTCCATCCATACCTCATCACCCGACCACAACATATTACTTTTCCTTTCATTCGTTCTCTTACTTACACCATATACTTCGGTGGCTGCATCGACCTAAACTTTCTTAACATTATTCCATACAGTCTTCAACTCGAAATCATTCATACATAATTTATTCAAACTACTTATATTTTCCCTCAGTCTACATTTATACTTCTCTTTCACCTACATCTTGTAACCTCTCTATTCTTATACGCTCTAACGCAGTGGTAGACACAATTGTCCGATGCCGGCAACGCCTGAATAGACCATTAATTTGGCAAAAGACCAAGTAATGGTCCGTCAGTCAGGATCAGGAAGTCAGGAAGTTGGCGGTGTTGACGCCCGTGCCTTGAAAACCAGGTAAAACTCCTGCGCCTGATCTCCTTTCGGTAATGTTGGTTTTCGTCCCTTCGGATAGAGAGTGCACCTGTGCTTGCGCATACACGCGTGCTCTATAATCCTGTTCTGCACAGATGGCAAGTCCGTTGATACTGGCAGACACAAATTCGGTCTGGGGTACATTATATAGGTTAACAATAATAATTAAATAAATATTACATAATATCTTAAGAAAAAAAAGGGATAAATTATAGAAAAAAAATGTTTGCTATCGGTACATTTACTCCGCTGAAGTATTAGTAAAGAAGATTGGCCTTAAGTCGCGCCATTTGCCGACGATTCACGAAACAACCGATGCGATACGCCCCTTCATTTGCCGGCGCGGATCAGCTTTGTAAATCAAATTTCGTTATTAATTATGATTAATAAAGGTAATTAAACATAAGATTTCTAGTATTTATCAATATTAATGCCCCATTACAAATCCTCTGCTAAGCATTGTCCTCGTCGATAGATTGCTGCTAGAAAACAAAAACTGTCAGTCGTAGGACAGCACGTAAGAAGTGAAAACTTCTTAGCTTCACAAACATAATAGGTACCGCATTGTTACTTACGACGAAACATTGATTCTGTTTGACAATCGCAAGCGCTCAGCAAGTTGGTAGGATCGTTGTTCAGCACCTAAACAATGCCCTAAACGAGCCTAGCGCCGGTGTGACTCATTATTGCTTTTTACCAAAAGGAATGAGCATTACTGCAAATGTGTACTGTGGAGAACTGAACACAATGATGGAGAAGCTAGCACGTCTCCCAACAGCTATGGTCAATCGCTAGTCCCCGCTGCTCCTGCACGACAACGAACTACCTCATACAGCACAACATATAGGCTCCAAATTACAAGAGCTAGGGTTAGAAGTTCTTCGTCATCAGTCGCACTCACTAGACCTAGTAGAAGTCTGTAGGCACTAGGCTACAGACTTCTACTTTTTTCATAATTTTGATAACTTTTTGGCGAGAAATCAATTCAACACCCGAGAGGCAGTACTTACAATTTGCCTTTGAAGAATTTGTTGCCTACCGTCTAGCTAATTTATTCAAAGACCACTGCGTTGGTAAAGATACATCGATTGCATAGGTGATTACTTTGATTAATAGAAACAAAAAAATATAGAAAAATACCTATGTTAACTTGTTTCATTAAAAAAATCTATTTCGTAGGTAGACTAAATATAATACACAAATATATATGTATATAAGCTTGACAGTCACACGAATTCAGTGTTTTTTCCCATCCCAGAAGTTATCACTTCAAAAAACTCCTTCATCCTCCATCATCCTTTGTTTACTCATGAATAAAATAATAATAATATCCTAAATACCTAATTTCGGTCACGCTGACCGGCCTTGAAGGAGGCTAACCATTGGGGCAGAACAGGATTATTCCCTCACTCTTATAGTCCAATAGGACGGTAAGGCAACACAAGCGGAAAGAGATCAGGTGCAAGACCAACGACTTTACGTGCTTTTCAAGGCACGGGACTCCGGGTAACTACTGAGAATTTCTTGGTGGAAATCTCAATAACTGATTTTTGACCCGGCCCGAGATTTGAACCTGTGACCTCATGATCAGTAGTCGAACTACTACAACTACTAGACCAAGGAGGCAGTTTCATAGCATTTTCCATTAATACAATAATCATGACTTGACCTTACGTACCCTACGTATCTATCGACACCCTTATCATAATTTCATTGACTATATCTATTTATATTTTATTATTTATACTTAGCTGTAAGACTCCTATTATATATCCATCCTTTTACCTATTTCTGCACTCAGACAGTAACATTCCTGTGTTCCCGTCTGAATGGTAGAACCAGTTTATTAGTGAAGAGGCATTCTATTTCCTTTGCAGTGACGATGTAAGAATATGCTTTATCCTATATTCCCGTGAGTGTCGCAAGAGGCGACAGAGACAAATAAAATAGAAGATGGCAGCAGCGTCTTTCTAATAAAAATTTGAAAATAAAAAGCTTTGGTTGCCGAGCGTAGCAAATATATCTCTTACGAGGCAAACTAAGAGGGGCCCTATGTTCAGCTGTGGCAGTATTTAATAAACAGAAACAGAAACAGAAACAGAAACTTTTTTATTCAATATAGATTATAAATAATACTTATTGAAAGTCACTCTTTTGTTTGATTACCACTGGTTCGGAAAAAACCTCTGTCATGGGAAGAACCAGCAAGAAACCCAGCAGGACTTTTTTTAAATAACAGCTTACAATCATGATGTTACACAAATTAACAACACAACAAATTAGAAATAGCTTGGTAGCGATCACCTCATTTCCAGGGGTTATTATCATCCATAAATTCCTTAATATTATAATAACCCTTTTTATACAAACTTAGTTTAATAAAGTTTTTGAACTTTGAGCAGGTCAAACTTTGTATATTTTCTGGAATTTTGTTGTAAAAGCGTATACATCGCCCCAAGAATGAATTACTGACTCGATGGAGTCGAGTAACTGGTACTACTAGCTTGTGTCTGTTCCTAGTATTTACAGAATGAATATCACTTATTTTTATAAAACTACTTTTATTTTTGTGTACGTACATTACATTTTCACAAATGTATTGAGAGGCCAAAGTTAATATATAAATTTCCTTAAATTTTTGTCGCAGCGACTCTTTAGGCTTAAAATCATAAATTGCTCTTATGGCCCTCTTCTGTAAAACAAATATAATTTCAGTGTCAGCTGCGTGTCCCCATAGCAAAATACTATACAATATTATGCTATGGAAATAGCTACAGTAAACTAGTCTAGCTGTTTCAACACTGGTTAGGCTTCTAATCTTTTTTACAGCATATGCTGCAGAACTAAGTCTGCTTGCTAGTTTTGATATATGGGGGCTCCATTGAAGCTTCGCGTCTAGTGTGATTCCAAGAAAAATGGTGGTATCTACAAGACTCAGTTTCTCCCCATTTAAAATTACATTAGTATTTAATTGTTTGACATTTGGAGTCACGAATTTCATACATTTTGTTTTAGTGCCATTTATATGCAAATTATTAACATCGAACCAATTTACTAATTTAGATATAGCATTATTTACTTCGTCATATTTTAGTAATTGTCGACTTAATTTGAAAATTAAAGAAGTGTCATCTGCAAAAAATACTATATCATGGTTATCCCCTACTATGTAAGGTAAGTCATTAATGTATACAAGAAACAGAAAGGGGCCGAGAATTGAGCCTTGAGGCACGCCCATTTGTACCATCGATCCGGAAGTGCTCATATTGTTAATGACAACTTTTTGCGTTCTCTTACTTAAATTTGAAATAATTAATTTAAGAGCATCACTTCTTACACGGTAGTGTTGAAGTTTCCTGATTAATGTTTCATGGTGAACACAATCGAAGGCCTTGGATAGGTCACAAAATATACCCAAAGCATCCTGTGAATTCTCCCATGCATTAAAGATATATTTAATCAGCTCAACACCGGCATCAGTTGTCGAGCGACCCCTTGTGAAACCAAATTGATTTTTATGAAGTAAATTATTTATATTTAAAAAAATTAACATTTGATCAAGAACAATTTTTTCAAAAATCTTACTAAGTGTTGGTAGTACAGAAATAGGTCTAAAATTGGCGAGGTCTAATGTACTACCAGATTTAAATAAAGGTATTACTTTACTATGCTTCATTAAATCAGGAAACACACCAGATTCTATACTAGTATTAAAAATAATAGCTAAATAAGGCGCGATTGTATCTATTATAAACGCAATAACTTTAACGGAAATCCCCCACAGATCCGCAGTTTTCTTAACATCAATAGTTTAAAAATATTTTACAATATCTTTTGATGACACTTTATGAAATGTAAAATTCTTTGTACACACATTTACATTTTGTTTAAGTAATGATTCGGCGACGGCAGGAGAAGAATTCAGTGACTTAGTGATCAAGATCGCAATATCAGTAAAATATTTTTCAAAAACTATTGCTACGTCCTGATCTGATACAGTTAATTTGTTGTTAACACTTAACTGTTAATTTGAATTGCGAGAGTTGATCTTACCTGTTTCGCTATTAATTATACTCCATGTCATTTTAATTTTATTGGAAGCCGTCTTAATTTTGTTGCTCAAATGCAAAGACTTGGCTATGGAGCATACTCTTTTAAATATTTTTGAATATTTTTTATATATTCCCTAAATTCGACGCTATGATTATATGACCTTTCTTTTTTGTCTTTCAATTTCTGCGTACTGTAATGACAAGCCTTAATAATAAGCACTTAGTATCTGCTCTATATATGGATTTAACTAAAGCTTTTGACTATGTTAATCACAGTATCCTCTTAAGTAAACTAGAAGCATACGGAGTCCGAGGAAATGTCCTCAATCTCATAAAAACATACTTAATAAATAGACAACAATGTACACAAATTACCCGTATATGCTCAAAAACGTATAGACAAATAGTTTACTCATCCTCATATTGCGAAGTAACTCAAGGAGTACCCCAGGGAAGTATTCTTGGTCCATTGTTATTCCTTGTTTATATAAACGATTTACCAAATTATATAAATCAAGATATGGTACTATTTGCAGACGATAGCACAGTGATGTTTACAAGCACAAGCAAAAATCAAATGATATCTGATATAAATCAAACATTAGACATAATAATTCAATGGTTATCAAATAATAATTTATTAATTAATCTAAATAAAACAAATCTAATGACATTTAGAAACGTGAAAAATAATTTAATAAATATTAATATTTGCTACAACGGACAAGAAATTAATGTAGTCGAAAATGCAAAATTTTTAGGCCTTAATCTCGATTCAAACTTAAAATGGAAATCTCAAGTGGAAGATATTTGTACTAAACTCAATCGGTTCTCTTATGCTCTATATAGACTTGGAACAATTGTGAATCAATCTGCCGTCATCACTGCGTACCACGGTTATGTAGAATCGGTGTTAAGGTATGGTGTCATCTTTTGGGGTAACTCTGTAGATAATGAAATGATATTTAGAGCCCAAAAAAGATGTGTAAGAGCCATTGTGAAGTTAAAACAGACAGATAGTTGTAAACAATTTTTATTAGTCTGAAACTGTTAACACTTCCGTGCCTTTATATATATATGAGATAGCCGTTTTTGTTACTACGCATATTTCTTTATTTGAGTGCCTACACAGTAAACGTAATAATCAAAAAATATGTTTTCCATCAAACAACACAGCCCAATTTAACAACAGTGTATTTTGTATGGCCCCTAGAATTTATAACCATTTACCATTACACATTTTGAGATGCTCCAATATAGATAAGTTTAAAATACTATTGAAGCAATTTCTTCTTAATAAGGCATACTACAGTGTGAAAGAATATCTCGAAGACAAATATGAAATTCAATAATTGAATGTTACATGACTGAGAATAACTAAATTGACTTGACTTATACAATATTATCTAAATTGACTTATCGCTATTATTTTTGATTTTGTATCATGTTAATTCCAATTTTAACTAGAGTATGTTTAAGTAATTTAATATAAAAGTAATAAAATGTGATGGACATTGCATGCCAAATGGAGGAATATAGCTGTACTAAATGTTTGTTCTATAAGTGATAAACTATGTAAACACCAACTGTATCAACCTATATTCGCAATAAACGAATTGAATTGAATTGAATTGACCTTTCATGGTAAAGATCATGTAACCTATGCCTGCTCTTATGGACTCCTACTGTCGCCCATTCATTGAATGACTTCCGACTGTTCAAGGAGAATGTTTTAGAAGTAAAAGTATTATTAAATTCATTGCAAATAAGCTTAAATAATGTTCCATACAAAAAATTTGGATCATTTTGGTATGAAAGTGATGAAAGATTTTTCACTATGTTACTTCTAAATTTCTCCAAGCGACGTGCATTTACTGGAACAGACACAACTTTCTCATCTACTTGCTTTTTGTGAACATAAGGTAACGAAACTACTTGTCCACAGTGATCAGAACTTAATTTTTGAATTATACATTTATGCAACGGCTTCACATTTGTAAAAATGTTATCAATACATGTTGCACTAGATTGAGAAATACGAGTTGGCTCTATAAATAAATTAAAAAGACCATATGATTTAAACAATGATCTAAGTTTAATATTGATTGAGGAAGCTTCTAGGAGATTGATATTAAAGTCTCCACATATTACAACAGATTTATTCTGTTTATTAAGCTTAGCAAAAACTTCCTCCATAATGTTTTAAAAAGTATCATATGTACAACATGGGGGTCTGTAGACGCTCACAACGATGAGGTGCTCAAACTCAACACATGCCATTTCTACAGTTCTCTCAACAGAGAGGCTCACAATGTCTTTATGTTCTTTACATGATAATAATTTACTAGCTAATATTAAGGAGCCACCTCTTAAAACCGTATCTCTATTGAAAGAACTGACCACCTGGTGATTACTGAAGTTAAACATTTGAAGTTAAGCTTTTAACCAATGTTCAGTAATACATAAAATATGAATATTGTTGCTATTTAAGAACAACTCAATTTCTAGCTCTTTCCCTATCATGCCTTGTATATTTTGATTTTTTTTTTATAGGAGAGGGGGCAAACGAGCATGCGGCTCACCTGATGGTAAGTGACTACCGCCGCCCATGAACAACTGCAACACCAGGGGAATCGCAGATGCGTTGCCGGCCTTTTAAAAAGGAGTACGCTCTTTTCTTGAAGGTCCTAAGTCGTATCGGTCCGGAAAAGTCGCTGATGGTAATCGATTTCACAAGGAGGTCGTGCGAGGAAGAAAACATCTTCTAAATCGCACAGTGAGGGACCGCTAATCATCCAGATGGTGTTGATGGTATCGGGAGTTCTGCCGCGATGTGCGTTCGTGAAATTTGGCGGCTGGGATTATTCCGAACTATTCCTCAGAGCACTCCCCATGGTAGATGCGAAAGAAAATGCAAAGGGATGCAACATCTCTTCGCAGTGCCAATGAATCGAGCCGATCGGAAAGGGCTCGGTCGTCGACAATTCGTGCCGCTCTTCGTTGGATGCGGTCAAGTGGAAGGAGCTGGCACTGGGGAGCCCCTGCCCAGAGATGGGAACAGTATTCCATGTGAGGCCGAACTTGCGCCTTGTAAAGTAGCAGGCGGTGTGCCGGCATGAAATACTGTCCCGCTCTGCTGAGCACGCCAAGCTTTTTAGAGGCCAATTTGGCCTTCTCTTCCAAGTGACCACGAAACTGCACGTCACTCGATATGTCGACTCCGAGGATACTAATACTGGCTGAGGCAAGAAGGGGAGTGCCTTGAAACTGAGGAGATACGACAAAGGGGTTCTTTTTAGCGGTAAACGCGCAAACTTGTGTCTTCTGAGGATTAAATTGGACTAGATTTAGTCGCCCCCAATCCGAGACTTTGTTCAGCAAAGACTCGACGTCAGACACAAGTTTGTTCCGGTACTCAGCGACGTTTTCCCGAGAAATATTGGCACGGCCGGTGTATAGAGCATCACCAGTGCTGTTATCCGCATAGCAGTGAATGTTACCAGTTAGCAACATATCATTGATATGCATGAGAAACAGCGTTGGTGATAGCACACAGCCTTGTGGAACACCAGCGTTAATAGGCTTGTAGTCAGAGCATGCACCGTCTACATCGACCTTGATGCTCCGATCTACAAGAAAGCTGGTGATCCAATTGCACAATTTCTCGGGAAGCCCATAGGAAGGGAGCTTCGAAAGAAGCGCTTTGTGCCAAACCCGATCAAAGGCCTTCGCAATGTCCAGACTAACGGCCAACGCCTCCCCCTTGGACTCTACTGCCTCCGCCCATCTATGGGTCAGGTAGACCAGAAGATCACCAGCTGATCGACCCCGACGAAAACCGTATTGGCGGTCACTAATCAGCTGGTGATCCTCAAGGTACCGGATGAGCTGGCAGTTAATAATGGATTCCATTATTTTGGAGAACAAGGAGGTGATCGCGATAGGCCTATAATTGGATGGGTCTGAGCGGTCGCCTTTTTTAGGGATCGGGTGGACAAAAACTGTCTTCCATGAATTCGGGACTACGCCTTGGGAGTAGGAGTACCGGAAAAGACGCGATAGGACCGGTGCCAACTTCGGAGCACACGTCCTCAGCACAATTGGGGGGATTCCGTCAGGCCCACTCGACTTCTGGATGTCCAGGGAGAGCAGTGCTTTGCGAACCGAGCGCTGTGAGAACAGCACATCCGGCATGGAGCACTCATACCGCGGGATGGTCGGCGGTGTTTTCCCCCCGTCATCAAGAGTCGAGTTGGACGCAAAAAGGGAGCCTAAAAGGTCGGCTTTGTCTTTTGCGTCATGGGCCAGTGAGTCATCCTCCCTGTGCAGAGATGGTAGTGATGGCTTACAGAAATTCCCTTGGACAGCCTTGGCGAGAGACCAGAATGCACGGGTTCCCGTAGGAAGGCGAACTAGTTTCTCGCCAATTCTGCCTATGTGCTCTGACTTTGCCTTGGCAATAACTCTTTTGAAGGACCTGGAGGCAAAGTTATACTTGTTTTTAAGTGTGCTGGTATTTACATCCCGAGTCGCCGAAGCCGCAGCCCAGGCTTGATAACACTCCTGCTTACTGCGTAATGCAGTCTTACAGGAGCGACCAAACCAAGGCTGAGATCTGCCTCCGATGGGTACCACAGATGATGGAATAAATAGTTCCATTCCCTGTAGCACCACATCAGTGACAGAGTCAGCAACAGCGCTGGGATCATCCGGCGAGAAGCAAACCCGCCCCCATGGGTAGGATGCAAAGAAGGACCGCATTCCGTCCCAATCCGCCGACCTGTAATGCCAAACACGGCGGCAACCTGCAGAACGAAACCGCGAAGGGAGCGTGAGTGGCACCACACTCCGGATCAGACAATGGTCCGAAGAGCCGAGAGGGGCATCGACGGAAACCAGATATCCGTCCGGATAAGAGGTCAGCAGAAGGTCCAACACATCTGGAATCCGCGTAGGCGAAGTAACCAGTTGTGTCAGACCATATGCCAAGGCAAAGTCATAAACAGATCTCCCCGCATGGTCGGTTAGACGTGAACCGAGCCATTCGGCATGGTGGGCGTTAAAATCGCCAAGGATCACGATCTCTGCGGATGGGACCTGTTGTAGCAAGAAATCTGTAGCCATTTGGACGTGGTCGATGAGTCGGTCTGTTTCGGCATTACCGCTATGGGACCTATAGAGGCACCCGTAGACGCGCGGATGGTCGTCGCTGTCTACGCTTAGCCAAAGGATGGACAGGTCCGAACCTTCAAGACTGCCGAAGCGTCGAGAATAGATGTCTTCTCTGACATACACGCAAACTCCAGCCCGAGGCACAAAGGAATGCTCCAATTTGTACCCCGGGTAGGAGAGATACGAAATATCAGCCGGAGAGGAAACCTGCGTCTCGGTCAGAAAGAGTAAGGCCGGCTTCGCCGTCTCGAGATGGTAGTGGACGGCGTTTAGGTTAGAGTGAAGTCCCCTGATGTTGCAGAAATTCACGGATAGCGTGGCAGGGGTCGCCTTGGTGTTCTTGCTCAGTTTGCCCCTAGCAGTAATGCTTTTGAGCGGAATTTTGCCCCCCCCAGAATACGCGGGGCAGCCTGAGCACCCACGCTCAGGATCGGAATAACATGGTCGTGGATGCTCAGCGAGGGATTCTCCAGGGGTGCTGGTACCCTCCTGGGGTAGTTCTTCGTGTAATTCCGCTACCATGTTGATTGGGGGGGGGGGGGGGAATTGGGCCTCCGGCCACCTGCACTCACCAGACGAAACGCAGAAGCAAAGCTTCTACTTCACGCCGGTATTCTGTGAGGTCGTGGTACCAACCCGGCTCAAGCGGCCCATACATGCAACAGCAAAAACTGCTGCGTGGCTCTACCACCGTTAAATGCACCAAGTGCAAACAATTTTCATTATCTTTCTGTGGAGTCATACAATTAAAGATTTGTAAGCCACATTCTAAATTATTTAAGTTATTATAACTGCTAGAGATTACCTCTATTGTCTCATTTTCTAATTTAAATTACTTGGAACTGATTCCAAATTGCATATTAAGTCATTACACTGCTCAAAAGAAGCAGATGTCTGTGTAGCCAAGTCCTTGGCTAAGTTAATATATAAATCATAAGATAGCACGTTTGCTATCTGTCTTAAATTATATTTTGATAGGTAATGCCTATCTCTAGTCAAAAATTTCTTAATGAAATTATTTATATCTATTAAATTAATTCTATCATTATAATTGTAACAATTAAATGTCAAGTTTAAATTATTATTACATGAAAAGTTATTCATTAATAAATTTAAATCATATCTTATTTTATTTTCCTGCGGCCAACCCTGTATGTAAGGCAATGTAAACAAGATAATTTTATGTACATTTAAAGTATTTAGATTATCAATATATTTTAATAATTGATTTTTGTTTACATTGCCTCTTCTCCCAACAAGAATTATTAATGTGCTATTAGGACAAAATTTACTAGCTAAAACTTTATTCATTATATGACTAAAGGATGCTCCAGGCATGCAATAATTAGTGATCATATGTCCTTTTAAACAGTTATTTAACATCATGCCCAAATTTTATCCTATGTCATCACAATACATAATAACTTTATTTTTTTTAATATTTACATTGCTTTTTAAGTTTATATCCTTTGTCATGGCACTGTCATAGAGTGTAGGTGAAAATAATGAGGTCTTACTGTTAACTTTGTTATTTACACATATTGTCCCCGATGAACCCGGTAAGGAGCGCTAATACTCACTCTGATTTTTTATTAAGGAGTCAAAGCGCTCCTCATTATATTTACATGATTTTACCAGATCATTCATGGCCAATATGTGTTCTTTTATCTCATCTCGAGCCGATGCATATTTATTTGATACAATTTGTAGAGAGTTTTTAAGGGATAAAATAGTTGAATTTAGACATTCTATATCAGTCTCATAACGGTGATTCATATTTTCCACCTCAACTGAATATATTTTAAGTTTATTATTTAATTCTTGCTTTTCTTTGCATACATTTATATAATTTTTAACATTAATTTTAGTTTTAATTAATTTTTGTAGTTTTCTAATATATTTATTAATTTTTATATATTTCTTTAATTTTATTCTACTGCAGGTAGTCCTTGCTGCTGTTCTTGATATGACATAATCATCACCAGTCAAATCGATTGTTGTGGAGGGTTGCAATGCTTTAGATTTAGTAGATTCACACTCTATGAGCTCGTTGAACAGACTCTGAGTTTGGGTCGCTTTCATGTTATCTATGTTTTAATTGCACAATTTGCTCATTAGCCTCACTTAACTGTAACTGCAATGCAGCAATTAATTTGAGGGATTCCTCATATTCCTTACTGCATTGGTCAAACTCATTGACTGTTCTCTGAAGTTGATCCTTTTCTTTTGTAACAAATGTATATTCTTTATGCAACGTCACCATGTCACTTTTTAGTTTAGTATTTTTAGCAATTATATTAATAATTTTCTTTTCATTGTCATCCCTTTCTTTAATTAACAGCTCACACTGCTCCTTTGACGCCTTAAGTTCTTGAAGCGCCATTTGAAGTTGGTTCTCCAATTGGCGCGTTTTGGCGTTGCGTGTATTCATTTTACTATTAAATGTAAATAGCAAAAGAAAACAAAGAAAGAAAAGCAAAGAAGCAGAGTAAGCAAATGTCGAGATGTATGGACTTATTTAAAGATCTCAAATTAAATTATCATGTAAATAATTCAAAATGAAATCTACAACAACACTTAATCGGTAAATCTTAATATGTTAAAGGGATAACTAGAATTATACTTACAATACGTTTAAACGATGTTCGTTACAGCTGTTACTTTTGGTTGGAACAGTAAACACAATGTATGTAATTAAGATAGGTACTTCTGACTTTTACTTATATCACAAACACAAATAAGTCGTATTTAACAACTGTAACTGAAAATTGAGGTGGATATTATTAATTTACAATATTTAATTTTTAAAAATAGTTGGGAGCAATTATTTTACAACTTGTCACCGGGGTTGCCACAGAAAAAAAACCATGATGAAATGCATTCTATGTAATTCTATTTCTTTGGAAAACTGTGTAGCTCGGATTTACAGATTTTTATATATGGAGTGTTGCTAGATTTGCCATAGTTGTGAAAGTGACATAGGGTGTAAATATTTCTCTTTTCTGTAAACTTTTTTTAAGTAGACGGGTGTTTTTAACCATAGAGCTTGTTGAAGTTGCTTGCTGCTATCAAGGTTGCAGTAGTCACTTACCATCAGGTCGACGGTTTGATTGTTCGGCATTTCATGTTATAAGGGTGAAAATATTTTACAAAATAAAAATGCACTAAAATTTTAGATTAATTAAAGAACTTTAAATATACGCAAATTGAGATTCAAATATAACTAATCTTTTTATGTTGCATTTTGAGAGCTACAAGTTAAGTTATTTTTAGAAATGCTAGAGCAGTAAAATCTACATGAATTCCCTTTACCGTTTAGCCTTTGAATACTTTTTCATTTCGTGAATCATTAAGAGGAAATTAAAATTTATCATATCATTATTTTTTTAGAATCATTCGCAGAAACTGTGAAAGTTTTTTACTTTTTAAGAAAGGATGGACTTTTTTCTGTAATTTACTCTTGTAACGATTGTTTTTATAGAAGAGGAGGCTAACGAGTTAGCGACTCATCTCATAGTAGGTGTCAAACGCACCCCATGAACAACTGATACACCAGAGGAATCGCACGTTCGTTGCCGATACTTTAGAATGGAGTAAGCTAAACGAGCGTAAGCTCCTTGAATGTCCCTCAGTAATATCGGTCCAGATAAATCACCGGTGGTAAGCGATTCCACAAAGCAGTCATGAGAAGAAGAAAATTATTGATTGTTCTAACTTGTATATGAAGATGGAGTTTCCAGTGTAACTCCAACTCCATCGTGATACAAAATGTCACTTTTAATATTTTAACTTTAATTGTCGCTTTATACTTAATGAGAATGTTTGCTAACAGCCTTTTGGAGACAGCAACATGTTTATTACCAATGTTACTAGACGCTGTTACCCATCGCCAGTCTATATATTTATGTCTGACCTTAACAAGATGGTTATACTGCCATCTTCGGGAAACCATTAGAGTTTTCTTGCTATGTAGTACATACCCCAAGCTATTAGTACATTGTCGATAAATAAAATTTAAATCAAAAATTAAATGGGATACCACTTACACCGGTAAGCGTACCCGAGCCTCGGCGTATTTTTAGGTTTTATTATAAACTTTGCCATCTAAGAGCTTTTGCGGTTTTGAGTTTTGAATTTAAGCGATATACAGAAATATATTACGTTTCTGAACGGTAAGTACCGGATGATACGCTGTAAATTAAAATTAGTTATATGCAGCTTTCAATATTCGAACGCATAAAAAAGTAAATTAGTTGACATAATTGTTATCTTTATATGTTGTGTTTTTTAAAGCTAATTCCTTATATAAGAAGTAAATTATGTGCTATAATAACATGCAACACTCTGAGAAAGAGACTTTCAATGGCTGGGGGACCTGAAGTTCGAAACTACGACTCTGAGATTAAGATGTGGCAGTAGTACGAGTAGTCAAACTAATTAGTACCTAGTTAAAGTCAAACTCAAAATTAATTTGGTCATTCCGAAAACAAAAGAAAGGAAAAAGTTCGTATTCTTCGAAAAATAAAGATGATAATAAATCTGTTTCCAATGGAACAGACATTTGTAATGTTAAAAATTCGCTAGTCATTTTTCGTCAGAATTAAGTCGCAATAATAACATTCAAACTTTGATACTAGTCCTAATCTTATGAACCCTTGTTGCAATATGTACCTTGATTATGTATCTTATACAGTGGACCAGGTTTCCAATGTTTTAAAAAGAGTTTTCATTAGGAAAGGGGCTGGAGCAGATGGTATTCCATCAATATTTGTACGTAATTGCGCTAACACTTTGGCCTTGACTATTGCACTGATTATCAATAGATCTCTTAGGCTTGTACATATTCAACCTTATGGAAAGAAGCCTTCGTATTGCCTTTGTTCAAAACTGGAGACATAGAGGAAGCTAAACATTATAAACGTATTTCCATTGTTTCCGTTTTTGCAAAAGTGTTTGAGCAAACAACACAACACATCACAGTATTGTGATGTATGCATTGAACCGTGCTCCCCGTAGAGTTAAGGAACTGGATTATTCTCCGGTCCTAGTAATACTGGATCGTGTGTTGACGGTGTAAGAATATTAAAGTTGGTAAAAATTACCTCGCTTACATCTGCTCGATAAAATAAAATTATGTGTCTTACCTAGTTTGAAGAACACCTCCCGCTCTCCCTCAATTGCGTGCACTATCCCCGTCACCTAATCCTAGCACCACTACACTAGGAAAGACACACCACTGACGACAATACGTCACGTATTTCGCCGCTACGAGGCATCTTCAGTTGATGTAGACTGCGGTGGCTGACCGCTAAGTGAGCGGCGAGCTAAAACATATAATGGATTTCCGCAAAGTAACACCTGATTCTATTAATGGCGTAAGAATATAAACTACCCTATATCTAGACCGTGTGTGTCGTAAGAAGCGACAGAGGGAAACAAAAAAGGAGATAGGCAGTAACATATGCCTAATAAAAATTAATATATAAAACGCGTTTGACCACCCGCTTACCTTAGCTTAGTCGCAACTATAGTAATTATCCCCCTATGAGACAGTCTATGGAGAGGCCTATGTTCAACAACAAAAACAATTAGATCATCCATGTGGTGGCGGTGCAAGTATATCCAATGCCCCATTTATTGGTATCGTATCGACATACGGAAACTGAAACAGGAGATTGGTAGCAGCATTTTTCTGATACAACACAAAATTACAAAAAGCTGCGGTTCTCAACCCGCCCGCCAAGAGTGGCAACTATAAGAAATATCCCCCTTATGAAGCAATCTATGGGGAAGATCTACGTTCAGCAGAGGCCTTTTATAGACTGCAACTATGATAATGAATATATTATTAAAATAATCTTAATGCCACAAGGACTACATAACTTCATTTCATTTCAAAAACGAGGCTCGAATCCAAAAAAAAACTGGCTCTTCAAAAGGGGATGTAAACAGCTTTTTGAATTTAAATCCAATTAAGAAATTAAAATTAAAAAATTAATTAAAACCATTAAAAAGAAATAAAATTAACTGTGTAACATTCTATCATTAAATTACTACAGTACATATTAAAATGTGATGCATGATTATATTACATACATATAATAGTTAGTTATATTGCACAGATTAGCCTTACATTTATGAGGATATTTAGGAATGCCATGTGGCATTCTCTGCCTGACTGACAACCCTGGGTGAAAAATACAATTGATATTGTGTCTGTTATTTTATCTTTTCTTTTCAAGTAATGTGCTTGAGTTACGCACGCCTGGTGTTTATATTTTTTATTTTTTAAAAAAATTACTATTGTAAGTTTGACTATAATTAATTAAATATATATATATATATATAATTATTATAAATTCCGCTGCTATTTCCTTTTCATATTAAAAATATGTAAAATAGTAGCGGAATTTATTTCGCTGTTGTTTTCCGGTCAGTGATACCACATTTTTAGAAGTGAACAAAAATAACAGTGACAAGCGAAACTTTAATTTCTTACGAAGAAAGCCAAAGAGATCTGTATTAGCATTTGACGCCTCTCCTTGTTAAGGCGCAGGTTGAGCAAAATGTCGCGCTAGTCGTTATTTGTGTGGTTTTTAGGAGCTATCTACTTTTTATTTTAAAGATATATCAACAAATAAAAAACACATTATAATTTCTACATAATCTTGATTCCATAAAAGCTATATCCAATTTTTTTTAAAGGAATAAATATTAATATAATCTCCTTACAACGAAACCACATAAATGTGAAATTATTATTGATAACATGCATCTCCTCGTAAAGTAAGTATTATTTTATTTTGCGATTTACACCAATGGATAGGCAATTTATTAATGAACATTTCTATAGTAAAATTATTTTCAAAAGACAAAAATTTGATTTTATTAAGAAATTATTTTAAAATCTGGGCGTATTCACTGCTCACGGGCTTGCTGGATTCAGTGAGCCCTGAGCTCTTACACGTGGAACCCGTGTCGTTAGAGCGTCTGCCAGCGCACACGTTCACGTCATCTTATCAGTTGATAATATTATAATATTATTACTTATTAGGTTATTTATAGGTAGTATTATTTGTTTGTTTTGGGTATAATATTTCGTATTAGTTATACATATACTTGTTGTGTTTTTTACTGCGCGATGAAGCTTTTTGCGTGTATTTTCTTTGAAGTAAATGCAAATAAAAAAATGAATCCATAATTAAAATTTCGACAAATATTATAATTTACACTATAAAAGGCTAATTCAATATTATCAGTTTAGTATACAGTTAAAAATAATCCTAATACCCAACCATAATATCTTATTAGGAATAGTACCGCCTCGTTGGTCTAGTGGTTGTAGTAGTGCGACTGCTGATCATGAGGTATCGGTTTCGAATCACCGGTCAGGCCAAAAAGTCAGTTATGAGTTTTTGGCCCGTTTTTGTTTTTATTTATTGCTTGTTTTTTTCTTCTTTTTCAAAAAATAATTGAGTACTTAAGGTGTTCTATACGCCGAATGTCAGAGAGAAAAGCTAGTACATCTTTTGCTAAACTTTAAAATCTAAAACCAATTTTAAAACAGACGAATTGATCATAACTCCCTTTGCTATAAAATAAGTTATGATCTAATTAATGGTATTTATTCCAGTTTATGGCAGCCCTGATTTATATTACGTGGCTGAAATTAGGAACTTCTTATTAGGTACGTCAAACCAAATAACAGCCGGGCGGCTGACATTATGCACTCCATACATTTCTTATATTATCTAATTACAGCCCCATTAATTTCCACTAAAAGAAAATTAATAACTTGTAAATTCAAACAAAAATAACTGCATTACTATGTCTATAGTCATATTCATACAAATCAAAAAGCCTATATATGAGATAATGTAAAGTAAGTATAATTTTACCGGGATCATAACTTGTCAAATAATTAGAAAAATGATCGTTTTTCGTTGCGTACCTGTTTTGATATTAACACTGTTAAGTTTAAAACTGCAAGGTAATATTTGAATAAATATAAATTCCTCTAGGTACAAAGAATTTTTTAGATGAAAATATTTGTAGTTAAGACTACTAGAAATCTTATTTATGGAGTAAAAAGGTGAAAAGGAATTGGGGGCATGACTGGTATTAGGGGCTTCCACCCTAATTCGGTAAAAAGTATCTAAGTAGGTATTAAAATAGCTACTTTTTACTATAAACTAAAATTTTTTAAAACTAAATTTAACTAAAAAAAAACTAAACTGACCATTTATTTTTTAACAGGACATGGGTTTATTTATACTCTAAAAACTATAACTTTACACAATTAATGTTCAATATAAAATTATATTCGGTATCATCATTACAGCCCTTCACAAGTACACTGCTGAACATAAGCCTCCCCCAAAGAATGCCACAAAGCACGGTCCTGAGCCACCTGCATCCATCGACTTCCTGCATATCTTACCAGGTCGTCACTCCATCTGGTGGGGGGACGCCCTACACTTCGCCTGCCGGTACGAGGCTGCCACTCGAGAACCTTTCTTCCCCATCGGTTGTCGGTTCTTCGAGCTATATGGCCGGCCCATTGCCACTTCAGCTTACTAATCCGTTGGGCTATGTCGGTCACTCTGGTTTTACTGCGGATATCCTCATTTCTGAGTTTATCACGCAGAGAAACTCCGAGCATAGCCCTCTCCATAGCTCGCTGAGCGACCTTGAGCTTCCTCATCCGGCCAGCAGTGAAGGACCACGTCTCAGTTCCGTATGTCATCACTGGCAACACGCACTGGGTGTACAGTCTCGTTTTCAAGTTTTGAGGTATACCTGACGAGAAGATGTGCCGTAATTTCCCGAACGCTGCCCAACCGAGTTGAATCCGTCGATTGACCTCTCGGTCGAAGTTGGACTTACCTAGTCGGACTATTTGTCCCAGGTAAGTATACTCGTCAACAACTTTGAGCTTAGTGTTCCCAACAACTACCGACATAGGTGTGACATGGACATTAAACATGATCTTTGTTTTGTCTATGTTCATCTTAAGACCTATCCGTTGGGAAACACTATTGAGGTCATTGAGCATAGTGCTTAGGTCCTCCAGCGATTCTGCCATAAGGACTATATCGTCGGCAAATCGAAGGTGAGTGATGTACTCGCCATTGATGTTGATATCGTATCCTTTCCAGTCCAGAAGCTTGAAAACGCCTTCCAATGCAGCGGTAAAGAGTTTCGGGGATATGACGTCACCCTGTCTTACACCTCTCTGCAATTGGATAGGTTTCGTACTCTGCTTTTGTACTCGGATAGCCATCGTAGCCCTACTGTACAAGCACTTTAACACTTCGATATACCGACAGTCAACTTGGCATCGCTGAAGGGACTGCAGCACCGCCCAAATTTCGACGGAATCAAAGGCTTTCTTATAGTCCACATACGCCAGACATAGTGGCAAATTGTACTCCTCGGACTTCTGTACAATTTGCCGAAGGGTATGTATGTGGTCTATGGTGCTAAAGCCTTTTCGGAAACCGGCTTGTTCGGGAGGCTGGAAGTCGTCAAGTCTGCGCGCGAGACGATTCGTAATGACTCTCGAAAACAGCACGTAGACGGGGCTCAGAAGGGAAATCGGTCTGTAGTTCTTCAAGAGAGCGTTGTCACCTTTCTTGAAGAACAAGACCACCGCACTTTTGCTCCACGCCTCCGGTGTAATGCCGCCATGGAGGACGGAATTAAAGAGCTTCTGAAGGATTTCAAGTACCGGTTTTCCACCCGCTTTCAGAAGCTCCGCTGTAATTCCATCCTCACCTGGGGCCTTGCCGTTTTTAAGGTGCTGGAGAGCCATTCTAATCTCGCTCAGACTGACGTCCGGGATATCTTCGGAATACATATTTCTTACGCGATATTATATTGTAGCGAGTCGGCGCGGCACATCAAATGCTCAAGGTCGTTCGCATGGAGTAGCCCCTTAAGTCAGCGCTCTTCGCAGGAGTATTTAAGCTGTAGTATAAAAAGAGATAGCTAATTCATTTGCCGGAAGCCACAAGATCATTTTTATAGAATAAGATTTTCAAACGAGCACACGGTCCACCTGATTGTGTGGCCCGTATACATGTATGTATACAACATGTAACAAAAACCCTGTGGTTCCCGTTAAGTACGTTATCAGGATCAGTATTCAAACCTATAGAAATAACTATTTTTTTTAAACTTGAACATATTTTTTATCTTATTATAATTAACAATATAAGTAAATTTTTCAAAAAGCTTTTATATAATGGATTTCCGAAAAGTAACGCCTGATTCTATTAATCATATAAATTGTTCGGATTAATTCCAGTCGCCAAATTCCACCAATACCTATGCACATCGCCGCAAAACAATACTCACGATATCATCCACACCATTTACATGCTTGGTGTTTAACTAATGTGCGATTTAAAACAGCGGGTTATCGGACCGACATGACTTAGTTACCTTCAAGAAACGAGCTTACACCTTTTCTAAAAGGTCGGCAACACACCTGCAATCCCCTGATGTTGCAGATATTTATAGGCGGCGGTCGCTACTTAACATCAGGTGAGCTGCATGTTAGTTTGCCACCTTCTATAAAAAAATATAAAACTGTGCACAGCACTCCGCATGCTATGCGTGGCAACTATGACAAATATCTTTCATTGAGGCAATCTATTTGGGAGGCCTTTGTTTAGCCATGGACGTTTATAGGATGTGATAATGATGATGATGATAATGACTTATGCCCGATTCCTATATTCAAGAAACATTTCTTTCTCCGTAACGATACGTTTTTTTACATAATAGGTGCATGTAAAAACAGTTTACATTACAAACTAATTATTAAGCAACTTAGTATGACTTGAAATGAAGAAAAACAACTTTAAAGGATTCATAAATAATTAAACAGGTATCTTGTTTTATAAACGGGTTTTCATGCACAACATTTACTGTGACATACGTCTCGTAAAATAAAACGATGCGTTTTTAAATATAGAAAGCCATTATTAGTATAAATGCTTATTACTAACTTGAAATTAATTGAATTACGTAACATAGGAGATCCTATAATCAGTATATAAAAGTCCACTGCCGAACCTAGGCCGCATTGATTAACTCATAGAAGGATTTTGCCATAGTTGCCACGTTTGCAGGCGTGTTGGCGACCAAAGTTTGTGATTGTTTTGAATTGTCATAAGTAAGATGCTGCTGTACATTTCCTGTTAAAATAATTGACGGCTCCGTGGCGCAGTGCCTTAGAAATGAGTTGCAGCGCTGGGGGCTACGGGTTCGAATTCCGCACAAAACAATTATTTGTATGGCCTTCAAATATTTGTTCCGGGTGTGAATATTTGTCGTCGTGCAATTTATATAAGTAAACTGCCTCCAAGATACAGGAGAAAATAGTATTGTGGGAGTAACATTTTCTAAAATAACAAAAACAAGAAGAATGAGAATGGACTATATCTAGCTACCACAAAACACACACACCCACACACAAACACAAACAATGTTAGGTGACATAATTTAATCACACTTATGCGATAAAATCAGAGGCAGGATTTGATGAAGCGACAGATCTCGATTCAAATAGTTTCCAACACCAGTAAATAATAATCAACCTATTCTCGGAATGTTAATAAATATCGAGTTAAATTATATGGAGACATTGTTAACGTATCTGAGAGAACTGAACTTAATTAAAAGTTACAGATAGCTTCAACAATCAATAGAGTGTTAGTAATGTTGGAAGGAAAGTGTCAATGAGAGAAATGTTATTAATACTAGGACTTTTATTACTAATATTCTATGCCTATACCTATAAATTATAGGTATAGGCATAGAATATGTATTTATTAATTAAAAATGTCGTATTGGCTACAACATTCCACACCCCACCTGCGAAAAATATAAAATATTATTTATTGAAACGAGTATAATAAAATTGTAGTAAAAAAAAATAATCTTTTATTCTTATTAGTCTTTCTATATTAATTTGAGTAGGGTAGCTTGCTAAACAAAAAATTATATGTGTAACATATATGACGAATTCAGGTATATATTATGTTACTAGTTATTTACCGAGGGCTTCGCTCGCGTGGGTTTAATTCACGAAAATAATTAACACTTGTCCGTGGCAAACTTGTACTGGTACTCCTTCATCATGGACGTTTTTGTTTCTAGTTTACATATGTACTTAAATTTAACAAGGACAAACATCCAAATACTTTTAAATAAAACTAATTTTACGGATTTTATCGCGTATATTAACTAATTTTACATTCCCGACGTTTCAAGCACTTTACAGCACCCATGGTCACGGGGAGGACAGGTGTATTACGTCTCAATGTCATAGTTAACCACGGCTACCTCCAGATTAAAAATTATTAATTTTTGTTCCGATCTACGCAGTATGAACTTACAGTATCATGAAGTCTGCACAAGACCTGCCCTCATCAAGCCCTGCGACTCATTGCTAAGCCACTGCGCCACGGAACCGTCATTTTCATCATATTCATTTGTTCATTCATTGCAGCCAATCACAGTTCACTGCTAAACATATGATTCCCCCATAGCTTGCCTCATGAATGGGATGTTGTTGGCATAAATGCCATGCTTGACAGGCGGTTTATTCCCCTCTAGCCGCTTACGATACATAAGGAATGATATGGGATTGTGGGTTCTTTTTCGCCGAAACCAAACGGCGTAGCTCGTAATATATTTTCTATTTTCTTTTTTTTTAGAATTTTTTTTATAGGATAGGGTGACAAACGAGTACACAGTTCACCTAATGGTAAGTGGTTGCTGTGGCCCATAGACATCTACATCTATACTCGTTTGCGAATCAAAATGCAGATGCGTTGTCACCCGTGAGGACTAAGATGGAATGCCTAAAAAGGGTCTAAAGTAAAATTGAATTGATAAACGAACTTACATTAAAGTTGATGGCAAGTGGCCACCTGCAACCTACTTCAAACCAACAAGGCTATAGAATTATAAATGAGATGCGTATGGGGTCGAATTCCGCACGGAACAAGTGTTTACATAGACTAAAAAAATAATGAGGATATTCATGACGATGTTCCACCAGAAAACACTTGGAAAACACATGTTTATATTTAATTTTTTTAAAGAGTAAGGGTGACAAACGAGCACACAGCCCACCTGATGATAAGTGGATGCTTTAGCCCATAAACATGTAAATGATCTATCCTCGATTAAGAATCAAAACGCATTTGCGTTGTCATCCCAGATTAGGTACTACGATGGAATGCTTCGTATCTAATAAAATGGGTCTCCGGTTCCCTACATTCACCATCCGAAACACAGCAGCATAAAAGTGCTTTTTTACCATGGTATTCTGTGAGAGCGTGGTCCTTCCCCGGTTGAGCCGACACATTCGTGTTACAACCATAAGATAGCTGTAGCGTGACCCTACCACGTAAATTTCAATATAATGGCTACATCCTTTCTTTACTGTACTATTATAGCCTACTAAAACTGTAGTCCTGAACACAGGCCTCCTCCATAGACCGCCCCATAGGGATATAGGCCAAAGTGTCCACGATTAGCAGGCGGGGTGACAACAACGTTAAGGAAACCTGCATAAAAATATCTCGAAGACATGTGAAGTTCGTCAACACGTACTGGAGTAACGCGTGGCATTAATTTCCCGATAATCCTTTCAAAATAAGAAGCCTTTTCCCAGCTGTGGGACGTATGTAGTTGAGAACTTTTAATCTACCTTGCAATCAAGGTGGTCAGTAGGTTTTTTTTTATAGGATAAGACTGACAAGCGTACATACAGTCCACCTGATGGTAAGTGGTTGCTTTGGCCCATATACATTTACATCTATCCTGGATAAAGAATCAAAATGCAGATGCGTTGTCAGCCGTGAGGAATATGATGAAATGCCTCTTTTCTAGTAAAAAAGTTCTCTGGTTCTCTACACTCACCATATGAAACACAGCAGCATTGAGCTGCTTGCTATTTTACGCTGGTAAACATTAAGCATTTCAAATTAACGCTGAAATCATGCTGATTATTGTAAGAAAACCCTCATACATACATATCCATCTGAAATCCTTTGTAACCAACAAAATGATTTTAGTTGCATGTGTGTGCGTGAGTAATTGTTTTTATAATAAGCTAAGCATGGTTTCGATATCACCTACATGTACGTAGTGTTTGTCTACCAATAAACACTTAAAAGAACGTCAGTTATCAATAAATTTTTCTATAAGAACCCAAAGCAAACTAAGACAATTCTCAACGCATTAAGTTCGGTTTTGGTGTACAATAAGCCGCTCAAAACGTACTTCCAGCTACTAATTATTGTCAATATTACCGCAAACTTAGAGCAAACATTGGTATGATTAACTTATTGCTTATGATACTAAGATTTAAATTATTTGAAACTAACTGAAATATTTTCACAAATAAGGAAACTTGAGTAGAATAGAATATATTAGAATAGAATGAATTTTATTTAACATAGATTATAAAAAAAAACTTATTGAAAATCATTTCAGCTTCACCACCAGTACTTAGTTCCATTGTGATGTAGATTATCGTAGTAGAGATACCTTTTTATTTATTTTTATAAACTACTGGCTGATACCCGGCGCGTTGCTATCTCAGAACAAATGATTGTAAAAATATCTTTTTAAATTTAAAAAAAAAAATGTATTATTTAATTAGGGGTGAATTCTCGTTCATTGAAATTGAAAGCTAGATTTATAATCTAACTTTCAAATAAATATGTCGGTACGATACGCCTTTAGTTAAGTTATTTGGACTATGCCTATGACCTTCGCGCAAGTGCAACCAATAAGTCGACAAAGTAAACGCATAAAATACGAAGAAACAAAAATTATTTCTATATATTAAATAGTATTGTTTTTAGACTTAATACTTTAATAATAATAATAATAATTTAATATTAAAATATTTGTGGGAGGCGCATTCTACTTTTGAAAAAGAGGCACAACGTTACCGTATCTCAATATTACTCTTTCAGAATGGAAGCACTATGAGTACGTTAACTACTTCTGACACATGTGTAACTACTCACCCTCAAAGTAAGCATGGGGCAAGCACACACCTCGTGTGGAGTCTAAAGTAACGTTATTGGCTTAGTGTAACTTTTCCGTTCCGGCTCTTTCTGAACATGAGATTAATACTTTCTGAACATTAGCATTAATAAACTATTTTAGTTATTCTGTCTGTATTACCGGTAGATAGATAGATAGATAACTCTTTATTTAAACCTAAAGTTCTTACAATAACCGAAAACTTATGAACAACAGTGTTCATATTGCTTTGAGTAATGTTTACTTGATAAACCGAACGTGAAAGGAAATTGTAATTTTATATTTGGGCGCATAAGTGCAACGTGAAATATAAATTTACTGAATCTAATTTACGCTAAGCGTTTCCTCGCTAAATGACTATACTAACCCCTTGAGCGAGAAAATAATCAGCCCTCTTATCACCAGTATCAACGACCAGTCACTGACATAGTTCCTTTAGGAACTTTACTGCATGTGGATCCCACTGACCAATAGTTTCTACAGCAAATGGTACAGATATGTAGTCATCTCTCATATATGTGCCAACTAACCATTTCAGCTATCTCTGTTGCCGCGCTGGCTCTAAAGGAAACTCTGAGATGAGAGGCTGCCAAAATGTCTACGCAAGTAGCAATGCACACTAGGTCTTTACGTCTCTGCCAAGGGACATAAGTCATACCGTCGGATCTGATACCATCGTCTCTAAATATTCCACAAGGCTCTAAATCCGAGAGAACTTTTATAGAGACAAGAGCGAATCCAAAGACGGATGACACCATTCAAGGAACCGTGACAGAAAAACCTACCAGCAATTTTCTTACATTAAAGTCCGTGGAGCCCACACTCGTCGACGCTGCTACCGCAGTGGCAACAGACACAAGCTAGTAGTACTAGTAAGGTACTCGTTACTCCACCGAGCCACTAATTAATTTATCTTTAGGGCGATGTATATATATTTACTGTTAAACCCCAGGAAAGATATAAAATTTGACTTCCTCACAGTTTAAATTTTTTTTAAATAAAGTTTTTATAAAAATGGTTATTAGAATGTTAAGGAGTTTATGTGGGAGTGAGGTGATCGTTACCAAGCTATTTCTAATTTGTTTTATTATATTATTTGTGTAATATATTTGATTATAAGCCGTAATTTTTTTTTATTTCAAAGAAAATTGTCCCGCTGAATTTCTTACTGGTTCTTCCCAGAACAGAGATATATTCGGAACCAGTTTTAAATTTAAGCATAATAGTGTCTTTCAATAAGTAGTACTTATAATATATTGAATAAACAAGGTACTGTTTTCGAGATAAAGCTGAAATGAAAGCTAAAGTGTAAATACATGTAAATTCTATTTAGTTACGCCTTAGATTTTGTCACAAATAACAGACTTCAAATCTGCAACTATGGGTTATCAGATGAGATTAGACCCTAAGTCACGGTCGTAATGTCGGCTTGGGACAAGAGGGATTACGTGATAAACAGAAATGTCAAACTTTGAGAATTAAATAGACTAACAGTTTGTCATTAAAATGCATGATTTTTTTTAAATAAATTAAGGGCGACAAGTTCATCTGATAGTATCTTCAATTAAGAATTAAAATGTAAATGCGTTGTCACCCGTGAGGACTCCGATGGAATGCCTCGTTTCCAGTAAAAAGTTTATCTGGTTCGCTACACTCACCTTAAGAAACACAGCAGCATTAAGCTGTTATTTCACGCTAGTATTCTGTGAGAGTATGTCCTATCCATTTTGAGTCAACCCATTTTGCTACAATCATAATATAGGTGCAGCTTGGCTCTAATACTTTCAACGGTTTGCAATGTTCCGTATATAATTTTACCCTACAAATTAACATAGAAATTTATAAATTTTGTACAATTAATATAATTAGATATAATTAGATATTATAATATAATTAATATATATATATAATAGATATATAATTAATTAGATATTATAATTAGACTTCTACCGTAAAAAGTTGTGAGATCCATGTAATACCAAGTCGGTTAATTTATTCAGTCCCTACTTAAGGGTCCTTCTGTCTTAAGTAATAAAATTAAATTAATGTTTCTATGTTGCGTTGTTTACATCCCACCGCATAGTGTAGCTAGAGAATACATGCAATTATTTCTTATATTAGAAAATGTTTGTGTTAAATACAATAATGTTATAGTGCTTGGTGACTTTAATATGCCTTCAGCACCTGTGGAAATGCACAGTTATATGGAATATTTTAACGCCGCCTGTGGATTTTGCCAGGTAAATAATGTCCGTAATATTAACGACCGTACTTTAGATTTAGTGTTCACAACGTTTTTAGCACGTGACGTGGAGGTAAAGTTGTGTAATGACCCGTTAGTAGATATTGACGTACACCATCCTCCGGTGTATGTCAGCGTGACAATGGGCACTGCCAGGGAGCCGCAGGCGCAACGCCTCTATTCTCGTGATGAGATTGATAAATCTTTTATTAAACGTAGATGGAATTTCTATAAAGCCAATTTTCATATTTTATACGATAGCTTTCAACAAATTGATTGGGGTAATTTGTATCAAATTGACACCCCGGAGGTAGCCATATCGGAGCTATATACAGTTGTAAATGAGGTAATAGACCGTTTAGTTCCCCGTGCCCGTAGGGCCAAACTTAATAGGAATCATTCCAGGTATGTTTACCCGGAATGGTACTCATCCGATTTAATACGCGATATAAAGCGAAAGTGGAGGTATCATAAACTGTATAAAATGACGGGTGCGCAATGTGATTACGAGGCGTTTTCTCGGTATCGATCTCAGATAAAACATAAGTTAAAAGTCAATTATGAAGCCTACCAGGAGAAATTACAGCTGAATTTTAAGGACGATCCGAAATCTTTTTGGGATTACGTAAGATGCAAGCAGTCAAAACGTAACAAACCTCGAGTAACAAAAAACGGTCTGGAGTTAAGTGAGTCATCGAGTGCGCAATGTTTCGCGTCTTATTTCCAAACTGTGTATAGCGAAACGCGACCGGCGCTGGACCCGGAGGCGGCGGAGCGTGCGGCGAGCGCGCGTGCTGGCGCAGCTCGTGTGCACGTCGGCCAGCTGAGCGAGCGCGACATCCGCACCGCTCTCGCACGCCTCAAGCCTAAGCGCTCTGTAGGCCCTGACGGTATACCACCTTACATAGTCAAAGACTGTCGCTCTGTTTTTGAAAAGCCTCTGCTTCACGTTTTTAACCTGTGTCTCCGAGAAGGCTACTATCCCGAAGAATGGAAATTGACAAGAGTAATACCGGTGCCTAAAGGAGGTTCGAATTCAGATGTGAGCGGATACCGACCTGTGGCGGTGCTGTCTGCGTTCGCCAAGGTATTTGAATCCGCATTACAAAAATGTATTTATACGCAGATCAGTTCGCAGCTGACCGACGTTCAGCATGGGTTTCGGCCGGGTCGAAGTACAGCGAGTAACTTGCTGTCATTTATGACATACCTGACGCCAGTTATTGACGCTGGGGGGCAGGTTGATGCCGCTTACTTCGACTTTCGGAAAGCTTTTGATACCGTGGATAACGACATCCTTTTAGAAAAATTTGCGGCGGTGGGTTTCACACCGCATCTTTTAAAATTTTTCGCGAGTTACCTTGGTGAACGCCGGCAGTACGTCGAGTTCGCGGGGTATGAATCTGAACCTTACTTCACGTTTTCGGGTGTGAGCCAGGGGAGTAATTTGGGCCCCTTAGAGTTCATATTATTGATAAACGATCTCCCAGAAGTCATTAAGGACTCGAAATGTCTCCTATTTGCAGACGACTTAAAACTGTTTTTGTCGGTAGCGGACGTTTCGGATTGTGAGCAGCTTCAGCGGGATATAGATAGGGTCGTGCAGTGGAGTGCAATTAACAAGTTATATTTTAACACGTCGAAGTGTGAGGTGATAAGTTACGGGCGTAGACAGGCGCCGCTGCAATACCGGTACGAGGTTGACGGAACGGTGATGCCGCGCGTTTCTTTCGTACATGACTTAGGTGTGCAGATCGTGGCGGAGTTGACGTTTCGTAGGCACATTGAAGATACCTGCGGTAAGGCATTCCGAAACTTAGGTTTTATCCTAAGGAATTGCAGGGATTATCTTAGTACGGCGATTATTAAAGTTTTATACAATGCACTTGTTCGTAGCCGGCTGGAAACGAGTGCAATTATTTGGAATCCCCATGAAGATAAGTATATCAACATGGTGGAAAAAATTCAAAATAAATTCACGCGGTTCCTTTATTTAAAGGAGTACGGCGTCTATCCTTTCTACCCGCTGATGTACCCGAGCTTGTTCGTGATCGGCATGGTTGGGTACAGCCAGCTTGGTGTGAGGCGTGACGTCGCACTCTGCAAGTACGTGTGGAGTGTCTTGCGTGGCCAGCTATACCATCCTGAGGTACTGGAGGCGTTGCAGCTGTTTGTGCCTGATAAGGTGGTGGTTAGGCGTCGCCCACATCCCACTTTTAAGGTGCCACACGCTAGGACAAATCTGCTCAGGTTTGCACCTATGTCACGGGCTTTAAAGTTATTGAATATTATTTCCGAAGAAACTGACATTTTTCACTGCAGCCTGGCAAAGTTCACAGAAGCGGCGCACAGGGTCTGTGAGATTTTTTCATAATTTTTTTTTTTTTTTTTGTTTTTTTTTTTTTTTTTTCTCTCTATTTATATTTTTTTTCTTAATTATAATAGTATTAAGCATATATTTTATGTCTGTAGTTATATTTATCACTTGTTATTTGGTTTTTGTATAGCATCTTCTTGGTTTTGTACTGTTATGATGCTGTTACTGTTTTTGTGTAAATAAAATAAAAAAAAAAAAAAAGTTATTACGTAATTAGCTAACTTAACAACCTCTTATAGTGACCACATCAATACTAAAAATCTTTTATATTTTAAATAAATAGAACATAAAACAGAAGGACCCTTAAGTTTATACAATGCCTACTTTGTTAATTCAGGCTTCTAGTCTTATCCACAACAAAGTTATAGGGTTTCTAAAATGGCCTGAACTGCTTCGAGATAAGGATGTGCCGCTTTTTTGCTCAACTTGGCGGTGGCACTTCCGTGTCCCCAGATATTCATTGTTGGTAGTTATTATAGTGCATAAATTATCAACAAAGTATTAATGGATTTTTTTAATTAGTATTTCTGCCAATTTGTAAATTTGTGTAAATATAAAAATCATTACGCTGTTTTTTAATTATATTAAAAATTTGCGTTTGCCAACTCGCCTACCAGGCCTGGTAAATATGGCAAAATCCTCTATCTGAAGTAATCTCCGGTCTACGTTCATTGCTGAACGGCTTGCACTTTTATAGGCTGGAATGGATAATGGATGTAACTTTATAGTATAAACACCCTAAAAAGGGGTGAATTTTTATTATTCTGCGTCGTTACTTGCGTAACGACAACTTCTAGGACAGTTTGCAGTGCACGTAAATGGGTTATCTAACGGCCGTCCGAACAGGGGTTGACGAGCCGCGGATCTAACAGCTAATTCGTATCTTTCGATGTTCTGAGCGGTGAGAACCGCCCAAGGACGCTGGTGTACGGTGTGTACGCGGTGTGGAGGGGTGTGCGACGCGCCCGTCTACGGACTCGCTACGTCCCATCCGTTGTTGTCGTAACTGTGTTTGTAGCACTAGGTGAGTGTGAAGTGTTTGTGTGTGAATGGCTGGTGACATTTGTGTCGTCGGCATCTAGTAGAATAGGGGGTTCGATTAGATTGTTACGGGGTCTCCGGATGCTTTCCGTTATGTTCGGAGTCGGAGCGTATGTGGCTGCGTTTACCACTAGCGGGTTCGGATGTGTCTCGGCTCTTTTGAAATAGCGCCGAGACATTTCCTTGAGATAATCAGAGATCGTCGGCAGTTGACAATCTGTGTGTAAGTTTCGCTGGTATCACCGAGCTTCGGTAGCTTTGCGAATGAATCTATTTTTGACCACTTAGAGATCGTACAAGTGTCTATGGGCCGCGTGCGCGAAGACCACGCTTGCGTAAGACAAGACTTCTGTCTTAAGGATAGTTTGCTCTTTTCTGTTAACTAATTAGGGTGGAGGCGACTTGTGACGATATTTGCTCGAATGCAAACATTGCAAATATGTTTCGCGAATGTCATGCCTTCATCGAATGTGACTTCTAGATATTTGTCCGTTGGTTGCCAGCGGATCTGGCCGCCGTATAGGGTGATAATACCTAACGATCTCATGGGGTTTCTGATTTGACAGTTGGATGTGGAGATCCTTTAAAAGTGTATTGCTATACTTTTCTCAGGATTCACTTCGATTCTCCATAAGCGGAACCAATCGCGTTTGACTGCTATTTGGAGCTTCTCGGTTAGGATTCTGTTATTGTAATGGTCAACGAAAAGTGCCGTGTCATCGGCGAAGAGAGCAGTATTCACTTCTGGGTCTTTCGGGATATCACTCGTGAAGAGTGTGAAGAGTTGTGTGCCTTGTGGGACTCCAGCCTTGATGAGGCGCTTTGTGGAGCAAGTACCCTGTATTTGATAGCGAAAGTGGTGATTAGCAAGCAAGGTTCTGATGACGTGAGTAGAGTAATATTGGGGCTGCTGCATCGCCCCAATATTATTGGGGTCTGAATTACTCGTCCGCTCGCAAAGCAGTTCGCCGCAATATTACACTAAACAGCTCTACATTTATAGACACGATGCGCGACGGCGTGTTTTATATTTAATTTTAATTTTATAAAAAAAATGTATTTGGGAGGCGCCTTCTAATTTTGAAAATGAGGCAGAACATTGGCGTATTTCACTATTACTCTTTCATAATGGAAGCACTACGAGTACGTTAAATATTTCTGACACAAGTGTAACTACTCAAGTGTATGAGAGAAAAAACTCTGACTGCCTTATGGTACAAAATAGAATGTATTCGAACCTGATTAATTCTTAGGGGTCTCCTGATCTCTACACTCACTATACGAATCCCAGCAGCATTAAGCTGCTATTTATCAGTTTAACTGTCTCGTTGTTGTATTATTCGTATGAGCGACTATTGATAATATTGTAATACGCAGATGGTCAGTCTAAGTTAAGACTGTTAAGCTAGAGTTAAACCGCCGTGACTGAAAATCGATCAGGAGGACATTATTCTAACAGTGGTAGAGCCACGCGGCAGCTATTGCTGTCGCACTGATGGGCCGGCTCGAACCGGGGTGGTACCACGACCTCACAGAAAACCAGCGTAAAGTAGAGGTTTACTTCTGCGTTTCGCTTGGTAAGTGCAGGTGGCCGGAGGCCCTTTTTACTGGAAATGAGGCATTCCATCTTAGTCCTCACGGGTGACAACACATCTACATTTTGATTTGTAACAGAGGATAGATGTAGATGTCTATGGGCCGCAGCAACCACTTACCATCAGGTGGAATGTGTGCTCGTTTGTCACCCTTATCCTATTATTTTTTTTATTAATGATTATTAATTAATATCTATCTTATGGTTTTGTTACGCTAAAACAGTGTGATTTAACATCTAGGGTACATCACCACATAGCACCAGTTGGAAATGTGGTCAAGCACAGGCTTATAATTAGTAAAGAAATAATATTTATTATTATTACCTTGAGCTTGTGATATTCTTCTTGTACGTATCTAATGAAGTGAAAGGTTTTCACTTCATTAGATACATACAAGAAGATTGTCAAGGCTACGAGAACTCCATTTTGAAGTTTTATTTATTTATATAGCTTATTTAAGATATACAAAAAGGCTTACAAAGGGCGCACCTTTGCCTCAAGGCATTCTATCCCAGTCAACTCTAACATGAGAGGAACGCTAGAGATTTATACTATGTCAAGTTAATCCTTTGATCTTATACTTTGATTAATATTCAGCATGAAATGTGAAGTGTGGTTATTCAAATATAATCAATCTAATTTGATTCAATAAAGTCTAGCTCGACTTTATTTACGCAGGAGTATACAAACACTGACACGCATTAATTAACTATTTTAGTTACTTCGTCTGTATTATCGGTAGATATATAGATACATAACTCTTTATTTAAACCTAAAGTTGTTACAATAATGGAAAACTTATGAACAACAGTGTTCATATCGCTTTAAGTAATGTTTACTTGACAAACTGAACGTGAAAAGAAATTGTAATTTTATATTTGGGCGGATAAGTGCAACGTGAAAGTTTAAATTTACTGAATCTAATTTACGCTAAGCGTTTCATCGCTACATGACTATATTTACCCCTTGAGCAAAAAAAGAATCAGCCTTTTATCACTAGTATCAACGACCAGTCACTGACATAGTTCCGTTGGGAACTTTACTGCACGTTGATCCCACTGACTAATAGTTTCTACAGCAAATGGTACAAATATGTAGTCATCTCTCATATATGTGCCAGCTAACCACTTCAGCTGTCTCTGTTGCCGCGCTGGCTCTAAAGGAGTTTAAACTCTGAGATGAGAGACTGGCAAAGTGTCTACGCAAGTAGCAATTCACACTAGGTCTTTACCTCTCTGCCAAGGGACATAAGTCATACCATCGGGTCTGATGTCATCGTCTCTAAATATTCCACAAGACTCTTAACCCGACGGAACATTTATAGAGACAAGAGCGAATCCAAAGACGGATGACATCGATCAAAAAACTATGACAGAAAAACCTACTTGCATTTTTCTTACATTAAAGTCCGTGTAACCCACACTCGTCGACGCTGCTAACGCAGTGGCAACAGACTCAAGCTAGTAGTACCAGTTAGGCACTCGAACCCCCGAGTCAGTAATTAATTCATTCTTGGGGCGATTTGTATATTTTTACTACAAAACCCCAGAAAATATATAAAATTTGACCTCTTCAAAGTTCAAAAACTTTACTAAACAAAGTTTGTATAAAAAGGGTTATTATAATATTAAGTAGTTTATGGATAATCATAACCTCTGGGAATGAGGTGATCGTTACCAAGCTATATCTAATTTGTTTTATTTTATTAATTGTGTGATATATTTGATTATAAGCTTTTTTTTTTAAAGAAAATTGTCTCGCTGGATTTTTTGCTGGTTCTTCAAGAATAAAGATATTTTTCGAACCAGTTATAAACTTAAGCATAGAAGTGTATCTCAGTAAGTATTATTTATAATATATTGAATAAAAAAGGTACTGTTTCCGATATAATGCTGAAATGAAAGCTAAAGTGTAAATACATGTAAATTCGATTTAGTTACGCCTTAGATTTTGTCACAAATAACAGGCTTTAAGTCTGCAACTATGGGTTATCAGATGAGATTAGACCCTTTTTTTTTTTTTTTTTTTTTTTTTTACATGGGGAAATGCCTACGCATACCCGCCTCGCGGGGGCAAGGACGGGTTATGTCGGACTCGCACCGACTAAAACCCCATGGTGTTCCACCCTCGTCGCATATTGGCAGGGCCACGGGAACGCTTTCGCACACTTCCGCGGCCCCACCTGCGCCGGCCACCCCATGGCGGCCCCTCCTCGGGAGAGGACCACTCCTCTCCCATCTCCTTCTCCGGTAAGGCGCACCAGAACACATGGCGCGCCCTCCTCCTCGGCCTCCAATTTCATATGCGCAACAGACGCCCCCGTGTCCGATGCGCGAAGGCCATGGGGCCAGGAAAAACTAGCACTAAGAAGCACCAGCCTTCCCGACCCCAGCGGCGGATCTGGTCTATGGCTCCGCCGCCAACCAAGATTCGGCTGCGGAGGGTAGGGAGAGCGGCGCCTCGCAATACCGACACTCCTCTCCCCCCGCAGCCCCACCACCACCGCATCATTCAACGGTGCGGCCCCGTCTGAGTCGCGGAGGATAGGGCGAGTGGCGCATCGCCATACCAACACTCCTCTTCCTCCGCGACTCCTCCTCGGCTGCAGCGGTAGAGGGTTGCGGACTCCCCTCTCACCACAGCCCCCCGACACACATCCGAAGTGGGCTTCCCAAGCCCACTCGGAGTGGCCACCTCGGGCCGGCCCTACACCTCGGGCCAGCCAAGGGGTTCCTCTTCGTTCACCGTGGTTGACCAAGCCACGGCTACTAAGCCCCCCCGCCACGACAAGATAGAATGCCTCGTTTCCAGTAAAAAGTTTCTCTGGTTCGCTACACTCACCTTACGAAACACAGCAGCATTAATCTGTTATTTCACGCTAGTATTCTGTGAGAGTATGTCCTATCCATTTTGAGCCAACCCATTTTGCTACAATCATAATATAGGTGCAGCTTGGCTCTAACACTTTCAACGGTTCGCAATTTTTCGTATATAATTTTACCCTATAAATTAACATAGAAAATTATAAATTTTGTACAACTAATATAATTAGATGTTGTGCTTAGCTTGCGTTAGAATGCCTTTGTTTTGTCAGAAACATTCAACAACTGACACAACAACTGACCAAAGTTTCGTCGTAATCGAACGAATGGTATAGGAACGCATAGAAAACTTTGTTGTAATTGTGCATAGATTGGCAAAGTCATATATTTTTTTATTTAACATTTCTGCCCGTTTATAAATTTGTGTAAATATAAAAAAATCATTACGCTGTTTTTTATTTAATGAAAAAAACTGCGTTTGCCAACTCGCCTACTAGGCTTAGTAAATATGGCAAAATCTCCGGTCTACGTTTAGAAATGCACTTTTATAAGCTGGAATGAATAATGGATGACACGTTATTGTATAAAACACCTGAAAAGGGGTGAATTTTTATTATTCTGCGTCGTTACTTGCGTAACGACGACTCCTAGGACAGTTTGGACTGGACAGTGCTCCCAACAACTACTGGCATAGGTGTGACATGGACATTAAACATGATCTTTCTTTTGTCCATGTCCATCTTAAGACCTATCCGTTAGGAGACACTATTGAGGTCATTGAGCAAGGCAGAATAAGCACTATGCTTAGGTCCTCCAGCGATTCTGCCATAAGGACTATATCGTCGGCAAATCGAAGGTGATCAAATAAGAGGGAATCAAAGGCTTTCTCATAGTCCACATACGCAAGGCAACGTGGCAAATTGTTCTCTTCGGTCTTCTGTAGAATTTGCCGAAGGGTATATATGTGGTCTATGGTACTAAAGCCTTTTCGGAAATCAGCTTGTTCGGGAGGCTGGAAGTCGCCGAGTCTGCATGCGAGACGATTCGTAATGACTCAAAAACAGCACGTAGACGCGGCTCAGAAGGAAAATCGGTCTGTAGTTCTTCAAGAGAGCTTTATCGCCTTTCTTGAAGAACAAGACAACTGCACTTCTGCTCCACGCCTCCGGAGTAGTATCTCTACGAAGGACGGAATTAAAGAGCTTGTGAAGGACTTTAGGTACCGGTTGTCCATCCGCTTTCAGAAGCTCCGCTGTAATTCCATCTTCGCCCGGGTACTTATCGTGTTTAAGGTGTTGGAGAGCCATTCTAATCTCGCTCATACTGATGTCCGGGATATCATCGGAATAGTGTTGGATAAACTTGCTCTTGAGTCGTTAGTTACACTTGCGTGTGTCACGTAAAATCACCAAAGAAATGTAAAAAAAAAATATTATAAGAACAGATATAGTTGGGGAAATGTTTCGAAGGAAGTGGGGCCGAATCGGGGGTTGAGTTCCGGAACTGCGCTGTATTCTGTCTCTAGGGTTGACGATCAAATAGAAATCAAAGATACACAATATTTATTTCTTCCGGACACATAAAACATATATTTCTCTGATCAATATAAACAGTTAAATACATTTCATATTTTAGTTGGTTATGGTTAGACGCTATGCCATACATTCATAAAGTCTACACATACACTCTCACGCATGATAACCAGAGGGGTAAGCAGAATCTACGTTCTGCCATTTGGCAAAATCCTGGCTCACCATATACACCATCGTTTATATGCGGCGATCTTCAATTCACCTGACAAGCGTGACCATTACAGCCTAAAAAAGTCCACTGCTCCCATAGTTGCCACACTTGACAGACGGGTTAGCAACTGCAGTTTTTTATTATTTTGAGTTGTTATTATCATAAAGACACTGTTTAATTTTCGGCTGTAACCTCTTACGCCACCCAAGGAACGATATGGGGTAATGAATATTCTTACACCAACCATATAGGTTGACAAGCGTGACGTTTAACGCAAATCCTGCCTTTCACGAGACAGGCCCATCACTATTAGTGGATTTTTACGGATTGTTAATGATTATGATGATAAAAAAGAAGAATGCATGCATCGCTAGTAGTGCTGCCACAGATACAGCGTTTTTATTCTATTTGTGTTGCCTATTTACCTAGCAGTTCTCAGACATTTTTTATACAAATAATTCAATATCATCCTGTGGTTGTCTCAGTAGGTGATAGAGATAAATTAAACAAGACATGCGCAGCACAATATTCAATCTATGGCCAATATTCAACAGTTGAACTTTGATACAAAGTAATTTACTAAATATTTTAAAGTTTAAGGAATATTTAAAACGGCGGCAAGAGACCTGACGGTATAATTTTGATCCCTTGATGAGAGATAAAGCCCTTGTGTGGGATGTTACATGCGTAGACACTTTGGCAGCCTCTCATCTTAGGGATATCTCGTTTAAACCCGGAACGGCATCAGAGGCAGCTGAACTAAATAGTGCAAATATGAGTCTCTGAGCGATTGGTCCGTGGGGTCTACGTACGGTGAAGTTCCTAAAGAAACTGTATTCGCAACTGGTCTGCGCTGCTGGTGATAATAGGGCTGGTTCTTTTCTCGCTCAAGGGCTAAGAACTGCAATTCAGCGAGGAAACGCAGCCAGCGTTTTTGGTACGATATCGCAGGAAGTAGGAATGTATGATAATTTAATTTTTAGTTTTATTTATTTTATTATATTTTTCTAATAATGTAAAAAAATTGAACGGTATAAAAGTAAAAAATATTTATATTAGAGTTAAAACAATTGAGCTTAAAATCTTTAGAACGTGCACAGTTCGTGTGTTTTGATGATCCGCGTGAAAATACTTAGATATAATTATTTTATTTTTTTGGTTGTAGCGGTTTTTAATACGTCCATTAAATTTTAGATTATTTAAACGTCTGAAAGAAGATGAAAACTGAATTATAAAATTGTATGAAATTTATTCATTCACTTAGGGCAAAATAATAAAAGTGAGATAAAAAGTAAGCCAATTCATGGTCGTTGTTATACAAACTTCAATAGCGTGATTCAGGCCTCGGTTATTGTTCAGTTCACATAAGTCATTGTAGAATCGCGGCCGCTAAAAATGTGTAAAAAAAGCATTAAACTATATCATTACCAACCCTAAACAAAGACTATGCACTTACAAAGAGCGGTGTAAGTGTACTACACGAGTATTCTACAGGTAAATAACACCTACGTAAGCTATACAGCAGTACACTGGAGCATCCGGTGCTTCTGTGTATTTGTAAACTGCCGGATAAAATAAACCGTATATCTTGTAGCGCGATATTTATTTTGTATTTTAATAAAGAACTATGTTATAGCTGTGTCTGCTGAGGAAATTTATAACTACATCTAAGGTATATTTTATTGGGTAATTGAGATTTTTTTTTTGTAAAATACTTGCAATATTGCTATTAAAATTACTAATATTGCCTTTGACCACTCTTGGTTAGCTTAAAATAATTGTGTTAGGAGTGATTTACGACAGTAGTAGAACGGTGACCTCGAACACCCTGCCATTAGGCTAATGTCGCTTCATTATATTGCATTTGCGGTTGCTATGGGGAAGGCATACCTTCACTAGTGGGCTTTCGATGAGCAGTAATCACGATCATGAAGTAACCCGTGTTTGATCCCCGTTCATACTTATGAAACTGTTAAATCGTAATTATATGCTAATATTTCTCGTGATCGGCGGTGACAGCAACATGAGACAGGTCGGCTATTCTGAGATGACAGTAGCGTTTCGCCTAGTAGTCGTAAACGTGATTGCTGATTATGAGGTCCCGGGTTTGAATCCCAGGTCACACAAAAAAAATCAGTTATAGAGATTTTCTGTCCAGAAATTCTCAATAGCAGCCTAGAGACAAAATGTTGCCAGTGTTCCACACCGGAGCTTCGGAAGATACGTAAAGCCGTTAGTCCTACGCCTCATCTCTCTCCGGTCGTGTCGGTTTGCCGTTTCATCGGATTATGAGAGTGGAGGAATAGAGTGCACCTGTGCTTGCGCACACACTCGGGAACTACAATTTTGTCCAGCGCAGGTGGCTAGTCTCCGTTGTCTGGCAGCCGTGACCAAATTCTCCTTGAGACGAGACATTATTATATTATTCTAAGAAATTTTAAACAATTTTGTTATGATTTGAGATCTAACTATCCACTATACTTATTTTATACCAATCGGACTAGAGCACCACAGCAGGATCACGTCTATGGCTTGAAAAAAGTAACAGTTACAGAGAGATTTGTCGACCGTATCGCTCCATTATACACTTAATATTTTGTTCCCCAGACATGCAGCTTTCCTCACGATGTTTTCCTTCACCGCCGAGCACGTAATAAAACAGCATTTAAAATTCAATTAACAAATTCAATAGTGCCGACGGGGATCGAACCCAAATGAGTCTTCTCAAGTACTTACATTTCATGAGAACTTTTCTTCTTAAATGAACAATGAAAAAGTAAATTTAAAACGAAATAGTTCACTAACTAATTACAGCCTGTATACTCATGTATAAAACAAGACTAGAATAAAAAAGTAATTTACGCACCCCAAAAGTGCAATGGACTCGGCAGTGATCTCGTGTCACCATGTTAATATGGTTGCTTGGATTAGCAAATATTATTCTACATGATTATCACGTTTGAAAAATGAAATCTATATATCTTAAGTCGAAACATACAAAGGTTGTAATTTTTTAAATACAATAGTAATTACAACCGAACTTACAGACCGCCTGGTGCATAGCTACTGCAGGCCACGGTCCAACACCTGCTTCAAGTAAATAAGGCTACAGATGCTTTGCCACCACTGAGTCTAAGAAGGAATAACTCTCAGCCTTCCACCATAGTGGCTTTCTATACCCTTCAGACCAGAGCACGGCGGTACTCGCACTGCACTGCACTGGGGCAGAAGTAGGTAAGAGGGTGGTATCCACCAAGACGGACGTCTAGCCAGTAGAACAGTCCTACAAACTAGTAAAATTTTAATTTAATTTAATTTCCCGGGACGCACTTACTGGTTTGCCCACACAATATACATTAAGCAATACATGGGCCAGTGGCTTTCTGTGGTCCCTCGACTGCGCTGATAGAGATCACTGTGGAATTATAACCACCAGAATATTTTCGGTATAATAATATCTACATTGTTTTAAAAGTGGAGTAAACATAATGCAGATTTTCCTCTACGTTGAAAAAGTGCGTGCTTTGTTAATGCCATTGACGTTATTTCTTTACGTTGATTAAGATTGTTTTAATCCAAAACAACTGTACCAGCGTTTATGTATATGGTAATATAAAATGTCAAATAGAATTAAAGTGCCCAAGTGTAAGCGCAAGCATAATACACATATAGTAAACACACATATTATTGATAGTGGAACTCAGCAGCACACGGATCGGATGCTCTATTGACGGACACTGTGTCAATAGCATCATTTGCGCTGATGACATGGTGCTGATGAGTCCCTTAATCGCTGCTCTCAGAAATTTAATCATAGTTTGTGAGCAGTTTGCTGAATCACATGACCTTATTTATAATGTAAGGAAGAGCGAGCTAATGGTGTTTCAAGCGAAGGGACGTAAAGTGGCTTGTGTTCCACCAGTAAATTTAAACGGGGTGACTCTTACAAGAGTGTCATTTTTCAAGTACCTTGGCCACATAGTTACGAAGACTTGAAGGATGACAGTCATATTGAAAGAGAAAGGAGGGCGATGGTAGTCCTCTGCAATATGTTGGCCCGCAGATTTATTAGGTGTAACGCAGAAGTTAAAATTTAACTGTTTAAAGCCTTCTATCAAACAATGTACACGTGTAATCTGTGGGATAACTATACGCAGCGGGCTATCAATGCTCTCCGAGTTCTATATAATAATGCCTTCAGAGTGATGTTGGGACTCCCGCAATTTTGCAGTGCATCAAGGATGTTTGTGCTAGCTCTCTCTCATACTGGCGGTTTTCACGCTATAATACGCCAACGAATTGCGTATCTTATGCGCAGAGTGCGAGGGAGTTCCAACACTATTCTGAAGATCATTAGTGATAAGCCAGACTGTCAAGTTATGAGGCACTGGGTATACACACATACGTGTACAACCGTTGTCACAAACTGGCCCGGAAAATATTTAAATTAATGTCATTGTGTAGTTTTTTTTATTATTATTCCGTTTTACAAACATAATTTGTAAGTTCATATTTTGTACTCACCCTCTTATGGACCAAAATTCTGAAATAAATACATTTTATATTATATTTTTTTTTTATAATTGCACTCTATTCTCTCACTCTCATAGTCCGATGGGACGGTACACCAACACGACCGGAAAGAGATCACGTGCAGTAAAAACAGATTTACGTGTTTTCCGAGGCACGGGGCATATAATACGAGACAGAAAATCTCAATAACTGATTGTTTTGACTCGACCCGTGATTCGAACCCAGAAGCTCATGTTATGACATATTACAACTATCCATTTCGTCAAACATAATACAAAATGTATTACAAAATCTCTCTTCTTAAAACGAGCAACTTGCAAAGGATGGTAAGCGCGGCTTCACGTTTCAAATGCTCGAGTCTGTTGCTGTGTAATCGACGTCGCGTTAAAGACTTCCGGTAGTTTGGGTGTTGGATTATCCGTCTGCTCCTTTTCCCTATCCGGCTTAACGTAAGCAACACAATGCCCTTTCTAAAAAGGCATCTATATGATAACATAAAACACATCTATAGCACCTTTTATCAAGTAAACAAGCTATATTATACAAATACGCAATTTTATTTCCTTGTAAAGAAAGAAGATTGAGCAAATTTTCATACAAAAAACTCAGTAACAAAACGCATGAAATCTCATTGATAGGTTTTATGTTTTTAACTGATATCGTTCGTTGTTTGTTTATTAAATAATTGAAGCAGACAGAGTTTTTTTTTTATCAAATAAAGTATCAAAAGAAATTATAGTTCACCTGATGGTAAGAAAGTAAGAAATATACATTTATTTAGCACATAAAGACAAAAGTAGCACATTTTTATATGTAGAAATTTAAATAAAACGAACGATGAACACATGCAGTATGAAAAACAAAATAATGTTCCATTATTACCTTCATATACTAATGTAACAACGACGTAGTAATGTATTATTTTTATATATTTATCGCAATTCAATGAAGCGTGACGATTAAGCATAGTTTCCCTACAACGGAAGAGGCCCATTTCTAGCTGTGGGATATAATGAGACTTTAAAGAAGAAGAAGAAAGCAGTTTTAAGTCTGTGGACAACCTCGGAAGGCCCCCTCAAGTTGGAGCGGTGTCGAGGCTCGGGCTGCTGCCGACGGCCAAGGTCTAGGTTCAATCACCATCAGTCACACCCAGATACACATCACATCACTTATTTCCCTTTCACTACACAACCACATGTGACCTGACCGACTCCGGAGGGACCAGTCGCCTTGGATATAGGTAAGTAAGCTCCGCCTAATTCCTCTGCCGGTCGACTGGCCGTAGTATAGAACGCTCCCCCATATATTTTAGTGTAATTCGAGAGATTCCACGTGGCCACATTGAGGCCCGATCTACGTCTGCTCGGGAAGTCTTCAGCTCATGGGCCCCTGAGGATTTGACCCTTTAAGGGAGCAGCCGTAGGCCGTAACAAACTGGTAGCAGAGCGCGGTTCCGGGTTCGATTCCCCGGTCGATCCCGACCATAGTGTTTGATAAAAATTAAACAGCTCTGGTGGCAGGGAGCGTTGGTTTGATTGGTTTAATTTGTATCTACAATCACGCCCGTCCGTAATACGTAAAATATTTTTTTGTACGTAATAATAAAATTATTTCCCTTTGTTGTTTGTTGCTTGCCTTTTTTTTGGTTGGTAGGTAGTTTGAAAAGCCGTGCCCTAGGTTGCGCAAGCGGGAGTTTTTCTAGAGATATACGTCATGTAGGTAGATGGTTATTTTTACGTAATCGGTTAATTATCGTTGTCGGATAGTTGTAGTGGATTACTTATCGAAGGGTCGATTTCCGAGCTAGGCAATTTTTGTTGATCGACCGTGATGTGTATCTTCGTTTATACTGTAATTTGTATTTAAACTAAAGAGTAGTAATTTGTATTTGCGCCATTTGAATTTAGCTTGATTTGATCGCACTAGTATTTGTTATTTGTTAATTTGATTTGTGTCTTTTCCTTTGAGCTAACTTGTATTTGGTTGATACGTAGTAATTCGTATTTGTGTAATTTCTATTCAACTCGATTTGATAGGAACTGCATTTATTAACTGTTAATTTTTTGGTGTATTTTTTATTTTTTATCTTTGTAATTTGTGCTCGAGCCGCGTCGTAATTTGTATTTAGTAGTGATGTCATCGCCCAAGCTACTGATCCGTTGTCTGCGGACTGAGTTGCGCTGGGCCACAAGCGCCCATGCTTTGATAGGTCGACCGGATAGGGTCCATAACTTGATGAAGCGGTTCGTGCAGGTGGATGCTCGAAGGGCCGCAGTGGAGGAGGCTTACGCTGAGCTCGAGGATTCGGATGTGGAGAAGGGAGTCCTGGACTCCTGCTTCGCGAACTATGAGCAGTTCTTGTGGCTCACGGACGAGTTGATCGAGGCTGAAGGCAGGTATGCCGAGGAGGCGCGTGAAGCTCGGATGAGTGACCTATCCGAGTCCTCTCTGAAGCAGCTTCAGCCGGAGCTGTTGGGACAACTCCCAACTCTGGACCTGCCAAAGTTCTCCGGGGTCCTTTGCGAATGGCTGACCTTCGTTGGTCGTTTCGACAGCCTAGTGGACGCCCGGAGTGACTTGACCCCGAGCCAAAAGATGGTGTACCTCCTGGCCTCACTGGAGGGAGAGGCCCTGGGCGTCGTCGGCCACTTGAGATTGTCGGAAGACGCCTACCAGACTGCTCGGGACCTCCTAGCCAGAAGATACGCCAACGTCCGGCGAATTGCAGACGAACATGTTAAGCAGCATCTAAGCCTCCCGCTGCTTAGTGACCGGGCCAGACTGCGTCCGGACCTGTTGGATACAGTCTTGGTGGCCTGTAATACGTTGAGGCGGCTGGATTTACCAGTGGGCGAATGGGCTTTTGTGTTGCTCCGCATCGTGCTGTCCCGTCTACCTCTCGGCCTTCGAATCCATTTTGAGGAGAGGTACGGCGGGGACGAGGCCTCCTATATTCCGCCTTTCTATGACCTGCTGCGGTTTTTGGAGGAGCAGTGCCAGCAGATAGAGAACACGGCGGGCACCGTTGACGACTTACGAGCCGTTCCCAGTGAGAAGCTGAATCCTCCAGGCAAGTCGTTGTCAACCCTCCCCTGCTCCTATTGTCGAGTGTCTGATCATCGGGTAACGTCGTGCCCGAAATTATTAGGTAAGCCGGTTCCAGCGAGGCGAACTATCGCCAAGGAGCGCCGCTGGTGCTGTTCATGTCTGGGAGGGCACCTCCATCGAGACTGTCCGCATCGACAGCCCTGTCTGCATTGCCAGGGCAATCACCATGCGGTTTTGTGCCTGGGTGCGAACGGCGTCTCCTCTCGGGGCTCTGCCAGGCCCTCGACCCCCACGGGCGGGGGCGCTCAGCCACGGCCCCTGCCGGGCGACAATCGGCGCCCGCCGGCCAGCCACCAGGCCCCTAAGTTTGGAAGGGGTCCCTCCTCCGACCAGTCGGGGGGTAATTCCCCCAGGGGCGGGGGTGTCATCGCCCCCCCTCCGCGTGTGGAGAGGAACTTCACGGCCACTCATCGGTCCGCTGGACCCTTCTCACTCCCGTTAGCTGAGTGGCCGCGACTGGTGTACCACTGTTCCCCATTTGATGGAGGCGGCTGCCGCCTTAGCTCCCACCACGGTCGCCTCCACTGAGCCATAAGCCGTCAACAGTCCACTTGTCAAGGTGTTCTGTTGCCGACGTCCTCAGTGAGGATTACAAACCGAGTGGCGACTGTTAACGGTCGCGCTGTATTGGTCTCGGGTTCACGCCATGTGGCCTCCCCTTGGTGGTGGGAAGATTAGGGCCCCCCTGGAGCGTTGAATCACGCTGTCAAGGGGTATTAGATTTGGTCTGGTCGAGCACTTAGTTAAAAAATACTTTGAATTAAAATTAAAAACTGCTTTGGTCTTTCCGCGAAATTTTCCTATTTGTAGCGGTTTAAATTAAAAGAATTGAATTTAATCTACTCCTTTAAATGCTACTGCATGTGTTTTGTACATATATTTAATCACTGTATTTGATTGTTGCGTCTGTTTGCTGAAAAGAAAATTTGAATTAATTTGAAATTGAATGGCGCGTTATTTGAAAAATTATGTATATGTTTATATATAATTATGATAGTGTTTAATCATTTTGCTTTGCAAAGAAGTAGGGCTGTCCCTTACGTTATTGTTTTGTTTAATTTGCAAGTTGACCTATGCGCATCGGTGATTAATTTGGTTGAATTAATTCTGTAGTTGAACATTGATGCTTTTGAATAATTTGTTGAAATATGAGCATAGGACTACTTGCCTAACAGGCTAGCTAGTTTTTGAGATTATCAGATTGAAATCAGCTGCCGCACTATTTTAGTAAATGATAATATGATGGGTGGCCTGGCTAGGCCTACTTGTTGAAAATTCATACTAGGGACTATCTGTGCGTTTCGTTCGGTTCTCCACAGACGACGTTCATGTGGAATTTGTGGGTGCGCTCTGAAGCAACTGCTGGCACAAAATTTGTCTGGGCAGCTTCGTGTAGCGCCGCTGGTTGCAGAGCTGATCCGGTTGGATTGCGGAACTAATCATAGGGGCACAGATAGGTGTTTGAAAGAGGTCGTCGGACTTCTGTCCAGTACAGGACTTGTTAAAGTGCTGCGATGCTCAGGAGGGACATCCAGTGGAGGCTGACCCTCCGGCTTGCCCACGTTGGGGCGGTAATTTTGAGGCGTTGGTTAGGGTTGTAAGATCTGCTGGGGTGCCTAAGGTGGCCTACTTTGGCTGTAGATTCGGTCTTGCAACTTGCCGTCGCGACCTTGTCCCGCTGACCGGTTTGCTCGCGGACCTAAATCCTTATGTCCGGGACGGGGGTTTGTTCGCGCCAAGCGCTAGTTTCAAGGTTTGACGCGAGAGGGCGCTCGGCGCGGTGCATTCATACCGGTTTGACTTTCGGTCGTGCGAAAAACGCACAAGGGCAGTCAGTCGTCCTTATGCAGTGCTCACGATTGGCACTCTGTCATTTTGTCGGGAACTCGGAATAATTCGGCGCGGCCAGTAAATATACGGTCTACCATTGTGACGCGCATTCCTGCTGGAGAGCTTCCCAGGGACTCATTGTGTTTGACTCAGAATCTGCATAAGTGCATTAGGCAATATTAGCTAGTGCGGCCTCTGATATTCTAGAACTAACTGTTGCGACGCGAAACGGTAGTGACCTTTAATAAACTGTAAACTCCGTGTGCGTTTTATGCGTTAACCTTATAACCCGCGATAGTTAGTGGCTTCTGTAAGTTAGTAAATCGTACGATAGAGTTAATTGACTGTCATCGTGACGAACGAGGAAAGTGACTGTGGTCCGGCGCCGAAGCAGTCTGAAGCAGTGTTGCAGCATTTTGGAGCAGCCTGGAACTCGGCAGCGGCTGGTCGCCTATGCTTGACAAGGCCCCACACATTCACCCCTCACTGCACACTACTCTCCATCCACTATTACACACACTCACGGCCTGCCCAAGCCTTGGTGCGAAGTTAGCTTCGGATAATGGTAAGTACTATGTCTTTCTAGCGCCCTCCCATCTGGTTTATTGTAATTAGGAATTTCCACGTGGCCACATTGAGGCCCGACCTACGTCTGCTCGGGAAGTCTTCTGCTCATGGGCCCCAGAGGATTGGACCCTTTAAGGGAGCAGCCGTAGGCCGTAACAAATGGTAAGTGATCACTGTCGCCCATGAACATTGGCAACCACAGGGACCACAGGTTTGTTACCAGCCCTTTCGAAAGGTGTAGGCTTTTTTCTTGAAACCCCTATGTTATATCGGTCCGGAAAAAACCCCTGGCGACAGTAAATCGCACTTTGGAAACATTTAAAATAATTTGGTGCTTTTCTTCTTCCTTATCAACCTGTTCATATTTTTTTAATTAAAATCAAGAGACAAAGTAACTTAAATTTGACATTAGTTGGCAGACACCTGAAACCAACTTCAAACAAAGTAAGTCACAGATGTGTTATCACCTTTGATGGCTAGTTCATGGTACTGGTGCCTGGTCCTGATAAAAAGGGTCTCCGGTTCTCTATACTCATCATAGGAAACACAGCATAGCATTGAGTTGCTATTTACGCTGGTATTCTATAAGAGCGTGGACCTTTCCCGGTCGATCCGACTCATTCGTGCTACAACCCTAATATACATAACTTTAGAATTCGTATGCAAAAAATATGCTATCAAAAAAAGTCAGTCTCCCCACATTACTTTTGTATTTACTATTGTGGCTTATCATGGTTATGTTGCGTCCAGGCTTAGATATGGAATAATATTTTGGGGAAACGCCACTAACTGGGATAAAGTATTTAAATGTCAAAAAATGTGTATAAGTGCTATTTGTGGTTTAAAAAGAACTGATAGCTGTAAAGATTATTTCATGAAATTAAAATTACTTACCGTACCATCACTATACATATTTGAAATAGCATTATTTATCAGGCTATATCCATCACTATTTAAATTAGAGATTTCGAGATTTCGCAATAGAAGCAGATTATATAATAACCTTGGTAGAAAATATAAAACTACCTTGTATGGGAAAAGTGTGTTTGCTATGACTCCAAAGATATACAATAAGATTCCAAATAACATCAAAGAGTGTAACGATATACAGATTTTCAAAGATAAATTGTTCTCGTAATTGAGCATTCATTTTATTCGATGGATGAATTTTTTGCCGAGTGTCAGACATAATAAAAGTCTAAGGGATACTACATAATTTTATCAAATTAAGGTTATATATAATTTAAAAATATTTCAATAATTTAAATGAATATTTTGATACAAATATTATTTAATTGGATTTTCTATAAATTTTATAATATGTAATTAAATATAAATAAAAAAATGTTTTTAATTATTGTAATTATAATTATTATTATCATCGTTCTTTCTTTGACTCGACAATGTAATTGATAATTGAATTGAATTTATGGAATGTTCAATAATTTATCTAATAATGTATACCTAATTTAAAAATGCAACTTAATAATGTAATTTAGTAATAATATTTAATAATGTAACTAAATATTTTATAATTGCTACGCCTAAACCGGGTTCAAATGCGAACTATTTTTTAAAACACATCTATGGTTACCATTTGATTGCAATAAAGATTATGATTATGATTCCAACCATAATATCTCTTATGATTGATTACCCCACCCTTTGAAATGGACTGAGACATAAATTCAATGTCGCCTGAATACATTAAATACTTAAACCAATATTTTGCCACCCTTTAAGGGTGAGAATTTTGGGAACCACATCTAAAGTAAATAATCTATGTGATATAACTCCTTTTCTGCCAAGAAGTCAACCTGGATAGGGTTCAACCCTGTTACCTATATCTGCCGCCATATAGCAGTGCTTGCACTACTGTGTTCCGACCTGAAGGGTAAAGAGAGCCAGTAGCTTAATTGGAAAATTAAAAAAGAGGATAAATTATCCTTTAACTCTTTGTTTGAAATTAACAATCACAAACAAGCTTGGTGTAATTGTATTTTACACACGTAGCAGAATTCAACAGATAATACCAGCAACACAATGTAATCCATGCACAAAACTAAATGAACCCTCCACGCTCCTGCACATTAATAAACTTATTTGTTAGACTTTTATTAACTCTGACACTCGAAAAAAAATTAATGTTCAATTAGAATGTAGAACAATTTATCTTTGAAAATCTGTATATCGTTACACTCTTTGATGTTATTCGGAATCTTATTGTACGAGTATATCTTTGGAGCGATAGCAAACACACTCTTTCCATACAAGGTAGTTTTATAAATTCTACCAAGATTATTATATAATCTGCTTCTATTGCGAAATCTCGAAATCTCTAGTTTAAATAGTAATGGATATTGCCTGATAAATAAATCTATTTCAAATATATATTCAGTGATTGTACGGTAAGTAATTTTAAATTCATGAAATAATCTTTACAGCTATCAGTTCTTTTTAAACCACACATAGCACGTATACATATTATTTAATCAATTTTTTTACCTATTTGATATCTTCCTGTTCTTTTCAGTTTTAAAAAAAAAGACCTATGTAACTACACTAAGATCTCCTTTTGTATCGTAAATCCGTTTTGCAATCATAAATTGCACCTGGACGAACATCCAGATCCGGAACGACGAGAAACAGATTATACAAATAGTTGTTCGTCGGTATCCGAATCCGCGCTCCGCTGTAACGCACCCAATCTTAACTTAGCTACCGTGCCAGCAAACTACGAGGTTAAAATTAACTATGTTTTTTTCTATTTTTAAAAATATATTTAAAAAATACCAAAAACTTTGGCGCGAAATTTACACAGACTATTTAATTATCATTTTTTTGATATTAGTATAAAAATACCTGTTAGCACTGCCTAAAAATACACCTTATGGACTATTCAGTAAGGAAATATCCTTTCAAACTGGCACGCTGTTAAGTCTAAGAAAGGAGTGAGATGATCAGTCTGTAATATCGAATTATGTATGAATCCAAGTTAACATAGTAAACCATTGAAAAAGTACAATGAAGCAGTGTTAAAATCCGTTGAGGCTTAAAAATAAAATGACGATATTTCAGCAACGAATTAGAAATTCGCGCTTTTGTCCATAATTAAAATGGTGAAAAAAAAAACATAATGATTAAAGTAATTACAGTATACAGTAAAATAAACACAAATAATAACTATGTTATTTAATCTGTCACATAGCGCATAAACACGATTATACGAGTATTATAAATCGAAGTCTACGAAAATAAATCACTTATAAAATTAAAAACAAAACTTCCAAGTTTCCGAACGATGCCTTAAAAAGTATAACCTCAGTGTCAAGCGAGAAATTTTTTTAAAAGTTTCAAATTAAAAGGCGCGCAATTTTACAGCGCTATGTATAATTATTCTAAGTTATTTGATTAATTAACTTAATTAAAATATAATTGTAACATAAATAAACTTTATAAAACTAAAATCTATTTTAAACTATACAATAAACCTATTTTAAATACCTATGTTTTAAATAAGAGGGCTGGATCTTCTCTCGCTCAAAGGCTAAGTATAGCCGCCATTCAGCGACAAAACAGCCAGTGTGCTTATACCACGGGGAGTAGTACTGTATGATAGTTTATTTATTTATTTTTTAATTGTATATATTTCAATTTTGTATAGGCTAGTATTCGGGATCATTATCAGATCACCTCTATGGTACCACATTGTTGCAATATCATCGAAGTTAATTAAGTGTAACAAAATCTCAGCTCTATCGGTTATCAAGTGCATCAAAACTTGGTTACGTATGTAATATTCTTTATTCATTTCAACCGAAAAGAAAAATGAAGAAAGTAAGTTAAATCAAGCATCCACTTATCCATTACAGCCTATAAAAGTCCGATGTTTAAGTATAGAGAACTGGAAAGCCTTTTTACTGGAAACGATACATTCCATTTTAGTCCTCACGGGTGACAACGCATCTGCATTTTGATTATTGAGGATAGATGTAGATGTCTATGGGTCACAGCAACCACTTACTTAGGTGGACTGTGTGCTCGTTTTTCACCCTCTCCTATTAAAAAAACAGTCGATCATGTTTATACCGTTATTTTTCCAGCGGACGCAGATGCAGTAGTAGAGCCACGCGGCAGCTTTTGCTGTCGCACGGATGGGCCGACTCGAACCGGGGTGGTACCACGACCTCACAGAATACCAGCGTAAAGTAGAGGTTTACATCTGCGTTTCGCTTGGTGAGTGCAGGTGGTCGGAGGCCCTTTTTCCTGGAAACGAGGCATTCCATCTTAGTCCTCAAGGGTGGCAATGCATCTGCATTTTGATTCGCAAACGAGGATAGATGTAGATGTCTATGGGCCGCAGCAACTACTTACCATCAGGTGAACTGTGTGCTCGTTTGTCACCCTTATCCTATAAAAAAAATACCTTGAATCTCTTGGGTGACAGAAAAGACGGCCTTATCCACACTTTGATTTGGTTACGAAACGTCTTTTGGATCTTCTTAAATTATTTCTAAATTAACTTTCGCCTTTCTGTTAACATTCGAAAAAACCAGCGCACAGTCACCGTTTTTGAATTTTAAGGTATAAGTTAAAATAAACTAAATTGTCCGAAACAAAAGCTTTAGAACCTCAGCTAAATAAAGGATGGTCTAACGTCGTGACAGCTCTACTACAGCGGCTACACTAGTTTTATACGATTCAGATTCATAACGAGATTAAGATTCGTTTACGCTGTCATAGCACATCAAAAATCATATGCGATGTCACCTTAACGATAATATATTAACAAGTATTAAGTCATAATAATCCGTTAGATAATTACCAGTAACCGGTACGCGGAGGTTACGATATGATACGATGCGATGCCACGATCTCTTTGTTGACGACGATTTTATAAATCGTTGTCCGATTTGATCTTAGTTGTTAGCTTAGGGTTCCTTAAAACTTATACTTAATTAATTAATACTTATAAATTTATACTTAGGGACCTTCAAGAAAAGAGCGTACTCCTTTTTAAAAGGCCGGCAACGCATCTGCACTTCCCTCCCTGGTGTTGCAGTTGTTCATGGGTGGCGGTAGTCACACCATCAGGTGAGCCGCATGCTCGTTTGCCCCCTCTCCTATATAAAAAAAAATTTAGTTCAAAACTTCTTGCTGCGTTGAGCGATTTTTGGCAGAGAAAAAACATATGGGTTCACGACACCCATGACCTCGACATGTTTACCATACGTGGTGTAGCGACCTGTGGACATGTATACTATGCGTATCATTGATTTTTCACTTCTGTCGGTAGTCTTTATGACTGTCTCTGTTTTTTTTTAAACTTTTGAACAACGACTCCTTTGGGAAGGTTTTTTTATAAAACTAAACTGAGTGGCTATTGCAGTACATACCAGCAGCCAAATTTATACAAAGACAGATGCGTTGTCACTCGTGACAAATAAGATGGAATGCTTCACAGCCTGTAATTGTACTGGCTCTGGTCCTTCAGACCGGAACAAAGCAATGCAAGCAGTGCTATTTGACGGAACAAATGGGTAAGAGGTTGGTACCTACCCAGACTGAATAATAGGCGGAAAATGAATGCTATCACTTCGTAAGTAGAATTATCTTTAAAAAAAATTATAACTAATTTAATTCCTTGAAAGATTTCAAAATATGCGCCTCTGTCCTTTGTGGGACTAAGTATTTCTACGTCTTCTACGTGGAAAAATATTTCTTCTTATAATATATTTAGGTAATATAAACGAGTGGTAACCTCGTAACGGTAAGCGAAGTATAAGGCGCCACAAGATAGAGTTACGACCTGGTAAGATATATAAAAATACGATGGACGCTGGTGGCTTAAATCCGTGCTTTGTGGCGTTCCTTCGGGGAGGTCTATGTTCAGCAGTGGACTTGTGAAGGGCTGTAATGATGATGCTGATGATAATAATAAAATATAACGAAATAATGGACATGTGGATTCTCCCCACATTAACCTACGGTGCTTAGACTTAGTTTTTGACAGGACATTAGTATTCCGCACTTTACGGTATACCAGCAAGCCATGTAAAGCAGTATCTTGAGAGCTTAATTATCAGACCAATACAAATCAGAACTGTGCTCCAAAGCTCGAGTCACAAACGTTGGTAATAGAGCAATCTAACTAAAGTAGAATTGTGCTGAACATAATATTGACGAATGTTGGATGGGTTGTGGACGAAACGTTCTAGGGAATGGGTCCCACACAAATTTACACGACGAAGCACCAGGCCAAGGAGGAGATGGCGGGATGGACTGGACGACTAATGTACCGACTGGACACAAAATGGCCTAAGCCGTGAATAATGGAAAAAATGAGTACATACACAGGGCATACAACAGACTGAAACTTTAGAATAAGAAATAATAATATAAACATAATGATATTTTATATTTACGTGAATTATTAACATTACATAAAATTATATTTACGGAAGTTTAATTTAACTTATTTTAAATTCCTGACGTTTAGGATGCTGAGGATATATAAAAATAATAACAATAAGTTTAATAAACAGCGTACAAGAAAAAAGAGGTTACAAGATGAAGGTGTGAAAGAGAAGTATAAATGAATATTTGCCTAAAAGTTATCAGATATTCCTCTATCATACTTATCTATCCTTTCTTGCTTTTTCCTTTCAACAACTTCTTTTACTCTCTTATTTATACGTCTAAAGACCGCCTTTTTTCTTTTAATTTCATCAATCATACAGCCAGAATTACCAGCATTGGTTGCTAATAAAGCTAGCCATGCTCTTTTCTTTGCTTCAACTTCCATCTGTACCTTATCATCCCACCACAACGGATTACTTTTCCTTTCATTCGTTTTCTTACTTACACCATATAGTTCGGTGGCTGTATAAACCAAAACTTTCTTAACTTTATTCCATATATTCTTCAAGTCTAAATCATTCATATATAATTCATTCAACACAATTATATTTTCCCTCAGTCTGCATTTATACTTCTCTTTCACACCTTCATCTTGTAACCTCTTTTTTCTTGTACGCTGTTTATTAAACTTATTGTTATTATTTTTATATATCCTCAGCATCCTAAACGTCAGGAATTTAAAATAAGTTAAATTAAACTTCCGTAAATATAATTTTATGTAATGTTAATAATTCACGTAAATATAAAATATCATTATGTTTATATTATTATTTCTTATTCTAAAGTTTCAGTCTGTTGTATGCCCTGTGTATGTACTCATTTTTTCCATTATTCACGGCTTAGGCCATTTTGTGTCCAGTCGGTACATTAGTCGTCCAGTCCATCCCGCCATCTCCTCCTTGGCCTGGTGCTTCGTCGTGTAAATTTGTGTGGGACCCATTCCCTAGAACGTTTCGTCCACAACCCATCCAACATTCGTCAATATTATGTTCAGCACAATTCTACTTTAGTTAGATTGCTCTATTACCAACGTTTGTGACTCGAGCTTTGGAGCACAGTTCTGATTTGTATTGGTCTGATAATTAAGCTCTCAAGATACTGCTTTACATGGCTTGCTGGTATACCGTAAAGTGCGGAATACTAATGTCCTGTCAAAAACTAAGTCTAAGCACCGTAGGTTAATGTGGGGAGAATCCACATGTCCATTATTTCGTTATATTTTATTATTATCATCAGCATCATCATTACAGCCCTTCACAAGTCCACTGCTGAACATAGACCTCCCCGAAGGAACGCCACAAAGCACGGATTTAAGCCACCAGCGTCCATCGTATTTTTATATATCTTACCAGGTCGTAACTCTATCTTGTGGCGCCTTATACTTCGCTTACCGTTACGAGGTTACCACTCGTTTATATTACCTAAATATATTATAAGAAGAAATATTTTTCCACGTAGAAGACGTAGAAATACTTAGTCCCACAAAGGACAGAGGCGCATATTTTGAAATCTTTCAAGGAATTAAATTAGTTATAATTTTTTTTAAAGATAATTCTACTTACGAAGTGATAGCATTCATTTTCCGCCTATTATTCAGTCTGGGTAGGTACCAACCTCTTACCCATTTGTTCCGTCAAATAGCACTGCTTGCATTGCTTTGTTCCGGTCTGAAGGACCAGAGCCAGTACAATTACAGGCTGTGAAGCATTCCATCTTATTTGTCACGAGTGACAACGCATCTGTCTTTGTATAAATTTGGCTGCTGGTATGTACTGCAATAGCCACTCAGTTTAGTTTTATAAAAAAACCTTCCCAAAGGAGTCGTTGTTCAAAAGTTTAAAAAAAAACAGAGACAGTCATAAAGACTACCGACAGAAGTGAAAAATCAATGATACGCATAGTATACATGTCCACAGGTCGCTACACCACGTATGGTAAACATGTCGAGGTCATGGGTGTCGTGAACCCATATGTTTTTTCTCTGCCAAAAATCGCTCAACGCAGCAAGAAGTTTTGAACTAAATTTTTTTTTATATAGGAGAGGGGGCAAACGAGCATGCGGCTCACCTGATGGTGTGACTACCGCCACCCATGAACAACTGCAACACCAGGGAGGGAAGTGCAGATGCGTTGCCGGCCTTTTAAAAAGGAGTACGCTCTTTTCTTGAAGGTCCCTAAGTATAAATTTATAAGTATTAATTAATTAAGTATAAGTTTTAAGGAACCCTAAGCTAACAACTAAGATCAAATCGGACAACGATTTATAAAATCGTCGTCAACAAAGAGATCGTGGCATCGCATCGTATCATATCGTAACCTCCGCGTACCGGTTACTGGTAATTATCTAACGGATTATTATGACTTAATACTTGTTAATATATTATCGTTAAGGTGACATCGCATATGATTTTTGATGTGCTATGACAGCGTAAACGAATCTTAATCTCGTTATGAATCTGAATCGTATAAAACTAGTGTAGCCGCTGTAGTAGAGCTGTCACGACGTTAGACCATCCTTTATTTAGCTGAGGTTCTAAAGCTTTTGTTTCGGACAATTTAGTTTATTTTAACTTATACCTTAAAATTCAAAAACGGTGACTGTGCGCTGGTTTTTTCGAATGTTAACAGAAAGGCGAAAGTTAATTTAGAAATAATTTAAGAAGATCCAAAAGACGTTTCGTAACCAAATCAAAGTGTGGATAAGGCCGTCTTTTCTGTCACCCAAGAGATTCAAGGTATTTTTTTTATAGGATAAGGGTGACAAACGAGCACACAGTTCACCTGATGGTAAGTAGTTGCTGCGGCCCATAGACATCTACATCTATCCTCGTTTGCGAATCAAAATGCAGATGCATTGCCACCCTTGAGGACTAAGATGGAATGCCTCGTTTCCAGGAAAAAGGGCCTCCGACCACCTGCACTCACCAAGCGAAACGCAGATGTAAACCTCTACTTTACGCTGGTATTCTGTGAGGTCGTGGTACCACCCCGGTTCGAGTCGGCCCATCCGTGCGACAGCAAAAGCTGCCGCGTGGCTCTACTACTGCATCTGCGTCCGCTGGAAAAATAACGGTATAAACATGATCGACTGTTTTTTTAATAGGAGAGGGTGAAAAACGAGCACACAGTCCACCTAAGTAAGTGGTTGCTGTGACCCATAGACATCTACATCTATCCTCAATAATCAAAATGCAGATGCGTTGTCACCCGTGAGGACTAAAATGGAATGTATCGTTTCCAGTAAAAAGGCTTTCCAGTTCTCTATACTTAAACATCGGACTTTTATAGGCTGTAATGGATAAGTGGATGCTTGATTTAACTTACTTTCTTCATTTTTCTTTTCGGTTGAAATGAATAAAGAATATTACATACGTAACCAAGTTTTGATGCACTTGATAACCGATAGAGCTGAGATTTTGTTACACTTAATTAACTTCGATGATATTGCAACAATGTGGTACCATAGAGGTGATCTGATAATGATCCCGAATACTAGCCTATACAAAATTGAAATATATACAATTAAAAAATAAATAAATAAACTATCATACAGTACTACTCCCCGTGGTATAAGCACACTGGCTGTTTTGTCGCTGAATGGCGGCTATACTTAGCCTTTGAGCGAGAGAAGATCCAGCCCTCTTATTTAAAACATAGGTATTTAAAATAGGTTTATTGTATAGTTTAAAATAGATTTTAGTTTTATAAAGTTTATTTATGTTACAATTATATTTTAATTAAGTTAATTAATCAAATAACTTAGAATAATTATACATAGCGCTGTAAAATTGCGCGCCTTTTAATTTGAAACTTTTAAAAAAATTTCTCGCTTGACACTGAGGTTATACTTTTTAAGGCATCGTTCGGAAACTTGGAAGTTTTGTTTTTAATTTTATAAGTGATTTATTTTCGTAGACTTCGATTTATAATACTCGTATAATCGTGTTTATGCGCTATGTGACAGATTAAATAACATAGTTATTATTTGTGTTTATTTTACTGTATACTGTAATTACTTTAATCATTATGTTTTTTTTTTCACCATTTTAATTATGGACAAAAGCGCGAATTTCTAATTCGTTGCTGAAATATCGTCATTTTATTTTTAAGCCTCAACGGATTTTAACACTGCTTCATTGTACTTTTTCAATGGTTTACTATGTTAACTTGGATTCATACATAATTCGATATTACAGACTGATCATCTCACTCCTTTCTTAGACTTAACAGCGTGCCAGTTTGAAAGGATATTTCCTTACTGAATAGTCCATAAGGTGTATTTTTAGGCAGTGCTAACAGGTATTTTTATACTAATATCAAAAAAATGATAATTAAATAGTCTGTGTAAATTTCGCGCCAAAGTTTTTGGTATTTTTTAAATATATTTTTAAAAATAGAAAAAAACATAGTTAATTTTAACCTCGTAGTTTGCTGGCACGGTAGCTAAGTTAAGATTGGGTGCGTTACAGCGGAGCGCGGATTCGGATACCGACGAACAACTATTTGTATAATCTGTTTCTCGTCGTTCCGGATCTGGATGTTCGTCCAGGTGCAATTTATGATTGCAAAACGGATTTACGATACAAAAGGAGATCTTAGTGTAGTTACATAGGTCTTTTTTTTTAAAACTGAAAAGAACAGGAAGATATCAAATAGGTAAAAAAATTGATTAAATAATATGTATACGTGCTATGTGTGGTTTAAAAAGAACTGATAGCTGTAAAGATTATTTCATGAATTTAAAATTACTTACCGTACAATCACTGAATATATATTTGAAATAGATTTATTTATCAGGCAATATCCATTACTATTTAAACTAGAGATTTCGAGATTTCGCAATAGAAGCAGATTATATAATAATCTTGGTAGAATTTATAAAACTACCTTGTATGGAAAGAGTGTGTTTGCTATCGCTCCAAAGATATACTCGTACAATAAGATTCCGAATAACATCAAAGAGTGTAACGATATACAGATTTTCAAAGATAAATTGTTCTACATTCTAATTGAACATTAATTTTTTTTCGAGTGTCAGAGTTAATAAAAGTCTAACAAATAAGTTTATTAATGTGCAGGAGCGTGGAGGGTTCATTTAGTTTTGTGCATGGATTACATTGTGTTGCTGGTATTATCTGTTGAATTCTGCTACGTGTGTAAAATACAATTACACCAAGCTTGTTTGTGATTGTTAATTTCAAACAAAGAGTTAAAGGATAATTTATCCTCTTTTTTAATTTTCCAATTAAGCTACTGGCTCTCTTTACCCTTCAGGTCGGAACACAGTAGTGCAAGCACTGCTATATGGCGGCAGATATAGGTAACAGGGTTGAACCCTATCCAGGTTGACTTCTTGGCAGAAAAGGAGTTATATCACATAGATTATTTACTTTAGATGTGGTTCCCAAAATTCTCACCCTTAAAGGGTGGCAAAATATTGGTTTAAGTATTTAATGTATTCAGGCGACATTGAATTTATGTCTCAGTCCATTTCAAAGGGTGGGGTAATCAATCATAAGAGATATTATGGTTGGAATCATAATCATAATCTTTATTGCAATCAAATGGTAACCATAGATGTGTTTTAAAAAATAGTTCGCATTTGAACCCGGTTTAGGCGTAGCAATTATAAAATATTTAGTTACATTATTAAATATTATTACTAAATTACATTATTAAGTTGCATTTTTAAATTAGGTATACATTATTAGATAAATTATTGAACATTCCATAAATTCAATTCAATTATCAATTACATTGTCGAGTCAAAGAAAGAACGATGATAATAATAATTATAATTACAATAATTAAAAACATTTTTTTATTTATATTTAATTACATATTATAAAATTTATAGAAAATCCAATTAAATAATATTTGTATCAAAATATTCATTTAAATTATTGAAATATTTTTAAATTATATATAACCTTAATTTGATAAAATTATGTAGTATCCCTTAGACTTTTATTATGTCTGACACTCGGCAAAAAATTCATCCATCGAATAAAATGAATGCTCAATTACGAGAACAATTTATCTTTGAAAATCTGTATATCGTTACACTCTTTGATGTTATTTGGAATCTTATTGTATATCTTTGGAGTCATAGCAAACACACTTTTCCCATACAAGGTAGTTTTATATTTTCTACCAAGGTTATTATATAATCTGCTTCTATTGCGAAATCTCGAAATCTCTAATTTAAATAGTGATGGATATAGCCTGATAAATAATGCTATTTCAAATATGTATAGTGATGGTACGGTAAGTAATTTTAATTTCATGAAATAATCTTTACAGCTATCAGTTCTTTTTAAACCACACATAGCACGTATACATATTATTTAATCAATTTTTTTACCTATTTGATATCTTCCTGTTCTTTTCAGTTTTAAAAAAAAAGACCTATGTAACTACACTAAGATCTCCTTTTGTATCGTAAATCCGTTTTGCAATCATAAATTGCACCTGGACGAACATCCAGATCCGGAACGACGAGAAACAGATTATACAAATAGTTGTTCGTCGGTATCCGAATCCGCGCTCCGCTGTAACGCACCCAATCTTAACTTAGCTACCGTGCCAGCAAACTACGAGGTTAAAATTAACTATGTTTTTTTCTATTTTTAAAAATATATTTAAAAAATACCAAAAACTTTGGCGCGAAATTTACACAGACTATTTAATTATCATTTTTTTGATATTAGTATAAAAATACCTGTTAGCACTGCCTAAAAATACACCTTATGGACTATTCAGTAAGGAAATATCCTTTCAAACTGGCACGCTGTTAAGTCTAAGAAAGGAGTGAGATGATCAGTCTGTAATATCGAATTATGTATGAATCCAAGTTAACATAGTAAACCATTGAAAAAGTACAATGAAGCAGTGTTAAAATCCGTTGAGGCTTAAAAATAAAATGACGATATTTCAGCAACGAATTAGAAATTCGCGCTTTTGTCCATAATTAAAATGGTGAAAAAAAAAACATAATGATTAAAGTAATTACAGTATACAGTAAAATAAACACAAATAATAACTATGTTATTTAATCTGTCACATAGCGCATAAACACGATTATACGAGTATTATAAATCGAAGTCTACGAAAATAAATCACTTATAAAATTAAAAACAAAACTTCCAAGTTTCCGAACGATGCCTTAAAAAGTATAACCTCAGTGTCAAGCGAGAAATTTTTTTAAAAGTTTCAAATTAAAAGGCGCGCAATTTTACAGCGCTATGTATAATTATTCTAAGTTATTTGATTAATTAACTTAATTAAAATATAATTGTAACATAAATAAACTTTATAAAACTAAAATCTATTTTAAACTATACAATAAACCTATTTTAAATACCTATGTTTTAAATAAGAGGGCTGGATCTTCTCTCGCTCAAAGGCTAAGTATAGCCGCCATTCAGCGACAAAACAGCCAGTGTGCTTATACCACGGGGAGTAGTACTGTATGATAGTTTATTTATTTATTTTTTAATTGTATATATTTCAATTTTGTATAGGCTAGTATTCGGGATCATTATCAGATCACCTCTATGGTACCACATTGTTGCAATATCATCGAAGTTAATTAAGTGTAACAAAATCTCAGCTCTATCGGTTATCAAGTGCATCAAAACTTGGTTACGTATGTAATATTCTTTATTCATTTCAACCGAAAAGAAAAATGAAGAAAGTAAGTTAAATCAAGCATCCACTTATCCATTACAGCCTATAAAAGTCCGATGTTTAAGTATAGAGAACTGGAAAGCCTTTTTACTGGAAACGATACATTCCATTTTAGTCCTCACGGGTGACAACGCATCTGCATTTTGATTATTGAGGATAGATGTAGATGTCTATGGGTCACAGCAACCACTTACTTAGGTGGACTGTGTGCTCGTTTTTCACCCTCTCCTATTAAAAAAACAGTCGATCATGTTTATACCGTTATTTTTCCAGCGGACGCAGATGCAGTAGTAGAGCCACGCGGCAGCTTTTGCTGTCGCACGGATGGGCCGACTCGAACCGGGGTGGTACCACGACCTCACAGAATACCAGCGTAAAGTAGAGGTTTACATCTGCGTTTCGCTTGGTGAGTGCAGGTGGTCGGAGGCCCTTTTTCCTGGAAACGAGGCATTCCATCTTAGTCCTCAAGGGTGGCAATGCATCTGCATTTTGATTCGCAAACGAGGATAGATGTAGATGTCTATGGGCCGCAGCAACTACTTACCATCAGGTGAACTGTGTGCTCGTTTGTCACCCTTATCCTATAAAAAAAATACCTTGAATCTCTTGGGTGACAGAAAAGACGGCCTTATCCACACTTTGATTTGGTTACGAAACGTCTTTTGGATCTTCTTAAATTATTTCTAAATTAACTTTCGCCTTTCTGTTAACATTCGAAAAAACCAGCGCACAGTCACCGTTTTTGAATTTTAAGGTATAAGTTAAAATAAACTAAATTGTCCGAAACAAAAGCTTTAGAACCTCAGCTAAATAAAGGATGGTCTAACGTCGTGACAGCTCTACTACAGCGGCTACACTAGTTTTATACGATTCAGATTCATAACGAGATTAAGATTCGTTTACGCTGTCATAGCACATCAAAAATCATATGCGATGTCACCTTAACGATAATATATTAACAAGTATTAAGTCATAATAATCCGTTAGATAATTACCAGTAACCGGTACGCGGAGGTTACGATATGATACGATGCGATGCCACGATCTCTTTGTTGACGACGATTTTATAAATCGTTGTCCGATTTGATCTTAGTTGTTAGCTTAGGGTTCCTTAAAACTTATACTTAATTAATTAATACTTATAAATTTATACTTAGGGACCTTCAAGAAAAGAGCGTACTCCTTTTTAAAAGGCCGGCAACGCATCTGCACTTCCCTCCCTGGTGTTGCAGTTGTTCATGGGTGGCGGTAGTCACACCATCAGGTGAGCCGCATGCTCGTTTGCCCCCTCTCCTATATAAAAAAAAATTTAGTTCAAAACTTCTTGCTGCGTTGAGCGATTTTTGGCAGAGAAAAAACATATGGGTTCACGACACCCATGACCTCGACATGTTTACCATACGTGGTGTAGCGACCTGTGGACATGTATACTATGCGTATCATTGATTTTTCACTTCTGTCGGTAGTCTTTATGACTGTCTCTGTTTTTTTTTAAACTTTTGAACAACGACTCCTTTGGGAAGGTTTTTTTATAAAACTAAACTGAGTGGCTATTGCAGTACATACCAGCAGCCAAATTTATACAAAGACAGATGCGTTGTCACTCGTGACAAATAAGATGGAATGCTTCACAGCCTGTAATTGTACTGGCTCTGGTCCTTCAGACCGGAACAAAGCAATGCAAGCAGTGCTATTTGACGGAACAAATGGGTAAGAGGTTGGTACCTACCCAGACTGAATAATAGGCGGAAAATGAATGCTATCACTTCGTAAGTAGAATTATCTTTAAAAAAAATTATAACTAATTTAATTCCTTGAAAGATTTCAAAATATGCGCCTCTGTCCTTTGTGGGACTAAGTATTTCTACGTCTTCTACGTGGAAAAATATTTCTTCTTATAATATATTTAGGTAATATAAACGAGTGGTAACCTCGTAACGGTAAGCGAAGTATAAGGCGCCACAAGATAGAGTTACGACCTGGTAAGATATATAAAAATACGATGGACGCTGGTGGCTTAAATCCGTGCTTTGTGGCGTTCCTTCGGGGAGGTCTATGTTCAGCAGTGGACTTGTGAAGGGCTGTAATGATGATGCTGATGATAATAATAAAATATAACGAAATAATGGACATGTGGATTCTCCCCACATTAACCTACGGTGCTTAGACTTAGTTTTTGACAGGACATTAGTATTCCGCACTTTACGGTATACCAGCAAGCCATGTAAAGCAGTATCTTGAGAGCTTAATTATCAGACCAATACAAATCAGAACTGTGCTCCAAAGCTCGAGTCACAAACGTTGGTAATAGAGCAATCTAACTAAAGTAGAATTGTGCTGAACATAATATTGACGAATGTTGGATGGGTTGTGGACGAAACGTTCTAGGGAATGGGTCCCACACAAATTTACACGACGAAGCACCAGGCCAAGGAGGAGATGGCGGGATGGACTGGACGACTAATGTACCGACTGGACACAAAATGGCCTAAGCCGTGAATAATGGAAAAAATGAGTACATACACAGGGCATACAACAGACTGAAACTTTAGAATAAGAAATAATAATATAAACATAATGATATTTTATATTTACGTGAATTATTAACATTACATAAAATTATATTTACGGAAGTTTAATTTAACTTATTTTAAATTCCTGACGTTTAGGATGCTGAGGATATATAAAAATAATAACAATAAGTTTAATAAACAGCGTACAAGAAAAAAGAGGTTACAAGATGAAGGTGTGAAAGAGAAGTATAAATGCAGACTGAGGGAAAATATAATTGTGTTGAATGAATTATATATGAATGATTTAGACTTGAAGAATATATGGAATAAAGTTAAGAAAGTTTTGGTTTATACAGCCACCGAACTATATGGTGTAAGTAAGAAAACGAATGAAAGGAAAAGTAATCCGTTGTGGTGGGATGATAAGGTACAGATGGAAGTTGAAGCAAAGAAAAGAGCATGGCTAGCTTTATTAGCAACCAATGCTGGTAATTCTGGCTGTATGATTGATGAAATTAAAAGAAAAAAGGCGGTCTTTAGACGTATAAATAAGAGAGTAAAAGAAGTTGTTGAAAGGAAAAAGCAAGAAAGGATAGATAAGTATGATAGAGGAATATCTGATAACTTTTAGGCAAATATTCATTTATACTTCTCTTTCACACCTTCATCTTGTAACCTCTTTTTTCTTGTACGCTGTTTATTAAACTTATTGTTATTATTTTTATATATCCTCAGCATCCTAAACGTCAGGAATTTAAAATAAGTTAAATTAAACTTCCGTAAATATAATTTTATGTAATGTTAATAATTCACGTAAATATAAAATATCATTATGTTTATATTATTATTTCTTATTCTAAAGTTTCAGTCTGTTGTATGCCCTGTGTATGTACTCATTTTTTCCATTATTCACGGCTTAGGCCATTTTGTGTCCAGTCGGTACATTAGTCGTCCAGTCCATCCCGCCATCTCCTCCTTGGCCTGGTGCTTCGTCGTGTAAATTTGTGTGGGACCCATTCCCTAAAATGTTCTGGAAGCTCGTAAGAACTGCCAGGGGAATATCAAAACAGCCTAGAGTGAATGCTATACGAAACGAAAATGGCTGCATGCAGAATGATGAATTTTCGAATTTAAAGAGATGGAAGGAATACTTTGAAAGAGTGTTTAAGATTGAAGAGTCGTCTGATGTAAGTGAAATAGAAATTCCGGAAGAAGAGGAGAGAGGTAGAGAGATGAGTGTAGATCAAATAATGAAATCAATGAAAAGCATGAGAGCAGGTATGGCAGCCGGATATGATAGAGTATCACTCAAAATACTAAGGGCTGGAGAGGGTGTGGTTGCAGGTCTGCTGTACACCCTGTTTAATTTATGTTGGGAACTGAAGCGGGTACCGGAAGACTGGTGCAAAGCCGTTATAGTACCAATATATAAGGGAAAGGGCTCGCAGCAGGACTGTAAAAACTACCGTAGTATCAGCTTGCTTAGCATTGTGGGTAAACTGTATGCTAAGGTGTTAATTGAAAGAGTTATGGAAGAAACTGATGGAAAAATTTGGGATGTGCAAGCTGGATTTAGAAAGGGAATGGGGTGTACGGAGCAAGTCTTTTCCATGCGCATAATTGCAGAGAAGTTTTTGACCATAAAGCAGAAAGTTTTTGTACGTTCATGGACTTGGAAGAAGCTTATGATGTAGTGGATAGGAACGTGTTATGGCAAACACTGAACTCATTTGGGTTGAGCGCTGGTTTGATACAGGCATTAAGGTATCTTTATAGGGATACTAGTGTTTGTGTGAGGATCAACGGGGTCTACTCGGACTGGTTTGGCATTCAAAAAGGTGTCAGACAGGGCTGTGTAGCTTTCCCGTGGCTGTTTAACCTATTTATGGACAGTTGTTTGCAAACTTTGAAAGTTGAAGAATGTGGGTTGAGAATGAGTGAGTTAACCGTCAAATGCCTTTTGTACGCAGATGATCAAGTCATATTTGCATCGTTGGCGGCCGAGTTGCAAATGATGGTTACTTTAGTGAACTGGTCATTAAAAGAAAGGTGTATGAAAGTGAACGGAAGTATGACGAAAGTGATAGTTTTATAAAGAGAATAAAGTAAAACGTTATGTGAAATAAGAATAGAAGAGGACTTGATTGAGCAAGTGGATCAGTTGGTATATTTGGGATGTTTATTTAGTAAGGATGGTAGATATGATAAGGATATAGAACGACGAGTAAAAGCAGGAAATGGAGTTAATGGGGCTCTACACGCTATTATGAAGAGTCAGAATGTGTCAAAGAAGTCCCTACTTTAATGTATGATTGTGAAAGTTGGGTATGGCAGAAGAAGCATAAGAGTAGAATAAAGGCTGTAGAAATGCGGTCATTACGGAGTATGCTAGGGCTGAATCTGAATGACAGGGTGACAAATAGTGTGATAAGAGAAAAGTGTGGTTTGCAAGATGACGTTGTGACTAGGATTAAAAAAGGAATGCTTCGGTTTGGTCACGTAGAAAGAATGAACGAGGAAAGAGTGACAAAGCAAATTTATGTTGCAGAAGTGAACGGCAGGGTCGGTAAGGGACTCCCTAGACGTAGGTTTATCGACCAAATAGGCGATACATTGAAAATGAGCCAGATTAGGAGTACCCTTAACCGACGAGCGTGTATGCGTAAATATATGGATGTAAAGGAGGCGAGAGAGGTGTGTCAGGATCGCGCCAAATGGAAGTCCGTAGTCTCTGCCTACCCCTATAGGTGACAGGCGTGAGTGTTTGTATTGTATTGTATTGTAAGTTTAATAAATTAAAATAAAAGCGATAGAATCCGAAAACTTTGTCTACTCAATAATATAACTATGTCTTGTATTCATAAAAAATAAATATACGGAATCATTTATGAAGTGTTTAGAAATTCTTACCAACCACCTATAAACAGATTGAAAGGTTATTAAAAGTGAGCCTTTGTTATCAACGTCAAAGTCTCATTTCGATACAGATCTTGTTTGTGATGAAATTTCACAACTTCCTGTCTCGGAACTGGAAATTATGAAATAATGGATTTTGTTTATAATAATATGAAAACCTTTTAACTAAGTTTGACAATAAATGAGTATCAAACTCATCACATAATGTGAAAACTATTTAAAAGTTAGAAAGACAAAAAGAGTATAACTGACATAGCCCAGCGGATCATTAGGCTGAAGTAGCGATAAGCCGACCTTATGTGCTCGATTGTGACGCTTACCGTGACCGTTACAGCCTATTAAAGCCGCTGCTGAACACAGGGCTCCCGCATTGATTGCCCCACAGGCGGATATCTTCCATAGTAGTCAAGACCAGCAGCGTCTTGACAATCCATCTCCTGATTTGTTTCCCTCTATCGCCTCTTATGACACCCAGGGGGTGATGGGTTAATTACTTACTCCACCACTTCACGTTATTTACTTAAATATAAAATACCTAACTAAACTAAACTAATAACTAATAACTAAACTAAACTAATAACTACACATAAATATAATATAAAATACCGGTAGATTAAACGTGGTAGAGCCATGCTGCAGCTATATTAGTAGTTATTTAACGGTGGTAAAGCCACGCAGCAGTTTTTGCTGTTGCACGCATGGGCCGACTCGAGCCGGGTTGGTACCACGTCCTCACAGAATATCGGCGTAAAGTAGAAGCTCTGCTTCCGCGTTTCGTCTGGTGAGTGCAGGTGGCCGGAAGCCCAATAACCCCCCCCCCCATCAACATCGTAGCGGAATTACACGTTAGACTACCTCAGGAGAGTACCAGCACCCCTGAAGAATCCCTCGCTGAGCACCAACGACCATGTTATTCCACTCCTGAGCGTGGGTGCTCAGGCTGCCCCTAACCTAAACGCCGTCCGCTACCATCTCGAGACGGCGAAGCCGGGCTTGCTCTTTCTGAACGAGACGCAGGTTTCCTCTCCGACTGATATTTCGTATCTCTCATACCCGGGGTACAAATTGGAGCACTCCTTTGTGCCTCGGGCTGGAGTTTGCGTGTATAACAGAGAGGTCGTCTGTTCTCGACGCCTCGGCACTCTTGTAGGATCGGACCTGTCCATCCTATGGCTACGCGTAACGGCGACGACCATTCGCGCTTCTACGGGTGCCTCTATAGGTCCCATAGCGGTAATGCCGAAACAGACCGACTTATTGACCACGTCCAAATGGCTACAGATTCTTTGCTACAACAGGTCCCATCCGCAAAGATCGTGATCCTTGGCGATTTTAACGCCCACCACGCTGAATGGCTCGGTTCACGTTTAACCGATCATGCGGGGAGATCTGTTTATGACTTTGCGTTGGCATATGGTCTGACACAACTAGTTACTTCGCCTACGCGGATCCCAGATGTAGAGGATCATACACCTTCCCTGTTGGACCTGTAATATAGGAAGTGTGTCAATGAGATAGAGGCGTGTTGATGCTCCTATAACTTTAATTATACTGTCCTTATTCTACCTTAACACTAATATATATAGTCGTGGGGGCTATACTACACTACACCTCCCACCGACAAAAAAATAAAAAATAAAGTTATCTATTTTTTATCCAACTTCAAAACTATTCTAAACATAATTGATGAATAATCTTAATTAAAATTTAATGGAAATTAAGTCTAAGTGTTATAAAAACTACAATCTAATGTATACCGAGACTGAGCAGGGCGTTTGGCAACGCTCTCTCGCTAGTAAAAAATCGCGTATTCACAGAAGTATATGACATAGTCAGGCATAATTATGTATAACATAATAGAATATGATATTATTATGTTTTGATTTTCGCAAACATTTATGTTTTTTTTTATTCGTCTCCTTAATCATCACTACAAGTCATCTAGTTAGGACATTTAATAATACATAGTACGCATTTCATTTTAATTAATTCAAACTTCAATACTTCTCTTTGTTCTCTTTTTACTTCATATATTTACTTCATTCTTGTTTAACAATTATCTATTTTTCATTTTACTTCTCAGCATTTTTGCTACATATTCATTCAGTATTTGTGTCATTTCTTCCACGTACACGGCTCGCGTACATACATGATCAAGACAATGACCAATATCACTTTATTCAACTCTTTACATTTATAGCATTTTAGCTCATATATTTTATTATTTAATTGTACCATAACTGTCACGTACACGACTCGCGTAAATACATGATCAAGATAATGAACAATCTTCCTATACAGTTCTTCATAAAGTTACATTTCTTTAAAAAATCATTATAAATCATTCCGTATTTCATCGAATCCGAACAACTTTAAAAAATAATCGGTTATTAGGTTTTCCAAACCCTCAGCTGATCAAGCTGATTGTATGTGGATATGCTAACCTCCGATAATTTTTCTTTACCTTACTCTCACACTTACACACTATTAATATTTTTCATTTACAATTACGTATTCCGTAACTTAGCCAAACATTTACTCACGTCTTTTACAAATTTATATCATAAAATAGTCTCGTATAATATTTAGTTACATCGTTGTCGGTCAGGGATTGAAGCTCAGAATAAGGGTACAATAAAATTTAAATTAATTAATTGTATACATAATATAGTTTCAAAATTGAATTAAATAAAGTAATTATTTTCATAATCCACTCAAATAAGCTAGATATTCCAACAGTTATCCCAAAAAGTAATGAATTATAATAGTTAAAACCTTATGATATGAAAGTTTAATCAATATTAAATCAAAAATAAATTATTGTATTTCATATTCAGATATAGAACAAAGAAGTCAAAGCAATGTAATAGTTTTCAATAACAATAACATAATCGCATAACGACAGACAGATCAAAATACAAATTTTAATCCCACTCTTAGCAGCGCAAGCGATTTGAGAGACCTTTGTTTTAATTAACAAAATACGTATATGGCAACGTTTTCGATTACATCGTATTATGATCACCTAATTTAAACGTAACTTATACAATGTTATTATTACATACATAATATGTGGATACAAGTAAAATTATAGTTTTGAATTCCTAATTTACACAGAATTTTAGACACATTACTTTTGCTTCGATCGAAAAAGATTGCTAGAAGTATGGTATTTACTATATCGTTTACAGAAAATAATCGAATAATTACTGTAACAAATATCAACTTTACACCACAAAACAATAATTACTTATTTAATTTTTGACATTCAAACGAAAAAAATTATTTTTAAGTAGGTTAATATATAACTTTAAAGTCACTGCCTTTATAAAAGAAAAGAAAACCTAACACTTATTAATAATACCGAATTTTTTTTAACCCTTTTCAAATTGAGTAATAAATAAAATAAAAATAAAATAAAAAATAAAATAAAAAGCCTTTTATTACTTGCATGTTTTTACATTTCATTTCATGGTAGTTACTTTTATTCTAATCTGCTTATCCTAGTGTTAATTATTTTTACTATTACTATTATTAGCAAGAACCCCGTCTTCACAGGTGAAGGCCTCCTCCAAAATTAACCACTTGTCTCGGTTTTGGGCTACTTCTATCCAGTGTGGACCGGCGATATTTTTAATTTCATCGTCCCATCTTTTCATGGGCCTTCCTTTACCTCTTTTGCCTAGCGGTCCTTTCCATGACGTCACTCTTTTGGTCCAACGTTGATCCGGAAATCGTGCTACATGACCGGCCCACTTCCACTTCAATTTTTTTTGCATATTGTAGAGCATCTGTAGACTTTGTTAATTTTCTTATTTTTGTATGTCTTATTTTTTGTATTTTTCTAAAACTAAGCATGCTCCGCTCCATTCCTCGTTGGCAAGTTCTTATTTTTTCTTCAACGTTGTTCGTAAATTTCCATGTTTGACAGCCATATGTCAAACATGGTAGTAGGCATGAGTTCATAACTTTGGTTTTCAAGTATATAGGCAGAGTACTCTTGAATATCTCTCGCAGTTTCCAATATTTGTTCCAGGTGCTATGTGTTCGTCTTTCGATTTCCTGCTCGTTGTTTTTTCTGTTAAAACTTATTTGTTTACCTAAGTATATGTATTGATCAGTATATTTCAGGGCTTCCCCTCCCGCGGTTATTAATTTCTCTGTGCTGTTAGTCATCACCATGGTTTTTGCTAAGTTCATTTCAAGGCCCACTTTTTCACTTGCTCTATGTAGAGATCCAATCATATGTTGAAGTTGCGAGCACGTTTCTGCTAAAATTACTAAATCGTCTGCAAAACGAAGGTGATTTAGATTTACCTTTTATGTTTATACCGTATTTCTTCCAGTCTAGTTGCCTAAAGGTAGATTCTAGGACTGCTATGAATAATTTAGGAGATAAGGGATCCCCCTGTCTTACGCCTCTTTTGATGGGAAAACTCGGGCCTTAGGTTTCTAACTTGACTCTACCTGTGCTATTTTTGTAGAGATTCTTGATGAATTCTATATACTGTTTCTCTACACCTTGGTTTTTGAGGGCTTCCCATATGCTTTCATGTGATACCGTATCGAATGCTTTCTGATAATCAATGTAGGCAATATAGAGAGGTCTTCGTTTCTCCTGGTATTTTTCTATAAGTAGTTCCAGCGTATGAATGTGGTCTATTGTTGAAAACCCTTTTCTATAGCCTGCTTGCTCTACTGGTTGGTTAAGTTCTAGTGATGTGCTTATCCTGTTGTTGATGATCGACGAGAAGAGTTTGTAGATAGATGATAGTAAGCTAATAGGTCTGTAGTTTGAAATATCTTTGGGGTCACCCTTTTTATAGATCAGAATGATGTTTGATTCAGTCCATTGTAATGGTATCTCGGCTGTTTTTAGTATGTTATTGAACAAATTTGCTAGAGGTAGAGCTAATATTGTTTGATCTATCTTTAGGGCTTCATTGTGTACATAATCTGACCCTGGGCTCTTGTCTCTCTTCAATCTGGATATCGCCTCTAGTATCTCTAATTCAGTTATTTCATTTACTTCTCTTGTTTCACCAAAGGTTTCCGATATATAGTTTTTTATGGGGGGCTTTTCACTATATAGATTCCTGTAAAAACTAGTAGCCACTTCTATAAACTCTCTGCGATTGTGTTTGGTATTTCCTGATGATTTGAGTCCCTCTATCCATAGTTTATTTGGTGTTAATTCTTTGTAAGCTTTTCTGGTACATCCTGACTGCTTCAGATATTTTGTAATTGTGTTTTGTCTGTGTTTAGCGTAGTCGGCTTTAATGTACTTGCTAATAAGTTTGTACAGAGCAGATATTTCATTTTTTTCGCTTCTAGATTTATTTTTAGTTTTATGTAATATTCTCCTTCTGTCTATAAGTTGTACTGTGCGCGGTGATAGTATTTCATGGGATTTGGGGTTGGTGCTGTTGGAATGGGCTTCTTGTAGGCTTTGAGCGATTATGTTAGTTAACTTGGTATAGTATGTTTGTATGCATTTAGATTCTTGCCAGCTCGGCAATTTTGCCATGTTGAGGGCAATTCTCTCTCTAAACTTTTGTATTTCTTTTTCGTTCTTTAATGATGCCATTGCATTGTTTTTATATTTGGCTCTACTTTTTATGTTACTTAGAAGTAAACTCGCTCTGACTGGTCTATTATCCGAGGTGAACATTATATTTAGAACTTCCATATTTTGGAATATATCCGGACAGTTTGATAAAATATAATCTATCTCGTTTTTGTGTTCGTTGTTTGGTGAGCGCCACGTCCATCTGCGGTTTGATTTTTTCTTAAAGAAGGTGTTCATTATAGAGAGTTTGTTCTCAACAGCAAAATCGATTAGTTTTTGGCCTCTACCGTTTCTCTCTCCATATCCATACGATCTCATTACTAAGTATTCGCTTTGCTGTGGTTGACCTATTTTCGCATTAAAGTCGCCCATTATAATATAGTTCTTATGAGCTGCTTCAATGGCTTGCATAATAATTTTATAGAAGAGTGCAATTTCTTCTTCTTTTGCTGCATCTGTGGGTGCATATGCCTGTATTAATGAAACTTTGTATTCAGCAAAGCTGAGGTTTAACAGGGCTACACGTTCTGTAAAGCCGGTGAAGCTTTCTATATTTTGTTTAAAAGATTTGTTAATAATAAAGCCCACTCCGTGCCTACCAGGTGTCTGGCCTATGTAGCATAGTATGTAGTCTCTGTATTCCTCGATTTTGGTTCCAAGCCGTCTCAGTTCAGATACTCCCATTATGTCACAATTTATTGTCTTCAGGGTTTCAAATAGTTCTATAAGACGTTCATGAGATGCAAGTGTTCTGACATTGTAGGTAATGAGGTTAAGTTTTTGTTCTTGTTTTTCTTGGTTTGTACCTTTTGTAGTGATTATCTTTGGAGGGTTTTGGTCGTAATCTTCCTCGGTGACCAACCGGGTTGGAAGATGTGTATTCTGTTTTTTCTTCTGTTTATAATTGTAAGTTATTTTTTGATTTGAGGAGGGCAGGGGTGCTAATTGTTATTTGTTTATGTCTTGGTTATTTTTTTTGTTTGTATTATTATATCCTAAGTAATTCATTATACTAGATGGCTTTATGACTCCTTCCGATACACTCGATGATCTTTGTATCGGTAAAGACGCAGAATCAGTTTTGTTTTTCTTCGGTACCTGTGTTCTGTGTTCTTTTTGTTGTTGCTGATTGCTTTCCGGAGATAAATGTAGGTTCCTTTTTTTGCTAGTTATAGATTCTGATATTTTACCGACTATTACAAATTTATCGTATTTAATTATAGCTTTATTTCCGTTCTTTTCTTCCAATTTAATTTGATTTTGTAGCTCCCTTCTTTTTTCTAAAACGAGTTTCAAATTGAGTACTTACATTTAAATAAAATTTATTTTAGAAAACAAAAACAATGAAATATATCATATTTAACAATACCTATATCAGTATTATTTTAATAATTAATTTATGGTAAACTATGGTAAATTTAAGTATGTAAAAATGTAATCTACTATATTATTTCATTCGTTTTTTGTATTGTATCCTGCACAGTTATAAAAATAATATAAAACAATAAACAATAACTTAATATAAAATTGTCTTGTGCCTTAATACAAATGCCATAAGTGCCTAAAATGTAATGTGCTTTTTTGATATTGTATCATGATTACATTTTTTATGTATATAAATAGTGATAAAAATATTGAAATATCAATTGTAACGTGAGTTATCTGATAAATAAGTTCGATTTAAACATACGTGTATTAAATATTCTATATTTATTCTATACATATATATTCTATACAAATATTATAGCAAAAAAAAATATATAAAAACAATCTCAAATTGATAAATAAAGTTTTAAATGGAATTAAAATCACACAGGTGCGAAGTTACCTCTTAAGGCCTTAACAGTGGTTGAAATGCCTAAATCTAGGATATTTAAGTAAAAAAATCTCAATAACTGTTCATTTAATCCACAAAGAAAAAATACAGGGTAACAGAAGAGGATTTGGTTAATGTTTTTAATTTAACAAAATTGTATTTTTGTCAACCCCTTATTAGAAAAAAAATCCCCAAAGAGTACCTATCTTTGTCATATTTTGCAAAATTTCTCCAAAACGGCACAAGCTTTTTAAATATTTCTTACACTAAAAAAAAGGTCTTAAATATATTAATATTTTTAATTGAGAGTTTTAATTTTATTACCCGTTTTATAAGAGAATATATCATTTTTCCCTGAAATTGAATATATTTACGCGAGCGCGCATGCTCCGTCGCCATGTAAGCTCTGTCACAGTCCGTTTTCGGACATCGTCGAGGGTGGACAGCACGTCGGTGTTGGAACGACTTTGTTCAAATATATATTAGTTTTTTAAAAGTTTATACTCAATTATAAATATTTTTATGACTAGAAATACTTAATTTAGTTAATATCTGTACACTGGTAACTGTAAATATTATTTTCTAAATAAATGAATTTTTAACGTGCCCAAAGAAGAAGAAATTTTTGCGGCGACGTTGATTAGTGAAATTGAAAAATGCATTTTTATATAATTTAGATGTGGAACGACGAACATGCTCTCGTTACTTAGATTGCGATAGTATTTAATACCTATGTAATTTTATTGTTGCATATTTTTATTAATTAGTTGATAATGAATTTTATAATTATGTATTACAATAAAACGCTGTTTTTATAAGTATGACTTTATAAAATATTATTGGGGAAAGAAATAAAGATACAGATACTTACATTTGGGTACACTGTTCTCAAATTAAATCAAACAATTTAAATGAATAAAAGAATGGTGCTTACCTAAGTATAAATAACTATATAAAGACATTCTTGGGTTTATGGTTTTTTTTTTGTTAGACAAACTATCATCTAAAAAATGTAAAAATTTTAAATTGGAGAGCGGTTTCCCTTCGTGATAAAATTAGAAATGAAGGTATTTGCATTAGAACCAGAGTAACTGACATAGCAAAACGGAATATTACAGTGAAATGGCAATGGGCTAGCTATATAACTTGGAAAACATATAAAAAATAGGAAGAAAGGTCCTCGAGTGGCAACCTCGTACAGGTAAGCGAATTAGTACTCAACCTTTATTCCTCTTCACGTATTCTCATACGCTTTTCTTCACACACACACACGCACGCGCGCGCAAGCACGCACATACACACACACACACACACACACACACACACACACACACACACACAAATAGGTCGCAAATAATACTTACCTAGTACTATTAGGCAAGAGTGAATAGGTTTTTGTTAAGTCAGTGCAATTCACCATCTTAGACTACATAACCACTTACCGATGGGATTGTAGTTGCTTTACTACTTGCTGGGTAAAAATAGTAAAAAAAAATTTACCCTGTGAAAGTTTGCATTTAGATATAATTTTTCTCACCAACCATAAAAATATGATGAGAATATGTATATAAGTATAAAGGTTGCCTCACACGGAACAGTAATAATATAATATTATATATTCCATTATCTCTGAAATCCGAGGTACGTTCATATTAAGAGGCTGAATAGAGCAACATTGAAATGCATGGGGATGGTTTTGTAATTTCACGTCATTATCGAAAAAAAATTGTACGTATTTCAGGTGGCGGTTTGCAAAACACTATTCCACAAAAATTATCTCAATAGAAAATAATTGCAAAGTTTCTTGTAAAAATATTTAAATTTTCAACGTCAATTTTTTGATAGAGCCATGCTACAGCTATATTTATTAGGTATAGTTGTAGCACGAATGGGTCGGCTCGACCGGGGAAGGGCCACGCTCTCACGGAATAACATGTAAAATAGCAGTTTAACCCTGCTGTGTTTCGTATGGTGAGTGTAGAGAACCGGAGGACCTTTTTACTGGAAACGAGGCATTACATCTTAGTCCTCACGGGTGACAACGTATCTACATTTTGATACGTAATCGAGAATAAATGTAGATGTGTATGGCCCGTAGCAACCACTTACCATCAGGTGGACTATGTGCTCGTTTGTCACCATTATTCTATTTAAAAAAAACTTTCTGAGATTTCAGTAAATTAATGTTAAGTATTGTAAGCACTCGTACAATTATGTCTCATGTTAATAAAGCTATTGGGCTATTTTGATTTGTAATAAAGTGATTTTACTTTATAGGTTAAATAATTTATTTACCTTTCTATATAAAGAACCGTTTTTCTGTCACTCATATTGAATTTGACAGTGCTTGCTGAAATTTAGCATTTTTAGATGGATCAGAATCGCCCTCTGATCCGGTTGTTAGATATTGCAAAAATAATCGAAAGTATTTATTTTTACTTTCATGCCCAAGACTACCTTGTTTTATTATATTACGGTCAAATAATATTTACTCGTATAAGGTTATAAAGCAAGTATTTTTGTAAATGTTTTGTATGTAAATGTAAATGTTTTCATTATTTTGTTATTCTATTGTTTACAGTTATTATCACGCCTTAGCTTCACACCAAGAATTACATTAGAAATTCTTGATGGGATGCGATGTAACGCGCATACATTATTTTCATCAAGAACTATAATATATATATATATATATATATATATATATATATATATATATATATATATATATATATAGTTGTTTTTTTACCAGTAGAGTTTCAACAAAATCTTAAAAAAGTTCAATGAATTTAAAAAAATGCCAATAATTATATAATTTCAAGTCAGTGTTTTACATTTAAAGATCAGTTATAAAGAGCCAATGTTATTATTTTCATTTTGATTAATTTAATTCGAGACTAAAATAAATGTGAAAGGGCTTTTATCTGCAATAATAATTTTCATCAAAAATAACATAGACTTATGAAAGTCATATACATGGTCAATCATACTGAAGATTATCAATTGTACTACAAAATATTTAAAAGACTATTTCCAGTATAATGACACGAATATCATCATTAATGTTTGACTGGCACACTTAAAAGTTTTATCACATGGCTAAATGATTGACTTTTATATTATGATAAGGTCATGCTTTTCTATAAAAAGTTGCAAGAAATTTTAATTCCCGGCCCTATTGGTTTGTTTTACTTTTTACTTAATTAGTGAAAAACAAAATGGACTGATCTAAAAGTTTACTTTCTTGTGTGAAAAGTGCTATTTAGAATTTTATGCAAATGATAATTAAAGTTTTTATGTAAATAAGTGTAACATAGCGGAGATTATATTCAATAGTAGCGGCCATCCGTATTTGCAAAGCCGCATCATTTTCTGTACAGAAACCGGCAAAGTGTTGCTCAAGGCACTATAAACAAAGCAGCTGATAAAATGTTACACTCATAACTGTTTTTGGGTGTAAGGGGCTCCGCTAAGATCTTGGAGCCCAAGCCAACCCCGCCTGCACGTGGCGCACCTGCTGGACAACGGAAAGGGCTCTGGCGATGCCACTCCTCTGGGATTCGTCCTAGGGGTTCGGGGGTCAGACGGCAGTCGCCCTGGTAATTGGCACTAAGCCACTCAAAAATGGACGGTAAAAGAAAGATAAATACGTTTAGGGCTAGGGCGTCGCCGCATAACGACGCGCATGGGGATCGCCTTAACCCTGCGACAAGTATGCGAGGGCTACCGGGCCCCGTGCGAGCCCGGCTAAAGACGTTAGCACCAACTACGAAGATTCGCTTTGCAAACTGGAACATTGGCACGCTTACGGGACGCTCCGCAGAACTTGCGGCCATACTTGCCAGGCGTAAAGTGGCAGTGGCATTCCTGCAGGAGACACGGTGGAAGGCCAACAGGAGCCGGAATATTGGGCACGGCTACAAGCTGATCTATACAGGCTCCTCTGGTGGAGAGAACGGTGTGGCAGTGGTGCTCGCCGAGCGTTTCCACGATAGCGTCTTGGAAGTTAGACGCATATGCGACCGACTTATGGTAGTAAGGTTGCTTATTGAGGGGGTCGTGACCCACTTAATAAGTGCCTACGCCCCACAGGTCGGCTGCAGCGACGCGGATAAAACGCTGTTTTGGGATCGTCTCGGAGATGTACTACGCGGCATACCGTTGTACCACGATGTCGTTTTGGGTGGCGACCTGAACGGTCACGTGGGCGAGGTGCAGGGAGAGTATGAACGTGTCCACGGCGGCTATGGTTACGGCAGAAGAAACGCAGAGGGGGAAACCATTCTCAGAACCTGCGCTGCAGCTGACCTGGCCGTGGTGAACACGTTCTTCAAAAAGAAAACCGAGCACCTGATTACCTACAGGAGCGGTCGGAACGCCACTCAAATCGACTATCTACTGACCAGGAGAAGTCATATCAGTCGCGTGGCCAACTGTAAGGTCATACCCGGTGAGTGTCTCACTGCCCAACACCGACTTCTTGTCATGGACCTCTGCGTAAAACCCCGTCGCAGACACGCCGAACGTTGCCGCCGTCAAATCAAGTGGTGGCTGCTGGATCAAACCAGATACTCAGAGTTTGACTCTGCCGCTGGGGATATTAGTCTCGACACAGCAGGCAAGTCCGTCCAAGAGTGCTGGAAAACCATTCAGACAGCAATCACAAAGACGGCAAAGCAAGTTCTCGGCGTGGCGAAAGGGGGCCGCAAAATCGACAAGGAGACCTGGTGGTGGGATGCCACAGTCCAGGGTTCATTACGGGAAAAGAAAGCGCTCTTCAAGACGTGGCAAGTGACCAAATCTCCTGAAGATCGCGCATCTTACAAGACAGCGAAAAGAGCTGCCAAGAAAGCTGTAGCCAGAGCCAGGCGTGACCACTTGCAACCATTATATGCTAAGTTGGACACTCCTGAGGGGCACAAGCTCATATATAAACTGGCGCGCTCTAGGGCCAAAGCAGCGCAAGATATTACTCGCTGCTGCAGCGTCAACGGCCCTAATGGCGAGCTCCTGTACGATGATCGTGCGGTGAAGGAGAGATGGCGCTCTTATTTCCACGTTTTGCTGAATACTCAGCACCGGGAAGTGCACCCTCCCGAACAACTCCCGTACCATGGACTCGTGCCACCAATTACACCTGACGAGGTCCTCGCATCTCTTCGTCACATGGAGAATCGGAAAGCTGTCGGACCGGACGAGGTGCCAATTGAAGCGTGGAAAGCGCTGGGGGCTCGTGGTGTGTGCGTTCTTACTAACCTTTATAATAGAATCCTGAGCGACCGAATAATGCCCGATCAGTGGCGGCTTAGTATAATAACGCCGGTCCACAAGGGTAAAGGGTCCGTTCAGGATTGCGGTAATTACCGCGGTATAAAGGTGATGTCACACACCATGAAGCTCTTCGAGCGCATTATTGACGCCAGGATCCGACAGGAGTGTACAGTGTCGGACTTCCAGTACGGTTTCCAACCAGGACGCGGTACCATGGACCCTATATTCGCCCTAAGGATCCTCATGGAGAAGCACAGGGAAAAGAATATGCCTCTGCATTTTTTATTCCTAGACCTGCAGAAGGCCTTTGACTGTGTTCCTAGGGAGATGATCTGGTGGGCGTTGCGGTCGAAGTTGGTACCAGAGACCTACGTGGAAATCGTACGTGACATGTACCGCAACTCCGATTCAATAGTCAGGACCGCTGTTGGTGATACCACCCCCTTCCCCATAACCATAGGCGTGCATCAGGGTTCCGTCTTAAGCCCCTATCTCTTCAGTGTGATATTAGACGAACTGTCAGCCAGCGTACAGAAACTACCGCAGCCTTGGCTGCTTATGTACGCTGATGATATCGCACTGGTAGATGAGGACAAAGGACGGCTCACCAGACGCGTGCACGCATGGAGGGAGGCGCTTGAGAACGGCGGGCTGAAGCTAAACGTGGCGAAGACGGAGTATATGGCCTGCAACAGCACAGATCTGACGTCTCTCCGTATAGGCGACGACACCGTCGAGCGCACGGACAACTTCAGGTACCTCGGATCTGTGCTTGATGCGTCCGGTGACATCGATCGCGACATCAAGGCCCGTATATCAGCGGCTTGGGCGAAATGGCGCGAGGTGACGGGTGTCATTTGTGACCCCAAAATGCCGGTCAAGCTGAAGGGACAGGTCTATAAGACCATCATAAGGCCTGTCCTTACGTACGGCAGTGAGGCGTGGCCGGTGCTGGAGCGACACCGGCAGTTGTTGCATGTCACGGAGATGAACATGCTGCGGTGGATGTGTGGCGTCACACGGAAAGACCGTGTACGGAATACATACATCCGCGGCAGCCTCCATGTCCGTGACATTGCTGACAAGCTGCAGGAAAGTCGCCTCCGCTGGTACGGCCACGTCTTACGACGACCAGCAAGCTACGTGGGAAACAAATGCCTGGACATGACCTTACCTGGTGCCAGGAGTAGAGGACGGCCCAAGAAACGCTGGCTTGATGTCGTGCAGGATGACATGCGCGCCAATGGGCTAGTTGTGAGGGACGCCGAAGACCGGGCAAAGTGGAGGAGGAAGTGTCGGAAAGCGGACCCTGGGTTCTCCCGCGCTGGGCGGGATGAGCAACCGGGATAAACGCTAGGTAGAAGAAGAAGAAGAAGAAGAAGACTCATAACTGTTAACAAAAACTGTTTTCGCAAATGGTCTTATAGATAATAATAACTTTTCCGCCGTGTTAGGTGCAGGAGCTATAAAATTATTAGAAGGAGAAGAGGTAAAATTTTGTTTTAGAAATGCGCAATCAATATTGTTTTGTCTGCAATTGAGCATAAAATAAAAAATAACTACAGCCAAAGAGCATAACTGGCATTATACTCAGGCCCATCAATTGGTATGGAAAAAAATAATTTTACCAGGTTTCAAAAAATCAATCAAAATTCAAAAAAACATAAATATTAAAATCAAAAAATGTATATATGTATGTCTATACATACATATAATGATTTATGGCCGCTTAGTAACTGACGGTGACTCACTATAACATCCTACAGCCGAAACTAAGAAGAGAGAATCACTGCAGAAAAGGTAATAATTTATTGCGGAAATTTTGTGATTCAAATTAAAAATATAATAAAAATTAAAAAAAATATAAACTTATCCAAGTAAATCTTAGTCTAACTTATCCTTATGCGTACAAAAAAAAAACAAATAATAAAATAGTGAGATGGCGTCAGTTTTTAAGAAGATATAACAAAAATATACAAAAAAATAAATTTCAATAAAGTTCAGTATTTAATTGATTATATACCGCTGACACTTAATCACGCTTTTCGAAACCACGCCAGTTGTAAACAATACTTGTGTGAAAAGACAAAATCTTCTTTTCAAATTTCCGCCGAGTTGTAAGTAGAAGGCCAAATAGGTCACGTGTCAATTTTAATTAAATATAATTTATATGAAGTGATCTTGACTACGTTTCATCAATTAACCATTGGTAAAAATTAAAACAGGAATTTTACGATTGTGTTTACAAAAAACATTATTAGTTGAACCTTGCAGCTTGTTCATTATTTTTATTATATAAACCTATAAATGTATTTATTATTAATAAATAGTTCCCATAATATATTGGATTATTTTTTATTTTGCCCTATCTGCAATGTTCTATGCTCTATAGAAAATGTGGCGTATGACATGACTGACAATCTTTCGAACGTTTTATCTAGGTACAAAGATGTTTTACGTTTTCGTCGCCTCCACATGATATTTTTGTCAGCATAAGGTACCCTTCTATATCTGAAACGAATATAAATATTGCTACAAAGTAAAGTAATAGGCTATAAAAGTCCCTCTACTGGGCACAGGACTATTTTTTTATTTCTGAGAGGGTTTTAGGGCAAGGAAATGCCCGCCGTGCTTCCCCAATGCGTGTTGACAAAAATTGCAATTACAAATTTCATTCGTGCTGTCGGGGATCAAACCCGGGAAAATTTACAGCGAACGCTTTGACGACATATTTTTAATCCGACACAAATAAATACGATTTAACATATATAATAAAAATTCTTAAGTACTTGAAACTTGAACACTTGATAGCTCGTGATGCCTACCGGACAAAGCTACAGCACCACACCGTGCAATGTAATTGAAGATGCGTAACCGCGACATAATTCTCAGTGATGCGCAAGCATAACAGGCAGTATGTCACTTATATAATTGTCATCTCTGCAGTCTACTTGCACTTTGCACTTTTATAAATAATACAGAACGTAGTTGCTAGACGGTGTTGACATCGGCTAAAATCTCTGCGATCGCCGTTTCGTCAAGCTCATTCAGGCTAGTTAAAGCCTTAAGTTCTTCTTTGTTCTTCTGGACGAAGCTTGCAAGACTACAACCGCTGCATTCCTTTTCAAATAAACCTGCCGTTTCCTGAATTTTGTTCTTTGGTAATTATATTAAAAAAAGTATTTTTTATTTTCCTGATTCTTTCTTAGTTGCTTTCATAGTAGGTACTATTATACATTTAAATTATATTACTTCATGTTCATTATACTTTTTATATTTCAGTCAGCTTCTGTAAAATTATTATTGTGGCCTCTTCTTTTATTCATATTCATTTATTTTTCGTCACAGCCGGTATAGCGTTCATTCTGTTGTAATATAATTTTCTTTTTAAATGGTCAATCTATGATGATTTCCATTTTTTTTTTGTAATTTTTTTTTCTATTTATGTAGGCCCGGCGGTGCGCGTGCAATGTAGCAGCGCACCGCCTGGCAGGGTCGCCATGTAATATAGGAAGTGTGTCAATGAGATAGAGGCGTGTTGATGCTTCTATAACTTTAATTATACTGTCCTTATTCTACCTTAACACTAATATATATAGTCGTGGGGGCTATACTACAATACAGACCTTCTGCTGACCTCTCATCCGGAGGGATATTAGGTTTCCGTCGATACCCCACTCGGCTGTTCGGACCATTGTCTGATCCGGAGTGTGGTGCCACTCAAGCTCCCCTCGCAGTTGCGTTCTGCAGGTTGCCGCCGTGTTTGGCATTACAGGACGGCGAATTGGGACGGAATGCGGTCTTTCCATGGGGTCGGGTTTGCTTCTCGCCGGATGATCCCAGCGCTGTTGCTGACTCTGTCACTGATGTGGTGCTACAGGGAATGGAACTATTTATTCCATCATCTATGGTACCCATCGGAGGCAGATCTCAGTCTTGATTTGGTCGCTCCTGTAAGACTGCATTACGCAGTAAGCAGGAGTGTTATCAAGCCTGGGCTGCCGCTTCGGTGACTCGGGATGTAAACACTAGCACACTTAAAAAGAAGTATAACTTCGCCCTCAGGTCCTTCAAAAGAGTTATTGCCAAGGCATAGTCAGAGCACATAGGCAGAATTGGCGAGAAACTAGTTCACCTTCCTTTGGGAACCCGTGCATTCTGGTCTCTCGCCAAGGCTGTCCAAAGGAATTTCTGTAAGCTATCACTACCATCTCTGCACAGGGAGGACGACTCACTGGCCCAAGACGCAAAAGTCAAAGCCAACCTTTTAGGCTCCCTTTTTGCGTCCATTTCGACTCTTGATGACGGGGGGAAAACACCGCCGACCATCCCGCGGTATAAGTGCTCCATGCCGGATATGCTGTTCTCACAGCGCTCGGTTCGCAAAGCACTTCTCTCCCTGGACATCCAGAAGTCGAGTGGGCCTGACGGAATCCCCCAATTGTGCTGAGGACGTGTGCTCCGGTGTTGGCACCGGTCCTAACGCATCTTTTCCGGTACTCCTACTCCCAAGGCGTAGTCTCGAAATCATGGAAGACAGATTTTGTCCACCCGATCCCTAAAAAAGGCGACCGCTCAGACCCGTCCAACTATAGGCCTATCGCGATCACCTCCTTGTTCTCCAAAATAATGGAATCAATTATTAACTGCCACCTCATGCGGTACCTTGAGGATCACAAGCTGATTAGTGACCGCCAATACGGTTTTCGTCGGGGTCGATCAGCTGGTGATCTTCTGGTCTACCTGATCCATAGTTGGGCAGAGGCAGTAGAGTCCAAGGGGGAGGCGTTGGCCGTTAGTTTGTACATTGCGAAGGCCTTCGATCGGGTTTGGCACAAAGCGCTTCTTTCGAAGCTCCCTTCCTATGGGTTTCTCGAAAAATTGTGCGATTGGATCACCAGCTTCCTTTCAGATCGGAGCATCAAGGTCGTTGTAGACGGTGCATGCTCCGACTAAAAGCCTATTAACGCTGGTTTTCCACAAGGCTGTGTACTATCACCAACAATGTTTCTTCTGCATATCAATGATATGTTGCTAACTGTTAACATTCATTGCTATGCGGATGACAGCACTGGTGATGCTCTATACACCGGCCGTGCCAATATTTCTCGGGAAAACGTCGCCGAGTACCGAAACAAACTTTTGTCAGAAGTCGAGTCTTTGCTGAACAAGGTCTCGGATTGGGGGCGACTAAATCTAGTCCAGTTTAATCCTCAGAAGACACAAGTATGCGCGTTTACCGCTAAAAAGAAACCCTTTGTCGTAGCTCCTCAGTTTCAAGGCACTCCCCTTCTTGCCTCAGCCAGTATCGGCATCCTCGCAGTCGACATATCGAGTGACGTGCAGTTTCGTGGTCACTTGGAAAAGAAGGCTAAATTGGCCTCTAAAAAGCTTGGCGTGCTCAGTAGAGCGGGACAGTATTTCATGCCGGCACACCGCCTGCAACTTTACAAGGTGCAGGTTCGGCCTCACATGGAATACTGTTCCCATCTCTGGGCAGGGAGGGTCTCCCCAGTGGCAGCTCCTTCCACTTGACCGCATCCAGCGCAGAGCGGCTCGAATCGTCGACGACCGAGTCCTTTCCGATCGGCTCGATTCATTGGCACTGCGAAGAGATGTTGCATTCCTTTGCATATTCTTTCGCATCTACCACGGGAAGTGCTCTGAGGAATTGTTCGAATTAATCCCAGCCGCCAAATTTCACGAACGCACATCGCGGAAGAACTCCCGATACCATCTACACCATCTGGATGATTAGCGGTCCACCACTGTGCGATTTAGAAGATGTTTTCTTCCTCGCACGACTTTCTTGTGGAATCGATTACCATCAGCGATTTTTCCGGACCGGTACGACTTAGGGACCTTCAAGAATAGAGCGTACTCCTTTTTAATAGGCCGGCAACGCATCTGCGATTCCTTCCCTGGTGTTGCAGCCGTTCATGTGCGGCGGTAGTCACGTACAATCAGGTGAGCCGCATGCTCGTTTGCCCCCTCTCCAATAAAATAAAAGTATAGTTGCAGCACGAATGGGTCGGGTCGACTGGGGAAGTACCACGCTCTCTCAGAATATCATAGCAACTTAACACTGCTGTGTTTCGTATGGTGAGTGTAGAGAATCGGAGACCCTTTTTACTGGAAAAGAGGCATTCCATTTTAGTCCTCACGAGTGACAACGCATCTGCGTTTTGATTCTTTATCGAGGATAGATGTAGATGTCATGGGCCACAGCAACCACATACCATCAAGTGGACTGTGTGCTCGTTTGTCACCCTATCTTATAAAAAAGGTATCTAATTAACCTTAAAGTCTCGACAAATAGGATCTACACAACATATGTTTCTCGATTTGGTACGTGCACCCGTGAAAACCCGTGAAATCGTGAATCCTATAGCTCCATTAACACATCATTCGTCTGTACTACAGTCATTTACATGATACTGTGCGGTAAAGGTGCATCAGACGGCGACCGAGTTTATCAAACGGGCACGCCGTTGTTTCGATATTGGCAACCTTCCACGAAAGAGTATATTAGGCCGATCCGAGAAGGTTGAGAAGGGCGAAATTATTAACTTATTTTATTTCTAATTGTTTGCATGATTCCATCAGTAACAGCCTATAAAAGATCCACTTCAGAACATAGGACTCTCCCAGAATTTGTAACATAGGGAGGATTTTGCCATAGTTGCCACGCTTGGCAGGCGGGTTGGTAACCGCATTTTTTATAATTTTGGGTTGTTACCAGGCAGTTGCCGCTGCCCATTTTCGTTTTAGATACCCTCTTCTCTGATATTTCTTTATATCTTTTTTTTTATAGGATAAGGGTGACAAACGAGCACACAGTCCAACTGATGGTAAGTGGTTGCTGCGGCCCATAGACATCTACATCTATCCTCTATTACAAATCAAAATGTAGATGCGTTGTCACCCGTGAGGACTAAGATGGAATGACTCATTTCCAGTAAAAAGGGCCTCCGGCCACCTGCACTCACCAAACGAAACGCAGAGGCAAACCTCTACTTCACGCTGGTTTTCTGTGAGGTCGTGGTACCACCCCGGTTTGAGCCGGCCCATCCGTGCCACAGCAAACGCTGCCGCGTGGCTCTACCACTCTTAATATCTGTTCGTAATGTTTTATCACAATCGGTTCAGCGTTTCCGAAGATTAGCGCGGACAGACAGATAATTTTTTTATAAATGATTATTTGTCTTAATACCGTGCTAATAACCCGCTGAGCTTTATAAAAGCTAATTATTTCAATATTACAGACAAGCACTTTAATTTTATTTATATGTGTATAGATTTGCTCAGGGAAGTGCCAGTAAGAAAACTAACGGGGTTGTTTATGAAAAACCGAACTTATCAATTATATTTACGTCCTTATCTATAGTATTATATTATATTAAATTTGTAATTTATTTATGTATTTTTGGGTAGATATGTAAGTTCGTTTATATACTCTTATATATGTATGTTTATGTATGTATTATATGCTTTACTTTATCTTTTATTATGTATTAGTAATTTATATCATTTCATGTGTTAGTTATTTATATGTTATTTTATTGCATTTATTGTCTATATATCGCATTTATTGATATTATATTTTGTATAATTATATTGCACCACCTACCCAGTATTCCTTGTTTATTCCTTTATACCATTGGTTGCCTGGAAGAGATCGCTATGTAGCGATAAGGCTGCCAAATTGTACATTTAACCTGTCTATTGTTATGTAATTTGTTTATTAGTTTGTGGTGTACAATAAAGTATTTTCATTCATTCATTCATTCATATTATTATATATAAAATTACGTTTAACATTATATATAAGCTCCTAAGATATACGTAAGATAAGCTCGTAAACTACTGAACTGATTTCAATGAAATTATGCACACTGTGCAGTTTGGTCCAACTTGAGAGACAGGATAGTTTTTATCCCGTTAAGTGAACATCAATATTTTTTATTGCGAATTTAAGTCTTTTTTTATTAGACAACGAGTCGTCGCAAAGAGCAGAACAACGTCTGCCAGGTCAGCTAGTATTATATAAAATATACTTATTCGAAATTTGAAACAATGACAAGAAAAAGAATATCTGCGGAGTTTCTTTCAGTATCCTTTCCGGTTAGAGAAATCTCACTTCGAAATGTTCGTAGATTAAAAATGATATTTGACAAATGGAATTTTCAATTTTAAGATGGTTTTGAAATAAAATAAAATATTTATAAAAACTCACCATTTTCAATACAATACAATTTCGAGGTGATACTAACTCGTATCTGTATATATCATACAGATACGAGTTGGTATCACTGTGAGAAACGTTAAGATTAATTTGTTCGCGCCCAAAGTTATTAGAGTCATTCAGCATGAGAACCCAGCAAACTATTTTGGCACTGTACTGCAGGGTAGGACTGATTATAGATTTTTGCAGCCTAACAAAAGTCCGCTGCTGAACATAAACCTCCCCCATAAATTGCTTCATAGCGGCGATATTTGTCACAGTAGCCAAGCTTGAGAGGCAGGTTGGCAACCGCAGGTTTATTCTTTATTTTTAATCGTTATATGGCAGCTGCCGCTTATTGGTTTGTCCCTCTGTAGCCACGACACTCACGGGATAATATAAGCTAGTTAATATTCTTACACTGCCACTACACAACTACAATAAACATTGTGAGTAGAGTAACAGAGTAATAAAGAGTTCTTAAAAGTTATCGTTACTTCCACACAAGGAATTTCTCCTGTATAGTGAGCGCAGTTTACATACATATATTTCACACTATTCCTTTAATCAAAGGGATCCGAACTCGTGGACCTCGGCGCTGCGGAGCATTGTAAAGCTACTGCATCACAAGGACCTCAATCGTTTAATATTTAGTTTAGTTATACTTATATTGGTGGTAGTTTGTTGACTCTATAGACTACTACTAGACTCGTTGGCTCACCGTTTGTTGCTACGTCAGTTCGACGTGTATAGATCTCTATTATCTGTTTGGCGTGGACCCAAACTAGATATTGTGGGCTGTATGAAACTTACAAAGCGCTCTCTCGCGTCAACATTACTCTTATGGCTGATTTTTACAAGTTTTTGTTTAACTTGAAATGATTGTATGATTGTTTGTTTAGGTCAAATCTTGCAACTGGATTTAAAAACAGTTATCCCACACCGATTGAGCTGAAATTTTATCCGAGTATTAAATAATCGGCCCTTAGTTGCTTACTTGAGAGATTATTAAGTGTTCTATGCATATTTAAATTGTTGCTGATTTTATTAATTGAACGCGTCAAGTGATAATGAAGGTCTAGTGGTAAAAAGCGCGACTGCTGATCATGTTAGTCCGAGTTTGAATCTCGAGTGAGACCAAAATCAGTTACAGAATTTTTATATCAGTAGTGAAATTGGCGGTGTTTCACCTCCGTGCCTTGAAAAGTACGTAAAGCCGTTGATCCTGATCCCAATCTCTCTCATGTCAGATTGCCAGCCCATCAAACTATGAAAGTGAGGGGTGCACCTGTGTTTGCACGCACACTTGTGCACTAGAATCCTGCCTTGCGCAGATGGCTAGTCTCCGTTGAGACTGGCCGCCGTGACCGAAATTCGGTCTGGGCAACATTACAACTTTTGCATGATGTAGTAGAGCCACGCTGTAGTTGTATTGATGCTGCATCAAATAGGTTGGTTGGACAAATAAAAATCGCCTTACGTCCACGCTTACACAAAATACCAGCAAAAAAGCAGCCTGATTTTTCCGGGCTTCGTATTTTGGGTGAAGAGAATCGATGAAATCTGCAATGCACTTTAAAAATAATCTTTTTTTTTTCAAGCTGTAGTTACACTTGTTTTATATATCTTTTAGACCAAAACTCATCAATGCACTCACTAATGCTTTATTACTGTATACATCAGTTAGCAATATGCCAATTACAGTTATTTTTCTTTTAATCTCAAATTTTAAAATAACAAGGCCTTGAATCAAGTTTTTTTTTAAATGTATGTAATATACACGTAAAAAAACTACCGTATAAAACTGGAGACAGATTGTTTATTTAGGAAAAGCAATTTCTTGTAAATTGCTCTTCATTAACAGGAAAATATTTGTGAAAAAAATAGAAACGTAATTACGATGATTTCCTTTTAACTAATTCCATTTCTGCGTTATCTGCCGACTTGAAAAGGAGACGGTACTCAAATCGACTGTATGTTTTTTATGTGTGTTACCTCATAACTTTTTACTGTGTGAACCGATTTCGATGATTTTTTTTATTTGAAAGCTGGTACTTCTCATGTGGTCCTATAAGAATTTGAGTAAGGTCAGGCCAATAGTTTTTAAGTTATTCTTAATAGTAAGTCTATATATAGAATAGTAATAGGAAGTCGGCTGTACAAATTTTTTTATTTTAAATTATAATGTTTGATTTCTCTCAGCATTAATTTTGGAAATACGGTGAGTGGGAGCCATTTGTTAAAGCAGTTATATGATTTAAAGCAGTTATTTGAAAAATATCAAATATAACTAAATACAAAGTGGAAGATTTTTTTATATAATAAGTTTGACAAACGAGCACACAGTCCACCTGATGGTAAGTAGATGTTGTGGCCCATAGACAACTACATCTGTCTTTGATTAATAATGGAAATGCAGATGCATTGTGATCCCTGAGGACTATGATATCTCACATACACTCACTATACGAAACACAGTAGCATTCAGCTACTATTTTAAGCTGGTATTCTGTAAGAGCGTGGTCCTTCCCCGGTCGAGTCGAACCATTCATGCTACAACCATAATATAGCTGCAGCATGTGAAGTGTATCACGTGTAGCTTATCAAAACCATTATTACTACCCGTTAGATCTGCTGCAGCTCATTTCCTGTTTCATCCTCTATTGCCTCATACGACACCCTCGGGAAGCATGGGAAAGTGTAGTCTCTTACTTCACCGCGGCAAACATGATTTTCAGAGCATGTCGTTTGTTTATTTAGTAAAACACACAATTACCAATTAATCATTAAGTAAGTAATTGTATTTGAAGACGATATGTACATCATATACCGTCGATCTAAGCGACGGTCCTCATAAATTTACACGGGAAATATTAATTGTTTTTTATTTATACTTATTTTAAGACTAGCTGTTAACCGCGGCTACATCCGCCTAGAATTTATTACAAATGTATGTCATGGGATTGTTTTTTTGCACGGAAACTTAATTATTTTTGTAAAATGAAAGCCTAAGTTAAAAAGTTAAAAGCCTAGTCTAAATTACTCTTTACAAAATCAGCTATCTGCCAGTGAAAGTCCTGTAAAAATCATTCTAGGCTTTTCGACAGACGACCAGCCAAATTTTTTTTAAATTGTTTTTACCGTAACGGCTTGTGTTCAACAGAGGTCTTTAATAAGACTTCAGTTAAGATTTCTTTGCTAAGACTACATTTTTGATTCCTTCCATGCTTGTACATAAACCAGCAGAAAAATATCTTTACGGAGGCTTCCTGTAAAATATAATAAGCAGTTTTAGAGGTTATGCGTGGTTTGGCATAATAATTATTCAGTGCTTAAGAACATTACTAGAAGTGACATCACATAAACAATTTTTTTGTACAAAAAATAACGTATGAGCTCACTGTCTAACTTTTGGTGATCTCGATTAAGAATTTAAATGCAAATGCGTTGTCACCACTGCGGAACAAAATGGAATGCTTCATTACAAAATATTTTTATAGAATAAGGGTGTTTCTAGTAAAAAATGTCACTGGATCTCCACATTATGCGTAACATAGTAGCATAAAGCTGCTATTTTACGCTGATATTCAGTAAAAGCGTGACCCTTCCCCGGTCGCGTTGGCTCATTCATGCCACTACCACAATATAGCTGCAGCGTGGTTCTACCAAGTAACAAAACATCTCTTGATGCACAAGAAATATATTTTAATGTATCAAGAGTTGTTATTCAACCCGCTTGTCAAGTGTAGACAGTAAGGCAAAATCCAATAAGGCAATCTATTGGGGAGGCCTATATGTAGTGAATTTTTGATAGACTGTAATGGACGGATGGATTGCATTAGTTGTATTTTCCATAAAAAATGTGAAATGGCGGCGTCAAGACCATGTCTTCGAAAATAACGATTAAAGAATGAAATTTAGAGTAATTGATCCTATTCCTTCCCTATTTTTTACACTATATTATAGTTATAGCGCGAATGGGTCGGCTGAACCGGAATGGAACCACGCCCGCACAGAATACCTGTGTAAATAAACAGATTAATACTGCTTTGTTTCGTGTGGCAAGTGTAGAGAACCGGATATCCTTTTTACTGGCGATGAGGAATCCCAATTAGTCCTCATTGGTGACAACGCCTTTCATATTGGTCTTTGATCGGGATAAATACAGATGTCTATGGTCCATAGTATCCACTTACCATCAGGTGGACTGTGTGCACGTTTGTCACCTTTGTTCAATAAAAAAATATTCTTGCGCACATATTTCTCATAATATTTATAAAGCGGGGTTTAACTCGTCTATATCAAGACTGTCGCATCCAGTAAAGGCAGCTCCATTCGCCACAGAGTATCGCATAAACAATAATTTAAAAATTATCTCTGTTGACATGGGTCCAGAGTGACGTATTTACGGACCTACACGACTGGATCACGACTTCGCGTTGCTGACAACTAAACGTTTCAGGCAAATTGTGGGGTCTACGTGTCTGAGTGTTGGATAATTGTTTTTTAAAGAATTAATTTAAGTGTGACAGAGCCATGCTACAGCTATATTAATAAATAGTTGTAGCACGAATGGGTCGGCTCGACCGGGAAATGACAACGCTCTCACAGAATACCAGCATCAAATAGGAGCTTAATGATGCTGGGTTTCGTTTGGTGAGTGTAGAGATCTGGATACCTTTTTTACTGGAAAAGAAGCATTACATCTTAGTTATCATGGCTGACAATGTAATTATTCTGTAATTTATTCGCAAACGAGGATAGATATAGATGTCTATGGGCCACAGCAACCACTTACCAACAGATGGACTGTGTGCTCGCTTGTCACACTAAAAAACACTAATTAATTGGTCCTTAGATTTTTTATGTGAGGAAGAAATAGCAGACGAGCATGCGTCTCTTCTAATGGTAAGTGACTACCGCCGCCCATGAATACCTGCAACACCAGGGGAATTGCAGATGCGTTGCTAGCCTTATAAAAAAGAGTATGCAATTTTCTTGAAGTTCTCTAAATAGTATCGGTCTGGAAATATTGCCTTTTGTAGTCGATTCTAAAGGACGTTATGCGAGGAAGAAAACTTAACATTTGGCTTCGTCCGGGATAGACCAATCGAAACACTTTTAAATTATCGGTCCATCAACTTTGTAGCACATCCTTTACTTTTTTTATAGAATAAAGGTGACAAACGAGCACGCGGGATTTTTGTGCTTATTTTACTGACAACTGTAAGTAGTGTAATTATTTTATATTTTTTTAATTATAATTTATGCATGGAAGCAACGAATGTGCATCTATGCAACATTGCTTTTTTATAGAATATGTAAGTGTGACAAACAAGTACACAGTCCACGTGATTTTAATAGTGGATCCACAAGCTCATAGACATCTACGAGTACACCTATCCTATATTAAGAATCTATAGGTCAAAAACATCAAATGCCTCGATTAAAGTTAAATGGGTCCCTTTTTATGAATAAATGTTATCTTCTGCATCATCAGCCCTTAAAATGGAAATGGAGCTCTCCTGTTGTAAAGAGAATCTGCTTGATAATCACGTGCGGTATTGCCAGACATCTCGCACCTTTGAAAATTTTAGATAGAAAAAATTTTAGATTATTGTCTCAATTTACCGTTGTATTAGCATGTATTATTGTTTAGTTACTTCTAGATTTTATTGTTTATTTGTCATAGATTTAAATTTAAATTTTTATTGTTATGTGTTGGTGTGTGTTAAATATACCCACTACGTTTAATGTAATGTGGGCATGGTGGGCGGCATTCGCTAATTAAGGATATTTTAATTAAATGTCCTTGGTGGGCGATATGTTTAAGAGCAAAAAGCAATGTTTTAAATGTTGAGAATTTTATTTTATTTTGTAAATTCTAGATGGCGCTAGTAGTACTTTGTTGCACGCTATAATCAGCGCATCGTAACGCCATAAGGGCAACCTAAGGTTTTGTTTAATAAATCAGTTCAGGATACGTATCAAGGCGTTTTATTTACCTGTTACGTCATCCCTAGCGTAGCTAGTAGTAAACCTGCCAAGCGTGGCGCATAAGCTAATCTATGTGGGAGGCGTATGTTCAGCAGTGGAATTTTATAGGCTGTAGTGGATGGAGTGGGGGTGCTAAGAATCTCTGGTGGAGGTTCGGTTGCCACCTACGACGACTCGACCTGGCAACATACAACGCACGCACCCTGAGGACTGACGAGAAGATTGTGGAGCTGGAAGAAGAGATAGACAAGTTACGCTGGCATATTATGGGATAATCCGAACGGTTTTCGCTGAAGGTCATTCAGGTTTACGCACCAACCTCGGCACACCCCGATCAGGAGGTGGAGGAAATATATAAGGATATCTCTAGAGCCATGCATTCCTCCAAAATCCAATATACGGTGTTAATGGAAGACCTCAATGCAAAACTAGGCACAAGAGAGAACGGTGAGCTGAAAGTGGGGAAATTTGGAATAGTGCAACGGAACCCAAGGGGCCAGCAGCTGGCCGACTTCATGGAGAAAGAGAGACTCTTTATGGTGAACTCTTTCATCCAGAAGCGGCCCCACAGGAAGTGGACCTGGTCGAGCCCCGACGGTTCGACAAAAAATGAGATTGACTTCATTATGACGACCAGACGACAACTGTTCAGTGATGTCTCAGTGATTGCGAGGGTGAAAACCGGCAGTGATCACTGAATGGTTAGAGGCACACTGAACCTAAACGTTAAGTTGGAGAGGTCTCGTCTAATGAAGTCAACGCTCCGTCCCCCTCGTGCTCTAATCCAAAGTCCCGAAACCTTTCAGCTCGAGTTACAAAACCGTTTCCAGTGCCTAGAAGACTGCGATGAAGTGGACGATTTCAATGACAAGCTCGTGGAAACTGTCCATGCGGTCGGAGCTAAGTTCTGCAAGACCCGCCGCAGAAGAACACAAAACTCTCCGATCACACTCTTAATCTCATAGCTGTTAGACGGGAGATGAAGCTACATTCTTCAACAGATTTGACAGCATACAGGCAACTGAACAGACAGATCTCCAAATGCATGCGGCGGGACTTACGCAACTTCAATGCAGCTCGTATTGAAGAAGCGATCGAGCGGAACCAAGGCTCCAAAGTCTTTGCTAGAGATCTGTCTGCCAGAAAGAGCCAACTGTCAAAGCTGAAGACCGAATGTGGCAGCATCGTTTCCAGGGCACCTGAGATTTTGAGTGAGGTTGAGAGGTTATTTGGGCAGCTGTACACGTCATCGTTGGTCTTATCCGACATTATTCCGATGATATACCGGACGTAAGTCTAAACGAGAGTAGAATGGCTCTCCAGAACCTTAAAAACGGCAAGGCCCCAGGCGAGGAGGGAATTACAGCGGAGCTTCTGAGAGCGGGTAGAAAACCGGTACTTGAAGTCCTTTAGAAGCTCGTTAATTACGTCCTCCATGGTGGCATTACACCGAAGGCGTGGAGTAGAAGTGCGGTGGTCTTGTTCTTCAAGAAAGGCGACAACGCTCTCTTGAAGAAGTACAGACCGATTTCCCTTCTGAGCCGCGTCTACGTGCTGTTTTCGTGAGTCATTACGAATCGTCTCGCGCGCAGACCTGACGACTTCCAGCCTCCCGAACAAGCCGGTTTCCTAAAAGGCTTTAGCACCATAGACCACATACATACCCTTCAGGAAAATTGTACAGAAGTCCGAGGAGTACAATTTGCCGCTATGTCTGGCGTATGTGGACTATGAGAAAGCCTTTGATTCCGTCGAAATTCGGGTGGTGCTGCAGTCCCTTCAGGGGTGCCAAGTTGACTGTCGGTATATCGAAGTGTTGAAGTGCTTGTACAGTAGGGCTACGATGGCTATCCGAGTACAGAACCAGAGTACGAAACCTATCCAATTGCAGAGAGGTGTAAGACAGGGTGACTTCATATCCCCGGAACTTTTTATCGCTGCATTGGAAGATGTTTTCAAGCTTCTGGACTGGAAAGGATACGGTATCAACATCAATGGCGAATACATCACTCGACTTCGATTTGCCGACGATATAATCCTTATGGCAGAATCGCTGGAGGACCTAAGCACTATGCTCAATGACCTCAATAGTGTCTCCCAACGGATAGTTCTTAAGATGAACATGGACAAAACAAAGATCATGTTTAATATCCAGGTCACAACTATGTCGGTAGTTGTTGGGAACACTAAGCTCGAAGTTGTTGACGAGTATGTTTACCTGGGACAAACAGTCCGACTAGGTAAGTCCAACTTCGACCGAGAGGTCAATCGACGGGTTCAACTCGGTTGGGCAGCGTTCGGCGACCTCCCCAACTTAACGTTTAGGATCAGTGTGCCTCTAACCATTCGGTATTCGCTGCCGGTTTTCACTCTCTTGATCACTGAGACATCACTGAACAGTTGTTGTCTGGTCGTCATAATGAAGTCAATCTCATTTTTTGTCGAACCGTCGGCGCTCGACCAGGTCCACTTCCTGTGGGGCCGCTTCGGGAAGAAAGAGTTCATCATAAAGAGTCCCTTTTTCTCCATGAAGTCGGCCAGCTGCTGGCCCCTTGGGTTCCGTTGCCCTATTCCAGATTTCCCTACTTTCAGCTCACCATTCTCTCTTGTGCGTAGTTTTGAATTGAAGTCTCTCATTAACACCGTATATTGGGTTTTGAAGGAATGCATGGCTCTAGAGATATACTCATACATTTCCTTCACCTCCTCATCGGAGTGTGCCGAGGTTGGTGCGTAAACCTGTATGATCTTCAGCGAATACCGTTTGGTGATTCTGAGTATAAGGTATGCAACCTTCGTCGACACACTTCTTTACAACGTTGTTAACGACAAACTTGTGGACGATAAATCCGACACCTCCTTGGGACAGATGGTCGCCCTCCCGGTGATAGAGCAAGTTGCCGGATTCGACGATTACGGTTTCCTCCCCCTCTCTTCGGACTTCGGATAATCCTATAATATGCCAGCGTAACTTGTCTATCTCTTCTTCTAGCTCCAAAATCTTCTTGTCAGTCCTTAGGGTGCGTGCGTTGTATGTTGCCAGGTCGAGTTGTCGTAGGTGGTAACCGAAACCTCCACCGGAGATTCTTAACACCCTCTGCCCCGCCGTTATCATGGTCGCCACCGTAGCCAGGAATAGCGGGGCTGCCGGGGACTGGGGCCGTCTTTTAGTAACTTTATCCATTTGGGGGCTATTTGCCATAGTTGCCACGCTTGGCGAGCGGGTTGGCAACCGCAGTTTTTTTATTGTATTATTGCTGTTATCAGAAAGATGTTGCTGCCATCTCCTACCTATTTCCCTCTGTCGCCTTTTACCACACCCACGGGAAGGTATGGGGTAGTGGATATTCTTAACCGCCACTACACAGCTTCACGTCATATCCCCGAAACTCTTCACCGCTGCATTGGAAGACGTTTTCAAGCTTCTGGACTGGAAAGGATTCGGTTTCAACATCAATGGCGAGTACATTACTCAACCTTCGATTTGCCGACGATATAGTACTTATTGCAGAATCGCTGGAGGACCTAAGCACTATGCTCAATGACCTCAATAGTGCTTCCAAACGGATAGGTCTTAGGATGAACATGGACAAAACAAAGATCATGTTTAATGTCCATGTCACAACTATACCGGTAGTTGTTGGGAGCACTAAGCTCGAAGTTATTGACGAGTATGTTTACCTGGGACAAATAGTCCGACTAGGTAAGTCCAACTTCGACCGAGAGGTCAATCGACGGATTCAATTCGGTTGGTCAGCGTTCGGGAAATTACGGCATATCTTCTCGTCAGGTATACCTCAAAACTTGAAAACGAGACTGTACAACCAGTGCGTGTTGCCAGTGATGACATACGGAACTGAGACGTGGTTCTTCATTTCTGGCCGGATGAGGAAGCTCAAGGTCGCTCAGCGAGCTATGGAGAGGGCTATTCTTGGAGATTCTCTGCGTGATAAACTCAGGATATCCGCAGTAGAACCAGAGTGACCGACATAGCCCAAAAGATTAGTAAGCTGAAGTTGCAATGGGCCGGCCATATAGCTCGAAGAACCGACAACCGATGGGCAAGAAAGGTTCTCGAGTGGCAGCCTCGTACCGGCAGGCGAAATGTTGGGCATCCCCCCAATAGATGGAGTGACGACCTGGTAAGATATGCAGGAAGTCGATGGATGCAGGTGGCTCAGTACCGTGCTTTGTGGCATTCCTTGGAAGAGGCCTACGTTCAGCAGTGGACTTGTGAAGGGCTGTAATGATGATGATGAAACATTAATAATTCTTCCAATGTGAGAAATATCATTATTAAAATAAAATAAAATATTGTATATAAGAACTTTTTTATGTATTTGTTTAAATTTATTGAACTTAAACCCCTGTTTAATCTCCAATATTGATCGCGTGCTCCTGTGTATGAAGAGGAGCGATCGCTCCCGAAGGTTAAAGAGCAAAGTACTGACGCATTGTTTTGTGTATTAATATAATACTCTAGAAACTGATAAACGTTTATTCAAAACTAACTTTTAAATTAAATGCTTATGTGTTACAAAAAAAATTAACCTCCGTCTACACTAGCGACATCTGGTGATCGGAAGATTATTAGCTGTCATTGTCGAAGTTGACAGTTAACCTATTTCTTCTTTTATTTAAAGGAGTACAAATGAAGAATACTGACGTATTTTGCGGTGCAAGTAAAAGTTGATGCAAAGCGAGTTGTAGCGTGTAAGACGTCTGTGTAAACGATTTGAGACGCTGCACTTTGAGGGGTGAGACCATGTAGTTTTAGTTTTCATGCATTTCAAATTTGAGCAATGAAAACAAGGCTTCAATTCACTCTTATGATTTTTTGTTTTGTGTTAGTCTCTCCAGTTCCAGGGTCTCCAGTTGACTACACTGCTGTGTGTCGTATGGTGACATACGACACACAGCAACAATTAGCTGGTAATTTATGCAGGTATTCTGTTTAAGTGTGATCCTACCCCCTTCGAGCCGACACATTCTTGCTACAGCCATAATATAGCAGCAACATGGATCTACCACTTAAAAAAATATCTAACAGTTATTAATACATACGTATTTTAATACCCTAGATACTATGATCAGCACCAAGCAGAACCTAGTTTTGCTAGGTAGTGAACATAGAAAATTGTTGTGTTCTTTAGTATTTATCAGAAAAGGAGGGGAGAAAAAATTATTTAATTCGAAAGGTACTACTAGATGTGATACTGGTGCTACTACTACGTTGTAGGACTCCTTTCCACCTAGGATTCCGTCTGGGTAGATAAAGAACTCTTAACTGTTTCTATAATTAAATATCAGTACTTACACTACAGTGTTACGCTTTGAAGGGTATATAAAGCCAATATAATTACAGACTGTGAAGCATTCAGTACACAGAGGTGACAACGCATCTGTAGACTTTTTGTTTGAATTTGCAGGTGCGCTTGCACTTACCGTCAAGTAGACTTTAAGTTCGTTTGTCACTTCAATTGTTTAGAGAAGTCACGCTGAACTATGATGGCTGTATCACGAACGGTAAGGATCACGCTTGCGTAAAGTCACAATAAAAGAACTTAGAATATTTTTACATACATTTATTCAGCTTCTGAAGTCGGGGCGCTTTATAAAAATATGCGGAATAAGCCGCAACGTATATTTCTTTACTTTGCGTAATTATGTTACACAAGTAAAGTAAAGTCACAGCCTATTTGTAATTTCTAATCCTGGGCACATCGAATTAGTATTTTTTTATAAAATATGGGTAATAAACGAGCGTACAGCCCACCTGATGGTAAGTGGATGCTATGGCCCAAGATATCTACATTTATCCTCATTCAAGAAATAAAATGCAGATGCGTTGTCACTCCTGCGATGGAATGCGTCGTATCCAGTAAAACGGGTCTCCGGTTGTTCACACTCATCATAAGAAACACAGCAGCATTGACCTGCTATTTTACGCTGATATTCTGTTAGAGCATGGTCCTTGCCCGGTCGAGCTGACATATTCATGCTACAACCATAATATAGCTGCAGCATGGCTCTACCACTTGGAGAAAGGTGGTGTAAGAAAATAAAGAAAGAAAAATGCGTGCAGGACACGTAAAAACTAATTATATGCAAAAAGATAAATAAAACGAAATATTTATCCACATCAAAATATAGAAATTATAGAAAATGCAATTAAAAATATAATACAACATATCACTCCGTGAGTGTCGTAAGAGGCGACAGAGGGAACATGAAACAGGAGATGAGCAACATCATCTACCTAATAACTCTCAAGCACACTCTGTTTTCTTCACCGCAGAGCACGTAGTAAATCAATACTTAAAACTGTGTTAAAATATGTTACGGAATTTAAAGTTTTAATTCTGAAGAACACACAATATCTTTCAGGACACATTTCTCCGTTATACAAGGAACATAAAATACACGTATGACTTTTAAATCTCCTATGGTCGTATACCACCAGAAAATATTTCCATCTTACTGATATCATTTTCAAAAATTTTATTTATGTATATTACACATAAAATCTTGTATATGTATATTATACAAATATTTTCATGTTTTGCAACAAAATATAGTGGAATAATGATTTCTTATATTTACGCGAACACTACACTACTTTTATTTAAATGTATAGTGGAATAGTTTTTGTTATTTAAAGCAGAATTTTAGAAAGAAAGAAAGAAAATGCATCTATTTGCCAGAAATAAGCGTACAGTATTAAATGTATGTATACTTTAATAGAATTAACCTTTAAACAGTTATAAACATGATAGAGCCATGCTGCAGCTTTATTAGAAGAATAGTTGTAGTACGAATGGTTAGGCTTTACCGGAGAATGACCATGGTCTTCCAGAATCATTATTATAATCATTACAGCCTATCATAAGTCCACTGCTGAACATAGGACTCCCGCGAGGAATGCCACAAAGCACGGTCCTGAGCCACCTGCATCGATCGACCTCCTGTATGTCTGACCAGCCGGGCTATTCACAATCGTCTCGGAAAGCGAATTCGACTCGGATTCGATAACTTCTTGCACCGAAACCAATAAACGCTATTCACATTTAACGTTCGGATAAAGGTCACTTAGATACATCCCATAACTATTGTATCGTCATTTAGTTACATGCATTTACGAATTTTGTAGATAAATAGGCTTTTGTATTTTTTTAGAGTAACGCCTATACAAAAACATGATGCAATATTTTGGTGTTAGCCATTGATATCGAATATAAAAAATATATAATTTAACTATATAATAAATAACAAAAAAACTGAGATATGTCTCGTTTCACAAAGCAGCATATATATATTATATATATTTGTGATAGAAAACTTATAAAAACACACCTTTCACAAAAATTCAGCTTTACGATTAAGTGCAAATATTGAAGTAATTATATGAAAATACGTCTTATAGATAATTGTAATTAATTTTTGTTACCTACCTTATAATTAAAAGGGTTTATTTATCTCTTCTAATCATCAATATTCGAAAAGTTTTCGCCAGCCTCAGAGCTCTCGTAAAGTTTCCGATGCAAACTGTCACAATTATCGAAAACAAACGTCAACGAAGTACGGTCACGCCCCATAGAAAAAAACCCAGACCCGACAGAAACGAGACATATCTCAGTTTTTTTGTTATTTATTATATAGTTAAATTATATATTTTTTATATTCGATATCAATGGCTAACTCCAAAATATTGCATTATGTTTTTGTTCAGGCGTTACTCTAAAAAAATACAAAAGCCTATTTATCTACAAAATTCGTAAATGCATGTAACTAAATGACGATACAATACTTATAGGATGTATCTAAGTGACCTTTGTGCGAACGTTAAATGTTAATAGCGTTTATTGGTTTCGGTGCGAGAAGTTATCGAATCCGAGTCGATTTCGCTTTCCGAGACGATTGTGAATAGCCCTGCTGGTCGTCACTCCATCTCGTGGGGGGTCGCCCTACACTTAGCCTACAGGTACGAGACTGCCACTCAAGAACCTTTCTTCCCCATCGGTTGTCGGTTCTTCGTGCTATATGGCCGGCCCACTGCCACTTCAGCTTACTACTCCGTTGGGCAATGTCGGTTACTCTGGTTCTACTACGGATATCCTCATTCCTTAGTTTATCACTCAGAGAAACTCCGAGCATAGCCCTCTCCATAGCTCGCTGAGAGACCTTGAGCTTCCTCATACGGCCAGCAATGAAGGACCACGTCTCTGTTCCGTAAGTCATCACTGGCAACACGCACTGGTTGTATAATTTCGTTTTAAGGTTTTGAGGTATGTCTGACGAGAAGATGTGTCGTAGCTTCCCGAACGCTGCCCAGCTGAAATGAATCCGTCGATTGACCTCTCGGTCGAAGTTGGACTTACCTAGTCGGACTATTTGTCCCAGGTAAACATACTCGTCAACAACTTCGAGCTTAGTGCTCCCAACAACTACCGGCATATGTGTGACATGGACATTAAATATAATCTTTGTTTTGTCCATGTTCATCTTAAGACCTATCCGTTGGGAGACACTATCGAGGTCACTGAGCATAGTGCTTAGGTCCTCCAGCGATTCTGCCATAAGGACTATATCGTCGGCAATTGGAAGGTGAGTGATGTACTCGCGATTGATGTTAATACCGTATCCTTTCCAGTCCAGAAGCTTGAAAACGTCTTTCAATGCAGCGGTGAAGAGTTTCGGGAATATAACGTCACCCTGTCTTACACCTCTCTGCAATTGGATAGGTTTTATACTCTAGTTCTGTACTCGGATAGCCATCGTAGCTCTACTGTACAAGCACTTCAGCACTTCGATATACCGACAGTCAACTTGGCACCGCTGAAGGGAATGCAGCACCGCTCAAATTTCGACGGAATCAAAGGCTTTCTCATAGTCCACATACGCCAGACGTAGTGGCAAATTGTACTCCTCGGACTTCTGTACAACTTGCCGAAGGGTATGTATTTGGTCTATGGTACTAAAGCCCTTTCGGAAACCGGCTTCTTCGGGAGGATGTAAGTCGTCAAGTCTGCGTGCGAGACGATTCGTAATGACTCTCGAAAACAGCACGTAGACGCGGCTCCGAAAGGAAATCGATCTTTAGTTCTTCAAGAGAGCATTGTCACTTTTCTCAAAGAACATGTCTCCACTCCTGCTCCACGCCTCCGGTGTAACGCCACTATGGAGGACGGAAATAAAGAGCCTCTGAAGGACTTCCAGTACCGATTTTCCACCCGCATTCAGAAGCATCGCTGTAATTCCATCCTCGCCTGGGGACTTGCCGTTTTTAAGATGCTGGAGAGCCATTCTAATATCGCTCAGACTGACGTCCGGGATATCTTCGGAATAGTGTCGGATAAGACTCGCTCTTGGATCGTTACTAACACTTGCGTGTGGCTCCAACGATGACGTGTACAGCTGCCCATAGAACCTCTCAATTTCACTAAAAATCTCAGGTGCCCCGGAAACGATGCTGCCACACTCGGTCTTCAGCTTTGACAGTTGGCTCTTTCTGGCAGACAGATCTCTGGCAAAGACTTTGGAGCCTTGGTTCCGCTCGATCGCTTCTGCAATACAAGCTGTATTGAAGTTGCGTAAGTCTCACCGCGTGCATTTGGAGATCTGTCTGTTCAGTTGCCGAATACCAGTTACAAAATACCGGTGTAATAATAATACGTATTTTCGTGCAGTTTGTGATCATCACCTACCTTAGACGCCCGCCGCATTTGCATCAGATTTGGTACACAAAATATAAGTTTTATTATTTATAATTGTGATAAACTCAAGTTGATTATCTTCATGTCGTCTTATCTCAACAGTTTAGAAATGGGTCTGAGTAGCATCAGTGATGTAACGTAGGTTGGCACTAGAAATCAGTATACGTTGGAATTGGTGAAATTTTTGGTGCAATATATGCTGAGTTGCTAAGCTCGTTTATCGGTAATGGGGCGTACAATTTTCATTTTTAATTTTACATGTTTTGATATTGTTCATTTTATTTCTTTTTACTGGGATAAGTAAAATTTCTTGTTTTCTTTTTTATAGTGCAAAGGTGACAAACGAGCACACAGACCACCTGATGGTAAGTGGATGCTGTGGCCCATTGAAATCTACATCTATCCTCGATTACGGATCAAAATGCAGATACGTTGTGTAGTGTTATGCTACTTACATATGTAAATTTTTCATTATTTTAAATTCATTTTTCCATTCTGTTTCGATTTTCTGCATTCACCTCAAAATTGGATATTTTACATCACCTTTATTTCCATAGGATCCTGTAACGATTTTAAACCATAAGAACACAATAACAAATCATTTCTACTTCGTATTTTAACATTATCAGCACTTTTAAATTGGTGTCAATGGAGTCTACCTTTTTTCGATCTTTTAGCTAGTTTTCCATAACTCTACAATCTCGGACTTAGTGTGGGCAGTTGCGCTACCTTTTTTCCTATATCAATAATATCTCATTTTCCACTTAAATCTTACCGTTTTCTTATTATGAACCAAAAACAAAAATTTGACATATTTTGTCTTTCTTATTTATATCGTTTCCATGGTAATTATATTCAAATTTGCTACCGATCTGTTATTCTTATTTCGATAATCCCACATAAATCCTCTTTTCTCTTGACCATTTACAAAAAATTTGCGTATAATTTAAATAATTTTTCCGTTCTCTCTAGAAAGGTATAAAAGCCGAACAATCGGTGAAGAAAGGCAGTCTCGCTTCAGTTCGCGAATTAGAAGTATCTCCTAAAGGCCTTATCCCGGGGCCGCACTGCCCCGGGATCCTGCAAACCTCCATTTACACGTGAAGTCTTCGGCGAAGCCTTCTTCAAACTCGGGCCGCGCCACTCCGGAATCCTACAAGCCTCCATCTACCTCGGAAGTCGCTTCGAGTCTACTACAAGCGCGGGGGCCACACTACTCTGGGCACTACTACTACCTACTCCAGGCGCCGAGTGCACCTACCGCCGGCGCTACCTTTGGGCGCTGCAACTGCTAGCTCTAAGCGTTGCGCGCCCCTTCTCCAGGCGCTACGTGCGCCGGCTCCGGACGCTGCGTGTACTGACTCCAGGCGCTGCGCGCCGTCGCTGCTAAGGAACCTACTTCTACAAGCGCAAACGGCGTGTGCTGGCTTCAGGCGCTGCGCGCTGTCGCTGCTAAGAAACCTACTTCTACAAACGCAAACGGCGTGTGCTGGCTTCAGGCGCTGCGTGTCGTCGCTGCTAAGAAACCTACTTCTACAAACGCAACGTGTGTCGCTTCGATTTTTAGGCCCCACTTCAACGCTATATTCCCCTATTCTCTCACCTTTATTTTTTTTTTATAATCTAATTGTATTCTCACTTCATTCATCATCATCCTCACATCATTTTTTTTATAAAATTGTAAATACCTTTTATAAATTTAAATATATTGTTTTCTGGCTCTACCTTTGTTGTTTTGTTGTACTTAGGTTAGGTTCTATTTTTTTATTTTTTTTTTATTGTCGCTTCACGACATTTGGCGCCCAACGTGAAAGTCCTCTTTCTCTCTTAATTCTTCACCTTTACTGCGCCTTGTCCATTCCCTTTTGATTTAATTGCTCTTCCTTTCGTTCTTAACTCATTATTCATCATTCATTTATTCATCCTTTTCATACCTTCCAAATTCTAAAACAACACTTCATCTAGTGTTTCAACTTATCTGGCTTATATTTAGACCTACATTTAACACTTCACTTACATTCATCACTTTAATATTTTTATTCTAGAACAAAACTTCATCTAGTTTTTCAACTTATCTAGATTATATTTAGACCTACATTTAACACTTTACTTACATTCATCACTTTAATATTTTTATTCTAGGTAACTTAAAGAGGTATAACTTTTCAATTAAATCTTTATTTCATAAACTTAACTTTGAACTTTACACTTTATATAAAATTGTTTTTCAAAGCTGAAGCGAGACGATTCATAACTTTTCTAAGCATTTACAACTGTTAATTTGTATATATGTATAAATATCTAAACATTTATTAACTGCTAATTTGTATATATGTATAAATATCACATTTAATTTGTATATATGTATAAATATCACCATCATTTTCACCTTGCTATTATTTCTTTTAATTTGTTTGTTTGTTTGGTAGGTTAATCTTCACTTCTTATTATTTCAGACACATCTCGCTAGTGATGTTGCTGATCTCTGGTTTTGAGCCCTACCGCTCTGGCCGTTCTTTATCTTTACTTAAGTCATAGCGACTAAAGCTTGCTTAAGATTGATTTCTTTATCTTTATCTTCACGCAGGAGCGGATGACAACTCCTTAAATAAGCCTGAATGTCCTTTCGAAAACACACTTTTAAGAGTGGTGTTTCTTCGACTAATTTTTTTTTCCACGCAGGAGCGGATGACTACTCCTTAAATAAGCCTTAATGTCGTTTCGAAAACACACTTTTAGAGTGGTAGTCATTGAATGTGAACTCCACCCTTACCTGAATGGCAGATGATGTATGTAAGAGATAGTATATCTGATTTTGCCTGGTGATGTCTGTTTCTGCAAAGCTGTGTTTTTATGGTTTATTTTAGAATGTATATATCAAAATTTTTGCTGAGTCAAAAATTTTCCAGGGTCGGGGGGAAAATGTAGTGTTATGCTACTTACATATGTATATTTTTCATTATTTTAAATTCATTTTTCCATTCTGTTTCGATTTTCTGCATTCACCTCAAAATTGGATATTTTACATCACCTTTATTTCCATAGGATCCTGTAACGATTTTAAACCATAAGAACACAATAACAAATCATTTCTACTTCGTATTTTCACATTATCAGCACTTTTAAATTGGTGTCAATGGAGTCTACCTTTTTTCGATCTTTTAGCTAGTTTTCCATAACTCTACAATCTCGGACTTAGTGTGGGCAGTTGCGCTACCTTTTTTCCTATATCAATAATATCTCATTTTCCACTTAAATCTTACCGTTTTCTTATTATGAACCAAAAACAAAAATTTGACATATTTTGTCTTTCTTATTTATATCGTTTCCATGGTAATTATATTCAAATTTGCTACCGATCTGTTATTCTTATTTCGATAATCCCACATAAATCCTCTTTTCTCTTGACCATTTACAAAAAATTTGCGTATAATTTAAATAATTTTTCCGTTCTCTCTAGAAAGGTATAAAAGCCGAACAATCGGTGAAGAAAGGCAGTCTCGCTTCAGTTCGCGAATTAGAAGTATCTCCTAAAGGCCTTATCCCGGGGCCGCACTGCCCCGGGATCCTGCAAACCTCCATTTACACGTGAAGTCTTCGGCGAAGCCTTCTTCAAACTCGGGCCGCGCCACTCCGGAATCCTACAAGCCTCCATCTACCTCGGAAGTCGCTTCGAGTCTACTACAAGCGCGGGGGCCACACTACTCTGGGCACTACTACTACTTACTCCAGGCGCCGAGTGCACCTACCGCCGGCGCTACCTTTGGGCGCTGCAACTGCTAGCTCTAAGCGTTGCGCGCCCCTTCTCCAGGCGCTACGTGCGCCGGCTCCGGACGCTGCGTGTACTGACTCCAGGCGCTGCGCGCCGTCGCTGCTAAGGAACCTACTTCTACAAGCGCAAACGGCGTGTGCTGGCTTCAGGCGCTGCGCGCTGTCGCTGCTAAGAAACCTACTTCTACAAACGCAAACGGCGTGTGCTGGCTTCAGGCGCTGCGTGTCGTCGCTGCTAAGAAACCTACTTCTACAAACGCAACGTGTGTCGCTTCGATTTTTAGGCCCCACTTCAACGCTATATTCCCCTATTCTCTCACCTTTATTTTTTTTTATAATCTAATTGTATTCTCACTTCATTCATCATCATCCTCACATCATTTTTTTTATAAAATTGTAAATACCTTTTATAAATTTAAATATATTGTTTTCTGGCTCTACCTTTGTTGTTTTGTTGTACTTAGGTTAGGTTCTATTTTTTTATTTTTTTTTTAATTGTCGCTTCACGACAGTTGTCACTCGTGAGGACTAAGATGGAATGCCTCGTTTCCAGTAAAAAAGGTCACCGGTTCTCTAAACTCACAATACGAAACGCAGCAGGGTTAAGTAAATTTTTTACGCTGATATTCTGTGAGAGTGTGGTCCTTCCCCAGCCGAGCTGACCCATTCGTGCTATAATTGCAAATCTTTATTATGATATACCACTAGTATAAAATAATACATATTTGTAATTATAGTTGTATTATTTTATGCCACTTTGTAAAATATTAAAAGAATGTTGTGTCGCAATGGCGTACGAGGATCAACTACTCCATATTATCCCGTGGGGTTTAGGGGCGAAAGATGGAAATGAAACATATTTAGCCGTATTTTCCTGGTAATCAATGATTATTCATCATCATTATCACAGCCACTCAGAAGTTGACTGCTAAAGACAGCCCTCCTTCCCTCCAAAGAATGCCACAAACCACGGTTCTGAGACACCTTTATCCTTTGTTTTCCAGCATCGCTTACCGGTACATGTTTTGCACTTGAGAACCTTTCTTCCCCATCATTTGTCGGTTCTTTGAGCTATATGGCCGATCTAAATTACCACCAGAAAAAACCCTATTACAAATAAAGAGGCCTATATTCAGTAGTGGATTTTCGAAAGGGTCTAATAAGTAAATAATGAAAGAGTTCGGGGATAGATGCAGGTGACCCCAGCCTCCTTTTACCAACAGTTGTTCATTCTAAATAAAAGTAAAACTGTTTTGACTTTGGTGACATTTGAAAAATTGACATTTAACAAAAAGTTAAAGCCTGAAGATATAGTGTAGAGAAGAATTAAATCCACGACTTCAGAATGTGAAATTATTTTGTTCTTTTTCGTTATTTGAAGTTGGCTTTTACTTTTTGTTAAAAATTTAATTTAAAAAATTTTAACCTTTTGAATAGACAAAGGAATATCTCAAACTCAATATTTTCTAAAAACTTCATCCCAAATTTTGCCATACTGAGGGGTGAAATGCTTTCTCCAAAGTAATTGTAATATTTATTTATTTTTGTTTTTATTTTTTTAATGTTACCCCCTCTAGGATTTTCGTCTGAATCGAGGAGGTAGTTTATATACATAAATTTTACAAGGATAAACATTTAGACCAGGAACAATTACTTGTCGGCCATACAAAGTTCACTGTTGGATTCGAACCCGCCCTCATCGCCTTAACTCTTTGCTAAGCCACTGCGCTACAGTTAAATTATAAGCCTCTTTATTTTTTGGAGACAGTTAATAAGTTGTTAAAACATAATCTAAAGCTCATTATACTTTTAAACACCACGAAAGTTATCTTCAAGTTAATCGAAAAGCTTTGAAAACGAAAACCGCAAAAATTTACTTCGACGTGGCCTCTACACGTTCCAACGAGCGTCCTGTTTATCCAACGGATTAGCGGTTGTCTTGCACTTTACACTGCACGGCTCTTGCATTTAAATTTTCTCCAATTTTCTTATTTAATTTATTATTGCTATTAATAATGTAAAAGATTGTTAGCTGAGATCCGCATACTAAAATTAAATTTGTCTTACCTATTTTATAGAGCACCTCTCGTCCTCCCTTAATTGCGTGCCCGTCACCCCTACTCCCAACACCACTTAGTGTAGTGGTGTTGGGAGTAGGGGTGACGGGAAGGGATGTAGGGGAAGGACACACCACTGTCGATAATACGACACGCGTTTCACCTCTAAGCGAGTCATCATCAGGTGAAATAGACCCTGCGGTGGCTGACCCCTGAGGGGTCTCTTTGATCTAGGTAAGACCTATCGTTTTGTTTTATAATGCGGATCTAAGCTAATTAATTTTGAACATCTGGATTTCTCTGGACGTAGATTTCCGTAAAGTCATGTATGCTATTATTAATTATATATTATTACATAAAATATAAATTTTCGTACAAAGTTTGTCGTATTTGGTTCGTTTATTGAGAAATTGATGGCCTGTTTTTCTATTCATCCATCCATTACAATATATTAAGGTCCACTGTTGGGGATATCACCATCGTTTCTATGCTTGGCAGGCAGGTTGGTAATCACAGTATGTTAAAATTTCAAGTTGTTATCAGGAAGGTGCTGCTGCCCATCTCCTACTTTAGTTTCTCCGTGTCGCCTCTTACGACGTCCACGGGATGCAACTACATGGTTACAGACCTGAGTTTGGTGCGTCCTTTGACTTTTTTTTGACAGGTTACCCTACACTCTAAATACCGGGACGAGCCTGCCACACGATGACCAATTACTTAATTTCTTCCATCCATCCATACCAGCCTATTAAAGTCCCATAATGAACAGACAGACCTCCCCCATAGATTACTTCATAGAGGGAATTTCGCTTCAGTTACCACGATTTGTAGACGGGTTGTCATCCTTAAATTTTAATTACTTTTAGTTGTTATCAGAAAGATACTGCAGTAAACGAAGTATAGGGCGATAGACGCAGGTGGCTTACGACCGTGTTTTGTGGCATTCCTTGAGGTTGACCAATGTTCAGCAGTGGACTTGTGAATGTCTTTTATGGTGATGGAGGATGACTAAATACCTGTATTATTTATTTTCAATAATTGTTAGGCACCGGGGTAAGAATAAGTTAAATTACTCTATGGGGTTGTTTTACCACTAATTTATGAAAATTAATAAATTTAATAAATAATTTTTATTATTTTTCTTTTCTCGCTCCAAAGGCTTAATGTATAGCCGTTCAACAAGAAAACGCATCCAGTGTTCTTGACACTATACCACGGGGAGAATGTTGGTAATAAATTATGTTTATAGTTTTAGTTTCTATTTGTTATTGTTTTTTAATATTGTATGTGTTTCAATATCATTCATTATTGACAAATAAAGGTTAATTTTTTTTAAGTATATACATTTTTATTAATTCACGTATGTTTTGTTTCACCGTCGAGCAGGTGGCTTTAATATTTTTGTTCTATATTATTTCTATATTATTCCATTATACCCTTTTTACTGTAAACCCTCATTGAGATCAGATCAGATTTTGTACGTGGTAGAGCCATGCTGCAGCTATATTAGTAGTATAGTTGTAGTACGAATGGGTCGGCTCGACCGGGGAAGGACCGCGCTCTCATAGAATACCAGCGTCAAATAGCAGCTTAACACTGCTGTGTTTCGTATGGTGAGTGTAGAGAACCGGACACGATTTTATCTGGAAAAGAGGCATTGCATCTTAGTCCTCACGGGTGACAACACATCTGCATTTTGATTTGCAAACGAGGATAAATGTAGATGTCTATGGGCTACAGCAACCACTTACCAACAGGTGGACTGTGTGCTCGTTTGTCACCCTATCCTCTAAAAAAAAAGATGAAAGCCTCATTCGATCTTAGTCCTCAGGGATGTTAACGTAACTGCATTTTGTCGAGGATAAATGTAGGTTTCTATGGACTATGGACTATCAACTGTGTGATTGTTTGTCACCCTTATTCTATAAAATTATTTCACTGGTACCGACAGGGATCGAAGCAGGAATGCTCGCGTACGGTGAAACTTACGACAAGCGCTTAGATCGCGAGTTACCACGGCACTAAATAGTAGAAGAAAATTATTATAAATAATATTAAGACTTGTTCAGTATACTCGTAATGCAGCGCTATTTCTCTAGATAAATTAACGTCTGTCTGGTAGCGATATGAAAGAGAGCACGCCTTGTGAAATTAAGCTATTCTTACATCGAATGCGCTTTACTATGCATAAAAAATCTTAACTTCTTAATTGTGAGTTGTAATAAGTTCGATTTTTTGGAAGTATTTTTTTTTAATTGCTCACTGCCACTGTGTTTCGTATGCTTGTACGAATTTATACGATACTGCAAGTTTTGTTTTGATCAAATATATGCTCTTTCTTTTTTCTTTTTTTAGTGAGTAAAAGATGTGAGACGTCGATGGTACAGGTGACTCAGAATTGTGTTATGCGCCATTTCTTAGTTAAGGCCTCTGTACAGCAGTTTACTTATGAATGCTTTTTTATAGAATTATAGAATGAGGGTGATCAACTAGTACACAGCCCGCCTGAATGGTAAGTGGATGCTGTGACATAAAGACATCTACATTTATCTTCTATTAAGAACCAATATGCTGATGTGTTTTTAACCCGGAGAACTAAGATCGAATGCCTCGTATCCAGCCAAAAGGATCGCCGGTTCTCTACACCCATCATACAAAACAGCAGCATTAAGCTGCTATTTCACGCTGATATTATGTGAGAGCGTGGTCCTTCCCGGGTCGAGGCGACCCATTCGTGTTGTTGATAAAGTTTGATTTCACTACGTTCGAAATTTGCACCCTCATATTGAACTTGTTTGCATAGAACTCTGCACTAACGAACAAACAATTAATGTCATGTTCACGAATGTATCGATATCGCTTTGATGTTGCGTTGAAAAGCAATTTAATTATTATTTGTACCACAGAAAATATTTCTTTGTTGTTTTTATTTCTTTATAAATAATACTGAACGTGTTTTTCAACAAAAAAAAAAAACGTTCGATGACAAATCGTAGTGAGTTGAACGTGTACGCGGGAATATTAAACATTTTATCTTCTATCTTTTGTTTAACGTTACCTCCACACTAGAATTTTCTTCCGTATCGTGGTTAACATACTTCTCACTACTGCAAGACAGTCATAACAAAGCAATCGTCATTTTACAGGAGAGCAATTTTAAGTTTTGAACTTCATGTATTTTAAAAATAAAACAGTATCAATTTATTAACTTTATGAGATTACTTGTATTGCTTAATGAACTTTAAAAATAAATAATAAATTTTTATATTCTAAATGTAATATGTTAACATTATAATTTAAAAAAGCCATGCGGAACTCTTTAGAATGCGGTACTTTTTAAAAATAAACGAATTACATATGATTTATATTAAACTATAAACTATTTCAGAAAAAAATTGAAACAATATAATGAAATCAAATATATTTTTGAAAACTTTAATTTTATTTCTATTGTAGAGTAAAAGTAATTTTACGGATTTTGTCGGGTTTAATATTTTTTTAATTCTCGTCGTTTCGGAAACTTTTTGTTTCAGCACTCGTGGTCACGGGCGGGACTGAGGTGTTTGACTTCCCGATGTCATAGTTAACGAAGACTACCTTCAACTTTTAATTATAAATTTTCGGTCCGATATACACAGAACGAGCTTACAGCATCTTGAAGTCTTGGATAGTATGCTGGGATTTGGATTGAATTTTATTAGTTATGGGATCCCAAGCAGCACCCAGCGATCTTCTCTATTAAAATTAGAATGATTTTTAGTTTCAATAGCCTCACGAATCATCCTTGGTAGGAGTCGGTGTTCTTTTGCGAGAATTTGCAGTCCATTAAATCTTATATAATTGTTGGGACGATCCTGAACACGTTAACATACATAACGGCGATACTCATACATCCTAAACTTGAAACTAGTTTTTTATGTCATAGAAACTTTCGTGACTTAATTCATGGACTTCAAAAGGCGGTCCATTTCTTTTAGCCATTTTTATAGCAGTTATGAAAGATACGGGTGGGTACATTGGGCCATTTCTTATATTATGGCATTTAATCTGTCGTTCAATTAAAAGCGAACTGCATCACCTTCAAAAATATTAAGTTCTGTTTTGTTCTGTCATTTGTGACGTTCTTCTTGATGTCTGACATAATTTTATTTTAATATATTTTTCTACCGACTTCAAACAGGAGGAGGTATTCAATTCGACTGTATGTTTTTTTATGTGTGTTACCTCATAACTTTTTTCTGAGTGAACCAATTTCGATGAATTTTAATTTTATTTGAAAGCTGGTGCTTTATATGTGGTGCGTTATATATTTAATGAAGGTCTGACCAATATTTTTTGAGTTATTCCTAATAATTTATATTGAAGTCGGTTGTACAAAATACTTATTTTAAATTATTCTGTTTCTACTGTAGGGGACTACCCCAAACCCCATTACACTACTTTTCTAGACTATATATAGAAGTATACATAAAAATAGTATAGAAGTAGATTATATTTCACTAGAACTACTACTTTCTGCATTTGGCATGTAATCTCGATCTTTATCCGAATGGTCACAATTTTCTTCAAGATAGAAAAGTGGTTCACTGCTAGTTGAATTTATTATCACTAACTATACTCGTAACACCAGCGCACGCGGATAAATCATTTTGGGAGCGTTTTTTCTTGATTTGCTTAACAAACATCAATATTTAAGGCTAGCTGAGAGATATAGCCCAATTTAAGGATAGCCATTCATGAATTTGACTATTTTATACAATAATAATTTTTCAAATCGGAGTGGTAGTTCCAGTAATAGGCAGTACGTTTAAACAAACAAAAAAAAACTTTTCCACTTTATTACATTAGTATCCATTATCGTCACGATTGTTAAGAAGGTCAACTAATAATAATTATTATAAAATAAATTTCAGATTTTTAAATAAACTTCAAAAACACACCCGGTGTGTATTGCAATAGTAACATAACCTAAAATAATACTCTAAATTTAACACATTTTACAATAAGAACGACATAATTCTAAATTTTACATATAGTGTCCAGTATTGAAATTAAGAATTTAACAAAAAAACAATTTTTAATGTTTTGTTTCTCTTTATGCTTGTCTATCTGTTTGTTCGGGCTAATCTCCGTAATGGCTACACGCACTTTCACAGGATATTCACTGGCAGATAGTTAATTTTATAAGAGTAACTAAGGCTACTTTTATATTTTAGAAAAATAATTAGCGTCCGAGCAAAACACTTATAACCCATTAAATCCAATCGTAATTAACTCTACGTGATAGAAGACGCCGGAAACAGCTAGTTTTGAATGAAATAAAATGCAGTGGGCTTTGGTAGGTAGTAATGGTAATGGTAAGCTACTAGATTTATTTGGGGGCACAGCAGTGCCCCTGCCAAGTCGAGCAAAAAAGCGGCAAGGCCGTACCATCCTTTTCTCGAAGCAGTTCAGGCCATTTTAGAAACCCTATAACTTCGTTGTTGATAAAACTAGAAGCCTGAATTTTCATTAGCCAAGTAGGCATTGTATACACTACCTAGTCAAACTTTCTTAATTTTGTCACTCACTGACTGACCGATCATCAAAACTCTAAGGCACTTCTAGCAGACATAGAAGCTTCAAATTTTGAATACAATTATTGTTTAGTATATAAATCAAGGAAAAATTAAAATATTTTGCAATTTCGGTCCAGTTTTCGAGATACACCAACTGCATAAATAACTTTGTAATCCCACATAAATCAGTGTACCAATATGTGTATAATAAAATGGAATAATAGGTGTAGATAGGTACGTAGATATAACTATGTACAAAAAGAAATGAGATGCCATCAAAAACATAACTTGTAAAAAAACCAAGAGAAAAAAGCAATTCAGGTCTTCTACCGTAAAAATTTGTGAGATCCAAGTCGATTAATTTACTCAGTCCCTACTTAAGGGTCCTTCTGTCTTAAGTTATTACGTAATTAGCTAACTTAACATCATCTTATAGTGACCATATCAATATAAAAAATATTTTATGTTTTAACTAAATAAATTGACTTGGCAATCGCACTAAACAATTTAATTTAACATAATTTGTATTACTTGAGAGATACATTGTGTTTTCATGCGATGGCCAAGTCAATCTATTTATTTAAAATATAAAAGATTTTTAGTATTGATGTCGTCACTATAAGATGTTGTTAAGTTAGCTAATTACGTAATAACTTAAGACAGAAGGATCCTTAAGTAGGGACTGAATAAATTAACCGACTTGGTATTACATGGATCTCACAACTTTTTACGGTAGAAGAACTGAGTTTCAAGACTTGGTTTTTTTTTACAAGTTATGTTTTTGATGGCATTATTTTAAAGCGAAACGGTTTGTTATCATATTGTGTACTCACAAGTGCTAGCTTCGTCGTACGAACAGAATCAACACTAACGAACAAATAATGCTTGCTGCGAAGTTAATGCGTGTATCGACTATGTGCCCTTTGACGAGTCGCAAAATAAATCAGGTTATTGAAACAGGCTATGTACAGATACTGATTGAAATGTTATTAACTTTGCAAAGCATATATTGTTTATGAAGGTAATCTTATAAACAAGCAAAGTAAATACTGTATAAAAATACTTGACTGCGTAAAAATATTACTAATTATCAATTAAGCAAATATAAAAGAACTGTATAGCAGCTTTATTATAAGTTTTGACTATTGGAGCGAGAGTGGTCGCTTACCAACTTTAAATCTTTATAGATCCTAAATGTCATTCAAAATGAAAAATGACTACAGATACCTAAATAGGATTTTCAAAGACTTAATCAATGATACCCCACCTGACATAGTTCGTCGAAGTTTCTTTTCTTTTAAGCAATATGGCGTCTGGTTATCGCCATACTGAATTTTGATTACTGTCATGCCTTTTATGTCACACAAGATTAAGAAAAATCGATTGACTTAAGAATCATCAAAATTGATCCATGCGTTTGGTCTCTAGAGCGCCACAAAGGAAGAAACATCATCATCATTCATCATCATTACAGCCCTTCACAAGTCCACTGCTGAACATAGGCCTCCCCCAAAGAATGCCACAAAGCACGGTCCTGAGCCACCATACCTGAAAACTTGAAAACGAGACTGTACACCTAGTGCGTGTTGCCAGTGACGACATACGGAACTGAGACGTGGTCCTTCACTGCTGGCCGGATGAGGAAGCTCAAGGTCGCTCAGCGAGCTATGGAGAGGGCTATGCTCGGAGTTTCTCTGCGTGATAAACTCAGAAATGAGGATATCCGCAGTAGAACCAGAGTGACCAACATAGCCCAACGGATTAGTAAGCTGAAGTGGCAATGGGCCGGCCATATAGCTCGAAGAACCTACAACGGATGCGGAAGAAAGGTTCTCGAGTGGCAGCCTCGTACCGGCAGGCGAAGTGTAGGTCGTCCCCCCACTAGATGGAGTGATGACCTGGTAAGATATGCAAGAAGGAAGAAACATACATACATAAAATTAAGTCTTCTTTTATTATGTAATCAAAAAATCAATAAAACTCACCCTTATATGAAAAACAGTGCACCTAATGGCAAGTGGATACTGCGGCCCATAAAAATCTACATTTATACTCCTTTGCCATTTAACACACACACGTACGACACACAGCAGCATTGGATGCTATTTTACGCTGGTATTTTGTAAGAGTGTAGTTCGTTCGAGCCGATCCATTCGTGGTTCAACTATAAAATAGCTGCAACATCGTTTTACCACGCATAAACATATGATATTTTGGTAATCATTCAAAGACCTATAGAGTTCATTCAATCTTTGTTTGTAACATGGAAAGTGTCAGATTGTTATCCCATCAAACTATGAAAGTTCTCCCTGAAACAGAGAGGGAATAGAGAGAGTGCTTCAGCACTCACTTGTTCACTATAACCGTTTTCTGCCCTTTCTAGTCTCCATTGAGACTAGCCGCCGTGCCGTTTCACGCTGGTATTCTTTGCAAGCTTTGTCCTACGCCAGTTAGGCATACCTATTCCTGTATAACCATTGTCATATCGTGTCATACATACAACGAGCATTAGCCTGACTAACCACAGGGTCAGATACAATTAAAGAAGTCTGAAACGGGACTCTATTACTAAGCCTCCGCTGTACGTCCATCTGTCTGTCAGCGGGCTGTATCGCATGATCCGTATTAAGTAGACAGTTGAAATTTTCACAGAACGTGTATTTTCTTTGCCGCTATAACAAAAAATAATAAAAATAGATTAAAAATTACTGGGCACATGGATTCCCATGTTCATTATTCATGCAATCTTCTCCATTCATTGCTTGTCTGGAAGAAATTGCTGCCAGCAATAAGACCGCTTATTGCATACTTCTTTTATTTATATAATTTCTGTAATTTTTGTAGGGTGTGCAATAAAAAATATTAAATAAATAAAATACATATATAATATAGTCATTTTATTATAAGTGTAAAGCCTTGCTGCATCTATATTAATATTGTAACACAAATGGGTCGGCTCGAACAGGTGAGGACCACGCTCTCACATAATACTATCGTAAATAGCAGCTTTTAGCTACTGTTTCGTATTGTGGACAGCGGAAGGTTCTTTTTACTAGAACTGAAGCATTTCATCTTAGTATTCAGGGGTGACAACGCTTATGCATTTTGATTCTTAACTGAAGATAGATGTAAATGTCTATGAACCACAACATCCACTTATAATAAGGTGGACTGTGTGCTCGTTTCTTACCCTTATTCTGTAAAGTAAAAAAGTAAAGTTGCAGCCTATTTTTTTTTTTTTTATATGATAAGGGTGACAAACGAGCACACAGTCCACCTGATGGTAAGTGGTTGCTGCGGCCCATAGACATCTACATCTATCCTCTATTACAAGTCAAAATGTAGATGCGTTGTCACCCGTGAGGACTAAGATGGAATGCCTCATTTCCAGTAAAAAGGGCCTCCGGCCACCTGCACTCACCAAGCGAAACGCAGAAGTAAACCTCTACTTCACGCTGGTTTTCTGTGAGGTCGTGGTACCACCCCGGTTCGAGCCGGCCCATCCGTGCGACAGCAAAAGCTGCCGCGTGGCTCTACCACTGTTAGCTATTTACGTCCTATTTACGTCCTACTGCTGGGCACAGGCCTCCTCTCATTTCAAAAAGGGTTTAGGGCAAGGAAATTTCCGCCGCGCTGACCCAATGCGTGTTGGCGAACTTCACATGTCTTGGAAATTTTTTTTTCTTATTTCTCAGACATGCAGGTTTCTTCACGATGTTTTCCTTCACCGCCGTGCTCGTGGTAAATCAGCACTTAAAATTGCAATTATCAATTTCATTGGTGCCGGCGGGAATCGCACCCGGGATGCTCGAGTACTGTGAAGCTTACAGCGAGCTACCACTGCTCCCTTATTCTGTAAACAAAATCAAATTCATAATAAATTTCTTTACATAGTCTTCATTATAATATTCACTTCTTCAATATTTTGGTTCATGAATAGGAAAATCTAATCGAAATAGGAAAAAAACATTATTTTTGCTGGCAACGACGCGTGACATATAGCGGAGAATAGCTCAAGATAGCCAATATATCCATATTTCAAGATATCTATATCTCTGAGAGATGACTACATGTTTGCGCCATTTGCTGTAGAGACTATTGGTCCATGAGCCCCACGTGCGGTGGAGTTCCTAAAGGAACTCCATCCGCAGCTGGTCATGGCTGCTGGTGATAAGAGGGCTGGTTTTTTTCTCGCTCAAAGGCTAAGTATAGCCATTCAGCGGGGAATCTCAGTCAGCGTTCTTGGCATGATACCGTGAGGAGTAGGACTGTATGATAATTAAGTTACTAGTATTAGCTTTTTTTATTATAGGTTTCTAAAATAAATTATGTAAATAGTTTGTACTAAAGATTATTTCACTGTAATTATGTTTAATAAAGATATCCAATAAAAACTTCCAATTTAAACTGGTTTCTAGTTTTCTGGTTTAGTTTGTATTCGAAAAGGTTCAAATTTTCGGGAGTGTGAATTACTTTGAGTTCTAATCAAATTCGATTGATTCATAAGCGCAAGTCGCGACTAGGCCTGGAAGCGGCATTGATTTTGGAATATTTCTTTTAAAACTATCAACGAATAAATAGAATACAATAAAAACAATGTCAATATACGAGTACTTTATTAGAATAAAAAATGCTTTACTCTTTGTGTGATATGCAAAGGAAATATTACCCAATAAATTATTAAATGCTTTTATAAGGGATGAGATTATTTACGATAATTTAATTCACTCGGACGTCCCAGAAAAACGCATGTTCCAACAAAAACCCGTTCAAACGAAAACAGCATAAATCGAGAAAGCAATAAGGACACTTTTATCCTGGCTGTTCTCTATAGGTAATCAAGAAAAAAATTTTCAGATACAAATCACCCGCTCTTTGTTAACGATAGTGATGGGCTGCTTAAAGACGATCAAGGCACTAAAGTGTCGATAGTGTAAGATCTTCTGAGCACATTAATTATAAGTAGTTTTTAAGTAGTAGAGCTACGCTGTAGATGTAGAATTTACGAACAGATAGAGAGCAATGCCAGAAGGGATCTAGGCTATGTTTTACCCAAATATTTTGTACGTGATATAGGCATGCCGTAGCATATTGTGACTGTAGACCGAATGGGTTGGCTCGACTGGGGAAGGACCACACTTACAGAATACCAGCGTAAATAGCAGCTCAATGCTGCTGTGTTTTGTTTGTTGAGTATAGAGAACCAGAGATACTTTTACTGAAAACAAGGCATCCGATTTCAAGCAAGCTAATTATTGTTTGCTGCAATAATAAACATTAAACAAAATCGTAACGCCTTAAAAGGGAATGAATGATACTGGGATCACATAAACATCATTTTGTATTCAAAGACTGTCCCCCTTTAGAAAGGCAGCAAGTACGTCTTAAGTCTAAATGACTACAGATAATAAATTGGCGGCAATTTGCCGATTTGCGCCGTCAGCTACAGCCTACCTGGTAGGGAAGGGTACTGTTAACGCCCAAACGCTGGTTTCGGGATTTGACGCCAGAGGGCGCTCGGCTCGGGGCCATACTGGTTTTGACATTCGGGCGCGCGGTGTGGCTGTAGCGAGAGGGCGCGAGCGCAAAAGTGAGTTGCTCGAATACAGTGCTGTCGAGAGCACGTCGTGAAGTCGCCCAGGAAACCTACATTTTTTAGTGTCGGTTTTGTTAGCAAATTGTTGCCACGACGAGGTTTTTTGTTAAGTCTAGAGAAGTAGACGCCGGTTTGATTAATTATGTAGAATTAATATTGATTGAGATCAACGTCAGAATTGTGGGTTGTGCGCGCTTAATTTACCGCGAATTTGGTTATTCTAATTTGATAGCGTATATAAGTGCATTTGACGATATTAATTTGCTCGTGCGGAATTGGATATAGTTCGGATACGTTTTCGGTTGTCGGTTGAACGCTGAACTTTGTGACACTAGAGAAGTTAGTTAATTGTACGGTAAGGTTAATAGACCGACATAGTGAAGAAGAAAGAAATTGACCCATGGTGACGCTGCTGGAGATTACCATAATTTGGAGCGGCGCTGGAGTCCTGGTAGCTGCCGATCTCAACGGTCCAGTCAGGTCAATCACATCCACATCACAAAAACTATCACCATACACGCAACACATACACACCTCCTGCCTGACCGAATCTTGAGGCAGTCGTCGCCTCAGATACAGGTAAGTCTTAATCCTCTCTATTTGACTAGCCTCCCCATTAAATTGTAGTAGGATAAAACATTTTCTATAGACCTTAGTATTATAGGAAATTCTCCCATATAGCCACTCGGGCTCAAACCTGCGGCTGCCCGTTGAATATTCCGCTCATGGGCCCCGGATATTGAATCTTTGCAGGGGCAGCTGAGGGCCGTAACAGGTACTAAAATATTTAGTATCGATAAATTATTTTATCGTTTATGTAATCCATTACATTTAATACATGGCTTTAAATTTACTTTTATGATGATAATATGGCTTCTAACATTTTATTATGACGGTTGTTTTTTTATTAAAGAAAAGGTAACATACAAGCACACAGTCCACCTGAAGGTAAGTGCTGTGATCCAAAGACACACAAATATTCTCGTTAAGAATCAAAATGCAGACGCGTTGCCACCCCTGGGTGGAAAGTACATTGGTATGTGTAGTAAAAACAATTTTTATTTTTTTTTGTCTGTCTGTCTGTCTGTCTGTTTGTACTGGCTATCCGAAATGGCTGTACCGATTTTGACGGGACTTTCACTTCCGCGCTGAATTATGATATTAATAATGGAATGAAAGATCAACACGTTTGTTCAACTCGAGTGTTTATTTAATACTGGCTTACTTTCTAATACATCGAATGTCACGTACAAGTATATAGGTTACTTCACCTTTGGGGGCAAAGGAAAAAAAAGAGAAAAAAAAAGAATATTCTTAACTACTAAATTTCTTAGTCCTATTCTTATGAACAATGTCAATTTTACCATTTATATCAATTTTCACATTTACTCCTAAATCTTCTACAACTTTATAAGGTCCATCAAAAACACAATCGAATTTACGAGAACATTCATTTTTAAGTAAAACAAGATCATTCTTATTATAAAATACAGGATTACATGATTCATCATAATTATCTTTCCTTTTTTCCTTAAAAGTTATCAAATTATTTCTAGCATCTCTTAAGGCTACTTGCAATTTATATTTTAAATCTAAACAATAATTATCAGGATTATAAAGTGGTTCCACATCATAATTCAAATTATTTGGCAAACGACATTGTCTACCAAAAACAAGTTCAAAAGGAGTGTACTTAGTTTGAGTGTTCACACAATTATTATAACTAAAACACCAAAATGGAACCCAATGGGACCATGAAAAATTCGAATTAGTACAATAAGTTCTTAGAAACGCACCTAAATGTTTATGAGCTATCTCAAGAGAACCGATTGATTGGTGGTGGTATGCAGTTGACGATAACTTATCGATTTCTAATAACTTACTTACCTGTTCCATAACCTGAGACATGAATTCTGTCCCCCTATCTGTAGCTATACATTTCGGAATACTGAATCTTAAAATAAAGTTACTTACAAAAGCTTCTGCAACTGTATCAGCTTCTTTATTAGGCAATGGATACGCCTCTATATATTTTGTAAACTCGCATTGGAGAGTTAAAATATAACAATTTCCATTCTCATCCCTATCTATTGGTCCAACTAAATCGAGGAAAACCTTCTCGAACGCAGTCGACGCATTGGAGGTTAAGGTCATAGGTTGTTTGGTATATTTACCTTGTTTCATTTTCTGACATAATGCGCATTTACTTATATATTTACGAATATTCGAATCTAGTCCTGACCAATAGTATATTCTCCTAATATTATTCTTCATTCTAGTTATTCCAGCATGTCCACTAGTGGGTAATAAATGATACTCATTTAAAATAAATTGCTTCTCGTTTTCATCATAAATTCTCTCTATTTCTTTCAGTACACATATTCGGGGCCCGGACCATTCACTCAAAGATTTAACTTCACTACATATTCTTTTTATAAACTCAGTATTCTTTTCATCTTTTACTATACATAATTCTTTTACTTTTATTTTTTCGCAAAACTCTTTAAGTTTAATTGCAAATTCAGCTCTCGTAAACTTAAAACTTAAATTAACACACAATAACATTTTATTTGGTACATACATAAAACATTCTTCTTCTATCACTTTATTATTTACTTTCTTAAATTTTTCTATTACTTCCCTGTCAGTCAACCTCAATTCTACGGAATCACATGGCTGTCTTAATAGTTCCACGACACGTGATTGATCAGGGCACTCATCAGGGTACTTATTAAGCGCAGTCTGTTCTACCGTACTATTCTGTTCCATCTTTTTTTTCTTGTTGTCTCGTTACAACTGCCAAAACCTCCTCATTCATACATTTCAGTTCACTTGATGTTATACACACTCTGGATAATGCATCTGCGATTACATTATTCTTACCCTTCACATACACAATCTTAAAATCGTACTCTTCAAGAATTAAACGATATTTAATTAACCTACTAGATGGATCCTTCATTCTAAATAAATAAATCAAAGGTTTGTGGTCAGTCATGATAGTAAAAGTTCTGCCAAATAAATAGGGTCTAAAATATTTAACTGCCCACACTATTGCTGTTAATTCTTTTTCTATTACGGGATAGTTCTTTTCAGCTTAATTTAATGGTCTACTAGCATAAGCTATAGGTTTTCTAATTTTATTACACAGCACAGCTCCTACAGCCAAGTCTGAGGCGTCTGTTTGCAGTACAAATTCATTAGATTCACCAAAGTCTAGGTTTTCTAATATTGGTGGAGAAATTAAAGCGTTTTTTAAGAAATTAAATGCATTTTGGCAATCTGAATTCCAAATGAAAGGTAGATCCCTTTTTAGTAAATTATTTAAAGGCATTGTTATGGTAGCAAATGAAGGTACAAATTTTCTATAGTAATTGCAAAAAGCCGCAAAGCGTCTTACTTCATCGGCATTCTGAGGAACTGGAAACTTATCTAGAACTTTAGTTTTTTCTGGGTCAGGTGCTATACCATCAGCGGTTACTACATGACCAAGATATAAAATTTTCTTTTTTAGAAATTGACACTTAGCGGGATTTAGTTTTAAATTTACCTTCCTCAATCTTTCAAAAACGTCTATCAAATTTTGGTTATGAGTAGCTAAAGACCTTCCAAACGTAATAAAGTCATCTAAATAAATGAAACACTTCTCAAACGCTAGTCCTGACATTGCTATTGACATGACCCTACTGAAAGCACTACAGGAAGTTTAAAGACCCATCGGTAAACGTTTTAATTGGTAATGTCCTGTACTAGTTGAAAAAGCTGTGTATTTTCTGCTTTCAGATGCTAATTTTACTTGGTAGTATCCTTGTTGTAAATCTAGATGAGTAAAGTAAATTGAACCAGATAGTGAGTCTAAGATGTCTGTTATGTTGGGTAACGGAAATTTATCATCTACAATGTTTTCATTTAAATGAAAACATCATTTAATTTACGTAAATCGATTACTAAACGCCATTTCTGTGAGCTTTCAGACTTTTTAGGTACTAATAGTACAGGACTTGACCATTCGCTAGAAGATTCCTCGATAACGTCGTCATCGAGCATCTTTGTTATTTGTTTATTTACTTCAGTTTTTAATGCATGTGGTAAGCTATATTGTTTTGTATATATTGGATTAGTTTTATTTTTTTAATGTAATGGTATGTTCGCAAACATTAGTAGTTTCTAATTTGTCACCTGGTAAGAAGAAAATATCAGAATATTTAGAACAAATGGTTTCAATAGATTCTTTCTCTTCGTTGTTTAAATGATTAAGTTCTAATAAAGGTAACAAAGATTTAGCCCGATTGGAGCTACTTTTACATTGACCGAATTTAAAAATGTTATACTCTCTCAAAGGTTCCACATCTAAAGTAAAATTGTTTAATCTTATTTCCTCATCTCTAGTATTTAAAATCATAATCGGAACGCGTTTATTTTTCGGTTGTACAATAGTTCCTACCAAAAATACATCCTTTTCTATCTCTCTCGCGCACACAAAACAATCCTGTTCCACCTCCTTATTCAAATACACATAATGTATAGACTCACTTCGAGGTGCGAGTACTAACGAGTTGCTATAATCAGGTTTATCGAAAATTGGTAAAATACAATGCTTACCATCAATTTGCAGCGTCAGCAAATTATTTTCTAAATCTATTTTAGCCTTATATCTAGTCATAAAATCTAATCCTAATATTCTATCAACGGCGATAGGTAAATTCTTGAAACTATAAAACTTGCTCTTAAATTTATCATATTTAGAACTGTAAATGTCTAAAATAACATAACTCGAAGCTTCGCTTTCTCCTCCGATTCCATTTACTACTAAGTTATTGTTAAATATTTCACTCGACTTAGGAATTTGTTCTTCCTTAATTACCGAAATAGATGCACCGGTACTACCTACTGTCTGTACTGCTACCAGTAGTATAATCTTCCTATTCTTAACATAAAAATTTACGAATTTAGTGCTACCTCTACAAGCAAAAACTAAGTTATTAAGTCCGAAAAAACTGGTAACTCTCTCTCTCATCCGCTGGGTGTTCTACGTTATCAGCAGTTCGTGCTGGCCTATCATTTTGTAACGCTAATATTCTATTGTTGAAATTACCTTTCTTGTTGTTGTATCCCCTTCTGTTGTTGTAGAACATGTTTTGTCCTCTACCTCGGGGCGTATACAACAATAATATCTAATATAACTTAAATGTCTTCAACCGTTATATTCATCACATTATAGAGAAAAGCGTGTTTATGTAAGTTACTTACTGCTTACTTAGCATAAAATGTAGATAAAAGAATTTGTTGAAGTCTAGAAGACGGAACTAGCATACTTAAAAGCTACTCAAAGTTCTTTTGTCTAATGAAACTTGTCGTTTTTGCTAATATCGTATTCATTGCGAAACTATATACGAAAAACGTCCAATATCACTTGACTTTTTCCAATGTTTTTAACCTATCAAATAAATCACATCATTGAGTATTCACATCATACTCTATTGTGCAAAAATAAACCAACTCATAAACTGACCATAATAGTAGTCCAGAGGGTAGTATATTACCAAATATAAAAGACTTCTGAAAATTAACAGGTAATTCCAAAATCTACACAATTTTTTCTTAAATATGATATGCATTTTATACATGGTAGTGCCACGCTGCAGCTATATTATGGTGATATCATGAATGGGTCGACTGGATCGATGTAGAACATTTTATGAAATTCATGACACTATTGATCAACATATGCACCTCCCTACTCCACGCTTGTCATTTAATTTACGTATATACCTTTCCTGATACTTTTTATTTTCTATCCACGGAGTGACGATCTGGTAAGATAAGGACCATGCTTTGTGATATTCCTCTAGGAAGGTATATGTTCAGCAGTGGACTTGTGAAGGGCTGGAATAATGATGTTTAAATAATTTTATATCCTATATAAAAAGACAAAATATGAACGGTAACTGAATACGAGTAATCGCTTTGGAAACACGATTCCAACGACACTCATGAAATAAGTCAATAGTTTTTCTACATTTGCCCGAGTATGTCAAGAGGCTTTTAACTCTAGATCAAACTATTTCTCCGCAGTGTGAGCACGGACAATTAAGGTTTGATTTTAAAATAACATTGCTCATATGCCATGTAGTGGCGGTGTACGAGTCTTCACTGTCCCTTATTATCATCCCGACGCTGTCGTAATAGGCAACAGAGGGAAACAAATCAGGAGAAGGGAAGCAGCGTTTTCTTAATAAAGACTAAGTATAAAAAAACTGCGGTTGCCAACCCGCTTGCCAAGCGTGGCAACTATGATGAATATCCCCTCTATGAGGCAATATATAGGGGAGGCCTTCGTTGATGATGATGAAAACAAAATTTTGATCATTATGTGATTAATGAGGTAGTGAAACTGATTAATTGCTTTTTTTTTTCAATTTAGTTTGTAGTTTCCGTGTATTGGCAGTAGAGAATCCACATCTCCATATCATACCATGGGTATTGTAAGAGGCGACAAGAGGAAACTGAAGTAGGAAATGTGTAGCAAGGTCTTCCTAATATAAACTGCGGTTGCCCTCACGTCTCCAAACCTTACCTTTTTAAACCTACTACGCCTGCTAAACCTATTTTATGTTTTTGATTATAATAATAATAAACCCAGAACATACTAACTAATAAAAATTTCATATGCTTTTTACTTCGCTGACGCCCGTAAAGGCATGAAAAGCAGATATAGAAATAAAAATAAAAATAATAATTTCTTTACTGAATTACTCTGTACAATAGAGCCGTGTTAGCTCAGGGGCTAAGCACTAGCTTTAAATTTCACAGTACGCGAGCAACTCATATGAAGTTCAATGCCCGCCGGCACCAATTAAATTGTTAATTGTAATTTTGAGTGCTGATTTACCACGTGTTCGGCGGTGAGGGAAAACATCGTGAGGAATGTATTTTTTTTATAGGATAAGGGTGACAAACGAGCACACAGTCCACCTGATGGTAAGTGGTTGCAGCGTCCCATAGACATCTACATCTATCCTCTGTTACAAATCAAAATGTAGATGCATTTTCACCCGTGAGGGCTAAGATGGAATGCCTCATTTCCAGTAAAAAGGGCCTCCGGCCACCTGCACTCACCAAGCGAAACGCAGAGGTAAACCTCTACTTCACGCTGGTTTTCTGTGAGGTCGTGGTACTACCGCGGTTCGAGCCGGCCCATCCGTGCGACAGCAAAAGCTGCTGCGTGGCTCTACCACTGTTAAATGTATGTGTATGATGAGAAGTAAGAAAAAAAAAACATTTCGAAGACGTGAAGTTCGCCAGCACGCACTGGGGCAGCGCGGCGGATATTTACTTGGACTAAAACCCTCTCAGAAATGAGGGTGGGCCTGTGCCCAGCAGTGGGTCGTACTTATATTATTAACAGGTCTTCGAAGATCTATCAATAATCTAAGAGGTCGTATATAGGCTGTAACTTTTACTTTTTGTTTTACTTTCTGTACAATAGTTAAAGATGACATAATAAATAAGTATCAACGGTTACCTCACTTCGCATGCAATATGTGTTTACGTTTAATAATTTAGAACTAAAATTTAATTCACTCTTCCATCAAAGTTTACCTATCTTAAATAATACATAAAAATATTTCATTCTTTTTAAATTCGTCGTTTCTGTTACTAGTCGATTTACGACAAGCCGATTCAACACTGAGAGGGTGACTAACGATGCACTTCCGCAGTGAAGCTGGAACAAGGTATTTATTGAAACAATCCTCTCTTGTGCCTTGGATATTGTGTTAGCGGTAAGTTGGATCAAAATTATGATATTACAGTAGATTATTATACTGAATAACTGATCCAGTTTATATGGTCATAGAAAGAAGCTGACAAATAAGCCATATAGGCCATAAGAAAGTATTATTTATGGTTTTGATTTTACTCATTTAATCCAGCAGCTCAATTCATATATTTTTTGTAACTTTTGGTAAATCAGGTATTAAATTACAATTCATTGCCATTCATTCTATGATATTTAAAGCACTCTTCTCCCTGGACGTCAGCAAGTCGAGTGGGCCCGATGGATTCCCTCCCATTGTGCTGAAGATGTGTGCTCCTGAGTTGGCACCGATTTTAACGCGTCTTTTCTGGTACACCTACTCTCAAGGCGTAGTCCCGAATTCATGGAAGACAGCTTTGGTCCACCCGATCCCTAAAAAAAGCAACCGCTCAGACCCATCCAACTACAGGAATATTGCCATCACCTCTTTGTTCTCCAAAATAATGGAATCCATTATAAACTGCTAGCTCATGAGGTACCTTGAGGATCACCAGCTGATAAGTGACCGCCAGTACGGTTTTCGTCGAGGTCAATCAGCTGGTGATCTTCAAGTCTATCTGACTCATAGATGAGCGGAGGCAGTAGAGTCCAAGGGGGAGGCATTGGCCGTTAGTTTGGACATAACAAAGGCCTACGATCGGGTCTGGCACAAGGCGCTTCTTTCGAAGCTTCCTTTCTATGGGCTTACCGAGAAATTGTCCAATGGATCACCAGTTTCCTTGCTGATCGGATCATCAAGGTCGTAGTAGAAGGTGCATGCTCTGATTTTAAGCCTATCAACACTGGTGTTCCACAAGGCTGCGTGCTATCACCAACGCTGTTTCTCCTGCATATCAATGATATGTTGCTAACTGGTAGCGTTTATTGCTATGCAGACGACAGCACTGGTGATGCCTTATATACCGGCCGTGCCAATATTTCTCGGGGAAACGTCGCTGAGTACCGGGACAAACTTGTGTCTGAAGTCGAGTCTTTGCGAGTCTTTGCTTAACAAAGTCTCGGATTGGGGCCGACTAAATCTAGTCCAGTTCAATCCCCAGAAGACACAAGTTTGCGCGTTTACCGCTAAAAAGAACCCCTATGTCGTATCTCATCAGTTTCAAGGCACTCCCCTTGCTACCTCAGCTAATATCGGAATCCTTGGCGTCGACATATCGAATTGTGTGCAGTTTCGTAGTCACTTGGAAGGGAAGGCCAAATTGGCCCCTAAAAAGCTTGGCGTGCTCAGCAGAGCGAGACAGTATTTCATGCCGGCACATCGCTTGCAACTTTACAAAGCGCAAGTTCGGCCCCACATGGAATACTGTTCTCATCTCTGGGCCAGGGCACCCCAGTGCCAGCTCCTTCCACTTGACCGCATCCAGTGCAGAGCGGTTCGAATCGTTGACGACCGAGTTCTTTCTGATCGGCTCGATACACTGGCACTGCATAGAGATGTTGCATCTCTTTGCGTATTTTATCGCATCTATCACGGGGAGTGCTCTGAGGAATTGTTCGGACTAATTCCAGCCGCTCAATTTCACTATCGCACATCGCAACAAAACTCGCGTTACCATCCATACCATCTGAATTTTTGGCGGTCCACCATTGTGCGATTTAGAAGAAGTTTTCTCCCTCGCACAATTTCCTTGTGGAATCAATTACCACCAGCGAATTTTCCGGACCGATACGACTTAGGAACCTTCAAGAAAAGAGCTTACATCTTCCTAAAAGACCGGCAACGCATCTGCAATTCCCCTGGTGTTGGGGTTGTTCATGGGCGGCGGTAGTCACTTACCATCAGGTGAGCCGCATGCTCGTTTGCCCCCTCTTCTATAAAAAAATAATAATTTCATAATCGTTGGCCGCAGACCTGGGAGAAATGCTTAACGAGCAACGAACAGCTGGCCTGGAGAATGGACTTCTGATGAATATGGAAAAGACCAAGTTAATGACAAACCATGTCAAGCACAGGATACATATAGATGACGTAGAGGTTGAATATGTCCTTGAGTATGTTTATTTGGGCAAATAGTCTCTTTCCAGACAAGGCAAAAAAAAAAGAGATCGCGCGATGAACAGAAAACGCCGGGAAAGGCTACTGGGCTTTGAAACATCTAATGAAGGGTGATGCACCAATATCTCTTAAACGTAACCTCATGTGCATGTGCATCCTCCCCATCTGGACATATGGTGCCCAAACCTGGTCTCTCACAATAGAGGTTTGATCTCGGGGTGTTTTAGCGAGCAATAGAGCGCAGCATGTTAGGAGCCAGACCAACAGACCGCATCAGAAATAATACTCTGCGCTCCAGAACGCAAATCACTGACGCCTCCCGGGTAATCCGCAAAACTAAAATGGGACTGGACAGGAGATATTTATATACATTCATGTCTGCAGTATAAAGAAATACTCCGAAAAATTAAATCTCGAAGTGAATTCGACAATACCATAATGTGCCAAACCACCGACGTTGTATGGGTTACCGAAAATACACAAACCAAACGCTCCACTACGTCCCATAGTAAGCCAGATCGATTCACTAACTTATAAGTTGGCTCAACACTTGGAAAAATATTGTCACCACTGAGAGGACACACCAGAACACACAAAAAGGATTCATACTATTTTATCAGTGAGATAAAAGATCTACATCTCGCTGACAATGAAACTATGGCCAGTTTTGATGTTCAGTCACTATTCACATGCCTACTTATTGAAGACTGCATCTCATTTATAACTAGAAAGCTAGAAGATAACAACATGCCCACAGAATATGCAGTATTACTCAAACACTGCCTCACATGTTTTTTTTTCTTTTTAAAAACGTCTGGCTATCTATTGTAGAAGGAAGAATTCTACAGGCAAGTAGATGGTGTAGTTGCCGACATATTATTGATGTAGACTTCGAAGAGAAAGCCCTTCTTACTGCTCCTGTAAATCCAAGATTCTACATGCGGTACGTAGACGATACTTCGCCATTTTACCATTTGACAAAGTAACTGCATTTTTAGACTACCTTAATTCCATAAACTCTAAAATACAATTCACAATGGAGTTAGAGGCAAAACAATTAGCTTTACTATATGTTTTAGTCATCCGCAATCCTGATAACACTATTGGTAACACTGTATTTAGGTAAAAGACCCATACCAACCGATATTTAAATGGTGAATCGCACCATCATCCATCACAGTTAGCTACCTAAACCTGAAAAGCTTGGCGTGCTCAGTAGAGCGAGACAGTATTTCGTGCCGGTACATCGCTTGCAACTTTACAAAGCGCAAGTTCGGCCTCACATGGAATACTGTTCTCATCTCTGGGCCGGGGCACCCCAGTGCCTTAAAATAATTTATTTTTTAATACTTTTATTTTTGTGTACATACATTACATTCTCGTAAATTGATTGAAAGGATTGCATTGGCAAAAGAAATCACAGAGTAGTTACTTTAGTACAGAGCGCAATACCAGACGTCTTCTCACAGTATTAGTTATACAAGATTTTGCAATGTCTTCTATTGGAGACTACGAAATCTTTCTGAAGTTACCTATGATAGCCTAATAAACACTCACGATAGGAAATGCGTCGATAGTTATTCTCGGACATGTATAGGTATAGTTTGTGTATTCGCGTTGGAGCAGTGAAGTGGACTTATTTCAGGATCCTCTTATTATTAAAAAGAGACATAGCACATGTCTCTGTTTAATAATAAGTTAAGACATATACACTATAAACCACCTGTTATTTGTGCATTATTACTTTAATCACCGACATTATTCTTAGAACATTAAGACAGTGATTTCTTGGATCTAACTCGCATATCAACCAGTTCAAATCTTAACCATTCATTGGTTATGACCTTTTTTTATAGAATAAGAGTGACAAACGAGTACACAGTCCACCTGATGGTAAGTGGTTGCTGAGGCCCATAGACATCTACATCTATCCTCTGTTACAAATCAAAATGTAGATGCGATGTCACCCGTGAGGACTAAGATGGAATGCCTCATTTCCAGTAAAAAGGGCCTCCGGCCACCTGCACTCACCAAGCGAAACGCAGAGGTAAACCTATACTTCACGCTGGTTTTCTGTGAGGTCGTGGTACTACCCCGGTTCGAGCCGGCCCATCCGTGCGACAGCAAAAGCTGCGGCGTGGCTCTACCACTGTTGAAACATTTGACTTATTTGACAAAGACGTTTTGTCCTTTTTTTCTTAACCCTCCTAATAACAACGTTGTTCTGTAAATCATACAAAACATCGGGAATTTAAAATTTAAAATTCAGTTGCCAACCCGCTTGCCAAGCATGGCAGCTATGGTAAATATCCCTCAAATCTATGGGGGAGAGCTATGTTCAACAGTGGATGCAGATGTAGATGGCAGTGTTTGAGGCTGTAACGGTCAGAATAACGGTAAAAGTTGCATTTAATATTTAGTGTTCGCGTAAATATAAGAAATCATTTTCTTGTTAGTAATGAGTTGTCCTTACATAATTATGTAGATTATGTTTATATAAATAATAATTTTAAAAATTTTTTTCGATAACATCCTGTGTCAGCCCCATATTGGACATGGTAAGAATATATAAAATTAACGTAAAAATTCGGACGTCTCTAGAAAGTTATTCCATGATCAGCTAAATTAATTAAAATCATGCTTCTGAAACTGTAAAAAGTTGGGGTTAATGATGCACGAAGAACTCGCTTCCTGATGGAATACCTTTAAATTAATGGAATTATATTAATCTACCGAGCATAAACTACCATTTTTAAAATTGAACTTAATTAACATTTATTGGGTTATCTATAAAGTTTTCTCATCTGGTTGGGCTGTTTAAATATATAATTGTAAACAAGGGATATAAACATACATGAATATCAATAAAATAGAATAAAGACATAAAAAATACATAAAAATATAAAAACCCAACCAGATGGAATCCCTCGGCAGGGAGACCAAACGGCCGTGGGTTAGGGGGAAAGGGAAAGAAACCGACGGACGATGCAGGCGGTATCGAGGAGCACCGCCTTCTGCATTTGAGCTTGGAGCGGTCCGTCACGAAGTCCCAGTCGCCTCTGATGACCCGAGAGGCTGACTGGGATTAACCCGCTTGCAGAAACGACTACGAGACTAACGAGATAATTTCGGCTGGTAGACCACCCCTCATGTCTGTCACCTCGTGAGCCAGGTCCAGATATTTTATCAGCTTATCTGTTTCGGCTTTCACGAGGTTCTCGTTATAAGGAATGGTAATGTCGACCAAAAATATCCTTGACTGTGCCCGGTTAACATTATTATTAACTTCTTACGAGAACTTATTGTAATTTGTTACTATGATAACAATAATAAATTATACGGAAATGAAATAAAATACAAGTGTCTATTTCGAACAAATGGGATCAGTAGAAATGTCAGTATACTATATACTTCTTCTGCTTCTTAGACAGTGTTAGTGATAATAGAAGAATGTAACAATGAGTAGTAAGGTATTATGTTACAATTGCAAGTGCAATATATATAAAGAGAAAATTGAAAGAAAGTTAATAAGCAAAACAAATAAAGTTAGAAATAATAATATAAAAAAGGTCTCCATTTATTTTTAAGAGAATTTCAAGGCAAGGAAATGTCCACCGCATCCCCTTAATCTAATTTGGCAGCATTCACTTTTGCAGGCTTCTTATGTTTGCTGAGACACGCGTGGACAGCTTTATAGTAATATTACGCAAAGGAAAGGCCTCCTTGATGCGTCGCATGAGAGACAGTAACGACGGTCTCCTAGTGTCCATATATTTGAGATTGGATTGTAAATATACTGAGAGGCAAAATTTAATATATTTATTTCTTTAAATTTATCTCTAAGAGACTCTCTCGGTTTTAGATTGTAAATAGCTCTAATAGCCCTCTTCTATAAAACAAAAATAGTTTCTGAATCAGCCGCATTTTCCCATAGCAAAATCCCATAAGACATTATGCTATGGAAATAACTGAAATAAACTAATATAGCTGTCTCGACACTAGTGAGACCTCTAATCTTTTTTACAGCATAGGCTGCAGAACTTAGTCTGCTTGCTAATTTGGATATATGGGGGTCCCAATGAAGCTTTGCGTCAAGAGTGATCCCAAGAAAAACAGTGGATACAACAGGGCTCAATTCCTCCCCATTTAAAAACACATTGGTATTCATATTTTTACATTCGCTGTTGTAAATTTAACACAATTAGTTTTATTTCCGTTCAAATGCAGATTATTAACGTTAAACCAATGCACTAATTTTGATATAGCATTATTCACTTCGTCACATTTAAATGATTGACGTTTAAGTTTAAAAATCAAGGAAGTATCATCAGCAAATAATACTATATCATGACTATCCCCTACAAGGTGAGATAATTCATTAATATACACCAGAAACAAGAATGGGCCGAGAATCGAGCCCTGAGGAACACCCATTAGTACAGGTGACCCGGAAGAACTTTTACCATTGATAATAACGTTCTGCATTCTATTACTTAAATATGAAATAATAAGTTTCAGCGCTGTGTTCTTGACACCATAGTACTGTAGCTTCCTGATTAATGTCTCATGGTGAACACAGTCGAAGGCCTTGGAAAGGTCACAAAATATACCCAAAGCATCCTCTGAATTCTGCCATGCACAAAAAATATGTTTAATAAGCTCAACTCCAGCGTCAGTTGTCGAGCGACCCCTTGTAAAACCGAATTGATTTTTATGTAGCAATTTATTAATATTAAAGAAACTTAACATCTGATCGATAGGCAAAAACTTGGGTATATCATTGAATAACTGTTTAAAAAGGCAACAGATAAGTAATTACTGCATGCCTGGAGCATCATTCAGTGATATTATGAATAAAATTTTAACTAGTAAATTTAACCCTAATAGTATATTAATAATTTTTGTTGGGAGAAGAGGCAATATGAACAAGAATCAATTATTAAAATATATTGAATATCTCAATAACATAAATGTGGTTAAAGTTATCTTGTTTACATTGCCTTATATAGAGGGGTGGCCACAGGAAAATAAACTAAGACATAATTTAAATTTAATGATGCATAACTTGACATGTAACAATAACTTAAATTTGACATTTAATTGTAAGAATAATAATGATAAATTTCATTTAATTGATATTAATAATTTAACTAAGAAGTTTTTGACAAGAGATAGGTATTACCTATCAAAGTATAGTTTAAGACTGGTAGCAGATACGCTATCTTATTATTTATATTTTAACTCAGCCAATGATTTGGCTACCTTGACACCTGCTTCTTTTGAGCAACAAAATAATTTTACATTTGATTTGGAACCAGTTCCAAGTAATTTAAATTAGATAATAAGACAATAGAGGTAATCTCTAGCAAAGATAATTTAAATAGCTTAGAATGCAACTTACCAATACATAATTATGCAATTTTACAAAATAAAAATAATAAAAACTGTATCAACCTGGTGCATCAAAATATACAAGGTATGTTAGGCAAAGAATTAGAAATTGAATTATTTTTAAATAGTAACAGTATAAATATTTTATGTATTACAGAACATTGGTTGAAAGAATACAACTCCATATTTAATTTCAGTATTCACCAGGTGGTCAGTTCGTTCAATAGAGATACTAAATTACGTGGTGGCTCCTTAATATTAGCTAATAAGTCCTTATCATGTAAAGAACGTAAAGACATTGTGAGCCTCTCTGTTGAGCGTACTGTAGAAATGGCATGTGTTGAGCTTGAGCACCTTATTGTTGTCAGTGTTTACAGACCCCCATGTTCAAGTTATGATACTTTTGAAAAAATTATGGAAGAAGTTTTAGTTAAGCTTAATAAACAGAATAAATCTCTTGTAGTGTGTGGAGACTTTAATATCAATCTCCTGGAAACTTCTTCCATCAGTATTAAATTCTGTTCTTTGTTCAAATCCTATAATCTTAATAATTTATTCTTTGAAGCTACACGTATTGCAGGGTGTAGTGCAACTTGTATTGATAATATTTTTACAGGTGTTGTACCAATCAACAAATCAATAATTCAAAAACTTAGTTCAGATCACTGTGGACAACTGGTTTCGTTACCTTATATGCACAAAAAACAGGTAAATGAGAAAATTGTGTTTGTTCCTATTAATGAAAAACGCCTGGAGAGATTTAGAAGTAATATGTTAAAAATCCTTCCATCCCTTTCTTATAAGAACAATGCAGACTATTTATATAGAGAATTATTTACCTTTATAAACAATGAATTTAATAAAACATTCACTTCTAAAACATTCTCCAGAAACAGTCGCAAGGCATTTAATGAGTGGGCGACAGTAGGAATTCATAAAAGCAGACGAAGGTTATATGACCTTTACCATGAAAGATCGTATAATCTTTCCGATGCTTTTAAAGAATATGTAAAAAATTATTCTAAAATGTTTAAAAGAGTTTGCTCCACAGCCAAATCATTACATATTAGTAACAAAATTAAGACAGCTAAGAATAAAATTAAAATGACGTGGAGTATAATTAACAGCGAAACCGGTAATGAGAAACCTCGTAATTCAAACTATCAATTAAAAATTAATAATGAATTGATTAAATCAAATCAAGAAGTTGCAGCGGTGTTTGAGAAATATTTCACTGATGTTCCTATCTTGACAACAGAGTCATTGAATGCTTCTCCAACTGTCGCCGAATCATTACTTAAACAGAATGTTAATACCTGTTTAAAAGAATTTAGATTTGTAAAAGTATTACCGCATAATATTGTAAAATACTTCAAAACCATTGATGTAAAGAAAACCGCAGATTTGTGGGGGATTTCCGTTACAGTGATTACGTCCATAATAGATTTAATTGCACCTCATCTTGCTATTATTTTTAATACTTGTATCGATTCTGGTGTGTTTCCTGATTTAATGAAGTATAGTAAAGTAATACCTTTATTTAAATCTGGTAGTACATTGGACCCCGCTAATTATAGACCTATTTCTGTACTACCAACTCTCAGTAAAATTTTTGAAAAAATAATTTTGGATCAATTGTTAATTTTTTTTAATACAAATAAATTACTTCATAAAAATCAATTTGGTTTTACAAGGGGTCGCTCGACGTCTGACGCCGGTGTTGAGCTTATGAAATATATTTTTAATGCCTGGGAGAATTCACAAGATGCCTTAGGTATTTTCTGTGATCTTTCCAAGGCTTTCGATTGTGTTCATCATGATACATTAATCAGGAAACTACAACATTACGGTGTAAAAAATTTGGCGCTTAAACTTATTACTTCATATTTAAGTAACAGAACTCAAAAAGTCGTCATTAATGGTAAATGTTCCTCCGGATCGGTAGTATCAATGGGCGTTCCTCAGGGCTCGATTCTTGGCCCATTCCTGTTCTTAATCTATATTAATGACTTACCTTATCTTGTAGGGGACAATCACGATATAGTATTATTTGCTGACGATACCTCTTTAATTTTCAAACTGAAACGGCAGTCAATTAAATATGACGATGTAAATAATGCTCTATCGAAACTAGTACATTGGTTTAACGCCAACAATTTGCTCTTAAACGGCAACAAGACAAAATGTATTAAATTTACAATACCTAATGTAAAACATTCGAAAACCAATGTGCTCTTAAATGGGGAGGAGTTGAGTCTTGTGGATACCACTGTTTTTCTCGGTATTACTATTGACGCGAAACTTCAATGGGGCCCCCATATATCTAAATTAGCAAGCAGACTTAGTTCTGCAGCATATGCTGTAAGAAAGATTAGAAGTCTCACAGATGTTGAGACAGCTAGGTTAGTGTATTTTAGTTACTTTCATAGCGTAATGTCTTATGGAATTTTGCTATGGGGTAATGCGACTGATATTGAAGCTATATTTGTTTTGCAAAAGAGAGCCGTACGGGCGATTTATAATCTAAATTGTAAAGAGTCCCTTAGAGAAAAATTTAAAGAAATAAACATATTAACTTTGGCATCGCAATATATTTATGAAAATGTAATGTATGTACATAAAAACATAAATAGCTTTAATAAGAATAAGGATGTTCATACCTTAAACACTAGGAACAAACATAAGCTTGTAATGCCACTTACAAGACTCCACAGAATTAGTAATTCATTTATGGGGCAATGTATACGCTTTTACAACAGAATCCCAGAACATGTTCAAAGTTTGTCAATAAACAAGTTTAAAAGTTTTATTAAAGAAAAACTGTACAAAAAGGGTTATTATAATATCAAGGAATACATGAGTGAAAATAACCCCTGGGAATAAGGTGATCGCCACCATGCTGGTTCTATGAAAATTCATTTAAAATTGTATAATCAAAATTATTGTTAAGTGAAATTATGTTTAAAAAAAAAAGTCCCGCTGGGTTTCTTGCTGGTTCTTCCCAGGACAGGAGGTATTTTCCGAACCAGTGGTAAATAAAATAATGACTTTCAATAAGTATTATGTAATAATCCATATTGAATAAAAATCATTCTATTCTATTCTATTCTATTCTATTCTAAAAAGATCAAAAATATTTTTTTCATAAATTTTACTTAATGTTGGTAGTACAGAAATTGGTCTAAAATTGGCGGGGTCTAATGTACTACCAGATTTAAATATAGGTATAACTTTACTATGTTTCAATAAATCAGGAAATACACCAGATTCGACGCTTATATTAAATATAGTTGCTAGATAAGGTGCTAATATATCTATTATAGATAAAATAACTTTAACGGAAATCCCCCATAGGTCTGCCGTTTTCTTAACATCAATAGTTTTAAAATATTTAGCGATATCTTTTGGCAGTACTCTATGGAATTTAAAAGTATTTGAACATGCCTTTACATTTTGTTTAAGCAATGATTCGGCGATAGTAGGAGAAGAATTTAATGATTTTGTTGTCAAAAAAGGAACATCAGTAAAATGTTTCTTAAAAGCCATAGCAATTTCTTGATCAGATCGCGTTAAATTACTGTTAATATTCAATTGAAAATCCGAGTTGCGCGGTTTGACCTTGCCCGTTTCACTATTTATTATTCTCCAGGTCATTTTAATTTTGTCGGATGCAGTTTTTATTTTGTTGCTTAAATTTAAAGCCTTAGCAGTGGAGCACACTTTTTTTAAATATTTCAGAATATGTTTTCACATAATCTCTAAATATAACACTACTGTTATATGATCTTTCATCATAAAGCTCGTATAACCTTCGCCTACTTTTATAAATTCCTATTGTCGCCCATTCATTAAATGACTTGCGACTGTTAAAAGAGAAAGTTTTAGAAGTAAACATCCTACTAAATTCACAACTTATAATTTTAAATAATGTAGCATACAAATAATTAGCACTATTTTTAAACGAAAGTGATGGAAGTCTTTTTATTATATAACTTCTAAACCTCTCCAAGCGATGTTCATTTATTGGAACAAACACAACTTTCTTATTTTTCTGTTTTTTTTTTGTGTATGTAAGATAGTTTAGACCAACTATCCACAGTGATCTGAACTTAAATTTTGAATAATTGATTTATGCAAGGGCTTAACATCTGTAAAAATTTTATCTATACAGGTCGCACTAGGCCCAGCAATACGTGTTGGATCTAAGAATAAATTTACAAGATTATATAATTTAAACAATGAGCTTAACTTAATAATAATGGAAGAAGTTTCAAGGAGAGTGATGTTAAACTCTCCACATATTACAACAGGCTTGTTCTGTTTACTAAGTTTGAATAAAACTTCTTCCACAATCCTTTCAAAATGTTCATAAGTAGCACATGGGGGTCTGTAAACACTTACAACAATGAGACGCTCGAGCTCGACACAGGCCATTTCTACAGTTCGTTCAACAGAGAAGCTCACAATATCCTTACGTTCTTTATATAATAATGACTTATCTGCTAATATTAAGGAGCCACTATGTAAACTTTTTTCTTTATTGAAGGAACTGACCACCTGGTGATTTCTGAAATTAGACATGAAATTATAATCCTTTAGCCAATGTTCAGTAATACAAAGGATGTCTATATTGTTACTATTTAAAAACAATTCCTTCCAATTCTTTGCCCAACATGCCTTGTATATTTTAATGCACCCGGTGTAAGCAATTTTTATTTCTTATTTGTGGGCTGTATTCGAAATTAATTAAACTCTTATTATTGCTAGAGATTGCCTCTATTGTCACATTCACAAATTTAAATTAGTTGGAACTGATTCCAAATTAAATTTCAAATGATTATGCTCAATAAAAGCAGTCATGGTAGCCAAAATCTTTGCCGAGTTAAAAAGTAAATAATAAGATAGCACATTTGCTATCAGTCTTAAATTATATTTAGATAGGTAATACCTATCTTTTGTCCAAAACTTTTTTATTAAATTATTTATGTCAATTACATGAAATTTATGATTATTATCATTACAATTATATGTCAAATTTAAATTATTATTAGATATTAAATTATGCATTTATATAGTTAAATTATTAGAGAAAAAGAGTCCCACCACCCGGGGTGATAGATTCTTTGAAATTCTTTGTCTATAATCGCTTTAAAGTTTGGTTTGAGCGTCAAATCGTAGAGTAATATTGTCGTGGCTGGGACAACCTACACAAATGAGAGTTTTATGGCGTATAAGCTACGATAAGTTATTATGGAATACGATTTTTCTCTGGTATTGCCATTAAACAAAAATATGTTTAGCCAGTTTCAAAAACGGAGGAGGTTCTGAATTCGACAATATGTTATTTTTTTATTTCTTCGTCAATAAGGTTATTCGCGATTTCTACCACCAGGGCGGCGCCACTTAGGAATGAGGTAAAGTGTTAAACAGATTTCATCCCGGAGGAAATTAATTTGTTAGAAAAGTGTTGAGAGTTTCTTTCTTAAATATTAGTTAAATTTATATGAGTTAGATAAGAAATTGACAAACCAAACTACAGATATTCCTAAAAGTAGGAGAATAAAAGGGAAAAAATGTGTAAAACATTTCACTATTTACTGCTGTGAGAAAAATTGTTTCCTTGTGAGTTTCTTTCCGCTTCTTCTCACAAAATCTCCTGTAACAGAAACTTGTTGAAGCAATGGCGTAGCTTTGTTGACTTTCAAAAAGTAAAAAAAAAACGCTATGATAACTCGGAGACTATATAGCTGGGATAATCGACAACCGATGGCAGTAACAGCCTCGTAGGCGAAGTGTTGAGCGGCCTCTAGTAGATTTTTTCATAGAATAAGTTTGGCAAAGGAGCACATATTTCACCTAATGCTGTGACCTATAGACAGATGCACTGTCACCCCTGAGGACTTAGATGGAATGCCTCTTTTCTAGTAATAAGGGTTTCCCCTTCTCTACACTCACCATACGAAACACAACAGCATTAAGCTGCTATTTTACGCTGGTATTCTGTGAAAGTGTGGTCCTTCCCTGACCGACTCGACCCATAAGTGACGCAACGATAACATAACTTCACTGTGGCTCTGCCACGTATAAAAACATGGAGTAACGATCTATGACGAAAGCAGTACTCTTACATCATGTGTTGAGAAAAGACTGAAATAAGATGTGTACCAAAAAAAAAACTAGTAAAATTCTAACCACACCATTAATCAAAAAAAGAAACAAACGTTAAATTAAAAAGCCTATTCCTTACAAAGTTACACTTATTTTTTTGTCGTGACCAAGAGAGGGAATTATTAAAACATTACTCGAAAAGAAATATGTATTCTCGGCCAAGAGGTTACTTGTTTATATATCCGTATAATCCGCTTAATCTTTGAAAGATGTATTTAAAAAAAACGCAAAAACGTTTGCCTTATAGTAGCGGCAAAGAGAATTCATTACTACGTTCCTTACCGTGGGTGTAACAGGAAATGAGTAAGGATTATAACTGGTGTTGCTAAGAGTCGACAGAGGGAAACTGAACCTACGAGACTTCTGGTACTGCAATTTTCAATCCATCCGCCAACGTGACGATTAAGGTAAATCCATCCTAAAACGGAGAAATTAATGTCCAACTGTATGTCTTTTATGGGCAGATAACGAATAAAATTCTAGTGTAGACCAGCAAATTGCAGAACAATAATTTTATAAAATAAAAAATAATAAAAACTAAATTATAAATATAATTTGTTAATCAACAGCAGTACTGTTTTTCATTTTTTATATTTTTCTATATAGTTTAACAATGCATACATATTATTACAACACTTATTCTATTTGCAGAAGCTTGACTTAGGATTCACTATTTATTGCATTTAAGCATTAAGTTGTTACAATATCGAAAAACTCATGAACTAGATACGATGTTCATATTGCTTCATGCGATTCTACCTGGCAAATCTAACGTAATAGGAGATTGTAATTTTATAATTTGACGGATAGATGCAACATACAATATAAAATGAACTGAAGAAGTAAAATTATTAATATATGTAGGAAGTATATTGGGTATAGTACAGAGACTAATTTTGTAGTTAGGAATAAAAATTAATTCGTTTACACGAATTAATTATCCAATGAGTCGAGGATAAACTTGTAACGGAATACGACAAGTATACCGTTCCACGTCAGAGCCAAGACTGTCTTAACGGCGGCCGCTCCGTCCGTTTTATACAAGCAGGACGGGCGGCAACGCAGGTGCAATGCCACAGGTGTGCGGTACACGTGTCGTTTACAAGAATTCTGTTTAGCTAGACCGACGCCACCGCACCTACAACGGTGCAGATGCCGTCACGGGCATACTGACATGCGTGCGTCCTCGCACGCGCTCCATCACAATTTTAGTTATCTGTAGACAAAAAAACATTGTTCGACTATCCTGACATAACAGCGTCTGGTCCGGTCTATATTGACCCTTCAGACTTGGGTAACAGTCAGTTTTGTTCCGGCAGTAAGCCCTACAAAACTTTAATCATCTTTATGTTAGATCGGAATGATTAGTCTGTAGCTTTTTCTATTTTCTCTTTTTTTTTTCAAGTACTGTTTTCGCTAGTCCGGAATCACTATTCCCTATAGCTATATCACTGGACCGGCACAAAGCCCTGCAATGATTGTAAGAACTATTCTTTTTTCTTAACCTCTTTTTTTTCAGTACTATTTATGCTAGTCCGGAATCACTATTCCCTGTAGCTATATCATTGGACCAGCAAACGCCCTGCAATGATAGTAAGAACCACTTTTTTTTTCTTACTCTCTTTTTTTTCAATTCAGTATAGAACAGTTACAGACCAACCATACCGCAAACATGTCCCCGTTACAATCACACAAATGTGTATCGTGAGGGACGTAGTGACACGATAACATCTAATTATGTATACCAACAGCAACTCGACACATATCCCAGTGCAGCACATACCAGCCTCCCTGCAACTTCATGTTCCTTTCCTGAACTAGAATAATTACTTCGCTAGAGTGTTGCAACGTCTCTAGTATTTTCTAGATGCACAAACACGGCTACCTCTGACTGTCGCACGTCCTCGTGCGGTTGACAGTAAACAGCATACGGTCTATCAGTTATCACCACCTGCTAACAGATATTAACTCTTGTTAAATATTACAACGGTCGACCATCCCAGACTTCATTTAAATCATGAACGCGCCGATATGGCTACCTCCAGACAAACGCACTCCAGCTTTCCGTTCTGCTGCGTCCGTGCCACAGTCGCGCCAGCGAGCCGTCGCGCCGTACTAGCGCTAGTGAATCGTCGTACTGCTTTGCAAAATTAAAAGAAATAGAGATAAATGTATTGCAAACCATGGAATTCCGAGCTTCCAAAATTCATCACAAATTCTCTTAAGAAACTGCAACTGTATGGACATTTGAAAACATTGCAATAAACGGAAACTATGTGTAGAGACGGATACCATCACATATGTCAAAGGGAAGGAGGCAACTGCGCAAAATCTACGAAAGCCGACCAAGCCTTAGACGTTCATTTACAGCACCAAAGGACCATGTGTTCGGCGGCCGCTTGAATTGCCTTGCCGTAAGATCTGCCGATAAGTTACAGACTGTAGCGGTGTAGGCTCAATCTTACTAGCGCTCGGCCTTACCTGACCATGTTCGATTAGCCGTCACAACATCTTCCTCATTGATCATTGTTGTAGAGACTTCTAAGAATCTCTCGACATCAAACCTCAATCTTGTCGACCACACAGTATTCGAAACAAACTGCAACACTGATCAACACATTAGAACACAAAAATGTCACTTATTATTTGCAATCCATAGAGTGTTAAAGTTAATCCTTTATTGTAGTACAACCCTTAAACGTTTTGAACTTCAAAATATAGCAAGTGATAATCATGTTTCACGTGAACTATCAAATTACAACAAAACTTGAACAAGTTAATTAGAAAGACTCCAAAATTTCTTTTGACATTTGTTAAAATATTTAGGTACGTCAAGAAATAATGAAAATACTTGCGGGTACTCTTAATACAAATCGAACAAAAGGATTTATCTTTTGGCTTAAATAATTTCACTTTATCTTTTCTCTACACTTTAATTATACAACAATATCGTAAGTAGGACAGCAAATTTCATTACGGTATTTAACATAAAAGGAGATCCATCAATGCAAAATGCATTATAGCCTTTACAAATGTAATAATTCTCATACTATTCGAAGATTATATGTGGGCAATAAGGGGGACTTTATCCCACTTCTGATGTAGGAAGTATATTGGGTATAGTACAGAGACTAATTTTGTAGTTAGGAATAATAATTAATTCGTTTACACGAATTAATTATCCAATGAGTCGAGGATAAACTAGTAACGGAATACGACAAGTGTACCGTTCCACGTCAGAGCCAAGACTGTCTTAACGGCGGCCGCTCCGTCCGTTTTATACAAGCAGGACGGGCGGCAACGCAGGTGCAATGCCACAGGTGTGCGGTACACGTGTCGTTTACAAGAATTCTGTTTAGCTAGACCGACGCCACCGCACCTACAACACACTATATATATATATATATATATATATATATATATATATATATATGTGTGTGTGTGTGTGTGTGTGAATGATATATATAATAATACTTACTACTTAATATTTAATGAATATAAAATTTATATTAGAATTTATAGTATGGTATAGTTCTTAAGGCATTTTTAGAGTAATACAACATTCTAGACTCCAAACCAAAAATTCGCGTACCTACGCTAATATTACGCCCCGGCAAACGCTAATCAAGATATTTATTATGGGATTATAGGCTTTATTAATTTTTCTGCCATTTGTGATCGAGGGGGTGAAAGGGCAATGCACTATCTAGTGACAGTATACTCAAACAACTACACACACTGCCAGTACGTCGTCTTTATCCACCGATTTAAAAAAAAAGAGAAAAGTTCTCAATTCGACTGTATCTTTTGAAAGTGTATTACTTCAGAACTTTATTATAATGGAAGCATTTTGATGAATCCTTTTTTATTTAAAAGCTGGTGCTTTTCATGTTGTAACATATACATTTGATTAAGATCTGGCCAGTAGTTTTTGAGTTATCCTGAATAATGTATCGTGTAGTACGTCGAAAAACTGGCTACCTTACCCTGTGCTCATGGGTTACGTACTTATTCAAAAGTACACCGTAATAGGTACATAATCAAGCCACACTCAGGCTTAACAAAAAATATGCCACTCTTTCATCAGATAAGGATAATCACGAACAACCATTACAATTGAATTATGGCTTAAGTTTGTGCACTGATATATTTAACCTAGTTTAATAGAATAAAACTATTTTTACGGATTTTATCGCGTTTAATTAACTTATTTTATATTCCTGACGTTTTGGTTGCTTTCCAGCAACCGTGGTCACGGGGGACTTGCTGGAAAGCAACCGAAACGTCGGGAATATAAAATAAGTTAATTAAACGCGATAAAATCCGTAAAAATAGTTTTATTCAATGTGTAGTGTTCGCGTAAATATAAGAAATCACTAGTTTAATAGGATAGGGGCGTTTCATCAATGGCTTGCTTTATCAGATTTTACTGGCAGTAGTTTTATAGAACTAAGGGTTGTAACCGAGCACACTATCTACAATCGATTATCATCAATTGACATTCCCTGACACGTTGTGTTTACCTTGAGAGGTCTCCTACCACTACTTTCATTTAATGCATTCAAGAACACTATATTATGCAGAATTTTTCATTTTTTATAAAACGAAACTAACTTACAGTACACCTGATGGTAAGTAGCTACTGCAGTCCATGGACACCTGCAGCCAACTTCAAACAAAGAAGGCTACAGATGCGTTGTCACTTCTGAGGACTAAGATGGAATATCTCACGGCCTGTAATTATATTGCCTCTCTATACCTTTTAGACAGGCACATAGCAGTTACAAACATTACAATTTGGCGCAAGATATAAGTAAACAGCGGCGGTCACAGACGGACTGTTAACAGGGCGTCCCAAAACCGAAGTACCAGTAGAACATAAAAATGTAGACATCTCTATAAGACATAATCTATCTAGCAATTATTATCCTCGGGACTCTTCCATTAAACAATATTAAAGTTATACGAATACCGTCAACTTAACTAATTTCCAAATTCATTAGCACATTTCTGAACAAAATTTATACAAAAACTGACCAACCAACCAACTTAAGTATTTTAACAAACAATTTACTACTATTATAACTCGCTAAAATAATTCCGTTGCGGAAAAAATATAGTTAATATTTTAAGAGCATTTAAAATACAAGTTATTCCTCGAGATAAAAGTTGTGAAGAGAGGTTTTATCAATTAATTAAAGATTAAAGCACAATCAAATAAAACGTGAGTTGTTTTTCTAAAGAGCACTTGTCTAGGAAGTAAAATATTATTACGGGAGAATCAAGTTTTATACGTGGCAGAGCAATATAATGGTTATAGTACGAATGGGTCGGCTCGACCGAAGAAAGACCACGCTCTCACAGAATACTAGCGTAGTAATACCGTATAAAATAACAGTATAGCAGCTTAATGCTGCTGTGTTTCGTATGGTGAATGTTGCTTTTTTAACTAAAACGAGGCATTTCATCTAAAGCTGAACGCACATTTGTCCGCGTCGCACGCGCCGCACGCGCCGTACGCGCCGAATTTTACAATTCGTTGTATGAAATCATATGAAACCTCACACATTACACCCGCACCGTACGCGCCGAATTTTATAAAATGCGGTAGGTATACGATATCGAAGGATGAATGCTGATGACGTCATATAGCGCGGCGCGTGCTGATACTCAGTGTTGTCTAATGTTGCCAACTTAGTGGATTTTCCACTATAAATGGTGGTTTCGACTTACGTGATAATTTATGTATTTTATAACTTTTCATTCATTCGTAATTAATTATACATAATTTGATTTTGTTTTGCATTGATTATCAATATGTATACTTAGCGATAAATTATTTAAATACTGAACTAACAAAAAAATTGTTAAATTTAATTCAAAAACCCAATTATACCTGATAACTTAATTATCAATAAAAATTGTTAAATTTAAATCAAAAACCCAATTATACCTGATAACTTAATTATCAATAAAAATAATTACCTCAAACATACAAGTCTTTTCTCTGGTTCAATTGGTCTTCTAAATCTTGAATTTTAGATATGGTTTTAGTATATGTAGCAATTCTTGAAATTTCTTGTATATTAAATGCAAATATCCAAAAAAAATCGTTCATCATCATCTACTAAGTCTTTAAATAAAGTATATACCCTTAATATTCTTCATACCTCCATGCTCCATGCCTTTTTAAATTAATATTATGAATCCCGAATCTTCTTTTTTTTTCGAATTTTATGTTCTTCTTCTTCTACCAATAAGCAGGCTATTACTATATTTCTTTCCATTGCGATTTCGAGCGATCAATTTCACTGTACCGTTTCACACCAGTGGTTGGACAAAACTACAAAATGTGTTGGCAATACAAAAGATTTGCTTACGGCGCGGATGATGCGTATGGGCAAATGTGCGAGGCCATCAGTAAAATTCTGCGCGTGCAGCGCATGCGGCGCGGACAAACGTGCGTTCAGCTTTAGTCCTCAATGATAAAAAATCATACGCATTTGATTGTTTATCAATGATAGATATATATGCCTATAGGTAATAGCATTCACTTACAGAATGTGTGCTCACTTGTCACCCTTATTCTATTAAGTAGTCCTTCTTGGTAACTACTAACCTCTTTCCTATTTCTGGCGCCAAGAAACAGTGCCCGTACCGCTGTGTTCCCATCTGAAGGGTATAAGTACAATCAGTATATAGGCAATCTTGGTCTTTAGAGATGATAACGCATCTGTATAGACTTCTTTGTTTGAAGTTGTATTTGTTTTGAAAATGACTCGTTTAGATACGAAACGCGTCATAAAGAATATGTAGGTTTTTCTTAGAGTAGTGGTGTTGGGAATAGTGGTGTTGATGATAGTGGTGTTGGTGATAGTGGTGTTGAGGATAGTGGTGTGGAGTTTTGTGGTTACAGTGATAGTTCACTTAATTGTAGGAAATACTCACTCACTTAATTTTTCATAGTTCATAGGTAAGACATACGATTTCACGCGGATCTTAGATAATTAATTTGCACATATTTTTTATTGAGGACAGATGTAAGATCCTTTATCACCCTATCGATTTTTGAAACTTTTTAAATATCTTTTTAACTTGAAAGACTGATGAAGATCCATTTTATTATATTAAGTAAATTAATATAATAAAATGGATCTTATGTTAAAAAAACCTTCGCCCATTTGTTCCTTTTAATCCAAAGCAATATGAAAAGTACCAAAGATGTGAAAACTTGAGTCGTAAGTCAAGCATAATGACTGTTCTTGGATAAATATTTAATCTGTAGAGCTCATTCCGACAGAGAATTGGTTGTTGAATAATGTACGCTAATATTTTAAATATGGCTCTATTTTCGTACGTTCTCTTTTATTTAAAAATATGCTTATTGAATGTTTGTGTGATTTACTTGAGGACTGTCTTCAACGTATAACTGTGCTCGTGACTTCATTCGAATAAAAAGTTTTTTGAGTCTTATCAAAAAATCAAAAGAAATATGTGTTGGTATTATTTTGGTCCTAATTTTAATCTTATGAAACACACCACGTTCGGGAGATTACGACACATCTTGTCAGGAATACGTCAAAACTTGAAAACAAAATTGTACAACCAGTGAGTGTTGGCAGTGATGACGAATAGATCTAAGACGTGATCCTTCACTGTTGGCCGTATTACAAACCTCAAGGTCGCTCAGCGAGCTATGGGCTGGGTATATGTTCGGTATTTATCCGCGTGATAAACTTAGAAATGAGAATATCTCAGATATTTAATATACTAGAATAACCGACATAGCCCAACGAATTAGTAAGGTGAAGTGGCAAAGGGTTAGTCATATAGCTCGAAGAACCGACAACCGATGGGGAAAAAAGGTTCTCGAGTGGCAGCCTCATAACGGCGGAAAAAGTTCTCTCATTCCTTGGGGGAGGCCTACATTCAGCAGTAGACTAGTGTAGGGCTGTAATTATGATGATGATGATGATGATGAACCACACTACTGATGCAATCCATTAGAACTTTTATAACTTATCTAGTGTTTTTAGTAAAAAAGTTGGTGGTTAGTGTAACTTAAAAGTCAAGTTATAAAATAAATTAAACCTGATAATGTGTACATATCGCATATCACGTTTATACGAGTTAAGAAAATACAAAAAAAATCCTTTAATAAAAGTAAAGACATTCTTTAGAAGATTTTTTTAAAAGCTTTGACTCTTCGCTACATTATGTTTTACCTACGATTTCAGAGTCGCTGTTAACGTTTATGAAGTTTAATTTTTGGTCCTTTGAGTAGACTGAGCAATATAAGAATCTCAAGGTATCAAATAAGCATCTAAATAGTTACATTAAATATATCCTCCCCTATGTTTACACGTAGTAGTGGAATTTTATCCTGGCATGAGAAAAATCTATTGGAAACTGTTTATAATGGCTTCGATTACGTATTTAAGATGATTTTTTTAATGTATTTATTGGTTAAATTTATTAATTATAATTCGGCATGAAGGCACAGAAAATGGTTAAAACTATCCCGGCTGAAGTGACTAAAAATAGTTCTAATCCGGGCAATGGCTAAATACTGCTTGTTGGTTTAACTGACCAACTGCAGGTTCAGCAGGTTGAAATGAATAGCAGACTGCATTATAGTGTACAGTGCGAACGGCGAGGAGGTTTTAATATTTCGCGTTAGTACAAATACACAAAAATTTGCGCTACAGGCAGGATGTGAATGAATGCATGTGCACTCACCTGGACTTCTGATTATCTGCCTCATGTTTCAAGGACTGCAGCCCCCGGTGATTCGGCTCCGACTGTCTTCATACATATAAGCTTAACAGATAATCGCGGAATATAGCGTTATTGTAAATTTCTTTTACACTTCACGATATTTTTGTAAGGCTTAAAATCTAAATTACAAAAAGGCGAAAGATACCATGCGGTTGGTTTCGTGTCTTCTAAACTTATATGGACTGCGGAACTCTGAAGGTATGCAAAGGAATAAAGGCGGTAGATAGGACACCCGGAAATGGGCTTTGCAGTAGTTTCATTGGATAATAATTAAGGAATCTCATAAGCGTTAGGCGGTCGTGCAAACTGACCGAACATTATGTCTCTTTTTCTTACCGTTACAACCCACTAAAGTCCACTGCTGAACATAAGCCTCCCCCATAGATGGTGCCATAGGAGAATATTTAGCATAGTTGCCATGCTTGGCAAGCGGGTTGGTAACCGTATTTTTTAATTTTAGTCGTTTTTAGGAAGACACTGCTGCCCGTCTCCTGATTTGTTTTCTCTGTCACCTATTACAACACCCACAGAATATGTGGTAGTAGATATTCTTACACTGCCACTACACGAATGACGACAAAATTGCAGTAAATGGATGCTGTGGCCTGTAGGCACACGACATAGACTTAAACATAGTGAAGACGTGGGAAACAACTAGTTGTACTATTTAATATATTTTTGTGCTCTTGCCCCATAAAGGTTTTTTGCCAAGTAAAGTCTCCCAAATTCAAAGTTCTAGTTCTATAATACCGTCTTTAAAAACTTATAAAAGGCCCATTAGAACGCTTCATTACCTTTAAAACTGTTTGAACAAACATTTGGAGAGATAATAAATAATAGTAAATTTTACTACTCCGTTATTATGGAGTACGGACTCAAAGAGAGCATTTGGTGGATCATCAATACACACAGCTGCATGGAGGCCGTCAGAGTTGCAAGGAAAATCCGACTGCGTTGTTCATCTAGTAGTCAGAATCATGTGGATAATCAGTCATTGAGATTTTATATCAATAAATTATCGATGGCAGCGCAGTGTCTGGAAGTTGGCGATGTTTTACACTCCCTCGGAAAACACGTAAAGACTTTGTTCGCGCCAAATGCTGTCAAGAATCGACGCCAGATGTCACTCGGCTCGGCGCGATACCGGTTTGAAGTTCGGCCGAGCGTGGCAAGAGCGCGCGGGTCGCGAGCGAAAAAGGAGTCGTCTGTCAGCTGTGCTTGGAACAGCATGCTGTCATTTTTGTCGGGAACTCTTCGAAATCTTCGGGAATAATTCGGCGCGGCCAGTAAATATACGGTCTACCATTGTGACGTGCATTCCTGCTGTAGAGCTTCCCAGGGACTCATTGTGTCTGACTCAGAATCTGCATAAGTGCATTCGGCAATATTAGCTAGTGCGGCCTCTGATATTCTAGAACTAACTGTTGCGACGCGAAACGGTAGTGACCTTTGATCCGTAAACTCCGTGTGCGTTTTGTGCGTTAACCTTATAACCCGCGATAGTTAGTGGCTTCTGTAATTTAGTAAATCGTACGATGGAGTTAATTGACTGTCATCGTGACGAACGAGGAAAGTGACTGTGGTCCGGCGTCGAAGCAGTCTGAAGCGGTGCAGCATTTTGGAGCAGCCTGGAACTCGGCCGCGGCTGGTAGCCTATGCTTGACAAGGCCCCACACATTCACACCTCACTGTACACTACTCACCAACCACTATTACACATACTCACGGCCTGCCCAAGCCTTGTTGCGAAGTTAGCTTCGGATAATGGTAAGTACTATGTCTTTCTAGCGTCCTCCCATCTGGTTTATTGTAATTACGAATTTCCACGTAGCCATATTCTGGCCCCGTCCCTCTGCTACTCGTCGATGGGATTACTCATGGGCCCTAATCCCGTCAGCCTTGGTTGGGGCAGCTAGGGGCGTGTACAGACGTTGTTCCCGCTCTGGATCTCCTCCGCTCGTGACGTGATTACAGTGAAGGAATAGAGAGTGCATCTGTACTCGCGCACACACTCGTACACTTTAATTCTGTATTATGCAGATGACGAGGCTGCCTTGTCCAAAAGTCATTTTGGAGGACATTATTTTTTTATTATTTTGTTTATTTTGAGAAACGTGCCGCTACGACGAATGCCCCGCCATACGCTCTTAAAGTATTTACTTCTTTTGAATTGTATAACTTTGTTTGTTCCGATTACATCTAGATTGATACCTAAAGTATCTTTTTTATTTATTTCATTTCTTTTAATAAATTTTACTTTGGATTATGCTATTATAAGTAACGTTTAAAGTCACAAGATAGAATTCAAAACAACTAGATAATTAAGTCCTTCGGTACTGTACATTTAAATGCGTTTAATTGTGACACATCTATTCTGGACATGAACCTCTCCAGTTTTAAGGTGGATTTATCATAATCACTAGGCCAGATGGCTCCTTTGATACCACTCCCGTCGCCAATTCCGGTATAATATTTTTAATTTTGGTGGTAATAGTTACCTTTTAAATGACCCTCGCCTACCGCATGATATGATGTAATGGATTTTCTCACGCCGCCACTACACAGTAGAAAGGGCCCAAAGCATTCCATCTCATTCCAAATTGTTATAAATGCATCGGAAATTTGATCTTAGTTTAGTATATATTATGTAAGTATATATCTATTGGGAGCAGCATCACTTACTCTCAGATGAATTATGTGCTCCTATTACCTCAACTTTTAAACTAACTTTTTTTACTTGGTAAGGCCACGCTGCAGCTATATTATGGTTGCAGCATGAATGAGTCGGCCCAACCGGGACAAAGCTTTCACAAAATACCAGCGTAAAATAGCAGCTTAATGCTGTTGTGTTTCGTTTGATGAGTGTAAAGAGCCGGAGACCCTTTTTACTGGAAACGAGGCATTCCATTGTAGTCCTCATAGGTGACTCACCGCATCTTCATTTTGATTCTTCATCGTAGTTAAATGTAGATGTCTATGTGCGACAGCATCCACTTACCATCATGTGGACTGTGTGCTCGCTTGTCATACCCATTCTATAAAAAAAAACTTTTAAACATCATTTTTAACACTATTAGTTATCTATCAACTAATACTAAATACCAGAACTGTTTTATATTATTTTATTTAGATTTCACACAAGAATAGCCACGATAAAGAACTATCTACATTAATGGAATTCATACCCCATCAGAGATATATATATATATATATATCTGATGAGGTATCTTAGTGTATCTCCTATACTATCACTATCACTTTCACTACTACCCATCACAAGTCCACGGCTGAACAAACACCTACTTTATAGATTGCTAATTGCGGCCTTGTTTTGTATAGTGAGTTTAGAGAACCGGAAACCCGTTTTAATAGAAAAGAGGCATTTCATCTTAGTCCTCAGGGGTGATAACGCATTTGCATTTTGATTCTTAATCGAGGATAGATGAAGAGATATCTATGGCCCACAGTATCCACTTACCATCAGGTGAACTGTATACTCGTTTGTCACCCTTGTTCTATATAAAAAAAAAAACAAAGTTTGGAAGTAGTAAGTAGATGGAAAAACACTTATCAATTATTCAATTGTAATTTATACTATTGCGTTATTTAATGTCAAAAAAACAATGAATGAATTTTAAATATTTATGAGAATTCTTGAAAAAGTGAACTCGTCGGTAGATCGTGTAAACACATGACATTGTTTTAACCGGAAAAACCTCACGGCGTACCAAAGGTAAGTGATCGGCCGCTTCCACTACAGAGCCATTAAATTTTCATATCCAATCACTTCCTTTGGGGGATGGGCTGAGTTATAAGAATAAACGGTTTAAAAGGTCATTAGGTGATAAGTACGTTTTGTGATTCATTATATGATATTTATGAATATATATACTGAATGTAAAGAAAAGTTACTGACAAAATAAAAATATTCACATTGTAGGTTAAAATGGCGTAAGGCGTCGTAGGTTCAGTGAAGAAAACAGTTTATATTAACGTTCACAGTCTTTTAATAGTCCACGACACAAAGCACACTACAATAAAGAGTCAGAAGGGAAGCGAGCACAATCATAGTTACAAAGAATAGCACAAGCAAGAAAGTAAGAGATAGCATTAACAAATAAACTGTACGTGGTTAGCCGCGGGCGCAAAGGTGTTACAAGGGTCTAGTCGCAGAGGCGATCAGCAGGTAACTAACTTGATACAAGTATAACAGGATATGCGCGAGCGCCGCAATTCAATCCCCGGCCGCTCTGTCTAGAAAAAGGTCGATCCACAATGGTCCCAATGTGTTAAATGCTTGTTCTATAATGGTTACATAATATATAATTAATTACGTTTATTGTAGGTGTTGTATGTGTTTATGTGTAAGTGTTATTGTGTTTCTGTGTGTATATATGAGGTGTGTGTAATAATGTGGTGGAATCCCCACATCACTACCCCCCAGAGGCCGTGCCTACGGTCGATAAAAATCAGGAAATCTGACATGCCTACCGGCCCTTGTAGTTTTCCGGTTTTCCAAACTGCCGTCCATGACTTTGGGGCTGCAATCAGGAGAGACGTCGTAAGGCGGATCGGTGTTCAGCATATAGGCCGGTTTCAGACGGTCTATAGAAACTGTTATCTGCTTACCTTTAACGATGATCTTAAATACTTTATCACCTCTTTCGGTCACTTCATGTGGACCGGAATATGCAGGATGGAAGGTGCTTTTCAGCCGGTCTTCCCTAAGGAATACGTGGCTGGAATTAGCGAGATCCTTATATATAAATATTTTATTTTTATTATGCCGTGATGCGGGACGAGGCTGCAGTATTTCACAAACTGAACGAATTCGTGCAGTAAAATCCGTAATGTCAGTTGTGGTGCTTACTGTGCTTTCGAAAAATTCGCCTGGGAGTCTTAAAGGCTCGCCGTAGACGAGTTCTGCTGAGGAACACTGCAGATCAGCTTTAAATGCGCTTCTGATGCCCAATAGTACTAGAGGTAAAGATTCCGTCCAGTTGCTATCAGCGTGACATGTAATAGCTGTCTTCAGCTGTCGGTGGAATCTTTCCACTAGGCCATTAGAAGCGGGATGGTAAGCTGTGGTTCTGCGGTGTTTGAATCCGATTATTTTGGATAGATAATTAAATAAATGGGATTCCAACTGCCGTCCACGATCCGTCACTATGTCAGTTGGACAACCAAATCTGGCGATCCAACCTGATAGGAGTGTCTTCGCTACAGTTTCGGCTGTAATATCCGCTATGGGCATAACTTCTGCCCATCTCGTGAAACGGTCAACTGCTGTTAAGCAGTAGCGGAAATTATTCGAGTATGGGAGTGGACCAATAAGATCGATATGCACATAGGAAAATCTGGCTCGTGGTAAATCGTATGTGCCTAAAGGTGCTGACACATGGCGGTTTACCTTAGAGCGCTGGCAGGCTAAGCACGTACGAGACCATTCTCGGCAGTCTTTTCTGACTCCTGGCCAAACGAATCGCTGTGCTACCAGCTTAGCAGTAGCGTTTGCACCAGGGTGACTTAAAGAATGTAGACTGTCAAAAATAGCTTTTCGAAAACTTTTGGGAACGAAAGGTCTTGGTATGCCTAGACTTATGTCGCAAAAAATTTCGACTTTGCTGTCGGGCTCTTTAACTTTAATAATGCGAAGTGATGATTCATCGCCTAGAAGCTGTGATAGCTCAGAATCTGTGGACTGAGTTTTTGCGAGCTCTTTAAAATCCACCGGCTGCTGTATTTCATCCACGCGCGACAGAGTATCAGCAACGATATTATCCTTGCCGGATATGTGCTGAATGTCGCTTGTAAATTGAGACACAAAATCTAGATGTCTATACTGACGCGGCGAACAGTTACTTTTCCTTACATGGAATGCATAACATAAAGGCCTATGGTCAGTATAGACTGTGAAGTGGCGTGCCTCGAGCATGTGGCGAAAATACTTAATGCCTTCATATATAGCCAGCAACTCACGGTCGTAGGGTGAGTACTTCTGTTGTGCTGGGCTAAGCTTTCGCGAAAAAAATGCTAATGGCTGCCAGGCATCATTTTTGTACTGTTGCAGTACAGCACCCAATGCTAAGTCTGATGCATCCGTTACCAGAGCTAATTTGGCTTGGCAATCGGGATGTGCTAATAGGGCAGCATTGCAAAGACTGTCCTTGGACTGCTCAAAAGCTGTTAGAGCGTCGCCTGTCAGGTCTATAGCTTGTGAAGCCTTCACCGAACCAGTTAATAAGGCGTTTAAGGGTGCTTGAATTTTTGCGGCTTCTGGTAAGAACCGCCTATAGAAATTAAGCATGCCCAAATAACGTCTGAGCGCTTTGAATGTTCGGGGCTTAGGGAATTCTTTAATGGCTTGAACTTTTGACTCAAGTGGCTTAGTACCTGCAGCTGAAATGTGGTCCCCAGAAACTGTACCTGTGATGAACCAAATACACACTTAGAGGTGTTCACCAGTACTCCGTACTGCTTCATTCGGCCAAAGAGAATATTGAGGTGATGTTCGTGCTCAGTAGCACTTCCAGAAAATACTAAGAAGTCATCTAAGTAACAGTAACAGAAATCCAGTCCTCTAGTAATTTCATCTACAAACCTTTGGAACGTTTGTGCGGAGTTCCGGAGTCCGAAGGTCATGCATGGGAACTCGTACAAACCAAACGGTGTGGTGATTGCCGTTTTCTGGATGTCCTCCTCAAAGACGGGGATCTGGTTGTACGCTTTGACAAGGTCGATAGTCGAGAATACGGTGCATCCTGATATGTTGTGCGAAAAATCATGAATGTGTTTGATTGGGTACTTATCTGGTATGGTGCGTGCGTTGAGTAGCCTGTAGTCTCCGCAGGGGCGCCACCCATTGCCTTTTTTGGGAGCCATATGTAAAGGAGATGCCCAGGAGCTCTCAGAAGGACGTGCCGTTCCGTTGCTCAGGATCAGCTCAAATTCTTTCTTAGCTATTGCAAGCCTGTCAGGAGCTAACCTGCGAGGAGGGCAGGATATGGGAGGTCCAGGCGTAGAGGTGCGAATGTAGTGTACGGTATTATGTGCAGAGGTGTGTGGTGTGCCTGCTGGTCGTGTTATTTCTGGATATTTAGCTAAAATAGTGTGGTATCGTGTGTCGCCAATAGGAACCTTAACAGAATTAATATTATTTACATTTTTAGCAATAAAAGCAATTGTCGACAAGGATGTTAAATTATCAATTAATCGTTTGTTCTTAACGTCTACAATTAGGTTATAGTGACTAAGAAAATCTACTCCTATTATGGCTTTATTTACATCGGCAACAATAAAATTCCATGGAAAATTACGTCGTAAATTTAAATTTAAATTTAAATTAAGTTGTAAATACCCGTATGTATCAATTGCACTACCATTAGCTGCTGATAATTGATAAGATGTCTTACTCCGTCGTTCGCGAAGTGCCGTACGCGGAAACACACACACGTCACTTCCAGTGTCCACAAGGAATTGGCTCTTGGATTTTCGGTCAGTAACGAAGAGGCGACCCGAAGAAGTTAAGCAGTCGTCAGTCGCCGTCACCGACTGCTTCGAGCGTTTCCCGATTTTCTAAAATCGCAGGGTTTGATGCACCGGTTGGCCTTATCTCCATATTTCGAGTGATACCAACAGGTTGGGTATCTTCTGTAGCTGGAGTCAGATCGGGAAGTTGAACGTCTGCGATTGCGGATGCTAGAACGGTCACATGGTCTGGAACGTCTGCTCAATTGCATGGTAAGGTTCTTAACAGCTGCTTTCAGCTCCGCTATTTCATTCTCCATAGACTGCGTACTGGTACCAGGTGTCGATGTAGTACGTGAGGTTGTTGCGACTTGAAGTGTTGGAGATACTATATCATATATTCTGTCTGCTAGATCGGCTAAAACGTCCAATGAGCTGGTTGGTTGCGACACAATCAGCGTTTGGATGTTGTTGGGAAGTCGGCTGCTCCATATGCTCTGTATAAAGTCCTCGGGTACCGAGGGACCTGCCAAGCTCTGCAGGTGTCGTAAGAATTGGGAAGGTTTCCGATTTCCCAATTCCTCGTGCATGAGTAACTGCTGAATCTTTCTTTCACGCGATGCTGACAAGCGTTTAATCAGTTGGTCTTTAAGTTTCTCGTATTTGTTACTAGAAGGCGGAGAAACAATAATATCTTTTACTTTTTTAGAATATTGAGGATCTAAATTACTCGTCACATAATAAAATTTTGTGGTATCCGATAATATGTTTGAAATTGTGAATTGACCCTCTATTTGCGCAAACCATAATTCAGGATCGTCCGGCCAAAATGGCGGTATACGTACGCTAACTCGATTAACGTCTGATGTAAGGTCGACGTGCGATCTGTGCTTGCGCCTTGTACATGGGCGCGTGGTAACATTTTGTTCTGATGCCGTTTCTGGCGATTCACTACCACTACTCATTGTACCTGTAGCGTCTTCTGCAGGGGTCACCAGTTGTAGGTTAAAATGGCGTAAGGCGTCGTAGGTTCAGGTTGAATTGTATAACTTTGTTTGTTCCGATTACATCTAGATTGATACCTAAAGTATCTTTTTTATTTATTTCATTTCTTTTAATAAATTTTACTTTGGATTATGCTATTATAAGTAACGTTTAAAGTCACAAGATAGAATTCAAAACAACTAGATAATTAAGTCCTTCGGTACTGTACATTTAAATGCGTTTAATTGTGACACATCTATTCTGGACATGAACCTCTCCAGTTTTAAGGTGGATTTATCATAATCACTAGGCCAGATGGCTCCTTTGATACCACTCCCGTCGCCAATTCCGGTATAATATTTTTAATTTTGGTGGTAATAGTTACCTTTTAAATGACCCTCGCCTACCGCATGATATGATGTAATGGATTTTCTCACGCCGCCACTACACAGTAGAAAGGGCCCAAAGCATTCCATCTCATTCCAAATTGTTATAAATGCATCGGAAATTTGATCTTAGTTTAGTATATATTATGTAAGTATATATCTATTGGGAGCAGCATCACTTACTCTCAGATGAATTATGTGCTCCTATTACCTCAACTTTTAAACTAACTTTTTTTACTTGGTAAGGCCACGCTGCAGCTATATTATGGTTGCAGCATGAATGAGTCGGCCCAACCGGGACAAAGCTTTCACAAAATACCAGCGTAAAATAGCAGCTTAATGCTGTTGTGTTTCGTTTGATGAGTGTAAAGAGCCGGAGACCCTTTTTACTGGAAACGAGGCATTCCATTGTAGTCCTCATAGGTGACTCACCGCATCTTCATTTTGATTCTTCATCGTAGTTAAATGTAGATGTCTATGTGCGACAGCATCCACTTACCATCATGTGGACTGTGTGCTCGCTTGTCATACCCATTCTATAAAAAAAAACTTTTAAACATCATTTTTAACACTATTAGTTATCTATCAACTAATACTAAATACCAGAACTGTTTTATATTATTTTATTTAGATTTCACACAAGAATAGCCACGATAAAGAACTATCTACATTAATGGAATTCATACCCCATCAGAGATATATATATATATATATATCTGATGAGGTATCTTAGTGTATCTCCTATACTATCACTATCACTTTCACTACTACCCATCACAAGTCCACGGCTGAACAAACACCTACTTTATAGATTGCTAATTGCGGCCTTGTTTTGTATAGTGAGTTTAGAGAACCGGAAACCCGTTTTAATAGAAAAGAGGCATTTCATCTTAGTCCTCAGGGGTGATAACGCATTTGCATTTTGATTCTTAATCGAGGATAGATGAAGAGATATCTATGGCCCACAGTATCCACTTACCATCAGGTGAACTGTATACTCGTTTGTCACCCTTGTTCTATATAAAAAAAAAAACAAAGTTTGGAAGTAGTAAGTAGATGGAAAAACACTTATCAATTATTCAATTGTAATTTATACTATTGCGTTATTTAATGTCAAAAAAACAATGAATGAATTTTAAATATTTATGAGAATTCTTGAAAAAGTGAACTCGTCGGTAGATCGTGTAAACACATGACATTGTTTTAACCGGAAAAACCTCACGGCGTACCAAAGGTAAGTGATCGGCCGCTTCCACTACAGAGCCATTAAATTTTCATATCCAATCACTTCCTTTGGGGGATGGGCTGAGTTATAAGAATAAACGGTTTAAAAGGTCATTAGGTGATAAGTACGTTTTGTGATTCATTATATGATATTTATGAATATATATACTGAATGTAAAGAAAAGTTACTGACAAAATAAAAATATTCACATTGTAGGTTAAAATGGCGTAAGGCGTCGTAGGTTCAGTGAAGAAAACAGTTTATATTAACGTTCACAGTCTTTTAATAGTCCACGACACAAAGCACACTACAATAAAGAGTCAGAAGGGAAGCGAGCACAATCATAGTTACAAAGAATAGCACAAGCAAGAAAGTAAGAGATAGCATTAACAAATAAACTGTACGTGGTTAGCCGCGGGCGCAAAGGTGTTACAAGGGTCTAGTTGCAGAGGCGATCAGCAGGTAACTAACTTGATACAAGTATAACAAGGATATGCGCGAGCGCCGCGATTCAATCCCCGGCCGCTCTGTCTAGAAAAAGGTCGATCCACAATGGTCCCAATGTGTTAAATGCTTGTTCTATAATGGTTACATAATATATAATTAATTACGTTTATTGTAGGTGTTGTATGTGTTTATGTGTAAGTGTTATTGTGTTTCTGTGTGTATATATGAGGTGTGTGTAATAATGTGGTGGAATCCCCACACACATAGACTATTATACGCTCTTATGAATGGTCAAGAGAAATAAAAAAACACATTGTAACAAATTAATAAATTTCAACACGAACCTAACAATTTTAATCAATGTCGAATTTCATGAAGGCTAATAATGGACACTGAGGTAAAGCCTTGATACACAATGTCATTTAAATGAGAAGTTAGTTCTAAGTAAAAGTTAATCAGTTTCCAGAGTATTTTTTTTGAAACGTTACCCCCACACTAGTAATTTCTCCTGTATCGTGGAGGCAGTTTATAAACATATATTTCAGAAGGACAAATATCCAGACCCGGAACAATTATTTGTAGGCCATACAAATACTTGTTCCGTGCAGGATTCGAACCTGCGGCCCCAAGCGTTGCAACTCATTGCTAAGCCACTACGCCACGGAGCTGTTATATCAATAGACAAAACAATGCCCCAGTGTTTTGCTTTTTAATTCTTTACACATTTTCATTTTAATTTTTTTTCCTATTTGGATAATCCGTGCTTTGGTTCATTAATTCCCAATCCAATTAATATAAAATATAACCAATGACACACAAAGAAACAACCTATAAATTTCCTGGACAAATCTACTTTCCCACCATGAAATATGTCAAATACTACATGTTACTGCCTACGGCTGCCCCTACAAAGATTAAATTCTCCGGGGCCCATTCAGCAGAAGACTTCACGAGCAGACGCAGGTTGGGCCTCAATATGGCCGCGTGGAATTTCCTATCACAATAAACTATATGGGAGCAAACTAGAAAGTAAAGGTACTTACCTGTATCAGGAGCTAATTTCGCTCCAAGGCTTGGGCAGGCCGTGAGTGTGTAATGAGAGATAGCGAGTCGTGTACAGTGATGTGTGAATGTGTGGGGCCTTGGCAAGCATAGGCGACCAGCAGCAGCCGAGTTCCAGGCTGCTCCAAAATGCTGCATCGCTCCAGACTGCTTCAGCGCCGGACCACTTCTTTCTTCACTGTCACTATTCAGTATCTTAGCTTCATTGTACATTTAACTAACTTCAATTCGCCTAATTCTACACTCATCGCAGAGTTGAACACATGATACCCGACACAGCAACGGACAGTAGTTCAAAGTTCAATATTCAATGTCCCGGATTCACTTATCATAAATTATAAATTCGACACAGAATAACACGTCGCACAAGATTCAAAATACGCCTCGTTGACACGCAAATTAATTTAACTAGGCAACCAAAACACAAAAAGGCACTAACGCGACGACCCAATTATAACGATATTCTGCCAATTAACCGGGAAAAGCTCTCAAACTAGGAATGCGCGCCTCGAATCCTAGACCGTATATCTCCTCGACGCGCGTACACTATTCCGCATTCTCGCACGAGTTAAATATCGCACAATTCACATATCTACGTGACGAAGAAGCACGTACTTCATCGAGCTATCTAGATCCACGACGGGCCTGTGAATTTAGGTAAGAGGGCTTCACGGTCTCCCCGCATCGTGACCTGCGGGGCACCGACCCTTCGCCCACACGTCGAGCGACTGACTTCCACGCAGCCGCTCCACCTCGGCGTTTATCCTTTTCTACCTTTTTTGGCCTAAACATTACACCTCATCACTCAAGTGGCGCCACTCAGGTGGCAGAAAGAGTCGTAGATGCCCTCATTATAAGAGATACAAAAAATAAATACATTTTAACAAATTAAATAATTTTACCAGATATATATATATATATATATATATATATATATATGTATAAATATATATACATATATATATATATATATATATATATATATGTATATATATATATACACATATATATATATATATATATATATATGTATATATATATATATATATATATATATATATATATATATGTCGGAAGTATAGTTGAGTATAGTACAGAGACTAATTTTGTAGTTAGGAATAAAAATTAATTCGTTTACACGAATTAATTATCCAATGAGTCGAGGATAAACTAGTAACGGAATACGACAAGCGCACCGTTCCACGTCAGAGCCAAGACTGTCTTAACGGCGGCCGCTCAGTCCGTTTTATACAAGCAGGACGGGCGGCCGCGCAGGTGCAATGTTGCAGGTGTGCGGTACACGTGTCGTTTACAAGAATTCTGCCTAGCTAGACCAACGCCACCGCATCTACAACGGTGCAGGTGCCGTCACGGCCATACTGACATGCGTGCGTCCTCGCACGCGCTCCATCACAATTTTAGTTATCTGTAACAACTATAATCTGTAAAACATAGTTCGATTATCCTGACAAAACAGCGTCTGGTCCGGTCTATATTGACCCTTCAGACTCGGGTGACAGTCAGTTTTGTTCCGGCAATAAGTCCTACAAAACATTAATCATCTTTATGTTAGATCGGAATGATTAGTCTGTAGCCTTTTCTATTTTCTCTCTTTTTTTTCAAGTACTGTTTTCGCTAGTCCGGAATAACTATTCCCTATAGCCATATCATTGGACCGGCACAAAGCCCTGCAATGATAGTAAGAACTATTTTTTTTCTTACGCTTTTTTTTTTCAAGTACTATTTATGCTAGTCCGGAATCACTATTCCCTTTAGCTATATCATTGGACCAGCAAACGCCCTGCAATTATAGTAAGAACCACATTTTTTTTCTTACTCTCTTTTTTTTTCAATTCAGTATAGAACAGTTACAGACCAACCACACCGCAAACATGTCCCCGTTACAATCACACAAAAGTGTATCGTGAGGGGCGTAGTGACACGATAACACCTAAGTATGTAAACCAACAGCAACTCGACACATATCCCAGTGCAGCACAGACCAGCGACCCTGCAACTTCATGTTCCTTTCCTGCACTAGAATAATTACTTCGCTAGAGTATTGCAACGTCTCTAGTATTTTCTAGATGCACAGACACTGCTACCTCTGACTGTCGCACGTCCTCGTGCGGTTGACAGTGAACAGCATACGGTCTATCAGTTATCACCACCTGCTAACAGATATTAACTCTTGTTAAATATTACAACGGTCGAATATCCCAGACTTCATTTAAGTCTGGAACGCGCCGATATGGCTACCTCCAGACAAACGCTCTACAGCTTTTCGTTCTGCTGCGTTCGTGCCACATTCGCGCCAGCAAGCAGTCGCGCCGTACTAGCGCTAGCGAATCGTAACACTGCTTTGCAAAATTAAAAGAAATCGAGATAAGTGTATTGCGAACCATGGAATTCCGAGCTTCCAAAATTCATCACAAATTCTCTTAAGAAACTGCAACTGTATGGACATTTGAAAACATTGCAAAAAACGGAAACTATGTGTAGAGACGGATACCATCACATATTTCAAAGGGAAGGAGGCAACTGCGCAAAATCTACGAAAGCCGACCAAGCCTCAGATGTTCATTTACAGCACCAAAGGACCATGTGTTCGGCGGCCGCTTGAATTGTCTTGCCGTAAGATCTGCCGATAAGTTACAGACTGTAGCGGTGTAGGCTCAATCTTACTAGCGCTCGGCCGTACCTGACCATGTTCGATTAGCCGTCACAACATCTTCCTCATTGATCATTGTTGTAGAGACTTCTACGAATCTCTCGACATCAAACCCCAATCTTGTCGACCATACAGTATTCGGAGCAAACTGCAACACTGATCAACACATTAGAACACAAAAATGTCACTTATTATTTTTAATTCATAGCGTGTTAAAGTTAATCCTTTATTGTAGTACAACCTTTAAAAGTTTTGAACTTCAAAATATAGCAAATGATAATCATGTTTCGCGTGAACTATCAAATTACAACAAAACGAGAGCAGCAGGAGCACCTGAGGGTTTACAAGCATCGTCGGGGTTGTAGTCATCATGATCTGCGTGAAAAACAAATTGTTAACTATAAGGACAACATACACAGTTGCCTGTTCTCTCATTTATCACACATACGAGGCCCTAAAACAGAAATTCGTTCTCATACCTTGGACTATAATAAAGCACTTCGCTTTCACAAGTAAACATATGTCTTCATACGAAGTATCTGACACATACTCTTACTTGAACTTGCGAGATCCCACGTTAACTACGTGAAACACATTAAAAACGTGAACCAGGACAGCGCCTGCTAGGACAGAGCCTAATACATGTTCAGAAAACATTACCGTGCACACAGCATACGACTTCCGCGCACACAGTGTGACTCCCACGCATACAGAGTACACGACTTCCGAGGCATCGCCATGTACAGCATACGCGCGCTCCGGGATGGCGCCTGCGTATACGCGCATACGCATCTGCTGAAACCAGGCCATGTTACAGCTGGACCTGGCAGTCCGTTACGACCAGCAAGGCACACACTCACGCACTTGTAATCACATCACACGTGCTACTGTAACACATAAAAGAAAACATTAAAAATACTCAGTCGGAACTTGATTTCAAGAAATGCAGCACTACTCTTGGTACACCATTCGCCTTTCTAGGGCACCAAATACTGAGCTGCGGCTACACGACAACCTCTGGTATGGTCCGATCCTCATGTAAACTTAAATACTCTCTTCAATGTCAGAACTAATTGGCTCTACTTCACTTTCATCAGTTATACTTCGGTTTTCCGGCATTTTTCGCAACCAATTAAAAATGTAAACACTCATTCTTACAAAATAGTTTCTGAGCCAATGTTTAGGATAAATTTACTTTCCTCATGTATCTAATGGTGATCAGTAGCAGCGACAAATAATAAGTCCGCGGCGTCATAAGCCGACAGCATACTCAAAAGCGAGCGCTACAGCTCCACGCTTTCCACTAAACCATTCCAAGTTTGTAGACTACGTAATGCTCGGAGTAAACTGTAACACTTATCATCACATTAGATCACAAAAATACTACTTAGTGTTTTTAAGTCATAGCACGTTAAAGTAATCATGTTCCTTTTTTCGGTACATCGCTTAAACATTTTGAACTTTAAAACTAGGCCATGTAAATCACACCTCGTGTATCAAATTATAACATTACTTGAGCAAGTTAAACTTCCACTGAATGCAAACTATAACTCATTCAGAATATCTCCAACATTTCTTTCATTTGTTAACATATTTAGGTACGTCCGAAATAATGAAAATACTTGAGGGTACTTTTAATATAAATCGAAAAAAAGGATTTATCTTTTGCCTTAAATAATTTCACTTTATCTTTTCTCTACACTTTAATGATACGACAATATCGTAAGTAGGACAGCAAATTTTATTACGGTATTTAACATAAAAAGAGATCCATCAATGCGAAATGCATTATAGCCTTTACAAATTTAATAATTCTCATACTATTCAAAGATTGTATGTGGGCAAAAATGGGGACTTTATCCCACTTCTGATGTCGGAAGTATAGTTGAGTATAGTACAGAGACTAATTTTGTAGTTAGGAATAATAATTAATTCGTTTACACGAATTAATTATCCAACGAGTCAAGGATAAACTAGTAACGGAATACGACAAGCGCACCGTTCCACGTCAGAGCCAAGACTGTCTTAACGGCGGCCGCTCAGTCCGTTTTATACAAGCAGGACGGGCGGCCGCGCAGGTGCAATGCCGCAGGTGTGCGGTACACGTGTCGTTTACAAGAATTCTGCCTAGCTAGACCAACGCCACCGCATCTACTACGGTGCAGGTGCCGTCATATATATAAATGAACACTTATGCAGAATAGAAGTCTAACCGCCTAACTAAATTTTAATGTTGGTCAAGGCTGCCACTCCAGAACCTTTATTATAAACAATGTCTTAAAATTTACAATCGGCTTTTAACGATTTTATAATCAACAGGAAGCAAGAATAATATTTATAACAAACTCGCTTTCATTTTGAGAATGCGCCAAGCTTGACATTTCACTTGAAACGAAATGTAATCAATTTAATTGAACAGTTCTTCTGAAAGTAAGGCTAATATGTTACTTTGATGAAAGAAATACTCGTACATCGAGCAATTTACACAAAGAAACGCATTAACGAATATCATTCACAGTCTTGTCGCATATCACTATTTTTACTAGCTTTTCGATTATTTTAACTTAACCTGTATTTATTGATGTATGCATGACGAAATCGAAGTATAATTCTATTTTCACAGAAATTTCTGAAATTTTCTAAACGTAGTAAGAAACTATGACAATACAATAATCATCACCCATTTGCGCCGGACAGGATTATAGTTCACGAGTGTATGCGCAAGCACAGGTGTACTCTCTACTTCTTCACTCTCTTAGTCCAATGGGGCAGCAATCCGCCATGACGAGATGGTTTCAGGGCAAGGAAAGGAAGTAGGGGATGCCATTTTCAATGTAGCTACTAAGACGGCGTTCGAGCTTGTGATATTACTTAGTCGACACATATGGGTATTTTACACGTTTCGTATCAATGGTGGTGTGATTTTCTTAGTGTAGTAGTGTTGGGTGTAGTGGTGTTGGGATTAGTGGTGAAGGATTTGGTGCACGCAATTGAGGAAGAGCGGGAGATGCTCTTCAAACTAGGTGAGACACATCATTTCATTTTATGATGCGGACCTTAGCTAATTAATTCAATTATCTTGAATATAACGAATTTCCGCAAATTAACGCCTGATTGCATTAATTATCATAAATAGATAAATTCTGGACATTAGGTAATCATAGTGCATTCTATGCTTAGTACTATGTCATACAGATTGAGATTCAGTATAATTATCGTTCTTTTTCATTAATCCGTAAAAGTCTACAGCTGGATGTGGGTCGCTCCTGTTTGCTTCTTTGAATTTGCCGCCACTAGGAATATCTACAATGCACACAGAAAAACAAGTTAGTTATGATTCCGTTACCGTTATTGCCTGTCAAAAGTCCAATGCTGAACATAGGCCTCCACAGATTGCATCTAGAGGGGATATTTGCTATATATGCCAGTCTTGGCAGGCGGGGTGGATATCGCAACTTTTTAATTTTTTTTATTGTTATTAGGAAGACGCTGCTAGCCATCTCCTAGTTTACCTCCTCTGTCACCTTTTACGACAACTACGGGCCATAAGGTGTATTGGATATTCTTATACCACCAATACACGGTTATCATCATCATCATCATTATAGCCTTTCTCAAGTCCTCTACTGAATATTGGCCTCTCCCAAGGAATGCCACAAAGCACGCTCCTGAGCCACCTGCATCCATCGACTGACAGATTTTCTTACCATTTCGTCACGCCATCTAGTGCGTGGCACCCTATACTTAGCCTACAGGTACGAGTCAGCCACTCGAGAACCTTTCTTCCACATCCTTCACTAATGTCCGTATAGGAAGCTCAAGGTCGCATGGCGAGTGCTAAGCTCGGTGTTTCTTTATGTGATAAACTTAGAAATAAGAAAATCCACAGTAGAACTAGAGTAACCAACATAGCCCAATGGATAAATAGAGATTTGTTAGCTGAAGTGGCAATGGGCCGTCCATATAGTTCGAAGAACCAACACGGTGAATATTCATATTCAATTTTTTACTTCTATTTATTAGCATTTTATTAAGTACCCGTAAGGTATCATTCAGCAAAATAAGAACAGACATAAAATATTCGTCAAGTGTGGGCGGAACTGATTAAATATTTATCGAAAACAATCATTGCGTTTGAAAAACGACTCAAGTTTCCCCTATAGCATGCGCTTTATGTTGCTTTAGTTGAAGAAAAAACCATTGAGAACTATGTAAAACAGCTTTTTATTTGTAAATTTAAGACTACTATTTAGTAGGGATTCTTCCTGCTTATTCCTCATACATCTCCATTTATATAATATTTATCTACCTTATTATGTTAAATATTATAAAAATATTGATTTCTAATATTAGGTACGATATGAAATTGGGAGGAATATGAAGTCAATTTCTTTTTTGTTAAATATATTTTATTAATCAAAGTATGCACCGTTGTTATCTATGTAGGTACTTTTGCCATCTCATAGGTAGTTCATTGATCCCTATACTAAAAAAAAACATGGGGGCGGGAATCAGTAAACTCTTTGAAAGCGGTTTGGACTGCCGCAACGGAGTTGATTTTTTTGAGTAAGTCGATTGTTGACTACTTGGCGCGTCAAACGTGGAATTACTGGGTCACCCGCCCTATAGCCCCAACCTCGTAACTTTCGATTGTTTATTTATTTCCGAAAATAAAAGAAAAAGTTCGAGGAAAACGTTTTATGGACGTCGAGGAAGCAGTGGCTGCGTTTTAAATTGCCGTCGAATAGACCCCTAAGGACGAGTAGGCAAAGAGCATTTCTCAGTGGTTCCATCGGATGCAGCGATGTATTTTTGTAAATGGACACTGTTTTGAAAATATATAATAAAACTAATAACTTGCTAGTCTGTTCAATTTTTGATTTTCTAAGAACTTTCAGTGTGACTCTCGTATTCCTTTTAACGACGTGGCTAAAATGTCGGTATTTTATAATCTTAACTGAAGGGAATATTTGCGTGTCGCGAATGGTCCTCACTCCTAGCATTGCATCCAAACTCATATTTAATTCGTGTGAGCAAATTGGGTTCTTATCAAGAGTATAGAAAGTGTTCTTCTTGTCTATGTTACGTGCTAAAGCTAGATTGGTGAATTTGAATTAATTGCAACCAATCTTGTTAGCCTCGAGGAGCCAGTCTCTCGTTATTCTAAAAGGTCTATTTTCGAGAATGTGTGCAGTAATTTTATATGCCTATCTCCCTTTTCGTCTCGTTTGTTTCGTTGGAGGGTCTCAAGTTTTTGTTTTCGATATTCAATTCAATTACAAACGACTTCCTTCGTCGTTTGTAATGCGTACAGAAAAGCAGTTGCATATTTTGCCTGGGTCTGTATTTTCGTCCGTTTACGTTCTAGATGACTTCAAGGCTTCATCTACGCTTATCGCCAGACGAAAATTATCAGACTAGAAAGTCAAGCATTGAATTCCATACGTTAAAAAAAATCTGTATGAATATCTCATTCAAGAGTAAAAAATGTAAGCTTAAGTGCAGCATTCAATTTCAAGTAACAATATAAAACAATTGCACTGGTGCTGTTGGGATCGAACCCGAGTTGCTCACGAACTGTGAAATTTAGGGCCAGCACTTAACCACCACTACCAACTTGCCACGGTTCTTATTTTATGTGTGTTAAAGAATTATTTCTTAGAGAAATAGATATATCAATAACTTATTGTAATTTGCGTCGAATAGTTATCCAGAAAGACGATTTTTGGTATGGCTATATTTAATTTTTAAAGTCCGTATTTTAAGACCTACAGGTAATTTTACTGCGAAATAATCTCAAGGAACTGTTTTTTAAACGCTTTGCATGAGAGTAAAGCGTAGTAATTTGGCATTTCCTTGTAATTTTATGCAAACGCCAAAGTTCCGAGGGATATCTGTCATATTAAACAAGACCTTAAAGTAAATTAATTAAGATTAAATAGAGCAACGTTATTATTTAACGATTTTGATGAAGTTGATAAGTGTCAATATAGTGATGAATACTAGCGTGAAATACCAGCTTAATGCTGTTGTGTTTCGTATGGTGAGTGTAAAGACCCTTTTAACTGGAACCGGGACATGCTATCTTAGTCCTCAGGGGTGACAACACATCTGCATTTTGATTCTTAACTGAGGATTGAAATGTTGATTTTAATGGGAAACCATCCGGAGGGTATCCGGAGGCTATGTACTCGTTTGTCACCCTAATTCTATAAAAAAAGTATAAAATTTTTGTACATGGTAGAGCCATGCTGCAGCTATATTAATAGTATATTTATAGGCTCGACCGGAGAAGGACCACATTTTACATTAACACTGCTGTGTTTCGTATGGTGAGTATAAAGAACCGGCGACCCTTTTTTCTGGAAAAGAGGCATTCCATCTTAGTCCTTACGGGTGATGACGTATCTGCATTTTGATTCTTTATTGAGGATAGATGTAGATGTCTATGGGTCACAGCAACCACTTACCATCCGGAGGGCTGTGTACTCATTTGTCACCCTTATTCTCTAAAAAAAAAGTATTGATATTTTTTTGCATTCGGTTTTTATAAAAATTGAGTGTACATCGAATATCAGAACAATATTATGATCTTAATGAATGGACCTTCATTATATTATTATTAAAGCCTAAGTAAATTGACGAAAATTTTCCAAACTAACTTAAAGCCTACCTTATAGTAAGTGACCACTGCAACCTGTACACATCTGCTATCAACTACAAGCAAAGAAGGACACAAATACTTTGTCATGCCTGAGAAGTAGGATGAAATGACGCAGCCTGTAACTGTGCCAGCTTTCTCACTGTTAAAAAAAGGAAGAAAGAAGTAGATGCACTAACGGCTTAAATAGGAAAGTGTGTGATTCCAGCCCAAACGAATTCTTAGACAGAATAGGAAACCTACCACTTGTAAAATTTTGATATTGTACTTTAAAATGTTGTTAATATAATGGATGTACCTCGGCACTTTATAGCTGTATTAAATTTAAATGAAATCCTTCATTCCCTTTTTAAGCATTTTATAAACAGTTTCATAAGATTACGGAGCGCCGAAATTATCTCTGGGCTGTTGATCATGAACTTTAACAAGGAAATATGACAGGAATAAAATTGAACTTAAAAAAAGAGGAACAACTGACTACAGAGAACTAAAATAATTTCCACATCATTTAATAACTTCTGGAGTCGTTGCTAAGACATAGTTAATCGGAAGGTTAATAAGAGGGTTATTAGCATGTCATTATGACATGAAGAAGCATTTTTAAAATGTTTGCTTGTGTGTCTGTTTGTCCGGGCTAATCTTCGGAATGGCTATACCGATTGTAATGAATGTTTTGGAACAAATAAGGAGAATTTCTTGAAGGGATCTAGGCCATATAATTTATACAAAAACCTTTTAAAAATATGATAGAACTTGATTAAATGATGCCATATAAATAAACCCTATCCAGGCAGTTTGATACTCGATTTACTTACTACTTTATTAAAAATACTTACATCGAAAATACCACTACCCCATATCCTCTTGCGGATGTCGTAAGAGGCGACAAAGTGAAATAAACCAGGAAATGGGCAACAGCGTCTTTCTGATAACAATTGAAAAACAAGAAAATGTAGCTGCCAGTTCACTTGACAAGCGTAGCAACTATGGCAAATATCCTCTTCCAAAGATTGCCTCATAATCTAAGGGGGCTATGTTCAGCAGTGGAATTTTGAAACGGTAGCGCCAAAGATAGCTTTTATTTCGGTTCACTAGTCGATATCAAGAAAATTCCAATGTATTGCACAAATATTGGCTCCAGATTTATTTGGTTTAGATTTCACAACAGATTTAGCAACACTTTCTATTAAGCTTCTATCGTCATTTATAAACACAGATAAATAAGGTCACAATATCACGAGCTATTAGAGTTTCATTACACGTCATGAATTATGTATATTCCCTAACGTCCCTTTACCATTCTTAATATCATTATGCTTAAGTAATTTGTAGTAGGGCACATAGACTTTAAGGCAGAGGCAGGCCAAGTCCGGCCCGCTCACTATAAAAGATGCAAGGAAGTTAGGTATCCTTGCAAAGGTGCGGCAATACTTTACGTCGAGGTAAATATCTTATAGCTTCAATATGTCGGTATAACCTCAAATGACTTTCTCGTTGGCCTAGTGGTTATATACATACATACATACATAAACACTCACGCCTGTCACCCAGAGGGGTAGGCAGAGACTACGGACTTCCATTTTTTCAAATAATGAGTGTTATACTCCAGAGAGAGAGAGTAACAGCAACAAACTGTATGTGTGTTCCAAGGCGACAGCAAATAAGAAAAAACGAGGCAGTAAAAAAGCGTGGACGAAAAATTATTGCATTTTTCTATCCTAGTTGGGTCTTGTCTGCAAGATCCCACTTGATGAGCAGAAGATAGTTAATGCTGAGTAATACCCTGTGATATGTTTACCCAGTGCCTTTGAAAAAGTTAGGGAATAACGGCTAATAAGTTTCTTTCTATTGCGCCATAACAATGTTTTGGCAAGCACCGCGAACAAGACAAAATAATTTTTGGCTTCTGAATAGGTAAAGCTCGTGACCCATAATGCACACGCCCCAGACATCGCACCATGCGATTTCTTTATTTTCCCAAAAATTCAAGATTTGATAAGAGGTTTGAGATTTACATAGCCAGAATCACTTTCAACTAGCACGTGAAAAACACGCCCTCAGACCAGATCCTTATGTTTTAAAAATAGTTTGAACGAATATAATAGTGTCTAAAATGTGATGGAGAATACATTGAAAAACAATGATTTAATTAGTTTACATATAATTTTTTTTATTTATGAGTTACGCAAAACATTCTGCTTACCCCACGTATTAAATGCGTACACTTGTCATGATCATGTATTGTTACAATGTAACTAATATATTCGCGAACAATTACAATTTATTCGTTACTCATTAAGTTCTCTAGTCACTTTATTCATTTTGTTATTAAACTATTTATCTAGTCCAGAAATTTATATTATATATTACTATTTTCATAACTATTCCTATATATACGTGTCAAGCCAAGCTGCAGCTATATTATGGTTGTAGTACGAATGTTGGCTTGACCGGGAAAGAACCAAGCTCTCACAAAATACCAGCATAAAATAGCAGCTGAATGCTGCTATGTTTCTTATGGTGAGTGTACAGAACCAGTTATTTTATAACTGGATACGAGGCATTCCATCTGCATAAAGGGTGAAAACGCATCTGCATATTGTTTCTTAACTGAGGATAGATTAAGTTGTCTTTGGGCCACAGTATCCTCTTACAATTAGGTGGCTTGTGGGCTCGTTAAAAAATATTTTTATACGTTTCAATATATTTTATTTTATTATTTTTTTCGTCATTATTGATTTTACATTTTAATCCATAGCATTTTGCTATTTATTTAATTAATCCGCCATTTATTTAACGTTCACGGTTCGCTTACATGCATGAAAAAGAAAAAACCAATGTCGTTTCATTTTACTTATTACTTCATATTATTTTTATATAATTGTATTTCTTTCACGTACACGGATTGCGTACGTACATGACCAAGGTACATACCAAGGTATATGACCAATGTACAATGTATTTCACTCAGTAACAATACTTAAGAACTCATTCCGCGTTTTATCGCATTTGAACAACCTTAAAAATGGGTTATTATGTTTTCTAAACTGTAAGTAGATAAGGTAAGGCGAGTTCATGCTGTAGCCTATAGATATATACAACTATCCTCGATTAAGAATGAACATGCAGATGCGTTGTCAACTCTGAGGACTAGGATGGAAAGTGTCGTTGCCAGTGTCACCGTAAAAACACAGCAGCATTAAGCCACTATTCTATTCTGGTACTTTTTGGGAGCCTGCTCCTTCCCTAGTCAAACCGAACCATTTGTGCTACAACCATAATAATATAAAGCTGCATTCTATTAACACAAGCTCAAGGTAACAATTAGAACGTAGTCTATACAGGTACATGAAAAAAAATATTCGCTATCATTTCTTTCTAAGATTAATTTATTTTTAAGTGTCATTTAAACTTGGCTAACCTCAATGTAGAGTCTATTCAATGAAAATAGAATAATTAAAACTGGTGTACAATCGGCGAAGTTATCGCTCAACACATATACAAAGAAATACAATCGAAATCAGAACCTACTTGATAAAAAACAAGCATTATTTGAAATAAAGGTATGTAAACATTTTATATCTTAAAAGTTTTTTTTTTTTACCATGTAGTGGCGGAGTAAGAGAATCCGCTACTTTATAATATCCCGACTGTTGAAAAAGGTGACAGAAGAAACTAAAACATAAACTCTATAGCAGCTCCTTTTTGATAACAACTGAAAATAATTAAAAAAAATCGATTTCTAGCCGCTAAGCCAAGTGTGGCAACTATAGCAAAATTAGTAATTGGATGAATGAATTACTTTTACAGCACTCACAAAATTAGTAATGTATACCGTTACGCGGATTAATCACAACAAAATTTAAAAACATTGCGACTAAATTGACACAATTCCCAAGTTATATTACGAATTTAGCAAGCGCCCAGCAGCGGTGACACAGTCCTTATCATTAACCAATATATCACAATGGGCCTGAGCGCTTAGCAAATGCAAATAGTCATGATAGCCGACGCTTTGGGCTTCATATATATAAACTGTGTCTCCATTTTGTAAAATCGTATTATGTTAATTTTATTACGTGTCAGAGCCACGTTGCAGATATTATGGTTGTGGCTCGAATGGGTTCGCTCAACAGGGGTAGGACCTCGCTTGCACAGGATACCAACGTTAAATAACAGCTTATTGCTTCTGTGTTTCGTATAGTGAGAGTGAAGATCTGGAAGCATTTTTTTTGGAAAGAAGGCATTCCTTAGTTCTCGGGGATAACAACCTATATGCATTTTAATTCTTAATTGAGGATAGATGTAGGATTTCTATAGATCACAGCAACTTACCTTTAGGTGGACTGTGAGCTCTTTTGTCATCATTATTCTAAAAAATCTCTTAATATACAAAATTACATTTCCTATCGCCTGAAGGTGATGTGAGAGAATACAGTGCCCCATTTCGTCACCTGTGTGTCGTAGCAGACGAAAAATCTTATCGCATCCAATAGACGGCGTTATAACCAACTCGTTTGTTAAAATACGCAAACCGGACAAGAGTAAATGCTGCAGCATTGAATGTGCGAGACGTCTGGTACTGTGATTGTCAATCTACCCACCAAGCGTAACAGTTAAGGTTAATCCTGTGTATAGCTGGTTGCGAAGGAGAAGAAGAGTTTTTTTGTATAGGAGAGGGGGCAAACGAGCATGTGGCTCATCTGATGGTAAGTGACTACCGCTGCCCATGAACAACTGAAACACCAGTGGAATTGCAACAGACAGACAGTCAATTGGAAGGACCCATCTATCTTCCCGATTGAAATCCTGATTGTGAATGTGGTTTTTTTTGAATAGGGAAAATAACGAGATCGATTACATCACACATAACTGACATCAAACGGAGAATCCGAGCCTTCAGTCTGAAAACGTGCTCAGGATCACATCCGAAATTACGTCACACTTGATAGACCACTACTTGCAAAAGAACACCGCTTTCGTAACAAAAATTATTCCTGAGGCATTGATGCTCTGCTACCTCTATTACCCATCTTCCTAGATGAGGATAAACATTGTTGTTTATGATAATTATGAGTTCGCCGATTAATGGCGTCGACTTCACCTATTTTTTAATAAAATTTAATAAGTAGTTAGGCGAAAAAAGGAAAAAGGAGGCCTACAACCTGTAAGCCTCATTTTCTACCTAGAAATCAGCCTGGGTAGGGACCCCACCATCTTACCTATTTCTGTCGCCAAATAAGACTGCTTGCATTGCTCTATTCCGGTCTGAAGGATATAGAGAGGAAGTACAATCACAGGCCTAGAAGCAATCTACTTCACGGGTGACATTGCGTATGTATCTTTCTTTGTAGGAGTTGGTTGCGGTTGTCTATGCGCTTCAGTAGCCACTTAAGATCAGGTGGACTCTTAAGTTCGCTTGTCATTTTAATTTTATAATAATACACTCGAATATTTATTACATTTTTACGTGGTAGAGACATGCTGCAGAAGTATTACTGGTATAGTTATAGCATGAATCGATCGGCTCAACCAGGGAAGGACTAATATTCTCTTACAGAATACTAACATGACATAGCAGCTTAAGCTGAGTAAAAAATCAGTTATCCGGTTTTTCTGTTGAGAAACTCTCAGTAGCAGCCTAAATTAAGGAAGTTGGCGGTATTTCGTCCCGTGCTTCGGAAAGCACGATAAGCCGTTGGTCTTGCGCCTGATCTAAATAGAGTATTTGCGCACACACTCTTGCACCATTTTCTGGCCTACGCAGATGTCGATTTGTATCTGACTGTGACCGTGACTGGGGTTCAGTCTGGTAACTCAAAAACCTACTCTCCTTGCGAAGCTACAAGTTGTTATTTTTATAAATTAAGAATGACAAAAAGCTTGACAATGTAGAAATAATATACAATATTTACCAAAGGCTTCGTTCTGAAAATTAGTTTAGAACAACACTTTAAGGAAAATTTCAACATTGTGCTAAAATTTCTTCTATTCTATTCTTAGTTTTTAAAAGGTTCCATAATAGACTCTTTAAGCACCGTAATATCCTAATACAAGGTTATTAATAACTCTATTTCTATATAACATTGTGAAGAAAAACCGGGAGTGAGGACAGCGATACAAAGCTATCATATTGTTTTCAACCCTCAGTTGACAAGGGTCAGATAATTAATTAAAGTAACGTAATGAGAGCAAAAATATGGTAAACTACTACCAAATTTGTAATTATTAGGAACTGTAATATAATATTAAAATATCGGGAGGGAATATATTTTTGTTGATGGATACATAAATTTGGATAAAAAAAAATTTTAAGAAGTACTTCACACAAGCATAAAGCAAAAAGTCGATGGATCCAGATGAGTCAGGACCATGCTTTGTGGCATTCTTTTCGAGAGTTCTATGTTCTTTTTACATTGGACTTTTAAAGGGCTATAATGATGATGATGGTGATGATAGATATATTGAAAAAAGGAAAAGACTTAATGGTACCGCCAACGCCAATTTGCCTTACAGAATGGAATGGAATTAGTTTATGGATGAATTTCATATATTCTCGACTTATACCATAATATAGCTATTCAATTCGCTAACAGTCCCCCAAAAACGCAAAAAAACTTATAGTTAGGTTTATACAAAATCAGTTTAAAAGACATAATCAAATGTGTCACAAGGAAAAACACAAATTAGATTAAATTATTAAAAAAAATTATTTGCTATCAATACATTTACTCCGCTGAAGTATTAATAAAGAAGATTGGCCTTAAGTCGCGCCATTTGCCGACGATTCACGGAACAACCGATGCGATACGCCTATTCATTTGCCGGCGCGGACCTGCTTTATAAATCAACTTTTAATATTAAATATGATTAACAAAGTTAATTAAACATCATATTTCAAGTATTTGAGGTCTTGTTCTATTGCTAGCCTAGCGCCGGTGTTTTCGTCACAGCTTTTTACCAAATGGAATGAGCATTACTGCAGATGTGTTCTGTGAAGAACTGACCACAATGATGGAGAAGCTAACAAGTCTTCAACCAGCTTTGGTCAATCGCTAGTTCCCGCTGTTCCTGCACGACAACTCACGACCTCATACTGCACAACAGACAGTCTCCAAGTTACAAGAGCTGGGGTTGGAAGCACCGCACTCACCAGACCTAGAACCTACAGACTTCCACTTTTTCCATAATTTGGATAAATTTTTGGGCGGGAAATCAAATCAATACCCGGGAGGCAGTACAAAATGGCTTTGAAGAATTTGTTGCCTCCCGTCCAGCTGATTTCTTCAAGAACTATACAACCGACTTGCTTTTAGCAAGGGCATCAACAAACTGCCACTGCGTTATTAAAAATGCATCGATTGCATGGGTGATTACTTTTATTAATAGATTTAGACATTAAAAAAGTCAATTTTATAGGTAAAGACCAAATATGAGCATGACAGTCACGCAAATTCAGGGTCTTTTTCCCATACCAGACGTTTTCACTTCAAAAAACTCCTTCATCCTCCATCATCATTTGTTTACTCATGAATGAAATAATAATAATATCCTAAATATCGAACTTCGGTCACGCATGCCGGCCTCATAGGAGGCTAACCATCGGCGCAGAACAAGATTATAGTGCCCAAGGGAATGCGCAAGGACAGATACACTCTCGATTCCCTCACTCTCATAGTCCAGTTTAATTTAACTTTTTAACTTTTTTAATTGCATGTTTTGGGCACTTTGCACCACCTATGGTCACGGAAGGACTGAGGTGTTAGGCGACCTGATGTTATAGTTATTATTTATTTATTTATTTCTCACCACAAACGACATGGACATTGGTTATATTAGTGTTACATCTCTATTTAACAATATTATGTCATTCGTGGGAGACTGGTGCCCGTGTAGGTTCAAAGACCCGTATTACAGGTCACCAGTCCGGTAGATAGGACGGTAAATACTACCGGAGAGAGATCAGGCGCAAGACCAACGGCTTTACGTGCTTTTCAAGGCACGGGGGTGAGACACCGCCAGCATGTGACTCTGGGTAGCTACTGAGAATTTCTTGGTGGAAAGCTCAATAACTGATTTTTGGCCCGACCCGGGATTTGAACCCGGGACCTCATGATCAGCAGTCGCACTACTACAACCAATAGACCAACGAGCCAGTCATTTTTCATGAATAAAATAATGATGACTTGACTTTACGTACCTGCATCCATGGACACCCTTAACATAATTTCATCGACTATATCTAATCATATTTTGTTATCTATACTAAGTTGTGAGATTCCTATTATGCCGAGGATTCCGTCTAGGTAGGTACCATCCTGTTTTTCTAATTTGAAAATAAAAAGCTTTGGTTGCCAAGCGTGGCAAATATATCTCTTACGAGGCAAACTAAGATGAGCCCTATGTTCAGCTGTGGCAGTATTTAATAAATGAAATGCATTCTATGTAATGCTATTTCTTTGGAAAACTGTGTAGCTCAAACGGATTTACAGATTTTGATTTATGGAGTGTTGCTAGATTTGCCATAGTTGTGAAAGTGACATAGGGTGTAAATATTTCTCTTTTCTGTAAACTTTTTTTACGTCGACGGGTTTTTTAAACATTTTTTAACCATAGGGCTTGTTGAAGTTGCTTGCTGGTGTCGAGGCTGCAGTAGTCACTGTATACGAAAACTTCATTTTAAATTGAGATTCAAATAAAACTCATCTTTTTATGGTGCATTTTGAGAGCTATAGTTAAATTATAGTCCCAATTTCATTTTAATAATGCTAGAGCAGTAAAATCTACATGAATTCCCTTTATCGTTTGGCCTTTGACTATTTTTCATTTCGTGAACTTTTATCATTAAGAGGAAGTTAAAATTTATCATATTATTATATTTTTTTCCCTTTACCATCATTCGGATAAACTGTGAAAGTTTTTTACTTTTTAAGAAATGATGGATACATTTTTGTAATTTACTCTTGTAACGATTGTTTTTATAGAAGAGGGAGCTAACGAGTTAGCGGCTTATCTTATAGTACGTGTCGATTGCATCCCAAGTTGTGCGACATACAACTGCTACACCAGAGGAATCGCACGTTCGTTGCCGACCTTTTAGAAAGGACAAAGCTAAACGAGCTTACTCCTTGAATGTCCTACAGTCGTATCGGTCCTGATAAATCACCAATGGTAAGCGATACCACAAAACTGTCATGAGAAGAAGAACATTATTGATTATTCTAACTTGTATATGAAGATGGAGTTTCCAGTGTAAGTCCATCTCCATCGTGATGCAAAATGTAACTTAGTGGATTTATACTTAATGGGAAGGCTTGCTAGGAGCCTTTTAGTGACAGCAATATGTTCAGCACCAATGTTACTAGTCACGAGCGCGGGCGCAACTTGACGTTGTCTGGCATGACGCTGATTCCTATCACCAGTCTATATATTTACGTCTGGCCTTAACAAGATAGTTATACCGCCATCTTTAGGAAACCATCAGAGTTTTCTTGCTTTGAAGTACATACCCTAAGCTATTAGTACACTGTCGCTAAATAAAATTGAACAAATAAAAATTCAAACTTCTCAATTCCTGTTAAATAAGTACGAGTGCTTTGCAATCAAAACAACGTAGACTGAAAATAATTTAAAAAAAAGTTGTGAATTTAAATGAAATATTAAATGGGATACCACTTATAATGGCAAGCGTTCCCGATCCATATTTCTAGGTTTTATTACAAACTATGCCGTCTAAGAGCTTTTGTGTTTTGAGCTTTGAATTCAAGCGATATACATAAACATATTATGTTTCTGATCGGTAAGTACCGGATGATAAATTAAAATTAGTTATATTCAGCTTTTAATATTCGGACGCATAAAAAAGTAAATTAGTTGACATAATCCCAAATAACATCTTTTACGTGGTAGAGCCATGATGCAGCTATATTAGTAGTGTATTTGTAGCACGAATGGGTCGGCTCGACCGGGGAAGGACCACGCTCTCACATTATACCAGCGTAAAATAGCAGCTTAACGCTGCTGTATTTCGTATAGTGAGTGTAGAGAACCGGTGACTCTTTTTACTGGAAGTGAGGCATTCCATCTTAGTCGTTACGGGTGACAACTCATCTGCATTTTGATTTGTAATAGAGGATAGATGTAGATGTCTATAGGCCGCAGCAACCACTTACCATCAGGTGGACTGTGTGCTCGTTTGTCATTCTAATTTTTAAAAAAAATTGTTATATATATACGTTGCGTTTTTCAAAGCTTATTCTTATATAAAAAGTAAATTGTGTGATATAATAACATACCACACCCTTTTTTTTTGCGGATGGAAAATCATCAAATGACGGCTTTCGTTCTGGGTGGAGCGGAAGGGAGTGTCAGACTTTTACTGACTAAAAACCATCCGTGTTCCTTCAGTGCCCTTACGTTCCGGAGCCGCGGTATCTCTTTCGAACAGCCCGCAGCCCCGGCAGGCGTCGGCCCTTGCGGGCCCCTTCACTCTGCTGACAGCTCTTTGAGGCGCGCGTGGAACAAAACGCGCCGTCAACACGGCCTGTCGTCGTTAGACGGACGGACGGCGAGCTACCCATTGCTCGCCGTCCACAGGCCCGCGCCTACGGTGGCCGGGGGCCACGACGTAGCCCCCGACGCCCGGGGCGTCTCCCGCGGCGGCCGGGAAGGAAAGCTGCTGCTCTCTCCTTCTCCCGCTCCTCCACCTCCTTCGCTAGCATCACTGCTTCGCAGAAGGTGGTGACGGCATCCCATTCCGTCTCGCTCCGGACCATGGCTTCGACCAGGGCCGGACGCGAGAGGTCGCCGCTACGAGGACACGGCGGTGCTCCGCCCAGGCAGGGCACACCTCCATGGTGTGCTCCACCGTGTCCTCCGGTCGATCCTCGCAGTGGGAGCACCCAGGCGTTTCATCCCGCCCGATTCGGTGCAGGAACCTCCCGAACACACCGTGTCCGGTGAGGACCTGCGTCAGGCGGAAGGTGAGGACGCCGTGGCGTCTCTCAAGCCACTCCTCAAAGAGGGGTCTTATCGCCGCTATAGTGGCGTGCCCAGCACGGGGTTGCGACAGTCGCTCTCTCCATGTCGCCATGAGATCATGCCGGTAGTCTGTCCGCTGCACGACAACTTGCCGCGGAAGCGGGGTTTCCCCCCGGCATAGTGCCTCCGCGCGCCATTCGTGCAGGCGCGCGAGGACTATCGCCTCCAGATCCCATGGCGGCAATCCGGCAAGGAGGCACGCTGCCTCGCGGGAGATCGTGCGGTAGCCGCGAACCATTCTCACGGCAACCACCGTTTGGGGCGCGTTCAGGTGGTGGACGGCAAGCCGCGCCAAACCACGCGCCCACACCGGGGCCCCGTAAAGGGCCATGGACCGCCCAATCCCCGCGTAGAGCCTCCGGCAGGAGGCGTTTGGCCCCCCCAGGTTCGGCAGGAGCCGCCTGAAGGCAGCCCCGGTCCGTTCCAGTTTGGAAGCCAAACGTCGGAAGTGCTCAACGAAGTTCCATCGGCCGTCGAGGACGAGTCCTAGGTACTTCAACGTCGACTCGACGCCGATGGATACCCCTTCTACCATCGCTGAGGATCCCGGTGGTGGCCTGTTCCGAGGACCATGGAAGTGCATGGCCTCGGACTTGTGCAGAGCCACCTCAAGACCCAGCTGCCGGATCCTCTCAACGACTATCGCAACCCCGCGTGTCATAGTTTCCGCCGCCGCCTCGTACGACCCCCCCTGTGCCAGTACAAGCGTGTCGTCAGCGTAGCAAACTACGCTGACGTCGGTAGGGAGGTCGGCGCGCAGCACCCAGTCGTAACCGATGTTCCACAGGGGCGGCCCCAGAACCGAACCCTGTGGGACACCGCACGACATCTCTCGCCGGTTCCACTCACCGTTGCGACCAGGGTAGATGACGGCCCTATCTGTCAGATAGTCCCCGACTATACGACGGAGGTAGGTCGGCACCCGGTGATACCGGAGTGCCTCCCTAATGCAGCTCCAGGGCATGGAGTTGAAGGCGTTGGCGATGTCGAGAGACACCGCCAAAACAACCCCCACCCCCTGGCCACTGCATCCCCCGTCGTGAGGGATCTCACGCGCATGATGGCGTCCACCGTAGAGCGCCTCTTGCGGAAACCAAACTGGTGTTACGCAAGATCCGGCCCCGTCCCCGCAAGGTGCTCGGCGAGGCGGTTTGCAATGACTCTTTCAAAGAGCTTGCCCACCTCGTCGAGCAGCACCACGGGCCGGTATGCGGACGGAGAGTCCGCAGGGCGCCCCGGCTTCCGAATGAGGACCAGCTTCCCCGTCTTCCAACGAAGCGGGAATTGGCCTCTCTCCAAGCATGCGCTTAGGAGCCCCTCCAGTCGGGGCCCGAGAGCCTCCGAGGCCAGGACCCAGGCTTTGCCAGGCAAGCCATCGGGTCCTGGGGTGGTATTCCTGGCCTTGAGCCTACGTACCGCCACTCTCAGGTCTACCCCGGTCCCTTCCGGGATGCCGTCGTCGTCGTCCTGGTGGTCCGCTTCCGGCACCGCAGGTGGCGGAGCCATAGGCGGGGGCAGATGTTCCCCTCGCGCAGGAAACAGAGCGCTCACCACGTCCTCCACGAGCTGAGGCCGGAGACTCTGCGTCAGCGGGGGGGCCCAGGTGCGGAGTTTATCCCGCACCATCTTGTAAGGGTGCCCCCACGGATCTCTGTCTCTGTCAATGGCTGCCGCATTCGGTGGACGAATACGGAGCCTGCGATGCCTGGCGTACAGGTGCCGCGCGGCGACACACGCCTCGCGCAGAGACGTCAGCTCACGCGACCACCAATACACCTGACGCCGGGCGCTTCCTGGCCGGACGCGGGGCATTGCCACGTCACATATCTCGGACGTGGCCTCCTGGAACCACCCTGCCTCATCATTGACGTCGGCAGGCCTATCCGGTGATGACACCCAGGCCTGCACGATCGAGGCTTCCAGGAGGAGCTCCCGGTCCAGCTGCTTCAGCGCCCAACTCGGACCACTCGGGGCCTGTTGGACTGGCGCGCTCGAGGGCTGGGTGGAGACGTCAAACCGGATGTACCGGTGGTCGGAGTGGGTCTCCACCCCCTCCATGACTCGCCAGTCAATGGCACGCGGCGACAGAGCGGGGCTAGCGAACGAAATGTCCACCACCGACTCGCCCCCCATCCGCACACACTTGGGGACAGAACCCCGATTTAGGACGACCAGGCGTGTCTCCAGAGCCCAGTCTTCCACCATCCTACCCCGCACATCTGTACGACGAGAACCCCAAGCCAAGTTCTTGGCATTGAAGTCCCCGAGGACAAGCACGGGGAGGGGATATCTTCCGACGACGACTGCTCTCAGCTCTGCAAGAGAGTTGTGGAGCTCGGCGAGAGATTGGTTCGGGGAGAAGTACACCCCCACAACGACAAACTCCCCGAATCGTGCTGCTACGCACCCCTGACCCCTCCTGACACCTTCAAGGGTCGGGGTACCGGCGGCGGCCGAAAAAATGATGACCACTGAGCCGTTAAGGTCCGCCACCCAGTCCTTCCTAGGCCAGACAAAATACGGCTCAGCGACCACAGCGATGTTAATCGACCACTGCGCCATGCTCTGGAGCAACAGATCCTGAGCGCAGGCGCAGTGGTTGATATTCTTAATGGGGCCGTTATAGGCATTCCATTTCAGCTTCCTCCACGGGGCGCCCCTCTGCAGGCGTCGGTGTCGCGGCGGCGGCGGCGGCGACAGTGACATCGGCGGCGGCGGTAGTTGCAGCTGCGGCGGTGGCCATAGAGGCGGTGGCGGCGGAGGAGGGCCCTCCCCTACCCGCGGCCTTGGCCTTGGCGGGTGACACGCAGGCCCTGCTTCCGGCCCAGTGATCGGCTGGCTTGCCGGTCGCCGCACATGCATCACAGTGCGGCGTGGCGCAGCAGGTCGCCGATATGTGTCCGGGCTGACAGCAGCGGAAGCAGAGGCCACTGCGGTCAACCTCCGAGGCGCATTTCACTGATACGTGATGCCCCACAAGACAGCGGTAGCACCTCAGAGGTCTGGGCTCCAGCAGCTTAACCTGCTCTGAGACCCAGCCCACCAGAAGCCTTCGGCCCTCCACTATGGTTTTGGCCGCCGTAACAGGGCAGCACACCGTGGCGGCATGCATACCCTGTTGGTCCGGGCGTATGGTGCCTGACCTGACCTGGTCAGTAGTGCACCCCCCGGACCTGGCGACGGCGGCCACCAACTCCTCCTCCGATACCGAGTCGTCCAGACCCATGATGCGCAGGTCTGCGCATCTGACGGGCCTGGACACTCGGGCCTCGTCCGCGTTCAGGGACGCTCTGAGCTTCGCAGCCAGAGCGTCCGCAGTCGCGCCACTGGATTCCCCGGGGAACTCCAGCATACGGGCCCCCGTCTGGGTGACTTTGAGCCGGAAGCCCCCAGTGATCCCGTGCTCCCCGAGATCCACCGCCTCTTTCGCCTTCGCGAGCAGATCTTGGTAGGTAACGCCCTTCTTTTCCGCGTCCGGCTGTAGTGTAATCACTACAGCTGCAGTCTTCGGGGCGCGGAGCCTAGCCGCGATCTTGCGCGCCCTGAACTGGCGCTGCCACTCCTGCTCTTTGGCCTTTTTGGCTGCCTTCTTCCCCTTCTGTTTGTCCCCGACCACCTGCCAACCGGCTTCTGCCGCGGGAGGTGTAGGGAGCTGGGAGGCGGTGGCGGCGGCGGCAGCTGGCTTGCTGCTGGCGCTGGCCCATTCGCCGCAGGCACTGGGGCTGGCGCAGCCATCACCTGTGCTGCCGCCTTGCCCTTTTTCGCCTTCGCCTTGCCTCTCTTTCCCGTCGCCGGCTTAGCCGGAGCCGGTTCAGCCGGTTTCGGTTTTGCCGGAGCCGGCTTTTCAGGGGGGGAGGGGCAACTGCAGCCCCACCCGAGGGCTGGCTGGACGGCCCCGGACTGAATGCGGCAGCCGTGGCCGTCGCGTAAGTAACCGTTGCCGGCCTCGCCGCCGTCTTGTTTGCCCCTAGGGGGGGGCGCAGGACGATGCCCTCCAGCACGGAGAACCGGTGCTGGAAGGTAGCCAGCTCCTGCCGGACCAGGTTCAGAACCTGGTTCTCCACCGGCACGGGCTGGCTTGGGCGCTGCGTCTGGGGCGCCGCGCGAGAGGCAGGCTCATGTAGACTGGCCAGGTCTGCGCGGAGCTTCTCATTCTCCTTCTGGAGAGTCTCCATGGCGGACGTCAGGCGGGCCACGTCCGCCCGCAGCTTCGCCACCTCGTCCGCATTAGGCCCGGCCCCAGCAAAGCCGGCCTCCGCAGCCGCCATGATGGAGGCGGAGGCCGCGGGAATGGCCTTGAGTTTCGAGGAGGACTTTTGCTTGTTGGCCACGACCTTGATCGCGGCCTCCACCTCCTTTACGAATCTGGCCTTACGCTCCACCTCGGAGCCGCCAGTCGCATCTGTTTCTTCGCCTGATACCCGAGCCGTATCGTCCGGGTGGCGCCCCTCCTCGGCAAGCTTTGCCGCTCGTGCGGCCCTCTGATTGGCAGAGAGCTCCCTCCCCTTGCCTCTCAGCCCGTTTCGCCTGTTGGTGAGGATTTTCCGGGCCGAAACCTCCTCTTCACCGGATGCCGACCCCTGGTCGCCATCCCGCCTGGACCGCTTGCGGAAGAACTTGCTGGTCTCCGCGGTCCCAGGCTCCACTTATCGGGAGCTCTCTGAGCCTCCCTCGCTGCTCGATGCGGCATCGGACTCTGTCCCCGCATCGTTCCTCCTCTCCTCTACGTTGCCGTTGCCGGCGGTTTTGGTTTTTTGTTTGTCCTGGTTTTCCATTTTTTGTACCCATGAGTATGGGGGAATTAAAGGTCCACCTTGGCAGAGACCGCTTACCAAGGTAAGCAGATTTAGAGGATTTATTTCTCGCCAGGGGGTCTGCAGGTACCCTGGCGAGGAGCGCACTAACGACTGATTTGTTTATAGAACCCCGTCAGCCATCCATCCCCTCGCGGTGCGTCGCCGCTTGAGATTCGGGGTAACTTTTTATAGAGGTTTTCTCCCTCGCGGTCCGGGCGGTTAAGCCAAGACCCTCGGTCCCTATCAAAGCCGCGAGACGTGATCCACGACACTTCGATACTGGGATTACGAGACCGGCGGTCACAGCAAAGGATGAATCCTTCACTGTCTGCCCGGAGGCAGGGTAAGTGCACACCGAGCCCGCCCTCACTCCTCTGCTATGCCCTCTGCTGATCAGAGGGTCACGCAGTGGAACGCACCGTTGGTCCGGGACGGACCCCCCCCCATGTCAGAATAATTAGCCGCGGCAGTACCATTCCCCAAGGAGTAAGAATTTCTTCTCATTTCTCGAGGAAGATTACTGCCGCGTCTAGGGTGCACCGGCCCAGTATCTGCTCTTCCCTTCAGACGTATCGAGAGGGACCCGCAACTACCAGGCACACGTGGAGGACTTCTGACTTCGCACCCCAACATACCACACCCTGAGGAAGAGACTTTAAATGGCTGGAGGACCTGGGGTTCGAAACTAATACTCTGAGATTAAGATGTGACAGTACTACGAGTAGTCAAACTAGTTAGTAGTTAAAGTCAAACCCAAAATGAATTTGATCATTCCTAAAACAAAAAAAAAGGCAAAAAATCGTATCCTTCAAAAATTTAAGACATTAATAAATCTGTTTACAATGGAACAGACATTTGTAATGTTTTCGCTAGTTATTTTTCGTCAGTATACAGTCGAAATAATAATACTCAAAATGATACTAGTCCTAATGTTATGAACCCTTGTTGCAAAAGGAAGGAAGCTAAAAATTATAGACCTATTTCCATTATTTCCGTTTTTGCAAAAGTGTTTGAGCAACTTATATGTCCCGTTATTTCATGGCACTTTAAGCAATGTGTTACATCTGAACAGCATGGGTTTGTGAAAGCTCAATCAACAGTTACCAACCTTGTTTCCTTTGTGGAAGACATTACTGAATATCTTGATGCAATCTAAACAGATTTTATTAAAGCCTTCGACAAGGTTGATCAGTCTATTTTACTTGTCAAACTCAAAAGGATAGATAAAGCAACCCCTTTACTGAACTAGTTTAATTCATATTTTGCGAACCGGTCATCAACTGTCGTTGTTGATTGTTATGCTTCTGAGCCGTTTTTGCCTATACTGGCGTACCTCAAAGATCTCATCTAGGGCCTTTGTTGTTTATCATTTTCATCAACGACATCAGTAATTGTTTGAGAATTCTAAGTTTTATTTGTTTGCTGACGATCTAAAGATCTTTAGACCTGTCTCCTCAAATTCTGATGCAGAATTCTTACAGGAAGACTTAAATAACTTGACATTATCGTATCGTATCAACGGTATGATACTAAATGCTGATAAGTGTCATTTTATAAAATTTTCTAGAAAGAAAACATCTCTTGCAACAACATATTACATTGATGGTCGTATTCTGTCTGAAGTTCCTCACATACGCGATTTAGGATTTACGCTTGATAATAAGCTTCGTTATAATATCCACATAGATAATGTTGTCAACAAGGGATTTAGGATTCTTGGCGTCTCACATTATGCTCGCACTAAATAATTAATTATTAACTCAGCTTTGGATACTTCTCAAATTATTTTGGAATACTGAAGCGTAGTGTGGAATCCCCATTTTAATATTTACTCACATGGAATCGAAAGGATACAAAAGTGATTTCTTTTGCATTTACCTTACGATCATAACCTAGCAAAAACTCTTAGAACTTACGAACAAGGGCTAAATCACTTTAAGCTTCAGTCAATTTCGAATCAAAAACAGCTCCTTGACCTTATATTCTTGTATAAGTTAGTGAACGTCATTGGTAGTTCCTACTTACTAGCCAAATTAAATTTTTGTGCCCCATTGAAGTCAAATGGCTGTCGTCTTTTATACCATTCGTAGAAAAGAGCATAAATTCACGTCAAGCGCGCTATTCTCCGATTAATAGATTGATGTTTAGTTATAATGCTATATAAATTGTCACATAAGAATTCTATTAGTACCATAGTGACTACTGATAATAAACATAAAGATATATAAGTTGATATTGACATACTTTCAGATAATCTTTGGAAATTTAAACTTCTTCAAATAATTGTAATTCCCAGTAAAGATATATTTTTTTCATACTAGTAATATAAAAGCTAAATCGTGATTAACTAATGATTGTATATTATAATTTATGAATGTTTTTATTTTTGTTATGTTTAACATCTACAAAATTTCTTATGAAAATAACTGTAGTAGATTATGCATGATTTAAATTATTAAATAATACTAAATTAGGATTTTATTTATTGATCTCTTATTTTTTGTATTCAATTTAATTCACTGCATGTGTATACTTGCGTCTATTTTTTATGAAATGTGTGTAAAACCTGTAATTAAGTCAACAGTTAGTTTTTATGATTTTTTGTAAGAATATTATGCTTTTGTTAGTGTACGTCTTGTCGGTTTTACATAAATAAATAAAAAATAAATAGTCTCGTAATACATTCATCATCGCTCGATCTTAGGTTAATTAAGATGTAATTAAAGGGTCAATAAGGAATCAAAATGCAAAAGCATTGTCACCCATGAGGACTAATACAAATAGTGGCCGATTATCTACATTCACAATACAAAACACAGCAGTATTAAGCTGCTAGTTTACGCTGGTATTTTGTGACAGTGTCTATACAACCATAACGTTGCTTCAGAATGGCTCTACCACGTAAAAACTAAATTTTTAGTATATTTGTATGTGCTTAGTATATATTTTTATTATAATACTTGAAGCGAACAATTCTTGTATAATATGTTATTATGTAATTTTTTTCTATTAATTTGACAATAGTACTATTATTCATATTGATATTTTATGGTACAAATATAAGATATACAACTTTACCGTATACTGATACCATTGCCATTATACATATTATATTAATTCTTATGCGTACTCATATAAGTCGTACATTATAGTATTGTGTTGTATGCATTGAACTGTGCTCCCCGTAGAGTTAAGGAACCGGTTTGTTTTTTTTTTTTTTTTATAGGATAAGGGTGACAAACGAGCACACAGTCCACCTGATGGTAAGTGGTTGCTGCGGCCCATAGACATCTACATCTATCCTCGTTTGCGAATCAAAATGCAGATGCGTTGCCACCAGTGAGGACTAAGATGGAATGCCTCATTTCCAGTAAAAAGGGCCTCCGGCCACCTGCACTCACCAAGCGAAACGCAGAGGAAAACCTCTACTTCACGCTGGTATTCTGTGAGGTCGTGGTACCACCCCGGTTCGAGCCGGCCTATGCATGCGACAGCAAAAGCTGCCGCGTGGCTCTACCACTGTTTGTTCTTCGGTCCTAGTGACATTGGACTGTGTGTTGGCGTAGTAAGAATATTAAAGTTGGTAAAAATTACCTCGCGTACATCCGCTCGATAAAATAAAATGATGTGTCTTAACTAGTTTGAAGAGCACCTCTGCAAATTGCCTAAATACGAATGGGGAAAAGTCAGGAGTGGGAAACGATGAAAGTTGAGTAAGTGTTGTTGATTTTGCCATATTATCCAAGCAAGAAACAGAAGAAAAATGCTTATTAAGCAAATTTAAATCGACGTTATTTGGTATAGGGCATGAACGTGTTTTCCCAACTCCTATGGACCTTAAAAAGTTCCAAACACGACATGGATCTTCGTTTTGTACTGATTTATGGATATGGCGGCGTCGTAAATCTCTACACAACTTGTTGCATTGATTCCGCAGGAGTCTGTACTTTTCTCGAATCCTGTCATTCTTTGGATCTGACCTGTAACTCGACTTTGCGTTATTCTTCCTAACTATCAATCTTTTAAGATCTTCAGTCAACCATGGGGCTGGAGGATGACGTATTCGCACCGGGCGGACAGGAGCATGTATATCATAGAGCTGAACAAGAAATGAATTAAACAATGCTACCTGTTCGTCCACTGAGCAAGCCTTAGTTATAACACTCCAGTCCATGTTAGCAGCATCTTTTTGTAGCTTTTCCAAATCCATTTCCTCAAAATTACGCTGCAGAAGTATCCTTGATTTGGCTTTCGATGGTCTTATTTTATAAGATAGAAACAGGAGGTCATGATAGGAAAAGGCGTTGGCAGCACATTGACCAAATTTATCAACATGGTCGAGAGAAGAAACGATAACCAAATCAAGGAGGGATGGAACACAGTTAGGAAAAAAAATGAGTTTCAGAAAGAGGAAGGATATTTAAATTGGCTGCTTCTATAAGGGACTTAAGACGAAGAGATCGGGCGTCATTCTTAAGAAGGCAAGTATTAAAATCGCCCATTAGCACTGTATGTTTATATAATGGAGTTAGCTCTTCAAGAAGGTTATCCAAAGTGGTAAAATAGTCAATAATAATAATAATAAAAATAAATCTCAATAACAATTTAATTAAAAAGAAACAAAAGCATGTTGTTCGCCACTCTCTGTACATGGTTCAACCTCAAAGTATTCATCGATATGTGAGCAGTACGACCTACTTAGGCCCCATATCTCAAAAAGTAGCTAATGCTCTTCGACAAAGCGGCGTTTATTTGGCGTTCAAAAGAAACAATTCTCTTAGGAATATCTGTAATAATAAAGATAAGTTGGATATTCGTCAAAATTCGGGTGTTTACAAAATTAATTGTAAATACAAGTTTACGTGGGTCAGACTGGTCGCAATTTCAAAATACATTATAAAGAACTTAGTTACGTACAGGAATTGCAATCCTGACGCAATGCTCTTCAAACTAGGTAAGACACATTTTATTTTATCGAGCGGATGTACGCGAGGTAATTTTCGCCAACTTTAATATAATGGATTTCCGCAAACTAACGCCTGATTTTATTAATGGTGTAAGAATATCCACTACCCCATGTCTTCCCGTCGGTGTCGTAAGAAGCGACAGAGAGAAACAAACCAGAAGATAGACAGCAGTATCTACCTAATAAAAATTAAAATAAAAAATGCGGTTGCGCACCCGCTTACCTCAGCTTAGTAGATACAGTCTATATGGAGGCCTATGTTCAGCAGTAGACTTTCAGTAGGCTGTAACAGCAATGGTAACAATATGGGGTAGTGTATATTACGTCTACTGTCACCCAGTATAAAAGAGGCCTATGTGCCAGCAGTAGACTTTTGATTGGCTGTAATAGTGATGATTGTGGAGGCCAGACCTCAAATTATTATTTACAAGGTAAAATAAAGCCGGAAGATTGTCTAGTGCCTACTGACGGGTTCAAACTAGTTATAAAGCGTGTTTCCTTCACACTTAGTAGACGATGGTACGTTTTCACGTTGGCCGACTTTTTTATAGAATAAGTGTAACAAACGAGCACACAGTCCTCCTGATGGTAAGTAGATGCTGAGGCTCATAGACATCTGCATTTATCTTCGTTTCAGATACAAAATGCAAATGCGTTGTCATACCCAAAGACCAAGATGGAATTGAGTCGTGGGTGGACTTTGCTTACAGCATCGGTAATAAACAGCAAAATATCGATCGTTGTAGGAAAACAAAATATTCCAAAAACCAAATTCCTAATTGACCAAGGTTATCATTTTTATAATCACAGATTTTTATTACAATATTTTGTTTCGCTAAAAGTATAAGTACATTGTCAGAAAAATAAAGGCCTCATTTTGTTAGTTATAATGAGACCTTACGGTATAAGCGCTACTCCGGTGAATGCTACTGGAACTTCTCGAAAAGTATAACTATATGTGCCGAGTTTTGCTTTGTTTTGTTAAGACCTTACTTCCAGACTTGATAAAGTGACCTGAAAGTATACTTCTTTGAATGAAACAGAGACATAAACTTTTTTATTCAATATAGATTATAAATAATACTTATTAAAAGTGACTTTTTTGCTTAATTACCACTAGTTCAAAAAAAAACCTCTGTCCTAGGAAGAACCAACAAGAAACCCACCGAGGTTTTTTTAAATAACAGCTTACAATGACGTATCTAACACAATTAAGAACACAACAAATTAGAAATAGCTTGGTAGAGATCACCTCATTCCTAGGTGTTATTATCATCCATAAATTCCTTAATATTAGTAAAGTAAAGTAAAGTTGTAGCCTATTTACGTCCCATTGCTGGGCACAGGCCTCCTCTTATTTCTGAGAGGATTTTAGGGCAAGGAAATATCCGCCGCGCTGCCCCAATGCGTGTTGGTGAACTTCACATGTCTTCGAAATAATATTTTTTTTTATTTCTCAGACATTCAGGTTTCCTCACAATGTTTTCCTTCACCGCCGAGCACGTGGTAAATCAGCACTTAAAATTGCAATTAACAATTTCATTGGTGTCGGCGGGGATCGAACCCGGGTTGCTCGAGTACTGTGAATCTTACAGCGAGCGCTAACCATCTGAGCTACCACGGCTCTAATATTATATTAACCTTTTTTATACAAACATTGTTTAATAAATATTTGAACTTTGAGCAGGTCAAGTTTTGTATATTTTCTAGAATTTTGTTGTAAAAGCGTATACATCGCCCCAAGAATGAATTAATGACTCGGTGGAGTCGAGTAACTGGTACTACTAGTGTTCCCTGTATTTACAGAAAGAACGGGGGCTCCATTAAAGCGTCATAAAAGAATTTGTTGAAAGGAAGAAGCAAGAAAGGACGGATAAGAATGATAGACGGATATCTGATTATTTTGAAGCAAATATTAAAATGTTCTGGAAGCTCGTAAGAGCTGCCAGGGGAAATTATAGAGAAAAATGATAAAGAATATTATAAGAACCTATAAAGAATGCTATACGAGACGAGAATGGCTGCATGCTAAATGATGAAGTTTCGATTTTAAAGAGATGGAAGGAATACTTTGAAAGCGTGTTTATGAGTAAAGAGTCGTCTGAATTAAGTGAAATAGAAATTTCGAAAAAAGTGGAGAGAGGTAGGCAGATAAGTGTAGATGAAATAATAAAAGCAATGAAAAGCATGAAAGCAGGTAAGGCAGCCGGATATGATAGAGTATCACTCGAAATGCTAAGGGCTGGAGAGGGTGTGGTGGCAGGCCTTCTGTACACCTTGTTTAATTTATGTGGAAACTCAAGCGGGTACCGGAAGACTGGTGCAAATCCGTTATAGTGCCAATATATAAGGAAAAGGGGTCACAGAGGAACTGTAGAAACTACCGTGGTATCAGCTTGCTTAGCATTGTGGGTAAACTGTATGCTAAGGTACTGATGAAAAAATTTGGGATGTGCAAGCTGGATTTAGAAAGAGGATGGGGTGTACGGATCATGTCCTTTCCATGCGTATGATTGCGGAGAAGTTTTTGGCCAAAAACCAGAAATTTTTTTTGTCCATTCAAAGACTTCGAAAAAGCTTAATACAGAGTGGACAGGAATGTGTTATGGCAAATACTGAACTCCTTTGGGTTGAGCGCTTGTTTAATACAAGCATTGAGATCTCTTTATAGGGACTCTAGTGCTTGTGTCAGGATCAACGGGGTCTACCCGGACTGGTTTGGCATTCAAAAAGGTGTCAGACAGGGCTGTGTAGCTTCTCCGTGGCTGTTTAACCTATTTATCGACAGTTCTTTGCAAATTTTAAAAGTTAAGAATGTGGGTGAGAATGGGTGAGTTAGCCGTCAAATGCCTTTTGTACGCCGATGATCAAGTCATATTTGCATCGTCGACGGCCGAGTTGCAAATGATGGTTACTTTATTGAACTGGTCATTAAAAGAAAGGGGGTATGAAAGTGAACGCAAGTAAGATGAAAGTGATGGTTTTTGAAAGAGAAGAAACTAAAACGTTATCTAAAATAAGAATAGAAGGGGCGTTGATTGAGCAAACGGATGAGTTTGTATATTTGGAATGTTTATTTAGCAGGGATAGTAGAAGGATATAGAACGACGAGTGAACGCAGGAAATAGAGTAAATGGGGCTTAACACGCTATTACGAAGAGTTCTGAATGTGTCAAAAAAGGCACGTATGACAATTCAAAATGCTGTGTTAGTCCCTATTTAATGTATGGTAGTGAAAGTTAAGTCTTGCAGAAGAGGCACGAGAGTAGAATAAATGTTGTAGAAATGCGGTCATTAAGGAGTATGCTAGGGCTAAATCTGAATGACATGGCGAGAAATAGTGTGTTAAGAGAAAAGTGTGGTTGGCAAGATGACGTTGTGGCCAGGATTAAGAAAGGAATGCTACGGTGGTTTGGTCATGTAGAAAGAATGAACGAGGAAAGAGTGACAAAGCAAATTTATGTTGCAGAAGTGAACGGCAGAGTCGGGAAGGGAGGCCCTAGACGAAGGATAATCGATCAAATCGGCAATATATTGAAAATAGCCCAAATTAGGAGTACCCATAACCGACGAGCATGTATGCGTAAATATATGGATGTAAAGGAGGCGAGAGAGGTTTGTCAGAATCGTGCCAAATGGAAGTCCGTAGTCTCTACCTACCCCTCTGGGTGACAGGCGTGAGTGTTTATGTTATGTATGTTTTATTGTTGATTACGACGAGATCTTAGCTACGGACTTGATATAGTGACACGAAGGCGTACTTCGGTGAATGATAAGAACTTCTCGAAAAGTAGAACTAACTATGCCGATTTTTGCCTCGTTTTATTAGTTATGATGAGACCTTACCTCCGCACATGATAGAGTGACCTAAAAATGTACTTCAGTGAACGCTAATGGAACTCTTTGACGAATAGAAATAAAATTTACAATTTTTTTTTCATGACATGAGCATAATTTTTTTTAATTGAAATTTAAAAGCTTTTTTTAATTGAAATTTGACATAAAATTGGAAGTATAGTAATAATTATAAGTTTTCAGTGAAAACTTTTGTGTAATTAAACTATTTAAAAAAATTTACGTATAATCATGTTATACGTAATTTTCTTTTTCATGCGCTTAAGGCATGCATAATTGGATTTACTAATATTTTATTAGGATCACCAATAGAAATGACAATAGTTTTACGGATAATATACATCATATTTAAACACTCATGATAATTTCATTTCTTTTTATAGGTAATATTAACAACATGCATTAATTTTATCCTACGACACTAAGTGTAAAAAAAAATAGAAAATGATTAGGAATTTAAAATTAAAAAATTATATTAAAAAAATTAACTATGTAATATTCTATCATTCAATTACCTGTACCTATTAAAGGTTGATTATAATATACGTATACGTATATTAGTTAGTTACATCGCACAGATTAGCATTACATTTATAAAGATACCTAGGAATGCCATGTGGCATTCTCTGCCAGTCATCCCTGGGAGGCAAAGACAATTGATATAGTGTCTGTTTTTTATCAAGAAACGTGCTTGAGTTACGGACGCCCGACGTCTATTTCTTTTTTAATTACTATTGTTAGTATGACTTTTAAAGATATGAAAAGAAAATATCAGCGGAATTTATTTCGCAGTTCTTTTCCGGTCAGTGACACTACATTTTTAGAAGTGAAGAAATATACATAACAGTGACAAGCGAAATTTTAATTTCTTACAAAGAAAGCCAAAGAGATCTACATTCGAATTTGATGTCCCTCCTAGTTGAGTCAGCGCACGATTATTTAAAGTGTAGAATAAAAAGAGATTGTTAATTAATATTTGCCGGAATACACAAGTATATTTTTATATAGAGTAAGGATGACAAACGAGCACACGGTCCACCTGATGGTAAGGGGATGGTGTGGCTCATATACATCTATGTCTATTCTCGATTAGGAATCAAAATGCTTCGTTTCCAGTAAAAATGATCTACGGTTCCCTAAGCTCACATTACGAAACACAGCAGCATTAAGGTTTTCTCTGAGAACGTAGTCCTTTCCCAGTCCAGTCGACATATTCGTGCTACAACCATAATATTGCTCTAGCGTGATCCTATGCCTTTTTTACGGGTTCTTAACAAAGAGAAACTCCGAGCTCAGCATAAAGTGGTCCTATAATGCCCGGTTTCTGAAGTTCCTAGTTATCTTCCCATTAGCTACTGATTCAATAAAGTTGTCTATAGGATAAACGTCGGTTAACTATCACTGCGTTTCTGAATACGCAACGAATCGTTCAACAACTATAAAACTCTGTTGTTGAACGATTCGTTGCGTAGTCTGTTTAAGACATCGAGTCTAAAATTGATTTTTTAATTTCAATTCTTCATTTATACTAGTATTATTTATAAAATATATTTTTTGAGGCTAAATAAGAGGATATGCACTGTTTTAGTAATAAAATATTATAATTCCATATTTATCAGAAACTCTATGAATGACATCATTGTATTGTCAAATTGTAAAAAAGAAAACATCAAACTCATTGCTTTTATTCGAATGTGGTTTTATTTTTCATAACTTTCTGTTTTTAAGTTAAGTGGTATTTACTATCGTTTTTGCACTATCCAAAAAATTATGGAATCTGGAAAACGTAGTAAAAAATTTTCTGAAAGAGAGAAGAGTACTCGTATTCATTGCACTTCTATTAATAATTATTTTATCCCTTGAATATTTTTGTATTTAGCGCCCACTGGCAATTCATTTTAATAATAACACGTTATAACTTAAAAGTTGATGTAGTTTGCTTGAAATTAAACGTCAAATAAAGTTATAGAACCGATAAACGGCACATATTGGCCAGTTAAATTAAACTTAGCTTAAACGGAGTTTATCTTACATTGCGATGTTCGGAAACGCACTTCCACAAGCTATCGAACCAATAGCACTAACGCATAGATAAACTGCCGATAAAAGTACCTCAGAAACCGAGCATTAGTAACTTTGCACTACCTTATACGAGCAGTGACATATTTTATTTAAAAATGTGAATTATAAATGACTTAAAGTTTGGCCAATGTAGTTTTTTCTATTATTTTCACCTTCACTTTTGTTTCACTTGCATTCGCGAGATTAAATTTTTCATCGAAAAGCTGCAATCTCCGAAAGCGACAAAAAGTTGCGTGCAATTTAAATCCAATTAGTAAATGGAATTTTGCTTAAAGAGACCTTTTTAGCTGCCTATTTTGCTTGTTTTGTTTAAACTTTCCACGGCGGACTTTTTTTTTACAGTTTTTTATACACTGTTGCGCTTTCTTTTGTTCTAGTTTTGAAAAATGTAAAGTAACAATAATAATGTTTTTTTAGTTTTTTCTTACTACCTTATTACTTTTTAGTACGTTAGACACGCAGAAGAAGCAGAGAACACGACCCGGATTGACTGGGAGGGAATGCCAAAAGGCATTAAGTGCGCCCATCATAATCCTTTTATTAAGGTGCTTTATATAATAAAATGTAAACAAATTGCCATGTAGTGGCGGCGTAAGGTAATCCACTACCCTATATAAACCTGTGCGTGTCGTAAGAGTTAACAGAGAAAAATAAAACAAGAGATGAACAGTAGTATCTTATTAATAATAACATAAAATAAAAAACTACGGTTAATAACCTGTTTCCCCCGTGTGACAACTATTACAATAATACCCCCATGGTATAATCTTTGGGGAAGGTCTATGTTCAGCAGTTTTAACAGAGGATTTTATATATCAATAGCAGGCCAGAGTGAGGAAGTTGGCGTTGTTTCACCCCAGTGCCTCGGAAAGCACGTAAAGTCGTTGGTCCTGCGCCTGAACTCTCTCCGGTCATGTCGTACCGTTCCATCGCATTATGAGGGTAAGGGAACAGAGAGTGCACCTGTGCTTGCGGATACACTCGGGCACTATAACCCAATACACCTATACTGCGTAGATGACTAATCTCAGTTTAGACTTGAGACAGGCCGCCTTTATCGGAATTTGCTTTGGGAACATTATTATTGTTTACAGGTCACGCGAGTAAGTTAATAATACTTCAACGGCTCCGTTTCACAGTGGCTTAGCAACAAATTTTTGCGCTGGAGCCACGGGTTCGAATCCAGAACGGAACAAGTATTTGTATGCCATCAAAAGATCGGATTTTCAGTCCCTGGTAACCCTACTCCCACATCCGCCGACCGCCGCCCACACTTTTTACCGCTAGCAACCCTGGAAGCTTCAAAACTGCGCGCGGGCTATAGGTAACTTACAAACGTAACGTACGGTAGTACACATTCATATCCTTTTAAAAATAAAAGGAAATCTGACTCACGGGAGCGCAAAACGTGGATACATTTTAACATTTAGACATTTCTGAACACTACTGAAAATAAAACCGTTACATCTTCCAAGAAGTAAATACCTTATAACGATTAAGTTTTAAGTTTCTTTTATACACCTCGAACGCAAAGCGAAAGAGATTGGGCTATTTTATATTTTAAGGCTATACCGTGCAGTGATAGTGTAAGAATATTCACTACCCAATATCGTCCCGTAGGTATCGTAAGAGGTGACAGATGGAAATTCAAAAAGGTGATTGGTGACCTTCCTGATAACAACTCCAAATAATAAAACACTGCGCTTGCCAACAGGCCGAGAGTGGTGTTTTATAGGCTGTAATGTAAAAAAACAGCAGTGGTATTTTATAGGCTGTAATGGACGGATGGATGGATGGGCTTTACTGATGACTTGACAAGGCCACGCAACCCGCTCATTTTTATTTTATTTTATAGTATGAGGGTGACAAATGAACACACAATCCACCTGATGATAAGTAGATGCTAAGACCCATAGACATCTACATCTATCCTCAATTAAGAATCACAATGCAGATGCGTTGTCACACCTGATGACTAAGATGAAACAGAAAAAGAAACAGAAACTTTTTTATTCAATATAGATTATAAATAATACTTATTGAAAGTCACTCTTTTGTTTGATTACCACTGGTTCGTAAAAAACCTCTGTCCTGGAAAGAACCAGCAAGAAACCCACCGGGACTTTTATTTTAAATAACAGCTTACAATCATGATGTTACACAAATTAACAACACAACAAATTAGAAATAGCTTGGTAGCGATCACCTCATTTCCAGGGGTTATTATCATCCATAAATTCCTTAATATTATAATAACCCTTTTTATACAAACTTAGTTTAATAAAGTTTTTGAACTTTGAGCAGGTCAAACTTTGTATATTTTCTGGAATTTTGTTGTAAAAGCGTATACATCGCCCCAAGAATGAATTACTGACTCGATGGAGTCGAGTAACTGGTACTACTAGCTTTTGTCTGTTCCTAGTATTTACAGAATAAATATCACTTATTTTTGTAAAACTACTTTTATTTTTGTGTACGTACATTACATTTTCATAAATGTATTGAGAGGTTAAAGTTAATATATTAATTTCCTTAAATTTTTGTCCCAGCGACTCTTTAGGCTTTAAATCATAAATTGCTCTTATGGCCCTCTTCTGTAAAACAAATATAATTTCAGTGTCAGCTGCGTGTCCCCATAGCAAAATACCATGCGACAATGCTATGGAAATAGCTAAAGTAAACTAGACTAGCTGTTTCAACACTGGTTAGACTTCTAATCTTTTTTACAGCATATGCTGCAGAACTAAGTCTGCTTGCTACTTTTGATATATGGGGGCCCCATTGAAGCCTCGCGTCTAGTGTGATTCCAAGATAAATGGTGGTATCTACAAGACTCAGTTTCTCCCCTTTTAAAATTACATTAGTATTTAATTGTTTGACATTTGGAGTCACGAATTTCATACATTACGTTTTAGTGCCATTTAAATGCAAATTATTAACATCGAACCAATTTACTAATTTAGAAATAGCATTATTTACTGCGTCATATTTTAGTAATTGTCGACTTAATTTGAAAATTGAAGAAGTGTCATCTGCAAATAATACTATATCATGGTTATCCCCTACCATGTAAGGTAAGTCATTATTGTATACAAGAAACAGAAAGGGGTCGAGAATTGAGCCTTGAGGCACGCCCATTTGTACCATCGAGCTCATATTGTTAATGACAACTTTTTGCGTTCTCTTACTTAAATATGAAATAATTAATTTAAGAGCATCATTTCTTACACCGTATTGTTGAAGTTTCCTGATTAATGTTTCATGGTGAACACAATCGAAGGCCTTGGATAGGTCACAAGATATACCCAAAGCATCCTGTGAATTCTCCCATGCATTAAAGATATATTTAATCAGCTCAACACCGGCATCAGTTGTCGAGTCGATGTCGATGAAGTAAATTATTTATATTAAAAAAAATTAACATTTGATCAAGAAAAATATGGTATAGTTATCTACACTTACCACACGAAATACAACAGCATTAAGCTGCTATTTTACGTTGGTATTCTGTGAGAGCGTGGTCCTTCCCTGGTTTATTCGACCCATTTGTGCTACATACATAATGTAGCTATAGCATGGCTCCACCACATTAACTTCGGCTTTTTTTTAACTAAGTTGGACAATATTAGAATGCCATTTTGATAAAAAAAATTAATGTGAATGAATTAGTTTTGTTGAATATTTGCCGTGCTCTAGCGGCGCAAGAGAATCGATCACTTCATTTGACACGTGGGCGTATATTACCTCGTTTACGCCAGTACGTAGAATACCCAGAACACCGACGGAACGCAGGGCCAAAGGTGTGAAACGTCTAAAACTATGATTTTGAATCCGCATACCAAGCGTGACGATTAAGGAAAATCCTCCCTATTGGGTTATTTTTCAAAGAGTAGCCAAATAATAAACTTAAGTTTAAATATAAAAACAATGATATACCGTTATTAGTTTTTGAAAATACGAGTAAATAAGCTTATTATATTATCCTTAGGGCGACCCCCCACTAGATGCAGTTACGACCTGGTAAGACGTGCAGGCAGTCGATGGATGCAGGTGGTTCAGGACCGTGCTTTGTGGCATAACTTGGGGGAGGCCTATGTTCAGCAGTGGGCTTGTGAAAGGATGTAATAATGATGATGATGATGATTATATTATAAGATTTTTAAATTTTATTATTCTGCACCATTTGCCTATATTTCCAATTCTAAACCTTCTATGCAAATTGGCCAGTTATTGCAAAATAAACCGTATAATACGATGACAAAATTATTTTTACCGATTTAAAAAAGGAAAGAATGCCATGTTGATAACAATATTATTATTTTAATGTAAATTACATTACTTATTTAAATTATTATTAATTATTTATTTAAATAATAACACAAACAACATGGTGGCGATCACCTGATTCTCAGGGGTTATTTTTATTCATGTATTACTTAATATTATAATAACCCTTTTTATACAGTTTTAGTGTTATAATTTTTTTTTATATTATTTTGTTAAAGATATTCATTGTCATATTTCATCAAAAATTTGAATTTTTAAATTTGTGGAGACAACAGGCTTGTGTTTGTTCCTAGTATTTAAAACATAAGTATGTTTGTTCTTATTATGTTTTTATGTACATACAAACAATTTTCATAAATAAATTGTGATGCAACAGTTAAGAAATATATACAATACTACAAAGTCCTCAGGGCTGACGTTGCATCTACATTTTGATACGTAATCGAAGATTTATGTAGATGTCTATGGGCTACAGCAACCACTTACCATGAGGTGGACTGTGTGCTCGTTTTCATCCCTTTTTTATAAAAAAAAACAATATTAAAAACTATAATAAAAAAACTAAAACTTCAAATCTTAATTATCATACAATCCTACTCCCCGTGATATCATAGTGCCAAAAACACTGTGAGCGTTTCCTCACAGAATGGCTATACTTAGCCTTTTTAGCGAAAAACGAACCAGCCCTCTTATTACCAGCAGTAACGAACGAAAATTCCTTTAGGTACATCACGGCACGTGTACCCACGGACCGATAATCTCTACAGCAAATAGCACTTACATATATGTAGTCATCTCTCAGAGATTATATTTGCGCTAATTATTTAGTTCAGCTGCCTATGATGTCGACCCGGCGCTAAAAGAGGTGCCCCTGAGATGGAAGGCTGCTCTACCTTTCTCCCAAGGGACCAAAGTCATATCGTGGGGTCTCTTGACTCTCCATCGTTTCTGAATATTCTACTGTTAACACTTAACGCTTCCTAATTTGTAGCACAAAGACACGCTACCGGTTCCACTAAATCAAGTATAATATCATATAGACTGAGAGCTGGCGACGAATTTTGGGAAGGTCCTTTGAGCAAGTTGAAATTGTAAAAAAATATAATTTCGTCAATTGGCGAATCCAGTCCCGCGAGTCTGGCTGAGCGTTTGTGGCTATTTTGTTACTGCGCAGTATATAACATTAGAAAAAAAAATATTCCAAAAAAATGTTCTTTTGGCAACTTGATTTCTTTTTTTTTATATAATTGAAAAAAAATAATCCCAGACTTTTTGTCGGTTATAAAGTATTACCAGACCTCTCCAAAAATATTTTTTTTTAGTTCCCAAAAAATATACTTTCGCCAATTGACGAAATTATATTTTTTCACAATTTAAACTTGCCCATAGGACCTTCCCAAAATTCGTCGCCTGCTCTCAGGCTAATAACCTTATTCCAAAACTGCTTTATAAACGTAAATAGTTACATTCTAATATGGATTCGATATGTGTAAAGAAATATATAATTGAATCAAATACGAATATTCATTGTTTTTATTTAAACAAAAGCTGACTGAAATCTATACTGACACTTTTTAAACTTACTACCAAAGTCGTTTTTTTGCTAAACTACACTATCGTTGAAAGGTACTAGGAGCGGCAACGTTGCAAACGTGGAATTTTAATAGTTATCAAGCAAAATATTAAGGACTGGGCCTGTTGTACTCATTAGCGACTCCTTAAGTGTTTATATTTTTATTACCTATGAAATCAAATAATGATTTAAGATATCTTGTTGTAAATAGTCTAGGGACAAGCTTTAAGATCAAACATCGGGAAAAGGTAAGAAATAAATTTACAAAAAATTACAAGAACAGATATAGTTGGGGTAATGTTTCGAAGGAAGCGGGGCCGAGCCGGGGGTTGAGTTCCGGAATTGCGCTGTATTTTGTCGCTAGGGTTGACGATCAAATAAAAATCAAAGATACACAATATTTATTTCCCCCGGGCACATAAAGCAAACATTTCTCTGAACAATACAAACGGTTAAATACATTTAATATTTTAGTTGGTTATGGTTAGATGCTATGCCATACATTTATAAGCTCTACACCTTCACTTTTACGCCTGATAACCAGAGGGGTAAGCAGAATCTACGTTCTGCCATTTGGCACATTCCCGACTCACCGTATACATCGTCGTTTATATGCAGCGATCGTCAATTCACCTGACAAGCATGACCATTACGGCCCAAAAAAGTCCACTGCTGCCATAGTTGCCACACTTGACAGGCGGGTTTTCAACTGCAGTTTTTTATTATTTTCAGTTGTTATTATCATAAAGACCCCGTTTAATTTCCGGCTGTAACCTCTTACGACACCCACGGAACGATATGGGGTAATGGATATTTTTACACCAGCACTACATGGTTGACAAGTGTGACGTTTAAGGCAAATCCTGCCTTTCACGAGAAAGGCCCATCTCTATTAGTGGAATTTTACGTATTGTTAATGATTATGATGATGAAAAAGAAGAATGCATGCATCGCTAGCAGTGTTGCCACAGCTACAGCGTTTTTATTCTATTTGAGTTTCCTATTTACCTAGCAGTTCTCAAACATTTTTATACAAATTCAATACAATACAAATTTATTCCAATATTCAACAGTTGAACTTTGATATAAAATAATTTACCAAATATTTTAAAGTTTAAGGAATATTTAAAGATGACGGCAAGAGACCTGACGGTATAATTTTGATCCCTTGATTAGAGGTAAACCTCTTGTGTGGGATGTTACATGCGTAGACACTTTGGCAGCCTGTCATCTTAGGGATATCTCGTTTAAACCCGGAGCGGCATTAGAGGCAGCTGAACTAAGTAGTGCAAATATGAGTTTCTGAGCGATTGGTCCGTGGGGTCTACGTACGGTGAAGTTCCTAAAGAAACTGTATTCGCAACTGGTCTGCGCTGCTAGTGATAATAGAGCTGGTTCTTTTCTCGCTTAAGGGCTAAGAACTGCAATTCAGCGAGGAAACGCAGCCAGCGTTCTTGGTACGATATCGCAGGGAGTAATACTGTATGATAATAAAATTTTTAGTTTTAGTTTTTTCATTATGGTTTTTTTAATAGTGTATATATTTCATTTATACTGTTATTCAAATTGAACAGTATAAAAGTAAAAAAAAAAAAAAATATTTATATGAGAGATAAAAACAATAGAGATTAAAAAATTTTAAAACGTGCACTGTTCGTGTGTTTTGATGATCCGCGTGAGAATATTCAGATTTAATTATTTTATTGTTTTGGTTGTAGCGGTTTTTAATACGTACATTAAATGTTAGATTATTTAAGCATCTGAAAGAAGATGAAAACTGAATTATAAAATTGAATGAAATTCATACATGCACTTAGGGCAAAATAATAAAAGCGTGTTGAAAATTAGGTCAATTCATGTTCATTGTTACACAAACTTCAATAGCGTGATTTAGGCTTCGGCTATTGTTCGTTTCAAATACATAAGTCATTGTGGAGTCGTGGCCACTAAAAATGTGTAAAAAAGCATTTAAATGCATTATTGCCAACCCTAAACAAAGACTATGCACTTACAAAGAGCGGTCTAAGCGTACTACACGAGTATTCTACAGGTAAATAACACCTACGTGAGCTATACAGCAGTACACTGGAGCATCCGGTGCTTCTGTGTATTTGTACACTGCCGGATAAAATTAGCCGTAGGTATATCTTGTAGCACGATATTTATTTTGTACTTTGATAAAGAACTAAGTTATAGCTGTGTGCGCTGCGATATTTATAACTTTGTCTAAGGTATATTTTATGGGGTCATTGACATTTATTTTTGTAAAACACCAGCAATAGTGCTATTAACATTACTAAGATTCCCTTTAACTACTCTTGTTAAACTTAAAGCAATTGTGTTAGGAGTGGTTCACGACAGTAGTAGAATGGTGGCTTCGAACACGTTCGCGGTCCGCACCCTGACATTAGGCTACTGCCGCTTCTTTATGTTACATTTGGATTTGCATTGGGGAAAGCACTTGTTCACTAGTCGACTTTCAATGGGCTGTAATGCTGATCATGAAGCAACCCGTGTTTGATCCCCGTTATTAGCGGCACTGAAAATTTCGGGAATCAAGGAAGTGACACAACATTTCTATTTAAAAATGTATTTATTGCTTTTCGAAGTATTCTCCGCGAAATTTGACACATTTTTCCATACGATGGAACCAATCATTGAAGCAACCATTCCATTCGGAAGTTGGGGTCTCCAAAATGGCCGTTTTGTAGGCGTCCACAGCTTCTTCAAGTCATGAAAATCTCTGTCCACGCAATTTATTCTTTATTTTAGGGAAAGTATAGAAATCATTGGGGCTTAGGTCGGGGCTGTACGGCGGATGGTCTAATAATTCTATGTTTTCTTGCTCCAAAAATCTTTTGTGTGCGGTGTGAGAACTCGCATTGTCGTGATGGAGGATGATGCGGCGGTTGCAGTTCTCTTTACAGAGTTCAGAAACGACCTGTGGCAAACAAATGCTAGCATACCATTCTGCATTAACCGTTCTTTGTCTCTCAAGAGGAATAGTCGTTACATGGCCGGTTTTGGAGACAAACGTGGCCACCATTTTTATTTGCAACACTCCGTGAACGAACAATTTTTGTTGGCTTTAACTCATTTTCGAACACCCAAACTCGTGACTAGGTTTTTGTTTCGGGTTCGTACGCATATATCCAGGATTCGTCAACTGATACGATGTTGTATACAGCATTTGAGGATCCTGCGTGGAATCTTTCGAGAGTTCTGACGCACCAAGTAACGCGAGCCGCTTTTTGCTATTCACTGAGTGAATGCGGTATCCATCGGGAAAACAACTTTCTTACACCTAACTGTTCATGCAAGATTATTTGTATTTAACTCAAGCCAATGTCTAAAGTTGCTTAAATTTCGCGGTATATCACATGTCGATCTTCCTCAATCAGCTTACGCACAGCATCAACGTTTTCTTGGGTGACTACAGTTTTTGGACGACCTTGACGGGGATCATCACTGAGCTTGACATGTCCACGTTGAAATTCAGCAAACCAGCGATAAATTGTGGTTTTGGATGGGGCTTCATCACCAAGTGCAGAAATCATCCGGTCAACACACTGTTTTTGTGTAAAACCACTTCGAAAGTCATAATAAATCATCGCTCTTGAATTTTCTCGAGTCAATTCCATTTTCTCAACGACTAAACAAGTTTAACAAAACCTTGTGACAAGACCGAGAATCTTCTTTTAAATAAATAAATGGTATTCGATTTTTAAAACCAAGGAGTTTTCAATTAAAAAGATTTTAAAATGACAGGAACAGTGGAAATATTCCATTCCCGATACTTTTAGTGCAGCCTATGTACTTATGAAACTGTTGAATCGTAATTATAAACATAAGCATATAAACATAAACACTCACGCCTGTCACCCAGAGGGGTAGGCAGAGATTATGGACTTCCATTTGGCACGATCCTGACACACCTCACTCGCTTCCTCCACATCCATATACCTACGCATACACGCTCGTCGGTTAAAGGTACTCTTGATTCGGCCCATTTGTAATATATCGCCAATTTGGTCGATAAACTTTCGCCTAGGACGACCCTTCCCGACTATGCCGTTCACCTCTGCAACATAAATTTGCTTAGCATCCATAAAGGTGTCAGACAAGGCTGTGTGGCTTCCCCGTGGTTGTTCAACCTATTTATGGACAGTTGTTTGGAAAATTTGAAAGTAGGAGAATGCGGGTTAAGAATGGGTGAGTTAACCGTCAAATGCCTTTTGTACGCCGATGATCAAGTCATACTTGCATCGTCAGCAGCCGAGTTGCAAATGATGGTTACATTAATGAACAGGACATTAAAAGAAAAGGGAATGAAAGTGAACGCAAGTAAGACGAAAGTTATGGTTTTTGAAAGAGAATAAAGTAAAACGATATGTGAAATAAGAATAGAAGGGGAGTTGGTAGAGCAAGTAGATGAGTTTGTGTATTAGGGATGTGTGTTTAGCAGGGATGGTAGATATGATAAGGATATAGAACGACGAGTGAATGCAGGAAATAGAGTGAATGGGGCTCTACACTCTATTGTGAAAAGTCAGAATGTGTCCAAAAAGGCACGTATGGCAATTCACAATGCTGTGTTAGTACCTACATTAATGTATGGTAGTGAAAGTTGGGTGTGGCAGAAGAAGCATGAGATTAGAATAAATGCTGTAGAAATGCGGTCATTAAGGAGTATGTTAGGGATGAAGCTGAATGACAGAGTGAGAAATTGTTTAATAAGAGAAGAGTGTGGTTTGCAAGATGATGTTGTGACCAGGATTAAGAAAGGAATGCTTCGGTGGTTTGGCCATGTAGAATGAATGAATGAGGAAAGAGTGACAAAGCAAATTTATGTTGCAGAATCGTAATTATGTGCTAATATTTCTCGTGCTCGGCGGTGAAAGAAACATGAGGCAGGTCGGCTATTCTGAGATGACAGTCTCGTTTCGCCTAGTAGTAGTAAGCGTGATTGCTGATTATGAGGTCCCGGGTTTGAATCCCAGGTCACACCAAAAAAATCAGTTATAGAGATTTTCTGTCCAGAAACTTTCAATTGCAGCCTAGAGACAGAATGTTGGCGGTATTTCACCCCCGTGCTTCGGAAAACAATTGGTAAAGCTGTTAGTCCCACGCCTGATCTCTTTTCGGTCGTGTCGATTTGCCCTCCCAACGGACCATGAGAGTGAAGGAATAGAGTGCACCTGTGCTTGCAGACACACTCGGGCACTACAATTTTTTCCAGCGCAGATGGCTAGTCTCCGTTGTCTGGCAGCCGTGACAAAATCAAAATCTCCTTGAGATCAGACATTATCATCAGAAATTTTAAACAATTTTGTTATGATTTGAAATCTACCTATCGACTATACTTTTTACTCACCAATCAGACTAGAACACCACTGCAGAATCACGTCTATGGCTTGGATAAAGTAATAGTTACGGAGAGATTTGTCTACCGTGTTGCTCCATTATACACGTAATATTTTGTTCCCCAGACATGCAGCTTTCCTCACGATGATTTCCTTCACCACAGAGCTCGTGGTGAAACAGCATTAAATATTTCAATTAACAAATTCAATAGTGTCGGAGGGGATCGAACCTAAGTAAGTCACTTTCATTTATGAGAACTTTTCTTCTTAAATGAAAACTGAAAAGGTCAATTTAAAATTAATTAGTTCGCTCATAAATTACATCCTATATACTCATGTATAAAACAAGACTAGGATAAATTTGCGCAGTTGAAAAAGTGCGTGCTTTGTTAATGTCATTGACGTTATCTCTTTACGTTGATCAAGATTGTTTTAATCCAGAACAACTGTACCAGCTCCTACACATATGATAATAAAATGTCAAATAGGATTTAAGTGCCCCAGTGTAAGCGCAAGCATAATTGCACTCCATTCCCTCACTCTCATAGTCCGATGGGACAATACACCAACACGACCGGAGAGAGATCAGGTGCAGTACCAACAGATGTACGTGTTTTCCGAGGCACGGGGCATACGAGACAGAAAATCTCAATAACTGATTGTTTTGACTCGACCCGTGATTCGAACCCAGAAGCTCATATTCCGTAATCACGTATTTTAAATGTTACTATCCGTTTCGTCAAACATAATACAAAATCTCTCTTGTTAAAACGAGCAACTTTCAAAGGATGGTAAGCGCGGCTTCACGTTTCAAATGCTCGAGTCTGTTGCTATGTAATCGACGTCGCGTTAAAGACTTCCGGTAGTTTGGGTGTTGGATTATCCGTCTGACCCCCCTTTTCCCTTTCCGGCTTAACGTAGGCAACACAATGCCCTTTCTAAAATAGACAGCTATGTGATAACACAAAACACATCTATATCACCTTTTATCGAGTAAATTATAATATACAAATACGCAATTTTATATACTTGTAAAAAAAGAAGATTAAGCAAACTTTCATACAAAACACTCAGTAACAAAACGCATGAAACTTCATTAATAGGTATTAAGTGTTTACCTAATATCATTCGTTGTTTGTTTATTCAATAATTGAAGGAGACAGAGTTTTTTTTTTTTATATAAAATTAAAGTAATAAACGAAGTTATAGTTCACCTGATGGTAAGAAAGTAAGAAAGAGACATTTATTTGGCACATAAAGACGAAAGCACTTACTTACTTACTTATCTTCACGCACAATCCCTGACCGGGTAGCCAGAGAGAACAGATCGCCAAGTGTCACGATCCTCACAAACCTCTTTCGCTTCTTTCAGATTCATTATCTTCTTCATGCATGCACGTCTAGGTATCCGAGTACTCTTGACCCTACCCTCTTCGAGCAATTTGCTCACATGGTCTTCGAAAGTTAGTCTCGGTCTACCTCGACACCTTTTAATATTAACTTTCGCGCTATATATTTTCTTCACCATTCGGTCTTCACTCATTCGCTCAACGTGCCCAAACCACCGAAGCACGCCCTTATCAATTTTTGTGATAAGGTCATCTTTCAAACCTGCCATATTGCGAATCTCTTCGTTTCGCTTTCGGTCGGCCATAGTAACGCCGCACATTTTACGAAGAGATCGCATCTTCACTACATTTAACCTACTTTTATGCTTTTTCTGGCATACCCAGGTTTCGCTGCCATATAACAAAGTCGGTACCAACACTGCGTTATGTATGCAAGGCGTGCACTTTTCGCTACGCCTTGCCTTTTGACTAACGTAGTCAGGGCACCATTGATTTTGTTCCCGGCAGCGACACGCCTGTCCACATCTAAATCACATCGTCCATCCCGGCTAAAAGCACTCCCCAATTATACAATTTCATTTACCTGTTCTAGACATTCCTGATTTACCCATATTTCACACTTCGTTCTCTCTTCGTCCCTTTCAAATACCAGAACCTTAGTTTTATTAGCATTCAAACGGAGACCTTTAATTTCACATTCCTCTTTCATACACGTGACTAATGCCTGCAGTTCTGCCTCTGATGGTGCAATAAGCACTACATTATCAGCATACAGCAGACAATTTACTTTTATGTCACCCAATTTCACACCCAAACAGCTATCTTTCAGCTTCTGTAAACAACTGTCGAGATACAGTATGAACAGCCAGGAAGACATGACACAACCCTGTTTTACGCCCGTTTGGACGCTAAACATGGGTGACAGGTCATGCTTACCCGCACACAGGCTTTACAGTCACAGTAAAGAGACTGCACAGCCCTTAGCAATCGACCATCCACACCATACCCCGGCAACAGTTCCCACATTTTCTTCCTTACAACCTTATCAAATGCTTTCTCAAGATCCACAAAAGCACAGAAAATCTTCTGGTTAGCAGCCAGAAGCTTCTCCGTGATCATGCGGAGAGAAAACATTTGATCCGTGCATCCTCTTCCAGGTCTAAATCCGCATTGTGCCTCCCATAGAAATCTTTCCGATTTCTCTTGCGTCAAAACGTTCGAGTAAACTTTACTTGCTAAACTGGTCAAGCTGATCGCCCGATAGCACCCGCAGTCAAAATGTGAACCTTTACCTTTATATAAAGGCACAATGACTGCGGATCGCCAATCATCCGGGACATCCACCGTCCGCCAGCACAAATTGCACAGCAGATGGAAGCTGTCCCAGACGCGAGGCCCACCATACTTGACCATTTCAGCAGTAACTCTAGTCCCGCAGCCTTACCACATTTCAAACTTCGAATCGCACGTTCAATCTCTTTCATACTGATGACCTCAGTGTCCTCGAGGTCCGGGTCTGGCGTACCAGTCACGGCGTCATCCCCGGATCCCCCACTAAGATCATCACACGCATACATTTCTCTATAAAATTCGCTCCATCGCTGCATGACGTCCGATTTTTCTGAGAGGACGTCATTAGTTCTCGAAAGCACTTTGTTCATTCTTAAAGCCATCGCATCACTTCGGGTCCTTCCAACCTCTTTCCAGAAGAGTTTGGAGTTCTCCTTAAAGTTGTGCGACAACCTTTCGTCCGCTTCCATTCTACACCTTTCACGCACTTCCTCAATCAGTGCTTTCGTGTGAACTTTCTGCAACCTATATCTTTCTTTCATCTTCTCTCTCATATCCTTATCATTACTAGAGGCCAAGTAGTCTAACCATGCTTTCTTCTTCTTCTTTACTGCTTCTTTCACTTCATCATTCCACCATGCATCTATTCTTTTACTACTGCCCCTTTTTATTGTTCCACACACTTCTTCCGCTGCACTTACAATTCCATCCCTAAGGTTCTGCCATGTTCTTTCTACACATTCTTTTCTGCCATCGATGGTGTCAAGCTTTTCGGCTACTCTCGCATGATATTTGTCCCTAGAATCCGCTTTCTGAAGCTTCCAGCTTCGGATGCGATAGACCGACTGTGATTCTGTTACTGCCGTCCGGTAGCGCCAACCCGCGAAAAGACCCCTAAATCTAGTAATCACTAGGTAGTGATCCGTTCCCAGGTCAGCACCCCTGAACACTCGCGTATCCATCACCTGTTTTCGCAGTCGGTCATCCACCAGGAACAAATCGATCATACTTCTCTCATTCTTTCGTTCTCTAGTATACATATGGATTTTCTTGTGACTAAACATAGTGTTTGTCACAAGAAGACCCTTTTCCTTGCACACCGCCAGTATAAGCTTGCCAGCATCATTAACGTTTTTATCGCCAAACTTTCCAAGTACCGACTCGTACCCTGGTCGAGCGGTACCAATCCATCCATTCAAATCACCACATACAACAATTCTTTCGTTTCCCCTAGCCAAATCTAGAACTTCTCTTACATTCTCCCAAAACTCCTCCAGCTCAGCCCTGGACGACGAAGCTACCGGCGCATAAACAGCCAAAAGGAATAACTTCGTCAGTCCCAATTTATAGCGAACCCAGAGAAGTCTTGAGTTCACAACCTTATATTCAGTCATAACATCGACCAACCGAGAAGACAGCAGCACCCCCACTCCCTGGCAGGCGTTCTCGCTCTCCGGGACTCCGGACCATAGAGCTAACGCCCCGCCAGGGAGCTCTTCAGTACCACTGCCCTTCCGTTTGGTCTCCGACATACACACGACATCTAATTCTCTTTCTTTCATTATTTCGATCAACTCATTCGTCTTATCTCTCATGCCTCCTCTAACATTCCACGTGCCATCTCTGCACTCTGTCCTCCACCTTCCGCCGTGTCGGGCTGTGCGTGACGGGTGGCGGTCCCCATCGCCGCTTTGCGCGCTGCATTCCACACCAACGGGGACGAGCTGGTGTGCGTCGCCTTGGTGGGACGCCCTAACCCTCGTTGTCATGGGTGCGCAGCAGAGTAGAATTGCAGCCCTGAAAAGGGCTGGCAGGGGTCGCGATGAGCACGCTTCTACAATGACCTAATTTTAATATGTAGAAATTTGAATAAAACGAACGATGAACACATGCTGTATGAAAAACAAAATAATGTTTCTTCATTACCTTCATAAATTAATCTTACGTGGTAGAGTCATGCTGCAGTTATATTATGGTTGTAGCACAAATGGGTCGGCTCGACCGGGGAAGGAACACGCTCTCACAGAATAACAGCGTAAAATAGCAGATTAACGCTGCTGTGTTTCGTATAGTGAGTGTAAAGATCCGGAGACCCTTTTTACTGGAAACGAAGCATTCCATCTTGGTCCTCACGATGGATTGGCAACGCATCTGCATTTTGATACGTAATCATTTGAATAAAGAGGTACGCGTAGGTGTGCGCGGAGGGCAGTTATATCGGTCTTACATATATGAGTCTAATAAATAGTTAAACAAGTTTTTGTTTACAAGTGATTTTATATTTGCATTAACTATAACAGTGATAAGTGGAACAAGTGTTATTCGCAGTATTTAACCAAGTATAGTGGGATAAGACTAAGTTTTAAAAATCGCAGTGACAATCAGCTGTGAAATCAGCTGTTTTAGTGTACCCCCATTAATTATGTTGCAATTTACTTTTAAAATATAAATTGTAGCATAGTTCTTTATTTATTATTCTTCTAATAAGTGAATTACAGAGTCTTTATTAAGTTTTATGTTGAAAAATACCATTAAGCATAATTATTAATCATTCGAACCGAGCAATCAATCTGTGTTGATATTTCTGCCATCTAGTGACAACTGTAAAAACTATTTATACGTTATCAATTAGCTACATCGATTAATAATGGCAAATAAGTGTGGGCACTGCGGTAAATTTATTTCGCAGACAGATGGCGTTAAATGCTCAAAATGCACGTCGACTTACCATCGGCCGTGTGTTAATATTAGCCCCGAATCAAGGATAAGCCCAAAATGGATTTGTAAAACCTGCAAAATACCGCGCCAAAGCCCTGTGCCAGCCGACTATTGTATTGAGGCATCCGTAGACTCAAGAGTTGAATCCCACATTGAAGGTTTATTGGCTAAGGAAATTAAACTCCTTAGAACTGAGTTGAAGACTCTGTCAGAAGAAATGGTCAGTTTCCGGCAAGAAATTGCGAAACTAAACACCTCCATGACACAGTTTAATTCGAGACTGGACAGCGTTGAAACCCGAGTTACCTCCCTGGAACAACAAACGAAGGAGGGTCACAAGTCATGCAATAATAACGAACTGGTAGATATTATTGCGCGCTTAAAGCGCGATTTGAATATAAAGGAACAGGCGGCTCTTTCTAATGATTTAGAGCTCACCGGTATTCCTGAACAGAAGGGAGAAAGCCCGGGTCACCTCATGACACTCGTCGCCAAAAAATTGGATGTAGAACTGGACGAGCGTGACGTGGTTAGTGTTGAACGTACCGGTATGCGTCGAAACCGTGAGAGCTCGGATAGCGAACCACCGCGGCCTAGAGTCATCGTCGTACGTTTGGCGCGGCGCTCTGTCCGCGACCAACTGTTGCGGGCGGCGCGCGTGCGTCGGGGCGCTGATACATCAGGTTTTAATATCAATGGAGAACCGACTCGCTTTTATCTTAACGAGCGCCTGACGTATGCCAACAAGCACCTTTTCCATAGGGCTCGACAGGAGGCACGGCGATGCAACTGGCGATATGCATGGACAAAAAACGGTGTAATATTTGTGAAGCGCGATTCTATGTCTAGTAAGCAAAAAATATGCATGGACTGTGACATTGAAAAGGTTTTTGGTTCTTCATGAATTTGATCTTTTTTATAAAACATTCTTTAAATCTTATCACTATGGGCATTTATCTTTCATATTTTGTTTTTATTTTAGGTTTGAGAGTTAGGATAATAGGCTTTGCTGTGCTTTGCAATGTTCTTGTCGTATTTTGTTCAGTTTATTTATGTATGTCTTATATATATTTGGATATTTTCGTAACAATTAAGCGACCGTTTACCTTTAATGATTTTCTGAGCTTATACGAAGGTAACTGTGAACTAAATAGTATTATTTTTCTTGCTTTTAATTTATTTGTTAATAGTTCCTATTGTCCTGCTATTATTAATGAAATTGTATATTATTCTTTGTATAATATGCCTGCAATAACAAATTTAGATCAATTATTTCAATACAAAACCGATCGGGTTCATGTTATCACTGTTAAAATGTTCATACCAGCATCAAAGTTACATAATATAATACAGCTAGGTATATTATATACATTTTTGTGCAAGTTTAGTATTAACTGCGTCTCATATTATTATTATTTGTATTATTGTTGCATAGCACTAATTATATCTATAATGTTATGTATTTATAATTTTATATCTCAATATGTATCTATATTGTATGATAAATACTTAGTTAATTTAAACCTTAATCAAAGATATCTTACTTATCTTATTGTACATAATGGTTAGGCCGCAGAAATTAAAAGTTGTTTTTTTAAATCCCGGATCACTAGGTACGCATCATGATGAGTTCGTGGTAGCTATGGATCGTCAGAGAGTTGATGTGTTGGCTTTGAGTGAAACCTGGCTCAGGGCAGGTGAAGAAGGAAGGGCACCTCGTGTGCCTGGTTACCACCTGCGACATACTCCTAGGCCGGCAGAAGTTCGTTCTCGCGGTGGCGGTGTAGGTTTCTACATAAGACGTGGTTTACCAGTACGTAATCTACCCTACCCTATATCGCAGTCTATAGAACAAATGTGGCTAAGTGCCAAAATCAATGGTAAAATTGTCATAATTGGCACTGCGTATCGACCACCTTGGCTTCATGTGCAAAATTTCATTGATGGTCTTTCAGATACAATAAACACGTTCTCGTCGTATGATTATTTACTACTTCTTGGCGATTTTAACATCAACTACTTAGATAAATCCAACCGTAATACTAAAATATTAGATGAATTCATTTTAATAAATAATCTTAAACAATATGTTAACGAACCCACACATTTCACAAGTAACAGCATAACATTGTTGGATTTAATACTTTCTAACGTATCCCTAAACAAAGTAGAAGTGAATTACATACCTGATTTGAGCCATCATGCGTTTATATCATGCGAAGTCAATCTTATTACGCACAAATGTCCACCGAGACTTGTTTCTTATAGACCAATTAAAAATATAAATCCTGAACAATTTCATCGACTTTTAAAGGGTATAAATTGGGAAAACATCGTGAATGTGCAAGATGTTAATGTTATGGTTGCTGAATTTAATTCAACCATATTATCTATATATAACCTGTTAGCTCCGATCAAAAAAGCCTATATTAAGGAACAATATCGTCCCTGGTTAACATATACAGTCAAATTAATGATGCGACTCCGTGATCGAGCACATTCAAGGGCACGTTTAACAAAAATAGATTCACATGTAAATTATTATAAACAATTAAAAAAACAGGTCGTGACTGCTATTTATAACGAAAAGACCGCTTATTTTAACACGTACATTAATTGTAATATTAGAAACTCCAAAACGTTATGGGAGCACTTACATCGTCAAATAAATATAAAAAATAAACATGATACTTGTTTACCCTACAATTTGTGTGACCCAAAAAAGATTAATAAACATTTTCTTGACGTTCCAGGCCAAAATTTTGCTTCTCAATCCGCTATCAACTACTTCGAAACCCATAAATTTAGCTCTAAAACTTTTGAATTTAATGCAATAGATAGTAATACAGTTTTAAAAATTCTACATGATCTGAAGTCGAATGCCATTGGGTTGGATGAAATTTCACTGGAAATGCTGTTATCCACTCTCCCATACTCTTTGAATGTTATTACGGTGATTATGAATAGTTCTCTGAGAGATAAGACATTTCCCAAACAGTGGCAAACTGCTTTAATAAAGCCGATTCCTAAGACAGATAATATTACGAATTTTAAAGACCTGCGACCTATTAGCGTATTGCCCTGTTTGTCAAAAATCCTAGAGAAAGCTGTATGTAATCAGTTAACTCATTATTTAGATGAAAATGAAATTCTACCGAGTGTACAGTCTGGCTTTAGGAAACGACATAGCACTACAACAGCTTTGGCCGATGTAGTGGATAATGTTTTAAGTGCTCGGGATTCCGGTATGGTTACAATTCTAGTTCTTCTTGACTATTCCCGTGCATTTGACACGTTAAATAGGCAGTTGTTTTTCTCTAAATTAAACTACTATGGATTAAGCTCGGAAACTATAGATTGGTTTCGTAGCTATTTTAATGACCGTAGGCAAATTGTCGAAGTAACAGATGAAAACGGCAAAAAAATAGCATCTGATTGCTGTGCTGTTACAAGAGGTGTTCCGCAGGGTTCAATACTTGGTCCCTTGATTTTTTCGCTGTATAGTGCTGATATCGTAAAACATATATTAAACTGTAGCTATCATATATATGCTGATGATATACAAGTGTATATTTCTTTTAAGCCAAATGAGAGTACTGTAGCCATACAAAAATTACATGAAGACTTAAATCGTATAGTCGACTGGTCTGAAGCAAATACATTAGTACTTAATCCTAATAAAACGAAATATATGTTACTTGGTACTAAAAAACAAATAAATAAAGTTTTGGCAAATCATCCTTTAATTTCAATTAAAAATGTAAATATTGATCGAGTTACTGAGATTAGAAACTTAGGAATATTGATGGATGAAGCACTACACTTCGAAAAACATATAATAAATAACGTTAAAAATTGCTTTTACAGATTAAAAGTGCTATACCAGATAAGGGATGTATTAAAGACGGAAGTCCGTATCAGATTATGTGAGTCCTTGATACTGTCCAAATTCAATTACGCAGATGCAGTAATAGGTCCAAGACTTCTCAACCGTTCAAAGAAACTTATACAGCGCGTACAAAATGCCTGTGCCCGTTTCTGTTTTAAAATACCTCCCCGTGCACATGTTACACCTTACATTAATAATGCGAAAATGCTTAAAATGGATTACCGTTGGCAGTTGCATTTTGCTACGTTGTTGTTTGGTTGTATCAAATACAGGGCACCGTCTTATCTCTATGAAAAATTGCGGTGGGCTCGAGACAACGTCTTAACAAATGTAGTGACAAGAGCTTCAGCGTACGGGTTGCTTCTGCCCCAACACCGCTCCGCTGCGTTTCGAGGCAGTTTTCGATATGCAGCAACCAAGTGTTGGAACAACTTGCCGCCGCCGTTCCGTAATACGCAATCGATACATAGCTTCCGTCAAAAATATAAATTGCTCCTCTTAGATCAGCAATCTCAAAGTTAAATAGTGCAGATATTTTGATAGTATGTAATTTTATAAAGAATGTATAAGCGTATATATGTGTATCTATGTGTGCTTGTTTATGTTTATGTACATATATGTACATACATGTGTGTATGTGTATATGTATGTATATATATGTGTATATATATATGTATATATATATATATATATATATATATGTATGTATGTGTGTATGTATATATGTATATGTGTGTATGTTTGAGTATGTAAATATTATTTATTGAAATTATATATTGAAGCGGTGTACTGCAGCTGGTTTGTGTATTTGCTTGTAACTTAAACTTAATTACGTTCCTACAGTATTAAGAATATTTTATAAGAATTATGACAATATTACAACAAATAAATTTTTGTTATTATATTTGGTTTAACACAACAGAACTGCCCTCTGCACATAAAGAATATATAATATATGTATTTATATATATATTTTTTATACTTATTTGTGTATTTGTATTTTAAATACATAAGGGTGCCACTGAAAATCAGGGTTGGGGTGCTTCTGATACATTCCAACATATCCTGAGTGGCTTTCCTTTTTGGAGCAGAGCAGCATTAACGGGTGGATTATCTTTATAATACATCTTATGCATTACTCCTAATTCTCTAGTTCTTTGTTATTATTATTTTTTTTCAATATTATTGTTTGCTTTTTTGCTTTTTTTTTGTTTAATTTTACGATATCTTTAAATAAGGAGTTAATGTCTTGTTTCATGATTTCTATGTATAATGTTTTTTGTGTTTTTTTTTTGTTTGTTTCTATGATTACTTAAATGTTATGTGTTTTATGTAATCCGCTTGAGTGTGCTGCATGTGCCAAATAAAATCTGTTTCTTTCTTTCTTTCTTTCTAATCGAAGGTAGATGTAGATGTCTATGGGCCACAGCATCCACTTCCCATCGGGTGGACTGTGTGCTCGTTTGTGACCCTTATTCTATAAAAAAAAATCAAACAACAACATAGCAATATATTATTTATATAAATGTATCTCAAATCAATGAAGCGTGTCGATTAAGAATAGTTTTCACTATAAAGGAAGTACTAGCTGTGGGGTATAATGAGACTTTAAAGAAAAAGAAGAAAGCAGTTTTAAAACTACTGAGTATTCGATCAAGTAAACTGTTGAATATATTTTAATCTGACTTTCGCGGAATTATTTGGTTCCTTTGGCAATGTAAATACTAAATCGACCAAGTTTATTATTATGTTTGTCTGTCACAACTATAGCGGTAAAACAAAGCTCTGGCTCAACTACGGTCGCCTGAGGCAAGTTATAATAAAAGATCCGCTCGAACCGAAATGAAGACAACCGTGTACTTTAATGAAAGCACTTTAAACTCATTACAGCAACCGTAAATTTAACGACGTCGTTCTTTATTTCGGTGTAAGGTGGCAACAGAAATTTACGATAGTGAATTAACAATTTGCCTCGTAATTTTCTGCTTATATTAGCGTCTTTTGTTAAAGTTTTATACGTGATAGAGCCATGCTGCTGCTCTATAGTCATTGTAAGAATGATAAGTGATCACTGTTGCTCATGAACATTGGCAACACCAGAGGAACCACACGTTTGTTACCGGTCCTTTAGAAAGGTGCAGGCTTTTATCTTGAAACCCCTAAGTCATATCGGTCCGGAAAAAACCCCTGGCGACAGTATATTCTACAGAGTGGTCTTGCGGGGCAAAAAGTTCCGCGTAAATCGCACCTTGGAAACATTTAAAATAATTTTGTGTTTTTCTTTTTCTTTATAAACGTGTTTATATTTTTTTTATAAAAACCAATATACAAAGTAACTTAAATTTGATATTAAGTGGCACACACCTGAAACCAACTTCAAGCAAAGAAAGTCACAAATGCGTTATCACCTCTGATGACTAGTACCTGGTACTGGTGCCTGGTTCTGATAAAAAGGGTCTTCGGTTCTCTACACTCATCATAGGAAACACAGCATAGCATTGAGATGCTAATTTACGCTAGTATTCTATAAGAACGTGGTACTTCCATGGTCGATCCGACTCATTCGTGCTACATTCCTAATATAACTGCAGCTTGGCTCTACCACGTGGAAAAAAAGTTCATCGGGGAGTTGGTTTAAAATAAATTAATAAATTTGATCCTAACACTTATTTAAGAAAGCAAGTTAATAAAAATGTGATAAAAAGATAACACAAACATGAATACATATTAAACGAGAGATTTAAATTTGATTTCAGAATGTTCAAAGATAAATTTTCTTATGTTAAGGCCCTCTAAGACAAATTTCGTGATATTAGGATCACTGCAGTAAATAATTCAAATAGCTGACAAGGAACCCAGTATATTCTTGAACGAAGAGCCTATTCAACGTGTTGATGAAGCTCGTAACCTTGGTCTCAAGATTGATGGTCCTTTACGATTAGAGGTATATGTTTTAGACATTATGCCTGTTTTTTAAAAAATTTAAGGTGCTATTTATATATATGTATGAATAAAATTGTGTCTGTCTGTAATGTCGAAATAACTGTTTTAATTGATCTGAGTGTGTTATTTGCATGGCAATAAAACATGAGTAACCATTTCTTAAATTTCATCTGTCTTTCATTTGTTTGTTAGTCTGTCCGGGCTAATCTTAGAAATGACTGAATCGATTGTTATTACGGATCGCCGTAATGCCGTGCGAAAAATGGAATAAAACGCGCTGGTCTTGCTTTTAACTGGAGGCAAGCGGCGGTGAGGAGGAACTTGTACTTTTTCTTTTCTTGCTGGTGCCTTTTCGGTGGCTGGAGAGCGACTGCTGACCCTAGCGGCCGGCCCGTCTTTTATATGATTTGGCCGCTGCTGGCCAGCGGACCCTTGCCTCACCCCCGCGCCTATCTTTATTTATTTAATAACCTTACAAACTAATAAACATAATTCACTATATAATATTCTTATAACTACTTGTTAGACTAGGGTGTACATATCAATATTTTTACTTATTTACAGGTTTACATTATAATTTTCAGCTGCTTTAGGCGGAGAATCCTTCCCCCCGCCTCAGCACTATAAATATAAAACGTCGTGGCGCGGTGCGCGTGGCTTCATTTGCTCCGCGGCCGCGTCACGATAACATGCTCTTTGGTTACACTACTACTATTATTTTATGTGCCTAACGGCCTAATATATTTATTATATAATAAAGTAAACATTTATTATATTTAACAATTACAGTTTTCATTAGAAGACTATGCTAACTCTCCCTGTTCATACGGTGCCTTTATTTGGGAGAGTTATTGCACAGTTACAACTCAACCTTAAACTTAGTTATAATACAATCATTATTTTTTATCGTTCGATACAAGTAATACAATTATTTACACAAATTATAATTTAAATTCAACATAAGGTTGCGCTAGTTCCGCCGTATAACCCTTGCTAGTTGTCGGACCAGAGGCGTGGCCTGATAATTACACCGTCGTCATGGCTCCGCCCACCGCTCCTAGGTTGTTCAACTAGCGCCGGTTACAATAAGCATTTTCTTTCGTTTGTTTAATATTGTTGCGTCGTGCACATTCTCCCGCCGTCGCCACGCTGCGATCCCTCTGGTAGCACGACGATCTTCTTCGTTGGTCTTCTTAGTATGTGCCCACTGCCGGTGGTTACGTCCACTACTCGTACCTCTCCGTCGACGCCAGGATATACCTTACTTATTTTCCCTCTGGGCCAGGTGTTGCGTGGTAGATTGGAGTCACAAATGATGACTAGGTCTCCAATCTTCGGCGATACTCCTATGCTGCTGGGCTCCCGCCGGTGTTGGAGTAGGGGCAGGTATTCTTTAACCCATCTTCTCCAAAACACGTCGGCTAGGGCTTGAGCTCGTTTCCATTGCTGGCGGGCCGTCACGTCATTCTTGCTGAAGTGTCCCGGCGCAGGTACGTGCGAGTTGGGACCGATGAGGATGTGATTCGGCGTGATGGCTTCAGGGTCTCCTGGGTCGACTGAGACGTGTGTGAGAGGTCTGGAGTTTACAGTATTTTCGACCTCGGCGAGCAGGGTCCCCAATGTTTCGTCGCTGGGATAGCGCTCGTTGAGGGTGACGCGTAGGGCTTCTTTTACGGAGCGAACCATTCGCTCCCATACGCCGCCCACGAACGGTGCTGATGGCGGTATGTACTTCCACACAATCTGTTGACACGTGGTTTCGTGCTCGAGGGCTGCAAGTGCTGCTTCGGCCATCTCCTTGTCTGCTGCCTTGAAGCACGTAGCGTTGTCACTCCATATTTCTTTTGGGCATCCTCTTCTGCTCATAAAACGCCTAAGTGCCGACACGGCTGAGTCTGCGCTCAACGAGTGGGCTACTTCTATGTGTATTGCTCGCGACGTCATGCAGGTAAATAACGCGCCATAGCGCTTTTCGCGATGTCGTCCCACTGTGACTTCTATTGGCCCGAAGTAGTCTAGTCCGGTGTATGTGAACGGACGTGCGTGATGAGCGAGGCGTGCGGACGGCAGGTTTCCTGTAGACGGTGATGCAGGCTTGGCTTTTCTTAGACGGCACGGCAGGCATCCTTTGACGACAGTTTTCACTACTGGACGTATTTTTCTTACGTACAATATCTGTCTTAATTCATTCACAACTGTTTCTACGCCTCCGTGATGCAGCCTCTCGTGTACGTGTGCTATGTACAGGCGAGTGTATGCTTGCTTCCCGTCTAATATGGGAGGGTCGTACATGTCGTCCTCCACTTCTGATGCCGCTTTTATTCGACGTCTGAGGCGTAGGGTCCCCTCTTCATCAATGTATGTGCTCAGGTGGCCTAGTTTGTCATCGCCTCCCGGAACACTTCCGCTGGTGATTCTCTTGAGCTCCTTCGTGAAGCTTTCCCGCTGACTGGCTTGCACCCACAGTTGTTCGGCTCTCATATGATAAGCGGCCGGTATTCCTACAAGCGATGAGGCAGTAGGAGTCGCCTTTTTCTCCTTGGCGGGGGTGTTGCGTTTGTTTGTTCTCTGCCAGCCAGGGTCGCTACCTTGTCTTGCTTTGTTGCGTTTACGCCCAGCCTTCACTACGTGCTTGTTTGGTCTGCACATGTCGATGAATAGGAGGACTCTCGCTGTCGCCCTTATGAGGCGAATCCATTTATAAAATCTTCCTATCTGTGGAAGATGTGTTGTTGTCGAGTCTTCCCTTTTAACAGCGATGTTACATATTTCTCGCTCTTCCCCGGTGTCATATTGTGTCGTTTTCTCTTCCTGCGGCCATTCTGCCGGTGGACGCTGCAGAAACGGGGGCCCTCGGAACCATCGGTGCGACTCGTCGAACCCTTCTGGTGTGGCTCGGGTTGCGTCGTCTGCCACGTTTTCTTTAGACGGTAGCCAACGCCATTCGTTCTTTTTGGTCGTATCTTCTATCTCCGCCAGGCGATGAGCGACGAAAGCTTTGTACGCGCGAGGCTCCGATCTTATCCACACCAGTGCAGTACGGGAGTCGCACCAGTATGTCTTGCCTGCTATGTCGCCATCGTGTTCATCGATCACGGTCTGCGCAAGACGAGCTCCCAGCAGTGCCGCTTGTAACTCGAGCCGTGGTATGGAAACTGGTTTCAGTGGTGTTACGCGGCTCTTGGCGGCGGCCAATGATATGTTAACGCTGCCGTCTGCTCGCTCCGTTCTCCAATACACTGCTGCTGCGTAGGCCTCCTCGCTTGCGTCGACGAATGTGTGTAGTTGGCGCGTCGACACCGGGTTGTAATCGTAGCATCGCGGTATTCTTAGTTGTTCTATGGCGTTAAGTGAAGTAATCCAGCCTTCCCATTTTTCTTTTAATTCTGTTGGCAGAGGGTCGTCCCAGTCCGCCTTGTAACGCCATGTGTCTTGAAATATTCTCTTCGCTGGGGTGGTCACCGGTGATATTAACCCCAGCGGATCAAATAATGCCATTATGACGCTCAACGCTTCTCGTTTAGTTGGCAAGCGTTGTTTTTCTTTTACGTCGGCAGGCATCTTCATATTGTTAGTATTGAATCCAATATGATCGCTTTGTACATGCCAGAGCAGCCCTAGCGTCTTCTCAGTTTCTTTTCCGCCCAGGCACACGGTCGCGTCGTGTTGTCTATGCTCTGTCGTTATTTCTTCTATTGTTTTTTCTTCGTTCGATGTCCACCCGCTGAGTACGAATCCCGCTTGTTTGTGGACGTGATCGACTGCTTTTACTGTTTGCTGAGCTTCCGTGACAGAGTGGAAGCTCTGCAAGTAGTCGTCCATATAATGGTTTCTTTTTATGGCGACCGCAGCTTCTGGGTACGCTTCTGCATGTTCTTCAGCATTTTTATTTTTGATGTATAATGCTGTGCATGGTGATGATGTCGCTCCAAAGATGATTGACGTCATCCTATATTCCTCCGGTTGGTCCTCCCGCCGCTTGCCTCTCCACAAGAAACGTAAAACGTCTCTATCTTCTTTGCGCACTTTAATCTGCATGAACATTTCTTTTATATCGGCGCTCACTGCATACGGATACTGTCGGAACCTCATGATCACTCCGGGCAGTGATTGTAATAAGTCGGGCCCCGAGTGAAGCATATCGTTGAGACATATTCCGGCTGTCTTCGCTGCGGCGTCGTGTACCAATCTCGGCGGCTTGTTCGGTTTCGCAGGGTTGATGACTGGGAAGTGTGGCAGATACCATGTCCTTCCTTGCGGCGGTGGCATTGGCGCGCGCTCTGCGTAACCCGAGTTGAAGAGGTTCTCGATGCGTTCTTCGTACTGTAGCTTGAGATTGCTGTCTCGGTCGAGCCTCTTCTCTAAGGTATGCAGGCGCCTTTCCGCTTCCTTATAATTATTTGGTATTTGGAAGTCCTTTTGTTTCCACAACAACCCTGTCTCGAATCTGCCGGCCGCTGACCTCTGGCTGGTTTCGTCCAATATTTGCATGGCTCGCTGCTCGGGATCTTCTTTCGGTCTTCTCGGCTCGATGCACAGCGACTCCAATTTGAAATAATTTTTTATTTCTTCTTCTATCGGTGGTGCATCTTCCCTCTGATGTAGTCTGCCGCAGAAGGTGACCGTCGACGTCAATGAGCTATGACAGCCATGCAGAACCCAGCCCAGGTTGGTGTATGAGGCGACTGGTTGGTCTCGACGGCCGACGCGCAGTTTTCTAGACACTATGAGGTGCCAGTTATCTTGCCCGATTAGTACTTTCGGTGAGGCGCGTTCGTAGGTGATATCCTCGTTGATATCCAACAGATGTGGGCAATTCCCCAAGTGATCTTCATTCAAGGATTCTGGCGCGAAGTCCAACCGCTCTACAGTACGCGCTGCTTCTATGTTGTGTTCTTCTTGCGCGTACGTTCCTCTTATTTTAAAGCTGACGATCTTGCTCTTCTCGTGTTTCACCTCCGAGCCGACCCCTTGTATCCACATTGTGTGGGCTGGGCCGTCGGCGCCGATGACGTCGGCGATTGAGGCATCGACTAAGGTGACCGTGCTTCCTTCATCCAATAATGCGTATGTTTCGACGCAGCTTAGCGGCCCCCTTATTGTTACGGGCGCAATCTTTAGGTAAGCGCGGCGGTGCTTGTACGGTCGAGTCGCTGTGTTGACCTCCTTTGCCGATGTTGCGGTTTCCATAGCGGGTTCTTTTTCCATTACTGCTGTTCTGTCGTGATGCAACAATTTATGGTGTTTCATCATGCATCCGCCTTTTACGCACGGTGGAGCTTTGCACAGTAATCGACGATGTTTGCCTCGCAGACAGCGGTAGCAGATATTGTACTTCTTTGCTACTTCCCATTTGTGGACAGAGCGGCGTATGACTTGCAATCGGGCAGTTTGTGTTCTTGTTTGCATTGAGGGCAGCGTTCTTCATATGGTTTCTTGCTTGTGGCGAAGGCACGTTCTATTTTTCTTGGTCTTCGCTCTCTCGTTTCGCTGTCCTCTGCGATGAACTCCGGCAAGGCATACGCGCTGCATTTATCCGCTTCTTCGTTTAAGAACATTGATATCTTCTTAAGCTCTGGGATATCTTCTTTCTTTCTGGCTGCATAGTCGTACCATTTGCTTTTCAATATGGGCGTGAGTTTGTCTGTGATAACTCGCGTCATTTCTGGACTATGCAGATAGTGTGCTTTCTTGAGTGCTTCCACGGTGCCCACTACGTTCGCTATGCGATTTGCGAATATGCATAGCTCCCTGGGATTGTCCGTAACTTTGTTCAGCAGCTTCAGCTTCTCTATTTCCAAGTGAATTAACGCTTCTGGTCGTCCGAATCTCCTTTCCAAAGCTTCTATTATAATTCTGGGATCTGGTTGGCTTATAAGTAGGCAACCTGCGGCTTCTTTTGCTGTCCCTTTTAAGCTTCGGCGTATTCTCGCTATGTTTTCGTTCGCCGTGAAGTACTTTGAAGATTCTTCGTACATTGTCTTGAAGCTGAGCCACTCCTTGCTGCTACCATTGAATGAGGGCAGCTCTTGTATATATTTCGGCGGCTCCCTTGTGCTTCGTACTGCTTGTGATAGAGCAGCGGCTAAGGTAGCGACGTCGATTTGCTGCTGCGCCTGTCCATAGTCTTCTTTCTGCGGCGTGGTATGTTGCGGAGCGTATTGCGGCGCACACTGTTGAAGTACGGGTGGTGCGATCTGCAGTGCTGGTTGCGGCGTGAAGTACGACGTGGGTTGCGGCGCAGGCTGCGGCGCGGGTTGTGGCGCGGGCTGAGGCGCGGGTTGCGATGTAGGTTTTTCTTGCAACCATGTACTAATGCGCACTGATGCCAAATCGTCTTCTATTTCTTCATCTTCATCGGTTGATCCGGCTTCTGCTTGTAGTCGCTGCACGCGTATTTCTTGCAATTCTGTTCTTGCTTGCAACTGAGCCTGCTCGAGCTTGAGTTCGGCTAACCGCTCTTTCGCCTCTAACTCCGCGAGGAGTCTCTTGCGTGAGGCTACGGAGCGGCGTGACCTAGTCTCGCCGGGCTTCAATGTGCACTGCGATCTTTGATCACCCTCTTGCTGGGTTTCTTCCGTTGCGGTTGTTCTATCGGTTGCAGAGGTAGCGGTCGTATCGCTGACCGTTGTGGTTTCGCTAGTGGTGTTTGTTGAACCACTAGCGGCTGAGTCGCCCCCGGAGGCCTCTTCTGTGGCCCCCTGGGTTGTTTGTTCATCCTTGCGACGCTTCGATGATTCTCCGTTGTTACTACGCGTAATCACCATTTTTCTTCACAATAATATTTTTTCGTTCTTGCGGTTTGCTTCTTTCTTCCGGCAATACCAAGACCGATATTGTCTTTTTCTTCTAGTAATCCGGCTTCTCGAAGGACCATTAATATTACGGATCGCCGTAATGCCGTGCGAAAAATGGAATAAAACGCGCTGGTCTTGCTTTTAACTGGAGGCAAGCGGCGGTGAGGAGGAACTTGTACTTTTTCTTTTCTTGCTGGTGCCTTTTCGGTGGCTGGAGAGCGACTGCTGACCCTAGCGGCCGGCCCGTCTTTTATATGATTTGGCCGCTGCTGGCCAGCGGACCCTTGCCTCACCCCCGCGCCTATCTTTATTTATTTAATAACCTTACAAACTAATAAACATAATTCACTATATAATATTCTTATAACTACTTGTTAGACTAGGGTGTACATATCAATATTTTTACTTATTTACAGGTTTACATTATAATTTTCAGCTGCTTTAGGCGGAGAATCCTTCCCCCCGCCTCAGCACTATAAATATAAAACGTCGTGGCGCGGTGCGCGTGGCTTCATTTGCTCCGCGGCCGCGTCACGATAACATGCTCTTTGGTTACACTACTACTATTATTTTATGTGCCTAACGGCCTAATATATTTATTATATAATAAAGTAAACATTTATTATATTTAACAATTACAGTTTTCATTAGAAGACTATGCTAACTCTTCCTGTTCATACGGTGCCTTTATTTGGGAGAGTTATTGCACAGTTACAAATCAACCTTAAACTTAGTTATAATACAATCATTATTTTTTATCGTTCGATACAAGTAATACAATTATTTACACAAATTATAATTTAAATTCAACATAAGGTTGCGCTAGTTCCGCCGTATAACCCTTGCTAGTTGTCGAACCAGAGGCGTGGCCTGATAATTACACCGTCGTCATGGCTCCGCCCACCGCTCCTAGGTTGTTCAACTAGCGCCGGTTACAATAAGCATTTTCTTTCGTTTGTTTAATATTGTTGCGTCGTGCACAATTGTAATGAAACGTCACGAACATTTTGAATTTATTTGATAGAGAAATCGAAAAATTGATAAAGTAAAAGGTCTTTGATAAGTACCTTATATCTAAATAACGTCACATTAATATATCGCACCCAGGTGAAGCCGGGGCGTGTCGCTAGTACATAAATAAATAATATTCAGAGCGTCATCTTAAAAGTCTCTTTGTGAAATACTTACCCTTACCGTTACCATTACAGCCTATCACAGTTCACTGCTGAACATAGGCCTCCCACATAGATTGCCTTATAGGGGTATAATTGCTATAGATGCCACGTGAGGCAGGTCGATTAACCGTAGTTTTTTGGTTTTTAGTTAGCATGAAGATGCTGCTGCCCCTCTCTCGCTTTGTGTCCCTATGTCCCCTCTTACGACACCCACGAGTTGATATGGGGTAGTGTGGATATAGTGCTCGGCCGTCCCGGCGACTGAGGCGGGCTTGGTGGCGATTTGAGGCGAGGAAGTGGGCATCGAAGTTGATGCGTATTTGGGGGCAGGCCGCTGAGAGGGAGACACACTGACCTGGTCTGCGCATCCGGGACGGCTTTTACCTCCGCGCTGTTTCCTTTGCGGCACTTTGGAACACCGGCGATTGTTCGCAGGTTGTTCCTCTTTGCGGCAATTGACTCAGCTCGGGTATTCAACCGTCTTGAGCGTGCGGGGGCAGTCGGTAGTGCAATATCATCGCTATTTCACTTATAGAGAGTAAATTAGTTTGTTTTGATTGCTTCAGGCCTCCTTTTGACTGCGTTAAAGCGACTGTTGACCATGAAGTCCTGGACCCGAATCCCGGGTCGGGCCAAAGCAATCCTAAATACTTATGCAAATATTTATTTGCAATTAACCAATAGATATTTTAATACTACCGCACATTTTAACTAAATCTTTTGAAATAAATAGTGACCAACCAATAGTGAACAACCGTAGTTGAACAACCGTATTCAACAACCGTGGTCCATAAGGGTCTTGAATTTAAACAGAACTGACGTAGGCACATTCCATAATATTCTATCCCAACCAAATGGCGACGATGCGAAAGTTCTGTTCGAATCCATGGCCCATGTAGTTATTAAGTAGTGTTATATGAGTAAGTCATGTATATTAGGGTATGATGGGACTGACATACCCTAAGCGGTAAATGTCCCTTAAATTATAATAGAATAAAAAAAAAAACCGTGGTCAGTAAATAATAATTATAAAATTTCGCGACTAATCAATCAGTCGAACCGCTGGCCACTCCCTTGCTATCTGAATTTATAAATCGTGCATTTTAATTTTGAACCTCAGTCCACAGTTTTCCAGCAGCACACACACAGAGACGGCAGTGGAAATATCCTCCGCAACCTATAGGTGTAGGACGTGAGCGACTCGCGGAGTATCTTCGACAACATTTACTCCGGAGAGTTACGCCCGTCCGGCACATTCGCTGGTCCTTCGAGCCGGATCCTAATAATAAAGTCGTAAAAATTGTGATCATAAAATTAAATATATAACAGGTAACCTAATTATATGGAAATGGTCAATCACTTTATCATACTAAGAAACGGAAGAAGTATTAAAAGTAGCTGTGGCTATATAAAATTATCTGTGAAATTATTAAATATTGTTATTAATATGAATAAAAGATTTATCTGTTGATGTATATATTAGTTATTAAAGATTTGTCTTGGTTTAAATAAAACTAATTTTACGGATATTATCGCGTATATTAACTTATTTTATATTCCCGACGTTTCGGGCACTTTTCAGCACCCATGGTCACGGGAGGGGGACTTATGACGTCCCAATGTCATAGTTAACCACGGCTACCTTCATATTAAAAATTATTAATTTTTGTTCCGATCTACGCAATATGAACTTACAGTATCATGAAGTCTTGCAGTTGTATGCTTGGGTTGGGATATAATTTTATTAATTATGGGATCCCAAGAAGATGGTAGCAACCAGCCATCTTCTCTATTGAAATTAGGATGTTTTTTAATTTCAATAGCCTCGCGAATCATCCTGGGGAGGAATCGGTGTTCTTTAGCGAGGATTTGTGGTCTATCAAATCTAATGTAGTGATGGGGGCGATCCTGTACATATTCACAGACTGCAGACTTCCTGGAACGTCGATTCTTCACATCAGCTATGTGTTCTTTAACGCGGGTTTTCATGGATCTTTTAGTTTGTCCTATATAAGAGAGACCACATTCACAATCAAGCTTTTACACTCCTGCTTCTTGCAGAGGAATATTACACTTGACTGATGGCAAAAACTGACTAATCTTCTTCGGCGGCTTGAAGTATGTTTTAATGGAAGCACGCTTCAAGATGTAGCCAATCTTGTCAGTGACACCTCTGACATATGGCAGTACAGCAGGCACTCGCTCGACTGTGGCCGGCTTCATTCATTCACTGTGACGTAGGCGCGGGACCCGAAGCATATTTTCGTACAAAACTTGCTTGACGTGTTGGAGCTCGACGGCCAGGTGTTTACTGTCACAGATCCCTCGTGCTCTCTGAAACAAAGATTTACCCCCGGAAGCTAACTGTGAAGGATGGTGATGAGAATCACCGTTTAAATATCTATCTGTATGGGTCTTTTTTCTATACACAGTGTGGCTCAAGGTGTTATCAGAGTGTTTCTTTATGAGGTCACTGGTTGTTTTAAGTGTGTTATTTGTTGGGTCATTTTTAACCTTTTTATACGTACTAACATCCAACAAAAGTTCTTGTAGTTTAGACTTGTAGAATAGACGTATCCATGACTACCGTGGCATTTCCCTTATCTGCGCGGAGAATCGTGATTTCTGGTTTATTGCGTAGGTTATTCAACGCTTTAAATTCATCTTTGGGTAGATTTGGTTCTGGCGCTGAACTTCGACGTAACATAGACGAAATGCCGTATCGCTTCCAAATCTTCCTTTTGGATATTGTTTTTAAATAAACAGTCCTCAACAGTACAGATAATTTACTGAAAAGTGCCCGAAACGTCGGGAATATAAAATAAGTTAATAAACGCGATAAAATCCGTAAAATTAGTTTTATTTAAATGTGTATTGTTCGCGTGAATATAAAAAAATCATTATTTGTCTTGGTTGTTGCAAGTTTGGGTACTTTGTGTATCATCATTATCATCATCATTACAGCCCTTCACAAGTCCTTTGCTGGTGCCTTTTCGGTGGCTGGAGAGCGACTGCTGACCCTAGTTTTTTTTTTTTTTTTTTTGCGCCCGAAGCAATTGGAAAAGGGCTACCACTGAGGGAGGCGGAAAATGCATTATGCATACCACGACAGCCGGTCTGTCCTGGTTATGTGGGACTCACTGCCTACCGGGGGACCTAAGTGATACCCACTAAAAACCGCCTTTGGGGACTGGCAACTAGCTCTATTAAAGCTGCATATGCCGTATCTAAAGCGACCCTCTTTTGGGAAAAGAGGGCGCAGACGGCTAAGTGCCGTTTAGGGACTGCCTACGAAGGCATATTATTAATTTTAACTAATTTTTAATTTAATTAGGATTGGCCTGAGCCGCCAGGAGGCAGTTCAGGTCGTTTGACAACTTATTTGGCGGGTCCGAGAGAGTGTTTCTCGGCCTGCGGACGCTATAGCGAGAAGGGAGTGGGGCGGTATAAGTAACTGCCTCACGAATAAGTGTGTTAGTATGTGACTCTGATACTTTAAAGAAGTTTTCAGAGAATTTTTTAAGACATTGCTGGATTGTTGGGATTTCTAAATCCCGGTGAAGGTCGGCATTACGGACGTACCAAGGTGCGTTCGTAGCTCGACGACAGAAGAGGTTTTGAACTACTTGGAGTTCGTTAATAATTTTATCGTTAGCGTGTGCAAAAATAGGAGCCGAGTAAGTCATAACCGGTCGTATACAAACCTTATAGAGGGTTCGCTTATTTCGTAATGACATTTTGCTATGTCTGCCTAACATACTGTTAAGCCGACCTAAATAGAAACGTGCTAGACGCGTTACTCTTTTGACATGAGACTCAAAAGTAAGCCTATAGTCAAGGGTGACGCCTAAATATTTTGCTGACATGTGCCATGGGACAGGGGTCCCTAGCATTCGTATAGGTGGAGTATTTTTCTTGTTTTTATTACGGCGTCTTTTAATATCGAATTGAACTGCGGAGCTCTTCTCCGGGTTCACATCGATACGCCATTTTTGGAACCAGTCTCCTAGGTCATCGACTGACTTTTGGATCTTGTTCCTTGCTGAAGATATTCTAGGACTTTTGAAGTATAGTGCAGTGTCATCTGCGAAGAGTGAGAGCTGTACACCATTCGACGGGATAGGAATGTCGTTGGTGTACAAGATGTACAGGAGGGGAGCTAGTACTGATCCTTGAGGAACACCAGCTTTAATGGGGCGCTGAGAGGATAACGTGCCTTCGTGTCTAAAGCGAAAGGTACGATGTTGTAAATAAGAGGCTACGAGACGTACTAGACGATCGGAGAGTCCTATCCTATATAATTTGAAAATAAGGCCTTCATGCCAGACTCGGTCGAAGGCTTTGACAATGTCGAAAAAGACCGCGATTGTCTTTAGTCGACGTGGATAAAAACCGCTGAGGATATATTCCACAATGCGGTGTACCTGTTGTGGACACGAGTGTTTTGCGCGGAAACCAAATTGGTGTGGGATGACAATGGGGTCACCGTCTGTGGGAAACAGATGGCGCCTCATTCGATTTTGAATGACTCTTTCAAAGAGTTTGCCCATGGCCTTTAGGAGGCTAATGGGACGATGACTGGAGGGGAGGTTAAGAGGCTTGCCTGGCTTGGGAATACCAATGACAATTGCCTCTTTCCAAGAAGTGGGAAAGTAACTAAGATTAAAACAGGCGTTAAAGATAATAGCTAAGAGGGTTAACACCTGCTCTGGAAAGTATTTAAGGGCTTGGTTGGATATGCCATCCGCGCCCGGAGATTTTTTGGGCTTAAGTCCTTTGATGAGGGACGAGATCTCATCATTGGACACAGTGATAGGGTCAGAGGTTGTGGGGGGTGAGTTCCGGCGGCGGACCTCATCCTCCACTTCCTGAATATGTGAGGGGTCGACAGGTTGAGAGCTAGGAGAGCATTGTGCGGCAATGCTGTCTGCAAAGCACTCAGCCTTCTCGTCGTCCTCGAAGGCAACCGTACCGTCGGGGCGGGAGAGAGGGGGAGTGTGAGTTGTAGCGTCTATACGGAGGGCTCTAGCCATCTGATAGTACGCTGTATGTGAGGGAGATATATTCTCCATGAGATCACTCCTTTGGAGCTCTCGAAATTCGTAAAGGTGCGAACGGAGTTTTCGTTGAAGACGATTAGCCGTATGCCTATATTCGGGGGTGGGATATTTAGCTGCTCTCCGGAAAGCAGCTTTTTTAGCTTTTAATATGTTGCTAATATATAGGGGAAGCCCATTAGTATTAGCAACCGGAACGACCCTTTCATTCTCCTTAAGGGAGGATTTAATTAGGGTTGAGAGTGATTCGACCGCGGTGTCGATTTTTACAGGACTGTCTAAGTCTAAAGGCCTAAGCGGTGCCTGCGGTGGTCTCGGGGGACCCTGAGGGGGTCGTGCAAAGCCCTGAGACGGCTGAGATACGCCCTGACGGGGCTTCCTAACATATAAGGCCGGGAATGAACGGTCATTTACCGGCGGTGGTGCCTGTCTTGCTATACGCGGACGAGGAGCGCACGGGCATCCTCTGTAGCTCGCCGGGTGGCCTGTCTGTTGACACAGGACGCACGCGGGCGGGGATACGGCATCTTTGGGACACGCTTTGGTGATATGCGGATCTAGGCACTTAACGCACCTGGGTGGGGCGGAGCAATTGGCCGCCGCGTGACCATACAATTGGCAGCGGTGGCACTGCGCCGGGAAACCGCGCCTACGCGGTGACTCAACCTTGACTCCAGACAAGCCGCACACAGTGCGTACTTGCCGGAAGATGGTTTTAGCCTCCGGGACGTTACTTAAGATTACTAATATTACCGGGTATCTCAGCCCGGTCCTACTATGCATTTTGTGAACCGCTTCAACGGGGAAACCTTGTGACTTAAGGTCCGCAAGTATCTCCTCGTTGGAGAGTTCAAACGGGACGCCTCGGATGACGACCCTAACTTTACGCTCTTCCGGGAGAGCGTATGTGTGGTACGATACGCGTTCGTACGTAACAAGTTTCGTGATACGGCGGAAATCGTCGATCGTGGTTGGCAATATTTTGATTGCTACGCCTAAGTTGGTAGCATCCTCGTACTTAATTTTCGAGTCGTAACATATCTTACTGAGCCGGGTAAATTCAGCCTTATCTCTTAAGAAGACAGGGGGCGGGGCTTGTTTCTTAGCTAATTGCGGAGCGCAACGTGAAGCCGGCTTCGACGGCGCTGCAATATCTAAGGGGGTCGAGGCAGCGGCGGGGGCTGCGGAGGTAGACGCGGCAGCGGCGGAGGCCGGGGGTGGGGGGAGCGGCACGGGCCGCTTCGGCGGGGGGCGAACGGTTTTTCGCGGCGCGCTTCGCTGCGCGCTTTGACGACACCGTGGTGTAAGACGTGTTAGAGTTGTTAGAGTCACCGGTAACATCGGAGTCAGAGGACTCCGATGTCCTGGTGCTGGACTGTTTGGCAGGCCTCTTCCGGGAGGCAGATGTTGATGACGCGGAATCGGAGTGAGAGCACTCCATGTCGATTTCGAGCGGCGCGAACGAATTACGTGACGCGAGGTAGTCCGCTATAACGGGCGGCGGTGCCTGAAGGGCGGGAGGAGCCAGAAGGGCTGAGATGGCTGCTTTAAGAGCTTGCGTGTCATTTTGGAACCTATGGACTGCATCGAGCACGTTACCTGCGAACTGCGAGGACATTTTAACCTATTCTACAACTAAACTAAAAAATAAACTAAAAATTAGAACTATCGTATGGCGTGGGGGGATCAGGGATCACCGTTCTGAAAAGAACGGGACGTTCTTATTCTGAAACTCTCCCTCGTCCTCAAAAGGACGGGGGCTAAGTCAAGAAACAATATGACAATATACACGTTATATATACTACACATATAATTATAATAAACTACTAACATATACAGTACTAGTGTACTACAATATAAAAAGCGTTCAGTCAGACCTCCCCGACCTGAGGCTGAGAGTAAGAGCTGAGAGTTAGCGATGAGACACTCACCCGACTTCAGCGCTTATAGCGCCAACACTGAGAGGCGCGCGGGGCGCGAAACTGGGGGGGCGCTAACGGAGCGCACGCGGACTACCTGGTACACCCGCTCGAGAGCGGAGCCACAGGTGGAATCGCTGACCCTAGCGGCCGGCCCGTCTTTTATATGATTTGGCCGCTGCTGGCCAGCGGACCCTTGCCTCACCCCCGCGCCTATCTTTATTTATTTAATAACCTTACAAACTAATAAACATAATTCACTATATAATATTCTTATAACTACTTGTTAGACTAGGGTGTACATATCAATATTTTTACTTATTTACAGGTTTACATTATAATTTTCAGCTGCTTTAGGCGGAGAATCCTTCCCCCCGCCTCAGCACTATAAATATAAAACGTCGTGGCGCGGTGCGCGTGGCTTCATTTGCTCCGCGGCCGCGTCACGATAACATGCTCTTTGGTTACACTACTACTATTATTTTATGTGCCTAACGGCCTAATATATTTATTATATAATAAAGTAAACATTTATTATATTTAACAATTACAGTTTTCATTAGAAGACTATGCTAACTCTCCCTGTTCATACGGTGCCTTTATTTGGGAGAGTTATTGCACAGTTACAACTCAACCTTAAACTTAGTTATAATACAATCATTATTTTTTATCGTTCGATACAACTAATACAATTATTTACACAAATTATAATTTAAATTCAACATAAGGTTGCGCTAGTTCCGCCGTATAACCCTTGCTAGTTGTCGAACCAGAGGCGTGGCCTGATAATTACACCGTCGTCATGGCTCCGCCCACCGCTCCTAGGTTGTTCAACTAGCGCCGGTTACAATAAGCATTTTCTTTCGTTTGTTTAATATTGTTGCGTCGTGCACAATTGTAATGAAACGTCACGAACATTTTGAATTTATTTGATAGAGAAATCGAAAAATTGATAAAGTAAAAGGTCTTTGATAAGTACCTTATATCTAAATAACGTCACATTAATATATCGCACCCAGGTGAAGCCGGGGCGTGTCGCTAGTACATAAATAAATAATATTCAGAGCGTCATCTTAAAAGTCTCTTTGTGAAATACTTACCCTTACCGTTACCATTACAGCCTATCACAGTTCACTGCTGAACATAGGCCTCCCACATAGATTGCCTTATAGGGGTATAATTGCTATAGATGCCACGTGAGGCAGGTCGATTAACCGTAGTTTTTTGGTTTTTAGTTAGCATGAAGATGCTGCTGCCCCTCTCTCGCTTTGTGTCCCTATGTCCCCTCTTACGACACCCACGAGTTGATATGGGGTAGTGTGGATATAGTGCTCGGCCGTCCCGGCGACTGAGGCGGGCTTGGTGGCGATTTGAGGCGAGGAAGTGGGCATCGAAGTTGATGCGTATTTGGGGGCAGGCCGCTGAGAGGGAGACACACTGACCTGGTCTGCGCATCCGGGACGGCTTTTACCTCCGCGCTGTTTCCTTTGCGGCACTTTGGAACACCGGCGATTGTTCGCAGGTTGTTCCTCTTTGCGGCAATTGACTCAGCTCGGGTATTCAACCGTCTTGAGCGTGCGGGGGCAGTCGGTAGTGCAATATCATCGCTATTTCACTTATAGAGAGTAAATTAGTTTGTTTTGATTGCTTCAGGCCTCCTTTTGACTGCGTTAAAGCGACTGTTGACCATGAAGTCCTGGACCCGAATCCCGGGTCGGGCCAAAGCAATCCTAAATACTTATGCAAATATTTATTTGCAATTAACCAATAGATATTTTAATACTACCGCACATTTTAACTAAATCTTTTGAAATAAATAGTGACCAACCAATAGTGAACAACCGTAGTTGAACAACCGTATTCAACAACCGTGGTCCATAAGGGTCTTGAATTTAAACAGAACTGACGTAGGCACATTCCATAATATTCTATCCCAACCAAATGGCGACGATGCGAAAGTTCTGTTCGAATCCATGGCCCATGTAGTTATTAAGTAGTGTTATATGAGTAAGTCATGTATATTAGGGTATGATGGGACTGACATACCCTAAGCGGTAAATGTCCCTTAAATTATAATAGAATAAAAAAAAAACCGTGGTCAGTAAATAATAATTATAAAATTTCGCGACTAATCAATCAGTCGAACCGCTGGCCACTCCCTTGCTATCTGAATTTATAAATCGTGCATTTTAATTTTGAACCTCAGTCCACAGTTTTCCAGCAGCACACACACAGAGACGGCAGTGGAAATATCCTCCGCAACCTATAGGTGTAGGACGTGAGCGACTCGCGGAGTATCTTCGACAACATTTACTCCGGAGAGTTACGCCCGTCCGGCACATTCGCTGGTCCTTCGAGCCGGATCCTAATAATAAAGTCGTAAAAATTGTGATCATAAAATTAAATATATAACAGGTAACCTAATTATATGGAAATGGTCGATCACTTTATCATACTAAGAAACGGAAGAAGTATTAAAAGTAGCTGTGGCTATATAAAATTATCTGTGAAATTATTAAATATTGTTATTAATATGAATAAAAGATTTATCTGTTGATGTATATATTAGTTATTAAAGATTTGTCTTGGTTTAAATAAAACTAATTTTACGGATATTATCGCGTATATTAACTTATTTTATATTCCCGACGTTTCGGGCACTTTTCAGCACCCATGGTCACGGGAGGGGGACTTATGACGTCCCAATGTCATAGTTAACCACGGCTACCTTCATATTAAAAATTATTAATTTTTGTTCCGATCTACGCAATATGAACTTACAGTATCATGAAGTCTTGCAGTTGTATGCTTGGGTTGGGATATAATTTTATTAATTATGGGATCCCAAGAAGATGGTAGCAACCAGCCATCTTCTCTATTGAAATTAGGATGTTTTTTAATTTCAATAGCCTCGCGAATCATCCTGGGGAGGAATCGGTGTTCTTTAGCGAGGATTTGTGGTCTATCAAATCTAATGTAGTGATGGGGGCGATCCTGTACATATTCACAGACTGCAGACTTCCTGGAACGTCGATTCTTCACATCAGCTATGTGTTCTTTAACGCGGGTTTTCATGGATCTTTTAGTTTGTCCTATATAAGAGAGACCACATTCACAATCAAGCTTTTACACTCCTGCTTCTTGCAGAGGAATATTACACTTGACTGATGGCAAAAACTGACTAATCTTCTTCGGCGGCTTGAAGTATGTTTTAATGGAAGCACGCTTCAAGATGTAGCCAATCTTGTCAGTGACACCTCCGACATATGGCAGTACAGCAGGCACTCGCTCGACTGTGGCCGGCTTCATTCATTCACTGTGACGTAGGCGCGGGACCCGAAGCATATTTTCGTACACAACTTGCTTGACGTGTTGGAGCTCGACGGCCAGGTGTTTACTGTCACAGATCCCTCGTGCTCTCTGAAACAAAGATTTACCCCCGGAAGCTAACTGTGAAGGATGGTGATGAGAATCACCGTTTAAATATCTATCTGTATGGGTCTTTTTTCTATACACAGTGTGGCTCAAGGTGTTATCAGAGTGTTTCTTTATGAGGTCACTGGTTGTTTTAAGTGTGTTATTTGTTGGGTCATTTTTAACCTTTTTATACGTACTAACATCCAACAAAAGTTCTTGTAGTTTAGAATTATAATCCGACGTATCCATGACTACCGTGGCATTTCCCTTATCTGCGCGGAGAATCGTGATTTCTGGTTTATTGCGTAGGTTATTCAACGCTTTAAATTCATCTTTGGGTAGATTTGGTTCTGGCGCTGAACTTCGACGTAACATAGACGAAATGCCGTATCGCTTCCAAATCTTCCTTTTGGATATTGTTTTTAAATAAACAGTCCTCAACAGTACAGATAATTTACTGAAAAGTGCCCGAAACGTCGGGAATATAAAATAAGTTAATAAACGCGATAAAATCCGTAAAATTAGTTTTATTTAAATGTGTATTGTTCGCGTGAATATAAAAAAATCATTATTTGTCTTGGTTGTTGCAAGTTTGGGTACTTTGTGTATCATCATTATCATCATCATTACAGCCCTTCACAAGTCCAATGCTGAACATAGGCCTCGCCCAAGGAATGCCACAAAGCACGGTCCTGAGCCACCTGCATCCATCGACTTGCTGCATGTCTCACCAGGTCGTCACTCCATCTAGTGGGGGGTCGCCCTACACTTCGCCTACCGGTACGAGGCTGCCACTCGAGAAACTTTCTTCCCCATCGGTTGTCGGTTCTTCGAGCTATATGGCCGGCCCACTGCCACTTCAGCTTACTAATCCGTTGGGCTATGTCGGTTACTCTGGTTCTACTGCGGATATCCTCATTTCTAAGTTTATCACGCAGAGACACCCCGAGCATATCCCTCTCCATAGCCCGCTGAGCAACCTTGAACTTTCTCATACGGCCAGCAGTGAAGGACCACGTCTCAGATCAGTAAGTCATCACTGGCAACACGCACTGCTTGTACGATTTCGTTTTCAGGTTTTGAGGCATGTCTAACGAGAAGATGTGTTGTAGTTTCCCGAACGCTGCCCAGCCGAGTTGAATCCGTCGATTGATCTCTCGGTCGAATTTGGACTTACCTAGTCGGACTATTTGTCCTAGGTAAACATACTCGTCAACGACTTCGAGCTCATTTCTCCCAGCAACTACCGGCATAGGTGTGACATGAACATTAAACATGATTCTTGTTTTGTCCATGTTTATCTTAAGACCTATCCGTTGGGACACTATTGAGCTCATTGAGCATAGTGCTAAAATCCTCCAGCGATTTTGCCATAAGGACTATATCGTCGGCAAATCGAAGGTGAGTGATGTACTCGCCATTGATGTTAAAACCGTATCCTTACCAGTCCAGTACCTTGAAAACGTCTTCCAATGCAGCGGTGAAGAGTTTCGGGGATATAACTTCACCCTATCTTACACCTCTCTGCAGTTGGATAGGTTTCGTACTCTGATTCTGTACTCGGATAGCCATCGTAGCTCTATTGTACAAACACTTTAGCACTTCAGTATACCGACAGTAACTTGGCACCGCTGAAGTGACTGCAGCACCGCCCAAATTTCGACGGAATCAAAGGCTTTCTCATAGTCCACATACGCAAGGCAAAGTGGCAGATTATACTCCTCTGTCTTTTGTACAATCTGCCGCAGGGTATGTATGTTGTCCATGGTACTAATGCCTTTTCGGAAACCGGCTTGTTCGGGAGGCTGGAAGACGTTTAGTCTGCGTGCGTTAGTCTAACGGAGCGCACGCGGACTACCTGGTACACCCGCTCGAGAGCGGAGCCACAGGTGGAATCGCTGACCCTAGCGGCCGGCCCGTCTTTTATATGATTTGGCCGCTGCTGGCCAGCGGACCCTTGCCTCACCCCCGCGCCTATCTTTATTTATTTAATAACCTTACAAACTAATAAACATAATTCACTATATAATATTCTTATAACTACTTGTTAGACTAGGGTGTACATATCAATATTTTTACTTATTTACAGGTTTACATTATAATTTTCAGCTGCTTTAGGCGGAGAATCCTTCCCCCCGCCTCAGCACTATAAATATAAAACGTCGTGGCGCGGTGCGCGTGGCTTCATTTGCTCCGCGGCCGCGTCACGATAACATGCTCTTTGGTTACACTACTACTATTATTTTATGTGCCTAACGGCCTAATATATTTATTATATAATAAAGTAAACATTTATTATATTTAACAATTACAGTTTTCATTAGAAGACTATGCTAACTCTCCCTGTTCATACGGTGCCTTTATTTGGGAGAGTTATTGCACAGTTACAACTCAACCTTAAACTTAGTTATAATACAATCATTATTTTTTATCGTTCGATACAAGTAATACAATTATTTACACAAATTATAATTTAAATTCAACATAAGGTTGCGCTAGTTCCGCCGTATAACCCTTGCTAGTTGTCGAACCAGAGGCGTGGCCTGATAATTACACCGTCGTCATGGCTCCGCCCACCGCTCCTAGGTTGTTCAACTAGCGCCGGTTACAATAAGCATTTTCTTTCGTTTGTTTAATATTGTTGCGTCGTGCACAATTGTAATGAAACGTCACGAACATTTTGAATTTATTTGATAGAGAAATCGAAAAATTGATAAAGTAAAAGGTCTTTGATAAGTACCTTATATCTAAATAACGTCACATTAATATATCGCACCCAGGTGAAGCCGGGGCGTGTCGCTAGTACATAAATAAATAATATTCAGAGCGTCATCTTAAAAGTCTCTTTGTGAAATACTTACCCTTACCGTTACCATTACAGCCTATCACAGTTCACTGCTGAACATAGGCCTCCCACATAGATTGCCTTATAGGGGTATAATTGCTATAGATGCCACGTGAGGCAGGTCGATTAACCGTAGTTTTTTGGTTTTTAGTTAGCATGAAGATGCTGCTGCCCCTCTCTCGCTTTGTGTCCCTATGTCCCCTCTTACGACACCCACGAGTTGATATGGGGTAGTGTGGATATAGTGCTCGGCCGTCCCGGCGACTGAGGCGGGCTTGGTGGCGATTTGAGGCGAGGAAGTGGGCATCGAAGTTGATGCGTATTTGGGGGCAGGCCGCTGAGAGGGAGACACACTGACCTGGTCTGCGCATCCGGGACGGCTTTTACCTCCGCGCTGTTTCCTTTGCGGCACTTTGGAACACCGGCGATTGTTCGCAGGTTGTTCCTCTTTGCGGCAATTGACTCAGCTCGGGTATTCAACCGTCTTGAGCGTGCGGGGGCAGTCGGTAGTGCAATATCATCGCTATTTCACTTATAGAGAGTAAATTAGTTTGTTTTGATTGCTTCAGGCCTCCTTTTGACTGCGTTAAAGCGACTGTTGACCATGAAGTCCTGGACCCGAATCCCGGGTCGGGCCAAAGCAATCCTAAATACTTATGCAAATATTTATTTGCAATTAACCAATAGATATTTTAATACTACCGCACATTTTAACTAAATCTTTTGAAATAAATAGTGACCAACCAATAGTGAACAACCGTAGTTGAACAACCGTATTCAACAACCGTGGTCCATAAGGGTCTTGAATTTAAACAGAACTGACGTAGGCACATTCCATAATATTCTATCCCAACCAAATGGCGACGATGCGAAAGTTCTGTTCGAATCCATGGCCCATGTAGTTATTAAGTAGTGTTATATGAGTAAGTCATGTATATTAGGGTATGATGGGACTGACATACCCTAAGCGGTAAATGTCCCTTAAATTATAATAGAATAAAAAAAAAACCGTGGTCAGTAAATAATAATTATAAAATTTCGCGACTAATCAATCAGTCGAACCGCTGGCCACTCCCTTGCTATCTGAATTTATAAATCGTGCATTTTAATTTTGAACCTCAGTCCACAGTTTTCCAGCAGCACACACACAGAGACGGCAGTGGAAATATCCTCCGCAACCTATAGGTGTAGGACGTGAGCGACTCGCGGAGTATCTTCGACAACATTTACTCCGGAGAGTTACGCCCGTCCGGCACATTCGCTGGTCCTTCGAGCCGGATCCTAATAATAAAGTCGTAAAAATTGTGATCATAAAATTAAATATATAACAGGTAACCTAATTATATGGAAATGGTCGATCACTTTATCATACTAAGAAACGGAAGAAGTATTAAAAGTAGCTGTGGCTATATAAAATTATCTGTGAAATTATTAAATATTGTTATTAATATGAATAAAAGATTTATCTGTTGATGTATATATTAGTTATTAAAGATTTGTCTTGGTTTAAATAAAACTAATTTTACGGATATTATCGCGTATATTAACTTATTTTATATTCCCGACGTTTCGGGCACTTTTCAGCACCCATGGTCACGGGAGGGGGACTTATGACGTCCCAATGTCATAGTTAACCACGGCTACCTTCATATTAAAAATTATTAATTTTTGTTCCGATCTACGCAATATGAACTTACAGTATCATGAAGTCTTGCAGTTGTATGCTTGGGTTGGGATATAATTTTATTAATTATGGGATCCCAAGAAGATGGTAGCAACCAGCCATCTTCTCTATTGAAATTAGGATGTTTTTTAATTTCAATAGCCTCGCGAATCATCCTGGGGAGGAATCGGTGTTCTTTAGCGAGGATTTGTGGTCTATCAAATCTAATGTAGTGATGGGGGCGATCCTGTACATATTCACAGACTGCAGACTTCCTGGAACGTCGATTCTTCACATCAGCTATGTGTTCTTTAACGCGGGTTTTCATGGATCTTTTAGTTTGTCCTATATAAGAGAGACCACATTCACAATCAAGCTTTTACACTCCTGCTTCTTGCAGAGGAATATTACACTTGACTGATGGCAAAAACTGACTAATCTTCTTCGGCGGCTTGAAGTATGTTTTAATGGAAGCACGCTTCAAGATGTAGCCAATCTTGTCAGTGACACCTCCGACATATGGCAGTACAGCAGGCACTCGCTCGACTGTGGCCGGCTTCATTCATTCACTGTGACGTAGGCGCGGGACCCGAAGCATATTTTCGTACACAACTTGCTTGACGTGTTGGAGCTCGACGGCCAGGTGTTTACTGTCACAGATCCCTCGTGCTCTCTGAAACAAAGATTTACCCCCGGAAGCTAACTGTGAAGGATGGTGATGAGAATCACCGTTTAAATATCTATCTGTATGGGTCTTTTTTCTATACACAGTGTGGCTCAAGGTGTTATCAGAGGGTTTCTTTATGAGGTCACTGGTTGTTTTAAGTGTGTTATTTGTTGGGTCATTTTTAACCTTTTTATACGTACTAACATCCAACAAAAGTTCTTGTAGTTTAGAATTATAATCCGACGTATCCATGACTACCGTGGCATTTCCCTTATCTGCGCGGAGAATCGTGATTTCTGGTTTATTGCGTAGGTTATTCAACGCTTTAAATTCATCTTTGGGTAGATTTGGTTCTGGCGCTGAACTTCGACGTAACATAGACGAAATGCCGTATCGCTTCCAAATCTTCCTTTTGGATATTGTTTTTAAATAAACAGTCCTCAACAGTACAGATAATTTACTGAAAAGTGCCCGAAACGTCGGGAATATAAAATAAGTTAATAAACGCGATAAAATCCGTAAAATTAGTTTTATTTAAATGTGTATTGTTCGCGTGAATATAAAAAAATCATTATTTGTCTTGGTTGTTGCAAGTTTGGGTACTTTGTGTATCATCATTATCATCATCATTACAGCCCTTCACAAGTCCAATGCTGAACATAGGCCTCGCCCAAGGAATGCCACAAAGCACGGTCCTGAGCCACCTGCATCCATCGACTTGCTGCATGTCTCACCAGGTCGTCACTCCATCTAGTGGGGGGTCGCCCTACACTTCGCCTACCGGTACGAGGCTGCCACTCAAGAAACTTTCTTCCCCATCGGTTGTCGGTTCTTCGAGCTATATGGCCGGCCCACTGCCACTTCAGCTTACTAATCCGTTGGGCTATGTCGGTTACTCTGGTTCTACTGCGGATATCCTCATTTCTAAGTTTATCACGCAGAGACACCCCGAGCATATCCCTCTCCATAGCCCGCTGAGCAACCTTGAACTTTCTCATACGGCCAGCAGTGAAGGACCACGTCTCAGATCCGTAAGTCATCACTGGCAACACGCACTGCTTGTACGATTTCGTTTTCAGGTTTTGAGGCATGTCTAACGAGAAGATGTGTTGTAGTTTCCCGAACGCTGCCCAGCCGAGTTGAATCCGTCGATTGATCTCTCGGTCGAATTTGGACTTACCTAGTCGGACTATTTGTCCTAGGTAAACATACTCGTCAACGACTTCGAGCTCATTTCTCCCAGCAACTACCGGCATAGGTGTGACATGAACATTAAACATGATTCTTGTTTTGTCCATGTTTATCTTAAGACCTATCCGTTGGGACACTATTGAGCTCATTGAGCATAGTGCTAAAATCCTCCAGCGATTTTGCCTTAAGGACTATATCGTCGGCAAATCGAAGGTGAGTGATGTACTCGCCATTGATGTTAAAACCGTATCCTTACCAGTCCAGTACCTTGAAAACGTCTTCCAATGCAGCGGTGAAGAGTTTCGGGGATATAACTTCACCCTATCTTACACCTCTCTGCAGTTGGATAGGTTTCGTACTCTGATTCTGTACTCGGATAGCCATCGTAGCTCTATTGTACAAACACTTTAGCACTTCAGTATACCGACAGTAACTTGGCACCGCTGAAGTGACTGCAGCACCGCCCAAATTTCGACGGAATCAAAGGCTTTCTCATAGTCCACATACGCAAGGCAAAGTGGCAGATTATACTCCTCTGTCTTTTGTACAATCTGCCGCAGGGTATGTATGTTGTCCATGGTACTAATGCCTTTTCGGAAACCGGCTTGTTCGGGAGGCTGGAAGACGTTTAGTCTGCGTGCGAGACGATTTGTTATGACTCTCGAAAACTGAAAAACTTTCTGGCAGACATATCTCGTGCAAAGACTTTGGAGCCTTGGTTTCGCTCGATCGTTTCTTCAATACAAGCTGTATTGAAGTTGAGTAAGTCCCGCCGCATGCAATTAGAGATCTGTCTGTTCAGTTGCCTGTATGCTGTAAAATCTGTTAAAGAATGAAGCTTTATCTCCTGTCTAACAGCCATGAGATTAAGAGTGTGTGAGGGCTTTTGTGCTCTTCTGCGGCGGGTCTTGCAGAACTTAGCTCCGATAACATGGACAGTTTTCACGATCTTGTCATTCATATCGTCCACTTCATTGCAGTCTTCTAGGCACTGAAAACGGTTTTGTAACTCGAGCTGAAAGGTTTCGGGACTTTGAAACAGAGCACGAGGGGGATGGAGCGTCATTCATTAGACGAGACCTCTCCAAATTAACGTTTAGGTTCAGTGTGCCTCTAACCATTTGGTGATCGCTACCAGTTTTCACCCTCGCGATCATGGAGACATCTCTGAACAGTTGTCGTCTGGTCGTCATAATAAAGTCAATCTCATTTTTTGTCGAACCGTCGGGGCTCGACCAGGTTCACTTCCTGTGGGGCCGCTTCTGGAAGAAAGAGTTCATCATAAGGAGTCCCTCTTTTTCCATGAAATCAGCCATCTGCGGACCTCTTGGTTTCCGTAGCCCTATTCGAAATTTCCCTACTTTCAGCTCACCGTTCTCGCTTGTGCCTAGTTTTACATTAAAGTCTCCCATTAACACCGTATAGTGGGTTTTGGAGGAATGCATGGCTCTAGAGATATCCTCATACATTTCCTCTACCTCCTTATCGGGGTGTGCCGAGGTTGGTGCGTGAACCTGTATGACCCTCAGCGAATACAGTTTGGTGACTCTGAGTATAAGGTACGCAACCCTCGTCGACACACTCTCAATCTTTACAACGTTGTTAACGAGAGACTTGTGGACGATAAATCCGACACCACCTTGGGACAGATGGTCGCCCTCCCGGTAATAGAGCAAGTTGTCGGATTCGAGGAATACCGTGTCCTCCCCCTCTCTTCGGGCCTCGGATAATCCTATAATATGCCAGCGTAACTTGTCTATTTCTTCTTTCAGCTCCACGATCTTCTAGTCAGTCCTCAGGGTGCGTGCGTTGTATGTTGCCAGGTCGAGTCGTCTTAGGTGGTAACCGAACCTCCACCGGAGATTCTTACCACCCCCTGCCCCGCCGTTTCCATGATCACCACCGTAGCCAGGAATAGCGGAGCCGCCGGGGCCTAGGGGTCGTCTTTTTGTTGCTCTAATCAATCAAGGGTTGTCAAACGCAGTTTTTTTTATTGTACTTTTGCTGTTATCAGGAAGATGCTGCTGCCCATCTCCTGCCTGTTTCCCTTTGTCACTTCTTACGATACCCACGGGAATATATGGGGTAGTGAATATTCTTAACCGCCACTACACGGCTTTATGTATGTATGTGCAAAATGTATTATATATGTACTTACAAATGTAATGGAATTTAATAATTAAATTTTACAATCTTAAACTAAAAGAGTCTCAGAGAAAAATTTAAAAATATAAATACATCTATTAACTTTGGCCTATCAATATATTTAAGAAATTTAATTTATACATTTTTTTACTTAATGATTATTTACGCGTACACTAAACATTGAATAAAACTACTTTTTACGGATTTCATCGCATTTAATTAACTTATTTTATATTCCCGACGTTTCGGTTGCTTTCCAGCAACCATAGTCACGGGGGACTGAGGTGACTGACGTCCTGATGTCAGAGTTAATCCGGAGTACCTTCAGCTTTTCAATTATTAATTTTGGTCCGATCTACGCAGAATGAACTTACTGTGTCTTGAAGTCTTGCAGTCAAGCCATACATTGCAGAACAAAGATATAATAGAATTATTAATTTAAAAAAAAATAATAATTAAAAAAGCTGAAGGTATTTCGGGTTAACTAGGACATCGGAACGCCAGTCACCTCAGTCTCCCGTGACTATGGTTGCTGGAAAGCAACCTGAACATCTGGAATATAAAATAAGTTAATTAAACGCGATAAAATCCGTAAAAAGTAGTTTTATAAATTTTTTTTACTTGATATTAGCCAGTGCTTGATTGAAATCCCACCTGGTGGTAAGTGGTGACGAAGCGCTAAGCCCGGGATGGTAAATCGCACTGTCTTAGCGCAACAAAAGCCTATTCACTCTTGCCTTGAAGACGCCTAGATTGTATTCGGACGAAAAGACAGACACCGGCAAATTATTCCACTCCTTTGCCGTACTCATTACAAAAGACGAAGCAAACTGTTTGGTTTCTAATACGTGGAATATCGACAACAAAAAGGTTAAGACTCGCCGAATGAATGCAAGAGAATTTTATATTACATTTTTTTCCGCTTCGGAACGTATGAATCTGATATTTTCAGTCGTATTAAGAACCGATGATAACACAATAATTTCATGACCATGACCTAAGACTATTGATGTTTTACGGCTGTATATTTTAACATGGTAGAGCCAAGCTGAATGGGTCGAATCACAATCACGCTCTGACATAATTCCAGCTTGAAACGGCAGAATAATACGTCATTGTTTCGAACTGTGAGTGTAGGGAACAGGATACCTTTTTAATGCTAACGAGGCATTCCGTCTAAGTTATTAGGGATGACGTCGTATCTGCATTTTGATTTTTAATCGAGGATAGATGTAGATGTGTATTAGCCATGGTATCCACTTACCATTAGGTGGACTGTGTGCTTGTTTGCAACTTCTTTTATTAAAAAAAATATTAATTTACTCACTACCACCACCTGATTTTTAAAAACTAGTATTATTTACACGCTACTCGCCCTTGATTCGCATGGAAAGGATCAATTAATGTGGCTTTATTTAGATTTAAGAAAATTAAAGACCATATATTTCATAAAATTTTTCAGAAAAAATAGTCCGGGAAAGTATTTTGGATAGAACATAGACTAGATTCCTGCTGTAATTGCTGTCTATCTGTCCGTAAAGTTTTATTAGTATCTGTTAAGCCATCACGAAGATTAGTCCGAACAGGCAGATAGACAAAAAAAATTTAAAATGTTTATGCATGTATTAATGTCATGTATTTAACACCCTCAATATATTAAGATATTTTATAGAATCAGGCATTACTTTGGGGAAATCCAATATATTAAAGTTTATAAAAAGTTTCCTCGTGTACATCCGCTCGATGGACAATAGTTTTTCGCCTCAGACATGGCGAACCACGTGTCGTTTTGTCGTCAGTGGTGACGGGGATAGTGCACGCAACTGAGGGAGGGCAGGAGGTGCTCTTCAGACTAGGTAAGACACATCATTTTATTTTATCGAAATTTATATTAAGGCAATTATTTCCATACCCCAAACAGACATTTAAATTTTATTTTATGTATAGATAATAATTACTTGTTATCTACAGAGTTATTATATTAAAACCGGCGGTTAATTAACTACGATAGAGAAAGTTTAACAAACTGAGTTCGGCACGAAGCACGCAATAAAGACATTGATGGATGGTTGTAATGGGCTGATGCGGTATTTCACGTCTAATGTCGGATGATAGCGGTTTAAGCTGGTTCCGGTTTAATTAGTGATTTCTGTTAAGGGTAAACTTAGAAATACTTCAATGAAAGTTAACGTTATAGTTGTATCTCGATTATACGAGATGACTATCGATTTGGGCCTAATTCAAATCGCTTTACAACAAAGACCCAGAAAATATGTAGGACTTATCTATCAAAAGTTTAAAGTATTTTAAGACATATACATAACATAACATAAACACTCACGCCTGTCACCCAGAGGGGTAGGCAGAGATTATGGACTTCCATTTGGCACGATCCTGACACACCTCTCTCGCTTCCTCCACATCCATATACCTACGCATACACGCTCGTCGGTTAAAGGTACTCTTGATTTGGCCCATTTTTAATATATCGCCAATATGGTCGATAAACTTTCGCCTAGGGCGACCCTTCCCGACTATGCCGTTCACCTCTGCAACATAAATTTGCTTTGTCACTCTTTCCTCATTCATTCTTTCTACATGGCCAAACCACCGAAGCATTCCTTTCTTAATCCTGGTCACAACATCATCTTGCAAACCACACTCTTCTCTTATTAAACAATTTCTCACTCTGTCATTCAGCTTCATCCCTAACATACTCCTTAATGACCGCATTTCTACAGCATTTATTCTACTCTCATGCTTCTTCTGCCACACCCAACTTTCACTACCATACATTAAAGTAGGTATTTTAAGACAATTTTTTTAAGTAAGGGTTATTCATAATCATCATCATTACAGCCATTCACAAGTCCACTGCTGAACATAGACCTCTCCCAAGGAATGCCATTAAGCACGGTTCTGAGCCACATGCACCTATCGACTTCCCGCACGTCTTACCATGTCGTCACTCCATATATTGGGGGGCTGCCGTACACTACGTCCGCCAGTACGAGGCCGCTACTCGAGAAACTTTTTTCCCCATCGGTCTTCGGTTCTTCGAGCTATATGGCCGGCAATGGTAATGGTGCCACTTCAGCTTACTAATCCGTTGGGCTATGTCGGTCACTCTGGTTCTACTGCGGATCATCCTCATTTCTAAGCTTATCACGCAGAGAAACCCCGAGAATAGCCCTCTCCATAGCTCGCCAAGCAGCAGTAAAGGCCCATGTCTCAGTTCCATAGGTCATCACTAGCAACACGCACTGGTTGTACAGTCTTTTCAAGTTTTGAGATATACCTTACGAGAATATGTGCCGTAATTTCCCGAACGCTGCCCAGCCGAGTAGAATCCGTCGATTTACCTCTCGGTCGAAGTTGCACTTACCTAGTTGGACTATTTGTCCGAGGTAAAGTTGTTAACGAGTAGCTCGTGCATGATCATCTTAAGACCTATCCGTTGGGAGACACTATTTAGGTCATTGAGCATAGAAGTTAGGTGCTCCAGCTATTCTGCCATAAGGACTATTTCGGCTGCAAAACGAAGGTGAGTGATTTACTCCTCGTTGATGTTAATACCGTATCCTTTCCAGTCGAGTAGCTCGAAAACGTCTTCCAATGCAGCGATGAAGAGTTTCGGGGATATAACGTCACCCTGTCTTACACCTCTCTGCAGTAAATAGGTTTCATATTCTGGTTCTGTACTCGGATAGCCATCGTAGCCCTACTGTAAAAACACTTTAGCACTTCGATATACCGACAGTCAACTTTGCACCGCTGAAGGGACTGCAGCACCGCCCAAATTTCGAAGGAATGAAAGGCTTTTTCATGGTCCATATACGCCAGATATAGTGGCAAATTGTACTCCTCGGACTAGGGTGCTAAAGTATTTTCGGAAACCAGCTTTTTCGGGAAGCTGGAAGTCGTGGAGTCTGCATTCGAGACGATTCGTTATGACTCTCGAAAACAGCACGTAGACCCGGCTCAGAAGGTAAATCGGTCTATAGTTCTTCAAAAGAGCGTTGTCGCCTTTCTTAAAGAACAAAACTACCGCAGTTCTGCTTCACGCGTCCGGTGAAGGGCCACCATGGAGGACGGAATTAAAGAGCTTCTGAAGGACTAAAAGTAACGGTTTTCCACCCGCTTTTAGAACCTCCCCTGTAATTTTATCCTCACCGGAGGCCTTCCCGTTTTTAAGCTGCTGAAGAGCCATTCTACTCTCAATTAGACTGACGTCCGTAATATCATCGGAATAGTATTGGATAAGACTTGCTCTTGGATCTTTACTCACATTTGCGTGTGGTTCCAACGTTGATGTGTACAGCTGCTCATAGAACCTCTCAATCTCACTCAAAATCTCAGATGTCTCGAAAACGACGCTGCCACGCTCGATTTTCAGATTCAAGAGTTGACTCTTTCTAGGAGACAGATCTCTAGCAAAGACTTTGGAGCCCTGGTTACGCTCGATCACTTCTTCAATACGAGCAGTATTAAAGTTGCGTAAGTCCCGCCGCATGCTTTTGTAGATAAGTCTGTTAAGTTGCCTGTATGCTATCAAATCTTCTGAAGACTGCAGCTTCATTTCCCGTCTAACAGCCATAAAATTAAGAGTGTGATCGGAGAGTTGTAGATTATCTGATGAAAATCAGCTGTCGCACCATTTGGTAAATGATTATATGGTGGATGGCCTGGCTATGCCTACTTGTTTGAAAATTCATACCAGGGACTGTCTGTGCGTTCGTTCGGCTTTCCGCAGACGACGTTCATGGGGAATTTGGGGGTGCTCTCTGCACTGAAGCTTAGGAGGCCGCTCTGGGCCGCTTCGTGTCGCGTCGCTGTTTGCAGACCTGATCCGGTCGGATTGCGGAACTAATCATAGGGGCACAGATAGGTGTTTGAAAGAGGTCGTCGGACTTCTGTCCAGTACAGGACTTGTTAAGGTGCTGTGATGCTCAGCAGGGGCATCCAGCGGAGGTTGACCCTCCGGCTTGCCACATTGGTGCTATCTTTTGAGGCGGTGGCTAGGGTTGCAAAATCTGATGGGGTGCCTAAGGTGGCCTAGTTTTGGTGTAGATTCGGTCTTGCAACGTGCCGTCGCGACCCTGTCCCGCTTGTCGGTTTGCTCGCGGACATAAGTCCTTATGTCCGGGACGGGGGTATGTTTATGCCCAAATTTGGTTATGTTTGAACGCCACCCAATTGCGTTCGAGCTGGCGCCTCACCCGATGGTATGTAGGTGAGATAAACGCCGAGGTGGGACGGCCGTGCGCAGCTTGGAGTCAGTCGCTCGACGCGTGGGCGAAGGGTCGGTGCCCCTCCGGCCACGATGCGGGGAGACCGTCAAGCCCTCTTACCTAAATTCACGGGCCCGTCGTGAAACTAGATAGCTAGATGAAGTACGTGCTTCTTCGTCACGTAGATAGGTGAATTGTGCGATATTTAACTCGTGCGAGAGTGCGGAATAGTGTACGCGCGTCGAGGAGATAAACGGTCTAGGATTCGAGCCGCGCATTCCTTGTTTGAGAGCTTCTCCCGGTTAATTGGCAGGATATCGTTATAATTAGGTCGTCGCGTTAGTGCCTTTTGTGTTTTGGTTTTCTAGTTAAATTAATTTGCGTGTCAACGAGGTGTATTTTGAATCTTGTGCGACGTGTTATTCTGTGTCGAATTTATAATTTGTGATGGGTGAATCCGGGACTTTCAATGTTGAACTTTGAACTACTGTCCGTTGCCGTGTCAGGTATCACGTGTTTGATTCTGCGATGAGTGTGGAAATAGGCGAATTGAAGTTAGTTAAATGTACAATGACGCTAAGAGACTGAATAGTGACAGTGAAGAAAGAAGTGGTCCGGCGCTGAAGCAGTCTGGAGCGATGCAGCATTTTGGAGCAGCCTAGAACTCGGCCGCTGCTGCTCGCCTATGCTTTCCAAGGCCCCACACATTCACACATCACTGTACACGACTCGTTATCTACCATTACACACACTCACGGCCTGCCCAAGCCTTGGAGTGAAGTTAGCTCCTGATACATGTAAGTACCTTTGCTTTCTAGTTTGCTCCCATATAGTTTATTGTGATAGGAAATTCTACGCGGCCATATTGAGGCCCAACCTGCATCTGCTCGTGAAGTCTTCTGCTGAATGGGCCCCGGAGGATTTGAACTTTGTAGGGGCAGCCGTAGGCCGTAACAAACAGATAAGCACATTTAAAAAAAAACGTGCAACTTAAATCTTCTGCGCTCATTTTAGCACTATACATAAAACATTTTGTGGTTGTGACAATTTAAAAACTACGTTATGAGTAATTCATGTATGCGTAATAATAGAAATACCAGCAGTAATTAGAATTGGAATTTATTTATTTCAAATTATTATTAATTATGAAGATACATACATCCTAAAGAAAAGAAAAGTAAGCCACTTTTTTACATCGCGATTATCTGATAAAACTGTGAGATTATATCCACTGAACTTCCAAATAACATTATGTTGAAAGATAAAAGTTAGTTTTTCTAGTGGTTTGTACATTATATTATATATCTAGAATGTTTGACCTAGTGCCCAGCTTCTGTAATGGATAGTGGTTGCTGAACGTGAGGTCCCGGATTGGAATACAATCAGTTATTGCGATCTTCTGTCAAGAAATTCTCAGTAGCAGCCTGGAGTCAGAAAGTAGGAAAGTGAGTGAAGCCGCTGGTCTTGAGCCTTTTCTCTCTCTGGTAACCGTCCCATCGGACCATAAGTGTGAGGGAATAGCGAATGTACTCGTCCTTGCGAGTACACACAGACATTCACACTTTTACACCATCTGGGAAGGTACTGCCCTCTTATCTATTTATGTCACCCAAAAATAGTGATTTTAGTACTGTGATCCGGATTGAGTAGTATAGAGAGCAAGAATAATTAAATTTTGAGGCATGCCATCTTAGACATAAGAGGTAACAACGTAGCAGTAGTCTTAATTGTTTGAAGTGGCTGCGGATGTCCATGGACTGCAGTAGCCACTTACCATCAGTGGGGTTGTAAGTTCGTTTGTCACTTCAGTTTAAAAAAACACAGACTGACAACTTTTTTCAATAATTACTAGTAATGTTCTCAAGACCGAATTCCCGCCAGTCTCAGTGGAAACTATCCATCTGCACAGGACAGGATTATAGAGCCCGAGTGTAAGCATAAATAAATGTGCACTCTCTATTCCCACTCTCTCATAGTCTGATGGGTTGGCAAACTGATATGACATGAGAGACATCTGGCATAGGACTAACGGCTTCAAGTGCTTCCCGGGGCACTGGTGTGAAACCCCGGCAACTTCTTCACTCAGAGCTGCTGCTGAGAATTTCTTGACAAAAACCCAATAACTGATTTTGGTCCAGAACTCGAACCCTGACCCTCATGATCAGCAATCATTTTTACGACCACTCGGTCAACGAGGCAATCGATATTATAGCATGTGAGGTGTTTGACGTCGCAATGTTAATTAGAAACATTAGTTTCATTTAATTTGTTGTATTCACGTAAATATAAGAAATCATTTAATATTCATTGTGAAGAAACCGCCTTCTAAGAGGTTTTTATAGTGTAGATGTCCGCAAAACTTCATTTACATAAAAAGTGTATAATTAATAGAATCAGGCGTTACTTTGCGGAAATCCATTATATAATAATAATCCTTTTGTAAGCTTTTAGAAAAATTAACTTCGCAAATATCTGCGTTATTAAATAAAATGATGTGTCTTACCTAGTATGAAGAGCACCTCCCGCCCTTCATCAATTGCTCTTCATACTAGGTAAGACACATCATTTTATTTAATAACGCGGCTATTTGCGAAGTAAATTTTTCTAAAAGCTTTTATAAAAAGTGTAAACTGTCCCTGGACCATCGCAAAAAGCTAACCAGTTATACGTGTACGAAATAGATAAGGAAAAAACGTATGGTCGCGGCGGTTTTTAAGGATTTATTGTCATATATATCTGAACATAAGTACGTCAATAAATGATTATTGCTCTATTGCTTAACAAAAGGCGTTTTATTATGAGTATGTTTATCAAACATATATTATTTAATATTAAATATAAAAGTATAAGAAATCTGTTTTTTATTGAAGTTCAGTTTAACACAAGGAGTGACTAAGCAAATCTATGTTACAGAAGTGAACAGCAAACTCGAAAAGGGATGTCCTAGATTAAAAGCTTATCGATCAAATTCGCGATATATCAAATAAGAAGATAGGGCCAGATTAAAAGTATCCTTAACTAACGAACATATATGCGTGAGTATATATGTATATGTAAAGGAGGCGAGAGAGGTGTGTCAGCATCGTACCAAATGGAAGTCCATTGTCTCTGCCTACCCCTCTGGGTGACAGGCCTGATAGTTTATGTTTATGTTATTCATTTTCACACGCTCAAATGAATTATCATTGGCGTATTTTTTATAACACTAAAATCACAATCAAACTTACTATCCATCTGGTGATAAATGTCTATTAGAGTTTATGGACATCTGCAACCAATTTCATACAAAGGCGTGAAATGCCTCACATTTTGTAATAATATTGGTTCTCTATGCCCTTTAGACCAGAACAGCATTGCAAATTCTGCTATATATTGGCAGAAATAGGTGAGACTGGTGCCTATACAGACTGAGTCCTAGGTAGAAAAAGAGTCATATTATCTAGGCCTTTCCCATAGAGTGTCTCATTGGGTGGATATTTTCCATAGTTGCCATGCTTGGTAAGCGGTTTGGCAACCGCAGTTTTTTTATTTTTAGTCAATATTAGGAAAACTCTTCTGCCCATCTACTGATTTGTTTCCCTCTGTCACCTCTTACGACACACACTGGATAATGTAGGATAGTGGATATTCTTACACTGGCGCTACACGGTGTTCTCCTAGTCCCAGTGAATAACTCGGATTATTTCCCAGGGATACCTGGTCTCGGAATACCGATGACCGTTTGCTGCAGAAATAGGTAAGTATGTCCCAGACGAACTCCTAGACAAAAACGGATTCCTACCACCTAGTACCACTTTTTACTACGAGAAGCCAATGCTTGATTGCTATTCCACCTGATGGTAAGTAATTTATTTATTTATTTATTTATTTATTTATTTATTTAGAAAACCAACAGCGTATATAGAAAATATTAACATTAATGTAACAAACTAAAAGTATGGCCAATAACAGGTTTCCCTTAAATTGTTTGATGGTAGGTGTATTGTTGTTAGAAGAAAAGGAAAAAAAACAATCTAATAGACAAATTATAAGCAAAATTATAAGCAATTCAATGTATATATATAATAGTAATAATGTCCTCCAGACCGAATTTTGGTCACGGCGGCCAGTTTCAACGGAGACTAGCCATCTGCGCAGGACAAGATTATAGTACCCAAGTGTATGCGCAAGTACAGGTGCACTCTCTATTCCCTCACTCGCATAGTCCGATGGGACGGTGAACCGACACGACCGGAGAGAGATCAGGCGCAGGACAAACGGCTTAACGTGCTTTCCGAGGCACGGGGGTGAGACACCGCCAACTTCCTGACTCCGGGCAGCTACTGAGAATTATTGATAGAAAAACTCAATAACTGATTTTTTGGCCCGACCCGAGATTCGAACCCGGGACCTCATGATCAGCAGTCGCACTACTACAACCACTAGACCAACGAGGCAGTCCCATGGTAAGTAACGATGCAGCTGAAGATAGTGAAGCTGTCACATAGCATCACTTAGGTAATATAGTGCAAATTAATGCGGGGGGTAGAACATTAACTTTTCTGTATTACTATTCAATATTCACAACTCGATATGTTTTTTTGTTTAGTTCACTAAAATATGGATTAATATTAGCTCTTTACTTAAATATGTAACGTTATAGTGAGTTAGTATCATCAACATTTGTTAGTTGTAACATGTCGATAAATCCATACTTAATATTATAAATGCGAAAGTGTGTTTGTTTGTCCTTCTTTCACGTCACAACAGAGCGTCGGCATGGCATGATTTTTTGTATGGGGATAGATCGGTGGCTGTAGAGTGATATAGGTTACTTTTTCCGCGGGAAAACATCTCATTCCCGTGGGAAAATAGAATATGTTGCAAAAGTTTGTCCTTCTTTCACGTCGCAACAGAGCGTCGGCATGGCATGATTTTTTGTATGGGGATAGTTCGGTGGCTGTAGAGTGATATAGGCTACTTTTTCAGCGGAAAAAAAATATCATTCCCGTGGGAAAATCTAATATGTTGCTAAATTAAATTCAGCTAGGTGGCGCCACCGTGATTCTACAAGACGGACGAGGGTACGATGGACGAACACAGAAGGTCAGAATATCTGGATTATTATGTCTTTTTACCAAAATTAAGATAAAAAATGAATGGATCTGTATTTTTCCACGCAGGACCGGGAAGAGAGCGATAAAAAATACAAAATTCACCAGCTGATTTTCTTCAAACGTTTTGGTGCATTGTAATTCACGGAATAGGCGATAACCTCGCAGACGATATTAAGTAATCCGTTGATGCTCTGCTTACCCCGCAAAGGTTACAGGCGTGATTATAAGTATGGATCAGAAATACTATCACCACCTGTCACGTTTTCACACTTAACTATTACTTAACTGTGGTAGAAACTGTTCTTAGTAAGCCTTATTAATAAGCCTTAGTAATATTTATTGAACGGAAATGAATACAGTTCTTATATGTGGTTATGAATGAATCGGTATTACAATAAGAAAAATTGTGCAAAATTATAAGAAAAATATTTTTGAGAATTCTTATTAACTAACGTATACATAGTTTAGTTACTCGCCACCCGCCGAAGCGTAAGCATCGTTCTAAGTGAGCTCCGCGTTTGAAAAGTCGGAAAAAATAGTTAAGTTAGTGCTACAGTGAAGTGCCATACGTCAAAGTGCGCGGAATAGTGTCGGCTTTGATTTGGATGCAGTGAAAATAGGTACACGATCTTGCCTGTGAGGATTTTGGCGACTTTTATCTGAATTTTTCAAAAATCAGGTAAAATTTTACCTTATTTCATTGAACGCTGCAAAATCTAAAGCTACGACCCACATATATTTTTATTCCGTTTTTTGGCATTTTGCATGGTGCACATTTTGCAGCTTTTTCCAGATTTTTCGGACAAGAAAATCCAGAGTTATTACATATTTTCTGAAAACCACGTGGCCAATGTTCCGAGAATCCGAAGAGTGCGGCTGAGTTTGAAATAATACTTTTATAGACCTTGTTAATTCCTCTCATAAGACGTATCGCATAAGAAAATCGGTGCACTATTTAAGTTTTCAGAAGTGAAAAACGGATAAAATACACAAATTGTCATTTTTAAAACTATATATTTAAAAATTTTAAGCGATAACTTTTTATCTCAATTTCTTGTTGCCCTTTTAGTGTTCTAACCATCTGCAAAATTTCAGATTTTTTTTTCTTGAAATAACAAAATTACGAGTATTTAAAATTTTATAAAATCACTCTGCCACGTGGTCACTGTTGCAGCACGTTCACAGAGCTAATTATCCATAAAATAGATGCCTTTTATTATTACAAACCTTTTGAAACTTTTTTCAAAATTTTCTGTACAGGCAATCCGAAGTTATTAAATTTTTAATCAATTTTAGTAAATATTTCTATTTTATTTAAAGAAATAGAAAAATAAATAACATCACCATATAGAGTGCACCGAGACCTTTTCTTTGATACCAAGGTCGGGGGGTCTAGCTTAAACGGTCTTCGAGTTGTAGAAATTTTTCAAATCTGGACGCCATATTGGAAAAACGTAAGAATTTTTAATTGACGATAGCTCGGCAGCCGTTGGTCGTACGAGTGTGCGGTTTTCATAATACTATATGTGAGATCAGTCTCCGTACTCTGGAATCTTTGGTTGGTGGGCGAAAATCACACATACTTTGGTGGTCATCATTGGATGGCCAACGTCAAGCCGAGTTGAAAGAGCCCAAACTCGGTACCCTTTAGTATCAAAGAACCTCAGATACATAAAATTGAAATAAAGTCAGCCATCTTGATCCACCATCTTGGAGATTTTCGTTTTATCATAACTCTGGAACGGAGGCTCGTATTGAGTTGCGGTTTTCAATAAAGTTATTGGCTGACTCAACTCTATCAATTTAAGTACCTTCTGACTCTACGTAGAGTCTGCACCCAAAACTTTAAAAGCCTTGTGTCAAACTGCGATTTTAGCGTAGACACTGTACCGATATCTGTCCTTGGTCATATTATCAGAATTTGACTCTACCAAAAAAAATGTCAAACAAATCCACCAAACCATGCATAGAATTAGCAAAGTCCAAGCCCCCCAGTAGAACTATTAGAGGTGTTAGCCCGTTATCTGCACCAACTCTACGAAAAAAGGTTCTTTTACAAAATGCAACCTCAACGCAAAAAACTACTAGCTCTGCCGCAGATACGGAGAGTTCCCAAAGGGCCATGACTGAAACATCCAAGTCCAACAATCCAGACAATTTACATTGTACTATAATTGCGAAGGAACATGTAGAGCAGGAAAATATCACTGCCAGAAATCCACATCAACATGACACTGCCTCTGAAAACAACACCTCTATTACGATGGATATGGAGGCGGAGCTTGACATGCTAGGAATTTGCAAGCCTGTACTCCGTACTGATGACGACTGGTCGGATTCTGATAGTGTGGCAAGTGGTGGAAGCAGGAGGTCAAGCATTTTACCGCCCGAATATAAACGGGCTGGAATTTCAATGGACCTTGCAACACAGCGCGCCAATGAGTTCTTGCTTTCAGGCAAAGAAGCATTAGAGAAAGCGGGAAACATGAAACGCGAGTGTAAACAGGAAGTTCACGATTGCCTTCAAGGACTTTATGAAACGGTGTTATCGCTCTCGGACTCACGCTCTCGACACCGGCTCGCATTAGAACAAGAGCGTAGTCGAGCAGCAAAAGAACTAGTAAGAGTCGAGAGAGCACATAACAAACAAATCTCAGACCCGCAATCCTTACAGCTTCAAAAGTTCAGGGACATCCAACAAGTCATCCAAGAAACTCAAAAATCCGTAGAGTCAATAAGGGGATGGCTTAACTATGAAATAGATGACTCTATTAAGGCTATCTACCAAATTCGACAGGAAATTAGTGGAATATCCACTAGAAGTACCAATGAAACCCCCGATTATACCACTGTTAATCGAGAAACTTTACCCATCGAGAACACAATGGTATTTACGAATCAGATAAGGGAGGTGATTGAACAAATAAAAGTGCTTAGCCGTAATATTGGTGACCTTAGGGATAAAATGGCAGATAAGGAAAGTATTAAGAGCATTACTTTGGCAATGGATGAGTTAGAAGAGCCACAAATAGACCCTAATGTCAACAATATCAAAGTAATTAAAAACATGATTCAAGAGTTGCAAACAAGACCTCTGTGCTCCAAATCTTCACAGGTAATATCGGCAGACGACATATTAACAGCTGTCGAACCTTTGACATTAAAAGTTGATAAACTGTCGAATGAAATAAGGGAGTTAAAAGAAAGTGGAACTAGTCAGTGGGCATACCAATACAACTTTGGTCTAGGCACAGAGCTTGCAATAGCAGAAATCAAGGAAAAACTAGAGCACTTAGAAGCATGTAATAATAGCTCTATGATGATGAACAAAACCACTGATAACCTAAACTACCATGCTTCTAAAGAGCAGCAAGCGACCGGTCCAAAAAGATCTTATGCTGAAGTTCTCACTAACTCTACCCTTTCTCTCGTAATAGAATCTTCTGACCCACGCCATACAAGTGAGGATGTCGTTAGTGCTATTAAGACTAATGTTGATGTGGTTCAATTGGGAGTGGGAGTCAATAAAATTAGAAGAGCCAGAAACCAGAAGGTAGTTATTACGTGTGACACAGACGAAGACCGTAACACATTACAAAATGCGATAAAAAATCAGATAAAAAGCTTACAGTGTCTAAGTCAACCACAAACCCCTATTAAAATTAATAGGAGTAACAAATGACTTAAGTAATGCAAAGTTAGAAGAAGCACTATTTAAGCAAAATGCTAATTTGTTAAAAGACGTGGAAAAGGAATAAACTAAAATTAAAGTCTTAAGACGAATCAAGGGCCGCACATCAGCAGTCAATAATATCATAATGGAGGTAAGCCCTAATGTCTGGAAAGCATTTAAAGGTCAAAAAGTGCACGTTGGCTATCAAATAGTTCCAGCCATTGACCAGTCACCAGTAATCCAATGCTACCGATGCATGGGATTTGGTCACAGAGCGAAAGAATGCATGGCAGACAAACAAACTTGTGGTTACTGTGCGGAGGATCATGACAGTAGGAAATGTTTACGCAGCAACGGAGCACCATCTTGTGTGAACTGTATCAGAAACAAAATTAAGGGGGACTATTGCCATACAGCATACAGTGCCGATTGCCCAATATGGCAGAAATGGGATAGAATAGCAAGATCCTTAGTAGAATATTGCTAAAGTTGAACAGGCAATTAATATTGATCAACCACAGTTGATTCTGACCACACCACATAATATACCTATCACACAAAGCACAATCCCAAGTGAATCACAAGCCATCAAATTCGTACAAGTTAGTCTTGGACGAGGGATGGCGGCCTACAAAGAATCACTAAAAATGGCGGTTAAGCAACGTATTGCATTTCTTTTACTTAAAAAAAAAAGGATATATAAGTGTACGACATAAACAACGATAGTAACAAATGGTGCTGCATGTATAGCAGCAGTAACAGAGTATGAAAAAAAAACGTATACATAGTTTCAATTGATTCCGCTAGATGTCGTTACTAGGTTTTTAAAACGCGGTAATGCGAAATGTTTCCTGACATGTACTTAACTCCCGCCGTTGAGCCGCGCGTCAACTTATAGTGCATACGGTACCTATACGCTTAAATTGTTTCTATTTCGTAGCTTATTCGACTACCTGCTTTCGATTTCGGTTGTTTGTTATTTGCTTTGTGATTTGGTTAAGGTTGAATGGATTTATATTGGCTTTCATTTTCGGATTTGTGAATTTTCTTGGATCGGTTTTGTTGATTTGGTTGGTATTCCTTTCCTTTATACATATTTAGACTCTGGCTTTCATTTTGGATTTTGTTTATTTAGATTCTTGAATTGGTTTTCGTTGTTTTAGTTTGTTTAACAATATTTCAAAGGAATATTAATAGTAAAGATAGTGTATACGTTATCTATACACTTACTGCTTTTTTCGTTGGTTATATTTATATTGACTACTGCTTTCGATTTCGGTTTTCTGCGATTTGTTTTGTGATTTGGTTTAAGTTGATTCGATTTTTTTTGGCTATCGTTTTCGAATTCGTGTTGTGTCTTGAATTGGTTTTGTTGTTTTGATTTTTAAAATATTTAAAAGGAATATTTATTCCTTTTAGATATTTTGGATTATTTTTAAAAAAAATATTTAAAAGGAAATTTAATTCCTTTTAGGTATTTTAACGTTTTTTTATAAATAGGTTTTTTGATACTTCATAATGCCTCGCAATTATGTTTGCCATAAGTCCAGCCTTTCAAGAGTATTTTCTCAAAGACAAGCGAAAAGATTAGCTCGATCGCTAGAATCTTTAGAAGATGCTGAACTGAGAAGGCAAGAACAAGCAGAGCGTCAGGCTGCTTTTAGAGCATCCGAAACACCTTCTCAAAGTCAGGAAAGGCGTCTTGATCAGGCAGAGCGTCAAGCTACTTTAAGAGCTACTGAAGCACTTGCTCAAAGTCAACAAAGGCGTCTTGAACAGGCAGAGCGTCAAGCTACTTTAAAGGCTACTGAAACACCTGATCAAAGTCAGCAAAGGCGTCTTGAATAGGCAGATCGTTAATCTACTTTAAGAGCTACTGAAACACCTGCTCAACGTCAGCAAAGGCTATTCGAACAAGCGGAACGTCTGGCCGCCTTAAGAGCCGCGGAAACACCTGATAAAATCAACACAAACTCATTGAGCAAGCTGAACGTCAATCTACTATAAGGGCATCTGAAACATCAGAACAGACACAGGCGCGAAGAGATGCAAATGCGCAGGTCCAAGCTGAACGTCGACAAAATTTTCAAAGAAATAATTGGTCGGTTTTTAATGACGCAGCTTTCAATTATGATCCGTTGATTGATTATATAAATCACAGGTTAGTTGTTATCGTACTGATGGACAAGGCCTATCGATTTTGCAGCGCTTTAAAATGGAAAGATGAGACCGCAGGCATGTGTTGTTCCAATGGCAAAGTGTCTCTTCTGTTACTTGGGGAACCAGAAGAACCTTTGAAAACTCTCTTTTTATATGATGCTAATGAGTTACGGCGCTTTATAAACAGGATCCGGAAATATAACTCATGCTTTTAAATGACATCCTTCGGAGTTGAACGGGAAATAATAATGCCGGGATTTTCGCCTAAATTTACAGTGCAAGGGCAATTTTTTTATAGAATAGGTTCACTTTTTCTGAGCTGATAATGAACAGCATAAATTTTTGCAAGTATATTTTATGGGTGACGAAGAAATTGAGGTAGACCGTTGCTGCCAATTTATCCAGGGAGTTGAGAGAGACACAGTGTTCAAAATTCAAAGATTCTTGCACGAACTTAACATTTTAGTCAAAACATTTAAAACTGCTTTAGAAAACCTACCTGAAGAGGATTACAAAGTCGTCATTCACGCAGATCGGACCCCTCGAGGAGAGCATGAAAGGCGCTACAATGCACCTTTGATAAACGAAATAGCAGCCGTAATTAGTGGTGATCAATTTTCTTCACAGGACATTGTCTTCAAGCACGTGATGATACCTTGCAACGGGTAGCCGATACACACAAGTTTTATGACGCTCTGCAATACCCATTGATTTATTGCAAAGGACAAGAGGGTTATCGTTTTCAAATTCCACTCATTAACCCGGTCACAAAGAAGCCTACTCCGAACAAAAAAGTATCGTGTATGGATTTTTATGCTTATCATATGATATCGCGAGAAAATGATTTTAACCATTGAGCCCGGTGTAGACAATTATTTCATCAACTTTTGATAGACATGTAGGTGAAGGTAGAATGTGAACGTCTCCGTTATATATCTTTAAATCAAAAAAGCTGCGGGTTGAGAATTATATACATTTACAAGATGCAGTTTCTAGCGACGCCAATGTAAACCCCAGAGATTTAGGTAAAATGGTAATTCTACCCTCATCATTCGTTAACAGTCCCCGCTACCTAAATGAGTACACACAAGACGCATTCGCCTATGTACGAACTTACGAAGACCTGATCTTTTTGTTACTTTTATTTGCAGTCCCACATGGAAAGAAATAACCAAGGAGCTAATGCCGGGCCAAAAAAGTACTGACAGACACGATTTAGTTGCTAGAGTATTTCGATTAAAAGTACAAAAATTAATGTATGTAATTAACAAAGGGAAAACTTTCGGAGAGGTCCAGTGCTTCATGTATTCACTTGAATGGCAAAAAAGAGGATTACCCCATGCCCACTATTCTAATATCGCTTAAAAAGAAGTTGCGGCCCAGCCAAATAGACGACATATTAAGCGCCGTGAATCCGGATCCTGAGCAAGATAAAGAATTGTATGATACCATCGTCCGAAATATGATTCACGGTCCATGTGGAGTACGAAATTCAATATCGCCATGTATAAAAGAAGGAAAATGTACAAAGAAATTCCCTAAACAGCTATTAAAAGAAACAGTGCACAATGAAAATGGCTACCCTTTATACAGACGCAGAGCAACCGAAGATGGTGGCAGGAAAGTTAAATTCAAATCTCGCTCTGGAGCGTAAGAAACCTTAGATAACAGCTGGATTGTCCCGTATTCGCCCATTCTGTGTGAAATGTTTAATGCCCATATTAATAGTAGAAGCATGTAGCTCTGTCCGCGCTATCAAGTATATCTATAAGTAGCGACCAAGCAATATTTAATCTCAGGAGTGAAGATGAGGCAAATCCCGTTAATGAAGTACAGACCATTCAAGCAGGGCGTTATGTCAGCAGTAACGGGGAAGCGTGGCATCTCTTTGTCTTCCCTTTACACGAAAGGTACCCAACAGTTACTCACCTTGCTGTGCACTTAGAAAATGGAGAGCGTGTATATTTCACGGAAAGAAATTTCCAAGAAAGAATTGCATCACCGCCAAAAACTACACTAACAGCCTTCTTTCAACTTTGTCAAACCGACCCCTTTGCAAAAACGTTGTTTTACTGGTTGGTGACTTTTACCAAACTTTACCTGTCATTCAAAAGGGCACACCTGCAGATGAAATTAAAGCATGCTTCAAGTCGTCTATTTTATGGAACAAGGTGACAAATTCAGTTTAACTACGAATATGAGAGTGCATTTGTATAACGACATCAATGCTGTAAACTATGCTGACACACTATTAAAAATTGACGATGGGCGGTTGGAAACGGATGCTGAGGGCTGCTTTAAATTGACGAGAGATTTTTGTAATTTAGTACGGAGTTATTCCGAAATAATTGCGAGCGTTTATTCAGATTTAACGAACAACATGCATGAAGACAAATGGTTATGTGAAAGGGCGATTCTTGCACCAAAAAATGAGAGCGTTAACAAAATAAATTCAGATATATAAAGCGTAGTAGCGTGAGAAATAACAGAGTATTTGTCAGTAGACAGAGTTATGGACACAGAACAGAGCACTTCATATCCCGTAGAGTTTCTAAATTCTCTAGAATTGTCAGGTGTGCCCTCACATAAGCTTTAATTAAAATTAGGCGTCCCTGTCATGCTAATGCGAAATTTAGATGCTCCTCGGTTATGTAACGGGACAAGCTTGCGTGTGACACATCTTGGACGGAACATAATCGGTGCTACAATTTTGACAGGCGTAGGACAAGGTGAAAATGTTATTATACCACGGATCCCTATAATTCCCACAGATCTTCCTTTTCAATTCAAAAGGTTGGAGTTCCCTGTTAAGCTCAGTTTTGCAATGACAATTAATAAAGCACATGGGAAAACGTTACAGGTAGCGGGGGTCAACTTAGAAAACCCGTGCTTCTCTCATGGTCAGCTGTATTAAGCATGTTCGTGTATGTAAAATGCCCAGAATCTCCACATTCTTTCCCCGAATGGAAAATTATATAACATTGTGTACAGTAGCGTCTTAAAATAGTGTTCAGTTAGTTTTCTTTCCAAAATTCCCACAATCAATTAATCAGAATTGCCACAGATCTCCCCTTTCAATTCAAAATTTCCTATTTAGCTCAGTTTCTTTTCAATTCCAAATGCTGCACCTCTGACGGACCTATTAAGCTCAGTTTCCTTTCAACTCAAAAGGCCGCATTTCTGACGGATCTTTTATTTGGCTCAGTTTCCTTTTAATTCAGAAAACTGCATCTCTGACGCATCAATTTAGCTTAGTTTCTTTTCAAAAGTCTGCATCCCTGACGGATAATTATGCTCAGTTTCTTCTAATTAAAAAAATATACCATTTCCATTTGGAATAAACAGGCTATTTTCATGCATTCCTATACGCTGCATTTCAAAACATTTAAATAGGCTGAGGAATCAATTTTGCTCAGTTTCCTTTTAATGGCTGCATCTCTGACAAATATATAAAACTCAGTTTTCTTTCAATTCAAAAAGCAATGGATAGTTCATTTCCCAGTGACCATGAAGGCGTAGCCGCGGGTAACAAATTAATTATATAAAATAACGATAGCCCATTATGCTTCCATCTATCCCCACGAGATGAAGTGACGTCCTGGTAAGACATGCAGGAAGTCGATGGATGCAGGTGGCTCAGTACCGTGCTTTGTGGCATTCCTTAGGGGTGGCCTATGTTCAGCAGTGGACTTATGAAAGGCTGTGATGAGGATGATGATGATGAATATTAATTTTTATATTTTCAATTTAATTTGATACTCTTACCTTCCTACCTACATGCACATTATATACTGCCTACACTACAGGACTACACTCCACTACAGTCTCTTCACTAAGATAGTGTCGGTTGCGTATTCACTCCTGACGACTAACTATGTCCTGTTACCAGGAAAAATGTTGCCGGTTCTTCACACTCATCATATTAAACACAGCAGCACTAAGCTGCTATTTTATTTTATATTAAAAATAAATAAACTCTACCTTGCGTCTGTCCGTTTGCCCTCTGATTACATATTGACAAGGGTCTACGTTCTTTTGAGTTTTAACTAGACTTGATTCGGAGTACTCTTAAAGAATTCTTTAAACTTTTGTTCTTTTCTTTTATAAGGGTTTCACTTACACTTTTTTATTACTATTTCTTGATTTTTGTTCGATTTAACGTTTCTAAAAACAACACAACTTTCTTAATCCAACATAAGAGTACTATGTAAACTTACGTGTACATATCCAAGCCAGTATATCAATATAACCTCTTATATTTATGCTGCCAAGTAGCAATGCTTCCATTGATAAGTTCCGAAGTTCTCAAATGTAAAATGAACGAGTATAATAACAGTCTGCCAGGATTTCACATTAGTTTTGAGGTGACAACGCATCTTTTGCCTTCTTTGAATGAATTTGGCTGCACATATTTATAAGAGACTTACTATTTAAAGGAATGTTTTTTCGTTTTTCAGTTCAGTTTTATAAAATAAAATCAATATGTTTTATACGAACATGAATCGCAGACTTGTTTAACTATGATACTAATAGATCAATTAATTGGTAGAAAATTAACTGTAGCGTGAAATTTCATAAACGATTTTCAACCCGATGTGGCTCAGGGAATAACCTCCTGATTTAAAATACTTATAATACATGAGCAAACTTGGTTTAAATAAGAGCCATTTTTAAGAGTGTATAGACATTCTAGATGAAGTTTTATTTTTATTTAAAAACGTTGACAAACGAGCACAAAGTTCAAGTAATGGTAAGTGGATACTGTTACCCATTGATGTCCACGTATATCCTCGATTAAGAACTAAAATGCAGATGCATTGTCACCCCTGAGGACTAATATGGAATGTCTCTTTACCAATAAAAAGTATCTCATGTTGTCTTCACTCATCATATGAAACACAACAGCATGAAGCTACTATTTCACGCTGAGATTATAATATCCATTACCCCATATCATCCCGTTGGTGGTGTAATAGATGACAGAGTGAATCAAATCTGGCGTAAAAAAATGGTTTCGCCAACATTTTTGGAAGCTATAAAAATTCGGTCAGTTCTCTAGGTTATACAATCCACTACTCTTCCACCGCACCGTTTCTGTTAAAGCCTTTTAAAGTCCACTACTGAACATAGGCCTCTCCATAGATACCTTATGAGAGACATATCTGCCACAGTTGCTACGATTAGCAGGCGGGTTGGCAACCGCAGTTTTTTCTAGTTGCTTAAGAAGATGCTTCTGTCCACCTCCTGGTTTGTTTCCTTCTGTTGCCTCTTACGACACCCACGAGAACTCTCTTAGAAATTAAAAGAGGCCTGTACCCAGGGACGTAAATAGGCTATAACTATAACTTTTAAGATTATGAAATAAACGAGTCAACCTGATGGTAAATGGATGCTGTATCACACAGACACCTACATCTATGTATGTGAGGAATAATGGAGTAGGTACCTTGATATCAATAAAAAGGATCTCGTCCCCATCCGAACGCAATAGAATTAAACTGATATTGTAATGCTATTTTATGTAAAACGATACTAGCGATATATATCTTTTTAGCGACCCTTGGCTTAGATCTGTTAATATTAATGTGGCGTTATTTAGGTAAATCATTTAAGACCATTTATTTTACTATATTTTCGATTTCACGAAAAAGAAATCTTCAAGATATCTATCAGTTCTTGAAGATAAATCACAATCGGTTCGGCCATAACAAAGATAAGTATGTACAGGCAGACAGAGGAAAAAATTTCGAATAAATGGTAACCAATAAAGAAATATGAAGTAACTCAAAGAATTAAAAAAAAAGAAATACAAAGTTTGTGACTAAAGCGGTGAAAGTGTCAAGTATAGTCAAATAGAAAGGCACACGCAGCAAACTTCAAACTCACACAGGGAAGTAACGAAATATATTATAGAAAACGCGCACGCGACGCACGAGGGAGTCGGCATGACGGCATAAGAGAGCGTCATGTCGTTTGCCGTCACTGCATACGTCATTTTACTGAAAATTTAAAAATGGCTTTTCACGTCTTAATGCAAATAAAGCCCAGATCTAAAATGAAAGGCATTTATTCTGTGACTTTAGATAGACAAATGGACTTTATTTATATTTTGTTTATAGAAATACATATGTATGTTATTACCACGCTCTCACAGAATACCACCGTAAATAAAATAGTAGCTTAGTGCTGCTGTGTTTAATATGATGAGGGTGAAGAACCGGCAACATTTTTCCTGGTAACAGGACATAGTTAGTCGTCAGGAGTGAATACGCAACCGACACTATCTTAGTGAAGAGACTGTAGTGGAGTGTAGTCCTGTAGTGTAGGCAGTATATAATGTGCATGTAGGTAGGAAGATAAGAGTATCAAATTAAATTGAAAATATAAAAATTAATATTCATCATCATCATCCTCATCACAGCCTTTCATAAGTCCACTGCTGAACATAGGCCACCCCTAAGGAATGCCACAAAGCACGGTACTGAGCCACCTGCATCCATCGACTTCCTGCATGTCTTACCAGGACGTCACTTCATCTCGTGGGGATAGATGGAAGCATAATGGGCTATCGTTATTTTATATAATTAATTTGTTACCCGCGGCTACGCCTTCATGGTCACTGGGAAATGAACTATCCATTGCTTTTTGAATTGAAAGAAAACTGAGTTTTATATATTTGTCAGAGATGCAGCCATTAAAAGGAAACTGAGCAAAATTGATTCCTCAGCCTATTTAAATGTTTTGAAATGCAGCGTATAGGAATGCATGAAAATAGCCTGTTTATTCCAAATGGAAATGGTATATTTTTTTAATTAGAAGAAACTGAGCATAATTATCCGTCAGGGATGCAGACTTTTGAAAAGAAACTAAGCTAAATTGATGCGTCAGAGATGCAGTTTTCTGAATTAAAAGGAAACTGAGCCAAATAAAAGATCCGTCAGAAATGCAGCCTTTTGAGTTGAAAGGAAACTGAGCTTAATAGGTCCGTCAGAGGTGCAGCATTTGGAATTGAAAAGAAACTGAGCTAAATAGGAAATTTTGAATTGAAAGGGAAGATCTGTGGCAATTCTGATTAATTGATTGTGGGAATTTTGGAAAGAAAACTAACTGAACACTATTTTAAGACGCTACTGTACACAATGTTATATAATTTTCCATTCGGGGAAAGAATGTGGAGATTCTGGGCATTTTACATACACGAACATGTGCTCCATAGCCAAGTTTTTGCATTTGAGCAACAAAATTAAGACGGCTTTAAATAAAATTAAAATGACATCGAGTTTAATTAAAAGCGAAACTGGTAAGATCAACTCTCGCAATTCAAATTACCAGTTAAGTGTTAACAACTAATTAACTGTATCAGATCAGGACGTAGCAATGGTTTTTGATAAATATTTTACTGATATTCCGATCTTGACCACTAATTCACTGAATTTTTCTCCTGCCGTCGTCGAATCATTACTAAAAGAAAATGTAAATGCGTGTACAAAGAATTTTACATTTCATAAAGTGTCATCAAAAGATATTGTAAAATATTTTAAAACTATTGATGTGAAGAAAACTGCGGATCTGTGGGGGATTTCCGTTAAAGTTATTGCGTCTACCTATTTCTGTACTACCAACACTTAGTAAGATTTTTGAAAAAATTGTTCTTGATCAAATTTAAATTTTTTTAATATATATAATTTACTTCATAAAAATCAATTTGGTTTCACAAGGGGTCGCTCAACAACTGATGCCGGTGTTAAGCTGATTAAATATATCTTTAATACATGGGAATATTCTCAGGATGCTTTAGGTATATTTTGTGACCTATCCAAGGCCTCACCGGCATCAGTTGTTGAGCGACCCCTTGTGAAACCAAATTGATTTTTATGAAGTAAATTATATATATTAAAAAAATTTACATTTGATCAAGAACAATTTTTTCAAAAATCTTACTAAGTGTTGGTAGTACAGAAATAGGTAGACGCAATAACTTTAACGGAAATCCCCCACAGATCCGCAGTTTTCTTCACATCAATAGTTTTAAAATATTTTACAATATCTTTTGATGACACTTTATGAAATGTAAAATTCTTTGTACACGCATTTACATTTTGTTTAAGTAATGATTCGACGACGGCAGGAGAAAAATTCAGTGAAGTGGTCAAGGTCGGAATATCAGTAAAATATTTATCAAAAACCATTGCTACGTCCTGATCTGATACAGTTAATTAGTTGTTAACACTTAACTGGTAATTTGAATTGCGAGAGTTGATCTTACCAGTTTCGCTATTAATTATACTCGATGTCATTTTAATTTTATTTAAAGCCGTCTTAATTTTGTTGCTCAAATGCAAAAACTTGGCTATGGAGCACACTCTTTTAAATATTATTGAATATTTTTTTACATATTCCCTAAATTCGACGCTATGATTATATGACCTTTCATGATAAAGATCATAAAACCTATGCCTGCTCTTATGGACTCCTACTGTCGCCCATTCATTGAATGACTTCCAACTGTTCAAGAAGAATGTTTTAGAAGTAAAAGTATTATTTAGTTCATTGCAAATAACCTTAAAAAATGTTACATACAAAAAATTAGGATCATTTTGGTTTGAAAGTGATGGAAATTTTTTCACTATGTTACTTCTAAATTTCTCCAAGCAACGTGCATTTACTGGAACAGACACAACTTTCTCATCTACTTGCTTTTTGTGAACATAAGGTAATGAAACTACATGTCCACAGTGATCAGAACTTAATTTATGAATTATACATTTATGCAACGGCTTCACATTTCTAAAAATGTTATCTATACATGTTGCACTAGATTGAGAAATACACGTTGGCTCTATAAATAAATTAAAAAGACCGTAATATTTAAACAATGATCTAAATATAATATTGATGAAAGAAGCTTCTAGGAGATTGATATTAAAGTCTCCACATATTACAACAGATTTATTCTGTTCATTAAGCTTAGCAAAATCTTCCTCCATAATATTTTCAAAAGTATCATATGTACAACATGGGGGTCTGTAGACGCTCACAACAATGAGGTGCTCAAACTCAACACATGCCATTTCTACATTTCGCTCAACAGAGAGACTCACAATGTCTTTACGTTCTTTACATGACAATAATTTACTAGCTAATATTAAGGAGCCACCTCTTAAAACCGTATCTCTATTGAAAGAACTGACCACCTGGTGGTTACTGAAGTTAAACATTAAATTAGAAGCTTTTAACCAATGTTCAGTAATACATAAAATATGAATATTGTTGCTATTTAAGAACAATTCAATTTCTAGCTCTTTGCCTATCATGCCTTGTATATTTTGATGCACCAGGTGTAAACAATTTTCATTATCTTTCTGTGGAGTTATACAATTAAAGGTTTGTAAGCCACATTCTAAATTATTTAAGTTATTATAACTGCTAGAGATTACCTCTATTGTCTCATTTTCTAATTTACATTACTTGGAACTGATTCCAAATTGCATATTAAGTCATTACACTGCTCAAAAGAAGCAGATGTCTGTGTAGCCAAGTCCTTGGCTGAGTTAATATATAAATAATAAGATAGCACAATTGCTATCTGTCTTAAATTTTATTTGATAGGTAATACCTATCTCTATTCAAAAATTTCTTAATTTAATTATTTATATCTATTGAATTAATTTTATCATTATAATTGTAACAATTAAATGTCAAGATTAAATTATTATTACATGAAAAGTTATTCATTAATAAATTTAAATCATATCTTATTTTATTTTCCTGCGGCCAACCCTGTATGTAGGGCAATGTAAACAAGATAAGCATAATTTGGCCCGATTTGCGTTTGCAAATCGGGCCAAATTATGCTGTTTTTCGGTACATTTTGTGACAAAACTAAACCAAATCAAATATAACTAATAACTACAACGTATAGAATGGTTCTTTATCTTCAAATGATGGTAACTTTTTTGTTGAAAATAATAGTTTTTTACATTGTAAAAAGGATCTTCCCTAGCCATTTACTACAAAATTAACGATACCGGCTCATATTTCGGTACATTTTTTGTTCTATTATCAACATATATTAAGATTTCTAAAAATACTGTAAGTAGGCAGACATATTCAATAAAAAATGCTGGTGATTACTTTTTATCAAAATGTCACAAATAGTCGTAAAAAAAATAAAAACTGATGCTTATTTTTTGACATATTTTGCTGATACGGATGATTCCTAAAGGATTGCAATAAGGGTTATTTTATTTTTAGTGTCTGTTTTGATTTGTTGTACAAAAATTTCGATGAAACCACAGTCGGCGCTCGGCCGCTATCGCGGGTGGTCGCTGTATCGCCTGCAGCAGCTGAAAAAGATCGCTATACAAACACAAAATATTCGAAATTGATACATAGGTACATGACCTGACAAAGTAAAATAATACATACATAATATAAATATTTGTATAATTACAAATTCTTATTATAATGTTTTGTTTCGCTAAAAGCAAGTGGGATTTATAATTCGTCTTGGACTTTATGGAGTGATCTGAAAGTATACGGTGAATGCTACTAGAACTCCTCGACGAGTTGAACTAGGTGTGCCGAGTTTGGGCTCATTATGTTCGTTATGATGAGACCTTACCTCCGGACTTGAAGGAATGACCTGAAGGTGTACTTCGGTAACTGCTAGTGGAACTTCTGGACGAGTAGAACTAGGTATGCCAAGTTTGGGCTCGTTTTGTTAGTTACGACGAGACCTTACCTCGGGACATGACAGAATGACCTGATGGTGTACGTTGGTGACTACTACTGCAACTCCTGGACGAGTAGAACTAGGTGTGCCGTGTTTGGGCTCGTTTTGTTAGTTATGACGAGATCTTACCTCCGGACTTGATGGAGGGACCTGATGGTGTACTTCAGTGACTACCACTGGGACACCTGGACGAGTAGAACTAGGTGTGCCGAGTTTGGGCTCGTTTTGTTAGTTATGACGAGACCTTACCTCCGCACTTGAAGGAGAGCTCTGATGGTGTACTTCAGTGACTAACTTCTGGAACTCATGGACGAGTAGAACTAGGTGTGCCGAGTTTGGGCTCGTTTAGTTAGTTATGATGGGACCTTACCTCCGGAATTGATGGAGAGACCTGATGGTGTACTTCAGTTACTACTACTGTAGCTCCTGGACGAGTAGAACTAGGTGTGCCGTGTTTGGGCTCGTTTTCTTAGTTATGACGATACCTTACCTCCGAACTTAATGAGAGACCTGATGGTGTACTTCGTAACTCCTGGAAGAGTAGAACTGGGTGTGCCGAGTTTAGGCACGTCGGAGAAAATATAAATGGTATTACCAAATTCAAGGGCAACTGCGCATCATAACTAACAAACTCGGCATACCTAGTTCTACTCGTCCAGGAGTTTCACTAGCAGTTACCGAAGTATACCTTCAGGTCATTCCTTCAAGTCCGGAGGTAAGGTCTCATCGTAACTAACAAAACGAGCCCAAACTCGGCACACCTAGTTCTTCTCGTCCAGGAGTTGCAGTAGTAGTCACCAACGTACACCATCAGGTCATTCTGTCAAGTCCGGAGGTAAGGTCTCATCGTAACTAACAAAACGAGCCCAAACTACGCATACCTAGTTTTACTCGTCCAGGAGTTGCAGTAGTAGTCACCAACGTACACCATCAGGTCATTCTGTCAAGTCCGGAGGTAAGGTTTCATCGTAACTAACAAAACGAGCCCAAACTTGGCATACCTAGTTCTACTCGTCCAGGAGTTCCACTAGCAGTTACCGAAGTACACCTTTAGGTCATTCCTTCAAGTCCGGAGGTAAGGTCTCATCGTAACTAACAAAACGAGCCCAAACTTGGCATACCTAGTTCTACTCGTCTAGGAGTTCCAGTAGTAGTCACTAAATTACACCATCAGGTGTCTCCATTAAGTCCGGAGGTAAGGTTTCGTCATAACTAACATAATGAGCCCTAACTCTGCACACCTACTTCTACTCGTCTAGGAGTTGCAGTAGTAGTCACCAACGTACACCATCAGGTCTCTCCATTAAGTCCGGAGGTAAGGTTTCGTCATAACTAACATAATGAGCCCTAACTCGGCACACCTACTTCTACTCGTCTAGGAGTTCCAGTAGTAGTCACCAACGTACACCATCAGGTCATTCTGTCAAGTCCGGAAGTAAGGTCTCATCGTAACTAACAAAACGAGCCCAAACTTGGCATACCTAGTTCTACTCGTCTAGGAGTTCCAGTAGTAGTCACTAAATTACACCATCAGGTCTCTCCATTAAGTCCGGAGGTAAGGTTTCGTCATAACTAACATAATGAGCCCTAACTCGGCACACCTACTTCTACTCGTCTAGGAGTTGCAGTAGTAGTCACCAACGTACACCATCAGGTCATTCTGTCAAGTCCAGAGGTAACGTCTCGTCGTAACTAACAAAACGAGCCCAAACTTGGCATACCTAGTTCTACTCGTCTAGGAGTTCCAGTAGTAGTCACCAACGTACACCATCAGGTCATTCTGTCAAGTCCGGAAGTAAGGTCTCATCGTAACTAACAAAACGAGCCCAAACTACGCATACCTAGTTTTACTCGTCCAGGAGTTGCAGTAGTAGTCACCAACGAACACCATCAGGTCATTCTGTCAAGTCCGGAGGTAAGATTTCATCGTAACTAACAAAACGAGCCCAAACTTGGCATACCTAGTTCTACTCGTCCAGGAGTTCCACTAGCAGTTACCGAAGTACACCTTCAGGTCATTCCTTCAAGTCCGGAGGTAAGGTCTCATCGTAACTAACAAAACGAGCCCAAACTACGCATACCTAGTTTTACTCGTCCAGGAGTTGCAGTAGTAGTCACCAACGTACACCATCAGGTCATTCCGTCAAGTCCGGAAGTAAGGTCTCATCGTAACTAACAAAACGAGCCCAAACTACGCATACTTAGTTTTACTCGTCCAGGAGTTGCAGTAGTAGTCACCAACGAACACCATCAGGTCATTCTGTCAAGTCCGGAGGTAAGATTTCATCGTAACTAACAAAACGAGCCCAAACTTGGCATACCTAGTTCTACTCGTCCAGGAGTTCCACTAGCAGTTACCGAAGTACACCATCAGGTCATTCCTTCAAGTCCGGAGGTAAGGTCTCATCGTAACTAAGAAAACGAGCCCAAACTACGCATACCTAGTTTTACTCGTCCAGGAGTTGCAGTAGTAGTCACCAACGTACACCATCAGGTCATTCTATCAAGTCCGGAGGTTAGGTCTCGTCGTAACTAACAAAACGAGCCCAAACTTGGCATACCTAGTTCTACTCGTCTAGGAGTTCCAGTAGCAGTCACCCAAGTATACCTTCAAGTCTTCACCAAGTTCGGAGCTGAAGTTATCATAACTAACAAAATCAGCTCAAAGTCCACAGCCCTCACTCCCTGTAGATGGCTTCTAGTACCTAGCTGTCTCTGGAGCAGCCATTTATATTTCGTATCTAAGTATATTTTTGTAGGTAATAAGAAATATGAAAAAAAAAAACAATCTTTCAAATTATCAAAATGTTTATATACTTGATTGCGATTCCCGCAGCTAACCGTGCGTACACTTGTGTATGTGACCAGTGTCAATGTAATAGTCAGTCACCCAAGTATACCTTCAAGTCTTCACCAAGTTCGGAGCTGAAGTTATCATAACTAACAAAATCAGCTCAAAGTCCACAGCCAACATCTCACTCCCTGTAGATGGCTTCTAGTACCTAGCTGTCTCTGGAGCAGCCATTTATATTTCGTATCTAAGTATATTTTTGTAGGTAATAAGAAATATGAAAAAAAAAACAATCTTTCAAATTATCAAAATGTTTATATACTTGATTGCGATTCCCGCAGCTAACCGTGCGTACACTTGTGTATGTGACCAGTGTCAATGTAATAGTTCGATTCTACCTATCAATTTTGTAAACGCGTCCTTAAATTATTTAGATTATCAATATATTTTAATAATTGATTTTTGTTTACATTGCCTCTTCTCCCAACAAGAATTATTAATGTGCTGAGAGTTTCTTTCTGAAATATTAGATACATTTATAAAATATAATATAAAAAATTAAATATAAAAAAAAAACAAATCTTAAATTGAAAAGCCTATTCCTTACAAAGTAACATTTATTTTTTTGTCGTGACCAAGAAAGGGAATTATTAAAACATTACTCGAAATGAAAAATGTATTCTCGGCTAAGAGGTTACTTATTTACATATCCATATAATTCGCTTAGTCTCTGAAATATGTATAATATGTATGTATAATATGTATATAATATAACAAAATACAAAATCGATTGTCTTATAGTAGCGGCATAAGAGAGTTTATCACTACGTTCCTTACCGCGGCGGGTGTAACAGGAGGTGAGTAAGGATTGTTAGTGGCGGGGTAAGAATATTCACTACCCTGATTCGTCCCGTAGGTGTTGCTAAGAGGCCATAGAGGGACACTGAATCAGGAGATGGGCAGACGCATTTTCCTGTTAACTTAAAATAATAAAACTGCGGTCATCAACACGTCTGCTAAGCATGACAATGAGGCCAAAATGGTGTGCCACCATATGAGGCAGTCTATGGGAGAGGCCTATGTTCTCGACTTTATAGGCCGTAATGGATGGAAGGATTATATCTGTATAACTATTGTTTAGTGTGCTGTTAACGGTATATGAGACTTCATCACCCCTTTTTATCCCGTAGTTGTGAGGTACGACAATGGAATAATGCTATTAAAAACTTATAGCTCACAATAGATGGTGGTATTACCATCTGCCTAGACGTAAAATACCCAGACCGGCGACGTGCATCTGATTTGAACCTGAAGACAAATATTCAGCTCGGGGATAATTACTTGTATGCCATAGAAATACATGTTCCATGTGGGATTCGAACCCGCGGCCCTTAGCACATGGCTAAGTTACTGCGCTTCGGAGTCATCAAAAATGTAGTTCTAAAAATAGAGTTAATCCACAAACACAACTCTCTGTAGCAGCTTTAACGCTGCTGTTGTCACAGTTCTGGTATTTTACGCCTGACGTAAATCTGTGATTACCGTGTAATGGTAGTGTAAGAATATCCACTAAACCGTTCAGTAGGTGTCTTAAAAGGCGACAGAGGGAAGTAAACCAATTTTTTCACTAAATTTATATAGGACCACCCTTGAAGTATCTATTTAATATAAGTAATAATAAATAAGTGTACATAATAATATAAGTAATCTATTTAATAAAAACAGACTCATCACAGTTGGTTTACAATCTACGAAGATATCTCGTATCGTACATACAAAAAAAACATACACACAAATTGAGAATATCCTCCTTTTAGAAGTCGGTTAAAAATCTGCGGTTGCTAACTTGCTTGTCGAGCGTAGCAACTATGGCAAGTAACCCCCCCTATGAGGCAATCTATGGGAGACGCTTTTTTCAGGAGTGGACTTATAACATGGCTATAACAATTGTGTATGTACACACAGTTCATGTACTGCTGTAAGAACCGTTATATGTACACGCACAGAACTTTCCAACTTGACTTACAAACTGTAATATATTTGACAGTAATATACAAGCTGCGGGCTGGGACATTTGAACCCCAAATAAGAATGCCGTGGGATTAGTCTGACACTGTGGCAACAAACCTGTAATTCGGGCAGATTTGAAATGCGAATTTTACTGCTAAATTTGAATTTCATGAGCGCTGCATGAAAGTGGGATCTGACGTAAGGTTCAAAGTTACTTATAGGTTAAACTATGGAAAGAACTGATCTAAATCATTCAAAAACTAAAAGAATAAAATTTAAGTTATATTTTATTGTAATAAATAGTGGAGAGTTTTGGTGGGAGCTTGAACTTAGGTACGAGTCCATAATGAAAGAAAAAAAATCTACTGGGAATTTATATACATATTCCAACAATTTGGTAATTAAAAGTCAATATGACAGTTTAAGACAACAAAGCGGCTCAAACTATTACTAAAACTAAAGGATATTCTTTGGGTTTACATCTTGTGATATAGTAAATATGTCAATGAAAAGAGGCGTGTTGATGCTTCTAAAACTTTAATTAGACTGACCCTTATTCTACCTTAATACTAATATATATTGTCATGGGGGCTATACTACACTACACCTCCCACCGACAAAATATTAAAAAATATGAATACATTTATTTTTTTAACTAATAAAAGAAATATAAAACTTAAGTTTAATAACAAAATAAATTATAAAAGTAAATATAGGTATATCCTATGGGCAGTTCGAGTGGCCAGATCCATTTGCCCCATAGTAATTTCAAGGTTACAATAGAATTGGTACGATGTATAATGCATAACATGAACGCATATAATGCACAACCTGTAATTATACTGGCTTATCTATCCTTTGAGATTGGAACACAGCAGTGTTGCGTACAGCTGTGTTGTGTGTACTTGGCAGCAGAAATTGTTAATAAAGTGGTACCCTTCAGACGAATTCCTAAGCAAAAAAATAATCTTGCCACCAGTGCTTCTGTAAATAAAAACTATAATTATGTTTCTGGAAATAAAACAAAGTGCTTATTTTTCCTTATATTTATTGATTATTTTTTCATAACTGGTTTATCTATGTGTACAACTGGAAATTTATTTTTACTTTAGGCGAGCTTAAACGGAAGGGAATTTAAAATGAATATGACTTATAAAAACGCAGAATATCAAACATTATTTATAAGTGCGGTTTAAAGTATTAGACTCTTAGCTATCTGTATAGTTCTGTGACTGCCTCGTAAGCCGACAACTGGCCGTGAGCCGATTATTAGTCGTAGAAGTCCAATAATTTAATGACATGAAAGTTTTGAATGTTTCATTTATCTAATGAAGGTAGGCCAGAAACTTTGGACCTTTATCTAATACGTTCCACAGATGAGCACAGGCGTCCTCTCATCTCTGATAGGGTTTTAGGGCAAGGAAGTGTTCGTCACCATGCCCAATGCGTGTTGGTGGACTTCACATGTCTTTGAAATATTTATTTTTATTTCTCAGGAAAGTAAATTTCTTCACGATGATTTCTTTCACCGTCGAGCACGTGATAAATGTAATTGCACGTGGACACCTCGCTTACGCCTATATCTTATTACACCTCGCGCATCGGCGTTCACTGATGATTTCTCTCGGTTCTCATCGGTTGGCTAGGCTTATGTGGTCCTTGGCTCGAATAGTCCCCATTCATTCGGTTGAGCCATGATTATTTATTATTTTTCTGTCAATAAATTCTTAGCAGCGACTCGTAGTCAGGAAATTGGCGGAGTTTCACTCCCGTACTTTGGAACCTTCCCATCGGACTATGAAAGGAAGTCAATAGAGAGTTTACTACACTCGTGCACTATTCTGCGCAGATGGCTAGTTTCTATTTAGACTGGCCGCATTGACTGACTACTCACTACGCTGTTCTCCGCTTGAGCAGTTAACTATTCTGTGTTACAGTCGACATTAAAAGAAATGATTATAACGCCATCTGTTGAAAATAAAACGACATGACAGCAAGATATTTTTAAATTAAAACAACAATTTCCAAAAAAAGAAGCAGAGATGAATGTTCTTTTTATAGAATAAGGATGACAAACAAACACACAATTTGATGGCAAGTAGATACTGTTGCCCAAAGATATCTGCATATATCCTCGGTTATTAATCAAAATACAGATCCATGTTCACCCGCGAGGACTGAGGTGGAGTGCCTTATTTCCAGTAAAAAAGGTGTCCGGTTGCTTTGTTACGTGAGAGCTTAGTGTTAGTTTATTTCGTAAGAGCATGGTTCTTCCCCGGCTGAGCCGACCAATTCGTGCTGCAACCACTGTATAACCAGCTCTACAACGTATAAACGTATACGGTGGTTTATCCGAACAAAATTTAAAAATAAAATATTGTGAAGTTCAAGTTAAGAGCCCTTGAACAGAAGCAAGAGAAGAGTTTGTCTTTAAATTACAAAATTATTGAAAAGAATTTGATTCCTTGGAAGGATTATAAAATAAATAAATAGCATAGGTTATTCATGAATAATACAATACAATAATACAACTTTCAGTTTGATCAATTTCGATACAGCGTGCCCTTAGTGTTATGTACTAGTAATTAAAATATATTGCTTTTTATTTTATAAAACTAAAGTGAAACGAACGAAACGAACTAACAGTCTATTAAATAGTAAATCTTTAATAGATATGTGCAGCCAACTTCAAACAAAGAAGGCTAAAAATGCGTTGTCACCTCAAGACTAATGTGAAAGCCTGGCAGCCTGTTATTATACTCGATCTATTTACCCTTTAGATCGGAACTCAGCAATGCAACCATTGCTACTACGCCGCAGAAATATAAGAGGGTATATTGATATATTGGCTTGGATATGTAATTTTTATAAGAGGTAACGTTGATAAACGAGTACACAATGAGATTATCAGTGGATGAGTGAATTATTTCAATAGAGAATATGGATGTGTGCCACGATCTGCTTGGGATGCTATAACTAATAAAATTAAGTCCAATCCCGTGACCATGTGTGCTATAAAGCCTATAACGTCGGGAATTAAAAAGTTAAAATTAAACGCTATAAAATCTATATAATTAGTTTCATTTACGAGTAATATGCAGTGTTCGCGTATATATAATAAATCATTATTTAGATGACACTTCATTGTTACATTGGGCTTGTTTTATTCCTTATTTTATTTAAAACTGATCAAAAAATTATCTTTCAATAAAAATTAAAAGCCAACTTCAAATAAATAAGGTATAAAGAACTTTACATTCTTAAGTCGGAGCTTTATTTAATTCTTCTCTATGATATATCTAAGCACCGACTTAAGAAATTCAAAATTCGAAATTACTTTATTAATTGTCTTGTTTATTTAAAACTAGCGATCCGCCCCGGCTTCGCAGGTTGATTTCTGGATCTCGGATAACAACGCCACCTACCGGGTCCAATTATGAATCTAAAACATTCTCTAGTCAACTTATTCACACACAAAATTTTATCAAAAACGGTCCGGCCGTTTAGGAGTTGAGTCATATACACACGAACGGAAGAATTTTATTTAATATATAATTTTAATTTTCTTATTTTATTTAAATAAACGTGACCTCCACACTAGGATTGTCTCCTGTATCGTGGGGCAGCTTACATAAATAAATTTCACAAAGACAAACATCCAGACCCGGAAAAATTATTTGTAGGTCATACAAATACTTGTTCCATGCGGGGTTCAAACTCGCGGTCCATAGCGCGGCAACTCATTGCTAAGCCACTGCGCTACGGGCCGTCAGTATGCATAATATATTATACATATAAACTTTTCTCTTAAATTGTTCTGTCTATTGATGAATTGCATTAAAATCCGCTGCGATCTAAGCGTACAGACGACTGAAAGCGATTTTGTTTTATACCACTTAAAGATTAACAGCAGTAGTCAGTGAGCGTCGTAACCTCTGGAAATATTAAATTTTATTTTAATGGTACTATTTTGTACCTAATGTTTAAAAATTGGTACCTTGTAATAATAATAATAATAAGGCTCAGGCTGCCCCGCGTGTTCTGGGGGGGGCAAAATTCCGTGAATTTTTGCAACATCAGGGGACTTCATTCCAACCTTAACGCTGTCCATTACCATCTAGAGACGGCGAAGCCGCCCTTGCTCTTTTTAACCGAGACTCAGGTGTCCTCTCCGGCTGATACTTCATATCTCTCCTACCCGTGGTACAAATTGGAACACTCCTTTGTGCCCCGGGCTGGAGTTTGCGTATACGTCAGAGAGGACATCTGTTTTCGACGCCTCGGCAGTCTTGAAGGTACGAACCTGTCCATCCTATGGCTGCGCGTAGACAGCAACGACCATCCCCGCGTCTACGGGTGCCTCTATAGGTCTCATAGCGGTAATGCCGACACAGAACGACTCATCGACCACGTCCAAATGGCTGCAGACTCCGTGCTACAACAGGTCCCATCCGCAGAGATCGTGATACTCGGTGATTTTAACGCCCACCACGCTGAATGGCTTGGTTATCGTTTAACCGATCATGCGGGTAGATCTGTCTATGACTTTGCTTTGGCATATGGTCTAACACAACTGGTTACTTCGCCTACGCAGATCCCAGATGTGGAAGTCCATGTACCTTCCCTGTTGGACCTTCTGCTGACCTCTCATCTGGACGGATATCAGGTCTCCGTCGATGCCCCTCTGGGCTCTTCGGACCATTGTCTGAACCGGAGTACGGTGCCACTCACGCTCCAATCGCAGTTGCGATCGGCAGCTTGCCGCCGTGTTTGGCACTATAGTTCAGCTGATTGGGACGGGATGCGGTATTTTTTTAGATCGTACCATTAGGGGTGGGTTTGCTTCTCGCCGGAAGATCCCAGCGTTGTTGCCAATTCTGTTGCTGATGTGGTACTTCAGGGTATGGAACGTTTTATTCCATCCTCTGTGGCCCATCGGAGGCAGATCCCAGCCATGGATTGGTCGCTCCTGTAAAATAGCATCAAGCTGTAAGCAGGAGTGCTACCGGGCCTGGTTCGACGCATCAACGTCTCCACTTAAAAAGAAGTATAATTCCGCAAACAAACAACCAGCGCACTTAAAAAGAAGTATAATTCCGCCTCCAGGTCCTTCACAAGCGTCATTGCCAAGGCAAGGTCTGAGCACATCGCAGGCAGAATTGGCGAGAAGCTAGTTCGCCTTCCTTCGGGAACCCGTGCATTCTGGTCTCTCGCCAAGGCTGTCCAAGGGAACTTCTGTCAGCCATCTCTTCCATCCCTGCACAGGGAGGACAACTCACTGGCCCATGCCGCAAAGGAGAAAGCCGATCTGTTGAGCATTCTTTTTGCGTCCAATTCGACTCTAGATGACGAGGGGAACATACCGCCGACCATCCCGCGATGTGAGTGCTCCATGCCGGATGTGCGGTTTACACAGCGCTCGGTTCGCAAAGCACTCTTCTCCCTGGACGTCAGCAAGTCGAGTGAGCCCGATGGAGTCCCTCCCATTGTGCTGAAGACGTGTCCTCCGGAGTTAGTACCGGTTTTAATGCGTCTTTTCCGGTACTCCTACTCCTAAGGCGTAATCCCAAATTCATGGATGATAGCTTTGGTCCATCCGATCCCTAAAAAAGGCGGCCGCTCAGACCCGTCTAACTACAGGCCTATCGTTATCACCTCCTTTTTCTCCAAAATTGATCCTTGAGGATCACCAGCTGATTAGTGACCGCAAGTACGGTTTTCATCGGGGTAGATCAGCTGCTGATCTTCTAGTCTACTTAACTCATAGATGGGCGGAGGCAGTAGAGTCCAAGGGGGAGGCATTGGCCGTTAGTTTGGACATAGCGAAGGCCTTCGATCGGGTCTGGCACAAAACGCTTCTTTCGAAGCTTCCTTCCTATGGGCTTCCCGAGAAATTGTGCAAATGGATCACCAGTTTCCTTGCTGATTGGAGCATCAAGGTCGTAGTAGACGGTGCATGCTCTGATTTCAAGCCTATCATCGCTGGTGTTCCACAAGGCTGCATGCCATCACCAACGCTGTGTCTCCTGCATATTGTAACGAACCCCCCCCCCATCTTTTTTCTTTTCTACTATATCCCACTTATACTTGTATTTCTTTAGAATCTATATCTGTAAGATATATAAATACATCTAATTTACGTGACCAGTATAACTTGATCTTTCTAAAGGTTTAAATATAGGCCGTTTAATAAATTTATGGCGTGATCGTCTTAGTTAGGACCCTTTTTTACGTTGTGTTTGTATAGTAACTTAGTTCTTTTAGGTGTATCTTGGAAGAATGAATATTCACGAGAGCAATCGAAAGCTGTCATTGGTAGAGTCTTATAAGCTAAAGAACCCCGTTCACGAAGACAGAGCTCAAAAAAGGTTAAGAACAATAAATTGTCCCTATTCCACTTGTATCTGGTTCACAACAGTCAATTCCTTATTAATTAATCCCTTCCCGCTTGGAAAAGGCTCACAATATTTATATCAAATACCAGTTACAAGGGCTTCGCTCTCCCACATTTTAAAAAAAATGTGGAGGAGGTACACGGCCCCACACACGCCGCGCACGGTGAGCGCCAACCATTTTAATGCGCTCCCCCCGAAGGGTACGCAAAGTTGGGAACTGGACCGTAGTCCACAGCAAAATAACTGGCGAACCAGTAAAAGAGGACTTGGCCCCTTGATAGTGCGTAAGCACAAACATCGACCGAAGTCGCGCATGTCAATGCGTGTAAACGCCATACAGAATACGATCAAATCCAGTCACAGTGAATGTACGTCACACGGGTTAGGCAACAATAGGCACACTGACCATAAAAAGCCTTCCGTGAGCGCCACCACCTGCCAGACCGCCGTTCCTGCAGACGTGATGTAAGTGTAAGGCATCACCACCAATTGCATGGTCAGCACGGCCAATTGGCCGCAGAGCGTGTCATGAGTCTACCGCTCACCTCAAGGGAATTAAAAAACATTTAAAGGTCAAAAAGTGCACGTTGGCTATCAAATAGTTCCAGCCATTGACCAGTCACCAGTAATCCAATGCTACCGATGCATGGGATTTGGTCACAGAGCGAAAGAATGCATGGCAGACAAACAAACTTGTGGTTACTGTGCGGAGGATCATGACAGTAGGAAATGTTTACGCAGCAACGGAGCACCATCTTGTGTGAACTGTATCAGAAACAAAATTAAGGGGGACTATTGCCATACAGCATACAGTGCCGATTGCCCAATATGGCAGAAATGGGATAGAATAGCAAGATCCTTAGTAGAATATTGCTAAAGTTGAACAGGCAATTAATATTGATCAACCACAGTTGATTCTGACCACACCACATAATATACCTATCACACAAAGCACAATCCCAAGTGAATCACAAGCCATCAAATTCGTACAAGTTAGTCTTGGACGAGGGATGGCGGCCTACAAAGAATCACTAAAAATGGCGGTTAAGCAACGTATTGCATTTCTTTTACTTAAAAAAAAAAGGATATATAAGTGTACGACATAAACAACGATAGTAACAAATGGTGCTGCATGTATAGCAGCAGTAACAGAGTATGAAAAAAAAACGTATACATAGTTTCAATTGATTCCGCTAGATGTCGTTACTAGGTTTTTAAAACGCGGTAATGCGAAATGTTTCCTGACATGTACTTAACTCCCGCCGTTGAGCCGCGCGTCAACTTATAGTGCATACGGTACCTATACGCTTAAATTGTTTCTATTTCGTAGCTTATTCGACTACCTGCTTTCGATTTCGGTTGTTTGTTATTTGCTTTGTGATTTGGTTAAGGTTGAATGGATTTATATTGGCTTTCATTTTCGGATTTGTGAATTTTCTTGGATCGGTTTTGTTGATTTGGTTGGTATTCCTTTCCTTTATACATATTTAGACTCTGGCTTTCATTTTGGATTTTGTTTATTTAGATTCTTGAATTGGTTTTCGTTGTTTTAGTTTGTTTAACAATATTTCAAAGGAATATTAATAGTAAAGATAGTGTATACGTTATCTATACACTTACTGCTTTTTTCGTTGGTTATATTTATATTGACTACTGCTTTCGATTTCGGTTTTCTGCGATTTGTTTTGCGATTTGTTCTGCGATTTGGTTTAAGTTGATTCGATTTTTTTTGGCTATCGTTTTCGAATTCGTGTTGTGTCTTGAATTGGTTTTGTTGTTTTGATTTTTAAAATATTTAAAAGGAATATTTATTCCTTTTAGATATTTTGGATTATTTTTAAAAAAAATATTTAAAAGGAAATTTAATTCCTTTTAGGTATTTTAACGTTTTTTTATAAATAGGTTTTTTGATACTTCATAATGCCTCGCAATTATGTTTGCCATAAGTCCAGCCTTTCAAGAGTATTTTCTCAAAGACAAGCGAAAAGATTAGCTCGATCGCTAGAATCTTTAGAAGATGCTGAACTGAGAAGGCAAGAACAAGCAGAGCGTCAGGCTGCTTTTAGAGCATCCGAAACACCTTCTCAAAGTCAGGAAAGGCGTCTTGATCAGGCAGAGCGTCAAGCTACTTTAAGAGCTACTGAAGCACTTGCTCAAAGTCAACAAAGGCGTCTTGAACAGGCAGAGCGTCAAGCTACTTTAAAGGCTACTGAAACACCTGATCAAAGTCAGCAAAGGCGTCTTGAATAGGCAGATCGTTAATCTACTTTAAGAGCTACTGAAACACCTGCTCAACGTCAGCAAAGGCTATTCGAACAAGCGGAACGTCAGGCCGCCTTAAGAGCCGCGGAAACACCTGATAAAATCAACACAAACTCATTGAGCAAGCTGAACGTCAATCTACTATAAGGGCATCTGAAACATCAGAACAGACACAGGCGCGAAGAGATGCAAATGCGCAGGTCCAAGCTGAACGTCGACAAAATTTTCAAAGAAATAATTGGTCGGTTTTTAATGACGCAGCTTTCAATTATGATCCGTTGATTGATTATATAAATCACAGGTTAGTTGTTATCGTACTGATGGACAAGGCCTATCGATTTTGCAGCGCTTTAAAATGGAAAGATGAGACCGCAGGCATGTGTTGTTCCAATGGCAAAGTGTCTCTTCTGTTACTTGGGGAACCAGAAGAACCTTTGAAAACTCTCTTTTTATATGATGCTAATGAGTCACGGCGCTTTATAAACAGGATCCGGAAATATAACTCATGCTTTTAAATGACATCCTTCGGAGTTGAACGGGAAATAATAATGCCGGGATTTTCGCCTAAATTTACAGTGCAAGGGCAATTTTTTTATAGAATAGGTTCACTTTTTCTGAGCTGATAATGAACAGCATAAATTTTTGCAAGTATATTTTATGGGTGACGAAGAAATTGAGGTAGACCGTTGCTGCCAATTTATCCAGGGAGTTGAGAGAGACACAGTGTTCAAAATTCAAAGATTCTTGCACGAACTTAACATTTTAGTCAAAACATTTAAAACTGCTTTAGAAAACCTACCTGAAGAGGATTACAAAGTCGTCATTCACGCAGATCGGACCCCTCGAGGAGAGCATGAAAGGCGCTACAATGCACCTTTGATAAACGAAATAGCAGCCGTAATTAGTGGTGATCAATTTTCTTCACAGGACATTGTCTTCAAGCACGTGATGATACCTTGCAACGGGTAGCCGATACACACAAGTTTTATGACGCTCTGCAATACCCATTGATTTATTGCAAAGGACAAGAGGGTTATCGTTTTCAAATTCCACTCATTAACCCGGTCACAAAGAAGCCTACTCCGAACAAAAAAGTATCGTGTATGGATTTTTATGCTTATCATATGATATCGCGAGAAAATGATTTTAACCATTGAGCCCGGTGTAGACAATTATTTCATCAACTTTTGATAGACATGTAGGTGAAGGTAGAATGTGAACGTCTCCGTTATATATCTTTAAATCAAAAAAGCTGCGGGTTGAGAATTATATACATTTACAAGATGCAGTTTCTAGCGACGCCAATGTAAACCCCAGAGATTTAGGTAAAATGGTAATTCTACCCTCATCATTCGTTAACAGTCCCCGCTACCTAAATGAGTACACACAAGACGCATTCGCCTATGTACGAACTTACGAAGACCTGATCTTTTTGTTACTTTTATTTGCAGTCCCACATGGAAAGAAATAACCAAGGAGCTAATGCCGGGCCAAAAAAGTACTGACAGACACGATTTAGTTGCTAGAGTATTTCGATTAAAAGTACAAAAATTAATGTATGTAATTAACAAAGGGAAAACTTTCGGAGAGGTCCAGTGCTTCATGTATTCACTTGAATGGCAAAAAAGAGGATTACCCCATGCCCACTATTCTAATATCGCTTAAAAAGAAGTTGCGGCCCAGCCAAATAGACGACATATTAAGCGCCGTGAATCCGGATCCTGAGCAAGATAAAGAATTGTATGATACCATCGTCCGAAATATGATTCACGGTCCATGTGGAGTACGAAATTCAATATCGCCATGTATAAAAGAAGGAAAATGTACAAAGAAATTCCCTAAACAGCTATTAAAAGAAACAGTGCACAATGAAAATGGCTACCCTTTATACAGACGCAGAGCAACCGAAGATGGTGGCAGGAAAGTTAAATTCAAATCTCGCTCTGGAGCGTAAGAAACCTTAGATAACAGCTGGATTGTCCCGTATTCGCCCATTCTGTGTGAAATGTTTAATGCCCATATTAATAGTAGAAGCATGTAGCTCTGTCCGCGCTATCAAGTATATCTATAAGTAGCGACCAAGCAATATTTAATCTCAGGAGTGAAGATGAGGCAAATCCCGTTAATGAAGTACAGACCATTCAAGCAGGGCGTTATGTCAGCAGTAACGGGGAAGCGTGGCATCTCTTTGTCTTCCCTTTACACGAAAGGTACCCAACAGTTACTCACCTTGCTGTGCACTTAGAAAATGGAGAGCGTGTATATTTCACGGAAAGAAATTTCCAAGAAAGAATTGCATCACCGCCAAAAACTACACTAACAGCCTTCTTTCAACTTTGTCAAACCGACCCCTTTGCAAAAACGTTGTTTTACTGGTTGGTGACTTTTACCAAACTTTACCTGTCATTCAAAAGGGCACACCTGCAGATGAAATTAAAGCATGCTTCAAGTCGTCTATTTTATGGAACAAGGTGACAAATTCAGTCTAACTACGAATATGAGAGTGCATTTGTATAACGACATCAATGCTGTAAACTATGCTGACACACTATTAAAAATTGACGATGGGCGGTTGGAAACGGATGCTGAGGGCTGCTTTAAATTGACGAGAGATTTTTGTAATTTAGTACGGAGTTATTCCGAAATAATTGCGAGCGTTTATTCAGATTTAACGAACAACATGCATGAAGACAAATGGTTATGTGAAAGGGCGATTCTTGCACCAAAAAATGAGAGCGTTAACAAAATAAATTCAGATAATATATAAAGCGTAGTAGCGTGAGAAATAACAGAGTATTTGTCAGTAGACAGAGTTATGGACACAGAACAGAGCACTTCATATCCCGTAGAGTTTCTAAATTCTCTAGAATTGTCAGGTGTGCCCTCACATAAGCTTTAATTAAAATTAGGCGTCCCTGTCATGCTAATGCGAAATTTAGATGCTCCTCGGTTATGTAACGGGACAAGCTTGCGTGTGACACATCTTGGACGGAACATAATCGGTGCTACAATTTTGACAGGCGTAGGACAAGGTGAAAATGTTATTATACCACGGATCCCTATAATTCCCACAGATCTTCCTTTTCAATTCAAAAGGTTGGAGTTCCCTGTTAAGCTCAGTTTTGCAATGACAATTAATAAAGCACATGGGAAAACGTTACAGGTAGCGGGGGTCAACTTAGAAAACCCGTGCTTCTCTCATGGTCAGCTGTATTAAGCATGTTCGTGTATGTAAAATGCCCAGAATCTCCACATTCTTTCCCCGAATGGAAAATTATATAACATTGTGTACAGTAGCGTCTTAAAATAGTGTTCAGTTAGTTTTCTTTCCAAAATTCCCACAATCAATTAATCAGAATTGCCACAGATCTCCCCTTTCAATTCAAAATTTCCTATTTAGCTCAGTTTCTTTTCAATTCCAAATGCTGCACCTCTGACGGACCTATTAAGCTCAGTTTCCTTTCAACTCAAAAGGCCGCATTTCTGACGGATCTTTTATTTGGCTCAGTTTCCTTTTAATTCAGAAAACTGCATCTCTGACGCATCAATTTAGCTTAGTTTCTTTTCAAAAGTCTGCATCCCTGACGGATAATTATGCTCAGTTTCTTCTAATTAAAAAAATATACCATTTCCATTTGGAATAAACAGGCTATTTTCATGCATTCCTATACGCTGCATTTCAAAACATTTAAATAGGCTGAGGAATCAATTTTGCTCAGTTTCCTTTTAATGGCTGCATCTCTGACAAATATATAAAACTCAGTTTTCTTTCAATTCAAAAAGCAATGGATAGTTCATTTCCCAGTGACCATGAAGGCGTAGCCGCGGGTAACAAATTAATTATATAAAATAACGATAGCCCATTATGCTTCCATCTATCCCCACGAGATGAAGTGACGTCCTGGTAAGACATGCAGGAAGTCGATGGATGCAGGTGGCTCAGTACCGTGCTTTGTGGCATTCCTTAGGGGTGGCCTATGTTCAGCAGTGGACTTATGAAAGGCTGTGATGAGGATGATGATGATGAATATTAATTTTTATATTTTCAATTTAATTTGATACTCTTACCTTCCTACCTACATGCACATTATATACTGCCTACACTACAGGACTACACTCCACTACAGTCTCTTCACTAAGATAGTGTCGGTTGCGTATTCACTCCTGACGACTAACTATGTCCTGTTACCAGGAAAAATGTTGCCGGTTCTTCACACTCATCATATTAAACACAGCAGCACTAAGCTGCTATTTTATTTTATATTAAAAATAAATAAACTCTACCTTGCGTCTGTCCGTTTGCCCTCTGATTACATATTGACAAGGGTCTACGTTCTTTTGAGTTTTAACTAGACTTGATTCGGAGTACTCTTAAAGAATTCTTTAAACTTTTGTTCTTTTCTTTTATAAGGGTTTCACTTACACTTTTTTATTACTATTTCTTGATTTTTGTTCGATTTAACGTTTCTAAAAACAACACAACTTTCTTAATCCAACATAAGAGTACTATGTAAACTTACGTGTACATATCCAAGCCAGTATATCAATATAACCTCTTATATTTATGCTGCCAAGTAGCAATGCTTCCATTGATAAGTTCCGAAGTTCTCAAATGTAAAATGAACGAGTATAATAACAGTCTGCCAGGATTTCACATTAGTTTTGAGGTGACAACGAATTTTTGGCCTTCTTTGAATGAATTTGGCTGCACATATTTATAAGAGACTTACTATTTAAAGGAATGTTTTTTCGTTTTTCAGTTCAGTTTTATAAAATAAAATCAATATGTTTTATACGAACATGAATCGCAGACTTGTTTAACTATGATACTAATAGATCAATTAATTGGTAGAAAATTAACTGTAGCGTGAAATTTCATAAACGATTTTCAACCCGATGTGGCTCAGGGAATAACCTCCTGATTTAAAATACTTATAATACATGAGCAAACTTGGTTTAAATAAGAGCCATTTTTAAGAGTGTATAGACATTCTAGATGAAGTTTTATTTTTATTTAAAAACGTTGACAAACGAGCACAAAGTTCAAGTAATGGTAAGTGGATACTGTTACCCATTGATGTCCACGTATATCCTCGATTAAGAACTAAAATGCAGATGCATTGTCACCCCTGAGGACTAATATGGAATGTCTCTTTACCAATAAAAAGTATCTCATGTTGTCTTCACTCATCATATGAAACACAACAGCATGAAGCTACTATTTCACGCTGAGATTATAATATCCATTACCCCATATCATCCCGTTGGTGGTGTAATAGATGACAGAGTGAATCAAATCTGGCGTAAAAAAATGGTTTCGCCAACATTTTTGGAAGCTATAAAAATTCGGTCAGTTCTCTAGGTTATACAATCCACTACTCTTCCACCGCACCGTTTCTGTTAAAGCCTTTTAAAGTCCACTACTGAACATAGGCCTCTCCATAGATACCTTATGAGAGACATATCTGCCACAGTTGCTACGATTAGCAGGCGGGTTGGCAACCGCAGTTTTTTCTAGTTGCTTAAGAAGATGCTTCTGTCCACCTCCTGGTTTGTTTCCTTCTGTTGCCTCTTACGACACCCACGAGAACTCTCTTAGAAATTAAAAGAGGCCTGTACCCAGGGACGTAAATAGGCTATAACTATAACTTTTAAGATTATGAAATAAACGAGTCAACCTGATGGTAAATGGATGCTGTATCACACAGACACCTACATCTATGTATGTGAGGAATAATGGAGTAGGTACCTTGATATCAATAAAAAGGATCTCGTCCCCATCCGAACGCAATAGAATTAAACTGATATTGTAATGCTATTTTATGTAAAACGATACTAGCGATATATATCTTTTTAGCGACCCTTGGCTTAGATCTGTTAATATTAATGTGGCGTTATTTAGGTAAATCATTTAAGACCATTTATTTTACTATATTTTCGATTTCACGAAAAAGAAATCTTCAAGATATCTATCAGTTCTTGAAGATAAATCACAATCGGTTCGGCCATAACAAAGATAAGTATGTACAGGCAGACAGAGGAAAAAATTTCGAATAAATGGTAACCAATAAAGAAATATGAAGTAACTCAAAGAATTAAAAAAAAAGAAATACAAAGTTTGTGACTAAAGCGGTGAAAGTGTCAAGTATAGTCAAATAGAAAGGCACACGCAGCAAACTTCAAACTCACACAGGGAAGTAACGAAATATATTATAGAAAACGCGCACGCGACGCACGAGGGAGTCGGCATGACGGCATAAGAGAGCGTCATGTCGTTTGCCGTCACTGCATACGTCATTTTACTGAAAATTTAAAAATGGCTTTTCACGTCTTAATGCAAATAAAGCCCAGATCTAAAATGAAAGGCATTTATTCTGTGACTTTAGATAGACAAATGGACTTTATTTATATTTTGTTTATAGAAATACATATGTATGTTATTACCACGCTCTCACAGAATACCACCGTAAATAAAATAGTAGCTTAGTGCTGCTGTGTTTAATATGATGAGGGTGAAGAACCGGCAACATTTTTCCTGGTAACAGGACATAGTTAGTCGTCAGGAGTGAATACGCAACCGACACTATCTTAGTGAAGAGACTGTAGTGGAGTGTAGTCCTGTAGTGTAGGCAGTATATAATGTGCATGTAGGTAGGAAGATAAGAGTATCAAATTAAATTGAAAATATAAAAATTAATATTCATCATCATCATCCTCATCACAGCCTTTCATAAGTCCACTGCTGAACATAGGCCACCCCTAAGGAATGCCACAAAGCACGGTACTGAGCCACCTGCATCCATCGACTTCCTGCATGTCTTACCAGGACGTCACTTCATCTCGTGGGGATAGATGGAAGCATAATGGGCTATCGTTATTTTATATAATTAATTTGTTACCCGCGGCTACGCCTTCATGGTCACTGGGAAATGAACTATCCATTGCTTTTTGAATTGAAAGAAAACTGAGTTTTATATATTTGTCAGAGATGCAGCCATTAAAAGGAAACTGAGCAAAATTGATTCCTCAGCCTATTTAAATGTTTTGAAATGCAGCGTATAGGAATGCATGAAAATAGCCTGTTTATTCCAAATGGAAATGGTATATTTTTTTAATTAGAAGAAACTGAGCATAATTATCCGTCAGGGATGCAGACTTTTGAAAAGAAACTAAGCTAAATTGATGCGTCAGAGATGCAGTTTTCTGAATTAAAAGGAAACTGAGCCAAATAAAAGATCCGTCAGAAATGCAGCCTTTTGAGTTGAAAGGAAACTGAGCTTAATAGGTCCGTCAGAGGTGCAGCATTTGGAATTGAAAAGAAACTGAGCTAAATAGGAAATTTTGAATTGAAAGGGAAGATCTGTGGCAATTCTGATTAATTGATTGTGGGAATTTTGGAAAGAAAACTAACTGAACACTATTTTAAGACGCTACTGTACACAATGTTATATAATTTTCCATTCGGGGAAAGAATGTGGAGATTCTGGGCATTTTACATACACGAACATGTGCTCCATAGCCAAGTTTTTGCATTTGAGCAACAAAATTAAGACGGCTTTAAATAAAATTAAAATGACATCGAGTTTAATTAAAAGCGAAACTGGTAAGATCAACTCTCGCAATTCAAATTACCAGTTAAGTGTTAACAACTAATTAACTGTATCAGATCAGGACGTAGCAATGGTTTTTGATAAATATTTTACTGATATTCCGATCTTGACCACTAATTCACTGAATTTTTCTCCTGCCGTCGTCGAATCATTACTAAAAGAAAATGTAAATGCGTGTACAAAGAATTTTACATTTCATAAAGTGTCATCAAAAGATATTGTAAAATATTTTAAAACTATTGATGTGAAGAAAACTGCGGATCTGTGGGGGATTTCCGTTAAAGTTATTGCGTCTACCTATTTCTGTACTACCAACACTTAGTAAGATTTTTGAAAAAAATGTTCTTGATCAAATTTAAATTTTTTTAATATATATAATTTACTTCATAAAAATCAATTTGGTTTCACAAGGGGTCGCTCAACAACTGATGCCGGTGTTAAGCTGATTAAATATATCTTTAATACATGGGAATATTCTCAGGATGCTTTAGGTATATTTTGTGACCTATCCAAGGCCTCACCGGCATCAGTTGTTGTTGTTGTTAACACTTAACTGGTAATTTGAATTGCGAGAGTTGATCTTACCAGTTTCGCTATTAATTATACTCGATGTCATTTTAATTTTATTTAAAGCCGTCTTAATTTTGTTGCTCAAATGCAAAAACTTGGCTATGGAGCACACTCTTTTAAATATGATTGAATATTTTTTTACATATTCCCTAAATTCGACGCTATGATTATATGACCTTTCATGATAAAGATCATAAAACCTATGCCTGCTCTTATGGACTCCTACTGTCGCCCATTCATTGAATGACTTCCAACTGTTCAAGAAGAATGTTTTAGAAGTAAAAGTATTATTTAGTTCATTGCAAATAACCTTAAAAAATGTTACATACAAAAAATTAGGATCATTTTGGTTTGAAAGTGATGGAAATTTTTTCACTATGTTACTTCTAAATTTCTCCAAGCAACGTGCATTTACTGGAACAGACACAACTTTCTCATCTACTTGCTTTTTGTGAACATAAGGTAATGAAACTACATGTCCACAGTGATCAGAACTTAATTTATGAATTATACATTTATGCAACGGCTTCACATTTCTAAAAATGTTATCTATACATGTTGCACTAGATTGAGAAATACACGTTGGCTCTATAAATAAATTAAAAAGACCGTAATATTTAAACAATGATCTAAATATAATATTGATGAAAGAAGCTTCTAGGAGATTGATATTAAAGTCTCCACATATTACAACAGATTTATTCTGTTCATTAAGCTTAGCAAAATCTTCCTCCATAATATTTTCAAAAGTATCATATGTACAACATGGGGGTCTGTAGACGCTCACAACAATGAGGTGCTCAAACTCAACACATGCCATTTCTACATTTCGCTCAACAGAGAGACTCACAATGTCTTTACGTTCTTTACATGACAATAATTTACTAGCTAATATTAAGGAGCCACCTCTTAAAACCGTATCTCTATTGAAAGAACTGACCACCTGGTGGTTACTGAAGTTAAACATTAAATTAGAAGCTTTTAACCAATGTTCAGTAATACATAAAATATGAATATTGTTGCTATTTAAGAACAATTCAATTTCTAGCTCTTTGCCTATCATGCCTTGTATATTTTGATGCACCAGGTGTAAACAATTTTCATTATCTTTCTGTGGAGTTATACAATTAAAGGTTTGTAAGCCACATTCTAAATTATTTAAGTTATTATAACTGCTAGAGATTACCTCTATTGTCTCATTTTCTAATTTACATTACTTGGAACTGATTCCAAATTGCATATTAAGTCATTACACTGCTCAAAAGAAGCAGATGTCTGTGTAGCCAAGTCCTTGGCTGAGTTAATATATAAATAATAAGATAGCACAATTGCTATCTGTCTTAAATTTTATTTGATAGGTAATACCTATCTCTATTCAAAAATTTCTTAATTTAATTATTTATATCTATTGAATTAATTTTATCATTATAATTGTAACAATTAAATGTCAAGATTAAATTATTATTACATGAAAAGTTATTCATTAATAAATTTAAATCATATCTTATTTTATTTTCCTGCGGCCAACCCTGTATGTAGGGCAATGTAAACAAGATAAGCATAATTTGGCCCGATTTGCGTTTGCAAATCGGGCCAAATTATGCTGTTTTTCGGTACATTTTGTGACAAAACTAAACCAAATCAAATATAACTAATAACTACAACGTATAGAATGGTTCTTTATCTTCAAATGGTGGTAACTTTTTTGTTGAAAATAATAGTTTTTTACATTGTAAAAAGGATCTTCCCTAGCCATTTACTACAAAATTAACGATACCGGCTCATATTTCGGTACATTTTTTGTTCTATTATCAACATATATTAAGATTTCTAAAAATACTGTAAGTAGGCAGACATATTCAATAAAAAATGCTGGTGATTACTTTTTATCAAAATGTCACAAATAGTCGTAAAAAAAATAAAAACTGATGCTTATTTTTTGACATATTTTGCTGATACGGATGAATCCTAAAGGATTGCAATAAGGGTTATTTTATTTTTAGTGTCTGTTTTGATTTGTTGTACAAAAATTTCGATGAAACCACAGTCGGCGCTCGGCCGCTATCGCGGGTGGTCGCTGTATCGCCTGCAGCAGCTGAAAAAGATCGCTATACAAACACAAAATATTCGAAATTGATACATAGGTACATGACCTGACAAAGTAAAATAATACATACATAATATAAATATTTGTATAATTACAAATTCTTATTATAATGTTTTGTTTCGCTAAAAGCAAGTGGGATTTATAATTCGTCTTGGACTTTATGGAGTGATCTGAAAGTATACGGTGAATGCTACTAGAACTCCTCGACGAGTTGAACTAGGTGTGCCGAGTTTGGGCTCATTATGTTCGTTATGATGAGACCTTACCTCCGGACTTGAAGGAATGACCTGAAGGTGTACTTCGGTAACTGCTAGTGGAACTTCTGGACGAGTAGAACTAGGTATGCCAAGTTTGGGCTCGTTTTGTTAGTTACGACGAGACCTTACCTCGGGACATGACAGAATGACCTGATGGTGTACGTTGGTGACTACTACTGCAACTCCTGGACGAGTAGAACTAGGTGTGCCGTGTTTGGGCTCGTTTTGTTAGTTATGACGAGATCTTACCTCCGGACTTGATGGAGGGACCTGATGGTGTACTTCAGTGACTACCACTGGGACACCTGGACGAGTAGAACTAGGTGTGCCGAGTTTGGGCTCGTTTTGTTAGTTATGACGAGACCTTACCTCCGCACTTGAAGGAGAGCTCTGATGGTGTACTTCAGTGACTAACTTCTGGAACTCATGGACGAGTAGAACTAGGTGTGCCGAGTTTGGGCTCGTTTAGTTAGTTATGATGGGACCTTACCTCCGGAATTGATGGAGAGACCTGATGGTGTACTTCAGTTACTACTACTGTAGCTCCTGGACGAGTAGAACTAGGTGTGCCGTGTTTGGGCTCGTTTTCTTAGTTATGACGATACCTTACCTCCGAACTTAATGAGAGACCTGATGGTGTACTTCGTAACTCCTGGAAGAGTAGAACTGGGTGTGCCGAGTTTAGGCACGTCGGAGAAAATATAAATGGTATTACCAAATTCAAGGGCAACTGCGCATCATAACTAACAAACTCGGCATACCTAGTTCTACTCGTCCAGGAGTTCCACTAGCAGTTACCGAAGTATACCTTCAGGTCATTCCTTCAAGTCCGGAGGTAAGGTCTCATCGTAACTAACAAAACGAGCCCAAACTCGGCACACCTAGTTCTTCTCGTCCAGGAGTTGCAGTAGTAGTCACCAACGTACACCATCAGGTCATTCTGTCAAGTCCGGAGGTAAGGTCTCATCGTAACTAACAAAACGAGCCCAAACTACGCATACCTAGTTTTACTCGTCCAGGAGTTGCAGTAGTAGTCACCAACGTACACCATCAGGTCATTCTGTCAAGTCCGGAGGTAAGGTTTCATCGTAACTAACAAAACGAGCCCAAACTTGGCATACCTAGTTCTACTCGTCCAGGAGTTCCACTAGCAGTTACCGAAGTACACCTTTAGGTCATTCCTTCAAGTCCGGAGGTAAGGTCTCATCGTAACTAACAAAACGAGCCCAAACTTGGCATACCTAGTTCTACTCGTCTAGGAGTTCCAGTAGTAGTCACTAAATTACACCATCAGGTGTCTCCATTAAGTCCGGAGGTAAGGTTTCGTCATAACTAACATAATGAGCCCTAACTCTGCACACCTACTTCTACTCGTCTAGGAGTTGCAGTAGTAGTCACCAACGTACACCATCAGGTCTCTCCATTAAGTCCGGAGGTAAGGTTTCGTCATAACTAACATAATGAGCCCTAACTCGGCACACCTACTTCTACTCGTCTAGGAGTTCCAGTAGTAATCACCAACGTACACCATCAGGTCATTCTGTCAAGTCCGGAAGTAAGGTCTCATCGTAACTAACAAAACGAGCCCAAACTTGGCATACCTAGTTCTACTCGTCTAGGAGTTCCAGTAGTAGTCACTAAATTACACCATCAGGTCTCTCCATTAAGTCCGGAGGTAAGGTTTCGTCATAACTAACATAATGAGCCCTAACTCGGCACACCTACTTCTACTCGTCTAGGAGTTGCAGTAGTAGTCACCAACGTACACCATCAGGTCATTCTGTCAAGTCCAGAGGTAACGTCTCGTCGTAACTAACAAAACGAGCCCAAACTTGGCATACCTAGTTCTACTCGTCTAGGAGTTCCAGTAGTAGTCACCAACGTACACCATCAGGTCATTCTGTCAAGTCCGGAAGTAAGGTCTCATCGTAACTAACAAAACGAGCCCAAACTACGCATACCTAGTTTTACTCGTCCAGGAGTTGCAGTAGTAGTCACCAACGAACACCATCAGGTCATTCTGTCAAGTCCGGAGGTAAGATTTCATCGTAACTAACAAAACGAGCCCAAACTTGGCATACCTAGTTCTACTCGTCCAGGAGTTCCACTAGCAGTTACCGAAGTACACCTTCAGGTCATTCCTTCAAGTCCGGAGGTAAGGTCTCATCGTAACTAACAAAACGAGCCCAAACTACGCATACCTAGTTTTACTCGTCCAGGAGTTGCAGTAGTAGTCACCAACGTACACCATCAGGTCATTCCGTCAAGTCCGGAAGTAAGGTCTCATCGTAACTAACAAAACGAGCCCAAACTACGCATACTTAGTTTTACTCGTCCAGGAGTTGCAGTAGTAGTCACCAACGAACACCATCAGGTCATTCTGTCAAGTCCGGAGGTAAGATTTCATCGTAACTAACAAAACGAGCCCAAACTTGGCATACCTAGTTCTACTCGTCCAGGAGTTCCACTAGCAGTTACCGAAGTACACCATCAGGTCATTCCTTCAAGTCCGGAGGTAAGGTCTCATCGTAACTAAGAAAACGAGCCCAAACTACGCATACCTAGTTTTACTCGTCCAGGAGTTGCAGTAGTAGTCACCAACGTACACCATCAGGTCATTCTATCAAGTCCGGAGGTTAGGTCTCGTCGTAACTAACAAAACGAGCCCAAACTTGGCATACCTAGTTCTACTCGTCTAGGAGTTCCAGTAGCAGTCACCCAAGTATACCTTCAAGTCTTCACCAAGTTCGGAGCTGAAGTTATCATAACTAACAAAATCAGCTCAAAGTCCACAGCCCTCACTCCCTGTAGATGGCTTCTAGTACCTAGCTGTCTCTGGAGCAGCCATTTATATTTCGTATCTAAGTATATTTTTGTAGGTAATAAGAAATATGAAAAAAAAAAACAATCTTTCAAATTATCAAAATGTTTATATACTTGATTGCGATTCCCGCAGCTAACCGTGCGTACACTTGTGTATGTGACCAGTGTCAATGTAATAGTCAGTCACCCAAGTATACCTTCAAGTCTTCACCAAGTTCGGAGCTGAAGTTATCATAACTAACAAAATCAGCTCAAAGTCCACAGCCAACATCTCACTCCCTGTAGATGGCTTCTAGTACCTAGCTGTCTCTGGAGCAGCCATTTATATTTCGTATCTAAGTATATTTTTGTAGGTAATAAGAAATATGAAAAAAAAAACAATCTTTCAAATTATCAAAATGTTTATATACTTGATTGCGATTCCCGCAGCTAACCGTGCGTACACTTGTGTATGTGACCAGTGTCAATGTAATAGTTCGATTCTACCTATCAATTTTGTAAACGCGTCCTTAAATTATTTAGATTATCAATATATTTTAATAATTGATTTTTGTTTACATTGCCTCTTCTCCCAACAAGAATTATTAATGTGCTGAGAGTTTCTTTCTGAAATATTAGATACATTTATAAAATATAATATAAAAAATTAAATATAAAAAAAAAACAAATCTTAAATTGAAAAGCCTATTCCTTACAAAGTAACATTTATTTTTTTGTCGTGACCAAGAAAGGGAATTATTAAAACATTACTCGAAATGAAAAATGTATTCTCGGCTAAGAGGTTACTTATTTACATATCCATATAATTCGCTTAGTCTCTGAAATATGTATAATATGTATGTATAATATGTATATAATATAACAAAATACAAAATCGATTGTCTTATAGTAGCGGCATAAGAGAGTTTATCACTACGTTCCTTACCGCGGCGGGTGTAACAGGAGGTGAGTAAGGATTGTTAGTGGCGGGGTAAGAATATTCACTACCCTGATTCGTCCCGTAGGTGTTGCTAAGAGGCCATAGAGGGACACTGAATCAGGAGATGGGCAGACGCATTTTCCTGTTAACTTAAAATAATAAAACTGCGGTCATCAACACGTCTGCTAAGCATGACAATGAGGCCAAAATGGTGTGCCACCATATGAGGCAGTCTATGGGAGAGGCCTATGTTCTCGACTTTATAGGCCGTAATGGATGGAAGGATTATATCTGTATAACTATTGTTTAGTGTGCTGTTAACGGTATATGAGACTTCATCACCCCTTTTTATCCCGTAGTTGTGAGGTACGACAATGGAATAATGCTATTAAAAACTTATAGCTCACAATAGATGGTGGTATTACCATCTGCCTAGACGTAAAATACCCAGACCGGCGACGTGCATCTGATTTGAACCTGAAGACAAATATTCAGCTCGGGGATAATTACTTGTATGCCATAGAAATACATGTTCCATGTGGGATTCGAACCCGCGGCCCTTAGCACATGGCTAAGTTACTGCGCTTCGGAGTCATCAAAAATGTAGTTCTAAAAATAGAGTTAATCCACAAACACAACTCTCTGTAGCAGCTTTAACGCTGCTGTTGTCACAGTTCTGGTATTTTACGCCTGACGTAAATCTGTGATTACCGTGTAATGGTAGTGTAAGAATATCCACTAAACCGTTCAGTAGGTGTCTTAAAAGGCGACAGAGGGAAGTAAACCAATTTTTTCACTAAATTTATATAGGACCACCCTTGAAGTATCTATTTAATATAAGTAATAATAAATAAGTGTACATAATAATATAAGTAATCTATTTAATAAAAACAGACTCATCACAGTTGGTTTACAATCTACGAAGATATCTCGTATCGTACATACAAAAAAAACATACACACAAATTGAGAATATCCTCCTTTTAGAAGTCGGTTAAAAATCTGCGGTTGCTAACTTGCTTGTCGAGCGTAGCAACTATGGCAAGTAACCCCCCCTATGAGGCAATCTATGGGAGACGCTTTTTTCAGGAGTGGACTTATAACATGGCTATAACAATTGTGTATGTACGCACAGTTCATGTACTGCTGTAAGAACCGTTATATGTACACGCACAGAACTTTCCAACTTGACTTACAAACTGTAATATATTTGACAGTAATATACAAGCTGCGGGCTGGGACATTTGAACCCCAAATAAGAATGCCGTGGGATTAGTCTGACACTGTGGCAACAAACCTGTAATTCGGGCAGATTTGAAATGCGAATTTTACTGCTAAATTTGAATTTCATGAGCGCTGCATGAAAGTGGGATCTGACGTAAGGTTCAAAGTTACTTATAGGTTAAACTATGGAAAGAACTGATCTAAATCATTCAAAAACTAAAAGAATAAAATTTAAGTTATATTTTATTGTAATAAATAGTGGAGAGTTTTGGTGGGAGCTTGAACTTAGGTACGAGTCCATAATGAAAGAAAAAAAATCTACTGGGAATTTATATACATATTCCAACAATTTGGTAATTAAAAGTCAATATGACAGTTTAAGACAACAAAGCGGCTCAAACTATTACTAAAACTAAAGGATATTCTTTGGGTTTACATCTTGTGATATAGTAAATATGTCAATGAAAAGAGGCGTGTTGATGCTTCTAAAACTTTAATTAGACTGACCCTTATTCTACCTTAATACTAATATATATTGTCATGGGGGCTATACTACACTACACCTCCCACCGACAAAATATTAAAAAATATGAATACATTTATTTTTTTAACTAATAAAAGAAATATAAAACTTAAGTTTAATAACAAAATAAATTATAAAAGTAAATATAGGTATATCCTATGGGCAGTTCGAGTGGCCAGATCCATTTGCCCCATAGTAATTTCAAGGTTACAATAGAATTGGTACGATGTATAATGCATAACATGAACGCATATAATGCACAACCTGTAATTATACTGGCTTATCTATCCTTTGAGATTGGAACACAGCAGTGTTGCGTACAGCTGTGTTGTGTGTACTTGGCAGCAGAAATTGTTAATAAAGTGGTACCCTTCAGACGAATTCCTAAGCAAAAAAATAATCTTGCCACCAGTGCTTCTGTAAATAAAAACTATAATTATGTTTCTGGAAATAAAACAAAGTGCTTATTTTTCCTTATATTTATTGATTATTTTTTCATAACTGGTTTATCTATGTGTACAACTGGAAATTTATTTTTACTTTAGGCGAGCTTAAACGGAAGGGAATTTAAAATGAATATGACTTATAAAAACGCAGAATATCAAACATTATTTATAAGTGCGGTTTAAAGTATTAGACTCTTAGCTATCTGTATAGTTCTGTGACTGCCTCGTAAGCCGACAACTGGCCGTGAGCCGATTATTAGTCGTAGAAGTCCAATAATTTAATGACATGAAAGTTTTGAATGTTTCATTTATCTAATGAAGGTAGGCCAGAAACTTTGGACCTTTATCTAATACGTTCCACAGATGAGCACAGGCGTCCTCTCATCTCTGATAGGGTTTTAGGGCAAGGAAGTGTTCGTCACCATGCCCAATGCGTGTTGGTGGACTTCACATGTCTTTGAAATATTTATTTTTATTTCTCAGGAAAGTAAATTTCTTCACGATGATTTCTTTCACCGTCGAGCACGTGATAAATGTAATTGCACGTGGACACCTCGCTTACGCCTATATCTTATTACACCTCGCGCATCGGCGTTCACTGATGATTTCTCTCGGTTCTCATCGGTTGGCTAGGCTTATGTGGTCCTTGGCTCGAATAGTCCCCATTCATTCGGTTGAGCCATGATTATTTATTATTTTTCTGTCAATAAATTCTTAGCAGCGACTCGTAGTCAGGAAATTGGCGGAGTTTCACTCCCGTACTTTGGAACCTTCCCATCGGACTATGAAAGGAAGTCAATAGAGAGTTTACTACACTCGTGCACTATTCTGCGCAGATGGCTAGTTTCTATTTAGACTGGCCGCATTGACTGACTACTCACTACGCTGTTCTCCGCTTGAGCAGTTAACTATTCTGTGTTACAGTCGACATTAAAAGAAATGATTATAACGCCATCTGTTGAAAATAAAACGACATGACAGCAAGATATTTTTAAATTAAAACAACAATTTCCAAAAAAAGAAGCAGAGATGAATGTTCTTTTTATAGAATAAGGATGACAAACAAACACACAATTTGATGGCAAGTAGATACTGTTGCCCAAAGATATCTGCATATATCCTCGGTTATTAATCAAAATACAGATCCATGTTCACCCGCGAGGACTGAGGTGGAGTGCCTTATTTCCAGTAAAAAAGGTGTCCGGTTGCTTTGTTACGTGAGAGCTTAGTGTTAGTTTATTTCGTAAGAGCATGGTTCTTCCCCGGCTGAGCCGACCAATTCGTGCTGCAACCACTGTATAACCAGCTCTACAACGTATAAACGTATACGGTGGTTTATCCGAACAAAATTTAAAAATAAAATATTGTGAAGTTCAAGTTAAGAGCCCTTGAACAGAAGCAAGAGAAGAGTTTGTCTTTAAATTACAAAATTATTGAAAAGAATTTGATTCCTTGGAAGGATTATAAAATAAATAAATAGCATAGGTTATTCATGAATAATACAATACAATAATACAACTTTCAGTTTGATCAATTTCGATACAGCGTGCCCTTAGTGTTATGTACTAGTAATTAAAATATATTGCTTTTTATTTTATAAAACTAAAGTGAAACGAACAAAACGAACTAACAGTCTATTAAATAGTAAATCTTTAATAGATATGTGCAGCCAACTTCAAACAAAGAAGGCTAAAAATGCGTTGTCACCTCAAGACTAATGTGAAAGCCTGGCAGCCTGTTATTATACTCGATCTATTTACCCTTTAGATCGGAACTCAGCAATGCAACCATTGCTACTACGCCGCAGAAATATAAGAGGGTATATTGATATATTGGCTTGGATATGTAATTTTTATAAGAGGTAACGTTGATAAACGAGTACACAATGAGATTATCAGTGGATGAGTGAATTATTTCAATAGAGAATATGGATGTGTGCCACGATCTGCTTGGGATGCTATAACTAATAAAATTAAGTCCAATCCCGTGACCATGTGTGCTATAAAGCCTATAACGTCGGGAATTAAAAAGTTAAAATTAAACGCTATAAAATCTATATAATTAGTTTCATTTACGAGTAATATGCAGTGTTCGCGTATATATAATAAATCATTATTTAGATGACACTTCATTGTTACATTGGGCTTGTTTTATTCCTTATTTTATTTAAAACTGATCAAAAAATTATCTTTCAATAAAAATTAAAAGCCAACTTCAAATAAATAAGGTATAAAGAACTTTACATTCTTAAGTCGGAGCTTTATTTAATTCTTCTCTATGATATATCTAAGCACCGACTTAAGAAATTCAAAATTCGAAATTACTTTATTAATTGTCTTGTTTATTTAAAACTAGCGATCCGCCCCGGCTTCGCAGGTTGATTTCTGGATCTCGGATAACAACGCCACCTACCGGGTCCAATTATGAATCTAAAACATTCTCTAGTCAACTTATTCACACACAAAATTTTATCAAAAACGGTCCGGCCGTTTAGGAGTTGAGTCATATACACACGAACGGAAGAATTTTATTTAATATATAATTTTAATTTTCTTATTTTATTTAAATAAACGTGACCTCCACACTAGGATTGTCTCCTGTATCGTGGGGCAGCTTACATAAATAAATTTCACAAAGACAAACATCCAGACCCGGAAAAATTATTTGTAGGTCATACAAATACTTGTTCCATGCGGGGTTCAAACTCGCGGTCCATAGCGCGGCAACTCATTGCTAAGCCACTGCGCTACGGGCCGTCAGTATGCATAATATATTATACATATAAACTTTTCTCTTAAATTGTTCTGTCTATTGATGAATTGCATTAAAATCCGCTGCGATCTAAGCGTACAGACGACTGAAAGCGATTTTGTTTTATACCACTTAAAGATTAACAGCAGTAGTCAGTGAGCGTCGTAACCTCTGGAAATATTAAATTTTATTTTAATGGTACTATTTTGTACCTAATGTTTAAAAATTGGTACCTTGTAATAATAATAATAATAAGGCTCAGGCTGCCCCGCGTGTTCTGGGGGGGGCAAAATTCCGTGAATTTTTGCAACATCAGGGGACTTCATTCCAACCTTAACGCTGTCCATTACCATCTAGAGACGGCGAAGCCGCCCTTGCTCTTTTTAACCGAGACTCAGGTGTCCTCTCCGGCTGATACTTCATATCTCTCCTACCCGGGGTACAAATTGGAACACTCCTTTGTGCCCCGGGCTGGAGTTTGCGTATACGTCAGAGAGGACATCTGTTTTCGACGCCTCGGCAGTCTTGAAGGTACGAACCTGTCCATCCTATGGCTGCGCGTAGACAGCAACGACCATCCCCGCGTCTACGGGTGCCTCTATAGGTCTCATAGCGGTAATGCCGACACAGAACGACTCATCGACCACGTCCAAATGGCTGCAGACTCCGTGCTACAACAGGTCCCATCCGCAGAGATCGTGATACTCGGTGATTTTAACGCCCACCACGCTGAATGGCTTGGTTATCGTTTAACCGATCATGCGGGTAGATCTGTCTATGACTTTGCTTTGGCATATGGTCTAACACAACTGGTTACTTCGCCTACGCAGATCCCAGATGTGGAAGTCCATGTACCTTCCCTGTTGGACCTTCTGCTGACCTCTCATCTGGACGGATATCAGGTCTCCGTCGATGCCCCTCTGGGCTCTTCGGACCATTGTCTGAACCGGAGTACGGTGCCACTCACGCTCCAATCGCAGTTGCGATCGGCAGCTTGCCGCCGTGTTTGGCACTATAGTTCAGCTGATTGGGACGGGATGCGGTATTTTTTTAGATCGTACCCTTAGGGGTGGGTTTGCTTCTCGCCGGAAGATCCCAGCGTTGTTGCCAATTCTGTTGCTGATGTGGTACTTCAGGGTATGGAACGTTTTATTCCATCCTCTGTGGCCCATCGGAGGCAGATCCCAGCCATGGATTGGTCGCTCCTGTAAAATAGCATCAAGCTGTAAGCAGGAGTGCTACCGGGCCTGGTTCGACGCATCAACGTCTCCACTTAAAAAGAAGTATAATTCCGCAAACAAACAACCAGCGCACTTAAAAAGAAGTATAATTCCGCCTCCAGGTCCTTCACAAGCGTCATTGCCAAGGCAAGGTCTGAGCACATCGCAGGCAGAATTGGCGAGAAGCTAGTTCGCTTTCCTTCGGGAACCCGTGCATTCTGGTCTCTCGCCAAGGCTGTCCAAGGGAACTTCTGTCAGCCATCTCTTCCATCCCTGCACAGGGAGGACAACTCACTGGCCCATGCCGCAAAGGAGAAAGCCGATCTGTTGAGCATTCTTTTTGCGTCCAATTCGACTCTAGATGACGAGGGGAACATACCGCCGACCATCCCGCGATGTGAGTGCTCCATGCCGGATGTGCGGTTTACACAGCGCTCGGTTCGCAAAGCACTCTTCTCCCTGGACGTCAGCAAGTCGAGTGAGCCCGATGGAGTCCCTCCCATTGTGCTGAAGACGTGTCCTCCGGAGTTAGTACCGGTTTTAATGCGTCTTTTCCGGTACTCCTACTCCTAAGGCGTAATCCCAAATTCATGGATGATAGCTTTGGTCCATCCGATCCCTAAAAAAGGCGGCCGCTCAGACCCGTCTAACTACAGGCCTATCGTTATCACCTCCTTTTTCTCCAAAATTGATCCTTGAGGATCACCAGCTGATTAGTGACCGCAAGTACGGTTTTCATCGGGGTAGATCAGCTGCTGATCTTCTAGTCTACTTAACTCATAGATGGGCGGAGGCAGTAGAGTCCAAGGGGGAGGCATTGGCCGTTAGTTTGGACATAGCGAAGGCCTTCGATCGGGTCTGGCACAAAACGCTTCTTTCGAAGCTTCCTTCCTATGGGCTTCCCGAGAAATTGTGCAAATGGATCACCAGTTTCCTTGCTGATTGGAGCATCAAGGTCGTAGTAGACGGTGCATGCTCTGATTTCAAGCCTATCATCGCTGGTGTTCCACAAGGCTGCATGCCATCACCAACGCTGTGTCTCCTGCATATTGTAACGAACCCCCCCCCCATCTTTTTTCTTTTCTACTATATCCCACTTATACTTGTATTTCTTTAGAATCTATATCTGTAAGATATATAAATACATCTAATTTACGTGACCAGTATAACTTGATCTTTCTAAAGGTTTAAATATAGGCCGTTTAATAAATTTATGGCGTGATCGTCTTAGTTAGGACCCTTTTTTACGTTGTGTTTGTATAGTAACTTAGTTCTTTTAGGTGTATCTTGGAAGAATGAATATTCACGAGAGCAATCGAAAGCTGTTGGTAGAGTCTTATAAGCTAAAGAACCCCGTTCACGAAGACAGAGCTCAAAAAAGGTTAAGAACAATAAATTGTCCCTATTCCACTTGTATCTGGTTCACAACAGTCAATTCCTTATTAATTAATCCCTTCCCGCTTGGAAAAGGCTCACAATATTTATATCAAATACCAGTTACAAGGGCTTCGCTCTCCCACATTTTAAAAAAAATGTGGAGGAGGTACACGGCCCCACACACGCCGCGCACGGTGAGCGCCAACCATTTTAATGCGCTCCCCCCGAAGGGTACGCAAAGTTGGGAACTGGACCGTAGTCCACAGCAAAATAACTGGCGAACCAGTAAAAGAGGACTTGGCCCCTTGATAGTGCGTAAGCACAAACATCGACCGAAGTCGCGCATGTCAATGCGTGTAAACGCCATACAGAATACGATCAAATCCAGTCACAGTGAATGTACGTCACACGGGTTAGGCAACAATAGGCACACTGACCATAAAAAGCCTTCCGTGAGCGCCACCACCTGCCAGACCGCCGTTCCTGCAGACGTGATGTAAGTGTAAGGCATCACCACCAATTGCATGGTCAGCACGGCCAATTGGCCGCAGAGCGTGTCATGAGTCTACCGCTCACCTCAAGGGAATGGGGTCCCACGTTGCGCGGCTTTCGGCCGCAGCCTTGAGAGCCTCCTCAGATTCTCCCTCCAGCTACCACCCGCATGAGGTCAACACATATGCTCCACCAACCAATACAATGGCAGATATAGCCAATAGGCAGTTATAAGATAATATTAATAATTCGCCATCAGAAAGGGTTTGTGTCACTGACGTTGAGTATATGCATTTTTCGATCATGTTTGTCTCACCCACCAACAAGTTGCCTTCAATCTCTCAAAGGTGGGAACTTTATAGAGATATATTATTAAGTTGTTATATAAAACATCATGGAGGGCAGACAGTCTGCAGCTCCGCTATGAAGGGACCCGACTTGGGCAAAGCTACTTAGGTTGTGAGTCAAACCAAGACGCAGAGAGCGCCATTGAGAATAGCGACCCGCCAAACAACCATCGTAGAGACACAATGCTACAGAATGCAACAAGCATCAATACGACTATCGTCGGGCTTACACCATCCCAAGGTCCCCCATACAGTCCCAGCAGACATCACCACCCGCATACCTCCATCGACCAGAACCACAAGATGCATCGAATCAGGTGCAGTACACCCGCAGATCCATCACAAGACGCAATACTGCAAGTAGCAGTAAGCATCAATGCAACTATCATACGGATGGCGCCCCCTCACAACACACCCACATGATCCCTATCGACTTTGGTAACAAAATTTGATAATGTTGTTAACTAAAAATACCACCGACGTATCATAGTAGTACGGTACTAAGACGTCAGTAGCCAAAACTCCACGTATCATAGCGCTATTGCACTAAGACATGAAGTTGAGTATGCTTGCTGCACTTAAAAGTACTACCAAACACACTCACCCTAATCCGAAAGATAGCCGACGTATCATAACGCTATGCACTAAGACGCCGCCCACAACCGGTAGGGGTGTGCGATGTCCACGGGCAAGTCGTATTGCTACAACAAACCCGCTTACCACCGGCACTAAGATGATATGTCTAGGACACATCGGTTAGTGAGTCCAAGTTTACCTCGGTCTCAGAGGCTGCGAAGCAACCTACACGCCACTATAATAATCCTTTTCAAGTCCCATTTCTTTCAATATAATGCTTTTACATATTTGAGACCTTCCACATATTTGCTTTATTTCATAGACCATACTACTGTATGTCTTATTCATATGGGACTTCAAGTCATAACTCTGCTATCATAATGCTTATGCATCATAGAGACCTTCTATATTAATGCTTTGGTTCGTCAGACCTTACTATGTTAAGTCCCTAATATAGGACTAGTCATTGTGCAACCTTAGTACTAGCAGTCGGTCAGCCGACCACCCCATATATATGTACAACCTTGGGTATGTGTCTCCGACAACGCCCCAATATAAGGGTATACATTACAAGAACACGTTCATTAACTTAGAAATTTTCCAATTATTACACGAACTCCTTCATCAACTTAGAATTACAAGAACACGTTCATTAACTTAGAAATTTTCCAATTATTACACGAACTCCTTCATCAACTTAGAAAATTTTAATCCATTTTTTCTATTATATTACAAATGTTATTTATCTTTGTTATTGCAATATAATCGCCTTGTATTTATATGATTTGATATATTTTGAACATTTTAAGCAGGTTTTTAATAAATTTAGAGATTTTTTGAGACATTTTATGCGTTTACTAATATATATAATATTCAATATTCCAAATGGATATTTTTGAACTCTATGCTTATTATTTGCATTTTATTGTTTAAATTATAATTTCTATGACATTTTTAAATGTCTGTATAATGAATTTAATTATTATTTATTAATAATAATTATGAGGCGTCACAATCCACCCCCAAATTTTATGTTAATGATCCACATAGTGGAGTCGTTAATATAAAATTTTAGTATTTTGAGAGCATATACACTACACTCAAATAATTGTTTATATATCTGTTCTTTCCTCTTTTAATCTGTTACAATACGGCATATGTTATCAAATCCCCTTGCCCCAGGGAATGGCCGCCACCAACACCCCTTCAACCACAATTATCACAATGTGATAACACCATAATTTAAGTTATTGTATATCGTGTTGTTAATAAAGTTTGCAGTCAATTGTCGATTTCTTATTTTATTAATTTATCTTTAAATCTTTGAAACATTATTTCGATAGTGTCACACTTTATGTGCATACAATCCAGTTTGATATTTGTTGAGGTCAGTTCGATACCACATAGGATAAATGTGTTTGAGCCATTCGCCCTGACCCAACTCCCATATTTATTTAATAAAAATGATTACAAAATTATCTTACGATCTATATTTACAACTCTTCATTATATATTAATAACGTTCTACTATCATATAACAAATCTCTTGCTCATAACTTTAATAATTTTAGACCTTTAACTTAAACAATTATTTCCATGGGCCACCCACAAAACCCTTTTATGTTACAATATTTATTTAATTACTCTAATTTATACAAAAAGAAATTATTATTTAAAATATTTTAATAAGTGAATAGCATTGAAAATTCCTCTAATTTCGTTTGTCTCTGGATTTGCTAAGGTATATACATTGTCAAATGGTACGGCTGCTATTACATAAGGTCCTTCATATGCCAAATTAAACTTACTCATAACTTTATTATCAGCGTCTGATCTACTATATCTTGAAATTTTTACTAAGTCACCAATATTATATTTTATTAATCTATTTCGCTTATCAAATTTTGTGTTTCTTATTCGACTTGCCTCTTTTAAATTTTTACGCACTTGTTGTCTAATTTGTTCGACATTATGTTTGTCTTTACTTTTGGAAATTACTTTGTCAAAAGACATCTCATTAGACTCACCATAAAGAATCTCACAAGGCGTGAAGCCTGTACTATTGTGATAAGAATTATTATACAATTCTTCTAATTTCGGCAATATTAACGCCCAATCTTTGTGGTTAGTATGACAAAGCGTCCTAAATAATCTGCTCAACTCTTTATTTACTCGCTCTGTTGTATTTGGTCTAGGATTTCTAACTGTGGTATATATTGGCTTTATATTTAATTCACTCATTGATTGTTTCCAGTGATTACTTACGAACTGTTTTCCATTATCTGTCATTATTGCCTTGGGCTTTATAATCTCAACAAAATGCTTTACTTTTGTTACAACAGACTTTGCTGTTGACTGTTTTAAAGGATATAATTTGATAAATTTACTGAATGAATCTTGAATGACAAATATGAAAGTGTACCCAAAGGTACCTGATACAAGTGGTCCATATAAGTCTGCCATGACTATATCGCCAATGTTTTCTGTTATTATAGATTTGCAGGGACCCACATATGTTATATTGCTTTTCTTAGATAACTGACATAAATGACAAGCCCTTAATTGGTTTTTAATATCTTTTGTTAAACCTTTCCAAAAGAATCTGTCTCTCACATATTTAATTACCTTATAGGGTCCTTGATGACCCATTTCGACATGCACTTGATTTATAATATCTTGTCTCAATGCTTTAGGTAAATATATTACTTCTTGTAAATTCGTTTTGTAATATAATACATCATTTTTCAAACTATACCTTTTAAATTTATTGTTTTGTTTTATTATGGAAGTGTTTAATGTCTTTAACTTTTCAATAATAGCCAACGACTCTGAATCTTGTAATTGATATACTGTTAAGGATTTTAATTTTTCTATCAACTCAATATTCGGTTCGCTCTCTGTGTAAGCAATTTCTAAACTATTATTTTTATCCTCTTGTATTAAATCGCCATCAGGAGGATAACGTGATAGCACATCTGCAACAATATTACGTCTACCCGATATATGCTGTACTTCATAATTAAATTGTTCTATATACAAAATCCATCGGGTTACTCTACCATTGAATAACTTCATATTATTAATAAACAATAATGCTTTATGATCAGTTAGTATTATTACTTTACTGCCCCTCAAATATGTTTCAAATTTCTTTAGGCAGCTTATTACAGCATAAAACTCTTGTTCAGTAACAGACCAATTTAATTCGGGGCCTTTTAAGGCTTTACTATGATAGCCTAAAATTCTCATTTCATTATTATCATCTATCTGATATAGTACTCCGGCCATACCCACACCGGAACAATCTGTTTGTAAATAATACGGCTTATTAAAGTCTGGATGATGCAATTGTATTGTATTAATAAATTGTTGTTTTATAAAATCAAATGCCTTCTGTTCTTTACCGCTCCATTGGAACTTTCGTCCCTTTTTAAGTAATTCACAGAGCGGTATTATGCTCTCGCTGTAATTTGGTATAAACCTTCTATAAAAATTGCATAGACCTAAAAAGGCCCTTAATTGTTTAATCTTTTTAGGTGCTGGAAACTCTTGGATCGCTCGAATCTTATCGGGATCTGTCTTTATGCCTTCTGTTGAAATTATAAAACCCAGCATTTTAATTTCTTTACAAATAAATTCACATTTCTGCAAGTTACACGTTAAGCCAGCTTTGTTCAATTTACTTAAAACAATATCAATGTGCTCCAAATGTTTATCTAACGTTCCTGTTGTAATAATGGCTAGATCATCTAAATAGTTCACACAAAATTCTTGGACTTCTGGTCCTAATATTAAATTCATGGCTCTGCTAAAGCTTCCTACTGATGTTTTTAATCCTTGCGGCAAAACATTATATACATATGACTTTCCATTGAATGTGAATCCAGTATATTTTCTACCATCTTTATTTATCGGAATTTGAAAATATGCATTATTTAAGTCAATGGTAGTGATATAATTCGCTCCGTGAAATGAATTCAAAATATCTAATTGTATAGGTGGTTTCTCTGTTTCTGCAACCATTTTCTTATTTATGCTTCTGGCATCAAGCAGAACTCTAATTGAGCCGTCTTTTTTAAGAGTGAATGTCAATGGACTACTGTAAGGCGTTGATGTCCTTGTGATGATACCAGCTTGTTCCATTTCATTTAACTTTTCTTCCATTTTCGCTCTATATGCATATGGAATGGGATAGGACCTAGTAACTATAGGTTCATCATCGATCATTTCAATTTTATGCTCATAGCAATTGGCTCTTCCCAATTTGCTCGAAAACATATTCTTATGCTTTTCCAAAACCTTACTAAGTTTTGCCCTTTCAGAGACCTCCAATGTAGATCCTATTTTTATATTTATTAAGGGATCATCGGTACATTGTTTGATGCAGTTATTATGTAATACAGATTTATTATTATATTTGAAAGGTATAAAGTAGTCTTTGTTTTTCACTTTAAATTCTATTCCAACAGTAGTATTTCTCAAATCAATCAATATTTTATTTCTCTTGAGCCAGTCAAAGCCTAATATTAAAGGTCTTATTAAATTACCTACAATTAAAGTTTGTGTTTCAAAGACTACTTCATCTATCTTTATAGGCAATATGATCATCTGTTGTATTTTTGTGCTGCGCTGCCCAACAGCACCTTTTATTTGCATTGCTTTAACTGGCATTATTGATATTTTACGATTATTATCTTTAATTTGTAAATATAAACTTTCTGAAATGCATGTAACATCGCTCCCAGTGTCAAGGAGCGCGTCTATTTCTTTGTCAAATATTGAAACTTTAATTTCAGATCTCATATTCCCTATAAATTCCCTTTGATATTTATCTTCGTCTTCCTCGAAGACGGTTTGCACGAATAACTCCGTTATGGGCAAGTCCGACCTGGCTTTTAAGGTGTTTAATATGCTATTTACATTGTCGTTATAACCAAGGCCTTCTCTGTTAAAATTTGCTTTTAAAGTAATAGGTTTTCGCAACCCTCTATTGTTTTTACCCAATGTTTGACCAGGTCGCCAACCCAGTTTTAATAACATATTTCATGCTTTGTTCCCTTTTAAATTGTAAGGGGTCGAATTGGGAACTAGTTCGACCTCTACAGCTCTAAATTTGGCTCAGGGGCCGTAACATCAGGTTGGTCATTAGTGAAATGTATTTCATGTACTTCATTAACCTTCTTTTTTCCTTCTTCGGGTTTACGCCATATTTTGTATGATTGTTGTATTTCTTTATGTTTTTGCTCCGTATTATTATTAAACTTCCTCCTTTTCTCATTATAGTAAGGTTCACGACCTTCATCTTGTTTGTCGATGTCATCTAAGTTTCTTAAGAAATCTGTCGTGTCTATTATTGTCTCAATATTAGCTATTCTCCATAATTGCTGCACAGCTTTAGAATAATGTCTGATTACATCAGTTACTAATTGTTTTTCAGGTATCGGATATGATAATGTTTGTGCCTTCTCAACCACATAAAGAAAATAACTAACCATGGTGGGGTGTGTACTTCTATTCCATTTATTTTGCACAAGGAATCTCTTTACTTTATTTTGTTCTTCTTCACCCCAAAACACTCTTAGGAAGTCAGCTTTAAAATCATCAAAAGTTGTCCAACGCACATTATTAATGCGAGCCCAATACTTGGCTTCACCTACTAAGCACTCTTGTGCAATCGAAATTTCGAGACCATTAGATGGAACTTTCTTTAAATAATTGGTGAGATCTTCCAAAAATGATACTGGATGAGTATTTCCATTTCCGAATTTCGGCTTTTCTATTGTTACATTATGTACATTATATACAATATTTTGTCTAGGATCATTTACATGAGAGGTGCTCGCCCCGGACACTTCTCCTTGATTTATTTTAATTTGGTAATCTTTCGTTTGGTTAATAAATTTTTCCTCAAGATCCTTTATTTTAACCTCCAAGGTTTTCACTGCATTCTTAATTAATTTCTGAAGCATTTTCATCTCATCTTTAGGCTTAGCCTTAATTGAGGTTGATTTGTTCTTATTTTTAGCCATTTTTAATTTTTATTACCACTTGTTTTTTTTTTTTTTTTTTACACTTTTTGTGTCCTTCACTTACTTTAATTGAGTTTTTCCACTTATTTCACTTTATAATATATAGTATTGCAGTTTTTTTTTTTTTTTTTTTTTTACACCTGTTGTGTCCTTCGCTTAGTTTAATTGAGTCTTTCCACTTATTTCACTTTTTATTATTTCGCTCCGTTATGCACACACCTCCTATATTATTACTCAATTTTAATATTTAAGCCCCACCCCCAGACTCTCAACCACCCCCAGCAAACACCACTCTCCAAGACACCTCTCCATTTCACTGACAACAAATTGTAGGCATATAGCCTACCTCATAATTTTATATTACCGGCCTCCTATTTAAAATTTAACCTCCATCCTGGTCACGGCACCAAATTGTAACGAACCCCCCCCCCATCTTTTTTCTTTTCTACTATATCCCACTTATACTTGTATTTCTTTAGAATCTATATCTGTAAGATATATAAATACATCTAATTTACGTGACCAGTATAACTTGATCTTTCTAAAGGTTTAAATATAGGCCGTTTAATAAATTTATGGCGTGATCGTCTTAGTTAGGACCCTTTTTTACGTTGTGTTTGTATAGTAACTTAGTTCTTTTAGGTGTATCTTGGAAGAATGAATATTCACGAGAGCAATCGAAAGCTGTTGGTAGAGTCTTATAAGCTAAAGAACCCCGTTCACGAAGACAGAGCTCAAAAAAGGTTAAGAACAATAAATTGTCCCTATTCCACTTGTATCTGGTTCACAACAGTCAATTCCTTATTAATTAATCCCTTCCCGCTTGGAAAAGGCTCACAATATTTATATCAAATACCAGTTACAAGGGCTTCGCTCTCCCACATTTTAAAAAAAATGTGGAGGAGGTACACGGCCCCACACACGCCGCGCACGGTGAGCGCCAACCATTTTAATGCGCTCCCCCCGAAGGGTACGCAAAGTTGGGAACTGGACCGTAGTCCACAGCAAAATAACTGGCGAACCAGTAAAAGAGGACTTGGCCCCTTGATAGTGCGTAAGCACAAACATCGACCGAAGTCGCGCATGTCAATGCGTGTAAACGCCATACAGAATACGATCAAATCCAGTCACAGTGAATGTACGTCACACGGGTTAGGCAACAATAGGCACACTGACCATAAAAAGCCTTCCGTGAGCGCCACCACCTGCCAGACCGCCGTTCCTGCAGACGTGATGTAAGTGTAAGGCATCACCACCAATTGCATGGTCAGCACGGCCAATTGGCCGCAGAGCGTGTCATGAGTCTACCGCTCACCTCAAGGGAATGGGGTCCCACGTTGCGCGGCTTTCGGCCGCAGCCTTGAGAGCCTCCTCAGATTCTCCCTCCAGCTACCACCCGCATGAGGTCAACACATATGCTCCACCAACCAATACAATGGCAGATATAGCCAATAGGCAGTTATAAGATAATATTAATAATTCGCCATCAGAAAGGGTTTGTGTCACTGACGTTGAGTATATGCATTTTTCGATCATGTTTGTCTCACCCACCAACAAGTTGCCTTCAATCTCTCAAAGGTGGGAACTTTATAGAGATATATTATTAAGTTGTTATATAAAACATCATGGAGGGCAGACAGTCTGCAGCTCCGCTATGAAGGGACCCGACTTGGGCAAAGCTACTTAGGTTGTGAGTCAAACCAAGACGCAGAGAGCGCCATTGAGAATAGCGACCCGCCAAACAACCATCGTAGAGACACAATGCTACAGAATGCAACAAGCATCAATACGACTATCGTCGGGCTTACACCATCCCAAGGTCCCCCATACAGTCCCAGCAGACATCACCACCCGCATACCTCCATCGACCAGAACCACAAGATGCATCGAATCAGGTGCAGTACACCCGCAGATCCATCACAAGACGCAATACTGCAAGTAGCAGTAAGCATCAATGCAACTATCATACGGATGGCGCCCCCTCACAACACACCCACATGATCCCTATCGACTTTGGTAACAAAATTTGATAATGTTGTTAACTAAAAATACCACCGACGTATCATAGTAGTACGGTACTAAGACGTCAGTAGCCAAAACTCCACGTATCATAGCGCTATTGCACTAAGACATGAAGTTGAGTATGCTTGCTGCACTTAAAAGTACTACCAAACACACTCACCCTAATCCGAAAGATAGCCGACGTATCATAACGCTATGCACTAAGACGCCGCCCACAACCGGTAGGGGTGTGCGATGTCCACGGGCAAGTCGTATTGCTACAACAAACCCGCTTACCACCGGCACTAAGATGATATGTCTAGGACACATCGGTTAGTGAGTCCAAGTTTACTTCGGTCTCAGAGGCTGCGAAGCAACCTACACGCCACTATAATAATCCTTTTCAAGTCCCATTTCTTTCAATATAATGCTTTTACATATTTGAGACCTTCCACATATTTGCTTTATTTCATAGACCATACTACTGTATGTCTTATTCATATGGGACTTCAAGTCATAACTCTGCTATCATAATGCTTATGCATCATAGAGACCTTCTATATTAATGCTTTGGTTCGTCAGACCTTACTATGTTAAGTCCCTAATATAGGACTAGTCATTGTGCAACCTTAGTACTAGCAGTCGGTCAGCCGACCACCCCATATATATGTACAACCTTGGGTATGTGTCTCCGACAACGCCCCAATATAAGGGTACATTACAAGAACACGTTCATTAACTTAGAAATTTTCCAATTATTACACGAACTCCTTCATCAACTTAGAAAATTTTAATCCATTTTTTCTATTATATTACAAATGTTATTTATCTTTGTTATTGCAATATAATCGCCTTGTATTTATATGATTTGATATATTTTGAACATTTTAAGCAGGTTTTTAATAAATTTAGAGATTTTTTGAGACATTTTATGCGTTTACTAATATATATAATATTCAATATTCCAAATGGATATTTTTGAACTCTATGCTTATTATTTGCATTTTATTGTTTAAATTATAATTTCTATGACATTTTTAAATGTCTGTATAATGAATTTAATTATTATTTATTAATAATAATTATGAGGCGTCACAATATCAATGATATGTTGCTAACTGGTAGCATTCATTGCTATGCAGACGACAGCACTGGTGATGCCTTATATACCAGCCGTGCTAATTTTTCTCGGGAAAACGTCGCTGAGTACCGGGACAAACTTGTGTCTGAAGTCGAGTCTTTGCTGAACAAAGTCTCGGATTGGGGCCGACTAAATCTAGTCCAGTTTAATCCCAAGAAGACACAAGTTTGCGCGTTTACCGCTAAAAAGAACCCCTTTGTCGTATTTCCTGAGTTTCAAGGCACTCCCCTTGCTGCCTCAGCTAGTATCGGAATCCTTGGCGTCGACATATCCAATAGTGTGCAGTTTCGTGGTCACTTGGAAGGGAAGGCCAAATTGGCCTCTAAAAAGCTTGGCGTGCCCAGCAGAGCGAGACAGTATTTTAATGCCGACACATCGCTTGCAACTTTACAAAGCGCAAGTTCGGCCCCACATAGAATACTATTCTCATCTCTGGGCCGGGGCACCCCAGTGCCAGCTCCTTCCACTTTACCGCATCCAGCACAGAGCGGTTCGAATCGTCGACGACCGAGTTCTTTCTGATCGGCTCGATACACTAGCACTGCGTAGAGATGTTGCATCTCTTTGCGTATTTTATCGCATCTATCACGGGGAGTGCTCTGAGGAATTGTTCGGACTAATTCCAGCCGCTCAATTTCACAATCGCACATCGCGACAAAACTCGCGTTACCATCCATACCATCTGGATGATTGGCGGTCCACCACTGTGCGATTTAGAACAAGTTTTCTCCCTCGCACAACTTCCTTGTGGAATCAATTACCACCAGCGAATTTCCGGACCGATACGACTTAGGAACCTTCAAGAAAAGAGCTTACACCTTTCTAAAAGGCCGGCAACGCATTTGCAATTCCCCTGGTGTTGCGGTTGTTCATGGTTGGCGGTAGTCACTTACCATCAGGTGAGCCGCATGCTCGTGTGCCCCCTCTTCTATAAAAAAAAGAAAAAGCAATACATGTTCCATGTGGGATTCGAACCCGCGGCCCTTAGCACATTGCTAAGCTACTGCGCCACGGAGTCATCAGAAATGTAGTTCTAAAAAATAGAGTTAATCCACAAACACAACTCTCTGTAGCAGCTTTAACGCTGCTGCAGTCTCAGGTCTGGTATTTTACGCCTGACGTAAATCTATGATTACCGTGTAGTGGTGGTGTAAGAATATCCACTATACCGTTCAGTAGGCGTCTTTAAAGGCGACAGAGGGAAGTAAACCAGGGGTGGGCAGCAGCGTCTTTCTTATAACATCTAAATAATTATAACTTTGCACAAAAAGTAAAAACCGATTTCAAATAGCTAAAAAAGAAGTAATGTATTTTGTATGCTACCCTTAAAGGTGCAATTTTTACACTATATCTATATGTAGCCACCTTTCAAGTATAATCTGAAGTATAATATTTATTAAAAACAGAATCATCAAAGTTGGTTCACAATTAACGAAGATATCTCGTAAGATTCATACATACACACGAATTGAGAATCTCTTCGTTTTAGAAGTCGGTTAAAAATCTGCGATTGCCCACTCGCTTGACGAGCGTGAAAACTATGACAAGTAACTTCATGAGGCAATTTTTGTGTGACACTTTTTTCAGAAGTGGACTTATAATATAGGGTATAACAATTATGTATGTACACACTGTAAGAACCGTTATATACACACGCACAAAACTTTCTAACTAGAACTTACAAACTGTAATATATTTGACAGTAATATACAAGCTGCCGACTGGGACATTTGAATCCCAAATAAGAATGCCGTGGGATTAGTCTGACACTGTGACAACAAACCCATAATCCGGGCAGATATGAAATGCGAATTTTACTTCTAAATTTGAATTTCATGAGCGCTGTACGAAAGTGCGATCTGACGTAAGGTTCAAAGTTATTTATAGGTTAAACTGTGGAAATAACTGTTCTAAATCATTCCAGTAAATAAAAAAATAAAATATAAGTCATATTTTATTGTAATAAACAGTGGAGAGTTTTGGCAGGAGCTTGAACTTAGGTAAGAGTCCATAAAGAAATAAAAAAAAATCTACTGGGAATTTATAGACATATATTATTTATATCCAATAATTTGGTAATTAGAAGTCAATATGATAGTTTAAGATAATAAAGCAGCTCAAACTATTACTACAACTAAATGATAATATTCTTTGGGTTTACATCTAACACCGATTGTTATATATATACTAGCTGACCAGGCCGACGTTGTTCTGCCCTTTCCTGAGATGACCCTTTCTCAAATAAAAAAAATCCTTAAATTCCTATATATATATATCTTTAATATATATATATATATCTTTATATATAAAAATAAGGTGTCACATTGCTTGTCCGCGATGAACTCCTAAACTACTGAACTAATTTCAATTAATTTTTTCACACTGTGTGCTGTTTGGTCCAACTTGAGAGATAGGATAGTTTTTATCCCGATAAGTGACACTTAACATTTTTTATTAGGAATTTAAGGATTTTTTTTATTTGAGAAAGAAAAGAGAAATTTTTTATATATATATATATATATATATATATATATATATATATATATATATATATATATATATATATATATAGAGAGAGAGAGAGAGGGGGAGAGAGTGAGAGGCTATTAATTGTAAAGACAGAGGATATTACATATATAAGCAAAACGTCAGAAATGTTACTAATATTCCTCATAAAAGAAATCGATTTTTTTTATAAAACTGAAATGACAAAAGAGTTTACTGTTGACCTGATGGTAAGTAGCTACCACAGCCTATGGTAATCTGCAACCAATTTCAAACAAAAACGAATACTACAAATGCGTTATCTCCTCTGAGGATAAAGAAGTAATTCCTCACATCCTGTATTTATACTATCTTATGTATCCTTTGAGATTGGAACACAGCGGTGTTGCGTACAGCTGTGTTGTGTGTACTTGGCAGCAGAAATTGGTAATAAAGTGGTACCCTTTAGACGAATTCCTGAGCAAAAAAGTTATTTTGCCTTCAGTGCTTCTGTAAATAAAAACTATAATTATTTTTCTTGAAATAAAACAATTTGCTTATTATTCTTTATATTTATTGTTTTTTTTTTCATAACTGGTTTATCTATGTGTACAACTGGAAATGTATTTTTTACTCTAAGCGAGCTTTAACGGAATAGAATTTACAATGAATATTACCTATAAGAAACACAGATTATCATACATTATTTATAAATGCGGTTTAAAGTATTAGACTCTTAGCTATCTGTATAATTCTCTGACTGTCTCGTGAGCATGTCATTTATCTAATGTGGGTAGGCCAGAAACTTTGGACCTTACCTAATACATCCCACAGACGGGCACAGGCGTCCTCTCATCTCTAATAGGGTTTTAGGGCAAGGAATTGTCCGTCGCCATGCCCAATGGGTGTTGGCGGACTTCAAATGCTTTCGAAATATTTCTTTTTATTTCTCAGGCATGTAAATTTATAAAAAATTTGTAAATCAGCACTTAAAATTGCAATTAACAATTTCATTGGTGCCGTCGGGGATCGAGCCCTGGTTGCTCGAGTACTGTGAAGCTTACAGCGAGCTCTAACCATCTGAGCTATCACGGCTCCATAACTTCTTCCATTTTCTATAATCCCATAACAATTATCAGAATGAAGATATTTTTATAAAATAAGGGTGACAAACGAGCACACATTACTCTGATTGTAAGTAGATGCTATGACCCATATACATCTACATATATCCTTGATTGTGAATTAAAATGCAGATGCGTTGTCACCCTTGAAGACTTAGATAGTAACTCAATCACTATTTTAATCGGGTCTTCTGTGAGAGCGTAGTCATTCCCGGGTTGAACCGACTCATTCGTGCTTCAAACATAATATAGCTGCAGCTTGACTCTACCATGTGTTATTTTAATATTACATATTACATTGTCAGCATCAAGGAATAAAAACGTATCTTACGACAGCCACGGGATGATATGGGCAAGTGGATATTCTTATACCGCCCCTACATGGCAATATTTTTAAATCTCTAAAATTAAACATGTGAATAATAAAATGAACTAAAACAAGCACAACACAGAGATCAGTTCTCATAATAATGCCTTTTAATGATGCAAAACACGTATTGTATTAAGAATGGTATGTGTTTCTTCAAGTAGTGGTTCAGTTTTTATATGTGGTAGAGCCATGCTGCAGCTACATATATTATGGTTGTAGCACGAATGGGTTAGTTCGAACGGGGAAGGACCACGCTCTCACAAAATACCAGCGTAAAATAGCAACTTAACGCTGCTGTGTTTCGTATGGTGAGTGTAGAGAACCGGAGACCCTTTTTACTGGAAACGAGGCATTCGATATTAGTCCTCATGGGTGATAACGCATCTGCATTTTGATTCATAATCAAAGACAGATGTAGATGTCTATAGGCCGCAGCAACCACTTACCATCAGGTGGACTGTGTCCTCTTTTGTCACCCTTATCCTATACAAAAAGTGGTTAAATTGGTGTTGGGGTTAGTGATGTTTCGCGGTGGCAGTGACAGAGTACGAAATAATAGAATAGATGTAGTCTTCAAACTGGGTAATACACACCATTTCGTTTTTGACGCTGAAATTATTTAGCTATATATAATTTTCTTATATTTAGGTTCTATTATAGGTGTAGTTGTAGTGTTGTTGTGGTGTGGTGTAGTATTATTGTCGTAGCCCGATGAATCGACAACCGAGGTGGAAGAAAGGCTTTAGAGTGGCAGCCTTGTATCGGTAGGCGAAGTGTAGCGCGGCTCCCCACTAGTTGGAGTGATGAGCTAGTAAAATATGCAGGGAGTCGATGGATGCGAGTGGCTTAGGACCGTGCTTTGTGGCCTTCCATGGGGGCGGCCTATGTTCAGCTGTAGACTTGTAAAGGGCTGTAATGATGACGATGGATGTAGTGGCGGCGTTAGAGAATTCATTACCCAATATCGCGGTTTCTTAAGAGTCCCTTGGTTTCTTAAGAGGCTACTAGTGGAAGAGAAAAAGTAGATCGCTGTACCGTCTTCTTGAAAATGTTTACTAACTTTAAAAACTATGGCAAATGTGGGAAATATGATGCTATCTATAGTAGAGGCCTATGTTGAGATGTGGACTTATGATATGCTGTAATGAATGAAGTAATGAATGAGACGTGCATATTCGCTCTGAGTGCTGAAATACACTTTTTTCGTACACTTCTGCTTAGAAGCTAAGTAAAATAATTGAGACATGGTCGACACATGGACTAAGGGCTCGCCGTAAAATTAAATATTTCGAAGACGCGAAACCCACCAGTTTAGGCATGCATTGGGCCAGCGCGGCTAACATTTTATTGCCCTAAATCCCTAATTATACCGTGTAGTGGCGATTTAAGCATATCTACTACTACATATCATCCCGTTGATGTAGTAAGAGGGGACAGAGAGACTCGTGACTAACTTGCCGCGCGGCTCGCGGCAAGTTAGTCACGACATCTTCTTTCTTTCTTTTATTTACAAAACAATATTATAGTTGTAGCGCTCGTACAAGTTACATGATTTATAAAATTCGTTTTACAAATTTCAATCATGTTTAAGGTTCGATTTCGTAGAGAGCGCATAAATAAAATACTTTAATCAAAGTGAAGGTAACCTATCAAATACAATGTTTTTGTATTTGAAATTAAATAGATGGAACTAAAGCTGGAATATTAAACATCTATATTAAACATATAGGCTTAGATGTAATTTGAAATTATGATCTAGTAGATAAAAAGTTCATTACCTGTCTGTAGCCTAAATAAAGGCTTAAGTGGCTGTCATTTTTATAGTGTAAGGGTGACAAACGAGCACACAGTCCACCTGACGGTAAGTGGATGCTGTGGCGCATAGACAGCTTAATCTATCTACAATTAAGAATCAAAATTCATACGCTTTGTTACCCTTGAGGTCTATGATTGAATGCTTCCTATCCAGTAAAATGAGATTCCGGTTCTCTAAACTTACAATACCATTGAAAACACTTCACAATTATAACTAGGGAGCTAGAAGAAAACAACATAACAACAGACGTATATAACATTAACCCTTAACACATGAATAACCATTATTAAAATTTTTGTCCGTCTGTCTGTATGTCTGTCTGTCCAGGATTATCTTCAAAATTGCTGAACCAATCGTAATGAAACTTTACAAACAAATAGAGAGTAATGACGGGTTTGATCTAGGGTATATTTTATCGAAAAAATAAAAAAAAATAAAAAATTGATGTTCTTTGATAATAAGTCCCATCAAAGCGGGGGCATAGATATATAGATAAAGGTATATAGATAAAGGTAAAGATTAAATCATATTAGTATACAGTGTTATTTTAGGTGAGTATCGTATACAGATCAAGGCCAACAAATGCCTGCTCCCTAGAGAATTATTTTGGCGCATACAATTTCGTGGCTTATTATACTTTTACACTGTTTTCTCGTAAAGTATTACCTAATCACGATGAAACTTTTGTTATTTATTTGTGCGCGCATTATTGATTTTTGTGATAAAATAAACCTAAAAGAGCCTACTCCTTTTTAAAAGGCCGGCAACGCATCTGCAATTCCCCTGGTGTTGCGGTTGTTCATGGGCGGCGGTAGTCACTTACCATCAGGTGAGCCGCATGCTCGTTTGCCCCCTCTCCTATAAAAAAAAAAAAAAAAAAAAAAACCTTGCAAAACGCGGAGTAGCCAGCCTCTCGGTTGCATTTCGGTGAGTGTACGCAGGAATTACATGCTTTAATTCCTCCCTCTCCTTTCCACCATCGGACAACCAGGCGGTCGGCTGGTCTTCACCGCTTTGTTGTTGATATTCCACGCATTAACACCAAATGATTTGCTTCGTCTTTTGTAATGTGTACAGAAAAGGAGTGCAATAATTTGCCGACGTCTATCTTTCCGTCCGAATACCGACTGGGTTTCTCTCCCCCCCAATAGCCTCATTGGGAGAATTTTGCGAAAGTTGTTAGTTGTTAAAGAATAGAGAGTGTTCTTGTGTTTGCGCATACATTCGAGCTCGGGATCTGTGATGCGCGAATGACTAGTTTCCGTTGAGACTAGCCGCTGTAACCGAAATTTGGTCTGGGCGGAGTTTTATTATTATTACCACTTCCAAGGTAAGCTCGCATCCAAAGAAAAAATAGAGGAATGCGTACTTTACTATACGCAACCCGGATATCCTCTTAAAATAATATTCCATTGACAAATACCTTCGTAACTATTACCACTTATAATATCATCTCAGCGAAGGTAAGCCTAATAGAAAAACCCGACGGCGCGTGAGTAATGGGAGATCCGAGCGTTTCTATTTGCCAAATGATTGCGTCCGGGAAATTATAACGTCATTATTCATTTTCTTTCAGCATTAATAGCTTATCATTTGGCACTATGTGAGAAAATGTCAAATATGGTTCTTAATCGGATGAATTTTTCATATCGATTTAATCTCAGACTATACTAGTACAAAGTAGCAGCTTAATGCAGCTGTATTTTTGTGTGAGTGTAGAGAACCGGGGCATTTACTGAAAACGAGGCCTTTCTCTTAGTCCTCAGAGGTGGCAAGATCTGTAACTAACCAACCAACTGCCAAATAGGCAGTATTCCTTATGATGATGCCTTGTTTAGTGACAAAACAGGTGTGTAATTAACGTTCAACATGGTGTAGCAATGTTGAATTTAACGGTGGCAATGATAGTGTACGAAATATGGTAGAGAAGGAAGTGCTCTTTTCATCAGGTAAGACGCACCATATACAAGCGGAAGTACCGAGATGCTGCAGCAGTACATGAGAGCCATACTGCGGCTTTACAGTTTTAGCACGAATGGGTCGACTCAAGCACTGCAACAGTTTACTTTGCTTCGTATGGTGAGTGTAGAGAAACGGCAACCTTTTCTACTGGAAACGGGGCACTCCATCTTAGTTCTCAGGCGTGACAACGCATATGCATTTTGATTATTAATCGAGGATAGATATAGGTGTCTATAGAGCATAGCATTCACGTAGAATTTGTGATCTTTTATCATCCTTCAGTTCAGTTTGTAGCAGTTTTTAGAGTAGGCCTTTATCCAGCAGTGAATTCTTATGGAATAAAGTAATGATGATAATTAATACATGAGATATTTATCAATAGACATTCGATCAGTACCAGTATCTTGAAAGCTCGTATTGCTTATAAAACAACAAAAAAAGCGTTACGAAAAATTTAGAATCGCCAGAGTATCCCCAGAGAGGGGCTTAATCTCTTTGGAGTATCAAGCCATAACAATTAACCAAGAAAATAGCAGATTCAAACAAATGAGCGTTCCAGAGAAAATGAAAGCATAGAATTAAAACTAGCAACGGCGCGACGTCTCATTAACTTCATCTGACGAGAATTAAATCGTTACAGAGTTAATGATTGGTTTTAACTTAGACGAAGGAATAAAATGTTTCAATTAAAATGGATGCCGAAACAAATAATATATAGATATATAGAATATTCTGAAAATACATAAAACAATGCCGTAGTGGTTTGATCTTCAGTTTCTGCACATTTTAACCCTATTTTTTAATTTCCCTTTTTAGTACTATCAGTGGTTTCGTTTAAATTAAAATAGTAATTAAAATGACCAATATTTACAGAAAGAAATATTTCTACTCATTTTTATGTGGCGCCGCCTTGGTGGCAGAAAAAGTCATGGATGCCCTTGTGGCAGCGCTGTCGTCGCGCCATAAGCGAAAAAAATCGAAGCCTAAATCACTCTATCAAAGTTCCGAAGTAAAAACAGTATATATCCACTACCACTCAGAGCGTTGGCCGCTCTCCAGGTAGAACACCTTTACCGGCGGAAGATCTCCCCTTTTCCTTCTACCGGCCACACTCTCATTCAGTCCTTGCCCGAAAACATTAGAAAAATACCTAATTAAAGGGTGTTTCCACACCAATCGATCGATTGTCGATCGATGCCATTCATTGGTATCATAGATTTAGCTAATCGACAAATACTGGTCGATAAAACGTTGTTTCATCATCGATCAACAATTGTTGTATATGATTGTGGGCTCATCATTAGATCTTTCAAAATGCAGTCGGTGGAGCGGGACAGGTTCTTGAATAATCAAGCAGCTCGATCGACGTTTACTAATCAATAATTCTACCATCGATCGATCGGTGTGTGGTAGAAACTATCGATCGACGTTGATTAATCCATTCCACCATTGATCCATTGGTGTGGTAACACCGAGATTGGTACGTGAATACTTAAAGACATCTGATGTTAGTTGATATGGTCAAAGTTATCATTTGGTTAACATTGTTCTAAGTTTATTTATACGTTTATTTTACGTATCTTTATTTAATTTAAAATATTGAATGTTCAATTTAGCGGTGACAGTAATAATGTACGAAATTATAAGAGGCAGGAACGTATTCTTTAAATTAGGAAAGGTGCACCATAACATATACCTGTGGTAGAGCCATGCTGCAGCTATTGTCGTAAAAGGTGACAGAGTGAAATAAAACAGGAGATGAGCAGCAGAGTCTTCTTGAAAACAAATGAATTTTAAAAAAAAAACTGTGTTTCTCAAGCCGCCTGCCAAGTGTAGATTTATTTATTGTCATACATTTTTTATTTTACCTACTCTCCTTGTAAAGAAAGAAGTTGTTATTTTTTAATTTCATAATGAGAAAAAGCTTGACAACAAGGACAAAGTTATTAATCTTTAATAAATGTTTCATTCTAAAAATTGGTAGTTTAGAACAACATTGGAAGAAAATGTCAACAATTTTCCAACAATACTTCAAGTATTAAGAGTCGAGAAGATGTTACCACTAACTCCGTCTTGATTGGACCGTAATTTTGTTCTCAGACAGGATAATTTTTCTTTATTTATTGGATAAGGGTGACAAACGATCACACAGTCCACCTAATGGTGAAAATCTTTGATTAAGAATAAAAATGTAGATGCGTTGTCACCTCTGAGGACTAACATGGAATGCCTCGTTTCCATTAAAAGAGTTTCCGGTTCTCTATACTCACAATATAGAACATAGTGGTATTAAGCTGCTATTTGACATTGACATTTTTTGAAAACGAGGTTCTACCCCTGTTGAGCCGATCCATTCGTGCTACAACCATAATATAGTTGCAGCATGGCTCTATCACGTAAAGCTTTAATTATAATATTTCTTATAAAATAAATGTACATCTTCTTGCATATTGTATAAAAACTAACCATTAATTATTTATTAAAAATATATTTAGATATTTTTAGTTTTATTTGAGGGCCAAAATCGTTTGTTGGCCTAGTTAACGTAGTATACATAAGTAGCTTGCTTATGTACACTCTTAGCCTAGTTTTAACAGTACAAACACTATTATTTGAATGTCACTGTATTAAAATAATAAGTTTGTTCTTTAATGACCATACCCAACATTTTATATTTACCTGAAATTAAAAAAAGTTTATTGTTATTTTAGAAACAAGTAATATAAAAGTCTAAAAGGACAGATGGTGCTACTGTGCATATGTTAACATCAGCTCTGTTGTTTTTTCGAAAATAAAAATAGTTTTAATATCTAAATTTGTGAAAATCAGTGATAAATTTGTGAAGTTATACGTGGAGAACCTAAAAGAGTGTTATTAACCAAGAAACGTTCAGTGATGAGCAGTAAAATCTAATAACAACAGTTAGTAACGGTTATTTTACCAAAAAACGGTTTAAGCAAATATTTCTAGAGAACCATAACCTAAGACAACAAAAAAGAGGTTAGTGTACATAACTAAATTATTAAAAGTGTTCGAAAGCAGTTATAAATAAAATTTACAAATTATAACCTGAAAATTCAGTCATCACCAGAAAATTAAAAAACAACAACGCCATCTATTAGTGAGTGGCCAAATCAAATAAAATACCTCTTGCAGTTTAAATTACTAATGCTTCTCAACACTAGAGGACAGCACTAGGAAAGATTATAAAACTGAAAAAAACTTTTAAATAATTTAAAGTAATAACTATGGATGAAATAAAAAAGTTACTAGAAAATATGCAACGAGAAATAAAACAACAGAAAGCTGATATGCTGGAAATTAAGGAAGACATTAAAATTTCAATAAATAACAATATTGACGAAAAATTCAAAAATTTAGAGTTAAAAAACAAACTACTTGAGGAAAAAATAGAGGAACAAAATATAGCTATAAACAACTTCGAGAGACACATAAGACGAAAAAATCTCGTCATATTTGGAGTAGAGGAACAGGAAAAGTCTTACCACGAACTTCAAAAACGTATAATCGATATATTAAATACCAACCTGAAATATGACAATAACAATATCGAAGCTGTTAGAAGACTGGGAAGAAAAAGTGACAAGGTCAGACCAGTAGTGATAACTTTCAGTACATAAGGATTAAAAATATATATCCAGAAAAACATTTGATAAGGTTGTAAGGAAGAAAATGTGGGAACTGTTGCCGGGGTATGGTGTGGATGGTCGATTGCTAAGGGCTGTGCAGTCTCTTTACTGTGACTGTAAAGCCTGTGTGCGGGTAGGGCATGACCTGTCACCCATGTTTAACGTCCAAACGGGCGTAAAACAGGGTTGCGTCATGTCTTCCTGGCTGTTCATACTGTATCTCGACAGCTGTTTACAAAAGCTGAAAGATAGCTGTTTGGGTGTGAAATTGGGTGACATAAAAGTAAATTGTCTGCTGTATGCTGATGATGCAGTGCTTATTGCACCATCAGAGGCAGAACTGCAGGCATTAGTCACGTGTATGAAAGAGGAATGTGAAATTAAAGGTCTCCGTTTGAACGCTAATAAAACTAAGGTTCTGGTATTTGAAAGGGACGAAGAGAGAACGAAGTGTGAAATATGGGTAAATCAGGAATGTCTAGAACAGTTAAATGAAATTGTATACTTGGGGAGTGCTTTTAGCCGGGATGGAAGATGTGATTTAGATGTGGACAGGCGTGTCGCTGCCGGGAATAAAGTCAATGGTGCCCTGAATGCGTTAGTCAAAAGGCAAGGCGTAGCGAAGATTGCATGCCTTACAATACATAACGCAGTGTTGGTACCGACCTTGTTATATGGCAGCGAAACCTGGGTATGCAAGAAGAAGCATAAAAGTAAGTTGAATGCAGTGGAGATGCGATCTCTTCGTAAAATGTGCGGCGTTGCCATGGCCGACCGAAAGCGAAACGAAGAGATTCGCAATATGGCAGGTTTGAAAGATGACCTTATCACAAAAATGGATAAGGGCGTGCTTCGGTGTTTTGGGCACGTTGAGCGAATGAGTGAAGACCGAATGGTGAAGAAAATATATAGCGCGAAAGTTAATATTAAAAGGTGTCGAGGTAGACCGAGACTAACTTTCGAAGACCATGTGAGCAAATTGCTCGAAGAGGGTAGGGTTAAGAGTACTCGGATATCTAGACGTACATGTATGAAGAAGATAATGAATCTGAAAGAAGCGAAAGAGGTATGTAAGGATCGTGACACTTGGCGATCTGTTCTCTCTGGCTACCCCGTCAGGGATTGTGCGTGAAGATAAGTAAGTAAGTAAAAACAAAAAACGCCTGGAAAAAACACCTTACTATATAAAACAAGATTATCCCATAGAAATACTTAAAAAACGCAAGGAATTGCGAACTCAATTACAAAAGGAAAAACAATTAGGCAAGAAGGCATTCATTAAATATGATAAATTAATTGTATTAAATGACAAAGAAAACAAGAAATCCTTTAATAATGCCAGCAAAAGAAACCTGTCTGAGTCACCGGAATTATCCGAGTTTTGTAGTCAAATAATTCACAAAGGCACTAAACACCCAATGAAGAAAAATAAGACCACTAATTTGATGAACTTCATAATTGAAAAGCCAAAACTACCCTGCAGCTCCGGAAACAACACCCAAAAACAAGCAATATATAACCAGTACGACACAGAATAGCAAAAACAGCTGGCCCCTCTTGATCTCCCAATACGGCTTGTCACCGCGGGAGATAAAGACTGTAACCCTCCAAAATGCCAGAAACGTCAACACAAGCTATATATTTGTACATACAACGTAAGATCTCTCCTAACACCAGAAAAAATGATATTACTCAAATTCTGTCTAAACAACATAAAATACTATATCGTAGGGCTATCTGAATTAAGAATAATAGGAAATAACATAGTTGAACAAGAAAATCATATATTTTGCCATACAGGGGAAACTAAGGGACATTATGGAGTCGGATTTCTAATCAAAAAGAAATACAAATCCAATATAAATAGGTATATAGGGTGTTTAGGCGAGAATATTATACCTTCGAAACGTGTTCTTTAACGCGCGCGTTTAGCCTCGATATCGAGGTCACCTTCCCCTCCCCCGGCCGCATCGCGCGGCGGGATCGGACTTCTCGAGAGTCATTGTAGAATTCCTTGCGAGCTATACTGACGTCCGTTTTCCGCGCCTAACTTGTTACGAAGGTATCAACCCGCGTAAATCGTTGTGAGAACCCGTATCGTTCATTAGGACTTAATAACTCTGTTAAATTAATTGTGCAAATATAATAGTGATCTACCTCTGAAGTACTACGTGTAGCTGTCCCATTTCGTGACAAACCAGGAAGAGTGCCTCCAGAGGGGGAAAGTTCCGAGGATACCAGCGCATACCTTCTCCCGGACGGCATTGCGTCATCCAGATCAGGCCACGTCAACATACACGTACATACAATCACACATACACTCACGACACTGTCATCAGCCGGGCCGGTCTTGGGGAACCGTCTCCGCTCCTGGAGCAGGTGAGTGCCTTTATCATAGTGATCTTTCCCCTCGTTTATTTCTATTAGAAATTTCCACTTTGGCCAAAAGCCCGACCTGTATCTGCCTGTAGGGTCTTCCTACTATGGGCCTAGGTGGATACTACCATTAGCTAGGCAGCTGCAGGCCGTAACAAACTGGTGGCAGAACGTGGTTCCGGGTTCCATTCCCGGTCGATCCCGGCCATAGTGTTTTATAAACATTAAACAATTCTGGTAGCAGGGAGCGTTGGTTTGATTAGTTTAATTTGTATCTACAATCACGCCCGTCCGTAATACGTAAAAATATTTTTTTGTACGTAATAATATAATTATTTCCCTTTGTTGTTTGTTGCTTGTTTTTTTTTGGTTAGTAGGTAGTTTGAAAAGCCGCGCCCTAGGTTGCGCAAGCGGGAGTTTTTCTAGAGATATACGTCATGTAGGTAGATGGTTATTTTTACGTAATCGTTTAATTATCGTTGTCGGATAGTTGTAGTGGATTACTTATCGAAGGGTCGATTTTCGAGCTAGGCAGTTTTTGTTGATCGACCGTGATGTGTATCTTCGTTTATATTGTAATTTGTATTTGAACTAAAGAGTAGTAATTGTATTTGCGCAATTTGAATTTAACTTGATTTAATCGTACTAGGGTTGTTACGTGCTAATTTGATTTGTGTTTTTTCGTGTTAACTTGTATTTAATAATTGTGTAATTTCTATCTAACCTGATTGATATTATCGTATTAGTAGTACTGTATTCGTTATTTCTGTTATTTTGTTATTGTATTTAGTAAGGATGCCGTCACATAAGCTACTAATTCGTTGCTTGCGGACTGAGCTGCGCTGGTCTACCAGCGCACACGCGTTGATAGGCCGACCGGACAGGGTCTATAATCTGAGGAAGAGGCTCGAGCCGGTCGATGCTCGAAAGGCTGCCGTGGAGGAGGCTTACTCTGAGCTCGAGGACTCGGAGGTGGAAAAGGGAGTCCTGGACTCCTGCTGCGCGGACTACGAGCAGTTCCTCGCGCTAACGGACGACCTGATCGAGGCGGGGGCCAAGGACGCGGAGAGGGAGCGCGAAGCTCGGCTGAGTAGCCTTCTCGAGTCCCCGCGGAAGCCGCCTACTCAGCCAGAGCTGCTAGGAAGACTCCCCACGTTGGACCTGCCAAGGTTCTCCGGGGTCCTCTCGGAATGGCTGACCTTCGTCGGCATGTTTGACAGCCTGGTGGACGCCCGGAGGGACTTGACCCCTTGCCAAAAATGGGGTACCTCCTGGCATCACTGGAGGGGGAGGCCTTGGGCGTCGTCGGCCACCTTAAGTTGTCGGACGACGCCTACCAAAACGCCAGGGACCTCCTCGCTGGAAGGTACGCCAACGTCCGGCGGATTGCGGACGATCATGTTCGGAGGCTGCTGAACCTCCCGCTGCTGAAGGACCGGACTAGACTACGTGAAGACATAGTGAATCCACTCGTCGTAGCGTGCAACTCGTTGCGGCGGCTGGATTTACCTGTGGATGAGTGGTCTTTTCTGCTCCTTCATATAGTGCTGTCCCGCCTGCCCCTCGACCTTCGGCTCCATTTTGAGTAGAGGTACGGAGGGGATGGCGCCTCGTACATGCCCCCCTTTAGGGACCTGCTGCGGTTCCTGGAGGAGCAGTGTAGGCAGCTGGAGAACGCAGCAGGCGCCGTCGAGGGCCCCCCGGCCGCCTCCCGAGCGGTGCCCAGGGAGAGGCGGAATCAGCCGGCCAAGGCGGCGCCCACCCCCCTGAGGCCGAGTGGAGCCCCCGCGGGAGGGCGCCGCCCTACCCTCCTATAGTGGCCTAGCGGCCCGGGAGGCGCCTCCCTGCTCCTATTGTCGAGCATCCGACCACCGGGCGGCGTCGTGCCCGAAGCTGTTGCGCAAGCCGGCTATGGCGAGGCGAACCATCGCCAGGGAGCGCCGCTGGTGCTTCTCGTGCCTGGAGAGGCATTCACAACGAGACTGCCCGCACCAGCGGCCCTGCACGCACTGCCAGGGCAACCATCACGTCATATTGTGCCTGGGTGCGCGCGGCTCGTCCTCTCAGGGCCCTGCCAGCCCCCCGACTCCCACGGGCGGGGGCGCCCAGCCACGCCCACTGTCGGGCGACGCTCGGCGCTCACCGGTGGACCACAGCGCCCCTCGTTCTGAAGGAAGTCCCTCCCCCGATCGGTCTGGGTGTCGTTCCCCCAGGGGCGGGGGGGTCTTCACCCCCCTCAGCGGATTGATAGTGGACGGGTAGACCGTTCTCACCCCCGTTGGCTGAGTGGCCACGACTGGAACGCCGCCCGCCCCCCTTTGGTTGGTGCCGGTACTACCGGGTTCCGGAGACTGCGTATCGGCCCCGGGCCTTGGAGCCGAGGATCCCCGAGTTTCCCCAGGTCGGCCCGTTCGGGGAATTCCAGTCAAGGGTCATCGAGACGCCGTCCGAGTGCCGCTCTCGGGGCCCCCGGTTCGGGTGCCGGTCCAACAGAGGCAGCTCCAGATAGGAGGCTGCCGCCCTAGCTCCCGCCATGGCCGCCTCCACTGAGCCTATAAGTCGTCAGCAGTCCACCTGTCAAACTGTTCTATTGCCGACGGCCTCAGTGAAGGTTTACAACCCGAGCGGCGACCGCTTAACGGTTCGAGCTCTATTGGATTCGGGTTCCCAACGTAGTGTGGCCTCTACTCGGTTGGTGGGAAGACTGGGGCTCCCCTGGAGCTCTGAATCACGTCCGATGGTAGGTATCGGAGGTGCCGAGCCTCCTGCTCCTAGGGGACAAGCGGAGTTGGTGTTCAGCCCTGACAGCGAACACCTTCGTATTTTAGTCAAGGTAAATGTCCTCGACGACATTGTAGGGTTTCTCACTAACGTTCGTATAAATGACAGCGCTGTGCGCTGTGCGTCGGCTTTGAGACCGGCAGACCCTCGGTGGGCCCAACCTGGGCCTATAGATTTGTTACTGGGAGCCGACATGCTGGGTGTCCTCTTGTTAGGTGAGATACGAGCTCTGCAGCCCGATGGCCTGACAGCCATTTCCACGATATTTGGGCACAGCTTCTTTGGACCGGTTATGTGGTCTCCTCCCCCTCCGACGGCCGACCCGCTCTCCGTCGTGGGCGTGTCCCTATCGGACGCCGTCTAGAGGTTCTGGGAAATTGAGGAACCACCACATGCTGCTCGAGTCGACCCTCTGGACCGTGAGTGTGAGTTGTTCTACCAGAAAAATACCGGCCGGCGGGTTGACGGTCGTTTCGTCACTCGCTTACCCTTTCTGGACTCACGTCCCTCTTTGGGTCAATCTCGTGCTCTGGCCGAGAAGAGGTTGCTTTCCATGGAGCGCCGCATGCGGCGCGACCCAGCCTTTCGCGACAAATATGTCGAGTTCATGCGCGAGTATCAGGAGCTGGGTCACATGTCACCGTCCAACTTCGAATGGCGTTCACAGGAGCACTACTTCCTCCCTCACCAAGCGGTCTTGAGGACCCCTGAGAGTAAGATTCGGGTAGTTTTTGACGGTTCCGCCCCCACATCAAACGGTGTGTCTCTGAAGCAGTGTCTTCACTCGGGTCCTAAACTAATCAAGGACATATCCGACATCTTGACCCAATTCCGTCGACACCAAGTGGTTTTTGTCGCGGACATTCGGATGATGTTTCGCCAATCAGTGGTCCATCGTGATGACCGCCGATATCAGCTGATATTGTGGCGCGAGAAGCCCAGCGATCCTATACAGGTCTTTGAGTTGAACACCGCCACATATGGACTCCGGTCCAGCCCGTATATCGCCATGCGAACCCTCCTTGAACTCGCTGATAGAGAGCGCCTGAGATACGCTCGGGGAGCTTCTATTTTGGAGACTTCGGTCTACGTGGACGACATTTGTACGGGCGCTTCCACCGTCGAGGAGGCTCTGGTCTTGCGAGACGAATTAATTGCCATCCTGAAGTCTGGAGGCTATGAGTTGCGCAAGTGGTTGTCGAACTCCCCTCATATTTTGAAGGACCTCCCAGGAGAGGATCAACAAGACCCTCATCTGTTCGAGCACCCTGAGAATCCTAATTTGTTGACTGTGCTGGGCATTCAATATCAGCCTGTTCAGGACACCTTTACGTATAGAGTAAAACTGGACCCACCGCCCAAGGCATGGACCAAACGCTTCGTGCTGTCCACCATAGCCCGCACCTTCGACCCTAATGGGTGGATCACCCCGGTCATCTTTTTAGCTAAGTGCTTTCTTCAAAAGCTCTGGATGTCCGGGTTGGGTTGGGACGAGCCGATTGGCGGAGCCCTCTTGCGAGAGTGGCTCTCCATGCTCTCCTCCCTTCCGGATATCAACCGGGTTTCCATGCAAAGGTGCTTCATTCCCCCCGGGAAATGTCGGGCTACACTACATGGGTTTTGCGACGCCTCTGAGAAGGGCTATGCTGCTGTCGTATATTTGCGGACGGTGAGTTCCTCTGGTCATACTGCCGTCTATCTCGTACTCGCTAAAAGCAAGGTTGCTCCCATTAGGTCCCGCCTAAATTGGAACTGTCCGGTGCCGCTCTCCTCACGCGACTCCTCAACCACGTTCACTCTTCCTTGAAGCCTGTAATCGACATTACGGGCATCTACGCATGGTCGGACAGTGAGATAGTACTTTGTTGGCTCCGAGCTGCACCTCACAATCTTGAGGTCTTTGTGGCGAACCGCGTGTCTCAAATCCAGAGTTCTGAGACTTCTCTCAACTGGCGACATGTCCCAGGGGAGTTAAATCCCGCGGACTGCGCCTCTCGCGGCTGTGAGGCCCCATCGCTGGTTGACCACCCACTGTGGTGGGGTCCCGGTTGGTTATCTGGGTCTCAGTCATTCTGGCCCCAGGGCAATTACTCCGAACCTACCGAATTGCCGGGCCTACGAGCCCGAGTAGGAGTGGGCAAGGATAAGCCCACTCGGGATCTCTCTCTTCTGGAACGGTACAGCTCCCTCGATAAGCTCTTGGGAGTTACTGCTTGGTTGCGCCGCTTTGTCCGCAATTAGAGATACCCATCCCACCGACTCTCTGATAGCGTTTTGTCCCCTAGCGAGCGCCGTGAAGCTTTTATGCACTGGACCCTTATGGTCCAAACGGAGCAATTTGAGCCCGTCATTGAAAACTTGACGCGTGGCTCCGTTATCAAGGGCACTCTGGCCCGCTTGAACCTCTTTCTGGATAACGCGGGGATGCTGCGCGTTGGCGGACGTTTAAAAAATTCTCAACTGCCGTACGGGGCTCGACACCCGTTGCTGCTCCCTAAGGACGGCGCCCTGGTCCGATTGCTGGTAGCCCACCACCATGTTAAGAATGCCCACGCTGGGTGCAACGCTCTTTCGGCCATTTTACAGCGGGAGTTTTGGATTTTGGCTGGCCGACGTATCATCGGGAGCGTCATCTTTAAGTGCATATCCTGTTATAAACTGAAGGCCACCATATCGCAGCCCCTCATGGGTGACTTGCCGCCCGACCGCGTCAGGGCCATCCGACCATTTGCTGGAGTCGGAACCGACTTTGCTGGCCCCTTCCTCTTCAAGTCCTCTAACCTTCGTAACGCTCGTTCGCATAAGGCCTATCTTTGCGTCTTCGTGTGCCTCTCCACTAAAGCCGTTCACTTGGAACTTGTAAGCGCCCTCAGCACGGAAGCCTTCTTGGCCACGCTTGGCCGTTTCGTATCGCGGCGCGGGTTGCCGGACTTGATCCGGTCGGTTTGCGACGAATTATAAGGGCACAGATAGGTATCTAAAGGAGGTCGTCGAGTTTCTGTCTAGCCACCGGAATTATTTAGGCAATGCTATGTCAAAAAGGGGCATCCAGTGGAAATTCGACCCTCCGGCGTGTCGCCACTGGGGCGGTATTTTCGAGGCGGTGGTTAAAGTTGCAAAAACGCATCTCCGTCGCGTTATTGGTGAAGCTTTTTTGACATTTGAGGAGCTCGCCACTGTATTCTGTAAAATTGAGGCGGTACTCAACTCTCGGCCCCTCTGTCCCCTCTCCTCCGACCCGAATGATTTGGAAGTTCTAACCCCGGGACACTTCCTGATTGGTCAGCCTCTTAACGCTCTGCCCGAGTACCCCTTCAGGAAAACGAGCGCTTCACGGCTTAGCAGGTTTGCCCCGCTGCAACAGATGACTCAAAGCTTTTGGCACCGATGGTCTCTGGAGTACCTACATCTTTTGCAGCAGCGCGTTAAGTGGTCTGAAAAGACGGAGCCTCCTCAGGTGGGAGACCTCGTGTTGGTTAAAGAACAAAACGCTCTACCTTTGTATAGGCGCCGTGGGCGCATTGTTAAGTTGTCGTATGGAGCGGATGGGGTTCCTAGAGTGGCCGAAGTTTTGGTCGGAGATTCGGTCTTGCAACGTTCCGTCGCGACCTTGTCCCGTTTGCCAATCTACTCGCGGACCTAATGCCTTATGTCCAGGGCGGGGGTTTGTTTAGGCGAGAATATTATACCTTCGAAACCTGTTCTTTAACGCGCGCGTTTAGACTCGATATCGAGGTCACCTTCCCCTCCCCCGGCCGCATCGCGCGGCAGGATCGAAATTCTCGAGAGTCATTGTAGAATTCCTTGCGAGCTATACTGACGTCCGTTTTCCGCACCTAACTTGTTACGAAAGTATCAACCCGCGTAAATCGTTGTGAGAACCCGTATCGTTCATTAGAACTTAATAACTCTGTTAAATTAATTGTGCAAATATAATAGTGATCTACCTCTGAAGTACTACGTGTAGCTGTCCCATTTCGTGACAAACCAGGAAGAGTGCCTCCAGAGGGGGAAAGTTCCGAGGATACCAGCGCATACCTTCTCCCGGACGGCATTGCGTCATCCAGATCAGGCCACGTCAACATACACGTACATACAATCACACATACACTCACGACACTGTCATCAGCCGGGCCGGTCTTGGGGAACCGTCTCCGCTCCTGGAGCAGGTGAGTGCCTTTATCATAGTTATCTTTCCCCTCGTTTATTTCTATTAGAAATTTCCACTTTGGCCAAAAGCCCGACCTGTATCTGCCTGTAGGGTCTTCCTACTATGGGCCTAGGTGGATACTACCATTAGCTAGGCAGCTGCAGGCCGTAACATAGGGATATCTGAGAGAGTGTGCCTGTTAGATCTGGAATTTGAATCAACAAAATTAACAATAATTCAAGTATACGCTTCCACTTATGAAGCACCGGAAGAGGAAATAAATAGATTTTATGATCAACTCCAAAAAGCACAAAACCTAGCTCAAGGAAAACAGCTAATTCTGATGGGTGATCTAAATGCTAAAATCGGACAAAGAAACCCAGGAGAAAATATAATAATGGGACCATACTGCTACGGGAAAAGGAACCATAGAGGTGACCGGCTTCTGCAGTACGCACTTGCAAATAAGCTTACCATTATTAACACAATTTTCAAGAAAAAAACAAAAAATCTTTGGACCTGCACATCCCCTGATTGAACAGTAAAAAATCAAATTGATTTTCTATTAAGCAACCAACCAGAAAGGTTCACAAATATAGAAATTATAAACATCTCAACATTTTCAAGTGACCACAGACTGTTACGAGGTACATATTGTATTAATAAATTAAAGAAATCTAGAGCTAAGTTTAATAATAATCGAAATATATTATTAACAGACAAAGAAAACGAAAAGAGTTTTCTAGTTACACTACAACAGAAGGCTCATAAACTATCCTGGGAGAAATCTGACGACATAGAGTCCTACAGAAACAAAATAGAGACAGCGATATTACCAAGCTTAATCTCTATAAGCCCTAGAGAAAAATCAAATATTATACTCAAAGAAGAGACCAAACAAATAATAAAAAGTCGAATAGAATTACAAAAGAAACAACCCAAAACTAAAGAAGAGAAGAAAAAACTTGCTAATCTATATAAAACTATCAACATAAAAAGGATTACGAAAACCACAGGATGAAAATAATAGCAAAGAACTTACAAAACAGCGGAAGTCAAAAAAGGGCATATAAACAACTTAACAAAAACAAAACTTGGATACCTATTTTAAAATCAACAAATAACGTCACAAAACGCAGGAACACGAACAGATATAGTTAAAGTTGCCACAGAATTTTTAGAGACCTATACTTACTTACTTATCTTCACGCACAATCCCTAACGGGGTAGCCAGAGAGAACAGATCGCCAAGTGTCACGATCCTTACAAACCTCTTTCGCTTCTTTCAGATTCATTATCTTCTTCATGCATGCACGTCTAGGTATCCGAGTACTCTTGACCCTACCCTCTTCGAGCAATTTGCTCACATGGTCTTCGAAAGTTAGTCTCGGTCTACCTCGACACCTTTTAATATTAACTTTCGCGCTATATATTTTCTTCACCATTCGGTCTTCACTCATTCGCTCAACGTGCCCAAACCACCGAAGCACGCCCTTATCAATTTTTGTGATAAGGTCATCTTTCAAACCTGCCATATTGCGAATCTCTTCGTTTCGCTTTCGGTCGGCCATGGTAACGCCGCACATTTTACGACGAGATCGCATCTCCACTGCATTCAACTTACTTTTATGCTTCTTCTGGCATACCCAGGTTTCGCTGCCATATAACAAAGTCGGTACCAACACTGCGTTATGTATTGCAAGGCGTGCACTCTTCGCTACGCCTTGCCTTTTGACTAACGCAGTCAGGGCACCATTGACTTTGTTCCCGGCAGCGACACGCCTGTCCACCTATACAGTTATGAAAATAACCTGTCTATAATGCAGATACCTGTGGATATTAAGACGACAGTATCAGTAAACCCTTTGATGTGCTAGAAATCTTGAGACAAATAGAAAAGCTTAAATCGGAGAAAAGTTCTGGGCCAGATAATATTCCTAACGAAACTTTTAAGTTAGGAAAATCGATTCTCATACGCTCACTCACTACACTTTACAATAAAGTACTTCAAATACAAAAGACACCCCGAAAGTGGGCAGAATCGAGAATCATACTATTATACAAGAAGGGAGATCCAACTGATGTCAATAACTATCGGCCAATTAGCCTACTCCTAAGCATTTATAAGTTATTTGCGATGTGCTTAGATAAAAGGATTGAGCCGTATATAGAAAAAAATCAACCTATAGAACAAGCGGGATCGAAATCCCGCTTGTTCTATAGGTTGCTTTTCGAAAAAAGGATACTGTACAACCGATCACATCCATACCTTACAAATAATAGAGAAGCATCAAGAACTCAAGCAACCACTTTATCTAGCATTCATTGACTATATGAAAGCATTCGACTCTATATCACACGAAAGTATATGGCAAGCTTTATATAGTCAAGAACTCCCAGAAACTTACATAAATATTCTGAAACATATTTATAGCAATAGTGAAAGCAGAGTAAAACTGGATAGAATAGGTTCAAAAATCAAAATATGTAGAGGTGTTAAGCAGGGGGATCCTCTATCACCCAAGATATTCATCTCTGTTTTACAAAATATAATGAAAGACCTGAGTTGGAAACAAAAAGGAATTAATATTAACGGACATTTTCTAAGCAACCTTAGATTTGCTGATGACATAGTGCTCTTCTCCAAAACAGCAAGTCAATTAGGAGAAATGATAAAAGAGTTATGCACGGTCAGTGAAAGATAGGTTTAAAACTAAACACCTCAAAAACAAAAATGATGACAAACAATACTCAGAACCCTGTAATAATAAATGGAGTCTTGCTAGAATATGTAGGGACTTACTTATACTTAGGCAAACAAATATCTTTTAGGAAATCCAGGCACACAGAATAGGTTGAAAGGAGAATAAATATCACATGGAAAAAATTTTGGAGTCTAAAAGAAATATTAAAATCTAAGCTACCTCTAAAGCTAAAGAAAAAAGTAATGAATTCTTGTTTACTATCCTGCCTATCCCATGGTTCTCAAACCTGGATATTCAACAAAACGACAAGAACAAAAATACAAACGAGTCAAAGAGCAATGGAGAGAAGCATGTTAACCATCCAGCTGAAAGATAGGCAAAGAAATGAACATTTTCGTAAGAAAACAAATGTTGTAGATGCCCTTGAACATACCCAGCGCTTGAAATGGAAATGGGCAGGTCATGTTGCACGCTTATTAGATAATAGGTGGACTCGAAGAGTTACGGCATGGTCAGGACCGACCGGAATAAGACCAAGAGGTCGCCCAGTTGTACGCTGGGCCGATGAAATACAAAAAATTGCAGGGAAAAATTAGCTAAACAAGGCCAAAACCGAAAAATCTGGTATAAACTGGAGGAGGCCTATACCCAAAAAGGGGCCTTAACAACATAAATAAATAAAATAAAGTTCTGTCATTTTGTGAATGTAAATATGGATTTGTTAAGGAAATAAAAATGGCTTATTAAATTAAATTAAATATAAAAGTCTTCATAATAGTATGCCCTTTTGGCTAGCCCAGACCTCTTATTTCTCGTTTGTGCAATAGGAATGAATTTGCTAGTACACAAAATATTTTAGCATTCTTATAAATATGAAGTGAAAAACGAAATAAAGTCAAATTAAGGCTTTAAGAAGCATGAATGACCTTGACGAAACGGCGATCGCAGAGATTTTAGCCGACGTCAACACCGTCTAGCGACTATTTTTTGTATTACTTAGAAAAGTGCAAAGATAAATAGATTGTAGAGGTGACAAGTATAAAAGTGATTCAATTACATTGCACGGTGTGCTACTGTAGCTTCGTCTGGTAGGCATCACGAGCTATCAAGTATTTAAGTTTTTAATACGTAAGAGTTTTTATTATATTTGTTGAATCGCATTTATTTGTGTCGTATTAGTAGCGCTAGTTCTAAGCATTCGCTGTAAATTTTTCCCGGGTTTGAACCCCGGCAGCTCCAATGAAATTTGTAATTGCAATTTTTGTCAACACGCATTGGGGCAGCGCGACGGACATTTCCTTTCCCTAAAACCCTCACAGAAATAAAAAGAGTTCTATGCCCAGTAGAGAGAATTGTATAGCTTGTTACTTTACTTTTGTAGCAATATTCATATTCGTTTCAGATACAGAAGGATACCTAATGCTGACAAAAATATCATGCGGAGACCACGAAAACGTAAAAAATCTTTGTACCTAGATAAAATGTTCGAGAGATTGTCAGTCATGTCATACGCCACATTTTCTATAGAACGTTTCATATAGGGCAAAATAAAAAATAATACATAATATTATGGGAACTTTTTATTAATAATATATACATTTATATATATATTTATAATAAAAATATTAAACAAGATGCAAGGTTCAACTAATAATGTTTCTTGTAAACACAATTGTAAAATTTCTGTTTTCATTTTTACCAATGGTTAATTGTTGAAAAGTAAGTAGTCACTTCTTATAAAATATATTTAATTAAAATTGACACACGACCTATTTGGCCTTCCACTTAAGATTCGGCGGAAATTTGAAAAGAAAGATTTTGCCTGTTCTTAATTATCTTGTGTACAACTGGCGTGGTTTCGAAAAGCGTGATTAAGTGTCAGCGGTATATTGTCTCTTTTTGTTACATCTTCTTAAAAACTGACTGACTTTGTAATTTTTTTTAATGTTTTCACAAAATTCCCGCAATAAATTATTACCTTTTCTACACTGATTCTATCGTATCGTTTTGGCGTGACTGTAGGATGTTATACTGAGTCACAGTCTGTTACTAAGCGGCTATAAATCATTATATGTATGTATTGACATACATTTATAAAATTTTCGATTTTAATATTTATCTTCTTTTGAATTTTGATAATTTTTTTTTAACTTGGTAAAATTATATTTTTTCCATACCAATTGATGGGCCTGAGTATAATGCCAGTTGTGCTCTTTGGCTGAAGTTATTTTTTTTATGCAAAATTGCAGACCAAACAATATTGATTGCGCATCTCTAAAACAAAATTTTACCTCTTCTCCTTCTAACAATAGCTCCTGCACCTGACATGGCGGAATAGTTATTATCTATAAGACCATTGGCAGTAACAGTTTTTGTTAACAGTTATGAGTGTAACATTTTTATCAGCTGCTTTGTTTATAGTGGCTTGAGCAACACTTTTCCGTGTACAGAAAATGATGCTGGCTTTGCTATTTCTTATTTGAAATAATTCGTAGGCGTAGTGCTGCAGAAAACTGTTTCAAATATGGATGGTCGCTACCATTGAATATAATACCTGCTATGTTACTCTTATTTACATATAAACTTTAATTGTCATTTGCATAAAATTCTAAATAGCACTTTTTACATAAGAAAGTAAACTTTTAGATCGGTCCATCTTGTTTTTCACTAATTAAGTGAATAGTAAAACAAAGCAATAGGTCCGTGATTTTAAATTTCTTGCAGTTTTTTTATAGAAAAACATGACCTCTCATAATATAATAGTCAATCATTTAGCCATCTGATAAAACTTTTAAGTGTGCCATTCAAACATTAATGATGATATTTGGGTCATTATACTGGAAATAGTCTTTTACATATTTTGTAGTACAATTGATCATCTTCAGTATGATTGACCGTATGTATGACTTTTATATATCTATGTTATTTTTGATGAAAATTAATATTGCAGATAAAAGCCCTTTCACATTTATTTTAGTCTCGAATTATATTAATCAAAGTAAAAATTTGAACTTTTTAATAGTCTCATAGGTAGCCTTTGTTTTACATAGAAATCTTGTAATGACGTGCATTTCTTTCATTATGAACTAAGTCGTGTTTCTCCGAACTTGATAAGGTTGGTTTTATCCAAAACTAAGAATGTTGCTGATGAAACGTCGTAAAAATTAGCTAGTTAGTCCCATTAATGGCTCTTTATAACTGATCTTCATATCTAAAACACCGACTTGAAATTATATAATCATCGACATTTTTTAATTCATTGAACATTTTTAAGATTGTGTTAAAACTCTACTGGTAAAAAAAAACAAATACATATATTATCGTTCTTGACGAAAATAAGTTATCCGCTTTACATCGCATCCCACCAAGAATTTCTATGATAATAACTGTAAACAATGGAATAACAAAAGAATGAAGACATTTATAAATACTTGCTTTCCAACCATATTAAATGTTCGGCATGACAATAAAAAAAAAATTTTCGATTATTTTTGCAATGTCTAACAGCCAGGTCAGTACGCGATTCAGATCCGCCTAAAAACGCTTAATTTCAGCAAGCACTGTCAAATTCAATAGGAGTGACAGAAAAAACGCTTCTTGATATAGAAGGGCAAATAAATTAATAATATATTAACTTATAAAGTAAAATCACTTTATTAAAAATCAAAATAGTCCAATAGCTTTATTAACACGTGACACATAATTGTACGAGGACTTACAATACTCAACATTATTTTACTGAAATAAGTAAAAAGTAACTCAGAATTTATAACAAATGAGCACACAGTCCAAATGATGGTAAGTGGTTGCTACGGCCCATCTACATCTATTCCCGATTACGAATCAAAATGGCGTTGTCACCCGTGAGGACTAAGATGTAATGCCTCGATTCCAGTGAAAAGGTTCTCCGGTTCTCTTCACTCACCATACGAAACACAGCAGGGTTAAGCTGCTAATTTACAATGGTATACTGTGAGAGTTTGGTCCTTCTCCGGTCGAGCCGACCCATTCGTGCTACAACTATACCTACTACTAATATAGCTGCAGCATGGCTCTACCACGTAAGAAAAAATTGACGTTGGAATTTTAAGTATTTCCAGAGCCTATATTGCAATTATTTTCTATTGAGTGAATTTTGTGGAATTGTATTTTGCAAACCGCCACCTGAAATACGAACAATTTTTTTTCGATAACGATGTGAAATCACAATACGATCCCCATGCATATCAATGTGGCTTCATTCAGCTTCTTAATATGGACATACCTCGGGATTCAGAGATTTTAAAAGTTTTCATGCGCAGATAATGGACGATATAATATTATATTATTACTGTCTCGTGTGAGGGAACTTTATACATATTATATACATATTCTCATCATACGTAATACATTTTATGGTTGGATAGAAAAATTATATCTACATGCAAACTTTCACATGGTAAATTTCTTTTTCTTTACTATTCTTACTCAGCAAGTAGTAAAGCAACTACAGACCCACCGGTAAGTGGTTATGTAGCCTAAAGTGGTGAAGTGCACTGGCTTAACAAAAGCCTATTTGCCTAATAGTAGTAGGTAAGTATTATTTGCGACCTATTTGTGTGTGTGTGTGTGTGTGTGTGTGTGTGTGTGTGTGAAAAGAAGAGAAGCGTATGAAAATACATGAAGAGGAATAAAGGTTGAGTATTACTTAGCTTACTGGTACGAGGTTGCCCCTCGAAAACCCTTCTTCCTATTTTTTATCGGTTTTTCAAGTTATATAGCCAGTCCATTGTCATTTCACTTTAATATTCCGTTGAGCTATGTCAATTACTCTGGTTCTACTGCGAATATCTTCATTTCTAACTTTATCACTTATAGAAACTCCTCTCCAATTTAAAATTTTTACGTTTTTTAGATGATAGTTTGTCTAACATTAAAAAAATCCATAAACCCAAGAATGTCTTTATATAGCACTTAGGGAAGCACCATTTTTTGTTTATTTAAATTATTTCATTTAATTTGATAACAGTCTACCTAAATTTAAGTATCTGTATCTATGTATATTTCCCTCCCCAATAATATTTTATTAAAGTCATACTCATAAAAACAGTGTTTTATTGTAATACATAATAATAAAATTCAGTTTCAACTAATTAATAAATATATGCAACAATAAAATTACATAGGTATTAAAAACTATCGAAATCTAAGTAACGACAGCATGTTGGTCGTTTCACATCTAAATTATATAAAAATGCATATTTCAATTTCACTTACCAACGTCACTGCGAAAAGGAGACGGGGATTTCTGGACCCAATTGTTATAAGTTGAAATATGATTTAGAAAAAGCGATATATTTTTGTATTTCAAAATAATAAAATATTTGCCCAATTCACAATCCAGAAGACGAGAAATCTTAAAAATAAATTTATGTCACGAATAAAATAGGAAATAGATTACTTTAATCGATTAATGTGAATGAGATTTAACAATTAAGCATAAAAACAACTTACATGAGATGGTTGATTCAATCAAAGTAAATAGATACTTTACACTATATTAACATAGTGTCAACAGTTTCAAATATAATATTTTAACATAATAAAAATAAATCTTAAAATCGATTCACGTTTACAGTTCGATTTATTACTTGTTTTTGTCAACTGTATTTTTAATCTGTGCTGATAGAGACAGCTCCTGCCTGACTCAACTCAATCTATGATCACTCGTCTTGTATCGTTTAGTACGTGTGTGTTTTAAGTGTTTCCCGTTGTTTTATTGTTTTATATTGCTCGACCACTGCTTTCTTTCTACGGAATTCTGATCTTACTTAATTTGTACAAGGCTTGCTAACATACCGAACACCGATAATCTTGTTTACTCTTTGACTTTGGCTCATTATTGTGGCTTTTACGGCCTGGATTTAATCTATTAGATAGTGACCTAATGGAACACTGTGTGAATTATCGCATAGCGAGTAGTTGCTGTAATACACTAGATCCACTATCGACAAAATAGCAAATGCACTTCAAAAATCAGCTGTTTAGTATACGTTTTTGCCAACTTTTACGTAACCTCACTTTTACTAAATCTCTTATAATTCTGCACACAGATTGCCAAAGACCACAGAATTTTTAGTGAAATTTTGATAATATATAAGCTATTAATTGTCACCACTTTCATCTTTTTACAATCTGGGCCCAAGAAGAAAAGAGACTGATACGCTTTCATACAGAAAGCGTATCAGTCTCTTTTCTTCTTCTTTGGGCACTTTAAAAATTAGTTTATTTAGAAAACATTATTTATAGTTACCAGTGTACAGATATTAAAGCCGCTGATAAAATGTTACACTCAGAACTGTTAACAAAAACTGTTTCTGCAAATGGTCTTATAGATAATAATAACTATTCCGCCGTGGTAGGTGCAGGAGCTATTATAAGAAGGAGAAGAGGTAAAATTTTGTTTTAGAAATGCTCAATCAATATTGTTTTGTCTTCAATTGAGCATAAAATAAAAAATAACTTCAGCCAAAGAGCATAACTGGCATTATACTCAGGCCCATCAATTGGTATGGAAAAAAATAATTTTACCAGGTCTCAAAAAATCAATCACAATTCAAAAACCATAAATATTAAAATCAAAAAATGTATATATGTATGTCTATACATAATATAATAATTTATAGCCGCTTAGTAACTGACGGTGACTCACTATAACATCCTACAGTCACGCCGAAACTAAGAGGAGAGAATCACTGTAGAAAAGGTAATAATTTATTGCGGAAATTATGTGATAAAATTAAAAAAAAATATAAACGTGTCCAAGTTAATCTAACTTAGTCTCACTTATCCTTATGCGTACAAAAAAAAACAAATAATAAAATAGTGAGATGGCGTCAGTTTTTAAGAAGATATAACAAAAATAAACAAAAAAATAAATTTCAATAAAGTTCAGTGTTTAATTGTTTATATACCGCTGACACTTAATCACGCTTTTCGAAACCACGCCAGGTAAACAATACTTGTGTGAAAAGACAAAATCTTCTTTTCAAATTTCCGCCGAGCTGTAAGTAGAAGGCCAAATAGGTCACGTGTCAATTTTAATTAAATATATTTTATATGAAGTGATCTGGACTACGTTTCATCAATTAACCATTGGTAAAAATTAAAACAGGAATTTTACGATTGTGTTTACAAAAAACATTATTAGTTGAACCTTGCAGCTTGTTCATTATTTTTATTATAAATACCTATAAATGTATATATTATTAATAAATAGTTCCCATAATATATTGGATTATTTTTTATTTTGCCCTATCTGCATTGTTCTACGCTCTATAGAAAATGTGGCGTATGACATGACTGACAATCTTTCGAACGTTTTATCTAGGTACAAAGATGTTTTACGTTTTCGTCGCCTCCACATGATATTTTTGTCAGCATAAGGAACCCTTCTATATCTGAAACGAATATAAATATTGCTTCAAAGTAAAGTAATAGGCTATACAAGTCCCTCTACTGGGCACAGGACTCTTTTTTTATTTCTGAGAGGGTTTTAGGGCAAGGAAATGCCCGCCGTGCTTCCCCAATGCGTGTTGACGAAAATTGCAATTACAAATTTCATTCGTGCTGTCGAGGATCAAACCCGGGAAAATATTTACAGCGAACGCTTTGACCCAGATCTACTAATACGATACAAATAAATACGATTTAACATATATAATAAAAATTCTTACGTACTTGAAACTTGAACACTTGATAGCTCGTGATGCCTACCGGACAAAGCTACAGCACCACACCGTGCAATGTAATTGAAGATGCGTAACCGCGACATAATTCTCAGTGATGCGCAAGTATAACAGGCAGTATGTCACTTATATAATTGTCATCTCTGCAGTCTATTAATCTTTGCACTTTTATAAGTAATACAGAACGTAGTTGCTAGACGGTGTTGACATCGGCTAAAATCTCTGCGATCGCCGTTTCGTCAAGGTCATTCAGGCTAGTTAAAGCCTTAAATATCCAAGAATTTAGGCATTTCAACCGCAGTTAAGGCCTTAATGGTAAGTGCCTAATAAATCCCATGGAGACACGAAATCAAATTCAAACAAAGCAAGCTACAGTTGCGTCTTTACCCTTGTGCACTAATGTGGAATGCTTCAAAGCCTGTAATTATACTGACTCTCTATATATACTCTTGAGACCGGAACAACGCGGTGCGTGCTATTTGGCGGCAGAATTAGATAAGAGAATGGTTTCTACCCAGGCTAGCCCGTAGGCAGGAAAGGAGTACTATTATCTAGCATTTTTTTTAAATATGAAGATTTCCTAACGATTCTTTTCATCACCACTAGCATATAATAAACCAGCAATTAAAAATTACTAAATTTAACAATTTAATTGGTGCCACTTGATCTTAAGTTATTTGATAAAGTATCATAAAATAATTAAGTCGAACGTATATTTTTTTTCGTGGTTTTTCATGCTCAATAAAGTTTTTAGGTTTTAGTTAACTTTACTTTATCCGTAATATCCTCAACATTAGCGCCTACTCATTCACCCTATTCACTTCACACTTTCAGCATCAATCAATTTAGTAATGGTGTAACAGGTTGTATCGAAAAAACTTTTCGGGAGCCGTGTTGACTTTTCAAAACCCTAATCGTAACGATTGGCGGTTGGTGTTGGCACCCCTGTACATCGCCTGTAAGAGTAAAGTGATTGATTGAATTATATATTAAATACTACGTTTGTTTTTACTTAGCGTAGTAAAAGGTAAAACATAATAACATCAAAACATAATATACTACCGAATACCATACCGATATAGGTATTACAAAAGTTATGCAAGCAGGTAGAGGTTTTCTTCCATTTATTTATCGCCCCCCCATTTTGTTCACTCACAGCTGAAGATTGGCCTTCTAAAAGATATGGCTTGCATTGCTTTTTAATACAAGTAGGGATCACAAAGGACACCAGAAACACCTCATTTTTAATTCTATACTATACCATAAAATGATCAGAAGGGCTTGTTCTTTTTGTTAGAATGTACAGGTTTACGGCTAGAATAATTTTTCAGAGTTTGCATTTTTGTCCGTGAGTAGAAAGTATCCACATCCTCATGATGCAAGAGGAATTATAAGCTTAATGTCATTTTGTATTTGCTAGGTGGTAGAGTTCTACTAGTGTGGTAGATAGATACTTAGATAGGTATTAAGGTACCTTTTATTTTTTTTAAACATTTGTGCATAAAATAAAAATCGTACATATGGCGGACTTAATTCCTTAACGCATTCCCTCCCAGTGAACCATTAGGCTAAGCAGAGATAAACAACCTTTTTTTTATTAGGAAGGCGTACCTTACGGCGCTCCTCTTCAAAACTGTGTCCCCTACCAGAAACGGAGCCTCTGGGGTTGCAGACGATGCCTATAGATGGCACCCCCAGGAGGACTAGGTCTCAGAAGTGGTTCCGAGACATCGTAATAGCACTGCAAGTGGGCTGGAGCCAGAAAGAACTGCCACCCGGACAAGCTTTAAAAAGCAAAGTGAGAGAGGGAATCTGGTTGCGTCCCGAACTGAGATCCAGGGACCCCTCGTATACGGTGATGGTACTGGGATTTAAGCCGGTAGGAGTGCGGCATAAACTTTTTGTTGACCCCCGTAGCGGAAGGTATTTGTTAGGATTTCCCCACGAAAATAATAACAAAAACGTGGCAGTTACTAGGTATGAGGGCACCTTTTCTAACTTGGAATATATCTTGGTTTATATTACCCTCTTTGCTATTTCTGTCTCTAAGCAGCTGTTGTGTTCCGACGTGAAAGATATAAGAATCAGAATAATTACAGGATGTCTTCAGTTGTGACGACGCATCTGTAGCTTTTTTATTTAAAATTAGTTGCAGGTGTCAATGGGCTACAGTAGCCACTTACGGTTTAACGTTTTTTTTAAGAACACCCTTATTCTGGAACACCGTTATTCTACAAACTAGCACACAATTCATCTAATGGTGAAGTGGGTGCTGTGGCCCATAGCAATCTATATATATGCTTGACTAAGAATCAAAAATGCATATACGGCGTCACCCCTGAGGACTAAGATAGAATACCTTGTTTCCAGTAAAAAGGTTTTCCATTTTCTTCATTCACGATAGCACACACATCAGTAGTATGAAGCAGCTATGTTGCGATGGTATTCTGAGAGAGCATGGTCCTTCCCCAGAGTTTGTGTTACAACCATAATAAAGCTGCAGCAGCATGTTTCAACCAGATAGAAATGTTTGTAAATTGAATAGTTTGATAATTTTTACCGATATCTACTTTAATGTGGTAGAGCCATGCTGCAGCTATGTTAGTACTATATATGTAGCAAGAATGGGTCGTCTCGTATCAGCGTTTCGTAATCGAAAATAGATGTAGATGTCTATGGGCCACAGCAACCACTTACCATCAGGTGGACTGTGTGTGCTCGTTTGTCACTCTTATGCTATAAATAAATACTAACCAATCAATTAGGAGCATCATTATCAGAGTATTTTACAATATACTTATGAACATTCGCCTGCCCCAAGGAATATCACTAAACATGGTCCTGGGATTCTTGCATTCATCGATTTCCTGCGTGTTTTACCTAGCCAACACTTCAACAACTGGAGGGCTATCTTACTCTTCGCTTACAGTTATTAAAACATAATAATCCCTTTTAAACCAAATTTTGGTTGCGGCCAGTATCATTGGAGACTGAAGCCAGTTGCGCAAAACTGGGTTATAGTGCACGAGTGTGTACGCAAGCACAGGTCTACTTTCTATACCCTTACTCTCATATTTCTACATGAAGGTAATCTGCTTTGAAAGGAACAACTCCACGTGCAATCCAACATACGTGCAGCTTCTGAGAATTTCGTGACAGGAAACCTAGTTACTGATTTATCCCACATGACTAGCAGTCTTGCTTAAAATCACAAAACCAACGAGGTAGTCTCAAAATAATAACAAGGAAAAGCCATTGGTGAAACTAGGCTGTGATCTAGGCTGTGATCTAGGTATGTAAACCAAGTTGTGGCTTAGTGAACGACAGTTACGCATCACTGGTTCATCGCTTGACCATTTAAAACCATTCTTACCTATGTAGTATCTTTGGGATTCTGTGTGTATATTATCTTGTATTGAAGATAGACCTGAATCTTGCATCGCAACTGAACTGCGGGGTGATCTTTGTCGTTGAGATTGAGTTTCTTCATCCTCAGATTGTTCTGAAGCCGAGTCATGATTACTGTGCAAATAGAAATCTGGATCTACTTCTTCATCGTCACTGAAGTCTCGCTCCAACTCAGCTTAATCCATAGCCATCAGCAGCTCTATCCATAGACTTAAGGTTTTTTCATTTGTCGAAGTATTTAGAGCTACTCGCTTTCGCTTTCGAATTTTTCCTGAAGGTCCAGGTTGATCCATCTAAAATAATAACGTACACAGTGAGGTGACGAATAACAGACACTTAGAAAAAAATACACTTATATTGTAGTGACGTCTAATAAATCATTTACGCAAATACTGACCTCACGTCTCAGGGACACCAAACGGTCGTACAGGTACAGGGGTTGCTGCCACGAGCGCGAGCACTCGACTGACCGATCACGCCACCGAAACCCGAAGGTAGCGGGAGGGGCGGAAGCGTCTTTAAAAAAATTAACGCCACGAGACTGATTTTTGCATCGAGGCCGTCTGTGAAATACCCACGTCACTACTTAAAGGTTAACTCTTGTAGTCCTCGATTTGTCTTGAAGCGTTTCTCCTAAGGTTTTTTTCGATTCGAACAAATTAAATATTTATTACATATTTAAAAAAAATTAAACCCTATAATTTCTTTGCCTCTGTGCAAGTTTGGGCTCCACAGACTTTCATGTAAGAAAAGTGTTGGTAGGTTTTCACGTCGTGGTTCTTTGAACGATTTCTTTCGAAGGGCTCTTGTCACTATAAATGTTCCCTCGGTTTTAGAGCCTTGTGGAATATTAAGAAACCTCGGGGTACCTCGTTTAGAGACGAGGCGGTATCAGAGACAGCTGAATTGTGTAAGTGGCGCAAATATGAGTCTCTGAGTGATGACTACATATTTGTGCCATTTTCCGTAGAGAATATCTGTTTGTGGGGTCCAGGTGTGGTAAAGTTTCTAAAAGAACTCTATCCGCGACTGGTCGTTGCTGTTGGTGATAAGTGGGCTGGTTCTTTTCTCGCTCAAAGGCTAAAGTATAGCCATCCATCTAGGAAACGCTGCCGGCGTTCTTGGCATGATACCACGGGAGTATGACTGTATAATAATTAAATTATTACTTTTAGTCTTTTTATTATAGTTTTTTTTTTAATTATTAAACACTTAAAATGTTAAAATCAGCATTAATCTATACTATACCAAAACATCTACAAAAGAGAGATCGCTGGTCCAATTTTAATCCAATTAGCAAATACAGCTCTACAGGGAATCCGATTTTAGCGCATGACTTCATTGCACTTCAGTGCTGCCAACTCTGCGTCATTTTACGAATATCAACGTAGCTGGGACCTTTCGAAATATCTACTAGCTTTGATCGTAGAATCTACGATCAATGAGTAAAATTTAGAAACAAAAGTTTGCCTAAATTTCCTAAAAGAACCTCGAACATGATAAATCTTTTTTTTTTATATTTTTCTTTGTTTAATTCTTTACACAAAAATCGCTTTGTGGTGGCAGCTCAAGGAAACCGTTACCGTATTTCTTTTGTATATAAAATAAGTGTGCCAAAAGAGCACGCAGTTCACCTGATGGTAAATGGATGCTGTAACCCACGACGCTGTGACATCTACATCGATCCTTGATTAAGAATGGAAATGCAGGTGCGTTGTCACCCCTGAGGACTAAGATGAAATGTCTCTTCCCTAGTAAAAAGGGTCTCCGGTCTCTTCACACACAATACGAAAGACTAAGCTTAAGCTGATTTCATTTCGTGGGTATCAAAGGGCTATGTGAAAAGAAATAAAAATATTGTTAATTCCTATAAATAGAATATAATATTTGTTGGTTGTTCGCGCCAAACGCTGGTTTCGGAATCGACGTCAGAGGGCGCGCGGCTCTGTGCCATACCGGTTTTGACGTCGGTCGAGCGGTGGGTATTGAGAACGCGTAAAGGTGCAAAGCAATCGTCTGCCAGCTGTGCTAACGTCAGCACGCTGTCAATTTTTGTTCAGGAACTCGGAATAATTAGGCGCGGCTAGTAAATATATTGTCTAGGATTTTTGACGCTCATTCCTTGCTGGAGAGCTTCCCAGGGACTCATTGTGTCTGACTCAATGTCACAATCTGTATAAGTGCATTCGACAATATTAGCTAAAGAGGCCTTTGATATTCTAGAAATAACTGTTGCTACGCGAAGTGGTAGTGACCTTTGATCCGGACACTCCCTGTTAGTTTGGTGTGTTAAGCTTTATAACAAACGAGAGTTAGTATCTTCTGTAAGTTAGTTAATAGTACGATAGAGTTAATGTGATTGTGAAATTAGAGTGACGAACAAAGAAAGTGACTCTGGACGGCGCCGCGGAAGATTACCTCAATTTGGAGCGGTGCTGATGCCCGGGCTGCTGCCGACGGCAAAGGTCTACTAAGGTCAATCACCATCAGTCACACCCAGATACACATCATAGCACCTTATTTCCCTTGCACTACACAACCACATGCGACCTGACCGAATCCTGAGAGACCAGTCGCCTTGGATATAGGTAAGTAAGCTCCGTCTAATATTCTCCCTGTTGAATGGCCGTAGTATAGAACGCTCCCCCTAATTGTTTAGTGTAACTAGAGATTTTCCACTTTGGCCTTAGGAAGCCCGACCTACGTCTGCTCGTCGAAACTCAGCTGAATGGGCCCCCTGAGGATTTGACCTTTATGGGAGCAGCCGTAGGCCGTAATACAACATACAACACAATACAGCATAAGAAAAGATATAAATATTCCTACATATTTAATATTAGGCTGCAGCAACTAAAAGATCACCGACTCGTCATAAATTACAGCAACATTTCCGCAAAACTAAGAGTATTATTCTGCCGGTACCTTGAGCAAAACTCACAAGCATAATACATAAATCAAGCATAAATACATTTTGAAACTGGCTTTAAAGTAAAAACTGAGCTAGCCGAAAAAATGTTATAAATATTTGTAAAAATGCAAAAATTAAAAGACGTTTTATACAGTTCAGCGTATTATATATTTTCTACCGACTTCATAAAGGAGCCGGTACTCAATTCGACAGTATGTTTTTTATGTGTGTTACCTCTTAACTTTTTACTGGGTGAATCGATTTCTATAATTCTTTTTTTTAATTGAAAACTGGTGCTTCACATGTGGTTCCATATAAATTTGATCAAGGTCTTACCAATAGTTTTTGAGTTATTCTTACTAACTTATATTAAATTTGGTTGTACAAAATTTTAAATTTTAAATTATGTAATAATTCTTATACTTTCATACTTATGTACTTTCATATGCATATAGTAAAAAAAACTGTTATTTGGACATTACAAATAGACACTTTAATTTTATTTATTTGTATAAATATATAAAAGATACATAGTTCATATTATCCCATTACGAATAAGAATATATTTCATACTTTTAAAGTAATAACAATCATTTTGGTACATTATTACTGCTTAGGCCCAAAAATGGTCATTTGAGACGGCATCCAATCACCTTTGACTTAACGAATCGTCCGATGGTGTTAGGTGTCACGCGCGACGCGGGAAGGGGGCATCGGTGTGCAGCTTCCCAGCGTTTTGGCTTTCGTGAGCGAACAGTAATTGGAGAGCAGCGGTGTGGGCAATTAGCGTACTTTGGAGACCGTTGCATATATTCCGCGCGACCAGTTTTTTTGGGTTTATGGTCTAGATTTAGTATTTGTGCGCGTTATTTCGCTACTGAATTGTGATTTCGTGAAGACCACCTCGGTTTAGTTTGTCTAAGTTGTACGGTCGTGACAAGAGGCTTTTATGGAATTTGACTGATTAAAGTAATTTCGTTTGAAAGTAATTGCGCCAATTATATAGTGATTGCGTGTTGAGGTGCATTTTGCAATATTTAACTTGCTTGTGTGACGAGGAATCTTGCGAGCGCGCCGAGTACCGGTTGATTGCTTTTGGGAAGTCATTGTTTAATTGTACCGTCGCGTTAAGAGCCTTTGTGTGTTGACTCTGTAGTTAGTTTGTGTGTCAACTAGGTTGATTTTGAATTCTTATTGCGGCGTAGTATTTAATATCGAACGAAGGAGTTTAGTGTTGTTTGTAACGCGGAACTTTGTGACACGTGAAGAGATCGCGTTAGTTCCCTATTTGTAATTTTGTGATAAATGAATCGGAACCTAGAATATTGAACTTTGAACTACTTTTCGTTACTTGTGTCGGGTATCACATGTTTGATTTTACGATAAACGTTGAGTTAGTTGAGTTTCGAAGTTAGTTGAATGTACAATACAGTCTATAGACTGACATAATGAATCGAATAAAGACATTGCCAATTGGTGACGTCCGCTGGAGTGAATTACATTGTGGGGCAGCATCGAGCCAGGCCACTGCCCGATCACCTCAGCTGGGTCAGGCTATATAAACACACCACTGAACACCACTTACACACATTACACCTACCGCCTGACCGAGCCTTAAGTCCAGTCTTCGCCTCTGAACATGTATGTACTATTTATTTACCTAGCCTTGTCTATATCGTGTAGGTCAATTGTCCATAAGGCCATTTTGGCCCCGTCCTTAGTTATCCGTCGAGTCTACAGCTGTATGGGCCCCTGTATAGTCGATTTTTGTCGGAACAGCTAGGGGCATGTACAATTACAGTGTGGCGGTATGCCATCATGTTTATACAATACGTAACATAACCAGACCGGTGATAATCAGCAGCCTCAAGTGTTGTGTAACACGTAAATCCACTTGTCAAGCATACGATCGTTAATTCGCTTGTCAAGCGTTATACTTCAAAAAATCCTCCCTATAACGAAAGAGATCCATAATTATTATACTGGGCCTATTTGTATTTTATCTGTTCATATTGGAACAGGACAATAGCATTTTACATTCCTCATGACATTTGCTGTTAAATTCATATCACACTATATACTACCCCTTATTATTACCAACGCTAATTTTTGTCAATATATAACTAATAAATAGAATCGGGCGTTAATTTGCGGAAATCCTTTATATGTACTTAAAAAATCAATCATCTAAGATCCGCGCAGTAATACAAGATATTTTTATATCGTAAATAATTTATAACTATCAAAATAACCTTTAAACCCTTACATGGGGTTGTCCCTCACTACCATGTCCGAGATGGAACAAAGACGTTTAATGTTTGAAATTAATATAAAAAATATTGTCAGCTCTTTAAGACCCACTTTATAATTATTTTGTTGGAAATAATTTATCTTTACATTATTGTGTAAGTTAGGTTTCTATAAATGAATAGTTATTAAAAAACCTCCCATAGTTTCCGCGTATAACTGTGCCTGTCAGCCTCATACTGGGTGTTGTACGAATCCACAAAATTAACTTAAAAAATGTGCATGTCTCTAAAAAGAAATACCAAGTTCCGTTTAATGAATTAAAAATCCCTTTCAATATTGGAGTTAAAAAATAATTAACTTTGTGCTTAAGAAATTGTGAAAAGTTGGGGTTAGTGATGCAAAAAACTCGCTTCCTGAGGATATTCCTGATCTTTCAACCAATGTTCAATAATACAAAGCATATGTATGTTTTTATTATTTAAAAGCAATTCAACTTGCAATTTTTGCCCATCATACCTTGTAAATTTTTATTTACTTATTTGTGGGCTGCAATCTAAATTAATTTAACCCTTATTATTGATAGAAATTTCCTCTTTTGTCGCATTCATTAGTTTAAATTAGTTGTAACTGATTCCAAATTAAATGTCAAATGATTATGCTCCTTAATAGAAGCGGTCTTCGTAGCCAAAAACTTGGCTGAGATTAAATGTAAATAAGAAGATAGCTCATTTACTACCAGTCTTAAATTATATTTTGATAAATAAATTTAATGATTTCTTATATTTACGCGAACACTACACATTGAACAAAACTAATTTTTACGGATTTTATCGCGTTTAAGTAACTTATTTTATATTCCCGACGTTTCGGTTGCTTTTCAGCAATAATGCAGTAGTCCCCCGTGACCATGGTTATTATCATTATAATTATATGTATAATTTAAATTATTATTACATATTCAAAATATTCATTTATAAATTTAAGTTATGTCAGATTATTTTCTTGTAACAATTACTGAATATAAAGCAGTGTAAACAAGACAATTTTGTGTACAAAAGGAGATATTTAACGTTCGGCGCATCTGCAACCTAAAGGGGATTGCAGTTAAAGCCCCCCGATACTGGGACATCGTTGGCCAGTGCGACCGATGCCAACTTTACGGCCACTCGGCCAAAAACTGCTAGGCCAGGCCTAGGTGCGTCAAGTACTAACTATTGACTGCACGCGCACGTAAGGGCCTCAGATTTGTGTCAACTGCCGCCAAGAGGGAACCCATCGAGCCTTCACGGGTGTTCAAAAGCACTGCGAAGGAAACGGCGCGGAGGTAAAAGCTGTCCTGGACGCGCGGGCCAAGCCAGCATGTCTCGCTCTTGGCAGCCTGCCCTCAAACCAACACCATCCTCGGTGCCCATATCCGCACCTCAGACTAGCACCAAGCCCGCCCCAGTCACCGGGGCCTCTGAACAAGGTGCGAGCCTGCCCGCACCTTCCGCGCCAAAACCCAACGCTTGGGTGAAACCGCCAGCACTTGTCGCCTCAGAGCCAATGCCACCTCCCCAGGTCCCAAAACCAAAGCCCGTCCCACAAGGCTCGTCTTCCTTTGCCGCTAAATTATGCTCTAAATAATATATAGTCTATGGCTTTAGCAGCAACATTAACGTTGCTGAATTATCTTCTTTGGCCCGCAAACTCTGCGGAGCTACCACCCCCAGGACAAGGTCAACGCTGCGATTGAGCAAATAAGACTTATCGCCAAATTCTTCAAAATTACTTTACGATGTTTAAAGAAACATTATTTTTAGAACTTTAAGACAACGATTTCTTAGATCTAACTCGCATATCAACCAGTTCAAATGTTAACCAGTGACGTATGACTTATTCAACAAAGACGCTTTGTCCTTTTTTTCTTAACCTTAATAACAACTTTGTTCTGTAAAGCACCCGAAACGTCGGGAATTAAGAATTTTATATTCAGTTGCCAACCCGCTTGCCAAGCGTGGCAGCTATGGTAAATATCCTTCCAATCTAGGGGGGAGACTTATGTTCAACAGTGGATGCAGATGTAGATGGCAGTGTTTGAGACTGTAACGGTAACAATAGCGGTAAACGTGATAAAATATAATAAATCATTCTTTTCTCTCTATCTTGTTAGTAATAAGTTATCCTTACAAAATTATGTAAATTGTTTTTTTATTAATAAATATTTTTAAAAAAGTTTCCGCGATAACAGCCTGTGTCAGTCCCATACTGGACATGGTAAGAATCTATAAAATTAACGTGAAAAATTCGGACGACTCTAGAAAGTTATTCCAAGATCAGCTTAATCAATTAAAATTCCCTTTCAATAACAAAGTAAAAAAAAATAAGTACCTCTGTGCTTCTGAAAATGTGAAAAGTTGGAGTTAGCGATGGACGAAGAACTCGCTTCTTGAGGGAATACCTTTAAATAAATGGAATTAAATTGGTATACCAACCATAAACAACCATTTTTGTTATTGAATTTAATTAATATTATTGTTACCTTGTTACAATCACTTTAAGTAATTTGTTATTTTGGTAATAATAATAAATATACGGAAATGAAATAAAATACAGTTGTCTATTTCGAACAAATGGGATCAGTACCAATGTTATCTTTATTATATATAAAAATTACGTGTCACATTGTTTGTCCGCGATGAACTCCTAAACTACTGATCAGATTTCAATGAAATTTGGCACACTGTGTGCACGACACACCACTGACGATAATACGACACGTGTTTCGCCTCTACACGAGGCATCCTCAGGTGATATAGACTCATATATCGTCAGTGGTGTGTCTTACCTAGTGTAGTGGTGTTGGGAGTAGCGGTGCTGGGATTAGTGGTGACGGGGATAGTGCACGCAATTGAGGGAGGGCGGGAGGTGCTTTCTTCATACTAGGTAAGACACATCATTTTATTTTATAACGCGGATATTTGCGAAGTAAATTTTTGTAAAAGCTTTTTTTCCTTGTGAGTATTTTACCGCTTCTTATCACAAAGTCGCCCGCATTAGGAACTTGTTAAAGCAATGGCGTAGCTTTGTTGACTTTCAAAAGTCAAAAAAGAGCAATGATAACTCGGAGACTATATTGCTCAGAGAACCGACAACTGATGCTGAAAAATGCTTCGTGAGAGTCTCGTAGGCGAAGTATTGAGCAACCCCCAGTAGATTTTTTATGGAATAAGTATGATAAATGATCACATAGTTTACCTGATGGAAAGATCATGTTGCGACTCATAGACAGATGCGCTGTCATTCCTGAGGACTAAGATGGAATGCCCTGTTTCCAGTAAAAAGGTCACCAGTTTTCTTTACTCACCATACAAAACACAGAAAGTTGCTGTTTTACACTGGTATTCTGTGAGAGCGTGGTCCTTCTCCGGTCGAGCCGATCCTTACGTGGTACAACGATAACACTATAGCATTGTGGCTCTACCACCATTAAAACATGAAATAACGATACGATCTAGTACGACGAAAACAGTTGCAGACGAAAACTCGCACAGGTTTTGAGGAAAGATACTGAAATAATACGTGGATATTGGTTACATCATTACAAACAATTTTATTGAGATCACTCTTCACAGAATATAATACATTTACTACGAAAAAACTACTTTTAAGGTTTTGTTGTCATGTCTGACTCCTTTTAAGTCTGTATTTTGTAGTACCTAAACAATGTCAGAATAAAGCGTCAAAGAAAATGCCTAAATAAGGCATTTTTACACTTGATACAGTATCAAACATTGTGTTGAAATCATTAAACATAATTAAATGAGCAAATGACATTCAAAAAAAACCACAAATATTAAAATTTATAATAAGTAAGAATGACCGCCGGGCCGGTCGACGCCCGCGCTCAGCTGATTGCGTTGCGATTGCGAGAGCCTACTAAACCATTCATCACTGTGCCTATTGCACCAGGGCGCCACTTTAAATGACTTTACATTAACTTTTCATATACTTCTTTATTTTGCATAAAACCATTTGATGAACTATTTGATTCTTTTATTAATTTCTTTAAGAATTAATAGACATTCTTTAATAGACATTTAGGTAGTTTTTTTACGAATACTGTTTGCTAGCATTTCTGCCTGCATCCAAGAGGCAACGCCTCAACGTCGCACATGCGGCGGCCCAAGGCCAAGCCAACGATATATTATAACGTCGACACAGGTGTCACCGTCATCAAAGGCACCGCCTGCCCTTTTCGGTTTGCAGGCATCGATTTGGTGATCGATGTTGGCAGCACGTGCAAATTAAATGAGTATTATTAACTATTTTTTTATTTAATGTAATTTGTATTTAAAAAATAGATGCAGGTTAAAATAATTACAAATATTACAATAAAATATTTATAATGATTAAATACAAATTAACAGTAATTGAATAAAGATATTAAGGTATAATGGTTCAATAAAAATATTAAAATACAAATTTAAAAATTAGACTTACCTAGGTACTTGTCCGCGAATGGCGGTGAGTATCGCGCACATAGCGTTCAAAATAATCACCTCCACATTCTATGCATAGGTGACACCTAAAACTTAACTGTTCACCGACACAAGATAATACTTGATGATTCATTTTGATTTGATCGAATGACCAAATTATTTTTTCTTTCAACATGTCGCGGGTTTAGAATGCTCGACCAGTATACACTAATGTCTTTACATGCCCCCACAAATAAAAATCCATTGGTGTGATATCTTGCGATCTGGGAGGCCATGCACAAGGCCCGTCTCGACCGACCCAGCGACCAGGGTATTCTCTGTTTAAATAATCCTTAACTTGGCGAGCATAGTGTGCCGGCGCCCCGTCAAGTTGGTAATACATATTGCGTTGAGATGCAAGTGGTATGTCCTCTAACAACTCTGGCAGCGTGTTGGTGAGAAAACTATGGTAGCTTTCACCGTTTATCTTTCTATGAAGACCGGGCCCAGTAACGTTGTATTAATGACGCCTGCCCACACATTGACACTAAACCGGTGTTGAAAGCTATGCGGTCTTGGTTCATGTGGATTTTCATAGCACCACAAGTGTTCATCATCATCATCATCATTACAGCCCTTCACAAGTCCACTGCTGAACATAGGCCTCCCCCAAAGAATGCCACAAAGCACGGTCCTGAGCCACCTGCATCCATCGACTTCCTGCATGTCTTACCAGGTCGTCACTCCATCTCGTGGGGGGATGCCCTACACTTCGCCTACCGGTACGAGGCTGCCACTCGAGAACCTTTCTTCCCGATCGGTTGTCGGTTCTTCGAGCTATATGGCCGGCCCACTGCCACTTCAGCTTACTAATCCGTTGGGCTATGTCGGTCACTCTGGTTCTACTGCGGATATCCTCATTCCTAAGTTTATCACGCAGAGAAACTCCGAGCATAGCCCTCTCCATAGCTCGCTGAGCGACCTTGAGCTTCCTCATACGGCCAGCAGTGAAGGACCACGTCTCAGTTCCGTAAGTCATCACTGGCAACACGCACTGGTTGTACAATTTCGTTTTAAGGTTTTGAGGTATGTCTGACGAGAAGATGTGTCGTAGCTTCCCGAACGCTGCCCAGCCGAGTTGAATCCGTCGATTGACCTCTCGGTCGAAGTTGGACTTACCTAGTCGGACTATTTGTCCCAGGTAAACATACTCGTCAACAACTTCGAGCTTAGTGCTCCCAACAACTACCGGCATAGGTGTGACATGGACATTAAACATGATCTTTGTTTTGTCCATGTTCATCTTAAGACCTATCCGTTGGGAAACACTATTGAGGTCATTGAGCATAGTGCTTAGGTCCTCCAGCGATTCTGCCATAAGGACTATATCGTCGGCAAATCGAAGGTGAGTGATGTACTCGCCATTGATGTTGATACCGTATCCTTTCCAGTCCAGAAGCTTGAAAACGTCTTCCAATGCAGCGGTGAAGAGTTTCGGGGATATGACGTCACCCTGTCTTACACCTCTCTGCAATTGGATAGGTTTCGTATTCTGGTTCTGTACTCGGATAGCTATCGTAGCCCTACTGTACAAGCACTTCAACACTTCGATATACCGACAGTCAACTTGGCACCGCTGAAGGGACTGCAGCACCGCCCAAATTTCGACGGAATCAAAGGCTTTCTCATAGTCCACATACGCCAGACATAGTGGCAAATTGTACTCTTCGGACTTCTGTACAATTTGCCGAAGGGTATGTATGTGGTCTATGGTGCTAAAGCTCTTTCGGAAACCGGCTTGTTCGGGAGGCTGGAAGTCGTCAAGTCTGCGCGCGAGACGATTCGTAATGACTCTCGAAAACAGCACGTAGACGCGGCTCAGAAGGGAAATCGGTCTGTAGTTCTTCAAAAGAGCGTTGTCACCTTTCTTGAAGAACAAGACCACCGCACTTCTGCTCCACGCCTCCGGTGTAATGCCACCATGGAGGACAGAATTAAAGAGCTTCTGAAGGACTTCAAGTACCGGTCTTCCACCCGCTTTCAGAAGCTCCGCTGTAATTCCATCCTCGCCTGGGGCCTTACCGTTTTTAAGGTGCTGGAGAGCCATTTTAATCTCGCTCAGACTGACATCCGGGATATCTTCGGAATAGTGTCGGATGAGACTCGCTCTTGGATCGATACTCACACTTGCGTGTGGCTCCAACGATGATGTGTACAGCTGCCCATAGAACCTCTCAATCTCACTCAAAATCTCAGGTGTCCCGGAAACGATGCTGCCACATTCTGTCTTCAGCTTTGACAGTTGGCTCTTTCTGGCAGACAGATCTCTGGCAAAGACTTTGGAGCCTTGGTTCCGCTCGATCGCTTCTTCAATACGAGCTGTATTGAAGTTGAGTAAGTCCCGCCGCATGCATTTGGAGATCTGTCTGTTCAGATGCCTGTATGCTGTCAAGTCTGTTGAAGAATGTAGCTTCATCTCCCGTCTAACAGCCATGAGATTAAGAGTGTGATCGGAGAGTTTTTGTGTTCTTCTGTGGCGGGTCTTGCAGAACTTAGCTCCGACCGCATGGACAGTTTCCACGAGCTTGTCATTCATATCGTCCACTTCATTGCAGTGTTCAAGTGTTCATTGTGCGAATTAAATAGTCCAATTCTGCCAAATGTTGCTTCATCAGTCCATAAAATGTTGGCTCGTTCAGCAGCTAGTAACCAGTTACAAAATGTAACTCGCGCTGGTTTGTCAGCTTCGCTGAGTTCGTGAACACGATGCAAGTGGAAAGGGTACTTCCCTTCATTGTGTATGACACTCTATGCGTAGTACTGTGACACATTGAACTGTCGGGCTGCCTCATAAGTGCCCGCTGCTGGATTTTGTTCAAAAAACTGCAGTATGTCTTCCTGCTCACGTACTGTGCGCCGCGGTGGACGACTACGATCGATTGATACAGGCTGGAATTGCCCGTAATCTCGCAATATCTGTGTAGTACCTAGCATCGTAGCGTAGCTCGGTGCACGTGAGTTGGGAAATCGCCTTGAATATTCACGGCAGGCTTCACTAACGTTATCATTGCAAATTGCTAAAATTCGCACCATTTCATTTCATTTGAGTATCGGTATGCCATTGTAACAACGCGTAACGTTCGCGATATTAATCTCACAACGGAAGGAGAAAAGTCGCGGGCGCACAAAAGGCGACTGACCGACTGACGACACAGATAATTAGGTCAAGTTCAAATGAGCAAGCGCCGCCTCCTACACCCCTCCACCCCTACCCCGCCACGCGCTTTATTTTGCTATTTAGGACTATTGCCGTTTAGAGGGTCCAATTAAAATATTTTTATTTTTGTATGAAAACAAAAATAAAAATGAAGAAATATAATTTCTTTTCTTACAGATGTTGTTGTTATGATGTAAATAATACTCGTATATTCCCAATAGGTCTTCAGTAAATTAAAAATTACCCTGTATATATATTTATATATATATATATATATATATATATATATATATATATATATATATATATATATTAATTAAAAAGTTAATTAAATAAAAATAATATTAAATATATATTAAATTAAAAAGCCTATTCCTTACAAATTAACCCTTTTTTTGTCGTGACCAAGAGAGGGAATTATTAAAACATTACTCGAAAAGAAAAATGTATTCTTGGCTAAGAAGTTATTTGTTTACCTAACCATATAATCCGCTTATTCTTTGAAAAATTTATTAACAAAATTAAAAAAAAGATTGTCCAATAAGAGAATCATTACAATGTCTCTTACCGTGGGTATATAGGAGGTGAGTAAGGATTAGAAGTGGCGGTGTAAGAATATCCACTACCCCACATCGTCTGGTGTATTCCGCGACATTCTTCTTCAGCCTTTCGAGGTTGTTATAAGTATGCAGCCTCTCATTGCTGGAATAATTTACCTCCTCCACTGCGTGACCTAAACACAGTAGGCACGTTTAGAAAACACTTAAAATATCTCCTAATAAACGAACAGAAGGGGTAGTTAATAAATAGGAGTATTGTTAAGAGGTTAGACGTTAGCTGATTTTCCGTTTACATAATATTTATTATGCTATTACACATTATTTATTACAAAAAGCCTATTAAACGTATGTATCTATGTATATATATGTATATGTGTGTATGTATATATATATATATATATATATATATATATATATATATGTGTGTGTGTATGTATATATGTGTGTATGTATGTGTGTGTATATATAACAAATCATACATTACATTATCTTTATATATAAAAATTACGTGTCACGTTGTTTGTCCGCGATGAACTCCGAAACCACTCACCCCAAATTTGTACACTCTGTGCAGTTTGGTCCAGCTTGAGACATAGTATAGTTTTTATCACGATAAGTGACCCTCAATTTTTTTAATTATTTTTTTATTGCAAATTTAAGGATTTTTATAGTACAAAGGTTCGCCACTAAGGGCAGAACAACGTCTGCCTGGCCAGCTAGTGATTTTATAATATACACTGTTAAATTATATTATGACACTTACCAATGTTCCCGTCACATCTAACGTAGCGTTCAGTAACTTACATTCAGCACAACTATCCAATACGCATTTTCCATTTTGTAATTGTCATTCATCAGTTGTTATTGTCATATGTATCTACTACTCGCTTAATGTCGACACTTACGGCACGGTCTCCGTAGGACCGTATGGGGCCGACTGAAAATCAGCGTCGCTATCCCGCGGCTTATGCTGAGGCGTTCCCTTCCGCCATTTCATCTGTTTCGATTATTAAGTCATGAATTGTTGTTATATCCTCTATTTTTTTGTTTATTCATTTTCTTGTGTTTTAATTTTTTTATTATTATTTTATTCTTATTCGTATTAATTTTGATTATTAATTTGTCATTGTAATATGAAGTGTCGGAATAAATGTCTTTATGTTTTTTGTCTATTCAAAGTTTGTGTTTCTTTTTAGTACTTCAAATATCTCAGCGGCGAGCAAAACGGTTACAGCGACGCGAAATAATCGACTGTATTTCGAAAATCGTTCTACTCCCGGTAAGTTTTCACTAACGTTACGCTTAATAACTATGTGAAATTGTTTCAATATTCTTTCTTCACCTGAAGGGGATATCGGCGTATCATTTCGTTTATCCTGCGGCCACGTCGCGGGGTCGATCCTAATAATCTCGGGTCCGGTAAACCACCTATGTCTCGAATTTAAGTCGACAGGTGCGCCCTTGGTTGCGTCGTCCGCGACGTTATCTGAGCTGGGTAGCCATCGCCAATTGGTTGGAGTGGTTAAGCTTTCGATTTTGGCCAATCGCTCTGCGACAAACCACTTGAATGTGCGCGGGTCTGATTTAATCCAAGCTAATAAAGTTTTAGAGTTGAAGAGTGAGCAATAATTATATTTAAATATTTTATAATCCGACTTGCGCTTGACTGATCCAGTTAATCGACTGCCTAACACTGCGGCTTGAAGTTCAAAACGGGGAATCGATATTGGTTTTAACAGAGCTACTTTGGCCTTACCCTCTAAAAATCGCGACGTTTTAGTACCGTCTGTTTTAGCACTTACGAAATATACAGCAGCGGAATACACCTTTTCACTTGCGTCACAGAAAATGTATAACTCCCCTTCTCCAGAGGGCGTGGTAAGTATGTACCTTTCTATATCTAACTTTTTTAACAGCTGTAATTTATTTATAAATGACAATTATGTCACGTGGTGCTTGGTTGTAACGGAGTCGTCCCAATCTATCCCACTACGCCATATCTCATATAATACATTTGCCTATCATCGGGTTGAGCGAAACTAGACATAGCGGGTCGATTCCCGACATTACCGGTAGTCAATCTATTTATTTAAAACATAAAAGATTTTTAAAATTGATAAGGTCACTATAAGATGTTGTTAGGTTAGCTAATTACGTGATAACTTGAGGTAGAAGGACCCTTAAGTAGGGACTGAATAAATTAACCGACTTGGTATTACATGAATCTCACAACTTTTTACGGTAGAAGAACTGAGTTGCGAGACTTGGGTTTTTACAAGTTATGTTTTTGATAGCATTCCTCTTTCTTCCATAACTGAACAGTATTTTAATTTTATATCTTGGATCTAATACTGTTGCAATTATACTTTTCTTGGGTATAGACCTAATAAACCTGGATAAAACTTCTTTTTTTAAATCTGTGCATGTGTCTGACTTCCTCACCAAGCTGTGTGTCCACATTTTATTCAGGCGCTTAATAATTATTACCGTCTAGGAATTTTTTAGGGGATAATGTTTCCTTTATCTTTACTTCAGCTTTGTGTTATCGCTTGGAATTTCCTACTACTAGCTGTAAATTATTGCATTTAAAATTTCAAACGACTTAAGGCAGCTGCGGCTGTCGCCCTAGCCTGTGCTATCTGGAATTACGTAAACCTAATTCGGTCTTTAAAATAGATAATCGTCTATTTACCCTGTCCTCGGGGACATTTACTACTGTGCCCGGCCTACTCCTATCCTGCGCATTTAACTCATCGACTTGTACGGACCTATTTTTGATTACTGCTCCCGTCATGCTACTGCTACTACGTATTACCGTTCGTATGCTCTATGCCGGTACCCTTACACCACGTATTGGTATCTGCTGAACTCGTTTGTTCCGACGCTGATGTGGCGTCTGTGGTAGGCGTGGATTTGCCTGAACGTAATTATCATCATCATCATCATCATTACAGCCCTTCATAAGTCTACTGCTGAACATAGGCCTCCCCCAAGGAATGCCACAAATCACGGTCCTGAGTCACCTGCATCAATCGACTTCCTGCATATTTTACCAGGTCTTCACTCCATCTAGAAAGGGGACGCCCTACACTTCAACTGCCGGTACGAGACTGCCACTCGAGAACCTTTTTTCCCCATCGGTTGTCGGTTCTTTGAGCTATATGGCCGGCCTATTGCCACTTCAGCTTACTAATTCGTTGGGCTATGTCGGTCACTCTGGTTCTACTCTGCATATCCTCATTTCTAAGTTTATCACGTAGAGAAACTCCGAGCATAGCCCTCTCCATAGCTCACTGAGCGACCTTGAGCTTTCTCATCCTGCAAGCAGTGAAGGAACACGTCTCAGTTCCATAGGTCATCACTGGCTACACGCACTGGTTGTACAGTCTCGTTTTCAAGTTTTGAGATATACCTGACGAGAAGGTGTGCCGTAATTTCCCGAACGCTGCCCAACCGAGTTGAATCCGTCGATTGACTTCTGGGTCGAAGTTGGACTTAGCTAGTCGGACTATTTGTCCCAGGTAAACATACTCATCAACAACTTCTAGCTTAGTGCTCCCAACAACTACCGGCATAGGTGTGACATGAACATTAATCATGATCTTTGTTTGTCCATGTTCATCCTAAGACCTATTCGTTGGGAGAACACTATTGAGGTCATTGAGCATGGTGCTTAGGTCCTCCAGCGATTCTGCCATAAGGACTATATCGTCGGCAAATCGAAGGTGAGTAATGTACTCGCCATTGATGTTGATACCGTATCCATACCAGTCCAGAAGCTTGAAAACGTCTTCCAATGCAGCGGTGAATATTTTCGGGGATATGATGTCACCCTTTCTTACACCTCTCTGCAGTTGGATAGGTTTCGTACTCTGATTCTGTACTCCATCGTAGCTCTACTGTACAAACACTTCAGCACTTCGATATACCGAGAGTCAACTTGGCACCGCTGAAGGGACAAGCAACATACGCCAGACATAGTGGCAAATTGTACTCCTCGGACTTCTGTACAATTTGCCGAAGGGTGTGTATATGGTCTATGGTGCTAAAGCCCTTTCGGAAACCGGCTTGTTCGGGAGGCTGTAAGTCGTCAAGTCTGCGCGCGAGACGATTCGTAATGACTCTCAAAAACAGCATGTAGACGCGGCTCAGAAGGGAAATTGGTCAGTAGTTGTTCAAGAGAGCGTTGTCGCCTTTCTTGAAGAACAAGACCACCACACTTCTGCTTTTTTTTATGATAAAGGTGACAAACGAGCACACAGTCCACCTGATGGTAAGTGGTTGCTGCGGCACATAGACATCTACATCTATCCTCTATTACAAATCAAAATGTAGATGCGTTGTCACCCGTGAGGACTAAGATTGAATGCCTCATTTCCAGTAAAAAGGGCCTCCGGCCACCTGCACTCACCAAGCGAAACGCAGAAGTAACCCTTTTATTCACGCTGGTTTTCTGTTAGGACGTGGTTACACCCCGGTTCTAGCCGGCCCATCCGTGCGACAGTAAAAGCTGCCGCGTGGCTCTACCACTTTTAGACTCCCTCTGCTCCACGCCTCCGGTGTAATGCCACCATGGAGCATGGAATTAAAGAGCTTCTAAAGAACTTCAAGAACCGGTTTTCCACCCGCTTTCAGAAGCTCCGCTGTAATTCCATCCTCGCCTAGGGCCTTGCCTTTTTTAAGGTGCTGGAGAGCCATTCTAATCTCGCTCAGAATGACGTCCGAGATATCATCGGAATAATGTCGGATAAGACTCGCTCTTGGATCGTTACGCACACTTGCATGTGACTCCAACGATGATGTGTACAGCTGCCCATAGAACTTCTCAATCTCACTCAAAATCTCAGGTGTCCCGGAAATGACGCTGCCACACTCGGTCTTCAGCTTTGACAGTTGGCTCTTTCTGGTAGACAGATCTCTGACAAAGACTTTGGAGTCTGATAATGAACGTAATACACGTGTGTTTTCCATTGTGCACGAGTGTCCTTAATCCTACCAATTACTTAAAATTAACACTTAGATCACTTTATCACTTTCACTTGCACTTAAAGTTTCTACCCTACCTACATAACAGTCTGGCCGGACTCCAACCGCGATGATGTCGGACCAGGGGTGGAAACTAATGAGGAAAGAAAGGTGGATACCTCTCGGTAGAGTACTCGGGCGCTCACGGGTGCATCAATGTGTGGAGGGAGTATTCCACACCTATCGTTGCGTGCCAACTTGTGGCCCCATAACGTATACGCACCTTGCCGGTGGGGTCTGATTTTACCTGAAGGTACGCTTGATGGCCGTTTAACACCGCAAGGGGGCCGTGTACCCGTGATGATTGCTTCCAAGTAATTAGCAGTGGTTAAGTTTAACCAACAGCTAACACTCACGCGTTCGACTCTCGTAGGACTACTGAAAGGAATGGGAGCTTTTACGCAGGGCTCTTTTCTTTTAGATGTAGACTTTGACTTCTGATCATAAGTGTAGTTAAATGAAACTATTATTTTAAGAAACAAGAGCTGCTTTGTGGAGTGTTGCATGAAGGGCAGCGTGACGTGATAAGGAGATGACTGTTGAGCGAGTAATGTCAGAGGTCGGCCACAGCACGTCTTTTATTTTGTGTCTTTGGTGGTACAACTTATGTGGGCGTATGTGAGATACACGTGCTTTATTCGACCATGGAGCGGATAGGAGGGGAATAGTGCGGGGTGTGTGTTGAGTGTAATTAATCATTTTTTTTACATACATTTGTCACACAGTTTAACGACATTCAATAATTCTTTATAGGCATACAGAAAATAATTAAAAAGTATAAAACAAACACTATAAAGACATAGAACGGTTATTCAAATAAAAGGCAATAAAACAAATTAAAACTTAAATAGCTACAGAGATAATGTCTTAAATCTAAGCTGTTATTTACAAAGATTAAATGCCTCGTTTTCAGTGAAAAGGGTTCTCCGGTTTTCAACGCTCACCTTACGAAACAATTAGCGGTGACCAGGAGACAACTAGGCTGTTTGAACACCTTAGTGAAGCCTCTGATGTTGCTCTTAACCGGCACCCTAATGCACAGTTGACTTTTCTGGGGGACTGTAATGCCTGTCATCAGGACTGGCTGTTCCAATACCAGCAGACCAACCACGCTGGGAGACAGGCGAGGCATTTTGCCTTATCACTGGGGCTCTCCTAGCTGGTACAACAAGCGACTAGGGTACCTGATGTAGATGGGCACACAGCCATCTGCCTCCACCTTCTGCTGATGACCGATCCAGACAGGTACGATGTTCAGGTTACCTCACCTTTGGGAACTTCTAACCACTGTCTGGTGAAATCTGTGTCGTTATATTCCCCATCTAACTACGATTTTCACGGAGTGCGACGAATGTGGAGATACAAGTTAGCAGATTGGGATGATATGCAGCATTTCTTTGCATCACAGCCTTGTCGGCAGGTCTGCTCCTCCTCTGAAGACTCGTTGAGCTACACAGATGCCATAACCAAATTGATATGTCAAGCAATGGAGTATTTCATCCCCTTTGCTGACCTGCCCATTGAAGGTAAAGCTCGCCCATGGTTTAACGCCGAGTGCGCTCGTGCTGAAATGCACAAGCATATGGCGTACTTATCCTGGGTCGATGCTCGAGACCGTAAAGCTCCGGATGTTACCCTTAAGAAGAGAGCCTTTAACCAAGCCGCCAAGTCCTGCAAAAAGGCATTACGCGAAGCCAGTTTCGACCGCATTAAACACATCGGCACAAAGCTCTCCATGAAACCATCTGGTAGTAGAGCTTTTTGGTCTCTCGCCAAAGCGATGGAGACACTGTCGGTCTACGCTGCCTCCGCTGGTAAAACGAGATGGCTCACTGGCGCATGCGCCTAAGGAGAAAGCGGACTTATTTGTTTCTCTTTGTGCTTGCAATTAGCGTCTGGACAGTAGCAACAGCGTACCATCTCAATTACCTCACTGCGGTAACCCCATGTCAGAGGTCCGTATCACCAACAAGAATGTACTTAAAACCTTGCAAAGTCTAGATGTGAACAAAGCTAGTGGACCTTATCGTATACCAACTATAGTTCTAAAGGTCTGTGCACCTGAGTTGTCTCCTGTGTTGACAAGCTTGTTCCGCCTCTCATTCAGAACTGGAATAGTGCCTAAACTTTGGAAGCTGGCCAATATGCAGCCTGTGCCTAAAAAAGGTAGCCGTACCGACCCTGCCAACTATCGGCCAATTTCAATTACCCATTGAACGCCCTCCTCATGGCATACCTAGAGCAATATGATCTCCTCAGTGATCAACAGTACGGGTTTTGCCGAAATCGATTAACTGGGGATCTTCTAGCGTATGTCACTCACATATGGGGCGAAGCCCTCGAGAACAGTGGTGAAGCACTTGCTGATTCTCTCGATGTTTCGAAGGCCTTTGACAGAGTTTGGCACGCTAGTCTATTGGGTAAGCTTTCAGCGTACGGCTTATTGCCTGGCCTGATTGTCTGGGTGAAGGACTTTCTGAGTTCTTTCTTTTTTGACTTCTTTCCACCATAGGACAACGAGACGGTCGGCGGGTCTTCTTCCCTTTGTTGTCGATATTCCACGCATTAGAACCAAATAGTTTGCTTCGTCTTTTGTAATGCGTACAGCAAAGGAGTGAAATCATTTGCCGGCGTCTATCTTTCCGTCCGAATACAATCAGGGCGTCTTCAAGGCAAGAGTGAAGGCTTGTGTAACGATATGACAGTGCAATTTATCATCAAAGGCTGCAACACCACTTACCACCAGGTGGGATTGTGGTCAAACACTGGCTTATAATAAGTAAAAAAGAAGAAAAATTAAGCAACATGAAGTGCATAAAATTTTAAGTCTCTTTTTTAGCTCATAATTTTGCCAAGTTCATTCTAATGTAACATTCTAATGTAATGTAATGACAACAAATCTGCTACGGCATAAAGTTCATGGGTCGGAACCTACGTTTTTTAAAGAACATGAACTTCAAAAGTGCACGCTGCGCACGTTCAACTGCAATTTTTTTTATTTTTGACGCACCACCCCATACAGGAATGCAGTAAGTCATGATAGACTGCGCCAAGGCAACATATATGCGTTTTAATAGGTCTTCTTTCGCAGAATGTCGTAATATTTAAAAAATCCAGATTCATTTTCTGATCCGACTTGTAATTAGGTCAGTGTGGGCGTGCCATGAAAGTCTGTCCTCTATCATTACTCCCAGATATTTTATGGAGTTCACTTTGGCAATGATAGGACAGTTGAAGTTTAAAGCATTTGGAAGACAGCAATTATGTACCGTGAGATTGAAATCTGGGTTTAGTTGAGTTCTATTGCTTATAGAACGCAACCAAACAACTATTATATACATGCACCTCGTATTTAATAAATCGAATCATAACGAAGAAGGAAACGTTTCTTAAACATGGGAATCGGGCATTAGTAAATAGGGCTGCCCCAGATGATTTTAAGCAATAAAAAAAGAATAATTTAAATCGGTGTACAGTCTTAATATCGAAACGAGTATACAATCGAATTTCTCAATTCGTCTGTACACTCCAAGTCATTCTTCTTTTAAGTCAGTAAGCAAGCATTGTTTAAAGTAAAAAAATACTAAAAATTCTACCCTATAATATCTCCCGTGGGCGTCTTATTAATTCGAAAGTGAGAAACTGAAACAAGACATGGGTAGCAGCATCTCCTTCATTTTAACTAAAAATAATAAAAAATGCGGTTGCCAAGTGTGGCAACTATGGTAAAATTCATTCATCACAAGGTAACAAATGAATAGAAAAACTTTTACACTCTGACAAAATGTGTAATGGAATTCCTTACGCAGATTTATTACGACAAAACTTAAAAGCATTGATATAATCGGTACAATTCCCAAGTTATACTACAAATTTAGCAATCGCCCAGCCGAACGGTGACACAGTCCTTATCATTAGGTCTGTGCGCAAAGAAAATGTAAATATTCATGATAGCCAACGCGTTGGGTCAGATGTAACGATAAGCTTTGTCTCTATTTTCTAAAATCATATTAGGCTAATTTTATAAAGTGTTAGATCTACGTTGCAGCTATATTATGGGTCGGCTCGATTGGGGTAGGACCACGCTATCACAGAATACGATCGTTAAATAGCAGCCTAATACTTCTGTGTAATGTTTCGTATGGTGAATATAGAGAACCGGAGACCCGATTTACTGGAAACAAGGCATTGCATAGTACTCAGGGATAAAACGTATATGAATTTAATTCTTAATCGAAGATAGATGTAAATGGGACCACTTACCATTAGGTGGACTGTGTCCTAGTTTGTTACCATTATTCTTCGTTATATAAAAAAACTTAACTTAACATGTGATATTACATTTCTTGCTGTGTGGTTGTAATGTGAAAGAATACATCACCCCATTTCGTCCCGTGATTGTCGCAGCAGGCGACTGTGCGAAACGACTGAGTAATCCTATGGCTTCCGATAGATGGGTTTATAATATTTTTTCATCTTTTCTATTACAAATAGTAAAATTAAAAATTTTGTACCATCGACTTCAATATAAATAGAATGAGAACATCATCAATGCATTCGAAGTCAACTAAATAGGCATTATTAAGGATAATTCAAAAACTTCTGGTCAGATCTTGATCAAATGTATTTGGGACGACATGAGAAGCACTAGTTTTTATATAAAAAAGAAGAATCGTCAAAATCCGTTCACCTAGAAAAAAGTTCTGAGGTCACACATAAAAAAATACAGTCCGATTGAGAACCTCCTCCTTTTATTGAAGTCGGTTCAAAATTAGGATATTTTTTAATTCAAAACTGAAAGTTTCTACAGAAATATACAAGCTCTATGGTTAATATGGATCCCTTGAAAATGCGAGTAAACATACGAATAATTGACGAAATCAAATTTTTAAGTAATAATTAGGAAGTTGTGGGCACAGCTAGTGTGGTATACATATATTCGCACCCAATATTCTTAATATTATATTACAGCCACCAATATAATCAATTTGACAGTAATTCAAAGTATTTTTGCCCTCATTACTTTGCTTTAATTAATTACGAGTATGTGACCCTCGTCAATTGAGGGATGAAAACAATATGATATTGCTTTGTAGGGCCGTCCTCTCACTCGGTTTTTCTGCATACAGTTATATTGAAATCGAATAATTAATAACCTTGTATCTTTGGGATATTACGGTGCTTAAAGAGTCTATTGTGGGACCTTTTAAAAAATAAGAATAGAAAAGAAGAGATGTTGCAAAGTTGTTGTGATTTTTCTTCAAGGAACCACACTTGAAAAAAATCTCAACAATTTTACATTAATTTTTATAACGAAGCCTTTTGTATAGATTAATAATTTTCTCCTTGTTTTTAAGCCTTTTTGTGACTTTAATGAAAAACGGATGTTATTTCGTATATTACCTTATTTTAAAATCACAACTTTTTTAAGTACACAAGTACAGTTTACAGTACCCATGGTATTTTTAAATAAAAAAAACCAACTAGTTCCTTCATAAGGAGAGTAGGATTTTGTGATATAACATTAATGATTATAATTAAAATGACCTCCAGACCGAATTCCAGTCACGGACAATCTAACCGGAGACTATAATCGCCTGCTGCGTAGAATAGCGGGTGCACCAGTGCTTGCGTACACAAGCGCTAGTGCATTCTCACTCTCATAGTCCGATGGTACGGTAATCTCACACGATCTAAGACGACTTTACGTACTTTCCGAGGCACGGCGTAAAACACTGCCTACTTTCTGACTTCGGACTGCTACAGAGAGTTTCTCGACGGAAAAACCAAATAACTGATTTTGTGTCGACCCAGGATTCGAACCCATCAACTGATGATCAGCAGTCGCGCTTACGACCACTAGACCAACAAGGCAGACATATTACAATAATATTTATTAAATTTCATTTATGCATTTACCACTGGGTCGGAAAAAAAACCTCAGTCTTTTTTTTATAGGATAGGGTGACAAACGAGCACACAGTCCACCTGATGGTAAGTGGTTGCTGTGGCCCATAGACATGTACATCTATTCTCGTTTGCGAATCAAAATGCAGATGCGTTGTCACCCGTGAGGACTAAGATAGAATGTCTCTTTTCCAGTAAAAAGGTTCTCTGGTTCTCTACACTCACCATACGAAACACAGCAGTATTAAGTTGCTATTTTACGCTGGTATTCTGTGAGAGCGTGGTCCCTCCCCGGTCGACCTGACCCATTTGTGCTACAACTATAGTACTAATATAGCTGCAGCGTGGCTCTACCACGTACATCGCAGTCTTGAGAAGAACTAGCAAGAAACCCGGCAAAACTTTGTTTTAAAGATTAATTTACAATACAATATGTTGTTTATTTAAATTCACACCACACACCTTATAGATGCTTAAGGGTTCACCATTGTGCGATTTACTAGGAGTTTGTTTCTTCGCGTGACTTCTTAGTTTTTTTTTTAATTTTCACCGGCGATTTTTCCAGACCGATGCGACCTAGGGATCTTCAAGAAACGAGCTGATTCCTTTTCAAAAGGCCGGCAACGCATCTGCAATTCCTCTGGTGTTGCAGTTGTTTGTGGGTATCAGTCGACACTTTCTTTCAGTTAAACCTTATCTTCTATAAAAAAATAACTATATAAAAACTGCTTGAATCACCTTTGTAAAGTGCTCCAAGTTGTTGGAGAAAGAAATCACCTTTGGAAGTGCTTGCTTTGGCAGTGTTCGATCTTTTTCACTTATTATTTAATTTACAAAATTTCATTATATTATTTATTTATTTATTTTATTCATATATAAAGGGCTTTATTGCTGATGCGATTATGCCGCCCTGGTAGTTCATTATATTATTGTTTCAATTCGAACACCCTGTTTCGCAGCTCGACATATCAAAACTAAAATACAACCATGATATTATCCAACTAATTTAAGTATAAAACAGTTTAATTTTCAATGAGGTGGACCTTGGTGGAGCAATTCTGCTAAACCGCCGCAATGGGGAGGATGTATAAAATTCCTCAGGCAGGGACGGGGCACTTTCCGAAGCTTTAATGGGCTAAACATCTTGAGCCGGGATAATTCGCAGTGGTAGGGTTAATAAAATAATTAAATATACAAAAAATAAAATTTAAGTGTCTTTCTGTAATATTGAACTGGCCCTAAGTTATTTGTATGATATTTAGACATAAACAACATTTTTTTTAATTATCTGTATATCCGTGTTAATGTACAGAATGAGAGAGCAATGGCAAGAAATATTTAAACTATATTTTATTTGAGAAACTTATAGAAAATAAATAAAAAATTGATAAATAAAATGATGTTTCATTATCTCAAATCAAAATAGCGAACATTAGTAGATTTTATACAGGCAGAACTGGGGTGGGTCGCTAGTTTTATATAATTTCTACAGCATAGATTTTGTCCTGCGCCTGATCTCTCTCCGGTTGTGGTGAATTGCAGTTCCCTCAAACTATGAGTGGGAGTAAGTGGATAGAGGGTGCACCTGTGCTCGCACGCATATATTCACGGCCTATAAACCTGTCTTCTACACATGGCAAGTTGATACTTCCCGCCATGACCGAAATTCGGTTTGGGGGACATTATTATAAAGGTCAACAATAACAATTAAATAAATATTACATATATTTAATTCTTATTGTTGACTTTATATATATATATATATATTTTCTATTAGTACATTTAAAAGAGGTAAATTATTAAAAAAGTTCTTCACCATCGGTACATTTACCCCGCTGAAGTATTAGTAAAGAAGATTGGCCTTAAGTCGCGCCATTTTCCGACGATTCACGGAACAACCGATGCGATACGCCCATTCATTTGCCGGCGTGGACCAGCATTATAAATCAACTTTTGTTATTGTAAAAGATTATCAAAGTTAATTAATTAAATGTAAAATTTCTACTATTTAGCAACATTAAAACAAAGAATGCCGTGTAGTGGCGGTCAAGAATATCCACTACCCCATATCCTCCCGTGGGTGTCGTAAAAGACGACAAAGGGAAACAGGCAGGAGATGGGCAGCAGCATCTTCCTGATAATAGCCAAATTACAAAAAAAAAACTGCGGTTGCCAACCCGCTCGCCAAGCGTGGCAACTATGGCAAATACCCCCCTATGAATGACAGTAACAAAGAAACGGCCCCCAGTCCCCGGCGGCCCCGCTATTCCTGGCTACGGTGGCGACCATGGTAACGGCGGGGCAGGGGGTGCTAAGAATCTCCGGTGGAGGTTCGGTTGCCACCTTCGACGACTCGACCTGGCAACGTACAACGCACGCATCCTGAGGACTGACGAGAAGATCGTGGAGCTGGAAGAAGAGATAGACAAATTGCGCTGGCATATTATAGGATTATCCGAAGTCCGAAGAGAGGGGGAGGACACGGTAATCCTCGAATCCGGCAACTTGCTCTATCACCGGGAGGGCGACCATCTGTCCCAAGGAGGTGTCGGATTTATCGTCCACAAGTCTCTCGTTAACAACGTTGTAAAGATCGGGAGTGTGTCGACGAGGGTTGCGTACCTTATACTCAGAATCACCAAACGGTATTCGCTGAAGGTCATACAGGTTTACGCACCAACCTCGGCACACCCCGATGAGGAGGTGGAGGAAATGTATGAGGATATCTCTAGAGCCATGCATTCCTCCAAAACCCAATATACGGTGTTAATGGGAGACTTCAATGCAAAACTAGGCACAAGAGAGAACGGTGAGCTGAAAGTAGGGAAATTTGGAATAGGGCAACGGAACCCAAGGGGCCAGCAGCTGGCCGACTTCATGGAGAAAGAGGGACTCTTTATGATGAACTCTTTCTTCCAGAAGCGGCCCCACAGGAAGTGGACCTGGTCGACCCCCGACGGTTCCACAAAAAATGAGATTGACTTCATTATGACGACCAGACGACAACTGTTCAGTGATGTCTCCGTGATCGCGAGGGTGAAAACTGGTAGCGATCACCGAATGGTTAGAGGCACACTGAACCTAAACGTTAAGTTGGAGAGGTCTCGTCTAATGAAGTCAACGCTCCGTCCCCCTCCTGCTCTGTTCCAAAGTCCCGAAACCTTTCAGCTCGAGTTACAAAACCGTTTTCAGTGCCTGGAAGACTGCAATGAAGTGGACGATATGAATGACAAGCTCGTGGAAACTGTCCATGCGGTCGGAGCTAAGTTCTGCAAGACCCGCCGCAGAAGAACACAAAAACTCTCCGATCACACTCTTAATCTCATGGCTGTTAGACGGGAGATGAAGCTACATTCTTCAACAGACTTGACAGCATACAGGCATCTGAACAGACAGATCTCCAAATGCATGCGGCGAGACTTACGCAACTTCAATACAGCTCGTATTGAAGAAGCGATCGAGCGGAACCAAGGCTCCAAAGTCTTTGCCAGAGATCTGTCTGCCAGAAAGAGCCAACTGTGAAAGCTGAAGACAGAATGTGGCAGCATCGTTTCCGGGACACCTGAGATTTTGAGTGAGATTGAGAGGTTCTATGGGCAGCTGTACACATCATCGTTAGAGCCACACGCAAGTGTGAGTAACGATCCAAGAGCGAGTCTCATCCGACACTATTCCGAAGATATCCCGGATGTCAGTCTGAGCGAGATTAGGATGGCTCTCCAGCACCTTAAAAACGGTAAGGCCCCAGGCGAGGATGGAATTACAGCGGAGCTTCTGAAAGCGGGTGGAAGACCGGTACTTGAAGTCCTTCAGAAGCTCTTTAATTCTGTCCTCCATGGTGGCATTACACCGGAGGCGTGGAGCAGAAGTGCGGTGGTCTTGTTCTTCAAGAAAGGTGACAACGCTCTCTTGAAGAACTACAGACCGATTTCCCTTCTGAGCCGCGTCTACGTGCTGTTTTCGAGAGTCATTACGAATCGTCTCGCGCGCAGACTTGACGACTTCCAGCCTCCCGAACAAGCCGGTTTCCGAAAGGGCTTTAGCACCATAGACCACATACATACCCTTCGGCAAGTTGTACAGAAGTCCGAAGAGTACAATTTGCCACTATGTCTGGCGTATGTGGACTATGAGAAAGCCTTTGATTCCGTCGAAATTTGGGCGGTGCTGCAGTCCCTTCAGCGGTGCCAAGTTGACTGTCGGTATATCGAAGTGTTGAAGTGCTTGTACAGTAGGGCTACGATGGCTATCCGAGTACAGAACCAGAATACGAAACCTATCCAATTGCGGAGAGGTGTAAGACAGGGTGACGTCATATCCCCGAAACTCTTCACCGCTGCATTGGCAGACGTTTTCAAGCTTCTGGACTGGAAAGGATACGGTATCAACATCAATGGCGAGTACATCACTCACCTTCGATTTGCCGACAATATAGTCCTTTTGGCAGAATCGCTGGAGGACCTAAGCACTATGCTCAATGACCTCAATAGTGTTTCTCAACGGATAGGTCTTAAGATGAACATGGACAAAACAAAGATCATGTTTAATGTCCATGTCACACCTATGCCGGTAGTTGTTGGGAGCACTAAGCTCGAAGTTGTTGACGAGTATGTTTACCTGGGACAAATAGTCCGACTAGGTAAGTCCAACTTCGACCGAGAGGTCAATCGACGGATTCAACTCGGCTGGGCAGCGTTCGGGAAGCTACGACACATCTTCTCGTCAGACATACCTCAAAACCTTAAAACGAAATTGTACAACCAGTGCGTGTTGCCAGTGATGACTTACGGAACTGAGACGTGGTCCTTCACTGCTGGCCGTATGAGGAAGCTCAAGGTCGCTCAGCGAGCTATGGAGAGGGCTATGATCGGAGTTTCTCTGCGTGATAAACTTAGGAATGAGGATATCCGCAGTAGAACCAGAGTGACCGACATAGCCCAACGGATTAGTAAGCTGAAGTGGCAGTGGGCCGGCCATATAGCTCGAAGAACCGACAACCGATGGGGAAGAAAAGTTCTCGAGTGGCAGCCTCGTACCAGTAGGCGAAGTGTAGGGCGTCCCCCCACGAGATGGAGTGACGACCTGGTAAGACATGCAGGAAGTCGATGGATGCAGGTGGCTCAGGACCGTGCTTTGTGGCATTCTTTGGGGGAGGCCTATGTTCAGCAGTGGACTTGTGAAGGGCTGTAATGATGATGATGATGAAACAAAGAATCACTGGACGACCTAAGCACTATGCTCAATGACCTCAATGGGCCTCCCAACAGATAGGTCTTAAGATGAACATGGACAAAACAAAGATCATAATATGAAACGTTACCTATGTCGGCAGTTGTTGGGAGTGCTAAGCTTGAACTTTTTGACGAGTATGTTTATCTGGGACAAATAGTCCGACTAGGTGAGACCATCTTCGACCGAGAGGTCAATCAACGGATTTAACTCGGCCGGGCAGTGTTCGGGAGATTACCACACATCTCGTCCGGTATACCTCAAAACTTTAAAACAAACGAACGAAAAGTCTCAGACTGGGGTCGACTAAATCTAGTCCAGTTCAATCCCCAGAAGACAAGTTTGCGCGTTTACCGCTAAAAAGAACCCCTTTGTCGTATCTACTCAGTTTCAAGGCACTCCACTTGTTGCCTCAGCCAGTATCAGTATCCTCGGTATCGACATATCGAATGACGTACAGTTTCGTGGTCACTTGGAAGAGAAGGCCAAATTGACCTCTAAAAAGCTTGGCGTGCTCAGCAGAGCGGGACAGTATTTCATGCCGGCATACCGCTTGCAACTTTACAAGGCGCAGGTTCGGCCTCACATGGAATACTGTTCCCATCTCTGGGCAGGGGCTCCCCAGTGCCAGCTCCTTCCACTTGACCGCATCCAGCGCAGAGCGGTTTGAATCGTCGACGACCGAGTTCTTTCCGATCGGCTTGACTCATTGGCACTGCGTAGATATGTTGCATCTCCTTGCAGTTTTAGCCAAAGGCATGAATTTTGCAATAACACCGCAAAAAAATCCGTATAAAAACATTATCTGTAGTGTTGAGGACTGTCTGTATAAAAATAATATTGGTAATGAAGATGTAGAGGCCATACGTCAAGACATTTCGTCCTTGTTACGTCGAAGCTCAGCGCTGAAATTAAATCTTCCCAAAGATGAATTTATTGCACTAAAAAACTTACGCAACAGACCAGATCTTACGATTCTACGCGCAGATAAAGGTAATGCTACGGTTATAATGGATACGTCGGATAACAATTTTAAAATACAACAACTTTTATCGGATGAAAGTACGTACGTAAAGGTCAAAACAGACCCTACAACTAATACGCTTAAAACAACTAGCGATCTAATAAAGAAATACTCCGAGAAATTGAATCTAGACGTTAATTCGATAATACCTGCGTGTGCGAAACCACCCAAGTTGTATGGGTTACCAAAAATACACAAACCGAACGCTCCACTACGTCCAATAGTGAGTCAGATCGATTCGCCAACTTACGAATTGACTCAACACCTAGCAAAAGTACTATCACCACTCAGGGGACACACAAGAGCACACACGAAGGATTCATACCATTTTGTCAGTGAGATAAAAGACCTATGTCTTACTGACAATGAAACTATGGTCAGTTTGATGTTCAGTCTTTATTAACATGACTACCTGTTGAAGACTGCATCTCAATTGTAACTAGGAAACTAGAGGAAAACAACATGCCAGCAGAATATGCAGTATTACTCAGACATTTCCTTACATCTGGCTATCTATTGTGGAAGGAACAGTTTTACAAGCAAGTAGATGGTGTTGCGATGGGCTCACCAGTATCTCCCATTGTCGCCGATATTTTCATGGAGGACTTTGAAGAGAAAGCCCTGCTTACTGCACCAGTAACTCCAAGTTTCTACAAGCGGTACGTAGACGATACTTTCACAATTTTACCATCAGACAAAGTAACTGCATTTTTAGAACATCTTAATTCCATAAACTCTAAAATTCAATTTACTATGGAGTTAGAGGCAAATAATTCTTAAGCTTTCCTAGATTATTAGTCATTAGAAATCCTTATAATACCATAGGTGACACTGTGTATAGAAAAAAGACCCATAATAACCGATATTTAAACGGTAAATCCCACCATCACCCTTCACAGTTAGCTACCGTGGGCAAATCTTTGTTACAGAGAGCACGAGGGATCTGTGACAGCAAACACCTGGCCGCCGAGCTTCAGCACGTCAAGCAGGTTCTGCACGACAACAAGCTTCAGGTTCCACGCCTACGTCACAGTGACCGAGTGAAGCCGGCCACAGTCGAGCGTGTGCCTGCTGTACTACCGTATGTCAGAGGTGTCATAGACAAGATTGGCTACATCTTGAAGCGAGCTTCTATTAGAACATTCTTCAAGCCGCTGAAGAAGATTAGTCAGTTCTTACCATCCGTCAAGTTCAATATTCCTCTACAAGATGCAGGAGTGTACAAGCTTGATTGTGAGTGTGGTCTCTCATATATAGGGCAAACAAAACGATCTATAAAAACCCGCGTAAAAGAACACATAGCTGACGTGAAGCACCAACGTTCCGGGAAGTCTGCAGTTTGTGATCATATCCTAGACGGCCCCCGCCATTACATTCGATTTGATAAACCACAAATTCTCGCGAAAGAACATCGATTCCTGCCAAGGATGATACGTGAGGCTATTGAAATTAAAAAACATCCTAATTTCAATAGAGACGGAGGCTGGGTACTACCACCTGCTTGGGATCCTGTAATTCATAAAATTAAAACTAAACCCAAGCATACCACTGCAAGACTTCAAGACACAGTTAGTTCGTTCTGCGTAGATCGGACCAAAAATATTAATTAAAAAAGCTGAAGGTACTCCGGTTTAACACTGACATCGGAACGTCAATCACCTCAGTCCCCCGTGACCACGGTTGCTGGAAAGCAACCGAAACGTCGGGAATATAAAATAATTTAATTAAACGCGATAAAATCCGTAAAAATAATTTTATTCAATGTGTAGTGTTAGCGTTAATATAATAAATCATTATGTAAACCAGTACGGACTGGAGATAGCAAATAAAATACGCCGACTAGAAGATTTCAAAACCAAGCGCGCAAGATACGTAACATCTCTAAACTTCTTGCAGAGATGTCGAGATCATGGTCACATTCCTACGTGTGCCAAGATATCTACTAAAAAAGACATTCGAGGAAGCGCTATGATCTTAAATCAGGCAAGCAAAAAGTTGTTAATAACGGTGATTCAGCAAAAACGTACCGATCTATGTTTCATTAATAAAACCATAGACAAATCGTCCAGTGATCTAAAGACAGTTTTATCGACATTTGATTATAAGAAATGCATGGAAACTTTAGATAAACGTGTAACAACTAAATACAATGAATGCAAAAATAAACATATATATATAAATACCAAAAACTAACAACCAAATCAAATGTCCAACACCAATGTCAACGTAAGAACGGAACGCAACCATTGACAACAGACGCGAGTAATAAACAACGTGCGGTCTACAACCTGTCAAAACAATCTCTGAACGACTCGACAATAAAAGTTTATCGCATCTATCACGGGGAGTGCTCTGAAGCATTGTTCCGACTAATTCCAGCCGCTCAATTTCACCATCGCACATCGCGACAAAGCTCGCGATACTATCCATACCATCCGGATAATTGGCGGTCTACCACTGTGCGATTTAGAAGAAGTTTTCTCCCTCATACAACTTCCTTGTGGAATCGATTTCCACCAGCGATTTTTCCGAACCGATACGACTTAGGGACCTTCAAGAAAAGAGCCTACTCCTTTTTAAAAGGCCGGCAACTCATCTGCAATTCCTCTGGTGTTGCAGTTGTTCATGGGCGGCGGTAGTCACTTACCATCAGGTGAGCCGCATGCTCGTTTGCCCCCTCTCCTATAAAAAAAGCGAAATCGTGTAGCCAGTGCGTGTTGCCAGTGATGATTTATGGATCTGATTCATAGTCCTTCACTGCTGGCCGAATGAGGAAACTCAAGGTTGCTCATCGAGCTATGGAGAGGGCTATGCTCGAAGTTTCTCTGGATTATAAATTTAAAAATGGGCATATCCGCAGTAGAACCAGAGTAACCGACATAACCCAACGGATTAGTTAGCTGAAGTGGCAGTGGGTCGGTTATTTAGCTCAAAGAAAGGAGTAAGCTAAACGAGCATACTCCTTGAATGTTCCTCAGTATTATCGATCCAGATGAATCACCGGTGTAAGTGAATTCACAAAGAAGCCATGAGAAAAAGAAAATTATTGCTTGTTTTCACTAACATGTATATGAAGATGGAGTTTCCAGTGAAACTCCATCTCCATCGTGATGCAAAATATCACTTACCTTAAGAGGTTTATTGGCGACAGCAATATGTTTAGTACCAATGGTACTAGTCTCGAGCGCAGCGCAACTTGACCATGTCTGTCATGACACTGCTTCCCCATTGCAAGTCTATGTTTTTACGTCTGACCTCAATAAGATGGTTAATATCGGGCCAGTATTGTGTACCAATACTACCGATATGTCAGTGCCGTTATCCGCAAATTTTCAAACGTTCGCTGGTATCACTTATTTTGGGTGATCGCTTTCTACACAGTACACCAGTCTTCGGGGAGCTGGTTATAATTCCTCGACGCATATATTCTCTACATCACTCTGTCTTTCTGTATGTGTTTGAAAACCATCCAAAAAGAAAAAAAAATCTGGCAATTTGACCGTTTATTATAATTCAAGCTATATATTCGAATATGGCTATATGTTAATTTGCTGTCAATTAGCAAACCGTCCATTTTTGAAAATTTTATTGTGTGGACCATTACCATTACAGCCTTAGTGGTGTTGATAAGAATCAAAGTCTCTTCGCTTATTATGAAAGTTTTCTGTGATAGAGTAACGTTGCAGTGTATTATGGCTGCACCACAAATAGGTTGACCAGTTCGGGGAAGCAACGCGTTCTCACAGTATGCCAGCGATAGATAGAAGATTAATGCTGCTGCCGATGACCATCTTTATTAGACTGTAGTCATGGCGTAAGATAATTCATATAGATCATCTAAATAGCATAGACGACATAGAAATAATGCGACTTGTAGCGCAGTGGCTTAGCAGTAAGGATGTTTGTTGATTAACAAACTATGAACATTTTCTGGTATTTTGTATTAAAAGCGTATACATTTTGTCGGAAAATGAATTACTAAATATGTGGAATCTAGTAACTGGCATTACAAGCATAATATTTTTGTTCATAATATTTAAACTATGAACTTTGTTTTTATTAAAGCTATTCACGTTTGCTTGTACGTCCATTAAATACTCTTTTATTAATATAACATTGATAAAATGTTTATTTCTTTATTATTATCTGAAGCAATCTTTACAATTGCTTCAGATAAAATGACTAGCAATGAAATAAACATTACCAATTTTAATCAATAGAACAATCGCTACATTTCGGGATTAGTTGTGACGGGATAATGCTAATGATAATACAGGTGCTCTTTAAACTAGGTAAGACACATTTGATTTTATTACGCGGATATTTGCTAATAAATTTTTAACATCTTTAATTACCGATCTTTTTGTTAGCCACTACAAGTACCAAAGCTTAAAATGTTGTTCTTAGGAGTGGTTCATGACAGCAGTCGAATATTGTAGTTGAACCCAAGAATATTGAGTTTGCGGTCCGCACCCTACTATTAGGCTACTGTAGTAGAGTGCGGTGTATGTACAAGAATATACACTACCCCATTTATGGGTATCGTATCGATATAGGGAAACTGAAACAGGACACTGGTAGCAGAATTTTTCTGCTAATAACTTAAAATTACAAAAAGCCCCGGTTTTCAACCAGCCTGTCAAACGTGGCAACTAGACCTTTTTTTTTTTACGTGGGGAAATCCTCATGGATACCTTCCGCTACGGGGGCAACGAAAAGGTTATGCCGGACTCATACCGGCTAAAACCCCACGGTGGTCACCATCAGCATATACGAGGGGTCCCGGGATCTCCGTTCGGAACGCAACCGGGGCCCCTCCGTCGCTTTGCTACACCTATAGCACGTCCCGGGGGCAGTAATTGCTGCCCCCAGCACCCTCGCAGTGCTATCACGATGTCTCGAGACCACTTCCGAGTCATCGTCCTAGATTGGGCAGCAGTCTATGCATAGCACCCGCTACCCTTTCGATCCGGGGGACTAGGCGCTCGAAATGTTCTTCGAAGCCCCAGCGACTGTCAAGGTGGAGGCCTAGGTACTTCATGTACCTCCCCACTCTGACTTCGGACCCACCCACGCGGACGCACGAGTTGGGTGGTTCCCTGCCCCGTGGTAATTTATGGAACCATAGGGCCTCGGTCTTGTGAGGCGCTATTTCTAGACCCAACTCGTGGATTTTGGCGACGACGACTTCCACCCCAAGTTCGGCGAACTCCTTGGTCCTCTCGAAAGTTATCCCGCTGGCGATCACCAAGGTGTCGTCGGCATAGCACACGATATTTACGCCAGCGGGAAGGTCGACTCGCAGAACCGCATCGTACGCGAGGTTCCACAGTAGTGGTCCCAGCACCGAGCCCTGTGGAACCCCACGTCTGATCTCCCTCCGAATCTTTCTACCATCTTTCGCCATGTACACAATGTATCTGTCGCGCAAGTAGTCCCCAATAATACCATGCAGGTAGGGGGGGCACTTGATGATGTGCCAGTGCCCTCCTGATTGCGTCCCAGGGTAGAGAGTTAAAGGCGTTGACGATATCAAGACTTATCGCCAACGCCACGCCACCCCGTGATACTGTTTGTTCCGACAGGGAGCGGACGCGCATAATCGCATCTACAGTGGAACGCTCCCGTCGGAATCCAAACTGGCTGTCAGCCAAATCGGGACCGACGCGCGATAGATGCCCGCTGAGTCGAGTGGCAACTATCCTCTCGAACAATTTGCCAATCTCGTCCAGCAGGCATATGGGTCGGTACGCAGAGGGAGAATCTGCAGCCCTGCCGTCCTTCTTCAAGAGAACCAGCCTTGCCTCTTTCCAGGCTGTGGGGAATTTGGCACACCGCAGACAGCTGGTAAACAGCTGCCTGAGCCTGTTCCCCAGAGCAGCCAGACTCAGCACTAGGGCCCGGCCCGGGATTCCGTCGGGACCCGGTGCTGTGTTCCGGACTTTTAGGCGGCTAATGGCTCGGTCCAGCTCCTCAACGGTCACCCCCATCTCCTCTTGCCACTCCCATGAAGACGGCAGGTGACCTTCGGGACTTGAACGGTCCTCTGGAAAGAGCGTGCTGATTACCCTTTCCAGAAGATCCGGGTCGAGAATCTCCGTCAGAGGGGGCGACCAGGGCCGGAGCTTACCCAGCACCATCCTGTATGGGCGCCCCCAGGGATCTTTGTTGAGTCCCTCCAGAAGCTCTTTCCAGGACCGAGACCTGGCGTTGGTAATGGCAATTTGCAACGCCTTTGTAGCCGCTCGGTATGCCCCGTAGAGTCTGGCTATCTCTTCAGGCGGAGCTCGCCGTCTTCTCCTTCGGGCTCTAGTGTACTGGCGCCGACACCGTAAGCAGATTGCACGGAGCCGTGCGATTTCTGCTTACTACCAGTACACTGCTTTGCGCTTAGGGCGACTGATTCTGGGCATCGACAGGTCGCAAATTTGCGCCATCGTACCCCGAAACCAGTTCGCTTCCCCTTCAGGATCGGACTGGACCTCTTCGGCGTTTTCTGGCCAAGACGCGACGATGACGGCGGCTTCGAGCTTATCTTGATCGAGCCGCTTGAGACACCAACGTCGCGGTGGGCTGCTATCTCGGCGACTGGGATTACTGTCGGGCTGTCGAAGTGCGACATTGAATACGATGTGGCGGTGGTCAGACAAAGTGACCACCTCCTCCACCACTCGCCAGCCCGACAGCATTTGCATTGCAGGAGGAGTTGCCCACGTAAGATCCACGATGGACTCCCCCTGCCACCGTACACATGTGCTTACGGACCCCTGATTCATCAATCGGAGGTCCAGTCCAGCCGCCCATACCATCACTGTCTCTCCCTTGGGATCGTCTCTGGAGTTGCCCCAAGCCCTTGCGTGAGAATTAAAATCTCCCAGAGCGATCAACGGACGAGGTTGACATTCGCGAACACAATTCGCCACCTCGTCTAGGTACGCCTCGTAGTCGGCAAGGGACCTATTAGGAGAGACATAGCAGCCCACTATGGCCAAGGGGCCCCATTGCACTGCAACAAAGCCCTGCCCTCTTCTCAATAGAGCGCAGGGTGGGGCACCCTCTCCACCCCTCCAGTAGATGGCGACGGAGCCCGATTCGTCACCGAACCAGCGAGGATGGTCGGGGACGGCATAGGGCTCTGCTACTACTGCAAGGGCAACCCGCCACTCCGTAATGGTTTGCATGAGCAAATGCTGCGCATTACGGCAGTGGTTCAGGTTGCCCTGGAGGACTTTAAGGGGTGCGAATTTCTAACTCAGCCACCTCCATAGCCGAGATAGTACTCGGAGCAGCGACAGAAGTCGTTGTGGCCGCCTTGCTGGTGGGTGCAGAGATCTCACCATTCTTCCTTCCCTTTTTTTTGGGAGGAGGCATACACTTCTTCCCTAATCTGTGGCCAGCAGAATGCCCAAGATCGGAACAGAGGGGACATTTTAGTGCCGACGCAGTGCACTGTTTCGCCCTGTGTCCTTGGTCTCCGCAAGCATAACTACGTGCGCCTCTGTTTGTTTCACTGGAGCACCTGCTGGCAACGTGCCCCCTTTCTAGGCACCGAAAACAGTGCATGGGCCTGGGCTCCAGTAATTCTACTCGAGCAGACCCCCAACCCACGCGCACTCGCCCAACAGCCGTAATCTTGCGGACTGCCGTAACTGGGCACCGCACCCAGCATGTCCCCATGCTAGTGGGATTTCGGCGGATTTCCCCGACTTTTATATCATCTACCGAGCAATCTCCTGCCTCAGCCATAGCCGCCGCAATCTCCAAAGTGCTGACGGCGTCGTCGAGGTCCCTCAGTCGAACATCGCTAGTTTTAACTGGCCGATTGATCCGCACGTTTAGGTCTGAGAGAACCTCACGCATTTTGGCCGCCAGCTTGTCCGCCTTCGCGCCGCAATCCGGACCCTTAATTTCCAGCAGGAGTCCTCCGGTTACTGCCCGCTTCTGGCGGACTGTTTCGATGCCAAAATCTGCCAAGTGTATTTTGGCCTTTGCCTCCTCCATTACTTTGGCATAAGTGACAGTGGAGCTGTCTAACACCGTAACTGTTACGGCCGCAGATGTTGGGGCACGCAATACTTTCTTGTTTTTCCGCCTTTCTTTCGGAGTACCGGAAGGTGATGCCATCGCGGCGATCTGCTTATCGGTGCCTCTTGGTTTTTTGGGCTTTTTAGCCACTTCAACCCACGAAGTGGCATTGGGCGGTACCGGGTTATTCGATACCGTCGCAACCACAGGGGGAAGATCGACCAGCGGTGGGTAGGCAGGCTTATTTTTCCTCTTCGACCTTTGCCTTTTCGTCTTCTGTGGCTGCGACGATGGAGCCGATTGCAAAGGTGGTGATAGCCGTTGAGGTAGCGATAACTCACCTCGACTCGCACCTGCCAATGGAGGTCGGATCACCCTATCGGGAAATATCTTGGCCTCAAATATTGCCAGCTATTCTTCGATTAGGGACCCAATGCGCTCCATGAGGTCCCCCTCTCCATGCTTGGCCTTGTGGTGTGCTAGCACCGGTCGGTTGGACATGGCTGCTATGTTCGGAGGATGGGTCTTTTGCGTTTCCTGCTTGCGGAGGAGATAAATCTCCTTGGTTAGTTTTTCCGTTTTGGCCGCAAGACTGGCCAGCTGTGATCGCAATTCCTCGTTCTCCTTTTCAAGCCTTTTAATGTTTTCGCTTGTCGTGGTCCTTCGCGCAAGTTCTTCGGTCGCCGCCTTTATATTACGCACAGCTAGCCTTATACCCCTCACGAAATTGCCTTTTAGGTTGCGAGATCTATCTGCTACCTTTTCAACGGCCTGAAGATTTATTTCAATTTGTTGGCCAAGCTCACTGTCACTATGCGTCGACATTTCGCGGGCCAACTCCTCCGGGTCAGGCAGGCTTTTCTTCGCCCTAGTGTTTGTGAGTGTTACGGAGGGGTCGAAAAGATCCTCCTCTGTTTCGATGCCTGTTGCGGCCTCTTCTTCAGAGGCTGTGGCTGACACTGCCGCAAATTTAGCGGCCACAACCGCTGCACTTGGGGGCTTGGCCTTACGCTTTCTTCCCCCTTCCGATGGGGCCGATTTAAGCGATATGGACGAACAATCGGACACGCCTCCATCGCTTTTAATCGCCCGATTTGCCGGCGTATTGGGGCGCTTAAAGCGCCCACGCTTTTCTCGTGTCGGCACCGTTGTAACACCCGACACGGCTCCTTCCTTATTACTTTGCCCCTTAGATGTTGTGGGACCCGCGGTTGACGCTTGTGCGTCCCCGCGATGCAGTGGATTGCCCCCCCCCCCCCCCAGATACGATGGGGCTGCCACAGAGCTTATTTAAGCTGCTGGGGGTGGACTCCCCGCTTTTGGCGGGACCACCCTGGGGAATAGATTTTTTGTCACACTGCATTTTTTGTGTCCTTTTTTATACAGGGTGAGGTCCTTGAACCCCTAACCCCCCAAAGGCTTGGGACTGGGCTCCCCCCCAGCCATTCATCCCCTTGGCACCTAAGACCTTAGGATTAGGGTTATTTTTGAAAAGGTTTTCTTCCTCGCGGCCTTGCAGGGCCCCCGGGCCCTAGTGGGCTTACGGGTTGTCCGGCATAGGTGCGCTTGGCACATCGCCGCACAGAGGTCGCCCGGAATCGGTGCGCTTGGCACATAACCGCGCGGGGTCACCCAGCATTGGTGCGCTTGGCACATTGCCACGTGTGTTGCATCCCGTGTTCGCTCTAATCAAAGAGCTATACCGGGAGCAACAACAATCCTGTGAAGGCCCGTCTCTTAGGGTGTTAAGCCCCGGCCATTTCTGGTCCTATTGGAACCACGGGTACGCCCATACCCGGCCAGTTTTGGTCCGCGGCGGTTTCCCGCTACCACCCATATCTGAGTGGCGTTCCCCTATCCGCCACCTGGGGACGCGCCCGATGGGAGCTCTGGCAACTCCACACGGGGTGGCAACTAGACCTATGTTAAACAGTAGACTTTTGTAGTCTGCACGGATGATAATGAATATATTAAAATAATCTTAATGCCACAAGAACCACATACCTTCATTTTCATTTCATTTCAAAAATGACCTGAATCCAAAAAAGTTGGCTCTTCAAAAGGGATGCAAAAAGCAGTGTGCAATTTAAATCCAATTAGTTAATGGAAATTCACTTTGTATAGGGTTTTTCCTGAGCTGTTCTTTTTAAATTAGTTTTTAGTATAAAGATTTGAAAGTGCACTCTATTAAAATGGCAGAAGTTATAAAATTCCACAGTGACTTCTCTTTAACCATTTTTTTCCTTTTCTGACTAGTAGTCCACCTGGGTGGGTGACTATCGGGTCCATATGTTGTGAATATGAGTATTTTTGCTTTATAAATATAGAATTTGTAAATAACTTGAATACAATGCCACCTATTAAATCCTAGCTTAGGTATGAACTATAATCCCGTCAGAAAAAACATATTGTGTGCATGTGACATTAATCGGTCCAGTAGTTCAAAAGTAACAAGATCACCAACAGACACAGAAACGATTAGAAGGGTAAGGCATGAAAGTGTATATTGTTAGCCCCCGTCGCAAAAAGAGGGGTGTTATAAGTTTTACCATTGTGTGGGAGTGCGTGCGTGCGTGTGTGCGTGCGTGCGTGCGTGCGTGAGTGCGTGCGAGAGTGCGTGCGTGCGTGAGTGCGTGCTTGCGTGCGTGCGTGGGTGCGTGAGTGCGTGCGTGCGTGCGTGAGTGCGTGTGTGCGCGCATGCGTGTGTGTTTTCGTGCTAGCGATCGTGCGTGCGTGCGTGCGTGCGTGCGTGCATGCGTGCGTGCGTGCGTGTGTGCGTGCGTGCGTGCTTGCGTGTGTGCTTGCGTGCGTGCGTGCGTGCGTGCGTGCGTGCGTGCGGGCGTGCGTGCGTGCGTGCGTGCGATCGTGCGAGCTTCGCGTGTGTGTGCGTGCCTGCGTGCGTGCAGGCGTGCGTGTTTCGTGCGTGCGTGCGTGCGTGCATGCGTGCGTGCGTGCGTGCGTGCGTGCGTGTGTGTTTGCCACTGGCACCGTAGCTTGAAAACGGGTAAACAGATTTGGGTGCAGTTTTATTTTTATTTAAATGCAAATTTTCTAGCGGTGGTTCTTAGACATGTTTTATCAAATTCGGTTCATCCGTTTCAAGGTCATCAGCTGTTTTTTTTAGCTGCAATAGGGTTCTTTTTAAGGCTCTTTAAAATTTTCAATTTTAAGTTATTATGAAATTAAAGCGACATACAAACTTACAATCCACCCGATAGTAAGGGCTACTGCAGCCCATGGCCACTGTAACCAACTTCAAACAAAGAAGGCTACAGATGCGACGTCATATTCGAGGTACGAGATGGAATTTCTCAGAGTCTGTATCCGTACTGGCTCTCTATAGGCTACCATTTAGATAGAAACTACAAGCAAGAAGTGTGAAGCCACTGCTGCTTGATGACAGAAATAGGTAGAGGGTGTAACGCCTTACTTGCTTATTACGCAACTGCCCCAGAAGGAGGGCAATGTTTTTCGCGAGTATGTATGTACCGATGTCTATTTCTTTGGCTGGTTCTCTAGCCAAAACAGCTTGAATTTTGGTCAATTGTGAATGAAATATGCTATATAATATTTATATTGCATCTGTAAATACAAAAAAGGGAGGTGAAAGGTATTTTTAAGAGTAAACTGTTTAACGCAATCGGGTTATATTAATTACTGTTTCAACCATCAATCTTGTTTTTATGATTTAAATACGCGCAGAGCAAGCCAAAGTCCTCTCATACAGTTGAGATACTTTGCTATAATTGTCTAGTTTGACAGACTGGTTAGTATTTACAATGACAGTTAAATTATAATTGTATAGATAAGACCACAATACACCTTGTTTAGGCCAAATAATTAACTTTGAAATTTGCATTCAACACTCGTGTCCTTCGCTGACTTTGTAAAGGTCACCGTCGCCCCACTCGGCATGTGATCACTCGGCAGGGGGCGCGAGTGCCGGACGCGAGTGCGAATTCAGTAGCTTGATAGCAGCGGCGCGGTCGATTAACATATTTTGTGGTGACCGCTGCAGCGGTTTCGCGCGTCCATTTGGTTTTGTGGTCTAGATTTTGAGTATTTGTGCACGTTAATTTGCTATTGAATTTGGGGGTTCGTGGAGACCGCCTCGAGTAAGTTTGTCTGAGTTGTACGTTCGTGACAAGAGGCTTGTATTGAATTTGACTGATTAAAGTAATTTCGTTTGAAAGTAATTACGTCAATTGTATAGTGATTGCATGTGGAAGTGTATTTTGCAATATTTAACTTGCTTGTGTAACGTGGAATCTTGCGCGCACGCCGAGTAGAGATACGGTCTGGAATTTGAAGCTCGCATTCCATTTCGAGGGCGTGGCCCGGGTTATTGTTTTTGGAAGTTAAAGTTGATTTGTGACGTCGCGTTAAGTGCCTTTTGTGTGTTGACTATATATGTGTATAGTTTGCGTGTCAGCTAGGCGGATTTTGAGTCTTAATGCGGGCGTAGTATTTAATATCGTACGAAGGAATTTAGTTTGTTGTTTGTAACACGGAACTTTGTGACCCTAGAGAAGGTCGTGTTCGGGTCTAGAAATAATTTGTTGCTGAGTGAAACGGAAGTGAACTTTGATCCACCGTTCATTAGTCACGACACGTCGTGTGTTACGTTTTGATTACGATTAACGGTGATTTAGTTAAGTTTGAAGTTATTTAAATGTACAATAAAGTTGATGGATTGAAATAGTGTACGATAAAGTTGATAGACTGAAATAGTGAAATAAAGAAAGAAGTTGTCAATTGGTGACGTCCGCTGGAGTGATACAACATGTTGGGGGGTAGCATCGGACCAGGCCGCTGCCCGATCACCTCAGTTAGGTTAGGTCACATAAATAAACACTACTACACACCACTTACATGCACTTACACCTACCTACCGCCCGATCGAGCCTTGGGGCAGTCTTAGCTTCGGAACCAGGTACGTACTATTTGTTTACCTAGCCTTATATCTATTGTATAGAATGATTAGTCTCCATAGGCCGTTGGGCCCCGTCCCTTGTTGGCCGTCGATGGGATTACTCATGGGCCCTAGTCCCGTCAACCTTTGTTAGGGCAGCTAGGGGCGTGTACACACTTGATGCTAAAAAAAGTTTGCGATGGCTACCATAAACATCTCCTTTTACGCTGCATGTGGGGTAAGTCTGTTCATGCTTTCTAAGACAATTAAATGCCCAAGATATTATTTATTTATATTATTTAAAAGCTTAAATGTAACACCTTAAAGCTAATGGTACACAGGTTGGACTTTTTATTTTATTTTATTAGGATCACCAACAGAATTGCCAATAGTTTTACAGATAACATGTTTATAATAAAAAAAAAATAAAAATAAAAAAATACATGATATTTAAAAACTCATTATTATTGTATTTATTTTTATAGGTAATAATCACATCATGCATTAATTTTATATTATGATACTTAGTGTAGAAGATTTTAAAAAATTAGTAGGAATTTTAAATTGAAAATAAAATGAATATTAAATGATTTCTTATATTTACGCGAACACTACACAATGAATAAAACTACTTTTACGGATTTTATCGCGTTTAATTAACTTATTTTATATTCCCGATGTATCGGTTGCTTTCCAGCAACCATGGTCACGGACGACTGGGTGATTGACGTCCTGATGTCAGAGTTAACCCGGAGTACCTTCAGCTTTTTTAATTATTTATTTTGGTCCGATCTACGCAGAATGAACTTACTGTGTCTTGAAGTCTTGCAGTGGTATGCTTGGGTTTAGTTTTAATTTTATGAAATACAGGATCCCAAGCAGGTGAAAGTACCCAGCCTCCCTCTCTATTGAAATTGGGATGTTTTTTAATTTCAATGGCCTTACGTACCATCCTTGGTAGGAATCGATGTTCTTTCGCGAGAATTTGTGGTTTATCAAATCTAATGTAAAGGCGAGGGCCGTCTAGAATATGATCACAAACTGCAGACTTCCCGGAACGTTGGTACTTCACCCGCGAACCCGCGTAAAAGAACACATAGCTGACGTGAAGTACCAATGTTTTGGGAAGTCTGCATTTTTATTTAATGTTTTCCACATTTATATTTCCACATTTTTATAAGTGAACAAAAATAACATTGACAAGCGAAATTTTAATTTCTTACGAAAAAAGCCAAAGAGATCTGTATTCGCATTTGACGCATCTCCATGATCATTTTTTTAAAGAATAAGGATGACAAATGAGCCCGATGGTAAGTAGATGGTGTGGCCCATATACACCTATGTCTATCCTCGATTAAGAACCAAAATGTTTCGTTTCCAGTAAAAAGGGTTTCTGATTATCTACCCTCACCATACGTATACTATACTCCATACCTCCTATACGGGTTCTTATAAAGAGAAACGAGCTCAGCATCAAGTTGACCGTTGAGCAACTTTGCGCTACCTTATAGTGACATATTTTATTAAAAATGTGAATTCTAAACGACTAAAAGTCTAGTCAATTTAATGTTTTCTTTTATTTTTCATCTTGACTTTTGTTTCAGTTGCTTTCGTGGAATGAAATTTTTCATCAAAAAACTGCAACCTCCGAAAGCGACAAAAAGCTGCGTGCAATTTAAATCCAATTAGTAAATGGAATTTTGTTTAAAAATCCCTTTTTAGCTGCTTATTTTCGCTTGTTTTGTTTAAACTCTCCACGGCTGAATAATTTTTTTTACAGTTTTTATATATACCGTTGCACTTTCCGTTGTTCTAGTTTTGAAACATGTAAAGTAACATTAAAAATCTTTTCTAATTTTTACTTACTACTTTATTAATTTTTAATATGTTAAAGTAGACAACCAACTTTACCAGATTCTACAGGGAAAAGGAAAAGAGAACACGTGCGCCTATTGTAATCCTTTTTAATAATGTGTTTTATATAATAATATGTTAATAAATTGCCGCGTAGTGGCACGGTGGCTATAGTAAATGCCAGAAAGTCCTTATTGCTTATATTTGGCGATATAACCTCGCTTACATCAGGCGTAAAAATACCCAGACCAACTACGGGACGCAGGGATAAAGGCGTGAAACGTTTGAAACCATGCGTGACGATTATGGAAAATCATCCCAATATCGGGAGAGACCCATATAATATGATGACGATGTTATTTATACGGATTTAAAAAAAGGAAAGAATGCCGCATTGATGACAATATTATTGTATTAATGTTAATAACATTTTTTGTTTAATTAATAAAATAAATTTTCACTTCGGTCCATATTAAAACAATGTACGATAGTGTTAATTTCGGTGTACGAGCCAGCTGTGTGACGCTGACGCTGCACTCACGGGCTTTATTAAGCTACTGTACACATATTTATTTTTAAGTGTAATAAACGTATCCAACGATAACGGTTGGCTTATTGCAAAATCACATCGTACCTACACGGTGCTGTCATAATGATTCCTTTTTTATGGAATAAGTGTGACAAACTAGCACAAAGTCCACCTGATGGTAAGTGGACACTGTGGCCCATACATGTATATCTGTCCTCGATTAAAAATCAAAATGCAGATGTGGTGTCAACCCTGAGGACTATGGAATACCTCGTTTTCAGTAAAAAGGTTCTCCAGTACTCTACACTCACCTTACGAAACTGCTATTTCATTCTGGTATTTCATTAGAGTGTGATCCTTCTCCGGTCGATCCGACCCGTTCGTACCACAACCATAATAATATAGCTTCAGCATGGCTCTACCACTTCTTATGTTTATACGCGAACAATATAAATTTAAATGAAATTATTTTTTACAGAATTAATGACGTAGCATATTAACTTGTATGTTGTGTATTTTACATTTTCGTATCGTTCCGTTCGTTGAGTAGTGATCAACATCCCAGCAAGGTAGTTACCAATAAAATGATAGAAATATAAAATAAGTTAATACACGCGATAAAATCCGTAAACAATAGTTTTATTAAAAAAAACCGTGGTAACTCAGAGGCTAAGCGCTCGCTGTAAATTTCATAATACACAAGCAACCCGGGATCGGTCCTCGCTGGAAGTAGACTGTAATTAGTTATATTAAAACAGTTCTTATAATTAATAGAATCAGGCGTTACTTTGCGAAAATCCATTATATAAAAGCTTTTAGAAAAATTTACTTCGCAAATATCCTCGTTATAAAATAAAATGATGTGTCTTACCTAGTATGAAGAGCACCTCCCGCCCTCCCTCAATTGCGTGCACTATTCCCGTCACCACTAATCCCAGCACCGCTACTTCCAACATCACTATACTAGGCAAGACACACCACTGACGATAATACGACACGTGTTTCGCCTCTACACGAGCCATCCTCAGGTGATATAGACTCTACGGTGGCTAACCGCTAAGTAAGCGGCGAGCCAAAACAAGTGCCTTTTATACAGACCGATGACGCAACCGCTCTCTACTTAAGGAGCGAGCGACTGCGTCATGCGATAAAACATGCGACCAATCACCGCCGGACTTACGCAGCCGTTTATAAAATTAAAAACAAACCGCCGCGCAACGCCCACCCTCCAACCACGCAACCAATCGCCGATCACCGTGAGGGTGACAAACGACTGTATTGCGAGACTCTCTATTATTAGAGAGCAGTCTTAAAGTAATTTAAGATATGAGTTAGTAACATTTGTTTGTTCATTCAGCAATGCAACGGTACTATTGTTACTTTTTAATATCTCTAACAGTTCCGCAGCTGCAGCTCTTTATTACACGTATGTAAGACTTTAAAGGAGTGGTCGTTTGCTAGATTGTGTCCAGTGTCAAAAGGATGTTTGGCAATATGGGATTTATCGGGATTGCAATTCCTGTACGCGGCTAAATGCTCTTTATAACGTGTCTCGAAATTGCGACCAGTCTGACCCACGTAAACGGCGTGGCATTCGTCACAAACAAGTTTGTAAACACCTGACTTTTGACGAATATCCAACTTATCTTTATTATTACATATATTTCTAAGAGAATTGTTTGTTTTGAATGCCACATAAACGCCGTTTTGTCGAAGAGTATTAGCTACTTTTTCAGATATGGGGCCTAAGTAGGTCAATCTGCTAACATATCGATGAACACTTTGAGGTTGAACCGCGTTCAGAGAGTTGCGAACAACATGCTTTTGTTTCTTTTTAATTAAATTGTTAATGAGATTTTTTGAAAAACCGTTAGAGACCGCTATTTGATAAATTATATTAAGTTCTTTTATCGCATGACGCAGTCGGTCGCTCCTTAAGTAGAGAGCGGTTGCGTCATCGGTCTGTATAAAAGGCACTTGTTTTGGCTCGCCGCTCACTTAGCGGTTAGCCACCGTAGAGTCTATATTACCTGAGGATGGCTCGTGTAGAGGCAAAACACGTGTCGTATTATCGTCAGTGGTGTGTCTTGCCTAGTGTAGTGTTGTTGGGAGTAGCGGTGCTGGGATTAGTGGTGACGAGGATAGTGCAGGCAATTGAGGGAGGGCGGGAGGTGCTCTTCATACTAGGTAAGACACATCATTTTATTTTATAACGCGGATATTTGCGAAGTAAATTTTTCTAAAAGTTTTTATAAAACTGTTCTGTCAATTCACCATGAGCATCATGCGCAATTACTTATACGCAGATACACTTGATTTTGTTAGTGAAGAGACGTGTGTCTCCTTTTTACGCCGAATCTTGAAGAAATATAAAAAGAAATTTATTTATTAAAACAACACACGTAACAAAATATATTGAAGGACTCGTTAACTTATAGTTACAGAACTAAGGAGGACAACTACTCGCTATCTTTCTTTTTATAGCCAAGATGCGCTGGTTGGACTAATCTTGCCCGAAGTTGACTGTGGAGTATCTAAGTCAGAAATATCTTATGGCTTCCAATAAGGAGTAGCTTCAATTTTTTTTAGAATAAGGGTAATACGGATCTAAGATGGCGATCAAAAACCTACAATGACGCATTAAAAGAAATGAATAGACATAGAATTATGTCCAGCGATAACTTAAAAATAAAAAAATAATTAATAGAAAAAAACATTTTTAAAAACGAGCCTTCATTTAAATGCTCTATAAAGAAGAAAATAAACTTTAAATTAAATTAAACCATTAATTTATTACATTACACAATTTATATGATATAAAAGCGTGTCGCGGGATTTTGTTTGTTTTTTTATTGTTATAGTTTTTTTTAATATTGCGTGGGGTAAAGTTCCTAAAGGAACTCCATCTGCGACTGGTCATTGTTGCTGGTGATAAGAGGACTGGTTCTTTTCTCGCTCAAACGCTAAGTATAGCCATTCAGCGGGGAAACGCAGCCAGCGTTCTTGGCACGATACCGCGGGGAGTAGGACTGTGTGATGATTAAGTTATTAGTTTTAGTTTTTCTTTTATTATAGTTATTAATACTGTATATAATAAAATATCATATATAAAATATTGTATATTATGTTACGTAAATGAAAAAAACTGAATTGTCATAAAACATCGAATTCAGACGTACCATCATTTGGACCGTGTCACCCATATTCTATATTAAAAATATAATTTATGTTATAATTTGTAAATATTAAAAAAAAATTAATTGCTCTCACACTAAGACGAAAATATTATCGATGCCGTTTTTCCTTGAGCCAATAAGTTGATCGTAAAGTACTAGTTCTTTAACGCCCCCCGCAGTTTTCACCGCGGGGCTGTTGCTAAACGCGATAGCCGTAAAATTTTGTTTGCTAAATACCCCGTAGAGGGCACAAACCCCGGATTTTTATGTAGTTTTTATTCGGCCACAAAGCTATAAAGTTTCAATTACGCGTTCTTGTGCTATCTTGGTGTATAAATGAAATCGTTTTGAAATTAAACCTTAAAGAGCTTTAAAAATATGAAAACGTTTTTATTTTATCGTTATATTTTACTGTAGTTTATATTTGGAGCCATCTAGCGTTTGTAGGTGGAAATTTAATTTTAAATCTATTAGAATCATTGGGTATAGTTCAATTTTGAGAAGAGACGGCGCTTACAGATTTTTGTGAAAATTGTTATCGAAAGTATCAATATAATAATAAATAATCATAAGTAATTAATATTTTTAATACCTCAAGGTATGTTCGTACACTGGTACGTAAACATTATACTAAATGAACAAGCTCACCTTTGGAAAAATCAGGAAGATTGCAGGCAAGCTAAGGAAGACCTGACCGCATTTGTTGTAAATGCAAGGTGCTGAGACCTAACAAACCACAGATTAGGATAGCAATAAGTGTTATTGCAGGATATAGATAGTTCTTTTAGCAAGTATTTGTGCATCATCGGTGGCAGAGACAGTATCCTGTGTAGGAGAACAAAATCGTCGGTAACATCAAGGGACTGCTGAGTTTCTTCGAGTTGATTTCAGGGCTAGAACAATTACAATATTCCTGCTCAGACGCTATATTTACTTCTTCAAATATATAAAGACTCTGTGGTTTCTATTGAGTATACCTACTTTATCAGAATCAGTATTCAAACGTATAGTTACAACTTTAGTTCACAAAACTCGACCATAAAAAACCAAATTAAATGTAAATACATTTTATTTGCAAATTGTATTTGGTATTATTACTTCTATATTGGCCGGGTATTAAGAATATTGTTAGAGATCTCGCTTTACTGATGCGCGCGTCAGTTAGTGAATATAAATTTTTCACATAATTAAAAATTTTAAGTTGAATATTTCGAATATTAAAATTCCTATAATAATTATAATTAAATCGCAACTTTTCAACGAAATTATAAAAAAGTAGAAAATTTCACCTTAATCCGAACTAGTGACATCTGGTTATCTTAAGATTATTAGTCCTCACAAATGCCTCACAAATGAGTCTCCGATCTGGGTACTTTATCCTGGCATTATCAAAATGGTTACTCCCCCATCGATCGGAAGCAATATGAACTTTCTTTTCACCGGTGCCAACAGTATGAATCGGTAGCCCTTACGTTGATGTATTTTTATGAGGTAAATATCTGTTTTTATGAGAATTAGGCTAATTCTGTACCGTGAAACATTTCGTTGCTGTAATTACTCATCTCTCAGTCTAATTACGTCATCGTTGCTTTTTATTGTTCCACACACTTCTTCCGCTGCACTTACCATTCCATCCCTAAGGTTCTGCCATGTTCTTTCTACACATTCGTTTCTGCCATCGATGGTGTCAAGCTTTTCGGCTACCCTCGCATGATATTTGTCCCTAGTATCCGCTTCCTGAAGCTTCCAGCTTCGGATGCGACAGACCGACTGTGGTTCTGTCACTGTCGTCCGGTAGCGCCAACCCGCGAACAGACCCCTAAATCTAGTAATCACTAGATAGTGATCCGTTCCCAGGTCAGCACCCCTGAACACTCGCGTATCCATAACCTGTTTTCGCAGTCGGTCATCCACCAGGAACAAATCGATCATACTTCTCTCATTCTTTCTTTCTCTAGTATACATATGGATTTTCTTGTGATTAAACATAGTGTTTGTCACAAGAAGACCCTTTTCCTTGCATACCGCCAGTATAAGCTTGCCAGCATCATTAACCCTTTTATCGCCAAACTTTCCAAGTACCGACTCGTACCCTGGTCGAGCGGTACCAACCCATCCATTCAAATCACCACATACAACAATCCTTTCGTTTCCCCTAGCCAAATCTAGAACTTCTCTTACATTCTCCCAAAACTCCTCCAGCTCAGCCCTGGACGACGAAGCCACCGGCGCATAAACAGCCAAAAGGAATTACTTCGTCAGTCCCAATTTAAAGCGAACCCAGAGAAGTCTTGAGTTCACAAACTTATATTCAGTCATAACATCGACCAACCGAGAAGACAGCAGCACCCCCACTCCCTGGCAGGCGTTCTCGCTCTCCGGGACTCCGGACCATAGAGCAAACGCCCCGGCAGGGAGCTCTTCAGTACCACTGCCCTTCCGTTTGGTCTCCGACATACACACGACATCTAATTCTCTTTCTTTCATTATTTCGATCAACTCATTCGTCTTATCTCTCATGCCTCCTCTAACATTCCACGTGCCAACTCTGCACTCCGTCCTCCACCTTCCGCCGTGTCGGGCTGTGCGTGACGGGTGGCGGTCCCCATCGCCGCTTTGCGCGCTGCATTCTACACCAACGAGGAATAGCTGGTGTGCGTCGCTTTGGGGGGACGCCCTAACCCTCGTTGAAATGGGTGCGCAGCTGAGTAGAATTGCAGCCCTGAAAATCTTGACTTTACGGTACATCTTAATGATGTCAGTTGCCAAGCTAATAGGGTACTTCCTCCAACTTATCCGTAAATGCCTTAATTCTGGCTGTAGGGTTGGCCCTATCATAAGAACATCATTTAGGGAGTTACCATTTTGATCTTTACAAGATGCATCGAATACGACTCGAATCTTAGTCGTGTCTTTGTCATCCCTAATGACAGCGTGATGTGGAAGAAAGAAAAATTTGTTTCCGTTTTGTTCCTTCTCTGGAACAATCTCCATATGATTTAAGTCTTCGTATTCTTTGACTACCTTAACATAGTTCCTTTTCAAAGATTCATTTTTATTGTATCTAGATTCTAATGATCTAAGCCTTTTTTCTGAGATCAATTTAGAATTTTTAAACTCGACATTTTGTTGTTTAAATGGAAGCCGCACTATATAATGGCCCTGCGAGTTTCTGCATGTTGTTTGTGCATAAAATCTTTCACACTCTTCTTCTTCCTGCGATAATATTTTTGATTGACTCTTGGCATCAGCTTCCATTTCCCAAAATACCTTGAGGTAATTATCCGTGCATTACAACGACGTGGTTGCCTTGGATCTGTTGTGTAGTACCTGAAATTATCCAACCCAGAGAGGTACTTTGCGCTACTATTGACCCTTCTGATCCTCTTTTGATTTGACCTTGTATTACTTGTCCTTATACCCCTGCACCCAACAAAACATCAATTTTGTTAGGAGTGTGGTATTGTGGGTCAGCTAAGCATATGCCACTTTTATTTATCCACTCTAATTCAACAACCTTTTTACTAGGAAGAAAAGAGGTAATAGACTTGAGAATGTAAGCTTGAACAGTTATCACTGTGGTGGAATCAAACCTAGGATGAACCTTCAACTTTACCATATATTTAACTGCAATGTTGTCGTTGCCTTCCAATCCGGATATACGCCCCTGTACAGGCTTTTTTTTTATAGAAGAGGGGGCAAACGCGCATGCGGCTCACCTGATGGTAAGTGACTACCGTCGCCCATGAACAACCGCAACACCAGGGGAATTGCAGATGCGTTGCCGGCCTTTTAGAAAGGTGTAAGCTCTTTTCTTGATGGTTCCTAAGTCGTATCGGTCCGGAAAATTCGCTGGTGGTAACTGATTCCACAAGGAAGTTGTGCGAGGGAGAAAACTTCTTCTAAATGGCACAGTGGTAGCCGCCAATCATCCAGATGGTACGGATGGTAACGCGAGTTTCGTCGCGATGTGCGATGGTGCAATTGAGCGATTGGAATTAGTCCGAACAATTCCTCAGAGCACTCCCCATGATAGATGCAATAAAATACGCAAAGAGATGCAACATCTCTACGCAGTGCCAGTGTATCGAGCCGATCAGTAAGAACTCGGTCGTTGACGATTCGAACCGCTCTACGCTGGATGCGGTCAAGTGGAAGGAGCTGGCACTGCGGTGCCCCGGCCCAGAGATGAGAACAGTATTCCATGTGGGGCCGAACTTGCGCTTTGTAAAGTTGCAAGCGATGTGCCGGCATGAAATAGTGTCTCGCTCTGCTGAGCACGCCAAGCTTGCCAATTTGGCCTAACCTTCCAAGAAACTGCACACTATTCGATATGTCGACGTCAAGTATTCCGATACCAGCTGAGGCAGCAAGGGGAGTGCCTTGAAACTGAGGAGATACGACAAAGGGGTTCTTTTTAGCGGTAAACGCGCAAACTTGTGTCTTCTGGGGATTGAACTGGACTAGATTTAGTCGGCCCCAATCCGAGACTCTGATAAGCAAAGACTCGACTTCAGACACAAGTTTGTCCCGGTACTCAGCGACGTTTTCCCGAGAAATATTGGCACGGCAGGTATATAAGGTATCACCCGTGCTGTCGTCTGCATAGCAATGAATGCTACCAGTTAGCAACATATCATTGATATGCAGGAGAAACAGCGTTGGTGATAGCACGCAGCCTTGTGGAACGCCAGCGTTGTTAAGCTTGAAATCAGAGCATGCACCGTCTACTACGACCTTGATGCTCCGATCAGCAAGGAAACTGGTGATCCATTTGCACAATTTCTCGGGAAGCCCATAGGAGGAAGCTTCGAAAGAAGCACTTTGTGCCAGACCCGATCGAAAGCCTTCGCTAGGTCCAAACTAACGGCCAATGCCTCCCCCTTGGCATCTTCTTAAGACCCAAGTGCTGAGCAACCGCTTCCGTGGCAAAGGAGGCTTGGGAGCCGTGGTCAAGCAGCGCTCGGATTAAATGACGCTCTCCGTTGGATGACTCTGCCTTAACCAGAGCTGTGGCTAGTTTCTCGCCAATTCTGCCTATGTGCTCTGACTTTGCCTTGGCAATAACTCTTTTGAAGGACCTGGAGGCGAAGTTATACTTCTTTTTGAGCGTGCTGGTGTTTACATCCCGAGTCACCGAAGCCGCAGCCCAGGCTTGATAACACTCCTGCTTACTGCGTAATGCAGTCTTACAGGAGCGACCAAACCAAGGCTGAGATCTGCCTCCGATGGGTACCACAGATGATGGAATAAATAGTTCCATTCCCTGTAGCACCACATCAGTGACAGAGTCAGCAACAGCGCTGGGATCGTCCGGCGAGAAGCAAACCCGCCCCCATGGGTAGGAAGCAAAGAAAGACCGCATTCCGTCCCAATCCGCCGACCTGTAATGCCAAACACGGCGGCAACCTGCAGAACGCAACCGCAAGGGGAGCGTGAGTGGCACCACACTCCGGATCAGACAATGGTCCGAAGAGCCAAGAGGGGCATCAACGGAAACCTGATTTCCGTCCGGATGAGAGGTCAGCAGAAGGTCCAACAGGGAAGGTGTATGATCCTCAACATTTGGAATCCGCGTAGGCGATGTAACCAATTGTGTCAGACCATACATATGCCAAGGAAAAGTCATAAACAGATCTCGCCGCATGATCGGTTAAACGTAAACCGAGCCATTCGGCGTGGTGGGCGTTAAAATCGCCAAGGATCACGATCTCTGCGGATGGGACCTGTTGTAGCAAGGAATCTGTAGCCATTTGGATGTGGTCGATGAGTCGGTCTGTTTCGGCATTACCGCTATGGGACCTATAGAGGCACACGTAGACGCGCGGATGGTCGTCGCTGTCTACGCGTAGCTACATGTTTAATAGAGTAACAAACAGATAGATTAAGCGTGAAAATACCTGATGCCCTACTACTAAATATCGCGTTATTTTCTCGATCTGCTACAGAAGTCAACCCCGCGCTGTGCATGCGCATCGGCACGCTTATATGAAGCTTCCGTACTCCCGCTCTTCCAGTAAAATGGATGTACAATTACCAAAGAAATATTGTCTCATTGGCGGGATTCTTCGCCTCCAGGTCCTTCAAAAGAGTTATTGCCAAGGCAAAGTCAGAGCACATAGGCAGAATTGGCGAGAAACTAGTATGCCTTCCTTCGGGAACCCGTGCATTCTGGTCTCTCGCCAAGGCTGTGGCAAGGGAATTTCTGTAAGCCATCACTACCATCTCTGCACAGGGAGGACGACTCACTGGCCCACGACGCAAAAGAGAAGGCCGACCTTTTAGGCTCCCTTTTTGCGTCCAACTCGACTGTTGATGACGGGGGGAACACACCGCCGACCATCCCGCGGTGTGAGTGCTCCATGCCGGATGTGCAGTTCTCACAGCGCTCGGTTCGCAGAGCACTCCTCTCCCTTGACATCCACAAGTCGAGTGGGCCTGACGGAATCCCCCCAATTGTGCTGAGGACGTGTGCTCGGGAGTTGGCACCGGTTCTAACGCGTCTTTTCCGGTACTCCTACTCCCTAGGCGTAGTCCCGAAATCATGGAAGACAGCTTTTGTCCACCCGATCCCTAAAAAAGGCGACCACTCAGACCCGTCCAACTACAGGCCTATCGCCATTACCCCCTTGTTCTCCAAAATAATGGAATCCGTTGTAAACTACCACCTCATGCGGTACCTTGAGGATCACCAGCTGATTAGTGACCGCCAGTACGGTTTTCGTCGGGGTCGATCAGCTGGTGATCTTCTGGTCTACTTAACTCATAGATGGGCGTTGGCAGTAGAGTCCAAGGGGGAGGCATTGGCCATTAGTTTGGACATTGCGAAGGCCTTCGATCGGGTTTGGCACAAAGCGCTTCTTTCGAAGCTCCCTTCCTATGGGCTTCCCGAGAAATTATGCAATTGGATCACCAGCTTTCTTGCAGATCGGAGCATCAAGTTCGTTGTAGACGGTGCATGCTCCGACTACAAGCCTATTAACGCTGGTGTTCCACAAGGCTGCGTGCTATCACCAACGCTGTTTCTTCTGCATATCAATGATATGTTGCAAACCGGTAGCATTCATTACTATGCGGATGATAGCACTGGTGATGCTCTCTACACCGGCCGTGCCAATATTTCTCGGGAAAACGTCACCGAGTACCGGAACAAACTTGTGTCTGAAGTCGAGTCTTTGCTGGACAAAGTCTCGGATTGGGGGCGACTAAATCTAGTCCAGTTTAATCCTCAGAAGACACAAGTTTGCGCGTTTACCGCTAAAAAGAACCCCTTTGTCGTATCTCCTCAGTTTCAAGGTACTACCCTTGTTGCCTCAGCCAGTATCGGAATCCTTGGCGTCGACATATCGAGTAGCGTGCAGTTTCGTGGTCACTTGGAAGAAAAGGCCAAATTGGCCTCTAAAAAGCTTGGCGTGCTCAGCAGAGCAGGACAGTATTTCATGCCGGCTCAACGCCTGCAACTTTACAAGGCGCAGGTTCGGCCTCACATGGAATACTGTTCCCATCTCTGGGCTGGGGCTCCCCAGTGCCAGCTTCTTCCACTTGACCGCATCCAGCGCAGAGCGGCTCGAATCGTCGACGACCGAGTCCTTTCCGATCGGCTCGACTCATTGGCACTGCGAAGAGATGTTGCATCTCTTAGCATTTTCTTTCGCATTTACCATGGGGAGTGCTCTGAGGAATTGTTCGGATTAATCCCAGCCGCCAAATTTCACGAACGCACATCGCGGCAGAACTCCCGATACCATCCACACCATCTGGATGATTGGCGGTCCACCACTGTGCGATTTAGAAGATGTTTTCTTCCTCGCACAACTTCCTTGTAGAATTGATTATCACCAGCGATTTTTTCGGACCGATACGACTTAGGGACCTTCAAGAAAAGAGCCTACTCCTTTTTAAAAGGCCGGCAACGCATCTGCAATTCCCCTGGTGTTGCGGTTGTTCATGGGCGGCGGTAGTCACTTACCATCAGGTGAGCCGCATGCTCGTTTGCCCCCTCTCCTATAAAAAAAAATATAGAAATAACATATTGTTGTAATGAATTTTGGCTAACTGTTTTTTAAGTTTTTAATTAAGTGGCCATATTTAATCTGCTCATCTAAATTATAATGGTGGGGTAAAGTTAATTTATACAAGGATGCCGTTTCGGGCCGTAGTTCTATAGTAGAGGTAGTTTTATTGTCTCCCGCGGCGGACATTAACGCTTTGTTCAAATGCGGGAGCATTGCGGCGACGATTGTCCAAGCGAAGGTTTGGTTTAGCTTTAATTTAAGGCTCAACAGTTATTTCTATTTAGCTAAAATTTCAGAATTCATTTTAAAAGCAAACTTCATGCCACTGCTACCTAGCCGGCCATCTCTTTCATAAAGGACAAAAAAATGAAAAGGGAACCGTGACATTCCAACACGAACGGTGAAGTAGAGCTAAGAGGTATAAATAGAAAATAAAAATTAAAATTCTAGCAATGTTAATCATTTCACTAATATCAAAGTAATCACTCCAGGTGAGCATTCATTCTTGTGTTAGGAGTGAATCACGACAATAGTCGAATGACGAATTTGAACCTACAACTTTTGTTGCTGCTACAGTCGCTTATAAAAGCAAAATAAGTTATTCAATTGCTAAACGTTGAGCAACGTAATCTTTTTATTTTACACCACGATCCGTAATGTAAGTTAAATACATACATATTTGTATGTATATAAAGAAGGTGTGCGAAGTTCACCGGCGACCTATCATCCACGGCCTGGTGGAAACACGCGGCCAGACGAACAAGTAGACGATAATCTACGACGACGATGAAAAATTAACTAAAAAATAAATTAATAAAAAATATTATTTATTTCTAGAATAGAGCTACAGAGGTGAACATAAACAACAGAAAATATATATTAAATTTTAATTACATTTAAAAATTACTGGCGGACAACAAACAAGGCATAGTCTGTATTTTGGGGAACAGGGTCTCATCAGGGACTGAGAACAGGGAATGAGATAAAAGAACACATACTGGCCATGGATAATCTGGTAAAGTCATGTAAATATAACGAGGAACGTTTTGAATCCTTATTAAAATATCAAAATGAATATCAGCGCTCACTGCCAGGTTCTTTAGGGACAGTGTGTGTTAATAATATGACAAGCAGTAATACTTCATTTTCTTTACTTACACTCTATGATAGTACCATAACAAAGCAGATAAATTTAAAAAGTAATTCATATAATGAAAAAAATAATGTAATAGTGTATAGTGATGACATAGGCAAAAACTTGGGTATATCATTATAATAATAATAATAATATTCCACAACTATCACACAACGCCATCTAGTCCCAAGCTAAGCAGAGCTTGTGTTATGGGTACTAGACAACTGATAAACATACTTATATATTTCTAAATACATAAATATTATAGATAAATTACACCCAGACACAGAACAAATGATCGTGTTTATCACACAAACATTTGTCCTGGGTGGGAATCGAACCCACGACCTCCGGCATAGCAGTCAGGGTCACTAACCACTAGACCAACAGGCCTGTCAATATCATTGAATAACTATTTAAAAATGCAACAGATAAGTAATTACTGCATGCCTGGAGCATCATTCAGTGATATTATGAATAAAATTTTAACTAGTAAATTTAACCCTAATAGTATATTAATAAATTTTGTTGGGAGAAGAGACAATATGAAGAAGAATCAATTAATGAAATATATTGAATTTCTCAATAACATAAATGTGGTTAAAGTTGTTACATTGCCTTATATAGAGGGGTGGCCACAGGAAAATAAACTAAGATAAAATTTAAATTTCTGCATAATTTGACATATACCTAACAATAGCTTAAATTACGCGCAAAAAAATTAAAACTCTAATTACACGCGGGCGACGTCGCGGGGAACAGCTAGTCTGTTATAAAAGAGATGGTATTACGTCATTTATCGAAAGCTACGAAATATATCTGAAATGAATGGATTTCTACGAAGTAACGCCTGATTTATTTATTTATTAAGAGTTCCTCGCACAAAAATGTACGAACGCGGATTTTAAGTCATTCTCTATCTGTCGGCTTATAAGTAAGTAGAAAACACTACTTTGAACACTACTTCGAACATTATAATAATATATAATGTACTCCAGGCCGAATTTCGGTCACGGCGGCCAGCCTCAATGAAGACTAGCCTTCGGCGCAGGAAGAATTAAAGCGCCCAAGTGTAGGCGCACTATCCATTGCCTCATTCTCCTTGTCCGATGGGACGGTAAACGAAAACGACTGGCGAGAGATTAGGCGCAGGACCCACGACTTTACCGTGCTTGCCGAGGCACGGGGCTGTCACCGCCAACTTCCTGACTTCGGGCAGCTACTGAAAATTTCTTGACGGAAAAAGTAAATAATTGATTTTTTTTAGAAATGAGCCGGGATTCGAATCCCGGTCATACCCAACATATTGATTTAGGCTTCGATATGTTTCGCTTATGGCGTGACGACAGAGTCACCACAAAGACGTGCTATAAAAGGTCAATACTCAACGTGAGTTGTATGACAAAAATAGGTATATTCTACATATTTTTGTACTGTATGCACATACTATTCAATAGATAATTACTTTTCATAATCATCATCCTCATAGTCATCACCACAGCTCCTCACAATTGCACAGCCCAACAATTCATGCTTTCACCCTTAATTCTATTTATTATATAACTCTTGTAATCTCTATTATCCGATTTGTTTAGAGTTCAAAATATTTCGAGTCACTGAAGACGGCAGTCCAAAAGCTCTGTACAAGTATTTTAAACATTTAACTCGACAATATTGCGTAAGTTTTCCTACACAATAAAATCCGTACGAGAGACAACAAAACTTATAAAAGCTAGTTGTGTCTCTATAAGGAGCTGGGCATATCTCTCAGATAATTCAAGAAGTCACAAACTTATAACTGTTGTAATATTATTTACTGATTTTTTAATATTAGTATTATTTTAACAGACTGAAAAAGACGGAGGTTTTCAATTCGACAAAATTTTCTTTTTCGTATGTGAGCATGTGACTTTCCTTCCAGAAAACGCAGTAAGCAAGTTATAAAATTAAAAACTTTGTACATCCAACTTCAAAATAAATGAAATAAGAACATGAACTATGTAGTCGAAGTCAATAAATACGCATTATTAAGGAAAACTTTAAAACTACTAGTCATATCTTCATACAATTTATATGGGACCATATGAAAAGCAGCTTTCAAATAAAAAAAAACAATCATCAAAATCAGTTCACCTAGAAAAAAGTTCTGAGCTAATACACATAAAAATACAGTTGAATTGACAATCTTCTCCTTTTTTGAAGTCGGTTGAAAAGTAAAAGAAGACAAAGTAAATATAAAAGTATTATTAGTAGAATTATATGTGAAAATTACTTTATTATTTTAGTTCTTTGAAGAGAGATTTTTTATAAATCTAATTATACTTTAAATAGAACTGTCGGTATACTATTAAAGCCGCATTTAGCGGAAGAGAATCCACAACCACATATTATTCCGTGGGTGCCGTGTGAGTCGATAGAGGGAAATGAAACTGGAGATGGGCAGCAGCCTCTTACTTTTTTTTATAGAATTAGAGTGACAAACGAGCACACAGTCCACCTGATGGTAAGTGGTTGCTGTGACCCATAGACATCTACATCTATCTTCGCTTGCAAATTAAAATGCAGATGCATTGTTAGTGAACTGTGAGTACATTTCAAATCAAATCAAATCTATTTAACTACAACTAACAACATAATATATATATAAAGTAGCCATGTCTTCAATTATGTTTTACATAATTGAATCAATATAGATTAGATAAATGTACCTACAGTTCACCTAATAGTAACTTTGTATCATAAGCCTCCCCCAAGTTATATCACCATTATCATCATCATTATTATCATCATAACATTACAGTCTATCAAATATTCACTGCAGAATAAAGGTTTCAACGCTCAGTAAACAGATTGATAAAAACAGTTTTTTTCTTCACTTATACTTAAATGTTACAAGGAAGATGCTGCTGCGCTGCTGTGCCTATCTCCTGTTTTGTTTCACTGTGTCTCTCCTACGTCACCCAAGAGATAATATGGGGAGTGGATTCTCTTAAACCACCACACGACTTAAATGGTAAATTGACATATCTATTTAATATAATCAAATAAAAAAAAATTTTGTTCACTAATTCATTTCAAAGTTATTTATGATTCGATTGAAATAAATGTATTATCATTCCTAATGAAACAATATAAACCTTCCAAGTTTGAAACGATATTTCCACAATAATTTTTTTTCGCGGCAGCAACGCGCCGGGTACCAGCCAGTATAGTATAATTATTAGACTTAATTAAAAATAAAAACCCGACTTCAAAGAAATAAAAGAATAAAATTATTTCTACGTACTTTTACTACTACTACTACTGCATCTACTTCGTCGGCTTTTGCTTTTTATTAAAAAAATTCTTATTTTTAAATTTTGAAGTTAGATTAAGAACTCAATTCTCTATTTTTCTCTCAGGAGTGGATTTTTTTTACAAACATAAGTACCACCTCTGAAGTAAAACCTATTTTAACACGTTTTTATTAGGTTCGCGTGTGTCTGTATATCCATATATGTAACATAATCATTTAATGTCATGTTCATCAACATTTAGACAACGATTGACTTAAAAATTAGACTTCGTAGCAAGGGCCGATGAAAATACAATAATTTAAAAACTACATCCTAGTGCTCTGATCAGAACCACGAGCATCTCTTTAGAGTCATTCGTGATTAATGCGTATTTTTAAAGTTAAAAAAAAACATACATAAAAAAGAACACATAGTCGAATTGTAAACCTCCTACTTTTGTCGAAGTCGGCTAAAAATATATTAATATTAACAAATCAATAAATAATATCAATAAACAATAAGCTTGGCGTGCTCAGCAGAGCGAGACAGTATTTCATGCCGGCACATCGCTTGCAACTTTACAAAGCGCAAGTTCGGCCCCACATGGAATACTGTTCTCATCTCTGGGCCGGGGCACCCCAGTGTCAGCTCTTTCCACTTGACCGCATCCAGCGCAGAGCGATTCGAATCGTCGACGACCGAGTTCTTTCCGATCGGCTTGATACACTGGAACTGCGTAGAGATGTTGCATCTCTTTGCGTATTTTATCGCATCTATCACGGGGAGTGCTCTGAGGAATTGTTCGGACTAATTCCAGCCGCTCAATTTCACCATCGCACGTCGCGACAAAACTCGCGTTACCATCCATACCATCTGGATGATTGGCGGTCCACCACTGTGCGATTTAGAAGAAGTTTTCTCCCTCGCACAACTTCTTTGTGGAATCAATTACCACCAGCGAATTTCCGATAGATCCGATACGACTTGGGAACCTTCAAGAAAAGAGCTTACACCTTTCTAAAAGGCCGGCAACGCATCTGCAATTCCCCTGGTGTTGCGGTTGTTCATGGGCGGCGGTAGTCACTTACCATCAGGTGAGCCGCATGCTCGTTTGCCCCCTATTCTATAAAAAAAAAAAAACAGTTACGAGTTTGTGATTTGTTATTGCTTGAATTAGCTGAGAGATAAACTCAACTCCCTATATAGAGACAACTTGTTTTTATAAGTTTCGTTGTCTCTCGTACGGAAATTATTTTGTTAGGAAATTCACGCAATATTGTCGAGTAAAGTTTTTAAAATATACTCGTATAAACAGAGCTTCTGGTCCGCCATCTTCAGTGACTCGAAATCTTTTGAACTCTAAACGTATCTGATAATAGTTTTTACAAGAGTAACATAAGGAATAGAATTTAGGTTGTTGGGCTTTTGAGACTCGTTTTTGATAGGATAGATACATAGCAGATACGAAAATATATAGGATAAAATATACGTATTTTTGATCATTACCGAAAATCAGCGTTGTGGTGATACAACTCATATTGAATAATTACCTTTTTGGCACGCCTTCTACGTACAAAGCCAAGTTTATTAAATTACGTTTTTAGTAGTATATTTTTGTACATGAATTTGTCTTTGCCAAAATAAGGTGATTCTTGGTTTCTTCCTTTTCATCCTATAGCCTACATACGTCAAGGCACAGGCATCCTCCCATTAATGAGAGGATTATAGAGCAATTAGTACGCTTTGCATCTCCAGTACGTATTAGAGGAATTCAAATGTCTTATAAATATCTTTTATTCCTTAGTTATGCAGGTTTCCTCACAATGCTTTCCATCAGTGTTTACCACTTATGAACTGCCTTAATTTAATATCCTGAGGTCGCCACGCCAAAACCCGTGTAATCCCCCCCCCCCCCAATTTTGCAAAATCCCTTCTTATAGCTGACCTCTACTTGGCGAAAGGAATATTTCTCCCAAAATTCAAGTCTCTAGGCCTTATGATATTTCAGAGATATCGTGATGAGTCTATACATAGGTGGGAATCTCGTATATTTTTTTTATATAGGATAAGGGTGACAAACGAGCACACAGTCCACCTGATGGTAAGTAGTTGCTATGGCCCATAGACATCTACGTCTATCTTCGACTACGAAACAAAATGCAGATGCGTTTTCACCCGTGAGGACTAAGATGGAATGCCTCGTTTCCAGTAAAATGGGTCTCCGATACTCTACACTCACCATACGTAACACAGCTGCTATTTTATGCTGGTATTCTGTGAGAGCGTGGTCCTTCCCCGGTCGAGCCGACCCATTCTTGCTACAACCATAACATAGCTACAGCATAGATCTACCACGTAAAACATACAGTAGGTTGTTTTTGTTACTTTCGCCAAACTGTAGGGCACGTTGTTAGCGAATACATCACCCACTTACATTCTATATACTTACTGTAATTAATATCTTAATTTTGGACTTAAACTCAAAATAGAGAAATAAAACTTAAAAGTAACATAAAAGTGTAGTTTGCGTAGGTGGTAGAGTCTGATCGCCCGGGGAAGGACCGCGCTCTCACAAAATAGCAGCGTCAAATATCAGCTTAACACTATTATGTTTCGTATAGTGAGTGTAGAGAACCGAAGACCCTTTTTACTGGAAAAGAGGCATTATATCTCAGTCCTCACGGGTGACAACGCATCAGCGCTATGATTCATTATTGGGGACAGATATAGATGTCTATGGGTCACAGCAACCACTTATCATCAGGTGGTCTGAGTGTTCGTTTGCCATCGTATCCTATAAAAAAGGGTTATTTGCATACATAATTATCTTTAAACTTTTAATAATTACACATAGAGATAATAATTAAAACCATTTTTGTTATTTACATAACATTAACTAATTACACGTATAATTGTTCAGTTACGCTTTCAACCATCTTTTAAATATTTATTTATTATCACATGCGTCTTCAGAAAATATCTTATTAAAATATGTGTTACTAGATATTTTCTCGTCTTTGTGGGTCTGAGGCGTCAAACTAATCAGTTTTTTTGTTTCCAAAGTCAGCAGAAACGTCAGAGCAGAGTAGAGATTAAAGAGCATTAAAAACGTCAAACTGCAGTTGAAGAATTGATTGAAATAGCTAAGTATGTCAAAAATTCATTTCTTTGATTTTTTTAAAACGTGGTTCCCTACGATAGGATATTCTCTATTATTATAAAGTCAGAAATTAAGTGGTAAATCATTTCTTGTATTGCTTTGAAAGCACTTTGTAGTGGCGGTGTAAAAATATCTACTACGCCATATCATCCCGTGGGCGTATTAAATGGCAGAAGACGAAAACTAAATCAGCGGATGGTGCAGTTATATAGCTGCAACACTAATAGATTGTCTTGACCGGATTAGGACCACGCTCTTACAGAATACCAGGATGAAACAGCAGAATAAAGCTGCTGCATTTTGTATGGTAAACGAAAAGAACTGGAGACCATATTTACTGGTAACGAGGCATTCCATCTTAGTAATCGGGATGACAACGTAGCTGCATTTTGATTCTTTATCGAGGATATATGTTGAATTTTTTGCGATAGCATCCGCTTACCATCAGGCGGACTATGAGCTCTTTCATCACAATTTATTCTTAAAAGCAAAAAAACTATTTTAATGTAGCAGAGCAATGCTGCAGCTATATTATGCTAGCAGCACAAAACTCTTGAACCGACCTCGCAAGGACCACGCTCACACAGAATAGCAGCGTAAAATAGAAGCTTATAATTGCTGTGTTTCGTATAGTGCATAAAGAGAGGCGGAAATCCTTTTTACTGTATACTTGTTTGATTCATAAAATAGAACATTTCGTTTTTAAATGTATATATTTTTATCCGGTTTTTCGTTTGATATCTGGTGTCGAGCGATATGTATTTGACTGCATCAGTTAACATTTTAAAAATATTTTAGCTTTTGTGTGTTCCTGTGTTAACGTTACAATTATTTAAAAACCCAAAATGGAAATCGCGATTTAAGTTCATGTCCTGGTTAAGTTTTCCTCTGTCGCCTCTTACTGCAGCCACTGGACAATATGGGTTAAGGAATATTTAACACCGCCACTTCACGTTCTCTCAAGATCCCCGACTGATACTAATACATGCTCCGTGTGAGAATTGATCGCGTTGCATTACAAACAAAAGTTAAGTCAAGCGATTAGACCTGGCATAGTAAAGTATTTGTAAAATTGCTAGAACTAACTTTGCATAGTTGTATTCATATAACTGCGAAATCTTTCTATAGTAAATTACTGAAATATTCTAAGTAGAAAACTAGCTGCAACTGGAACCAAGTAGCTTTAAGATGTTAACTACCAGTATCCGCCGTTTTCATATCATTTATCAATGTCACTACGTTACGCGATTTCTGCTAATCCCTCATTCGCTAAATACTTCAAGTTAAAGAGTTGGAACCATTGCAAGACCTTAAAATTCACACTAAAATATAGATACAATTAATTTTCTTCTGTTTACAAAATAACTAAAATATTTGTGGGTAAATATAACTTTTACATGGTAGAACTACGCTGCAGCTATGCTAGCTATACATGCTGCAGTTTGAATGAGTCCACTCGGCTGGTGTAGGACCATGCTTTCAAAAAATGTCAGCGTGCAAGACATAAAAAATGCTGCTGTGTTTTGTTTGGTAAGTGTGGAGAACCGGAGACCCTTTTAGTAATGAGGCATCCTATCTTAGTCCTCATGGGTGACAACGCATCTGCATTTTGATTATCAATCGATGACAAAAGTAGATGTTTATGGGTCATAGAACCCATTCACCATAAGATGGACTATTTGCTTGTTTGTTACTCTTATTTTATACCAGTATTTAACAATATTACTATGTAGTTTGCAAATAATATGTGGTGTCGGCATTAGGGAATTCATTCAAATTATTTCGTCTTGTCTTAAGTTGCAAGTCTGGAAAAGGCCAGATCTTACAGCTCCGATAGGTAGTGGTGTAACTATCTATTTCACGCCGGGCGTACATTACATAGACCGGTGACTGGCAGCAATGTCAAAATTGCGAATCTGTTGGTACTGCGCTTGCCAACCCGCCTGTCAAGCGTGGAGATTGACAGCCCCTTGGCGCAGTGGCTTAGCAATGAGGGATCGCGGGTTTGTGTCCCGTACGAAACAAGTATTTGTATGGCTTATAGAAATTGTTCCGGGTCTGGATGTTTCGCGTGCAAGTTATGTTTGTAAACTACCTCCACAATACAGGAGAAAATCCTAGTGTGTGGAGGAGTGGTAACGTTTTAAAAAAATCATTCCTACAACGGTCCATGTAATGCAAATACAAAGGTTTAAAAACACGCACATCTGTCCTCAATTAAGAATCAAAATAATGATGCATTATCACTCCTTAGAACTAAGATAGATGTTACACGTTGGTATTCTGTGCGATTGTTATTCGTCCCTGGTTGGCTCACCCATTCGTGCTACAATATATTGTCAACATTATGGCCCAACACTATTGCCCTACTGATCATGGACCTGCCCCAAGGAATGACACAAGCCATGGTACTAATCCACCTGCAGCCATAAGCTTCCTACACTTATCATGTTGTCGTTCCATCTAGTAGGCCACCGCTCTAGGCTTCTCTTACCTGTACGAATCTGCAACTTTCTTCACTTTCTGCCCCATTAGCTGTTGGTTCTTCGAGCTACATGGCCGACCCACTGGCACTTCAGCTTACCGGTCCATTGAGCTATGCCGATTCTGGCTCTACCGCGGATATTCACATTACAAATTCTGTCGCGCTAAGAACCGCCAAGTAAAGTCCCGTCATAGCTCGCATTGAGGTTTTTCATATGTCCGGGAGTGAGAAACCATGTCTCGGATCAATGTGTTCACCAGGAACATATACTGGTTGTACGTGAAAAGAAAATGTGTCGTAATGCTCCGAACTGTCGAAGTTGGATTGACCTAGTCCAATAATTTGTCCTTTGATACATACTTGTATATAATAATTGGTTTCTCCGAAACGGTTCTAATGATTTGGACGAAATTTTGTATTTAGATATTTTTTTGTTTTCTTAAGTTTATGTTAGGTAAGTATATATATAGGCGTATAGAAACCATATAATATAATAAGATAGGTGTCATCCTTAAAACATTTAGATTTTTTCTAATGCCGAATAAATCTCGGCCATCCAAGAACTGTATCATAAATGAGAATACATTTTTATATACACATCCATAAACAAAAACCTTTAATTTATACGAACGATGTTTACTATTAAGTTAAATTATTACAATCGTCTCTACGACCTCGAACACTGACCACATTTTCCAGAGAAGGTGCTACGTAGATTAATTCGAGATTTCACTTTAAGTTTGCCAAACTTAGCAACTATCAAAGCCGACTAGTTCTAAATGAGGATCGGAAGACTGAGCATAGTAATATATTTGTTCACTGAATTAAATTGCAAATTCACTTACTTTTCTATTTAAATGTGTATTTTTACTTTGAAGGTAGTTTCAAAATATTAAAAGAAACGGAGAAAATAAAAAAAAATCCCGGCTACAAAAAAAAACTACAATTAAGCACTCACAAGCAAGAATAAGTAGGAATCGTCTTAAGTGATGGAAGTCTTTTTATTATATTACTTCTAAACCTCTCCAAGCGATGTTCATTTATTGGAACAAACACAACTTTCTTATTTTTCTGTTTTTAGTGTATGTAAGGTAGTGATACAAACTGTCCACAGTGATCTGAACTTAAATTTTGAATAATAGATTTATGCAAGGGCTTAACATCTGTAAAAATGTTATCTATACAGGTCGCACTAGGCCCAGCAATACGTGTTGGTTCTAATAATAAATTTACAAGATTATACGATTTAAACAATGAGCGAAACTTAATACTAATGGAAGAAGTTTCAAGGAGATTGATATTAAAGTCTCCACACATTACAACAGACTTTTTCTGTTTACTAAGTTTGAGTAAAACTTCTTCCACAATCCTTTCAAAATGGTCATAAGTAGCACATGGGGGTCTGTAAACACTTACAACAATGAGGTGCTCGAGCTCGACACAAGCCATTTCTACAGTTCGTTCAACAGGTAGTATCACAATATCCTTACGTTCTTCATATAATAATGATTTTTCTGCTAAAATCTTTGGATCTGACCTGTAACTCGACTTTGCGTTATTCTTCTTAAATATCAATCTTAAATAAGATCTTCAGTCAACCATGGGGCTGGCGGATGACATATTCGCACTGTACGGACAGGAGCATGCGTATCATAGAGCTGAACAAGAAATGCATTAAACCTGTTCGTCTACTGAGCAAGCCTTAGTTATAACACTCCAGTCCATATTAGCAGCGTCTTTTTGTAACTTTTTCAAATCCATTTCCTCAAATTTACGCTGGTGAAATATCCTTGATTTGGCTTTCGGTGGTCTTATTTTATAAGATAGAAATAGGAGATCATGATAAGAAAAGGCGTTGGCAGTAAGTATTAATTATAATCTTTATTGAATAAAATGTTTTCAGTTAAATCGATCTATGTTAACTTTTTTCGTGGCTTCATAATAAAATATTATATTCTCCAAGTCGACATAAGGTAACGGTATCAAACATGACTTTATATAATGTTCGTAACAGTTGAGCAGACTTTGACAAAATGATATCAAAGTTTGAGAACTGTAGATGCAGTTCGACTGTCAAGACTAACTCTTCCTTGAACTATCAACATTATTTTAGCTTGGAAATAATATATGTCTTTGTCATACAATTGAATTAGCTATAACTGTGGACTTGTAAGAAGGGTTTGCCTTAATATTCACATATGGCAGGCGGATTGACGATGAAGTACCAGACGTCACTGATCTTTGACGCATGACGAGGAGGGAAGGATGTTCTACAATAGTACTAATAGGGAATATTTCTTCTAATCTAATAATATTTCTTATCTTTTGCAAAAAAATCAGAGAAGATCAGAATCAGAAGAACCAGCGTATAATAGCAGCTTAATGCTGCTGTGTTTTGTATGTTGAGTGTAGAAATCCATTACCCTCTTTACTGGAAAAAGGCATTATATCGTAGTTCTCATGGGTGACAATGCATCTGCATTTGGATTCTTAATCGAGGATAGATGTAGATGTCTATGGCCCACAACATCCACTTACCATCAGGTGGGCTGTGTGCTCGTTTATTATCCTTTTTGTATAAACAAGGAATATTTTTTAAATAATAGTAATAATAGGATACTACGGCCTGAACCACCATCGATCTTAATAGTAAGTTAAGAACAGTGGTTGCTTAGAGGTTAAGCGCTCACTGAATATATGACAGTAAACGAGCAACTCAGTTTCGTGATCCTCGTCTGCACTAATAAAATTGTAAGTTGCAATCATAAATTCTGATTTACTACATATGCGGCGGCGAAGGAAAATATCGTGAGAAAAACTGCATGTCTAAGAAATAAAATAAAACCAAATCAGTTGAATTCAACCAAAATTGGGGCAGTACGGCGGACAATAATTTGTCTTAAAACTCTTTCAGTTGTCAGACTGACAGCGCCCTAGCTGTGGGACGTATATCAGTAATAATATATAATACAGACACAAGCTGGTAGTACCAATTACTCGACTCCATCGAGTCAAAAATTCATTCTTCTTGTTTTTCAACAAAATCCCAGAAAATATAAAAAATTTGACCTGCTCAAAGTTCTAAAACTTTATTATACAAAATTTGTATAAAAAGGATTTTTATAATATTAAGGAATTTATGTATAATAATAACCCCTGGGAATGAGGTGATCGCTACCAAACTATTTATAATTCGTTTTGTTGTTAATTGTGTAACACAAATGATTGTAAGCTGTTATTTTTTTTAAAGTCCCGCTGGGTTTCTTGCTGGTTCTTCATAGAACAGAGGTTTTTTTTTCCGTACCTGTGGTAAATTAAACAAAAACGTGACTTTCAAACAGTATTATTAATAATGTATATTGAATAAAAAGTTTCTGTTCCTGTTTCAAATAAACTTTATTTCATATATATAAACTTTAATTTTTCATAAGTGACAACCGCCGCCCACAAACATCTGCTACAACAGATGAATTGCAGATGCGTTGCCGACCTTTTAAAAAAGAGTAGGCTCTTTACTTGAAGGTCCCTAAATAACAAAAAATCGCTAAATGCCAATGTGTTTTTTTAGTTAATTAACAGGAAACTGTTTCACATGTGATGACACAAAGCTAGGCTTGGGTTGTGTCATTAAGTTTCAATTTTTTTTTTAAATTTATATGCTAATTCATTTGTTGACACCGTTATAACGAAATACAATTATTGTGAAAAAACGCAAATTCTAATTAAATATTTTATTTATTTATTTATTTATTTAACAATTTATGTACACACAAAATAATGTTACAAGGAAGAGAAAAAAAAAGATATTTTGTACAAAGGCACTGCTTATTTCATATTGAAATTTCTTCCAGCAGGCCTGATACTGGACAAATTAAAAGAGAAGCTGATCTAGTGTGCACTCTCATAATAAAATTTTATAATATTAATATACTTAACATAAAGTAAAGATAATAAAAACAAATATCCATGTAAACATACATATAACTAAATACCACTATAAATACATATACACACATACATACATACATACATACATACATATATATATATATATATATATATATATATATATATATATATATATATAATTTTTTATTAATAAAAACTTAACTACCACACTAGGATTTTGTCCTGTACCTACTGTAAATTTCACAATGAAAACATCCAGACCCGGAACAATTAATTGTAGGCCATACAGATACCTGTGCCGTGCGCAGCAACTCATTGCTTAGCCACTGCGCTACGAAGCGTATCATTAATCCAAAAATTAAACAAAATTTATAATTATAAGTTACTATAAAAAAGTTAAAGTTATATAGTATCACACATAATATTTATCCATTCCATTTTGGCCTTTATATATCCACTGATGGACCTAGATTGCCTCATAAGGGCAGGGTTACCATTTGGAAATTAAAAGCCCCGACAAATAAACTATATCCATGAACTTATATACCATTCTATATTTCTATTTTATGGCTTTAATAAAAATAATGTTATTATTGTCGCCAACCCACACAAGTTTTTATTGTTTTATTGCAATCCTGTCCACCCAAAGGTTTTCTGGAAGAGATCGCTCTTAGCGATAAGACCGCCCATTGTACCACATTTCTTTTTCTCATTTTTTGTTAATATTTATGTTATTTTTTGGCGTACAATAAAGTGTTATCTATATATCTATCTATCTAATTTAAATAGAAAAGTTCTGACATTTTGTTGCAAATGTAATTAACTATTATATATATATATATATAAATTTTTGGTTTGTTCAAGATTCCATCTTAAAATATATGCCATCAAAAACATAACTTGTAAAAAACCAAGTCTCGCAACTCAGTTCTTCTTCCGTAAAAAGTTGTGAGATCCATGTATTACCAAGTCGGTTAATTTAGTCAGTCCCTACTCAAGTCCTTCTGTCTTTAGTTATTACGAAATTAGCTAAGCTAACAACATCTTATAGTGACCACATCAATGCTTAAAATCTTTTATATTTAAAATATATAGATTGACTTGGAGTAATACATATTATATTAAATTAGATTATATTAATATAATATGTATTACTTGAGAGATAAATTGTGCGATGGCCAAGTCAATCTATTTATTTAAAATATAAAAGATTTTTAGCATTGATGTGGCCTTTCTAAAAACCGACCGCAATCCTGATAACTCTGTCGCCTCTTGCTATGTTCACACACTGCCACTACATAATACTTATCGATTAGTCAAAAAAACAAAGTGTCTTCTGTATATAAATTTGTCGGGCGGGAAACGTGTCAATCTCGTCGTTTCAACCTTGCGCACGTAACATGAAGGTCGGACAAATCTTCTAAATACTTTGGTGAATGTTCTTCTCGCGGAGCAATAAACGCTCCGTGGTCCTACGTGAGTTTAATATTGAGCGATATGGAAAGCATAAACTACTAATCGTCGTGTTTTATATGTTTTTCTGTTGATTTTTGCCCGATTCCAGAATTGAAAAAACGTTTCCTTATTTGTTACTAAACTTATTTCTTAGTCATGAAGTTTTCCTCACGATGTTTTCCTTCACCTCCAAGCACATTATAAATCAGCACTTAAAATTCCAAAATCTATATAGTAAGTGATTGTTATTTTTATCTGGTAGTACCATACTGCAGCTAAACTATGGTTGTAGCACGACTGGGTCGGCTTCACTGGAGAGGGACAATGCTTTTACAGAATACCAGGGTAAAATAGCGGCGCAATGATACAGACAGACACTTTTTTTTATAGGAGAGGAGGCAAACGAGCATGCGGCTCACCTGATGGTAAGTGACTACCGCCGCCCATGAACAACTGCAACACCAGGGAGGGAATTGCAGATGCGTTGCCGGCCTTTCAAAAAGGAGTACGCTTTTTTCTTGAAGGTCCCTAAGTCGTATCGGTCCGGAAAAATCGCTGATGGTAATCGATTCCACAAGGAAGTCATGCGAGGAAGAAAACATCTTCTAAATCGCACAGTGGTGGACCGCTAATCATCCAGATGGTGTGGATGGTATCGGGAGTTCTGCCGCGATGTGCGTTCGTGAAATTTGGCGGCTGGGATTAATCCGAACAATTCCTCAGAGCACTCCCCATGGTAGATGCGAAAGAAAATGCAAAGGGATGCAACATCTCTTCGCAGTGCCAATGAATCGAGCCGATCGGAAAGAGCTCGGTCGTCGACGATTCGAGCCGCTCTGCGCTAGATGCGGTCAAGTGGAAGGAGCTGGCACTGGGGAGCTCCTGCCCAGAGATGGGAACAGTATTCCATATGAGGCCGAACCTGCGCCTTGTAAAGTTGCAGGCGGTGTGCCGGCATGAAATACTGTCCCACTCTGCTGAGCACGCCAAGCTTTTTAGAGGCCAATTTGGCCTTCTCTTCCAAGTGACCACGAAACTGCACGTCACTCGATATGTCGACTCCGAGGATACCGATACCGGCTGAGGCAAGAAGGGGAGTGCCTTGAAACTGAGGAGATACGACAAAGAGGTTCTTTTTAGCGGTAATTCAATATACATGTACAGATATTTCTAAAATATAGTTTCTTTACCAACTCTAGTTAAAACGCATTACTTTGGGGTATTGGTAAAACATTTAATAATTACGTGCAGCACTGTGTAATTATTAAACGTTAATTGAAGCTAGTATTGTGGGTGTTTTACTGTCAGTCTGTGACCACAAAAACAGAAATGTTGGTCATGCATTGCTTTTAAATTACTACCAAATAAGCCATTTGGTATTGTCAAGTTATATGGAGCAACTTGCCGAATACATAATTTATTTGTACCTTAATGCAGTTTAATGAACCTGTAGTTTTTTTTATAGTTTCGAAAGTAAGACTATATTCAAACAATTTTTTCATCATTGCTATCAAAAATGATTGAACTTCTTCGTGGTAATTCACATATGAGACTTAGCCCCTATTTAAGAATTCGAAATCACTGTTGCTAATTAATTTCTTTCTGTAAGACCCGTCCGTCTTTTTCACTATCTAATGATGAATGTAAATTATTGTAATTTTTTTAACTTAAAGTTTGAAGCTTTACAACTTTAAAAATAACATGGTCAGTTACGTCTTAAGATATGGGAACTATAATATTAAAGCATATTTCATCATCATCGCTTGTGGGATAATTTAATGCATTTGTAGAGGCAGCGTGTTTGGTTAAAGTTTCAGAAAAATTTATTGTGACAGTGTCTTCTTCTTTTTGTCTAGGCAAATACATATGTCTCTTCAGACTCACTGATTGATAAATAACCAATAGCAAAACGCCACCTTCGTTTCTGAGGCAAAGGCTGACAGGTAAGAGTGTCAACTGAATCCAATGACAACTACTAATCGCTCTGAGAACCTGTGGTTTAAAAGTTTGAAATACTCTCATTTCATAATCTTTTCAATGGACCACATTTTGATGAAAAAAATTATAAAATATGTTTACGTAGAAACTCAATAAACAGTAGATAAATAACCAAGAATCCTGAACTTGATGATGGTGGGTTAATAACAACTTCCTCTTTTTCTATCAATTTTAACTTTTTCCTGTACTCTCGAGATTTTTCTGCTGATTTCCTAAACAAAATTCTTTGTTCCCGCAGTGTATAGTTTTTAATCATCTTTATTTCCTTTTTGATTTATGTTTATGACACCTTTCACGGTCTTTTCGTTTGAATTCTTCCAAAGCAATAGGATTCTGTTTTGTTTTGTTATAGGGGTTTCTCTGCGTGATAAGCTTAGAAATGAGGATGATCCGCAGTAGAGCCAGAGTGACCGACATAGCCCAACGGATTAATAAGCTGAAGTTGCACCATTACCATTGCCGGCCATTAAGCTAGAAGAACCGACAATCAATGGGCAAAAAAGGTTCTCGAGTAGCGGCCTCGTACCGGCGGACGTAGTGTAGGGCGGGCCCCCAATAGATGGAGTGACGACCTGGTATGACATGCAGGAAGTCGATAGATGCATGTGGCTCAGAACCGTGCTTAGTGGCATTCCTTGGGGGAGGTCTATGTTCAGCAGTGGGCTTGTGAATGACTGTAATGATGATGATGCTAAATAACCCTTATTCAAAAAAAATCCTTAAAACACTTTAAACTTTTTGATAGATAAGTCCTACATATTTTCCGGGTCTTTGTTGTAAAGCGATTTGAATTAGGCCCAAAGAGATAGTCATCGCGTATAATCTAGATACAACTATAACGTTAACTTTCATAGAAGTATTTCGAAGTTTACCCTTAACAGAAATCACTAATTAAACCGGAACCAGCTTAAACCGCTATCATCCGACATTATACGTGAAATACCGCATCAGCCCATTACAACCATCCATCAATGTCTATATTGCGCACTTCGTGCCGAACTCAGTTTGTTAAATTCCTCTATCGTAGTTAATTAACCGCCGGTTTTAATATAATATCTATATAGTTCACAAGTAATTATTATCTACACATGTAAATAAAATTTAAATGCCTGTTTGTTGTATGCATATAACTGCCTTAATATATTGATTAAAGTTTTTAAAAAGTTACCTCGCGTACATCCGCTCGATAATATAAAATGATGTATCTTACCTAGTTTGAAGAGCACCTCCCGCCCTCCCTCAATTACGAGCACTATTCTCGTCACCACTAATCCCAGCACCACTACTTCCAAGACAACTACACTAGGAAAAACACCACTGACGACAATACGACACATGTTGTACCTGATGATGTACGCGAGGTACCTTTTTAAAAACTTAAATATAATGGATGTCCGCAAAGTAACGCCTGATTCTATTAATTACCTTAATATATTGACGGTGTTTCGTATGGTGAGTGTAGAGAACCGGAGACCCTTTTTACTGGAAAAGAGGCATTCCATCTTAGTCCTCACGGGTGACAACGCATCTGTATTTTGATTCGCAAACGAGGATAAATGTAGATGTCTATGTGCCACAGCAACCACTTATATATTATACCTGGTGGTACACTTATCAGGTGGACTGTGTGCTCGTTTGTCACCTATCCTATAAAAAAAATTAAAATGTTCGTGACGTTTCATTAGGAGGAAAGTCACCTGGTCACGATTGGCTTAGCATCGAGCACTTTCCACACGCTGGACCGCACTTACCTAGACTGCTGGCGCTCTTTTTCACCCTCTGCATGAGGCACTCTTATTTGCCGGAAGAGCTAATGAGAACGGTCGTGGTACCGATTTTGAAAAACAAAACCGGCGATATTTCGAATATGTGCAACTATCGGCCCATTTCATTAGCGACAACTGCGGCTAAGATACTTGACAGTGTGCTTGAGAGACAGTTAAAAGTACATATTAAGTTAAACGATGCACAATTTGGTTTTAGACCAAATCTATCCACTGAGTGTGCAATACTGTCGCTGAAGCACATTGTGAGGTATTACACTGTAAGGAATACGCCAGTGTATGCGGCTTTCCTGGATCTTTCAAAGGCTTTCGATCTTGTCAGGTATGACATTCTGTGGGATAAATTGCGAAAGGCTGGTCTACCCGTCTCATACATTAGCATTTTTAGCTATTGGTACGGTCATCAAATTAATCAGGTTAGGTGGTCTAATGCACTGTCGGACGAGTATAGGTTAGAATGCGGTGTGAGGCAAAGGGGGTTAACCTCACCTACGCTTTTTAATCTATATATAAATGAACTTATTCATAGTTACGCAGACGACATGGTGCTTCTGAGCCCGACGGCTTTTGATCATATGTGAGGTTTATGCAGAAGCCCACGGTTTAAAATATAATGTTGCAAAGAGTGAGCTCATGGTGTTTAAGGTGGGCACGAATAAACCTAATTTCGTACCACCTGTAACTAGGGGGTGTTGCACTTAAACGAGTAACCGAATTTAAGTACCTCGGCCATGTGGTTACCGAAGATTTAAAAGATGATAAGGATATTGAAAGAGAAAGGAGGGCGCTGGCTGTCCGCTGCAATATGCTGGCCCGCCGGTTCTCACGTTGTACAGTCGAGGTAAAACTTATTTTATTTAAGGCCTATTGCCAATTCCTCTATACGTGCGCCTTATGGGTCAGATTTACGCAGCGGGCATACAACACCCTACGTAAACATTATAATAACGCTTTTAGATTGTTGCTGGAGCTCCCACGTTACTTTAGTGCATCAGGTATGTTTGTTGTCGCCCACATAGACAATTTTTCAACACTGATTCGCAAAAAAACTACGTCACTGATGCACAGGGTTCGTGGGAGCGCCAACAGCATTCTTAACGTAATTAGCGAGAAACCGGATTGTACTTTTTTGAGGCACTGGATGCATGTTCATGTCCATGTATCCGTTGCCTCGGACAGGCAACCCAGATATATGAAGTAATTTTTATTCAATTTTACTATCTACTTTTAACAAATTATCGTCTGCAATAAATAAATAATTATTATTATTATATCATTAATATAAGTTATGTTTATGATTTTGTTAATATATTATTAAGTCGGGTCTGTTGTGTGTTACATTTATATTGATTTACATTATTTAATTAATATTAAATAATTATTATATTTTCAATATTATTATGAATACTTATGCATTTGATATATTAATTTTAGTAATGAGTAATAATTTTAGTATTAGAATTAACTTGAATGAATGTAATATTACCCTATGATCCTTGCTGGTCGAAATAAATAAATAAAATAAAATTACAATCGGTTCAGTCATTTCGAGAATTAGCCCGGACACACAGACAAACATGAAAGACAGATGAAATTTAAAAATGGTTACTAAGTTTTATTGGCATGCAAATAACCCACTCATATTAATTAGAAACAGTTATTTTGACATTAGAGAGAGACACAATTTTATTTAAATGTATAAATAGCACCTTAAATTTGTAAAAACAGGCATAATGTTTAAAACGTATGCCTCTAATCGTAAAGGACCATCAATCTTAAGGCCAAGGTTACGACACGTTGAATAGGCTCTTCATTCAAGAACATACTGGGTTCCTTGTCAGCTATTTTAATTATTTACTGCGGTGATCCTAATATCATGTAATTTGTCTTAGAGGGGCTTAACATAAGATTTGTCTTTGACTATTCTGAAATCCAATTTAAATCACTCGTTTCATATGTTTCATGTCTGTGCTATCTTTTTATCTCGTTTTTATTAATTTGCTTTTGTGTATAAGTGTGAGGTTCGAATTTATAAATTTATTTAAAATAGCTCCTCGATGAGCTTTTTTACCACGTGGTAGAACCCAGCTACAGTTATATTAGGTTTGTAGCACGAATGGGTCGGATCGACCGGGGAAGGAACACGCTCTTATGCTATGCTGTGTTTTCTATGATGAGTGTAGAGAACCGAAGACCCTTATTATTGGAAACGAGGCATTTCATCTTATTCCTCAGCGGTGACAATGCATCTGCATTTTGATTCTTAATCGAAGATAGATGTAGATTTATATGGGCCACAGCATCCACTTATCATCAGGTGGACTGTGCTCGTTTTTCACCCTTATACTGTATAAAGAGCTAGAGAATTCAAATTTTGAACATAGCTCACATTCAGATGACAATGTATAAATATCGAAAAAAAAACGAAGTATATCAATAATTTTTTCCTATAAAGTTATTTATGTTATCTTTATTTATTTTGTCTTTAATTTATTTCTATTATTAAATGAATGTAAGTTGGTAAATAATAAATAAATTGTCTAATAGGTATGGTTCTGTATTGCCCCACTGAAACTATGCTATTCCAAAGATCACAGTTGAGCTGCAATTTGTGAAATTAATTCGCGTAAAGTTCAGCCTTAGGGCCTACTCCTGAAGACTGGCCTCCTCCCATTTCTTATTTAACTTTTTTCGTCTATAATAGATACAATCGCGCCTCATTTAGCTATTATTTTTAATACTAGTAACGAATCTGGTGTGTTTCCTGATTTAATGAAGCATAGTAAAGTAATACCTGTAAAGAAATTACATTTCTTTAAGTTTTGTTATTGTTTATTAAATTCTTTTATGGTTAGTCGATAAAGCAGAAACAATTTACTTCGCTACTTGATAGATGGCGCTGTCAAAGTATTTGAGTGGACTGTAGATAAAGCAGACGGTTTCGAAGATGGCGTCAGTAAAATGTTAAAATTGTAAAACACGTAAACAATCGGATAATAATAAAATAACTAATAAAGGGAATCGACAAGTGTAATAACTTTTAATGTCGTTTCTTTGTTTTTTCAGGTATGTTTAGTGATTATTGTAAGGTGTAGTTAAGTGAAAAATACAAATGTACAAATAATTTATACTAATAAAACTTTGTTTTTTCAGAGCAACACAAACGTTTATTTCACCGATTCCCTATAAATTACACGAATTGTCTTATAAAACGACATTTCTAGTTAAAGAAAATGGAGAAGTTAAGATTTACTTTTGCGGTATTAGCGGCAAGTGATGGCAAAACAAATGTAATCTGCATAACCTCAATTGAAACACCCGATGGACGTAATTATAATGTTCCGGACGAAATGAAGCCTGCAAGCAAACACACGAGTATTGTGAGCACAGAGGTATTCACGAAGGTCAAGAATTCTCTAAAAAAAAGACATCAAATACGTAAATTGTGGATTCCATTATCTCCGGAATTGAAAAAAATCTATTTAGATGAAGGCGAAAATTTGCAGTTTGGAGATCAATATTTAGATTAAATTGAAGAGGAATCCAGACCACTAGTTCACAAAAACTGCGACGTCGGGTCTGGAAATAAAAACCTAGGAAAAACATCTGAAAAATTTTTAATTGAGAAATTTTCAGGAAAAAATTCCAATGTGAATCAATGGATGGAGGTGAATTTGAGAATGAGTGTGAACGATTCGAAATACTACAGGATACAGAGAAAATTGAGACTTTAAAGCATCTACTAGAGAAACAATGACATGATTGGTACACTAGTATGTTGATAAAATTCACTGTAAATTCAGAATGGACTGTTTGGAAAAATAACTTTACTGAGACATACGGAAATAAAGGTTGGTCACAGGTTAAATATGCATTTGCCTATAAATTTCAAGCGGGTTCAGCACTGGAATATGCTACGAAAAAGGAAAGGCTGTTATTAGAGGTAAATAAACACATAGATACACAGACGATGATAAATCTTATCGCAACTGGCCTACCAGATTACATATTGGGCAAAATTGATAAGGAATCTATTACATCCACTGCAAGTCTTTTCAATGAAATTGGTAAATTTGAGCATACAACAAATAAACATACCTACTATAAACCAAAACGAGACACATTTGAAAATAAAGGAAAATCTGATAAATATCAAGCCTGCAAAATCTGTGAAAATTTGAACAAGGGAACTCGTTATCACACAGAAGAAAAATGCTGGTTTAAAAAAAGTGAGCAGCAAGAAAACAAGAGAAATCACTACAGGAATATAAACAATACTATATTAGATCTTGAATTAAATGATAAAGATCCAAAAAACTAACAATCACACCATTAATCAAAGTCAAACTTACATTAGATGAAAAACTAAACGTTTTTGGCATATATGATTCAGGATCTAATGTGTCCTTGATTAATTCCAAATTAGTAAAACTAAAACAAGAAGAAGGAAAAAGAGAGTTTAGTAATGCAAATTTAGTAACAATTAATGGTGTGAAGAGTACAGGAGGTTTGACAACAATAAAGCTTAAAATACTAAACATAGAAAAAAAATGCGACGTGTATATTGTGGATGGAAAAGATTTTTAATATGATTTCCTTATTGGACTAGACATGATAAAAGAGTTTAGATTAGTTCAGAATGAAAACCTGGAAATCACACAAAAAACCAAAGACAACACTGATATGGAACTAAATGAGAAATTGACTTCTAAGGAAGGTAAGAGTAATGCACAATTTTACTCTAATAAATTCTCTATAAATTTCAATCGACATGTAAATGAAAAAAATTTTTAGATAAAAATGGGTAATTTAAATGCTCAACAAAAATTTGAAATAAATACACTGATTGACAAATATAAATCGAGTTTTGCGAAGGATAAATACGACATTGGAACAGTAAGAGACTATGAAGCACATATCGACCTCCTAACGGACAAATACTGTAGTAAAAGGCCCTATAGATGTTCAATGGAGGACAAAAAAGAGAAAGAAGAACAGGTGGCAAAATTACTTCAAAAAAATCTTATAGAAGAATCATACAGCCCGTTTGCAGCACCTGTAACTTTAGCTTTTAAGAAAGAAGATAATAAAAGAAACAGATTATGTATTGATTTCAGAGATCTCAACAAAATAGTAACACCACAAGCTCAACCATTCCCGTTAATTGAAGACTTGGTAATAAAAACAAGAAACTGCAAGTACTTCTCAACATTAGATATTAACTCTGCATTTTGGTCCATCCCACTGCGAATTGAAGACAGAAAAAAAACAGCTTTTGTTACACAAGAAGGCCACTTTCAATGGACGTGTCTACCCTTCGGCTTGAAAACCTCTCCCGCAATATTTCAAAGAATCCTGAGCAACATACTAAGAAAACATCAATTAACTGATTTTACAGTCAATTATATAGATGATATCCTGGTGTTTTCAAAGTCTTATAATGAACATATAAACCATTTATCACAATTACTGGAAGCAATAAAACAAGAAGGATTTCGACTAAAATTTACAAAATGTACGTTTGCGTCGAATTCTGTAATATATCTTGGACACATAATAGAAAATAATACAGTTCGACCAGTCAGAGATAATTTAATTTCAATAAGAGAATTCCCTACGCCAAAAACTCTGAAAAATGTCAGACAATTTTTGGGGAAAATTAATTTCTACCATGAATACATACCCAAGAGCACAATTATATTAGAGCCCCTATATAATTTACTGAGGAAAAATCAAAAATTCATTTGGTCAACGGACTGTAAAAATTCATTTCAAGAAATAAAAGATTTACTTTGCTCACAACCCATCTTGGAAATTTATGATCAAAATTTGCCAGTAAATATATACACAGATGCATCATTGGAAGGTATTGGAGCAGTGCTAAAACAAATTCAGCCAGACGGAAAAGAAAAGCCAGTAGCCTATTTTTCAAGAAAATTAAATGAATCCCAAAAGAAGAAGAAAGCAATATACTCAGAATGTCTGGCTATTAAAGAAGCAGTACGATATTGGCAATATTGGTTAATAGGGAAACCATTCACAGTATATTCAGATCACAAACCGTTGGAGAACATGAATGTTAAATCTAGACTAAAACTTAAACTAGTGTATTATTTATCGCAGTATGACTTTCAGATAAAATATGCTCCAGGTAGAGAAAATTTGGAAGCAGATTGCTTAAGCAGAAACCCGGTACTGAATGAAAATGAAGATATTGATGAACAATTAAAAATAGTAAATTTGGTAAAATTAGAAGATATCAACACAGATCAAGAGAAAAATAAAGATATACATGATAACAAGAATAATTTGACATACAAAAACAACATATTTTATAAAAAAGTAAAAAAACATGAAAAAATAATACTGTCGGAAGATTTCAGTATAAAATTTATAAAAAATATTCATGAAAATATGTGTCACATAGGTGTAAGTCAGATGCAAAAAGCAATTGGTACAAGATATACAGCAAAAAAATTAACAGCAAACATAAATAATATTTGTAAAACTTGCCATATATGTATAAAGAATAAAACAAGAGGACAAGCTAAATATGGCCTAGTGTCACACTTAGGACCCGCCACAAAACCATTTGAAATTATCTCCATAGACACAATTGGAGGCTTCGGAGGCTCGCGGTCGACGAAGAGATATCTACATCTTCTAGTGGATCACTTCACTCGTTACGCATATATACTAACCTCGAAGATACAGAATGCAAAGGACTTCATAAAACTGGTTAGTAATATAACGAACTTAAATGATATCGATATTATTCTCGCAGACCAGTACCCTGGAATAAATTCAAATGAGCTTAAGACGTTTTTGAATGACAAATCAATTGCGCTAGTTTCCACCGCAGTAAATTCACCATTTTCAAATGGCTTAAATGAGCGATTAAATCAAACGCTGGTCAAAAAATAAGATGCCAGATAAATGAAAAACCTAAAACCATAGCATGGACAACAATTACTCATAACTGCGTAACTAAATACAACGACACGGAGCATACAGTCACCGGCTTCGCACCGAGATACCTACTAGATGGGACAGATGTTACAATTGTGCCAAATGAATTAAAACAAGGCAAAAGAATAGAGGAATGGATTGAAGATAGGAAAAAAGCGTTACAAAATACAATAAAATCTCATAACTATAATAAAATGTTGATTGACAGAAAAAGAAAAGACTATAGTTTTAATAGGGGTGATTTGGTATATGTTGAGAATGGACATAAATTAAATAGGAAAAAACTGGATGAGCTAAGGATTGGACCTTTTAAAATTGAAGAAAAAATATCATCTTCAATATATAGAATAGATACAGGACACAGAAAATCCGAGTCAAACCTTTTTCACGTCACAAAGCTCATTCCAGTTCCTAAATAAAGAACCGAGTTAAGAACATGATGTACAACGAGTGTGATTTAGTTATAACTATTATAATAATTGTGAGTAAGTTTAGGTATTGTTACCGAAAATTTCGATGAAATTTTCTGCCCTGGGGGAGGAGTTGTAAAGAAATTACATTTCTTTAAGTTTTGTTATTGTTTATTAAATTCTTTTATGGTTAGTCGATAAAGCAGAAATAATTTACTTCGCTACTTGATAGATGGCGCTGTCAAAGTAATTGAGTGGACTGTAGATAAAGCAGACGGTTTCGAAGATGGCGTCAGTAAAATGTTAAAATTGTAAAACACGTAAACAATCGGATAATAATAAAATAACTAATCTTTGTTTTTTCAGGTATGTTTAGTGATTATTGTAAGGTGTAGTTAAGTGAAAAATACAAATGTACAAATAATTTATACTAATAAAACTTTGTTTTTTCAGAGCAACACAAACGTTTATTTCACCGATTCCCTATAAATTACACGAATTGTCTTATATACCTTTATTTAAATCTGGTAGTACATTAGACTCCGCCAATTTTAGACCTATTTCTGTACTACCAACACTTAGTAAGATTTTTGAAAAAATTGTTCTTGATCAATTTTTTTTAATATAAATAATTTACTTCATAAAAATCAATTTGGTTTCACAAGGGGTCGCTCGACAACTGATGCCGGTGTTGAGCTGATTAAATATATCTTTAATGCATGGGAGAATTCACAGGATGCTTTGGGTATATTTTGTGACGTATCCAAGGCCTTCGATTGTGTTCACCATGAATCATTATTCAGGAAACTTCAACACTACGGTGTAAGAAGTGATGCTCTTAAATAAATTATTTCATATTTAAGTAAGAGAACAATATAAGCTCTTCCGGAACTATGGTACAAATGGGCGTGCCTCAAGGCTCAATTCTCGGCCCCTTTCTGTTTCTTGTATACATTAATTACTTACATTACATAGTAGAGGATAATCATGATATAGTATTATTTGCAGATGACACTTCTTTAATTTTTAAATTAAGTCGACAATTACTAAAATATGAATGCTATATCTAAATTAGTAAATCGGTTCAATGTTAATAATTTGCATTTAAATGGCACTAAAACGAAATGTATGAAATTCATGACTCCAAATGTCAAACAATTAACTACTAATGTAATTTTAAATGGGGAGAAACTGAGTCTTGTAGATACCACCATTTTTCTTGGAATCACACTAGACGCGAAGCTTCAATGAAGCCCCCATATATCAAAACTAGCAAGCAGACTTAGTTCTGTAGCATATGCTGTAAAAAAGATTAGAAGTCTAACCAGTGTTGAAACAGCTAGATTAGTTTACTTCAGCTATTTCCATAGCATAATGTCGTATGGTATTTTGCTATGGGGACACGCAGCTGACACTGAAATTATATTTGTTTTACAGAAGTGGTCCATAAGAGTAATTAATGATTTAAAGCCTAAAGAGTCGCTGCGACAAAAATTTAAGGAAATTAATATATTAACTTTGGCCTCTCAATACATTTATGAAAATGTAATGTACGTACACAAAAATAAAAGTAGTTTTACAAAAATAAGTGATATTCATTCTGTAAATACTAAGAACAGACACAAGCTAGTAGTACCTGTTACTCGACTTCATCGAGTCAGTAATTCATTCTTGGGGCGATGTATACGCTTTTACAACAAAATTCCAGAAAATATACAAAGTTTGACCTGCTCAAAGTTCAAAAACTTTATTAAACTAAGTTTGTATAAAAAGGGTTATTATAATATTAAGGAATTTATGGATGATAATAACCCCTGGAAATGAGGTGATCGCTAACAAGCTATTTCTAATTTGTTGTGTTGTTAATTTGTGTAACATCATGATTGTAAGCTGTTATTTAAAAAAAAAAGTCCCGCTGGGTTTCTCGCTGGTTCTTCCCAGGACAGAGGTTTTTTCCGAACCAGTGGTAGTCAAAGAAAAGAGTGACTTTAAATAAGTATTTTTATTTATAATCTATATTGAATAAAAAAAAGTTTCTGTTTCTGTTTCTGTGATTTCGAATTTTTTTTCATAGAACTAATGTCAAAAACAAGCACACAGCTCACCTGATGGTAAGTAAATGTTGTGGCATCTCAATCTATTCTCGACTAAGATATAATGCCTCTTTGCAAACAAAAAAGTATCACTGGTTCTCTACACTCACCACACGGAAAGCAGCTGCATTAAGCTACAAATTTATATAAGGTAACCTGCACGTCTAACAATTCATCACTCTCTGGAACTGAAATATCACGGTTCTGTTCTCACTTTATTGCCTTTTATCAAAGAAATGGCCAGCTATGCAGCAGTGGCATGGATCTTATTTTAAAAATAAGTTCTGAAATGTAAGCTAAATAGAAATAACCGTTCAGCCTTAAATTAAAGCTAAACAGAACCTTGGCTTGGACAATCGTCGTCGCAATGCGGGATTTAAACAAAGCGTTAATGTCAGCCCCGGGAGACAATAAAACTACCTCAACTGTAGAACTACGGCCCGAAAAGGTACCCTTGTATAAATTAACTTTACCCCACCATTATTATTTAGAGGAGCATAGTTAATATGGCCACTAAATAGATAATGTTAATCTACACTAGAGAGAGAAAGCAATATACGACATGCACTCTATATCTAGCTAGTGGTTAGCTAGCTAGTTAAATTTATTTTAAGTTTTATTTATAAAAGCTTTAAACTTCTTCACTTTTAGTGCTAGTATAAGGAAATCTACTATCCTCCTGCGAGTTTCGGATTAGCTGCAAGAGTAAAATAAAACAGGATATGGGCAACAAGCAAGCAAGATATGCGATACCAGAACTTTTCTTCGATGTACAACTTTCTTGTGAAATCGAATACCACCAGCGACGACTTAGGGAACTTCAAGAAAAGAAACTACTCTTTTTTGGAGGGCCGGTAACGAACCTGCAGTTCCCCTGTACGGCGATAGTCACTGACCCTGGTTAGTGACTATCGCCGTAGAGAGGAACTGCAGCTAAGCGGCATGCTTGTTTGCTCCTCTTATTAAAAAAAAACATATTCCTGATACCAACTCAAAATAATTAATAAACGTAATTGTGAAACCAACGCCAAAAAAAGCTAGCAACTATGGGAAATACCGCTTCCCCCCACACACACATCCATACATGAGGCAATATGTGGAGATAGTTTATTTTAAGTCGTGGACTTGATATGCTGTTGTAGACTGAAATGGTAGAAGGCACGTGCCCATCACCGAAGTAGACGGACTATTATATTCTATATTCCTTTACTTTATTGCAATAATAAGAACTGAAGTAGCTCAGTACACGAGCAACAAGGGTTTGATCCCTGCTAGCACTAATGAATTTTTGATGGCAAGTTTATTTGTCACTTGCTCGGCGGTGAAGGAAAACATCGTAAGGAAACCTTTATGTCTGAGAAATTTCTTTCAAGGACATGTTTGTGCATGGAATTGACTAGCTAACACACAGTCCACCTGATTTAAGTGGATACTGTGGTTCATAAACTTCTTCTGTAGTATTCATTAAATCTATTTTTCAATCCAATTAAATATATCTATGATTTCTTATTTTAGTAAATATATTGTAAAAATAATTTTAACTGTACGCTCTTATGTACTAGCAGCCGTATTATATATTGTTTAGCTTCTATATAAAATCGACCGGCCGCTCACTTGGCACCACCCGCGCTAACACTGTCAGCGCGGGCGCTGCCGAGTGAGCGGCCTAGCCTAGCACTAGCAGTCGGTTCAGAATTCCCACACCAAATGCATGTCCGTTTTTGTTAGCTCTCTGCTTTCCCGCTTATGTACTTACTTTTATAAATTTAAATAGTAAAAATATATTATAATTTTAATCCCCATAACTTTCGTATATTAAATTTTTGCCTGAAACTGTAACTAATATTATTTAATTTGATTTAATATATGTGGCACTATCATTGCACCGCAGAGGCGTAAACGAGTCGAACAAACACCCGGGGCTAAATCAAGTTATCAATGTTGTTTTGTAATAGAATGAGGGTAACAAAGGAAGAGCTCACAGTCCATCTGGTGGTAAGTGGCTCATAGGCCACATCTGCCCTCGAATAAGAATAAAAATGCAGATGCGCGAAAAAATCAACGCGAAAAAAAGCGCAACCGAGGCTAGCGGTTGTAAATTCATCCCAGCGGACCTTCTTTACTTACCGAGTAGTACCGGTGTAGGCATATCTTTTACCCCATATCATCCCGTGAGTATCGTAAGAGGCGACAGAGAGCAACAAATTCAGATAAAGGGCTGCAGTCTTCCTAATAACGACTAAAATAAAAAAAAAACTATGGCAAATATCCCAAATAATGAGGCAATATGGGGAGGCCTATGTTCAGCAGGCCTATGTTTAGACGGCTCCGTGGCGCAGTGGCTTAGCAATGAGTTGTTGCGCTGGGGGCCTCGGGTTCGAATCCCGCACGGAACAAGTATTTGTATGGCCTACAAATAATTGTTCCACGTCTGGACGTTTGTCCTTGTGCAATTTATGTTTGTAAACTGCCTCCACGACACAGGAGAAAATCCTAGTGTGGGGGTAACGTTTTTTAAACAAAATGAAATGAGCAGTAGACTTGAATAGGCTACAACGGTAACGGTCACTTTTTCAGTCTCGCTCGTCAGCACTAGTCTTCCCTCACCAAGCGTGAAGTGATAGAAAATATGTACTTAATTTTAATGGGCAACCACGCGCAAAGCTGTTTCAGTTACAGTAGCTATTTCCTACAAAACATCGAAGATGAACGTCGAACCTTTAATGTTTCGGCAGTAATTGAACTAACCACGAAAGTGGCGCTTAGGTACCATTTGCCAAATGCTTGAAATGTTAGAATGAAAAAAAAATACCACGACAATTCGAACTATTCACATATCATTGAGTCTTTACCTATGAAGTTACCGTTTTATATGGAATAATCGAAAATGTGTTTACGCCCTTGCCGCGGAAGTGTGCTGCACTAGAGTAGATGAACTCTTTAAAAAAATTCTAATGTGTTACAAAATTAATTTCATCCAGGCAGTCAGGGCGGCCAGACTCAACGGAGTCTAGTGATCACGCAGAACAGGATTGTATTGCTCGAGGGTATGTGCGCAAGCACTGGTGCACTCCTTGTTCCTTCACTCTCATAGTCCAATGGGACAGTAATCTGACTCAGTTTCGGTTTTACGTGCTTTTTGAGGCACGAGGGTGAACAGAACGCCAACTTCCTAACTCCGCGATGCTACTGAGAATTTTTCGGCACAGAATCCCAATAACTTTTTTTGTTTTGACTCCACACGGGATTCCAACCCAGGACGTCATGATCAGCAACCGTAACTTTGTAAAAAGTCGAAGTTTGTTGGAGCAATGCAATGGCTGGAGAGAAGGTGTCCGACGAAAGGTTCAGGAAAGTATCTGTTGTGCAGTGTGTGGCCGGGCGGTGTCATGAAGAAGCAAGAATGACGCAGTTCATCAATGTTCTTAACATCATTTCATTTTATTTAAGAAGAAGAAGGGGGGGTCTTATGAAAAGGGTTTTCCATATATTACCCACAAGAATAAAAATGAAATACTGGCTTTGATACACTCAAGAGGAGCTCATAACCCAGATATTACCTTCTCAGTTAATATTCAAATATTTACGTAGTTCATCTGCATTACAATAGCGTTAAGTTTATTCATTCTAGTATATTAACGAGGAACGGCAAAATAGTTTGGAGCCTATTTAATTATTCTCTTAGGATACGTAAGCGCTCTGTCACTACAGTTGTGTTATACTTAAATTCAACCAGCGGGTAATTGGTGCTGAGTGTGAACTCGACCAGGTGTAGAAAGAGGGAGTTTTTTACGTGATAGAGCCATACTTATGTGCAGCTATCTTATGGTTGTAGTACGAATGAGTCGGTCGACTCGACCGGGAAGGGATTACGCTCTGAAAGTAGAAGCTGAATGCAGCTGTGTTTCGTATGCTGAGAGTAGAGAAACGAAGACCCTTTTTACTGGTAAAGAAGGCAATCCATCGTAGTCCTCTGGAATGACAAAGCATATGCATTTTGATTCTTAATTGAGGATAAATGTAGATATCTATGGGAAACAGCATCCACTTGCTATCATGAGGACTGCGGGCTCGTTTGCCACCTTTATTCTAAAAAAACATATTACTGGCATCAGAATCAAAGTTGTCATAGTGATACTGCGATCGTAATTCTACTACCTCACAGTAGAGTTCAATGTCAAGCTGTGGAATTTTAGAAGCTAATGATGAAGAAGTAGATGTGTGAAATAGGTATACAATTTTAGTCATTTGTTAAATTTGTTCTCCAATCCTGGCTAGAAGCCTGTCTGCAACGGTTCCCTGTTTTTCTTACACCAAACAGTAGAGCATCCTGCACCGTATTTATGTTTGAAGGGCGAAGTATCTCAGAGTTAGTAATTACAGTGTGTACAGATTGTGAGTACTGAGAGGTGACAACGCATCTAAGACTTTCTTTGTTTAAAGTTAGATGCAGCTGTCTCTAGGTCTTGGTAGCTCTTTTTTAAATTTCATTTTTTTAACTCTGTTATTAATTCAAATCAGTAAATTAGGTAAGTACAGTTTCTCTTATTTATGTGGGGTAGGAAAAGTCTTGTAATTCTTGTACAGACATACAGATGTTTGTCAAGATAATGTTATGAAAAATTGTGATGTAGAAGTGTTAGCCAAAATTCATAATAACAATATGTTATTTCTACGTGTTTATTAGAGTACCAAACAGACAGAGAGAGAGTAATAGTAAAAATAGCTGATGCCCTACTACTAAATATCGCGTTGTTCTCGATCTGCTATAGTAGGTGAACCCCACGTTTGTGTGCATGCGCTTCAGGGCGCTTATATGAAGCTTCCGTACTCCCGTTCTCTCGGTGAAGTGGATGTACTATTATCGAAGAAAGAAGCAAGGTATCAGGTATGAAGTATCTTACAAGTTATGTTCCGTCACTCCTCAATATATTGCCTCTTTGGCGGGATTTGCCATAGTTGTCACGCTTGGCAGGGAGGTTAACAACCGCAGTTTTTTTTTATTTTTCACGCTGTTGCTTATCCCCTGGTTTTATTCCTTCTGCCACCTCTTACAGAATGATATGAGTTAGTGGATATTCCTATACTGCCACTACACGGTTGAGTGCGTAGAAGCTATGTGTTACCTAGAATTATATTACATTTCTTTGAGATAATTAAGTGACATGTGGCGTTATCGTTTGTAATTGGATTGTTAAAGGTTTTCTCTTCTCATAATATTGTTTATTGAGACATTTATGTTACTTATGTGACTAAGGTAACATAACTTATATGTAAGTCTACTATTTATTGTTTCTTTTATATACAATTAAGGGGATATTTATTTATTAATTTACAATCTTTATTGCATTCACCTATAAAGATGGATATAATGGGCAGACTTTATGCATCAAAGCATTCTCTACCAATCAACTCGTGGAATGATGAAAATATAACGTAGGTGTAGTAATAAAAATATATATATGTTTTTTTTCCTCACACGACCTCCTTGTGGAATCGATTACCATCAGCGATTTTTCCGGACCGATACGACTTAGGGACCTTCAAGAAAAGAGCGTACTCCTTTTTAAAAGGCCGGCAACGCATCTGCGATTCCCCTGGTGTTGCAGTTGTTCATGGGCGGCGGTAGTCACTTACCATCAGGTGAGCCGCATGCTCGTTTGCCCCCTCTCCTATAAAAAAAAAAGAAAAAAAATATATATATACATTTAAAAAATACATTATGGCCTTAATATCTTGTATAAAACAAATATATGTACAATCGTGTATGGAGACGGTACTCAATTCGACTGTATGTTTTTTTTTTATGTGTGTTACCTCATAACTTTTTACTGGGTAAACCGATTTGGATGATTCTTTTTTTTATTTGAAAATTGTCAAATTTGCAGTGCCTGAAAAGGGCGTCTAAGTTGTAAGCACATTTTTAATTTAAGACCAATTATGTACACTTGGATTGCAAATAAATGATTTGAATTGATTTGCTTTGAAAGCTGGTACTTCTCGTGTAGTCCCATATGATATTGATCATAATCAGACCAATAGTTTTTGAGTTATTCTTAATAACTCATATTGAAGTCGGCTGTATAACATTTTTAATTTTAAATTATACTCATGCCACCTCACTTGTGTCTATATGTATAGATAAGAGATCTATAGATTTAATGTTATAAGAGGATGAATATAAAAATGTTATCTTACAAAATAATATCATCGTATCATATTGGCCTCATTTAGCCTTTTTTTCCTCACATTAAGATCTTTATAATCCGATGACTACGTAGCTTAGGTACCATCCAAAAATGATGTTGGCTGCACCACAGTCGAGGAAAATTAAAAATAAATTTCTAAATTCATAATACCGTTTAACAGTTTAATTACCAAAGCACGCGACACTTCATTAATCTGGCAGTGTCGTTCACATTAAATTTGCTGAATTTCCTTTCACATAACGTTTCACTGACATAAAATTGAAATTATGAATAGACGTTTCTGCGTGATTTCATTTCATTATAATTAAGGACTTATAATTCTTTAATATATTGAGGACTGATTTTGTATTATCGGAACAGATAAACATTATTCATAGGACATACATCATGAACAAAATCATACATCCATCCATCCATTATAATCTATGAAAAACCACAAAAGTACATCGCTGAACATAGGCCCCATAGGGTCGATTTTACGATAAAATGGACTTACCTTTATTTACTTATTTATTTAAAAACTTAAATGTAACAACTTAAGGTAAAGGGTACATAGGGCGGATTTAATGCCATATGGCATTCTCTGCCAGTCAATCCTGGGTGCCAAAGACAATTGTAGGCAGGTGCGAAACACAATTTTTTTTATAGGATAGGGCGACAAACGAGCACACAGTCCACCTTATGGTAAGTGGTTGCTGTGGCCCATAGGCATCTACATTTATCCTCGTTTGCGAATTAAAATGCAGATACGTTGTCACCCGTGAGGACTATGATGAAATGCCTCTTTTCCAGTAAAAAGGGTCTCCGGTTCTCTAATATGCATAAATAAATAAAGTGTATATATATCTTACCTTTTCTTTATCTTATCTTAGGCTCACCAGAGTCACTAGTTGGGACTGAGGTGAACTTCTTTGTTACAGAGAAGCTCCCACAGTGTCATTATCATTGAAAAGTTGCATTTTAGTTAAAAGTTTTTTGTTTCCTAGTTTATGTATACATGTACATATTGCCCCAGTGTTGTATTTTTTTACACTTTTTAATTTTTTTTATCATCTGCTTCTACGTTTAGGAATATCCATAGTTTGGTTTATTCATTTCAAAGCTAAATAATATAAAATATAAATAATATTTCAGAAAGAAACAAATCTCTGCACTCCTAACAAATTAACTACCCGCGCTATAAAATCTGTCAAATATTTTACCTCATTCCTAAGTAGCGCCACCCTAGTGTCAGAAAAAGACTGGATCTTTGCCTCGTTTGGGAAGCAGATTGGCAAGCGCAGTTATTTTTATAATTTTGAGTTTTATTAGGAAGATGTTGCTGCCCATTTCTTGTTTCAATATCCCGCTTTCGCCTCTTACGATATCTACGGGAGGATATGACATGGTAGATCTACTCTTTTTTTTCTTTATTGGGTTTACCAACAATTGTTAACACTAACACATCATATTAGTATAGTTGACTTTCAAATATGAAATATCTTCGATGTGTGTGTGCGTGGTTGTCGTGTGTCTGTGTGTGTGTGTGTGTGTGTGTGTGTGTGTGTGTGTGTGTGTGTGTGTGCGAGCGCGCGTGTGAGTGAGAGCGCACGAGTGCGTTTGCGTGTGTGCTTGCGTGCATGCGTGCATGCGAGCGTGCGTCGTACATGCGTGCGTGCATGAGTGCGTGTATGCGTGAATGCGTGCGTGCGTGCGTGTGTTTTTGTAAACCTCTTATATTTTTTGAACAGCTCAACCGATACGAACGATCTTGGTGACGTTTGAAAGTGTTTTTATCAAAGAGCAATGGCAGAAACATAGTTGACAAAAATTACTGCGTCTAGAAATAAGTTATATATAAAATGACTTTTATTATTTTTCCATGATTTTTCAAATAAAATGTATTTTAATTAAAAAAAACAAACATTTTTGGGAATATCAAATGACTAAAATCATTTTACTCTATTCAAGTGCTGCCATTTACTATATTCATACTATTTTCGTATACACTTTGTAAGACTACCAACACAACACACAAACACAAAATATATTTATATTAAGTTATTATTAGTAATAACTATACTATCCGTAATAATAAAAATAAAAGTGATATGGTTGAAAATAAGTCTCTTACATAGAACTTCCTACAATAATACATTATCTCAATCATAGTACTATGTAACAATTCTATTCAATGTTATGGCAACACTAGCTAAAACAAAATGTAACTGTTTTTTACTGGAATTCCGGCTCTGGGTTCTAGCCATTCTGAGAATGTCACTGTACGACACAAAGGCCCTGCCAAAAATATGCATTTACAGTATACAAATATATAATGGAGATACAATAATCTAAAAACTCTCAATTATTTAGGAAGGTACATTATGTTGAGAATGTATTAAGCTAACATCAACCAATCATAGGACGCATGACTTTTTCCAAGTGACATAAGACATAACCTAAAAAGGTTTAAATCTAAATATCTTTTTGTGACGCCTTCTCAGTTTAAAATCCTTTGACAAAGTTATTAAGAGACTTACGCTTAACATTTAAATATATTTTTGATATATAGACGCTACCATTCCTTCTCAACTAATTTTATGTATGAAAGTCTGCCATTGTTCTTTAGATCTCCAATACTATTTAATTCAATTCCTATCAGTAGATTTTGAGAAATCTCAAAAATAATAGCTTTAAAACAGATGTAATCATTAATTCCAAAATGTAATCTGCTCTTAAAGCGTTTTGAAATCGATCATAGCGGGAAGTTCCATGGATGGCCTGCAGGGTTAACCGATTTCTTACTTATCACTGTTTGAGTATTATTTCATTTGGTGTTTAGTGTTGATGAGGGCCTAGATGATAAATCGCAATCGAAGATACCCAAGTTGTAATCGAATGAAAAGACAGAAGCCGGATAAATATTCCACTCAATTATCTGAAGGAAAATTAAAACTAAAGAAATAAAAAACTATTACTAAATTCAATTGTGCATGCATTTACGTATTACATGATTATATGTAAATTTTTTAAAGTAGTTTAAATATACACAAATTTTCACTTATAACATTCCAATATTTCAATTATTTTATGTCAAAAGTCAACAGAGTTAAATAAATGATAGATAAAAAAAGATAATATAAATAAAGTCCATTAAAATGTAATTAATCACCACCATCATCACGACAGCCTATCGAATGTCTATTGCTGAACTTAAACCTACTCCAGGTTGCCTCATAGCAAAATATACCCCGTTTTTTCAATATTTGTTTTAATTATTGCTTTTTTCAGTTTTGAGTTTTTTTCAGCTGCTGTCTATCTCCAGTCTAACTTCCCTCTGTTATTTCTCATGACACTTACGGGATGATATAGGGTGGTGGTTATACTTACACCGTTACTTCACGGCACTACGTTACAGTGAAATTAAATTAATTACAGAAATAGTGTAGTTATAAAAAGAAGTAATTATCAAATACAGAAAACATTAATTTTGAATTTCTGCTGTAAGTAATAACGCAGGCTTTAACACCTTGCAGCTAGGTTTACATTTTAAGTGATTGAAAGCACTGACCCGAAACGCTTCTTCTTCAGTTTATTTTTAATTTTGCGAGTGAAATCGGAGAAAGTTATAGAAAATTCTATTGCAAAAAAGTGTGCAGTTCCTGGTCTAAATTGCAAAAATCGACGTATAAAACATAACGCATCATTGATATCGTGCCTATTGTGTGTTTATATTTACAAATAGACTGTTAATTTCATTTCTCTTGAACTTTTATACGTAGTAGAACCAAGCTGCAGCTATATTATGATTGTAGCACTAATGGGTTGGCTCGAAAGACATAATAATGAAATTGATAGCATTGAATTGACATTTTAATATCTGCAATTTAATACTCTTCGAAGCATACCATGTGCACAACTCGTAGTTCAGTCATTAGCTACTTCCTAACCCCAGCGGTAGATCTGCTCGATGGCGCCGCCGCCAACCAAGATTCAGCTTCGGAGGGTAGGGAGAGCGGCGCCTCGCAATACCGACACTCCTCTCCCCCCGCAACCCCACCACCACCGCATCAATTAACGGTGCGGCCCAGTCAGAGTCGCAAAGGATAGGGCGAGTGGCGCATCGCCATACCAACACTCCTCTTCCTCCGCAACTCCATCTCGGCTGCAGTGGTAGGGGGAGAGGGGGCCCACCGACACACATCCGAAGTGGACTCGCCAAGCCCACTCGTAGTGGCCACCTCGGGCTGGGCCAGCCACGTGGTTCCTATTTGTTCACCGCAGGTGATCAAGCCACGGCTACTACAAACTTTTTTTTCCGGGGGAAAATCTTCATGGACTACCTCCGCCTGGGGAAAGCGGAGGGGCGTGCCGGACTCTTACCGGCTAAAACCACCCCGGTATCTCCTCGCACGTGCGCGCGGGGCCGCGGGAATCCAAATTCTTCCGCAGCCCCACACTAGAGCTGGCCCGGTCCATCCGGGCCTCGTCTCCTGCACGGGGTAGTGAGTTCAACTATCCCGTGTATCGCTTCAGGGGCGCGCGCCGACATCGCGGGCTTCCCCAAGTCCCTCGCCCCTGAACACATTCATGGGGGCCGGAAAAGGGCGTTGTCCGCCCTTCTCCTGCGCCCGGTGCGCCTTCTGCGGCCGGGGAAGAGAGTCGAGATCTCCCTCTCCCGTTCCGCAGTTTCCTTTGGCGACATCATGTCCTCGCAGAAGGACACCACTGCGTCCCACGACTCTGCGCTACCAACCATCCTCCGCACTAAGGCCGGCAGCACAGATCGCCTCCTACTTCATTTGTGAGGACACGGCGCTGCTCTTCCCAAGCTACACACTCGGCGAGCGTGTGTTGCACCGTGTCCTCCCCGCAATGGACGCAGTGGTGGCACCGAGCGTCCGGCTCCCTGTCTATACGGCACAGGTACTTGCCGAAGCAGCCGTGCCCCGACAGCACCTGCGTCTCCCTAAACGACAGGGAGCTGTGCCTTCTCCCAAGCCAGTCGTCGAGTACTGGCTGGACGCCTCGATGGTAGCGAGACCAGCGGTAGGGCGCAGAATCCTTTGCCGCCATTCCGCCACCAAGACCTGACGTAGCTCCTCTCGGCGCAGCGCGATCTGACGCTGCACCGACCTCGAGCCCCGTGCCCGCTCTTCCTCGCGCCATCGATATAATGACGCGAGTACTTTCGCCTCTAGGTCCCAGGGCGGGGATCCGGCCAGGACGCAAGCCGCCTCGTAGGAAATCGTGCGATACCCGCGGACGACTCTGACGGCCATCGCCTTCTGCGGTTTGCATAGAATGGCGAGAGTGCTGGCCGTCATGTCCATCGCCCATACAGGGGCCCTATACAGGGCCATGGACCGCACGATTCCCACGTACAACCGCCTACAGGCGGCGCTCGGGCCCCCCAAGTTGGAAAGCAACGTTGAAAGCGCGCCTGCTGCACCCATCAGCTTCGGCGGCAGCCGCCGGAAGTGGGGTCCCAATTCCTATCGGCTGTCGAGCACCAATCCCAGATACTTCATGGTGGACTCGACAGCTATCCGGGCCCCGCTGACCACGATGTGTGATCCCGGCGGCGGCGCTCGTCGAGGGCCATGGAACACCATGGCCTCCGACTTGTTTAGGGCCACCTCCAGGCTCAGGCGCCGGATGCGGTTCACCACTTGTGACACCGCAGCCGTGGCAACCAACGCTGCTTCCCTGTGCGAGCTCCCCCGGGCAGTGACGAGCGTGTCGTCCGCATAACACGTCAAGTCGGCGCCCGACGGGTGTTCACCTCTCAGCACCCAGTCGTAGCCGATATTCCACAGAAGCGGTCCCAAGACCGATCCCTGCGGAACACCGCACGACATGACTCACCGACCTGTGCCGTCACGTCCCCGATACGTAACGCATCTCTCTTCAAGGTAAGCCTCTATTGTGCGGCGGAGATAGGGAGGCACGCGATGGTAATTCAGCGCCTCCCGGATACAATTCCAGGGTAGGGTGTTGAAGGCGTTGGAGACGTCTAAAGACACCGCCAGCACCACCCCACCCCGGGAGACTGTCTCCTCCGCCTGGGGGTGGGCTACAATCTAACCTAACCTAACCTTCACTCACTCACGGTTAACCATCTCTACATAAAAACATAGTCACTTTCCGCCGTTTGTACGATCTTTTAAACTGCGCAACGTATTATGAAGGGGTTTTTGTCATGATATATAATGATCTGAGTGAAGTTTATATGTATAATACAAAGATATTATCTATACAAATAAATAAAATTGAAATGTCTGTTTGTAATGTCACAATTACAGCTTTTTACTAAATTCATATAAAAGTATACACGGTACAAATAACAAAAATACAATTTTTATAGTTTTTGTCAGTCTGTCTGTCTGTTTGTTCCGGCTAACGGCTAGACCGATTTTAACGGGATTTTCACTGGCAGATAGCTAATGTCACATGGAGTAACTTAGGCTACTTTTATTTTAGAAAAAAAATTAGGGTTCCGCGCAAAAAAATTAAAATCCCAAAAAACGCGGGCGAAGTCGCGGGGAACAACTAGTGTTCGCGCTAAACGCTAATTTCGGGAACGAACGCGAGAGGGCGCGCGGCTCAGTGTCATACCGGTTTGACATTCGGTCGTGCGTAAAACGCCCAAGGGCAGTCGTCTGTAAGTGGTGCTGACGTGAGCACGCGGTCAATTCTGTTAGGGAACTCGGAATAATTAGGTGCGGCCCGTAAATATACGGTCTAGGATTTTGTGACGCGCATTCCCTATTTGGATAGCCTTTCCCGGGACTTATTGGGTCCGACTCAGAATCTGTATAAGTGCATTCGACAATATTAGCTAGTGCGGCCTCTGATATTCTAGAAATAACTGTTGCAACGCGAAACGGTAGTGACCTTTAATAAACTGTAAACTCCGTGTGCGTTTTGTGTGTTAACCTTATAACCAGCGATAGTTAGTGGCTTCTGTAAGTTAGTAAATCGTACGATAGAGTTAATTGACTGTCAACGTGACGAAAGAAGAAAGTGACTGTGGATAACCTCGAAAGGCCCCCTCAAGTTGGAGCGGTGTCGACGCTCGGGCTGCTGCCGACGGCCAAGGTCTAGGTTCAATCACCATCAGTCACACCCAGATACACACAACATCACCATTCTTTCCCTTGCACTACACAACCACATGCGACCTGACCGACTCCGGAGGGACCAGTCGCCTTGGATATAGGTAAGTAAGCTTCGTCCAAATTCCTTCCGGTCGACTGGCCGTAGCATAACGCTCCCCCATATATTTTAGTGTAATTAGAGAGATTCCACGTGGCCACATTGAGGCCCGACCTACGTCTGTTCGGGAAGTCTTCAGCTCATGGGCCCCTGAGGATTGGATACATTAAGGGAGCAGCCGTAGGCCGTAACAGACTGGTAGCAGAGCGTGGCTCCGGGTTCGATTCCCGGTCGATCCCGACCATAGTGTTTGATAAACATTAAACATTTCTGGTAGCAGGGAGCGTTGGTTTAATTGGTTTAATTTGTATTTACAATCACGCCCGTCCGTAATACGTAAAAATATTTTTTTGTACGTAATAATAGAATTATTTCCCTTTGTTCTTTGTTGCTTGCCTTTTTTTGGTTAGTGAGTTGATTTGAAAAGCCGCGCCCTACGTTGTGCAAGCGGGAGTTTTCTAGAGATATACGTATGTAGGTAGATGGTTATTTTTACGTAATCGGTTAATTATCGTTGTCGGATAGTTGTAGTGGATTACTTATCGAAGGGTTAATTTCCGAGCTAGGCATTTTTTGTTGATCGACCGTGATGTGTATCTTCGTTTATACTGTAAGTTGTATTTGAACTAAAGTATTTGCGCCATTTGAATTTAACTTGATTTGATCGCACTAGTCTTTGTTATTTGTTAATTTGATTTGTGTCTTTTCTTTTGTGCTAACTTGTATTTGGTTGATACGTAGTAATTCGTATTTGTGTAATTTCTATTCAACGCGATTTGATAGGAACTGCATTTATTAACTGTTAATTTTTGTTGTATTTTTTGTTTGTTATCTTTGTAATCTGTGCTCAAGCCGCGTCGTAATTTGCATTTTATAGTGATGACATCGCCCAAGCTACTGATCCGTTATTTGCGGACTGAGCTACGCTGGGCCACAAGCGCCCATGCTTTGATAGGTCGACCGGATAGGGTCCATAACTTGATGAAGCGGTTCGAGCAGGTGGATGCTCAAAGGGCCGCAGTGGAGGAGGCTTACGCTGAGCTCGAGGATTCGGATGTGGAGAAGGGAGTCCTGGACTCCTGCTTCGCGGACTATGAGCAGTTCTTGTGGCTCACGGACGAGTTGATCGAGGCTGAAGGCAGGTATGCCGAGGAGGCGCGTGAAGCTCGGATGAGTGACCTGTCCGAGTCCTCTCTGAAGCGGCTTCAGCCGGAGCTGTTGGGACGACTCCCAACTCTGGACCTGCCAAAGTTCTCCGGGGTCCTTTCCGAATGGCTGACCTTCGTTGGTCTTTTCGACAGCCTAGTGGACGCCCGGAGTGACCTGACCCCGAGCCAAAAGATAGCGTACCTCCTGGCCTCACTGGAGGGGGAGGCCCTGGGCGTCGTCGGCCACTTGAGATTGTCGGACGACGCCTACCAGACTGCTCGGGACCTCCTAGCCAGAAGATACGCCAACGTCCGGCGAATTGCGGACGAACATGTTAAGCAGCTTCTAAGCCTCCCGCTGCTTAGTGACCGGGCCAGACTGCGTCCGGACCTGTTGGATCCAGTCTTGGTGGCCTGTAATACGTTGAGGCGGCTGGGTTTACCAGTGGGCGAATGGGCTTTTTTGTTGCTCCGCATCGTGCTGTCCCGTCTACCTCTCGACCTTCGAATCCATTTTGAGGAGAGGTACGGCGGGGACGAGGCCTCCTATATTCCGCCCTTCTATGACCTGCTGCGGTTTTTGGAGGAGCAGTGCCGGCAGATAGAGAGCGCGGCGGGCACCGTTGACGACTTACGAGCCGTGCCCAGTGAGAGGCTGAATCCTCCAGGCAAGTCGTCGTCAACCCCCCCCTGCTCCTATTGTCGAGCATCTGATCATCGGGTAACGTCGTGCCCGAAATTATTAGGTAAGCCGGTTCCAGCGAGGCGAACTATCGCCAAGGAGCGCCGCTGGTGCTGCTCATGTTTGGGAGGACACCTCCAGCGAGACTGTCCGCATCGGCGGCCCTGTCTGCATTGCCAGGGCAATCATCATGCCGTTTTGTGCCTGAGTGCTAACATCGTCTCCTCTCGGGACTCTGCCAGGCCCTCGACCCCCACTGGCGGGGGCGCTCAGCCACGCCCTCTTCCGGGCGACTCTCGGCGCCCGCCGGCCAGCCATCAGGCCCCTAAGATTGAAAGGGGTCCCTCCCCCGACCAGTCGGGGGGTAATTCCCCCAGGGGCGGGGGTGTCATCACCCCCCCTAAGCGTGTGGAGAGGAACTTCACGGCCACTCATCGGTCCGCTGGACCCTTCTCACTCCCGTTAGCTGAGTGGCCGCGACTGGTGTACCACTGTTCCCCATTTGATGGAGGCGGCCCTGGCTAGCTGCCGCCTTAGCTCCCACCACGGCCACCTCCACTGAGCCTTAAGCCGTCAACAGTCCTCTTGTCAAAATGTTCTGTTGCCGACGGCCTCAGTGAAGGCGTACAACCCGAGTGGCGACTGTTAGCGATCGCGGGTTCACGCCATGTGGCCTCCCCTTGGTGGTGGGAAGATTAGGGCCTCTGGAGCGTTGAATCACGCTGTCAAGGGGTATTAGATTTGGTTTGGTCGAGCACTTAGTCAAAAAATACTTGAATTAAAATTAAAAACTGCTTTGGGCTTTCCGCGAAATTTTCCTATTTGTAGCGGTTTAAATTAAAAGAATTGAATTTAATCTACTCCTTTAAATGCTACTGCATGAGTTTTGTAAATATATTTAATCACTGTATTTGATTGTTGCGTCTGTTTGCCGAAAGGAAAATTTGAATTCATCTAAAATTGAATGGCGCAATATTTGAAAAATTATGTTTATGTTTATGATAGTGTTTAATCATTTTGCTTTGCGAAGAAGTAGGGCTGTCCCTTACGTTATTGTTTTGTTTAATTTGCAAGTTGACCTATGCGCATCGGTGATTAATTTGGTTGAATTAATTCTGTAGTTGAACATTGATGCTTTTGAAAAATTAGTTGAAATATGAGCATAGGACTACTTGTCTAACAGGCTAGCTAGTTTTGGAGATTATCAGATTGAAATCAGCTGCCGCACTATTTTAGTAAATGATAATATGGTAGGTGGCCTGGCTTGGCCTACTTGTTGAAAATTCATACTAGGGACTATCTGTGCGTCTCGTTCGGCTCTCCACAGACGACGTTCATGTGGAATTTGTGGGTGCTCTCTGCACTGAAGCTTAGGAGGCCGCTCGGGGCCGCTTCGTGTCGCGTCGCTGTTTGCAGAGCTGATCCGGTCGGATTGCGGAACTAATCATAGGGGCACAGATAGGTGTTTGAATGAGGTCGTCGGACTTCTGTCCAGTACAGGACTTGTTAAAGTGCTGCGATGCCCAGGAGGGGCATCCAGTGGAGGCTGACCCTCCGGCTTGCCACATTAGGGCTATCTTTTGGGGCGTTGGTTAGGGTTGCAAGATCTGATGGGTTGCCTAAGGTGGCCTAGTTTGGTTGTAGATTTGGTCTTGCAACTTGCCGTCGCGACCTTGTCCCGATGCCCGGTTTGCTCGCGGACCTAAATCCTTATGTCCGGGACGGGGGTTTGTTCGCGCTAAACGCTAATTTCGGGAACGAACGCGAGAGGGCGCGCGGCTCAGTGTCATACCGGTTTGACATTCGGTCGTGCGTAAAACGCCCAAGGGCAGTCGTCTGTAAGCGGTGCTGACGTGAGCACGCGGTGAATTCTGTTAGGGAACTCGGAATAATTAGGTGCGGCCCGTAAATATACGGTCTAGGATTTTGTGACGCGCATTCCCTGTTTGGATAGCCTTTCCCGGGACTTATTGGGTCCGACTCAGAATCTGTATAAGTGCATTCGACAATATTAGCTAGTGCGGCCTCTGATATTCTAGAAATAACTGTTGCAACGCGAAACGGTATTGACCTTTAATAAACTGTAAACTCCGTGTGCGTTTTGTGTGTTAACCTTATAACCAGCGATAGTTAGTGGCTTCTGTAAGTTAGTAAATCGTACGATAGAGTTAATTGACTGTCAACGTGACAAAAGAAGAAAGTGACTGTGGATAACCTCGAAAGGCCCCCTCAAGTTGGAGCGGTGTCTACGCTGGGGCTGCTGCCGACGGCCAAGGTCTAGGTTCAATCACCATCAGTCACACCCAGATACACACAACATCACCATTCTTTCCCTTGCACTACACAACCACATGCGACCTGACCGACTCCGGAGGGACCAGTCGCCTTGGATATAGGTAAGTAAGCTTCGTCCAAATTCCTTCCGGTCGACTGGCCGTAGCATAACGCTCCCCCATATATTTTAGTGTAATTAGAGAGATTCCACGTGGCCACATTGAGGCCCGACCTACGTCTGTTCGGGAAGTCTTCAGCTCATGGGCCCCTGAGGATTGGATCCTTTAAGGGAGCAGCCGTAGGCCGTAACAACTAGTATATTATATAATTCATCTGTCCGTGTGGATGTGACTCAGTTCCCTGACTTTGATGAAATTTTGTTTGTGTGATTAAGTTGATTAGAGAGTGGTTTAGATTCATAATTTGATCCAGTAGGTTTTTTTATAAGATAAGGGTAACAAACGAGGATACAGTCCACCTGATGGTTAGTGGTTGCTGTTGTTGTTGTTCCCCTTAGACATCTACATCTATCCTCAACTATTGATCAAAATGCAGCTGTGTTGTCCCCATGAGGACTAAGATGGAATACCTCGTTTCCAGTAAAAATGGTCTCCGGTTCTCTACACTCATCATACGAAACACAGTAGCATTGAGTTTCTATTTCACGTTATTATTCTGTGGTCTTTCCCTGGTCGTGGTGGCGTTGTTGTCGAGATCTAAAAATCAACCGAGCAAATGCGGGGCGTATCGCTATTTTTTACGAAAACAAAGCACTAATAAATTTGTTGTTTAGAATGCGTACTTTAAGTTTCCTTGAAATATGTTAAATGTTATTTATACGAGTATATTAGTATATTATATCCACACAGTTCTAGTCATCTAATATACAAAAAAATATTTTTGTTTGTTCGTATTTTGTACGCTACCATAACGTTCATCAGATTGCGGTAAAACGTTGTCAACTTATTGCTTGCATTTCAGCGAAGGTTATAGACACAGTACAATTAACTTACAGTAGGTGGCGTGCGTATCGTGCTGACTTTATTTGAAAGTAAAATACTCAACTTGCTCAATCTTAATAAATGTCATTCCTAATTAAACAATATACGTCTTCCAAATTTGAAACGATATTTCCACAATTAATTTTTCAGCCGTAGCAACGCACAGGATATCAGCCAGTATGTTATAATATTATTGTTTTATATAAAATAAGAACCTCTAATTGATAGTAGAAAATGTAAAAAATTACTAATAATTATATTAACAAATGCTGTTGTTTCTGCAGACAATAAAAAAAGATCTGTGACGGTTAAAAGTTCGAGACGTTTGGTACTGCAACTCTCAATCCACCTGTAATACGTTTTTATTCAAACAAATCATTAATTTATCGTTGGAGGTCCATATTCAGCTATGGCCTTATATAGGCTGTTGAAAAAGAGGGAGAAAGCAGTTCATAGTTAATGCTATTACATTATTTGAGGCTAAATTAAATTGATATAAAATACTATGGCGGTGTGGGACATATTGTTCCCATCTTTATGTGGGCAAAAAATAATGTGAAATCTGTGTTACTTGCGTAGCATTTGGTTAAGGGCCGTCATCACCTATGTATCATACCTTTCACAATTTTATAGTTAAGCCAATATTTTAGCTAAACATGGTCCAAATAGATCACTGGTTGACCCTGCCTACTCCTTTGGTGATTACTTAGTCGTGACGCTATGTATGTATATAAATTCCTTTCTAGCGGCCTCGATATAATTAATGAGAAAATACTGAAGGCAGTTTTGTCACGTTCCCGCTTTCATTTAGTGGCCAGAACGTAAAGAATTTCTTATTAACCATAGATTATATTATTTGGTAATGAGGTGTAAGGGTTTTGAAAAGCGCTTTTGTTTTATGAAATTTCATTTTCGCCTAATTTATTTTGCATATTTTTGCTGATAAAACTCAAATTTATATTAAAACTAGCGATCGGGCTCGACTTCGCACAGGTGATCTCTGGATATCGACGACAGCGCCACCTACCGGGTCTAATTGTGAATCGTTTAGATCATTCAGAGACCAACTCAAACACACACAAAAATTCATCAAAATCGATCACAATCGATCGACAGCATTTGATTTTATATATGGAGATGAGTCATATGAATTATTAAAGAACATAGAACAAGTAAAAAGTCATCTTAAAAATTGTGTGGTTGATGTTATGAGGTGGTGTTTGAATTTGTTAGATTAAAAAAGGTATTTTTTTAAACTATTCGTCTGTAGATTTAAAAAAAACAAAATCATATTTCTATGAACTTTTTATCTATACTATAAAATATAATAAAGCGGAAGAGTTTTTTTGTTATTTTGTTTGTTTAAACGCGCTAATCTCTGGAACTACCAATCCTATTTGAAAAATTATTTTTGTATATTATAGCCAAATTCATGTGAAATAGTATAGGCTACCTAGCATTAAGCTATATTAGTCAGCTAGCCTTAAATATGGATATTTGTTAAGCAAGTCAGAAGAAAAAGCAATCCCGAAATGATTTATCCGCGTACGCTGGTGTTATCGTTAGGGATATGTAAAAACAATGTTCTAGAAAAATATAGACCTTTACTCCGTCTAAAAAAAAAAGTTCGCGATACCATATGTCTATTTCTTATACATAAGCTATAATTTGGTATTTTGTGACAAAAAAATATTGAAAATTTAAAAGTGATTTATGAGCGTTATTATTAGGCATGGCCTATATATCCTTACGAACGAAAGTTACTTCATCATCAAGACAATTTAATGAAGATAAACTTTGTTCTTTATACCATGTTATTTGGACGCATAGTTTAAGAGATAATGTAAAATTAAAATAATTCAATACTTGGCTGGGTGGCGCGAACGACGCTTAAACCCTAGCCGTTATAAAATGCTTGAACTAGGTCATGTGTCGCACCTCGGACACGTGATGACGCGGGTGAAACCGCGGGGCACAGCTAGTAATTAAATAAGTGTAGCGAATAAAACACCTTATAAATAATTATGATTGTAAATTTTTCTTATATAAAGTTATAGTCTTACGTCCCATTACTAGACACAAGTCACTTCCAGTTTCTGAGAGGATCGTAACATTATTTATATTAAATGGCCTCTGCACAGTACTGATGGACGTAAGCCTTCCTCAAGTTGAAGTGATGTTGAGGATCGCCACGTATGGCAGCTGGATTAGTGATAGCTGTATCGGACGCCTCGTCTGCTCTAACTAGTTCAGGTCTAATTATTACCCAAACTGTATAGAATTTTAAAGGATATGTCAATTACTTTTTTTTTTATAGGAGAGTGGGCAAACGAGCATGCGGCTCACCTGATGTTAAGTGACTACCGCCGCCCATGAACAACCGCAACACCAGGGGAATTGCAGATGCGTTGCCGGCCTTTTAAAAAGGAGTATGCTCTTTTCTTGAAGGTCCCTAAGTCGTATTGGTCCGGAAAAATCGCTGATGGTAATCGATTCCACAAGGAAGTCGTGCGAGGAAGAAAACATCTTCTAAATCGCACAGTGGACCGCCAATCATCCAGATGGTGTGGATGGTATCGGGAGTTCTGCCGCGATGTGCGTTCATGAAATTTGGCGGCTGGGATTAATCCGAACAATTCCTCAGAGCACTCCCCATGGTAGATGCGAAAGAAAATACAAAGAGATGCAACATCTCTTCGCAGTGCCAATGAATCGAGTCGATCGGAAAGGGCTCGGTCGTCGACGATTCGAGCCGCTCTGCGCTGGATGCGGTCAAGTGGAAGGAGCTGGTACTGGGGAGCCCCTGCCCAGAGATGGGAACAGTATTCCATGTGAGGCCGAACCTGCGCCTTGTAAAATTGCAGGTGGTGTGCCGGCATGAAATACTGTCCCGCTCTGCTGAGCACGCCAAGCTTTTTAGAGGGCAATTTGGCCTTCTCTTCCAAGTGACCACGAAACTGCACGTCACTTGATATTTCGACTCCGAGGATACCGATACTGGCTGAGGCAAGAAGGGGAGTGCCTTGAAACTGAGGAGATACGACAAAGGGGTTCTTTTTAGCGGTAAACGCGCAAACTTGTGTCTTCTGAGGATTAAACTGGACTAGATTTAGTCGTCTCCAATCCGAGACTTTGTCCAGCAAAGACTCGACTTCAGACATAAGTTTGTTCCGGTACTGTTATATTTACAATCTATCGAAAGTCCACCGCTGAACATAGGCCTCCCCCATAGATCACTTCATTGATAGGTCGGTCGCGGATTTTTTTTATTGTTATTAAGAAGTCGCTCCTGCCCATCTCCCACTCAAGTCAGGATATGAAGAAGTAGATCTTCGTAGGAACGCCTATCTAGCTTGGCAACTATGACGTTATCTCCTCTATGATCAATCTATGGAGAGGTTTATGTTCAGCAGTGGACTTTTATAGTGTGATAGATAGATACGTGTATCTAATGCTCATCAATTCTTCTAAATTTTCGACATCCATCGTTCAAGAGTCTACAGGCGAGAATAACATATTATAATCTGCATCTATGAGAATATGTGTATACAGGTTTACAAATGGTTATACAAATGTACAAAGGTACGCTTGGGAGGTCTTTATCCCATACGCAAAGTTTTCGCACACGTGTTTACAAATCTGTGCACACATATGAGTTACTGGAATATGGGAATAGGTCTTCAAGTAAACGTCGTTTTCACTCAATTTAGTTATATTTTAATATTCAGTATGTTAAACTAAATAAAACAACTTGGTCAGTAACACCGTAGTAACAGAATGTTACGTCTTTACCTCCGTCCTCTCTAATGCATAGTGCATAGTAATAAAACAGGAAGTCCTGTTAAAAAATTAATCACTATATTTTATTTGTTTTTACCGTCTATGCCTCATTATCTCTTATCTTTGCTCGCTCATACTGAACCTGAGATTGACTTGAGATTGGCGGCATCTTATTGATAACAAATCAATATAATAATAAGTGCGGCTGCTAGGCAATATAGTTATGGCAAATATAGGCAAAGATTAGAGGCATTTCATGGACTTGGTTTATTTTAGTAGTGGATTATGTGGCTGTAATGGATGAATAATGAATGAATGAATTTTGTAATTATAATATATTAGAGGCGACAGAGGGAAACTGAAACAGGAGATGGGCAGCAGCTTCCAGATAACAATATAAAGTTATATAAAACTGTGATTACCAACTCGCCTGCCTAACTTGTCAACTATGACACAATCCCTCCCTACCCCCCTCTCCCTGGAGGCAAGTTTATGTGAGAGGCATATGTTCAGCAGTGGACATTTATGGGTTTTGAAAGAGAGGAAAGTAAAACGATGTGTGAAATAAAAATAAAAGGGGAATTGGTCGAACAAGTAGATGATTTTTCGACCAATTCCCCTTGAATTTTTAACGGTGGTAGAGCCTTGCAGCAGCTTTTGCTGTTGCACGTATGGGCCGGCTCGAGCCGGGTTAGTACCACGACCTCACAGAATACCGGTGTGAAGTGGAAGCTCTGCTTCCGCGTTTCGTCTGGTGAGTGCAGGTGACCGGAGGCCCAATTCCCCCCCCCCCCCATCAATATGGTAGCGGAATTACGTCATAAACTACCCCAGGAGGGTACCAGTACCCCTGGAGAATCCCTCGCTGAGCATCCATGACCATGCTATTCCACTCCTGAGCGTGGGTGCTCAGGCTGCCCCGCGTATTCTGGGGGGGGCAAAATTCCGCTCAACACAATAACTGGTCGGGGCAAACTGAGCAACAAGACCAAGGCGACCCCTGCCACGCTATCCGTGAATTTCTGCAACATCAGGGGACTTCACTCGAACCTAAACGCCGTCCACTACCATCTTGAGACGGCGAAGCCGGCCTTGCTCTTTCTGACCGAGACGCAGGTGTCCTCTCCGGCTGATACTTCGTATCTCTCCTACCTGGGGTACAAATTGGAGCACTCCTTTGTGCCTCGGGCTGGAGTTTGCGTGTATGTCAGAGAGGACATCTGTTCTCGACGCCTCGGCAGTCTTGAAGGTTCGGACCTGTCCATCCTTTGGCTACGCGTAGACAGCGACGACCATCCGCGCGTCTACGTGTGCCTCTATAGGTCCCATAGCGGTAATGCCGAAACAGACCGACTCATCGACCACGTCCAAATGGCTACAGATTTCTTGCTACAACAGGTCCCATCCGCAGAGATCGTGATCCTTGGCGATTTTAACGCCCACCACGCCGAATGGCTCGGTTGACGTTTAACCGATCATGCGGGGAGATCTGTTTATGACTTTGCCTTGGCATATGGTCTGACACAACTGGTTACATCGCCTTCGCGGATTCCAGATGTTGAGGATCATACACCTTCCCTGTTGGACCTTCTGCTGACCTCTCATCCGGACGGATATCAGGTTTCCGTCGATGCCCCTCTTGGCTCTTCGAACCATTGTCTGATCCGGAGTGTGGTGCCACTCACGCTCCCCTCGCGGTTGCGTTCTGCAGGTTGCCGCCGTGTTTGGCATTACAGGTCGGCGGATTGGGACGGAATGCGGTCTTTCTTTGCTTCCTACCCATGGGGGCGGGTTTGCTTCTCGCCGGACGATCCCAGCGCTGTTGCTGACTCTGTCACTGATGTGGTGCTACAGGAAATGGAACTATTTATTCCATCATCTGTGGTACCCATCGGAGGCAGATCTCAGCCTTGGTTTGGTCGCTCCTGTAAGACTGCATTACGCAGTAAGCAGGAGTGTTATCAAGCCTGGGCTGCGGCTTCGGTGACTCGGGATGTAAACACCAGCACGCTCAAAAAGAAGTATAACTTCGCCTCCAGGTCCTTCAAAAGAGTTATTGCCAAGGCAAAGTCAGAGCACATAGGCAGAATTGGCGAGAAACTAGTACGCCTTCCTTCGGGAACCCGCTCATTCTGGTCTCTCGCCAAGGCTGTCCAAGGGAATTTCTGTAAGCCATCACTACCATCTCTGCACAGGAAGGACAACTCACTGGCCCACGACGCAAAAGAGAAGGCCGACCTTTTAGGCTCCCTTTTTGCGGCCAACTCGACTGTTGATGACGGGGGGAACACACCGCCGACCATCTCGCGGTGTGAGTGCTCCATGCCGGATGTGCGGTTCTCACAGCGCTCGGTTCGCAGAGCACTCTTCTCCCTTGACATCCACAAGTCGAGTGGGCCTGACGGAATCCCCCCAATTGTGCTGAGGACGTGTGCTCCGGAGTTGGCACCGGTTCTAACGCGTCTTTTCCGGTACTCCTACTCCCTAGGCGTAGTCCCGAAATCATGGAAGACAGCTTTTGTCCACCCGATCCCTAAAAAAGGCGACCGCTCAGACCCGTCCAACTACAGGCCTATCGCCATCACCCCCTTGTTCTCCAAAATAATGGAATCCGTTGTAAACTGCCACCTCATGCGGTACCTTGAGGATCACCAGCTGATTAGTGACCGCCAGTACGGTTCTACCTAACTCATAGATGGGCGTTGGCAGTAGAGTCCAAGGGGGAGGCATTGGCCGTTACTTTGGACATTGCGAAGGCCTTCGATCGGGTTTGGCACAAAGCGCTTCTTTCGAAGCTCCCTTCCTATGGGCTTCCCGAGAAATTATGCAATTGGATCACCAGCTTTCTTGCAGATCGGAGCATCAAGGTCGTTGTAGACAGTGCATGCTCCGACTACAAGCCTATTAACGCTGGTGTTCCACAAGGCTGCGTGCTATCACCAACGCTGTTTCTTCTGCATATCAATGATATGTTGCTTACTGGTAACATTCATTGCTATGCGGATGACAGCACTGGTGATGCTCTCTACACCGGCCGTGCCAATATTTCTCGGGAAAACGTCACCGAGTACCGGAACAAACTTGTGTCTGAAGTCGAGTCTTTGCTGGACAAAGTCTCGGATTGGGGGCGATTAAATCTAGTCCAGTTTAATCCTCAGAAGACACAAATTTGCGCGTTTACCGCTAAAAAGAACCCCTTTGTCGTATCTCCTCAGTTTCAAGGTACTCCCCTTGTTGCCTCAGCCAGTATCGGAATCCTTGGCGTCGACATATCGAGTAGCGTGCAGTTTCGTGGTCACTTGGAAGAAAAGGCCAAATTGGCCTCTAAAAAGCTTGGCGTGCTCATCAGAGCGGGACAGTATTTCATGCCGGCTCAACGCCTGCAACGTTACAAGGCGCAGGTTCGGCCTCACATGGAATACTGTTCCCATCTCTGGGCTGGGGCTCCCCAGTGCCAGCTTCTTCCACTTGACCGCATCCAGCGCAGAGCGGCTCGAATCGTCGACGACCGAGTCCTTTCCGATCGGCTCGACTCATTGGCACTGCGAAGAGATGTTGCATCTCTTAGCATTTTCTTTCGCATTTACCATGGGGAGTGCTCTGAGGAATTGTTCGGATTAATCCCAGCCGCCAAATTTCACGAACGCACATCGCGGCAGAACTCCCGATACCATCCACACCATCTGGATGATTGGCGGTCCACCACTGTGCGATTTAGAAGATGTTTTCTTCCTCGCACAACTTCCTTGTGGAATAGTTTACCACCAGCGATTTTTCCGGACCGATACGACTTAGGGACCTTCAAGATAAGAGCCTACTCCTTTTTAAAAGGCCGGCAACGCATCTGCAATTCCCCTGGTGTTGCGGTTGTTCATGAGCGGCGGTAGTCACTTACCATCAGGTGAGCCGCATGCTCGTTTGCCCCCTCTCCTATAAAAAAAAATGAGTTTGTGTATTTGGCATGTGTATTAAGCAGGGATGGTAGATACGAGTATGATAAGGATAAAGAACGACGAGTGAACGCAGGAAATTAAGTAAATGAGGCTCTACACTCTATTGTGAAGAGTCATAATGTGTCTAAAAAGGCACGTATGGTAATTCACAATCCTTTGTTAGTCCTTGCTTTTGTGTATGGTAGTGAAAGTTGGGTGTGGCAGAAGAAGCACAAGAATAGAATAAATGCTGTAGAAATGCGGTCATTAAGGATTATGATAAGGTTGATTCTGAACTGAGTGAGAAATAGTGTGATAAGAGAAGAGTGTGGTTTGCAAGATGATGTTGTGACCAGAATTAAGAAAAAAATGCTTGGGTGGTTTGATCATGTAGAAAGAATGAATGAGGAAAGAGTGACAAAGCAAATTTATGTTGCGTTGTTATTTTATTAAATGGGCGATATATTGAAAAATCAAATTAAGTGTACCCGTAACCGACGAGCATGTATTTGTAGATATATGAATGTGGAGAAGGCCACAGAGTTGTGCTAGGATCGTGCCAAATGGAAGTCCGTAGTCTCTGCCTACCCCTCTGGGTGACAGGCGTAAGTGTTTATGTATGTGTGTATGGACATTTATAGGCTTCAATGTTGTGAACAGTAGGTTTCTCTGCTATTATTATTGAGAGTAAATTATTTTTGTAGTTTTTTACTTTTTTCCTTTACTTGTTTCCTTCTTTGTCACACAAATATCGTTAGAGTTTTGGTATGTGTATGTGTGTGTGTTTTTATAGGAGAGAGGGGCAAACGAGCATGCGGCTCACATGATGTTAAGTGACTAATGACACCTATAAGTCATTTGCATTTCAGTCATTAGCCATTAGTGAATTGCAGGTGCGTTGTTGGTCTACTAAAAATGACTGAGATCTTTTCTTGAAGGACGTATCGGTCTGAAAAAATCTCAGGTGGTAGCTGACTCCACAAAGAAGTCGTGTAAGGAAGAAAACTACTAGTAAATTCACACAGTGATTGATCTCCAAGTATTCCGATAGTGTAGATGGTATCGCAAATTCTGCCAGGATGTGAGACGATGAAATTTGGTGACTGGAATCATGCAGAACATCATCTCTAAGCACTCTCCATGGTAAATACCATAGAAAATACAAAATGGCGCAATGCATTCGTTACGCCAGTAAATTGACCCGATCATAAAGGAGTCGGTCGTCGATGATTCGAGTCTACGGTTTTCTGCACTCCCATAAATTAAGCTACTATTTTCTGCTGGTATTCTGAGAGAGCGTGGTATAAACCCGGCCAAGCTGCCCCATTCGTGCTACAACCATTGTATAGCAGTTATATCTGCAGCGTAACTTTGCCACGTTAAATTCAAATTATAATCAGACTTTCGAGCTACATTTATTGAAGACACGCTTTGTTACATATTCACAACTTTACATGAATGAAAAAAATACATAGAGTCACGATTGTAATCCATGACCTTTGACCATTTTTAACCAAAAGATATGAGTTAAGATAAAAAAAAATTAAAATAATGAATAGGTAGTTAACGCATATAAATATTCGCCTTTTGTTACATGTTAGCAACACAATTGGCATTCCTTTTTCTTGTAAGTTCCAGTAGGATGAAGAACGCAAACTTAAATAGTCGTTGCTTCAAATCCGCCATTCAAATATTTTCGTGAACCACTCCTAACACAAGTATTTTAAGCATACCAGTAGTATAAAAAAATAATAGCATTGATAGTATTTTAAAATATAAAAACAAGACCTATAATTAGTACTCTAAGACCTCTTTATAAATATTACTTTAGATTTATAAGAATGATTCGAATCAATTGGCGTAAACAGATTTCGAGCACGGCGCCGCTAGGGGAACAAATAAACAGATTTCAAATGCCATAAATTTGTTAGTTTATCAACTTGTCACATGGAAAATAGCCTCATTGCAATACATACACTTACCCATATCGTTCCATAGATGTCGTGAGAGGCGACAGAGGGAAACTGAAACAGGAGATGGGCAGTAGCACCTTCCTGATAACAATTCAAAGTTATATAAAACAGTGAGTACCAACCCGCCTGCCTATGTTTATGGGGGAGGCATATGTTCAGCAGTGGACATTTATGGGTTTTGAAAGAGAGGAAAGTAAAACGATGTGTGAAATAAAAATAAAAGGGGAGTTTGTCGAACAAGTAGATGAGTTTGTGTATTTGGCATGTGTATTAAGCAGGGATGGTAGAAATGATAAGGATAAAGAACGACGAGTGAACGCAGGAAATTAAGTAAATGAGGCTCTACACTCTATTGTGAAGAGTCATAATGTGTCTAAAAAGGCACGTATGGTAATTCACAATGCTTTGTTAGTCCTTGCTTTTGTGTATGGTAGTGAAAGTTGGGTGTGGCAGAAGAAGCATAAGAATAGAATAAATGCTGTAGAAATGCGGTCATTAAGGAGTATGATAAGGTTGATCCTGAACTGAGTGAGAAATAGTGTGATAAGAGAAGAGTGTGGTTTGCAAGATGATGTTGTGACCAGAATTAAGAAAAAAATTCTTGGGTGGTTTGGTCATGTAGAAAGAATGAATGAGGAAAGAGTGACAAAGCAAATTTATGTTGCGGCGATATTTTATTAGTAGTATAGGAGAGGAGGCAAACGAGCATGCGGCTCACATGATGTTATGTGACTAATGCCACCTATAAGTCATTTGCATTTCAGTCATTAGCCATTAGTGAATTGCAGGTGCGTTGTTGGTCTATTAAAAATGACTGAGATCTTTTCTTGAAGGTCCTCAAGTAGCATCGGTCTGAAAAAATCTCAGGTGGTAGCCGACTCCACAAAAAAGTCGTACAAGGAAAAAAAAACTTGTAAATTTGCAAAGTGATGGATCGTCAAGTATTTCGATAGCGTAGATGGTATCGCAAATTCTGCTAAGATGTGATACGGTTAAATTTGGCGACTGGAATCATGCAGAACAACTTTTCTCAGCACCCTCCATGGTAAAAACTATAGAAAATGCAAAGAGGCGCAATGCATTCGCTACGCCAGTGCATCGACCCGATCATAAAGAACTCGGTCCTTGGTGATTCGGGTCTACGGTTTTCTGCACTTCCATAAATTAAGCTACTATTTTACGCTTGTATTCTGGGAGAGCGTGGTATTAGCCCGGCCAAGCCGACCCATTCGTGCTACAACCATTGTATAGCAGTTATATCTGCAGCGTGACTTTGCCACGTTAAATTCAAATTATGATCAGCCTTTCGAGCTATATTTATTGAAGACACGCTTAGTTACATTTTCACAACTTTACATGAATGGAATACATACATAGAGTCACGATTGTAATCCTTGACCTTGGACCACTTTTAGCCAAAAGATATGAGTTAAGATAAAAAAATTGAAAGAATGAATAGGTAGTTAACGGATATAATTATTCGTCTTTTGTTACATGTTAGCAACACAATTGACATTCCTTTTTCTTGTAAGTTCCACATAACTGACACTAGCTTAATGGTAGGATGAAGAACGCAAATTTAAAAGGTCTTGGCTTCAAATCCGCCATTCAAATATTTTCGTGAACCACTCCTAACACAAGTATTTTAAGCATACCAGTAGTGGTTAATGGAAATATAAAAAAAATAATAGCATTGATAGTGTTTTAAAATATAAAACAAGACCTATAATTAGTACTGTCAGACCTCTTTATAAATATTACTTTAGATTTATAAGAATGATTCGAATCAATTGGCATAAACAGATTTCGAGCACGGCGCCGCTAGGGTAAAGCATAAACAGATTTCAAATGCCAAAAATTTGTTAGTTTATCAACTTGTCACATGGAAAATAGCTAACCCGGGGACAATAAAGCAAAATAAAACAATACCTACCTTACCTAATTAGATTTATTCACTATTAAAGTCAGACGCTCATAGGACATACATTGTATTAGTGCGATATTGTGAGTTGTTGGGAAATAATTGTACATCTTGTATTATGATTACCGTTACAGTCTATTAAAGTTTACTGCTGAAAATAGTGCCCCCCTTAAATTGCCACATAGGGGAGATATTTGCCAACTAGATTTAGTTATTAAACGCTCGCATTTTTCGGGTGAAAACGATTTTTAATTATTGGTTACCTAGTATAAAAATTATTTTACATTTTTTTTTCTACATTTATTACATTACATATTATACGAACTTTAAGTTTGCAATTTCAAAGAAATTAGGAAATACTGTACACTTTATTCTATCTCATTCTTACGTTAAGTTCTATATATATACTATATGTTTGTCTCTTTTTAGTGTCATTTTTTCGTTTCATCGAGTTTCAAATCACAACGGTTCTAAAGACGTTCTCACTTCAAAAACCTATCATAAAAACCTCGATGAGGAAAAACTTTAAAAAGTAAATATAATCGCATTAAATAATAAAGGAAAACAGATTTTTCCTGTACAAAGTTTCTTGATTTCAACGTACTGGAATGTATGTAGTGCAAACAAAAGTTTCTCACAACACAACGCCACTGTGACCAAATAAGCAGACTTTGTTACTTACAACACTTATGTTATTTCCCATAATGTTACTTGCATGAATTAAAAATTAATTCTTGGAATTTTTTCTTTTAACTCGCAAAATATCTACGTCTAGACGTGGGACTTTCTCATAATTAAGATGGTTGGTGACTGCAATTTTAAGTCGCGATTTAACACGTTCTATGCGATGATAGAAAACATCGTGAGGAAACCAGAATGTCTAAAAAAAATTAACGTATTTAGACTGTTACTTTCATCGCGATTAGTTAGAAAATCGCAATATGTACTTCTGTTCCTTTTACAGGTAGTTTAGGTGTTTTTCGTTTAGAAAATGCCACATGGTGTCCAAGATACTAGGTGGTAAGACTCTCTTTTGTCTCGAAGTCTGTCTGGATAGGTACGTTCTTCTTATCTATTTCTGCTGCCAAGTAGCCATGCGGGCAATGCTGTGTTTTAATCTGAAGCGCGTAGAGAGCTAGTAATACAGGCTTTTAGACATTGTATCTTAGTCCTCAGAGGTGATAACGCATCTGTAGTTTTCTTTATTTATTTTTTTTATAATTCATGATTGCGATTGTTGTCACTTGGTGAAACTCCAGCTTAATTTTTATGATTTTGAGAAACACTTGTACTAGTTTCACAATATTTTACGTGGTAGAGACATGCTGCAGCTATATTAGTAGTATAGTTGTGGCACGAATTGGCCGGCTCGGCCGGGGAAGGACCCGGCTCTCACAGAATACCAGCGTCAAATAGCAGCTTAACGCTGCCGTGTTTCGTATGGTGAGTGTAGAGAACCGGAGACCCTTTTTACTGGAAATGAGGCATTCCATCTTAGTCCTCACGGGTGATAACGCATCTGCATTTTGATTTGTAATAAAGGATAGATGTATATGTCTATGGACCGCAGCAACCACTTACCATCAGATAGACTGTGTGCTCATTTTTCACGCTTATCCTATAAAAAAATAATATTGATATACTAATTATACATACAGAGGATGCTTTGGGTATATTTTGTGACCTTTCCAAGGCCTTCGACTGTGTTCACCATGAGACATTAATCAGGAAGCTACAGTACTATGGTGTCAAGAACACAGCGCTTAAACTTATTATTTCATATTTAAGTAATAGAAAACAGAAGGTTATTATCAATGGTAAAAGTTCTTCCGGGTCACCTGTACTAATGGGTGTACCTCAGGGCTCGATTCTCGGCCCATTCCTGTTTCTGGTGTATATTAATGACTTACCTCACCTTGTAGGGGATAGTCATGATATAGTATTATTTGCTGATGATACTTCCTTGATTTTTAAACTTAAACGTCAATCATTTAAATGTGACGAAGTGAATAATGCTATATCAAAATTAGTGCATTGGTTTAACGTTAATAATCTGCATTTGAACGGAAATAAAACTAATTGTGTTAAATTTACAACAACGAATGTTCATAATCTGAATACCAATGTGTTTTTAAATGGGGAGGAATTGAGCCCTGTTGTATCCACTGTTTTTCTTGGCATCACTCTTGACGCAAAGCTCCAGTGGGGCCCCCATATATCCAAATTAGCAAGCAGACTAAGCTCTGCAGCCTATGCTGTAAAAAAGATTAGAGGTCTCACTAGTGTCGAGACAGCTAGATTAGTTTATTTTAGTTATTTTCATAGCATAATGTCTTATGGGATTTTGCTATGGGGAAATGCGGCTGATTCAGAAACTATTTTTGTTTTACAGAAGAGGGCCATTAGAGCTATTTACAATCTAAAACCGAGAGAGTCTCTTAGAGATAAATTTAAAGAAATTAATATATTAACTTTGGCCTCTCAGTATATTTACGAAAATTTAATGTATGTTCACAAAAACAAAGATAGTTTTAGTAAAAGAAGTGATATACATTCTGTAAACACTAGGAACAAACACAAGCTAGTGATACCAGTTTCTCGACTCCACAGAGTCAATAATTCATTCTTGGGGCAATGTATACGCTATTACAACAAGGTCCCGGAAAGTGTACAGGTTCTCTCTATTACCAAGTTTAAATGTTTTATTAAGCTGAAACTGTATAAAAAGGGTTATTATAGTATAAATGAATACATGGTTGATAATAACCCCTGGGAATGAGGTGATCGCTTCCAAGCAGTTTCTAAAATAAATTTTGTAAATAGTTCGTAATCATTTATATTGTAAAATTTATTTAAAAAAAAAGTCCCGCTGGGTTTCTTGCTGGTTCTTCCCAGGACAGAGGGTTTTTTTCGAACCAGTGGTAAAGTAAAAAATGACTTTCAATAAGAATTACACATGTAATGTATATTGAATAAAAAATATTCTATTCTATTCTATAAAACCGACTTGTTTCTCCTCACAGTATTATCAGGGTATGTAAGCAAAATAACAAACATTTATTTATTTGAAGTCTCCTGCAGGTGTCGATTGACTGCAGTAGCCACTTGCTCTCAATAAGGGCATCCACCAAGGCGGCGCCACTTAAAAATGACGTGTAATATTTGACAGATTTCATATTAGCGGGAAAGTAATTTTTTCGAAAAATGTAAAGGTAAATGTTACTTTCTGTATTATTAGTTATGTTTTATATTAATTAGATTAAAAATAAATAAATCAAATATTAATGAAAGTAGAAAAATACAAAAATGTATTAAAAATGTACCAAAATTAAAAGAGCAAACCACTGAGTCATCAGGTGGACTGTGTGCCCGTTTACCACCCTTATTCTTTTACAATAAAATTAAAAATACTACGAGATAAAATTTAAATACGTTTGAATTTTTATAAAAAAAAACAAATGACCATCACCGTCTTGTCTGCAATCAACAGAAACTAATTCATAAGTTGTGTACATAAACAGTTAAAACATTCCAAAAATGTTTCTACAAATACTTAAACAATTAGAGCGCTGTTTAGGACCGCCATAAGACGACAATCATAGATTATCAAGTTACAACATAAAAAAACTACCTGTCCTTTGCTGCAGGCACGAGCGAGCAAATTTTTGGAGCTCATTCGCTTCACATTTCCAGTTAAAACTCGGTCAACTACGCATCTAGACAAACGAAGAATCCTCGGAATCCCCTATACAGTCTGACTCCATGTACTTTTATTTCTTTGTTACATTCGATATTGGAATTCCTTTTCACGTGTTCCTTTTTACACAGTGTTCGTGTGGTTTAAAAACTGAAGAGCGTGACGAAGATCCAATCTACAACAAGTGGTAATAATAAAATTTTGTACAACCGAATTCAATAAAAATAATATGAGAACATCGTCAATGCAATATAATATCATAACTTCTTTTATGTTTATCATCACTGTTGTGACAATATTTTGCAACACAAACGGTCATTTTTACAATTTTACGCGAGCTCTTTTCCGTAAGAAATGACGTTGCGCACTTACGCGTCGCTGAGTGAACTTACGCGGTTTCGCGTTAGTTTTACTTGCTTCACTTTCGGTGCGCGTACTAGTATTCTATACGTAATATAATAATTTTATGACCGATACCGTTACAGCCTATTAAAAGTCTACTGCTTAACTTAGGCTTCTCCCATAGTTTGCCTCATATGGATATTTTTTTGTAGGAGAGGGGGCAAACGAGCATGCGGCTCACCTGATGATAAGTGACTACTGCCGCCCATGAACAACTGCAACATCAGAACCAGGGGAATTGCAGATGTGTTGCCGGCCTTTTAAAAAGAAGTAAGCTCTTTTCTTGAAGGTTCCTAAGTCCTATCGGTCCAGAAAAATCACTGATGGTAATCGATTCCACAAGAAAGTCGTGCGAGGAAGAAAACATCTTCTAAATCGCACAGTGGTGGACCGCCAATCATCCAGATGGTGTGGATGGTATCGGGAGTTCGGCCGCGATGTGCGTTCGTGAAATTTGGCGGCTGGGATTAATCCGAACAATTCCTCAGAGCACTCCTCATGGTAGATGCGAAAGAAAATGCAAAGGGATGCAACATCTCTTCGCAGTGCCAATGAATCGAGCTGATCGGAAAGGGCTCGGTCGTCGACGATTCGAGCCGCTCTGCGCTGGGTGCGGTCAAGTGGAAGGAGCTGGCACTGGGAAGCCCCTGCCCAGAGATGGGAACAGTATTCCATGTGAGGCCGAACTTGCGCCTTGTAAAGTTGCAGGCGGTGTGCCGGCATGAAATACTGTCCCGCTCTGCTGAGCACGCCAAGCTTTTTAGAGGCCAATTTGGCCTTCTCTTCCAAGTGACCACGAAACTGCACGTCACTCGATATGTCGACTCCGAGGATACCGATACTGGCTGAGGCAAGAAGGGGAGTGCATTGAAACTGAGGAGATACGACAAAGGGGTTCTCTTTAGCGGTTAACGCGCAAACTTGTGTCTTCTGAGGATTAAACTGGAGTAGATTTAGTCGCCCCCAATCCGAGACTTTGTTTAGAAAAAGAAAGGCTCGACTTCAGAAACAAGTTTGTTCCGGTACTCGGCGACGTTTTCCCGAGAAATATTGGCACGGCCGGCGTATAGAGCATCACCAGTGCTGTCATCCGCATAGCAATGAATGTTACCAGTTAGCAACATATCATTGATATGCAGAAGAAACAGCGTTGGTGAAAAATACTCATTATTAAGTATAACTCAAAAACTACTGATCTAATCTTGATCAAATATCATATGGGACCACGTGAAAGGCTCCAGCTTACAAATAAAAAAAAAAGAATTGTCATCATCGGTTCACTTAGAAGAAAGTTCTGAGCTAATCCTTAAAAAATAGAGTAGAATAGACAACCCCCTCATTTTTTGCTTGCACTTGCAACCGACTTCAAACAAACATATGTAGATGTGATGTTATCTCTGCGAACTAAAATGGATGTATCACAACCTGTAATTAAACTGGCTCTCTATATCCAGAAGGTAACAAACATTGTTTTAAAATAATTGTAGTTCTTATTTCATATCATTCCTTTTATAAATTAAAGATTTATTCTATTACTCGGATTATTACAATTCTTTGCGGGTTTGATTCGATAATTTGATTTGAAACTTGTAAATAGAAAAAAAAAACAACAACAACTTTACATTAGCTTACTCTGCTCCTTCTGTTTTCTATCTTTGTTTTCTTTTATTATTTATTATAAATAGTAAAATGAATACTCGCAACGCAAAGACGCGCCAGATGGAGAACCAACTCCAGCTTGCGCTCCAAGAACTTAAGGCGTTCAGGGAGCAGTGTGAACTGTTGCTTAAGGAAAGGAATGATAATGAAAGGGAAATAGTTAGCATAATTTCCAAAAATACACAATTGAAATGTCATATGGTTAAGTTACATACAGAATACATAAGTGTTATAAAAGAAAGAGATCAGCTACAGGGAACGGTTAATGGGTTTGACCAATACAGCAAGGAATATGAGGAAGCTCTCAGGTTAATTGCTGCATTGAAAATACAGTTGAATGAGGCTAATGAGCAAATACCACAATTTAAAATATATATAGATAACCTTAAAGCCTTCCAGACTCAAAGCCTGTTCTCTGAGCTTGTGCAATGTGATACTTCAAGAATGTTACAGCAATCTGCAACAATAGACTAGACTGGTGACGACTCTTCCACTTCAGGAAACACAGTAAGGATTAATTGCAGTAAAACCAAATTGAAGAAGTATATAAAAGTAAATAAATACATAAGGAAAGTACAAAAATTAATAAGAAATAAGATTAATACCAAAAATTATGTTAATGTATGTAAAGAAAAGCAAGCATTGTTAAATGAACTTAAGTTGTATTCAATTGAGGTGGATAACATAAAAAAATGTTATGAGACTGAAGTAGAGTGCCTTAAATCAGAAATATTATCACTTATTAACTCCCTTCAAACTGTATCCAATAAATATAAATCAGCCCAAAATGAAATAAAAGAACACATATTGGCTATGGATAATCTGGTAAAGACTTGTAAATATAATGAGGAGCGGTTTGACTCCTTAGTTAAATATCAATGTGAGTTTCAGCGTTCAATGCCAGCTAGTTCAGAGTCAGTGTGTGCTGATAATATTATACCACCACCAAAACTCTATGACAGTGCCATAGCAGAGGATATTAAAATAATAATAAACAAAAATATTACTTAAAATAATATAATTGTGTATAGGGATGACATAGGAAAAAATCTTTCTTTAAAGGGACAAAAAGTTACAAATTCCTGCATGCCTGGAGCATATTTTAGTGACATCCTAAATAAAATTATTGTTACTAAATTTTGCCCAAATAGTACAATAATAATTTTTGTAAGTAGAAGAGGCAGTGTAAACAACAAACAGTTATTAAGATATACTCGTATTGAACAACTTAATAACTTAAATGTACACAAAATTGTCTTGTACACACTGCCTTATATACAGGGATTGCCACAGGAAAATAATTTAAGACATAATTTAAATATAAAAATACATAATTTAATATGTAATAATAATTTAAATTTGACATATAATTGTAATGATAATAATAATAATATTTTTTTTTATGTATTTATACTATTTTATTGATATTTATGTATGTTTATATATTTAGTTTATAATTATATATTTAAACAGACCAACCAGATGGGAAAACTTTATAGATAACCATAATAAATTTCATGTAATTGATACAAATAATTTAATAAAAAAGTTTTGGACAAAACATAGGTATTACCTATCCAAATATAATTTAAGACTGGTAGCAAATGTGCTATCTTATTATTTACTTTTTAACTCAGCAAGTTTTTGGCTACCAAGACTGCTTTTATTGAGCAAAATCATTTGACATATATTTTGGAATCAGTTCCAACTAATTTAAATAAGTGCATGTGACAATAGAGGCAATCTCTAGTAATAATAGTAATAGATTTTAATTAATTTTGAATACAGCCCACAAATAAGTAATAAAAATTGTTTACACCTGATGCATCAAAATATACAAGGCATGATGTGCAAATAATTGGAAGTTGAATTGTTTTTACATAGTAACAATATACACGTCCTTTGTATTACTGAACATTGGCTAAAAGATTATAATTTCATGTTTAATTTCAGAAATCACCAGGTGGTCAGTTCCTTCAATAGAGAAAAAAGTTTAAGTGGTGGCTCCTTAATATTAGCAGATAAGTCATTATTATATAAAGAACGTAAGGATATTGTGAGCCTCTCTGTTGAGCGAACTGTAGAAATGGCTTGTGTCGAGCTCGAGCACCTCATTGTTGTTAGTTAGACCCCCATGTGCTACTTATGACTATTTTGAAAGGATTGTGGAAGAAGTTTTACTCGAACTTAGTACAGAACAGAACAAGTCTGTTGTAATATGTAGACTTTAACATCAATCTCCTCGAAACTCCTTCCATTAGTATTAAGTTTAGCTCATTGCTTAAATCGTATAATCTTGTTAATTTATTCTTCGAACCAACACGTATTGCTGGGCCTAGTGCGACCTGTATAGATAACATTTTTACAGATGTTAAGCCATTGCATAAATCAATTATTCCAAATTTAAGTTCAGATAACTGTGGACAGTTGGTATCACTACCTAACATACCCAATAAACAGAGAAGTAAGAAAGTTGTGTTTGTTCCAATAAATGAATATCGCTTGGAGAGGTTTAGAAGAAATATAATAAAAAGACTTCCATCACTTTCATTTAAAAACAGTGCTAATTTTTTGTATGGTATGTTATTTAAAATTATAACTTGTGAATTTAGTAGAATATTTACTTCTAAAAATTTCTCTTTTTACAGTCGAAAATCATTTAATGAATGGGCGACAGGAGGAATTTATAAACGTAGGCGAATGTTATACGATAAAAGATGCTTTATGATAAAAGATCATATAATAGTAGTGACATATTTAGAGATTATGTAAAAACATATTCTAAAATATTTAAAAAAAGTGTCCTCCACTGCTAAGGCTTTACATTTAAGCAAAAAAACTAAATCTGCATCCGACAAAATTAAAATGACCTGGAGAATAGTAAATAGTGAAACGGGCAAGGTCAAACTGCGCAACTCGGATTTTCAATTGAATATTAACAATAATTTAACGCGATCTGATCAAGAAGTTGCTATCACTTTTGAGAAACATTTTACTGACATTTTACTGATGTTCCTTCTTTGACAACAAAATCATTAATTTGTTCTCCTATTGTCGCCGAATTATTGCTCAAACAAAATGTAAAGGCTAGTTCAAATAAGGCCTGATAATAATTCCCTCCCTGGTGTTGCAGTTGTTTATGGGCGGCGGTAGTCACTTACCATCAGGTGAGCCGCATGCTCGTTTGCCCCCTCTCCTATAAAAAATATACTTTTAAATTCCATAGCCCTTTAAGGTCAAGAAAAAAAATCTTACGTAGCTCGTTTTCGATCTTATATTCTAAGTACCCATATCCAAAGTCATCCTAGAAAAATAATAAAATAATCCCGCCCCCTCCCCCCCTGAGAAAACGTCATGTCACGATAGTTCGATGTCGGCTTGACTTTGTCTATCAGAATTTTGTTAAGGTATAACTTTGCTATGTATATTTTTGTAATTTATAATGAAAAAAAGCATGATTATTCGTAATTATTTATTTTTATAAATAAAAAATTAATTAATCAACATTTAAACTAAAAATTAACTTTAATCATTTCTTAAACATTTTGGTACAATCACTTTGAACTAAAATCTTAGGAAACTTAGGCTCTAATTATTGCCTATGTAAGGATGTGAAACAGTTGCCTTTTCTGTTAAGACAAAGATACACGTTGCATTTTTCACATCTTATCTTGGATCTACTTGTACACCCTTCCATTCAACAGGATCGAGGGTTTTCGATCTCGTTAAATACCGGGTAATGTTCCTAACCATCGTGACGTTTCGCCTCTGAAGGTACATTAGCCGGTCGGTATCTCTTGGCAGGAATATTTGGGTCGACATTTTCCGGATCTTGAACCTCCAAACATTCCATGTTTTCAACAGGATCTTGTTCTGGCCTTGGAAGATCAGGAGTATTGGTAAGACCATCAGCTACTTGCAATTTGAATTGAAGTAAGTCAAAGAGAGCCCTATGTACGTGAGCCGTCTGGCAGTGTATTTTGTATAAACGCCAAGCATTTGCGACTGCAAGATCAAAAAAATGTAACATTATCTTCAAAGTCCATTTTTTGGTCTTCATAAAAGTTCGATAATACTCGATTGATTGGTCGAGGACGTCAACTCCTCCCATGTTACGATTATAATTGGTAATGATAAGGGGCTGCCTGACATTGATGTACGCATTCTCCTTTTTATTCCATCGCTTCACGAAAATATGATCGTCTGCCGAAGTGCAATTGGATGCCGCCAGAACGGATTTGTTGTCCATCCAGTGCACAATTACAACACCATTATTTACGAACTGTTCAGTATCTCCTCGGTTTATTTCACGGCCCTTTTTAAAAGTCATATATTTTTGTCAGGTATTCTATTCATCATAACCGTTCCTGTGCCATGCATTCCTTTTTCAGATAATCTTTCCAAGAGAGGTATTGACGTGAAATAACAATCGAAGTAAATGCAACTTCCTGGGGGAATGGATTTGGAAAGGTGCAAAATAACTGCTGCACCCACACCCAGAGATTTATCTGTGAATGGGGTGTTAGCCCCTTGATAGACTTCAAAGTCGAGCATTAGACCATCGCTTGTTGTGGCTACAAAACCTTTCAAGCCGGTGGGTCTAGGTTTGGACTTTATGGCTTGGTGTAGACCTTTTGGGCACAAGCCGCAGAAGGGGATCATTTTGTTCGTCTATAGAAAAGTAACCCGGTAGCCTTTCTATTTTCTCACAAGCATTTTTTTACCTGATTTAATACCGGTTGTACCTCCCATAGACTGTTCTTATTACCAACTGGGGCGATATCCTCTTCCACCACATGAAAATTTGTGCGCAACAGCTTCAGTCGGTCTCTTGGAATGATATCAGCTACTAATGCCAGTCTCATTTCTTGCCTCCAGTAAATATGAAGTCGTGGATAAATTATGCACCCCATTATAAAATGCACACTAATGAACTTCTTCATTTCTACAGGATTAGTATGAAGAACCCTTCAAGTTTGCCTCAAGTAGTAATTATTTGTGCAGTAAGCAGCTTTCTTATAAAATGCATCGTCAAAATAGTTCTCGAAGTATTCTAGAGTAGGAACAACAAACAATTAAGTGTTCTAATTGTTTGTTGTTCCCGTGGCGGAAAATTATGTTCTTTTTTGGTCAAATGGAATAGATTTCTATAGCTTTTGCCTAGACGGATCCCTGTTGCGTTGAGCTGCCTCGGACTGAGCATGAACGCTAGGTGGCGGATTACCAGATAAATCAGGCAGCTGATCATTTCTACCCATGCGGTCTCTCGCGCGGTACCGAGAATTACCATGAGATGTGCTTGGTGCGCTTGATGAACGATCAGGTAGATGATGCCGGTGACTTACAGAAAGACCACATTGAGATCCAGCGCAGATTGTATTCGAACTAGGACTTATTTCTGGTACCTGAATGTTAGTTGTTTCTTCTTCTTGCTCGCTGTTAGAAATATTATCGTCCGAATACGACTGATTTGCTTCCTTGATTTGATTCCTCTTCATGACATTCCTCATCTTCGAAACCCTCTATCTCAGACTCGTTTCCGTCTGCTATCAATTCTAGTAAGTATTCCGAGGTTAATGTTCTTTCTGCAACAGAAAAAAGAGAGTTTTGTAATTTTTTACCGATTAAAAACATTAAAAACATTGATCATATTTTTAATCAACATAAATTTTAATAGACGAGTTAAAGCCGGACTCGCACTATCGTGCGTGTTTGAACTAACAACCAAGTATCTTCGTGTCCAATAGAGGTAAGTACGCATTGAAATATAGTTGTCTCATGGACTTGACTTTATAACCTATTAAAATCGCACAATCAATGTAGTCAATCACTATTAAAAATATTTTTAATCATTACTTACTATTTCCACGCGCGTCGATCAGCTGCACCGCCATTTTGAAAAGGGCAGAAATCCGCGACAACTTCTCACAGGTATAACCTTTGCGGCAAAGTTCACACTATACTAAACGCACTACCGTGTGGTATCGGCCGCGTCTCGTAAAGTTGACCGAGCGCGCGAAAATATTTTTGTAAAGTTGAACGCACGATCGTATAAGAGCGTCGTGAAAAAGATAGAGTATTGCCAAAAGATATCGTTAAATATTTTAAAATTATTGATTTTAAGAAAACAGCAGATTATGGGGGATTTCCGTTAAAGTTATTTTATCTATAATAGATATAATAGCACCTTATCTAGCCACTATATTTAATATAAGCGCAGAATCTGGTGTGTTTCCTGATTTAATGAAACATAGTCAAGTCATACCTATATTTAAATCTGGTAGTACATTAAACCCCGCAAAATTTTAGATTAATTTCTGTACTACCTACATTAAGTAAAATTTTTGAAAACCATATTTTAGATCAGATGTTAGTTTCTTTAATATTAATAAATTGCACATAAAAATCAATTCGATTTTACAAGGGGTCGTTCGACAACTGACGCTAGAGTTGAGCTTATTAAACATATTTTATGTGCAAGGGAGAATTTATGCTTTGAGTATATTTTGTGACCTTTCCAAGGCCTTCGACTGTGTTCACCATGAGACATTAATCAGGAAGCTACAGTACTATGGTGTCAAGAACACAGCGCTTAAACTTATTATTTCATATTTAAGTAATAGAAAGCAGAAGGTTATTATCATTGGTAAAAGTTCTTCCGGGTCACCTGTATTAATGGGTGTCCCTCAGGGGTCGATTCTCGGCCAATTCCTGTTTCTGGTGTGTATTAATGACTTACCTCACCTTGCAGGGGATAGTCATGATAAAGTATTATTTGCTGATGATACTTCCTTGATTTTTAAAGTTAAACGTCAATCATTTAAATGTGGCGAAGTGAATAATTAAACAATTAAATTAGTGCATTGATTTAACGTTAATAATTTACATTTAAACGGAGATAAAACTAATTGTGTTATATTTACAACAACGAATGTTAAAAATCTGAATACCAATGTGTTTTTAAATAGGGAAGTACTGAGCCCTGTTGAAACCACTGTTTTTCTTGGCATCACTCTCGACGCAAAGCTTCAGTGGGGCCCCCATATATCCAAATTAGCAAGCAGACTAAGTACTGTAGCCTATGCTGTCAAAAAGATTAGAGGTCTAACTAGTGTCGAGACAGCTAGATTAGTTTATTTCAATTATTTCCATAGCATAATGTCTTATGGGATTTTGCTATGGGGAAATGCGGCTGATTCAGAAACTATTTTTGTTTTACAGAAGAGGGCCATTAGAGCTATTTACAATCTAAAACCGAGAGAGTCTCTTAGAGATAAATTTAAAGAAATTAATATATTAACTTTGGCGTCTCAGTATATTTACGAAAATTTCATGTGTGTTCACAAAAACAAAGATAATTTTAGTAAAAAAAAGTGATATACATTATGTAAACACTAGGAACAAATATAAGCTAGTGATGCCAGTTTCTTGACTCCACATAGTCAGTAATTCATTCTTGGGGCAATGTATACGCTATTACAACAAGGTCCCGGAAAGTGTACAGGTTCTCTGTATTACCAAGTACAAATGTTTTATTAAGCTGAAACTTTATAAAAAGGGTTATTATAGTATAAATGAACACATGGTTGATAATAACCCCTGGAAATGAGGTGGTTATTCCAAGCAGTTTCTAAAATAAATTTCTTAAATATTTCGTAATCATTTATATTGTAAATTTTATTTAAAAAAAGTCCCGCTGGGTTTCTTGCTGGTTCTTCCCAAGACAGAGGGTTTTTTTTCGAACCAGTGGTAAAGTAAAAAATGACTAAATAAGAATTACACATGTAATGTATATTGAATAAAAATTATTCTATTCTATTCTATCCTGCCTTTTGATTCCTCATCGGTTACAAATGTACTTCTCTAAGGGCCACAGCATCAACTTACCATCAGGTGGACTGTGCTCGTTTGTTACGATTATCTTTAAAAAAATTGCTGCTTGCGAAAGAACTAGTAAAGTGAGTTCCACCCACCCAATCGAATTCCTAGACAGATAAGGGGCCCTAACACCTATAAGCAACCATATGCAACCTCAAAACTGCTTTATTATCAATAAAAATATGTAATGTTCTCCAGACCGAAATTTCGGTTACGGTGGCCAGCATCTAGAAGCAACCATAAGAAACCTCAAACCTGCTTTATTATCAATACATAGATATAATATTCTCCAGACCGAATTCCGGTCACAGCGAAGACTAGCCATCTGCGCAAGACAGGATTATAGTGACCAAGTGTATGCGTAAGTACATGTGCCCTCTCTTTTTCCTTACTGTCTTAATTCGATGGGACGGTAAACCGATACGACCGGAGAGATCAGGTGCAGTATCAATTACGGCTTTACGCGCTTTCAGAGGCACAGGGGTAATACACCGCCAATTTCCTGACTCCGGGTAGCTACTGAGAATTTCTTGATGAAAAAGCTCATTAACTCATTTTTTTTTATAACTCGGACCCGTAATAATTGAAACCGGGACCACATGATCACAAGTAGCACTACTACAACCACTAGACCAAAGAGGCAGTCAAATAAATAAATTTATTTGTTCGAAATAACAGCTTTTTACTTACAACATATTATGACAGTACATACATTAAACCAAATTAAAAAAAAAATTAAAAATTTGGTTTTTTCTCTTTGTTTGTTTGTTCCGGCTAGTCTCCAAAATGGCTGCACCACACACTTGGGCTACTTTTATTATAGAAAAAGAATTAGGGTACCGCGCAAAAAAAAATTAAACCCATTAAGTACAATCGTAATAAATTCCACGCAGACAAATTCGCGGGAAACAGATAGTGTGTAGATAGAATATACCGAGAAATTATTTCAAATAATTAATTAGACCTGACAGCTAAGTCTGACCAAGGAATTAAGCGAGTAGGGATCCGGAATAACTAATATGTTTTAAACATTGTTAATCGAAGCTTATAGAGGACGAATAGTGGTAGGCCGCGGCTTTAAAACTATTTATTTTAAATTTTTACATAATGGCAAACTAACTTAGAGTGTGTGGTGCAGCCATTTTGGAGACTAGCCGGAACAAACAAACAAAGAGAAAAAAACCAAATTTTTAATTTTTTTTTTAATTTGGTTTAATGTATGTACTGTCATAATATGTTGTAAGTAAAAAGCTGTTATTTCGAACAAATAAATTTATTTATTTGACTGCCTCTTTGGTCTAGTGGTTGTAGTAGTGCTACTTGTGATCATGTGGTCCCGGTTTCAATTATTACGGGTCCGAGTTATAAAAAAAAATGAGTTAACGAGCTTTTTCATCAAGAAATTCTCAGTAGCTACCCGGAGTCAGGAAATTGGCGGTGTATTACCCCTGTGCCTCTGAAAGCGCGTAAAGCCGTAATTGATACTGCACCTGATCTCTCCGGTCGTATCGGTTTACCGTCCCATTGAATTAAGACAGTAAGGAAAAAGAGAGGGCACATGTACTTACGCATACACTTGGTCACTATAATCCTGTCTTGCGCAGATGGCTAGTCTTCGCTGTGACCGGAATTCGGTCTGGAGAATATTATATCTATGTATTGATAATAAAGCAGGTTTGAGGTTTCTTATGGTTGCTTCTAGATGCTGGCCACCGTAACCGAAATTTCGGTCTGGAGAACATTACATATTTTTATTGATAATAAAGCAGTTTTGAGGTTGCATATGGTTGCTTATAGGTGTTAGGGCCCCTTATCTGTCTAGGAATTCGATTGGGTGGGTGGAACTCACTTTACTAGTTCTTTCGCAAGCAGCAATTTTTTTAAAGATAATCGTAACAAACGAGCACAGTCCACCTGATGGTAAGTTGATGCTGTGGCCCTTAGAGAAGTACATTTGTAACCGATGAGGAATCAAAAGGCAGGATAGAATAGAATAGAATAATTTTTATTCAATATACATTACATGTGTAATTCTTATTTAGTCATTTTTTACTTTACCACTGGTTCGAAAAAAAACCCTCTGTCTTGGGAAGAACCAGCAAGAAACCCAGCGGGACTTTTTTTAAATAAAATTTACAATATAAATGATTACGAAATATTTAAGAAATTTATTTTAGAAACTGCTTGGAATAACCACCTCATTCCCAGGGGTTATTATCAACCATGTGTTCATTTATACTATAATAACCCTTTTTATAAAGTTTCAGCTTAATAAAACATTTGTACTTGGTAATACAGAGAACCTGTACACTTTCCGGGACCTTGTTGTAATAGCGTATACATTGCCCCAAGAATGAATTACTGACTATGTGGAGTCGAGAAACTGGCATCACTAGCTTATATTTGTTCCTAGTGTTTACATAATGTATATCACTTTTTTTTACTAAAATTATCTTTGTTTTTGTGAACACACATGAAATTTTCGTAAATATACTGAGACGCCAAAGTTAATATATTTATTTCATTAAATTTATCTCTAAGAGACTCTCCGTGTGTGCGCGCGCGTGTGTGTGTGCGTGTGTCTGTCTGTGTGTGTTTATTCATCACTTGAACTGTGTAATTGGTACATTAAATCAATTATTTTTTAATTCTAACGTCATCTGATCCTTAAATTGTACAGATGGATTTGGACGCTTCCCGTTTTTGAGAGGATATACATTAATCGTCACGCTTGGCAGTAAAATTTCGGTGTATTGGCGGTGGAAGAATACTCAATACACCATATCAACCCGTGTGTAACGTATAAGAGACGACAGGGGAAACAAATCAGCGAACAACGCAGCAGCATCATCTAATAACAACTTTAAAAAAAAACTGCGGTCACCAACCCGCTAGCCAAGCGTGGCAGCTATGGCAAATATCAACACCTGCAACTTTACAAGGCGCAGGTTCGGCCTCACATGGAATACTGTTTCCATCTCTGGGCCGGGGCACCCCAGTACCAGCTCCTTCCACTTGACCGCATCCAGCGCGGAGCGGTTCGAATTGTCGACTATCGAGTTCTTTCCGATCGGCTCGATACATTGGCGCTGCAAAAAGATGTTGCATCCCTTTGCATTTTCTTTCGCATTTACAACGGGGAGTGCTCTGAGGAATTGTATATACCATCCACACCATCTGCATGATTGGCGGTCCACCACTGTGTGATTTAGAAGATGTTTTCTTCCTCGCACAACTTCCTTGTGGGATAAAACTAAAAAAATACTTACCTAAGCTATCATGATACAAATGTTGCTAGTTGTGGGGAAAAAAATCACAATTTTCCTTTAAAAATATTTATTTTGTATTTAAGTTTAAAACGCTTAATCGCAACGCTTTGTGTAAAACTCAAATGTTTATATATAGATACCTACTTCTCTAAGTATTAACATAATATTAACAATGGGTTCCTACTTAAAACTAATACGGAGTGATCAGCTAATTGCGATTCATCGACGCCATTTTAATACAACTATTTTATTTTAATTGCTTTATTTTTTGACTAAGTTGAGGTTTTAGAGTATAGAATAAAAACTTTTTTATTTACAACATCAAGCAATTATTAACAAGAAAGCCTTTACTAACCAGATGTCACTTTACACCCAAACATTGACCAGATGTTATTTTAGACCCAAACATAGTCTATTTTAACCGACTCCTAAATAGGAGAGGTTATCAATATGTATGTACACTGATTTCTAAGACGATTCTAGATCAATTCGTATATACATGCTGAAATTTTAGTGGTCTTAATAGTAGAGTCAATTTATTAAAATAAAAAATATTACAATTAAAAAAGGGCAGATTTACAATAGCAATACCTGACAAGCTAGTCGCGCGTCCAGATTAGTTTATGTTGTATCACTACGCTTGAGAGTTCATGCCCTGAACATTTATAAGTGGCCCTTCACTGTGTAGGCAGCGCGCGGTAGCGCGTGCGATAGACGTAACACTACGTTACGTCCAGCGAATATTTTTTTATTCAGACTTTTTATAGTAATATGGTATAAGCTAGCCTGCACGCCCGATCTTCTTGCGAGATGTTGCTATTGGTTTGCGATGGCATTCGAGTTTTGTTTTTCTCGATTGTAAATCTGCCAGTTTTGCATCCTAATAATTTTTATTTTAATAAATCTATTGTACTACCAAGACAAAATCATTTCACTTCGGGAAAACAACAATTAAAATTACAGCGTGTATATTAGATCAATCTGTGTGTTGACGCCAAACGTTTTTGTCGGAATCGACGTTTAGGGGGCGCGCGGCTCGGTGCCATACCGGTTTGACAGTTGGATGTGTCGAGCACGCGCGAGTGCAAGCAGTCGTCTGCCAGCTGTGCTTGGGACAGCACGCTGTCATTTTTGTTCGGGAACCGCGGAATAGTTTAGACGTCTAGTAAACATCCTGTCTAGGATTTATAACGCGAATTCCTTGTTGGATAGCCTTTCCCGGGACTTATTGGGTCCGACTCAGAATCTGTATAAGTGCATTCTACAATATTAGCTAGTGCGTTCTTTGATATTCTAGAAATAACTGTTGCTACGCGAAACGGTAGTGACCTTTGATTCGGACACTCCGTGTTCGTTTTGTGCGTTAACCTTATAACAAACGAAAGTTAGTGGCTTCTGTAAGTTAGTTAATTGTACAATGAAGCTAAGAGACTGAATCAGTGACAGTGAAGAAAGAAGTGGTCCGGCGCCGAAGCAGTCTGAAGCGGTGCAGCATTTTGGAGCAGCCTGGAACTCGGCCGCTGCTGGTCGCCTATGCTTGCCAAGGCTCCACACATTCACACCTCACTGTACGCTACTCGACATCCACTATTACACACACTCACGGCCTGCCCAAGCCTTGGTGCGAAGTTCGCTCCATATAATGGTAAGAACGATGTGTTTCTAGCTTTCTCCCATATACTTTATTGTGATAAGAAATTCCAACGCTCCCCCTTATTGTTTAGTGTAACTAGAGATTTTCCACATGGCCATATTCTAGCCCCGTCCCTCTGCTGCTCGTCGATGGGATTACTCATGGGCCCTAATCCCGTCATCCTTGGTTGGGGCAGCTAGGGGCGTGTACACTGTGTGTATATCCTTTCAAATAAATAAATCTAAATCTGTTTAGAAATTATAGAATTCTGAGGTAAGAAACATTTACAAAATACACCGAATTGATAACCTCATCCTTTTTTGAAGTCGGTTAAAATTAAACATTACACGATGTGCTTATTGTATTCGAGCAAATTAATTGTGTTTAAAAATATTCTTAAATTTTATTACATCTGCATTTTTGTACCATTAAAATATGTATAATAAAGTTATATTAGTACCATCATTATCGTGTTTATTATATTCCATTTTATATTCTCATAAAATACATCTTTGTATGTAACACGTAATCTTTATTATATCGGTTATTTTAAATTAATCAATAAAATAGTAATTTGCACAATTTGATTGCAAACGCCAGAAACTGGTATCACTGAATGGCGTGTATGTGTGCGTGTGACGAGCGTAGGCACATTCGGCTCGCGCCCACTAACGTAATGACCTTGCGTCACTTTAACGCTCGTGTTTTGTACTAGATTGCGTTTCTACTGGGTAAAAATTCTATGGTATCGGTATTTCCTGTAGTCGTCTCTTGTTGTTGCAAGTACGACCTCTAGGACGAAATGGGGTGATATATTATTATCTTATGCTTTCACCACTCGGCACATTAAATGAGTTCCTTTTTCACACTTGTACAAGAGTTTTCTTAGAATCTTCCGATTTCACCGTTCAGTACATTGACAATTAGGTTATACTATAGCTCTTCCACATAATCTTAGCCATAAAATCAAATTACCTACGCTATTAACGAGAATTGTAACAAATACGTTAAGCGCCGGATAGACTTGGCTCAATTTGATTGCAAAATGTATTAATATCCAACATAGTACGTTTATAATTAATGCCAACATAATAGAAACCACGGAGGGAAAGTGAAACAGAAGATAGACAGAAATACCTTCCTGATATAATTCATTAATCAGAAATAAAACTGCTTTATCACCTGTGTGGCAAATAAACATGACATTAACATAAACACTCAAGCCTGTCGCCTAGAAGGGTAGGCAGAGACTACAGACTTCTATTTCGCACGATCCTGACTCACCTGGTGAACTGTGTGCTCGATTGTTATGCTTGCGCTTATTCTATAAAAAATCCTCAGTGGTGAAAACGCGACTGAATTTAGATTCTTAATCGAATATCTTAAGGAAACATTTATGTATCTATTGGACATTGCATTTACTTATCATTAGGTTGAGTGTGTGCTTTTCACCTTTATTTATTTCTATTAAATATTCTATTAAGTTTATTAACATTCTATTAAATATTTATCAACCACGATACTAGGCAAAGAGCAAACATTCAGTGTCAAGCTTAAAATAAATTATATTCAAATTAAATATGAGTTTGGCGGAATATATGTATAATCGGATCACATTTCATAAGCTTATACTCGTGTCAATGTATTACATGTGTAATTCATTATTACAATCTCATTAATGAGTTAATAATATTTGTTTTTCATTTGTTACTTAGAATTATTTTATATTATGTGACGTATTAGAGTTCCTTTATCGAATATTAATATTAATTTGTAGGTTTTGACTTATAGAATCACCTCATTGTCAGTCTGTGTTTATCTGACACAGATGTTTTTCTCAAAGGCTGTTAAAGTAGACGATTTAACTTTGACATTGCTATTATATGCATTTGTCATACCTACAATCGATAGCATTATCATCATCATCATCATTAAAACAGTAATACACAATAATACAGGGTAATGAAGCAGAAAACGGGCAGCAGCATCTGCCTGCCAACAAATCAAAGTAATAAAAACTACAGTTTAGAACCCGCCTACCAAGTATGGCAAATATGGCAAATATCCCTCCTATGAGTCAATGTACTTAAGAGGCAAATGTTCAGCAGCGGACTTTTAGTAGGCTATGATGACTTGAAAAATTCCACATGTGGAAATAGGTCTTATGGTCATTCCTCGTTGATCATAAACATGTTGGTTTACTGCGGACTCCTCGTAGCATCGGCTGTCATTCACCGTCATCTTTTTTTAAAAGAGCCAAACTGATCACGCCGTTCACTTTTGAATGTATTCAATCTGACCTCGCTATCGACTTTCTCAACAATCGTACCGTACCTGCACGCGGTACACTGCTGATTGACCAACGGCACTCTTGCGACAGACTGATGACGGAAAGTCCATCCAAAATCTCTGAACCCAAATTTCACAAACAAAATCGCAAAACATTGAAGTTCATAATCCACCTGGCCAACGTGGTCACTTTGAAAAAAAAGGAGTTCTACCACCAAGTAGTATCTTCTACCTATCACTTGTTTTAAAATGAAATATTCTAGTAACCACTTTCAAATCCTGGTTTTCAAAATTTGTGATTTACCCTTAAACAAAGTAGTATGAATAATAATCAATTATAATTAGTACTAAACTTAAAACCTTACAGCTTATAAGGTGAGGCTGCTGTAGGTAATATGTTTAAAGGGTCTTCATTTTTTGATACCTTAAACTTTTTTAAATAATAATAAAAAAGTGACTGTCATGTTGTTCTAGTGGTTATAAATGCGACTGCTGATCCTGAGATACCGGGTTCGAATACCGGGTCGGGTCATAAAAATATCAGTTATTGAGTTTTTCAATCAAGAAACTCACAGTAGCTGTCCGGAGTCAAGAAGCGATGTCTCACCCCCGTGCATAAGAAAGCACGTTAAGCCGTTGAGCCTGCGCTGATCTCTCTCCGGTCGTGTCGAATTACCGTCCCATCGGACTATTAGAGTGAGGGAATAGAGAGTGCACCTATGCTTACGCATACACTTTATAATCCTGTCCTGCGACGATGGTTTTGAGCGTGACCGCCGTGACAGAAATTCGGTCTGGAGGACATTATTATTAATTAAATAATTGAAGTGACAATCGTTATTACTAATTAATGGTTCTTTTAGAATATTTTAAACTACCCCCGTATCGTTCCGTGGGTGTCGTAAAGGAGAATAGATCGAAATAAACCAGGGATGGACAGCGGCGCGGCATCTTCCTAATAACATTTAAAAGAATCGCCGTTGTCAACTCACCTGCCAGGCGTGGTAACGTTAAACACTTGCGACCAACATCTAACAAATATGGCTAAATATTTAGCTGGCAGAACACTTTAATGATGCCGTGTTTCGTATAGTGAGTGTAGAGAACCGAGACCTTTCTCACTGGAAACGAGGAATTCTATCTGTCCACTGTGATTCTTAATCGAGGATAGATCAATTTTTATGACCGATATACAATAACTATTTACCATCATATAGAAACGTGTGATCGTTTCTCACCCTTATAGTTATATAAAAAGGCTTCAGATACGCATCTGTCATATTCTTTTTGGCACAATAAAAGACAACTAACTTGGCAGTAAACCTTCACAATTGAAAACCACTTTTTTCTATATTTGCTATAAAAGTATGACTTTGTTTGAAAGAAATTTAATTTCATTGTCCCTCTCTTTCTTTGTCTTAGGGGAAATCCCCGAAACGAATCATTAATTAATAAAGCTATTAACAGCTTTTTTGCCATTTCTTTAGGCTTTATAAAATAAATACTGGTAATTTACTAACTGCGCAAGGTATTTTAATTTCGAAAAGTATTGCTCTTCGCATAGAAATTACTTTAATTAAAATTTCGAAATATAAAATACAGCTATCAGACGCTTTAATTATACCTTTTTATTATACCTTTGTATTTTTTCTAAGATAAGGGTGACAAATAAGCATACAGTCCACTTGATGGTGCAGACATCTACATTAATCCTTGATTAAGAATCAAAATGCAGATTCTTTGTCACCCTTGAGGACTAAGATGAAATGCCTCGATTTCAGTGAAAAGGGTCTCCGGTTCTCTATACTCACTATACAAAACACAGCAGCATTATGCTGCTATTTTACGCTGGTATTTTGTAAGATCCGGTTGAGTCCGGTTGAGACCTTTATCACGTATAATTATAAATATATTATTTAAAAGATGCATAGACATATATTTTGAATTACGTAAAAGAAAAAGAAAAATATTTATTAGTTAAATGCATTGTAAATACGATAATTTAAAAGAAAATATCTTTAATCATTTACATTACGTACAGATATTTTCTTCTAAAATGTATTCCTATTTCGATTTCAAATGATTACGTACCGTGCATTTAATTGGAAAATTCCATAGTCTTTTGTTTATGAACTTATATTTTTCACATAATTCTCTCGTTTATTAAAATATTGCAGAATCGATGAATCCCCTGATAATTTACCGCGAATTCGGTTATTCTAATTTCATAGCATATATAAGTGCATTTGACAATATTAATTTGCTCGTGCGGCATTGGCGGCATCGGAGACATTTTCCGTTGTCGGTTGAACGCTGAACTCTGTGACACTAGAGAAGGTCCTGTTAGGTTCTCGAAACAATTTGTTGCGGAGTGAGTGAAGGTGAACTTTGACCTACGAGTCGTACTGCGCGTTATGCTTTATAATAAACGGGAGTTATTTGCGTCTTGAAGTTAGTTAATTGTAGGATAAAGTTAATAGACTGACATAGTGAAGAAGAAAGAAATTGACCGGTGGTGACGCCGCTGGATATTACCATAATTTGGAGCGGTGCCGGAGTCGGGGCAGCTGCCGATTTCAACGGTCCAGTCAGGTCAATCACAATCCACACCACAAAAACACCACCACACATTCACATACACACCTCCGTCCTGACCGAACCTTGAGACAGTAGTCGCCTCAGATACAGGTAAGTACTCTTTATTTGACTAGCCTCCCCATTAAATTGGAGTAGAATAGAATAATTGTCCATAGGCCATTCGGGCTCGAACCCGCGGCTGCCCGTTGAATCTTCCGCTCATGGGCCCCGGGATGTTGTAACTTTGCAGGGGCAGCTGTGGGCTGTATCAGGTTGTAATTTGTACAAGGCCATCTATTTCGCTCTTTGCGAGAGAACATCCTATTATATATATATATATATATATATATTTTTACGGCCTACGGCTGCTCTCACAAAGATTCAATCCTCCGGGGCCCATCAGCGGAGTTTCAACGAACAGACGTAGGTCGGGCCTCAATATGGCCGCGTGGAATTTCCTAATTACAATAAACGATAAAAGGGAGCGTTCTATCCTACTGCCATTCAACAGGGAGAATATTAAAACCGAGCTTACTTACCTATATCCAAGGCGACTGGTCCCTCAGGGTTCGGTCAGGTCGCATATGGTTGTATGGTGCATGAGAAGTAAGGGTCAGTGATGTGTATCTTTGTGTGACTGAGTGTGGTAGACTTTATGAGACCGTTGCCGTTGGCAGCAGCTCGGACTTCAGCACCGCTCCAAATTGTGGTAACCTTCCGCGGCGCCGTCCACAGTCACTTTCTTCGTTCGTTACGATGACAGTCCATTAACTCTATCGTACGATTAACTTAAAGAAGCCACTTACTCTCGTTTGTTATAAAGCTTAAAACACAAAACGAACACGGAGTGTCGGTCTATATGAAATCCCGTTATTATAAGCAAAAACGTAACACACCGCACGAATACGAATGTCCGGATCAAAGTTCACTACCGCTTCGCGTGGCAACAATTATTTCTAAAATAGTAGTTAACATTGTCGAATGCCCTTATACAGATTCTGAGTTAGACACAATAAGTCCCGGGAAAGGCTATCAAACAAGGAATGCGCATTACAAATCCTAGACAGTATATTTACTATAATTAAACAAATTCGAAACTACATTTCAAAATAATAATCATAACTTTCGATCATCATCATCATCATCATTATTACAGCCTTCCATAAGTCCACTACTGAATATAGGCCTCCCCAAATAATGCCACAAAGCACGGTCCTGAGCCACCTGCATCCATCGACTTCCTGCATGTCTTACCAGGTCGTCACTCCATTTAGTTGCCCTACACTTCGCCTACCGGTACGAGGCTGCCACACGAGAACCTTCCTTCCCCATCGGTTGTAGGTTCTTCGAGCTATATGGCCGGCCCACTGCCACTTCAGCTTACTAATCCATTGGGCTATGTCGGTTACTCTGGTTCTATTGCGAATACCCTCATTTCTAAGCTTATCACGCAAAGAAAACCCTCTCCATAGCTCGCTGAGCGACCTTGAGCTTCCTCATACGGCCATCAGTAAAGAACCACGTCTCAGATCTGTAAGTCATCACTGGCAACTCGCACTGGTTGAAAAAATTCGTTTTCAGGTTTGAGGTATGTCTAAAGAGAAGATATGTCGTAGTTTCCCGAACATTGCCCAGCCGAGTTGAATTCGTCGATTTACCTCTCGGTCGAGGTTGGACTTACCTATTCGGACTATTTGTCCCAGGTAAACATACTCGTCAACAATTTCGAACTTAGTGCTCCCAACAACTACCGGCATAGGTGTGACATGGACGTTAAACATGATTTTTGTTTTGCCCATGTTCATCTTAAGACCTATCCGTTGGGAGACACTATTAAGGTCATTGAGCATAGTGCTTAAGTCTTCCAGCGATTCTGCCATAAAGACTATATCGTCGGCAAATCGAAGGTGAGTGATGTACTCGCCATTAATGTTAATACCGCATCCTTTCCAGTCTAGTAGCTTAAAAACGTCTTCCAATGCAGCGGTGAAGAGTTTCGGGGATATGACGTCATCCTGTCTTACACCTCTCTGCAGTTGGATAGGTTTTGTATTCTGATTCTATACTCGGATAGCCATCGTAGCTCTACTGTACAAACACTTCAGCACTTCGATATACCGACAGTCAACTTGGCACCGCTGAAGGGACTGCAGCACCGCCCAAATTTCTACGGAATCAAAGACTTTCTTATAGTCCACATACGCAAGGCAAAGTTACATTTTAATTTTATTTAATTAAAAGATTTTAATTAAATAAAAACAAAATGTAACCCTAAGATTCACTTTATAATTTCCTTAACGATTCTTATAATATAAATTAGTACTTTATACGTGACACAATATTAGTTGTATCACGAATGGTTTGGGTCTTCCAGAGTAGGACCACGCTTTCACAGAATTCCAGCGTAAAATAACAGTTGAAGGCTGCTGTGTTTTGTATGGTGAGTGTAGAGAACTCTCTAGAAGACTACTTTTACTGGAGTCGAAGCATTCCATCTGAATCCTCAGGGGTGACGACGTATCTACACTTTTGTCATTAATTGTGGATAAATGTTTATGTCTATGGGCCAATTTAAATTTAAGTGCTGATTTACCACGTATTATTTTATACGTGACAGAGCCATGCTGCAGCTATATTAAGCTCGGAGACGAAGGAAAACATCGTGAGGAAACTTGCATGTCTGAGAAATAAAAAAAAATATTTCAAAGACATGTGAAGTTCGCGAACACGCATTGGGGCAGCGCGGCTGACATTACCCTGTCCTAAAACCCTCTCAGAAATAAGAGAAGGCCCAGCACTGGGATGTACTCGTATATATGAAAAAAGATTCCATAAGGTGAATGATTACCTTCATAGAATTTTTTTGAAAGGTATGTAGTCTTTAAGTCATTTTGAAATAAATACGATTAATGTCAATAAATTTAAGTTTATATTTTGTTAATGTTTTCCCATAAAATATTTATTGATTTTGTAATAAATGACTATGAATATGAAGACTTATGCAGCAAGTTAATGGATGCAGATAGTTGACCATGTTTGTGGCATTTTTTGGGGAAAATCTATCAGCAATGGAGTAAGTAAAGGATATGCTGAACATAATGATAGTGATGAAAGCCGTAGTAATTCAGAGGATAGGCACTTCCAATAAATTTCACGGCACGCAAGTTGCAACTGCCACTGGTTCACTCAAAAGGGTAAAAAATGAAATAAAAAAGTTGAGGACTTAATTTTTCGATATGCTATGTAATGGCACCGAGTTAAGAAGCTATTAAGTGAAAATTATTTTATTATTTTTCATTTTATAAGTCGGGTTTTACTTTCTTTAATGATTGGTTTTTTTTATTCGTTCTTCCGTATATCCAGCTTAACCTACAAAAATATAAAAGACATGATGTTTAAATTTGCACAAACTTTTAATCGAAAAAATCAGATTGAGTTTGTGGAACTCTATACGTCATTCATTCATTTTCTACAACCTATCAAAAACTTATTCCTGAACATAGCTCTTCCTATAGATTTCCTTAGAGAAATGTGGCATAGTTGCAACGTTGGCAGGCGGGTTGGTAAACGCAGTTTTTTTATTATTTTAAGCTGTTACTAAGAATGATGCTGCTGCTGTTTCATGACCCTCTCTTAAAACACAAGCGGGATAAAATAGGGGCAAGTGAACTATCTTAAGCCGCAACTTTATGACAAAGTAGTCAAAATCGCATGAATTTTTTAATTAAAGTTGTCATAAAATTACTTTGCGTACATTTTTGTCAACTTTAATATAATGGAATTCCGCAAAGTAACGCCTGATTCTATTAATTATATGATTTTTTTTATTATATTCTAACATAGTATAAAATTATTCCTGGCTCACAATGAAAATACGATAAAAGCATAAACTAATAAACTAAGGGCCGCCGGCTATCATAAATCCAATCAATGACCGTAAAATGAAACGCTTAAAAAAGTTCAGTCAACACCAACAGACGCATTATTTGTTGTCTTGATTGCATCTTTTCTTCTATGTTAACGCGGTTTTCACAGATAGTGGCGGCCATGTTGGTGTTGCCATGGCTACTCATTGTTGTGCCATGCTCGCATGTGAATATGGTGGATTTGCATTTTATGCAATAGTGAAGCTTGCACTTCATTGTCGATTTTTTAAAAATAAAGGTGACCATCGAGCTGTAAACGACTGTTCACCTGATGGAAGGAAGATGCTGTGGCCCATAAAAATATACATCTATACATCTATCCTCGACTAAAAATCAAAATGCTGATGCGTTTTGCCCCTTAGGACTGGAATGTCTCATTTCCAATGAAAAGAGTCTCCAGTTATCTACACTCACCCTAAAGAAACACAGTAGCATTAAGTTGCTATTTTACGATGGTTTTCTGTGAGAGCGTGAGCTTAGCCCAGTCGAGCCAACCCATTCGTGCTACAACCATAATACAGCTGCAGCGTGGCTCTACCGCGTATATTAAAATAACTATACTTGATTAATCAATAAGTTATTTACAAAGCGACAGTAGCGAACCGCAAACTCGAAAGGTTGTTGGTTCGAATCCCCTATTCGACTTCTCTCGTGAACCACTTCCCAACAAAAGCATTTTCAGCTTATCAGTATTAGTTAAAGGGAATATTCGTTAGTAAGTTTAGTAGCATTACAAATATATTTTATACGTGGTAGAGCCATGCTGCAGCCATATTAGTAGTATAGTTGTAGCACGAATGGGTCGGCTCGACCGGGGAAGGACCACGCTCTTACATATATAAGGGGCCACCCCCGTAGTAAATATCAAATTCGGTTCACAGTAGAAGATATCGCATAACATACACACAATAAAAAACATACAATCTGTTATATTTAAATCTTACTCCTATTTTTTGAAGTCGACTTAAAACAAATTTATTTATACTTATTTATTACCTTTTGGATTTTATCGATATCAATTCAACTCTTACTCACAATCACATTACTATACGAAGCATATAGAAATATGGTGTAGAATTTTGATTTGTCGGTGGAGTCGTTTATTGCGTGATTTGTGTTAGATATTCGTGTTTGGCTTTTGTCTCGTTTGTGCAAACAATTTTTTATTTGTTGTTTTGCTGTTCTGTACGATAATACGTTTATTAATGTGGAGGAGCGTGGAGGGTTCATTTAATTTTGTGCATGGATTACATTGTATTGCTGGTATTATCTGTTGAATTCTGCTACGTGTGTAGAATACAATTACACCAAGCTTGTTTGTGATTGTTAATTTCACACAAAGAGTTAAATTATCCTCTTTTTTAATTTTCCAGTTAAGCTACTGGCTCTCTTTACCCTTCAGGTCGGAACACAGTAGTGCAAGCACTGCTATATGGCGGCAGATATATGTAACAGGGTTGAATCCTATCCAGGTGGACTTCTTGGCAGAAAAGGAGTTATATCACATAGACTATTTACTTTAGATGTGATTCCCAATAATCTCACCCTTAAAAGTAGTAAAAGAAGAGATGCATGGTGGAATGATGAAGTGAAAGAAGCTGTAAAGAAGAAGAAGAAGGCATAGTTAGACTACTTGGCCTCTAGTAATGATAAGGATATGAGAGAGAAGATGAAAGAAAGATATAGGCTGCAGAAAGTTCACACAAAAGCACTGATTGAGGAAGTGCGTGAAAGGTGTAGAATGGAAGCAGACGAAAGGTTGTCGCACAACTTTAAGGAGAACTCCAAACTCTTCTGGAAAGAGGTTAGAAGGACCCGAAGTGGTGCGACGGCCTTAAGAATGAACAAAGTGCTTTCGAGAACTAATGACGTCCTCTCAGGAAAATCGGACGTCATGCAACGATGGAGCGAATTTTATAGAGAAATGTATGCGTGTGATGATCTTAGTGAGGGATCCGGGGATGACGCCGTGACTGGTACGCCAGACCCGGACCTCGGTGACACTGAGGTCATTAGTATGAAAGAGATTGAACGTGCGATTCGAAGTTTGAAATGTGGTAAAGCTGCGGGACTAGACAGAGTTACTGCTGAAATGGTCAAGTATGGTGGGCCTCGCGTCTGGGACAGCTTTCATCTGCTGTGCAATTTGTGCTGGCAGACGGGGGATGTCCCGGATGATTGGCGATCCGCAGTCATTGTGCCTTTATATAAAGGTAAAGGTTCACATTTTGACTGCGGGTGCTATCGGGCGATCAGCTTGACCAGTTTAGCAAGTAAAGTTTACTCGAAGGTTTTGACACGTAGGATGCAAGAGAAATCGGAAAGATTTCTATGGGAGGCACAATGCGGATTTAGACCTGGAAGAGGATGCACAGATCAAATGTTTTCTCTCCGCATGATCACGGAAAAGCTTCTGGCTGCTAACCAGAAGATTTTCTGTGCTTTTGTGGATCTTGAGAAAGCATCTGATAAGGTTGTAAGGAAGAAAATGTGGGAACTGTTGCCAGGGTATGGTGTGGATGGTCGATTGCTAAGGGCTGTGCAGTCTCTTTACTGTGACTGTAAAGCCTGTGTGCGGGTAGGGCATGACCTGTCACCCATGTTTAACGTCCAAACGGGCGTAAAGCAGGGTTGTGTCATGTCTTCCTGGCTGTTCATACTGTATCTCGACAGCTGTTTACAGAAGCTGAAAGATAGCTGTTTGGGTGTGAAATTGGATGACATAAAAGTAAATTGTCTATTGTATGCTGATGATGCAGTGCTTATTGCACCATCAGAGGCAGAACTGCAGGCATTAGTCACGTGTATGAAAGAGGAATGTGAAATTAAAGGTCTCCGTTTGAATGCTAATAAAACTAAGGTTCTGGTATTTGAAAGGGACGAAGAGAGAACGAAGTGTGAAATATGGGTAAATAAGGAATGTCTAGAACAGGTAAATGAAATTGTATACTTGGGGAGTGCTTTTAGCCGGGATGGAAGATGTGATTTAGATGTGGACAGGCGTGTCGCTGCCGGGAACAAAGTCAATGGTGCCCTGACTGCGTTAGTCAAAAGGCAAGGCGTAGCGAAGAGTGCACGCCTTGCAATACATAACGCAGTGTTGGTACCGACTTTGTTATATGGCAGCGAAACCTGGGTATGCCAGAAGAAGCATAAAAGTAAGTTGAATGCAGTGGAGATGCGATCTCTTCGTAAAATGTGCGGCGTTACCATGGCCGACTGAAAGCGAAACGAAGAGATTCGCAATATGGCAGGTTTGAAAGATGACCTTATCACAAAAATTGATAAGGGCGTGCTTCGGTGGTTTGGGCACGTTGAGCGAATGAGTGAAGACCGAATGGTGAAGAAAATATATAGCGCGAAAGTTAATATTAAAAGGTGTCGAGGTAGACCGAGACTTACTTTCGATGACCATGTGAGCAAATTGCTCGAAGAGGGTAGGGTCAAGAGTACTCGGATACCTTTTTTTTTTTTTTATAGGATCGGGTGACAAACGAGCACACAGTCCACCTGATGGTAAATGATTACTGTGACCCATAGACATCTACATCTATCCTCAATAAAGACTCAAGATGCAGATGCGTTGTCACCCGTGAGGACTAAGATGGAATGCCTCTTTGCCAGTAAAAAGGGTCTCCGGTTCTCTACACTCACCATACGAAACACAGCAGCGTTAAGCTGCTATTTTACGCTGGTTTTCTGTGAGAGCGTGGTCCTTCCCCGGTCGAGCCGACCCATTCGTGCTACAACCATAATATAGTTGCAGCTTGGCTCTACCACGTCTAGACGTGCATGCATGAAGAAGATAATGAATCTGAAAGAAGCGAAAGAGGTTTGTAAGGATCGTGACACTTGGCGATCTGTTCTCTCTGGCTACCCCGTCAGGGATTGTGCGTGAAGATAAGTAAGTAAGTAAATTACATTATTAAGTTGCATTTTTAAATTAGGTATACATTATTAGATAAATTATTGAACATTCCATAAATTCAATTCAATTATCAATCACAATGTCGAGTCAAAGAAAGAACTATGATAATAATAATCATAATTACAATAATTAAAAATATTTTTTTTATTTATATTTAATTACGTATAATAAAATTTATAGAAAATCAAATTAAATAATATTTGTATCAAAATATTCATTTAAATTATTGAAATATTTTTAAATTATATATAACATTAATTTGATAAAATTATGAAGTATTCGTTAGACTTTTATTAACTCTGACACTCGACAAAAAATCAATGTTCAATTAGAATGTAGAACAATTTATCTTTGAAAATCTGTATATCGTTACACTCTTTGATGTTATTCGGAATCTTATTGTACGTGTCTTTGGAGCCATAGCAAACACACTCTTCCCATACAAGGTAGTTTTATATTTTCTACCAAGGTTATTATATAATCTGCTTCTATTGCGAAATCTCGAAATCTCTAGTTTAAATAGTAATGGATATTGCCTGATAAATAAATCCATTTCAAATATATATTCAGTGATTGTACGGTAAGTAATTTTAAATTCATGAAATAATCTTTACAGCTATCAGTTCTTTTTAAACCACACATAGCACGAATACATTTTATTTAATCAATTTTTTTACCTATTTGATATCTTCCGATACTTTTCAGTTTTATAAAAAAGACCTATGTTACTACACTAAGATCTCCTTTTCTATCGTAAATCCGTTTTGCAAACATAAATTGCACCTAGAAAAACATCCAGATCCGGAACGACGAGAAACAGATCATACAAATAGTTGTTCTTCGGGATCCGAATCCGCGCTCCGCTGTAACGCACCCAATCTTAACTTAGCTACCGCGCCAGCAAATTACGAGGTTAAAATTAACTATGTTTTTTCTATTTTTAAAAATATATTAAAAAATACCAAAAACTTTGGCGCGAAATTTACACAGACTACTTAATTATCATTTTTTTTAATATTAGTATAAAAAATACCTGTTAGCACTGCCTAATAAAACACCTTATGAACTATTCAGTAAGGAAATATCATTTCAAACTGGCACGCTGTTAAGTCTAAGAAAGGAGTGAGATGATCAGTCTGTAATATCGAATTATTTATGAATCCAAGTTAAGATAGTAAACCATTGAAAAAGTACAATGAAGCAGTGTTAAAATCCGTTGAGGCTTAAAAATAAAATGACGATATTTCAGCACCGAATTAGAAATTCGCGCTTTTGTCCATAATTAAAATGGTGAAATAAAAAACATAATGATTATGTACTTACAGTATACAGTAAAATAAACACAAATAATAACTATGTTATTTAATCTGTCACATAGCGCACAAACACATGATTATATTATAAATCGAAGTCTACGAAAATAAATCACTTATAAAATTAAAAACGAAATTTCCAAGTTTCCGAACGATGCCTTAAAAAGTATAACCTCAGTGTCAAGCAAGAATTTTTTTTAAAAGTTTCAAATTAAAAGGCGCCCAACTTTATAGCGCTATGTATAATTATTCTAAGTTATTTATTTAATTAACTTAATTAAAATATAATTTTAACATAAATGAACTTTATAAAAATAAAATCTGTTTTAAACAATAAAATAAACGTATTTTAAATACCTATTTTTTAAATAAGAGGGCTGGATCTTCTCTCGCTCAAAGGCTAAGTATAGCCGCCATTCAGCGACAAAACAGCCAGCGTGCTTATACCACGGGGAGTAGTACTGTATGATAGTTTATTTATTTATTTTTTAATTGTATATATTTCAATGTTGTATGGGCTAGTATTCGGGATCATCATCAGATCAGCTCCATGGTACTACATTGTTGCAATATCATCGAAGTTAATTAAGTATAACAAAATCTCAGCTCTATCGGTTATCAAGTGCATCAAAACTTGGTTTCGTTTGTAATATTCTTTTTTTATTTCAATCGAAAAGAAAAATGAAGAAAGTAAGTTAAATCAAGCATCCACTTATCCATTACAGCCTATAAAAGTCCATTGTTTAAGTATAGAGAACTGGAGAGCCTTTTTACTGGAAACGATTCATTCCAGTTTAATCCTCACGGGAGCAAGAAAGGATTGATAAGTATGATAGAAGAATATCTGATAACTTTTAGGCAAATATTATAATGTTCTGGAAGCTCGTAAAAACTGCCAGGGGAATATCAAAACAGCCTAGAGTGAATGCTATACGAGACGATAATGGCTGCATGCTGAATGATGAAGTTTCGAATTTAAAGAGATGGAAGGAATATTTTGAAAGCGTTTTCAAGAGTAAAGAGTCGTCTGAAGTAAGTGAAAAAGAAATTCCAGAAGAAGTGGAGAGAGATAGCGAGATGAGTGTAGATGAAATAATGAAAGCAATGAAAAGCATGAGAGCAGGTAAGGCAGCCGGATATGATAGAGTATCACTCGAAATGCTAAGGGCTGGTGAGGGTGTGGTCGCAGGTCTGCTGTACACCCTGTTTAATTTATGTTGGGAACTGAAGCGGGTACCGGAAGACTGGTGCAAAGCCGTTATAGTCCCAATATATAAGGGAAAGGGCTCGCAGCAGGACTGTAAAAACTACCGTGGTACTGATACCACGGTAGTTTTTACAGTCCTGCTGCGAGCCCAAGCAAGCTGATTGCTTAGCATTGTGGGTAAACTATATGCTAAGGTGTTATTTGAAAGAGTTATGGAAAAAACTGATGGAAAAATTAGGGATGTGCAAGCTGGATTTAGAAAGGGGATGGGATGTACGGATCAAGTCTTTTCCATGCGCATGATTGCGGATAAATTTTTGGCCAAAACCAGAAAGTATTTTGTGCGTTAACGGACTTGGAAAAGGCTTATGACAGAGTGGAGAGGAACGTGTTATGGCAAACACTGACCTCATTTGGGTTGATCGCTGGTCTGATACAGGCATAAAAGTCACTTTATAGGGACTCTAGTGCTTGTGTCAGGATCGACGGGGCCTACTCGGACTGGTTTGGTATTCAAAAGGTGTCAGACAGGGCTGTGTAACTTCTCCGTGGCTGTTTAACCTATTTATGGACAGTTGTTTGCAAACTTTGAAAGTTGAAGAATATGGGTTGAGAATGGGTGAGTTAACTGTCAAATGCCTTTTGTACGCCGATGATTAAGTCATATTTGCATTGTCGGCGGCCGAGTTGCAAATGATGGTTAATTTAATGAACTGGTCATTAAAAGAAAGAAGTATGAAAGTGAACACCAGTAAGACGAAAGTGATGGTTTTTGAAAGAGAAGAAAGTAAAACGTTACGTGAAATAAGAATATAAGGGAAGTTGATTGAGCAAGTGGATGAGTTTGTATATTTGGAATGTTTATTTAGCAGCGATGGTAGATATGATAAGGATATGAACGCATGAAATAGAGTTAATGGGGCTCTACACGCTATTAAGAAGAGTCAGAATGTGTCAAACAAAGCACGTATGGCAATGCATAATGCTGTGTTAATCCCTACTTTAATGTATGGTAATGAAAGTTGGGTATGGCAGAAGAAGAATGAGAGTAGAATAAAGGCTGTAGAAATGCGGTTATTACGGAGTATGCTAGGGCTGAATCTGAATGACAGGGTGACAAATAGTGTGATAAGAGAAAAGTGTGGTTTGCAAGATGACGTTGTGACTAGGATTAAAGAAGGAATGCTTCGGTGGTTTGGTCACGTAGAAAGAATGAACGAGGAAAGAGTGACAAAGCTAATTTATGTTGCAGAAGTGAACGGCAGGGTAAGGGACTCCCTAGAAGAAGGTTTATCGACCAAATCGGCGATACATTGAAAATGGGCCAGATTAGAAGTACCCTTAACCGACGAGCATGTATGCGTAAATATATGGATGTAAAGGAGGCGAGAGAGGTGTGTCAGGATCACGCCAAATGGAAGTCCGTAGTCTCTGCCTAACCATCTGTGTGACAGGCGTGAGTTTTTGTATTGTATTGTAAGTTTAATAAATTAAAATAAATATAATTAATAGAATCAGTATGGTGTGTCTTGCCTAGTGTAGTGGTGTTGGAAGTAGCGGTGCTGGGATTAGTGGTGACGGGGATAGTGCACGCAATTGAGGGAGGGCGGGAGGTGATTCTTCATACTAGGTAAGACACATCATTTTATTTTATAACGCGGATATTTGCGAAGTAATTTTTTGTAAAAGCTTTTATATAATGGATTTCCGCAAAGTAACGCCTGATTCTATTAATTATATTAAAAAGGCTAGCACGGCCGACCAGGCAAGACTCTATGTCAAATTTACAAAACTCCATCGTATTGCTGCCCAAAATGTATGGTTCAATCAGCAGTGCAAACAACTTCATGTTATTCCCAATTATATTCAAATACGTTCCAGCACAAATAGTCGAGCGGCCAGTATTGCTATTTCTAAAGCTCAGAACATTTGGCTTAATGAGGAGTGTCGTCGTTGGTTTTCCAATAGAGATAATTTAAAAATCCACCTGAAAGTATTATACTCTGAACTTTCATATAAATTACATAATATTGAATTTGATATTTTGGATGGGAAAGCCAGAGAACTTGCTTCAATGGCTGTTTATGAGAAATATCAAATTCAGTCCCGTAAATTACAACGACTTGTATCCTCTTCATCCTGTAATCGTAATAACGACATACATACAGAATATCACCAATTTTATCCCCGAGTTAAAAATCTTTCCGATGTCCAGTTTCCAACAGATGAGTTGTCCCTTTTACATAAAGGCCTAAAGTATAATTTAACACCTTCGGTCTCCCAAAAATCGTTAGAGACTATGGCTGTTGACGCGGAGGTGGCTGTTGTGATCGGGAGGAAAGATAACATCGTTAAAAGTTTGGTAGCTAATGAAATTCGGGCTGTGCCCACGTCTTCCCATTTCAATCCTGAGTTCCCTGTTTTTAAGTCCCTAAAGCAGAGAATAAGGGAAAACGACCTTATTGTTACTAAAGCCGATAAAGGCAATACTGTTGTTATAATGGAGAGTAGTGGGTACAGCCAGAAAGTTAACGATGTTATCCAAGGTGATGACTTTGAGCTATTGGAGTCTGACCCAACCAAAAAGTTTACTTCGGATATTAAGTTATGTATACAACAGTCATCATATGTTTTTCCCGATCATAACTTGTCTCGGAGCAATCTTGTTCCAATGAATCCTCAAGCACCCATTTTATATGGGTTACCAAAAATACATAAAGAACATGTTCCTATTCGTCCAGTTGTCTCATATATTGGTGCACCAGCTTATTTCCTTGCTAAAAAATTAAACTTCCTCCTTCGAGAGAAATCTGGATTCAACCCCACTTACAGCCTAAAAATGGCTTAGATCTCATTTCCAAAATTAAAGATATTCGTATTCCTCCTAAATCCATATTGTTATCTTTAGACGTTGATAGTCTTTTCACAAATGTCCCATCCCCTGACTGTTTGCGTATACTCGCAGATCTCTTTGAAAAACGTCGTCTACATCCCGGGGAAACAAATGATCTTCTTAACTTAACCTCTCTCTGTATGAAACAAAACTATTTCCGGTTTAATAACCGTTTCTATCTACAAAAAGAAGGGTTAGCTATAGGGTCCCGTCTAAGTCCCCTTATGGCGGACATTTTCATGGATAATTTCGAAAAACAACATATAGTTGTCAATCAAAATATCTTATATTACTATCGATATGTAGACGACATAATTATTTGCTGGACTGGCACAAGGAGACAACTGGATGTTTTCCTCAATAAAATAAATAGAGTCCATGACAAAATTAAATTTAAACTTGAATTGGAACAAGATTGTTCCCTTAATTTTCTTGACTTAACAATAACAAGAAAAGAATCTACCTATATAAATATAAATAAAATAAACCTATTTTAAATACCTATTTTTTAAATAAGAGGGCTGGATCTTCTCTCGCTCAAAGGCTAAGTATAGCCGCCATTCAGCGACAAAACAGCCAGCGTGCTTATACCACGGGGAGTAGTACTGTATGATAGTTTATTTATTTATTTTTTAATTGTATATATTTCAATGTTGTATGGGCTAGTATTCGGGATCATCATCAGATCAGCTCCATGGTACTACATTGTTGCAATATCATCGAAGTTAATTAAGTATAACAAAATCTCAGCTCTATCGGTTATCAAGTGCATCAAAACTTGGTTACGTTTATAATATTCTTTTTTTATTTCAATCGAAAAGAAAAATTAAGAAAGTAAGTTAAATCAAGCATCCACTTATCCAGTACAGCCTATAAAAGTCCATTGTTTAAGTATAGAGAACTGGAGAGCCTTTTTACTGGAAACGATTCATTCCAGTTTAGTCCTCACGGGAGCAAGAAAGGTAATGTGTGTAATATAAGATATTTTGATTGACAACTATATGTTGTTTTTCGAAATTATCCATGAAAATGTCCGCCATAAGGGGACTTAGAGGGGACCCTATAGTTAACCCTTCTTTTTGTAGATAGAAACGGTTATTAAACCGGAAATAGTTTTGTTTCATACAGAGAGAGGTTAAGTTAAGAAGATCATTTGTTTCCCCGGTATGTAGACGACGTTTTTCAAAGAGATCTGCGAGTATACGCAAACAGTCAGGGGATGGGACATTTGTGAAAAGACTATCAACGTCTAAAGATAACAATATGGATTTAGGAGGAATACGAATATCTTTAATTTTGGAAATGAGATCTAAGCCATTTTTTAGGCTGTAAGTGGGGTTGAATCCAGATTTCTCTCGAAGGAGGAAGTTTAATTTTTTAGCAAGGAAATAAGCTGGTGCACCAATATATGAGACAACTGGACGAATAGGAACATGTTCTTTTTGTATTTTTGGTAACCCATATAAAATGGGTGCTTGAGGATTCATTGGAACAAGATTGCTCCGAAACAAGTTATGATCAGGAAAAACATATGATGACTGTTGTATACATAACTTAATATCCGAAGTAAACTTTTTGGTTGGGTCAGACTCCAATAGCTCAAAGTCATCACCTTGGATAACATCGTTAACTTTCTGGCTGTACCCACTACTCTCCATAATAACAACAGTATTGCCTTTATCGGCTTTAGTAACAATAAGGTCGTTTTCCCTTATTCTCTGCTTTAGGGACTTAAAACAGGGAACTCAGGATTTAAATGGGAAGACGTGGGCACAGCCCGAATTTCATTAGCTACCAAACTTTTAACGATGTTATCTTTCCTCCCGATCACAACAGCCACCTCCGCGTCAACAGCCATAGTCTCTAACGATTTTTGGGAGACCGAAGGTGTTAAATTATACTTTAGGCCTTTATGTAAAAGGGACAACTCATCTGTTGGAAACTGGACATCGGAAAGATTTTAACTCGGGGATAAAATTGGTGATATTCTGTATGTATGTCGTTATTACGATTACGGGATGAAGAGGATACAAGTCGTTGTAATTTACGGGACTGAATTTGATATTTCTCATAAACAGCCATTGAAGCAAGTTCTCTGGCTTTCCCATCCAAAATATCAAATTCAATATTATGTAATTTATATGAAAGTTCAGAGTATAATACTTTCAGGTGGATTTTTAAATTATCTCTATTGGAAAACCAACGACGACACTCCTCATTAAGCCAAATTTTCTGAGCTTTAGAAATAGCAATACTGGCCGCTCGACTATTTGTGCTGGAACGTATTTGAATATAATTGGGAATAACATGAAGTTGTTTGCACTGCTGATTGAACCATACATTTTGGGCAGCAATACGATGGAGTTTTGTAAATTTGACATAGAGTCTTGCCTGGTCGGCCGTGCTAGCCTTTTTAATATAATTAATAGAATCAGGCGTTACTTTGCGGAAATCCATTATATAAAAGCTTTTACAAAAATTTACTTCGCAAATATCCGCGTTATAAAATAAAATGATGTGTCTTACCTAGTATGAAGAATCACCTCCCGCCCTCCCTCAATTGCGTGCACTATCCCCGTCACCACTAATCCCAGCACCGCTACTTCCAACACCACTACACTAGGCAAGACACACCACTGACGATAATACGACACGTGGTTCGCCTCTACACAAGGCATCCTCAGGTGATATAGACTCTACGGTGGCTAACCGCTAAGTGAGCGGCGAGCCAAAACAAGTGCCTTTTATACAAACCGATGATGCAACCGCTCTCTACCTAACGAGCGAGCGATTGCGTCATGCGATAAAACATGCGACCAATCACCGCTGGACTTACGCAGCCGTTTGTAAAATTAAAAACAAACCGCCGCGCAACGCCCACATTATTAGAGAGCAGGCTTGAAGATATTTAAGAGAGGTGAGTTAGTAACATTTGTTTGTTCATTCAGCAATGCAACGGTATTATTATTACTTTTTAATATCTCTAACTGTTCCAGCACACACAGCCGCAGCCCTTTATTACACGTATGTAAGACTTTAAAGGAGTGGTCGTTGGCTAGGTTGTGTCCAGTGTCCAAAAGATGTTTGGCAAAATGGGATTTATCGGGATTGCAATTCCTGTACGCGGCTAAATGCTCTTTATAACGTGTCTCGAAATTGCGACCAGTCTGACCCACGTAAACGGCGTGGCATTCTTCATACTAGGTAAGACACATCATTTTATTTTATAACGCGGATATTTGCGAAGTAATTTTTTGTAAAAGCTTTTATATAATGGATTTCCGCAAAGTAACGCCTGATTCTATTAATTATATTAAAAAGGCTAGCACGGCCGACCAGGCAAGACTCTATGTCAAATTTACAAAACTCCATCGTATTGCTGCCCAAAATGTTTGGTTCAATCAGCAGTGCAAACAACTTCATGTTATTCCCAATTATATTCAAATACGTTCCAGCACAAATAGTCGAGCGGCCAGTATTGCTATTTCTAAAGCTCAGAACATTTGGCTTAATGAGGAGTGTCGTCGTTGGTTTTCCAATAGAGATAATTTAAAATCCACCTGAAAGTATTATACTCTGAACTTTCATATAAATTACATAATATTGAATTTGATATTTTGGATGGGAAAGCCAGAGAACTTGCTTCAATGGCTGTTTATGAGAAATATCAAATTCAGTCCCGTAAATTACAACGACTTGTATCCTCTTCATCCCGTAATCGTAATAACGACATACATACAGAATATCACCAATTTTATCCCCGAGTTAAAAATCTTTCCGATGTCCAGTTTCCAACAGATGAGTTGTCCCTTTTACATAAAGGCCTAAAGTATAATTTAACACCTTCGGTCTCCCAAAAATCGTTAGAGACTATGGCTGTTGACGCGGAGGTGGCTGTTGTGATCGGGAGGAAAGATAACATCGTTAAAAGTTTGGTAGCTAATGAAATTCGGGCTGTGCCCACGTCTTCCCATTTCAATCCTGAGTTCCCTGTTTTAAGTCCCTAAAGCAGAGAATAAGGGAAAACGACCTTATTGTTACTAAAGCCGATAAAGGCAATACTGTTGTTATTATGGAGAGTAGTGGGTACAGCCAGAAAGTTAACGATGTTATCCAAGGTGATGACTTTGAGCTATTGGAGTCTGACCCAACCAAAAAGTTTACTTCGGATATTAAGTTATGTATACAACAGTCATCATATGTTTTTCCCGATCATAACTTGTCTCGGAGCAATCTTGTTCCAATGAATCCTCAAGCACCCATTTTATATGGGTTACCAAAAATACATAAAGAACATGTTCCTATTCGTCCAGTTGTCTCATATATTGGTGCACCAGCTTATTTCCTTGCTAAAAAATTAAACTTCCTCCTTCGAGAGAAATCTGGATTCAACCCCACTTACAGCCTAAAAATGGCTTAGATCTCATTTCCAAAATTAAAGATATTCGTATTCCTCCTAAATCCATATTGTTATCTTTAGACGTTGATAGTCTTTTCACAAATGTCCCATCCCCTGACTGTTTGCGTATACTCGCAGATCTCTTTGAAAAACGTCGTCTACATCCCGGGGAAACAAATGATCTTCTTAACTTAACCTCTCTCTGTATGAAACAAAACTATTTCCGGTTTAATAACCGTTTCTATCTACAAAAAGAAGGGTTAGCTATAGGGTCCCGTCTAAGTCCCCTTATGGCGGACATTTTCATGGATAATTTCGAAAAACAACATATAGTTGTCAATCAAAATATCTTATATTACTATCGATATGTAGACGACATAATTATTTGCTGGACTGGCACAAGGAGACAACTGGATGTTTTCCTCAATAAAATAAATAGAGTCCATGACAAAATTAAATTTAAACTTGAATTGGAACAAGATTGTTCCCTTAATTTTCTTGACTTAACAATAACAAGAAAAGAATCGTCACATGTTTTCCAAATTTATCGAAAGCCAACTCACACCGACACGGTCATCCCCGCGTCATCATGTCATCCATGGCAACATAAAGTAGCCGCTTTTTATTGTTACATTAACCTTTTGTTCACTGTCCCATTAAGTAAAGAAAATTATTTAAAAGAACTTAATATAATTTATCAAATAGCGGTCTCTAACGGTTTTTCAAAAAATCTCATTAACAATTTAATTAAAAAGAAACAAAAGCATGTTATTCGCAACTCTCTGTACGCGGTTCAACCTCAAAGTGTTCATCGATATTTGAGCAGTTTGACCTACTTAGGCCCCATATCTGAAAAAGTAGCTAATACTCTTCGACAAAACGGCGTTCATGTGGCGTTCAAAACAAACAATTCTCTTAGAAATATCTGTAATAGTAAAGATAAGTTAGATATTCGTCAAAAGTCAGGTGTTTACAAACTTGTTTGTGACGAATGCCACGCCGTTTACGTTGGTCAGACTGGTCGCAATTTCGAGACACGTTATAAAGAACATTTAGCCGCGTACAGGAATTGCAATCCCGATAAATCCCATTTTGCCAAACATCTTTTGGACACTGGACACAACCTAGCCAACGACCACTCCTTTAAAGTCTTACATACGTGTAATAAAGGGCTGCGGCTGTGTGTGCTGGAACAGTTAGAGATATTAAAAAGTAATAATAATACCGTTGCATTGCTGAATGAACAAACAAATGTTACTAACTCACCTCTCTTAAATATCTTCAAGCCTGCTCTCTAATAATGTGGGCGTTGCGCGGCGGTTTGTTTTTAATTTTACAAACGGCTGCGTAAGTCCAGCGGTGATTGGTCGCATGTTTTATCGCATGACGCAATCGCTCGCTCGTTAGGTAGAGAGCGGTTGCATCATCGGTTTGTATAAAAGGCACTTGTTTTGGCTCGCCGCTCACTTAGCGGTTAGCCACCGTAGAGTCTATATCACCTGAGGATGCCTCGTGTAGAGGCGAAACACGTGTCGTATTATCGTCAGTGGTGTGTCTTGCCTAGTGTAGTGGTGTTGGAAGTAGCGGTGCTGGGATTAGTGGTGACGGGGATAGTGCACGCAATTGAGGGAGGGCGGGAGGTGATTCTTCATACTAGGTAAGACACATCATTTTATTTTATAACGCGGATATTTGCGAAGTAAATTTTTGTAAAAGCTTTTTTTTTAAATTAAAATAAAAGCGATTGAATCCAAAAATTTTGTCTAGTCAATAATATAACTATGTCTTGTATTCATAAAAAATAAATATACGGAATCGTTTATTAAGTGTTTAGAAATTCTTACCAACCACCTATAAACAGATTGATAGGTTATTAAAAGTGACCCTTTGTTATCAACGTAAAAGTCTCATTTCGATACAGATCTTGTTTGTGATGAAATTTCACAACTTCCTGTCTCGGAACCGGAAATTATGAAATGATGGATTTTGTTTATAATAATATGAAAACCTTTTAACTAAGTTTGACAATAAATGAGTATCGAACTCATCACATAATATGAAACCTATTTAAAAGTTAGAAAGACAAAAAGAGTTTAACCGACATATTCATTTACATTAGGCTGAAGTGGCGATAAGCCGACCTTATGTGCTCGATTGTGACGCTTACCGTGACCGTTACAGCCTATTAAAGCCGCTGCTGAACACAGCCCTCCCGCATAGTGTAATGTAGGGTAAGCTTATTGTTAGCATAAGGAAGGTAGTTTGTGACCTCTCTCTCTCGCAATAAATGGTTGAACTGTACGGACGTGTTTTCCTTTGTCTCACTGGCGACGAGGATTTTAATGGTGAAAATCGGCGAAAAATACGTGAAAATAGAAAATACGGAAAATTTAGACTGCGAACAATCAGCGTGCAAAATGTCGGTCGGAAAGATTAGTGAGTTTGACGTGAAAACCGGTAACTGGACTGCTTACGTGGCGCTCCACGCTTCTAGCCGCTGCTAGAAATGTATTTTGTGGCAAATTCAGTGAAGGACGAAATTAAATTGCCGACCTTGATCGCGGCTATGGGTGAAAGTGAGTATGAACTGTTATCCACCCTCGCGAGTCCTAAGAAACCCGCGGAACTTACGTATTTGGATGCAGTTGTACTATTACGTAATCATTTGCAATCGAAACCATCTCCGATGGCGGAACGTTATCGTTTTAGGCAAAGAAGACAAACAGACAGTGAATCGATCAGTGATTACGTGGCGGCATTAAAGAAACTATCTAGATATTGTGAATTCGGTGCAGTCCTACAGGACAATTTACGGGATCAGTTGGTGTGCGGACTTCGGAGTGACGTCATACGGCAGAGATTATTCGTGGAAGAAAAATTATTGTCCTATGACAAGGCAGTGATTTTAGCGGGATCGCTGGAGGCAGCGGAGCGGGACGCGGCGCTCGTGGAGTCGGGCGCAGCGGTGACGTCATCGCAGGCCGCGGGTCAGCTGCGCGGCGAGGGCAGCGGCGGGGCATACGGGGGGCTGAACGCCATGCCCGTCGGCCAGCGAGCCCGCCATACCCGGCACAGCGCAGTGGCGGGAGGCGGTGGCGGCGGCGTCGGCGCAGGCCGCGCGGAGGTGCGCGGTTCGCTATGCGGAGCTTGCGGAGGTGTTGACCATGTTGCCAGCGAGTGCAAGTTCAGAACCTACATATGCAGCAAGTGTGGCGTGATGGGCCACCTACGACGCGTGTGTTTCACAAATAACCAGTCGGTGGCGCCGGGCGCCTACAACGGAAACGCGGCGAATGTACAGGGCTTTGGAAAGAAAAGCCGGAACAGCGGTCGCGGAGGACATAATCAGAGACCGAAAACAAATTATGTCAATGCAGACGATGGGGCGACATTGAGTGAGTACCACGAGGCACCCGAGGAAGAACCGGTGATGCAAATGTCGCTGTCACAGTACAAGCCGGTGAGTTTGTGTTTATTAGTGAGTGGACATAACTTAAACATGGAAATAGACACTGGCTCGGCGTTGTCGTGTATTAGTAAAACCACGTATGAAGATACATTTAATCATTTACCATTATTACCATGTGATTTAGCACTAACCTTTTATGATGGAACAAAAATAAAGCCATTAGGTTACTGCGAGGTTAATGTGACATATGGGCGGTCTAGCAAAGTTTTAGACTTATATGTTATTAATAACGGTACTACTACTTTATTAGGTAGACAGTGGTTGTCAGAACTTGATATCAGCGTACCAAAATTTAATGTAAACAGGTTAAACGAATCAGCCATGAATATATCTTATGCCGTAAATGAATTGTTTTCCAGCTATGCTGAGTTGTTCGACGGCGGGCTGGGGCGCTTCACGGGTGGGCGGGCTTGGCTGGCGGTGCGCGCGGACGCAGCCCCGGTGTTCTGCCGCGCGCGGCCGCCGCCTTACGCGCTGCGGGAGCGCGTGGACGCCGAGCTGGACGCCATGCTGCGCGCGGGCGTCATTGAGCCCGTCGAGTGCTCGGACTGGGCGACTCCTCTCGTTATTGTCAATAAATCGGATGGAGCTATTCGAATATGCGCGGATTACAAGGTAACCCTCAATCGTGTCTTATGTGTCGACAAGTACCCAGTGCCTAAAATTGACGACTTATTGTCGCAATTAGGGGGAAGTAAATTTTTCAGCAAAATAGACTTATCACAGGCATACAATCAGATCGAGCTTGACGATACCAAAAAGTACACAGTAATTAACACCCATCGCGGTTTGTTTATGTACAACAGACTTGTTTTCGGCTTAGCATCCAGTCCGGGAATTTTTCAAAGAATAATGGTTAACTTGTTAAAAGATATCGAGGGGGTGGTAGTATTTTTGGATGACGTTTTGATCGCTTTGGACACTATCGAAAACCATATACATACTTTACGTAAAGTGCTAGATAAATTGAAAGAGTACGGTCTTAAATTAAAAAGGGAAAAATGTGAATTTTTTGTAGAAAAAGTGAAATATTTGGGTTATGTAATGAATAAAGAGGGAATCCACCCCGATCCTGACAAGATAGAATCGATTCTGTTGATGTCACCACCCAAAGATATTTCGGAACTTCGGTCATTTTTAGGAATGGTCAATTTTTATAGCCGTTTCGTGACCAATTTGAGTACCATTTTACAGCCACTTTACGAACTACTAAAAAAGACTCGACATGGAAATGGGGTAAATTAGAACAGCAGGCTTTCACTGTAGTTAAGAGACGTTTGAGTGACGCGGTCGCGCTGAGCCACTACGAGCCGGGCGCGCCGTTAGTGGTGACGTGTGATGCCAGCGCGCGCGGGCTCGGCGCCGTGCTGGCGCAGCGCGACGCGGCCGGCCGCGAGCGCCCCGTCATGTGTGTGTCGCGCGCGCTCACCGCCGCGGAACGCAACTACAGTCAGATACAAAAGGAGGCGTTAGCTATTGTATTTGCTGTGAAAAAGTTTCACCAGTATATTTACGGGCGACGGTTTACATTGCGAACGGATCATAAACCGTTAGTCACAATATTCGGTCCACAGCAAGGTATTCCTAGCATGACGGCCAGTAGATTACAGAGATGGGCTTTAATATTAACAGCTTACGATTTCGATATCGAATACGTCTCAACTAATGATAATGTGGCGGATGCATTGTCGCGAATGATTTCTACCCATAAAGAGAGTAGGTCGGAGGAAAATCGAGAATTTCCGGAACAAACTTATTTACATTTCGCGTCAGAGGCCTTATTAATAGACAATAATAGTTTAAAGCGGGAAACCGCGAGGGACGCGATACTAGGGCGGGTCCTCGGTTATATATGGGACGGCTGGCCGCAAGATATCGAAATAAAAGATATCAAACCATACTTTCACAGACAGAAAGAGTTATACGAGGAACTGGGGTGCGTCATGTGGGGTCACAGAGTAGTGGTACCTTCTAGTTGCAGGGAGAAAGTTCTCGCAGAGTTACATGAGGCTCACATGGGGATCACCAAGACGAAACAGTTCGCTCGCAGCTACGTGTGGTGGCCGGGGATCGACGAGGCGGTGGAGGCCGTGTGCCGCGCCTGCTCGGTGTGCGCGCGCGTGGCGGACGCGCCGGAGCGACACGAGCCGCGCCCGTGGCTGTGGCCAGAGCGGCCGTGGTCGCGACTGCATCTCGATTTTTTAGGGCCGATAGGGGGCGCTACTTACTTAGTCACCGTGGACGCTCATTCTAAATGGGTCGAAGTCACTGCTATGAGTTCCATTTCGGCAAAAAATTTAATAAGCAAATTAAGGGAAATGTGGGCTAGATTCGGTCTGCCAAGACAGATAGTGAGTGACAACGGTCCGCCATTTACTAGTCAGGAATTTCAGTTATTTCTTAAGGATAACGGTATAGAACACATATTTTCAGCACCCTATCACCCGGCTTCGAATGGCGCAGCTGAGAATGCGGTTAGAATGAGCAAGCGGGTTATTAAAAAGGCACTGGTACAGGGTGTGAATATCGATATCGCGCTTAATAGGTTTCTACTCGTATATCGTAACACCGAACACTGTACTACCGGTGTGAGCCCTGCGAAATTATTACAAGGTCGTTCACTGCGCACACGCCTCGACTGTCTGAAGCCGGAGCTGGGGCCCCGCGTGCGGCGCGAGCAGGCGCGGCAGGCGCGCGCCGCGGGCGGCAGTCGCCGGCAGTTCGCGCCGGGAGACCGCGTATGGTAACGCGATTATCGTAACTCTGTTGTAAAATGGTTAAAAGGAGAAGTACACTCCAGACTAGGAGAAACGGACTATAATATTCGAGGGGCTGATAAAGTCTTTATTCATAGACATGTCGACCAGATAAGACCACGATCGGGGGAGCCGGATTGGGAAGGGGAAGACCGGGATGTTTCAGAAGGAGGAAGAGGTTCATTATCACGTTCCTATCTAGTTTATCCGAATGGCTCCTCTCCAGTGGTGGAGGAAGAGGCCAGTTCGAGTGGCAGAGAGGCCGCGGCCGGGTCCGCGCCCGCCGCGACGTCCCCGCGCCCCCCGCCCGCCCCGCAGCCGGCGCCCGCGGCTCCGAGCCCGACGAGGGAGCGCCCCAACCCGCCTAGAACTCGTAGGGCCCCGCGACGTTATGGATTTGATTTTGATTTAGTTGTAAGTTAGTTAAGTGATATTTGCTTTATTTTATATTAGTTTAAGTAAGTTTAGAATAAGGGTGGAGGTGTAATGTAGGGTAAGCTTATTGTTAATATAAGGAAGGTAGTTTGTAACCTCTCCCTCTCTCGCAATAAATGGTTGAACTGTACGGACGTGTTTTCCTTTGTTTCAATCATGTATAATCGATTTATTCTTAGAACCGACACGTACCTATTGCTGGACCTAATGCGACCTTTATAGATAACATTTTTACCGATGTTAAGCCCTTTCATAAATCTAATAAAAAAAAATTAAGTTCGGATCACAGTGGACAGTTGGTCTCATTGTCTTACATACACATAAACGAAAATGAGAAAGTTGAGTTTGTTCCAATAAGTGAAAATCGTTTGGAGAGGTTTAGAAGTAACATAGTAAAAGGATTTCCGTCACTTTCATTTAAAAATGGTGATGATTTTTTGTATGGTTCATTATTTAAGATTATAACTTATGAATTTAATAGAATATTTACTTCTTAAACTTTATCGATAAATAGTCGCAAATCATTTAATGAATGGGCGATAATAGGAGTTTATAAAATTAGACGAAAGTTATACGAGCTTTATAATGGAAAATCATATAATCATAGTGTTATATTTAGAGCGTAAGTAAAAACATATTCTAAAATTTAAAAAATTATACTCCACAGCTAAGACTAAACATTTAAGCAACAAAATTAAAACTGCATTCGATAAAATTAAAATGACATGGAGTATAATTAATAGTGAAACGGGCAAGGTCAAACTATATACATAACACCTTACATAGATGCAAAAACTCTAACGAAAATCCCCCATAAGACTGCCGTTTTCTTAACATCAATAGTTTTAAAATATTTAACGATATATTTGGCAATACTCTATGGAATTTAAAAGTATTTGAATAAGGCTTTATGTTTTGTTTAAGCAATGATTCGGCGACAGTAGGTGAAGAATTTAATGATTTTGTTGTCAAAAAGGAACATCAGTGAAATGTTTCTCAAAAGCCACAGCAACTTCTTGATCAGATTGAGATAAATTATTGTTAATATTCAATTTTTTGTTATTTATTGAGGATTTCTCGAGATAATACTCAATAAGTGATTTTTGGTCCAACGCGGGATTCGAACCCAGAAATTCGTAGTCAGCAGTTGCGATAAAAATCACTAGATGTACGCAGCAGTCACTGTTTAAACCTTTCACTGACTTTACTGTCACTAACTGAAGTTCAACCATAAGTGAGAGATGGGAAACAAATGACAATAGAATATTTATGTACATATGTACCAAATCTATAAAGATTTTTTGCTGATTCTGCGTTGATTCCTATATTACTTACATAAGTATGACAAAGTAACCATTCTTCATTCTTTCTTCTGTAAACTCGATTTAGGGATCCACACCCGAAGGGTACGGGACCAACAGGACTCTGTCTGTCTGTCAGCGGGCTGTATCTCATGATCCGTAATAGGTAGACAGTTGAAACTTTCACAGAATATGTATTTCTGTTGCCGCTATAAAAACATATAATAAAAATAAAAATCACTAGAAGTGTTTTACGATGGTGCGGTATCCTTAATGCGCGACTCCGACTTGCACTTGGCCGGTAAATTTTATCTGTCTGCTTCTCATTGAAGATGAGGTTTACACAATAGCACAATCATACTTAAACCCCTTTATAGAATAGAATGATTTTTATTCAATATGTACTATTACTTAATACTTATTGAAAGTCATTATTTTATTTACCACTGGTTCGGAAAATACCTCTGTCCTGGGAAGAACCAGCAAGAAACCCAGCGGGACTTATTTTTTAAACATAATTTCACTTAATTAATTAATATAATTTTATAAACGTTATATAAAATTATAATTTTGCAAACGTTATCAAGAGGTAGCAGATAGAACGAATTGTTGACAGAGTGATGTATATGTGTAAGAAATTTAAATGTGTGTGTGTGTGTGTGTGTATGCGTACGGGCGTGCGTGCGTGCTTGTGTGCGGGCATGCGTGCATGTGTGTGTGCGCGTGCGCGCGTGCGTGTGTGTGTGTGTGTGTGTGTGTGTGTATGTGTTTTTATTTTTTAATTCTAACTTCATCTGATCCTTAAATTTTCCAGATGGATTTGGGCGCTTCCCGTTTTTGGGAGGATATACAATTATCGTCACGCTTGGCAGTAAAATTTCCGTGTATTGGCGGTGGAAGAATATTCAATATACCATATCATCCCGTGGGTAACGTATAAGAGACGACAGGGGAAACAAATCAGCGAACAATGCAGCAGCATCTTCTAATAACAACTTAAAAAAAACTGCGGTCGCCAACCCGCTTGCCAAGCGGCAGCTATGGCAAATATCAACGCCTGCAACTTTATAAGGCGCAGGTTCGGCCTCACATGGAATACTGTTCCCATCTCTGGGCCAGGGCACCCCAGTACCAGCTCCTTCCACTTGACCGCATCCAGCGCAGAGCGATTCGAAATGTCGACTATCGAGTTCTTCCCGATCGGCTCGATACATTGGCGCTGCAAGGAGATGTTGCATCCCTTTGCATTTTCTTTCGCATTTACCACGGGGAGTGCTCTGAGGAATTGTTCGGATTAATCTCAGCTCAATTTCACGAACGCACATCGCGGCAGAACTCCCGATACCATCAACACCATCTGGATGATTGGCGGTCCACCACTGTGTGATTTAGAAGATGTTTTCTTCCTCGTACAACTTCCTAGTGGGATTGATTACTATCAGCGATTTTTCCGGACTGATACGACTTAGGGACCTTCAAAACTTTTCTTGAAGCTTACTTCTTTTTAAAAGGCCGGCAACGCATCTGCAATTCCCCTGGTTCCACTGGTGTTGCAGTTGTTCATAAGCGGCGGTAGTCACTTACCATCAGGTGAGCCACATGCTCGTTTGCCCCCTCTCCTATAAAAAAATATCCATATGAGGCAAACTATGGGGGAAGCCTAAGTTCAGCAGTAGGCTTTTAATACTCTTTTTTTTTTAAAAAAAAAATAGGCTGTAACGTTATCGGTCATAAAATTATTATATTACGTATAGAATACTAGTACGCACACCGAAAGTGAAGCAAGTAAATCAAACGCGAAACCGCGTAAGTTCACTCAGCGACGCTTTACGTTAGTGCACAACGTCACGTCTTACGGAGAAGAGCTCGCGAATAATTGTGAAAATGGCCGTTTGTGTTGTAAAATATTATCACAACAGTGATGGTAAACATAAAAGAAGTTATGATATTACATTTCACATATAAGTTCATATTTTTAATTCATTATAACTACGTAAAACTAAAAAAATACTTACCTAAGCTATCATGATACAAATGTTGCTAGTTGTGGGAAAAAAATCACAATTTTCCTTTAAAAATATTTATTTTGTATTTGTGTTTAAAACGTTTAATCGCAACGCTCTGTTTAAAACTCAAATGTTATATATAGATACCTACTTCTATAAGTATTAACATAATATTAACTATGGTGATGAGATGAAGGAGTGATCAGCTAATTGCGATTTATCGACGCCATTTTAACACAACTATTTTATTTTAATTGCTTTGTTTATTGACTCAGTTGATGTTTTAGAGTATAGAATAAAACTTTTTTATTTACAACATCAAGCGATTATTAATAAGAACGCTTTTACTAACCAGATGTTACTTTACTCCCAAACATTGACCAGATGTTATTTTAGACCCAAACATAGTCTATTTTAACCGGCTCCCAAATAGCAGAGGTTATCAATATGTATGTACACTGATTTCTAAGACGATTCTAGATCAATTTGTATATACATGCTGAAATTTTAGTGGTTTTTGTCCTGCAGCCAAATTATGCTGTCTTGATAGTAGAGTAAATTTATTAAAATAAAAAATATGACAATTAAAAAAGGGCAGATTTACAATAGAAATACCTCACAAGCTAGTCGCGCGTCCAGATTAGTTTATGTTGTATCACTACGCTTAAGAGTTCATGCCCTAAACATTTATAAGTGGCTCTTCACTGTGTAGGCAGCGCGCGATAGCGCGTGCGATAGACGTAACACTACGTTACGTCCAGGGAATATTTTTTTATTCAGACTTTATCATAGTAATAAGGTATAAGCTAGCCTGCACGCCCGATCTACTTGCGAGATATTGCTATTGGTTGCGATCGCATTCGAGTTTCGTTTTTCTCGATTGTAAATCTGCCAGTTTTGCATCCTAATAATTTTTATTTTAATAAATCTATTGTACTACCAAGACAAAATAATTTCACTTCGGGAAAACAACCATTAAAATTTCAGCCTGTATATTAGATCAATCTGTGTGTATATCCTTTAAAATAAATAAATCTAAGTCGGTTTAGAAATCATAGAATTCTGAGGTAAGAAACATTTACAAAATACACCGAATTGATAACCTCATCCTTTTTTGAAGTCGGTTAAAATTAAACATTACACGATGTGCTTATTGTATTCGAGCAAATGAATTGTGTTTATTAAAATATTCTTAAATTTTATTACATCTGCATTTTTGTACCATTAAAATATGTATAATAAACTTATATTAGTACGATCATTATCGTGTTTATTTTATTCCATTTTATATTCTCATAAAATACATATTCGTATGTAATATGTAATCTTTATTATATCGCTTATATAAAATTAATCAATAAAATAGTGATTTGCACAATTTGATTGCAAATGCCAGTAACTGGTATCACTGAATGGTGTGTATGTGTACGTGTGACGAGCGTAGGCACATTCGGCTCGCGCCCACTAACGTAATGACCTTGCGTCACTTTAACGCTCGTGTTTTGTACTAGATTGCGTTTCTACTGGGTAATAATTCAATGGTATCGGTATTTCCTGTAGTCGTCTCTTGTTGTTGCAAGTACGATCTCTAGGACGAAATGGGGTGATATATTATTATCTTATGCTTTCATCACTCTGCACATTAAATGAGTTTTTTTTCACACTTGTAAGGGAGTTTTCTTAGAATCTTCTGATTTCACCGTTCAGTACATTCAAAATTAGGTTATACTATAACTCTTCCACATAATCTTAGCCATAGAATCAAATTACCTACGCTATTAACGAGAATTGTAACAAATACGTTAAGCGCCGGATAGACTTCGCTCAATTTGATTGCAAAATGTATTAACATCCAATATAGTACGTTCATAATTAATGCCAACATAATAGAAACGACGGAGGGAAAATGAAACAGAAGATAAACAGAAAAACCTTTCTGATATAATTCATTAATCAGAAATAAAACTGCTTTATCACCTGGGTGGCAAATGAACATGACATTAATATAAACACTCACGCCTGTCACCTAGAAGGGTAGAATGTCGCCTAGTAGCTACAGACTTCTATTTCGCACGATCCTGACTCTTCTGGTTTTTTTTATATAGGAGAGGGTGCAAACGAGCATGCGGCTCACCTGATGGTAAGTGACTACCGCCGCCCATGAACAACTGCAACACCAGGGAGGGAATCTCAGATGCGTTGCCGGCCTTTTAAAAAGGAGTGCGCTCTTTTCTTGAAGGTCCCTAAGTCGTATCCGTCCGGAAAAATCACTGATAGTAATCGATTCCACAAGGAAGTCGTGCGAGGAAGAAAACATCTTCTAAATCGCACAGTGGTGGACCGCCAATCATCCAGATGGTGTGGATGGTATCGGAAGTTCTGCCGCGATGTGCGTTCGTGAAATTTAGCGGCTGGGATTAATCCGAACAATTCCTCAGAGCACTCCCCATGGTAGATGCGAAAGAAAATGCAAAGGGATGCAACATCTCTTCGCAGTGCCAATGAATCGAGCCGATCGGAAAGGGCTCGGTCGTCGACGATTCGAGCCGTTCTGCGCTGGATGCGGTCAAGTGGAAGGAGCAGGCACTGGGGAGCCCCTGCCCAGATATGGGAACAGTATTCCATGTGAGGCCGAACCTGCGCCTTGTAAAGTTGCAGGCGGTGTGCCGGCATGAAATACTGTCCCGCTCTGCTGAGCACGCCAAGCTTTTTAGAGGCCAATTTGACCTTCTCTTTCAAGTGACCACGAAACTGCACGTCACTCGATATGTCGATGCCGAGGATTCCGATACTGGTTTAGGCTACAAGGGGAGTACCTTGAAACTGAGGAGATACAACAAAGGGGTTCTTTTTAGCGGTAAATGCGCAAACTTGTGTCTTCTGAGGATTAAACTGGACTAGATTTAGTCGCCCCCAATCCGAGACTTTGTTCAGCAAAGTCTCGACTTCAGACACAAGTTTTTTCCGGTACTCGGCGATGTTTTTCCGAGAAATATTGGCACGGCTGGTGTATAGAGCATCACCAGTGCTGTCATCCGCATAGCAATGAATGTTACCAGTTAGCAACATATCATTGATATGCAGAAGAAACAGCTTTGGTGATAGCACACTATTCTATTATGTTGATGAACTGTGTGCTCGTTTGTTATGCTTGCGCTTATTCTATAAAAAATCCTCAGTGGTGAAAACGCGTCTGAATTTTGATTCTTAATCGAATATCATTGGATTTACTTATCATTAGGTTGAGTATGTGCGTTTCACCTTCATTTCATTCTATTAAATATTCTATTAAGTTTATTAACATTCTATTAAATATTTATCAACCACGATACTAGGCAAACAGCAAACATTCAGTGTCAAGCTTAAAATAAATTATATTAATATTAAATATGAGTTTGGCGGAATATACAGGGTCATTTTTAATTTACTAAAGACCTTTTAGGAATATATTGGTTATATCACTATATATAGATCACTCTTTACAGAATATAATACATTTACGAAAAAACTACTTTTAAGTTTTTGTTGTCATGTCTGACTCCTTTTAAGTCTGTATTTTGTAGTATCTAAACAATGTCAGAATAATGATTTCTTATATTTACGCGAACGCTACACATTGAATAAAACTACTTTTACGGATTTTATCGCGTTTAATTAAGTGATTTTATATTCCTCACGTTTCGGTTGCTTTCCAGCAACCGTGGTCACGGGGGACTGAGGTGATTGACGTTCCGATGTCAAAGTTAACCCGGAGTACCTTCAGCTTTTTAATTATTAATTTTGCTCCGATCTACGTAGAATGAACTAACTGTGTCTTGAAGTCTTGCAGTGGTATGCTTGGGTTTAGTTTTAATTTTATGAATTATAGGGTCCCAAGCAGGTAGTAATGAAGATTTAGAGGCTATACGTCAAGACATTTCGTCCTTGTTACGTCGAAGCTCGACGCCGAAATTAAATCTTCCCAAAGATGAATTTACTACATTGAAAAACATACACAACAGACCAGATCTTACAATTCTCTGCGCAGATAAAGATAATGCTACGGTTATAATGGATACGTCGAATTACAATTTTAAAATACAACAAATTTTATCGGATGAAAGTACTTACGTAAAGGTCAAAGCAGACCCTACAACTAATACGCTTAAAACAACTAGCGATCTAATAAAGAAATACTCCGAGAAACTGAATCTAGACGTTAATTCGATAATACCTGCGTGTGCCAAACCGCCGAAGTTGTATGGGTTACCAAAAATACACACACTGAACGCTCCATTACGTCCAATAGTGAATCAGATCGATTCGCCAACTTACAAATTGGCTCAACACTTAGCAAAGGTACTATCACCACTCAGAGGACATACAAGAGCACACACTAAGGATTCATACCATTTTGTCAGTGAGATAAAAGACCTATGTCTTACTGACAATGAAACTATGGTCAGTTTTGATGTTCATTCTCTATTTACATGCCGTCCTGTTGAAGACTGCATCTCAATTGTAACTAGGAAACTAGAGGAAAACAACATGCCAGCAGAATATGCAGTATTACTCAGACATTGCCTTACATCTGGCTATCTATTGTGGAAGGAACAGTTTTACAAGCAAGTAGATGGTGTTACGATGGGCTCACCGGTATCTCCCATTGTCGCCGATATTTTCATGGAGGACTTTGAGGAGAAAGCCCTGCTTACCGCACCAGTAACTCCAAGTTTCTACAAGTGGTACGTAGACGATACTTTCACAATTTTACCATCAGACAAAGTAACTGCATTTTTAGAACATCTTAATTCCATAAACTCTAAAATTCAATTTACTATAGAGTTAGAAGCAAATAATTCTTTATCTTTCCTAGATGTGTTAGTCATTCGAAATCCTAATAACACCGTAGGTTACACTGTGTATAGAAAAAAGAACCATACAAACCAATAATTAAACGGTGAATCCCACCATCACCCTTCACAGTTAGCTACTGTGAGCAAATCTTTGTTGCAGAGAGCACGAGGGATCTGTGACAGTAAAAAACCTGGCCGCCGAGCTCCAACACGTCAAGCAAGTTTTGCACGACAATAAGCTTCGGATCCCGCGCCTACGTCACAGTGAACGAGTGAAGCCGGCCACAGTCGAGCGAGTGCCTGCTGTACTGCCATATGTCAGAGGTGTCACTGACAAGATTGGCTACATCTTGAAGCGAGCTTCTATTAAAACATTCTTCAAGCCCCCGAAGAAGATTAGTCAGTGCTTACCATCCGTCAAGTGCTATATTCCTCTACAAGATGCAGGAGTATACAAGCTTGATTGTAAGTGTGGTCTTTCATATATAGGGCAAACAAAACGATCAATAAAAACCCGCGTAAAAGAACACATATCTGACGTGAAGCACCAACGTTCCGGAAAGTCTGCAGTTTGTGATCATATCCTAGACGGCCCCCGCCATTACATTAGATTTGATAAACTACAAGTTCTCGCGAAAGAACATCGATTCCTGCCGTGAGGCTATTGAAATTAAAAAACATCCTAATATCAATAGAGAGGGAGGCTGGGTGCTACCACCTGCTTGGGACCCTGTAATTCATAAAATTAAAACTAAACCTACTACCACTGCAAGACTTCAAGACACAGTTAGTTCATTCTGCGTAGATCGGACCAAAATTAATAATTAAAAAGCTGAAGGTACTCCGGGTTAACTTTGACATCGGGACGTCAATCATCTCAGTCCTCCGTGACCACGGTTGCTGGAAAGCAACCGAAACGTCGGGAATATAAAATCACTTAAATAAACGCGATATAATCCGTAAAAGTAGTTTTATTCTATTTATTAGTTATATAGTGCGATTAGCTTGTGAAAGATAATATAATAATAATAAAGTTGTGCATAGCTATGAGTATATACAATTTGTAATGAACTTAAAATAACTAGCCTAAGTGCTTAATATACATATTATTGTATCCTTAAGAATAAAGATAAAATTAGAAAGGAGGAGTAATAATTATATATGTTATCTTGAAATATGAAACTAAGGGGAAAATATATACACATTGTCTATATCTTTTAGTTACAATTTATTGAATCTTTTAAGCTTATCTATAATGGATTTGGTAAATATAACGAAGGATTCAGTTATACTTTGTTTATCCAAGAGTTTCGTCAGATGTTATGGCGGTATACGTAAATTGCTACAGAGCATCTCATGTTTTATTCTATTATACTCAAACCTAGGGCAGTCCCTCAACAAATGAGTAATTGTTTGAGGAGTGATATTGTCACATGGGCAGAAGGAATCAGCGGCGATTTTGAACCTATGCAGATATTCCTTGTGGTAGCCGTGACCCGTTAAAACCCTGAGTTATTTGAAATGATACTTTGGTTGCTTTCCACAGTGCACAAATGTCCGTCAGTTTTGGGAGTAATTCTTTTGTATGCGTTCCTTGTTCAGCGCTTTCATATCTTGACTGCTTAGTTCTCCAAGTGTTTGCTCTCATAGTCCTTTTTACAAAGTTCATCGGGAATTTCGCATAATCAGGGTTTTTATGTTGCGTGGCAGCACCCTTGGCAATCTCATCGGCGATTTCGTTACCTACGTTGCCTGCACGTCCCTTAACCCATGAGAACATGATATTAAGGTCCATTTGGGCCGCCGTGTATATTATATAATGGGTCTTTGCCACAATGGGGTGGGTGTTGGATCTCATTTGGAGTGCGCTCAATACAGCCTGAGAGTCACTCAAGATCTGAATAATCTCCTTTCGGCATGAGTGCATCCTTTTGCCTCTTTGATGTGTTTCATCACCTTGATTCAATCTCCGGTCCAAAGTCCACTCGCAGGCCTCTTTGATCGCTAAGAGCTCCGCTTGAAATACAGAGCAGCTTGTGTGTAGTTCGTCTTTTTTTATGTATTTCTTTTGAGCCTTCAAAGCAGACGAAAGCCGCTCCTACACTGCCATCCTCAAGCTTGCTTCCATCTGTGTAAATTTGAATAAGGGATGTCTCTTGTTCTTGATCCTCTGATTTCAAGTCTGCACAATCAATGCTTATCCTCTTTGAAGGATGTAATAGCTCATGTACGGGAGTGGGTCTTTCATATTGTATATCCCTTGGTAATAAGGTGCTGGCGCCCTGTAGTCGAACTGTCTCAACTTCATGTACCTCAAGGACTTTGAGGTCCAGGGGCGCGAATTGAGCCAGAGCGACTGCCGCCACAGTTGATACAGTTCGAAAGGCCTTGATTGCTTTTATCACAAATCCCCTTTGTGCCGACTCCAAAAGCTTCCTTACATATCGCTTTTTCGCAGCTTGACCCCAGATGCCTGCCGCGTATGTAATTGTAGGCTCAATAATCTGTCAATAGATAGTTTGTACGTTATCAGGATGGGCTCCCGAGGTTGGTCGGGTGTAAATGCATAGTTTGTTGAAAATTCTCATCGCCTTTCCGACAACGTACTTAACATGATCAGCGAATAGGAGCTTCCGGTCGATGATCACACCTAAGAACTTAATGCTCCTTTGAAATGCTAAAGTGTGTCTCTCCATTATAAGGTGGGCTTCCTCCGCCTTGCGCGTGAACGCAATCGCTTGCGTCTCATTGGGTCCGAAGGTCAATTTGACACTTTGCCCCCATTCCGTGATGATTTTCAAAGCACGGTTGGTGTTTGTTTGTAAAGTATTTACATCCTTTGCGGAGACGATAAGTAAGACATAATCCGCAAAGGCTTGCAAATGACATCCACTTGGAAGTTCAGCCTCAAGTAACTCATCCAGAATCACGTTCCATAGAATGGGCCCGCATGCCGACCCTCTGATTCAGCCCTTAGTGTTGCGCTTAGTGACCCGCGCTCCTGCGTATTCTAATGTAACTGTGCGGTTCGTCATATAGCTCTCTATTAAATGAAAGATGTTCTTAGGGCATCGTATTGCACGTAATCTCTCAAATAGTGCGGGCCACCACGCGTTGTCAAACGCGGAGCGGATGTCCAAAGAAACGCTCAGCACCTGTTTACCTTTCTTATTAGCTGCTTTTACGATGCTGAGCGCTGTGTCTATGGCTGCAGTCGTGCTGGTCTGTTCCTAGAAGCCAAACTGACGCTTGGGCGGAAGGAGCCCAATCCGCTATATAGTCTTGCTCGGCTTTGGTATGATTTTGACTGCCACTCCTTTCCACTGTTGAGGGAAATGGAAATTGCATTTGGAATTGAAATTGGAGCTCTAGACACCTGTTCATGATTCCCGTTATAAGTTCTGGGTAATTAATAGTGAACTGTAGGCAAATGTCAGATGTAAGACCATCAATGCCGGGTGCCTTCTTGGGGTTCATCCACTTAAGATGTTCTAAAACCTCCTCAACAGCGAAGGGGGGTTCATCTACTCCATCCGGCTCATTCCCGATTCTGGATCTAAGGTACTGGTGTTGGTGCGTGTCATCATCCAGTGTATCATCATCGTAGAAGTGATCCAAGAGTGCTTGGGCAGTCCCCATTTCGCTGTTGGTGTAGTTGTCACCAATTTTCATGGTGGCTGGTAGTCGCTTGGGTGAAGTGTCCTTCAGGAGTCTATTTGTGAGAGTCCAAACGTTTTCTTTTGTTTGTAGTTCTCAAAACTCCTTAAAGCTCCTGGAAGACTCCGCCCTCAGTTCTTTCGCATATAATTCTTTTTGTTTTTTAACTTCTCTGCCAAATGGTCTAAAGGAAGATTCTGACGTCTCATTCGGTTGAGTCGGTGGTGTAACTGGATGACCTCCTTTTTGAGGTCCGTCAATTTTTCCGTCCACCATTGCGGGCGATGCTTCGTCAGGGATTGGCCTTTCTTTGTCGCCATAGATTCTTCACATGCTTTATGAATTACCTTGCAGATGTCATCAATCAAGTTTTCCAAGCCAGCTGTATTAAGCGATCCGATGTCTCTCTCTAATATGTCTGTGTTGGTCATAAGCGTGTGAAGTGCATCCTTGAATATTCCCCAATTGGCCTTGTTGCTGTTATATTTAAATGTGGAGTTGGTTATTGATGACGAATTTGAGAAAGAATTCCCAATTTCAATCTCGTATTCTACAGCGTTGTGTTGCCACGAGGGGCAGGCGCTGAAGTTGACCTTCCACCCGACTATACGGTCATATATGTATCCATGCGCCAATGTGAGGTCTATTATAGAAGTCCGATCCCTGCCGTGTGTGACGGTTTTAAAAGTGGGTGTGCTGCCGACATTGCAGATGAAGAGGTCATTTGCATATGCCAGCTCCACCACCGCACATCCTCTGGGGTTGTTGGTCTTACTGCCCCATATGTGATGCCATCCATTGAAGTCACCACCTATAATGGTATTGGGGCATCGGGAGGTTTGGAGAAAATTATCTATGAGCTCTAAAGTATTATTGCCATCAGAATCCGGCTCAAAATATGCGGAAGCTATTAGCATTTTTTGGCCGCCGCTCGTGAATTGAATAACGCAAAAATTTGTGTTGGAGTGTTGTGACATGCCTAGTACCTGGCTACAACCTGGTTTGGTGAGTATACAAGCCTTGACTCTGCCTTTTTGACTAAATTGGTATATGTGTTTTGACTAAATAGTGAAGTAACATTTAGGGAACACATTATCTGTTGCTGCAAAAAAGCGTATAGAAACTTGGGCTTCATTCTTCGCACAGTTCACGGCTTCACGAATATTAAGGTAATCATCACTCTGTATAACACGCTGGTAAGGAGTAATCTGGAGTGTAACGCCTTAATATGGTCACCGCACGAAAATGGGTATAGTGCAATGCTGGAACGAGTGCAAAATAAATTTATAAGATACTTATATATGCGCTATTATGGAATCTACCCTATGTATCCATTAATGTACCCAACTTTATTTATTCTGGGTATGGTTGGCTACAACGAGTTGAGGGTAAGACGAGACCTAGCATTTGCCTTATATATTTTTAAAATACTTAGAGGAAAAATATATAATAGTGACATATTGGGGCGAATTGGGCTGTGTGTTCCAGACGGGTACGTATGGAAACGGCGGCGGCCGCGGCTGCTGTCTGTGCCGCGAGCCCGTACCAATTTACTCGATAAGGCACCTTTAACGCGAACGTTACGCATTCTTAATAGAATGGCTGAAGGCATTGACCTATTCTATTGCACCTTGAGTGAATTTACTAGGGTAGGATTGTTTACAATATGTTACAGTTAATGACCACATTTTTGCTATGCATGATAAGTACTACACTGTCGCATTAGGTTTTCTTCCTGTTATGATAGTTGTTAGTTGAAATAAATAAATGTTGAGGCCCTGAATTGGTCGCACCTCATTTCCTGAGCCAACATATGGCTCCGCCAGCAACGCAATTTGATAATCACCTGCCATGAAAAAAATAATAAATTCGTCTAAACTTTTTTTTGAACGGTCAATATTACACTGTATAATTTTTATATTTTTATTGATTAAATCCATAGTCGATTCTGTTATTTATTCTTTCCCTCATGGCTCTCAGTTTTGGACATTCTGGTGACATGGCAGAGTGGCGGACATCCGCCTTGGTTCCAAATTTATCATTGTGAAATGTACAGTTGGCACAATTGACTATGCCTTGTTTTCCGTTATCAGGACATTTGTCCCCCGTGTGATCCTTCCTGGAGCAGTGCGAGCATTGGCTTGTAGTAGCCGTACAGTATTTTTTAATGTGCCTAAACTGCAGACATCTGTGGCACTGTAGAAAGGGTGAGAATTCGCTAACGTGCAGTCGCTGGTAGTCGATGTTAATCTTGCCCTGTTCCATGAGTTTATGGAAGAGTTTGGGCGCCACAAGAAACATTGCATTCTATAGCTCCGAGTTTTTGTTACTACGCCTAAAACAGAGACGCATGTCATCCTCCTCAGTAAAAGCCTCTTTCAATTCTGTGTTCTGCCTCCTGACGATACCAACTATCTCTTCAGCTGGTATATCTTTGGAAACACCCTTTAGTACAATCATTGGCCGCAATCTCTTAACCGGCTCAACGCTAACGTGCTCAGATAATTTGAGTTTTTGTAGGGTGTCGTCACGTTGTTCAGTTGTGTCAAATTCAACCCTGAGTTTGTGATTTGACACTGCCTGAACCCTAGCTGGCGCATAATTTGCAGTTTGATATGAGATGCTCCTCTTAAATGCCTCGATTGCTTCCTGCCGAGATTTGGGGGTTACCTTTGGAGTCACCACTATGGCTGGCTTGTTGACAGGTGGATCGCGGGCTGGTGGCTCAGCAGTCATATTAGGATGAGTGCCTGGCCCTCTGCTAGTCGCAGTGGCCTGGGCGTATGAGGCACATCGTGTCTGCTGTTGAAGCTGCGTGGAGATTTGGCCCTTTAATTTAGCCATCTCGCTCCTAACACAGGCGACAATGTCAGCCTTTAAGTCGCTGTCCATTTTGCTCTGGGATGGGTTGTTATCAGGGGCGAACACTGTTGACATGCTGGTTAGTTTACGTCCACACTTTCTGATCTCCTCGGCTGCTAGGTTGATGAGTTTCTTATTTGCGGCAGTGACGGACTTGCCGCCAGAGACCGCTTTGACAATGCACTCAGTGAATTTTTGGATAGTCGTGACAAAGGTGTCCATGTCGGTTATTTCCTCAACATAGGCCGGCAGGAGGGTGGAGGTGGCCTCACTGGCAAGACCCTTAGTTGTAGTAGCCATCTCGCTAATTAGATACTCCTAATATTAAAAGGCACTCGCCTTTAAAAAAAGAGTAAAAAAGAGTAAAAATTATCAAAAAGATGAACAAAAAAAAATAGTGTTTATATCTCGAAGAGGGTGCTCCCGCTTTAGAAAATCACTTCACTATTAGCACTATAATGTGGTGTCATTTTAGAGTTACAAAGTTCACATACAAAATAAGAGTCAGTTTTAAACCATATGAAATCGACAACTTAGTCCTAGGTTGAAACAATATTTCTCTAGATGCATAGTATTCATTTTTATTAAAACGCCCTCTATGTTGCAGTCAGTAAAAAAAAAAAACAAAAAAAAACAAAAAAAACTGTATAACTATATTGTAGTCAATAGTAGTACATAACATTGTCAATAGATGTCGCCAATGATATATGATAGCAATTTTAGCGTCCTAATCAATTTACATTATTCAACCGCCACTTTTAAAAGTTTTTTTTGTTTAATTTTACTTATTTATTAATTTCTTTAAGGTTTGAGTGTTATTTGTTTGAAGCACTAGTCACAGAATGTTTTTGTACACTTTTATTGAGCTTTTATAGTATAATGTTTTAAATTTGTCATTAGATCACCGTAGGTACACTTATTGCATATTATTGTGATAATTAAGTCTCGTACTATTGAGATAACACTTGCAGTTATAGTCCACATATACACAAAGAACACAAACGTAAAATACACATTTATTTTTTAAAATAACTTTTTACGGAATTTATAAACACAGAGACGATGTTTACACAGGCGGTGCAGCGCCCTCTTTGTGCTTAATAGACATTTAGGTAGTTTTTTTTTTACGAATACTGTTTGCTAGCTACGCCTCAACGTCGCACATGCGGCGGCCTAAGGCCAAGAAAAGGTATATTATGACGTCGACACAGGTGTCATCGTCATCAAAGGCGCCGCCTGCGCTTTTCGGTTTGCAGCCATCGATTTGGTGATCGATGTTTGCAGCACGTGCAAATTAAATGAGTATTATTAACTATTTTTTTTTTAATTTAATGTAAGTTGTATTTAAAAATGGATGCAGGTTAAAATAATTACAAATATTACAATAAAATATTTATAATGATTAAATAAAAATTTACAGTAATAAAATAAAGATATTAAGATATAATGGTTCAATAAAAATATTAAAGTACAAATTTGAAAATTAGACTTACCTAGGTACTTGTCCGCGGATGGCGGTGAGTATCGCGCACATAGCGTTCAAAATAATCACCTCCACATTCTATGCTTAGGTGACACCTAAAACTTAACTGTTAAACGACACGAGATAATACTTGATGATTCATTTCGATTTGATCGAATGCCCAAATTATTTTTTCTTTCAACATGTCACGGGTTTCGAATGTCCGACCAGTATACACAGTCTTTACATGCCCCCACAAATAAAAATCCATTGGTGTGATATCTGGCTATCTGGGAGGCCATGCACAAGCCCCATCACGACCGATCCAGTGACCAGGGTGTTCTCTGTTTAAATAATCCTTAATTTGGTGAGCATAGTACGCCGGCGCTCCGTCATGTTGGTAATACATATTGCGTAGAGATGCAAGTGGTATGTCCTTTAATAACTCTGGCAGAGTGTCGGTGAGAAAACTATGATAGATTTCACAGTTTAATCTTTCTATGAAGAACGGGCCCAGTAACGTTGTATTAATAACGCCTGCCTACACATTGATACTAAAGAGGTGTTGAAAGCTATGCGGTCTTGGTTCATGTGGATTTTCATAGCACCACAAGTATTCATAGTGTGAATTAAATAGTCCTATTCTGTCAAATGTTGCTTCATCAGTCCATAAAATGTTAGCTCGTTCAGCAGTTAGTAACCAGTTACAAAATGTAACTCGCGCTGGTTTATCAGGTTCGCTGAGTTCATGAACACGATGCAGGTGGAATGTGTACTTCCCTTTATTATGTATGACACTCCATGTGTAGTACTGTGACACATTGAACTGTCGGGCTGCCTCATAAGTGCTCGTTGCTGGATTTTGTTCAAAAAACTGCAGTGTCTTCCTGCTCACGTACTGTGCGCCGCGGTGGACGACCACAATCGATTGATACAGGCTGGAATTGCCCGTAATCTCGAAATCGCTGTGCAGTACCTAGCATCGTAGCGTAGCTCGGTGCACGTGAGTTGGGAAATCGCCTTGAATATTCACGACAGTCTTCACTAACGTATCATTGCAAATTGCTAAAATTCGGTAAGCCCAATGGCTTACCGATACTAACGTACAACGTAACGTTCGCGATATTAATCTCACAACGGATGGAGAAACGACGCGAGCGCACCAAAGGTGACTGAAGACACAGGTTATTAGGTCAATTTCAAATGAGCAAGCGCCGCCTCCACACCCCTTCACCCCTACCCCGCCACACGCTTTCTTTTGCTAACTAGGGCTATTACCGTTTAGAAGGTCCAATTAAAATATTTTTATTTTTGTATGAAAATATAAATTGAAGAAATATAATTTTTTTTTATTACAGATGTTATTATCATGATGTAAATAATATATTCCCAAAAGGTCTTCAGTGAATTAAAAATTACCCTGTATAATCGTGTCAATGTATTTCATGTGTAATTCATTGTTACAATCTCATAAATGTGTTCCTTTATCGAATATTAATATAAATTTGTAGCTTATGACTTATAGAATCACCTCAGTGTCAGTCTGTGTTTATCTGACACAGATGTTTTTCTCAAAGGATGTTAAAGTAGACGATTTAACTTTGACATTGCTATTATATGCATTTATCATACCTACAATCGATAGCATTTACATCATCGTCATCATTAAAACAGTAATACACAATAATACAGGGTAATGAAGCAGAAAACGGGCAGCAGAATCTGCCTGATAACAAATCAAAGTAATAAATACTACAGTTGAGAACCCGCCTACCGAGCGTGGCAAATATGGCAAATATCCCTCCTATGAGTCAATATACGTATGAGGCAAATGTTCAGCAGCGGACTTTTAATAGGCTATGATGACTTGAAAAATACCACAGATGAAAATAGATCTTATGGTCATTCCTCGTTGATCATAAACATGTTGGTTTACTGCGGACTCCTCGTAGCATCGGTTGTCATTCACCGACATCTTTTTTTAAAAGAGCCAACCTGAACACGCCGTCCACTTTTGAAAATATTCAATCTGACCTCGCCATCGACTTTCTCAACAATCATACCTTACCTGCACGTTGTACACTGCTGATTGACCAACGGCACTCTTGCGACATACTGATGACGGAAAGTCCATCCAAAATCTCTGAACCCAAATTTCACAAATAAAATTGCAAAACAGCATTAGCAGTACAAATATACAGGATTAAAGTTCATAATCCGCCTGGCCAGAGTGGTCACTTTGAAAAAAAAGGAGTTCTACCACCAAGTAGTATCTTCTACCTATCACTTGTTTTAAAACGAAATATTCTAGTAACCACTTTCAAATTCTAGTTTTCAAAATTTGTGGTTTACCCTTAAACAAAGTAGTATGCATAATAATCAATTATAATTAGTACTAAACTTAAAAACTCACAGCTTATAAGTTGAGGCTGCTGTAGGTAATATGTTAAAAGAGTCTTTATTTTTGATACCTTAAACTTTTTTAAATAATAATAAAAAAGTGACCGTCAAGTTGTTCTAGTGGTTGTAAATGTGACTGCTGATCATGAGGTCCCGGGTTCGAATACCGGGTCGGGTCATAAAAATATCAGTTATTGAGTTTTTCAATCAAGAAACTCTCAGTAGCTGTCCGGAGTCAAGAAGCGATGTCTCACCCCCGTGCCTAAGAAAACACGTTCAGCCGTTGGCCCTGCGCCTGATCTCTCTCCGGTCGTGTTGAATTACGAGTACCGTCCCATCAGACTATTAGAGTGAGGGAATAGAGAGTGCACCTGTGCTTGCGCATACACTTTATAATCCTGTCCTGCGACGATGGTTTGAGCTTGACCGCCGTGACAGAAATTCGGTCTGGAGGACATTATTATTAAGTAAATAATTGTTTTAGAATATTTTAAACTACCTCCATATCGTTCCGTGGGTGTCGTAATAGAAGATAGAGGGAAATAAACCAGGGATGGACAGCGGCGCGGCGTCTTCTTAATAACATTTAAAAGAATCGCCGTCGTCAACTCATCCACCAGGAGTGGTAACGTTAAACACTTGCGACCAACATCTAACAAATGTGGCTAAATATTAAGCTGACAGAACACTTTAATGATGTTGTGTTTCGTATGGTGAGTGTAGAGAACGGAGACCTTCCTCACTGGAAACGAGGCATTCTATCTGTCCATTGTGATTCTTAATCGAGGATAGATCAATTTTTATGACCGCAATACAATAACTATTTACCATCATATAGGAACGTGTGATCGTTTCTCACCCTTATTGTTCTATAAAAAGGCTTCAGATACGCATCTGTCATATTCTTTTTGGCACAATAAAGGACAACTAACTTGGCAGTAGACCTTCACAATTGAAAACCACTTTTTTCTATATTTGCTATAAAAGTATGACATATCTTGAAAAAAATTTAATTTCATTGTCCCTCTCTTTCTTTGTCTTAGGGGAAATCCCCGAAACGAATCATTAATTAATGAAGCTATTAACAGCTTTTTTGCCATTTCTTTAGGCTTTATAAAATAAATACTCGTAATTTACTAACTGCGCAAGGTATTTAAATTTCGAAAAGTATTGCTCTTTGCATAGAAATTACTTCAATTAAAATTTCAAAATATAAAATACAGCTATCAGACGCTTTAATTATACTTTTTTATTATACCTTTGTATTTTTGCTAAGATAAGGGTGATAAATAAGCATACAGTCCACTTGATGGTGCAGACATCTACATTAATCCTTGATTAAGAATCAAAATGCAGATTCTTTGTCACCCTTGAGGACTAAGATGGAATACCTCGATTCCAGTGAAAAGGGTCTTCGGTTCTCTATACTCACTATACGAAACACAGCAGCATTATGCTGCTATTTTACGCTGGTATTTTGTAAGATCCGGTTGAGTCCGGTTGAGACCTTTATCACGTATAATTAATAAATATATTATTTAAAAGATGCAAAGACATATATTTTGAATTACGTAAAAGAAAAAGAGAAAAATTTATTATTTAAATGCATTGTAAATACGTAAATTTAAAAGAAAATATCTTTAATCATTTACATTACGTACAGATATTTTCTTCTAAAATGTATTGCTATTTCGATTTCAAATGATTACGTACCGTGCATTTAATTGGAAAATTCCATAGTCTTTTGTTTATGAACTTATATTTTTCACATAATTCTCTCGTTTATTAAAATATTGCAGAATCAATGAATTCCCACGATGCATTCGCGCCTCCATGTAAAATATTTCATACGAATGATTTGTAGGTAGCAAGGCCGAAGGTGGAATGCAATATGTTGCTTACTGGGTAGCATGTTTTATTTTTGCGTACAAAATGTATACGGTATTAAATTGCTTCTTAAAAGCCTAATAATTTTTAGTTTTTTTTTTTTTTGGATCGTGTAAAATATTTACAAGTGATAGTTTACTTTGTAGATTTTTAAATGATACGTAAGATACCTACTTCTTAATCAACCCGTAACCGTCCACAATTTATTCGAATTGCAACACGAATTCTGCCACAGGGCGGAGCCATTTGGGAATGAGGTGAAATGTGTGACAGATTTCATGTCGGGCGAAGATAATTTGTTATAAAAGTGTAGAAAATAGATATTAATGTTTCTTTCTAAAATATTAGCTATATTTTATATTTATTAGATTAGAAATGGACAAACTAATTTACCGATATTCCTAAAATAATTTAAAAAAATTAAATGTGTAAAAAATTAAAGAACACAGCACTGAGGGATTGTTTTGTTTGACACACTAGAAACCGAAAAGATTTTATTTAAAACGCAACTTTTCAATGATGATGTCAATGTGTGACTATTTGCTTAACAATTATGGTTATTAACGTGATGGTTCCATCCATTTAGACTTAGTTATTATTATTGTATAATTATTTTATTTTTTTTGGTATTTTTGTACTGTATAGTGGTTTTTTGTTAGTATGTAATTAAGAAACTCAGTCACTGAAATAAAGAAACTCAGTCGCTACTAGCGACATCTGGTGAGCGTAAGGTTATTAATAATAATAAAAATAAATAAATAATGATTTCTTATATTCACCCGAATAAAAAAAATCCGTAAAATTAGTTTTATTCGATTATAAGACTTCATTTGACATGGATCTTATCGCCCCATATCGTATTTGTTAATTTTGTTGGAACTGTGGCCTGTGGAAGGAAAAGGGGAGATCTCCCGCCGGGCAAGGTGTTCTTTCCGGGGAGGTTCCAACGCTCCGAGTGGTAGTTCGGAGCTATTCTATATATACTGCTTTAATTTCGGAACTTTGTTAGCGCTATTTAAGCTTCGATGTGTTTTACTTGTGGCGAGACGACAGCTCCGCCACCATCACCCCCCTGCTCAGACCGGAGGTCGATAGTGCAGTCCGTTTGCCGGTGCGTCCTTAATGCCAGTGGAGAATGCATGATGTGAGCGTAAGGGCAAGTGACGCCGGTGCGAACGATATGCCGGTGTGTAATGCATGCCATACTACGCACTTGCAAGTGATGCTGGTGCGAACGATGAGCTGGAGCAAGTGCCAGGGATTTCCTTGTAGTTTGCGGTGAGTCGAGAAGAAGGCAAGTAATCTGCGAGAGTGCCGTTAAGCAGAGGTGAGCAGTAAGGCTCAGAGCCGTGCCGAATACTGTAGCACAGAAAGTAGCTTGAAGGAACAGGAAGCATTATTATTCCAGTGCTGCGATGAACCTTTGTAAAGCTAGATGGCTTGCAGAATGTGAAGACTGCAGACAATATCTGCTCGGGAGCGAATGAATGGGGTACTCGAGGACGATGACGAAGATTTGAGGTTGTATTTTCCGAAGGTTATTGGTGGCGTGTTCATATCACGTCGGGGTTACCAACTGTGTCGGTGGAAGGAAAAGGGGGAGATCTTTCGCCGGGCAAGATGTTATGCCCGGGGAGCGGCCAACACTCCGAGTGGTAGTTCGGAGCTATTCTATATATACTGCTTTAATTTCGGAACTTTCTTAGCGGGATTTAGGCTTCGATGTGTTTCGTTTGTGGCGCGACCAGCGCCACCACAGAACCAACGAAGATAAACTTAAATATAAGATAATATTTATCATTACCATTCATTTTAATATTTCCTCCAGACCAAATTTCAGTCACTGCAGCCAGTCTCAACGGAAACTAGCCATCTGCGCAGGATAGAGTTATAGTGTCTGAGTTCATGCGCAAGCACAGATGCACTCTCTTGTCTTTCACTCTCATATTCAAATGGGAAAATAATCTAACACGACCGGAGATATCAGGCACAGAACCAAAGGATTGGCGTGTTTCCGTGGCACGGGAGTGAAATACCGCCAACCTACCGACCACGGCCTGCTACTGGGAATTTCCTAACAGAAAAACTCAATAACTGTTTTTTGGCTCGACGCGGAATCCAATCCCAGGACCTCATGATCAACAGGCACGTTTAAGAATACTAGACATACGAAGCAATGAAATGAACAATATATAGAACAAGATCCGTACTATCACAAGTAGGCGTTGGCCTCTTCTCAGGTAAAACATCTTGCCCGGCGTGAGATCTCCCCTTTTCCTTCCATTAACAAATTTTTCAACCATACGTGGACACGCAACCTTCATTTTGAGGTTCATTTTCTTGTAAAGTGACTATGGCACTCTCATATCTGCTATAAATATAATATAAAATAATAATTTAATTCAATAAAGATTATAGGAGTAGTTATTGAAAATCATTTAAGGTATATCGCTGATTGGAACCGGCAAGAAAGCCAGCGGGACTTATTTTAACGTTAATTTACAATACATTATTTTATAAAATTAAGTACGAAAACATTTTGAAACAGTATGGTAGTGATAACTTCATTCCCAAGTATTATCAATCGTGCACTCTTTAGTAGTTTAATAACCAATATAATACAATTTTTGCTTAATAAAAATGATTTTATTATTTTAAAATTTTTGATAGATTATTCCTGCTCATTTCACTGGACTTAGTTGTAAAACGTTTACATTGCCCCATTGAAGAATCACTGAATTTGTGGGGTCCAGTACGGTTACCGGAAGAGGTACGGTTACCGGGGAGGGACCACGCTCTCACAGAATACAGTATAGAATAGCAGCTTAATGCTGCTGTGTTTCGTATGGTGAATGTAGATAACCTTAGTGTGTCTAGACACTTTTTATTGGAAACGAGGCATTCTTAGTCTTCAGAGGTGACAACACATCTGCATTTTGTTCTTAACCACGGATGTCTGAGAGCCACAGCATCAATTTATAATCAATTTAATTATGTGCTCGTTAGTCCCCCCAACTCTATATAAAATATACGATATTTTACTATTTAATTCATTCATTAGAAATTTAATCAGTAGCGTAGAACAAAATGCATTTTAATTTCTCCTGCACAGCGCACCGAATTTATCGAAAATTGTTAAAATTATGAATAAAGCAGCACGGTGTTAAAACTGACAAAACAATTTGTACGGAAACAACGCTTAATTGAATTATGAACTACAATTTCCTTATATATTACTTTAGATTAAATTAATAATTATTAATTTGCTTCATATTATTTTGAAGATTTAAAACTAAATATTTGTTCAGTAATAAACCGCAACTCACAAGATTTATACCGAGGCACAATGATCTGCTGCGATCGGAGCGCCGGTCACACCTAGTGGCAACATTGCGACGTAATATGCGTTGTAATAATCTGTGGAGTTAAAAAAAGGAGAAGAGGAGGGTAGGAGGCGAGACAAGCCAGACACATTCTCTTTGTGTTCGTGATGTGAACATCTCTCCAAAAACTTTAAAAAGGGACTACTCCAGAGTGTACCGTGTACAATCTAATTGCTAGTGTATTCTACCGTGTAGAAGAAGCTACCAGGAGCTGTCAACGTTTGCTGATCTTGGGAGGCTGGCTAGTAAGACCGTGAGTAGTTTGTTGCTGTTTTTGGTGTGATTTTGTGACTGCGGTAACTGAACGTTTCAGGGGATTTAGATTCTCAATACAGTCCACTATATCTAGTAAAATAATCCCAATCCGCCACATTTCTGGCCTTCGAGCCGCATATATTCGAATTAGTGATCTTCGAATAATAATTTTCTACCCTTAATTCGCGTCCCGTGGACGTCATATATTTGAGTAAAACTACGCATTTAATTAATTTAATATCCCTTATTTAATTTGCCTCTTTTTTACCTGGATGTCCATTGCTCGCGGTGCGTTTATAAAGTATTAATTTTGTAATTTGTTCATAATGTCGGATAAATTACAAATAAAAAGGCAAACACTTATTTTTAAAAAGGAATACCTATTTGCTAAATTACAAAAGGTTTTCGATATCGCGAGATCCCAAATAAATGATCCCACACAAATTCAGAATTTCTTAGCCGATTATTCCGAATTAGAAAGTGTCCGCTCAAAGTTTGAAGAAACAGTGTTAAATATTATTGAAATAGATATATCATTAAAACCGGAGACAAGATTGTCAACGCGAGAATTAGATACATTTGATGAACTTTATAAGGCATGTAGGTTGCAATATTTAAGATTAAAACCGGACGAGGAGGCATCCCTCAGTAGGAAAGATAGGAGTGATGTAAGGCCGTCATTACCTAAATTACGTTTATTTGAATTCGATGGTGATATTGAGAAGTGGACCACATTCTACGATACATTTGTATCACTTGTCCACAATCGAGATTTCGATGAAATAGATAAGTTTCACTATTTGCTTTCATGTGTTAAAGGTTCGGCATTAAACATTGTTAAAAAATTGCCCATAACAGCCGCTAATTATACTCTCGTATGGCAAAGTTTATGTAATAAATATCAAGATGATCGAATACTCGTGGGTAGGTACATCGACAAAATGATAAACTTTACGCCGTTAAATAAAGATACTACCGCAAATCTTACTTTATTTATCGAAACATTCGATCACTCTTTTAAAGCCATCGAGGCATTAAAAATTAAAAATTTACATGACTATTTATTTTGTCATTTAGCCTTACGTGGGTTGGATGCGCATACTAGGAGGCTTTTTGAAGAAAATCGGGATCAAAATTCACTTCCATCTTTTTCGGAATTAATTAGTTTTGTAAATAAACAAGTTAAAGTACTCGAACATTCATCGAATAGTACGATGTCGTTACAATCAAGAAGTAAGTCTATATGTAACAATTACAAAGGCAACAATAATAACCACTACAAAAGTTATTCAAAGACAGTTTTAAATACTAATGTGTCAAATTATAATAAAAATAAAAAAATAATTTGCGCGCATTGCAATCAAAATCACATGATTTATAGGTGCGATCAATTTCGTAAATTGACCGTAGATAAAAGGATTGACCGTGTCAATACCTTAAAATTGTGTCATAATTGCCTAAAAGGAAATCATGATACCTCAACTTGTAAAAGTGAGATGTCTTGTGGTGTATGTGCGTCACTACATCATTATCTATTGCATAGGGAGCCAGTGAGCGACACGCTCGTGCCAACATCCACCCGTCCATTGTGCTCTGACTCGCAAGTGCAACAAGCACTCGTCTCGTCTCAGGCTATGAGTGACTCAGAGCGTTATACGATAGATACGCTTCATTCCAATAACGCTCACTCGGGTTACGGTGTTGTATTGGGAACGGCGCGCGTGTTAGTAATTGATAGTAGCGGCCAGCTTCAATACTGCCGTGCAGTTATTGACTCTGGAGCTCAGAGCTCATTTATTACAACTGAGTGTGCTCAACGTTTGGGCTTACCTCGAAAGAAGTGTTCGTTTAATATTTATGGTCTCGGTGGAGAGGCTGTAAAAAATCACGGCATGATTACATGCACATTAAGGTCCCTACACACTGACCTACCTAGTTTTACACTGAACACGGTCGTAGTGACTAAGGTATCTGCTGATATGCCTAACGTTCGATTCCACTCGGACGTTATTAATAAATATAAGAATTTTAATTTAGCTGATCCATTATTTTATAAGCGTTCGCGTATCGATATACTATTGGGCAATGATATAGTTTCGGAACTAATTAAGGATAAACCATATATTATTTCATCGGATATACCAAGCGTGATCGATACCGCTTTCGGGTTTGTTGTAAGTGGTAAACTTTATAGCAATGATAAGGACAATTTAAAAAATTATAATTTATCAGTCTCATTTGATGAACAAGAGTCTTTAGATCAAACGTTGCGTAAGTTTTGGGAAATCGAAGAATTGCCAAGCAAACCCTCGATTAATCCTTTGGAACAATTAGCGGAAGACATTTTCGTGGCTCGTTATAGTCGTACTGAGGATGGTACCTATTCAGTGCCGTTACCATTCATACCAGACCCGCCTCCGTTGGGCGCGTCACGAGCGGCAGCCGAGCGGCGACTCTTGTTCACCGAGCGCAAGTTGAATCGTTCACCTGTATTACGACAAGCCTATTCAGAGTTCATGTGCGAATATGAAAATCTAGGGCACATGGAGCTTTATTCGGGGGACACCCCAAGCAAATATGTGATACCTCATCACAGTATACTTAAGCCCAGTAGTTCCACTACTCCTTTGCGTGTGGTATTCGATGCCTCGGCTAAAACGTCCACGAACGTTTCGCTTAATGATATTCTATTGACCGGGCCTAATCTGTATCGAGATATTGGGGCTATAATATTGAATTTTAGGTTGTTTGAATATTGTTTGATTTGTGACGTATGCAAAATGTATCGGGCAATTAAACTGAATCAGTCAGATAGATGTTATCAACATATTTTGTATCGTCATTCGCCTAACGATGCCATTGACGTTTATGAATTAAAAACTGTCACTTATGGCTTAAGTTGCTCACCGTTCTTAGCTATCCGCACCCTCTTACAGTTAGCCTATGACGAGGAAGAACGTTTCCCACTCGCTGCAAAGGTTGTGCGCGAGGGCGTGTACATGGATGACATTCTATATTCTTACAGTTCATTGTCAGAGATATCTCGGTTACAAGATGAACTTTTAGAGATGTTTAATTCCGGGGGCTTTATACTCAAAAGGTGGGCGAGTAATAGTGCAAAAGTTTTACAACGCGTTCCGTTAGAAAACCGAGAGTGTCCTGTTACATTTATGAAAGATGGTAACAAATATTCAGTCAAAGTGCTAGGTCTGAAATGGTTCCCTTTGACTGACTGTTTTTATTTCACAGTAGATAAGACTGATAAAGTAACAACTAAACGTTCTGTTTTAAAATTATTAGCTTCTATTTACGACCCCGTGGGTTTTATTTCACCGTGCATTTTCATCGCGAAAGAGATAATGCAAGATTTATGGAAGCTGGGCATAGGATGGGATGAGCAGCTGCCAACTGACGTAACTAAGCGCTGGCTTAATTACGTTGATGATCTCCCGCGACTAACGGCAATCAAGATAGATAGACATATGCTGCTACCAGAACAGACCGAATGTGAATTGGTCGCCTTTTGCGATGCAAGCTCTCGCGGTTATGCTAGTTGTGTGTATGTGATCAGTCGTAACGATAGAGGTCAAACTAAAGTACGCCTGGTGACAGCAAAATCTAAAGTAGCCCCCGTCAAACCATTAACTATCCCGAGGTTGGAATTAATGGCGTCAGTTTTGTTAAGCAAATTAATTAGATATGTCCGTGACATTTTAACTCGTGTAAAAATTACTCGTATTACTGCGTTAACCGATTCGACTATCGTGTTGACGTGGCTTCAGACAGAAGCTTACAAATTAAAGCCGTTTGTTAGTAACCGTGTTACTCAGGTATGTGAAGTGTTACCTCCACACTGTTGGCGTCACGTGAGTAGTGAGTGCAATATGGCAGACATATGCTCGCGCGGAGCGTCTCCGTCACAGCTCGTGGAGTGCAGTGAGCAGTGGTTGAAGGGCCCATCTTGGTTGTACGACGACTATTCGCAGTGGCCAGTGAGAACATTTATCAACCAACATGAAAGTAATACACCCGAAATGAAATCAAATCATACATTAGGCTCCTTCAATTTAATCACAAATGAAAATAATTCGATAGAGGAGACTAAGTTAGAGTTCTGTGACCGAATCTTTTCCAATTTCTCTTCTTATTATAAACTGCAACGTACGTTTGCTCGAATATTGAGATGGTTCCGACTCAAATCCGGTCACTCGAAGCAATCAATACTGACGACTAACGAATTAAATACTGCCCAAGATGTTTTAATTAAATTAGTACAAAGTGCATACTTCGCAAATGAAATAAATAGATTGTCAAAGGGCACAAAGTACGTTCCGTCGTTGAGAAAATTATCTCCATTTATTGACGAACGCGGATACCTCAGGGTGGGGGGTCGAATAAATTATTCAGCGTTACCTTATAACGCGAAGCATCCTCGTTTATTACCTAAAAATAGTAGATTTACCTTTTTACTTATTGAATATTTACATAAAAAATATTTACACGTAGGTCCACGCACCTTACAAAACATTATTAATCAAAATTTTTGGATTTTAGCATCCCGTCGCATTATTCGGTCAGTTTTGTCCAAATGCAAAATTTGTTTTAAACACAACCCAGTGCTCTTACAGCCTGAGATGGCACCTTTGCCAGCAGCCCGATTGATACCTTGTAATGTTTTTGAGCATGTAGGGGTGGACCTCGGTGGTCCGTTCTTTACAAAAGAAAGTTTACGACGAAATGCTAGGGTTGAACGGTCATATTTAGCATTATTTATTTGTTATTCGACAAAAGCTGTACACCTTGAAGTCTTATCGTCGTTGTCATCGGACTGTTTCCTCGCGTGTTTGGACAGATTTGTAGCGCGACGCGGTGTGTGCTCCTTCCTTTATTCGGATTGCGGAACTAATTTCATAGCTGCTAGTAAGCATTTAACCGAAGTACAAAGATTTATGCTCGAACAAAAAAACAATATATTAGAGGGTTGCTCAAAACGACAAATTATATGGAGATTTAATCCCCCTGGTGCACCACATATGGGTGGGCTCTGGGAAGCTGGAATTAAATCCGCCAAGTATCTATTAACGCGAGCCGTAGGAGAAAAAAGTTTGACGTTCGAGGAACTCACAACAGTGTTTTGTAAAGTAGAAGCGATTCTCAACTCGCGGCCGCTTTGTCCGTTACCAGCTAGTGATAATCCTGATGAGTTCAACGTTTTGACTGCGGGACACTTTCTAATTGGAAAAGGGTTAACAGCAGTACCTGAGTATAATGTAGAGGATATAACAATAAATCGATTATCACGTTGGCAATATATTCAAAAATGTTCACAAATGTTTTGGCGTAGATGGAGTCACGAATATCTAAATACGCTGCAACAGAAAGCAAAGTGGCATTCGGATAGATCTAATATAAAAATAGGTGATCTAGTAATCATAAAAACTGATAATGTACCGCCGTGCAATTGGCCTTTGGGTAGAATTGAGGCTCTTCACCCCGGTCCAGATGGGATTGTTCGTTGTGTTACGCTTCGCACTCAAAAGAGTACTCTACAGAGACCAGTTAATAAACTGAGTCCTCTACCTTATTCAAATTAGTTTTTACGTGTATTAATATTTTTTTTTCTCGTTGAGGACATTCTGTGTCTCAGCGTTATTTTGCATGTTCCGTAGCTTAAGTTATAATATTTTCTCTAATATCTTTTTCATATAGTTAGGAGAAACCATCAAGATGGTTTCGGTGGGGGGTGTGTTCAGTAATAAACCGCAACTCACAAGATTTATACCGAGGCACAATGATCTGCTGCGATCGGAGCGCCGGTCACACCTAGTGGCAACATTGCGACGTAATATGCGTTGTAATAATCTGTGGAGTTAAAAAAAGGAGAAGAGGAGGGTAGGAGGCGAGACAAGCCAGACACATTCTCTTTGTGTTCGTGATGTGAACATCTCTCCAAAAACTTTAAAAAGGGACTACTCCAGAGTGTACCGTGTACAATCTAATTGCTAGTGTATTCTACCGTGTAGAAGAAGCTACCAGGAGCTGTCAACGTTTGCTGATCTTGGGAGGCTGGCTAGTAAGACCGTGAGTAGTTTGTTGCTGTTTTTGGTGTGATTTTGTGACTGCGGTAACTGAACGTTTCAGGGGATTTAGATTCTCAATACAGTCCACTATATCTAGTAAAATAATCCCAATCCGCCACAATATTATATAATAATATTACATAATATCCACCACGCCATATCGTACGTGGATGTCGTAAGAGGCGATAAAGAGAAATTGAAATGAAAAAGCAGCGTTGCCAATCCGCCTGCCAAGCGTGGCAACTGTGGCAAAATAAGGAAATCTATGGGGAGTCTTATGTCTATGGATAGATGAATAACGAAGAAATTCCGTTTATAAATATAAATCAGAATTATAATTTATTTATATATTTAATACAGCGTACGATAATGTAGACGTAGACAAATTTTCTCATTACGCATTTCTCAAAACTTGGAAGCTAATGTATTTAAGCAATGCCTGGTTTCAGTGCTGACATATATATCCAATACGTAGTTCTTTTCAACTGGTCAGATGAGAATTTTAAGGTTGTTTAGCGAGCTACGCAGAGTGCAGAGGACTTTGTTCAATGTTTTTCTCTGTGATAGACTTATAAATTAGGATATTTGCAGTGAACCCAGAGAAATGGACATGACCCAATGAATTAGTAAGCTGAAGTGACAATGGGCTGGCTATATATCTCGAAGAATCGAAAATCTGTAGGTAAGAAAGGTTCTTCGTACCGATAAGCTAAGTGTAGAGTAGCCTTCCACTAGGGATGATGAAATACATGCAAAAAGTCGATAACCGCAGGTAGCTCATGTCGGTATTTTGGAGGGGTGATGTTCCGGCAAGAAGGTCTATGTTGATAAGTGGATGTAATTTGATGATTTATAAATTATATAATGTCAGAAAATATTCCATACGAATTGTATCATAAACCAATGTCTGTATCATATAATATATAATTTTTTGTTTGTTTGCACAAACACCACCTTATCAGCAAATGTCCTCAGAATGCTGTTGTGACCTCAAAATCTGTTCAGTAGAGGTGCCTGTCTTTGATAACTAATGGTGTAAAATGATCAGTAGGCTCTTCAGCACTCGTCCATAATGCACTACATAATCGAGCCATTTACAAAAGCATGTCGAAGGCATTGTTATTTTTGACACGAAGAACTGTATTTCCTTTTTTCCTTTTTTTTTAAATTGCTCGCACGATCAAACTGTGGCATTTATGCTCGTCTACAAGTGCTTCTATAGGTTCCATAGCGGTAATGCAGAAACAGAACGATTCATTGACCACGTCCAAATGGCTACAGATTCGTATATACGATATACAATATCGGAGATACGGATCCGGACCAAACTTGTGTCTGAACTAACGATAACGATAGCTTTTAGAATAAGAAATAATAATATAATCATAATCATTTCTTATATTTATGCGAATAATTAACATTTAATAGAATTATTTTTATGGACGTTTAATTTAACTTATTTTTAATTCCTGACGTTTCGGGTACTGAGGATAAATAAAAATAATAACAATAAGTTTAATAAATTAAAATAAAGGCGTTTAAATCCGAAAATTTGTTTATTCAATAATATAGGTAATTATATTTTGTATGCATAAAAAGGAACATACGGAATCGTTTATGAAGTGTTTAGAGACTCTTACCAACCAACTCCTTTGTATAAACAGATTGAAAGGGTATCAAAAGTGAGCCTTTGTTAACAACGTAAAAGCCTCAGATCGATACAGATATTGTTTGTGATAAAATCTCACAGCTTCCTGTCTGGGAACCGGAAATTATGAAATGTTGGATTTTGTTTATAATATGAAAACGTTTTAACTAAGTTTGACAATAAATGAGTACCAAACTCATTACATAATGTTAAACCATTATAAAAGTTTAATAGAAAATATATGTACCTTATTTTGTTATAATAATGTCCTCCAGATAGAATATCAGTCACGGAGGCCAGTCTTAACGGAGGCTAGCCAGATGGCACTTGCGCACTAGTGCGCAAGTACAGGTTCACTCTCTATTCCCTCAATCTTATACTCCGTTGGGCTGGTAATCTAACACGGCCGGGTAGAGATAAGGGGCAGAAACTACGGTTTTATGTGCTTTCCGAGGGTGAAACACTGCCACCTTCATGACTCCAAGCTTTTACTGAGAATTTCTGGTCAGAAAAAATTATTTTGGCCCAACCCGGGATTAGAACCTAGGGCGTTTACGACCGCTGCACCATCGAGACAGTTTATTTTATAAAATTGAGGTGACGAACATTCATTTTATAACTTAATTCCTCGCTTTCTATTCGGACGCTCGACTGGTTTCCATCCCTTTTTGTTGACATACCACACATTCGTACCATACGCAATTCATAATGCGTGTATCAAGAAGTAGAATAAATTGCCAGAATCTGTCTTTTCATCCAATTATAATGTGGGTATATTTAAAGTAATAGTGAATTGGCTTTTTTTATACTAAATGACAATAGGAAGAGACAAGTATAGAGATGATTAATACTTAAGTAAGAGATAGTTAACGATTATAAGCTGTTGCTTTTTAACTTTTTCATTTATCACTCGACGAGCTACGGAGATCGCTAGAAAGTCCTCTGCTGCAACGAAGGTATCCGCAAGACAAAAAGAATAGAACTGCCATAGTCCAGCGGATCAGTAGGCTGAATTGGCAATAAGTCGACCTTATAGTTCGAGCAACAACAGATGTGTATGTATTTGGTGGACTATGTGCTCGAGTGTCACGCGTACCGTGTCCGTTACAGCCTATTAAAGCCACTGCTGAACATAGGCCTCCCGCATAGGTTGCCCCACAGGTTGATATCTTCCATAGTTGTCAAGACCTGCAGCGTCTTGACAACCTGAAATGTTACCCTCTGTCGCCTCTTGCGACACCCAGGGAGTGATATGGGTTAGTTACTTACTTCACAACTTCACGTAAGTTACTTACTTAAATAAAAATACCGGTAGAAATCAAACTAACCTTAAATCTCGACAGATAGGATGTACACAACATAATATATCTTTCAATTTGGTACGTGCAGCCGTGAAAATCGAATCCAATAGCTCCAATAACATAGCATCCGTCTGTACTAAAGTCGTTAACATGATATTGTGCGGTAAAGGTGCATCAGGTGGCGACCGAGCTTATCAAACGGGCACGTCATTGTTTTCGATATTGGCAACCATTGGCAACCTTTAACGAAACAGTCTATTAGGCCGATCCGGAAATGTTGAGAAGAGGCGAAATTATTAAATTGTTTTATTTCTCATTGTTTGCATGAATCCATCAGTTACAGCCTATAACAGATCCACTTCTTAGGAAGTGGATCTTTTTAGTTTTAGTTTAGTTTAGTTAGTTTAGTTGCCAATCTTGGCAGGCGGGTAGGAAACCACATTTTTTTATAATTTTGACTTGTTATCAGGTAGATGCTGCTGCCCATTTTCCGTTTTAGATGTCGTCTTCCCTAGCATTTCTTTATATCTGTTCGTAATGTGAACAGACAGACCGTAGTTTTCATAAATGATTATTTGTCTTAATAACATGCTAATAACTCCGTGAACATAAAAAAAGCTAATTATTTCAATATTACAGACAAGCACTCTAATTTTATTTATATGTGTATAGATTTGCCCTGAGAAGTGCCGATAAGAAACCTAACGGGTTTGTTTAAAAAAACCGAACTTATCAATTATATTTAGGACCTTATCTATATTATATTATTATATTATATAAAATGTACTTATTTAAAAAAAAAAACGTTTCTTTCAGTTTCCTTTCCGGACAGAGAAATCTCATTTCGAAATGTTTAAAGATTAAAAACGATATTTGACAAATGGAATTTTTAATGTTAAGATGGTTTTGAAATGAAATAGAATATTTATAAAAAATCACCATTTTTAATACAATACAATTTCGCGGTGAAATTTCTTAAGGAACTGTATACCAACTCGTATCTGTATATATCACTGTGAGAGACGTTAACACTTTCACTGTCCGGTTTCCAGACACAATAGTAAGACAATAGCAGTGCCCTATATATAGTGCATGGGACAGCGAAAGGGTTAAGATTAATTTGTTTCGCGCCCAAAGATATTAGAGTCATTCAGCATGAGGACCCAGCAAACGATTTTGCACTGTACTGCAGGGTAGGACTGATTTTAAATTTTAGCAGCGTAACAAAAGTCCGCTGCTGAACAAAGGCCTCCCCCATAGGTTGCTTCATAGAGGCGATATTTGTCACAGTTGCCAAGCTTGAGAGGCAGGTGGACAACAGCAATTTTATTTTTTATTTTAAGTTGTTATTTGGAATATGCTGGTACTTATTGGTATGTCCCTCTGTAGCCTCTTACGACACTCACGGGATAATATAGCGTAGTTAATATTCTTACACTGCCACTACACAACTACAATAAGCATTGAGTATAATAACAAAGAGTTTTTTTAGGAGTTATCGTTACTTCAACACTAGAAATTTCTCCTGTATGGTGAGCGCAGTTTACATCCATATATTTCACACTATTCCTATTATCAAAGGAATCCGAACTCGTGGCCCTCGGCGCTGCGAAGCATTGCTAAGCTACTGCACCACGATGACCTCAATCGCTTAATATTTAGTTTAGTTATATTTATATTGGTGGTAGTTTGTTGACTCTATAGATTTTCGTAGTCTCGCAGTTTGTTGCTACGTCAGTTCGACGTGTATAGATCTCTATTATCTGTTTGGCGTGGACCCAAACTAGGCCTTGTGGGCTTTATAAAACTTACATAGCGCACTCTCGTGTCAACATTACTCTTAGGGATAATTTTTACTAGCTTTTATGAAACTTGTGTTTGTTTATTTAGGTCAAATCTTGCAACTGAATTTTAAAACAGATTACTATTATTATTATTACCGATTGAGTTGAAATTTTATTAGAAGATTGAAAAATCGACCCATAGTTGATTACTTGAGAGATTAAAAATCGACCAATAGTTGATTACTTGAGAGATTAAAAATCGACCTATAGTTGATTACTTGAGAGATTATTAAGTGTTCTATGCATATTACAATTTTTGCTAATTTTCTTTTATTAACTCGTAGGGCTAGTGGCAAAAAGCGCGACTGCTGATCATGTTAGCACGGGTTCAAATCTCGAGGCGGACTAAAATCAGTTATATAATTTTTATATCAAGAAATTTTCAGTGGCAGCACGGAGTCATGAAGTTGGCGGTGTTTCACCCCCGTGCCTTGAAAAGTACGTAAAGCCGTTGATACTGATCTCGATCTCTCTCCGATCATGTCATATTGCCGTCCCATCAAACTATGAGAGTGAGGGGTGCACCTGTGTTTGCGCGCACACTAGAATCCTCCTGCCTTGCGCAGATTGCTATTCTCCGTCGAGACTGGCCGCCGTGACCGAAATTTGGTCTGGGCGACATTACAATTTTTAGCATGATGTAGAAGAGGCACGATGTATTTCTATTGATGCTGCATCAAATAATTTGGTTGGACAAATAAAAGACTACGCTCACACAAAAACCAGCCAAAAAACAGCATGACTTTTCCGGGCCGGATTCGTATTGTGGGTAAAGAGAAGCGATGACACTCTTTAAAAAGAATCTTCAATGTACTTTGAAAATAATCTTTTCTTCAAACTGTAGTTATACTGCTTTATTTCTGTATAATATATCAGTTAGCAATATGCCTATTTATATACTACACAAGAATTTTAAATCTTAATATATGAAAAATAGCTTGACTCCTGTTATAAAATCCATGTAAAATTAGTCTATTTCGTCTGGAAATTTTCCCTTTTCCTGAAATGAACCAGATTAATCCTATAACCAATAAAGCAAATCGCTCCAGTTTTCTGACTACCGTCCCATATCCATAATTCCATTCCTTTCAAAAGTTTTTGAGCGTATAGTTCATCGACAATTGAGCCTATTCTTATCTAAGTGGAGTCTCTTCAATCCGGTTTCTGTGCTGGTCATACATAGTACATCTACTGCCTTACTCAAGATTACCCAGGATATTCGTCATGGTTCGGCTCTGATAGGTATGAGAGTGATACGTATCTAGACGAACTCCTGGTCAGAAAATAGTCCTACCAGTAGTAGGTATTCATTTACAGTTCTTATTCTTTAAGCCTCAAACTTTAAAGTAACAACACCCTGAATCAACGTTTTTTAAATGGTCATATTTAGGAACAGAAATTTACAAGCATTAACAGGAAAATATTTGTGAAAAAGAGTAGAAACGTATTTTCGACAATTTCCTTTTAACTAATGCCATTTGTGTGTTTTAATGTTTGATTTCTGTCAGGAATAATTTTGGAAATACTTTGGTGGGAGCCATTTGTTAAAGCAATTATTTGATTTAAGGCAGTTATTTGAAAAATATCAAATATAACTAAACATAAAACGGAAGATTTTCTTAAAGAATAAGGGTAACAAAAGAGCACACAGTCCACCTGATGGTAAGTAGATGTTGTGGCCCACAGACAACTACATCTATCGCAGATACGTAGTCATCCCTGATATCTGTGATAGAATATCTCGTTTATAGTAATAAGAGTGTCCAGTTTTCTACACTGACTATACGAAACACAGTGGCATTCAGCTACTATTTTAAGCTTGTACGTTGTAAGAGCATGGTCCTTCCCCGGTCGAGTTGACCCATTCGTGCTACAACCATAATATAGCTGCAGCGTGGTTTAACCACGTGTAGTGAAGTGAATCACGTGTAGTGAAGTGAATCACGTGTAGATTATCATAATCATCATTGCTACCCGTTACATCTGCTGTAGCTCATTTGTTGTTTCATTCCCTGTCGCCTCATACGACACCCGCGGGAGAACATGGGGAAGGTGTAGTCTCTTACCTCACCGCGGCAATCACGGTTTTCAGAGCATGTTGTTTGTTTATTTAGTAAAGCACACAATTAGCAATTAATCATGAAGTAAACAATCGTGTTTGAAGACGATATGTACACCATGTACCGTCGGTCTAAGCGACGGTCCTTAAGTAAATATACACGGGAAATAGTAGTTGCTTTTTATTTATACTTATTTGAAAACTAGCTGTTTACCGCGGCTACATCCACGTAGAATTTATTACAATTGTATGTCATGGACTTTAATTTTTTGCACGGAATTCTAATAATTTTTTTAAAATAAAAAACTAAGTTAAAAAGTTAAAAGCCTAGCCTAAATTACTCTTTATCAGATCAGCTATTTGGCAATGAATAGCCCTGGCAAACGGGCAGACAATAGTTTAAAAATGGTTAAAAAAAGACAAGACCTAGAGAAAGAAAGATATTATACGCGTTATAAAATAAAATGAGGTGTCTTACCTAGTTCCCGAAATCTCTCAATTGCGTGCACTATCCTCGTCAACATTTGATGTTCACCTGATTCAAGTAGAATACACCATATTTACCACACTCTGTACAGTAATTTGCATTTATGTTTTGGTCATGCATCAATTTTATTACGTGCGGTATTTAAATCTGCGACCCCGCTACGCCCTAACTCTACCTTAGCTACTGAGCATAGGCGTTCTCCAAACCTTTCCACTGATCACGATATGGTGCAAAAAGTTATTACTTGTGTGCAGTGCAGTGCTAAGTCCGCCCATGTTTCACGAGGGATATCTTGGCATTTTCTAGTCAGTAGTTCTTGCCATTTTGTAACTATGGATATTTAATTATTAGAATCGGTTGTTACTTTGTGCAAATCCATTATGTTATGGATTTTTAAAATCAATTAGCCAATATAATACGCGTTATAAAATAAAATGAGGTGTTTTACCTTGTTCCCAATATCTCTCAATTGCGTGCATTATCCTTGTCAACACTTGATGTTCACCTGATTCAAGTAGAATGCTTCACAGCCAATTCTCCGTATTATTAACAGTGGATGCATCATCATAACAATGGATGATTCCTAAGATGGGCTCCTAAATTTAATAATAGTGTGGCATCAGTCTCTGATAAAAAGTAATAATGAATGTGGAAAGGGTGACAAAACAAATTTATGGTGCAGAAGTGAATGAATGATAATTACGCTTGGAATGAGGCGAACGCTACGAAACTATTAAAGAAGTTTCAGGGTTTTTTGTTGGTTATTTCCAGGACAGAGTTATTTTCCAAACCAATGGTAAATAACACATAAGAGTGATTTTTAATAAGTATTATTTATAATATTTATTGAATAAAAAGTTTCTGTTTCTGTTTCTGTTACAGTCCGTTAGAAGGAATCTCAGTCCTCGAAGGTGACAACGAATTAGTAAGGCTGAAAATTCGTACTAAGTCCCTTCACCACTTACCATCACATAAAATGTTATAAATTTTTTTTTTTATGATAATTGGGCATCAGTCATATAAATAGTTTATTGCTCTAAACGTGGCGTTATAAATATCCCGCATAAAGCCGCAAGTCTTCCATCTGGAAGTTTCATTATTTGTCTTTTCAATCCTTCTGTTAATTAACGTCACTTTTTCTCCGCAGCCGACCGTGAGATAAAATTTTCTGTGTAATTGAATATGCTTTGTTAATGGTGAAAGCTGGATAAGCTTAACCATTTAATATTAAAGTCCAGTAAATTTACTTTTGGAGATAATGATTTTTAGGATTCCGTACTTAAAGGGTAACTAACAGGAACCTTTTAAATAAAACTAATTTTACGGATTTTATCGCGTATATTAACTTATTTTACTTTCCCGACGTTTCAAGCACTTTACAGCACCCATGGTCACGGGGGGGACTGAGGTGTATGATATGCAAGTACGTATAAAAAGGTTAAAAATGACCCAACAAATAACACACTTAAAACAATATGAGATCACATAAAGAAACACTCCGAAAAATTAAATCTAGACGTAAAATCGATAATACCTACGTGTGCTAAACCACCGAAGTTGTATGGGTTACCAAAAATACACAAGCCCAATGCTCCACTACGGCCTATAGTGAGCCAAATCGATTCACCAACTTACAGATTGGCTCAACACTTAGCGAATATACTCTCACCGCTCAAGGGACATACAAGAGCACACACAAAGGATTCCTACCATTTTGTCAGTGAGATTAAAGACCTACATCTGGCAGACAATGAAACTATGGTGAGTTTTGATGTGCAGTCTCTGTTCACATGCCTACCTGTTGAAGACTGCATCTCGATTGTTACTAGAAGGCTAGAGGAAAATAACATGCCCGTAGAATATGCAGTATTACTCAAACACTGCCTTACATCTGGCTACCTATTGTGGAAGGAGGAGTTCTACAAGCAAGTAGATGGTGTGGCGATGGGCTCACCTGTATCTCCCATTGTTGCCGATATATTCATGGAGGACTTTGAGGAGAAAGCTCTGCTTACTTCTCCCATAAAGCCAAGATTCTACAAGCGGTACGTAGACGACACTTTCACAATTCTACCTTTAGATAAAGTAACTGCATTTTTAGACCATCTTAACTCCTTAAATTCTAAAATTCAGTTCACAATGGAGTTAGAGGCAAACAATTCTTTAGCTTTTCTAGATGTGTTAGTAATTCGGAATCCTGATAACACCTTGAGCCACACTGTGTATAGAAAAAAGACCCATACAGATAGATATTTAAACGGTGATTCTCACCACCATCCTTCACAGTTAGCTACCGTGGGTAAATCTTTGTTTCAGAGAGCGCGAGGGATCTGTGACAGTAAACACCTGGCCGCCGAGCTCCAACACGTCAAGCAAGTTTTGCACGACAATAAGCTTCGGGTCCCGCGCCTACGTCACAGTGAACGAGTGAAGCCGGCCACAGTCGAGCGAGTGCCTGCTGTACTGCCATATGTCAGAGGTGTCACTGACAAGATTGGCTACATCTTGAAGCGTGCTTCCATTAAAACATATTTCAAGCCGCCGAAGAAGATTAGTCAGTTTTTACCATCAGTCAAGTGTAATATTCCTCTGCAAGATGCAGGAGTGTACAAGCTGGATTGTGAATGTGGTCTCTCTTATATAGGACAAACTAAAAGATCCATAAAAACCCGCGTTAAAGAACACATAGCTGATGTGAAGAATAGACGCTCCGGGAAGTCTGCAGTCTGTGAACACGTACAGGATCACCCCCGTCACTACATTAGATTTGATAGACCACAAATCCTCGCTAAAGAACACCGATTCCTTCCAAGGATGATTCGCGAGGCTATTGAAATCAAAAAACATCCTAATTTCAATAGAGAAGATGGCTGGGTGCTACCATCTGCTTGGGATCCCATAATTAATAAAATTAAATCCCAACCCAAGCATACAACTGCAAGACTTCATGATACTGTAAGTTCATACTGCGTAGATCGGAACAAAAATTAATAATTTTTAATCTGGAGGTAGCCGTGGTTAACTATGACATTGGGACGTCATACACCTCAGTCCCCCCCGTGACCATGGGTGCTGTAAAGTGCTTGAAACGTCGGGAAAGTAAAATAAGTTAATATACGCGATAAAATCCGTAAAATTAGTTTTATTTAAATGTGTAGTGTTCGCGTAAATATAAGAAATAACAGGAACCTATTACTAAGCCTCCGCTGTCCGTCCGTCTGTCTGTCAGCGAGCTGTATCTTAATTACCGTAATAGGTAGGCAGTTGAAATTTTCAAAGTAAAAAAATAGTAATAATAAAATAAATAAAAAATCAAAGGGGAGCCCCCTTTGATTGTGTGTGATAGTACAGAACCCTTCTTGCGCGAATCCGACTTGCACTTGGCCTGTTTTTTGTTCATATTTACGCGAATACTACTCAGTAATTGAAACTAATTTTAAGGATTCTAAACCCGTTTGTTTTTAAAATCAGTCTTAATTTAAAATCGTCGGGAGTAAAAATATGTAAATTGAACTATTTTAATCATTTTTTCGTAGTCTCTGTCACCTATTACGACACCCACGAGACGATATGGGGTAAGGACTATTTTTACACCGCCAATATACGGTACAATAATGACAACGTTTTATTCCATACCACAAACTTGCAATAGAGAAAATAAACCGAAATAAGGCTGAAATTCACAGCGCCATAACAAAAGGTATTCAAATTTCTAACAGACAGTGTTTTAAAAGCTTACATTTATGCATACAGACGTTGCACGACGGAATAACTACGATATTTCTAAGGGATTAAACCAGTGTGATTCTGAACGGTGAAACCTTTGCTTTATAGAAGTAATTGTTTGTTGTGGCCCGCAAATATATATTATAATTTAGAAAGTAATAATAAGATTTGAAATTTCAATTTTATTGTTTACATAAAATTGAAATATATACGATTAAAAAAAAACTAAAATTAAATAATAATATATATATATATTTATAAATTAAATAGTAAGTAGTAAAAAAGTGTAATATGTAAGTAAAGTGTATCGATAGCAAAACATTAATTCGTCCTGGTTACTTGCGCTACTAAAGTGAAAAATACAAAGATTGCGTTATATGTTTCAAAAGTTCGAGACAACTTAAACACACCCTTACACACATTTTGCACACAAGCGGTGATTGGGCAGCTAAGTGCCAAGATAACAGCGTGGGGTGGTAGGGGGGAGTGGGGGGTGGGGGTAGTCGATCACTCGCATCTACCGTAAAAATTACTTATATAACATTTGATTTATAAATTAACTATGTACAATTTAATACAAACTACTACAAAATAATAATGAAATATTACATTAAAAAAAACAATGCGTCGCCAACAGTAATGATTTCTTATATTTCCGCGAATATTACACATTGAACGAAACTAGTTTTTACGGAATTTATCGCGTTTATTTTGTGGATTTTAAAGCACTCACAGTCAAGTACCTACCCTAGTGATCATGAGTGCATTAAAATTCGTAAAAAATAGTTAGGCTCGATAAAATCCATAAAAAGATAGGAACATGTAAAATTGATAAGTAATTGGATAATTTTTATTTATTATAAAAGCAAGGGTCTATTTATATTTACGCGAATTTTACGATATTTATCGCGTTTATTTTTTTTCCATCAGCAAGAGGTACTGAGGTATTTGGCGTCCTGACGTTTTTTTTTTAATAGAATAAAGATGATAAGCAAACCAGTGTTACCGACCCCAAGTTTGTGTCGGAGGTAGATATGATTTCTGAAGTTGATAGTTTCCTACCAATCCTACTTTGAAAAGTTAGTTTATCTATCACCTATATTTTTTTAGGTTTTCTAGAGACTAACGTGATACTCATAACTAATGTTTCTATTGGGTTACAAATATTTTACCTCTTTTTACAAGAAACCCCATGTGAAAGCAGGATCATTGATAGTCAATTCCCAAAATAAAACCCGAAAAAATCCAAAATTTAAACATGAATCATGATAAGTTTAGTACCTATATCATGATTAAAAATTATTTAATTATAAATATTGAACTCCTTTATTCGTATAAATAAACTTACTTAAACCTGAAGACAATCAGTGATAATTGAGAATTGACATGAGATTCTATGGTAGTGTATTATCAGAATCAATCAATAAAAAAATCTTCAATACAATAACATTGAGAGCATTTATTTTTTATTTTTCTGTATTAAAAGTAGTTTGAGTTGCGATATAGTCATACATTTACCTCCTCTAAAACGTAGTGATTATATTTTCTTTGGTCAGAGCATAAACTAATGACTTCTCTATATTCTTTATTGTATTCAATGAACCTGTTGAGGAATTAGATAAATAGAAAGATAGATTGATGAATAAAATATTGAAGGCACTTACATCATTTATGCGGATATAAAACTAAAATTTTTCAATAACTCGTTGCTGGTAGATTTTTTTGCAAGGTAGTAGATAGGAGTTATATTCTAAAAATTGGTAGATCTACCGAAAAGTTGGTAGAGTTGGTAACACTGAAACACACAGTCTACCTAAAGGTAAATAGATACTGTAGCCCATAGTCATCTGCATTTATCCTCAGATATACACTTAAGAATCAGTCATCAACCTCAAATTGTGCGTCTGCAACACTTCAATTGTTGGTTTTCCGGTCTATTTACGTGGTAGTTATCCACGTATTTTTGACAATGTTTTATTATTATGTCCCACCTCATATTTAATAGCTAGCTTTACAAGATTTCTTTCTTATTCTATTCCTAGTTCCGTAGAGTCCACTTATGTAGTTACCACTCACATACCTGTTTCTATCGTCTAATAGCAGTGCTTTTGTTGCTGTGTTCTGGTTTGAAGTGTAGAGCGAGCAAGTATAATTACACGCAGCATAAGTACAAGCAGTGTGTGTACTGCTGTATTCCAATATAATTACACGCAGCACAAGTAAAAGCAGTGTGTGTACTGCTGTATTCCAATAGAATTACACGCAGCACAAGTACAAGCAGTGTGTGTACTGCTGTATTCCAAAATAATTACACGCAGCACAAGTACAAGCAGTGTGTGTACTGCTGTATTCCAATATAATTACACGCAGCACAAGTACAAGCAGTGTGTGTACTGCTGTATTCCAATATAATTATACGCAGCACAAGTACAAGCAGTGTGTTTACTGCTGTATTCCAATATAATTACATGCAGCACAAATACAAGCGGTGTGTGTACTGCTGTATTCCAATATAATTACACGCAGCACAAATACAAGCGGTGTGTGTACTGCTGTATTCCAATATAATTACACGCAGCACAGGTAAAAGCAGTGTGTGTACTGCTGTATTCCAATATAATTACACGCAGCACAGGTAAAAGCAGTGTGTGTACTGCTGTATTCCAATATAAATACACGCAGCACAGGTAAAAGCAGTATGTGTACTGATGTATTCCAATATAATTACACGCAGCATAGGTAAAAGGAGTGTTTGTACTGCTATATTCCAATATAATTACACGCAGCACAGGTAAAAGCAGCGTGTGTACTGCTGTATTCCAATATAAATACACGCAGCACAAGTACAAGCAGTGTGAGTACTGCTTTGTTCCAATATAATTACACGCAGTATAGGTAAAAGCAGTGTGCGTACTGCTGTATTCCAATATAAGTACACGCAGCACAAGTACAAGCAGTGTGTGTACTGCTGTATTCCAATATAATTACATGCAGCACAAGTACAAGCAGTGTGTGTACTGCTGTATTCCAATATAATTACACGCAGCACAAGTACAAGCAGTGTGTGTACTGCTGTATTCCAATATAATTACACGCAGTACAAATACAAGCGGTGTGTGTACTGCTGTATTCCAATATCATTACATGCAGCACAAGTACAAGCAGTGTGTGTACTGCTGTATTCCAATATAATTAAACGCAGCACAGGTAAAAGCAGTGTGTGTACTGCTGTATTCCAATATAATTACACGCAGCACAGGTGAAAGCCGTGTGTGTACTGCTGTATTCCAATATAAATACACGCAGCACAGGTAAAAGAAGTGTGTGTACTGCTGTATTCCAATATAATTAAACGCAGCACAGGTAAAACCAGTGTGTGTACTGCTGTATTCCAATATAATTACACGCAACACAGGTGAAAGCCGTGTGTGTACTGCTGTATTCCAATATAAATACACGCAGCACAGGTAAAAGCAGTGTGTGTACTGCTGTATTCCAATATAAATACAGAGCCAGTATAATTAGAGACTGAAATGCATTGTCTTGTTAAAAAGACCAAACACGATATGTAATATTTTTCGATACTAGATAGTACAAATAATCGTTGTACAGTATTAGTTTATCCAATTAAACACCAAAAACAAAGAGTGACATCTATCGGAAGGACGGAGGAAATTCCATTAGCAAGTAAACTGCCCGTTAGTACGGACTTACGACTTGATGGCGGCAGTTTGTAACGCCGCGCTTTAATTATCTTGTCTCGGGTTAAGTGATACGAGGGAAGTGTATACTTGCTTTAAAACAAATTATTTTTTACAGAAAAAGAACCCTACAGAAGTAACCTATTCTTTTAAAAGTTGAAATCCATTAATACTCAAATAGAAATTTCTTATTCTTTTTCCATTAATACTTAAATAGAAAAAGAAGAAGAAATTGCATTCCGCTTCGTGGCGTATAAGACGCCTGTGTAAACGATTTGAGGCGCTGCACTTTGCGGATGCGACTACGTAGTTTTTTAGTTTTCATGCATTTGAAATTCGAGCTATGAAAAAAAGACGTCAATTTAATGAACATAGAGGTTTTTGTATTATAGAATAAGTGCGACAAGCGAACACACAGTCCACTTGATGGTAAGTCAATACTGCGGGTCATAGACATCAACATCTAGCTTCAATTAAGAATGAAAATGCAGATGCGTTGTCACCTCTGAGGACTAAGATGGTATGACTCGTTATCATATAAAGGGATTTTGATTTTCTACACTCTCCATACGATACACAGCAATATTAATCTGGTATTATAATTTACGCAGGTATTCTGTGAGAGCGTGGTTCTACCTCGTTTGAGCAGACACAATCGTGCTACAGCCATAATAAAGCTGCAGCATGGCTCTACTACTCGTACTTCAAACAAAAAAATTCAAATAGTTACTGATACGTTTTAGAGTTCTGCTAGGTGGTGAATATAGCAAATTGTGTGTTTTTAGTATTTATTACAAAAGGAATACAAGTTATTTCATTCGAAAGGTACTATTAGACGCAATAATAGTGCTTCTAATGCGTGGTAGGGCTGCTTATCCGCCTAGGATTCAGTCTGGGTAGATACAAAACTCTTAGCTGTTGTTGTCGCTAAATACCAGTACTTACACTACTGTGTTCCGCTCTGAAGGTTATATAAAGCCACTATAATTACAAGCTGTGAAGCATTCCATCTCAATACCCAGAGGTGACAACGCAACTGTAGTCTTCTATGCTGATAAAAAGTGAACATTACTTCTTTGGATTATAAATATAAGGACAAATTGAGAGAATGCAGTAAGCGATCATTTTTTATGCATTAATTTTCCATCTTATAAATAACTTTAATAGAATGTGTGTCTGTGTGTGTTTCTGTGTGTGTCTGTGTGTGTTTGTGTGTCTGTGTGTGTCTATGTGTGACTGTGTGTGTTTGGATTTGCAGGTTTCTATGGACTGAGGCAGCCACTTACCGTCAAGTGGACTGTAAGTTCGTTTGTCACTTTGATTCTATAGAGAAGCCAAGCTACAGTATCATGGCTGTTCGGGAAGGTTCACGCTTGCGTAAAGTCACCTTAGAGCTCAAAATACTAAGGTGAATATTTTTACACAAGTTTCTTCAGATTCTGAAGTTGGGGCGCTTTAATAGTGTTTTCTGCTAATATACATATATTACTTTACTTGGCGTAATTATGTTACAAAAGTAAAATAAAGCCACACTATACGTAAATTCTAATACTGGGCTCATGGAAATAGTGTAATGGTGTTTTTTTTATAGAAAAAGGGTACCAAACGAGCATACAGTCCACCTGATGGTAAGTGGTGGCCCATAGACATCCACATTTGTCCTCAATGAAGAAATAAAATGCAGATGCGTTGTCACCCCCGACGGCTGAGATGGAATGCCTCGTATCTAGTAAAAAGAGTCTACGGTTTTCAACACTCACCATACGAAACACAGCAGCAATGAGCTGCTATTTTACGCTGGTGTTCTGTTAGAGCGTGTTCCTACCCTGGTTTTGCCGACCAATTCATGCTACAACTATAATATAGCTGCAGCGTGGCTCTACCACGTGGAGAAGGGTGGTGTAAGAATATAAAGAAAGAAAGAAGCAAACAACACATGCAAATAAATAAATATACAATACAAAACTCTTTATTGTACACCAAAAAAAGATAAAAATATAAACAAGAAGAAAAATAAACAACTATCGAGGGAAATACAAAGGGCGGTCTTATTGCTACATATCAATCTCTTCCAGACAACCCAGAAGAAGAAATAAATAAAATAATAAAAAGAGCAATGGGTATGGTGCACTAAAATAAAAATATAATAACAAATAAAAATAAAATAAACATAGAAACTTATGCATCAAAAAGACAACATTCTTCAGGTAGATCAATGACTATAATTAAGCGGAGGAAGTGAGAGGGGTTAGAGAGAGAAATAGCATTTCTTAGTCTGTTTCTGGAACACATTTAAGGATTGAGCACTACTAGTTGACTAGGGTAAGGAGTTCCAAAATCTTACCCCAAGAACAGAGAATGATTTATCATAATAAGTCGAGGAGTGCACAGGACATTGGAGGGAAAGATATTCTTTGGATCGTAAGGAAAAATTATTACAGGAGCTGAGAAATTCAAAACGTTCTTTTAGATAGGAAGGACTTGATATATTTATTTTATTTAAGACGCAGGTAGAGAGCAGAATGTATATGAGTATTTTGACGAAGATGGATTAGGAGCCACTTGAGATTAGTGCGGTATTCTGAGATATGGTCACATTTGCGAAGCCCAAATATGAAACGTATACAGATATTTTGGAGTCGCTCAAGCTTGTTAAGTTGCTCCTCGGTGATATCAAGGTAACAAATATCAGTATAGTCGAGGATAAGGAGTAGTAAAGATTGTGCAAGCGTAATTTTGGTGACATTGGGTAAAAAGTAATTAAGCCTCCGGAGTGAAGCATAAGCTGCAAACATTTTACGGCTCACTGCATTAATTAATATATGCAAAAAGATAAATTAAACGAAGTATTTACCAACGTTAAGAATATATAAATTTAATAAAATTCACTTAAAAACTATATCCACTAACCCATATCATCCCGTGGGTGTCGTAAGAGGCGACGGAGGGAAACTGAAACAGGAGATTCACCTCATATAACTCTCAAAAAAAGCGTCAAATATGGTAAAATCCTATGTATAATGTAATCTACAGGGGAGGCATTTTTTTAGTTTTATAGGCTTTAAAACATGGAATCGAATCCTGGACATATGCTTCTCTATTTCTAAGAGAGTTTATAGGGCAAGGAAGACTGCGCTGCCTAAAGTTTCTGGCGGACTTTACATGTAGACAAAACATTATTTATATTTGTTTGACATTCAGGTTTTCTAGCGATGTTTTCTTCACTGTAGAGCTCGTAGTAAATCAACACTTAAAACTGTGTTACAAAATATGTTACGGAATTTAAAGTTTTAATCCTTAAGAACACACAATATCTTTCAGAACTCATTTCTCTGTGATACAAGGAACATAAAATGCACGTATGACTTTTAAATGCCCGGTCGTATACTGCCAGAAAATATTTCCTTTTTACTGACATCATTTTCCAACATTTTATTTATGTATGCAAATATTTTTTTATGTTTTTGCAACAAAATGTAGTAAAACAGTTTTTGTTATTTAAAGCAGAATTTAAGAAAGAAAATGCATCTATTTGCCAGAAATAGGCGTAAACATTATAAATTTATGTATACTTTATTAGAATTAACCTTTAAACTAGTAATAAATATAGTAAAGCCATGCTGCAGCTATATTAGTAGTATAGTTGTAGCAAGAATGGGTCGGCTCGACTGCATTGAAACGCATTCGAAGCAAACGATATGCTTTGTCTTTCGTAAGGCGTAGGTAAAGGAGTGGAATAATTTGCCAGCGTCTGTCTTCCATCCGAATATAATATCGATATCTTCAAGGCAAGTATGAATAGGCTTTTGTTACGCTAGGACAGTGCGAATAACCATCTTCATCACCACATACCACAAGTTGGAATTGTGGTCAAAGACTGCCTTATAGTAAATAAAAAATATTTCGGTGCTGGATGTGTGTTTATAATTGCCATTCATATATGTGAAACTTCTACATAACATCGGAGGGATTGCTCGTATAGGGGTAATGTAATATTTTAAAGATAACGATCTCGCGCTTGCTAAATTCAAATGTAAACGTTTAGCAAAACAAGTAAACGAAAAACAAACTTGGGACGTTCCGTGACGGAAAACAATCTACAACGGTGGAGATCGTCAAAATTAAATCAAGTTATAGCTTAGATTTAATCTAAATTTATCTTGATGCTGAGCCTGCTTACTGCGAGATTAAATAAAGTTTTAATAGGCTTACTATAAGTTACCGTGAAAATGAACAACAATATTTTTTCGTCAAAACTTTGTAATCCTTCTTATCCCGGTTCCATTATAGCTGGGAACTTTATCTAAGAATTTGACAAGGGAAACATTAAGCACTAACGACAAGATAAGAGGTTCTTATATAGACTGGAGTCAATATTAATTATTAGAATCGGGCGTAAACAAGCACACAAACAAGCTGATGGTATGTGGTTTTGGTGGCCCATAGACATCTACATCTGAACTCGTTTGCGAATCAAAATGCAGCTGCGTTGTCGCCCCTGAAGACTAATGTGGAATGCCTCGTTATCAGTTAAAAGGATCTCCGGTTCTCTACACTCACCATACGAAATACAGCAGCATAATCAGCTATTTTATTCTCGTATTCTGCGAGAGCATATTCATTCGCCAGTATAGCTGCAGCGTGGCTCAACCACCAGTAAAATTTAACATTAAGCGTGTAAAAATACACGCGTGGTGAAGTTCTTAAAGGGACTGGTGATAAGAGAGCTGGTTCTTTCCTCGTTTAAAGGCCATTCAGCGAGGAGACGCAGCCAGTGTTCTTGGCACAATACCACGGGGTGTAGTACCGTAGGATAATTTAAGTTTTTGGTTTTAGATTTCTTGTCATAACTTTTTTAAATTGTATATATTTTAATAGTTTGTAAACAAATTAATGCTAGATAGGTTTTGTATATCTATACATATAATAAAAATGTAAATAGCCGATGTCTGTACATTTTAGATTTATATAATAAAAGTGATTGAGTGGTACTAAAAATAAGTAATTAAATACATTTCTACCATTTTTAGAATTTTCTGTCTGTCTGTCTGTCTGTCTGTCTGTTTGTTTGTTAACGTATCACGTATAAAGTACCAATTTATATCAGAAGAATCGTTAAAGAATTTATAAAGTGTATCTTCAGGTTACATTTAGTCTTTATTTCATTAAAATTAGTTCATTCCATCAAAAGTTATGATAAATATTCTGAAGTATGGCTGCAAAGTATAGGTACGAATTTGTTCAATGGTGGCGTTTGTTGAGTCATCAAGTACATTTTAAACTAATATCATATTATAAATCATAACATAATTAAATGATGTAAAATAATGTTCTATAATAATATAATTATATCTAAAACGCAGTAAACAAAAGTATTGCATAAAGAACGTAATAAATATATTAAAAAATAATACCTTATTATCTAAATCTAAAGTACAATAGTTAACCCATTTCATCGATAGATGGTGGTGTTGCACAAATGTCATGCAAGAAGGCAGGTTGTGGTTTTTTTCTGTAAATGACTTTTCATATTTGCTGTTAATCTTTAAATTACTCGATGCCCTACTGTGTATTGACAATGTCATTTATTCTTTACCGCCGAGTTCTCTACATGGTAAATCAAATTTTAAAAGAGCTATTAACAATTTCGTTGGTTTCGGCGAGAATCAAACTTTCTTTCTTGCTTACGATGTAGGCCTGATTTATAAGTTCTTTTACGTTTTTTTATTGTATCAATCGCGTCAATTAATCTCTTATTTTTAGAATTGATTTTAACAGCGCCATCTATCCTTATATCTCTATACATGCGGTAATCACATGCTGTGTCTGATTCTGTACATTGTATAGTATATTAATTTGTGACTAAAATCATTATGGAGACTGAAACTCATTAAATAAGTACATTTTTATAATTTTTAGAATTGTCTGTCTGTCTGTTTGTTTATAAACTTATTACATACTTACTTTGTCTATGTCTTAAGTAAACATCTTTTTTTCAAAGAAATTGTTTAGAAAATCATAAAGCGTATCTTCCAGTTCATTTAATCTTTGTTTTATTAAAATTGGTTAATTCTATCGAAAGTTTTGATTATTATTTTGAAATGTAGGTTCGATTTGTTTAAAGGCGCCATAAAACCTCAGAAATAGTAATAAAATGATTCCTTTTTATAAAAAAACGTTTTATTATAATATATTTATACTTTAAACACAGTAAACAAAAAATATGTTTTCCTTAAATTAAAAAAGGATGTCTTCCACGAAGAACGTAATAGATGGCGTTGTACGTTAACGAGTCCATTCAAGCTGAAAGAGCCGTGTAGGGTGTAGCTAACAGCACAAACATCATCAAAAACAGATATCAGAAAAAAGATACGTACGCCCAAGCTAAATGTAGCAAAATTGCATCAAAAACAATATGTCATGATGTTGTTTTATACCAAGAATCCACCTTATATCAAATAACTTTCCTTTCAGTTCTAAGCGTGTTCTGTTCCCACTTCCCATTCCCAGTCAGCGTGTGTTATGCCATGACCGATGACCGTAAATAAAGCGCAAGGTCAAACTTTACGCGTTGCAGGAGTGGACCTCAGTAGTGACTGTTTTGCACATGGCCAATTCTATGTTGCTTTTTCCAGCGTTAGTAGCTCCCGTAACATTTTTCTGTACGCCCCGGCTGTCTACTTCTAACGTCGTTTACACAGAAGTTCTATCACAAACGACTCAGAACTTTGAGCATAACGATTTATTTTGGTGCCACTTATTCATACAGTAATGATATAAATCTTTTAATATTCTCTTACCTAAACGACAAATTCTTTAAGTAAAACCTATATACGCGAGCTACGCCGCGGGCACAGCTAGTTTTAAATATATTACTTAACTTACTGCTTCATACTCGTATACAAAGAGAATGAACTACGTGTGTGATTCAACGAGCAGCTCTATAGCACAGCAGAACCAATGTTTGCACTGTCCGGGATGTATCAACATTGCCCCTTTCACGTAGTTTCAGGAAATAAAACATTTTAACTGTGCAATGACAGGAATATATTGTTGAATCCGTGACGGCTTTTAATATGATTAAAACGAAACAAATAAAACAAATTAATATCATATGATGAAAGTATTTAAAAAAAAAGTAATCATGTAATTAGGCCGTGTAATGGCGGTGTAAGAATATCCACTACCCCATATTATCCCGTAAAGGATCTCCTTTACGGGATAATACGGGATAATACGGGACCATCTGGTCAGCAGTGTATTCCTAATAACGACTAAAAAAACCGCGGTTGCAATTCCGCTTTCCAAGCGTGGCAACTATGGCAAATGTGTTCAGCAGTGGACTCTAATAAGCTGTAACGGTAACAGCAACGGTAATTAAACAACCGTGTAGCGATCTATGGGGGAGGCCTATGTTCATCAGTTGACTTTTAGGAAAGGCTGTAATGAAAAATGGAAAAGGAACGGAATAATAATATATTAAAAGACTTTAATTAGTATGTAATATATACTAAATGGTTCATAATAATAGTTTAATCCCAACCAAAATGTCCCTTCGTATAGTGGGAGTTAATAAATGATATTTATTAATGTTATTATTTATCTAACATTGTTTGCACAAACTGTACCAAAATATACAAATAGTTTTGTTTGTTGTTCAACGTGAGTGGTCGGTACCAGCAGCGCATAAATTACATACAATGCAGATTGGTGCACTATGTGAGATACTGCAGGAACTATTTTATAAAAACAGAAGTAGTTTTAATAAAAAAGTTATGTTCATTCTGTATAAACCAGGAATATACACAAGCTAGTGATACCAACTTCTCGACTCCACAGAGTCAGTAATTAATTCATTTGCTCCATAGCAATATATAATTGTAGTTTTATTGCGAATATAAGAATTACTACCTGTTCCCCGTGACTTCGTCCGCGTGAAATATTGATTTCATGAGTTGAATTTTTTTTTCGTGGAACCCTAATTCTTTTCCTAAAACAAAAGTAGCCTAAGTTACTCCTTATAACATCAACTATCTGCCAAAGAAAGTCCCATTCAAATCAGTTCTCAGGTTTGTGCCCGATGTGTGTTCAGACAGACGTCGTGTTAGAGTTTTATTATAGGTAGGTATAGATTTCAAACCAGTGGTAAAAACTAAAAACAATTAATGAATTTCAAAATGTATTATTATTTTGATTATTATTATTCGAAATTCATAATAAATAAAAAATATTCTATTCTATTCTAAAAAAAACTACGAAACCATGCAATGGTACCTGTATTATTTAAAGAATTTAGTGAAGGAACATTTACAATTAATTCTTAACAAGCATTAACTGATTAAAAAGCAGTTCAGCAGTGGACTTGTGAAGGTCTTTGATGGTGATGGAGGATGAATAAATACCTGTATTAATTAATTTATTTTCAATAATTGTTGGTCACCTAGGCAAGAATATATTAAATTACTCTCTGGGTTTGTTTTACCACTAATTTATGAAAATTAATAAATTTTATAAATAATTTTTATTGTTTTTCTTTTCTCGCGCAAAGGCTAAATGTATAGACCATTCAGCAAGAAAACTCAGCCAGCGTTCTTGGCACTGTACCACGGGGTGAATGTTGCTAATAATTTATGTTTAGTTTAGCTGGAATGCTCGCGTACGGTGAAACTTACGACAAGTGCTGAGATCGCAAGTTACAACGGCAATAAATAGTAGAAGAAAATTATTATGCAAGACTTGTGCAGTATACTCGTAATGCAGCGCTATTTCGCTAGATAAGTTAACGTATCTTTGGTAGCAACGTAAAAGAGAGCACGTCTTGTGAAATTAAGCTATTCTTACATCGAATCCGCTTCGCTATGCATAGAAAATTTTAACTTTTTAATTGGGACTTGTAATAGGTTCGTTCGATTTGTTGAAAGTATTTTTTTTTAATTGCTTTGAAACGTCGATGGATGCAGCTGACTCAGAATTGTGTTATGCGGCATTTCTTAGGGAAGCCTATGTACAGCAGTTTACTTAGAATTATTGAATAAGGGTGATCAACATGTACACAGCCTGCCTGAATGGTAAGTAGATGCTGTGGCTTATAGACATCTACATTTTATTTTATTTTATTTTATTTTTATTTGCTTGGAAAACTTACAGCTAATTTACAAAAATAATATAATTATAACAAAAATGAAGGCCATTTACAAGTTTTCACTTATATAATACTTTATATGACAAGAGTGTGTCAGAAGAGATATAGTAACAGTATACTTAAATATAAATTACATTATCAAAAAGAAAAGAAGTTGTTAGAAAGTAAACGCCTAAGTTGGATAACGCTGGAATGAAATAAATCAATATCCACATTGTGAGTATGTGCTATAGCATTAAAAGATCTGCATGATCGAATAATAAAAGAGTTTTTCCTGTAATTACTTTTCACGCATGGTACATATAAAAGTGTAGGTTTCCGCAAACCAGATGATGAGGTGTGTAAACCTATTTTACTTAATAGTTCAGGACAATCAATATTACCATTCATAATTTTAAAGAGGAAGGAGAGATCTGCAATATTTCTACGCTCATATAAAGGTAATATGTGATTTTTTTTACATCGAAGAGTATAGCTGGGTATAAACTTTTTTGATTTAAATTGAAGAAAACGCAAAAATCTTTTTTGTATGCGCTCTATCCTATCCACATATTCATTATATTTTGGATTCCAAATTTCAGAACCATATTCCAAATGGCTGCGTACAAAAGCGCAATATAGAATTTTGAAGGTTTTTATGCTTTTAAAATCTGCCGATAACCTTAATATGAAACCCAGCGCTTTGTTAGCCTTTGTAACGATGTTATCAACGTGATTGTCAAACAGCAATTTAGAGTCAAAAGTAACACCGAGATCTTTGATAGTGCTGGTTCTATTTATAGAAATATGGTTTAATTTATAATTATAAATTATAGGATTAGGTTTACGAGTAAATGAGCAGATAAAACATTTGGAAACATTCAGATCGAGTTTATTGTTAGAACAGTATGCTTCTAAATTGAAGAGATCCTTTTGAAGGCTAGAACAACTTTCCAAACTTGTAATAGGACATAAGATTTTCATATCGTCAGCGTAAAGAATAATCTTGGAATTTTTAAAACACGTGTCGATATCATTGATAAAAATTAAGAAGAGCAAGGGCCCCAATAGGGATCCTTGTGGTACGCCAGACGATATATGGATTGCAGACGAACGATATCCACCAAGGACGACAGATTGACTTCGATTTCTGATGTATGACGTAAACCATCGGAATAATCCCTCCCTTATATTCTATTAAGAACTAATATGCAGATGCGTTTTTAACCCTGAGAAGTAAGATCAAATGCCTCGTATCCAGCAAAAAGGATCGCCGTTTCTCTACACTCATCATACAATACAGCAGCATTAAGCTGCTATTTTTGCTGATATTCTTTGAGAGCGTGGTCTTTCCCGGCTCGAGCAGACCCGTTCGTGTTGCAGCCATTATATTGCTATCACTTCACTTCACTACGTACGAAACTTGCACCCTCATATTGAACTTGTTTGCACCCTGCCAGGCGGTGCGCTGCTACAATGCATGCGCACCGCCTGGCAGGGTTGCCATGTAATGTTTTAAACGTGTTAAATGAGAGAGAAAGAGATGTGTTGTTAATACTAAATCATTACTTATACTCATTTTACATTAATATATAAGTCATGTGGGCTACTCGCACTACAATACAACGCGGCCCTCGGCACTGAAACTCATTGCTAAGACACTGCGCCACAGAGCCATCAATAGTTACGTGGCTGCAGCACAGATGGGTCTACTCTTACGGGAAAGGTCTTCGCTTCCACACAATGTCAGCGTAAAATAACTATTGCAACATATGAAAGTCCACTGCTTAACATAGGATTTCCCCATAGGTTGCCTTTTGGAGAGGATTTACTAATTTGCCTCTGTGTAAACTTAAAACACATGTAAAAAGCACTTTCATGAAAAGAATGGACTATTTAAAAGATAAGAATTCGTGGACATAAAGAGCTCCCTTAGACCATTTTTTAACAAATTTCTTTAGAATCGTTGTGATTTGAAACGCGATTAAACGAAAAGGTGACATTACAAAGAGACAAACATATACTTCTATAGGATTTAGTCTGCGAGAGAATGGATTGAATACAGTGTTTCTTTTAAATTTATTTACATAAAACTTACAATTATACTACGCCCGATACGCATTCGTTTCATTCTCTCGAAGTTTGTTTTTCTAAAGGTTTCACTTCTACTGTGTGTGATCTGCACACACGTTTTTTTGCGTAATCGAAAAACTTATAAAAGAAAATGATTTCTGTGCATATAGCATAAACTAAAAGGTTAAGTTATAAAATAAAATTATAAATAAGACTTTTATTATTTGCATTTTTACACAAAAAGGGTCCTTACACTCCTGCTGTATTCTTCTTTCTTTTTTTTTAACTAACGTAGATATTTTTACCGTGAAATAGCGTTGTAAGAATATCCACTACCCCATATCATCCCGTGGATGTCACAAGAGGCGACCGAGGGAAACAAATCAGGAGATAGGCAGCGACGTCTTCCTATCTCCTGATTTGAAGTACCACGACTAAGTAATAGCGACTAAAAATAAAAACTGTGGTTGCCTATGATAAATATCTCCCCTAGTATGAGGCAATCTATGGGGGAGGCCAACGTTTAGCATGGACTTTAATTAGGCTGTAATGGTAGCGGTAGATATATTTAGGATACTATTGCGAGAAAAATAGTGTACTTGTGTGCCTTGCCGCTTCTATTCACAAGGTCTTGTTAGAGCGATAACGTAGCATTTGAGTTTAAAAAAGTGCTTGTACAAGCCAATCTATACATACAAATAAATAAAATTGAAGTGTCTGCTTGCAAAATTATTACAAAGACTTTTACTAAATGTATATGAAAGTATGCATATACGGTCATCATCATCATCATTACAGCCCTTCACAAGTTCACTGCTGAACATAGGTCTCCCCTAAGGAATGCAAAAGACACGCTCTTTAGACCACCTACATCCATCGACTTCCTGTATGTCTTACCGGGTTATCATTCCATCTAGTGGGGGGTCACCCTTCACTACACCTGCTCGTATCTCGAGAATGCTACTCGAGAACCTTTTTTCCCATCGATTGTCTGGTCTCCGAGCTATATGGCTGATCCATTGCCACTTCAGCTTACTAATCCGTTAACATCGGATATACAGTACATAACAAAAAAAAACAACTTTTAATGTTTTGTCTGTCTTGGCACTCTGTCACTGGCAGATAGCTAACGTTATAAGGAGTAACTAAAGCTACTTTTATGTTAGAAAAATAATTAGGGGTCCGAGCAAAACACTTAAAACCCATTACATCCAATCGTAATAAACTCCACGTGGACGAATTTGCCGGAAAAGGTTAGTTTTGAATAAAATAAAAAACAATGGGCTTTTACAGGCAGTAATGGTAATGGTAAGCTGCTTAATTTATTATTTTAAAGCAAACCGGTTTGTTATCGTTTGTAGTCGCAAGTAGTAGTGTCGTCGTACGAACAGAATCAATACTAACGAACAAATGTTTGCTGCGAAGTAAACGCGTGTATCGACTATGTGCCCTTTAACGAGTCGCAAAATAAATCAGGTTATTGAAACAGGCTATATACCGATACTGCTTCAACTGTTATTAACTTTGGATGGCATATATTCTTTATGAAGGTAATCTTATAAACAAGAAAGGTTAATACTGTTTAAAAATACCTGACTGTGTAAAAATATTAGTTTTTTTTTTAAATAAAGCGCTTAGCTTATATTTTCACTTATTTATTAACTTTTTTATTAACTTTCTAGCAGCTTTATTATAAGTTTTGAATATTTGAGCTAGAATGGTCGCTTACCAACTTTAAATCGTTATGGATCCTAAATGTCATTCAGAATGAAAAATGACTACAGAAAGCTATATAGGATTTTCAGAGACCTAATCAAAGATACCCCACCTGACATAGTTCGTCGAATTTCCTTTTTTCTTTTAAGCAATATGGCGTCTGGTTGTCGCCATATTGAATTTTAATTACTGTCATGTCTTTTATGACACACAAGATTAAGAAAAATCGATTGACGTAAGAATCATCAAAATCGACCCACGCGTTTGGTCTCTAGAGCGCCACAAAGGAACAAACATACATATTTTATGTGCTTTATTTAAGGCTGAATATCTAATGATTTCTTATATTTACGAAACGTCGGGAATATAAAAATAGATTAAAATCTTTAAAAAAGATTTAAAATCCGTAAAATTAGTTTTATTTAAAAAAGCTGAATATCTAATCTAATCCGACTCACTAAGAATTATTTTAATAAATTTATTCGGCTTTTTGTTTTTTTATTAAATAAATTGCTTCTAGTTTTATATTTTCAACACACCTAGTTACACGCACAGTAAAACATTACGTTATAACATGCCCAGGGCACTACTGTGCCCTATATTTTACAGTTTTTTGAAATTGGGGTAGAATTTTCATATGAAATCAGTCTTTACTGACGTTTTTGTATAAAACCAAAAAATAAGTCTTCTTATAATGAAGTAAAAAAACTACCATTAAACGAAAAAGCAACCAAAAATCAACTTTTTAGACAATCGAAGACACAGTGCACATGATGGTAAGTGGATACTGTGGCCCATAGAATTCTACATTTGTCCTCCATTGCATTTTAAAGTGCATATGCTTGAAGACTAATATGGAATGCTTCGTATTCAGTAAAAAGGGTCTCCGGTACTCTAAACTCACCATACAAAACACAGCAGCATTGGATGCTATTTTATGCCGGTATTTTGTGAGAGTGTGTATCGGTCGAGCGGTACTACAACCATAATATAGCTGCAAATTGACTTTTTGTTAGACGTGAAATAAACATTGTTTAAACGAAGTAACAAAAAAGCTCTAATGTAGCAGGGAACCCCAGTAAACCAGGGTACGGTTGTAACAGTATAATTCATAATACATTAATATTACTACTATGTTTTTTTTTTAATAGAATATGGGTGACAAATGAGCACACAGTCCACCTGAGGGTAAATGGATGTTGTGGGCCCTAGACACTACAACTTTCTTCTATTAACAATCAAAATTCATATGCATTGTCATCCTTGAGGACTAGGATGAAATGTCTTTTACACTTGCTAATGATAATGCTTACTACACTTACCATACGAAACACAGCAGTATTAAGCTGCTATTTTACGCTGGTATTCTGTAAGAGCGTGGTCCTTCCCGGTCGAGCCGACCCATTCGTGCTACAACCATATCATAGCTGCAGCGTGGCTCTACACGTATATACGTGCACAATATTATTTGAAATCGGTCTCTTGCACAGTGTTAGCTCATGGGCTGACAGTACATTACAGTGTATAATTACACGGTACGTAGGCAACCCGGTTTCGATGCCCGTTGGCACCAATGAAATTGTTAATTGCTTTTTTCATCATCAACATCGTGAGGAATGCTATCACGGATAACGGTGAATCAGGGTTTGATTCTAGAGAGCGAGCCTGAAAGCAGCTACCACGGAAGGCACCCAAATTACTCACTTCCGGCATGGCTCTCTTAAGTGTGGAATTTTTCCCAAAATCTGGAAAACTGCTAGAATAGTGCCCGTACACAAAGGAGGGTCTAAGAAATTAGTTGAAAATTATAGACCCATCTCCATACTACCTACGTTAGCGAAGATTTTTGAACGATTAGTACATAACGCCGTATATCCGCTTTTACGTAACATTATATTGCCACAACAGCATGGCTTTGTTAAGAATCGATCCACTGTGACTAATTTAATTATTTACTCGACCTTCCTATTTGAAGCTCTCGATGCACGTAGGCAAGTTGACTGTGGCTATACAGATTTTCGCAAGACATTTGACCGGGTGGGCCACAAGATGCTACTAGAAAAAATTGCCTATAATGGAATAAGAGGTAATCTATGACGGTGGTTTAAGTCTTACATCTCAAACAGAATGCAAAAAGTGGTTATTAGGGGTCACGAATCTGAATGTGTACCGATTACTTCAGGCTTGCCACAAGGATCTATTATTGATCCTTTTCTATTTATAATATTTATAAATGACATTAATGAGTGCTTCCGTTCAAGTAGGTTCTTTTTATATGCTGATAATTTAAAGGTATACAAAATTATCAAAAACACTAATGACCATTTAGAATTACAGGATAATTTAAACCGTTTCATATCGTACTGTAACAGAAATAAGTTATAACTCAATCTTAATAAATGTAAATCTATAACTTTTACAAAAAAAGAAAAAAACCAGCTCCTGCATTTATTATTTATGTGGTACCCCCCTATCTCAAGAAGTGGCAATCAGGGATCTTGGAGTAACTTAAGACACTAAATTACATCTAGACATACATATTGAAAATATTATTAACAAAGCTTATAAGATGTATGGTTTCGTTATCCGATCTGGTAATATGTTTAAAAATCCCTTGACTTACTTACACCTTTATAGATCCTTAATACGATGTCACTTGTAGTATACAGTGGCTATTTGGAATCCTCTATATAAAAATATATATTGATAAACTACAACTTGTGCTGAAAAAATTTCTTAGATGTATCCATTATAATTATGTCAGAAAAAAAACCGTATAATGAACTCATGGCGGAGTATAACCTCACTACTCTTAAATCAAGGCGTATAATTCTTGAAGCAATGTTGTTTTATAATCTGTGTCACAATAGATACGACTGTATGGATATAATTGATAAAATAAATTATAGGGTACCTACCAGAGCACATCAGCGCGTGGCCCATTCGCATAAACTTTTTTCAACCAATTTATGCCGGACAAACGCGGGACGAAGGTCCTCTTTATTACGTATGATGCACTCGTACAATGAGAATTTCAATGCTATCGATATCAATGTCACAGGACGTAATAATTATAAGAAGATTGTCACTGAAAAACTTAAGCAAGTAGTCATTGAGTAGATAGTGGAATATATGACACGTCTATTTAGAAAACAAAACTAATGAGCAGTGGTGTCATATATCCTACAATAACCCTACAATAGTTGTTAGTCGATAATAAGTTTCTTAATTAAAATTAATAAGATATTGTCAATTTATACTATGTAACAAGCTTCATCTATCTTCAAAAACTGTAATACTTAAGTTAGTGACCAGCGTTGCTGAGTTCATAATAATAAAAAATGTGTAGTAATTACATTAGCTAACTTGATAATTGTGAACTTGTTTGTGGTCCGAAGTTTAATAAATTGAAAAAGAGGCGTCGTAATCAGAATGACTATTTTATAAAACGAGGAACAATTGGAGAACAAGTTTGGTGCGATCGTTTTGCCTCCCAAGTGTAACGATTATGGCAAATTCAAGCAGTAGATAGATTTCCAGCTTTAAGGAGACTTTACTACTGACTAATGAAGAGGAAGGTGTTAACTCAACTTGTTAAGTTGTGTTAGAATTTTCATCTGGTCAAAAAGCTGTACACAATAGCGCAACATAATATAGGGAAAAGCGTAAGAAACTTTTTGACGGAAGTGTTTAACAGTGGTAGAGCCAAGCGGTAGCTTTTGCTGTCGCACGGATGGGCCAGCTCGAAGCGGGGTGGTACCACGACCTCACAGAATACCAGCGTGAAGTAGAGGTTTACCTCTACGTTACACTTGGTGAATGCAGGTGGCCGGAAGCCCCATCCCCCCCCCCTCCCCATCAACATGGTAGTGGAATTAAATAAAAGACTACACCAGGAGGGTACCAGCACCCCTAGAGAATCCCTCGCTGAGCATCCACGACCAAACTACTTCACTCCTGAGTGTGGGTGCCCAGGCTGCCCCGTGTATTCTGGGGGTGGGGGAGCGGGGGGGAATATTCCGCTAGCGACTAATGCTGATCGGGGCAAGCGGAGCAATACAACCAAGGCGACCCCTGTCACGCTATCCGTGAATTTTTGCAACATCAGGGGACTTCCTTCCAACCTTAACGCTATCCATTACCATCTAGAGACGGCGAAGCCGGCCTTGCTCTTTTTAACCGAGACGCAGGTGTCCTCTCCGTCTGATACTTCATATATCTCCTACCCGGGGTACAAATTGGAACACTCCTTTGTGCCCCGGGCTGGAGTTTGCGTATACGTCAGAGAGGACATCTGTTTTCGACGCCTCGGCAGTCTTGTGGGTACGGACCTGTCCATCCTATGGCTGTGCGTAGACAGCGACGACCATCCCCGCGTCTACGGGTGCCTCTATAGGTCCCATAGCGGTAATGCCGACACAAACCGACTCATCGACCACGTCCAAATGGCTGCAGACTCCGTGCTACAACAGGTCCCATCCGCAGAGATCGTGATACTCGGTGATTTTAACGCCCACCACGCTGAATGGCTTGGTTCTCGTTTAACCGATCATGCGGGTAGATCTGTCTATGACTGTGTTTTGGCATATGGTCTAACACAACTGGTTATTTCGCCGACGTGGTTCCAGATGTGGAAGACCATGTACATTACCTGTTGGACCTTCTGCTGACCTCTCATCCGGACGGATATCAGGTCGCCGTCGATGCCCCTCTGGGCTCTTCGGACCATTGTTTGATCCGGAGTACGGTGCCACTCACGCTCTGCACCTTGCCGTCGTGTTTGGCACTATAGGTCATCTGATTGGGACGGGATGCGGTCTGTTTTTGCATCCTCCCCTTGAGGGCAGTTTTGCTTCTCGCCGAAAGATCCCAACGTTGTTGCGGATTCTGTTAGTGATGTGGTACTTCAGGGTATGGAACTTTTTATTCCATCCTCTGTGGTGCCCATCGAAGGCAGATCCCCGCTATGATTTGGTCGCTCCTGTGAAATACCATCACGCTATAAGCAGGAGTGCTACCGACCCTAGGCTGACGCATCAACGTCTCGGGATGTAAACACCAGCGCACTTAAAAAGAAGTACAATTCCGCCTCCAGGTCCTTCAGAAGAATCATTGCAAAGGCAAGTTCTGAGCACATCGGCAGAATTGGTGAGAGGCTAGATCGCCTTCCTTCGGGAACCCGTACATTCTGGTCTCTCGCCAAGGCTGTCCAAGGGAACTTCTGTCAGCCATCTCTTCCATCTCTGCACAGAGAGGACGACTCACTGGCCCATGCCGCAAAGGAGAAAGCCGATCTGTTGAGCTCTCTCTTTGCGTCCAACTCGACTCTAGACGACGGAGGGAACACACCGCTGACCATCCCGCGTCCACGCCGGATGTGCGGTTTACACAGCGCTCGGTTCGAAAAGCACTCTTCTCCCTGGACGTCAGCAAGTCGAGTGGGCCCGATGGAGTCTCTCGCATTGTGCTGAAGACGTGCGCTACGGAGTTGGCACCGGTTCCAACGCGTCTTTTCCGGTACTCCTACTCCCAAGGCGTAGTCCCGAATTTATGGAAGACAGCTTTGGTCCACCCGAACCCTAAAAAAGGCGATTGCTCAGACCCGTCCAACTACAAGCCTATCGCCATCACCTCCTTGTTCTTCAAAATAATGAAATCCATTATAAACTGCCAGCTTATGAGGTACCTTGAGGATCACCAGCTGATTAGTGACCGCCAGTACGGTTTTCGTCGGGTTTGATCAGCTGGTGATCTTCTAGTCTATCTGACTCATAGATGGGTAGAGGCAGTGGAGTCCAAGGTGGCGGCATTGGCCGTTAGTTTAGGCATAGCGAAGGCCTTCGATCGGGTCTGGCACAAATCGCTTCTTTGGAAGCTTCCTTCCTATGGGCTTCCCGAGAAATCTTGCAAATGGATCACCAGTTTCCTTGCAGATCGGAGCATAAAGGTCGTAGTAGACGGTGCATGCTCTGATTTCAAGCTTATTAACGCTGGTGTTCCACAAGGCTGCGTTAGCACGCAGCCTGCTAGCTGCTAGCTGCAGGAAAAATAGCGTTGGTGATAGCTCGCCAACGCTATTTCTCCTGCATAACAATGATATGTTGCAAACTAGTAACATTCATTGCCATGCAGACGACAGCCCTGGTGAGACACCGGCCGTGCCAATATTTCTCGGGAAAACGTCGCCGAGTAACGGGACAAACTTGTGTCTGTCGAGTCTTTGCTTAACAAAGTCTCGGATTGGGGGCGACTAAATCTAGTCCAGTTCAATCCCCAGAAGACACAAGTTTGCGCGTTTACCGCTAAAAAGAACCCCTTTTGTCGTATCTCCTCAGTTTGAAGGCACTCCCCTTGCTGCCTCAGCTAGTATCGGAATCCTTGGCGTCGACATATCGAATAGTGTGCAGTTTCGTGGTCTTTTGGAAGGGAAGGCCAAATTGGCCTTTAAAAAGCATGGCGTGCTCAGCAGAGCGAGACAGTATTTCATGACGGCACATCGCTTGCAACTTTACAAAGCAAAAGTTTGGCCCCACATGGAATACTGATCTCATCTCTGGGCCGGGGCACCCCAGTGCCAGCTCCTTCCACTTGACCGCATCCAGCGCAGAGCGGTTCGAATCCTCGACAACCGAGTTCTTTCTGATCGGCTCGATAAACTGGCTTTGCGTAGAGATGTTGCATCTCTTTGCGTATTTTATCGCATCTATCACGGGAAGTGCTCTGAGGAATTGTTCGGACTAATTCCAGCCGCTCAATTTCACCATCGCACATCGCGACAAAACTCGCTTAATTAATAATAATAATTTCCTTGTGGAATCAATTACCACCAGAGAATTTTCCGGACAGATACGACTTAGGAACCTTCAAGAAAAGATCTTACACGTTTCTAAAAGCCCGGCAACGCATCTGCTATTCCCCTGGTGTTGCGGTTCTTCATGGGCGGCGGTAGTCACTTACTATCAGGTGAGCCACATGCTCGTTTGCCACCTTTTCTATAAAAAAAAGGTGTGGAGTGTACTCCATTTATTATGAATATGTATTATTGTGACGAGTCTTTGTAGACTGAAGACGTTTGAACCGAGAGAGAATTTACAAGAATTTTTTTTAATTTCATGAAATCAAAATATTTTTGAATAGAAAACTTCTTTAAAATCGTGGTGATATAAAACGCGATGAAACTAAAAAGCGATACTAAAAGGACAGAAACGTATACACATATAGGATTAATATTTTCTGTGGTCTGCATTCGTCTCATTCTCTCAAAGTTTAATTTACTGTAGGTTTCACTTCTAATGCGAGTTAACATACATATTTTTATATAAAGAAAGGTGAGTAAGAAGGACGCAGTCCACCTGATAGTAAGAGATTTTTAATAGAATGAGACTGACAAATGGGCACCAAGTGCATCTGATGGTAAGTGTATGTTGTGACCCATAGTCTTCTATACCTTTTTGTTTGTCACCTCTGAGGTCTAAAACAGAATGCCTCGTTTCCAGTAAAATGGTTCTCCGGTTCTCTAGACCCGAAATACGTTACACAACAGCATTAAGCTGCTTTTTCTAAGCTGGTGTTCTGTTAGAACATGGTTTTTCCACGGTTTCACAGACTTATTTGTGCTACCAACAGAATATAGCTGCAGCGTGGCTCTTGGTAGACGTGATCGTCTATAAATGTTATGGCATAGACAACTAAATTTAAGTTGCATTTCTGTTGAATATTGATATACTTAGGGAGTGACAAGAGCGATACCTCAAGTAGACAAGCTAGTTAATTGCACACTGGTATAATGAGACAGCGTCTGTTCGGTGGAGACCGCAGTCCGCACACCCTTACACACATACACATACACAACAATTTCTAAGATGGAATACCTCGTTATCAGTAAGAAAGGAAAGATATTAAAAAGGGGCCGATTCTCATCTTTCACCATAGAAACACTTAGCATTATGGTGCTGTTTTATTATAATGGTTAATGGCAACTGTAGCCCATGGACACCTGCAGTCAATTTCAAATAAAGAAGACTACAGACGCGTTGTCACCTGACGACTAAGATGGAATGCCTCAGAAACTTTACACGAACGAACAAAGCATTGCAATCACTGCTATTTGGCAGAAACAGGTAGGAGTGTGGTACCCAGACGCACTCCAAGCTAGAATAATCCTACCAGCACCAAATCCATGTCCATGACATTGATATTTTTATAGTTCATTTTAATCATCGTCATGACAGCCTATCAAATGTCAATGCTGAACACAGAACAAGGCTAAGCTTGAGGGGCGAGTAGGCGACCGAAGTTTTTTTTCTTTTTATAATGTCATCACGAAGTTGCTGCTGCCCATCTCCTGTTTTACTTTGCCCCTGTCATCTCTTACGACACCCATGACATGATATAGAGCAGTGGATTCTGGATTGGTGGATGTTCTCTGCTTGCGGCGGCGTCTTGTGGCGGGTCATGGGGATTCTGGATCGGTGGAAAGGTCTCAGCTTGCGGCGGCGCTGTGTGTGAGGGTTGTCCACTTCTCTTTAGTATGGTCGAGCGAGAGCGATGGCTGGTACACACGTTATACTTGTGAACGGGTGCTGCTGATGGGTACCGGTCTGTTTAGGTTCGCTATGGACTGATGAGCTTCAATTTTTTAGGGTCTTATCTGAATCTAGTTATACTTCAGTTACCGACGGGTCTGTTATTCTTTCCTATTCTGTAAATAAGTACCATGCTATTGTAATATTAACTTTAAATAACCAACCAAGTCCGAGTCTCGCCCAGTTCCGCACCATCGTAATACACGTATCTAGTAGGGGAGCCCCTTTTAAGTTTTAATTTTTTGAATTTTTATTATTTGTTGTTATAGCGGCACAGAAATACATATTCTGTTAAAATTTCAACTAAACGAACGAACGGACGGACGGACGGACTGACAGCGGAGGCTTAGTAAAATGGGCCCGTGAGTTACGCTTTGGGTACGGAACCCTAAAAAGACAAAAAACAAGATAACCGCGGAGTTTCCTTCGCTGAGAAGAAATTCTCCGATCAGAGAAGCTCTTTGCGAAACAGTAGTAGATTTGAAGATAAATGACATTTGACAGTTGAAATTTCATTTCGTTTTATTTAATTTCATTTTACTCTCTTATGCCTCTTCTACACGGCCTTACATTCTTAATGTACGGAAGACCAATGTATGGATGTGTGATATGCAATGACTACAGAACTCATACCAATCTCATCGTAGACAAGCAATCTGCGCAAGATAGGATTATAGTGCACGAGTGTATCTATTTCCTCCCTCTTATAGTCCGATGGAACAATCATAGGCGATCCTAGGATTTAAATGTTTTTCAAGAAATCGGGTTAAAACAAAATAAAGAAGCAGATGTTCTATGGGCCACAGCATCCATTTACCATCAGGTGGATTATACTTATTCCAAAAAAGAAATACAACAATTTTACGACAATTTTCTAATCAATATATAATTTAGCAAAAAATATTCTGGGTACTGTGATTCATTTTTTATTTTGAAACAATATTCTGTTGTGTAAACATTGCGTGAGCGTGCATACCATACGGTATGATTTGCACTTTCTTTCAATAATCAAAGGTTCACATGTACTAAATTTTGTATATGACAGTAGTTGCTTGTTTGATCCGAAACCAGCAATCAAATAATCAGATGTAGGCTAGTGTACTGATTGACGTTGAAGGGATTTGGAAGAAATTATAATGTATCCGGTTCCAAAAATATTTTTTAAGTTATATTTCTTTTTGGGCGTTTGGGAAAAATGATGAGAGTGAATTTTTACACACCTAAAAACGACACCATGAAGTTACGATGCGCGCGCACTCTGACACCTAAAAGCGACCACTTCAATGGATCCTCAGTGGCTCTCAAGTTTTTTTGTTTTTTTACGCTTAAAAGTTAAACTTCCTACGTGTGTACATAAGTACACATACATTTTTTTTCTGTCTTATTTTTAGACTAGTTATGCTATTTTGTTTACCACGACACGTGACAAACGAGCACATATTTCCCTTGATAGTGGGAGAAAGCAAATAATAATAATAAAAAACTAAGCTTGCTAACTTATGTCCCACCAGGCTCGTCCTCCTTCGCCGCTGACTTCTAGCTAGTCAACATTAACGTTGCTGAGTTATCCTCCTTGGCCCGCAAACTCCGCAGAGCCACCACACATCAGGACAGGCTCAATGCTATGATTGAGCATATAAGTATCATCGACGTTGGACTCTGGTCTTTGCAGTGCGCCTAATCACCTCTGGTAAATATCAGAATGGCAGTACACAATTTAGGTAGAATTAAACCACGCTCTCTGACTTGCTTGGCAAGCGTTGCAACTATGGGTAAAATATCCATGAGGCATCTATGACATGTAGTATTTTATAGTGAATAAATGAATTAATGATTTGACAATGCATCTGTATTTTTATTCTTAACTAACTGTACCACGCGACTTCACCGGAGTTTAACTTAGGGTTTTTTTTGCGCGGAACTCTAATTTTTTTTTTCTGAAATAAAAGTAGCATAATTTTAATTTAGTCAGAGAAAGTCGCATCGAAAATCGGTCCAGCCATTTCGATGATTAGCTGGAACAAACAGACAGTCAGACAAAAATATTAAAAATTGTGTTTTTGTTTTAAGTACCGTATACATTTTGATATATATGTATTTAGTAAAAAGCTGTTATTTTGATATTACAAACAGACACTTTAATTTTATTTATTTGTAAAGATATAGATCTAGGATAGATGTAGGTGTGTGGGTCACAACATTAATTTACCATCAGGTGGTTTCCCGTTCCTATTCTATAAAAATACAGTACAATCATACAAAGTATTTTTCTCTATAGAATAACTATCAGCTTTGTTTACCTTCGCTTTGAGTGCTAAAAAAAACTATGGAAGGTAGATACTAAAAGTAGCGCAATGAATCTGATCCCGTAGTAAAAGGGATCAATTCTGCTTGGCAGCTGTTAAAGGAGACGGCAGCACTTTGCCATTTCGAATAGAACTGAAGTCTAACGAACCAATATTTACACTTTCGCGAGCATTTTTTTATAGCTCCTTGTTTAAGAAATAGTGCTGTAATGAGAAGTGCTTTTATTATAGTTGCTAAGTTGATATTCGGGTAGGTATCATCTGGTATATAGAGTTTATCAAGGACGGCTTTTTTTATTTAGAAATTATTGGCTGTAATTGATATTTTTGATAGCTTTGTTGACTGTTGTGGCAGAGGTTTTGCAGCTATTATCCCAGTTCCAGTTGTTAGCCAACTAATACAACTTAAAGTACCTATTAAATTATGGGGAGATTATTTTATACGTTTTAGTTGTTTGAAGTCGGTTTTTTAAGTTTAGTTATTCTAATCCAATACATAGTCAGCCGTTGCAAAAATACAAAATTTTGAAACTATTTTCATTTTGTAACAGCTATGCCTAAGATAAATATTTCTCATAAAATTTTAGCCGTATTACATTCCATAAAATTTTAAAACTAATACCAATGTTACGGCCTACGGCTGCTCCCTTAAAGGATCCAATCCTCTGGGGCCCATGAGCAGAAGACTTCCCGAGCAAACGTAGGTCAGGCCTCAATGTGGCCACGTGGAAATTCTCGAATTACACTAAAATATATGGGGGAGCGTTCTATATTACGGCCAGTCGACCGGCAGAGGAATTAGGCGGAGTTTACTTACCTATGTTCAAGGCGACTGGTCCCTCCGGAGTCGGTCAGGTCGCATGTGGTTGTGTAGTACAAGGGAAAGAATGGTGATGTGGTGTGTATCTGGGTGTGACTGATGGTGATTGAACCTAGACCTTAGCCGTCGGCAGCAGCCCGGGCGTCGACACCTCTCCAACTTGAGGGGGCCCTCCGAGGCTTGTCCACATTCACTTTCCTTGTTCGTCACGATGACAGTCACTTAACTCTATCGTACGATTAACTAGCTTACAGAAGCCACTAACTATCGCGGGGTATAAGTTTACCGCACAAAACACGCACGGAGTTTCTGGATCAAAGGTCACTACCGTTTCGCGTTGCAACAGTTAGTTCTAGAATACAGAGCCCGCACTAGCTAATATTGTCGAATGCACTTATACAGATTCTGAGTCGGACCCAATAAGTCCCGGGGAAGCTCTCCAGTAGGGATACGCGCCACAAAATTCCTAGACCGTATTTTTACTGTCCGCGCTTAATTATTCCGAGTTCCCGCGCTTAATTGGCAGCGTGCCAATCGTGAGCACTGCCTAAGGACGACTGACGCTTGCGACCCGCGAGCCACTTGCCACGCTCGGCCGAACTTCAAACCGGTATCGCCGAGCTGCGCGCCATCTAACGTCAATCTCGAAATCAGCGTTCGGGCGTAAATAAACCCCCGTCCCGGACATAAGGATTTAGGTCCGCGAGCAAATCGGTCAGCGGGACAGGGTCGCGACGGCAAGTTGCAAGACCGAATCTACAACCAAACTAGGCCACCTTAGGCAACCCATCAGATCTTGCAGCTCTAACCAACGCCTCAAAAGATAGCCCTAATGTGGCAAGCCGGAGGGTCAGCCTTCACTGGATGCCCCTCCTGGGCATCGCAGCACTTTAATAAGTCCTGTACTGGACAGAAGTCCGACGACCTCTTTCAAACACCTATCTGTGCCCCTATGATTAGTTCCGCAATCCGACCGGATCAGCTCTGCAAACAGCGACGCGACACGAAGCGGCCCCGAGCGGCCTCCTAAGCTTCAGTGCAGAGAGCACCCACAAATTCCACATGAACGTCGTCTGTGGAGAGCCGAACGAAACGCACAGATAGTCTCTAGTATGAATTTTCAACAAGTAGGCCTAGCCAGGCCACCCACCATATTATCATTTACTAAAATAGTGCGGCAGCTGATTTCAATCTGATAATCTCCAAAACTAGCTAGCCTGTTAGGCAAGTAGTCCTATGCTCATATTTCAACTAATGTTTCAAAAGCATCAATGTTCAACTACAGAATTAATTCATTCAAATTAATCACCGATGCGCATAGGTCAACTTGAAAATTAAACAAAACAACAACGTAAGGGACAGCCCTACTTCTTCGCAAAGCAAAATGATTAAACACTATCTATGTATATGTTACATAATTTTTCAAATAGCGCGCCATTCAATTTCCTTTCAGCAAACAGACGCAACAATCAAATAAATTGATTAAATATATGTACAAAACACATGCAGTAGCATTTAAAGGAGTAGATTAAATTCAATTCTTTTAATTTAAACCGCTACAAATAGGAAAATTTCGCGGAAAGCCCAAAGCAATTTTTAATTTTAATTCAAGTATTTTTTGACTAAGTGCTCGACCAAACCAAATCTAATACCCCTTGACAGCGTGATTCAACGCTCCAGAGGGGCCCTAATCTTCCCACCACCAAGGGGAGGCCACATGGCGTGAACCCGAGATAAATAGAGCACAACCTTTAACAGTTGCCACTCGGGTTGTACGCCTTCACTGAGGCCGTCGGCAACAGAACATTTTGACAAGTGGACTGTTGACGGCTTAAGGCTCAGTGGAGGTGGCCGTGGTGGGAGCTAAGGCGGCAGCTAGCCAGGGCCGCCTCCATCAAATGGGGAACAGTGGTACACCAGTCGCGGCCACTCAGCTAACGGGAGTGAGAAGGGTCCAGCGGACCGATGAGTGGCCGTGAAGTTCCTCTCCACACGCTTAGGGGGGGTGATGACACCCCCGCCCCTGGGGGAATTACCTCCCGACTGGGGGGAGGGAACCCTTTCAAACTTAGGGGCCTGATGGCTGGCCGGCGGGCGCCGAGAGTCGCACGACAGAGGGCCTGGCAGAGCCCCGAGAGGAGACGCCGTTCGCACTCAGGCACAAAACGGCATGATGATTGCCCTGGCAATGCAGACAGGGCCGCCGATGCGGACAGTCTCGCTGGAGGTGTCCTCCCAAACATGAGCAGCACCAGCGGCGCTCCTTGGCGATAGTTCGCCTCGCTGGAACCGGCTTACCGAATAATTTCGGGCACGACGTTACCCGATGATCAGATGCTCGACAATAGGAGCAGGGGGGGGGGGGGTTGACGACGACTTGCCTGGAGGATTCAGCCTCTCACTGGGCACGGCTCGTAAGTCGTCAACGGTGCCCGCCGCGCTCTCTATCTGCCGGCACTGCTCCTCCAAAAACCGCAGCAGGTCATAGAAGGGCGGAATATAGGAGGCCTCGTCCCCGCCGCACCTCTCCTCAAAATGGATTCGAAGGTCGAGAGGTAGACGGGACAGCACGATGCGGAGCAACAAAAAATCCAATTCGCCCACTGGTAAACCCAGCCGCCTCAACGTATTACAGGCCACCAAGACTGGATCCAACAGGTCCGGACGCAGTCTGGCCCGGTCACTAAGCAGCGGGAGGCTTAGAAGCTGCTTAACATGTTCGTCCGCAATTCGCCGGACGTTGGCGTATCTTCTGGCTATGAAGTCCCGAGCAGTCTGGTAGGCGTCGTCCGACAATCTCTAGTGGCCGACGACGCCCAGGGCCTCCCCCTCCAGTGAGGCCAGGAGGTACACCATCTTTTGGCTCGGGGTCAAGTCACTCCGGGCGTCCACTAGGCTGTCGAAAAGACCAACGAAGGTCAGCCATTCGGAAAGGACCCCGGAGAACTTTGGCAGGTCCAGAGTTGGGAGTCGTCCCAACAGCTCCGGCTGAAGCTGCTTCAGAGAGGACTCGGACAGGTCACTCATCCGAGCTTCACGCGCCTCCTCGGCATACCTGCCTTCAGCCTCGATCAACTCGTCCGTGAGCGAAAAGAACTGCTCATAGTCCGCGAAGCAGGAGTCCAGGACTCCCTTCTCCACATCCGAATCCTCGAGCTCAGCGTAAGCCTCCTCCACTGCGGCCCTTCGAGCATCCACCTGCTCGAGCCGCTTCATCAAGTTATGGACCCTATCCGGTCGACCTATCAAAGCATGGGCGCTTGTGGCCCAGCGTAGCTCAGTCCGCAAACAACGGATCAGTAGCTTGGGCGATGTCATCACTATTAAATGCAAATTACGACGCGGCTTGAGCACAGATTACAAAGATAACAAACAAAAAATACAACAAAAATTAATAGTTAATAAATGCAGTTCCTATCAAATCGCGTTGAATAGAAATTACACAAATACGAATTACTACGTATCAACCAAATACAAGTTAGCACAAAAGAAAAGACACAAATCAAATTAAAAAATAACAAATACTAGTGCGATCAAATCAAGTTAAATTCAAATTGCGCAAATACAATTACTACTCTTTAGTTCAAATACAAATTACAGTATAAACGAAGATACACATCACAGTCGATCAATAAAAAATGCCTAGCTCGGAAATCGACCCTTCGATAAGTAATCCACTACAACTATCCGACAATGATAATTAACCGATTACGTAAAAATAACCATCTAACTACATGACGTATATCTCTAGAAAAACTCCCGCTTGCGCAACCTAGGGCGCGGCTTTTCAAACTACCTACTAACCAAAAAAAAATGCAAGCAACAAACAACAAAGGGAAATAATTCTATTATTACGTACAAAAAAATATTTTTACGTATTACGGACGGGCGTGATTGTAGATACAAATTAAACCAATCAAACCAACGCTCCCTGCCACCAGAATTGTTTAATTTTTATCAAACACTATGGTCGGGATCGACCGGGGAATCGAACCCGGAACCACGCTCTGCTACCAGTTTGTTACGGCCTACAGCTGCTCCCTTAAAGGATCCAATCCTCTGGGGCCCATGAGCAGAAGACTTCCCGAGCAAACGTAGGTCAGGCCTCAATGTGGCCACGTGGAAATTCTCGAATTACACTAAAATATATGGGGGAGCGTTCTATATTACGGCCAGTCGACCGGCAGAGGAATTAGGCGGAGTTTACTTACCTATGTTCAAGGCGACTGGTCCCTCCGGAGTCGGTCAGGTCGCATGTGGTTGTGTAGTACAAGGGAAAGAATGGTGATGTGGTGTGTATCTGGGTGTGACTGATGGTGATTGAACCTAGACCTTAGCCGTCGGCAGCAGCCCGGGCGTCGACACCTCTCCAACTTGAGGGGGCCCTCCGAGGCTTGTCCACATTCACTTTCCTTGTTCGTCACGATGACAGTCACTTAACTCTATCGTACGATTAACTAGCTTACAGAAGCCACTAACTATCGCGGGGTATAAGTTTATCGCACAAAACACGCACGGAGTTTCTGGATCAAAGGTCACTACCGTTTCGCGTTGCAAGAGTTAGTTCTAGAATACAGAGGCCGCACTAGCTAATATTGTCGAATGCACTTATACAGATTCTGAGTCGGACCCAATAAGTCCCGGGGAAGCTCTTCAGTAGGAATACGCGCCACAAAATTCCTAGAGCGTATTTTTACTGTCCGCGCTTAATTATTCCGAGTTCCCGCGCTTAATTGGCAGCGTGCCAATCGTGAGCACTGCCTAAGGACGACTGACGCTTGCGACCCGCGAGCCACTTGCCACGCTCGGCCGAACTTCAAACCGGTATCGCCGAGCTGCGCGCCATCTAACGTCAATCTCGAAATCAGCGTTCGGGCGTAAATAAACCCCCGTCCCGGACATAAGGATTTAGGTCCGCGAGCAAATCGGTCAGCGGGACAGGGTCGCGACGGCAAGTTGCAAGACCGAATCTACAACCAAACTAGGCCACCTTAGGCAACCCATCAGATCTTGCAGCTCTAACCAACGCCTCAAAAGATAGCCCTAATGTGGCAAGCCGGAGGGTCAGCCTTCACTGGATGCCCCTCCTGGGCATCGCAGCACTTTAATAAGTCCTGTACTGGACAGAAGTCCGACGACCTCTTTCAAACACCTATCTGTGCCCCTATGATTAGTTCCGCAATCCGACCGGATCAGCTCTGCAAACAGCGACGCGACACGAAGCGGCCCCGAGCGGCCTCCTAAGCTTCAGTGCAGAGAGCACCCACAAATTCCACATGAACGTCGTCTGTGGAGAGCCGAACGAAACGCACAGATAGTCTCTAGTATGAATTTTCAACAAGTAGGCCTAGCCAGGCCACCCACCATATTATCATTTACTAAAATAGTGCGGCAGCTGATTTCAATCTGATAATCTCCAAAACTAGCTAGCCTGTTAGGCAAGTAGTCCTATGCTCATATTTCAACTAATGTTTCAAAAGCATCAATGTTCAACTACAGAATTAATTCATTCAAATTAATCACCGATGCGCATAGGTCAACTTGAAAATTAAACAAAACAACAACGTAAGGGACAGCCCTACTTCTTCGCAAAGCAAAATGATTAAACACTATCTATGTATATGTTACATAATTTTTCAAATAGCGCGCCATTCAATTTCCTTTCAGCAAACAGACGCAACAATCAAATAAATTGATTAAATATATGTACAAAACACATGCAGTAGCATTTAAAGGAGTAGATTAAATTCAATTCTTTTAATTTAAACCGCTACAAATAGGAAAATTTCGCGGAAAGCCCAAAGCAATTTTTAATTTTAATTCAAGTATTTTTTGACTAAGTGCTCGACCAAACCAAATCTAATACCCCTTGACAGCGTGATTCAACGCTCCAGAGGGGCCCTAATCTTCCCACCACCAAGGGGAGGCCACATGGCGTGAACCCGAGATAAATAGAGCACAACCTTTAACAGTTGCCACTCGGGTTGTACGCCTTCACTGAGGCCGTCGGCAACAGAACATTTTGACAAGTGGACTGTTGACGGCTTAAGGCTCAGTGGAGGTGGCCGTGGTGGGAGCTAAGGCGGCAGCTAGCCAGGGCCGCCTCCATCAAATGGGGAACAGTGGTACACCAGTCGCGGCCACTCAGCTAACGGGAGTGAGAAGGGTCCAGCGGACCGATGAGTGGCCGTGAAGTTCCTCTCCACACGCTTAGGGGGGGTGATGACACCCCCGCCCCTGGGGGAATTACCTCCCGACTGGGGGGAGGGAACCCTTTCAAACTTAGGGGCCTGATGGCTGGCCGGCGGGCGCCGAGAGTCGCACGACAGAGGGCCTGGCAGAGCCCCGAGAGGAGACGCCGTTCGCACTCAGGCACAAAACGGCATGATGATTGCCCTGGCAATGCAGACAGGGCCGCCGATGCGGACAGTCTCGCTGGAGGTGTCCTCCCAAACATGAGCAGCACCAGCGGCGCTCCTTGGCGATAGTTCGCCTCGCTGGAACCGGCTTACCGAATAATTTCGGGCACGACGTTACCCGATGATCAGATGCTCGACAATAGGAGCAGGGGGGGGGGGTTGACGACGACTTGCCTGGAGGATTCAGCCTCTCACTGGGCACGGCTCGTAAGTCGTCAACGGTGCCCGCCGCGCTCTCTATCTGCCGGCACTGCTCCTCCAAAAACCGCAGCAGGTCATAGAAGGGCGGAATATAGGAGGCCTCGTCCCCGCCGCACCTCTCCTCAAAATGGATTCGAAGGTCGAGAGGTAGACGGGACAGCACGATGCGGAGCAACAAAAAATCCAATTCGCCCACTGGTAAACCCAGCCGCCTCAACGTATTACAGGCCACCAAGACTGGATCCAACAGGTCCGGACGCAGTCTGGCCCGGTCACTAAGCAGCGGGAGGCTTAGAAGCTGCTTAACATGTTCGTCCGCAATTCGCCGGACGTTGGCGTATCTTCTGGCTATGAAGTCCCGAGCAGTCTGGTAGGCGTCGTCCGACAATCTCTAGTGGCCGACGACGCCCAGGGCCTCCCCCTCCAGTGAGGCCAGGAGGTACACCATCTTTTGGCTCGGGGTCAAGTCACTCCGGGCGTCCACTAGGCTGTCGAAAAGACCAACGAAGGTCAGCCATTCGGAAAGGACCCCGGAGAACTTTGGCAGGTCCAGAGTTGGGAGTCGTCCCAACAGCTCCGGCTGAAGCTGCTTCAGAGAGGACTCGGACAGGTCACTCATCCGAGCTTCACGCGCCTCCTCGGCATACCTGCCTTCAGCCTCGATCAACTCGTCCGTGAGCGAAAAGAACTGCTCATAGTCCGCGAAGCAGGAGTCCAGGACTCCCTTCTCCACATCCGAATCCTCGAGCTCAGCGTAAGCCTCCTCCACTGCGGCCCTTCGAGCATCCACCTGCTCGAGCCGCTTCATCAAGTTATGGACCCTATCCGGTCGACCTATCAAAGCATGGGCGCTTGTGGCCCAGCGTAGCTCAGTCCGCAAACAACGGATCAGTAGCTTGGGCGATGTCATCACTATTAAATGCAAATTACGACGCGGCTTGAGCACAGATTACAAAGATAACAAACAAAAAATACAACAAAAATTAATAGTTAATAAATGCAGTTCCTATCAAATCGCGTTGAATAGAAATTACACAAATACGAATTACTACGTATCAACCAAATACAAGTTAGCACAAAAGAAAAGACACAAATCAAATTAAAAAATAACAAATACTAGTGCGATCAAATCAAGTTAAATTCAAATTGCGCAAATACAATTACTACTCTTTAGTTCAAATACAAATTACAGTATAAACGAAGATACACATCACAGTCGATCAACAAAAAATGCCTAGCTCGGAAATCGACCCTTCGATAAGTAATCCACTACAACTATCCGACAATGATAATTAACCGATTACGTAAAAATAACCATCTAACTACATGACGTATATCTCTAGAAAAACTCCCGCTTGCGCAACCTAGGGCGCGGCTTTTCAAACTACCTACTAACCAAAAAAAAATGCAAGCAACAAACAACAAAGGGAAATAATTCTATTATTACGTACAAAAAAATATTTTTACGTATTACGGACGGGCGTGATTGTAGATACAAATTAAACCAATCAAACCAACGCTCCCTGCCACCAGAATTGTTTAATTTTTATCAAACACTATGGTCGGGATCGACCGGGGAATCGAACCCGGAACCACGCTCTGCTACCAGTTTGTTACGGCCTACAGCTGCTCCCTTAAAGGATCCAATCCTCTGGGGCCCATGAGCAGAAGACTTCCCGAGCAAACGTAGGTCAGGCCTCAATGTGGCCACGTGGAAATTCTCGAATTACACTAAAATATATGGGGGAGCGTTCTATATTACGGCCAGTCGACCGGCAGAGGAATTAGGCGGAGTTTACTTACCTATGTTCAAGGCGACTGGTCCCTCCGGAGTCGGTCAGGTCGCATGTGGTTGTGTAGTACAAGGGAAAGAATGGTGATGTGGTGTGTATCTGGGTGTGACTGATGGTGATTGAACCTAGACCTTAGCCGTCGGCAGCAGCCCGGGCGTCGACACCTCTCCAACTTGAGGGGGCCCTCCGAGGCTTGTCCACATTCACTTTCCTTGTTCGTCACGATGACAGTCACTTAACTCTATCGTACGATTAACTAGCTTACAGAAGCCACTAACTATCGCGGGGTATAAGTTTATCGCACAAAACACGCACGGAGTTTCTGGATCAAAGGTCACTACCGTTTCGCGTTGCAAGAGTTAGTTCTAGAATACAGAGGCCGCACTAGCTAATATTGTCGAATGCACTTATACAGATTCTGAGTCGGACCCAATAAGTCCCGGGGAAGCTCTCCAGTAGGAATACGCGCCACAAAATTCCTAGAGCGTATTTTTACTGTCCGCGCTTAATTATTCCGAGTTCCCGCGCTTAATTGGCAGCGTGCCAATCGTGAGCACTGCCTAAGGACGACTGACGCTTGCGACCCGCGAGCCACTTGCCACGCTCGGCCGAACTTCAAACCGGTATCGCCGAGCTGCGCGCCATCTAACGTCAATCTCGAAATCAGCGTTCGGGCGTAAATAAACCCCCGTCCCGGACATAAGGATTTAGGTCCGCGAGCAAATCGGTCAGCGGGACAGGGTCGCGACGGCAAGTTGCAAGACCGAATCTACAACCAAACTAGGCCACCTTAGGCAACCCATCAGATCTTGCAGCTCTAACCAACGCCTCAAAAGATAGCCCTAATGTGGCAAGCCGGAGGGTCAGCCTTCACTGGATGCCCCTCCTGGGCATCGCAGCACTTTAATAAGTCCTGTACTGGACAGAAGTCCGACGACCTCTTTCAAACACCTATCTGTGCCCCTATGATTAGTTCCGCAATCCGACCGGATCAGCTCTGCAAACAGCGACGCGACACGAAGCGGCCCCGAGCGGCCTCCTAAGCTTCAGTGCAGAGAGCACCCACAAATTCCACATGAACGTCGTCTGTGGAGAGCCGAACGAAACGCACAGATAGTCTCTAGTATGAATTTTCAACAAGTAGGCCTAGCCAGGCCACCCACCATATTATCATTTACTAAAATAGTGCGGCAGCTGATTTCAATCTGATAATCTCCAAAACTAGCTAGCCTGTTAGGCAAGTAGTCCTATGCTCATATTTCAACTAATGTTTCAAAAGCATCAATGTTCAACTACAGAATTAATTCATTCAAATTAATCACCGATGCGCATAGGTCAACTTGAAAATTAAACAAAACAACAACGTAAGGGACAGCCCTACTTCTTCGCAAAGCAAAATGATTAAACACTATCTATGTATATGTTACATAATTTTTCAAATAGCGCGCCATTCAATTTCCTTTCAGCAAACAGACGCAACAATCAAATAAATTGATTAAATATATGTACAAAACACATGCAGTAGCATTTAAAGGAGTAGATTAAATTCAATTCTTTTAATTTAAACCGCTACAAATAGGAAAATTTCGCGGAAAGCCCAAAGCAATTTTTAATTTTAATTCAAGTATTTTTTGACTAAGTGCTCGACCAAACCAAATCTAATACCCCTTGACAGCGTGATTCAACGCTCCAGAGGGGCCCTAATCTTCCCACCACCAAGGGGAGGCCACATGGCGTGAACCCGAGATAAATAGAGCACAACCTTTAACAGTTGCCACTCGGGTTGTACGCCTTCACTGAGGCCGTCGGCAACAGAACATTTTGACAAGTGGACTGTTGACGGCTTAAGGCTCAGTGGAGGTGGCCGTGGTGGGAGCTAAGGCGGCAGCTAGCCAGGGCCGCCTCCATCAAATGGGGAACAGTGGTACACCAGTCGCGGCCACTCAGCTAACGGGAGTGAGAAGGGTCCAGCGGACCGATGAGTGGCCGTGAAGTTCCTCTCCACACGCTTAGGGGGGGTGATGACACCCCCGCCCCTGGGGGAATTACCTCCCGACTGGGGGGAGGGAACCCTTTCAAACTTAGGGGCCTGATGGCTGGCCGGCGGGCGCCGAGAGTCGCACGACAGAGGGCCTGGCAGAGCCCCGAGAGGAGACGCCGTTCGCACTCAGGCACAAAACGGCATGATGATTGCCCTGGCAATGCAGACAGGGCCGCCGATGCGGACAGTCTCGCTGGAGGTGTCCTCCCAAACATGAGCAGCACCAGCGGCGCTCCTTGGCGATAGTTCGCCTCGCTGGAACCGGCTTACCTAATAATTTCGGGCACGACGTTACCCGATGATCAGATGCTCGACAATAGGAGCAGGGGGGGGGGTTGACGACGACTTGCCTGGAGGATTCAGCCTCTCACTGGGCACGGCTCGTAAGTCGTCAACGGTGCCCGCCGCGCTCTCTATCTGCCGGCACTGCTCCTCCAAAAACCGCAGCAGGTCATAGAAGGGCGGAATATAGGAGGCCTCGTCCCCGCCGCACCTCTCCTCAAAATGGATTCGAAGGTCGAGAGGTAGACGGGACAGCACGATGCGGAGCAACAAAAAATCCAATTCGCCCACTGGTAAACCCAGCCGCCTCAACGTATTACAGGCCACCAAGACTGGATCCAACAGGTCCGGACGCAGTCTGGCCCGGTCACTAAGCAGCGGGAGGCTTAGAAGCTGCTTAACATGTTCGTCCGCAATTCGCCGGACGTTGGCGTATCTTCTGGCTATGAAGTCCCGAGCAGTCTGGTAGGCGTCGTCCGACAATCTCAAGTGGCCGACGACGCCCAGGGCCTCCCCCTCCAGTGAGGCCAGGAGGTACACCATCTTTTGGCTCGGGGTCAAGTCACTCCGGGCGTCCACTAGGCTGTCGAAAAGACCAACGAAGGTCAGCCATTCGGAAAGGACCCCGGAGAACTTTGGCAGGTCCAGAGTTGGGAGTCGTCCCAACAGCTCCGGCTGAAGCTGCTTCAGAGAGGACTCGGACAGGTCACTCATCCGAGCTTCACGCGCCTCCTCGGCATACCTGCCTTCAGCCTCGATCAACTCGTCCGTGAGCGAAAAGAACTGCTCATAGTCCGCGAAGCAGGAGTCCAGGACTCCCTTCTCCACATCCGAATCCTCGAGCTCAGCGTAAGCCTCCTCCACTGCGGCCCTTCGAGCATCCACCTGCTCGAGCCGCTTCATCAAGTTATGGACCCTATCCGGTCGACCTATCAAAGCATGGGCGCTTGTGGCCCAGCGTAGCTCAGTCCGCAAACAACGGATCAGTAGCTTGGGCGATGTCATCACTATTAAATGCAAATTACGACGCGGCTTGAGCACAGATTACAAAGATAACAAACAAAAAATACAACAAAAATTAATAGTTAATAAATGCAGTTCCTATCAAATCGCGTTGAATAGAAATTACACAAATACGAATTACTACGTATCAACCAAATACAAGTTAGCACAAAAGAAAAGACACAAATCAAATTAAAAAATAACAAATACTAGTGCGATCAAATCAAGTTAAATTCAAATTGCGCAAATACAATTACTACTCTTTAGTTCAAATACAAATTACAGTATAAACGAAGATACACATCACAGTCGATCAACAAAAAATGCCTAGCTCGGAAATCGACCCTTCGATAAGTAATCCACTACAACTATCCGACAATGATAATTAACCGATTACGTAAAAATAACCATCTAACTACATGACGTATATCTCTAGAAAAACTCCCGCTTGCGCAACCTAGGGCGCGGCTTTTCAAACTACCTACTAACCAAAAAAAAATGCAAGCAACAAACAACAAAGGGAAATAATTCTATTATTACGTACAAAAAAATATTTTTACGTATTACGGACGGGCGTGATTGTAGATACAAATTAAACCAATCAAACCAACGCTCCCTGCCACCAGAATTGTTTAATTTTTATCAAACACTATGGTCGGGATCGACCGGGGAATCGAACCCGGAACCACGCTCTGCTACCAGTTTGTTACGGCCTACAGCTGCTCCCTTAAAGGATCCAATCCTCTGGGGCCCATGAGCAGAAGACTTCCCGAGCAAACGTAGGTCAGGCCTCAATGTGGCCACGTGGAAATTCTCGAATTACACTAAAATATATGGGGGAGCGTTCTATATTACGGCCAGTCGACCGGCAGAGGAATTAGGCGGAGTTTACTTACCTATGTTCAAGGCGACTGGTCCCTCCGGAGTCGGTCAGGTCGCATGTGGTTGTGTAGTACAAGGGAAAGAATGGTGATGTGGTGTGTATCTGGGTGTGACTGATGGTGATTGAACCTAGACCTTAGCCGTCGGCAGCAGCCCGGGCGTCGACACCTCTCCAACTTGAGGGGGCCCTCCGAGGCTTGTCCACATTCACTTTCCTTGTTCGTCACGATGACAGTCACTTAACTCTATCGTACGATTAACTAGCTTACAGAAGCCACTAACTATCGCGGGGTATAAGTTTATCGCACAAAACACGCACGGAGTTTCTGGATCAAAGGTCACTACCGTTTCGCGTTGCAAGAGTTAGTTCTAGAATACAGAGGCCGCACTAGCTAATATTGTCGAATGCACTTATACAGATTCTGAGTCGGACCCAATAAGTCCCGGGGAAGCTCTCCAGTAGGAATACGCGCCACAAAATTCCTAGAGCGTATTTTTACTGTCCGCGCTTAATTATTCCGAGTTCCCGCGCTTAATTGGCAGCGTGCCAATCGTGAGCACTGCCTAAGGACGACTGACGCTTGCGACCCGCGAGCCACTTGCCACGCTCGGCCGAATTTCAAACCGGTATCGCCGAGCTGCGCGCCCTCTAACGTCAATCTCGAAATCAGCGTTCGGGCGTAGACAACCAACTTATTACATATTTTTAGAATAACATCCCCCCCCCCCTCTCCCCCTCACCTCGATATTCAGTTCAAAGTGTAAAGCGATGTTCGCAGCGGCTTACTTTCGGAACTGTATCGTGTAGCAATTAAAGGAACATCTTGTATGTTACACGAGCTTTGTTCCACCGTGGTAGGTAACGAGCGAGAATAGCATTATCTTAGGTTTAATAACAAAATTAATTATCTAATATTGTAATTCACCCTTTTTACTGGCATTCCTTCTTAGTTTTCACCGGTAACAACGCATCTGTATTTTGATTCTTAATTGGGGACAAAAGGAGATGTCTATGGGTCACAGCACCCACTTACCTACCATCAGGTGAACTGTGTGCTCGTTTGTCACCCTTATCCTATAAAAAAAGAAAGAAAGCGGGTGCTTCTCATGTGGTCCCACATAAATTTTATCAAAATTTGACCTTTCTTTAATAATGCTTATTTAATCGGCTTCAAATACTTTGATGATGTTCTCATTTTATTTATATTGAAGTCGGTTGTACAAAATTTTTAATTTTTTCACTTTTTGACTAATAGTATAGTTTTTTTTAAGTTATTTGTTTATTTTTAAGTTACGTTCTTTATAACGTGTGTTATATGGATGCCCCCTTACAAAACCGCGAACTACGCGGCAACCTCGTATTCCCAGATAACATTTCAACATTGTTTCCACGAGGCAGTTTTGCTGACTTGATGGGAAACTCGGTCGCCGTGGACCCACAACGACGCACACTATGTCAACCGACACCACCTCACAAGAAGCCTAATGCAGCGAGGCAATTCTGCTAACTTGATGGGAAATGTAGCTGCCGTAGATTCACAGCGACGCCCGCGGCGTCTTCCGACTGCATTAAAGTAAAGTAAGTAAAATATACTTTATTGTACATCAAGGAACATATTACAGTATTTATAAATTTAAAGGGACATTGGTACAACAGGCGGCCTTATCGCTAAAACAGCGATCTCTTCCAGGCAACCTTAGGGCAGAGGATACTATTTTTAAAAGATAGCGGAAGGGGTGTACAGAATGTAATATAGAGAGATAAAGAAAGAAGAAATAAAAAGGGAATGACGACAGGTAGTAACTTAAGGGGAAAGGTAATAAAGTTTTAATTTATTTTTAAATATAGGAAGAGATTTAGATTCTTTAATATGTAAGGGAAGAGAATTCCATAGTCGTATAGCGGTAACCGTAAAAGAATTAGAATAGAAGGAAGAGGAATGTCTAGGAGTACTTAGAAGGAGATTATTTTGAGATCGTAGAGGTAGAGAGTGTAAACTATTTAAATATATAAATCGGTTTTTCAAATAAGAAGGAGTGGTCGGATTGAACAAAATGCATTAAAGAAGATGAAGAATGTGAGTATTCCTGCGAAGGCGAATCGGTAACCACTTGAGCTTATGGCGGAATTCGGATATGTGGTCATACTTTCGTAACCCAAATATAAACCTTATGCAATAATTTTGAAGCCGCTCAAGTTTATTATGTTGCTCGACTGTTAGGTCAAGATAACAAGTGTCCGCGTAGTCAAGGATCGGTAAAAGAAGAGATTGAGCCAGCGCAACTTTAGTAGGAATGGGGAGAACATTGCGTAATCTTCGAAGTGAACCAACTGCGGCAAACATTCTTCTACTTATTTCATTCACTTGCGGTCCCCAAGACAAAGTCTGATCGAACATAATACATAAATTCTTAACTTTGTCACTGTATGGGATATGTGTCCCTTCGAATATAACTGGCGGGATCAGCGACAAAGTTAACCGAGAGATTAATTTTGAACTCCCAATAATAATGGCTTGAGTCTTCAATGGATCAACTTTAAGCCCAAATGAATTACACCAATGAGAAATGCGAATAAGATCTTCATTAATTAATCTAATTGTATTGGGGAGATCCGCAACCTTACATTGAGAGAAATCGTCTGCATATAGGTGGTAAAGAGAAGTTATGTGGGAACAGATCGAATTGATGAAAATAGAGAACAATAGAGGAGACAACACGCCACCTTGTGGGACGCCAGCTTTGACAGCAGACCAATCAGAAAACGTGTCTTGAATTTGTACACGTTGCCGGCGCCCATGCAAGTAACTATGAAACCAACCAATTACTTCAGGAGATATGTTAAGAGAACTTAGGACAGCGAGTAAAACATCAAAGTCTACAGTGTTGAAGGCATTACTAAAGTCAAGCAATGTCAACACTGTAACCTGTTGATTATCCATGCCCAGGCTAATATCCTCAGTGATTCTAACCAAAGCCGTAGTCGTACTATGACCGGGACGAAAACCAGACGGAAATCAACCTGTCTCTGTAGGGTGTTCATTGCAGAGAGCACAAAGCTATTGAAACTGAAAAAATAAGTTTATGAAGTGATGTTAATTTTAGATACTTTAACTAGGAAAGTACTGTCCGGTGGGTATTATAAGTCACATTTATTAATTATATTATTGAAAATGTTGTAAATAATACAGTGGAAATTAATTTTATAACTTTAATAATTAAAGAGCTCTTATCAAAACGTGTCAACTTTTTCACACCTATCCTCCAAAAAAAAATTATATATACGGAACTCCACGATGCCACCTGACTTCGTTTCTAACATCGGGCGGGGTGTAGATTTAATTAGTATTAGTTATTTTAATTGTTATATCTTTTAAATTAAATTTAATCAAAGAAATTTTGTTTTTTTTGGGTCCTGCGGTGGCGACATCCATAATTCTTGCTAGGCGGTGAAGTAAAACATCGCAAGGATACCTGCATAAATTAAATAATAAAATTTCAGTTTAATATAGTTGTAATCATGCATCGGTCTTGAGCTGTCATGATACTAGTAAGAATACTAGGACATAGTCATGAAATTATTACGTGATCGCTTTCAAATACGTCTGAAAAATTTCAGATTATTTGGACGCCGGAAGAAGGCGAAAGAAAATTCATAACATTTATACATACAAACATTTCAAGCTCATATCAAGCTCACATGCATCCATCAACTTCCTGTATCTTTTACTAGCTCGCCATTCCATCTAGTGGAGACCTGCCCTACATTTCTTTTATCGGTATGAGGCTACCACTCAATAACCTATTTTTCGGTCCTTCAAGCTGGCCTTTCGGTACTTCAGCTTTTTGATCCGTTGGGCTATGTTAGTATTTCTATTACTACTGCGGATATCCTCAGTACGAAGTCTTTCGCCCAGAGAAAATCTGAGTACTCTACGTAACTCGCTGAACTTCTTTGAGCTTCCTTCAAAGAGCAATAACCAGCACAGTTATCGACTCTGAGCATTTGCTCAGAGCTGGTCCTTTCTATATGTAAGATACATCTTTGTTTAAAATTATATGTAACTCTATGTGGGCTGCAGTAGTCATTTAAATCAGGTAACTTGTTTATCTTTATATATTACCTTTGTTATCTATTATATTATCTTTATATATTTTATATATAAAATTATACAAAATCTAGTCCAATAATAAACAGGTTTCGTCATAGCTTCGGCCGTTGAACTACTCCTGAAAATTATTTCCAACTAGATATTGTTATTCTCATTCATCGGGCCTTATTAACATATCTGGCTTATTACATCAAATTTTCACCATTTCCACCAAAACTATACTTGTCAAGTCTCTTCTTTTAGTAGTTGTCGTTTTGACTACGCAGACGTCAGCTATCTAGATCTCGCCGAAGCTCAGCTCGAAAAACTTGAACGAATTCAGAATTTTTGCATAAGGTTTATATTTGGATTGCGCAAATATTACCATTATATTCTACGGGCAGCTGTACACGTCATCGTTGGAGCCACATGCAAGTGTGAGTAACGATCAAAGAGCGAGTCTTATCCGACATTATTCCGATAATATCCCGGACGTCTGCCTGAGCGAGATTAGAATGGCTCTCCAGCACCTTAAAAACGGCAAGGCCCCAGGCGAGGATGGAATTACAGCGGAGCTTCTGAAAGCGGGTGGAAAACCGGTACTTGAAATCCTTCAGAGGCTCTTTAATTCCGTCCTCCATGTTGGCATTACACCGGAGGCGTGGAGCAGAAGTGCGGTGTTCTTGTTCTTCAAGAAAGGCGACAACGCTCTCTTGAAGAACTACAGACCGATTTCCCTTCTGAGCCGCGTCTACGTGCTGTTTTCGAGGGTCATTACGAATCGTCTCGCGCGCAGACTTGACGACTTCCAGCCTCCCGAACAAGCCGGTTTCCGAAAGGGCTTTAGCACCATAGACCACATACATACCCTTTGGCGAATTGTACAGAAGTCCGAAGAGTACAATTTGCCACTATGTCTGGCGTATTTGGACTATGAGAAAGCCTTTGATTCCGTCGAAATTTGGGCGGTGCTGCAGTCCCATCAGCGGTGCCAAGTAGACTGTCGGTATATCAAAGTGCTGAAGTGCTTGTACAGCAGAGCTACGATGGCTATCCGAGTACAGAACCAGAGTACGAAACCTATCCAATTGCAGAGAGGTGTAAGACAGGGTGACGCCATATCCCCGAAACTCTTCACCGCTGCATTGGAAGACGTTTTCAAGCTTCTGGGCTGGAAAGGATACGGTATCAACATCAATGGTGAGTACATCACTCACCTTCGATTTGCCGACGATATAGTCCTTATGGCAGAATCGCTGGAGGACCTAAGCACTATGCTCAATGACCTCAATAGTGCTTCCCAACGTATAGGTCTTAAGATGAACATGGACAAAACAAAGATCATGTTTAATGTCCATGTCACACCTATGCCGGTAGTTGTTGGGAGCACTAAGGTCGAAGTTATTGACGAGTATGTTTACCTGGGACAATTAGTCCGACTAGGTAAGTCCAAATTCGACCGAGAGGTCAATCGACGGATTCAACTCGGTTGGGCAGCGTTCGGGAAATTACGGCACATTTTCTCGTCAGGTATACCTCAAAACTTGAAAACGAGACTGTACAACCAGTGCAAGTTGCCAGTGATGACATACGGAACTGAGACGTGGTCCTTCACTGCTGGCCGGATGAGGAAGCTCAAGGTCGCTCAGCGAGCTATGGAGAGGGCTATGCTCGGAGTTTCTCTGCGTGATAAACTCAGAAATGAGAATATCCGCAGTAGAACCAGAGTGACCGACATAGCCCAACGGATTAGTAAGCTGAAGTGGCAATGGGCCGGCCATATAGCTCGAAGAACCGACAACCGATGGGGAAAAAGGGTTCTCGAGTGGCAGCCTCGTACCGGCAGGCGAAGTGTTGGGCGTCCCCCCACTAGATGGAGTGACGACCTGGTGAGATGTGCAGGAAGTCGATGGATGCAGGTGACTCATGACCGTGCTTTGTGGCATTCCTTGGGGGTTGGCCTATGTTCAGCAGTGGACTTGTGAAAGGCTGTAATGATGATAAATATTACCATGTCTCTCTTTTTCGTACTAAGCTCAAGTGGTAGCCAATACGACTTCATTGGAATGCTCACAGTCTTCAGCTTGTCCATAGTATTTTCTTTAATGTTTCTTACTAATTATTACTAAAAATGCTAATTCTCATTCGCGTAACTTGAGATAAGCAGAGAGCTTGAAGTTGAATTTGCCACTATAGACTAGAAAATATATAAACAAGTTTTTTACTGTTTAGGCCGTTCATTTATGAAAAGAACTCCCATTGGCAGTAAAACGCTAACCATCCCTACCTAATAACTTTCTTTTGATTGTCTTTAATTTAATATTCACTTATTCAATATTTTGGTTCATAAATAGGAAAATCTAATCGAAATAAAAAAAAAAACATTCTTGTTGCTTGCAACGACATTTAGCGGAGAACAGCTCAAGATATCCAGTCAAAAATTCCAATTTGAACTAGTTTCTAGTTTTCTGGTTTAATTTGAATTTGAAAAGGTTAAAATTTTCGGCGGTATCAATTACCTTGAAAATCAAATTCTATTGATTCAGAAGCGCGAGTCACGGCTAGGCCTGGAAGCGGTATTGATTTTGGATTATTTTTTTCAAAATTATCAACAAATAAATAAAATATGTGAATAACAAAGTTAATATACTTTGTAAAAATAAAAGACGCTTTAATCTTTGTGAGACGTCTAAAGGTAATATTACCCAATAAATTATTAAATGCTTTTCTAAGGGACGAGACGATTTACGATAATTCAATTCACTGGCCGTCACAGAAAAACGTATGTTCCAACAACAAAACCCCGTTCAAGTGAAAACAGTATAAATCGCGAAAGCAATAAGGACACTGTAATGACGGCTGTTCTCTATAGGGAATCAAGACAAATATTTTGAGATGCGAATCACCGGCTCTTTGTTAACTATAGTGATGGGCTGCTTAAAGACGGTCAAGGCACTAAATTGTCGATAGTGTAAGATCTTCTGAGCACATTAATTATAAGTATTTTAAGTAGTAGAGCCACGCTTCAGATGTAGGCTTTGCGAACATATAGAGAGCAATGCCAGGAGGGATCTAGGCTATGTTTTACCCAAACATTTCGTACGTGGTATAGGCATGCCGTAGCATATTAATACTGTGGCCCGAATGGGTTGGCTCGACTGTGAAAGACCACACTTAGAGAATACTAGCGTAAATAGCATCTCAATGCTGCTGTGTTTTGTATGGTGAGTATAGAGAACCAGAGATACTTTTACTGAAAACAAGGCATTCAATTTCAGTCCTCAGTGGTTATAATGCATCTGCATTTTGATTCTTAATCAAGGATAGATAGTCCATGAGCCACGGCATCATTTTGTCATCAAGTGGACTGTGTGGTTGTTAGTCACCCTTTTTCTATAAAAAATTGCAGCAAATATATTATCTAACTTTAATTACAAATGGGTTGGCTCAACCAGGGTAGGACCACCCTCTCACAGATTACCAGCGTAAAAGTAGCAATTTATTTATAGCTGTTGTGTTTCGTATGGCGAGTAAAGAGAACCTAAACCTTGTTTCTTATTCAAAGATTGATAAAGATGTCTTCAAACAGAAGTATCTACTTACTATCAGGGGCTACACGCTGCAACGAATAGTTTGCCTCGACTACGGAAGTGCCACTCTCCCAATACCAGCATAAAATATTAGCATAATATGGCTGATGTGTTTCGTATGGCGAGTGACAACAACCAGACACCCTTTTCGTCTGGTAACGAGGCATTCCATGTACGTTCTCAGAGGCTACAAATGAGCTATTAATGTTTGCTGCAGTAATAAACATTAAACAAAATCGTAACGACATTAAGGGGATGAATGATACTGTGACTACAAAAACATCATTTTGTATTCAAAGACTGTCCCTCAGACATATAAAGGCAGCATACACGTCTGAAGTCTGAATGACTACATATAATAAATTGGCGGCAATTTGCTGATTCGCGCCGTCAGCTGCAGCCTAGCTGGTAGGGAAGGGTACTGAAATTGACTATTGATATATTATTTTATCGTTTATTTAATTCGTTGCGTTTACTACATGGCGTTAAATTTACTTATATGATGATAATATGGCTTCTAATATTTCATTATGACGGTTGTTGTTTTATTAAAGAAAAGTTAACATACAAGCACACAGTCCACATGAAGGTAAGTGTTATGATCCAAGGATACCCACGTACATATATTCTCGTTAAGAATCAAAATGCAGACGCGTTGCCACCCCTGAGTGTCAGTTTTCCAGTAAAAAAGGTCTCCGGTTCTCTACGTTCACCATAGAAAACAGCAGGATTAGGCTGTTATTTTACGCTGGTGTTCTGTAAGATTGTGGTCCTACCCCGGTCGAGCCGAACCATTCAGGCTACAACCATAATATACCTGCAGCATGGCTCTACCACGTACAAAATTCTCCCCCGGTCATTCTTTGTACGAGTGTGGTTCTTTGAAGATGCAGTCACTGCATTCATCATTTGATGCCACAGTCTGGGACAATCGTTAACAAAATCCTCACTGAATGAAGTCAAGTAAAATTTTTCTTCTTCATTTAAAATTCTAAATTAAAAAAAATAACTTCGATGCTAAAGAAAACATACACCTTAAATTTAAATGATTAGTTTTTTCATAGGACAGGTGAGTCGCATGCTCCGCCTATAAACAACAACTGCAACACCAGGGGAATCGCAGGTGCGTTGCCCATCTTTTCAAAAGGAGTACGCTCGTTTCTTGAAGGTCCCTAAGTCTGATAGTATGTGATCAACGCCGCACTGAGTATTGTTGTTAATTATATTTATAAGTTCTATTTTCCACATAGGACTCCTTCTCTGCCAGGTGTCCATCTGAGTAGGCACCATCCTCTCACCTGTATTCGTCACTAAATAGCAGTGTGTGCATTGTTGTATTCCTGTCTGATGGGTATAGAGAGCCAGTTCAACTGCATGCTGTGAGGCATTCGATCTTAGTTTTCAGATGTGACAACACATTCTATAATCTTTTTTGTTTAAAGTTGTCTGCAGTTGCCTGTAGACAGCAGTAATTCCTTACCATCAGATGGACTGTTAGTTCGTTAGTTAATTTAGTTTTATAAAAAAAAGTTGAATGTGAATATTGTGAAGAAATCGGCATATCGTAGAAATAATAAATATTTCAAGGCTCCGTCTAAGTCCTCCAACACGCATTGAAAGAAAGAAAGAACTATTAATTTGATAGACACATTTAAAAATAAAAAAATACCCAAACATAAAAAAAATATGTACGTATCAGTCTTATCGCGTGGTAGTATCGTGGTCTCACAGTCACTTTGATTTAAAGTGACTGTGAGAATATGTTTTCAACTCAGCATAATGCTGCAAATGCAGCGTTTGTTTTCAGTGGGAGCCTTGAGACTTCACTGACAAGGTCGGTGTGTGATCCTTCAATTACAAGTTACCGAGTAAGAAAGAGTTTAATTACGAGTTAGAAAGAAGGTAATAATATTTACACATTAGGCAGCGCGGCGGACGGTTTCCTGCCCTAAATATCCTATTAGAAATTTGTGAAGGCTTTTTTTAATAATAATTTTTTTTAATAAGCTTTTAAAATATAGAGCTATATCTATGATTCAGAGGAATGCGAAAACAAGAGAATTGCTTACCAAACGCAATACTACGAGTAGTATTAAAAAAAAACAGTACACGTCAGCGTTGTGTCAGCGAAAAATACAATTGAATCTCTATAATTTTGGTCAGATGTTTTAGAGGCGACGATACGATTTTTCTGTCGTATCGTGTTATCGTTTTGGTTTCGTAAATATAAAACACAAAAGTAATATTTTATTTATTTATTATATATTAGAATCGACGATACGATATACTTAGAAGTGTTCTCAGGATAGTATTCTAAAGTTCGCTTAAGGCTAGGTTGCATAAAAATTCCCTCGTAAAGAGTCTGAGCGATACTATAATAATTATTTTAAGGTCCCATTCCTATTAACATAATACTTTTACATATTTAAGAACAGCCACATATTTGTTTTATTTAATAGTCCTTACTATTATGTTTTTTATATAAGGTACTTCAAGTCCCAACTGTGTTATTATAATGCTTTTGCATCTTAGAGACCTTCCATAATAACACTATTGTTTCATAGACCTTACCTTACTATCATATGTCCATAGTATAGGACTATTACATTACAAAACAACACTTCGGAAGGCAGTCGCATTATGTCTAACTGTAGGTATCCATGCCCATCAGATCGCGAATAATGTATGGAAAAATGGGCCTGATTTTGACGCTCTAGAACCGTTACTTCTTGAATAGTATATGTTCGAAAAAAATACACGCGAATAGATTTTTAAAATACTTTACATGAATAGAGAACGGATCAAGTATTTGTATGGACTACGAATAATTGTTCCAGGTCTAGATGTTTGTCTTTGTGCAATTTATGTTTGTAAACTGCCTTAATAAAGATACAGGAGAAAGTCGTAGTATAACGATTTTTTTTTAATTTGACTTAGAAAATCCTCGCTTTAAGGGAAATGTGTAGAAGTAAGTGACCTCCAAGTTCATAGCTGACTTTGTCCTCATCTATTAATTTATTCTATATTTTAATACCATAATGTAAGTGTATAATGGGCAAACTTTATAATATTGTAGCATTTTCTCCCAGTCACCTCTTGGCGAATTGAAAAACATATAAGGTAGGTTCTAACAATTACAAAGGCACAGTTAAATAATATATTAGTTAATATATATGATTATATATAATGTAAATTATTCAAATCATTGATAATTTTTCACGCGGTAAGATTCTACGCTACAACTTTGGTAAGATGTAGCAGGAATGGAACAATGCATCCGCATTTTGATTTTTATCCGTGGCAGATATGGATGTCTATGGACCATAGCATCCACTTTTCACAAGGTGGACTGTTTGTTACCCATATTATATAACAAAGATATTCAAAAAATCAAATCCAACTGAAAATAATTTTGATCATAAGTCATCACTATCACCGTAAGAAGCTTCACCCATCAGTCGGCAGTTGGATTAAATGTTTGTAAATTACATAGAGTCCAACTTGCACGAGATAAATTTACAAAATTGTTCATTACGTTGTCGTATCGTTGCATGTAAATGTATTCTAATATGTTATTCACGTCTTTCTTGCTATGAGTCCATGATATATGCCTCTGTGCCGCTTCATTCATATTGGATTGCCTATTTTATTCTATCCAACCAAAAGAATAGTTAAATTTTGTTAAAACAGTGTTATCCTCACAAAAATGTAACATTCAAAATAATTGTAACTGGAAAACAATTTAAATTATTTTAATAAAGGAGATTTTTATGTCGTAGAGCCATGCTGCAGCTATATTATTCTAATATAAAAAATGGGTCGGCTCTACCGGAGAACGACCACGCTCCCACAGAATACCAGCGTAAAATGTTCTCAATGGTGCTGTGTTTTATGTGGTAATGTAGAGAATCGGAGACTGTATTTAGTCGCAAGAGGTATTTTTATTAGGTCTTAGGGGGTGGCAACGCATCTGTGGGAGGAGTGCACTAAAGCCATCTTCCAGAACTCCTTGGCTGCGCATAGGAGGTAGAAGAAAAGATGTGTTAGACTTCATTAAGCCCACTCTACTCGATTATGAACGTACTCGACAGGTGGATTTATAATCGCAGTACCAGACGTCTTGAACATTTGATGCTGCTGCCCCTCGCAGGTCTGATTACTTTATACCTAGCCTAAACGACATGGTTATACCGCCATCTAACAGAAGCCGTAAGATCTTTTTGACAATTCCCATAGTCATCTCTTACGAAAGAAAGGTGATGATATTTTATTCCACCGCTACTATACGGAAATTATTACAGGAATATTTTTAACGATATTACATGAGATAGATAGATACTGATAAGTAATGACGAACAAGTGCTTCTGAATCAGTGGAAACACTGCATATTAAACTATTTGCTTTTATTTAGATTTTAAACAGTTTGTTTTTCGTTCATACTCGTAATGCGTACAGCAAAGGAGTAAAATAATTTGCCGGCATCTGTCTTTCTATCAGATTACAATTAGAGTGATTTTAAGGCAAAAGTGAATGGGTTTTTGTTAATCCAAGTCAGTGCGCTTTACCTTCTTAGGCTGCGTCACCACTTACCATCAGGTGGGATAGTAGTCAAGTACTGGCTTATAATTGTAATAAAAGAGATAAGAGAAATCCTCCAATATGTCCGTTGATACAAGAACTGGTTTTAAAATCTCAAAGATTCTAAAAGTTAAACATGTATACCAACTTCAAAAAAAGAGGATATTTTCAACTTAAATTTATGCTTATTTTCTAATTGTATGTTACGCGATATCTTGGTCAATTGTGAACCGATTTGAATAATTCAATTTTTTTCAATTGTATATTATATTCTCATTTTATTTCCGAAACTTATTTGCAAAAATAAAAACTAGTTTTTTTTTAATAGGATAAGGGTGACAAACGAGCACACAGTCCACCTGATGGTAAGTGGTTGCTGCGGCCCATAGACATCTACATCTATCCTCGCTTACGAATCAAAATGCAGATGCGTTGTCACTCGTAAGGACTAAGATGGAATGCCTCATTTCCAGTAAAAAGGGCCTCCGGCCACCTACACTCACCAAGCGAAACACAGAGGTAAACCTCTACTTCACGCTGATATTCTGTGAGGTCGTGGTACCACCCCGGTTCGAGCCGGCCGATCCGTGCGACAGCAAAAGCTGCCGCGTGGCTCTACCACTGTTAGAAGTTTTTTAACGCAATCAAAGTTATTAGTGCTACCTTTGATTTAAATACTAACCTTATTTTTGGATTTTCTATAAATTAGCGTATTACTATATAAAGTAGCGTATATGATAACATAAAGAAATAAACTTTTCAAGATAGTAGAGCTACTGCAGCAGTAACACGAATGATTTGCATAAAAAATCCAAGTATTGTCACCTTATACAAGTATCAATATAAAAGTAAGTTAATAAGTGTTTGTATAACTTCCTAGAGGCAACCACTTGACAAGTAGAATCGTTCGAATATTCCATTACTTACACTCTGACGAACTTTTCTATTAGGCTTACCTTGGCTAAGATTGACGTCAAGTTAACCGAGTATTTTAAACAAATTTCGATTTGCAAGTTTCCGCTATGATAGCAATTATTATATACGTAGTAATAATGCCACAGAGTAGTAACCGTGTAGTGGAGGTTAAGTATATCCACTACCCCTTATCTTCCCGTGGGTGTCGTATAAGGCGACAAAGCGAAACAGGCAGAAGATGGGCAGTAGCATCTTCCTGATAACAGCAAAAATACAATAAAAAAACTGCGGTTGCCAACCCGCTCGCCAAGCGTGGCAACTATGGCAAATAAATCCTAAATTGATAAATTTACTAAGAGCCGGCCCCCAGTCCCCGGCGGCCCCGCTATTCCTGGCTACGGCGGCGACCATGATAACGGCGGGGCAGGGAGTGCTACGAATCTCCGGTGGAGGTTCGGTTGCCACCTACGATGACTCGACCTGGCAACATACAACGCACGCACCCTGAGGACTGACAAGAAGATTGTGGAGCTGGAAGAAGAAATAGACAAGTTACGCTGGCATATTATAGGATTATCCGAAGTCCGAAGAGAGGGGGACGAAACAGTAATCCTCGAATCCGGCAACTTGCTCTATTACCGGGAGGGCGACCATCTGTCCCAAGGAGGTGTCGGATTTATCGCCCACAAGTCTCTCGTAAACAACGTTGTAAAGATTGACAGTGTGTCGACGAGGATTGCGTACCTTATGCTCAGAATCACCAAACGGTATTCGCTGAAGATCATACAGGTTTACGCAAACCTCAGCACACTCCTATCAGGAGGTAGAGGAAATGTGTGAGGATATCTCTAGAGACATGCATTCCTCCAAAACCCAATATACGGTGTTAATGGGAGACTTCAATGCAAAACTAGGCACAAGAGAGAACGGTGAGCTGAAAGTGGGGAAATTTGGAAGGGGCCAGGAGCTGGCCGACTTCATGGAGAAAGAGGGACTCTTTATGATGAACTCTTTCTTCCAGAAGCGGCCCCACAGGAAGTGGACCTCGTCGAGCCCCGACGGTTCGACAAAAAATTAGATTGACTTCATTATGACGACCAGACGACAATTGTTCAGTGATGTCTCAGTGATCGCGAGGGTGAAAACCGGCAGCGATCACCGAATGGTTAGAGGCACACTGAACATAAACGGTAAGTTGGAGGGGTCTCGTCTTATGAAGTCAACGCTCCGTCCCCCTCGTGCTTTGATCCAAAGTCCCGAAACCTTTCAGCTCTAGTTACAAAACCGTTTTCAGTGCCTAGAAGACTGCAATGAAGTGGACGATATGAATGACAAGCTCGTGGAAACTGTCCATGCAGTCGGAGCTAAGTTCTGCAAGACCCGCCGCAGAAGAACACAAAAACTCTCTGATCACACTCTTAATCTCATGGCTGTTAGACGAAAGATGAAGCTACATTCTTCAACAGATTCGACATCATAGAGGCAACTGAACAGACAGATCTCCAAATGGATGCGGCGAGACTTACGCAACTTCAATACAGCTCGTATTAAAGAAGCGATCGAGCGGAACCAAGGCTCCAAAGTCTTTGCCAGAGATCTGTCTGCCAAAAAGAGCCAACTGTCAAGGCTGGAGACAGAATGTGGCAGCATCTTTTCCGGGGCACTTGAGATTTTGACTGAGATTGAGAGGTTCTATGGGCAGCTGTACACGTCATCGTTGGACCACACGCGAGTGTGAGTAACGATCAGAAAGCGAATCTTATCTGACATTATTCCGATGATATCTCGGACATCAGTCTGAGCGAGATTAGAATGGCTCTCCAGCACCTTAAAAACGGCAAGGCCCCAGGCGATGATGGAATTACAGCGGAGCTTCTGAAAGCGGGTGGAAAACTGGTACTTAAAGTCCTTCAGAGGCTCTTTAATTCCGTCCTCCATGATAACATTACACCGGAGACGTGGAGCAGAAGTGCGGTGGTCTTGTTCTTCTAGAAAGGTGACAATGCTCTCTTGAAGAACTACAGACCGATTGCCCTTCTGAGCCGCGTCTACGTGCTGTTTTCGAGAGTCATTACGAATCGTCTCGCGCGCAAACTTGACGACTTCCAGCCTCCCGAACAAGCCGGTTTCCGAAAAGGCTTTAGCACCATAGACCACATACATACCCTTCGGCAAATTGTACAAAAGTCAGAGGAGTACAATTTGCCACTATGTCTGGCGTATATGGACTATGAGAAAGCCTTTGATTCCGTCGAAATTTGGGCGGTACTGCAGTCCCTTCAGTGGTTCCAAGGGGACTGTCGGTATATCGAAGTGCTGATGTGCTTATACAGTAGGGCTACGATGGCTATCCGAGTACAGAAGCAGAGTACGAAACCTATCCCATTGCAGAGAGGTGTAAGACAGGGTGACGTCATATCCCCGAAACTCTTCACCGCTGCATTGGAAGACGTTTTCAAGCTTCTGGACTGGAAAGGATACGGTATCAACATCAATGGCGAGTACATGACTCACCTTCGATTTGCCGACGATATAGTCCTAATGGCATAATCGCTGGAGGACTTAAGCACTATGCTCAATGACCTCAATAGTGTCTACCAATGGATAGGTCTTAAGATGAACATGGACAAAATAAAGATTATGTTTAATGTCCATGTCACACCTATGCCGGTAGTTATTGGGAGCACTAAGCTCGAAGTTGTTGACGAGATGACGAGTATGTTTACCTGGGACAAATAGTCCGCCTAGGTAAGTCCAACTTCGACCGAGAGGTCAATCGACGGATTCAACTCGGTTGGGCAGCGTTCGGGAAATTACGGCACATTTTCTCTTCAGATATACCTCAAAACTTGAAAACGACACTGTACAACCAGTGCAAGTTGCCAGTGATGACATACGGAACTGAGACGTGGTCCTTCACTGCTGGCCGGATGAGGAAGCTCAAGGTCGCTCAGCGAGCTATGGAGAGGGCTATGCTCGGAGTTTCTCTGCGTGATAAACTCAGAAATGAGGATATCCGCAGTAGAACCAGAGTGACGGACATAGCCCAACGGATTAGTAAGCTGAAGTGGAAATGGGCCGGCCATATAGCTCGAAGAACTGACAACCGATGGGGAAGAAAGGTTCTCGAGTGGCAGCCTCGTACCGGCAGGCGAAGTGTTGGGCCACAGAGAATATTATGGGTCATATATGAGCGTCTATGGACTATAACACAAATGGCATCGACCAGAGACACGCCTAGCAGAATACCAAAGAAAAACCGGTAAATATGAAACACCGCCTGAATACCAAAGGATGCGGCAGTGAAACTATGTTTTAACATTGTTTTATTTTGTTTAAAATAATGTTAATAAAGTACTGCAATGTTTTTTTTTAAATAAAGAATTCTTTTCCAAGCAACTACCGAGCGATAAGTCTCTCCGACGCACTCGCTATTTCTCCATTAGTTCGGTCGGCTCGAACCAATATCCTTTTAAATTTGATTCTCGCGTTCGTATTTCTCGAGCAAGAAAGGCGAACTTTGGATAGAACTTATTTCTAGTTTAGCACGTATATGTAACTTATTTATAAATAGTCGGTAGTATGACGGTTCGGTAGAGCAGTAATTTATAATGAAATAGAATAGAATAATATTTAAAAAATGCTCATTGAAATTCATTTGAGCTTTACCACTAGTTCGGAAAAACCTCTGTACTGTGAAGAACCAGCAACAAATTTAGTGTATAGACCGATCTAGACAAATAATCCAAATTGAAGTGTCTGCCTGTAATATTTAAATAACTGGCTTTTACTAAGCTCGAGGGCTATTTGCACGCTAAAATGCATAAAACACAATTTACAACATTTTGTCCGTTAGCCCGGGCTACTCTTTGGAACGGCTACATCAATTGTTATAAACTTTACAAACAGATAGAGAACAATGTCTGGAGAGCAAGGCTACATTTTACCCGAACATTTTACTCGTATATATAGTATAAGCATGCCAAGTAGAACCACGCTCTCACAGAATACCAAAGTAAAATAGCAACTTAATGCTGCTGTATTTCAGTTTAGAGTATGGTGGTAAGCTTTGTTGCATTACGAGTGTGGTGTACCAGATACCCTTTTTACTGGATACGAAGCATTCTTAGTCCTCAGGGTTGACAGTGCATCTGTATTTTGATTCTGAATCTGGGATAAATGTAGATGTCTGGGAGCCACAGTATTAACTTACTATTAGATGGATTGTGTGCTTATTTATTATATCCCTTATTTGTCGGTCCTACCTGAGAAACGAGAAAGAACCGGAACCGGCTTCTCAGCGATCAAAAAACCAGTAATTCAGAGAGTAGCCGACATTGTAACTGCAAAGTATAAAACTGACGCAATGAAACTATTCGAGAATATAATGCACAAGATATAGAGAACTTTACGCTTAAGTATTTGCGTTTTGTCTTCTAGACTTGAGTGAATTTCGTTTATTTCCATTCTATGTAAAGGAGTATCTCGAAATTCAGAGCTTGCGTGTATTTCAAGGGAATAATGTCTGTAAACTTCACCGAGTCTTTCCCAGCCGTAATGGAAACTTGAATTTTGGAATTTGTAACGCTAACTGTAAGTTTAATTTGAAAATTATGTAATTCTTCAAATAAACTTTTATTTTTTTGAATACAAGTATAGGTAGGTATACATTTTATAATTTCTAGCTTTTCTCTTGTAAAACTAAAGTGACACGTGACACAGTTTTACGTGGTAGAGCCATGCTGCAGCTATATTAATAGTACAGTTGTAGCACGAATGGGTAGGCTCAACCGGGGAAGGACCACGCTGTCATAGAATACCAGCGTAAAATAGCAGTTTAATGCTGCTGTGTTTCGTATGGTGAGTGTAGAGAACCGGAGACCTATTTTACTGGAAAAGGGGCATTCTATCTTAGTTGCCCATAAATTGTTAGATAGAGAACAGTCTCATATAAAAAATAAATTACATTTTACAAAGCAACACATATGAATTTAGTACATTTTACATACGCTGTGTAGTGGCTGTGTAAGAATATCCACTACCCTATATCACCCCGTGGGAGTACTAAAGTACGACACAGGGAAACAATACAGAAGATGGGCAGCAGCGTCTTTCTGATAGCAACTAAAAAAACTGCGTTTGACAACCCGCCTGCCAAGCGTGACATTTATGGCAAATTTCCCCCTTAGGGGAAATCTATGGGGAAGGTCTACATGTCAAAGATTCGCTGAAATCCAGCCCAATATTCTCCCAAGGTGACGTCCAGCCGTAGGTGCTTCTGAAGTCACACACTATGTCTTAGCACCGACTTCTGTTCATTGTTCGTTTTAGTTGTTAGAAGTCGGCTTTTACTTTCTGCAAACCTCCATATATTCACAAGCACATTTTAATGAGAAGCCGTCCCAAATAATCCCTCTTACTCGAAACTAAAATAATCCTCGACACCTTCTATTATTCGGTCATATATCAAGTGCGAAGTAATTAATGCGTTTCCGAAGAAACCAAATTCTTATTAGAAGTCGTCTAATATTTTTTCTAAGATTTTTTCACATTTACAGTATTAGGTATTGTTACGGCCCCCAGCTGCCCCGGCAACAGTCGACTGGGCTAGGGCCCATAGTAGCCTCCTCGACGAGCAGCCGAGGGTTCGGAACCAATGGCCTATGGATAATTATTTTAAAACGGCTAACAAGCAACAAAACTTACCGATTTCCGGAGGTAGGGTTGACCACAGTCAGTTGGTAACGGAGGTGTATGTAAGCAACACATATGAATATAGTACATTTTACATACGCTGTGTAGTGGCTGTGTAAGAATATCCACTACCTTATATCACCCCGTGGGAGTACTAAGGTGCGACAGAGAGAAACAAAACAGAAGATGAGCAGCAGCGTCTTCCTGATAGCAACTAAAAAATGCCGGATTTGCGGTTCTCACAGCGCTCGGTTTGTAGAGCACTCCTCTCCCTTGACATCCACAAGTCGAGTGGGCCGGACGGAATCCCCCCAATTGTGCTGAGTACGTGTGCTCCGGAGTTGGCAACGGTTCTAACGCGTCTTTTCCGGTACTCCTACTCCCTAGGTGTAGTCCCGAAATCATGGAAGACAGCTTTTGTCTACCCGATCCCTAAAAAAGGCAACCGCTCAGACCCGTCCAACTACAGGCCTATCGCCATCACCCCCTTGTTCTCCAAAATAATGGAATCCGTTATAAACTACCACCTCATGCGGTACCTTGAGGCCAGCTGATTAGCGACCGACAGTACGGTTTTCGTCTGGGACGATCAGCTGGTGATCTTCTGGTCTACTTAACTGATAGATGGGCGGAGGCAGTAGAGTCCAAGGGCGAGGCATTGGCCGTTAGTTTGGACATTGCGTAGGCCTTCGATCGGGTTTGGCACAAAGCCCTTCTTTCGAAGCTCCCTTCCTATGGGCTTCCCGAGAAATTATGCAATTGGATCACCAGCTTTCTTGCAGATCGGAGCATCCAGGTTGTTGTAGACGGTGTATGCTCCGACTACAAGCCTATTAACGCTGGTGTTACACAAGGCTGCGTGCTATCACCAACGCTGTCTCTTCTGCATATCAATGATATGTTGCAAGCCGGAAGCATTCATTGCTATGCGAATGACAGCACTGGTGATGCTTTATACACCGGCCGTGCCAATATTTCTCGGGAAAACGTCACCGAGTGCCGGAACAAACTTGTGTCTGAAGTCGAGTCTTTGCTGGACAAAGTCTTGGATTGAGGGCGACTAAATCTAGTCCAGTTTAATCCTCAGAAGACACAAGTTTGCGCGTTTATCGCTAAAACGATCCCCTTTGTCGTATCTCCTCAGTTTCAAGGTACTCCCCTTGTTGCCTCAGCCAGTATCGGAATCCTCGGCGTCGACATATTGAATAATGTGCAGTTTCGTGGTCACTTGGAAGAGAAGGCCAAATTGGCCCCTAAAAAGCTTGGCGTGCTCAGCAGAGTGGGACAGTATTTCATGCCAGCTCAACGCCTGTAACTTTACAAGGCGCAGGTTCGGCCTCACATGGAATACTGTTCCCATCTCTGGGCTGGGGCTGCCCAGTGCCAGCTCCTTCCACTTGACCGCATCCAGCGCAGAGCGGCTTGAATCGTCGATGACCGAGTCCTTTCGGATCGGCTCGACTCACTGGCACTGCGAAGAGATGTTGCATCTCTTTGCATTTTCTTTCGTATTTACCATGGAGAGTGCTCTGAGGAATTGTTCGGATTAATCCCAGCCACCAAATTTCACGAACGCACATCGCGGCAGAACTCCCGATACCATCCACACCATCTGGATGATTGGCGGTCCACCACTGTGCGATTTAGAAGATGTTTTCTTCATCGCACAACTTCCTTGTGGAATAGTTTACCACCAGCGATTTTTCCGAACCGATACGACTTAGGTACCTTCAAGAAAAGAGCCTACTCCTTTTTAAAAGGCCAGCAACGCATCTGCAATTCCCCTGGTGTTGCGGTTGTTCATGGGCGGCGGTAGTCACTTATCATTAGGTGAGCCGCATGCTCGTTTGCCCCCTCTCCTATAAAAAAAAATAGTGTGTAGTAGTGTGTATGGATGTAACCTGACATCCCCGATGTAGTCGGATAGCAGATCCACAGGCGTTGCTTTTCTCCAAAAGTGCGATCCCTCCAGAGGGCGTTCACCAATTGAAAACTTCTGCTATTGTTTCACTACATTAGTTTATCAACTTTATTGTACATTTAATTAACTTCAAATTTAACTAAGTCCACGTTAATCGAAATGAAACAAGTAACACATGGCACAACTAAAGAAGGGTCGGTCAAAGATCAATTTCCCATGTTCACTTAGCAACAAATTATAATCGAGCACACGCGATCTCCTCTTGAGTCACAAATTCTAGCGTTCTCCCGACAAGGCACAATTAACTCAAAATTTTAGACCGTCTGAATCAACACCGGCCGCGCTCAACCTACTAGCGGTCGCAAACAATACTAGTCGACCAGGCCGCGCCGTTCAAGATACTGTTGCCAGCCCACGTGGCCGAATTCCGGGAAGCGGCACACCGTCGCCCCCCCGGTGACGTTTACGTCACCTCAAGACCATCCGATGACGCGCGGAGTCAAACGTTATAGGATGCAAATTTCAAATGCCCCTATTTGGCCTAAACAGGTATGTTTCCGCTTCTAAGTAGGCTTAGAATTCATCCATTACAGCCTATTAAAGAGTACTTACTGAACATAGGCCTCCCTAATAGATTGTTTCATAGGGGGATTTTGACATAGTTTACACGCTTGGCGAGCGGGTTGTCAACCGCATTTTTTATTAATTTTAATTGTCATCAGGAAGATGCCGCTTCCCATCACCTGTTTCAAATTCCCTCTTTCGCCTCTTACGACACCGATGGACCGATGTAGGGTAGTGGATATCCTTACACCGCTACTACACGGTCAATGATTTGTAAAAATGACACTTAGCAGACCTTAATAACTCAAGGTCATTATTAGACTTATTCATTAAATTTAGGATTCTAGCTATTCATTGAGTTAAGTGAAATTCAAATTTAATAGTTTGTGAGTTATGGGGAGTTCGAAAGTAGTTTGAAATAACTTATTTAAATATACACACTGCCGGCGCGTTGCACTTTTCTTTTCTGAATTTGGCTAATCCACTGCCGTATGTCTGGAAATAGTTTGTGTGAAATATACACAACTTGTGCGTCACCTTTTTCTTTTCTGATTTTAGCTGACCCACTGCCGTATGTCTGGAAATAGTTTGTGTAAAATATACTGAGTCGGTGCGTCACCTTTTTCTCTTCTGAACTTGAACTTAACTGACACAGTATCGTGTATCTAAATGTGTCATGAATGGTCGATTGGGTCGGCCATTTCAGCTTAGAGAAATTTTTGTAATAAGTAACGTGCCCGCCTACATATGTTGAACACAACCTCAAGTACAGGTGCGAAGGCTGGGTACAAGCCCAGGTAAGCGTTTTTTCAGAACAGAGTTTAATAGCTTCCAGATAATATAAGAATATTAAATATTAAATTAAAAAGCACTTTAACTCTGAGGCCTCTTGACCGATTTTTATTCCGATGATTTTTATTCGCTTAAAGTTTTTCTGCCATTTATTTTTATAATAAAATAACTAACATATTAACTAAACATTTAAAATAAATTAGGTACAAAGTGACACTATAAGTATATATTTTAAAAAATAAGCATGAAAACCGAGAACACCGTCCACCTTACTCTAAGGGGATGCTGTTACGTAAAGGCACCGACATCTACCTTCGATTAGAAATCAAGATGCAGATACGTCGTCATCCCTAAGAACTAAGACGGAATGCCTTGTTACTAGTAAAAGAGCCGGATTTCTACACTCATTTTATGAAACACAGCATAAAGCTGTTGTTTTACATCGGTATTCTGTGAGGGCATGGTTCACCCCCGGTCTAGCCGAGTCATTTGTGCTACAACCATATCGTTATATCTGCAGCATGGCTCTACCACGAACAAAAATATTCAATTATTGATTCCATCATATTTTTTTTCTTTTTAAATGTTAACATTTGATAATTTTGTTATTAATATTTTTAAATTAGTTATTATTATTTTAGTACCGTGTCTCATGTCTCAGAAAAAATGATGAATTAAATTAAATGAACTAAAAATTCTTCATTTTTAACGTTAGTCCTGATTCTTGAACAAAAGATATAAAGGCCGACCTCATTTTTACTTACTAAAAGGTAAGCCGCGTGTTGGTCTGCCACCTATAACAAGGGAAAATTAACACGATTTTTCAAAGCTAGCTCTGCACATTCCTGAGCTTCCATTGCTCGAGGACTTGGCATAAGACACCAGAGGCTTCATCAACATGATTATCATTACAGCCCTTCACAAGTCCACTGCTGACCATAGGCCTCCCCCAAGGAATGCCACAAAGCACGGTCCTGAGCCACATGCATCCATCGACGTCCTGCATATCTTACCAGGTCGTCACTACATCTAGTGGGGTAGACGCCCAACACTTCGCCTGCCGGTACGAGGCTGCCACTCGAGAACCTTTTTTCCCCATCGGTTGTCGGTTCTTCGGGCTATATGGCCGGCCCATTGCCACTTCAGCTTACTAATCCTTTGGACTATGTCGGTCACTCTGGTTCTACTGCGGACATCCTCATTTCTGAAATTATCACGCAGAGTAACTCCGAGCATAGCCCTTTCCATAGCTCGCTGAGCGATCTTGAGCTTCCTCATCCGGCCAGCCACTATGTCTGGCGTATGTGAACTATGAGAAAGACTTTGATTCCGTCGAAATTTTGACGGTGCTGCAGTCCTTTCAGCGGTGCCAAGTTGACTGTCGGTATATCGAAGTGCTGAAATGCTTGTACAGTAGGGCTACGATGGCTATCCGAGTACAGAACCAGAGTACGAAACCTATCCAATTGCAGAGAGTTGTAAGACAGGGTGACGTCATATCCCCGAAACTCTTCACCGCTGCATTGGAAGACCTTTTCAAGCTTCTGGACTGGAAAGGATACGGTATCAACTTCAATGGCGAGTACATCACTCACCTTCGATTTGCTGACGATATAGTCCTTATGGCAGCATCGCTGGAGGACCTAAACACTATGCTCAATGACCTCAATAGTGCTTCCCAACTGATAGGTCTTAAGATGGACAAAACAAAGATCATGTTTAATGTCCATGTTACACCTATGCCAGTAGTTGTTGGGAGCACTAAGCTCGAAGTTGTTGATTAGTATATTTACCTGGGACAAATAATCCGACTAGGTAAGTCCAACTTCGACCGAGAGGTCAATCGACGGATTCAACTCGGTTGGGCAGCGTTCGGGAAACTACGATTCATAACACATCTTCTCGTCAGGTATACCTCAAAACTTGAAAACGAGACTGTACAACCAGTGCGTGTTGCCAGTGATGACACACGAAACTGAGACGTGGTCCTTCACCTGAGGCTTAGTAAAAAAAAATTAAAGGTGCACATAATAGTTTCCGAAGTCAGAGTTAAGTCTCATTAGTATAGAGTATATAGTGATATAGAAGTCAGTGATATAGTGTTTACAGAAATAGAAAACCCGACTTAAAATTAGAATAAATAAAATAAATTTAATATTAAATTTGGGTTTGGCTGTTTAAACAGCAAATCGCTAACAACAAAAGCAGAAAATTTTGAACTAGATCCAACACATGACTTTTTACTCTCGGCCACGTAAATAAAATTACATGGGAGAGTTTCAAGCGGTCTATAATTTTGGCTAATCAGGTTAGAAAGAAAGTCTTTTCGAGCGAAATGCTCGTCCCGGTACAAACGGTAATGTTTAACGAATGTCTACTTTATTACTGAATATACATACTGTTTCTAATTTGTAAACATTTAAGGTCGAAAATGTTTATATTTTTCTATAGAATAAGGGTAACATACAGGTAAGGCCACGTGATGGTAAGTGGATGCTATGACCCATAGACATCAATATTTATCCTCGATTAAGAATCAAAATGTAATCAAATCTCGGGCGGATGAGTTGCTCGCGTCCGTAGAATTCGACCACCTAATGCCAGGCCCACCCTACACGTGTCCCCCGGGTGGTGGCTAAATAAGCGACAATACCGAAATAACAGATTCGGCTCCTAGCCTTGTGGTAGCGGCGTAAAAAATACCACCCCCTACTTTTGCACCATGAAACAAAAAATAACGAATGGCCCCGAGTGTCCGGCACACTTATAATGGGGCAAAGGTGCGATAAAAATCCGGGAGGAAAACTGGCAACTAGGTTCGCCATTCATAATGTTCTGCCCCCTGGAGAGGCGAAAAGTGTATTGCGGAAACCCGTTTGACTACGTTGAATGTATGTGAAGCAATGAATGATAAGATGGATGAAGTATGCGATATGATGTATGATAGAGGAATATACGTGTTATGGGTAAATGGGAAGTAACGGAAAGGAAAGGATGCCACTACAGATGGGATGTATACCACGTACTGGTCTGGATAGGTCACTGTGTGAAAGAGTATTAATGTGTAAGCCCGAGACTGCTATGGGTACGAATGAAAGTGGGCCTAAAGAGGTTGTTTGTTCTAGGGCTCTACGCCTCAGACATGTGTAAGCCCTCATATCCGAGAGCAGTTTTGGGAACTCGTAAGGATGGTGCTAATGAAATGCAAAGGTAATGAAAATATTGTTATATTGAAAAGGAAATAGATTAAGACGTAAGAAATTGTCGAAGAAGAGACAAATTGGTGATATATTGAATGTCGGTCAAATTAAGAGTACCTTTAACCAACGAGCGTGTATGCGTAGTATATGGATGTGGAGGAAGCGAGAGAGGTGTGTCAGGATCATGCCAAATGGAAGTCCGTAGTCTCTGACTACCCCTCTGTGTGACAGGCGTGAGTGTTTATGTATGTATGTAATCAAAATACGTTGTCAGCTCTAAGGGCTAAAATGGAATGCCTCTTTTGCAGTAAAATGTTTGTCCTGTTCTTTAAAATCACTATACGAATCCAAAGTTAAATTAACGTTACACATCTTTTTCTGGCTAATGTTTAGGCGTCTTTGAGATTATATTTATTCAACGGCTTATCGTCTTGTCAACGCGTCTACTAAAAATGGTCTACTCTCATTTTTAGTAGACGCATTGACCGATTGTGGCATTCATTCACAGACATCTCCTAAATTTGCTCTACCATATTGCCAGGCTTTACACTTTGCATACATTATGAAGCGGCTTACCGCCAACATTCGAAAATTTTCTGGTAATTTCCCCAAGACTCACGACATCTAGTGGATAAAATGGGGCGATAGATTATTTTAAAGTAGAAACCCCTTTGAAACGGACATGAAAATTTGGAGTATTATAACATACTGTAGCTAAGAACTTAGAAACTCGTTATCTGTCCTTAAGGAATTCAGAGATATTATTCTATCTTTATTTGCCAACCAAGTGTACATAAATGGTCTTATACTCGTAATAATAACAATTTGTCTCAACTTAGTAGCCTTTTTCAAGCTTTGCAAATTAGAGAAAAGGAGTAAAATAAGTTATTAAATACAAACATTATAGCTGGAGTTGAGCTTATTAAACATATTTTTGTGCATGGGAGAATTCAGAGGATGCTTTGGGTATATTTTGTGACCTTTCCAAGGCCTTCGACTGTGTTCACCATGAGACATTAATAAGGAAGCTACAGTACTATGGTGTCAAGAACACAGCGCTTAAACTTATTATTTCATATTTAAGTAATAGAAAACAGAAGGCTATTATCAATGGTAAGAGTTCTTCCGGGTCACCTGTACTAATGGGTGTTCCTCAGGGCTCGATTCTCGGCCCATTCCTGTTTCTGGTGTATATTAATGACTTACCTCACCTTGTAGGGGATAGTCATGATATAGTATTATTTGCTGATGATACTTCCTTTTTTATTTTTAAACTTAAACGTCAATCATTTAAATGTGACGAAGTGAATAATGCTATATCAAAATTAGTGCATTGGTTTAACGTTAATAATCTGCATTTGAACGGAAATAAAACTAATTGTGTTAAATTTACAACAACGAATGTTAAAAATCTGAATACCAATGTGTTTTTAAATGGAGAGGAATTGAGCCCTGTTGTATCCACTGTTTTTCTTGGCATCACTCTTGACGCAAAGCTCCAGTGGGGCCCCCATATATCCAAATTAGCAAGCAAACTAAGTTCTGCAGCCTATGCTGTAAAAAAGATTAGAGGTCTCACTAGTGTCGAGACAGCTAGATTAGTTTATTATAGTTATTTCCATAGCATAATGTCTTATGGGATTTTGCTATGGGGAAATGCGGCTGATTAAGAAACTATTTTTGTTTTACAGAAGAGGGCCATTAGAGCTATTTACAATCTAAAACCGAGAGAGTCTCTTAGAGATAAATTTAAAGAAATTAATATATTAACTTTGGCCTCTCAGTATGTTTACGAAAATTTAATGTATGTTCACAAAAACAAAGACAGTTTTAGTAAAAAAAGTGATATACATTCTGTAATCACTAGGAACAAACACAAGCTAGTGATGCCAGTTTCTCGACTCCACAGAGTCAGTAATTCATTTTTGAGGCAATGTATACGCTATTACAACAAGGTCCCGGAAAGTGTACAGGTTCTCTCTATTACCAAGTTTAAATGTTTTATTAAGCTGAAACTGTATATAAAGGGTTATTATAGTATAAATGAATACATGGTTGATAATAACCCCTGGGAATGAGGTGGTCGCTTCAAAGAAGTTTCTAAAATAGATTTTGTAAATAGTTCGTAATCATTTATATTGTAAAATTTATTTAAAAAAAAAGTCCCGCTGGGTTTCTTGCTGGTTCTTCCCAGGACAGAGGGTTTTTTTTCGAACCAGTGGTAAAGTAAAAAATGACTTTCAATAAGAATTACACATGTAATGTATATTAAATAAAAAAAATATTCTATTCTATTCTATAGTGTACTTAGATTAATGAATTAATAATATAGTCTAATTATTTAAGAGTATTAGGTCCTTACATATGAAATTAGCGCTTTGTCGTACTGGCCACTTTGATCTAAAATATCTCCTCTTTGGTTAAGAATTCCAAATTCAAATTTATAAATTCATTTAGCTGGTACATTTGACTTTTGAAAACAGTCATTCATTTGTTTTTTCCTCATTATTTTTTTCTTTAGCGTCGCTTATTACCGCACAAAGGAAAACATGAAATATCGGTATATTTACTACCGTGGCACCAGTGCTACAGAAACAGCTAGAAGGATTAATGATGTGTTACGGCGCTGGTATCACAAAAGAAAACACGGTACGTTTTTGGTTTCAACGTTTTCGTTCTGGAAATTTCGACCTTCAGAACCAACCTCGTGGACGGCCGGAGACCAAAGTAGAAAATGAAGAATTAAAGGCTATTGTGGAAGCGGATCCATCACAAAGCACTTCAGAGATAGCTGCAAGCTTTGGGGTAAATGATAAAACTGTATTAATGAATTAATACAGTTTTATCACACAGTTGAAGCAAATTGGGAAAGTAAAAAAAACTTGAACGATGGGTACCTCATGAATTGAGAGAATCGAAATTGCAAACACGCGTCGACTGCTGTGTTACTTTGCTAAACGAAACATAAACGAAAATTGACTCAGAAAAAGTTACTTGTGAGTGTTTGGTGTACTAACGCCGGTGTCGTTCACTAACAGCTTTCTAAAATCTGGCCAAACGATTACGGCAGATATCTATTGTCAGCAACTGCAAACCATGAAGCTAAACAACCGAGATTGGTCAATCGCTCTAGGCCACTGCTGCTTCACGATAACGCAAGACCACACAGTGCACTGTTGTGCAACAACCACTAAGTTAGATGAGCTACAATTGGAATATCTACGACATCCACCGTACTTCCCGGACCTTGCTCCAATAGATTACCATGTGTTCCAGAATTTGGACAACTTTTTACACGGAAAAAAAATCAACTCCAATGCGGCAGTCCAAACTGCCTTCAAAGAGTTTATTGATTCTCGCCCCCTATGGTTTTTTTAGTAAAGGGATCAACCTATGAGATGGAAAAAGTGCATAGATAACAACGGTGCATACTTTGATTAATTAAATATATTTTACAAAAAATTGACTTTACATTCCTCCCGAACAAAACACCAATTTCATATGTAAGGACATAATATTAAATCGTGAAAAATATGCCACATTTTATATCAACACAATATTTATTCCTTCACTGATACTGTCCATAATAATTGTGTGTATCAAAACCGCTTTTTCCTTTATTGATGTATTTTTGTTGACTTAATGTTTAGGTAGATTAGTTCTGTTATTTGTGTAAGAGATATGTTATTTGTTATTCGTGTTTTGCTTCAATGTATTCCTTGACTAATAGAAACACTTTACTGTTAAGAATGTTTTTAGTTTATTAATGAAAAGTGTAATCTTATTTTCAGTTTTTATCTGGATAGGTAATTTATTGTATATTTTAATAGCCATGTAGTATGGATCAGCATATTAATTTTTGATGGTGGTAGGTATAGTCTGTCTCTGTGGCGTGTGTTTAAATTGTGATTGTCTTTTACCTTTGTGAAGTGATTTATGTTCTTGAATACAAATATGCAAATGTCAAATATGTATAATGATGGTAGTGTGAGGATGTTATTTTTAATGTAATAGGGTTTACAACTGTCAAGATTTTCAATTTAGCTGATGATTCTAATACATTTCTTTTGTAATATAAATAGATCCTGAAAGTGAACACCATGTCTCCACAACATAATGCAGTATCTTAACCAGGAGTATGCATATGAGTAGTATGCTGACAGTGCGGTTTTTTCGTTTGTGCTGCATTTAAGATGGATTATAGCGTATGTTAATCGAGATAGTTTTTTTTTAATATATTCGATGTGTGGTTTCCAGTTGACGTGCGTGTCTAGTAATATGAATGTATCTACGGTTTCTAGTTGTGTGTTATTGCATGTTGTCTCGATGTTTATGGGGGTGTTTTTGTATGTTCTAAATTGGATGGTTTTTGTTTTTTTGTAGTTAAATTCTAAGTTATGTATGTTGAGCCAGCTATTTACTGTGTCTAGAGTTTCTCGAAGTATTTGTGTTGGGTTTTTAGTTTTGTCATAAGCAATCAATATTGATAGCAGCAGATCAGCGAGTAAAACGTTCCCGTTTGTTCTTTATTTGGCAAGTCGTTAATGTTTATTAGAAATAGCACACAACGTTGCCCTTGTTGGAATTGAACATTGAATGCTCCTTTTCTCAGATTTCACTATTTTAACCTCATTTGTCATCATCATCATCATCATTTCAGCCCTTCACAAGTCCACTGCTGAATATAGGCCTCCCCCAAGGAATGCCATAAAGCACGGTCCTGGGCCACCTGCATCCATCGATTTCCTGCATGCCATTTGCACCATACACCTCATTTGTGTTGGAGTCGAAATGGTCAATTTGTACTATATGTGATCTATTTTCCAAATATGATATAAACCATGTGTAAGCTGGTCCGCGAATATCAGAACCGTGTAGTTTATGTAAAAGAATGTCGTACAGTACTTTATCATATGCTTTCGTCATGTCAAGTAATACTCCCAGTACACGTTCCTTGTCATTTATATGTTTTAGGGCAGTCTGGATATACTTATGTACTTCCAGTGTAGTTAATCTTGATTTCCTAAAGCCGTTTTGGCTGTCATCGAGGATGTTATATTTTTCTAAAAAATCATATAATCTGATACACATTGTTTTTTCAAACACTTACGAAAACGTGGGTAATAGAGTTATAGGTCAATAGTTACTAGGAGTGTAAGCGTCGCACTTTTTATGTATCGGTTTAATCAATGATATTTTTAGTGGGTCTGGAAATTGGCCATCTCCTAGACTTTGATTCACTAGGAATGTGAGCGGTATTGACAGTTTTTCTACACATTGTTTTAGTAGAATTGGAGGGATTTCATCTATGCAGTAGCTGTATGTATTTTAAATTGAGCGGATTATGTGTTCCATTTGTGAGTTTACGACGGGTCGACCTAGCGCGTTGTTTTTGTTGGTGTTATTTGTGTCCATGCCGACAGTAGCAAAATACTCACTGAAATTAATGCAAATAGTTATTGGGCATTTTACAACGTGGTTGTTAATTTTTAATTAAATATTTGGTAGAGGGAGTCTTTTTTTGTTTAACTGTTTTTTTCTTTTATGGTATTCCACATTGTTTTTGTTTTATTATCGGAGTTTTCTTCCATTTGTTTTATTCATTGCGTATTCCCTCTATTAGAACAGAATAGAATAGAATAATTTTTTTTTTCAAAATAGATGACAAGTAATTCTTATGGTAAGTCATTTTATACTTTTATCGGTGCTTTGAAGAAAAAAACTTTTTTTCAAAATTAAATTTAAAAATAATAAACTATAATTATAAAACTTATATAAGAAACACACCTCATTCCCAGAGGTTATTAACAACTATGTATCTGTTTGTATTATAATAACCCTTATTACCCAATTTTTGTTTAACAAATTATTAAAAAGTAGTAAAAGAAACATCTCGTATATTTTCTGGGACTTTGTTGTAATGTCTTGTCTTATACATTGCCCCATGAATAAATTAAAGACGTGTGTATTAGTGTCGAGAAACTGGTATCACTTGCTTGTGTTGGTCAATACAATATATTATGCCATTATACGGCCTTTATACAAAATAATAAGATAACACAAAGTAAACCCTCACGCCTGTCACCCGGAGGGGTAAGCAGAGACTACGCACTTCCATTCGATATACCTTCTTCACGTTCATATATCTACGCAGCTCGTCGGTTAAGGGTACTCTTAATTTGGACTATCTTGTATATGTCGCCAATTTGATGGATAAACTTCCATCAAGGACATCTCTTGTCAACAATGTCATTCACTTCTGCAACATGACGTACATGACGAAACTACCGTTGTATTAATCTGTTCTTAATCCTGGTCACATCATCTTCTTGCAAATCACACTTATCTCTTATCGCATAATTCCTATTCACAATAATATCTAATATAATTTAAATGTTTTTTCAACCGTTATATTCATCAAATTATAGAGAAAGCGTGTTTATGTAAGTTACTTACTGCTTACTTAGCATAAAATGTAGATAAATGAATTTGTTGAAGTCTAGAAGACGGAACTAGCATACTTAAAAGCTACTCAAAGTTCTTTTGTCTGATGAAACTTGTCGTTTTTGCTAATATCGTATTCATTGCGGAACTTTATACGAAAAACGTCCAATATCACTTGACTTTTTCCAATGTTTTAACCTATCAAATGTGTACATCCTAAGCATATGCGCACTATATATATCTCTCTATTAAGAAGTCGGCTGGATTTTGGATGCTTTTTATACGATTATAGCGCTAAAACACATCTGTCTAAACTAGATAAGATCCAAAATAAAGCACTTCGAATTATGGGGGGTTTTATCAAAAGTACACCTATCCATGTTATGGAGAGTGAGCTAGGCATTCAACCATTGTTCGTAAGAAGACAATATTTAGCATATAAATACTGTATCAAAAACATGTCTTGGACAGATAATGCTACAATTAAAATACTGAATGATCTTAGTTCTGTTATTAATAATAGATACTGGCACAAAAAAAAAACCATTACTTTTACTTGCATACGATGACTGTAAACTATGTAATATTCACAATTCTTATCCGTTACAAATGTTTAAACTTAATATTTGGGTTTCCTATATAGATATAAATGAAACTATTCAAGTGAATTTAGATTGTGTTCAAAAGAATAAAAACAGTCATGAAGCTATGTATCTTAGAAACTATGTATTAAAGGAAATAGATGAAAAATATGCTAACTGGCACCAAATATTTACTGACGGATCTAAGAATCGTGTAGGTTTAGGTGCTGCATATTGTCATCCTAAAGAAAAAATTACAGCTATGTTTAGAACAGAACTAAGACTATCAATAATGACGATGGAACTCGTTGCAATATCTGAAGCTTTGAAATATATTAGCAATTTAAGTGGACAATATTTTGTTATTTTTTCAGATAGCAAAAGCGCTTTACAACATTTAGCTCGATGCGCCTCTGGTCATAGCAGAGGTGCACCGATAGCTTATGGGATATTAAACCAACTATATAATTACAGAAGTCGCTATATAGACATAAAATTGCAATGGGTTCCATCGCATATAGGTTTAAAGGGAAACGAAGAGGCTGACCGATTAGCAAAAGCAGCTATAACGCATGGAATCGAATTTAATATTTTACCAATTTACACGGAAATATTGACAAAATTCAAAAACCTGTGTTATGATAAATTTAGAGAGTATTTCGATGAAAGAAGCAGGGAAAAGGGAATATGGTATAAAACAATACAAAGTCAGCCTCTTCGAATACCGTGGTATAACAATATTAAAATGAATGGAAACCATTTAATTGTTATTCATAGATTATGTTCTGGGCACTACCCCAATAAAAAAATTGTATTTTTAATGAAAAAAGCAGACTCGCCCAATTGCGATATTTGTCATATTATAGAAGATGTACAACATATGCTAGCAGAATGTGTCAAATATCAAAGGGAAAGGGAGAATCTGGTACAAAAATTTAGTATCAATTTGTGTGAAACCCATATAATTGTTATTCATAGATTATGTTCTGGGCACTACCCCAATAAAAAATTTGTATTTTTAATGAAAAAAGCAGACTCGCCCAATTGCGATATTTGTCATATTATAGAAGATGTACAACATATGCTAGCAGAATGTGTCAAATATCAAAGGGAAAGGGAGAATCTGGTACAAAAATTTAGTATCAATTTGTGTGAAACGGGTTGGTTTTTGAGTATACTTGCGGAGCCACACTCAGCGGTAGCAAAATCAGTCAGTACCATATTTTTACCACATTGATTGCCCCTTTCCAAATAGCATTGGTGAAACGGGAACAAGCTAGGTTACGATAAGGCTGACATATCCTTGTAGGATAAAAGCCTTTTTAAATAAAGATAGATTAAAAAAAAAACCTATCAAATAAATCACATCATTGAGTATTCACATCATACTCTATTGTACAAAAATAAACCAACTCATAAACTGTCCATAATAGTAGTCCAGAGGCTCAGTATATTACCGAGTATAAAAGACTTCTGAAAATTAACAGGTAATTCCAAAATCTACACAATTTTTTTTTTAAAATGATATGCATTTTATACATGGTAGTGCCACGCAGCTATATTATGGTGATATCATGAATGGGTCGACTGGATCGATATAGAACATTTTATGAAATTCATGACACTATTATCAACATATGCACCTCCCTACTCCAAGCTTGTCATTTAATTTATGTATATACCTTTCCTGATACTTTTTATTTTCTATCCATGGAGTGACGACCTGGTAAGACATGCTTTGTGATATTCCTCTAGGGAGGTATATGTTTAGCAGTGAACTTTTGAAGGGCTGGAATAATGATGTTTAAATATTTTTACATCCTATATAAAAAGACAAAATATGAATGGTAACTGAATAATCGCTTCAAAAACACGATTCCAACGACACTCATGAAATAAGTCAATAGTTTTTCTACATTTCCCCGCGTATGTCAAGAGGCTTTTAACTCTAGATCAAACTAGTCCTCCGCAGTTTGTGTACGGACAATTAAGGTTTTATTTTAAAATAACATTGCTCATATACCATGTAGTGGCGGTGTACGAGTCTTCACTGTCCCATATTATCATCCCGATGCTGTAGTAATAGGCAACAGAGGGAAACAAATCAGGAGAAGGGACGCAGCGTTTTCTTAATAAAGACTAAATATAAAAAAAACTGCGGTTGCCAACCTTCTTGCCAAGCGTGGCAACTATGATGAATATCCCCTCTATGAGCCAATATATAGGGGAGGCCTTCGTTGATGATGATGAAAACAAAATTTTGATCATTATGTGATTAATGAGGTAGTGAAACTGATTAATTGCTTTTTTCAATTTAGTTTGTAGTTTCCGTGTATTGGCAGTAGAGAATCCACATCTCCATATCATCCCATGGGTATCGTAAGGGGCGACAAGAGGAAACTGAAGTATGAAATGTTTAGCTAGGTCTTCTTAATATAATCTGCGGTTGCCCTCACGACTCCAAACCTTACCTGTCTAAACCTACTACGCCTACTAAACCAATTTTAGTTGTATGTTTTTGATTATAATAATAATGATCCTAGTACGTATTAACTAATAAAAATTTCATACGCTTTTTACTTCGCTGACGTCCGAACAGGCATGAAAAAAAAAGATAAACAAATAAAATAAAAATAACAATTTCTTTATTGAATTACCCTGTACAATAGCGCCGTGGTAGCTCAGGGGCTAAGCACTCGCTTTAAATTTCACAGTACGCGAGCAACCCGTATGAAGTTCAATGGCCGCCGGCACCAATGAAATTCTTAATTGAAATTTTAAGTGCTAATTTACCAAGTGCTTGGTGGCGAGGGAAAAAATCGTGACGATTGTAAGATGAGGAATAAGAAAAAAAATAATTCGAAGACATGTGAAGTTCGCCAACACGTATTTGGGCAGCGCGGCGGATATTTACTTGGCCTAAAACCCTCTCAAAAATGAGGGTAGGTCTGCGACCAGCAGTGGGTCGTACTTAGGTCTTCAAAGATCCATCAATAATCTAAGGGGTCGTGTATAGCCTGTAACTTTTACTTTTTTTTAACTTTCTATAGAATACTTAAAGATGACAATGAATAAGTATCAACGGTTACCTCACTTCGCATGCAATACGTAATTACGTTTAATAATTTAGAACTAAAATTTAAGTCATTCTTCTATCAAAGTTTACATATGTTAAATAATAATTATATATGTTACATAACAATATTTCATTCTTTTTACATTCGTCGTTTCTGTTACTAGTCGATTTACGACAAGCCGATTCAACACTGAGAGGGTGACTAACGATGCACTTCCGCAATGAAGCTGGAACAAGGTATTGATTGAAACAATCCTCTCTTGTTCCTTGGATATTGTGTTAGCGGGAAGTTGGATCAAATTTATGATATTACAGCGGTATACTGAATAATTGATCAAGTTTATATGGTCATTGAAAGAAGCTGATAAATAAGCCATATAAGCCATATAAACAGGCATTATTTATGATTTTGCTATTACTCATTTACTCCAGCAGCTCAATTCATATATTTTTGTAACTTTTGTTTAATCAGATATTAAATTACATTTCTTTTCAAAATTATAATAATTTTACTTTTATTTTGCCCCAGAAGAAGAGTAATGTTATTTGAGTATATGTATGTATGTATGTATGCCTATTTATATGAAACACTCTGTAGCCTAAACGGCTTGATAAATTTTTACAAATGAGTTGTCGTTAGATTCGTCTTACTAGTGGAAATAGTGAGTAAATTTCTTCTTCAGTAAACTTTTTTACGCAGTCGGTTTTTTTAATTACTTTTAACCTTTGGGCCTAGTTCACATAATTTAAATCTTAGGTTGCGAACACAGCAATCTACTGCGACTAACGACCCATTTTGTGTAGTGACGACGTTGATGGTTAAGAATTTTTTTCATAGAAAGAGGGTGACAAACGACCACACAGTCCATCTGATGGTAAGTGGTTGCTGTGACCCATAGACATCTATCTACATCTATCTTCGTTTGCGAAATAAAATGCAGATGCGTTGTCAGCTGTGAAGACTAAGATAGAATGCATCTTTTCCAGTAAAAAGGGTCTCAGGTTCTCTACACTCACCATACAAAACACAGCAGCATTAAGCTGCTATTTTACGTTGGTATTCTGTGAGAGCGTGGTCCTTCCCCGGTCGAGCTGACCATTCGTGCTACAACTGTACTAATAATATAGCTGCAGCATGGCTCTCTACCACGTTGAAAAACTATAACAAAATACCAAATTCATCAAAATTTAACTATGCTAGGACTATTACTAAATTTCAAATTTATTCAAATGAATTTGATTCGTTGGAGGGACGATAAAATAAGTAAACAGCATAGTCGATTCATGAATAACACAACGTTCAGTTTGATCAATTACGATACAGTGCTTCTAAATTGAGGATTTTGAAAATTGCTCTACGAAACATAAGTAACGTCTATTCGAAGATCAAATTTATCATATACAGAAGGTTAAGTTTAATATTCAACAATCATTTATGCTCAGTTCAAAGTACGCACTCTAAGGTCGAACGCAAAATTGTCAATTATTCTGGCTGAGAATTTGCATATATTATACTGCTCCTACGCATAGGTAATTTTATTCCAATATTAAGGTAGATATATTAGTCAATTTGACATATTAGAAATTTTCTGCAATCCCATAATAATTATCATCATCAAGGGTTATTTTATAAAATACGGGTAACAAACAAGCAAACAGTTCACCTGATTGTCAGTAGATGCTGTGACCCAAAGACATCTGTTTTTTTATATAGAAAGCTCACCTGATTGTAAGTAACTACCGCCGCCCATAAACAACCGCAACACCAAGATGCATTGCCGGCTTTTTAGAAAGGTGTAAGCTCTTTTCTTGAAGGTCCCTAAGTCGTATCGGTCCGGAAAAAATGCCGGTGGTAAACAAATCCAGAGAGAAGTTGTACGAGAAACAAAACTCTTTGTAAAACGCACTGTGGTGAAACGCCAAGCATTCGGATGGTGAGGATGGTATCGTGAATTTTGACGCAATGTGCGTTCGTGAAATTTGGCGGCTGGAATTATTTTGAACAATTTCTCAGAGCACTCTCCGTGGTAGGTTTGATAAAAAATGCTTTGCATTTTCTATCGAGTGCCTTGAAACTGACGAGATACGACAAAGGGGTTCTTTTAAGCGGTAAACGCACAAACTTGTGTCTTTTGGGGATTGAACTGGACTATATTTAGTCGCCCCCAATCTGAGACTTTGTTCAGCAAAGACTCGACTTCAGACACAAGTTTGTTCCGGTACTCGGCAACGTTTTCTATTATTAGGTAGACATTGTTACCCATCACGTGGTTTGTTTCCTTCTGTTGTCTCTTACAACACCCATGAGATGTTAAGTGGACTACCTCTTACAAAAATTGTAAAATGTCCACTAGGATATTTTTTTTTAATTAAATTTATAGATATTTTACCGACACTACATGGTCATTTTTTATTCCTTTGAGCTATTATCAGTAAGTTAAGCTAGAAAACAAGATTATACAAACAGTGCGTGTTGCTTGTGATGACTTAAGGATCTAAGACTTGGTTTTTCACTGTTGGCCGTATGAGAAAGCTTAAAGACGCTCAGCGAGCAATGAAGAGGGTCATACTCGCGGCTTTTTTTTTGAGTGATATATTTAGAAATGAGGACGTCTGCAGTAGACCAGACTCACCGTTATAGCACAACGGATTAGTAAGCTGAAGTGTCAGTGGGCCGCCTATATAGCCCGAAGAACGGAAAACCGATGGGAAAGAATGGTTATCGAGTGGCAACCTGGTACCGGTAAGCGAAGTTTAGGGCGGCCCCCACTAGATGAAGTGACGACCTGGTAAGATCAGGAAGTCTGAATGCAGGTGGTTCAGCACCGTGATTTGCTTGCGGCATACTCAGTTGCATAACCCAAAGATTTTCAAGCTGTGCGGGAGGGAAGACCAAAGACCGGGCCTCGGGGAATCATGCTGCATCACGATAACGCCTCTTCACATACCTCCCTTAGAACAAAAGCATTTATTGAGGAATCTGGTGTTGAAACTCTAAGTCACCCACCCTATAGCCCTGACTTAGTTCCTTGGGATTTGTTTTTGTTCCCAAGAGTCAAAGAAAAAATAAAAGGCAAGTTTATTTCAAGCGCCGAAGAAGCCGTGGCTGCATACGAAGAAGCGATTTCCGACCTGTCAGATCAAGACTGGCAAAAGTGTTTTCAGAGTTGGTTTAGGCGAATGAAACTTTGTATAGAGCATGATGGAAAATATTTTGAAAATATGTAAAGTAAATATTAATAGTTTCTAGAATACTTTTAGTATATCTCAAAACTTATACTCATTAATGTTATTTTACTTGCACTGGTTTAAGGGAGCTGTAGTAATAAAAATTGATTATGTTTACGCGAAAATTACAAATTTATATAAAATATGTTTTTACGGATTTTATCATGTATATAAACTTATTTTAATTTTAATCTGAATGTAGCCGTGACTATGACATTGGGACGTAGAACATCTCAGTGCTCCCCGTGACCATAAGTGCTGTAAAGTAATCGAAATGTCAGGAATATAAAATAATTTTTAATATGTTTTATCTATAACCAGTATTCTTCAAAAATACAACGATAAAACACCCAAAACTGGAATATTTTTTAGTTCAAACATACACTTGTTCATGCGGTGTGCATCAACCTCGATAAATGAACGAATCACGAACGCAGTAATTTTTTTCAATATTGGAATTATAAGCTATCTAGGACATCCGAAACTTTAAAAAGTTGAAGTTCGTGATGCGTGAAAATCCCGGTACCTGAAGTAACTCCTCTCGCTGATTGGAATTAAATTGAACTTCCGGACTTTTCACTTTCATTTTTAAAATATAGGACGTTTTAAATTCAATGTAATTTGATAAATGAATTTCATTATCATAAATTAATGTTAAGATATCAAAGTAAAAATTCCGGAAAAGCAATTTAATTTAAACGCATTTTTTAATTAAATTGTCTAAATTATTATTTTATTATTTATTCGATCTAATTTGACAAATATAATTTTATTATACATTTATATTATATTATTATTTATTTTGTTTGAATGAATAACATTTCCTACAAGCTAGAATTTGTTCTTTAATGATGCAGATTTCAGATTGTGATTGACGAGAGCCAGAGATCCCTTTTACTGGTAACGAGGTCCTCAAGGTTGACAACGTTCTGCATTTATTTTCAACCGACTTCAAAAGAAGGAGGAGGTTATCAATGTGACTGTATTTTTTGTTGTGTGTTACATCAGAACTTTTTCTAGGTGAAACGCTTTTGATGATATTTTTTTTATTCCAAAGCTGGCATTTCTTATGTGGTCCCATTTAAATTTGATCAAGATCTGATCTGTAGTTTTAGAGTTATCCTTAATAAGTCGTATTTAATTGACTTCGACTACATTGGTAATAATGTTTTCATTTTATTTATATTAAGTCGGTTGTACAAAATGTTTAATTTTACCACTTGTGAGATGGTATAAAGTTGTCTATGGGTCACGGCATTCACTCACCATCAAGTGATCTCTGTGTCGATTGTAGTTGTACTTCTATAAAATAAGCTAAATAATCTAAAAGATATTTTTAATAAATTATTTATTTCATTGTTTTTAATTTTTATTGCATTCCCTATAACCCACTTAATGCCTATAGGCGTTTTCTTCCAGATAACCGATGTAGTGGTGAGAATTGGACATAGATGTAGTAATGAAATAACAGCTTAAAAAATATTAGAAACTAAAATATTATGAATATTTTTTTATGTGGTAGAACCAGACAACAGCTTTATTATGGCTGTAGCATAAAAAGGGTTGGCTTCATAGACTAAGGACCATGCTGTCACAACAGCATCAATAGCAGCTTAATTCTACTGTGTTTCGTATGGAGAGTGTCAAACCGGATTCTTTTTTTATTGGAAACGAAGTATTCCATTTTCATCCTCAGACGCAGCAATGCATCTGCATTTTGATAGATGTAGATGTCTATGTGGGCCACAGCATCTACTTACATTGAGGTGCTGTGTGCTCGTTTTTCACTCTTATTGTATAGAAACATAAATACTTAATATATTTTAATAAAAGAAATATATTATTTGTACATTATTGTATACATTCATACAATCTTATAGAATCTCTGCGAAGCTAGACAGAACTACAGATTAACTAATGGTTTGAACGGCTGTGCGGGAAACGTGGCAGGAAGAACAAAGTACTTCTATATGGCACAAAGTAAGTTTGAGCCCGCAGAACTAAGGCGTGTTGCAAACATCCAAGTCTCGGCATCTCTTTTAGTATGTAGTTCATATTACTTATGCCTCGTTTATCTGGTTTCCTTAAATACGACTGCCAACCATGAGGTCCCAAGTTTAAAGCCCGGCTCGGGCCAATAAAATCAGTTATTGAGTTACTCTGTCAGGAAATTATCAATAACAGTTCGGAGTCAGGAAGCTGGCGGTGTTTCACCCCGTGCCTCGGAAAGCACGTAAAGCCGTTACTCCTGCGTCTGATCTCTTTTTGGTCGTGTCGGAGTGCCATCCCATTGGACTATGTGAGTGACGGAATAGAGAGTGCATCTGTTGTTGCGCATACTCTAAGAAACTATATTCTTGCCCTACGCAGATGGCTAGTCTCTGTTGAGACTGGCCGCCTAACCGAAATTCGGTCTGGAGTAGATTATTATTATGACATATTACTTTAATGTTAAATCATAACATTTTGAATAAAAAAATTTAAAAAATCTCTAGAATCAATCAAAAGTATTTAATCGTCAAAGATCTAAGAGATGAAAGGTTTTACGTTTTCAATATCATTTTCTGTCTGACTCAAGCTCACGACTTAAGGACTCATAAAACGTAGCCATTCGATAAATAAACGCACAAACTTAATCGTCCGGAATATCACTTTGTGATGCACTGATCTTTATGGTCGAGAGATCGTCTTTAGACGACTCAGTGTTTTCTTGCAAACGCAAAACTATTTTAGTAATGATGTGTTATATTTGCTCGACCCCCCGGCCTCCCCTCCTCGTGATTATGGGTGCTGTAAAGTGCTCGAAACGTCGGGAATATAAAATAAGTTAATATACGCGATAAAATCCGTAAAACTACTTTTATTCAAACTATTTTAGTAATATATGCCTGCTTAAATGGATAGCCATCTGCGTAGGACTATTATAGTGTACGAGACAAATGTAGATGAAGATGATTTTCTGTTTCTTCACTTTCATAATGCAATGAAACGGTAAACCAATACGACCGGAAATCGACCAGGCGCAGACCTTGCAAGTCACAGGGGTGAAACACCGCTAATTTTCTAACTCTGGACAGATACTGATAATTTCCTAACAGAAAAACTCAATAACAATTTTTTTTTGGAGCGAATGATTTTATTCTATATTATTATATAATAGAAACAAACCTTGTAGTGGCGGTGTTAGAATATTCACTACCCTATTTCAATTCGGCGGTACCGTAAGAGGCGGCAGAAGGAAACTAAAACAGAAGATGGGTCTCCTGACAACAATTTAAAATAATAAAAAACTTCCTAAGTGTGGCAACTATGCCAAATCCTCACTATGAGGCAATCTAAGTCCTATGTTCAGGTCAATGGACTTTTATAGGCTGTAATGGAATAAAATAGAAACCGGGTTGTTACCTATAGAAACCGGGTTGTTACCTATAAAAAAAATTAAACAAGGTAGTAATTTAGTTTGTTACTAAAATTTTATATAATACAAAAAATACTAAAAGCAATATCTTTCTTCCTTATACAAAACAATGTTGTAGTTGTAGCACTCGTACAATTTGCATGATATATAAAATTCGTTTTACAAATTCCAATCACGTTTAAGTTTCGATTTCGTAGACAGCGTATAAATGAAATACTTTAATAGCAATCATAGTGAAGGTAACCTATCAAATACAAAAGTTTTTTAAATTTTAAACTAAATAGATGGTACTAAAGCTAGAATATTAAACATAACTCCTTAAAGGCTTAGATATTATTTGAAATTATGATCTGGTAGATAAAAAGGTCATTGCATTTTTCATAGAATAAAGTTAACAAACGAGCACACAGTCAACCTGATGGTAAGTAGATGCTGCGGTGCATAGATATCTTAATCTATCCACAATTAAGAAAATTAATTGGTATAAATTAAGGGTGACAAAGCATGTAAATAAAAACCCTTGAGGTCTATGATTGAATGCTTCCTATACAGTAAAATGAGAATACCATTGAACACTGCGTCACACTGGTAACTAGGAAGTTAGAAGAAAACAACATAACAACAGACGTATATAACTTTAACTCTTAATACATGAATAACCATTTCTGAAAATTTCGTCCATCCGACTGTATGTCTGTCTGACCGAGCTTATCTTCAAAATTGCTGAACCGATCGTAATGAAACTTAACAAATAGATAGAGAGTGATTTCAGGGGTAATCTAGGGTATATTTAGTGCAAAAATCATGGAGATTATTTCAAAAAAATCAAAATAATATTAATGTTCTTTGATGATTAACTTTAATCTAAATGACGCAGCATTAATAAGTCCCGTCAAAGCCGGGGTGGGTGAAAGATGACATTGTATTAATATACAGAATCATTTCAGGTGAGTATCGTATACAAATTAAGGCCAACAAATGCCTGCTCCAAAGAGATTTATTTTGCCACATACAACTTCGTGACTTATTATACTTTTACACTGTCTTCTTGTAAAGTACGAGTATTACCTGATTACGATGAAACTTCAGTTAATTATTAGTGAATTTTTATGATAAAATAAGCCTTGCAACATGCAGAGTAGCCAGCCTCTCAGTTGCATTTCGGTTTGTTTATGCAGGAATTACATGCTTTAATTCCTCCCTCTCCTTTACACCATCGGACAACCAGGCGGTCGGTTGGTCGTCACCCCTTTGTTGTTGATATTCCACGCATTAACACCAAATGATTTGCTTCGTCTTTTGTAATGTGTACAGAAAAGGAGTGCAATAATTTGCCGACGTCTATCTTTCCGTCCGAATACAGTCTGGGCTTCTCTCCCCATCCTATAACCTCATTGGAGAATTTTGCGTAAGTTGCTAGTTGTTAAAGAATAGAGAGTGTTCTTGTGTTTGCGCATACACTCGAGCTCGGCGTCTGTGATACGCGAATGGCTAGTTTCCGTTGAGACTAGCCGCTGTAACCGAAATTTGGTCTGGGCGGTATATTATTATTATTACTACTTCCAAGGTAAGCTCGCATCCAAAGAAAAAATAGAGGAATGCGTACTTTACTATACGCAACCCGGATATTCTCTTAAAATAATATTCCATCAACGAATACCTTCGTAACTACTATCACTTATAATATCATCCTAGCGAAGGTAAGCCTAATAGAAAAACCCGACGGCGCGTGAGTAATGGGAGATCTAAGCGTTTCTATTTGTCAAATGACTGCGTCCGGGAAATTATAACGTTATTATTCATTTTCTTTCAGCATTAATAGCTTATCATTTAGCACTATGTGAGAAAATGTCGAATATGGTTCTTAATCGGATGAATTTTTCATATCGATTAAATCTCAGACTACACTAGTATAAAATAGTAGCTTAATGCAGCTGCATTTATATGTGAGTGTAGAGAACCTGGGCTTTTACTAAAAACGAGGCCTTTCTCTTAGTCCTCAGAGGTGACAAGATCTGTAACTAACCAACCAACTGCCAAATAGGCATCTTGAAGTCAATTCCTTATGATGATGCCTTGTTTAGTGACAAAACAAGTGTGTAATTAACGTTCAACCTGGTGTAGTAGAGTTGAATTTAAAGGTGGCAATGATAGTGTACGAAATTTGGTAGGGAAGGAAGTCCTCTTTTTATTAGGTAAGACGCACCATATACAAGCGGAAGTACCGAGATGCTGCAGCAGGACATGAAAGCCATACTGCGGCTTTACAGTTGTAGCACGAATGGGTCGACTCAACCACTGCAACAGTTCACTTTGCTTCGTATGGTGAGTGTAGAGAAACGGCAACCTTTTCTACTGAAAACGGGGCACTCTATCTTAGTTCTCAGGCGTGACAACGCATATGCATTTTGATTATTAATCGAGGATAGATATAGGTGTCTATAGAGCATAGCATTCACGTAGAATTTGTGATCTTTTATCATCCTTCAGTTCAGTTTGTAGCAGTTTTTAGAGTAGGCCTTTATCCAGCAGTGAATTCTTATGGAATAAAGTAATGATGATAATTAATACATGAGATATTTATCAATAGACATTCGATCAGTACCAGTATCTTGAAAGCTCGTATTGCTTATAAAACAACAAAAAAAGCGTTACGAAAAATTTAGAATCGCCAGAGTATCCCCAGAGAGGGGCTTAATCTCTTTGGAGTATCAAGCCATAACAATTAACCAAGAAAATAGCAGATTCAAACAAATGAGCGTTCCAGAGAAAATGAAAGCATAGAATTAAAACTAGCAACGGCGCGACGTCTCATTAACTTCATCTGACGAGAATTAAATCGTTACAGAGTTAATGATTGGTTTTAACTTAGACGAAGGAATAAAATGTTTCAATTAAAATGGATGCCGAAACAAATAATATATAGATATATAGAATATTCTGAAAATACATAAAACAATGCCGTAGTGGTTTGATCTTCAGTTTCTGCACATTTTAACCCTATTTTTTAATTTCCCTTTTTAGTACTATCAGTGGTTTCGTTTAAATTAAAATAGTAATTAAAATGACCAATATTTACAGAAAGAAATATTTCTACTCATTTTTATGTGGCGCCGCCTTGGTGGCAGAAAAAGTCATGGATGCCCTTGTGGCAGCGCTGTCGTCGCGCCATAAGCGAAAAAAATCGAAGCCTAAATCACTCTATCAAAGTTCCGAAGTAAAAACAGTATATATCCACTACCACTCAGAGCGTTGGCCGCTCTCCAGGTAGAACACCTTTACCGGCGGAAGATCTCCCCTTTTCCTTCTACCGGCCACACTCTCATTCAGTCCTTGCCCGAAAACATTAGAAAAATACCTAATTAAAGGGTGTTTCCACACCAATCGATCGATTGTCGATCGATGCCATTCATTGGTATCATAGATTTAGCTAATCGACAAATACTGGTCGATAAAACGTTGTTTCATCATCGATCAACAATTGTTGTATATGATTGTGGGCTCATCATTAGATCTTTCAAAATGCAGTCGGTGGAGCGGGACAGGTTCTTGAATAATCAAGCAGCTCGATCGACGTTTACTAATCAATAATTCTACCATCGATCGATCGGTGTGTGGTAGAAACTATCGATCGACGTTGATTAATCCATTCCACCATTGATCCATTGGTGTGGTAACACCGAGATTGGTACGTGAATACTTAAAGACATCTGATGTTAGTTGATATGGTCAAAGTTATCATTTGGTTAACATTGTTCTAAGTTTATTTATACGTTTATTTTACGTATCTTTATTTAATTTAAAATATTGAATGTTCAATTTAGCGGTGACAGTAATAATGTACGAAATTATAAGAGGCAGGAACGTATTCTTTAAATTAGGAAAGGTGCACCATAACATATACCTGTGGTAGAGCCATGCTGCAGCTATTGTCGTAAAAGGTGACAGAGTGAAATAAAACAGGAGATGAGCAGCAGAGTCTTCTTGAAAACAAATGAATTTTAAAAAAAAAAACTGTGTTTCTCAAGCCGCCTGCCAAGTGTAGATTTATTTATTGTCATACATTTTTTATTTTACCTACTCTCCTTGTAAAGAAAGAAGTTGTTATTTTTTAATTTCATAATGAGAAAAAGCTTGACAACAAGGACAAAGTTATTAATCTTTAATAAATGTTTCATTCTAAAAATTGGTAGTTTAGAACAACATTGGAAGAAAATGTCAACAATTTTCCAACAATACTTCAAGTATTAAGAGTCGAGAAGATGTTACCACTAACTCCGTCTTGATTGGACCGTAATTTTGTTCTCAGACAGGATAATTTTTCTTTATTTATTGGATAAGGGTGACAAACGATCACACAGTCCACCTAATGGTGAAAATCTTTGATTAAGAATAAAAATGTAGATGCGTTGTCACCTCTGAGGACTAACATGGAATGCCTCGTTTCCATTAAAAGAGTTTCCGGTTCTCTATACTCACAATATAGAACATAGTGGTATTAAGCTGCTATTTGACATTGACATTTTTTGAAAACGAGGTTCTACCCCTGTTGAGCCGATCCATTCGTGCTACAACCATAATATAGTTGCAGCATGGCTCTATCACGTAAAGCTTTAATTATAATATTTCTTATAAAATAAATGTACATCTTCTTGCATATTGTATAAAAACTAACCATTAATTATTTATTAAAAATATATTTAGATATTTTTAGTTTTATTTGAGGGCCAAAATCGTTTGTTGGCCTAGTTAACGTAGTATACATAAGTAGCTTGCTTATGTACACTCTTAGCCTAGTTTTAACAGTACAAACACTATTATTTGAATGTCACTGTATTAAAATAATAAGTTTGTTCTTTAATGACCATACCCAACATTTTATATTTACCTGAAATTAAAAAAAGTTTATTGTTATTTTAGAAACAAGTAATATAAAAGTCTAAAAGGACAGATGGTGCTACTGTGCATATGTTAACATCAGCTCTGTTGTTTTTTCGAAAATAAAAATAGTTTTAATATCTAAATTTGTGAAAATCAGTGATAAATTTGTGAAGTTATACGTGGAGAACCTAAAAGAGTGTTATTAACCAAGAAACGTTCAGTGATGAGCAGTAAAATCTAATAACAACAGTTAGTAACGGTTATTTTACCAAAAAACGGTTTAAGCAAATATTTCTAGAGAACCATAACCTAAGACAACAAAAAAGAGGTTAGTGTACATAACTAAATTATTAAAAGTGTTCGAAAGCAGTTATAAATAAAATTTACAAATTATAACCTGAAAATTCAGTCATCACCAGAAAATTAAAAAACAACAACGCCATCTATTAGTGAGTGGCCAAATCAAATAAAATACCTCTTGCAGTTTAAATTACTAATGCTTCTCAACACTAGAGGACAGCACTAGGAAAGATTATAAAACTGAAAAAAACTTTTAAATAATTTAAAGTAATAACTATGGATGAAATAAAAAAGTTACTAGAAAATATGCAACGAGAAATAAAACAACAGAAAGCTGATATGCTGGAAATTAAGGAAGACATTAAAATTTCAATAAATAACAATATTGACGAAAAATTCAAAAATTTAGAGTTAAAAAACAAACTACTTGAGGAAAAAATAGAGGAACAAAATATAGCTATAAACAACTTCGAGAGACACATAAGACGAAAAAATCTCGTCATATTTGGAGTAGAGGAACAGGAAAAGTCTTACCACGAACTTCAAAAACGTATAATCGATATATTAAATACCAACCTGAAATATGACAATAACAATATCGAAGCTGTTAGAAGACTGGGAAGAAAAAGTGACAAGGTCAGACCAGTAGTGATAACTTTCAGTACATAAGGATTAAAAATATATATCCAGAAAAACATTTGATAAGGTTGTAAGGAAGAAAATGTGGGAACTGTTGCCGGGGTATGGTGTGGATGGTCGATTGCTAAGGGCTGTGCAGTCTCTTTACTGTGACTGTAAAGCCTGTGTGCGGGTAGGGCATGACCTGTCACCCATGTTTAACGTCCAAACGGGCGTAAAACAGGGTTGCGTCATGTCTTCCTGGCTGTTCATACTGTATCTCGACAGCTGTTTACAAAAGCTGAAAGATAGCTGTTTGGGTGTGAAATTGGGTGACATAAAAGTAAATTGTCTGCTGTATGCTGATGATGCAGTGCTTATTGCACCATCAGAGGCAGAACTGCAGGCATTAGTCACGTGTATGAAAGAGGAATGTGAAATTAAAGGTCTCCGTTTGAACGCTAATAAAACTAAGGTTCTGGTATTTGAAAGGGACGAAGAGAGAACGAAGTGTGAAATATGGGTAAATCAGGAATGTCTAGAACAGTTAAATGAAATTGTATACTTGGGGAGTGCTTTTAGCCGGGATGGAAGATGTGATTTAGATGTGGACAGGCGTGTCGCTGCCGGGAATAAAGTCAATGGTGCCCTGAATGCGTTAGTCAAAAGGCAAGGCGTAGCGAAGATTGCATGCCTTACAATACATAACGCAGTGTTGGTACCGACCTTGTTATATGGCAGCGAAACCTGGGTATGCAAGAAGAAGCATAAAAGTAAGTTGAATGCAGTGGAGATGCGATCTCTTCGTAAAATGTGCGGCGTTGCCATGGCCGACCGAAAGCGAAACGAAGAGATTCGCAATATGGCAGGTTTGAAAGATGACCTTATCACAAAAATGGATAAGGGCGTGCTTCGGTGTTTTGGGCACGTTGAGCGAATGAGTGAAGACCGAATGGTGAAGAAAATATATAGCGCGAAAGTTAATATTAAAAGGTGTCGAGGTAGACCGAGACTAACTTTCGAAGACCATGTGAGCAAATTGCTCGAAGAGGGTAGGGTTAAGAGTACTCGGATATCTAGACGTACATGTATGAAGAAGATAATGAATCTGAAAGAAGCGAAAGAGGTATGTAAGGATCGTGACACTTGGCGATCTGTTCTCTCTGGCTACCCCGTCAGGGATTGTGCGTGAAGATAAGTAAGTAAGTAAAAACAAAAAACGCCTGGAAAAAACACCTTACTATATAAAACAAGATTATCCCATAGAAATACTTAAAAAACGCAAGGAATTGCGAACTCAATTACAAAAGGAAAAACAATTAGGCAAGAAGGCATTCATTAAATATGATAAATTAATTGTATTAAATGACAAAGAAAACAAGAAATCCTTTAATAATGCCAGCAAAAGAAACCTGTCTGAGTCACCGGAATTATCCGAGTTTTGTAGTCAAATAATTCACAAAGGCACTAAACACCCAATGAAGAAAAATAAGACCACTAATTTGATGAACTTCATAATTGAAAAGCCAAAACTACCCTGCAGCTCCGGAAACAACACCCAAAAACAAGCAATATATAACCAGTACGACACAGAATAGCAAAAACAGCTGGCCCCTCTTGATCTCCCAATACGGCTTGTCACCGCGGGAGATAAAGACTGTAACCCTCCAAAATGCCAGAAACGTCAACACAAGCTATATATTTGTACATACAACGTAAGATCTCTCCTAACACCAGAAAAAATGATATTACTCAAATTCTGTCTAAACAACATAAAATACTATATCGTAGGGCTATCTGAATTAAGAATAATAGGAAATAACATAGTTGAACAAGAAAATCATATATTTTGCCATACAGGGGAAACTAAGGGACATTATGGAGTCGGATTTCTAATCAAAAAGAAATACAAATCCAATATAAATAGGTATATAGGGTGTTTAGGCGAGAATATTATACCTTCGAAACGTGTTCTTTAACGCGCGCGTTTAGCCTCGATATCGAGGTCACCTTCCCCTCCCCCGGCCGCATCGCGCGGCGGGATCGGACTTCTCGAGAGTCATTGTAGAATTCCTTGCGAGCTATACTGACGTCCGTTTTCCGCGCCTAACTTGTTACGAAGGTATCAACCCGCGTAAATCGTTGTGAGAACCCGTATCGTTCATTAGGACTTAATAACTCTGTTAAATTAATTGTGCAAATATAATAGTGATCTACCTCTGAAGTACTACGTGTAGCTGTCCCATTTCGTGACAAACCAGGAAGAGTGCCTCCAGAGGGGGAAAGTTCCGAGGATACCAGCGCATACCTTCTCCCGGACGGCATTGCGTCATCCAGATCAGGCCACGTCAACATACACGTACATACAATCACACATACACTCACGACACTGTCATCAGCCGGGCCGGTCTTGGGGAACCGTCTCCGCTCCTGGAGCAGGTGAGTGCCTTTATCATAGTGATCTTTCCCCTCGTTTATTTCTATTAGAAATTTCCACTTTGGCCAAAAGCCCGACCTGTATCTGCCTGTAGGGTCTTCCTACTATGGGCCTAGGTGGATACTACCATTAGCTAGGCAGCTGCAGGCCGTAACAAACTGGTGGCAGAACGTGGTTCCGGGTTCGATTCCCGGTCGATCCCGGCCATAGTGTTTTATAAACATTAAACAATTCTGGTAGCAGGGAGCGTTGGTTTGATTAGTTTAATTTGTATCTACAATCACGCCCGTCCGTAATACGTAAAAATATTTTTTTGTACGTAATAATATAATTATTTCCCTTTGTTGTTTGTTGCTTGTTTTTTTTTGGTTAGTAGGTAGTTTGAAAAGCCGCGCCCTAGGTTGCGCAAGCGGGAGTTTTTCTAGAGATATACGTCATGTAGGTAGATGGTTATTTTTACGTAATCGTTTAATTATCGTTGTCGGATAGTTGTAGTGGATTACTTATCGAAGGGTCGATTTTCGAGCTAGGCAGTTTTTGTTGATCGACCGTGATGTGTATCTTCGTTTATATTGTAATTTGTATTTGAACTAAAGAGTAGTAATTGTATTTGCGCAATTTGAATTTAACTTGATTTAATCGTACTAGGGTTGTTACGTGCTAATTTGATTTGTGTTTTTTCGTGTTAACTTGTATTTAATAATTGTGTAATTTCTATCTAACCTGATTGATATTATCGTATTAGTAGTACTGTATTCGTTATTTCTGTTATTTTGTTATTGTATTTAGTAAGGATGCCGTCACATAAGCTACTAATTCGTTGCTTGCGGACTGAGCTGCGCTGGTCTACCAGCGCACACGCGTTGATAGGCCGACCGGACAGGGTCTATAATCTGAGGAAGAGGCTCGAGCCGGTCGATGCTCGAAAGGCTGCCGTGGAGGAGGCTTACTCTGAGCTCGAGGACTCGGAGGTGGAAAAGGGAGTCCTGGACTCCTGCTGCGCGGACTACGAGCAGTTCCTCGCGCTAACGGACGACCTGATCGAGGCGGGGGCCAAGGACGCGGAGAGGGAGCGCGAAGCTCGGCTGAGTAGCCTTCTCGAGTCCCCGCGGAAGCCGCCTACTCAGCCAGAGCTGCTAGGAAGACTCCCCACGTTGGACCTGCCAAGGTTCTCCGGGGTCCTCTCGGAATGGCTGACCTTCGTCGGCATGTTTGACAGCCTGGTGGACGCCCGGAGGGACTTGACCCCTTGCCAAAAATGGGGTACCTCCTGGCATCACTGGAGGGGGAGGCCTTGGGCGTCGTCGGCCACCTTAAGTTGTCGGACGACGCCTACCAAAACGCCAGGGACCTCCTCGCTGGAAGGTACGCCAACGTCCGGCGGATTGCGGACGATCATGTTCGGAGGCTGCTGAACCTCCCGCTGCTGAAGGACCGGACTAGACTACGTGAAGACATAGTGAATCCACTCGTCGTAGCGTGCAACTCGTTGCGGCGGCTGGATTTACCTGTGGATGAGTGGTCTTTTCTGCTCCTTCATATAGTGCTGTCCCGCCTGCCCCTCGACCTTCGGCTCCATTTTGAGTAGAGGTACGGAGGGGATGGCGCCTCGTACATGCCCCCCTTTAGGGACCTGCTGCGGTTCCTGGAGGAGCAGTGTAGGCAGCTGGAGAACGCAGCAGGCGCCGTCGAGGGCCCCCCGGCCGCCTCCCGAGCGGTGCCCAGGGAGAGGCGGAATCAGCCGGCCAAGGCGGCGCCCACCCCCCTGAGGCCGAGTGGAGCCCCCGCGGGAGGGCGCCGCCCTACCCTCCTATAGTGGCCTAGCGGCCCGGGAGGCGCCTCCCTGCTCCTATTGTCGAGCATCCGACCACCGGGCGGCGTCGTGCCCGAAGCTGTTGCGCAAGCCGGCTATGGCGAGGCGAACCATCGCCAGGGAGCGCCGCTGGTGCTTCTCGTGCCTGGAGAGGCATTCACAACGAGACTGCCCGCACCAGCGGCCCTGCACGCACTGCCAGGGCAACCATCACGTCATATTGTGCCTGGGTGCGCGCGGCTCGTCCTCTCAGGGCCCTGCCAGCCCCCCGACTCCCACGGGCGGGGGCGCCCAGCCACGCCCACTGTCGGGCGACGCTCGGCGCTCACCGGTGGACCACAGCGCCCCTCGTTCTGAAGGAAGTCCCTCCCCCGATCGGTCTGGGTGTCGTTCCCCCAGGGGCGGGGGGGTCTTCACCCCCCTCAGCGGATTGATAGTGGACGGGTAGACCGTTCTCACCCCCGTTGGCTGAGTGGCCACGACTGGAACGCCGCCCGCCCCCCTTTGGTTGGTGCCGGTACTACCGGGTTCCGGAGACTGCGTATCGGCCCCGGGCCTTGGAGCCGAGGATCCCCGAGTTTCCCCAGGTCGGCCCGTTCGGGGAATTCCAGTCAAGGGTCATCGAGACGCCGTCCGAGTGCCGCTCTCGGGGCCCCCGGTTCGGGTGCCGGTCCAACAGAGGCAGCTCCAGATAGGAGGCTGCCGCCCTAGCTCCCGCCATGGCCGCCTCCACTGAGCCTATAAGTCGTCAGCAGTCCACCTGTCAAACTGTTCTATTGCCGACGGCCTCAGTGAAGGTTTACAACCCGAGCGGCGACCGCTTAACGGTTCGAGCTCTATTGGATTCGGGTTCCCAACGTAGTGTGGCCTCTACTCGGTTGGTGGGAAGACTGGGGCTCCCCTGGAGCTCTGAATCACGTCCGATGGTAGGTATCGGAGGTGCCGAGCCTCCTGCTCCTAGGGGACAAGCGGAGTTGGTGTTCAGCCCTGACAGCGAACACCTTCGTATTTTAGTCAAGGTAAATGTCCTCGACGACATTGTAGGGTTTCTCACTAACGTTCGTATAAATGACAGCGCTGTGCGCTGTGCGTCGGCTTTGAGACCGGCAGACCCTCGGTGGGCCCAACCTGGGCCTATAGATTTGTTACTGGGAGCCGACATGCTGGGTGTCCTCTTGTTAGGTGAGATACGAGCTCTGCAGCCCGATGGCCTGACAGCCATTTCCACGATATTTGGGCACAGCTTCTTTGGACCGGTTATGTGGTCTCCTCCCCCTCCGACGGCCGACCCGCTCTCCGTCGTGGGCGTGTCCCTATCGGACGCCGTCTAGAGGTTCTGGGAAATTGAGGAACCACCACATGCTGCTCGAGTCGACCCTCTGGACCGTGAGTGTGAGTTGTTCTACCAGAAAAATACCGGCCGGCGGGTTGACGGTCGTTTCGTCACTCGCTTACCCTTTCTGGACTCACGTCCCTCTTTGGGTCAATCTCGTGCTCTGGCCGAGAAGAGGTTGCTTTCCATGGAGCGCCGCATGCGGCGCGACCCAGCCTTTCGCGACAAATATGTCGAGTTCATGCGCGAGTATCAGGAGCTGGGTCACATGTCACCGTCCAACTTCGAATGGCGTTCACAGGAGCACTACTTCCTCCCTCACCAAGCGGTCTTGAGGACCCCTGAGAGTAAGATTCGGGTAGTTTTTGACGGTTCCGCCCCCACATCAAACGGTGTGTCTCTGAAGCAGTGTCTTCACTCGGGTCCTAAACTAATCAAGGACATATCCGACATCTTGACCCAATTCCGTCGACACCAAGTGGTTTTTGTCGCGGACATTCGGATGATGTTTCGCCAATCAGTGGTCCATCGTGATGACCGCCGATATCAGCTGATATTGTGGCGCGAGAAGCCCAGCGATCCTATACAGGTCTTTGAGTTGAACACCGCCACATATGGACTCCGGTCCAGCCCGTATATCGCCATGCGAACCCTCCTTGAACTCGCTGATAGAGAGCGCCTGAGATACGCTCGGGGAGCTTCTATTTTGGAGACTTCGGTCTACGTGGACGACATTTGTACGGGCGCTTCCACCGTCGAGGAGGCTCTGGTCTTGCGAGACGAATTAATTGCCATCCTGAAGTCTGGAGGCTATGAGTTGCGCAAGTGGTTGTCGAACTCCCCTCATATTTTGAAGAAACTCCCAGGAGAGGATCAACAAGACCCTCATCTGTTCGAGCACCCTGAGAATCCTAATTTGTTGACTGTGCTGGGCATTCAATATCAGCCTGTTCAGGACACCTTTACGTATAGAGTAAAACTGGACCCACCGCCCAAGGCATGGACCAAACGCTTCGTGCTGTCCACCATAGCCCGCACCTTCGACCCTAATGGGTGGATCACCCCGGTCATCTTTTTAGCTAAGTGCTTTCTTCAAAAGCTCTGGATGTCCGGGTTGGGTTGGGACGAGCCGATTGGCGGAGCCCTCTTGCGAGAGTGGCTCTCCATGCTCTCCTCCCTTCCGGATATCAACCGGGTTTCCATGCAAAGGTGCTTCATTCCCCCCGGGAAATGTCGGGCTACACTACATGGGTTTTGCGACGCCTCTGAGAAGGGCTATGCTGCTGTCGTATATTTGCGGACGGTGAGTTCCTCTGGTCATACTGCCGTCTATCTCGTACTCGCTAAAAGCAAGGTTGCTCCCATTAGGTCCCGCCTAAATTGGAACTGTCCGGTGCCGCTCTCCTCACGCGACTCCTCAACCACGTTCACTCTTCCTTGAAGCCTGTAATCGACATTACGGGCATCTACGCATGGTCGGACAGTGAGATAGTACTTTGTTGGCTCCGAGCTGCACCTCACAATCTTGAGGTCTTTGTGGCGAACCGCGTGTCTCAAATCCAGAGTTCTGAGACTTCTCTCAACTGGCGACATGTCCCAGGGGAGTTAAATCCCGCGGACTGCGCCTCTCGCGGCTGTGAGGCCCCATCGCTGGTTGACCACCCACTGTGGTGGGGTCCCGGTTGGTTATCTGGGTCTCAGTCATTCTGGCCCCAGGGCAATTACTCCGAACCTACCGAATTGCCGGGCCTACGAGCCCGAGTAGGAGTGGGCAAGGATAAGCCCACTCGGGATCTCTCTCTTCTGGAACGGTACAGCTCCCTCGATAAGCTCTTGGGAGTTACTGCTTGGTTGCGCCGCTTTGTCCGCAATTAGAGATACCCATCCCACCGACTCTCTGATAGCGTTTTGTCCCCTAGCGAGCGCCGTGAAGCTTTTATGCACTGGACCCTTATGGTCCAAACGGAGCAATTTGAGCCCGTCATTGAAAACTTGACGCGTGGCTCCGTTATCAAGGGCACTCTGGCCCGCTTGAACCTCTTTCTGGATAACGCGGGGATGCTGCGCGTTGGCGGACGTTTAAAAAATTCTCAACTGCCGTACGGGGCTCGACACCCGTTGCTGCTCCCTAAGGACGGCGCCCTGGTCCGATTGCTGGTAGCCCACCACCATGTTAAGAATGCCCACGCTGGGTGCAACGCTCTTTCGGCCATTTTACAGCGGGAGTTTTGGATTTTGGCTGGCCGACGTATCATCGGGAGCGTCATCTTTAAGTGCATATCCTGTTATAAACTGAAGGCCACCATATCGCAGCCCCTCATGGGTGACTTGCCGCCCGACCGCGTCAGGGCCATCCGACCATTTGCTGGAGTCGGAACCGACTTTGCTGGCCCCTTCCTCTTCAAGTCCTCTAACCTTCGTAACGCTCGTTCGCATAAGGCCTATCTTTGCGTCTTCGTGTGCCTCTCCACTAAAGCCGTTCACTTGGAACTTGTAAGCGCCCTCAGCACGGAAGCCTTCTTGGCCACGCTTGGCCGTTTCGTATCGCGGCGCGGGTTGCCGGACTTGATCCGGTCGGTTTGCGACGAATTATAAGGGCACAGATAGGTATCTAAAGGAGGTCGTCGAGTTTCTGTCTAGCCACCGGAATTATTTAGGCAATGCTATGTCAAAAAGGGGCATCCAGTGGAAATTCGACCCTCCGGCGTGTCGCCACTGGGGCGGTATTTTCGAGGCGGTGGTTAAAGTTGCAAAAACGCATCTCCGTCGCGTTATTGGTGAAGCTTTTTTGACATTTGAGGAGCTCGCCACTGTATTCTGTAAAATTGAGGCGGTACTCAACTCTCGGCCCCTCTGTCCCCTCTCCTCCGACCCGAATGATTTGGAAGTTCTAACCCCGGGACACTTCCTGATTGGTCAGCCTCTTAACGCTCTGCCCGAGTACCCCTTCAGGAAAACGAGCGCTTCACGGCTTAGCAGGTTTGCCCCGCTGCAACAGATGACTCAAAGCTTTTGGCACCGATGGTCTCTGGAGTACCTACATCTTTTGCAGCAGCGCGTTAAGTGGTCTGAAAAGACGGAGCCTCCTCAGGTGGGAGACCTCGTGTTGGTTAAAGAACAAAACGCTCTACCTTTGTATAGGCGCCGTGGGCGCATTGTTAAGTTGTCGTATGGAGCGGATGGGGTTCCTAGAGTGGCCGAAGTTTTGGTCGGAGATTCGGTCTTGCAACGTTCCGTCGCGACCTTGTCCCGTTTGCCAATCTACTCGCGGACCTAATGCCTTATGTCCAGGGCGGGGGTTTGTTTAGGCGAGAATATTATACCTTCGAAACCTGTTCTTTAACGCGCGCGTTTAGACTCGATATCGAGGTCACCTTCCCCTCCCCCGGCCGCATCGCGCGGCAGGATCGAAATTCTCGAGAGTCATTGTAGAATTCCTTGCGAGCTATACTGACGTCCGTTTTCCGCACCTAACTTGTTACGAAAGTATCAACCCGCGTAAATCGTTGTGAGAACCCGTATCGTTCATTAGAACTTAATAACTCTGTTAAATTAATTGTGCAAATATAATAGTGATCTACCTCTGAAGTACTACGTGTAGCTGTCCCATTTCGTGACAAACCAGGAAGAGTGCCTCCAGAGGGGGAAAGTTCCGAGGATACCAGCGCATACCTTCTCCCGGACGGCATTGCGTCATCCAGATCAGGCCACGTCAACATACACGTACATACAATCACACATACACTCACGACACTGTCATCAGCCGGGCCGGTCTTGGGGAACCGTCTCCGCTCCTGGAGCAGGTGAGTGCCTTTATCATAGTTATCTTTCCCCTCGTTTATTTCTATTAGAAATTTCCACTTTGGCCAAAAGCCCGACCTGTATCTGCCTGTAGGGTCTTCCTACTATGGGCCTAGGTGGATACTACCATTAGCTAGGCAGCTGCAGGCCGTAACATAGGGATATCTGAGAGAGTGTGCCTGTTAGATCTGGAATTTGAATCAACAAAATTAACAATAATTCAAGTATACGCTTCCACTTATGAAGCACCGGAAGAGGAAATAAATAGATTTTATGATCAACTCCAAAAAGCACAAAACCTAGCTCAAGGAAAACAGCTAATTCTGATGGGTGATCTAAATGCTAAAATCGGACAAAGAAACCCAGGAGAAAATATAATAATGGGACCATACTGCTACGGGAAAAGGAACCATAGAGGTGACCGGCTTCTGCAGTACGCACTTGCAAATAAGCTTACCATTATTAACACAATTTTCAAGAAAAAAACAAAAAATCTTTGGACCTGCACATCCCCTGATTGAACAGTAAAAAATCAAATTGATTTTCTATTAAGCAACCAACCAGAAAGGTTCACAAATATAGAAATTATAAACATCTCAACATTTTCAAGTGACCACAGACTGTTACGAGGTACATATTGTATTAATAAATTAAAGAAATCTAGAGCTAAGTTTAATAATAATCGAAATATATTATTAACAGACAAAGAAAACGAAAAGAGTTTTCTAGTTACACTACAACAGAAGGCTCATAAACTATCCTGGGAGAAATCTGACGACATAGAGTCCTACAGAAACAAAATAGAGACAGCGATATTACCAAGCTTAATCTCTATAAGCCCTAGAGAAAAATCAAATATTATACTCAAAGAAGAGACCAAACAAATAATAAAAAGTCGAATAGAATTACAAAAGAAACAACCCAAAACTAAAGAAGAGAAGAAAAAACTTGCTAATCTATATAAAACTATCAACATAAAAAGGATTACGAAAACCACAGGATGAAAATAATAGCAAAGAACTTACAAAACAGCGGAAGTCAAAAAAGGGCATATAAACAACTTAACAAAAACAAAACTTGGATACCTATTTTAAAATCAACAAATAACGTCACAAAACGCAGGAACACGAACAGATATAGTTAAAGTTGCCACAGAATTTTTAGAGACCTATACTTACTTACTTATCTTCACGCACAATCCCTAACGGGGTAGCCAGAGAGAACAGATCGCCAAGTGTCACGATCCTTACAAACCTCTTTCGCTTCTTTCAGATTCATTATCTTCTTCATGCATGCACGTCTAGGTATCCGAGTACTCTTGACCCTACCCTCTTCGAGCAATTTGCTCACATGGTCTTCGAAAGTTAGTCTCGGTCTACCTCGACACCTTTTAATATTAACTTTCGCGCTATATATTTTCTTCACCATTCGGTCTTCACTCATTCGCTCAACGTGCCCAAACCACCGAAGCACGCCCTTATCAATTTTTGTGATAAGGTCATCTTTCAAACCTGCCATATTGCGAATCTCTTCGTTTCGCTTTCGGTCGGCCATGGTAACGCCGCACATTTTACGACGAGATCGCATCTCCACTGCATTCAACTTACTTTTATGCTTCTTCTGGCATACCCAGGTTTCGCTGCCATATAACAAAGTCGGTACCAACACTGCGTTATGTATTGCAAGGCGTGCACTCTTCGCTACGCCTTGCCTTTTGACTAACGCAGTCAGGGCACCATTGACTTTGTTCCCGGCAGCGACACGCCTGTCCACCTATACAGTTATGAAAATAACCTGTCTATAATGCAGATACCTGTGGATATTAAGACGACAGTATCAGTAAACCCTTTGATGTGCTAGAAATCTTGAGACAAATAGAAAAGCTTAAATCGGAGAAAAGTTCTGGGCCAGATAATATTCCTAACGAAACTTTTAAGTTAGGAAAATCGATTCTCATACGCTCACTCACTACACTTTACAATAAAGTACTTCAAATACAAAAGACACCCCGAAAGTGGGCAGAATCGAGAATCATACTATTATACAAGAAGGGAGATCCAACTGATGTCAATAACTATCGGCCAATTAGCCTACTCCTAAGCATTTATAAGTTATTTGCGATGTGCTTAGATAAAAGGATTGAGCCGTATATAGAAAAAAATCAACCTATAGAACAAGCGGGATCGAAATCCCGCTTGTTCTATAGGTTGCTTTTCGAAAAAAGGATACTGTACAACCGATCACATCCATACCTTACAAATAATAGAGAAGCATCAAGAACTCAAGCAACCACTTTATCTAGCATTCATTGACTATATGAAAGCATTCGACTCTATATCACACGAAAGTATATGGCAAGCTTTATATAGTCAAGAACTCCCAGAAACTTACATAAATATTCTGAAACATATTTATAGCAATAGTGAAAGCAGAGTAAAACTGGATAGAATAGGTTCAAAAATCAAAATATGTAGAGGTGTTAAGCAGGGGGATCCTCTATCACCCAAGATATTCATCTCTGTTTTACAAAATATAATGAAAGACCTGAGTTGGAAACAAAAAGGAATTAATATTAACGGACATTTTCTAAGCAACCTTAGATTTGCTGATGACATAGTGCTCTTCTCCAAAACAGCAAGTCAATTAGGAGAAATGATAAAAGAGTTATGCACGGTCAGTGAAAGATAGGTTTAAAACTAAACACCTCAAAAACAAAAATGATGACAAACAATACTCAGAACCCTGTAATAATAAATGGAGTCTTGCTAGAATATGTAGGGACTTACTTATACTTAGGCAAACAAATATCTTTTAGGAAATCCAGGCACACAGAATAGGTTGAAAGGAGAATAAATATCACATGGAAAAAATTTTGGAGTCTAAAAGAAATATTAAAATCTAAGCTACCTCTAAAGCTAAAGAAAAAAGTAATGAATTCTTGTTTACTATCCTGCCTATCCCATGGTTCTCAAACCTGGATATTCAACAAAACGACAAGAACAAAAATACAAACGAGTCAAAGAGCAATGGAGAGAAGCATGTTAACCATCCAGCTGAAAGATAGGCAAAGAAATGAACATTTTCGTAAGAAAACAAATGTTGTAGATGCCCTTGAACATACCCAGCGCTTGAAATGGAAATGGGCAGGTCATGTTGCACGCTTATTAGATAATAGGTGGACTCGAAGAGTTACGGCATGGTCAGGACCGACCGGAATAAGACCAAGAGGTCGCCCAGTTGTACGCTGGGCCGATGAAATACAAAAAATTGCAGGGAAAAATTAGCTAAACAAGGCCAAAACCGAAAAATCTGGTATAAACTGGAGGAGGCCTATACCCAAAAAGGGGCCTTAACAACATAAATAAATAAAATAAAGTTCTGTCATTTTGTGAATGTAAATATGGATTTGTTAAGGAAATAAAAATGGCTTATTAAATTAAATTAAATATAAAAGTCTTCATAATAGTATGCCCTTTTGGCTAGCCCAGACCTCTTATTTCTCGTTTGTGCAATAGGAATGAATTTGCTAGTACACAAAATATTTTAGCATTCTTATAAATATGAAGTGAAAAACGAAATAAAGTCAAATTAAGGCTTTAAGAAGCATGAATGACCTTGACGAAACGGCGATCGCAGAGATTTTAGCCGACGTCAACACCGTCTAGCGACTATTTTTTGTATTACTTAGAAAAGTGCAAAGATAAATAGATTGTAGAGGTGACAAGTATAAAAGTGATTCAATTACATTGCACGGTGTGCTACTGTAGCTTCGTCTGGTAGGCATCACGAGCTATCAAGTATTTAAGTTTTTAATACGTAAGAGTTTTTATTATATTTGTTGAATCGCATTTATTTGTGTCGTATTAGTAGCGCTAGTTCTAAGCATTCGCTGTAAATTTTTCCCGGGTTTGAACCCCGGCAGCTCCAATGAAATTTGTAATTGCAATTTTTGTCAACACGCATTGGGGCAGCGCGACGGACATTTCCTTTCCCTAAAACCCTCACAGAAATAAAAAGAGTTCTATGCCCAGTAGAGAGAATTGTATAGCTTGTTACTTTACTTTTGTAGCAATATTCATATTCGTTTCAGATACAGAAGGATACCTAATGCTGACAAAAATATCATGCGGAGACCACGAAAACGTAAAAAATCTTTGTACCTAGATAAAATGTTCGAGAGATTGTCAGTCATGTCATACGCCACATTTTCTATAGAACGTTTCATATAGGGCAAAATAAAAAATAATACATAATATTATGGGAACTTTTTATTAATAATATATACATTTATATATATATTTATAATAAAAATATTAAACAAGATGCAAGGTTCAACTAATAATGTTTCTTGTAAACACAATTGTAAAATTTCTGTTTTCATTTTTACCAATGGTTAATTGTTGAAAAGTAAGTAGTCACTTCTTATAAAATATATTTAATTAAAATTGACACACGACCTATTTGGCCTTCCACTTAAGATTCGGCGGAAATTTGAAAAGAAAGATTTTGCCTGTTCTTAATTATCTTGTGTACAACTGGCGTGGTTTCGAAAAGCGTGATTAAGTGTCAGCGGTATATTGTCTCTTTTTGTTACATCTTCTTAAAAACTGACTGACTTTGTAATTTTTTTTAATGTTTTCACAAAATTCCCGCAATAAATTATTACCTTTTCTACACTGATTCTATCGTATCGTTTTGGCGTGACTGTAGGATGTTATACTGAGTCACAGTCTGTTACTAAGCGGCTATAAATCATTATATGTATGTATTGACATACATTTATAAAATTTTCGATTTTAATATTTATCTTCTTTTGAATTTTGATAATTTTTTTTTAACTTGGTAAAATTATATTTTTTCCATACCAATTGATGGGCCTGAGTATAATGCCAGTTGTGCTCTTTGGCTGAAGTTATTTTTTTTATGCAAAATTGCAGACCAAACAATATTGATTGCGCATCTCTAAAACAAAATTTTACCTCTTCTCCTTCTAACAATAGCTCCTGCACCTGACATGGCGGAATAGTTATTATCTATAAGACCATTGGCAGTAACAGTTTTTGTTAACAGTTATGAGTGTAACATTTTTATCAGCTGCTTTGTTTATAGTGGCTTGAGCAACACTTTTCCGTGTACAGAAAATGATGCTGGCTTTGCTATTTCTTATTTGAAATAATTCGTAGGCGTAGTGCTGCAGAAAACTGTTTCAAATATGGATGGTCGCTACCATTGAATATAATACCTGCTATGTTACTCTTATTTACATATAAACTTTAATTGTCATTTGCATAAAATTCTAAATAGCACTTTTTACATAAGAAAGTAAACTTTTAGATCGGTCCATCTTGTTTTTCACTAATTAAGTGAATAGTAAAACAAAGCAATAGGTCCGTGATTTTAAATTTCTTGCAGTTTTTTTATAGAAAAACATGACCTCTCATAATATAATAGTCAATCATTTAGCCATCTGATAAAACTTTTAAGTGTGCCATTCAAACATTAATGATGATATTTGGGTCATTATACTGGAAATAGTCTTTTACATATTTTGTAGTACAATTGATCATCTTCAGTATGATTGACCGTATGTATGACTTTTATATATCTATGTTATTTTTGATGAAAATTAATATTGCAGATAAAAGCCCTTTCACATTTATTTTAGTCTCGAATTATATTAATCAAAGTAAAAATTTGAACTTTTTAATAGTCTCATAGGTAGCCTTTGTTTTACATAGAAATCTTGTAATGACGTGCATTTCTTTCATTATGAACTAAGTCGTGTTTCTCCGAACTTGATAAGGTTGGTTTTATCCAAAACTAAGAATGTTGCTGATGAAACGTCGTAAAAATTAGCTAGTTAGTCCCATTAATGGCTCTTTATAACTGATCTTCATATCTAAAACACCGACTTGAAATTATATAATCATCGACATTTTTTAATTCATTGAACATTTTTAAGATTGTGTTAAAACTCTACTGGTAAAAAAAAAACAAATACATATATTATCGTTCTTGACGAAAATAAGTTATCCGCTTTACATCGCATCCCACCAAGAATTTCTATGATAATAACTGTAAACAATGGAATAACAAAAGAATGAAGACATTTATAAATACTTGCTTTCCAACCATATTAAATGTTCGGCATGACAATAAAAAAAAAATTTTCGATTATTTTTGCAATGTCTAACAGCCAGGTCAGTACGCGATTCAGATCCGCCTAAAAACGCTTAATTTCAGCAAGCACTGTCAAATTCAATAGGAGTGACAGAAAAAACGCTTCTTGATATAGAAGGGCAAATAAATTAATAATATATTAACTTATAAAGTAAAATCACTTTATTAAAAATCAAAATAGTCCAATAGCTTTATTAACACGTGACACATAATTGTACGAGGACTTACAATACTCAACATTATTTTACTGAAATAAGTAAAAAGTAACTCAGAATTTATAACAAATGAGCACACAGTCCAAATGATGGTAAGTGGTTGCTACGGCCCATCTACATCTATTCCCGATTACGAATCAAAATGGCGTTGTCACCCGTGAGGACTAAGATGTAATGCCTCGATTCCAGTGAAAAGGTTCTCCGGTTCTCTTCACTCACCATACGAAACACAGCAGGGTTAAGCTGCTAATTTACAATGGTATACTGTGAGAGTTTGGTCCTTCTCCGGTCGAGCCGACCCATTCGTGCTACAACTATACCTACTACTAATATAGCTGCAGCATGGCTCTACCACGTAAGAAAAAATTGACGTTGGAATTTTAAGTATTTCCAGAGCCTATATTGCAATTATTTTCTATTGAGTGAATTTTGTGGAATTGTATTTTGCAAACCGCCACCTGAAATACGAACAATTTTTTTTCGATAACGATGTGAAATCACAATACGATCCCCATGCATATCAATGTGGCTTCATTCAGCTTCTTAATATGGACATACCTCGGGATTCAGAGATTTTAAAAGTTTTCATGCGCAGATAATGGACGATATAATATTATATTATTACTGTCTCGTGTGAGGGAACTTTATACATATTATATACATATTCTCATCATACGTAATACATTTTATGGTTGGATAGAAAAATTATATCTACATGCAAACTTTCACATGGTAAATTTCTTTTTCTTTACTATTCTTACTCAGCAAGTAGTAAAGCAACTACAGACCCACCGGTAAGTGGTTATGTAGCCTAAAGTGGTGAAGTGCACTGGCTTAACAAAAGCCTATTTGCCTAATAGTAGTAGGTAAGTATTATTTGCGACCTATTTGTGTGTGTGTGTGTGTGTGTGTGTGTGTGTGTGTGAAAAGAAGAGAAGCGTATGAAAATACATGAAGAGGAATAAAGGTTGAGTATTACTTAGCTTACTGGTACGAGGTTGCCCCTCGAAAACCCTTCTTCCTATTTTTTATCGGTTTTTCAAGTTATATAGCCAGTCCATTGTCATTTCACTTTAATATTCCGTTGAGCTATGTCAATTACTCTGGTTCTACTGCGAATATCTTCATTTCTAACTTTATCACTTATAGAAACTCCTCTCCAATTTAAAATTTTTACGTTTTTTAGATGATAGTTTGTCTAACATTAAAAAAATCCATAAACCCAAGAATGTCTTTATATAGCACTTAGGGAAGCACCATTTTTTGTTTATTTAAATTATTTCATTTAATTTGATAACAGTCTACCTAAATTTAAGTATCTGTATCTATGTATATTTCCCTCCCCAATAATATTTTATTAAAGTCATACTCATAAAAACAGTGTTTTATTGTAATACATAATAATAAAATTCAGTTTCAACTAATTAATAAATATATGCAACAATAAAATTACATAGGTATTAAAAACTATCGAAATCTAAGTAACGACAGCATGTTGGTCGTTTCACATCTAAATTATATAAAAATGCATATTTCAATTTCACTTACCAACGTCACTGCGAAAAGGAGACGGGGATTTCTGGACCCAATTGTTATAAGTTGAAATATGATTTAGAAAAAGCGATATATTTTTGTATTTCAAAATAATAAAATATTTGCCCAATTCACAATTCAGAAGACGAGAAATCTTAAAAATAAATTTATGTCACGAATAAAATAGGAAATAGATTACTTTAATCGATTAATGTGAATGAGATTTAACAATTAAGCATAAAAACAACTTACATGAGATGGTTGATTCAATCAAAGTAAATAGATACTTTACACTATATTAACATAGTGTCAACAGTTTCAAATATAATATTTTAACATAATAAAAATAAATCTTAAAATCGATTCACGTTTACAGTTCGATTTATTACTTGTTTTTGTCAACTGTATTTTTAATCTGTGCTGATAGAGACAGCTCCTGCCTGACTCAACTCAATCTATGATCACTCGTCTTGTATCGTTTAGTACGTGTGTGTTTTAAGTGTTTCCCGTTGTTTTATTGTTTTATATTGCTCGACCACTGCTTTCTTTCTACGGAATTCTGATCTTACTTAATTTGTACAAGGCTTGCTAACATACCGAACACCGATAATCTTGTTTACTCTTTGACTTTGGCTCATTATTGTGGCTTTTACGGCCTGGATTTAATCTATTAGATAGTGACCTAATGGAACACTGTGTGAATTATCGCATAGCGAGTAGTTGCTGTAATACACTAGATCCACTATCGACAAAATAGCAAATGCACTTCAAAAATCAGCTGTTTAGTATACGTTTTTGCCAACTTTTACGTAACCTCACTTTTACTAAATCTCTTATAATTCTGCACACAGATTGCCAAAGACCACAGAATTTTTAGTGAAATTTTGATAATATATAAGCTATTAATTGTCACCACTTTCATCTTTTTACAATCTGGGCCCAAGAAGAAAAGAGACTGATACGCTTTCATACAGAAAGCGTATCAGTCTCTTTTCTTCTTCTTTGGGCACTTTAAAAATTAGTTTATTTAGAAAACATTATTTATAGTTACCAGTGTACAGATATTAAAGCCGCTGATAAAATGTTACACTCAGAACTGTTAACAAAAACTGTTTCTGCAAATGGTCTTATAGATAATAATAACTATTCCGCCGTGGTAGGTGCAGGAGCTATTATAAGAAGGAGAAGAGGTAAAATTTTGTTTTAGAAATGCTCAATCAATATTGTTTTGTCTTCAATTGAGCATAAAATAAAAAATAACTTCAGCCAAAGAGCATAACTGGCATTATACTCAGGCCCATCAATTGGTATGGAAAAAAATAATTTTACCAGGTCTCAAAAAATCAATCACAATTCAAAAACCATAAATATTAAAATCAAAAAATGTATATATGTATGTCTATACATAATATAATAATTTATAGCCGCTTAGTAACTGACGGTGACTCACTATAACATCCTACAGTCACGCCGAAACTAAGAGGAGAGAATCACTGTAGAAAAGGTAATAATTTATTGCGGAAATTATGTGATAAAATTAAAAAAAAATATAAACGTGTCCAAGTTAATCTAACTTAGTCTCACTTATCCTTATGCGTACAAAAAAAAACAAATAATAAAATAGTGAGATGGCGTCAGTTTTTAAGAAGATATAACAAAAATAAACAAAAAAATAAATTTCAATAAAGTTCAGTGTTTAATTGTTTATATACCGCTGACACTTAATCACGCTTTTCGAAACCACGCCAGGTAAACAATACTTGTGTGAAAAGACAAAATCTTCTTTTCAAATTTCCGCCGAGCTGTAAGTAGAAGGCCAAATAGGTCACGTGTCAATTTTAATTAAATATATTTTATATGAAGTGATCTGGACTACGTTTCATCAATTAACCATTGGTAAAAATTAAAACAGGAATTTTACGATTGTGTTTACAAAAAACATTATTAGTTGAACCTTGCAGCTTGTTCATTATTTTTATTATAAATACCTATAAATGTATATATTATTAATAAATAGTTCCCATAATATATTGGATTATTTTTTATTTTGCCCTATCTGCATTGTTCTACGCTCTATAGAAAATGTGGCGTATGACATGACTGACAATCTTTCGAACGTTTTATCTAGGTACAAAGATGTTTTACGTTTTCGTCGCCTCCACATGATATTTTTGTCAGCATAAGGAACCCTTCTATATCTGAAACGAATATAAATATTGCTTCAAAGTAAAGTAATAGGCTATACAAGTCCCTCTACTGGGCACAGGACTCTTTTTTTATTTCTGAGAGGGTTTTAGGGCAAGGAAATGCCCGCCGTGCTTCCCCAATGCGTGTTGACGAAAATTGCAATTACAAATTTCATTCGTGCTGTCGAGGATCAAACCCGGGAAAATATTTACAGCGAACGCTTTGACCCAGATCTACTAATACGATACAAATAAATACGATTTAACATATATAATAAAAATTCTTACGTACTTGAAACTTGAACACTTGATAGCTCGTGATGCCTACCGGACAAAGCTACAGCACCACACCGTGCAATGTAATTGAAGATGCGTAACCGCGACATAATTCTCAGTGATGCGCAAGTATAACAGGCAGTATGTCACTTATATAATTGTCATCTCTGCAGTCTATTAATCTTTGCACTTTTATAAGTAATACAGAACGTAGTTGCTAGACGGTGTTGACATCGGCTAAAATCTCTGCGATCGCCGTTTCGTCAAGGTCATTCAGGCTAGTTAAAGCCTTAAATATCCAAGAATTTAGGCATTTCAACCGCAGTTAAGGCCTTAATGGTAAGTGCCTAATAAATCCCATGGAGACACGAAATCAAATTCAAACAAAGCAAGCTACAGTTGCGTCTTTACCCTTGTGCACTAATGTGGAATGCTTCAAAGCCTGTAATTATACTGACTCTCTATATATACTCTTGAGACCGGAACAACGCGGTGCGTGCTATTTGGCGGCAGAATTAGATAAGAGAATGGTTTCTACCCAGGCTAGCCCGTAGGCAGGAAAGGAGTACTATTATCTAGCATTTTTTTTATAATATGAAGATTTCCTAACGATTCTTTTCATCACCACTAGCATATAATAAACCAGCAATTAAAAATTACTAAATTTAACAATTTAATTGGTGCCACTTGATCTTAAGTTATTTGATAAAGTATCATAAAATAATTAAGTCGAACGTATATTTTTTTTCGTGGTTTTTCATGCTCAATAAAGTTTTTAGGTTTTAGTTAACTTTACTTTATCCGTAATATCCTCAACATTAGCGCCTACTCATTCACCCTATTCACTTCACACTTTCAGCATCAATCAATTTAGTAATGGTGTAACAGGTTGTATCGAAAAAACTTTTCGGGAGCCGTGTTGACTTTTCAAAACCCTAATCGTAACGATTGGCGGTTGGTGTTGGCACCCCTGTACATCGCCTGTAAGAGTAAAGTGATTGATTGAATTATATATTAAATACTACGTTTGTTTTTACTTAGCGTAGTAAAAGGTAAAACATAATAACATCAAAACATAATATACTACCGAATACCATACCGATATAGGTATTACAAAAGTTATGCAAGCAGGTAGAGGTTTTCTTCCATTTATTTATCGCCCTCCCATTTTGTTCACTCACAGCTGAAGATTGGCCTTCTAAAAGATATGGCTTGCATTGCTTTTTAATACAAGTAGGGATCACAAAGGACACCAGAAACACCTCATTTTTAATTCTATACTATACCATAAAATGATCAGAAGGGCTTGTTCTTTTTGTTAGAATGTACAGGTTTACGGCTAGAATAATTTTTCAGAGTTTGCATTTTTGTCCGTGAGTAGAAAGTATCCACATCCTCATGATGCAAGAGGAATTATAAGCTTAATGTCATTTTGTATTTGCTAGGTGGTAGAGTTCTACTAGTGTGGTAGATAGATACTTAGATAGGTATTAAGGTACCTTTTATTTTTTTTAAACATTTGTGCATAAAATAAAAATCGTACATATGGCGGACTTAATTCCTTAACGCATTCCCTCCCAGTGAACCATTAGGCTAAGCAGAGATAAACAACCTTTTTTTTATTAGGAAGGCGTACCTTACGGCGCTCCTCTTCAAAACTGTGTCCCCTACCAGAAACGGAGCCTCTGGGGTTGCAGACGATGCCTATAGATGGCACCCCCAGGAGGACTAGGTCTCAGAAGTGGTTCCGAGACATCGTAATAGCACTGCAAGTGGGCTGGAGCCAGAAAGAACTGCCACCCGGACAAGCTTTAAAAAGCAAAGTGAGAGAGGGAATCTGGTTGCGTCCCGAACTGAGATCCAGGGACCCCTCGTATACGGTGATGGTACTGGGATTTAAGCCGGTAGGAGTGCGGCATAAACTTTTTGTTGACCCCCGTAGCGGAAGGTATTTGTTAGGATTTCCCCACGAAAATAATAACAAAAACGTGGCAGTTACTAGGTATGAGGGCACCTTTTCTAACTTGGAATATATCTTGGTTTATATTACCCTCTTTGCTATTTCTGTCTCTAAGCAGCTGTTGTGTTCCGACGTGAAAGATATAAGAATCAGAATAATTACAGGATGTCTTCAGTTGTGACGACGCATCTGTAGCTTTTTTATTTAAAATTAGTTGCAGGTGTCAATGGGCTACAGTAGCCACTTACGGTTTAACGTTTTTTTTAAGAACACCCTTATTCTGGAACACCGTTATTCTACAAACTAGCACACAATTCATCTAATGGTGAAGTGGGTGCTGTGGCCCATAGCAATCTATATATATGCTTGACTAAGAATCAAAAATGCATATACGGCGTCACCCCTGAGGACTAAGATAGAATACCTTGTTTCCAGTAAAAAGGTTTTCCATTTTCTTCATTCACGATAGCACACACATCAGTAGTATGAAGCAGCTATGTTGCGATGGTATTCTGAGAGAGCATGGTCCTTCCCCAGAGTTTGTGTTACAACCATAATAAAGCTGCAGCAGCATGTTTCAACCAGATAGAAATGTTTGTAAATTGAATAGTTTGATAATTTTTACCGATATCTACTTTAATGTGGTAGAGCCATGCTGCAGCTATGTTAGTACTATATATGTAGCAAGAATGGGTCGTCTCGTATCAGCGTTTCGTAATCGAAAATAGATGTAGATGTCTATGGGCCACAGCAACCACTTACCATCAGGTGGACTGTGTGTGCTCGTTTGTCACTCTTATGCTATAAATAAATACTAACCAATCAATTAGGAGCATCATTATCAGAGTATTTTACAATATACTTATGAACATTCGCCTGCCCCAAGGAATATCACTAAACATGGTCCTGGGATTCTTGCATTCATCGATTTCCTGCGTGTTTTACCTAGCCAACACTTCAACAACTGGAGGGCTATCTTACTCTTCGCTTACAGTTATTAAAACATAATAATCCCTTTTAAACCAAATTTTGGTTGCGGCCAGTATCATTGGAGACTGAAGCCAGTTGCGCAAAACTGGGTTATAGTGCACGAGTGTGTACGCAAGCACAGGTCTACTTTCTATACCCTTACTCTCATATTTCTACATGAAGGTAATCTGCTTTGAAAGGAACAACTCCACGTGCAATCCAACATACGTGCAGCTTCTGAGAATTTCGTGACAGGAAACCTAGTTACTGATTTATCCCACATGACTAGCAGTCTTGCTTAAAATCACAAAACCAACGAGGTAGTCTCAAAATAATAACAAGGAAAAGCCATTGGTGAAACTAGGCTGTGATCTAGGCTGTGATCTAGGTATGTAAACCAAGTTGTGGCTTAGTGAACGACAGTTACGCATCACTGGTTCATCGCTTGACCATTTAAAACCATTCTTACCTATGTAGTATCTTTGGGATTCTGTGTGTATATTATCTTGTATTGAAGATAGACCTGAATCTTGCATCGCAACTGAACTGCGGGGTGATCTTTGTCGTTGAGATTGAGTTTCTTCATCCTCAGATTGTTCTGAAGCCGAGTCATGATTACTGTGCAAATAGAAATCTGGATCTACTTCTTCATCGTCACTGAAGTCTCGCTCCAACTCAGCTTAATCCATAGCCATCAGCAGCTCTATCCATAGACTTAAGGTTTTTTCATTTGTCGAAGTATTTAGAGCTACTCGCTTTCGCTTTCGAATTTTTCCTGAAGGTCCAGGTTGATCCATCTAAAATAATAACGTACACAGTGAGGTGACGAATAACAGACACTTAGAAAAAAATACACTTATATTGTAGTGACGTCTAATAAATCATTTACGCAAATACTGACCTCACGTCTCAGGGACACCAAACGGTCGTACAGGTACAGGGGTTGCTGCCACGAGCGCGAGCACTCGACTGACCGATCACGCCACCGAAACCCGAAGGTAGCGGGAGGGGCGGAAGCGTCTTTAAAAAAATTAACGCCACGAGACTGATTTTTGCATCGAGGCCGTCTGTGAAATACCCACGTCACTACTTAAAGGTTAACTCTTGTAGTCCTCGATTTGTCTTGAAGCGTTTCTCCTAAGGTTTTTTTCGATTCGAACAAATTAAATATTTATTACATATTTAAAAAAAATTAAACCCTATAATTTCTTTGCCTCTGTGCAAGTTTGGGCTCCACAGACTTTCATGTAAGAAAAGTGTTGGTAGGTTTTCACGTCGTGGTTCTTTGAACGATTTCTTTCGAAGGGCTCTTGTCACTATAAATGTTCCCTCGGTTTTAGAGCCTTGTGGAATATTAAGAAACCTCGGGGTACCTCGTTTAGAGACGAGGCGGTATCAGAGACAGCTGAATTGTGTAAGTGGCGCAAATATGAGTCTCTGAGTGATGACTACATATTTGTGCCATTTTCCGTAGAGAATATCTGTTTGTGGGGTCCAGGTGTGGTAAAGTTTCTAAAAGAACTCTATCCGCGACTGGTCGTTGCTGTTGGTGATAAGTGGGCTGGTTCTTTTCTCGCTCAAAGGCTAAAGTATAGCCATCCATCTAGGAAACGCTGCCGGCGTTCTTGGCATGATACCACGGGAGTATGACTGTATAATAATTAAATTATTACTTTTAGTCTTTTTATTATAGTTTTTTTTTTAATTATTAAACACTTAAAATGTTAAAATCAGCATTAATCTATACTATACCAAAACATCTACAAAAGAGAGATCGCTGGTCCAATTTTAATCCAATTAGCAAATACAGCTCTACAGGGAATCCGATTTTAGCGCATGACTTCATTGCACTTCAGTGCTGCCAACTCTGCGTCATTTTACGAATATCAACGTAGCTGGGACCTTTCGAAATATCTACTAGCTTTGATCGTAGAATCTACGATCAATGAGTAAAATTTAGAAACAAAAGTTTGCCTAAATTTCCTAAAAGAACCTCGAACATGATAAATCTTTTTTTTTTATATTTTTCTTTGTTTAATTCTTTACACAAAAATCGCTTTGTGGTGGCAGCTCAAGGAAACCGTTACCGTATTTCTTTTGTATATAAAATAAGTGTGCCAAAAGAGCACGCAGTTCACCTGATGGTAAATGGATGCTGTAACCCACGACGCTGTGACATCTACATCGATCCTTGATTAAGAATGGAAATGCAGGTGCGTTGTCACCCCTGAGGACTAAGATGAAATGTCTCTTCCCTAGTAAAAAGGGTCTCCGGTCTCTTCACACACAATACGAAAGACTAAGCTTAAGCTGATTTCATTTCGTGGGTATCAAAGGGCTATGTGAAAAGAAATAAAAATATTGTTAATTCCTATAAATAGAATATAATATTTGTTGGTTGTTCGCGCCAAACGCTGGTTTCGGAATCGACGTCAGAGGGCGCGCGGCTCTGTGCCATACCGGTTTTGACGTCGGTCGAGCGGTGGGTATTGAGAACGCGTAAAGGTGCAAAGCAATCGTCTGCCAGCTGTGCTAACGTCAGCACGCTGTCAATTTTTGTTCAGGAACTCGGAATAATTAGGCGCGGCTAGTAAATATATTGTCTAGGATTTTTGACGCTCATTCCTTGCTGGAGAGCTTCCCAGGGACTCATTGTGTCTGACTCAATGTCACAATCTGTATAAGTGCATTCGACAATATTAGCTAAAGAGGCCTTTGATATTCTAGAAATAACTGTTGCTACGCGAAGTGGTAGTGACCTTTGATCCGGACACTCCCTGTTAGTTTGGTGTGTTAAGCTTTATAACAAACGAGAGTTAGTATCTTCTGTAAGTTAGTTAATAGTACGATAGAGTTAATGTGATTGTGAAATTAGAGTGACGAACAAAGAAAGTGACTCTGGACGGCGCCGCGGAAGATTACCTCAATTTGGAGCGGTGCTGATGCCCGGGCTGCTGCCGACGGCAAAGGTCTACTAAGGTCAATCACCATCAGTCACACCCAGATACACATCATAGCACCTTATTTCCCTTGCACTACACAACCACATGCGACCTGACCGAATCCTGAGAGACCAGTCGCCTTGGATATAGGTAAGTAAGCTCCGTCTAATATTCTCCCTGTTGAATGGCCGTAGTATAGAACGCTCCCCCTAATTGTTTAGTGTAACTAGAGATTTTCCACTTTGGCCTTAGGAAGCCCGACCTACGTCTGCTCGTCGAAACTCAGCTGAATGGGCCCCCTGAGGATTTGACCTTTATGGGAGCAGCCGTAGGCCGTAATACAACATACAACACAATACAGCATAAGAAAAGATATAAATATTCCTACATATTTAATATTAGGCTGCAGCAACTAAAAGATCACCGACTCGTCATAAATTACAGCAACATTTCCGCAAAACTAAGAGTATTATTCTGCCGGTACCTTGAGCAAAACTCACAAGCATAATACATAAATCAAGCATAAATACATTTTGAAACTGGCTTTAAAGTAAAAACTGAGCTAGCCGAAAAAATGTTATAAATATTTGTAAAAATGCAAAAATTAAAAGACGTTTTATACAGTTCAGCGTATTATATATTTTCTACCGACTTCATAAAGGAGCCGGTACTCAATTCGACAGTATGTTTTTTATGTGTGTTACCTCTTAACTTTTTACTGGGTGAATCGATTTCTATAATTCTTTTTTTTAATTGAAAACTGGTGCTTCACATGTGGTTCCATATAAATTTGATCAAGGTCTTACCAATAGTTTTTGAGTTATTCTTACTAACTTATATTAAATTTGGTTGTACAAAATTTTAAATTTTAAATTATGTAATAATTCTTATACTTTCATACTTATGTACTTTCATATGCATATAGTAAAAAAAACTGTTATTTGGACATTACAAATAGACACTTTAATTTTATTTATTTGTATAAATATATAAAAGATACATAGTTCATATTATCCCATTACGAATAAGAATATATTTCATACTTTTAAAGTAATAACAATCATTTTGGTACATTATTACTGCTTAGGCCCAAAAATGGTCATTTGAGACGGCATCCAATCACCTTTGACTTAACGAATCGTCCGATGGTGTTAGGTGTCACGCGCGACGCGGGAAGGGGGCATCGGTGTGCAGCTTCCCAGCGTTTTGGCTTTCGTGAGCGAACAGTAATTGGAGAGCAGCGGTGTGGGCAATTAGCGTACTTTGGAGACCGTTGCATATATTCCGCGCGACCAGTTTTTTTGGGTTTATGGTCTAGATTTAGTATTTGTGCGCGTTATTTCGCTACTGAATTGTGATTTCGTGAAGACCACCTCGGTTTAGTTTGTCTAAGTTGTACGGTCGTGACAAGAGGCTTTTATGGAATTTGACTGATTAAAGTAATTTCGTTTGAAAGTAATTGCGCCAATTATATAGTGATTGCGTGTTGAGGTGCATTTTGCAATATTTAACTTGCTTGTGTGACGAGGAATCTTGCGAGCGCGCCGAGTACCGGTTGATTGCTTTTGGGAAGTCATTGTTTAATTGTACCGTCGCGTTAAGAGCCTTTGTGTGTTGACTCTGTAGTTAGTTTGTGTGTCAACTAGGTTGATTTTGAATTCTTATTGCGGCGTAGTATTTAATATCGAACGAAGGAGTTTAGTGTTGTTTGTAACTCGGAACTTTGTGACACGTGAAGAGATCGCGTTAGTTCCCTATTTGTAATTTTGTGATAAATGAATCGGAACCTAGAATATTGAACTTTGAACTACTTTTCGTTACTTGTGTCGGGTATCACATGTTTGATTTTACGATAAACGTTGAGTTAGTTGAGTTTCGAAGTTAGTTGAATGTACAATACAGTCTATAGACTGACATAATGAATCGAATAAAGACATTGCCAATTGGTGACGTCCGCTGGAGTGAATTACATTGTGGGGCAGCATCGAGCCAGGCCACTGCCCGATCACCTCAGCTGGGTCAGGCTATATAAACACACCACTGAACACCACTTACACACATTACACCTACCGCCTGACCGAGCCTTATGTCCAGTCTTCGCCTCTGAAAATGTATGTACTATTTATTTACCTAGCCTTGTCTATATCGTGTAGGTCAATTGTCCATAAGGCCATTTTGGCCCCGTCCTTAGTTATCCGTCGAGTCTACAGCTGTATGGGCCCCTGTATAGTCGATTTTTGTCGGAACAGCTAGGGGCATGTACAATTACAGTGTGGCGGTATGCCATCATGTTTATACAATACGTAACATAACCAGACCGGTGATAATCAGCAGCCTCAAGTGTTGTGTAACACGTAAATCCACTTGTCAAGCATACGATCGTTAATTCGCTTGTCAAGCGTTATACTTCAAAAAATCCTCCCTATAACGAAAGAGATCCATAATTATTATACTGGGCCTATTTGTATTTTATCTGTTCATATTGGAACAGGACAATAGCATTTTACATTCCTCATGACATTTGCTGTTAAATTCATATCACACTATATACTACCCCTTATTATTACCAACGCTAATTTTTGTCAATATATAACTAATAAATAGAATCGGGCGTTAATTTGCGGAAATCCTTTATATGTACTTAAAAAATCAATCATCTAAGATCCGCGCAGTAATACAAGATATTTTTATATCGTAAATAATTTATAACTATCAAAATAACCTTTAAACCCTTACATGGGGTTGTCCCTCACTACCATGTCCGAGATGGAACAAAGACGTTTAATGTTTGAAATTAATATAAAAAATATTGTCAGCTCTTTAAGACCCACTTTATAATTATTTTGTTGGAAATAATTTATCTTTACATTATTGTGTAAGTTAGGTTTCTATAAATGAATAGTTATTAAAAAACCTCCCATAGTTTCCGCGTATAACTGTGCCTGTCAGCCTCATACTGGGTGTTGTACGAATCCACAAAATTAACTTAAAAAATGTGCATGTCTCTAAAAAGAAATACCAAGTTCCGTTTAATGAATTAAAAATCCCTTTCAATATTGGAGTTAAAAAATAATTAACTTTGTGCTTAAGAAATTGTGAAAAGTTGGGGTTAGTGATGCAAAAAACTCGCTTCCTGAGGATATTCCTGATCTTTCAACCAATGTTCAATAATACAAAGCATATGTATGTTTTTATTATTTAAAAGCAATTCAACTTGCAATTTTTGCCCATCATACCTTGTAAATTTTTATTTACTTATTTGTGGGCTGCAATCTAAATTAATTTAACCCTTATTATTGATAGAAATTTCCTCTTTTGTCGCATTCATTAGTTTAAATTAGTTGTAACTGATTCCAAATTAAATGTCAAATGATTATGCTCCTTAATAGAAGCGGTCTTCGTAGCCAAAAACTTGGCTGAGATTAAATGTAAATAAGAAGATAGCTCATTTACTACCAGTCTTAAATTATATTTTGATAAATAAATTTAATGATTTCTTATATTTACGCGAACACTACACATTGAACAAAACTAATTTTTACGGATTTTATCGCGTTTAAGTAACTTATTTTATATTCCCGACGTTTCGGTTGCTTTTCAGCAATAATGCAGTAGTCCCCCGTGACCATGGTTATTATCATTATAATTATATGTATAATTTAAATTATTATTACATATTCAAAATATTCATTTATAAATTTAAGTTATGTCAGATTATTTTCTTGTAACAATTACTGAATATAAAGCAGTGTAAACAAGACAATTTTGTGTACAAAAGGAGATATTTAACGTTCGGCGCATCTGCAACCTAAAGGGGATTGCAGTTAAAGCCCCCCGATACTGGGACATCGTTGGCCAGTGCGACCGATGCCAACTTTACGGCCACTCGGCCAAAAACTGCTAGGCCAGGCCTAGGTGCGTCAAGTACTAACTATTGACTGCACGCGCACGTAAGGGCCTCAGATTTGTGTCAACTGCCGCCAAGAGGGAACCCATCGAGCCTTCACGGGTGTTCAAAAGCACTGCGAAGGAAACGGCGCGGAGGTAAAAGCTGTCCTGGACGCGCGGGCCAAGCCAGCATGTCTCGCTCTTGGCAGCCTGCCCTCAAACCAACACCATCCTCGGTGCCCATATCCGCACCTCAGACTAGCACCAAGCCCGCCCCAGTCACCGGGGCCTCTGAACAAGGTGCGAGCCTGCCCGCACCTTCCGCGCCAAAACCCAACGCTTGGGTGAAACCGCCAGCACTTGTCGCCTCAGAGCCAATGCCACCTCCCCAGGTCCCAAAACCAAAGCCCGTCCCACAAGGCTCGTCTTCCTTTGCCGCTAAATTATGCTCTAAATAATATATAGTCTATGGCTTTAGCAGCAACATTAACGTTGCTGAATTATCTTCTTTGGCCCGCAAACTCTGCGGAGCTACCACCCCCAGGACAAGGTCAACGCTGCGATTGAGCAAATAAGACTTATCGCCAAATTCTTCAAAATTACTTTACGATGTTTAAAGAAACATTATTTTTAGAACTTTAAGACAACGATTTCTTAGATCTAACTCGCATATCAACCAGTTCAAATGTTAACCAGTGACGTATGACTTATTCAACAAAGACGCTTTGTCCTTTTTTTCTTAACCTTAATAACAACTTTGTTCTGTAAAGCACCCGAAACGTCGGGAATTAAGAATTTTATATTCAGTTGCCAACCCGCTTGCCAAGCGTGGCAGCTATGGTAAATATCCTTCCAATCTAGGGGGGAGACTTATGTTCAACAGTGGATGCAGATGTAGATGGCAGTGTTTGAGACTGTAACGGTAACAATAGCGGTAAACGTGATAAAATATAATAAATCATTCTTTTCTCTCTATCTTGTTAGTAATAAGTTATCCTTACAAAATTATGTAAATTGTTTTTTTATTAATAAATATTTTTAAAAAAGTTTCCGCGATAACAGCCTGTGTCAGTCCCATACTGGACATGGTAAGAATCTATAAAATTAACGTGAAAAATTCGGACGACTCTAGAAAGTTATTCCAAGATCAGCTTAATCAATTAAAATTCCCTTTCAATAACAAAGTAAAAAAAAAATAAGTACCTCTGTGCTTCTGAAAATGTGAAAAGTTGGAGTTAGCGATGGACGAAGAACTCGCTTCTTGAGGGAATACCTTTAAATAAATGGAATTAAATTGGTATACCAACCATAAACAACCATTTTTGTTATTGAATTTAATTAATATTATTGTTACCTTGTTACAATCACTTTAAGTAATTTGTTATTTTGGTAATAATAATAAATATACGGAAATGAAATAAAATACAGTTGTCTATTTCGAACAAATGGGATCAGTACCAATGTTATCTTTATTATATATAAAAATTACGTGTCACATTGTTTGTCCGCGATGAACTCCTAAACTACTGATCAGATTTCAATGAAATTTGGCACACTGTGTGCACGACACACCACTGACGATAATACGACACGTGTTTCGCCTCTACACGAGGCATCCTCAGGTGATATAGACTCATATATCGTCAGTGGTGTGTCTTACCTAGTGTAGTGGTGTTGGGAGTAGCGGTGCTGGGATTAGTGGTGACGGGGATAGTGCACGCAATTGAGGGAGGGCGGGAGGTGCTTTCTTCATACTAGGTAAGACACATCATTTTATTTTATAACGCGGATATTTGCGAAGTAAATTTTTGTAAAAGCTTTTTTTCCTTGTGAGTATTTTACCGCTTCTTATCACAAAGTCGCCCGCATTAGGAACTTGTTAAAGCAATGGCGTAGCTTTGTTGACTTTCAAAAGTCAAAAAAGAGCAATGATAACTCGGAGACTATATTGCTCAGAGAACCGACAACTGATGCTGAAAAATGCTTCGTGAGAGTCTCGTAGGCGAAGTATTGAGCAACCCCCAGTAGATTTTTTATGGAATAAGTATGATAAATGATCACATAGTTTACCTGATGGAAAGATCATGTTGCGACTCATAGACAGATGCGCTGTCATTCCTGAGGACTAAGATGGAATGCCCTGTTTCCAGTAAAAAGGTCACCAGTTTTCTTTACTCACCATACAAAACACAGAAAGTTGCTGTTTTACACTGGTATTCTGTGAGAGCGTGGTCCTTCTCCGGTCGAGCCGATCCTTACGTGGTACAACGATAACACTATAGCATTGTGGCTCTACCACCATTAAAACATGAAATAACGATACGATCTAGTACGACGAAAACAGTTGCAGACGAAAACTCGCACAGGTTTTGAGGAAAGATACTGAAATAATACGTGGATATTGGTTACATCATTACAAACAATTTTATTGAGATCACTCTTCACAGAATATAATACATTTACTACGAAAAAACTACTTTTAAGGTTTTGTTGTCATGTCTGACTCCTTTTAAGTCTGTATTTTGTAGTACCTAAACAATGTCAGAATAAAGCGTCAAAGAAAATGCCTAAATAAGGCATTTTTACACTTGATACAGTATCAAACATTGTGTTGAAATCATTAAACATAATTAAATGAGCAAATGACATTCAAAAAAAACCACAAATATTAAAATTTATAATAAGTAAGAATGACCGCCGGGCCGGTCGACGCCCGCGCTCAGCTGATTGCGTTGCGATTGCGAGAGCCTACTAAACCATTCATCACTGTGCCTATTGCACCAGGGCGCCACTTTAAATGACTTTACATTAACTTTTCATATACTTCTTTATTTTGCATAAAACCATTTGATGAACTATTTGATTCTTTTATTAATTTCTTTAAGAATTAATAGACATTCTTTAATAGACATTTAGGTAGTTTTTTTACGAATACTGTTTGCTAGCATTTCTGCCTGCATCCAAGAGGCAACGCCTCAACGTCGCACATGCGGCGGCCCAAGGCCAAGCCAACGATATATTATAACGTCGACACAGGTGTCACCGTCATCAAAGGCACCGCCTGCCCTTTTCGGTTTGCAGGCATCGATTTGGTGATCGATGTTGGCAGCACGTGCAAATTAAATGAGTATTATTAACTATTTTTTTATTTAATGTAATTTGTATTTAAAAAATAGATGCAGGTTAAAATAATTACAAATATTACAATAAAATATTTATAATGATTAAATACAAATTAACAGTAATTGAATAAAGATATTAAGGTATAATGGTTCAATAAAAATATTAAAATACAAATTTAAAAATTAGACTTACCTAGGTACTTGTCCGCGAATGGCGGTGAGTATCGCGCACATAGCGTTCAAAATAATCACCTCCACATTCTATGCATAGGTGACACCTAAAACTTAACTGTTCACCGACACAAGATAATACTTGATGATTCATTTTGATTTGATCGAATGACCAAATTATTTTTTCTTTCAACATGTCGCGGGTTTAGAATGCTCGACCAGTATACACTAATGTCTTTACATGCCCCCACAAATAAAAATCCATTGGTGTGATATCTTGCGATCTGGGAGGCCATGCACAAGGCCCGTCTCGACCGACCCAGCGACCAGGGTATTCTCTGTTTAAATAATCCTTAACTTGGCGAGCATAGTGTGCCGGCGCCCCGTCAAGTTGGTAATACATATTGCGTTGAGATGCAAGTGGTATGTCCTCTAACAACTCTGGCAGCGTGTTGGTGAGAAAACTATGGTAGCTTTCACCGTTTATCTTTCTATGAAGACCGGGCCCAGTAACGTTGTATTAATGACGCCTGCCCACACATTGACACTAAACCGGTGTTGAAAGCTATGCGGTCTTGGTTCATGTGGATTTTCATAGCACCACAAGTGTTCATCATCATCATCATCATTACAGCCCTTCACAAGTCCACTGCTGAACATAGGCCTCCCCCAAAGAATGCCACAAAGCACGGTCCTGAGCCACCTGCATCCATCGACTTCCTGCATGTCTTACCAGGTCGTCACTCCATCTCGTGGGGGGATGCCCTACACTTCGCCTACCGGTACGAGGCTGCCACTCGAGAACCTTTCTTCCCGATCGGTTGTCGGTTCTTCGAGCTATATGGCCGGCCCACTGCCACTTCAGCTTACTAATCCGTTGGGCTATGTCGGTCACTCTGGTTCTACTGCGGATATCCTCATTCCTAAGTTTATCACGCAGAGAAACTCCGAGCATAGCCCTCTCCATAGCTCGCTGAGCGACCTTGAGCTTCCTCATACGGCCAGCAGTGAAGGACCACGTCTCAGTTCCGTAAGTCATCACTGGCAACACGCACTGGTTGTACAATTTCGTTTTAAGGTTTTGAGGTATGTCTGACGAGAAGATGTGTCGTAGCTTCCCGAACGCTGCCCAGCCGAGTTGAATCCGTCGATTGACCTCTCGGTCGAAGTTGGACTTACCTAGTCGGACTATTTGTCCCAGGTAAACATACTCGTCAACAACTTCGAGCTTAGTGCTCCCAACAACTACCGGCATAGGTGTGACATGGACATTAAACATGATCTTTGTTTTGTCCATGTTCATCTTAAGACCTATCCGTTGGGAAACACTATTGAGGTCATTGAGCATAGTGCTTAGGTCCTCCAGCGATTCTGCCATAAGGACTATATCGTCGGCAAATCGAAGGTGAGTGATGTACTCGCCATTGATGTTGATACCGTATCCTTTCCAGTCCAGAAGCTTGAAAACGTCTTCCAATGCAGCGGTGAAGAGTTTCGGGGATATGACGTCACCCTGTCTTACACCTCTCTGCAATTGGATAGGTTTCGTATTCTGGTTCTGTACTCGGATAGCTATCGTAGCCCTACTGTACAAGCACTTCAACACTTCGATATACCGACATTCAACTTGGCACCGCTGAAGGGACTGCAGCACCGCCCAAATTTCGACGGAATCAAAGGCTTTCTCATAGTCCACATACGCCAGACATAGTGGCAAATTGTACTCTTCGGACTTCTGTACAATTTGCCGAAGGGTATGTATGTGGTCTATGGTGCTAAAGCTCTTTCGGAAACCGGCTTGTTCGGGAGGCTGGAAGTCGTCAAGTCTGCGCGCGAGACGATTCGTAATGACTCTCGAAAACAGCACGTAGACGCGGCTCAGAAGGGAAATCGGTCTGTAGTTCTTCAAAAGAGCGTTGTCACCTTTCTTGAAGAACAAGACCACCGCACTTCTGCTCCACGCCTCCGGTGTAATGCCACCATGGAGGACAGAATTAAAGAGCTTCTGAAGGACTTCAAGTACCGGTCTTCCACCCGCTTTCAGAAGCTCCGCTGTAATTCCATCCTCGCCTGGGGCCTTACCGTTTTTAAGGTGCTGGAGAGCCATTTTAATCTCGCTCAGACTGACATCCGGGATATCTTCGGAATAGTGTCGGATGAGACTCGCTCTTGGATCGATACTCACACTTGCGTGTGGCTCCAACGATGATGTGTACAGCTGCCCATAGAACCTCTCAATCTCACTCAAAATCTCAGGTGTCCCGGAAACGATGCTGCCACATTCTGTCTTCAGCTTTGACAGTTGGCTCTTTCTGGCAGACAGATCTCTGGCAAAGACTTTGGAGCCTTGGTTCCGCTCGATCGCTTCTTCAATACGAGCTGTATTGAAGTTGAGTAAGTCCCGCCGCATGCATTTGGAGATCTGTCTGTTCAGATGCCTGTATGCTGTCAAGTCTGTTGAAGAATGTAGCTTCATCTCCCGTCTAACAGCCATGAGATTAAGAGTGTGATCGGAGAGTTTTTGTGTTCTTCTGTGGCGGGTCTTGCAGAACTTAGCTCCGACCGCATGGACAGTTTCCACGAGCTTGTCATTCATATCGTCCACTTCATTGCAGTGTTCAAGTGTTCATTGTGCGAATTAAATAGTCCAATTCTGCCAAATGTTGCTTCATCAGTCCATAAAATGTTGGCTCGTTCAGCAGCTAGTAACCAGTTACAAAATGTAACTCGCGCTGGTTTGTCAGCTTCGCTGAGTTCGTGAACACGATGCAAGTGGAAAGGGTACTTCCCTTCATTGTGTATGACACTCTATGCGTAGTACTGTGACACATTGAACTGTCGGGCTGCCTCATAAGTGCCCGCTGCTGGATTTTGTTCAAAAAACTGCAGTATGTCTTCCTGCTCACGTACTGTGCGCCGCGGTGGACGACTACGATCGATTGATACAGGCTGGAATTGCCCGTAATCTCGCAATATCTGTGTAGTACCTAGCATCGTAGCGTAGCTCGGTGCACGTGAGTTGGGAAATCGCCTTGAATATTCACGGCAGGCTTCACTAACGTTATCATTGCAAATTGCTAAAATTCGCACCATTTCATTTCATTTGAGTATCGGTATGCCATTGTAACAACGCGTAACGTTCGCGATATTAATCTCACAACGGAAGGAGAAAAGTCGCGGGCGCACAAAAGGCGACTGACCGACTGACGACACAGATAATTAGGTCAAGTTCAAATGAGCAAGCGCCGCCTCCTACACCCCTCCACCCCTACCCCGCCACGCGCTTTATTTTGCTATTTAGGACTATTGCCGTTTAGAGGGTCCAATTAAAATATTTTTATTTTTGTATGAAAACAAAAATAAAAATGAAGAAATATAATTTCTTTTCTTACAGATGTTGTTGTTATGATGTAAATAATACTCGTATATTCCCAATAGGTCTTCAGTAAATTAAAAATTACCCTGTATATATATTTATATATATATATATATATATATATATATATATATATATATATATATTAATTAAAAAGTTAATTAAATAAAAATAATATTAAATATATATTAAATTAAAAAGCCTATTCCTTACAAATTAACCCTTTTTTTGTCGTGACCAAGAGAGGGAATTATTAAAACATTACTCGAAAAGAAAAATGTATTCTTGGCTAAGAAGTTATTTGTTTACCTAACCATATAATCCGCTTATTCTTTGAAAAATTTATTAACAAAATTAAAAAAAAGATTGTCCAATAAGAGAATCATTACAATGTCTCTTACCGTGGGTATATAGGAGGTGAGTAAGGATTAGAAGTGGCGGTGTAAGAATATCCACTACCCCACATCGTCTGGTGTATTCCGCGACATTCTTCTTCAGCCTTTCGAGGTTGTTATAAGTATGCAGCCTCTCATTGCTGGAATAATTTACCTCCTCCACTGCGTGACCTAAACACAGTAGGCACGTTTAGAAAACACTTAAAATATCTCCTAATAAACGAACAGAAGGGGTAGTTAATAAATAGGAGTATTGTTAAGAGGTTAGACGTTAGCTGATTTTCCGTTTACATAATATTTATTATGCTATTACACATTATTTATTACAAAAAGCCTATTAAACGTATGTATCTATGTATATATATGTATATGTGTGTATGTATATATATATATATATATATATATATATATATATATATGTGTGTGTGTATGTATATATGTGTGTATGTATGTGTGTGTATATATAACAAATCATACATTACATTATCTTTATATATAAAAATTACGTGTCACGTTGTTTGTCCGCGATGAACTCCGAAACCACTCACCCCAAATTTGTACACTCTGTGCAGTTTGGTCCAGCTTGAGACATAGTATAGTTTTTATCACGATAAGTGACCCTCAATTTTTTTAATTATTTTTTTATTGCAAATTTAAGGATTTTTATAGTACAAAGGTTCGCCACTAAGGGCAGAACAACGTCTGCCTGGCCAGCTAGTGATTTTATAATATACACTGTTAAATTATATTATGACACTTACCAATGTTCCCGTCACATCTAACGTAGCGTTCAGTAACTTACATTCAGCACAACTATCCAATACGCATTTTCCATTTTGTAATTGTCATTCATCAGTTGTTATTGTCATATGTATCTACTACTCGCTTAATGTCGACACTTACGGCACGGTCTCCGTAGGACCGTATGGGGCCGACTGAAAATCAGCGTCGCTATCCCGCGGCTTATGCTGAGGCGTTCCCTTCCGCCATTTCATCTGTTTCGATTATTAAGTCATGAATTGTTGTTATATCCTCTATTTTTTTGTTTATTCATTTTCTTGTGTTTTAATTTTTTTATTATTATTTTATTCTTATTCGTATTAATTTTGATTATTAATTTGTCATTGTAATATGAAGTGTCGGAATAAATGTCTTTATGTTTTTTGTCTATTCAAAGTTTGTGTTTCTTTTTAGTACTTCAAATATCTCAGCGGCGAGCAAAACGGTTACAGCGACGCGAAATAATCGACTGTATTTCGAAAATCGTTCTACTCCCGGTAAGTTTTCACTAACGTTACGCTTAATAACTATGTGAAATTGTTTCAATATTCTTTCTTCACCTGAAGGGGATATCGGCGTATCATTTCGTTTATCCTGCGGCCACGTCGCGGGGTCGATCCTAATAATCTCGGGTCCGGTAAACCACCTATGTCTCGAATTTAAGTCGACAGGTGCGCCCTTGGTTGCGTCGTCCGCGACGTTATCTGAGCTGGGTAGCCATCGCCAATTGGTTGGAGTGGTTAAGCTTTCGATTTTGGCCAATCGCTCTGCGACAAACCACTTGAATGTGCGCGGGTCTGATTTAATCCAAGCTAATAAAGTTTTAGAGTTGAAGAGTGAGCAATAATTATATTTAAATATTTTATAATCCGACTTGCGCTTGACTGATCCAGTTAATCGACTGCCTAACACTGCGGCTTGAAGTTCAAAACGGGGAATCGATATTGGTTTTAACAGAGCTACTTTGGCCTTACCCTCTAAAAATCGCGACGTTTTAGTACCGTCTGTTTTAGCACTTACGAAATATACAGCAGCGGAATACACCTTTTCACTTGCGTCACAGAAAATGTATAACTCCCCTTCTCCAGAGGGCGTGGTAAGTATGTACCTTTCTATATCTAACTTTTTTAACAGCTGTAATTTATTTATAAATGACAATTATGTCACGTGGTGCTTGGTTGTAACGGAGTCGTCCCAATCTATCCCACTACGCCATATCTCATATAATACATTTGCCTATCATCGGGTTGAGCGAAACTAGACATAGCGGGTCGATTCCCGACATTACCGGTAGTCAATCTATTTATTTAAAACATAAAAGATTTTTAAAATTGATAAGGTCACTATAAGATGTTGTTAGGTTAGCTAATTACGTGATAACTTGAGGTAGAAGGACCCTTAAGTAGGGACTGAATAAATTAACCGACTTGGTATTACATGAATCTCACAACTTTTTACGGTAGAAGAACTGAGTTGCGAGACTTGGGTTTTTACAAGTTATGTTTTTGATAGCATTCCTCTTTCTTCCATAACTGAACAGTATTTTAATTTTATATCTTGGATCTAATACTGTTGCAATTATACTTTTCTTGGGTATAGACCTAATAAACCTGGATAAAACTTCTTTTTTTAAATCTGTGCATGTGTCTGACTTCCTCACCAAGCTGTGTGTCCACATTTTATTCAGGCGCTTAATAATTATTACCGTCTAGGAATTTTTTAGGGGATAATGTTTCCTTTATCTTTACTTCAGCTTTGTGTTATCGCTTGGAATTTCCTACTACTAGCTGTAAATTATTGCATTTAAAATTTCAAACGACTTAAGGCAGCTGCGGCTGTCGCCCTAGCCTGTGCTATCTGGAATTACGTAAACCTAATTCGGTCTTTAAAATAGATAATCGTCTATTTACCCTGTCCTCGGGGACATTTACTACTGTGCCCGGCCTACTCCTATCCTGCGCATTTAACTCATCGACTTGTACGGACCTATTTTTGATTACTGCTCCCGTCATGCTACTGCTACTACGTATTACCGTTCGTATGCTCTATGCCGGTACCCTTACACCACGTATTGGTATCTGCTGAACTCGTTTGTTCCGACGCTGATGTGGCGTCTGTGGTAGGCGTGGATTTGCCTGAACGTAATTATCATCATCATCATCATCATTACAGCCCTTCATAAGTCTACTGCTGAACATAGGCCTCCCCCAAGGAATGCCACAAATCACGGTCCTGAGTCACCTGCATCAATCGACTTCCTGCATATTTTACCAGGTCTTCACTCCATCTAGAAAGGGGACGCCCTACACTTCAACTGCCGGTACGAGACTGCCACTCGAGAACCTTTTTTCCCCATCGGTTGTCGGTTCTTTGAGCTATATGGCCGGCCTATTGCCACTTCAGCTTACTAATTCGTTGGGCTATGTCGGTCACTCTGGTTCTACTCTGCATATCCTCATTTCTAAGTTTATCACGTAGAGAAACTCCGAGCATAGCCCTCTCCATAGCTCACTGAGCGACCTTGAGCTTTCTCATCCTGCAAGCAGTGAAGGAACACGTCTCAGTTCCATAGGTCATCACTGGCTACACGCACTGGTTGTACAGTCTCGTTTTCAAGTTTTGAGATATACCTGACGAGAAGGTGTGCCGTAATTTCCCGAACGCTGCCCAACCGAGTTGAATCCGTCGATTGACTTCTGGGTCGAAGTTGGACTTAGCTAGTCGGACTATTTGTCCCAGGTAAACATACTCATCAACAACTTCTAGCTTAGTGCTCCCAACAACTACCGGCATAGGTGTGACATGAACATTAATCATGATCTTTGTTTGTCCATGTTCATCCTAAGACCTATTCGTTGGGAGAACACTATTGAGGTCATTGAGCATGGTGCTTAGGTCCTCCAGCGATTCTGCCATAAGGACTATATCGTCGGCAAATCGAAGGTGAGTAATGTACTCGCCATTGATGTTGATACCGTATCCATACCAGTCCAGAAGCTTGAAAACGTCTTCCAATGCAGCGGTGAATATTTTCGGGGATATGATGTCACCCTTTCTTACACCTCTCTGCAGTTGGATAGGTTTCGTACTCTGATTCTGTACTCCATCGTAGCTCTACTGTACAAACACTTCAGCACTTCGATATACCGAGAGTCAACTTGGCACCGCTGAAGGGACAAGCAACATACGCCAGACATAGTGGCAAATTGTACTCCTCGGACTTCTGTACAATTTGCCGAAGGGTGTGTATATGGTCTATGGTGCTAAAGCCCTTTCGGAAACCGGCTTGTTCGGGAGGCTGTAAGTCGTCAAGTCTGCGCGCGAGACGATTCGTAATGACTCTCAAAAACAGCATGTAGACGCGGCTCAGAAGGGAAATTGGTCAGTAGTTGTTCAAGAGAGCGTTGTCGCCTTTCTTGAAGAACAAGACCACCACACTTCTGCTTTTTTTTATGATAAAGGTGACAAACGAGCACACAGTCCACCTGATGGTAAGTGGTTGCTGCGGCACATAGACATCTACATCTATCCTCTATTACAAATCAAAATGTAGATGCGTTGTCACCCGTGAGGACTAAGATTGAATGCCTCATTTCCAGTAAAAAGGGCCTCCGGCCACCTGCACTCACCAAGCGAAACGCAGAAGTAACCCTTTTATTCACGCTGGTTTTCTGTTAGGACGTGGTTACACCCCGGTTCTAGCCGGCCCATCCGTGCGACAGTAAAAGCTGCCGCGTGGCTCTACCACTTTTAGACTCCCTCTGCTCCACGCCTCCGGTGTAATGCCACCATGGAGCATGGAATTAAAGAGCTTCTAAAGAACTTCAAGAACCGGTTTTCCACCCGCTTTCAGAAGCTCCGCTGTAATTCCATCCTCGCCTAGGGCCTTGCCTTTTTTAAGGTGCTGGAGAGCCATTCTAATCTCGCTCAGAATGACGTCCGAGATATCATCGGAATAATGTCGGATAAGACTCGCTCTTGGATCGTTACGCACACTTGCATGTGACTCCAACGATGATGTGTACAGCTGCCCATAGAACTTCTCAATCTCACTCAAAATCTCAGGTGTCCCGGAAATGACGCTGCCACACTCGGTCTTCAGCTTTGACAGTTGGCTCTTTCTGGTAGACAGATCTCTGACAAAGACTTTGGAGTCTGATAATGAACGTAATACACGTGTGTTTTCCATTGTGCACGAGTGTCCTTAATCCTACCAATTACTTAAAATTAACACTTAGATCACTTTATCACTTTCACTTGCACTTAAAGTTTCTACCCTACCTACATAACAGTCTGGCCGGACTCCAACCGCGATGATGTCGGACCAGGGGTGGAAACTAATGAGGAAAGAAAGGTGGATACCTCTCGGTAGAGTACTCGGGCGCTCACGGGTGCATCAATGTGTGGAGGGAGTATTCCACACCTATCGTTGCGTGCCAACTTGTGGCCCCATAACGTATACGCACCTTGCCGGTGGGGTCTGATTTTACCTGAAGGTACGCTTGATGGCCGTTTAACACCGCAAGGGGGCCGTGTACCCGTGATGATTGCTTCCAAGTAATTAGCAGTGGTTAAGTTTAACCAACAGCTAACACTCACGCGTTCGACTCTCGTAGGACTACTGAAAGGAATGGGAGCTTTTACGCAGGGCTCTTTTCTTTTAGATGTAGACTTTGACTTCTGATCATAAGTGTAGTTAAATGAAACTATTATTTTAAGAAACAAGAGCTGCTTTGTGGAGTGTTGCATGAAGGGCAGCGTGACGTGATAAGGAGATGACTGTTGAGCGAGTAATGTCAGAGGTCGGCCACAGCACGTCTTTTATTTTGTGTCTTTGGTGGTACAACTTATGTGGGCGTATGTGAGATACACGTGCTTTATTCGACCATGGAGCGGATAGGAGGGGAATAGTGCGGGGTGTGTGTTGAGTGTAATTAATCATTTTTTTTACATACATTTGTCACACAGTTTAACGACATTCAATAATTCTTTATAGGCATACAGAAAATAATTAAAAAGTATAAAACAAACACTATAAAGACATAGAACGGTTATTCAAATAAAAGGCAATAAAACAAATTAAAACTTAAATAGCTACAGAGATAATGTCTTAAATCTAAGCTGTTATTTACAAAGATTAAATGCCTCGTTTTCAGTGAAAAGGGTTCTCCGGTTTTCAACGCTCACCTTACGAAACAATTAGCGGTGACCAGGAGACAACTAGGCTGTTTGAACACCTTAGTGAAGCCTCTGATGTTGCTCTTAACCGGCACCCTAATGCACAGTTGACTTTTCTGGGGGACTGTAATGCCTGTCATCAGGACTGGCTGTTCCAATACCAGCAGACCAACCACGCTGGGAGACAGGCGAGGCATTTTGCCTTATCACTGGGGCTCTCCTAGCTGGTACAACAAGCGACTAGGGTACCTGATGTAGATGGGCACACAGCCATCTGCCTCCACCTTCTGCTGATGACCGATCCAGACAGGTACGATGTTCAGGTTACCTCACCTTTGGGAACTTCTAACCACTGTCTGGTGAAATCTGTGTCGTTATATTCCCCATCTAACTACGATTTTCACGGAGTGCGACGAATGTGGAGATACAAGTTAGCAGATTGGGATGATATGCAGCATTTCTTTGCATCACAGCCTTGTCGGCAGGTCTGCTCCTCCTCTGAAGACTCGTTGAGCTACACAGATGCCATAACCAAATTGATATGTCAAGCAATGGAGTATTTCATCCCCTTTGCTGACCTGCCCATTGAAGGTAAAGCTCGCCCATGGTTTAACGCCGAGTGCGCTCGTGCTGAAATGCACAAGCATATGGCGTACTTATCCTGGGTCGATGCTCGAGACCGTAAAGCTCCGGATGTTACCCTTAAGAAGAGAGCCTTTAACCAAGCCGCCAAGTCCTGCAAAAAGGCATTACGCGAAGCCAGTTTCGACCGCATTAAACACATCGGCACAAAGCTCTCCATGAAACCATCTGGTAGTAGAGCTTTTTGGTCTCTCGCCAAAGCGATGGAGACACTGTCGGTCTACGCTGCCTCCGCTGGTAAAACGAGATGGCTCACTGGCGCATGCGCCTAAGGAGAAAGCGGACTTATTTGTTTCTCTTTGTGCTTGCAATTAGCGTCTGGACAGTAGCAACAGCGTACCATCTCAATTACCTCACTGCGGTAACCCCATGTCAGAGGTCCGTATCACCAACAAGAATGTACTTAAAACCTTGCAAAGTCTAGATGTGAACAAAGCTAGTGGACCTTATCGTATACCAACTATAGTTCTAAAGGTCTGTGCACCTGAGTTGTCTCCTGTGTTGACAAGCTTGTTCCGCCTCTCATTCAGAACTGGAATAGTGCCTAAACTTTGGAAGCTGGCCAATATGCAGCCTGTGCCTAAAAAAGGTAGCCGTACCGACCCTGCCAACTATCGGCCAATTTCAATTACCCATTGAACGCCCTCCTCATGGCATACCTAGAGCAATATGATCTCCTCAGTGATCAACAGTACGGGTTTTGCCGAAATCGATTAACTGGGGATCTTCTAGCGTATGTCACTCACATATGGGGCGAAGCCCTCGAGAACAGTGGTGAAGCACTTGCTGATTCTCTCGATGTTTCGAAGGCCTTTGACAGAGTTTGGCACGCTAGTCTATTGGGTAAGCTTTCAGCGTACGGCTTATTGCCTGGCCTGATTGTCTGGGTGAAGGACTTTCTGAGTTCTTTCTTTTTTGACTTCTTTCCACCATAGGACAACGAGACGGTCGGCGGGTCTTCTTCCCTTTGTTGTCGATATTCCACGCATTAGAACCAAATAGTTTGCTTCGTCTTTTGTAATGCGTACAGCAAAGGAGTGAAATCATTTGCCGGCGTCTATCTTTCCGTCCGAATACAATCAGGGCGTCTTCAAGGCAAGAGTGAAGGCTTGTGTAACGATATGACAGTGCAATTTATCATCAAAGGCTGCAACACCACTTACCACCAGGTGGGATTGTGGTCAAACACTGGCTTATAATAAGTAAAAAAGAAGAAAAATTAAGCAACATGAAGTGCATAAAATTTTAAGTCTCTTTTTTAGCTCATAATTTTGCCAAGTTCATTCTAATGTAACATTCTAATGTAATGTAATGACAACAAATCTGCTACGGCATAAAGTTCATGGGTCGGAACCTACGTTTTTTAAAGAACATGAACTTCAAAAGTGCACGCTGCGCACGTTCAACTGCAATTTTTTTTATTTTTGACGCACCACCCCATACAGGAATGCAGTAAGTCATGATAGACTGCGCCAAGGCAACATATATGCGTTTTAATAGGTCTTCTTTCGCAGAATGTCGTAATATTTAAAAAATCCAGATTCATTTTCTGATCCGACTTGTAATTAGGTCAGTGTGGGCGTGCCATGAAAGTCTGTCCTCTATCATTACTCCCAGATATTTTATGGAGTTCACTTTGGCAATGATAGGACAGTTGAAGTTTAAAGCATTTGGAAGACAGCAATTATGTACCGTGAGATTGAAATCTGGGTTTAGTTGAGTTCTATTGCTTATAGAACGCAACCAAACAACTATTATATACATGCACCTCGTATTTAATAAATCGAATCATAACGAAGAAGGAAACGTTTCTTAAACATGGGAATCGGGCATTAGTAAATAGGGCTGCCCCAGATGATTTTAAGCAATAAAAAAAGAATAATTTAAATCGGTGTACAGTCTTAATATCGAAACGAGTATACAATCGAATTTCTCAATTCGTCTGTACACTCCAAGTCATTCTTCTTTTAAGTCAGTAAGCAAGCATTGTTTAAAGTAAAAAAATACTAAAAATTCTACCCTATAATATCTCCCGTGGGCGTCTTATTAATTCGAAAGTGAGAAACTGAAACAAGACATGGGTAGCAGCATCTCCTTCATTTTAACTAAAAATAATAAAAAATGCGGTTGCCAAGTGTGGCAACTATGGTAAAATTCATTCATCACAAGGTAACAAATGAATAGAAAAACTTTTACACTCTGACAAAATGTGTAATGGAATTCCTTACGCAGATTTATTACGACAAAACTTAAAAGCATTGATATAATCGGTACAATTCCCAAGTTATACTACAAATTTAGCAATCGCCCAGCCGAACGGTGACACAGTCCTTATCATTAGGTCTGTGCGCAAAGAAAATGTAAATATTCATGATAGCCAACGCGTTGGGTCAGATGTAACGATAAGCTTTGTCTCTATTTTCTAAAATCATATTAGGCTAATTTTATAAAGTGTTAGATCTACGTTGCAGCTATATTATGGGTCGGCTCGATTGGGGTAGGACCACGCTATCACAGAATACGATCGTTAAATAGCAGCCTAATACTTCTGTGTAATGTTTCGTATGGTGAATATAGAGAACCGGAGACCCGATTTACTGGAAACAAGGCATTGCATAGTACTCAGGGATAAAACGTATATGAATTTAATTCTTAATCGAAGATAGATGTAAATGGGACCACTTACCATTAGGTGGACTGTGTCCTAGTTTGTTACCATTATTCTTCGTTATATAAAAAAACTTAACTTAACATGTGATATTACATTTCTTGCTGTGTGGTTGTAATGTGAAAGAATACATCACCCCATTTCGTCCCGTGATTGTCGCAGCAGGCGACTGTGCGAAACGACTGAGTAATCCTATGGCTTCCGATAGATGGGTTTATAATATTTTTTCATCTTTTCTATTACAAATAGTAAAATTAAAAATTTTGTACCATCGACTTCAATATAAATAGAATGAGAACATCATCAATGCATTCGAAGTCAACTAAATAGGCATTATTAAGGATAATTCAAAAACTTCTGGTCAGATCTTGATCAAATGTATTTGGGACGACATGAGAAGCACTAGTTTTTATATAAAAAAGAAGAATCGTCAAAATCCGTTCACCTAGAAAAAAGTTCTGAGGTCACACATAAAAAAATACAGTCCGATTGAGAACCTCCTCCTTTTATTGAAGTCGGTTCAAAATTAGGATATTTTTTAATTCAAAACTGAAAGTTTCTACAGAAATATACAAGCTCTATGGTTAATATGGATCCCTTGAAAATGCGAGTAAACATACGAATAATTGACGAAATCAAATTTTTAAGTAATAATTAGGAAGTTGTGGGCACAGCTAGTGTGGTATACATATATTCGCACCCAATATTCTTAATATTATATTACAGCCACCAATATAATCAATTTGACAGTAATTCAAAGTATTTTTGCCCTCATTACTTTGCTTTAATTAATTACGAGTATGTGACCCTCGTCAATTGAGGGATGAAAACAATATGATATTGCTTTGTAGGGCCGTCCTCTCACTCGGTTTTTCTGCATACAGTTATATTGAAATCGAATAATTAATAACCTTGTATCTTTGGGATATTACGGTGCTTAAAGAGTCTATTGTGGGACCTTTTAAAAAATAAGAATAGAAAAGAAGAGATGTTGCAAAGTTGTTGTGATTTTTCTTCAAGGAACCACACTTGAAAAAAATCTCAACAATTTTACATTAATTTTTATAACGAAGCCTTTTGTATAGATTAATAATTTTCTCCTTGTTTTTAAGCCTTTTTGTGACTTTAATGAAAAACGGATGTTATTTCGTATATTACCTTATTTTAAAATCACAACTTTTTTAAGTACACAAGTACAGTTTACAGTACCCATGGTATTTTTAAATAAAAAAAACCAACTAGTTCCTTCATAAGGAGAGTAGGATTTTGTGATATAACATTAATGATTATAATTAAAATGACCTCCAGACCGAATTCCAGTCACGGACAATCTAACCGGAGACTATAATCGCCTGCTGCGTAGAATAGCGGGTGCACCAGTGCTTGCGTACACAAGCGCTAGTGCATTCTCACTCTCATAGTCCGATGGTACGGTAATCTCACACGATCTAAGACGACTTTACGTACTTTCCGAGGCACGGCGTAAAACACTGCCTACTTTCTGACTTCGGACTGCTACAGAGAGTTTCTCGACGGAAAAACCAAATAACTGATTTTGTGTCGACCCAGGATTCGAACCCATCAACTGATGATCAGCAGTCGCGCTTACGACCACTAGACCAACAAGGCAGACATATTACAATAATATTTATTAAATTTCATTTATGCATTTACCACTGGGTCGGAAAAAAAACCTCAGTCTTTTTTTTATAGGATAGGGTGACAAACGAGCACACAGTCCACCTGATGGTAAGTGGTTGCTGTGGCCCATAGACATGTACATCTATTCTCGTTTGCGAATCAAAATGCAGATGCGTTGTCACCCGTGAGGACTAAGATAGAATGTCTCTTTTCCAGTAAAAAGGTTCTCTGGTTCTCTACACTCACCATACGAAACACAGCAGTATTAAGTTGCTATTTTACGCTGGTATTCTGTGAGAGCGTGGTCCCTCCCCGGTCGACCTGACCCATTTGTGCTACAACTATAGTACTAATATAGCTGCAGCGTGGCTCTACCACGTACATCGCAGTCTTGAGAAGAACTAGCAAGAAACCCGGCAAAACTTTGTTTTAAAGATTAATTTACAATACAATATGTTGTTTATTTAAATTCACACCACACACCTTATAGATGCTTAAGGGTTCACCATTGTGCGATTTACTAGGAGTTTGTTTCTTCGCGTGACTTCTTAGTTTTTTTTTTAATTTTCACCGGCGATTTTTCCAGACCGATGCGACCTAGGGATCTTCAAGAAACGAGCTGATTCCTTTTCAAAAGGCCGGCAACGCATCTGCAATTCCTCTGGTGTTGCAGTTGTTTGTGGGTATCAGTCGACACTTTCTTTCAGTTAAACCTTATCTTCTATAAAAAAATAACTATATAAAAACTGCTTGAATCACCTTTGTAAAGTGCTCCAAGTTGTTGGAGAAAGAAATCACCTTTGGAAGTGCTTGCTTTGGCAGTGTTCGATCTTTTTCACTTATTATTTAATTTACAAAATTTCATTATATTATTTATTTATTTATTTTATTCATATATAAAGGGCTTTATTGCTGATGCGATTATGCCGCCCTGGTAGTTCATTATATTATTGTTTCAATTCGAACACCCTGTTTCGCAGCTCGACATATCAAAACTAAAATACAACCATGATATTATCCAACTAATTTAAGTATAAAACAGTTTAATTTTCAATGAGGTGGACCTTGGTGGAGCAATTCTGCTAAACCGCCGCAATGGGGAGGATGTATAAAATTCCTCAGGCAGGGACGGGGCACTTTCCGAAGCTTTAATGGGCTAAA